>CM033449.1:6912139-11712139 GCA_019425775.1 Rafetus swinhoei | reverse complement strand
CTCCCTAGGCAATTTATTCCAGTGTTTAACCACCCTGACAGTTAGGAACTTTTTCCTAATGTCCAATCTAAACCTTCCTTGCTGCAGTTTAAGCCCATTGATTCTTGATCTATCCTCAGAGGCCAAGATGAACAAGTTTTCTCCCTCCTCCTTATGACACCCTTTTAGATACCTGAAAACCACTATCATGTCCCCTCTCAATCTTCTCTTTTCCAAACTAAACAAGCCTAATTCTTTCAGTCTTCCTTCATAGGTCATGTTCTCTAGACCTTTAATCATTCTTGTTGCTCTTCTCTGGACCTTCTCCAATTTCCCCACATCTTTCTTGAAATGTGGTGCCCAGAACTGGACACAATACTCCAACTGAGGCCTAATCAGTGCAGAGTAGAGCAGAAGAATGACTTCTCATGTCTTGCTCACAACACACCTGTTAATGCACCCTAGAATCATGTTGGCTTTTTTTGCAACAGCATCACACTGTTAACTCCTATTTAGCTTGTGGTCCACTATAACCCCTAGATCCCTTTCTGCTGTACTCCTTCCTAGACAGTTGCTTCCCATTCTGTATCTGTGAAACTGATTGTTCCTTCCTAAGTGGAGCACTCCGCATTTGTCTTTATTAAACTTCATCCTGTTTACCTCAGACCATTTCTCCAATTTGTCCAGATCATTTTGAATTATGACCCTGAATTATGATACTGAAGGTCTGTAACAATGCCAAGAACTGAATCCAGATCCGACAAATCAAGGAGGCCAACAGAATTTCCAGGCCCATGGGCAAGATGGGGGAGACCCAGTTCCATGCTCTTCGTGCAGGGCTTCAGGCAGAAGGGATGGGGCTGGAGGTAGCCTCTCCCTTCCAGCCCTTCAGCACCCCCCAGATTGTGCTGCCAGTGGTTTGATGGTGATTTAAAGGGCTCCTGGCTCTGGCCATCACCACCAGGCCCCTGGGCAGTTGGCCACTTTGCCCCCGCTCCATCAGTTGACCTACCTCAAATCCCTCTCATCTACTTATCCAATAGAGCCTCCTTGTTTTCAGAAGAGAGAGAATATAATGCACAGAAAAGAAAAAAAGTGATGAAGAGATCCAAGTCTCCATGATAGGTGGCCACAATTAGAGGAAAGGAGCCGAGAATGAAAATACCTAAGTAAAGCTGTAGATTGTAAAGGGAATATGATGTTTCCCTCTAAAAAAGAACTCTTACAGAAGCATCATGGTTTTGGTTGATGTTGAACAAAACAACTGTAGAGTTCATTTCACAATCGCTTTCGTATGGCATGACAGAAATGTGACTTGAGATTACTTGAGAAAATGCTAATTTGGAGTTAATCATTCTACTTTGAAACTAACCATGAAGAACTTCCAATTCTTGTTTGAATAATGAGCATTTCAAATTCGAGTTTGAAGTTGATCCTGATACATCAACAACAGGCTGCCCAGTGCTGGGGCAGAGGGCCAACCCTGAGGCTTGGGGGCTGAAACCAGGCAAGCCAGGGGCTGCATTCGGTCCCCGGTCCCAAGGTTCCCCAACCCTGCCCGACAGCCTACAGGAGTGTGTATGATTCTAACGTGTCCGTAGCTGTAACAATATATTACAGTTTCTATGCCAGTGTCAGTCAGTTAGATTCAGATAATCAGACAGAAGCTGCTTTTCCACCAGGCATCCTTAAGCACTGCTAAATCTTGGGAACAATGAAAATGATCTTGTGGTGGCTGTTCATGCCTTCTGTGACTGTTCTGTGAAGAAGCAGCACAATCCTCACTCCCTGAATACATCTCTCTGTTAGCAGGAGCCCCAGGAAAGGTACCTCCTCCCCACCTGCTGTCTTCAATTACACTAAGCTGCAGAACGCCACACATGCTCAGTGTAATTCTGTGTACTTCAGGGAGGAATTAAAGGGACAGGCACATACCTCTGAGCAGTTAAGCTGCATATAATCATAACACAGTGTTACCAGATGGGTTGCATGCAGAGCCGTTTATTGGTCTGGCTTGGCTATCAAGCGTAGGTGACAGAATGAAATGCACACACTGTTTGAGAGGGAAGAGAAAAGCAAACAAGAAAATGCCAGGAATTAATGCAACAAAATGAAACAGTCGCATTTTATGCAAAGTGCAGGACAAAAAAAGGGGATTCAGTAATAGCTACTGAAAAAAAGTTACCTAAAAATATCAGAGTCTCTTTGTTTTTCATCAATAATAGTGAATCTGTTCAAGGGCAGCTAATTGTCTTTGGTCAGGAGGTAATTCAATAATGTCAGGCACCTAATGGGGTTCCTAGTATTAACAAATTAAGAGCTCAGTAATTAGTAGGGTTTGTAGAAAAAACCCATGATAATCACTGAAAAGATTTTCTGCATCAGTCTGGTCTCCCTAAATGAAGAAGGAAAGGAGAGAATATGGTTAAGTTTTATCTTCTCATTAAATTATATTGTCTCAGAAAGCTTGAAGTCTTGGACAGTCCCAAAGCATATGGTGTGCAGAACCTTGTATAGAATTTAATTTCCAGCATGTGTCTGCCTCCCAAAGAATGACAGATGCCATGCTGGCTGGGTTCCAGTAACTCTACACGATTGTCTTTTCCTAGACTGAATCAAACGTAAGGTTCATAGGCAACTTCTTTAAGTTCTAGAGTAGATTGTGGTCTCTGACAAGCTGCCCAGATTTGTTCCTGCAATTTTCTCAGATGTTTCTCAGAACTCTCATCAAAACAATGATGCCTATAAGAACGACCAGACTGGGTCAGACCAAAGGTCCATCTAACCCAATATCCTGTCTTCCAACAGTGGCCAATTCCAGGTGCCCCACAGGGAGTGAACAGAACAAGGAATCATCAAGTGATCCGTCTCCTGTCACCCATTCCCAGCCTCTGACAAACAGAAGCTAGGGACACTATTCCTACCAATCCTGGCAAATAGCCTTTGAGGGACCCATCCTCCATGAATGTATCTAGTTCATTTTTGAACCCTGTTAAAGTCCTGGTCTTCATGACAGGTAGAAAAGGCTGAACTTGCCAAACTTTCCGGAGAATGTAGATCCTGTAGAGATGAAAGGCATCAAACATTTGTGGTGGATTAAGGTGGCCCATCATAACCATCCCTCACAGGGCTGGCCCTACCATGACGTGAACTGAAGCAGCTGCCTCAAGGTGCCAGACTGCGGGAGGGGGGGAGTGGCGGGGGAAGGGAGCGCCATAGTGTAGAAAATTATGTCTGCTGCTGGTGCATATGTACGTAGCAGAGCAGTACCATGAGAGGAGTAGAACAGGAAGAAGGCAGAATTGAGACCTTTCTAAGTTTTGGCCCAAGCGAGGGGGCCAAAATGTTGTGGGCCAGCCCTGATCCCTCAGCACCCATTGAAGTTAAGAGTTATGCATGTGCTTTGCTGTATAGGGATGGTGTGATAAACTTGTCTACAGGACACTTCTGGCAGCTTAGCTATGTCCGTCAGAGGCGCAAAGAGGTATGAACTCTGATGAACAAAGTTGTTCCAACAGAAGCCTCTAGTGTGCACACAGCTATACTGATGAAGCTACACTTTCATGGGTCTAGCTTATTTCATTCACAGGGGTTGTTTTATTATACTGCTCCAAACAAGGAGTGCTTTGTCAGTGGACTATACTGGAATTCCTATACTGATAGGCTGTGTCTAGACTGGCAAGTTTTTCCGGAAAATCAGCCGCTTTTCCGGAAAAACTTGCCAGCTGTCTACACTGGCCGCTTGAATTTCCGCAAGAACACTGACGATCTCATGTAAGATTGTCAGTGTTCTTGCGGAAATACTATACTGCTCCCGTTCAGGCAAAAGTCCTTTTGCGCAAAGCTTTTGCGCAAAAAGGGCCAGTGTAGACAGCTCAGATTTGTTTTGCGCAAAAAGCCCCGATCGCGAAAATGGCGATCGGGGCTTTTCGCATAAGCGCGTCTAGATTAGCACGACGCTTTTCCGCAAAAAGTGCTTTATGAAAGCGTCGATAATCTAGACGCTCTTTTCCGCAAATGCTTTTAACAGAAAACTTTTCCTTTAAAAGCATTTGCGGAAAATCATGCCAGTCTAGATGTAGCCATAAAGTGTTAGTGTATATATAGCCTTAATGTGCTGTCCTGAGATTTGAAATACCAATTATCCTGCAGAAAAGGAACTTTTCCCCTCATCCCAGGAAATACTGTAATAAGATAGAATTGACTCAACAGGACAAAAAATGTCCTGTGGGCTATGTGGAATTTTAAAGCTACAAACCACCAGTAAAAAATGTTGATGATCATTTACTGTGAGTCTAGATCAAGTAATTAACTTAAAATAAGGAGGATGTGGGTTCCAGTTAGTGATCAGCTCAATTTGCTTGGTACAGGACTTACCCCTTGCAAAGGGTTGGGTTTTCCTCATGGAGAATGGCTTAAGGTGGTTTCAAGTCTCTAACAAGCCAAATATGTAGGCGTTGGGGAAAATCTAAGTTTTAAACCTTGGTGGAGTTTCATTCCGCACTGTGGGTCCTTCCAGGTTCACGACAATGTAATTCGTCTAAAATTATTGGAGAAACCTAAGATTTTAGTAACCACATTGAATCTATCCCAATTTCTCTGTCTGTATTCATGAAAACATAGCACATGGTTTCGTACTGAACGCCTCATCCTGAAATCTGATAAACTAGAGCAGTGTAAAATTTTATAAGGAAACCTGAAATGTAGGCTAATTTATCAAAAAGTTCTCTTATAACTGGAAACAATTTTGTGCGTATCTTTCTAGATTTTAGGACAGAACAGACCATGGTAATCATCTCATCTGACAATCTGCATAACATGGGTCGTAGTGTTCCACCCAGTGGTTTCTGCACCACAAGCAAAAATTTGTGGTTGAGTGAGATCATGTCTTTGGGAAAGGTATTCAATCTTGATGTAAACATGCCAGATGATAAAGAAATCACCACATCCCCCTGAGATTGGATCCAAAGGCCTGGTCTACACTACAACGGAAGGTCAAATGAAGATATGCAACTCCAGGTATGTTAATTACGTAGCTGGAGTTGATGTATCTTACATTGCGTTTCCACACTGTCCACGTAGCAGGAGGGCGGCGGGAGCAAACACTCCTGTTAGTTTCCCTTACTCCCCATAAGGAGCAGGAGTACAGGTGTTGACAGGGGTGCCCTCTGAGTTTGATTTAGCAGGTCTCTACTAGACCTGTTTAATCAAACTCTGAAAGATCAACCATGGCAGCATCAATTTTCCACTTAGTGTAGACATCCCCTCAGTGTTCAGTTACATCTTCTTTATGAAATAAACTTCTCCTGAATGAAACATGATTCTGGTCTGCTGCCTTGCAAACCTTGACAAACATTTTCGGAAACCAGGCGTGAGTTTCATGTTTCTAGAGAAGCCTGGGATGAAACCAAGTTTCAGCATAAACGTTATATGCAGCTCTAGTCTTCAGCACAATATTTGGAATGCAAGTAAGAGTTCTGGTCTCAGTCAATAGGGAACTCTGCACATAAATGCACTCAAGCGTGATAAGCAGAGGTAGACTGACAGATGCTAGAGGGCCGGGAAATTGTTGATCTGTTTACTTTTGTGACAAACATACATTTTACCACTTTCTCCTCCTGTCAGGTCTGCATGGCCAGAATAGCATGAGTCTGAGATGCATCATTTTCCTTCTTCTGCAGCATCAGCGGAATGACTAAGTTCCGGTCCCATGGACAGACTCTGCCTTCTGTTACCCCTTATTACTCCTGGTGTAGACAGTATGGTTATCACAGTGCAAATGGGGATAGAATTTGATGTGCAAACTCTGATGAAATATGCATTTCTGAAAACTTTAATTAGAGAATGGGTTTTTAAGGATTAATTCAAAAGGTATTATTTTGGTAAAATTATATGGCTTATATTATATTGTAGGCCAGAGGAGACAATCAGAAATGGTACCTGCTTGCCTTAGAAACTATTAATGTATGCATGTGAAAGAACATGACTTGACTTCCAGCTACTAGGCAGGGATGATACTTAGGAGAAAGACATGATTTATTTATAAAATGAGCACATTTGATTTAGAAATCAGTGCCATACACTAACCACAGAACAGCACAATGTCATCTCTGGAATCAGTTTTCAAAGATGTACTACTTGTTCTGAGACTAGAGGGGCTGAGTCCTGAACAGAACTAAATACAGCAATCAACTCGTAGGAAAAAAATTCCTACCTTGTGCCAAATCCTCAGCCAGTGAAATCCATGTAATTCTGTTAACTTTAGTAGCATTAGGCTGATTCACACCAGCTGAGAATGTGTTCGTCCAAGAATAGGGAAACCGATGTGTTGTCTTCTACGTCTGTATTTATAACTTAGTAGGCCAATAATTAAATGAAGAGAAGACAACATTTAACTAGAGCTGGCAGAACTCTTTTCACGTTTGACTTTTCAACATTTTTTTTCATCCACTTTTGTCATAAATAATTTAAAAGAACAAGAAGCATTAATGAAAAAAATAGCAATGTTGGGTTTTGTTCTTGTTGTTTATAGTTTTATTAGCTATGAAGCTGGTGAAAACATTTCAATGAAAAATGATTTTTTAAATAATCCAGTAAAGTGATGTTTACTTTTTTGAAAGTTACAATAATACCGATATATGAGGTAGTGAAGAGTGTGAACACCAGTGTGTGACAAGAATTATTAAGGGAAGCCTAAGAGGGTGTAACTAGATATAAAGGAATGAAATGAATAAGAGACAGGGAAACATCTTTTTGTTCTGTGTTTGAAAAGCACCTACAAGAATGGGGTACTTGTGCATAGCTGGGGCTTTTAGGTGATACTGTACAACAATATAAATAACAATAAAGGGTACGTTGGGTGCATGGTAGGAAATGCTCCCTTATACATCAGGGGTAGGGAACCTCAGATCCAGGGGCTGGATGCAGCCCCCAGTTTGCCTGGATCCAGCACCCAAGGCTCAGCATTGGGGAGCCCTTGCTGGTGCTCCAGCCACCTAGCCACCCACCCACTTTGACTCTGGTGTGTGGGGAGAATGTGGGGAATGTTTCTCCTTCCCAGTCAGGGGCTTCTCACTTTGCTTCTCACTTGTGTGCGCCCCCCAGCTGATTTTTCTGTGGGTCAGCAGCCCCCCACCCAAAACAGGTTCCCCACCCCTGTTATACATAGATCAATTAGAATACAGAATGATCTGTGCATTTAAAACTAGACCAGACTAGGGAACAGCAATAAATTGCAAGGAATGTGATGATCTAATAGACTTCTGCCACTGTTCGCTTTCACAATTCTCCAAGAAGGCGGGGTCACCGGAGCTCACTCTTGCTTTGTGCTGGGAATCCAGCAGTGTTTTACTGGTTGCACTGACAGCTGAAATGAAGTAGCTATGTTTCATTATTTCAGCGCTCATGAATCCATATTGTAGTCTCAGTTGTTTGTTAGTTAAATTGCATAAATGATGGTAACAAATGTTTTATGGATACTAGGAACTGCCTTTTATTGCGGGACACACATTCTTGGCTCCAAGGATAAAACTGCACAGAACTAGTAAGCGATTTTCCGCTTCATTATTAATTGACTACTTGTTTCCTCCTCTACTTTATAACTTGATGCGGGTGGGATTTTAAATCTCGCTTCTCACTGTGTTACATAAAAAGAGGGATTTGCTAAGACTTAGCGCACGGAGGCAGAACCAGATCTGTGAAGTACTCTGAAAGACAATAAGTGAACGCAAGAATGCTGGGAAGTGAGAGAGTAAGGAAGAGCACTGGATGGAATTCTGTCAGAAAAGCACGTTGATGTTGTTACTCTAAATGTAAGCGGGGGAATGGTCCCACTATTGTGGGGAACTTTCCTGGCTTCTATACTACCCCTGTGAAATGGACCAGCAAAAGGATCTGAGTCCCTGTTCCCACTTCTTTTACCCAAAGGCCTCCCTGACCCTGAGAGCTCCCTTTCTACTCTCCTGAGTAGCAGAGTTCTTGAAATTCCAACAAGGCTGGGCCCAGGTTTTCTGGGGCTTAATCCCCGACCTTGTAGTCACTTGGGGTAGGGGCTAGGGTGTCCCCACTCTGGGGTACTCTCTGCACACTGCATGCTTTCTTGACCCAGTGATCACTTCATACTGTTCAAAGCATATACAATTTATTAAACAACAACTGATTAAAAAGAAAAGAATAAGGGAAAACGAGAAAGGTTAAATGAGAACACATAGTCCTGCTCTGTAGCACGGGGACATCACAAACAGCAGTCTGCAGAGTGTAAGGACAGTTCACAGTCTGTTCCTTATAGGTCCCAGGGCTCTTTCTCAGGCTCTGGCTGTGCTGCAGGGGGCTGCAGGTTGGACACGCTTGCTCTGGCAGTGACCACACGGCCTCAGGCTCTAAGCGGGAGGACCCTTCTCCCAGTTGGAGTTACAATCCCTCTCCAAGTCTGGCCTGCAGGGCCTCTTGGCTGGTGGCATGTCCCTGCCCAGAGCCTCTTTTCCCCCCCTTTGCTGGTCCCAGCTGCTCACCACACCCAGCTGCAGACTGTGCTGCTTTGCCAGACTCCAGCTCCTCGTGTTGCTTTTCGGACCCCTTTGGCTCTCTGGTTACTGCAGGTGTGCCCCTCAGCCCAGAGTCTGCACTCCTTGGGCTGTGTGTGTGGCTCTGTTGCTGCAGGTCTGCCTCTCCACACAGCTTGCTCTTCCTGCTGCTCTTCTCAGCTCTCTCACCTTTTCTCACAGAGACCCAGAAAATCCCAGCTCACATGGAAGACGGGGCCTGGCTTTCTAATTCTCTCATTGATCTGTCCAACCTATCAATCAGGCTGAACTGGAGTGGTGGCCTCTTCCCATTGTCCCTGGGGTCTGTCAGTCTCAGGGCCTTGATTTCTCATGGACTCTTCCCCTTTTGGTACTGGGAGCTGGTCAACCAAAAACTCCCACTGAGTTTTAGTAAGGGGCTAACAGTCCCCTTACATAAAGGCAACTGTGTACCGAGTTATAAAAGGCTGCAATATTAATGATATAAGCAATAAAAGAAAAAAAATAGTGCAGGAGGAAAAAGAAGTGGTGTCTGGAGAAAAGATGAATGGTCCTGGTGAAGACAGTACTGAATCAGGGGGCAAGAGTTTCCTGCATGACACGGATCGACATGGGAGAAGCAGCCATAATGAAAGTCAAACCTTTGAAATGGGTAGATTCATATCATAGAGGAGCATATTGGAGCAGACAGCTCAAGTGTGGCAGTGGCTGGACGATGCTGAATGAATTATGTATTGGGGATATGAATACTCACTGTTCAAAATGTGTGTGAGCACAGAGTACACTGTAACAAATCTTTCATTTCCTAGAACTGTCCCCGAATGTAGTAGTCACAGTGGAACATTTCGTCGTTGCGGGAAACTCACAGCTATCGTAGTCTCCATTGTGGCCAGAAGGAACTAATAATGAAAGAGACTTGATAGGCTGGATTGAGGGTTTTCTGAACCCTTAGGCCTGGTCTACACTAGGGAGTTATTTCAAAATAGCCCCCTTTATTTCAAAATAACAAGTGGAGCGTCCACACTACCGAGCCCATTATTTCGAAACAAGGGGCTGGTTATTTTGAAATAATAACTCCTGCTTCCCATGAGGAATAATGCTAATTTTGAAATAGTTATTTCAAAATAGCATTAGTGTGGATGCTCCACTGCTGCTGTTTTGAAATAACGACTCCCCAGAGTCATTCAAAGTAATTACTCCCCAGTGCTTCCTGCGGCTCTCAGTCGAGGTAGTACATCCACATTAAGGGAGCCTGCCTCGGACTAATTTCAAGACTTCCCTGTAGTGTGGACACGCTATTTTGAAATAAGTTATTTCAAAATAATTTCTTAGTGTAGACATGCCCTTAGGTGTTTAAAGTTAATCCTTTCCAAGTTAAAAACATACATTGAAATAGTAGCCACTGCTGATGGGGGGGCGGGAGGGGGTTCCGTACAATTTCTGGAAGTAAATCCTTTAGAAGGTGTCACTTCTGGGAACCAGAGGTCATCATCTGGTCAATTGCCTCATTCTGTGCTTTGTTCTGGTATTCTTTGGCTACGTCTAGACTGCAGGCTTCTTTCAGAAGAAGCTTTTCTGGAAGAAATCTTCTAGAAAAACTTCTTTCGAAAGAGAGCGTCTACATACCAAAAGTGCAATGAAAAAGTGATGTGCTTTTTCCAAAGATAGCATCCACAGTGACTGGATGCTATCTCACATTTCAGTTGTGATTACTGTGGATGGAGGGGCCACCAGGGCACCTGTGCTTTTTCCTGGAGGCCTCTTCTTTCAAAAAAACACTCTCTTCAGCCTCCACACACGTCTTTTTCTGAAAAAGCTTTTTTGGAAAAAGGCTTCTTCCTCGTAGAATGAGGTTTACCGCTGTCAGAAAATCCCCTCAGTTCTTTCAACTTTCTGTCAAAAGAACCCAATAGCAGTGTGGATGTAAGAATTGTTTTTCTGGAAAAACTGCAGTGTAGACATACCATTTGAGTTTGACCTGTTTCCAAACTCCCTCAACAATGGATGGCCAGTTTTGTTTCAGATTATTCAGACTTATTTTTTTTTATTTGTCCCCTCTCCCCCACTTTTGGAGACAGTGGAGGGGTCTTGGATTTCAGATAGACATGGTCACTTTTTTAGCCCCTAAATCTTTCTGAGAATCATTCTGAGATAATAGATAGCTACAACCTGCTAGAGCTTTCAGCCTGTCCAACAGATACTTCTGGGATGTTTCCCACATGGTATTTCCCTAAACATTTGAAAAATATGTACCTCATTTTAATCATTTCTTTTTCAATAAAAAGTTATTTCCAATGCAGTTGGAATATAACTCTCTCAGGATGTTGACTGCTGCTTTCTGTGTGAAATAAGAAAATATATCAACACAGAAAATGGATTTCTGAATTTCTACAGCCTGATTATTTTATATTATTGTTATTCCTTTCGCTCAGTCTCCCATCCATCATTTAACTCCCCATGCCACACAACCATAGTTATCATTTATATTATATTGCAGCAGATCCTACTGGCCCTAACATGGTCTGCTCTGAACATAGAGATAGTGAGCTCTGGTCTACACTGCATATTAATGTCAGTATAACTATGCTGTTCAGGAGTAGCCATATCCTGTTCAGGAGTAGCCATATCCTAAGCAATATCGTTATCCTGTCCTAATCTCTGGTGAAGGCAGTGCTGTGTCGACAGTAGGTCGACAGTAGCTACTTCACCCATCGATATAGCTACTGCCTCTTAGAGGTGGCATACCGATGCTGACACAACCTGTCAGTGTAAGGAGCATTTCCACTAGGCACTGAACACTACAGTGGTGCAGCAATACCACCTCAGGGCTGTAAGTGTAGACAAGTACACATAGGATACGACTCTAAGAGCTGAGCAGCTGAAGAGACAAGATGGAAAAAGAGGCAGGAGGAAAGAAGTATTATCACCCTTGTTTTGAAGACAAGGAACTGAGGAATGGAGAGATAAAAGGACTTCTCAGAGGACACATGGAAGCCCGTAGCAAAAGCACAAACTGAACCTTTATTGCTTAAGACTTAGGATAGAGCCTTACCCACAAATCTCTCATCCATCTCTTAAAGAAAGATTAGTAGATGCCCTTGGGCTTGAGTAAGTAGGTGGGATATTCTCCATATGGGCTCCTTGGCTCTAAAAATTACTCCTCTACTGGTGTAAAACAGCCTGAGTTTGTTGAAAGTCCAGGGCTTGCTATAAAGGCTAGTAGAAGGCAGGGGCTTTAAGGCACTGTGGGATATGTGTATGCTGCTGTGGTGTTTATCTCCTGGGCTACATCTAGACTGCATCCCTTTTCCGGAAAAGGGATGCAAATTAGACATATCGCAATTGCAAATGAAGCGGGGATTTAAATCCCCTGCTTCATTTGCATAAACATAACTGCCGCTTTTTCCGTCTCGAGCTTTGACGAAAAAGCGCCAGCTAAACGCGAATCTTGCGGAAAATAAAGTCTTTTCGAAAGATCCCTTATTCCTCTTAAAATCAGGAATAAGGGATCTTTCGAAAAGTCTTTATTTTCCGCAAGAGCGTCTAGACTGGCGCTTTTCCGTCAAAGCCCCGAGCCGAAAAAGCGGCATAGCGGGAAAATTTAAATCCCCGCTTCATTTGCAATTCCGACTTGTCTCATCTGCATCCCTTTTCCGGAAAAGGGGTGCAGTGTAGACACAGCCCTGGTGAATAGGCTCATTTTTCTACTGCAATATGCTACTTTGGAGGCATTTTGGAACTGCACATTTGACTGTGGTTGGGGTTCCTGGAACTGAAGTGTAGCTGTTCTTTTTATATTGGCCTCTCCTTTAAATTGAACTGACTGATTGGTAAATATCTTGTCTCCCTTTCCACGGTCTAGTTTCTTCTTCAAGAACCCCTGTTCCCTCTTTGTCTCTCTCTCTCTCTTCTCTGTGTACGGCTCTGTCCTTCTCCAGATGCTAATGCCCCCTACCTTTCATATTTCCATTCCCTCTCAGCTCTTTCCCCTTTACCTTTGGCTCAGCTGAACTATTCACAAAACTCCATTTTCAAAATGCTTCTTGTAGCATCTCTAAGGCTATGTCTAGACTGCAGACTTCTTTCAGAAGAAGCTTTTCTGGAAGAGATCTTCCAAAAAAACTTCTTCCGAAAGAGAGCATCCACACTGCAAAAGCACATAGAAAAAGCAATCTGCTTTTTTGAAAGATAGTGTCCACACTGAATGGACGCTATCTCGCATTTAAGCTGTGATTACTATGGACGGAGGCACCTATGCTTTTTCCTCTTTCCTCTTCTTTTGAAAGAACTCCCTCTTCCCCGTCCACACATGCCTTTTTAAAAAGAGCTCTTTCGGAAAAAGGATTCTTCCTCATAGAAAGGACTACCAAAGTTGGAAAACCCCCTCTGTTCTTTCAATTTTCTTTCAAAAGAATGCAATTGCAGTGTGGACATAAGTGACGTTTTTTCAGAAAAACTGCTGTTTTCCGAAAAAACCTCTGTAGTATAGACATACCCTGATTGAGAGACTAACAATCCCTGTGATGCCCATCTGTTTTCCCTATTCTTACTAAGCCTGATGTTTGTTCCTTCTGATTGGCTGAGAGCTGAGTGGTATAGTGGGTGATCCCTCATTCAACCCGCTTCTTCCATCAGCTTTCAACAAACAATAATAGAAGAGATTTGAACTTCTGTAGAACCTTCATCAGTGCAGCTCAAGGCACTTTATGATTACAAATATTAGCTGAGCCTCACAATGCCCTTGTAAACAGTGGGGGTTACTGTTAAAAGTAATAGATATGTAACACAAAAAACAGACTAACTTGATACTGCATTCACCAAACATGCACATACAAAAAAACAACATGAAGTAAAAGTCTGCTATGCTATATCAATTTTATTCAATATGTCATTGAGGGTGCTATTAAGAAGATTGTAAAATGTTTGTGACAATAATTTTCTACTGCTTTTGAGCTGGGTTGGCTTATTATGGTTTTCTCACATATGCCGAATGCTACTCGATCTGATAACAAGTAGTATATAATATGCACCTGCAGTTTTCTCCCAGGAGAGCAGAAGAGAGAAACACTGTAAGAACCACACGTGGCAGAGAGTAATCACCTCTCTTTATGCCCCATTGAAAAGTGATTAGATAGCTCAGTGACGGGAATGGTCTAAGAACTGAAAAGAACAAAATAATTACGGTCAAATTAGAATTCCTGTCTCATATGTTATTATGTCTCTCCAAGAATCTGTATCAACTTGCAACCTCCGTTTCATTTTTGAAGTTCCACTTTGATTGTAAACACTGTTGTGTGTCTTCATCTGAGCTGTGTGGACTTCATCTATACTGAGCTGACATAGGAGGTACAAGGAGAAATTAGTTTATGTAGCAGAGAACTAATAATGCAGAGTCATTAAATGTCAAAGATCTTTCACTCAAGTGGAAGCACCTTGGAACAAAGAGCTGGCCACCATACATGGACTCCCACACTCCCAGGTGGGCCGATCATCAATCACACACCTGAAGTGGGTTGAGGCTAACCAGGCAGGTCACCTGACTGAAGGGACTAGCAGTTATAAAAGGACAAGATCTTCTCTCTCTCACTGACCAGAACAAGAACATCAGCCTGAGTTGGAGGATAGAGGGAAGAGAGGGGAATTCAGTAGAATCCTGACCTCTCAGAACAGCCACTGACCAAATACCACAGGACCACTGGATTAGTGAGGAAAACAAGGCAGGGATTGGCACATAGGTTTTATTGTGTTTTCCCCCAGAGATCTGTGTATCTCTTGTGCTGTCTGTAAATAAAATGTGATCAATTTAGAATTCATTTCGCAAAGCGTGTCTGTTCCTGTTTCAATGATCACATGTCCCTCAAGAGTTAAAATAGTAAGCAGAGGTCCCATGCAGGTGGAGATGTGGGGGGAAGGGTACGCTTGAAGCTGGTCTTTGGGGTCCCACTTCTGAGAAAAGGCATCAGACAGAAAGTCTGTACCATTTTCCCAAGAGGACAGAGCCACAGAGGGTGAGTAAAGCCTGCCAAGACCCTAGGAGAGCCCAGAAGCAGAGCATTCTGGTGAGGTCCAGCAGGGAGCACTCAGCCAAGGCTGTGGCACTTTGAAAAAATATCAGGCCACTCCGGAGTCTCTGATTTGGAGAGCCATGGTTTGGATTTCTTAATTTTGCAAGAAATCATCTGAGAATCTGGGGGAGATTTTTAAAGTAACCCTAATCAGGTTTATGATAAGATAAGTCTAAAATGAAGCATTATATTAGTGGTATATCTAGCACCTTAAAAAGAATTTTTTGGGGGTGCAGGGATTCAAAGCATTCCCATAATTCCTATCCTAAGGGAGTGGAGGATACCCAGCTGTAAAAATAACATTGATGTTGTGCTAACCTGGATCTGAACTCTTCCCAAGTTCCAATGAGTTTGGACTTAGAGTTTTTGTTCAGCTCTTATCATTAGGGACACACTGAAATGTTTGAGTCTAAATCCAGGCCTGGATTTGAACTTTCCCAGAGGTCGGGTTTAAGTAAGAAAATCTCTGAGAAATTTCATCCCTTTAAATCTTTAAATCAAGAGCAGATATTCTTCTAAATATATTTCAAGGCCATTTAGTTCTCCTCCTGCATAACACAGGACAAAGAACTTCACCTAACCATTTCCCATCAAGTGGGGCGTCAAGTTCATAACGTATATGAATTATTTCCTTTGTGTAATTGGGAAACCACAAAGGTTCCTGATGTCTGCGGATGTGGGTAGAATCCGACGCCCCACACACTTTCTCTTAAATGGCTGTGCTGTCACATGAAAGCATGTCTCATAAGTCCTAGGTCAGGACCCTAACACCTGCATCTTCGGTCCTCTCCTTCTAATGCTTTCCTGAAAGCATCCTAGCTGTTTAGACATTAGCAGACATCGACTGTATTAAATTGCAGGGGAAAGAAAACACTCAGGCTGTGTCTAGGCTACATACTTCTGTCAAAAGAGGGATGTAGTCTAGACACAGCCTCAGAGCAGATTTTCTTTTCTTTATCTATACAGGACCAAGTGAGGGAAAATGGATTTGCTATGAGGCAACTGTTATTTACCTTACAGTATGTAGAAGCCCTATGAGGGATGGGAGACCCATTGTGCTGAACACTGCACAGTCACTAATGGGGGGGTGGTAAAGGAGGCAACTGCCTGGGGGCCCAGCAATTCAAAGGAGCCCAGAGCTCCCAATCACCATGATTTTCCTCTTTGGTTGGCCATATGTGTGTAGGGTGGAGAGGTGGGTCCAGTTTTCCTGACAGTAGTACTCCTTGGCTATGTCTACACTGCCCCCAGTTTGCGCAAAAAATATGCAAATGAGGCAAAGTGTGGAATATCGCCGCACCTCATTTGCATAATTAACGAGGCTCCGTTTTTGCACAAAACCCCCCTCTTGCGCAAGAGCTGTTCTTCAGCATTTTTTTCAGGAACAATGGCTCTTGCACAAGAGGGGGTTTTGCGCAAAAGCCTCTTGCACAAAAACGGAGCCTTATTAATTATGCAAATGAGGTTTGGCGACATTCCATGCTTTGCCTCATTTGCATATTTTTTGCACAAAACGGGGGCAGTGTAGATGTAGCCCTTGAGTTTTGTGCATATCTCTTACAATTAAGGCAACTTCCATCCTTTTCAGTACCAAGGGGAGGATACATGTAACCAGGCCTGCCTGGGCTCAGGTGATTTAGAGGGGGCTTAAGGGTACCTGGACATTACTACTGTTGTAGTAGCAGCAGTGGTGGCTGGAACCCCCCCTTTTAAATCACCCAAGTTGGGAGCCCCCCCTCCTTTTTAAATCAGCCAGGTGAGCCACAGGACTCCTAGGCTCCATGTGCAGCCCCACCCTGAACACCGATTCTTCTACTCACATTGGCCAGGAACTGCAGCCAGTGACCCCCTGCATGGGAGCCGCTGACAGAGGGATGTGCTGGTCATTTTTAGGAGCCATCTGGCCTGAGGTAAAGGTGCGTCCACACAATAGGGCGTAACTCGAAATAAGCTATGCAAATTGAACTACATCAATTGCGTAGTTTGTTTCAAAATAGCTTATTTTGAAATTGGGAACGTCTACACAGCACTTATTTCGAAATAGAGCACTTTTCCTCTGACTTCCCTTACTCCTCATACAATGAGGGTTACAGGAGTCGGAGTAAGAAGTCCTCCAGCTTCACAGTATTTCGACATTATTTCGAAAGAACTGCCTGCTGTGTAGATGCGGACTAAGTTATTTTGAAATAGCGCTAATTGTTTTGAAATAATGTGCTGTGTAGACGTACCCTAAGATGCAAACTAAACATCAGGAAACATGATGGGCCTTCACGTAAACAAGCTAATAGAGTAATAACTTTCTTCCTTTTTTTTTTCTTTCTTTCTTTCTAATAAATTAGCAGAAGATTTACCTGGTGTTCCTCAGGTCCTTAACTCAATTTTTATGGGCGTTTTTTTGGAAAATAAACTGAACATGCTTCATTGAAATCAGTGCTCTGGGCTGGGGATGGAGAAAAGGGGTTCAGTATGCAAGCTGCCCTGGGGAGAGAGGACTACCCCAGCCCTCTCTGACAGCAGCAACTTGGAGCCAGGTGAGAAGTGCCTCTCCAAGGCTGCTGCAGCTCCAGGGGACACAGCAAGGGAATACAGCTCCAGGGGACACAGCTGGGGCAGGACTAGGTTCATCTGCTCATTGTGCTCCCCAGACAGAGTCAGGAAAACAGCAAATTGTGCATTTCCCCTCACTCCCTGACCAAGGGGAGCAGCCAGCAATGTTCCCATATGAATTGGGGGGGAGGGAGCTTCAGTCTCCCTGCTCTCCCTAAAGGGCACCTGGGGGGTGGGAGGCTCAGGGGTGGGGCAGTCCCAAGGTAGGCACTCCCCGGCAGCCACTTTCATCTGCCTGGACATTCTGTCTCTTTTCTGTATGGTTTTATGAGAAGCAATCTCATTCCAGGCACATTTCATTTTCCTGACAAAACTAAACCCCCTGACCTTGCTTTAAATTATGAAGGTGTATACTGAATTTAGTGGTCCTAGCTCTTACTGTTTAGGAGGAGTTCTTGAATAGACAGACAGAAACACAGACAGACAAACTCTCTCAAATATATAGTAGATTTTGAACTTACCTTGCCTATCATCACTAGCTCCCTAGAATACTCAAGGAGCTGATAGAGGAGGTATCTGAGCCTTTAGCTAGCCTCTTTGGAAAATCATGGAAGACAGAAGAGATTCTAGAAGATTGGAAAAGGGCAAATATACTGCCCATCTATAAAAAGGGAAACAAAAACAACCCAGGAAACTACAGACCAGTCAGTTTAACTTCTGTGCCAGGAAAGATAATGGAGCAAGTAATTAAGGAAATCATCTGCAAACACTTGGAAGATAATAAGGGAACAGCCAGCATAGATTTGTAAAGAACATATCATGTCAAACCAATCTGATAGCTTTCTTTGATAGGATAACGAGTCTTGTGGATAAGGGAGAAGCGGTGGATGTGGTATACCTAGACTTTAATAAGGCATTTGATACGGTCTCGCATGATATTCTTATCAATAAACTAGGCAAATACAACTTACATGGGGCTACTATAAGGTGGGTGCATAACTGGCTGGATAACTTCCCAGAGAGTAGTTATTAACGGTTCACAATCCTTCTGGAAAGGTATAACAAGTGGAGTTCCACAGGGGTCTGTTTTGGGACTGTTACCCAGGGTTTTTTCACCCCAAACCTCTCGGTAACTTTTACTCTCTGTGAGGTGGTGTCAGGAAATAATTCAGGGGAGACACGGTCGTCCGACCGATAGATAGATGGTACAAACTGGACAACACAAGAGTGCTTTCACTTAATGCTAAATTTTACTTAGTCTCAAGCACTTACACACGTCTGCAACAGGTTAGTAAAACAGCCCCACCCTCGATAATTACCGAAGTTGAGTGTGGCTCTCGAGTGACACTGAGCAGGCTTCCGATGGCCAGCCTTCCGTCTGCCGGTGGGGACAAAGATGCGTCCAGATGTGAAGAGTCCTCAAGGAATCCTCGAGGTGTCCCTCCAAGTGTTCCCAAAATTGTCCCCCCAACTCAAACTTTCCTTCCCTATTTATTCATTAGTAATACAATAACATGTCACTCAAAAACTTGTTAGGCAAGAACTTTTTAAAGGTTAGGCAAGAGGTTTTCTTCTGATCATCACTTTCACCAGATGCGTTTTTTTCCTTTTCAGAGACTTCATGCTCGGGGGCCCTGATAGATATATGTCTTAGGGCATTTAGACAAACTTCCTGTTTTTCTTAATGTATAGCTCAGTGATTTCACAAGAGATTTGGGCCTCAGGAAGGACATGGGGTCAAGCTGCCCTCTCTGTGGCACCCAAACTCTCCCTTCTTCCCCCTTCCTGACTTGGTCATGCTCTCTAGGCCTAATTTGGGCCTGTTAGCTTGGTTGCTAAAGTTCAAGCTGTAAGCAATAGTGGTTCAGGCACATTACTGGATTTGCCGAAATCTCCCCATACAGGGACCGGTTCTGTTCAATATCTTCATCAACAATTTAGATATTGGCATAGAGAGTACACTTATTAAGTCTGCAGATGATACCAACATGGGAGGGGTTGCAACTGCTTTGGAGGATAGGGTTATAATTCAAAATGAGCTGGACAAATTGGAGAAATGGTCTGAGGTAAACAGGATGAAGTTTAATAAAGACAAATGCAAAGTGCTCCATTTAGAAAGGAACAATCAGTTTCACAAATACAGAATGGGAAGTGACTGTCTAGGAAGGAGTACGGCAGAAAGGGATCTTGGGGTTATAGTAGACCACTGGCTAAATATGAGTCAACAGTGTGACACTGTTGCAAAAAAAGCAAACATGATTCTAGGATGTATTAACAGGTGTGTTGTGAGCAAGACACAAGAAGTCATTCTTCCGCTCTACTCTGCTGATTAGGCCTCAGTTGGAGTATTGTGTCCAGTTCTGGGCACCACATTTCAAGAAAGATGTGGAGAAATTGGAGAAGGTCCACAGAAGAGCAACAAGAATGATTAAAAGTCTAGAGAACATGACCTATGAAGGAAGACTGAAAGAACTGGCCTTGTTTAGTTTGGAAAAGAGAAGATTGAGAGGGGACATGATAGCGGTTTTCAGGTGTCTAAAAGGGTGTCACAAGGAGGAGGGAGAAAACTTGTTCTTCCTGGCCTCTGATAGACCAAGAAGCAATGGGCTTAAACTGCAGCAAGGGAGGTTTAGGTTGGACATTAGGAAAAAGTTCCTAACTGTCAGGGTAGTCAAACACTGGAATAAATTACCTAGGGAGGTTGTGGAATCTCCGTCATTGGAGATATTTAAGAGTAGGTTAGATAAATGTCTATCAGGGATGGTCTAGACAGTACTGGGTCCTGCCATGAGGGCAGGGGACTGGACTTGATGACCTCTCGAGGTCCCTTCCAGTCCTAGTATTCTATGATTCTATGCTTTAAAAAAAGTATTGTTTTGATTTGAGCCATTGCTCGGTGGACTCTTCATTTAATGATTTAGTCCTGGATGTGTCTGACCCTTTCAGCCCGATTATTAACACAGCTATACGTAAACAGACAGCTTGTGGACCACCTCTCCAGCTACTTGTGCAAACAACAGCCTCCTTTCTCCACCTCTCTCTCAATATTGGTGAAAAACAGCACACTGAAGGTTATATGGAGCGTGAAATAGCCCAGGAATGGCTTTTCTCGCGCTACTTAAACTTCACTTAATGAAGCTGAAATACAATGCCGTCAGCTGAAAAAATGTGATGGGAATTCACCTACTCATTGCAGCAAAGCATCTGTTGAGGTGATGTGATGCTGTCTTCACTAAAGGCACTACAGAGTGAGGGCAAGGCTATTTTTGCACTTTCCCCATTGCGTAAACAAGCAAGTAGAGCCAGTGGAGCAAGATATGAGGAGATGATATGAACCTTTAGGTATGTTATAGGATAGAGTGCAGTTTGAAGAATCAGCAATGCCAAGTCATTTAGATCACGTGAGACTTCAACAAACTTTTTTTGCTCATCGCTTCAGGAATATAGCACTGGCTTGTCACCTTATTTTCGATCAGATGGTTCTTGAATTTTTTTAAACTGCATTTCTGAATCTTCCTTCACTCCCACTGTGAGGAAATAGCTAGCCAATTTGAGTGGCATAGAAACAGCAGGAATAGTGATTTAGGTGGTATGTGTATGCACCTGCACCTACATAGGAGATCAAGTTAGGTGATCAAGCAGGTCTAAACATCTGACCCATTCACGTTTGAGGGAAGGGCATGATGCAAATCCATGAAGAAACCAGGCAGCCCTTGTCAGTGGAGAAAGCCAGCAAGTATGTGGCTGTGATGGGGTGTATTCCCCACACCGGTCCTGAAAGAGCAGGACTGAGCCAGGTGGGTCCCAATCGGTGAATTGGCTTGAAATCTGGGAAAATTCAGCCTGGGAGGAAAGTGCTAATTAAGGGAAACTCGCCTGTGTAGGAACAGGAAGGGCTTGTATTAAGACAGGAAATAGGAAGCAGAGGGGGCTGAAGGGAGGTAGGCGGCCACCACTCCCTAGTAATATGGAGGTGTTTTTGAGGCTACAGGGTTCGGTAGTCTGCAGTCCCTGGAGAATCCGAATTCCCTCGGTGCTGTGTGAATTTGCCCAGAAACCTGGTGGGACTTGTCAGTAGAAGATGGCAGTGACAGGGATCACGTGGGATGGAATGACTGAGTGGACTGGGTTATCAATTTGGGTACTGTAGACAGTGAGGAGGAAACAGAGGCTATGGTGCATTCTTCCTCACTGCTGAATCTTTGGATTCCCTAGCATCTCAGTTGTGCTTGGGTATAAATGGGGAAGACTTTGCTACCAACTGATAGTCACTGTGAAGATTAGAGGTACCTGAAGGTTTGACTATACGGGAGGCCTCAGTACCAGGCCTGACTGGAGCCTAAGCAGCACAGTTCGTGGGAAGCAAGGCTTCTGAAATGGCAGGTCTCTTAGGGACAGCTTCTTTGTGAGGCAGTTTGGAGCTTTCCTGCAGGTCTCTCTCATGAAAGGTCTGGTGGGCGACTGAGATGCAGATGTTGTTTGGACATTGTATTCACCGAAAGGCTGCTGTACAAGAGAGTATCTGGCATGAATCTCCTGCAGGCTGGAAGGAGCACTCCATCCTGAGGTGCCTACGCTTTATCTCCCTATTTTTCTAGACATACTCTCGAACCCTGAGCTGATTTTGCTCTTTGATGGAATGTGAATGTCCCCTAAGTAGTGGGTACAATGAGAGTGGTCATCACTAGCTGGGCTAGGATTAGGCATGCTCCCAGAGGAGAAGGATTCCTTCAGAAAGGAAGGTGAGACTGCCACCCCATCGTGGATGAAGGAAGGGAAGAGACTAGGAGGCTCTCAGAGAAAAAAAAAACCCTAAACAAAAACTAATATGTGGAAACTGATACATGTTCTTCAACTGTGAAAGGGCAAGTTAGCCAAAGACGTGGTCATGGCTAGCCACTCCACCTGTGGCTGAAGTGGTTAAGAAGGAGCTGAAGACAGTTCATCTACCACAGCCCTATGCACCTTTGTACAGGGCATGAGAATAACTAGGACTCAGTGTGGGCCAAAGGGGGCATTGCTAGGAAAAATCTATTAAAAACACAAGGGACACATGCAGAGCTGTAGTCAAGCAATCATAAAGGCATTCCTCAAAGAACTCCAGTTACTGTACAAGGTAAGTAACCTCTCCTTTGGGGTTTGGTTTGATTTATGAACAAAACCTCAGAGGCTATTTTACCTGAACATTCTACCTGGGGTATAAAGTAGCTATGTTCCCATTGTATACTACAAAGAACTCTGCTTCATCAGGGGAAACTGAAGCTGAGACTAGCAGGCCAAATCCTTCAGATCTCGGCCAGCATGGACTTTCAAGCAAGCTCAGGGATCTTAACCAGGATCAAGAAACCTTGTACTTTAATCCATCCTTGAAAATCCATCAGCTAAATGATGGAGGTCGATCAGCTACTAACTGTTCCATTTTCCAGTCCCTCTCTTCCAAACACAACACAGATGTATTCTGCCTTCAAGAAACATAAGCTAATGCCCTCTCTGCCAGCCACTTTAACATCAAAGGTGTTATGACCTTGTGTTGGGTGATCATATTTCCCTTTGCTGAATATGGGACACCTGGTAAAATTACTAATATTCAAATGATTTCAAGGGTGATCAGTCAGAACTCTGTAGTACAAACATTCAAATTAACATCAAGATTACTGAGCCCCCATTAAAAAAGAAAATATTGTGCAGCTAGAGTCTTTTTATTTACTTTCTTATCTTTAAGGTTTGCATGGGGAGAGGACACACACACACACTAGCATGCACCTCTCTCACACAAGGTTGGGAGCGACTGACTTATTTGACCCAACCCTCCCTGCCCAGTGCTTTCCACCCTCCATGCCAGACTGGTCTCCCAGGATGGACCCACTTCTCCAGGTACTTTGCATTGCATTTTCTTCAGGCAACATGTGGGGGGCTTGCAGGATCATTCCCCACTCCCCCAGATTTCTGTGAGAGTTCACACCAGAGCAAGGCCATCAGCAGCCTTTCCGTACTGTGAAGGAGGGATGGTATAGGAGCTGCTTTCAGCCATAGGGCGTGTGGTGAGGAGTAGGGATGACTTGGCCCATGTTTTTGCAGAGATCATCTCTTCCCTCCTCCTTCCACCCCATGTGCCCCTGTGGCTAGGAGCAGCTTGTCCCTTCATGCCCATAGAAAGGCAGAGAACACCTCTGAGCTGCTGCTGGCCACTGACATAACTCAACCAGCTCCTGGCCCCTGGCTACAGCATGGGCAGGAAGGGGGTGACTCCATAAGGATGCCTTGTGGCATGCAGAGAGGTGGCTCAGCCGGGGGGAGTGCCTAGGGGACAGAACAGCCCCATATTGTCTGGGGGCAGGTCTTTGGGGCATTGTGTGAAGAGAATGCCAGGCCACTACCTGGAGGGCTGCTACAGAGCCTACAGGGTCGGGTCACAAACAGGCTGGAAATAGCTTCCTCCCTGCCATTCCAGAGTTTAGCTGAGGGGTGGAGAATCTCCCCATACCTGTGCTGTGTGGGGCTTTGGCACATGCAGTGCCTTAGGCCAGAGGGTCTTGAGTTTTCCCTGGGTGCCAGCAGGCAGAGTTAGTGTGGGGAGGAAGGAGCCAGGCTATTGGTGAGGTGAATGAGCCAACACAGCACTGGGAGCAGGCCGCACGCTGCCAGGGGGAGGGGAATATGGAGGAGCAGCAGTGCCGAGGAGGTGAAGGGGCACAGCAGGGAGAGGACAGTGAGAGGGGGAGCATGTAAAGGACCGATGAGTGGGTAGCAGAAGCGACATGTAACCAGCTACTGCCTCCCCGCGCTCACCAGCCATCTCCGCAAGCAGCGCTGGCTGGAAAGGGGACAGAAAGTGAGGGGGGCCAGCTGGCCAAGAGGAGGCACGCAGCTGTGACCACACTGATGGACAAGCAGAGGGAGAGGCTGGCCCCACACACCATGGCTTTGCCTGACCACCAGCTTTGCATGCCCATGCCCGTCGCTCGCTGCAATAGCTGCACGGCTGGCAAGCAATGACCCAGCATCACCAGTACTGATGGGAGAGGAAAGACCGAAAATAGGGGGGCAATTCACCCATTTTTTAGAAAAAGTAGGGACACCTGCAAGGGAGGCTTAAATACAGGACTTTCACTACAAATATCGGACATCTGGTCACCCTGACCTTGTGAGTTACTGTCTGATAAGTAAATATGGCCAGGCTGTCTGTGGCTGAGAAGATCTTGCTAAGACAGAACCCTCACATCTCATTCAGCCCTGTGTGATATTGTGGGAGTGGGTCATTTCAGAGTGTGGGCAAGCCCCCAGCCCGACCCAGGCCTACCCCAAATATTCTTTCTGGGCTGCTACTTCTTGCCATCTACCTTTGTGATTTTACACCACTCGGGCATACAGTCAGATCAAGAGGGACTGGGTCTCAGTCCATGGCCTTCACCTCATCCATGATCCAAAACAACAAGGTGCTTTTCATTCTACCAGATGGAAGCAAAACGACTCCCCCCAATCTCACTTGGAGCACAAGCACAGGCAATCATCCACTGCAAGCTCTATATGCACTGTATTGAAAAAACACCTTCCCATGCACTCAACATTGTCCGGTCCTTATCAAAGTTGGAGTAGCCATGCTTAGTGTGAGCACCGATAAAAACCATGACTGGAATGTGAACTGCTGGGGCTGGTCCTGCTTTCAGCAAGGGGTTGGACGAGATTGGGTTCACCTCTTGAGGTCTCTTCCTTCTCTAATCTACTATAATTCTATGAAATGACCCAACTGTACACAACTCCTCACCTGTTACAGATTAAACCTCTCTAGTCCGGCACCCTCTGGTCTGGCATAATTTTAGTTTAGGTTTGTTCTTAAAAATGGCAGCTGTTTGATACCCTAATGATATAATCACTTGACTAAATTGGGGCCTCTTGGGGTGTGGAAGAGATGTGTCACGGTCCCACAACCAAATTTGAAGGGGTGCCCAAAATGTTGGGGCTGTGAGGCTCAGGGGTGGTGTCCTTTGATACAACTCTTGATAGCAGCATAATGTGGCCTCTTGGCCAAAGTAAATACAATATTCTTTGCTGTCAAGGTAGTGTGGCCTAATAGTCAGAGTCAGTACTGTATCCCTTGCCATTGGGGCAGTGTGGCCCAATAACCAATATCAATGCTATAGTCCCTGTGGTCAGGGCAATGAATCCCAATAGTCACAGTCAATACAGAGCCTCAGAGGGGTAGCTGTATTAGTCTGGAGCTGAAAAAAATCAAAGAGGAGTCCCGTGGTACCTTAAAGACTAACAGACTCCTTTGGGCATAAACTTTCCTGGGTAAAACCACTTTGCCAGATGCATCAATACAGAGTCAATAGTTTAAACATTGCTGTCAGTGTAGTATTGCCCAATGGCTAGAGTTAATACAGAATCAATACAACAGCCCCTATGGTTAAGACAGTGTGGCCAATGGCCAGAATCAATCAATAACCCCTGTGGTCGGGGCAGTGCTACTTAATGGCCCAAGTCAATAGAGTATACAATAGTCTATGCATGTTGCTCTGCAACCTTTTCTACCCTGACTCCAGCTGGTGAATACCTAAGAGAGCTGGTGCGGGAGGGGGGGAGAGGAGGGGTATGGTCTCCTCAGCCAAAATAGAAGAGTTAAGCCCTGTTGTACCAGTGTGAAGCTGATACATTCTATCCCAGGGCCTGAAAGTGCTCAGTGTTTGAAATGTTCAAATAATCCTTCCTTTAACCTGCCCTTCGCTGGGATGCATACAACAACTTTAACAATGCTTACACCACGGGGTGCTGAGACCACAGTCACCATGTTACTCGATACTGTCTTATTGTTTCCTTGTACTCTTTCAGCAATACGCTACGTCCATCACTGAGCTCTTACTGCATATTTTCATTACAAACTCTTTGGGACAGGGATTGTATTTTTGGTCCTTGTACAGCTTCTGCAAAAGAGGGTGGTAGTCCATGACTGGATTACATGGATGAAGTTTAATAAAGACAAATACAAAGTGCTCCACTTAGGAAGGAACAATCAGTTTCATACATACAGAATGGGAAGCAACTGTCTATAAAAGTACGGCAGAAAGGGATTATAGTAGACCACAAGCTAAGTATGGGTATGTCTACACTGCATCCCTCTGTCAGCAGAGGGATGCAGATTAGGCAGGTCGACATTACAAATGAGGCAGGGATTTAAATATCCCATGCCTAATTTGCATAAAAATGGCCGCCGCGTTTTGCCCACTCAGCACTTTGTCGGCAAAAAGCAGCAGTGTAGAGGGGCTTTCTTCTCGACAGATCCCCCTCTAGACTGCCGCTTTTTGCCAACAAAGTGCTGAGTCAGCAAAACACGACGGCCATTTTTATGCAAATTAGGCACGGGATATTTAAATCCCTGCCTCATTTGCAATGTTGACCTACCTAATCTGCATCCCTCTGTCGGCAGAGGGATGCAGTCTAGACATACCCTATGAGTCAACAGTGTGACACTGTTGCAAAAAAAGCCAACATGATTCTGGGATGCATTAGTAGGTGTGTTCTGAGCAAGACACGAGAAGTCATTCTTCCACTCTACTCTGCACTGATTAGGCCTCATTTGGAATAGTGTGTCCAGTTCTGGGCACTACATATCAGGAAAGACGTGGAGAAATTGGAGAAGGTCCAGAAAAGAGCAACAAGAATGATTAAAGGTCTAGAGAACATGACCTGTGAAGGAAGACTGAAAGAATTGGCCTTGTTTAGTTTGGAAAAGAGAAGATCGAGAGGGGACATGATAGCGGTTTTCAGGTATCTAAAAGGGTGTCATAAGGAGGAGGGAGAAAACTTGTTCATCTTGGCCTCTGAGGATAGACCAAGAAGCAATGGGCTTAAACTGCAGCAAGGGAGGTTTAGGTTGGACATTAGGAAAAAGTTCCTAACTGTCAGGGTGGTTAAACACTGGAATAAATTGCCTAGGGAGGTTGTGGAATCTCCGTCATTGGAGATATTTAAGAGTAGGTTAGATAAATGTCTATCAGGGATGGTCTAGACAGTATTGGGTCCTGCCATGGAGGCAGGGGACTGGACTCGATGACCTCTCGAGGTCCCTTCCAATCCTAGTATTCTATGATTCTATCATTCTACATTAAGAGCGATGATGATGATGATGATGATATAAGGCCGGTAGGATGCCAAAAGTGTGTGATAGCTTAAGTTACCAAGTTTCTCTGCAATTATCACATGGATATCACCTCTTCATTTGCACCTTGACCTCAACCCCATTGGATTGAATGTATGTAGACTTTGACTAATGAGCTTTGGACCTGTGATTTTGTAAAAGTGTCTTGTTGTTCAGCTATGCTGTATATTTTATGTACTGTGTATTTGAATGAACTAATTCAATTCATTTACTGTTAATAATCCAATAACATGACATATATGTTGGCCATCCAACTTGTTTTGAAACAATGATAGTGTTCTATGAAAATCTCAGAAAGGCGTCTCCAAGAAATGAATGCACCATGTTTATTGGACAATTGTATCTACAAGCTACTTTCTGAATCCCGGCACTGAAAGATCCATTGCTCCTGCAGCAGTGACACGCAGAATTGAAGGGACTTGTACAGCAGAGCTATTATGAATTCACAGCAATACTACAGCAGAAGCTGTTTGTTTGAGATGAAAAGACCCTATTACACTGTCACGCTGAAAGATGACTCTTTTCAGCCAGCTCTGTCATACTGGCTTTTGTCTTAAAAAGTATGAAAACAAGCTTGTTTTTTATAGCTTTCAAATGAAAAGAGTTATGCAGGGCTGGCAAGTAGTTAGAAACAACAAAACTGGTGTAACATACTCACTCCCCGCCCCCCTCCCCCTGCTGCCCGCCAGCATCAGGGTAGGGAATTTACATACCACCCAAGGGAAAGATCATCTCTGAATTTCTAAGAAGTACAATGGACCCTCTTTTTACTTATGTTTTTTTTCTTAAAGACAGAATTGAGAAAGTGGTGGTTAAAAGGTTCCATTTGTTCTCACAACCTATAGAAAAGCTTAGCCACACCATAGTTGTCATTACTTAGTTTCTTGCATGTTCCTCTGAAACACCTGGACAGATTACCATTGGCTGGACAGGTTACCATACTATGATTTTAAGCCAAGATTCCTGAGGTAGCTACTGTTGACATAGTTCAACTTTGACCCTTAAAGGGCCATCTGTAACTGGGAAGGCGTCAAGCTGGTTTTAAAGCATTTCTGCGAATGTTAGAGAGGTTGCTGTTAGTTCCAATTACTATGGAAGGTTTCCCATCTGAATTTACTGTCTGAAATCCATTTTCTCTATTTTGCTGTTCTCCCCTTCTACCATTCCTTAGAATCATAAATTCTATAATTTCATGATCACTTTCACCCAAACTGCCTTCCACTTTCAAATTTTCAACTAGTTCCTCCCTATTTGTTAAAATCAAATCTAGAACAGCTTTCCCCCAGTAGCTTTCTCAATCTTCTGAAATAAAAAAAAATTGTCTTCAATGCAGTCCAAGAATGTATTGGATAATCTGTGCCCTGCTGTGTTAGTTTACTTACAGGTGTCTGGATAGTTGAAAACCCGCATCATCACCAAATACTGCACTTGGGATGATTTTGTTAGTTGTTGAAAAAAAGCCTCATCCATCTCTTCTGCCTTGGTAGGTGGTCTGTAGTAGACCCCTACCATGACATCAACTTTATTTTTTACCCCTTTTAACATGTTCCCCCAGACCATTTTCCCCAGCTATTTCCCCACTCTCCCAGGAGACAGATACCAAGCGCAAGGACAAGGGTTTGTTGAAATTAGTTACAACCTCCATTTTGTCTGTTTGGTTTTCTATCAAAGTTCCCTTGTACACAATGTTCCCAGTTATGTTACCTGAGCTGTTAAAGTTGAGCGTAGTTGAACTGCCCTATGGCTTTGACAAAACAAGGAACATGAAAAACAAAGTAATTGCAGTATCACATACTGAACAGCACTACAACAGCCTCTCCTCATCTCCCAGCTCCACCCCAGATACAATGCTCACTAAGACCCATGTGGATACTCTTAATTTATCATGGGTAAGTGCCTTTATCCCCACACACAATCACGGTCACCAGAAACAACATGTAATTTAACCGGCCTCTCTTGAGAGATAGTCCAGAAGAGCTGTTCTAGTTGTGTTTTAAGAGGCTGATCCGAAACCCAATATAGTCAAAGGAAAGATTGCCATTGACTTCACAGCTGTGGATCAGAGTCTTTGGTCACTTATCCTATGCTTAATTATTTCAGAAAGTCGACCTAAGGTACACAAATTACTCCAGGGTCTACCTTGTGGGGCGTCGATGGGAGAAACTCTCCCATTAACTTACCTTACTCTTCTTATCAAGGGTAGTGTATAGAAATCAATTGGTTGATTTGGTGGGTCTTCACTAGGCCGGCTCAAACAGCCCCAGTGGCTTGTTCTTAGAGCATTGTTCCCCTTTGTAGTGTGAAAGTAGCCTCACTTATTGCATCTTGTCACAGTGTTCAAGCACGCATACGCTGATTTTAATCCAGCAAAATAAATCCATTATAGAAATGATATAAATTACAAAAACTAGGCATCATCAGAACTAATCCGCAGACATTTATTCTCTCTATTTTATTAACTTCTTTTCCATTTTGAAAGGACAAATGACCTAAGAAAATTCTATCATCCGTCCACCCTCTCAAATGAACAGCTCATGGTTCACATATTGCAATCAATACATGCAGTACCTAAGAACTTTATGGATGTCACTATGAGTCATTGTGTGGCCTATCAGAACTTCACAGCAACACAGGAGGTAGAACTTAGGTTCCCTGCTGTTTCCAAAAACATAGACCCCTAGTATCCGAGCTGAAGCGGAATATCTGTATAAGGGTACGTCTACACTGTAACACTATTTCAGGATACCGCTACCCCGCATCTTCACAGCAAGCCAGTTATTTTGGGCTCGCTATTCCGACACCCCTGTAAACCTCATTCTACACAGAGTAAAGGAAGTTTCGGAATAGTGCTAAATTTAGAATTTTGGCTCTGTGTAGACAGTACCAAATGATGAAATAAGCTATTTCAAAATAGCATTGAAATAAAATACACAAGTTGTGTAGCTCAAATTGTGTATATTATTTCAAGGTATGGTGCAGTGTAGACGTACCCCCAAGAGAAAAAATGGCTCTTTCTGCATTCCAGCTTTTAAAATGATGGTACATGAACTCCCAAGCCCATTGAAATGTTTGTGGGTTCTAATTAGCTTCAGTGCATAGATGCACATACGGAAAATGTCTTTTTTTAATAGGATTTTTTTTAAATTGATGACTTTTCATAAAATGTGCTGTAATCTTGTATAACACTACTTCCTTGTATAGTCATCTCCTAACACATTACACTGATTTAAATGAAAATGAGAAGAGGAAAAATATGTCAGTTAAAGGACCTTAATTTTGTAATATTGAGCAATAGCACAGTATGTATTTTTGTTTACTTCAGGAAATTTGTGCATATTAGATTTCAAAGAAAACACCATATAAATCCAATTCTCCTTGGTGCAAGAGGACTTTTGTGAAATTGGATATGCTGTTGTAGGACTGAATATAATCCAAAACAAGCAAACCAAAGATCATGATAAAAAAATCCAAGCACCGTGCATCTCATATGATCACATATTTATGGTCGGTTCCATTGCTCTGCAATGTATGACACGTGAAATGAGCGTGCTGCACCATACTAAACTCTTCCTCATAGACCTTTCAGATGTGTGGCAGGAGACAAGATCAGTCTTTACAATGTCAAGGAAAGAAATGTACATGGTCTGTTAAGAGCCAGCTTGCCAACTACTTCCTCTCACAAAAAATGGTAAAATGGTAAAGCTGATTGTGAATTTTTTGATCTACTGTTTTTTGGTAAATAAATGCTGATCAATTTAAACAAAAACATTTTATGGGAAATTTAACAAATTTCAAGACTCAAAAACCTTTTAAAAATATTTAGTTTTAGAATTGTCCAAATGTCTAACTTGATCCTTTCTGGATCCCTTCTCTTTCTCTCAATTGAGTCTCCTGCAGCTTTCCCTCTTCCACCCTATTGGGTACCTGGTTCACACAGTTTCACAATCTCTCACACTCCCCTTGTATCAGGGGTGACCATCATGTCCACATTCTCTTCCAAACTGTGAGAGGATGCACCACTCGCCACTAGAATGGCACCTCCTCCTGATCATTCTGGGGAGTAGCTTGTGAGGTCAGCAATTCTTCCTGCAGTTGCACACCATCCTCCACCTTCCTGTTGACATCTGCTTTGTCTCTCTTGTTCCACTAGAGGCTGCTGCCTCTTTGTGACTTAGTCCAGGGCAATCTACACATTTTCCCACTCTAGGGTTCCAAATCATCCTTCAACAATCCTGTTCACTGTCTCATAATGCCACTCCCACTGTGGCGGGTAGGGGAACCCAAGCCCTCTACTCCGGTTTCTGGCTCAGGGCCTTCTAGCCCACAGTGAAGGTCTTTTCCCTTCTAGACCTTATTACCTGTGCCTGAGTCCTACCTTTCTGGCTTCCCCCTGCTCAGGGTCTGCCAACCACAAAGCACCTCTCTTTTCCCATATATTGACAGTAGACTTTCCCAGCAATCTCCTCTGTTTATACTTTCCTGTCTTTATAAGTCCAGCCCAGCTCATTCCTCTTCAGCTGGGCTCCCTCAGTCAGGCAGGGGATTACTTGGCCACATGGTTTCCCGCTGCTGTGGCCTATGAGGTTAATTAGCCTACGTTAACCCTTCAGAACAAGTGTGGGGTGAACACTCCTTCACTGGTGCCTTATGTTAAACAATCTGTCGCAACTTGTACTTAGATCAGTCACTGATTTCCTTCCCCAGACCTGCAGAAGAGCTCTGTTTATCTCAAAAGCATATACCCATCCACCTACAGAAGTTGCTCCAAGACAACACAACCTACCTTGTATCTGCCACTTCTGGTTGTCATTTAAAAAGAGCTTCCTCTAGGGTTCAGACCAAACCATATATTTTGCTGCATCTCAGGAAATGTCTATTTCCATTGGCCATTGTAACCTGTGGGGCGATAAGATTAGCAGATTAGAAGAATAACTCCTCACTTTTATGAGAAGTGAAGCCCATCCGTTCAGTTTGCCTGCCACAATGGAGGACACAGAAGCTTGTGAGCTGAAGAATGATATTTTGCAATCTGTTTGGCTTTATTTAAGCTGAAAGCCATTGGAAGTCCAGAAAGCACTGCCCACCGTGTTAATTTAAAAACATAGAAGTTGCAGAAGACCTAACAATTGGGAAGCTTCTGGCAAGACTGTACTTCTGACTTGAGAAAGACCCCTGAATGCACAATAAACCAATATGTTTTAGTCAAGCTGGATACACGAAAGAGCTTTGCAAACCTTCTCATGCTTAATGTGCAAATAATACCCACATTCGTTCCATATGGCAATGCACATGTGCATCTCAGCTCTTCTTTGAGGCGGGAACACGTTCAGTGTGGCATGTTCTACCAGAGGCAGGAAGAGCTTCATGAGCTTGCTATAGGCTTGCCTGATGGAATTTTGCTTTCATTCACATGGCAGCAGCCCCTATTTTGCATTCCTGTAGAGCCATGGTCAGTCTATACTGATGATGTCCCACCTGCCGTGCGACATAGGAAATGGGGAATTGAGCAGGGTGAATCTCTGAAGCCTGGGACACTTAGTTATCAGGGTTTGAATTGTGCTGTAGACTTCAGAGGACTTACTCAAGCACGTCCTTAACTTTCAGCATGTGAGTAAGCCCTATCGCAGTGATTCTCAAACATTTTGGTCTACGGCCCACCCTGCTCTACACACAGCTTTCCACGGACCAACAACCAACACCCATGGTGACAGAATGGGTGCAGGAGGGGGTATGGGTGTGGAGTCTGGCTGGAAATATGGATATAGGAGTGGGCTGAGGGAAGGGGTCTGGGTGGGAGAGAGGGTGCAGGAGTGGACTGAGGATAGGGACTTGGGGAGAGAGGAAGGGTGCAGGAGTGGGCTGCAGGGGTCTCGGTGGGAGGAGATATATGAGGGGGATGGGAGTGTGGGGTCTAGGCATAAGGGGGACTTATCTGACTCTGTGCCTCCCACTTCTCCCCGGCACTGCTCCCATGATTCCAGCCAATGGGAGCAGTGGGGAAAGCCTACAGGTGAGCAGCTTCCAGCATTGCCATTCCTCTAGCTAGGGGGAAGGGGAGCAGCATGTGTAGCCATTTCCTTCCCCCAAAAGCTGAATCTAGCCCATGAGACTCCACCCAGCCCCCACAGTGGGAAGCCAGTGCTGGTGCTCCAACCTTGTGGGAGGGCGGGAGAGGGGTGGTGGTGGAGTGCCAGTGCAAGCTCCCAGCTGCAGGCAGGCAAGCCCCAAGCCCACAGTCCACCTGCAAGATGACTGTGGACCACACTTTGAGAATCGCTGCTCTGTCAGCCTCAATGGGATTACACAGATGCATCATGTTAAGCAGTAGCTTTGTCAGACTGCAGCACTTCCCCGCTTCAGTGTGAAGCCTCTTCTGCTGTTTCTTGAGTACAGCAGGGAATACAGAGGGCAGTTTAAAATGCCATGGAGATAATGTCAAGACCTTTTATGGAGGGCACCTAGAAAGCCTCCTAAAATTCCCAACTGGCCTGATTTTTAGAGGTTCTGAGAACCCAGTAGCCACTACTGACTTCAGTGGGAGGTACAGGTGGCTCAGTACCTTTGACAATCTTATGACTTACTCACCTGCCTTCTTCCGTCTGCTACAACTTACATGTTACAGCAAAGTTCAGAGACTCCCCCCCACACACATTCCCTCCTGCCTCCCCTTTGAATCTGACCCATGGTTCCCTAAACTATTCCATTTTGTTAGTGTGGTGGTATACAGGGAGAGGAGCATGACATATCCCTAAGCCTTTGTTCAAGACAAACCGGGCAAGCAGTGACGTGTGTACCAGGGACAGCAATTTGCAAAGACTGGGGCAGACCTTCAGGAGGGGTAAATCAGAATAGTTCCAGCTGCAAAGATGAATCGATTGTCCTGTACTGTTTCTTCCAGTCATGCTGGAAATGAGGCCTCATATTTTATTTGTAGATTTTCAGATCACAAAGGACCAGTATGATCATTTGTTCTGACCTCCTGCCTAACACAGGCCAAAGTATTTCACCCAGTGATATTTGCAGTAGAAAGAATTATTCTTCAATATTATCTTTCTATATCAGTGATGGTAGCAATTACATTGGTACCAATGTAACATGCACCCAAGCAAGTGATGGAGTAGGGAATGATCATGTACTGGCTGATACTCGTTAGTGGGAAAACATCTGTGTGAGAAAACTGGCTTTGTCCAATGCCTCACCATGAGTTTTAAATAACCACAGGCAGTACTATGTTCCTGTGATAGTATTAGCTCCTGTCAGTCAGTTACGTAATGTTCTATGGCATCATTCATGGAATACTCATAAGATGTCTGATTAATAGCCAGGAAAAGCTGCACACTTATGAATGCAAATTGTACCCCAACTTGATTCCAGAATAAAATAGCACGGTGACAGCTAATCCCCTCCTCCCCCAAAGAGTGAAAGGAAGGAGAGAGTTAGCAGTGTGTATAAGGCAGAAGTTACATAGATACAAATGAGATTTAAAAAGAGGTCGGGAGTGGAGGAACTCCAGAAGGCTGCCCTGGCTGCCCAGAACTACAGAGGAAAAGGCTTTCATACCAAGGACCAATCATGTGCACACTCAAACAGGACTTTAACTTTTCATTTTGAGTGCAATGGGACTACTGGCCTATGACAAACAATTTGCAGTGTTCCAGCCATAAAGTTAAGCATGTGTGCAATTGTTTGCACAGTGGATGCATAAGAGTGATGAAATAGAAAGAAGGCTGAAGCTACGTGAGTGAAGAGAGAAAGGAAAGGGCATGAGAGAGAGTGACTGGAACAAAACTAATTGTGTTTGATAAAGCAAGGACATGAAATGGATCTTAAAGTGAAAGAAGTGTACTGTAAAGCCGCAAAATTGCTGCAATATCTTAATGTTCTTCAGACTTCAACAGGAACATGGACAGACACATCTCTATGCCATCCAACCATCTGACCATTTACTACTGCCATGCCAGGAAGAGATTAAACTACCTCAAAATAATATTCAGAGAATCTAAGTCAGAAGGGAACACTGTGAGCAGTGGTACTGGAACAATTTTTGGAGTGGGAAGCAGAGCTGCACCCCCATCCTGTCTGTGCACACCACTCACTGCCCTCTAGAACTGGGGCTGGCATCCAAGATCCTGCATTTGGAGCCGGTGGCCAAAGCTGGCAAAGACCCCACATGCAGGGCCTGGCGGCAGGGCCAGTGGCCGAGCTGGCACCTGAGTGGGACATAACTACAACTGGAACCCAGGAATACTTTCCTTCTACTCCCTAGCTTTAGTCACTAGGCCCTGTTTCCCCTCTGCTTATGTAACAAATATTACTTATACCCCAATAACATCCTTTAAACGGCAGCATTTGACATTGCTTGATCCAAAGGGAGAAGAGTAGTGTGTAGGAGACCTGGGTTTTAGTTGGAATACCGTGTCTCTACACGTATGCAAAATGCACATCAGGGCAACTCAGCTAGAATAGCCCAGAAACACCCAGAAGTTGGGTGTAGCAGTTACTGGGCATGCTCAGTAGCTGCTTCTGAAGCTATCTAGTAAGGACCCACAGACATTAATAAGTTGACAGCTGAGCCAATCAGATCACTGCAGGGGTGGGGGAGAGGTTATAAATATAGGCGCTAAAGACAGTCCTGTGGATTAAGAGATGTTTCTCTTGTGAAGGCTGGTTCCCAATGCTTTCACCACTGTGGATAAAGATGAGTGTTATTCCAATATTAGTTACTAGGGAAGTCCTATATTAGGATAATTTTTGGTGCAATGACTGTGTTTTGTGGACCTAGAGGGACAGGTGGGAAGCGGCAATTGTATCTTCTAGGCGCTACACAATTTGTGGAACTTACATTTAGCTATCATGTAACTACTTTAAATTGGGGTTCTGTCCCAGTTAAAGAGCTGTGTAAAGAGAGTGTGATCATACTTGACTTAACTAGACTTACGGGAAGAAATGATATTGTCTTGTAGAATGTAGAGCCTTAGAAATCAAAGGAGTAGATTTTTTATATGCTGATCCCAACATTTGTACTGTTTTAGATACAGGCTACAGACCACCAATGTTGGTATATTGTATGGTCAATTATGTGACCACACTTTGGTTGTTGTAAAAATATAAGAGACGTTAAGAACCTATGTCAGTCAGGTTTATTGGTATAAGTCAATAATAATATAGAGCAGGAAAAAGGTTCGACATGATACCAGTCACCAGGAAGCTGTCTCAGCCACCTTTTTTAAAATCTTACCTGTTTACAAGTAAATGGTTTTTTTTCAACTTCTGAAACTAGATTTCACCAATCAGCTTTCCACCTTGTTTCCCGGATACCATGGTGCACCCCTTGTCTATCTGTGCTGAACACATGCATGCCAAGCATCAATGGGCATGCAAGTTTGTACTAGAATAGAACAATCATATGTCTTATCCTCTCCCTTTGAGACATTTCATGGCCAGCTAGTGAGAATAATTCCTTTCCTGATGCTAAGATAAAGCACTCAACTTTCCTGGATGTTACAACTTCCCTATTTGCCCAAGTCAAACATTTACTTTAGTAAATGCTAGGGGCTATGGGATGTTTTGAACATAATTCTGCCATGTATTAACAGGAGTGCTGTAAGCAAGACATGAGAAGTCATTCTTCTGCTCGACTCTGAGCTGATTAGGCCTCAACTGAAGTATTGTGTCCAGTTTTGGGCATCACATTTAAGGAAAGATGTGGAGAAATGAGAGAAGGTTCAGAGAAGAGCAACAAAAGTGGTGAAAGGTCTAGAAACCATGATATATGAAGGATGATTGAAAGAATTGGGTTTGTTTAGTCTAGAAAAGAGAAGACCAAGAGGGGACAAGAGAACAGCTTTCCAGTACCTAAAAGGTTGTTAGAAGGAGGAGGGAGAAAAATAATTCTCCTTAATCTCTGATGATAGTATAAAAAGCAATGGGCTTAAACTGAAGCATAGGAGGTTAAGATTGGGGATTAGAAAAAAATTCATGTCAAGGTGGTTAAGCACTGGAATAAATTGCATAGGGAAGTTGTGGAATGTCTATCATTGAGGATATTTAAGAGCAGGCTAGACAAACATCTGTCAGGGATGATCTAGATGGTGCTTGGTCCTGCTGTGAGTGTAGGGGACTGGACTGGACTGGATGACCTCTTGAGGTCCTTTCCAGTTCTAATATTCTGATGAGGATAAGTGATCAGAGTTATATGTAAAAGCATAGGCCAATGTAGGCTATATAATTGCCATTATACTTATTCTTAATGCATGCTAATATCTCTATCTATCTATCTATCTATCTATGATGTGGATAATAAATATTATTCACATGATGTATGCTAGCCAGTGTATATTGGTCAACACCTCTAACTGAGGACAAGTCAGCTACTAACTCAAGTATTAGAATGCTTTTACCTATGAAGATCCCTAGACTCTGTTTGCTGACAGGTTTTTAAAGTGTTTGTAAGAACAGAAATGCTGCCATTCCGCTAAGTTCTGAAGACTGAAGGTGGGTGACACACAGTATGTATTATAGCTGCACTAGAAAGACTGAGAAATCATTTCTGAGAGAGGATCAGAAGAGAACGTACTTTGATGCACATGGTACAGAACAGAAGCGTGCATGTTATGTTAGAGCCTTAGATATAAATATATGTAAGAGCAACAAAGTGGGGAAGCTTGAATAAGGAACACTAGTAGATTTATTGACTAGCAGATTTTGTTTAAAGTTGTTCATAATATTCCAAATACAATTTACAGTGCTGTTGTGTGCATAAAACCTTTGTTTACTAAGAAACTATGCAATCCTCTCTCCTTGATGTTAACGGCGGAGGGGGGGACTAATGACACCTACTTGTCAGGGTTTTACACATGAAAGCTAAGGTTTGTATGCTATGTAATGTTTGTATGTTATGTTTGCTATGTAATGTTTCCTGAGAAGTCCTGAAAAGACAGAACTGTAGCCTTTGCTTTAGCAATGAATTAAGCTGAGATTCAGGAAAAAGGAAAGGAGACATTAACAGAGTTTTATGGTATTGCTTCAGCATCCTTTTACCCCTTTACACTAAGAATTTTGCTAATCAGCATTTAATATTATCTGCAAATATGTTAACCACAGACTAGTCTGAGGCTATGTCTAGACTGCAGAGTTCTATCGGAAAAAGATACACAAATTGCGAACTGCCATTTGCGTATCTTTTTCCACTTTTTTTTTTTTGGAAGAGGCTTTTCTCACATTTGGCCCATCTACTTGGGGCCAAATGTCAGAAAAAACCTCCTCTTTCGGAACATCCCTTATTCCTCATACAATGAGGAATACAGGGATGCTGAAAGAATGCATCTGCTTTTTCAGAAACTGTTCCGAAAAAGCGGAAGCGTTCCTTGGACAAATACAGGCACTAAAATGGAGTTCGGTATCACATGGTCTAGTCACATGTCCTTGTATGCTTCAATGAGTCATGGCAGGGATTATTGTATGCTGACTGAAGCATCCATAGGTGAGGGTAAGCTTCTCCCCTGGACTTTTGTCTTTCTTGATGGGCCATTCAACTTGAGTAGGCTATTCACAATATGCTGACTAGACTCGATATAAAGCTTTGTGGGTGTTACCCAGGAGCTACCACATTTGTAATGCAGGCATACACAGTCAATATTTATAACTCCAGATGCAAAAAAATGATACATGGCTGCAAATAGGATAATCATGTTCAGCAAATTATAACTTTTCCATTGACACTTCACAGGGCATATTTTGTCCAAGAAACTTCATAATTATGTCATTCTCACATCATAATAAAAACATTATGGCAAATATGGGGTGCAGAGTGTCACAAGGATGATAGTTTTTAGTAAAATTCCTCTTTCTGAGCTTATCAATCATCTTTCAGGATGAGGTCCTGTTTTCCCCAAACTGACATTCTCATACACACGCTGAAGAGAGCTGATAAAAAAACCCAGCAACATAGCTTTCATCTCATGCCGTATTTACACAGTGCTTTCATCTCATGGCTTTCATCTTATGGGTTGTGGGTATCCTGACCCTGTGCCCCTGCTGCCCGCCCCATGCTCCTGCCACCCGCGATCCCAGCATTCAGTCCTGCTCGCCTGCCTCCTGGTCCTCTGGTGGCCAAGCCTGCTGTTACCCGGGGGTTCTGCTACTGGTCCTGGGTCCCACTTGGCTGCGAGCCCCACGCCCTGCTTGGCCCCAGATTCCTGCCTTGCTGCTGACTCCCGTTTCTTGTCAATTACATTTTCTCTAGGCAGAAGCTGCCTAAGGTGAACACCCTGGCTCTCCGCCTCCTGCAGTAGCAGTGCACAGGTTTTGACAAAGCACATCAGGGCCATCAGGTGGCAATCCAAAATAATAATATATGAATACAAATCAGTTTCTTTTCTCCTGAAATGGAAATGTTGGGAATTTCTTTAAGGCGAACATTCCTGCCTAAACAATAGATGTAAAACCAGCAGACATATTTTCACTGCTACAATAATCACGCCTGCCCCTCACCCTTCCCTCCCCTGGAAAAAAAAAAATTCAAGAACCATGCATCCTGCATGTGCCTATTACAACATGTGGTGTGCCTCCTCCAATGCATCGCATTTTCCAACAACTACAGTATATTTAAGTATGAAGTGATAGTCATAAATATACAGCTTTTCCAGGCTCCAAGTCAGACTGCTTAGATTTTTCCCATGCTAATTCTCAAGTACATGTATTCACTTTCTGCCAATACCCATCATTATTTTTTTTAATTGATTTTTCCCCCCAAGCAGTCCTACAGGTAAACTGTTATACTAGAATATTTGTGCAAAAGGGATGTAAATAGCCCCGACACAGACAAAGTGTTTAAACATTCAAATTCAAATGTATGGAAGATTTATTTTATTCAGTATTTGCCAGCTGCAATAAGAACTTTGAGACAGTTAAATAATTTTGTTTCCATCCACTAGAGCAGGGCTACTTAATTTTGGAAGCCCCGGAGGCCACAATGATACTCACAACACATGCCGAGGGCTGCAACTCAAGTGTGGTTGCATATACATGCAAATGTATATGCAAATATATACAAATAGTTTCTTTCACACAACGCCCCGGCGTTCCTGGCACCTCCTCCCTGGGGGCTAGAAATGCTGACATGCTGTACCCGTCTGTTCCAACCAGCCCGTCCACTTGCATCTTTCAGTGTTCACCCTGCCTGGGAGATGCCTTGCCGCTGTGGAACGTGTTTTCAGTGGAGGCCATGTTCAAAGGATCTCACCCGCGGGCTGTGTGTTGAGCCCTGCATAAACCCAAACCGCACTGTGGGCCACAAACAAATGGGCCGTGGATCAGCTGATCGTCGACACAGAGCGGCGGCCATGTTTATTTGAATGAAGTGGGGATTATTTAAATCCCCGCTTCTTTGACTATGCCGAATAAACTATTTTACATGGCTCCGTCGACGGAGCCATGTAGTCTAGACACAGCCTCTGAGTTTCCAGGAAGGAACTATGCCAGAAGAATTGCCTCTATTTACAGAGATCAAGGCAAAGACAAAAATCCCTTGCTGTTTGCAGCAGCTTCCCCGAACATAAGTGCACCACAAAACTCACAACAATGCAGCATGTCTACAGTCTTCACAATGCGCAGGCAACTAGAAAAGAACTTGCAACAGCATCACCATGATTTCTATCATAACATTGAAAGATGCTTATTTCCGCATTTCCATCTTCCAAGGGCCAGAAAAAAATTTCTCAGGTTTATAATAAAGCAGTCCCATTATCAACTCACTGTTCTGTCTTCTTCTTCGATCACGTATCTGACAATGGAAACTTACCAATGAAAGGGCAAACATTGCCTTAGATGCAGGCACACACATCAGCTATATCCTAGGGCAGAGTCTGATCTTAATTCTATTTTGATGGTAAGTACAGCTTTATTTTCATGGCCCTCTGACGATTGAAAGCAGCCTCTTTAGTGTGAAAAGGAACACTGTGTAAATCTTCTATGAGTGCAAAAAGCATTGATCACAAAGGGCTGAAGCTTCCTCATTGTACATTCAGCCTCTGCTATGGAGTTTGATGAGACACTTCCAAAAGTATCAATTGGTTTTTTTTTTCTTGGAAAGATGGGTTTTATTCTTGCACCTGTCAAAGCCTGTTATTGTTGCCAAGATAGTTGGGTAGATGGGGAAGGAGAGAATGGGACAAAGATGCTAATGAAAGTTGAGAACAGCTAATAAGACGTTGTTGTGCGAAAAGCATTTTCCTTTAATCTCCTGGCCCTGCCTGTTTCTTTGATTTACCTTTCCCTGAACTTTCACCAAATTCAGTTAGTCGCTGTCTGTAGCATATTATACACATCCACAGCATGGAAAACATACAGTAGCTGTTTGCTTTCCCTCCTCCCCCCTCCCCGCCCCAGAGGTAATACAGTTAAGTTGGTGCACATTGTGGTGAGATATTACTTCTGGCTGTCACTGTTTAATACAGAAACAATGGCTTATAACCAAATTTTCTCTGTGGTAGGAAAGGCTGTAAACACAGAAGGCAACTATTGCTTTATTGGTCAGAAAGGCAGGAAACAATGCAATATACACTAGTAAATGGATTTCTATGTGAAAGAGAGCGGGATCTGGTGTATTGGCCTGGTTTCTAGCCTCAGTTTTATCACTGACCTCTCTGTGACTGTTTCCCTCAGGCTGTCTTGTCTATTTGAATTGAAAGGTATTTGTAGCAGGGACCAGGGGAGCCTACAGGATTGCCATGCCCCTGGGAAATGTCGGGGTGGGGAGCAGCTCCATGCTCCCAGAAGGGAAGGAGCTTTGGGAGGAAGGGGCAGGCTTGGGACAGTCAGCCTGCAGTGCCACCCGGATGGCATAACCCCCTTGCCCCCCAGCCAGCCCTCAGAGCCGGACGGAGTGTGCAGTGCGGAGTTCTGGAGTGTACCTCACGGCACGCTTGTGTCAATTCTAAAGGGAATCTGGGAGTCCCAGGCACTTTAGAATCACCAGACGCTGGGGCAATTGCCCTCTTTGCCCCCCCCTCGCCCCCACACCCCTGTAGGTGGGCTTGTCAAGGACCAAGTGTTTCTGGGCATAGTGCCTAGCACAATGGGGCCTTGATCTTCACAGAGGCCTGTAGGTGCTATTGCAATCCAAGTAATGATGGAGGATTCTATTCTGACCTTGATGCTACCTTCAGCTCCTTCAGTGATTCACCACATAATGGCTTTTATCTTTAAAAAAGTCCACATTCCTTTTCTAACCAGGGTGGATAAAAATCGACGCCTCACCAAAATTAAATATATCAGGTTTTTTATGTACGTCGGGTTTTTTATTTCAATGACAATGATATTTAAATTATATATTTTTTAAAATAATCCAGTTTAAAATGAAATCTGAATGTAATACATTGTGTTAGAGCCTTAACTTACCAATTCTTAAAACATTTAAATAAAAAAAGTGTTGTATCCCTGAGCATCTATCAAAAACTTTGAATTAAAGTCTCCTTTTCTATATAAAAAATAAACGGATACAAACATCTAACATTTCATATAAAGCTGTAAACATATGGCAAAACAGGTCATATGCTGTATTAAGGGCCTATGTTACTTAAAAATACATTTTATATGCTGGTTGTGTATTTAATTACAATTCAGGTATCATCCTTATACAGCTTGACACAAATCATGTACAAATAGATAATTATCTAGGAAATATACAATATATCAATCACAATTTTCTAACATACTAAAAAGGTGCAGTAAATATCAATCTAGAAATATTAAGCTATATAATTATTTAAATAAATGTATATCATTATAGTACAGCCCACTATATAGTAAAAAGATGTACCAACCCCCACAAAAAGGTCTTTTTAGTTATAGCCCAAGATGTTTAATAGTTATCGCAACCTATGAAAATGCACTTTTCTTTAGAAAATAACAAGTACAAATGGGAAAGTTGATTAGAATCGATGATTTAAATCGAGGCTTTGCAGTTGGTGATTTAAATCACTGAACTAAATTGGTTTGATTTAAGTCAATACACCCTGTTTCCAACCTTCATTTATTTATTGCTAACAACCTTTCTATGAGCAAAGGGAGAGATTCTTCTTATCACTCCCATCAAACAGAGGAATTAATCTTGGTACTTGAGAGCTAGGATGTTCCTATTTGCTTCTTTGCACCCTCTGCCATGTTGCTGTGCTTCTCAAACCTTCCAATGGGGAAGGTTCATGGTGTAATGGGGACCACAAAATCCTATTTGTGCCCATTTAAAATGCTGTGGGAGTGTTTCCTAGGGAGCCAATAATTCTTTCTATAAGCTAATTCATGATTCTTTCTTTCTCATGCAACAGATTTTCAAGGAGAAAAGCAAGAGGATGCTACATCTGTTGGCAATGTAGCTAACTTTGGGACTTCAGTGAGTGACGAGACTGAAAATAATGGGAGAGAACGATATATATTGTACCCCGTCCCCCATTCTTGAGGGGAAAATATATCAAACAACTTCCTGAGAAAGCTAATTACAGCCACATTCTTGTATTTAGGGGTGTAGAAATCCAGTTCAGGTTGTTTTCCTAATTCAAACACAACATAACGACATTTGTTAGTAACGGATACATTCCAGACTGGTTTTGACCTCAGTTACATGTAGGGGTATCCTCCCTGACTTCACTGTGATCGGAGCCGGTGTTAGGTAGGAGACAACTTGGCTCTCATTGGACATGGTATAGCCCACCTCATGGTGGAACACAATCCCCAACAGCGCGGGATTAGATTCTGCCGCTGCGTTCATTGAAAAAGTTGTTGCACCTAGAGTCAATGCATGGGGAGGGCAGGCAGGGTCTTGTCCCTACCCCCCCCAATTTCTGCCTTTTAGTTGCCACTGCTCCCCCAAAGTGCTGAGGTAGCAGAGGAGCCCACCCAGTCCCTTGCTGTCTCTAGGTGCAGAGCGCAGGGTGGACTGAATCCTGCTTGACCCCGATCAACCCAGTACCTTCTTCTCTGTGTTCTCCACCTGGGACTGAAGCAGCTGGTCTAATGGGACCACAGTCTGTGCTGAGCTCCCTTCCTGCTTCCCTCGCTCCCTGGAGTGTGCGCCCTTCTGCCGCTGCTCCCAGGCTCACACCCACAGGCAAAACAACTCCCAGCTGCAGCTTTGCCTGCCTGCCTCCCATGGCCAGTGGGCACCCTGACGGATGGGGCTTCCCACCTGTGAATGGCTCTGCTGCAGCTGCCAGCAAAAGACCAGCCAAAGTCAGCAGGCAAGTTTCAACTTCCCCCATGTTTCCCCTCCTCTTAGAGGTGACACATGGGACAGTCACCGTCACACACAGACACAGACACAAGCCTTTACACTGTGTCCTCCACCATCAAGAGTTATGCATCATCTCTGGCTGCACGTTTGGGGTGTATGGTGATGGAAGGGCAGGCATTATGTCTATCCCTAAGGCAGGGGTGGGGAACCCCTTTTGGGTCAGGGGCCACTGACTCACAGAAAAATCAGTCAGGGGCCGCACACAAGTGAGAAGTGGGAAAAAAAACCCTCATTGTGGCCCCCGAGTGAGAAGGAGAAAGACACTCCCCACATTCCCCTTGCACACCAGAGCTGGGGGGGGGCAGCCTAGTAGATTTTGTGCGCTCCAGCCCCGGGGGGGGGGACGACAACAGGAGGGCTGAAGCACCAGCATGGGTTCCCCAATTCTGGGGGGAGGGGCGCTGAGCATCAAGGGCCGGATCCAGGCAAGCCGAGGGCCACATCTGACCCCTGGGCCTAAGGTTCCCCACCACTGACATAAGAGGTCATATCAGAGTGACAGCATCTGTAGATTCCACCAGGTCTGTACTGGTGACCCAGGGAAGAGGCTATGGGAAGGTTCCATGCTACAGCCTCCTTCCCTCCACTCCCATCCCACCAACCTGGTATATCCCACTTTTGGGGAACTCCTCCCCTGGCAGAGGGAATATTCTTATTTCTTTGTGCCACTGCAACCTTGGCTCCACCCATTCCCTCATCCAGAAGGTGGTTTCTGATATCTTCACACCTGTAAGTTCAAAAGCTTGTGGCTCTCCCCTACAGAAGTTGGTCCAATAAAAGATATTACCTCACCCATCATATCTCTCTAATATCCTGGGACTGACGTGGCTACAGCACTACTGCATACATCTTTTCTTGCTGTCTGACTCATGCGAGCATGTGTTATTTCTCTTCCTCTTGCAAGAGCAGCCAAGTGTAAATGAATAGCATGAGTTTGTGCATTGAAAGAACAGAGCAACTTCTCATCATGGAGCTCAGCAAGGATTCTGTCATGTCACCAAGGAGGGGTAACTCTATAGTGCCACAAACACATGATTGTCTAGGCCTATAGATGTACATGATAAAGATATTTATACATAATTTGGCTAGTCTGCAAACTCCCTGAGAAAGGGAAAAAAACCCAAAATGATTCTTAACTTATCCCTCAAGAAACAGATCTTTGAGAAATTGTGAATAATTCTCTGAAAACCTCAAGGTGCAGAAGCAGTCAGACAAGCTTGCAGAATCATTAAGATTCTAAAAAGCAAGAAAAGCAAGTTGGGAATCATTAAAAAAGGGGGTAGATAATAGGATGGAAAATATCATATTACTTCTATATAAATCTATGGTATGCCCACATCTTGAATACTGGATGAAAATGTGGTTGCCCCCTTTGAAAAAAGATATACAGGTTGAATCTTCCAAATTCGGGACTCTCTGGTCTGGCAACATCTATGGTCTGGGGAGTATCTGCAGAGCCCCCACCCTGGTCAGGGAACCCCCAACGTCAGTGGGGCCAGGCGGCATCTGGGGAGTTCCCACCACAGCTGGGGAATCCCTGGTGTTAATGGGTCCAGTTGCAGTGGAGCTGTTGGCCAGGTGCCCCCACCCAGGAATCCTGACAATCCCCTGTAGCAGTGGTGTTGGGGTGACCAGGCAGCCTCTGCCGCAGAACCCCTAGGCTGAAGAGGGGCTGGCAGTGGCCAGGTGGCCCCAGCCAGGAATCATGGGGAACACCCTGCAGCAACAGGGCTGGCAGTGGCCAAGCAGTCCCCACTGGGAAACCCTCGGGTAGCAGGCAGACAGCAGCTTGGGGAGCCCGAGGGAGAGGAGACCAGGAGCAGGGCAGTCAGCATGGGATCACTGACCTCCCCTAGTCTGGCAGACTCCCTGGTCCAGGACAGCTCAGGTCCCGAGGGTGCCGGACCAGGGAGGTCCAACCTGTATTGGAATTGGAAAAGGAAACCAAAATGTTTAGGAGTATGGAATGACTTCCCTATCAGAAGAGATTAATAAGACTGGGACTTTTCATCTTGGGAAAGAGACAAGTGAGGGGAAATATAACAGATGTTTATAAAATCATGACAGATCTGTAGAAAGTAAATGAGAAAGTGTTATTTACTCTTCTTAACACAAGAATGAAATTAATAGGCAGTAGGTTTAAAACAAAAAGAAGCATTTCTTCATATAACACAGTCAACCTGTAGAATTCTTTGCCAGAGGATGTTGTGAAAGCCAAGGCTATAACAGGGTTAAAAAAAAACCAACCAAGATAGATTCATGTAGGATAGGTCTAGCTATGGGTATTAACCAGGACAGACAGGAATGGTGTCCCTACCCTCTGTTTGCCAGAAGCTGGTATTGAGTGACTGGGGATGGATCATTTGATGATCCCCTGTTCTGTTCATTCCCTCTGAATCACCTGGCATTGGCTTAACTGGGCTAGAGGAACTTTTGGTGTGACCCAGTGTGGCATTCTTCTGTTGTTATCTTCCATTTCTATTAATCATAGAATCATAGGGCTGGAAGAGACCTCAAGAGGTCACTGAGTCCAATGTGTAGATTATTTTTACTGAACTTTACTGGCAGACAGTTTGCAACAGGATTTGGTGGGGGTGTGGTTATTTATATTGGCAAATTTATTGACAGCAGAAACCCAAACTCAGCTATGGCAGTAATATTAAACTGGAATGGGTAAGAATGGTTAGGAAATTAAGCCTTTCTCTCTTAGTGAAGAGGAACTCTACACTGCACAGTTATTTCGGAATAAGCTATTCCGGAACAGTTATATATAGCTTATTTTGAAATAGAACGTCTATACTGCAGAGAAGCCTCAAAATTAGTGCAAGTCGGGCTTCCCTAATGTAGACGTACTATCTCGATTTAGAGCCCCAGGAGAAATAACTTAGAATGGCCCTGGTGAGGGGCTATTTTGAAATAGCAGAAGTGGAGCATCTACACATGCCTTATTTTGAAATAGCTATTTTGGAATAGGCGTTATTCTTTGTAGAATGAGGTTTACAGAAGTTGGAATAAGCCGTCTGTTATTTCGAAATTATTTCAAAATAACGGAATTGCTGTGTAAACGCTTGCATTGTTATTTCAGAATAACGGCTGTTATTCTGAAACTAGCCAATTAGCCCGTCAGAAGACGGGATTTTCAGGTCTCTCCTCCATGTCGGTCTTCTCTCCTGAGCCTTCGGTCTCTCGCTCCGTGTCTCTTTCTCTCTCTCTCCTCCTCCTACTGCCTCCCCCTCTCTCTCTCAGCTCTCCTCCACCTTCTGCCTCTCTCTCCGTCTCTCTCTTTCTCTTCTTCCCCTCCTGCCTCTCACTCTCTCTCCGCTCTCCTCTGTCTCTGTCGGGGATGCACGCTCATCCAGGCCCCGCCCCCTGGCCATGTACGTCACTGCCCCGCCTCCCTTCACCTCCCGGCGTGGTGCTCAGCTGACTTCTGCGCCAGTCAGCCGGGCCACTGCAGGGGAGCAAGCAGAGCAAGTGGCCGTTTGGGCTCCCCTGCAGTGGCCCGGCTGAGCGGCATAGAAGTCAGCCGAGCACCATGGCAGGACGTGAAGTGGGGCAGGGCGGTGACATACATGGACAGGCCCCGCCCCCTGGCCGTGTACGTCACCACCCCGCTTTCCCGCCATGGCGCTCGGCTGACTTCTGCGCTCAGCCGGGCCACCGCTGGGAGCAGCGCGCAAGTGGCCGCTTGGGCCCGCGTTCTCCATGCAGCACGGGGTGCTGCATGGGGATCATGGCACCCAAACGGCCACTTGCGCCACTTGCTCCCCCGCGGCAGCCCGGCTGAGCAGTGCAGGAGTCAGCCGAGCGCCATGGCGGGAGGCGAAGAATGTGACTCAGGCAACAGTGCCACCCAGAGGGAACAGCCAGGGAGGCAACAGCCAGGGAGGGAACAGCCAGCATTTCAGCGTTACAGACTCTCAGACATTGGGCTACTATATATATGATAACTTTGCTGTGTAGACACATCCTTAGACTTCTTAGCATTAAAACATGTCGGTCTTTGTTTCACCTCTTAGTTTTGAAGATGCTCCTCAGATCTATCTGGCACGTGGCATGTTTCTTCAAGTGTCATGTTCTCTTTCTAAATAATTGTATAATCTTTTCCATTTTCAGCTGGGATTTCTCCTGAACTAATTGCTGAAGCTCTCCCGATTTCCAGCTTGACTACCTTTAATGAGCTTAAATATGTTAATATGAGGCTGGGGTGGGAGGGAGAATACACTGATCTGATACTTTATTCACTTATAGTGTTTAGGAGTGTTCTGGCAGCAGTGGGAATGAGATTTCTTTATTTCTCTTTTGAAAAATACATTGTTGTGTAATTATCACAATGTGTTCAGATTCATGGAAGGAACTGCAATTATGGAAATTAAGGAAGAGGGGCTGGTTGTCTTCCATGGAGACTTCTCTGTGCCTCAGAGGGGGTCTTTAAGAATTCTCCACTTCATGCCTCCCTGAGGGACTACCTCATCCTGCCTGTGATGTCTTTCTTTCCAGCTGAGGAAGACAGAATGGGACTCCCTTCGGAACAGTTAACACTTGTCCCATTTTTGCCAGTGGGATCCTGCAGTGCAGAAGGAGGTGAGGACTGAGTGTCCTATCCCATTAGTGCTCCTAGTCTTTGCTGGGGCAGGAAGTGAGAACCCACGAGGCAAATTTACTCACTTCTGTTATGTTGGCAATATGGACCAGTGCATTGGCCATACCACCTTGGAATCACAAAATCAGGAGTGTTTTCCTGACTCTTCCACTTACTTCTTGAGTGATCTTGCACAAGCCTTTTAAGGGCTTTGTACCTTACTTTCCCTCTCAGCAAAACAGGGAGAATGGTACTTTTGTGAAGTGCTTACAAATCTGGATACAAAGGGCTGTGGGGATGCTAAGTGTCAACGGGGCAGTGGAGAGCAACATTCATTGCACCCGTGGAAGGCAGCGCAATGTGAATTTATGGGAGAGAGTTCTAATGGATTATTATAGGGTTCCTCCTTAAGGAGCTGCCCCTGAAGTAGGCTCTTAATGGGTTTCTCTCCTCTCTAGAATGGTCCTTTTAACCTTAAAGCTCTTTTAATCCCATCTGGGTATTAGTCTGAGAATTATAGAGTTTCTGCAGCTTCAATATATTCTACTGACATGCTGGATCTTCTGTGATGCTTCCAGCATTCACCTCCTGAATGCTTTTTGAACTGCTCAGGCACACTGAACACACAACGATACAACAGGTAGGACCTGAGACGCTGAGTCTATGTCTACACTACCGAGTTTTTTTTGAGAAAATGGCTGTTTTTCTGAAAAAATGTGCAGAGCATCAACACCTCAAGCACATTTTTGAGCCAAAAAAATCGAAACAGGGGGAGTTTTCCAGCGTAGGTGTTCCTCATTCTACAAGGAAGAACGCCTTTTTGCGAAAGAGCTCTTTCGCAAAAAGGTGTGTGTGGCTGGGGAAGTGGGGGGGTTGTGCAAAAAGAGGAATGAGAAACAAGCACAGGTGCCCTGGTGGCCATTCTGTGCATAGCAATCAAAGCTTACTTTTGAGAGAGTGTCCATGCAGTCTGGATGCTCTCTTTCGCAAAAACGCATCTCTTTTTTGATGCACGTTTGTAGTGTGGACACCCTCTTGCACAAGAAGTTTTTGTGGAAGATCTCTTCCGATAAAAGCTTCTTGCGCAAGAAGCCAGCAGTCTAGACATAGCCTGAGTAAGGGCAAGAAGTCAAGGCACATTACCAATGACAGAATCAACCCCATTGCTGTGTGACCCACACAGCAGAGTCAAAGGTTAGGCCTGGCTTATTTTGCTGCTTAATTAAAAAAGTTCTCACTCAGGTCTTACCCATGACAGGTTAGAGCAACACAGCATGAGTGCTAATTCTAATTGAATTTTCAAGCTCATGAAGTTGAAAAAAGAGTGAAATGTGCAGAGACTTCCATGGGCTCTTATTAACGGAGAGACCTTGCCACTGGGGATTCATTATTATGCAAGAAAGGATCGATTCAGCTTCCATCAGTGTCCCTCCGACAGGTTTTAGCTATTAGAAGCAAATGAGACCATGCTAAGTCATGCTAATGAAACACTAAATTAATCATCTGTTCCAAGGGGGCAGGCAAAAAATATGTGAAGACCCATCAGTGTTAACAAGGAATTTATTTACGCTTTAGAACAAAATTCAGACTGAGAATCAGATGAAAAGTCACACGGCGTCCCATGAGAATTGTCTGGGATTTTTTCACACACACCCCCAACCCCTAAATACAGCAAATTTAAGTATCAAAAGCTTGAACTAAAACTTCTAATGCATGTTGATTCTTTGAGTGCCCAAATAGTAACAGACACATAACTCATTGGGACCACATGAAAGCAGCATGTAAAATTTTGATCAGTCGGAAACACATTCATAGAGTGCTTTACATGCTTCTTTGCATTGTGCACCAAAATTGGAGGAATATGCACAGCTACATATCTTTAAAAATATTCTGGGTTTTGCAAATTCCCTGAACCAGGCAGCTTTCTGAAATGGTTGAATGTTTGTGGTGATTTTCATCTCTCCTGTGATGATTTTCATCTCCTGGCATACAAACGATGCAGAAAGAGAGATTAGGTCTCTGCTTCAGCAAAACATCTAAACATACGAAATCAATGGGGACTCATGTTTTTGCATAAGTGGCACTGTACCCTCAAACCAAGGCTCTGGACCCTCTTTCTACCTTGGATCTTACCTTTACATGTTCTTTGCCCCCAGTCCTTCAATGAGTGAGCTCCACATGCACAGGCCCTCGTGTATATGTGAAACCCTGTTGAGTCAGCAGGGTTCTGTGGAAGCCTGCATGAACTTATAGAATCAGAGCATTGGCCAGCTAGAGATGGCCCTAAGCTATATCACTGAGACCCACACCCAAGTGTTTGGATGTGCGGCATTTTTTTTTTTTTTTTTTTTGGTTCAGAACATTTTCTACCTTTACCTACTTGGAGCCTTACTTATAGGATCCTGTATAATAGGAGTAGCACAAAGCGGTTGCAAACTCTCATTTCATAATGACTGTCAAGCATTTTGAAAGGCTTGGATGAAAACCAACAGTGTTTTATTGTGATGCTCAAAAAAAAAAAAAAAAAAAAAAAAAAGATGATGCCCCCCACCTTTTTTTCTGACAGCATTAGTTGTGAATGACTTATCATTCACCTTATTATATTTGCCCATTAAAAAGTGTTTAAATTAAATATATATATATATATTTAGTCCTTGCTACTCATTTATGTTCATAGCACACACTGATAGAAGTTACAATATTCTTTCTGGAAGCTTGCAACATGACACTACTTTCTTGCTTCGACTTTGGAACCTACAACACAAGACCCCCAAAACAGAGAAAGCAGGTTGCTCCTTAAAGCAGAGAAACACGACTCACCCCACCTAGCTCTAGCACTCTGCAGACTAATTGATTACGGCCCATATATCATGTTTCACTGCATAACACCATAGCTTGCAAATGGGATCAAAGAACCCCTTACACTTAGGCTGCGTCTAGACTGGCATGATTTTGCACAAAAGCGGCTGCTTTTGCGCAAAATCTTGCCGCCTGTCTACACTGGCTGCTTGTATTTGCGCAAGAACATTGACTTTGTAATGTACAAAATCAGTGGTTTTTGCGCAAATACTCCGACGCTCCCGCTCAGGGATAAGCCCTCTTGCGCAAGTATTCTTGCGCAAGAGGGACAGTGTAGACAGCCACGTTTATTTCTTGCGCAAGAAAGCCCGATGGCTAAAATGGCCAGCAGAGCTTTCTTGCGCATGAGAGCGTCTACACTGGGCACGGATGCTTTTGCGCAAAAGCAAATCTTTTGCGCAAAGGCACATGCCAGTATAGATGCTCTCTTGCGCAAATACTTTTAACAGAAAAACTTTTCCGTTAAAAGTATTTGCGCAAAATCTTGCCAATCTAGACGCAGCCTTACAGTTTTCAATACATCCCACTCATGGATACCATACTAACTGCTTCTGGAGGTCAGGTCTTAGAGAAGAGAGATCTTGCAATACAGCTGGTTTCACCATTAATAATTTAGTGGATTAATTTATCCCTATTATCTATTTGATGATTGCCCAGGAACACAGCTGTTCATTCGGGCCTATTCTTCTGCTCTTATAATATCAGCCAGATCAACTGTTACAGGACAGTCCATGATCCTACTGTAGGTTCCAGGTTCCTCAGCCATCAACTCTGTTCAGTAGAGATCCACATTTCTCTCCCTCCTGACTGGTGTTTTTCCAGTCTGTCCAGTACGCTACAATATCCCCAGAAAGTCAGATGTGTAAACAGGCTAGCACCTGTGCTTTGGGTTCTCTCAGAAGACTGTGAACATATTGTTCATTTATTATTAAGGTGAAAACATTACAGTGAAAACAGGTTAAAATTTAAAGGCGCCTACAGATATGTTAATAAGTTTGCCAGAAATTATTCTGCCCCTTACCCTCCCTCCCTGTCCCAAACTCCAGCATGGTCTCTGTTAGGAGTCAGTCCTTCAAGTCCCACCAATGTTTGTGTATGTGTGGTTACAAGTTCATAACCTGCTCAGTTCAGAAATAGCACACACATGAATGGGTTACTCTTTCCTCATACAGCTTAACCTTTATGCAGCTTGGGCTGTTGCTCTTGAGACCTCAGGAACAGGATAATAAGCAAACAAGGTCCCCTCCTCAGGATGCAGCTTCCAAAACCTCGCTGAGAAGCCCTGGTCTAAACAAACACACATTCTCTACATATTGCTGGGGAATGATAATAAGTGGAAGTAGGGTAATTTCCGGGGGCGGGGCGGGGGAAGAGGCTTTGTTAGTCATATGGTGTAACACCACTTCCAGGGCCAATGCACCAAAGAGTTGATGAGGACAAAAAGGACGAAGCATTTTTCTTTGGGATCTATTCATTTTCTTTTGTCTTGCTGTGTCATGGGATGATGCATGAGCAGCCAGTGAGAGTGAAGGTGTTAATCCTCGATTAAACAAATGGATGATGGTATCATCTGGATAATGTGTTTTCCATTTAAGTCCTCATCTTGCACTTTTAAAGTCAATGGGAACTTTGCTTCAGTGGATGCAGGATCCAGCTCTGTTGTTGTTGCTGTTGTTCATATTTCAATAGGGTTTAAAGGGCCTAATCAAAATCAGTTCTTCCCATAATAGAAGAACTAGAGGACACCAAATGAAATTAATGGGTAGCAGGTTTAAAACTAATAAAAGAAAGTTCTTCTTCACACAGCGTGTAGTCAGCCTGTGGAACTCCTTGCCAGAGGAGGCTGTGAAGGCTAGGCCTATAACAGAGTTTAAAGAGAAGCTAAATAATTTCACGGAGGTTAGGTCCATAAAAGGCTATTAGCCAGGGGATAGAAATGGTGTCCCTGGCCTCTGTTTGTCAGAGGCTGGAGAAGGATGGCAGGAGACAAATCGCTTGATCATTGTCTTCGGTCCACCCCCTCTGGGGCACCTGGTGCTGGCCACTGTCGGCAGACAGGCTACTGGGCTAGATGGACCTTTGGTCTGACCCAGTACTGCTGTTCTTATGTTCTTATGTAGGTGTCACATCTTAGTCCAGTAACCTTCTCTGAATAGACATCAGTCTCTTGTGAATGGATCCAACCACTCAATCCCACATAAACAGGGACTGGTCACTCTTTCTAACCCTGGGGGGTCTGTAGTCCCAGGTGCAAATCCTATGTATTACACCCTTCTTGGCTAGTCCCTGAAGTCCAGTTGCCTAGACCCTACACCAGGGGTGGGTAATATTTTTTGAAGGGGGGGCCACTTCACAAATTTTGGAAGTGGTCACAGACTGTGCCAAAAGAGGCAGGGCCTCAGGCAGATGGGGTGGAGCCTCGGGTGTAAGGGGTGGGGTCTTGAACTTCAAAGCAAGGTAGAAATAGCAAGGTCCAGAAACCCGAACCAAGCAAAGCACTGACAGAAAGTTTATTTCAGGGGGTTTCAAACTGGAGGGTGTGACCCCCTCAGGGGGTCAGAAGGTTTCTCCAGAGGGGTCAGGAGCTGTCAGCACCCATCCCTGAGCCCCAGCATTTATAATAGTGTTAAATTTAAAATATTTGTTTGAATTTACAAAGGGGGTCACACACAGAATTGTGAAAGGGGACCCCAATACAAAAGTTACAGATCAACAGGCCTATGGATTCTAAGGCAAAGACTAGCAATAAGTTCTCTGGGGATTTTGAAGAATGTGAGGGACGAATGCTGAGTATGTGTTTATGCTTGTTAGTAAGGAGGATGTCAGGACCAAATACATCTCTGGTACAACTACTATAGAGTGGCTGGAGTTACGCTCCGGGGCTACACATAAGTGAAAAGTTAAAAACAAAATCCTCACTGACATGGGCCCTTGACTGAGCCTCGGGGACGGGATCCAGGCAAGCCAGGGGCTGCATCTGGCCCCTGGGCCTTAGCTTCCCCAACCCTGTCCTAAACCCAAGGGCACCATTTCTAAAGGGTAATGGGGGCAGCAGCCATGCCCTCCAGGATGCGGCTAGCTTTTCATCCCATTCCCCAGACCGTCAGGTTGGTTCAGACTTCAGTCATGACACTTAAAACCATGCAACCAAATCACTGGTCCTGAGTGAAATGTAGGATTAAGGAATTAGCAGAAAAAGGCACGAAACGTAAGGAGAAAACTTGCCCTTTTCCAAACAAAACAAGGCTGTAAAAATATATCCCAAACAACTTTCCTACTATTTCCTTAAAGGGTATCTATTATCTACACCAAATGATTTAACTTCTTCCTCTTGTTCTCCTGGGGATCAATGGCTGTTAGTGTGTAGGTTTTGCCTTTGATAGTAATTTTCCACACTAATTGCACACTGGTGTTCAATACAGGCATCTGATACTTAGATACTCACACTGTGCTGAGATGACAGCCAGGTTGCATCATCTTTCTGGATGGAAAGATAGCTTGAGGTCTGTCTCACTTTTCATAGATGCTTGCACAATTTATATGACAGTTAATATCAAATTTGAAATTTAGCCAAATAAATCTCTGCTCTTTAGGGTGAAAAGATTTCAATAATATAGAATTACTGACTGTTCAGTTTTCCTGGTCTAGCTGGTATTTGTTTCTCACTGGCTATATTCCAATTTAAATTTGCGGTTGTGCTGTTGATAGTGCAATCAAAGTGTATATCAGCACACTGCTGCAGGGAATGAGAAGTCATCTGTATGTCATAGGCCCTGTATTCCTAGCAGATAATGAAGGAGTCTGTGTTTACTACACTGAGGGTTAAACTACACTGCAAACTTATGTCAGTATAACTAAAATACACAGGGGCTGCATCTAGACTGGCATGATTTTCCGCAAATGCTTTTAATGGAAAAGTTTTTCCGTTAAAAGCATTTGCGAAAGAGCGTTTAGATTGGCACGACGCTTTGCGCAAAAGCACTTTTTGCGAAAGCGCCCGCGCTAATCTAGACGCACTTTGCGCAAGAAAGCCCTGATCGCCATTTTAGCCATCGGGCTTTTTGCAAAAACAATTCTGGGTTGTCTACACTGGCCCTCTTGCGCAAAAGCATTTGCGCAAGAGGGCTTTTTCCCCAACAGGAGCGTCATTGTATTTGCAGAAGAAGCACTGATTTTGTACATTACAAAGTCAGTGCTCTTGCGCAAATTCAAGCGGCCAGTGTAGACAGCTGCTTTTGCGGAAAAACTTGCCAGTCTAGACACAGCCAGGGTTTGTTCACACTGTCCAGGTTACAATGCTGCCCTGGCAGCACTATGGAGGGGGCAGTGTGGTCATTCTTTATTGCCAGGGAAGAAGTCTCCCAGCAATTAAAAAAAAAAGTGGGGTAGTTGCTTTGTTGTCGGGAATGTTGCAATCAGAGGAAAAAACTCCAGACTGGTGCTTTTCAGCATGGACATTTTTACTGCTGGGGGGGAAGGGGCATGTTTCACACCCGTGAATGGCTACAGTTTTAGCACTGACTGTGACAGTGTAGTCACAGCCTCAGTGCGATCCAGTTATACTGACTGAACTTCTGGTGGATAGCTCTCCTGTCAGAAATGGGTAGCAGCTTTGCACACACTTCAGGGATGCGACTGCATTAATGCCACTGCAGTGCTATATCTGTAGACAAGCCCTGAGTTCTATTCCCTGTGAATCAGCGGCCATTCTGTTTATCACAGTGAAAACCCTGGTGTTCCTAAGTGGCCACAGATTTCTTACACTAACATTTTAAAACTGTTAGTGTGGTCTCACTGCTCTTAAATCAATTGGTTAAGATTACAGCCTGCTCCTCCGGGTCGAGTTTTCACAGGGGGCAGCGCAAGGCTGTGGCGTGAACTCCCACAGAACCATCACAAACCTCACCATTGTGCAGTTCATCTTGATTAGTTCCCAACAGGTGCTACAGCATGCTAGTGGTACTGAAAGCACCCACTTACTTGTTGCTGCACTGTGCAGCATCTCACAGGGTCAGTGACAAATGGTGTAATACAGGTTGGACTTCCCTGGTCCAGCTCTCTTGGGACTCGACCAGTCTTGGAAGGGGGATTTTGCTGGACCGGGAGGGTCATATCCAGTCCCCCTGGACCGGACGCAGCTGAAGGGATAGGGCATTCGCCTCGGTAGTGCAGGGTGGCAGGCTGTAGTCCCGACCCCAGGAGCAGACGGACAGAACTGGAGCCGGCTCCGGCACAGGGAAGGCAGCCTAAAGGTCTGTCTACACTGCATGTTTCTGTCGGTAACATGTAGAGTCATGTGCCGTTAGCTCCCCTAGCATAGGTATCAATAGCAGTGTAGGTGGCGAGGCACATCTTAGGTGAGCAAAGCCACACCCGAAGGATGAGTGTATGTGCCAGATGCATACCCTACACATCCCTCTCCCTGCCCAGGCACTGCCCTCCTACCAACATGGCTGGTTTTAGCAAGATAGCATCCTGCTGCCTTCCCCCTTTATGGAGCCCTCATCCATGGCAGGGAAAGATCCCGAAGGGGAAGTGGGAAAGACTCTTCCAGATGCCTGCTCTTGGAGCTTTTCCTCACAACAGGGGGAAAACTCCAGCAATGGGGAAAAGCTCTGGAGGTGGTGAAAGACTCGCCCTTTCCCTATTTCCTAGTTCCACCAGATTTTTTCACTGAAATGTAGCTTCCCCTCCTCCCACATAACTGTGGACATAACTTGTATTTCACTGTGGCATATATGGCTACACAACTCCTACCTGGCACAGCCAGCAGTATTTAGTGTAGATGTAGCCTAAATGTTAGTCACATTCTTGATGCACTACTAGAAGGGGTTCTGATACAAATGTAACAAGGGCAGTATATCAGAACATGTATGTAATAGAACTACCGTAAAAAACAAAGTTTCAGAATGAAACACAAATAAAATAAGGTCTGTCATTGGTCAAATTCATTGTATATGGTTCCACCAGGCAGAAGGCTGCAGGCTGTGCTTGCTCCTGATCTAACTGGAGGTCATTCAGATCTGGGTGACAATAGCTGCAATATGCTTCACTTTGGATGAAGTAAACGTAGCCTTTTGGTGGCTGCCGAGCTTCCCATAAAGACAAAGTTTGGACATTTCTGTATTACATTGTGGTATAAACTCACATCACTTAGGGTATGTCTATACAGTGCTGCGTAGCTTGAAATAAGCTATGCAATTCGAGCTATGAAAATTGTGCAACTTATTTCGAGATAGTCTATTTCAAAATTTGGTGCTCTTCGAAATAGACCGCTATTCTGACAAGTCTCTTAATCCTTGTGGAATGAGGTTTACTGGGACATTGAAATAGCAAGCCTGTTATTTCAAATATAATTCAAAATAATGGGCTTGTTGCTAAGATGTGGAAAACTCTATTTTGGGATACTGGATGTATCCCGAAATAGCGCCGCTGTCTAGACGTACCCTTAGATAATTAAAACCTGACCAGACAAAACACTGGAGTCACTTGAGGGAACTCTCTTGCTGTCAGGAGAATGGATTTTGATTATTTAAATGGCCTTTTCCACTTTAATTTTCATATGAACGAAGGGCATAATCATGAAAAAAAAATCTTCAGAATTTGGCCCAGTTCATGCATGATGCCTTGTAATAGGGGCTGCCCCCTAAACAAATATTTCATTCCTTGAAAAAAAATCTGCGTTTTCAAATGTGTTTTTGGTCCACATCCATCTGACACTGAGATCTTTAATTTTGTCTGAAAAAAGACCGGAAACACCCCTTTTCTTACTTCAGAGTAGGTCAATCATTTTCCTCCTGTTGTCTGTGGAGCCCCGGGGGTCCACAGACTATATCTAAGATTTCAGTGGAATCCACGCCTTCATTTTAAAGTTTTTAGGGATCTGTGAATTTAAAAAGCTTAGAAGCCACTGGAGTAGGTAATAAGCTAGTTATCAGGCTACTCTGTGGGGGGGAGGAGGTGGAGGGAATGGAATCTGGATTAAAGTCCCTGCCTCTCCTGATTTGGAGTCTTAACTGGGTTAAGAGAGAGTGGGCACAGGTCCTTTATTTCTTCTTCTGCAGGGTTAAGTGGGTGTTTTTCAAAGCAATGTATGGGCTAGCTCCTTATCTAGTTTAAATCTGAATAATTCCATTGCCTTCAGTAAGTGCTAAGGCCTTGTCTACACTTACTGGGAGATTGAGACTGTAGCGATCAATCTCTCCAGGGTTGATTTTGTTGGTCTAGTAAAGACCTGCTAAATAGACGGCTGTTTGTGCTTCTGTTGACTCTGGTACTCCACTAGATTGTGATTAGTAAGGGGAGTTGATGGGAGAGTTTCTCCCATCGATGCCTCACAGTGCCATGGTAATTCGAAGTAAGGTATGTTGACTCTAGCTACACTATTCACATAGCTTCTTTGCCCTCTAGTGTAGACCCAGCCTAAGTATTAGTAGCAATAATTGTAGCTCAGTTGGTAAGATAAGATAATAAAAAGCAGCAACCAGAGAGGAGCGCCTTTTCTGGCTATAATGTTTCCTTGAAAAATTCTGTTTCCAACGGCAAAGGCAAAGAAATGAATCACACATAAAATAGCTGTCTTCTAACTTCCCAATGGGAATTAACAATAAACCTTTGATCATTAACGGCTCTTAGGGTTGTAAAACACAAAACTAAGCCTCATTATTATTACAAATAAGAATAAAAATGTGAACAATTAAAGATATCACTGGAAGACAGAGGTGGCTGGATTTAGTTGGCATGCTGAAATAGAGAGGTGAGGATACTTCTTGCCTTGCATTTAGAATACATATAAAACAGAACTCATTACAAAGGTCACTCGCTGTAGACCCTTAGCCATCTTCACTTCCAGTGTTGAAAATTTTATACATTAGAGATTCGTCACATCAGTGTAGGCAGCATCTTGCTGCCTAGCAAAGCAGAAAACTGTATATGAGACTATCTGGCCAAAAGAGGTGAAGAAGTCTCAGGGATTTAAGAAGAAATATTCCAGGGTCTTATCTACTTGAAGCAGATGTAAGCAGACTCAATTTATACAACCATTGTTGCTAGTCACTGCAAATTAAGTAGCTTTTCATTTGGGCAGCATTGTTAGTATTTCCCTCAGTTTGTGATTCTATGATACTGAGTAATTTTGTAACCATTTCACTGGCCTAAAATATTATGTGGTATTGTTTCACAACATTTAACAGCTGTCATGTCATTTAGTGATGGGGTTGTCATGCAGAGAGTAAAAATTGTTTTTATTCTTTCATGTAAGAGTTTTGTATTGTTTGTATCATGAGGTGTATCTTTAAATGCTTTCTGGGGCTAAATCATATAGTTCAATAATAGTAGAAATCAAGAGCTAAAGACAAGAGGAGGAAAGTGTGTTTTCAGATGAGATATTGAAAAAAGATGGAGAGCTGATGAGGCAGAAATACAGATGATGAGTGGTTTGAGACGACAGGGGCTGGGAAGGAAAGGAATCTCCCATCAAGAGAAAAACTGTCTGAAGCAGGGGAGATGGTGGGTATTTGGGAGAGAGGGGGTATAGCCAGCCCAAAATTTACTCTGCCCTCTGTTTCTCCTGCTGCTCTTCAGCTGCCCAGCTCTGAATGGTGGCTAGTGGCGGAGTGCTAAGTTCCAGCAACAGCAGAGAAGTAAGTGCGAGCAAGGTTGCCCAAAAGCAACTTCTAGCCTATCCCCTTCCACTAGGATACACCACCCAGAGACAATTGAGATCTCGGACTCCCCATAGCAGCCCAGCCGGATCTGATTTGGCACAGGCTCCTGGGCCATGCCCCCATGGTCACTGCTCCCAGAGGGTTCTGCTAATCTCCAAACCAGGCCCCCACGCCTGGGCATCTCCTATGGGCTGTGATCAGCCTTGCTATAGTGCATTACCATCCGCCTTAGTTCACGGTAGTCCTTATAGTTCGGGTTTCGCTAAGAGTTCATGTTCGGGTTGTCAGTTCCCCACAAAGACCGAGTCGCTGAGGGAGAAGGGAGACCTGGGTCCGCCCTCACTCCAGGTCTCAGCCCAGGACCCTAAGAACAGGTTCGACTGATACCTGTTCAACCGGTAGGGGGAAGGGTCCATCCCGAAACTCACCAGTCCGCGGGCTCCGTCTTGCCTTTCCTGGGCTGCTTCCTTCCCTCTCCACGACCACCTCGCTTCCTCCAGCGTCCCTCGCTCTGGTCCCAGCCTTGGCTCTGACTTCGGCTCTGTCTGTCCTCCTGGGGCTTCTTTGCCCTTCTAGCCACACCACAAGCTTTCCTGTGTGACCCTGGTAAGTCATTTAGTCTTTTGGCTCTCCATCCATAAAATGTGGACAGTAGCACTTCCCTTCCCCACTGGATTGTTGGAGTGGGGGTATGTATTTGAGATTGTGCAGTGCTCACATACAACAGTGATGGGGATGTATAGATACACACAGAGGCCTGGCCTACACTAGGACCTTAGTCTGAAATAATCCTTCCCCATGACAAGTCAAATTTGTAAGCAATGCATCCACACTACCCAGCCCATTATTCTGGAATAAGGGGTTGCAGAATTCAAACTCTGTAGTCCTCCTTTTCATGAGGAGTAACACTATTCCTGAACTTGTAAGTCTGAAATAATAGTGTGGTTCCGGTGCCACTAAATTGAAGTTATTGGCTTCCTGGAAGCCTTCTGCAGCTCCCCAGAATACTGCCTAGGACTCTGAGTCTACGTCTACACTGCAGAGCTATTTTGGGATACCAGAAGTATCCTGAAATGGCTATTCCATGTCTTTAAAGCAGCCCATTCTTTCAAAATAGATTTTGAAATAACAAGTGCGCTATTCTGGCATCCCTGAAACCCTCGTTCCATGAGGGCTAAGGGACGTTTCAGAATAGAGCTTTATTTAATTTTGAAATAAGCTATTTCAAAATTACCTCGAAATAAGCTGCGCAATTTGCTTAGCACAAATTGTATAGCTTATTTAGAGTTAAGGGTGCAGTGCAGATGCACCCTGAGTCTGAGGTAGCGCATCCACATTAATGGAGCCTGCCTCAGACTACATTTGATTCTTCCCCGTAGTGAGAACTTCGAATTTGTAAAAGCGGGTGCCTAGAAGTCGAACTTAAAGAATTCAGACTAATCTCCTAGTGTAGACATGGCCAGAGAAACCATGCAGCATACCAGATCATCAGCTAATGGTCTGCAGAGGATACCACATCCTCCAGCCATTTCAAGAATCATAGAATAATAGAATACTATAACTGGAAGGGACCTCGAGAGATCATCAAGTCCAGTCCCCTTCCTTCACGGCAGGTCCAAGAACTGTCTAGATCATCCCTGACAAGTGTCTGTCTAGTCTGCTCTTAAATATCTCCAGGGATGGAGATTCTATAACCTCCCTAGGCAATTTATTCCAGTGTTTAACCAGATGGACAGTTAGGAAGTTTTTCCTAATGTCCAACCTAAATCTCCCTGCTGCAGTTTAAGCCCATTGCTTCTTGTCCTATGACCTCAAGGTCCTTAAAAAAAATGTGTAAGGATCTCGAGGTCATTTAAAAAATGAACTCAAGGCCCTTAAAAAAATTGTGACTGAAACAGTTTGGCAAATTTGTATCAAGTTCACAAACCATTATGAGTCGACCAAAACTGCTTCCCTCAGTGAATAAATACTTGTTTAAAAAAATTACCTAACTCTTCTCCTGACTCCTAGTCCAACATTCAGTCCACTAGAACACACCGCCTACCCAACAAGAGGTGCCCACTTCCAAATTTACAATCCTTGTAGGCTCGTGGTTTATTGCATTGTGTCATCTTAACTGTAGGACACGGCAACTAGCCAATAGCAATAGTAAAAGTAAAAAGCAAAAATAGTAACTAAGGAACTAGGAAACTTTTACCTCTCTTGAATTCCAGTGGTGCCCCTCCTCCTATTGTTTTACAATTTTAAAGACAACAGGACAGTACAAGCGTCAGAGAGAGTTGGTCTTGAAGTTGTTCTGAAATAATTATAGGGGAGATAGATGCAGAGCTGGCATCATTATCCAGAGAAATCAGTTACTTGTTCATATTCTCAAAGTTACAGATGGAGAATGGGGTGATAATTATGGTGCACAAAGAGAGAAGATGACCACAAACAATGGACAATTTTTCCTTAGAGTAAATCCCAATTGCTTACAGGCCTCCCTCCAGTGTCTTAAATGTCAGGCTTGTGCTGTGTTGTAAATCAAATACATCTTCTTTTTCTCGTCAGCTTTAAAGAGACACTAAAGTAGTCTCTGGATCGCACTGGTGAAATCTACTCTGCCATGTAAAGTCAGAATTGGACACCTAAGGGTTGTGGAGATGAAATATCCTGCCCCAAATCAGGGGCTGGTGACTAGGATAGCAGCATTTAATGAGGATGAGTCCTAGTAAATTCCCACTTAGGTCAGGGTACATCCCTGCCTGACCACCATGGAGGCCTGAGGAGCTGTTGCCAGGTCCCTTTCACTGATGTGTAACAGGCCCATGCACACCGATTCCATCTTCACCTCCCCCTGTGCAGCCCCAATGCAATGCTCACATAGCAAGAAAGGCCTTTCAGCAGCGGTGCCAACAGCCTGCACGGGCCCCTGGGCAAAGTGGGTGGGACCCTGGCTCCAAACTCCTGAAAGGGGCAGGGCCTTGGGTGGAAGGGGCGGGACTGGGGAGTGCCAGCCCTCAGTGCCACCTTGAGTACGGTGCATCCCTCCTCTCCCCTCAGCCCTCAGAGCTGCCTGGAGTCTGTGGCGTGACACTCCAGGTGGTGATTTAAAGGGCCAAGCTCTGGCTGCCATCACCGCTGCCCAGGCCTCTTTGAATCTGTGGGGCAATTCTCCCCTTTCCCTCCCTTTCCTCATTGGTGGGCATGCCTTTCGGTAGCTGTTTGAACCACAGGTGCATTTTACACACTTTTTAATGGGATACATCATTTCTGATAGTACCCACAATGGGCCAAGTGCTTGGTGGAAACACTGAAGTAGGTGCAGCTACTGATCCCAACTGGTGTGAATCTGCATGGATCCATTAATTTGAAAGGAAAATCTTTTTTCACTAGCTGAGAATTTGGCCCATTGTCTACAAATACTTAGGAAGTTTTAATAAACCAAGCACCTGACAGGTACAGCATGTTGCACAGCTGGCCAAGGTATGTTGATAATCATAATCATACTCATAAGTAGATATGTTTTTGCAGTTCAGTAGGAGTGGGGAAAGTAAGTAGTTCAGGAAACAATACAAGAGACTATTAGGCCTGCTCTACATTACAGAGGTAGGTTGACATAAGGCAGAATACATCAAACTAAGTTGTCTACCTGACAGTGTTGCTCCTAATGATGCAAGTCACCTACTACACCAACCTAACAACTCCACCTCCATGAGAGGCAGAATGCTTAGGTCGACATAGCTAGGGCAATGCATTGTCTGTGTAGACACTGCATTACTTACATTGCCTGCTGCCTGACAGTTCACATCTCAGTTGCTGGCCCTGGGGGCTCCAGTGGTCAGTGTCCCACAGAGTTAAGTTGGTGGATGTGCTCCCGGTGAGGACCAGCTGAGCGATGGGTGTAGGGTGGATGTGAACCACTGGAATAACTATTTAGATCAACTTCATTTTGGAATGTAGACTTGCCCTCACGTGTGTGGCTAGATCAGCCATTGATGTACAGCCGGTCCCCGAGTTACGAACGGTCGATTTATGACCGTTCACATTTATGACCAAACCTCCCATTAAGCGGTCGTAAAGGCGGTCCCCAAGTTACAAACGCGACCTGCGTTTATGAACAGCGCGGTCGCAATGTAACTCAATGGGGTCTGATTTACGAACATTTCGAGTTACGGCCAAGGGTTTGGTCCGTAACCCGTTCGTAACTTAGGAACTGGCTGTAAATCGAAGTGCTGCCACTGGAGTCTCCTTTGCTGAGCTGATATACATCACTGGAAAGTCTAGCTCCTTCTGTTAGCCTACAGAGACATGTCACGTGCTCTCTTCCCCCCATCCATGCTCCCTCTATTCTTTTCCCCTCAGGCACTTTATAAAATATTGACATACTTTTTAATATTTCTTTCATGCATAATATATGCTGCTTATGCAAAGAAGGACATGAACATGTGGTTTATGACTATTTCGGGGTATGCATTCTGATCTTAGCTGCACCAGGGTAAATCCAATGAAGTCAAGGGAATTACTCTTGACTGATACTGGTGTAACTGAGTTCAGAATCTGGTACTTTCTATATTGGATCTACTCTGGCTGGCGTTATCTCTACTGCACAGGCTCCTGAGAAGAGAGGAAGTGTGTCTTAGAGACTGGATGAGGGGATCAGGTATCAGCTTTTAGTTCGCTGACTGACCTTGGGCAAGACCTTCATGCAAAAGTTTTCAAACCTGTATGCCGTTATACAGGATGATTTTTTTCTGACAGGAAGAGCAGTTTCTGTAATATCTACATTTTCCATATATTTTCTGTTGGAATGATCTAAAAGAAACAGGCCTGCCAAAGGGGGGCTAGTTGGGGGTAATTCCTCTTGGTCCTAGTGATTCTAAAGGTCCCCAAGCTCCCAGCTGCTGCAGGATGGTGTCTAGAACCCTGTCCCATTTAAAGTTCCGTCAGAGCGCCGTGCCATGCCGCATGCTCCTGGTGGCTTTGAAGGCTGGCCAGGTAGGTGCACAATGGACCAGGCAGTGCTGAGGACTGGCTACCCTAGCCCTGCCCCTTTCTCCTGAAGCCCCGCCCCTTCTGGGAATACAGAGCCAGGCCCCCACTTTCACCTTGCCCTGGGACCTGGTGAGGCTGTCGGCTCCTCTGAAAGGAAATATTTAATTTCAGGACAGGTAGACCTACTCTGTTCTTTTTGAACTGACCCAAAACATTTCTTTTCAAGTCAGTTCAAGAAAAAAAATTAAATTGCATTTTACTATCTTCATTGCAATACTGCTAATGTCAAGAGATCCAAAACATCAGGAGTCAGATCATAAAAAACTGAAATTGGCCCTGCAAATCAGAGTATTAAAACAAAACATAATGAAAACATGCTTTTTAGCCTGTTTTTGAAGTTTCAACTCCCTTCTGCTCTTCTGGAAACATGTTTGTAATAATTTAAGGTCCAAAAGTCAATATTTAATGCCTTTTTAAGTCTCTTCCTGGCTACTTAACAGGTGAGTCCATTTACCCTTTTCATCCTTAAAACATGGGAACTGCTATCTGTCTGCTAATATTGTCTTGGCTGTCTCTCCTTCTAGGATATCAGTCGCATCCCACAGACTTTCCTCAACCACCTTCCTCCCTCTCTGTGCATTCCCCTGTCCTTCTACACAGTCACATACACCCTCATAAAACATACAGAAAAATTATATTTCTCAAGTTGTCGGGAGTGGCTCAAGCACAGGACTACCATTGTTGGAGCAGACTGTTACAAATCAGGGCAGAAATCCCAGACTGGTTGTGAGTTCAATGCTTCGATTTCACCAACCAATCATAAAGTGTGAACTCCTCAAGCACTGTAACAAAGTTATAGAATCACAGGGTTGGAAGAGACCTCAGCAGGTTATCAAGTCCAACACCCTCCCCAAAGCAGGACCAATCCCCACTAAATCAACCCAACTAGGACTTTGTCAAGCTGGGATTTAAAAACTTTTAGGGGTGGAGATTTCACCACCTCCGTAGGTAACCCATTCCAGTGCTTCGCCACCCTCCTAGTGAAATAGTGTTTCCTAACATCCAACCTAGACCTCCTTGCACTAAACAGACTTAATACAGAAGAATAGAAAATTCCCTTGGATATGATGGTCTGTCTTGCCACTGTAACAAACTTGTTTGAGTGATAGGTGGTCCCTTATACCAAAAATCACAACAGTGTTCAGGTTACTTCCAGTCTCAAAGGACCAGTTACTTCTTGCAGGTCAACTGCACCTTGGATCCATTACCAAAGACAATCTTATAGTCAATGTACTGAAGATTTATTAACTAAGAAACAAGATTTATCCACAAGGTTAAAGCAAGTAAACATACACACACAGATGATGGAAAAAATGATGGAAGCATCTATAGTAAGTGAAAACTATATGTCTTGAGTTCCAAAAGAAGGTGGAAGCATCTGTAGTAAGTGAAATCTATATATCCTTCAGGGATAACCCAGGTTAAGCAGAGGGGGATCCCCTGTTTAGACTTAAAAATTGTTTCCCCTCAGAATCCAAGGAGAATAAGACATCGCTTTTCCATGTCATGAGTTTTTATTCCCTTCTCCCAGATTTCAAGCTGATAGGAGGAGCCAATACGCATGTCTCCTCTTCAAGAGTGTGGGGGGAACAACCAGCAAGGTCTTTGTTCTTTGATGTTTCGCAATGGCTTATTTGGTGCTAGTGGCCTATCCTGTGGGTGGGACCTAACCCCTTCTGTAGGAAGCCAGCACTTAATATCAATGAATGCTTCTTTCTTGTTTGGTGAGAGAAACAGTTGCAGTGGATTACAATGAAAACACTGAATATAATCTCATAATATAGAGGGCAGGTTTTAGAAATGAGATTAATACATGCAGCATCCTACAAAGCTTTCATTAAGTCTGACCACTAAACACCTTCTGCATAACTTTACATCTATTATGATAACGTTAACATATAGGTGAGCCAGACTGGTCGGCATTCAGTTGAGACCTAAGGTCCTAGGCATGAACTGGCATCAGTTCTGCCAGCATCACAGCATTATTCTAGGTTTATTTCCACTGTACACACGAAATATTGGATGCCTTTTTAAAAAACAGCTCCGATATCACTTTTATCACTTGAAAATATATTTGGAGTAATTTTAAGATGGAAGATATATCTAACCTCCTTAGGGCATTTTTTTAATCTCACAAATGTTGCTTGTGCAGGATGCAGTAGCAGTCTCTAAAGACCAGCCCAAGAGCTGCAGAAAGTAATTTAAGTGATTCAGTAGGTCATATTATCACTAGTCACTCTCCCTATGTATCAAGTTTTCCAATTGCTTTTCAATAAACATTTATGGGAGATGCAAAGGCCTTTGCATGCTGGTACAACATCAACCACCTTCCAGAGCTTTCTGTATTTCAATGAAGTAATTGTAAATACCCCTAAACATTGCTTTAGTAACAGAGTACTTCAAAAAAACAGTTTAAAATCACTCTTCTGTCTTTTGAAAATATACTAAATTGTAATGCATCTAGCTATCGATCTATATATTTAAAATTTCATAATTAATTGTCCAAATAGCTTAATTAGTCTTCTCTCTGGCAGCTTCCTAGAATCAAAAAAATCATAGGACCATAGGGTTAGAAGGGACCACCAGGGTCTAGGCTAACCCTGGCCAGATTTCAGGATTTGTTGTCCCGTCCCTGAACCCAGCAGAACCACCAGCCCTCACCCTCAGTTTAGCCCCACCCCCATCATTCCCCCTCCTCTTTCTCTGCCCCCTGCCCCGCCTACCTCTACTCCTTCTAGGGTTCTTCACCCTCTTCTCCCAGGACTGAGGGATTGCAGCAGGTCCCCTCTCATCTCTCCTTTCCCAGGTTGGAGGGCAGCAACTCCATGGGCTTCTCACCGCACCACCATTCCCAGTCTGGGTGCTGCAGGGCAAAAAGAGGATGGACAGAGGCACAGTCCTTCCTCCAGGTCTCACTGAAGGGGTGGAGAGGGGAGAGTTTCCCTGAGCTGCTGGGCTCTTTGTGAGAACACAGGAATTGTATGTTGCTATTGCTACGTGTGTGCTGCACTGCCAGGTAACATGAGGATTATCTGAGGAGACTACAAAGACAGGGACAGATGGCTAGTGGTGGGAAGCTAGCTGATTGCACCTTTTCCAGGGAAAAAGCCGGTGAAGAAATCTCCCAAAGGGACCCTTTCTGAGCTTTCTGTTGGGTTCAGGGTTAAATCTCTCTGGCTACATCTACACTACGAGTTTTTTCGGCAGAAAATATGCTAATGAGGGACAATTAGCATGAGTCATGACATCATTAGCATATTTTCTGCATCATTAGCATAGAAGGATCTTGCACAAAACGGGGGTTTTGCGCAAAAAAACCCTTCCACACTGCTTCTTTTTGCGAAAAAACCCCTTGCGCAAAAAGAAATGGCAGAAAATATGCTAATGATGTTGTGATTCATGTTAATGAGTCCCTCATTAGCATATTTTCTGCTGAAAAAGTTCGTAGTGTAGACGTAGCCTCAGTGTGTAATGCGAGAATAATAATTCTCTCTCTCTCTCTCTCTAGGTATATCTACACCACAGGGTTTAACTCGAAATAAGATGCACTAATTGAGCTATGTCAATTGTGTAGCTTATTTTGTAATAACTTATTTCGAAATAGGGAGCGTCTACACAGCACTTACTTCGAAATAGAGCACTCTTCCTCCAACTTTCTTTATTCCTCGTACAATGAGGGTTACTGGAGTCAGGCTACTTCTAGACTACAAAGGTAAGTTGGAAAAAGATACGCAAATTGTGGTTTGCAACTTGCGTATCTTTTTCCGCTTTTCTGTCGAATGAGGCTTTTCCGAAATTTGGCGCATCTACACGGTGCCAAATTTCAGAAAAACCTGCTCTTTTGACATATCCCTTCTTCCTCGTAAAATGAGGTTATCTCGAAAAAACAGTGCAGTGTAGACATACCCCTAGAGGGATCTGCTCTTAGTGAGTCACAGCTAAACACAAGATGGAGCAGATAGTTTAGCATAAATAGTTAGCATATACTCCAAGGGACCACTGAAGGAGAAGTGAATCTGTATAAGTCTCTTATACCTCAGGCCTAACACTGCAGTAACAACACTGCATGCATCCATTTTGAGGTGATAAACCTTAACGGAGCCTCATTGTAAGACAATGCTGAGAATCAGCCCTCTGAAAACCAGGCTCCATCTAGTAGTCTTGGGTTGGACATGCTAACATTGTGGCACCTAAAATAACTAGCTGTAGGCCAAATTTCCATGTGTTCGGGTATATATGATGTATTAAGGTAAGTCCACTTTAGTTTGTCAATGAAATATGCACATTTCACAATAGCAAAACAGTAAGAGATCATTAATATCCATGAAGACAAAACAACCTACACAAAGTCTACACAGACAGCAGGACCCATTGGAAATTCCAAAGCTACCACATCAACTGTTTGTAGAGACTGTTTTGGTGCTATTCACATTCCCTGTGAAAAATGTCACTGCTACTTGGCACACAGTTCATATAATAGACATGACACAGGCAACAATGCAGTGCGTGCTATATAAAAGCACCAACAGGTCCACAATGCAACCCAACCTCCTGAGCAGCACACATAGCAAACAACTAGTTCTATAGTTTGAGGGAAGTCCTATGACCCTCATAAGACTCATTGATCCCATGTGTAAAATGGACACTATAAAGCTTCCTTATTGATCTGTATATGATTGTGGACACATTAAATCTTCCTTGCTCCTTATGTACAAACAGAAAAATTAAAGCTCAGAAGGTGTACTGCAAGCAACATTTACAATGCAGGGTATAGTTGAGAACTGAGAGTCAAGCTGTCTGAAGTAGCTCATGACCTCTACCGCAAGGCAGGCTGTGAAGAAGCAGGGAACAAATCCCATTCTGGTGGTGAGCTCTATTCTTTGATTTCACATACAAAGTATAAACTCCTTAAGTAGTATAATGCTCTAACCATGGACTCACAGTCACCTTGGATACTCCTGTGTATCTTGCTGCCCAGGCAAACTTGCTTTTGTGATAGATGGTCCCTTGTACCAAAAAACCTGACAACAATGTTCAGGTTACCTCCAGTCCCAGAGGATCAGTCACTTACCCCAGGCAAATTGCATTCTAGACTTAACACCAAAGATGACACTTATAGCCAATAAACTAAAGATTTATTAACTAAGAAAAAGAAATATTTGCAAGGTCAAATCAAGTAAACATGCACACAGACATGAGTTACAGTCTTAGTTCCAAATGGTAATTGAAATATGAATATGAAAAGTTTGATATGAAAGTTTTCTATATCTTTTAGATCTAACTGAAACCAAGCAACATAGGGATCCCTGGCTTATGCTTAGAAATAACGTCCTCTCCAAATACTCCAAGCAGCATAGTGATACAGTTACTTTAGGTCAGGAATTTTTATTCCCTTTCCCCAGAGTTCAAACTCATGGGAGGAGTGGGTAGGTCCATCTTCTCTTTATGGATGTGTATATTGGGCGGGGGGTGGGGGAGGAGAGAAGGGGCAGAGTCAGCCCAGTGTTTGTCCTTTGATGTTTCACAATTTGTTTCATTTGGTTTAAATAGACCTTCCTTTTTGCAATAACAGCCCTTTCCATTAACTTTTTTTTTCTGTTTGATTACAATGCAAACATTCATTATAATTTTATATAATGGATATGGATGTTATAATTGAGGACAATACATAGAGCATCCTACAAGCATTTAATCAAGTCTGTACACTTAGCAGATGCTTATAAACTTAACATCTATTTTAACAATGCTAAACACAGGTACTCAGTATAGTTTCCAGCATTTGTTAGTGTTTGGTGGTGCCCAAGGGCTTTTACATGAGCTGGCACCAGGTCTGCCAAGGTCACACGGAATTCTAACCCTGGTTCTGACAATGCCCTATTGAGGAACATTAGGATCAGAGAAAAGATTGCTTTCACAGCTAATATTTCAACTAGCACCTGGTTTTTTAGTTTAAAGAAAGGGAGATCTTCTGAAATTCTCCCAATAAGAAGTTTCTGACTATGGTGAGACACTCGTCTTTCATTTCTTGGTGAATCTTTGTTTAATGAAAGTTTAGCATTACTTGAGAAAATTCTAGTGGGTAATTTACCACTCTTCACCACTCCAATGCTCAGGTCAGCATCAATCTAATTGATCACTTCTTTGGACTTTAGTCACTGACTCTCTTTGTTGTCTATTGGCTTGAGCCAAAGCCTGTTGAATTTAAAAGAATGCCTCCCCTTTGCGTCAGCGAGTTAAGGATCAAGCCATATCTGAATTTGATTTACATACAGTTCCCTGGATGGTCACTGGAAATGTCACTGGTATTTGTAATGCTCACTGCTTTTCAATGGATTGTGCACTTTACAAGTTCAATCTGTCTCGGTGTTGTGTGTACTTTTGTTAGAGGCTTCTGTAAAGCTAACTGAAGTGAAAGAATAAAATCAAATAGCTATTTCCATATAAAATTACATGACAGTTTTGGTGCCATGTGCACCGTAGTCAGCTTTCCCAATAATTTTACTGATGTGACCTGTAAAACCAAATATAATTATACCCTTGTTTGTTTTTACTAGTAAATCAGATGGCTTCTTTTTCATCAAATTCAGATGTTTCCTGCTGCATAGTAATAGCCTAAGATTTTATTTTATGCGGAGCAGGTGGCCCATACTGAAAAAACCTGCTTTCGTGGTGGGAAAGATTTATTGATCCAAATGCCATATCTGAATTTTTTGCAGTTAACTAGTAGTCACTGTTATAACCTCACTGAAAAATACAAAATCACAAGGAAGATCAACTGGGGGGGAAACCAAACAACTGAGCTCTGTGGATTTATGAAATTATTCTGCTGAATATGGGGCATCCATTCCTGAATGCTAGATTGTTTTTTGGATGAAATTCACACATCTTTATTTTCAAAAATGTTGTCAGGATTGTCATGACAGATATTTATTTCTTAAACCTAGAGTAAAACCTCCTCCTAATTGCACTCTTTTTAAAAAATTTTAACAGCTTTATATATTATGTCCCCCCCACACACACATACAAATTTTACTGAACAGAACAAAGTAGACTAATGTCAGTGAGATCATGTGCCTTGTTAAGGATGTTATAACCTTCTGTTTTCTAGAGGTGAACTCCATGGGAGAGGCTATTTAAATCCATTACATTGACTTCCTCCCCGCTAGCATTCCCAACTGTAGTATCTGCCCTGTCTTGCAACTGATACTGCTTTCTCCATAATCGGCAAAAATCTCCTTTTAGCCAATCACATGGCCTCTCCTACAGCCTTGTGCCCTTCATCTAGGGTTGCCAGTTTTGATTGGATATATTCCTGAAGGTTCCATCACATGACATAATCTTTAATGAAAGATTATTCAATCCTGGGAGACTCCAGGACAATCCTGGAGGTTTGGCAACTCTACCTTGACCTCTCTGATGCCTTTGAAGCTATTGATTCAAGACAATGGTAGTTAAGCTACATACAGACAATGCTGTGTTTTGCTAGTCCCTCTTGCAGCGAGCTCAATCCCTCTGTGTTAATGTCAGTGCTGCTGTTCTACAGGGAACAACCCAAGACCAGAAGAAGGGGTGTAACCAATGGATTTTATGCATTGACCTTTGTTTCCATCCTCCCTGTGCTATCACCGCTGGCATGCATGGATGGTCGGTTGGATGAAGATCCATTTCATGGTGTTAAAAAAAATCCCCTTTTCTCTGAACAGCCAAACACCAGGCAAAATGGTCAAAGTGCAAAGTGATTTGTATCGTATTCTTAATCTACTGGGTCTGCTTTATGTGTGAAACATCTTGCAGAGCTCTGTCTCCCTGTTAGATCCACTTGGGGCTTCTGTTGAAGTCCATAAAGTGTTCCTTTCCCTCACCCCAAGTCAGATCAAATGCCACTTGCCCCACTGTGTTTCTGATAATCATCAAGCTATCATCCATGAGCATGAAATATATACCAAATGCAGGATATCTTCATGCCTGTGACAATTCTGGTAGCATACTTCTTTGAAATGAAATCAAACCAGCAACATATTTTTTACTTTTGATTGGAAAGAATGTAGGTGAGTCTAGATAACTTATTTTTATTTGAGAAATCTTTACCTCCCCAGAACGTATATTTGAGTTTGCACCAGAATCTGAAGAAACCCAGCTATCTTGGGGTATGTCTACACAGCAGTGTTATTTCAGAATGACATAGTGTGCATCTACACAGCAAGCCGTTATTTCAAAATAATGGCGAGCTGGAGGACTTCTTACTCTGACTCCTGTAACCCTGATTTCATGGGGAGTAAGGGAAGTCGAAGGAAGCGTATTCTTCCTTTGACTTCCTGCGGTGTAGACAGCACCAAAAAGCCAAATTCACTATTTTGACTTCACTTATGCAATTGACGTAGCTGAAGTTGCGTAGCTTAGGCTACATCTACACTAGAAAGAAAAGTCGGAAAAAGATATGCAAATTCTGCTTTTCTTTTGAAAGAGGCTTTTCCGAAATTTGGCACATCTACATGGCGCCAAATTTCAGAAAAACCTCCTCTTTCGCCACATCCCTTATGCCTCATAGAACGAGGTTTACAGGGATGGCGAAAGAACACGTCTGCTTTTCCGAAATACCTCCAGTATCCCGGAAAAGAGCTGCAGTCTAGACATAGCCTTAATTCGACTTTTGCCCTGCAGTTTAGATGTATCCTTGGTGTTTGTCTGTGTTTCTTCTCCCTTTTTCTGGCCATAATGAGCCATTAGGATGTTTACCTCATGAGTTTTGGAAGGGAAATAAACTCTCATTCCTGAGGGTAGAACCTAATCTGTAAATATCAGAGAAAACATTCTCTGGGAGCAGGTTATCCCATGGCTGCCCAATGCCTCTTCTTCTGAATTATCGGGCACTGATCCCTGTTATTGACAGGATACTGGATTAGATGGGTTGCATACCACTAGTGTCATCTTAGTAGGTACTTTATCTCTGGGGTGGTCTTCTCACACCATGGCCAGTCTTCAGGAACAGAAATACTATGGGCCCTGGATTCATCTACAGCCCTTTTGTCATATTATCTGAGCACATTAATGTATTTATCTGCACAACACTCCTGTGAGGCCAGGAAGTGCTGTTGAGATGGCTGCCAAGTTAGCTGACATACTCAGGATTGAACCAGAAAAAACCTTTTTTCATTCAGCGCACAGTCAACCTGTGGAACTCCTTGCCAGAGGATGCAGTAAAGGCTAGAACTTTAACAGGGTTCAAAAAAGAGCTAGATAGATTCATGGAGGTGAGATCCATCAATGGCTATTTGCCAGGATGGCTAGGAATGGTATCCCTAGCCTGTGTTTCAGTGGGTGCCAGGGGAGGGATCACATGAGGATTACCTGTTGTGTCCTTCTGGGGCATCTGATATTGGCCACTGTTGGCAGACAGGATACTGGGCTGGATGGACCTTTGGTCTGACCCAGTATGTTCATTCTTATGTTCTTATGTGCTAAAAGTGTGGGCTGTTATAGTTCCCCCTCTGGGGATTGTAACAATTTACGTTCTCTGCAGATCAGGACATGTAGCATACGCTTACCGGTAGGTTTTCTTATGCCCATTGTACAGCTGGGGGACTGAGGCACAGAGAGACTAAGTAACTTGCATCATGTCACACAGGAAGTCTGTGGATAAAACTAGAAATTGAACCTAGGTCTCCTGAGTCCCACAGTTGTACTGGATCATCCTTTCTCATGATCATAGAGATACCTAGGTAATGAACTCTCCTGTCTACATAAACAGCTTATTTCAAGTGGTCTTTTTACAGGATGTCACTAGTTATAGACATAAGGACCAAAGATATCCTCTGATTTTAATGGAGTTATGCCAAGGATGACTATCATTCTTAGTGTTTGGGCATTTTTATAATCACAGTTACTATGGTAAACTCAACATGGAGTCTTATGGCACCTTAACAACTAACAGATTTATTTGGGCATAAGCTTTCATGGGTCAAAACCACTTTGTCAGATGCATCAGACTAAGGTGCATCTGATGAAGTGGTTTTCATCCACAAAAGCTTATGTCCAAATGAATTTGTTAGTCTATAAGGAGCTGTTGCTTTTACGGGTACAGACTAACACGGCTACCCCTCTGAGACGTGGCACTGTGATAAATTGGAATAGGAACAGAGTGAACCAATAGGCTGTTAGAAAGGTGATCTCTTAAAATTCCATGCAACTCAAGTGACTTAGGGCTTGTACACCCTCCCACTTATGTCATTATAATTTATAAAAGGGGTGTGAATAAGTCACACAACATCGGTGTCGCTGTGGGAAGTGCTATATCAGTGGGAGAGTGGCTACTGCCTATCCCAGAGGTGTTTTTATTATGTGTATGGGAAAGCTTGCTCCTGTCATCATGGAGTGTCTTCACCAGGTGCACTATGCACTGCACATTCTGTAGTGTAGCTATAGCCATTGTTTGATTTCATCCCATAACTACACATGAAAATGAAAATTATGGGGGTTGATACAAACCAAAGACTCTGTGGTTTGTTAGGCAAAAGCTCAAACAAAATTATCATAAAGGTCCCCTCTCGCTTTAGAGTGATGGATCTATTTCCCAGTTCTTTAGACCGTGCTGTGCATAGAACAGTTTTGGGTTTCACTCTCCCATGTTCAAACAGGGAACCCTTGATCACCATCCTGAAGCAACACCAGCTGTTCCTCATTCACTCCATGAATCAGTTCAAAAATTACCCTGCTTTTGTTTCTTAAATACTCCATGGATTTGTCCCAGTTGTGCTTCAGGAACTAGTCCCTCTAAATTCTTAATCAATTTGTGTTTCTGATACCAGTCCTTTTCATAGCATCATAGAATCATAGGGTTGGAAGAGACCTCAGGAGTCATGAAGTCCAACCCCCTGCTAAAAGCAGGACCAATCCCAACTAAATCATCCCAGCTAGAGCTTTGTCAAGCTGGGACTTAAAAACCTCTAGGGATGGAGATTCCACCACCTCCATAGGTAACCCATCCCAGTGCTTCACCACCCTTCTAGTGAAATAGTTTTTCCTAATGTAGTCCCCTTACTAAAGGTGCCTCTGCTTATTCTCTGGTAAGATCCTGTGTGCTGCAGTCTAGCCCCAGAGACTACAATTCCTATGAGCCCTGGAGGAAACCAGGAAGGAAGTGACTTTTGTTTTGGAGATCTGAGTCTCTCCACGTGTGTGGAGGAAGACTCTGCAGCCTATGGACTCTTCCCTTTGTTTTTTGGAAAAAAAGGGAGCCAGGCTGCTGTGGAGGAGTTTTTATCCAGTTCAGGAGCTGTTATGTTGCAGGTACAGACTGTGACAGAGAGCCTTTGGAACTGGGATCTAGCAGGCTGCTTCTGATTGCCCTAGAAGGGAGGCCCTTTGGCTTACTTGTGGCTAGAAGCTACTCTGCATCCAGCACACAGAAGGAGACTGTAAGTAACTGGGCATCTTTGGGAAAATGCTGCCTGGGACAGACCTCAGAGATTCAGACTAACTCTGGGTTCAAAGAGAGGCAGAGAGGCCAACCCGGTGAACCAGAGCTGCTGCATAGCTTGGACCCACATACGCACTACCTACATTACAGCTGCAATTCTTCAAGCACGCCCACGCAAGCAAGAGTCTGGGACTCTGAGTCCAGGGGTATGTACACTCTGGGGTGGGATAAATATTGGCAGTGCAAATGGCAGCTAGATAAGTTCCTTCTACTTCTGTGTACTTTGTTAATTGATGTTATTCACTGTTAATTTGTTAAATCCTGTTTCTTTAAGTTAAGTAAAGGTTGTTCATTCTAATGAAATCTATTAGATGTATATTATTTATGATTTGTAATTGTTGTTCTGGAGTTAGATCCAGTTTATTACTGGAATAAGTTTATTCCTGGAGGTTCCCAAGGCACACCATTAAGTGTGTACAGGGCCAGCCAGGTGGAGGCACTGCCATTGTACATTCTTTATGAGCAAGGGACTGCAGCAAGGGGGTGGATAGGTTTTCTCCAACCAAACAACATCACCACTGGGATACTCAGGATCTCCTTTTATGTCAAGACCACCAGGCGCCCAGGCACACCTGTGAGTGTGACCTGCTCCCGAGTAACCCGGGGAGGAAAAAGGGGGTTACACTAATATCCAACCTAGACATCCCCCACTGCAACTTGAGAACATTGCTCCTCGTGCTGTCCTCTGTCACCACTGAGAAGAAGCTTCTCTCCATCTTCCTTGGAACCCCCCTTCAGGAAGTTGAAGGCTGCTATCAAATCCCCCTTCACTCTTCTCTTCTGCAGACTAAATAAGCCCAAATCCCTCAGCCGCTCCTCATAAGTCGTGTACTCCAGCCGGCTAATCATTTTGGTTGCCCTCCGCTGTACCCACTCCAATGCGTCCACATCCTTTCTGTAATGGGGTGGAGGGGAAGGAGCAGAATTGGACGCAATACTCCAGGTGTGGTCTCACCGGTGCTGAATAAAGGGGAATAATCACTTCCTTAGATCTGCTGGTAATGCTCCCACTAATGCAGCACAATATGCCATTACCCTTCATGGCAACAAGAGCACACTGTTGATTCATATCCAGCTTCTCATTCACTGTAATCTCCGGGTCCTTTTTGGTAGCATGGTGATGGCTAGCATGAGAGCCTTTTCCTCATACAAACTGGAATACACATCCTGGCCCTTTTCAACCTCCATTTCTTTTCTAGTCTCTTCTGAAAACATATTCATTCATCATTGCTAGACCTCTCAACTTCTCTCCTCTTCCTTGAGGCCTGATCTTGCGTTCCTTATATACCCAGACTTCCTGCAGACAATAAGGAATACAAGGAAAGGGTTTATTACGCTCCTAGGCTCCTATCCTGATTTGGATTAATGTAAATGTATCCTTGTCCTCCTGCAGAGATGCATGTAGATCTGGCTAAAGGATTGGGCACTTTCCACTAATTTAATTTTCACTGTACTTTAGATCTGTGAAGCATTTCTGAATGGTGAACCTGACACACCATATTTATGTGCCTTACTAATAGTCCCACTGCAGTTAGGGGGAGGGTTGTTCATGTGACAAAAGTGACATGTGATTAAGTTTCTTGCTGAACAGGAATCACAGCTTGCAGGAAAGACTGCACAAAGCTATGGTGCTGCAGTTTATTTTATTTTAGGGACAGGATCTGAAGTATAGAGGCTTCCATTCTCTCATTCTACAATGAAGTATCTTTCCCATCTTCATCCATATTCAAACATTAATAAACAGATGGTCAAATTAAAGAGACCCTATCAGCCAGAAAATTAAATGAATTAGAAATTCACCGGAGATTCATTCTCCAAACTATCCCTTCCTCCATTAAAATACATAAACCTGCTCTCCATCCCCAGCCCACCCTTTTCTTCCAAAAATACAATATGATCAAATAATTAAGCTTATGGAAAATCCCCTGTTGGTATTAGATACTGCCTCTGTTGGGAGAAAACAATAAGATAGCAGCTGGTTATTATAGAACAAGATATTCTATTACATTGAACATATCGGGGAGGGGGTGTCAGTCTTTGAACTTGCTGGATCAATGCTTATGATGGAATGAAACAGACTACAAAAGAAAATGGCATTTTATATCACAGAGACAAAAAGGATCCAATGGATTTTTCTTGTTATACAACATTTAGATTTAAATACAGTATACAAACCAGAGAGGATAGCCTAGTAGTTAAAACACAAGACTACAAATCTCAAGAGAGAGGGTATGTCTACATGACAGCATTATTTCAAAATATCTAATTTCGAAATATCTTATTTCAAAATAATGCGTCTACACACAAAATGCATTTCAAAATAGCTTATTGCTGTTTCAAAATAGCGCGTCCACACTGATTGGACGCTGAATCGCATTTAAGGCCAGCCAGAACTGGTTCCAGCAGGGCATCAGGTCAGAAGTTACCTTGTGGCCAGCAGGGCACCCTGGGAAGGACTGGAGGTCTCCTATTTCAAAATAAGTGTCTAAACAGAGCTTATTTTGAAATAGCAATTTTGAAATTGGCGCTATTCCTCATGGAATGAGGTTTACCAATTTCGAAATAAGCCCTCTGCTATTTCGAATTAATTTTGAAATAGCGGTTGGCTTGTGTAGACACTAGGAAAGTTATTTTGAAATAACTTTGCTGTGTAGACATACCCAGAGAGAGCTGATCGGGGAGGTGAGGGTGGGGTAGTTAGTCCAAAAAAAGGAGTCTTTTCAGTTCACTTGTGCCCCCCAGTTCTGGGCAGGATATTTGGTAGCTCAGTTTCCCTGCATGTTGTGACGTTACTTGCATCTCTGCCAAGGGCACCAAGGAACTGATAGGGAAATTGATGCTCAGTGGGGGTGCCGGGACCCTCACTCTTCTGTGACTTTAGCACTTGCCCTTTCTGTGTCTCAGTTTCCTTTTCTTCAAAATTGGGTAATGTAACTGACTTACCACAGACCTGTCTGATGTGAGTCTGAATGCAACAGTACTTGCAATTTCTCCAACGGAAGATGCTTGTAATGTGCAGAATACCATTATTTATATTGTGGAATAAACACTCTGTTTGCCTTTCTAAGCCAAACGGTGTCAGAAGAGTTAAATGCCTGCAAGCTGTACAGAAACTTTGACAAGGAGCCAAACTTAAGGCTCTCAGGCAAAGTAAGCATCCAGGAGATAAGAGGGAAGGTCCTTTTATGGATTGCTAACTAATTAAAAGATAGGAAACAATGAGTAGGAAATAATGTTCAGTGTTCACAGTGAAGAGAGGTAAATACTGGGGTCCCCTAAGGAACTATACGGTGGCCAGTGCTGTCAAATCAGTTAGTAAATGATCTTGGAAAGGTGGTAAAAGTCTTTGGATAAGATAGTTAAGTCAAAAACTGACTGTAAAGAGTTATAAAGGGCTCTCAGAAAACTGGGAGACTAGACAACAAATTGGCAGATGAAATTCAATGCTGATAAATGCAAAGTGTTGCACACTGGAAAATATAAGCCTAACTATACATGCAAAATGTTGAGGGTCTAAATTAGGTGTTACCACACAAGAAAGAGATCTTGGAGTCACCATGGATAGCTCTCTGAAAACATCTGTTCAATGAGCATCAGTGGTAAAGAACCATTAAGCAAGGGCTAGATAATAAGAGAAACACACCTTGATTACTCCATGCAGTTCTGGTTGCTCAGGCTCAAAAAAACCAAAACATTAAAATTGGAAAAGGTATGAAGAAGAGCAACGAAAATATTAAGGGGTATGGGGAAAAGTTTCCATCTAAAGATAGATTAAAAATATCAGGACTGTTGATTTTAGGTAAGAGATGAGTAAGTGTGAATATGACAAAAGCATTTCAAATCATGACTGGTGTGGAGAAAGTGAACAGGGAAATGTTATTTGCCCCTTTCCATATCACAAGAATGAGGGATCACCCAATGAAATGAATAGGCAGCAGATTTAATTCAAACAGAAGGAAGTGCTACTTCGCACAATGCAGCCAGCCTGTGGCACTTGTTTCCAGAGGATGTTATGAAGGCTGAAAATATAATTGTGCTAAAACAAGTTAAGTTCATAGAGGTTTGGTCAGTGGTGGGCAACCTGTGGCCCACACGCAGGGTTGCCAGTCTCCACTGATTTCTGTCCATGTCACTTTTTCCTGCAGATATTACTAAAGTGACTTGAGTGCAAAGCAAGGGCATGTGAAGTAAGGTGCATGCTGATAGCACACAGCATTGTGAGAGTCATGTGGTCCTTCCGCAGCCACTCAAACTGCTGCGACCGTTCAATCATCACACCCCACAAATTCTAGCACAGTTAGCAAAACCTGGAGATCATCATGGTTACAGCAGACTTGAGGCCCACCGAGATGAAGGAGGACCACTCATGTGGCCCACTCACTAGCCTAGTTTGCCCATCGATGGGTTAGGTCCATCAATGGTTATTAGCTAAAATGGTGAGTGATGCAACCCCTTGCTCTAGGAATCCCTATGCTGATGACTGCTAGAAGGTGGGTTTGAATGACAGCGGATAGATCACTCAATAACTGCACTGTTCTGGTCATTCATAGGCAGCAGGTTTAAAACAAACAAAAAGAAGTTTTTTTCTTTACTCAGCGCACAGTAAAGAACCTGTGGAACTCCTTGCCAGAGGATGCGGTGAAGGCTAGAACTTTAACAGGGTTCAAAAAAGAGCTAGATAGATTCATGGAAGTTAGGTCCATCAATGGCTATTAGCCAGGATGGGTAGGAATGGTGTCCATAGCCTCTGTTTTTCTGGAAGTGGGAGACAGGGGAGGGATCACGTGTGGATTACCTGTTGTGATCCCTCCCTCTGGGGCAGCTGGTATTGGTCACTATCAGCAGACAGGATACTGGGCTAGATGGACCTTTGGTCTGATCCAGTATAGCCATTCTTATGTTGTGTCTAGCATGGGCCAGTGTCAGCAGGCAGGATGCTGGGATAGATGGACCATTGATATAACCCTGTGTGGCCATTCTTACGTTCTTAAATGGAGACTTAGCTACAGCTATAGTGACACCTCAAGACAAAGACTTTATGGGACCTTGTTACTGTGCCTTCACCATTTAAACAGAATACAGTTTACATTTCCTGTATTCTGACAAATCCATGAAACAGTATTTCACACACTGCAGCATGATTGCATCTACCTTCCTGTATTGTTTTTTCTACACATAATCATGGTTTCTAATGATTTCACTCTGAGCCAAACAAGAAAGTGTGTTGGGCTTCTTTCATACAAGATCATGCAGAGGTGACAGTATCATTGTAGTGGATATTAAACTCCCATTGCAACAATACCTGTATCATTACACATTCAAAATCCGGGCCAGCTTCATTGAGGAATTGCAAATCTTTCAGTGAACACGAGCCAAGAGATCTTGGGCACAATTTTAAGCAAACTTTGCCAGCTTTTATGCTTTGGAATCTCTGCATTTGTGAGCCTGAATCACAGTAAAACTTGGCAGTTGTGGTTGAATTTTAATTAGAGGTTATAGAAGGGTATTGTTATGGAAACAGTTTATATTATTGGAATTTTTATTTGGAGTTTCCACTAGAGGGCACTAATGTTTATAACTGTCCAGCAAAGAATTGTAACTTGTGTAATCTATATATTTAATCCAGAGTTGGGTCTTTTAGTATTGATGTAGCATTTGATCAATAGCTCCTAAGTGAGAACCTTGAAATTGTTAGGTGACTCTCTTCTTGAATAACCCAGGTCATCACCTGCAGTAGGATGCAAGATCATTCCATATACCGCTACAGGAACTAATTTCTGTCTCCGCGTGCATATACACATATACACAGTGTAATCATAATGCACTATATGTAACATGGATCAGTATCCACTGATTCCTGTAACATACAGTTCAAAAAGTTCACTTCCAATGTGCTGTTCTTTCCTTTGTCACTCGAAAGTCTATTAAAAATAAAAGCGCATCTGATTAAGTGGGTCTTACCCCAAAAGCTCACGATACTATCTATATTTTTCTTAGTCTCTAAGGTGCCACAAGCCTATTCATTGTTAAAAACAAAAGCAGTACAAGAAATCAAACCAGCAGATTCTAGCATCCTTTAGAAGGAATGGGCAGAGGGACTGTGTTCAGCTTGTGAAAAAAAAGAAATCCACCATCTGGACCAAATGTATTATCTGCCCAGGGCCTACTGTACACATTACATAACAAGCCTAAGCTCTCAGAAGTATTTTGCTATATGATCTGATGGGGATATTATGAACAAAGGGCATGAGCTAAGTTTGTCTTCAGTATAAGGACAACAGAGAGTTGGTGATAGCTTCTCTGAGCAATGAAGTGACATTAATCCAACAAGATTTTCTCCATGTCAGATGGGCAACACAGAAGATGAAGCATGGTAAAGCCAAAGGAAGCAATGTGGGATATTTACTAGCTCTATGCATTATTGTTAACATAGCATACTGCTTAGGTCCCTGTTGTGCTAGGTACTCTACAGACACAGAATACAAGCCAATCCCTGATTCAAAAGCTTACAATATAAATAGACAACACAGAAAATATTATTACCCTTACGCTACAGGTAACCCAGAGACACTGGGACTACTAATAAGGGAGAGTGACGTCTGCTTTACATTAGCTAAGGGCCAGTTGGCTTTCAGCTCACATGACAGAGGCATGTGGATTTAGTCCCTAAGGTCCCACGTGCACTCCCATCTGCTGATGACCTGGGTTCATTGGCTTAACATACAGCTGGGCAAAACTATTAAGCACATGCTGCTAATGATCATATGTGAAACTTGGGGCAGAGACAGAATTTGAATTTAGCTCTGAGGCATGCCAACCCTCTGCTTTTTAAACACAGGACCATCCTTTTTTAAAAAAAACTTTGAAAAGCATATCAACCTGCCACAGTTGAAGCCTCTAGTGTGAACTACCATCTTGGTACGTATATAGAATGATTTATAATATGATATAAACACTTATCCAGCAGAGGGCAGAACAACCAATTTATTCAGCAAAATGTATAGATACCTGGAGGATGTGTGACTGCAAATCAGTGACAACCTTAACCTTGCATCATCTGTCTGATACACAGCAGAAAATAAAATTATGCTAATATAGGTGCCATTGCAGCTACATCTGGTTTCTGCGAACCCACTGTAGGTAAATTTTCTAGGTATAAGTAAACTAACCAAATAGAAATGAAAAACCAGAAGGCACTACACTTGCTTTACAAAATGAGGAATCTGAGTTTTCTATTCTGAATCATTCCTATTGAAAACCACAGCGGAAGAAACAAATGAACAGGATTTCATTGGCAGCCTGTTTGGGAAGGGCTTGTGGTGAATGGTACAAAGTAGAGCTCAAGTTGGATAAAGTGATGCAAGTGCATTAATGTACATCACCAAGTTCCCGGTGCCATTGTTTCTAGTTGCCAGCAGTACATGATGTGCAACATCACTCACATGGGGGAAGCTGTGTGCAGTGAGGAGTAGTGAATCGCTGCTGCCATGAGTCTGGCTCTGGTTGGGGGTGTGAGCTCTCGGGTGGGGCTAGGGTTGAGGGACTCAGAGCTGGGAAAGAGGGTTGGGGTGCAAGGGCTCTGACTGGGGGTGTGGGTTCTGGGGTGAGGCCGTGGATGAGGGGCACAGGGCTGGGACAAAGGGTGAGGGCACAAGGATTCTGCCTTGGGGGGAAATGGGATGGGGCAGAGAGTGGCGTGCTGGAGTATATGCGGGGCTTTGGGGCTGAGCCAGACATGGGAGTTCTGGGGTCAGGTTGTTCTAGCCATGATAAGGGAAGGGTCCAGAGTCAGCCAAAGCAGGGGGTAGTCTGGGGATGGGCCACCCCAGCCGCAGCAGGGGTGGGACTGGGCCACCCAGGCCTCTCTGGCTGTGGCAGGGGAGAGTCTGGGGATGGGCCTCTTTGGCAAGACAGGGCAGCTCAGCCTGCAGCAGGTGGGAACCAGGATTCTTGGCCACTGGCAGGAGGGTCCAGGTCCAGGCCATCAAGGCCATGCTTGCCTTTGGGCTAGGGGAGAGGCACCTGGTTCAGATCGTTCCTCCCTCAACCACTAGGTTAGGGGTGAGTCGGCCCTCCTCCCTGCCTTACAGAGCCATGCCATCCATAGGACAGTTCAGGGCAGCCTCCAGGCCCAGCACTTTGGGAGACTCCACGGCAGCCACCTCAACCATCCTATGCGTGGGGCCCAGGGGATTTCCAGGAGCCTGATGCATGGTAGCAACTGGGACCCCCCACACACTCACCACGGTGGTGGAGTGCCCCAAGAAGCCGAGCACAGCGGGCCGGGAGAGCGTGGTGGGGTGGAGCAGAGCAGGCTACCAGGCTGCTCCAGTTCCCGCCACTATGGTGAGTGAGAGGAAGAGGGGCTACCCCTGGCTGTCACTCCACACCAAGCTGCTGGTAATCCCCCCACTTGCATTGCGTGGGGGAGGGGTCAAAGGGGCACAGCAGGGGCAGGGAGGGATACATAGGGGGCAGAGCAGGAGCAGGGCTTGTGGCAAATGGTGGTGTGGGGGAGTAACAGAGGTGGAGTGGGGGCAGGGTCTGCGGTGTGGGGATTGCCCCCAAGAGATAGGCCTGATGTCTTATGGAGGAGCACTGTGCAGGTCTAACTGGGCATCTGTGTGGCTACACAGCTTAAAGGGAGCTTAGCTTGTTGGCCTCCTTGGGTATGTCTACACTACATGGCTCCATTGACAGAGCCATGTAGATGAGCTTTGTAGACATAGCACAAGGTGGCACAAGGTGGTAGTCTGAACGCTCGGCGGTCGACATCAAAAGCCTTTGCCGACCGCCCCGGTAAACCTCATCCCATGAGGCTGACAAACAGCTGATTGGCACAGCACGGCAGCCATTTTGATGTAAATGAAGCAGCGATTATTTAAATCGCCGCTTCATTTTGCTATGTCTACAAAGCTCATCTACATGGCTCCGTCGACGGAGCCATGTAGCGTAGACATACCCCTTGAGACAGGGACAGTGCTGAGCACAATGGTTTTGCTTACCTTGTATTGGGAGCTACCTTTGAGGATCTGGGCCTCAGATCTTAGAAAACAGGACTATCTTATGTTTGTGCCACTCCTACTGCTGATACACAGTGCAGCACCAAATTTATTATTATTATTAATAATACTACTAATAATAACAATAACACAACAAAAACAAACATTGTAACGCCCTACCTGCATTCATCTATCAAATATACTTTCCAATCCATTCGAAATGTAAATTCACAAACTTACATTTTCTGTGTGGAATTTGAAATGAGTAAGTAATTTTACTCAGCGATACCTCACTATAGGGGTACATCTACACTGCACACTTATTTCAAAATAAACTATTCTGGAACAGATATTCTGAAATAGCTTATTTTGAAATAGCGCGACTACACTACAGGGAAACCTCAAAATTAGTCGAAAGCAGGCTCCCCTAATGTGGACGTGCTACCTTGATTTAGAGCCCCAGGAGGCACTGGGGAGTAATTACTTTGTATGGCCTTGGGGAGAAGCTATTTTGAAACAGCAGCAGCAGAGCATCCACACTATTGCTATTCCGAAATAGCTATTTTGGAATAGGCATTATTCCTCGTGGAATGAGGTTTATAGAAGTCAGAATAAGCTGTCTGTTATTTCGAATTTATTTCAAAATAATGGAATTGCTGTGTAGATGCTCGCATTGTTATTTCAGAATAATGGTCATTATTCCAAAATAACACTGCTGTGTAGACGCACCCTAAGAGGCCAACAAGACTTGTGGAAAACAACCTAGCTCCAGTTTATCCCAGGTCTGAAATATAGGTTGACCAACCTGTATTGCTCAAGGGTCTGTGAAAAATTTCATGCCTTGTTTGACGAAGTTATATTAACCTAACCAGCACTGTAGATGCAGCTACTTTAATAGAAGACAGCTTCTGTTGACCTTGCTACCATCTCTTGATGTAGAAGCCCTTCTTTCAAATGAAGGAAGCATCTACAATTCAGTTCCACAGCTGCACAGTTGCACCACCATACTTGTGCCACTGTAGTGGTGTAGTCATCCCCTCAAAGACATACCCTGTATAAGGGGCCAGCTTGCTGTAGTCAGTCCCCATTGCCTGACCTACTATTTTCACCAGGCTGGGGAGGATTGGGGAAGGTTTCTTCTGGGGTGAGAAGAATTTCTACCTAGATTAAGAACCCCTGCTGGCTCTCCAAGTCGGAATTCCTTCCTACCTAGTCCTGGGATCCTATAAAAAGAAACTAAATAGCAAGGTCCTAAAATTGAAATACCCCTCAAAATGCATTCACAGGAAAATTTCAAATAATTTTCTTTGTAATGACTCGCAAGCAAAACTGGACTTTGAAGGAGGGGCCCATGTGTAAAGAAGATAAGAAATGTTGACATCAAAGGATCATTGTATGCTCTCCAAACTCCCCTCCCCAAATATGTGGAAAGAATAACATATACTGACTTACGACACTGACATATAAAACCAAAAGATTGCTAAATGGTATAAAAGGTAAGCTTTGTTAGTTATATTTTAGTAAGCTGTAATTATGGATCATTAGTGCAAATGGCCTAGCTCTTGCTGGCAGAAGGATGTTTTTGCCAGTTCTTCTTTTACATAGAATTGCTGAACTTAAATTTATGTTATTAATGACAAAACAATGGGAACATACTGTGCTGGAAGTTTTGAGATTAAAAACACATAAACATGGAACAACAACAAACCTCTTTTTATGAGAAGACCCAGAGAAAAATGACATAAAAAGGAAACACCGAAATTGCAAAGGCAGAAGGAAAAATGCAGAAGTTGGGTAATTGAAGCTTGCACAGATATAAGGTCCCAACTTTGTGACCGAACAAAACTGACCACCCATGCCCTGCCCCTTCTCTGCTGTCACACCACATTCACTCCATCCCGCCTCCCTTTATTGCTCACTCTTCCCCACCCTCGCTTGCTTTGCTCATTTTCACCAGGCTGGGAAGGACAGGGAAAATCCCTTTTCGACTGGGTGTTTGGTTGAAAACTGGACCCCTGGGCACCCTACTCATGTGTGACGTAAGATCTACCTATACCTAAAGGGTTGATGTGCTAAAAGCAAATTGGATACAAGTTCAGTAATCAGCAATATAGAAATGTATAAAAGACCTAAATGAACATGGGCCCCCAACTTGAGACACACCAGACCAGAAACTGAAGGATGTCACTGAAGGACCAGACCAAGAGAACAGAGAAGAGGGTGACTATCATGGAAGGTAGAAGGACTTCTTGGTGCCTTGGAATGTGGTAACAAGGGCCCATTTACCAGTTTTGTCCTGTCCGTTATTATTTGTCTGGCCTAAATGCAGACACTATAAGGCCATGTCTTCACTAGATGGAAGATCTACATTGCTGTGATTGATCTTCTGGAGTTCAATTTAGTGAGTCTAGTTAAGACTCTCTAAATCGAACCCAGAGGGCACCCCTGCTGGCTGCTGGTACTCCTGTTTGTGTGAGGAGGAAGGGAAGCTGATGGGAGCATTTGCTCCTATTGGCCTCCTGATGTGCAGATGGTGGTGAAACGCAAAACAAGGTACGTCGACTCCAGCTACATATTTGCTTCGACATTCCCTGTGACCTGGCCCAAGTAACAATAGTTCTGTCTGAAATTGTGTAAACAAAAGCCAAAATGGATTAAACCTCAATTGGGTGGACTTGTGACTCAGTTTTGCAACTTTAACCTCAATACTAGGTCCCATGCTTAAACCCACCACTTCTCTTAAGGTGCAGCATATGTACAAAACACATCACAGTCCCTCAGCTTTCTCTTCCTTCTGCCATTATTAAACAGTCCAGGTTACAGTGCATTTGAAAGATTCTTTGCTAAAGCTGCATTGTACCTTTCCACATGTCAATGGATTGGTTTACAAGCCAGTCACTGGGAATGAGGAGTGGGGGAAGGGGAGAATACTCTGATGCTATTTCATTTTCAAGACCATCTGGGATTTTACACAGTTAAGTGGGGGCCTGGAAAAGAAAAGGGAAAGAAAAGGGAAACGTGGCTGATGAACCCACCTGAAAATTAATTAAGCAATTAAAATTGAGACATTGTGGAGTAAATAATCAAGGATAATATCTACAGTGCATTGCTGGAGATCTCAGCTCATTTAGTGCATTAAGAATCTCATTTAGACATGTCAATCACACCAAGCACACACAGAATGAATGCTGCCCTATTCAATCGGGCTGCTAGTAGAAAAGGCAGTGAAAGAAACCTCTCTCCTGACCCTAAGCGTCCTTCAGAAGCAGACCTTATGCCCACCATTTTCTTTGAAAATTAAGGGTCTAATTGTGCAGGATGCTGAGCACCCGGCAGTGGAAATTGAATGTGCTCAGCACTTTACAAAAGACAAACTTTTAGGACCAGAATTTTCTTTCGGAAACTTTTTCAGGGCAAAAAAACCAAAACAAACCCCACCACAGATTCAGCAATGCTGAAATATTTAGCGAATGTGTGTTGGTGTCGCCCAATTATTTCAGGGGGGAGTTCTTTTCAACATTTTATTTTCTTCAAATTAGTTGTTTGAAAATTTCTACTTTTAATTTTTTTTAAAAAAACACCATTTCTTTAAAAATGATCAGAATCAAAATTTTAATTTTGTCAAAAAGAAATGTCAAACCATTTTTTTTTTACTTTAGCTGAACATTTTGCAAATGGCCATGTTTGGGTTGACCCACAATGTCTCCCCCCGCTTTTTGTCAGAATTGCCAGTGCACTGAAAAATCAGCTACTTGCACAGCTCTACTCTGCACCTCTAATAGGCGCAGCCTAGATGATAGGTCTGGCTCCCATGGCTTCCGGCAGCCCATCTCCCCAGATAGATGTGTTGTGCTAAAATGAGGATATAGGCAGGTCCCTCACATCCTCTTACACTCACGGGAACTGATTCAAAGTCCACTGAAATCAGTCACTTGGCTTCAATGGGCTTTGGATCGGGCCTATACAATGTGGGCAATGGCGCTATTTGTCTAAGCAACAGTAAGATATTCTGCAGACTGCTTTGCTCTCCTCCCCACTGCAAATGCACTGAACTATCATGCCCTACACTGGCCTCGTGCCTTCTACACCTTTTGTGCTGCCCTGAGCAAGAGCAGGATGCTATCCCAATACATAGAACCATAGAGTTGGAAGAGACCTCAGGAGGTCATCGAGTCCAACCCCCCTGTTAAAAGCAGGACACGTCACCTTTGTAGAAAGACATTCAAATTCCCCTGTCCCAAGAGAAAGGCTGTTGGCAAACAGACTTTAGCTATCATGGGAATAATTGAGCTTCACTCTGCCATTAACTGCTTAACCATTTTGTAAGTGTGTTTGGTGTGATCCTGCTAAAAGCATTCTCCTTCCCCAGACTGCATTCAATAACATCACTCTCTAAATGGCAGCTTTGGAAAATTGAAATTGTTAGATGTAAGGTGTATCCATAAAGCTCCTTCCACAAATGGACTATAAAGTGTGAATCATTATCTGCAATATCATCTGCCAGCTGAACTGAAGATATCTTGCCTACTTAAATAATTAAAAGGAGGCTTCTGTGAATTTTCAGGTGACTGTCTTAGCAATGGTCTTCCATGGATTCTTAACATATGCTTATGAGTGTTCCATGAAACTTCTGCTACTCCTGATATCCCTGGCTGGCGTATGTCATACTCTGTGGACCTGCAAAGTACTAAGTATTCCTGAGAGGTGTTGTGGGCCCTCAACTTTCAATATTTATGCAAATCACTTTGCAGAGCCATATCTGAAGTGATTTAATAAATGATTGTTTTGTCTTCTTTTTCTCCAACCACATCTGCACTACTGCAGAAAGTTAGCTTTAGGTACACAACTCAAGCTACGTGAATAACATAGCTGGAGTGCTTTAAGTCAAGTTACGGGGGTCTACACCATGGGGGGAGGATGGAAGAAACTCTTTTGTCAATTTATATTACTCTTCTTGTCCAGGGAAAAGTAGCAGGATTGATTGGAGAGTGATCTATTGCTGATTTTTCAGGTCTTCACTAGACCCGCTAAATCAACTTCCAATGGTTCAATCTCAGAGTGTTAATCCCTGCAATAGTGTAGAAGTAGTCCCATTCTCCCTTTACCTAGGACCGTGTCTTTATACAAGCATCCTCCATCTTTCTTTGTGTAAGGCAGTACAAAGGTCCATCTACTTACCATCTTGTTTGATGCAATACATCCAAACATAAAATCATAGAATCATGGAATACTAGAACATGAAGGGACCTCATGAGGTCACCAAGTCCAATCCCCTGCGTTCACGGTAGGATCAAGCACCATCTAGATCGTCCCTGACAGATGTCTGTCTAACCTGCTCTCACATACCTCCAGTGATGGAGATTCCACAACCTCCCTAGGCAAATAATCACCTATAAAGTTTGCAGATGTCACAAAAGTTGAAGGAGCATTAAACAATGAAGAGAACAGATCACTGATTTGGCATGATTTAGATTGCTTGGTAAAATGGGCACAAGCAAAGAATATAAATTTTAATACAGCTACATGTAAATGTCTACATCTGGGAATGAAAAATATAGGACAAACTTACAGGATGCGAGACTTTCCTGAGAAGCAGGGACTCTGCAAAAGTTGTAGGGATCCTGGAGGATGGTCAGTTGGCCATGAGCTTCCAGTGTGATACTGTGGCCAAAGCACCTAATGTGATCAACAGGGGGTTGGGAGTTGGAGTAGAGACATTATTTTACCCCTGTATCTGGTACCAGGCCTGCTGATAAGGACAGGGGAAGGAGAGGGGCAAAGGAGGCAGTTGCTCCAGAGCCCAGCATTTCAAAAGGGCCTGGAGCTCCTGGCCACAGCCTCTGCTTCAGGAGGAGCAGCTGTGGCCGGACCTTACACCCTTTAAATTGCCACCAGACACTTGGCGCGGTCTGGACGGCACTGAGGGCTGGCTGTCTCTCCCTCCCCTCCACCTGAGGCCCTGCCACTTCTGGGAGTATGGAATCTCCCCACCCCCAAAAGGGCCCAGCAAGTCTGTCATCCCCCCTCCTGTCTGGCTCTGGTGTAACCACTGCTGCAATACTGTGTCCAGCTCTGGTGCTCACAATTCAAGAAGGATGTGTATACACTGGAGAGGGTTCAGAGCAGAGTCCCAATAATAAATAAAGAGTTAGAAAACACGCCTTACAGCAGGGGTCTCCAAACTTAGTTTACGTGCCCTCCTTACCTGTCCTCTGTCTCTGCCCTTCTGCCCTCCTCCTCCAGGAGCTGCAGTTGGTTGCCAGGGCTGGGAGCAGAGCCACACTTGGGGCTAGAGCCGGCATTGCAGTTGGGGCTGAGGTGGAGGTGGGGCCTTAGGGAGCTGGGTGGCACTTCCTCCCTACCCCCTCCTAGACCCAGGCCCTGAATCACTCCCCCCCCCCACCGAACATACCTTCGTGAACCCCTAAAGGGGTGTGCCCCACAGTTAGGGACCATTGCCATATAGAGATGGATGCATGGAGCTCCATCTATTTAGCTTACCAAAGAGAAAGTTAAGGGGGTGACTTGATCACCGTCTATAAGTACTTACATGGGGAATGAATATTTAATAATTAACTCCTCAGTCTAGTAGAGAAAGGGGAAACATGATGCAATGGTTGGAAATTGAAGGTGGGCAAATTCTGGCTGGATGCAAGGCATACATTTTTAACACTGAGAGTGGTCATGGTGGACTCTCTGTCACTGGAAAGTTTTGAATTGTTCTAAAATCTCTATGCTAGGAATTATTTTGGGGAAATTCTCTGGCCTGGGCTAGACAGAAGCTCAAAATAAATGATCACAATGATCCTCTATGGCCCTACAATCAATGAATCGCCACCTCCCTTTTCCATAGGGTCTCTTTCTTTCCTCATGCTCCAGCCATGACATCTTCCGCATATCCCCTTCATACATCCTCTGCATGTGTCCAAGCCAATGAACACACACTTCGGGTATGTCTACACTTGCCCCTAGTTCGGACTAGGGAGGCAAATGAAGCATACCGAAGTTGCTAATGAAGCACGGGATTTAAATATCCTGTGCTTGATTAGCATACTCGCGGCCGGTCGCCATTTTAAAATGCCGGTCGCCCGATTTAACTTGCCGCATGTAGACGCGGTAGTCCGATCCAAAACCCTTTCCTCAAATTAACTGTTACTCCTCACGAGGAGTTGGTTGCCAGGGCTGGGAGCAGAGCCACACTTGGGGCTACAGCCAGAGTTGCACTTCGGGCTGAGGTGGAGGTGGGGCCTGAGGGAGCTGGGTGGCACTTCCTCCCTACCCCTCCTAGACCCAGGCCCTGAATCACTCCCACCCCCACCACCGAACATACCTTCGTGAACCCCTAAAGGGGTGTGCCCCACAGTTAGGGGATCACTGCCTTATACATATGGATGCAAGGAGCTTCATTAGCAACTTTGGTATGCTTAATTTGCCTCCCTAGTCTGAACTAGGGGGCAAGTGTAGACATACCCTTCCAGATTTCGATGATGGAGTGCGCCTGGAGCACAAATCTTTTTTTCTACCACCCAACACTATGAAAGGAAACTACACAAAAAGTAATAGAGCCATCTGTGACCGGGCTGTGGTCAAGATTCCAGTGCTGGAAGCTGTAACCATTCAGTAGAACAGCCATGCTGGGTCAGACCAATGGTCTGTCTAGCCCAGTATCCTCTCTTCCAGCAGAGGACTAGTGCATCAAAATCCAGGTTGACTGGGTTTGTATTTTAACTGATTTCAGTTCTCTTTCATAAATATAACTTCTATTGAATGTTTTTCACTAAAATATTTTACAAGCTATCCATGTTTCTTAAGGAGCTCCATTTTTTAAAAAAAATAATGACAATGTTTTCTTATGCCTCCAGCATTTACAGAAATAAGTGCTTATGTGTTTTTAACAAAGAAAGAAATACTTGGTGAAAACATAAAAGCTTTTCTCCAAAACCTTCACTCATTTCTAGAACTGAACTCGAATCAAACATTTTCAAATTCTCTATTATTCAGATTCATTTCCCACCCCCTCTGATTTATGTGAGAAAACACCCCAGATCTGCCAGAATATTGGGGATGGAGTTATTCGTAAAGCATTTCTGTACAGATCTGTTCTTGGGAAATCTCCGGTTCATTTAGGGATTCTAGAAAGTATTTGAATTAATGACAGGGTTATGGGACTAAATACAACGCTGTCCCTCCTTTTCTTTCACCCTGTACCCTGATCTCTGAGTGCACCCCCTCAAGGGTCAGGCACTTTGTTAGATTTTAAGCATCTGCATTTCCTCCCTTGGCGAACCTGTGAACCAGTGCCTAAGAGTCTTCTTATAACAAAGTGTTTGTATTTAGCACTTGAAACAAAGCATCAGAGAAAAGGGGATTTTTACAACAGTCAGCCTGCATGCGTGTTTTCACTTTTCTCATTTTACACTTCATTACAAGCTAAGTCAGACTGGCTTGCTTCTTAAATGACAGGACGAGAACAGAAGCAAACCAGATTCTCCGAGTAAGCCCAGATCTTCCTGTCAATCTGAGGGTGTCACTCTGCTTCTTCCAGTGTAAACCATCCTGTTCAAACTGATTTGGCTCCCTGTGGCAGTGTCTCATAATGACAGCTTATTATGAGCTGCTAGGTGGCTATTAGAAGGAGTCTCCCTCCTTAGGTAGGCTGCCTTTGTTACAGACATTTCACTTTTCAAGTACGGATATCATGCTAGTGACAGAGCCAGATGCAATGTTGCTAATTATTAAATATTACCCTCATGTTTGTCCCAATAAGCAATCAAATCTCTGAATAACTGGAGATTGATTCTCCTTTCACTTACAGCAGTTCATGTGAGTATAATGCCATCAATTCAGTAGAGCAACTCCTAGTGATGAGAAGATCAAGACACCTCCTGATCTACTTCTGGTGTAACCAGCCACAGAATTCTGGTAGGTGTGGCTCGTCAGAATTTAGATGTTCTAGCAACAGGATCTAGTCTAAAAGTGCCCCAGACTTGCAAGTGACCTTGCAAGGTGGAATTCATTTTTGGCTTCTGCTATGTTCTTTGAATGTAGTGATCAAACAAAACTGGAACTCAGGAGATTTAGTATTCATCCCTAACTCTGCCACAGGCATGATGTATAACCTTGAGTAAGTCACTAACGTTTTCCGTGTCTCTGTTAGTTTGTGAAATAGAGAGCATAGCGGTGGAGACAATCCCGATCTCGCATTCATTTTGCGATACTTGGTGAATGTTTGAAAAGTACATTGAACTCCTGAACCCTTGAAAGGCAAAGTGCTAATGTATGTCAGCTCCGATCTGCAGCTGGTGTAAATCATGTTGTTTCATTGAAGCCCATTGGGCCACCAATTTAAAGCAGATGAGGATCCAGTCCACATATAATAGCTTTTGAAAATTGTCTTCTTGAGCCAATGTAGCCTTTAAGTAAAATTCCAGTCTGCATCCCTAGATACAAATCAGGAGACAGATTATGAATTAGTAACTGTCAGTACAGTAAAAGAGCTAAAACTAACTTTAAAATTAAGGCATTTTTATGCAGTTAAGGTGCATGCACCATATAAAGGTCAAGAGTTTGGAGGAGATCATTAAAAAAGAAATCAAAAGCATCAGACATTGCTTCTGAGTCATGCAGTTCATGTCTAATAGACTATTCATTTAGATCTGAGTCCTGTGTTCTCATTCTCTAATAATTTTTATCTGACTGTGCTGGAACTCTTTGGGCTTTGCAAAGTTCAGTCTGACGACTACTGTGATATAATTCTGTCTTGCTGTTTCTTACCTTCTACCATTGATATCACCCTGAGGTTTCTTACCGATCTGAGACCTGATGTAACGTTGTGGATAACAACCCCAAATTATCTTCCATTAACCCCCGATGTACCTATATCATGACACTCCCTGTCTTTCCAGCTAAGGAGGATTATAAGCAGGCCATTTTAGGATAGAGCTCCCCCAGTTTAAGGTAGATATCCAATCTAGGGGTGCTGGAGATTTCCCATTAAGTTAAAGACACTAGGTTAAAGATCAGCTGAAAGGCATCACTAGTAATGTAAGGTATGCTGAGGCTTTCTCTTCATTTTTTTTCTGAGGTGCCACTTTCTGTGGGAATCATAGGAACTGCCAAAGAAGATCAAACCTAAGGTTCATCTGATTCCATATCCTTGGTCTGTTAGTGGCCAGTGTCAGATCTTCAGAGGAAGGTGTAAGAATCCCATGGTAGGCAGGTCTGTGATAATAACTATGGACTCTACATAGGTCTCTTCCAGATCTCTATGAGTTAGAGACTGATTTAAGAGCCAGAGCACAAAGCAGGAGACTGCAGTCAATGATCAAACTAAGACATGGTACGACATCAACCAAAGAACTCTACAGCAATGGCAGTAGTCCTTTGATAACAGGGAGACACATGGTCTGATGGTTAACTCAGAGGCTGAGTAACCAGGAGTTCTGATTCTTCTCTGGTGATTCCCTCTTAAATAACAGAATAAAGCATGTTCTTTATCTAAATAATAAGAAAACCAATACTTCCCCTCCTCACGGGAATTTTCAGAGAGTCTGAAGCTTAATTAACTAATGCTTGTTAAGCACTTTGATGACAAGCACTATATAAATATTCTCACTATTAGCAATAGAACCAATCTGAGTGATGAATGTAATACTTTTCTACTGAAATGGGACTCTAGCTAAAGGAGCAGTTGAATGTTAAAATAATTGTAGAGAGAGACAAGGTAGGTGAGATAATATATTTTATTGGATCATCCTCAGTTGATGGAAGAGACAAATTTTGAATCCCGAGTAAGCTCTTCTTCTGGTCTTTTTTGCTTACGGAAGTTGGTGCATGTAGGGAATAATTCTGGACACTCTGGATGCAGGTGAAAACAATCTGAGGATTTATAGTACACCAGCGCTGGTGGAGTACCAACCAGGGGTTAACCTGGAGAGCAATAGTTAATCAAAACATTACAATGAATTATATAGGCAGCAGGTGGGCGGAGTGGAAGCAATTTCATAGGTCCTGGCGGCAAGACGTAATGAGCACATAAGCCAATAAACTACAAAGGTTACACAGTATCTCCGCCCACCGCCAATTAAACATCTTACCAATAATACAGGTAGTTATTCCTAACAAGCTAAATAAGCCAACATAAACAAAAGACATGTTGATGGCAACTTTGCTGAAATTATGATGCGTCTACTGCGGGGTGATAGTGCCTTGCATTGGTGCGGTCCTTGGGATCCAGGTTTATTATCTAGAATTAAAGAAGACAGTGAGAGCAACTTCCGTGAAGTTTGTTTTGGTACCAGCCAGGACCTTATTGGAGTGAGACCCTCTTGGAATGTGGTTGCCAGGGCGACCAGGGTCATGGTAGCTGCTTGTTCTGTGTGTTCCCAGGCCTGGCCTCAAATTTAGGATATGAATGAGAGTTCTTAGCAACATACCATGGCCTGTCTCAGTTTACCCCTACAGTGCAATAAAAAAATTATCCCCTCTTCCTTGTCTCCAGGGCCACTGATGGGGGTGGAGGACAAAAGGGGCAGCTGCCCTAGGGCCCACTGATTTAAAAGGGCCTAGGGCTCCTGGCCGCTGCTGCCACCAGTATCACAGCAGACATAGCAGCCAGAGCCTCAGGCCCAGCTTAAATCGCTGCTGGAGCCTTACACAGTGCGGACTGGGCAGCGTTGAAGGGCTGGCTGGGGGAAGCTAGTCACCCTCCCTGGCTCTTCCACCTGAGGCCTCACACCTTCTCTGCCCTCCCCCCACCTTGCCTAGGGGCTGAGCGAATTCTGTTGGTGTCCCTGGTTGCCTCTTCAATATCTTGGGACTAACATGGCTACAACAATGCTGCAAACCAATAAACAAAATCATATTTGAAACCGATGATCGATTAGAGTGGCATATATGCATCTAGGACGTAGACAGTAAACTCTGTGGGACAGGAAATTCTTTGTATGTGTTTGTCCCATGCTCTCTATAATAGAATCCAGGCTGAGTTCTCTGGTTACTTCTGTAATGCAAGTCATAAATAATAATAGTTGGCATAGATATGTTTGTAATAATTCCTTTATAGTTATTTGACCAACATACATTTTCTAATTTAAATTAAATGCATGTTTAGTACTAGCCACCTTAAAGTGTCACCACAGGCTCCTTTTATAAATCATTACACTGCACCCTGATTAATTATTGCTGTGTCTCTGACACACTGTAATTTCTCCGGGATTAATAGACTCTGCCCGTCGGTGTACTAAAGCTCCACCATATTTCAATAGTGACTAATGGGTTGGTTACATGGAAGTTTCCCCAGAAGACTAAATTAAAAAAAAAAAAAGTTGGGCATGTTTAGTCTCAAGAAAAGAAGATGAAGGGAGACCTGGTAAATTTTCGGATGTGTTAAGGTCTGTTATAAAGAGGACTGGGATCGGTTGTTCTCCATGTCTCCTGAAGGTAGGACAAGAAGTAATGGTCTTAACATTCCACAAGGAGATATAAGTTATATAGTAGGAAAGACTTTCAAAGTATAAGGATAGTTTAGTACTGGACTAGACTTAAAAGGGAGGTTGTGGAATTCCTGTCAGTAGAAGTTTTTAAGAATAGTTGGACACACATCTGTAAGAAATGGTCTAGTGCAGTGGTGGGCAACCTGTGGCCCATGGGGTTCTGTGTGGGGCCCACAAGATATTTTGGCCATGTCTACACTAGAGCTGAAGGTTGACTACGCGGAAGATTTATGCTGCTACAGTTGCTCTTCCGGGGTTCGATTTAGTGGGTCTAGTGAAGACCTTCTGCTGTGTGGACGGCAATTTAAGATACGTTGATTCCAGCTACGTGATTAATATAGCAGGAGTTGCATATCTTAAATCAACCTTCTGCTCCAGTGTAGACCAGGCCTTTGTTTACCATTACCCATGCTTAGGGTTGCCAGAGTCCACTGGTTTCCATCTGTGTTGTATTTTTACCTTCTGGTATTACTAAAGTAATACACACGTACAGCAAGGGCACATGAAGTGAAGTGCAGGCTGACTGCACACAATGTTGACTGTGAGAGCCGTGTGCTCCCTTGGCACCCAAACAAAGCACTGCGATGGTTCGATCAGAACATCCCACAAATTCTAGGTACACAAGCACAGTTAGCAAAACTACCCTATTGGGGAGACCATCTTGATTATGACAATGTTGCGGCCCACTGAGATGAAGGAGGGCCACTCATGTAGCCTGCTCATTAGCCTAGGCTGCCCATTGCTAGTCTAGAGTTACTTGGTCCAGATTCGGTGCAGAGACCTATACCTGATGGCTTCTTAAGGTCCCTTTCATCCCTACATTAGTTTGATTATGTGATGCTACCTTATCAGGCTTTATCATATTAAAATAATTAATACCTTTAGGAGAACCACCATATGGTTTGCCAACATTTGAAGCACAACTGAATTGCCCAAGGTTATGTAATGAGTGAATTGTTTTATGGAGTATAGTGTCCCAGAAATACAGACAAAATATATCTGCAAGCATCAAAATCCTTCCTTCATTGTTCCTAACTGCATGCTTTATGACTGTAGTTATTAATAAATCTAGAACAGATATGGGATGGAGAACATCTCCCTTTTTAAATATACTTCAGTGGCAAAGAATCTTAAAGTCTTGAATCAGTCTAGATTCAGACTGTCATGTGAAAAATATTTTCTATCACTGATGTCTATAAATATAATTCGAATCCCAAAAGTGAGGTATATTTGTGCGTGCATTGCAAAGCTTTGACATCGTATGCCAGATAAAATAACATTCTGTTCTTAGTCTGGTCTGGTTAATGTTTATAACCGTATTCTCTGTCAGCAGAGCGAGAGACTGCTACTAAACATGACTACCATAGGGTTGGAATGATTATATTCTTCTGTAGTATAGAAGACTTAATTTCAGGGCAATAAAAATTGCCCTAAATTACATCTGTGAAGGAAAGGATCTGTTGTCATACAGAACAATGTCCGCATTTCAAATTTGCACTTGGGATTTCACTTCACAGAAATAGATTAAAAAATCTGTCAGTACAAAGAGATCTGATCTCAGACATTAATGGGGAAGCTTTCGACAACATATGAAAATAGGAAGAATTCATCTTAGTGACATGAAAGCATCCAATCCGAGTGGAGGCAGATGTAGAGAAAAGAGAGAAATGAGAATAAGGCTAATGTTAAAATAAATAAGCTCCGATTCCTTTTGGGGCAACCAGATCTGCAAGTATTTGAAATTTTCAGGTATCAATTGTAGGGAAAGGACTTTACTTATGTTCTTTTTGTCTCCTGTTTTAATTCCTTGCCCTTCATATTGCTATCCATAATTGGGCCACTATTATTTGGTCATGTGCAGACACAGCAGAGATTGTCCCTGTACTGAGAAGTGTTCAATCTGATCAGAAAAGAAGACAAAGAGATGTGGGGGAGAGGAAAAGGATGCTATGCATATTCTATTTTAGGGCACATCTACTGGCAGTCTGTCCATCCCAGTATTTCCAGTGCTGCAGCTGAATATTTTGTATTGAACGGATGACTACAGTAAGATGAAAAGAGATGATTTCACAATTTACTTTAAAAGTAGGCAGAAGGTGGTTTGTTGTGGGAGGTAGGATGATTCAGATGAGGAAACCATCGTGGTTTTATTATTTATTTGCCGTAGCACTCTGCACCTACAGAGTTTTCAAGCATTTTGGAAGGAAGATCCATGTTCCAGGTTGCCGGATTTTCCTACACTGTGCTGCCCAGACTGTCTGAAAACTGAGCTTTGCAAATGGATGTAAGTAAAACCTCCTACTGAAATATTCCAGACTGCATCACATTCTTGCCACAGTTAAAATGGGCACTGTGTGAAAAGAGTAACATTATCCATTGACAGTCATCAGTAACCTTGAATTTGCAGAGCGCTTCAGTTAGCATCTGGAGAGGAATATGCATAACAGGGAACAGAATAGCGATTGGAAGTAGATTGTACCATCTCCCCCCAAAAGGCTATAACTTTGTAGACAGCAATAACTGCCCTGAAGCACGAAATGTGTTATATCACCTGTAGTTTATGGAATTTGGCCCAACTGGTTTGTAATTTAAATGCACGGGCTTTGCATCCAAACAGCTTCTAAACCAATGAAATGCCAGCAGAGGCATAAATCCAACACATAGCCATTGATCACAGCCTTGCAGCAGTATAAACAAGTTGCAGAGACTCTAGTAGGATAACATATGAAGAGGCCAACACAGGGATTCGACTATCAAATGCCCAGCGACGTGTGTTTCGTAAAGATTTTTTTTTAAAAGCATCTTCTTTGAGCTGTAAGAAATTAAAGGAAGAATAACACTAGTTTGTATTTATATGTCACACTGAACTCAATAGTAGCCTGGCCAACAAGCCCGAGCCAATGAGTACAGCCAACCACAGAACCCCTACTTCTCTTTATGAGATGGCTGTGTTGCAGATTGCAACATGGGTGGAAGGGCTGGCATTAAACAGCTGTTACTGTCCTGCCTAGAAGATAGTATCTAAAAGGGTGTTACAAGGAGGAGGGAGAAAAATAGTTCTCCTTGGCTTCTGATGACAGGATAAGAAGCAATGGGCTTAAATTGCAGCAAGGGAGGTTTAGATTGGACATTAGGAAAAACTTCCTAACTGTCAGGGTGGTTAAACACTGGAATAAATTGCTTAGTGAGGCTGTAGAATCTCCATCACTGGAGATATTTAAGAGCAGGTTAGATAGATATCTATCAGGGATGATCTAGATGGTGCTTGGTCCTGCTGTGAAGGCAGGGGACTGGACTTGATGACCTCTCAAGGTCCCTTCCAGTTTTAGTGTTCTCTCTGGGTATGTCTACACTTGCACTCTAGTTCGAACTAGGGATGCAAATGCAGGCATTTGAAATAGTCAATAGTCCATCAACAAAATGAGAAATTGATAATGGAGCTGGTTACTCAGGAATGCAAATCGTGAAGGCTGTCAGACATTGCTGAATGCCGCTTTTTGCCAGCTGATAGATGAATAGAAAGCAAATAAAAGAATGATTCTTTTGACTGCAGGATCAAAACCACAAAGAATAAAAAACTATTGGCAAATGAACCTGGCCTGAGTACCTCTCACACTCGCTCTGCACATACAATGTACAAGGAAGTCATTTATTAAATGAGGAGAATCTCGGAGGAAGGGTTATTGTTAAACTTAGCTGTAGAGTATGAATGGATTTACATAGGGAAGAAACTCACATAACACACAAAGGGCATTTGTGATGCAGGGCTAGATCATCTACTATGGAAACAGTTGTGAAAGGGGACTACATGGTCTTGAGGCTAAGGTGCTGGCCTAGGAGTTAGAAGATGTGGGTTTAGTTCTTGACTCTACTCACAGCTTAATTTGCGACAGGACTTGTCTCTGCTGTCCGTGGCATCTGGTAAGGGATGCGATTCTTTCATTTTCAGGCAAGGCATGATCTCACACATACCAGGTATGGGAGGTCACGCTGTACATAGGACACCCTTATGTCCTGCAAAATAATTGATGTCCTCCATGTGGCATGACCTTGCACACACGGTGTGTGGAAGATCATACTGTGTGTAGGACACCTGTCTGTTCTGGGCCTGGGTATTATTGTTGCTTGAGCCCCTGAGCACTGGTTCTTGTGTAACCACCTTGTGATCTTAGGGAAATCACCTAATTTCTCGGTGTCTAGATTTCCCCATCTGTAAAATGAACTCCTGACTTCATAGGGGTTGAGAGGATAAATTCTCTCACTGAAGTTTTCAAAATACTGTAGCAGATTTAGCCACATATTTTCCATTAAACTTCAGGGTGTGGATGAATGAATGTATCTGACAAATTCTCTCTATACCTACCTACAGTCATTTCATAAAACTGGTTGAGAATTTTCCTTCAAAAATGTTTTCTTTTCAAATGGAAAATGTATTTTCTGCAACATCGAAATTTTCCATCGAAAATATTCAAATTTTCTGATTTTTCCCCCTAATGTTCTTTCAGAAATATCCAAACAAAACATTTCTTTTGGGTTGAGTTGACCCAAAGCTAAACATTACAGTTTGTTGAACCAAATTCAAGTATTTTTGTATCAGGTTAACTTGTTGTTGCTGTAATTTGGGACTATATATTTAGAGCCTTGCAAATTCACAGATATCCACCTTATATCCATGTGTATCAGCATGTAGAAGCAGATATCCACAGGGGCGGCCCGTGGCTATAGGCGGACTCAGCCGCCGCCTAGGGCGCCGCCTCCTGGTGCGCCTGATGATGATGTCACGGGGGCGCCCGGGGCGCCCGCCGATGACATCAGTCCATTGACGGCCCTGCAGGCGGGGGCGCCGATCGCGCGTTCCGCCTGGGGCACCAGCTGCTGCAGCCAGCCTCGGGACCGCTCCTGGATATCCACGGCTCATTTTTGCAGTTACGGATGCAGATATGGATACCAATTTCATATCCAGAAACATGCAAATTTGTGGATATTCATAATATAGCCACAGATTCCCACCTCCACAGATGCGGATATGGATGGGCCATTTTTGCAAATGTGGATACCAATTCTGTATCCACACAAGGCTTCATGGACTGGGGTTCATGAGTAGACTACAACTCTCGCAGTTCAATATGACTTACTTTATTGTTGACATGACACTGTGCATCATAGAAGTGATGTAAACACAGTCCACCGTGGGAACTTCGAAAGCAAAAATATTGACACAGGGTGAGTTTAAGACACCCCACACTTCTGAGGCAGGGCACTGTGAATCCCAACGAAGCCTGATTCTGGGATTCAGATGCCTCAAATTGCAGTTAGATGCTTTAGTCCTCTTGTGAATCTTGCCCCCGGTAGCTTGGTTTCAGGTGATTCCAGTACTGCAGGGGTTTCCAAATAGCCCTTGTTAGTTTAGCCATTAGGGAAAAGAGGCAAAATTCATACAGGTAAGCTTATCATCAAACTGTTATGTAGAAAGAAAATAACTCAGCACCCTAGGGACATTTGACAATGAACTGGCCTTGAACAAGGAAGGAAATCTTATTCTACAGAGAAAGACAAGCTACAAAACACTCCACAGAGAGACTCTAAAAATAGGGCATATTCATTTATCCACCAGAACAATTTTATCAGCATCTTGGCACAAGGACAGTCAGATAGCTGAGCAGAGAGCCACAACTGCCTCCAAACCTCAAGCTATTGAAGGAGATACATTAGTAGGCTCGTTATGCCATCTCTGCCAAAGGGAACTTGAATCAGTTGGACATCTCATTTCTAGCTCATCTGCATTTGACAAGCCAGGCTTCTCTGGCTAACGCGTCTGTAAGTTAAGACTATTGCCACATTTTGAAAAGGGGATGGGACTTGTTTTGGGCCCTATTGTCAAAGGCATTACAATGGCCTAAGGAATTTCCTTTCCTTGCAAATATCCCAGAAAATAATATACTTCCTGCACTGATACAGGCAGTACAGATGGAACTGAACTTGTGTGGTCCAAGACCACTGACACTATTGAATGTGCTGATCTCACTTCATTTTAAAGTAGCTCATGCAAACCCTCCCCATGTGTACTGCAGGGATAATCCCACCACTCCTCTTCTCTGGCTATAGAAAACTGTGGGGGTACGTCTACACTTGCACCCTAGTTCGAACAAGGGATGCAAATGTAGGCGACTGAAATTGCTAATGAAGTGGGGATTTAAATATCCCGCGCTTCATTAGCATAATCTTGCCCGCGCGCTATTCTGATCACCAGCTGATTCGAACCAAAAAATGAGGAGTAACGTTAGTTCGAAACAAGGAGTTTGATTTGAACTAACGCGGGCCCGGAGCGCACTTCCTGGTTCGAATCAGCTGGCGATCGGAATAGCCTTCTCAGACAAGCAATTGCAAAATGTGTCATCAGATAATTTTGCAGAAGATGGCAATGGATGTAGCCTACTTCTCTTTTTTCATGTAGCTTACATAATATTTACATCACAGTGAAAAGTCACAGATAGCGGCAGCATGGAGCTTGCCCCCGCCTGCCTCCCTGCAGCCCCGCTCCCCCTTGCCCTGGCTCTGCTGCCAGCCAGAGAGAACAAACCGAGCATGGTGGCTGGGGGCAGCATGGCCCCAGGGTCTTCTGGGCTGGGGCATCGACAGAGGGTTGGACGCGCGGGGGCCTGGGCCTATCTTGACAGTGATGGCTGGAGCCCCCTATTATGGGGCCATGTCAAACGGGGTCTATGTAACCCCCAGCATGGCCAAGGGAAACATCAAGCCCATGGTCTCCTCCACACCCATGGTAGACTTGATGCAGCTGGGGGATTATACCCCTTTGATCCCAGAGTCAACTGAGCTGCATTTGAGGTCTCCAATCTGAGCATCATTTTCCTCATCTCACTGGCTGCCTAGAAGTTTATTTCAGACAAGCCCTGCAACACTGCAAAATGAAGGGCATGGCTTCCGGCAGCTCCTGCAACAGAGTAAGGATAAGAAGTACACGCTGACCATGGAGGACCCCATCCGGTGCTTGCGGAATATGGCACCAATGTGAAGAAGCTGCACTGTTTCACCAAGCACCTGGGTGGGGCCTGCATGCCATGCCAGGAGCCTGGCCCCTCCTTCAGTGATGGGCAGGACCTCTGCTCTGTTATCAAACCCTTGACGTTGGGGGGAAAACCCCCCCAAAACTCTGTAAAGTCTCCATGGCAGATTATCAATTGATGGAAATTGCCACAGCTCTGCTTAGGTCAATTGAGTTATTGCAATTTATACTATCTGGGGGTTGTCCCCTAAATTTCTGCTCCTGAATTTTCTTTAGCACTAAAGAGAGCAGCGGAAAGTAACAGAGCACCCTTAAATGCCTTATGTGCTCCTTGTACTTTTGCTGGTAGAGGTGTCCTCGCTGCTTCTCTCTTTCACCCTATAAATGCATTTATATGTATTTTAGATTATTGACACGTTCCCTTTGTTATTACAGTAAAGCACTGCATGGGGCCAATGTACAGACTTTAATACAGATCATGCTGATTTACTCAAATTCACAGGTAAGCCATTTAAAACTTTACACTGATTTCTTTTTTTAACTTCTGGGTACCTTTTCCTACACAGGCTCAACACAGCGCCTGCAATGCCGGCAGAAACAACACTCATTTTGTCCTTGCTTCCTTCTATACAGAGCAGAGGAGGCAGCAAGGGGAAAGGCAACAAGCTACCAAACCACACACACTGGATATGGCTGTGTGCATTGCTCAGCACCTGTATGAATTACCCCATTTTCCATTCATAGTCTGGCATAATGGAATACCTAACGAATCTGTAATGAACATCTGGGATGGAATTTCCTTGTAGGGATTCCAGTAAACACAATGATTAGATATTACTCACAATGTCAGGAAGGAAGCGAAACCTGGTGCAAAGGCAATATGCTACATTAAGCATGATGTTTAATCAAAGGTGACAGACTGGATGGTGACATATGAGAAACGAGCTACAGCATGCTGCATTGCATGGTATCCCTACATTGCTTGTGATGGGAGGGGACATGGCTCAGCAGCTGTAGGGTTCACTTTCCTTGTGGCCCTAAAAGCTCATGATTCAGGGCTTCTGCCAGCCACTGCAGGGGTCAGGAGATTCCCTCCCCAATGCTACCCTGCCCCATGTCGTTTTCTTTTTTTTTTTTTTTAATCTCCTTCCTCTAACACATCAGCTATGGCTGCAGCTTGCGATGGGCACTGTATTGGGTGGGCCAGTGCTCCAAGATGACACTAAGCTTTCTTTCACTCAGGTTCTTGGCTGGCTGGTTTTTGCTCCCATGCTCTGAGTGTCACTCATCACTGGGTTCTGCACTGGGAAGGGATTTTCCCCCAGGTCTGATCGGCATGGTGGTTTCTTGACTTCCTCTGCAGTGTAGAGGGGTGGGTCATTTGTCTGGAGGTTTCATCACATGACATACTCTTCAATTAAAAACTAGTCTTTAATTCCTGAAGAGTCCAAGGCCATCCTGGAGGGCAAGTGACCCGACTTGCCAGTGTTAACTAGGTATACCTCATGTAATCACTTCCCTACCATTGCAAGGGCTCAGGCATTAGTGCACCTTGGTCCCTCCTAGTCTCTGCCTGTGGCACATAATCAGTTAGTTTCATGTGGACTGTTGTACATTGGTCTCATTTCATTTGTTGGACCTGAAGTGTAGGTGTTAAGTGGTGACCTGCAATATATATGAGGTCACAACTAGCTAATCTGGTGGTCCCTTCTGATCTTAAACTCTATGCCCCCTTCTCACATCTTCATGACTGCAACTGTTCCTTCTACAGTTCCAGTCATCTGAAGAAGTGGGTTATGCCCACGGAAGCTCATGATACCATCCAAGGCTTTGTCTACACTGCAGGTTTTTTGCACAAGAAGCGTTTTGCGGAAGAGTTCTTGCGCAAAAGCGCATCCAGACCTCAAAGCGCATTGCAAAAGCGATGTGCTTTTGCACAAGACAGCATCCACACTGCATGGACACTCTTGGGTAAGAAAGCTATGATAGCCATTCACAGAATGGCCATCAGCGCACCTGTGCTTTTTCCGATAGGGGTTTCTTGTGCAAAAACCCCTCCAGACCGTCCACACCTGCCTTTTTCCTCAAGAGCTGTAGTGAAAAAATGAGTTATTCCTCATGGGGAATAACTCTACCAGCAAAAGCCCTCTGTTCTGTCAATTTTCTTGTGCAAAAATGCGCTTGAGGTGTGGACGCTCCTCAGATTTTTGCGCAGAAACCTTGTAGTGTAGACAAAGCCTATGTGTTTTGTTAGTCTTTAAGATGCTACTAGATTATTGGTTGTTTTTTAAGTTTTTCCTGTTACAGACTAACTCAGCTACCCCTCTGAAGCTTTTCTTTCTCCTATGTCAGCCTCCCAGATGACATAGCCCATGCACCATCTAGATGAGCACCGGTCCATCAGCAGGCAACCCAACATGCCAGACACCTTTGTCAATAGTTAATTGACTCACAACCATTTCTCCTTATTAGTTCTAATGCCACCATACAGTATTACCTGTCTGCCCCGACTCACTATTTTCTGATTACTTCCTCCTCATTCAAACCTTTGAGTTCTTGTCTTCCTTAGGAAAACAAAAATGCACTCTCACCATTTGTTAGCTAATAACAGGGTAACTAACCTAATGTCCTCTCCTTGTGTTTACTGTGACCAAGTAGCATGCGTGAAAACAACTGCTTCACTAGGAGTTTGATCTTTGAGGGTATGTCTAGACTTCAGGCTTCTTTTGGAAGAAGCTTTTCCAGAAGAGATCTTCCAAAAAAACTTCTTCCGAAAGAGAGCATCCACACTGCCAAAGCGCATCGAAAAAGCGATCTGCTTTTTCAAAAGATAGCATCCACGCTGAATGGACACTTTCTCACATTTAAGCTTGATTACTATGGAAGGAGTGGCCACCAGGGCACCTGTGTTTTTTCCTCTTTCCTCTTCTTTTGAAAAAACTCCCTTTTCCTCATCCATACAAGCCTTTTTCCCAAAGAGCTCTTTCGGAAAAGGCATTCTCTCTCATAGAATGAGGTTTACCAATGTCAGAAAACCCCCTGCATTCTTTCGATTTTCTTTTGAAAGAACACAAAAGCAGTGTGGATGTAAGTGACGTTTTTTGAGAAAAACGGACGTTTTTCCAAAAAAAACAAACCCCTGCAGTCTAGACGCACCCTGAGTCACTAGAATATAGTAATGTAGCATTATAAGACAGGAACAGGATTTTAGAACTACAAAGTAGATCACATTTTTCAACTCCTAACCAGATACATGTAAACGCAGACAAATATACTTAGCAGCTAATCGTTAGCTCATACTTACTCTTACTTACTAAATCTCCCTTAATACAAATAAATGGGTTTATGGTTGAGGGTCTAGTACATGTCTTTGAAATGTACTAGGTTATTTCTTTTGCTAAATTACTTGATTATTCTTTAGTGGCTCCTTTTTAATTGTTCTGGGTCACACAAATGTTGCTGAGCATGTCAATTTCACAACCATTTTGTTTCAAAATGTAATTTTGAAACTTGTCATTCCATTCAACCCAAATGAATTTTCTTCATTTTTTTCATTGTGGCCAAAAAAACCCCTCCAAACCCACTTTCCTTTGAAACCTCTATCCCTTCTCCCCTTTTTTGGTCCAGACACTGAATCAAACAATCAGTTATTCATTCAGCTTGTTCTCTGAGACGCAGCCTGGTTCCTGTTGTTTTTTTCTCAGGGAAGCTGACCTCACGCCCATCCCTTGTTCAGGATTGAAGGCAAAGCCACAATTTACCCCAGATTAAAATGCTCCTCAGCATGGTTATGGATGATGGAAATCTGTCCCATTGACTTCAAAGCGGTCAGCTACTCCCATGAGTAAATGTTTTCCAGCTTGAATGAGGGTGCTATAATAGTTTCCTGGGAACAGATTTTGATACCCCGACCCATGCTATACGGCATTTTATTGTCCTGTTGGCTTAAATGGAATAAGATGCTACTCACTAGTGGAATTAGGATCAGGATGACCCTTTGTTCTTAGACTTGGTATACATCTAAAACTTCGGACAACCTATCTCTGACAAGGAGGGGTGTGAAAAACCTTAAGAGAAGTATATAAGTTAACATAAGCCCTTCTATAGACACCACTAGGTTGACAGAAGAACTATTACTTCAGCCTAGTTACTGTCCCTCAAGGGGATGGATCAACTAAAGCAGTGGGGAAAAAATCCATCACTGTAGCAAGTATTTACAGGATAGTGGTCAGCACTGTAGCTGTACCTCTGTTCCATCTGTAGTGTAGACGGAACCCCAGGTTCATTGGGAGGTTGCCCAAGGTATAGGTTTGGGCACAAGCAATTTAGGATTAAGAGTTTATCATGCATTATACTTTTAAAACTTTGAGGGAAACCCCACTCCGAAACACCTTGGCTACGTCTACACTGGCAGCTTCTTGTGCAAGAACTCTACACTGCCATGTGCTTTTGTGCAAAAGCATCCATGGCAGTGTAGACGCTCTCTTCCGCAAGAAAGCTCTCGTGGCCATTTTAACCATAGGGGCTTCTTGCACAAGAAATTCATGTTGCCTGTCTACACTGCCCTCTTCTGGAAGAGCTCTTGCGCAAGAGGGCTTATTCCTCATGGGGAGAGGAATAACTCTTCCGGAAGAAGCCCTGTTTTACAACGCTATACTGTAAATTTACTTCTGGAAGAATGCTCGTGCAGTGTAGACAGCCGGCAAGTTTTTGCAGAAGAACAGCTGTTCTTCCGCAAGAAGCTGCCAGTGTAGCCGTACTTCTGTATAGTTTCATGACCAAAATGAGTTTTTATTCATAAATAGCATTAATACTTCTACTGTATGGGTCACAGAGAGACAGTTTAATTTATCACATACATTATGTAATTGAAACCTGGGGGGAAGGAGTGGCTTAATTGAAAAAAAGACAGTGTTTATTCACATGGGTATTTTACATCCTTGTAAATTTGTCAAATGAAGAAAACATATTCAATGCTATAACTGGAGGATGTAATTCATTCTTTTTAACTACTTGAAAGTACAAAAAAGTTGTTTGTTTATTCATGCCTGGAAATTAAGCAATTTCCTTCTTTGCACAAGGTAAGAAGTGCAGCAGAATTAACTCTTCTTGTCATAGCTTGCATTGGGGAACCATACATCTGCTGTATAATTGTGCCATAAAGTAAATTTTTTATTATAATTCTAAAAGAAAAACCTTATCTGCAAACCATATGTTTCATGATGGCTTTATGCAAATTGTTATTTTTATCTGACAGTATTCAGAGATACATTTTTTTCCTTGATGGAAAAAGACAAGACAGTGTGCTCTTCTGCTCATCAATTTAATCTTACATTTTAAAAAGCTTTATTGACTGGTAATAGGCTTCATGAACTTTAGTGAGATGAAGGTGACCTTTCAGCTTCATTATTGTTCAATTTCTTTTACTTATCTTGCCCCATTACTAGTCTCTGTATACTAATCACTCTGACATTACCTTGCAGTCTTGTTCTTTAATTATATTCAGATGTGAATCAAAAGAAAAAAAAAAACACTAACAAAATGAAATTAGTAACTTCTTTTTAAAGTCTCCGCTGCTGCTGTCAAAACAGGGGCTTGGAGGTGAAAGATGCTGGCTGAGTTACTTGACAGTGCGGAGGATATCCTAAAAATACAAGTGAACACGTAACTTGAACCATCTGAGCTGAACTCTGTTGGACTAGTCCTGTGCAGAATTCTTGCACAAGAACACATCCACACGGCCAAGAGCATCCATGGCAGTGTGGACGCTCTCTTGCGCAAGAAAGCTCAGATGGCCATTTTAGCCATAGGGCTTTCTAGTGCAAGAAAACCCTGCCATGCGTCCACACTGCCCTGTTGAGCAAGAGCTCTTGCGCAAGAGAGCTTACACTTGCTGGAAAAGATCATAGGTCTTGCTCAAGAAGCCCTCTCTCCAACGCCGTACTGTAAATCTTCTTGCGCAAGAGCAGGTGGGCAGTGTGGATGCTCTGCGGGTTCTTGCGCAAGAACAGCTGTTCTTGCACAAGAACCCACCAGTGTAGACATAGCCTAAGTGTTTCCAGGATCAGGGCTTAATACCATGCTAGATGAGAACCGCTTTTACTCAGACGTGAAGAGAAACAATATTTCCTAAATGCTCCTACTTTGCTTTGCTAATATTGTGACTGCCTATGGTGGGGAAACCAGGGGCTAAAGAGAGATACATAAATTGATTGATCAGCTGAAACAGCAATCCGAAATCCTGTTCTGTTTCTCTTTCTCCCTTTCATTTCTCTCTCACTGCCTTTACCCATCACACCTTTTCTCCTCCCTCATTTCTCCTCCCATGTCATCTGCCAGTCACCTGAACATTTTATTTGACGTCAGAGCCTGAGTTTTGCAAGTGTAGCACCTTTGTGAATTGCCTATACAAGGGTTTTGAAACACTTTAAAGTAATGTTGTGGAAGATGGAAACAAGGTGGCTGCGTCTAGACTGGCAAGTTTTTCCGCAAAGCGGCCACTTTTGAGGAAAAACTTGCCAGCTGTCTACACTGGCTGCTTGAATTTGCAAGAACACTGACGATCTAATGTAAGATTGTCAGTGTTCTGCGCAAATACTATGATGCTCCCGTTGGAAAAAGCCCTCTGCGCAAATGTATTTGCGCAAGAGGGCCAGTGTAGACAGGAGGACTGTTTTGAACAAAAAATCCCCGATGGCGAAAATGGCGATCGGGGCTTTCTTGCGCAAAACCGCGTCTAGATTGGCACGGATGCTTTTCCGCAAAAAGTGCTTTTGTGCAAAAGCATCCGTGCCAATCTATATGCTCTTTTCCACAAATGCTTTTAACGGAAAAACTTTTCCGTTAAAAGCATTTGCGGAAAATCATGCCAGTCTAGATGTAGCCTCTGTGTAATATGCATTTAAAACAACTGTGTCCCTCTCCCCTCCTCCCTCCACTCATCAGAAGCCTTAACAACTTGGTGATCAACTTAACTTGTAAACATTCTGCTTGTCCTTTCTTTAAGTCCAGAAGGTAGTTAGTTCTAGGAAAACATGTGACAATACCACATAGTACTGGGATCCATTTTTGAACCCAGTTTTTTTCCATGCAACAGAGAATGTAAAACAAAAGATTCCTGCCCTCGATGAAAGTCTGTTGAAGCAATGAGAAGCCATCAGCCTTTTGTCTATGGCTGGCCTGGAACACTTCAAAAGGATACACAGGAGGATGGACACCCAAGTCAGAGTAAAAGAGTTTATCTTTGACTTGAAGACTATGCCTGAAATAAGAACAGCTCTTTGGGGTAAGAATCTTCTTGCCATAAGTTTCATAGTGAATTAGAACAAGCTGTGCATTCCCTTTTTATTTTAACTTAGTCACTTGCTTTGATCTGTTTTCACTTACTACCACTTAAATTCTACTGTTTGTATTTAATAAAAACCACTTTTGTTTACAATCAATCAGTCTTTGTAAATAATTGGTACCTGGGGTGGGGTGGGGGGACAACTACTGTGCATATTTCTCTTTCATTGATAAAGGGAGCTCATCTGATGAGCTTTCACTGTGTAATACATTTACATGGAGAATGATGGATTGATTTGGAGGGGGGTTGGTCCCATTTGGGGGTTGGTTTCCTGCTCTGCAAGAGGGTGGTCAACCCAACTCTGTGCTTTGTCCGGAGGAGACCAGAAGATCTGGCCCATCAGGACAGGGTGGTGGGGAACCCCAGAGAACAAGAAGGTGAGTGTCAGTGGCATGATCAGCACATCAGGGAGCAATCCCAGGGTGACTTCTGTGAGCATACCCCATCTCCAGCCATCTGCCCAAGCCACCCCCCTCACTGTCACAAGGCTGCTGCTAGTACCTTGCCAGTCCTATCCCCACCTCTGATATTTCTAATGAAGAAAAGGATGAAAATAAGATCGTAGCACCTGTATTCTTTTTAAACCTATTTCCTGCGTTTTTTTAAAATAATAATTAACATGGCACAGCAAATAGACAAAAAAAAAAAGCTTGAAATCACTCACTTTTATGATGATGATGTGCCTTTAATATTTTCCAATAGTTTCTATTAACAGGGGGCCTCATTATAGTATTTAGAATATTATCTTGTGCACGGCAATTGCATTTGCTCATTATTGATGTTCCATTCAAATTTGTCAAGTGCCAGGAATTTCATTACACCCCACTTCTTCCCTAAACACCTTAATCAGTTGCTCAGTTGAATGATTTCCTAAGGTGACATCATTCTGGGAGACATTAAGGCATGCAAGAAGAAATAAAAAGCTCTCTACATTTTTTATTGAACCCATATCTTAACAATACCAGGACTTGTGTGCCCAGTAAAACTAATAATCATCAATAATGCATGGTAGGAGGCCTGGACTTTTTTTTTTTTTTTTAGGAATATGAATGTGATATTTCAATCTGGAAAAAAAAAGCGCCAACAAAGTAAATAACCTCACGGACTTAAATCATTCCCTGTTGACTGAGCTTTTTGCCTTGGACCGAATGGAGTGATAGAAACCAACTTGGAGCTGCCAATTCTGTAGAGACAATCATGGGGAATACAGTGCAATCATTTAATGATTTAAATTTAGCTCAATGAAGCCAAAACCATCTGGTGCAAAGGACACTTTGGCAGATTGAGTTAAGCAAGAACGTTGTTCTCATTGCTGTTATGGTCCGATAACAAAGGGATAATACACATCCAAACCCATTAAAAAAGCATTTGCAGTCTATCTTCCAACCAAAGATAGAACAATAATAAGGGGCAGAGATGTTGATTGTACTTGCACAGCCTCTCCCCACAGAGACATCATAAACCAATTGCCACTTGTCTGTTTGCAAACATTGTTGCTACACGAATCATTTGAAAGAGCATTCGCTTGCAGCATTCTTTCATTTATGTGATAATATCATGCCTGTCTATTTTCCTTGGCAATTGCCTAATTCCCACCTGGGCGAAGCAGTTCAGATCAAATTGGAATATCACTGGATTTTCCCCCCTGTTTTTAGGCCTAAACTTGAATAGGCTTTGATTCTGAAGTTGTGTATGGTTTGAGAGGAATGGGTTGAAATGATCAGTTTCTAGATGGGAGTGGGGGTAAATAGCTGGGGGAAAGCATTTCTTGCTGCATCCCTGGTTACAAATGGGCATGAGGCTGGCAAATGGTATGACTCTCCTCTACAGCACCTCCAGCTGGTCACCTGTGGAATAGATCAATTCAACCCTGGAGTGCCCCCTTCCAGCCAGTGTCTCGCCTACTGTATTCTTATATGTTAATGGTTCTGCCACCTTACATTAGGAGCTTCAGCCCTCCAAGACCACAGCACCTTGCCCTCTGGGTACTGCCCTGCTGCAGTGCCCGCACACTCTGGCATCATCCCCTTCAGAGAACCCCCAAAACTCCTATGCCCACCTTGCCTCACTGACCCTTCTGCTAATCAACATCTAGCCCCTTACCTCAGAGGCAAACAGCAATCTGAAATGGCCGCTTTTGATTAGCAAGGGCCATGGACCTGCTGCCTTAGTAGCCTCAGGCCTTGAGAGCAAGACCTCAGCCTGGGAGCTTGCCTAGCCAGAACTCCCCAGCCCTGCTCTATCTCAGGAAGCCTCTGTAGCTTCCCTGGTAGCTAGGTCCCTCTTGCCCCAAAGCTGAAGCACAAGTGACTTCAGGAGCCCTTATTTATACAGCCCTCAGCTGGGCCCTAATTGGCTGATACGTCTGACAGCTGCTTGCTCCACAGCTCCAGCCCCCTCCTAGGGCTGGATTGAACCCTTCTTAGGCCAGGGCGGGACAGACACCCCCATCACAAAGGCACTTTGCAAACCAGGCTTGTGCTGGTGAGGTTTCCCTTCCAGTCTGCAGATTTAAACAGTTCAGGGAGGGTCCATATGTTTTAAGATCTGAGGCCAAATTCAGAGCCTGCCTTAGGAGAATGTTTGCCCAAACAAATCTTTAACGCTGAACTGTATTGGCTGGCTCAGCATAAAACTGACTAGGGATGTGTCTAGACTACAGGGTTTTTTCGGAAAAAGTAGCCTTTTTTCCAAAAAAAACTTCACCTGCGTCTAGACTGCAGCCGCGTTCCTTTGAAAGTAAATCAAAAGAACACGGCAGTTTTTTCGATTGCGGTAAACCTCATTCTACGAGGAATAACGCCTTTTTTCGAAAGTACTCTTTAGAAAAAAGGCGCTATTGAATACAAACTGTGCTTTTTCGAAAGAGAGCATCTAGACTCTCTTTAGAAAACGCGGCTCGCTTTTTTGAAAAATCTGCTTGTAGTGTAGATGCTCTCTTTCGAAAGAGGCTTGTAGTCTAGACGTAGCCTAGGAGAACAGAGGGGGTGCGTCTAGACTGGCAAGATTTTGTGCAAAAGCGCCCTCTTTTGCGCAAAAACTTGCCAGCTGTCTACACTGGCTGCTTGAATTTGCAAGAGCACTGACTTTGTAATGTACAAAATCAGTGCTTCTTGCGCAATACTTTCACGCTCCGCTGAAAAGCCCTCTTGCACAAGAATACTTGCACAAGAGGGCCAGTGTAGACAGGGAAGAACTGTTTTGCGCAAAAAAGCCCCAATGCGCAAAATGGCGATCGGGGGCTTTCTTGCAAGAAATCGCGTCTAGATTGGCCACGGATGCTTTTGCGCAAAGCACTTTTTGCGCAAAAGCATCCGTGCCAATCTAGATGCTCTTTTGCGGAAATACTTTTAACGGAAAAACTTTTCCTTTAAAAGCATTTCTGCAAAATCATGCCAGTCTAGACGCAGCCAGGAGGTATATTTTGCTGTGGTGATGGGATAGCACTGCAGAAATGTAATCACAGAAAAATGTATCTTATTCCTACCAATACAAAAGCAGTGTAGTCCAATAGAGGCAGCACAGTCTAATTAATATGAAACTGGACTAGGAGGATGTAGACCTGGAATCTAGGCTAAGCTCTTCCATTAATACACTTGGCAAGACTGCAAAAAACAACTTTACTTCTCTTCCCATCCTTTGTCTGTCTGTTTAGAGTCTTCAGGACAGAGACTGTCACTTCATATGTGCTAAACAGTGAAAGGCACAATTGGGCACCTGCCTTAGTTGGGTCCTTCAGGTATTCCCATAACACAAATAAATAATAAAAATAACAGTTAATGAAGGGCCTGACTCCACTGATGTCAATGATGACAGGTGGCTAATAGTCTTTGTAATAAATCAATAATATTGAAAGATGATCAAAGAACAAGAGAAGTCAGCTGTACGCTCACAATGCACAACATGAAAACAGTTTCATTGATTCACATTCACAGAGTTTTAGGGTCAAAAGAAATCATTTTCCTGGATGAGAATTCAAAATGACCTTGATAAATTGTAGAATTGGTCTGACATAAACAAGATGAAATTCAGATTTAATACAAGTGCACAGTACTACATATAGGAAAGAAAAATCAAATGAACAAATACAAAATGGGAAGAAGTGGCCATGTGGTCATGCTGCTGAAAAGGATCTTAGGGTTATCACTGATCATAAATTGATTATGAGCCAACAATGTGGTGTATTTGCACAAGGGACTAATATCATTTTGGGGTGTATTCATGGGGAGTATCATATGTAAGCCACCGCAGGTAGCCGAGACCCCATCTGGAGTATTAGGTCCAGTGCCGTGTGCCAGGCTTTAAGATAGGGACAAATTTAAACAAAGTATTATGACTTTATCAGGTTGTTTCATTTCATTTAGATTTTTTAAAAATATGTAAAAGTTGAAAAATAATTAACTGAACGGTAGAAATGAAATATTTTGATGGTTACAAATCATTTTATTTTTATTTTGTCGGAAATTTCAAAATTTGTTTTTTGGACCAATGAAATCAATTTTTTTTCAAAATGTAGAAATTTGCCACAGAAGAGACTTTTCAGTTCCTGACCAGCTCTTCTGAAAAGCCTAATCAAGCCATTTTTTTATTTTTATTTTTATTTTTATTTTTATAACCAGAGGTTGAGGTCTTTAAGCTTCTTAGACCTTGTCTACACTACACAGTTTTGTTGTCAAGTCAGCTTTTGACAACAAAACAGGGAAGATGTTCACAACAAAATGCTTCTCCCACCAATGTAACTCCTGCGCTATGCTGACAGAATAAAAACACCTCAACAAGAGGTGTAGTTTGTTAGGGCATTCCTTACTCTGGCAGTCGGCTGTCATTCGTGAAATTGACAAGAATTCTGAAGTCCCAAGCTACTGACTCCTGACCCATCTGAGAGCAAGAAGCAAGAAGCCCTGGGGGGCAGCTGCATAGAGTTGAGATCCCTGACCCTGTCTCCCCCATTGCCCCTCTTCAGTCAGTGGAAGCACTTCCGGTGAAGATGCACACTCCCGATAGAAGAAGGGTAGTATGCACATCAGCTGCAGTAATTAATCGAGTGGCTGTAAATGAATCTAACACAGCTTGATTTATGATTGCAGTTTAGACATAGCCGTATAGTAAGGACTTTTCTCCTATCCTTTGAATCATTTTTGTGGCTCTCTTCTGCACCCTCACTAATTTTTCAACATTCTAGTTGAATGCCGGAACTGGACATAGTATTCTAGTATCTATCTCCCCAATGCTGCATATAGAGGGAAAGCCACTTTCTTCTACTCCCTGCTGCTCTCTTCATATAGTCAAAGATCATATTCTCTTTGGGGGGTAGGGAGGCAGAGTATTGTACTAATGTGGCAATATGTGTCATAGTCACTGGGAAAGTCCCCTTTTTACACCTTGTCCAGCCTGGTCTGATTTTCCTTTGTTTGTTTGCCAAAGTGAGCGTTTGTTCCATTTGCTCCTGATCAGTTGGAAATGCTTTTGTCAGAAAAGTGGGGTGCAGTACAGAGGGAGTAAGAGGCAATCCCAAGCCCACCACTCAGGCACATCCTTATCCTTATCAGCACATGAGTAGCCCTGTTGCAATGAGCTCATTTATAGTAAAGCAGGTGCTTAAATGCTGAGCTGGATCAGGACCAGAGCACTCAGCCTTGTAGGATCAAGCCTACGTGTGCTGTAAAACAGCATTTCCCAAAGTGTGGTCCGCAGCCCAGTACCAGTCCTTAGAAAAAAAATACCAGTCCTCAAAAAAATGTTCACGCACGATTCTTGGGAGAGAGCCCACCGCCACGGCATCTCTGCTGGGCATGCTCCCGGGAGGCGGGGCTAGATCTGGTGGGCGCTAGGATCCAGGGAGAAGGCTAGGCACTGTGCGCACTGACGCAGAACACCTAGCACCGGCCAATAAAGCGGATGGGAATGGGGCCAGGAGGGGGGGTGTAACAACCCACTGGACAGGTAGGGCCAGCGACACACCCCGGGGCAGGGTGCAGACTGCAGTTTCACCCATGAATGCAGGTGCAACTGGGGGAAGGGACACAGGGCTACCCACTCGACCTCCAGGGCCCATACAAGCCGAGTCACCCGGCAGGCCTTAGAGGGACCTTCTAACCTTACTGGTTCCAAAGGGGGGGTGAAGTAGATACCTCGGGGTTGGGGTCAGGAAACCGCCCAGGGCAGCCAACCGGACCTGCTCCTGTTGGCACTGGGGGTTTGGGAGAACCATAAACAATGTATTTGCATATTCATCATTTGCTTAATGAATATGCAAATATGCAAATAAATGTTACCAGTCCTCCAAAAGCTTGTGAATGGGTTTACTGGTCCTCAGTATCAAAAAGATTGGGAACCACTGCTGTAAAATACATGGGCTGTACTGAACAATGGCAGCTTTTCTACACCAGATTGATGCTGTTGCAAAGAAAGCAAATATGATTCTGGAATGCATTAACAGGTGTGTTGTGAGCAAGACACGAGAAGTCATTCTTCCGCTCTACTCTGCGCTGGTTAGGCCTCAGTTGGAGTATTGCGTCCAGTTCTGGGCACCGCATTTCAAGAAAGATGTGGAGAAATTGGAGAGGGTCCAGAGAAGAGCAACGAGAATGATTAAAGGTCTAGAGAACATGACCTATGAGGGAAGACTGAAGGAATTGGGTTTAGTTTAGAAAAGAGAAGATTGAGAGGGGACATGATAGCAGTTTTTAGATATCTAAAAGGGTGTCATAAGGAGGAGGAGAAAACTTGTTCATCTTGGCCTCTGAGGATAGAACAAGAAGTAATGGGCTTAAACTGCAGCAAGGGAGGTTTAGGTTGGACATTAGGAAAAAGTTCTAACTGTCAGGGTAGTCAGACACTGGAATAAATTGCCCAGGGAGGTTGTGGAATCTCCATCTCTGGAGACATTTAAGAGTAGGTTAGATAAATGTCTATCAGGGATGGTCTAGACAGTATTTGGTCCTGCCATGAGGGCAGGGGACTGGACTCGATGACCTCTCGAGGTCCCTTCCAGTCCTAGTATTCTATGATAGATGGGCTATCTAATCTCTATGTTGGTCCTGATGGATATTTATATAGGAGGTCTAATCGATATGGGTGCCATTTTGGCTGCGAACATTGCATATAGAAACTGAAAGGAAATTATTGTCGACGTAATGGAATTATATGGCCTCTGTTGCGTAGTGTCAAAGCATCTCACAATATGTACCGTATTTCTCCCAGCACCTCTCTGAGGTAGGGAAGGGCTATTCTCCCCATTTGACACATGGAGAGCTGAGCATAGAGAAGCCAGCGTATCTGAGGTCCCAAAGAACATCTGTCCCAGAGCAGGGAACTGAATCTAGGATTGTCGAGTTTCTGTTGCTCCACTACTAAGTCCCCTGCCTTTAAGGAGTACACCGCTGCGGGTGGGGCCTTCCCAAAGCACCAGCCTGGCTCCAGCCGTACTCCGCCCTCAGACCCTACTAATGTTGTTGCCCCTGAGTACCCACCCTCCCCATGCTCTGGGGCTGGGAAGGCTGGGGCCATGTGCCACCCCACCTCCCTGTGATGGGGGTGGTGTCTGGGAAGAAGGGGTGGGGCTAGGGGCGGGGTTGGAGGCTTGCCTCCCCCAGTCCTATGTTGACTCACCACTCATGGCTATCAGGGCTGTGTCCCCACTCCCCACTTTGTGTGCAGAAGGTGGGGATGTGCAAAAACTTTTAAAATACCTCACCCCTAGTGGTCTGTATTACCAATGCAAGGCTACGGGATCTGTTTTATCATTGCCACCCCCACCCACACAAATTCAAAACCCCTTTAAGAACCCAGGAAGGTGCACTATGGATTTCCTTCCTGTGAGATACCCTCAATCTCTTTCCTCCCTTGCTCTAGAGAGAGCATGAAACCCAGCTTCCAAGGTTCGCATGCAGTCTTAGACATGGGCCCACAGAACCTCCCATCTCCTAGGACACAGGTCAAACTCTGTTTTCACTGGATATCCTGGCATCCTGCCAATTCACTTCCTGCTTCCCTAAGCATTCCTGGGAGTGCAATAGCTTCCCTCTCTTCCTGGGGTTTCTCTAAGACTCACTGGCTATATCTACACTGCACACATGTTCTTGCGCAAGTAAATTTACATTAAAGCGTCAGAACGGAGGGCTTCTTGCACAAGAGTTATTCCTCTCCCTATGAGGAATAAGGCCTCTTGTGCAAGAGCTCTTGCGCAAGAAGACAGTGTGGATGGGCAACAGAGCTAAAATGGCCATCAGAGCTTTCTTGCACAAGAAAGCGTGCACACTGCCATGGACGCTCTTGTGCAAAAGCACATCTCTTGCGCAAAAGCACATGGCAGTGTGGACACACTCTTGTGCAAGAATTTTTGCACAAGAACTCCTGCACAAAACAGTTCTTGCACAAGAAACCTGCAGTGTAGACGTAGCCACTGTGTATGGCTTTAACACCTTACAGGCCAGGCACTAGGAACGAGGTCTAAAGAATGAATGACAGCTAAGTGAATGGCTGGCATATCCAGAAAATGGTGTTACACCCTTCTACCCCATTTTACCACAACCACCATCCAGATCACCTTAAAAAGGGAGCATTGGTTTTCAACAAGAAAAGACATTTTTCATTCTCCCATTCGGGCAGCCTCTCCAGCTCTTTCCAGACTATGGCAGTGAACTGCTTTTTCATCAGAAAGTCTTCTCCTCGTGGAATTCTCTCTGAGGGGATAAAGTTCTCATTCTCAGTGCATGCAGCACCTAGCCCAATGAGGCACAGCTCTCTGTTGGCATTTCTAGGTATGACCATAAAAGAAATAAAATAAAAATGGGACCAGTTTCCACTACACAGTTGAATGGAAAAAATGCTTCTGTGTTGAAATATGTTGTTAATATTCTGCACCCGTTAGATCTGAGCCACGCTACCACAACCCTAAAGGGAACGTCAAGACAAAATAACCATCAGTTTGAGCAAGACATTACATACAACCCCCCTTCCCTACCTTGAATCCCACTGCCTGTTGAGTTAGAATTCCTATTTTTACAACCATGCTATAAAATCAAGGCTCCAGTATATATCTAAAATATAACATTCTCTAGTCTAGGCCTGTAAATCAGCATTTCTCATAACCACCATTGGCTGAATGTATCGGACAGGTAGCCGTGTTTGTGTGTATCCGCAAAAAAACCCCACCACCACCACCAACAAAAAAAAAACCATACCAATGAGGAGTCCTGTAGCGACCTAAAGACTAACAGATTTATTTAGGCACAAGCTTTGTGTGCAAAAACCCACTTCGTCAGATACCAGATTGGTCTAGTGTGAAAGCTGATTTACCTCCTGAGAGCTAAATCACAAACACAGAAGATGTGGAAGGCAAATATAATGAGAGAGGGAAGGAAAATGAAAGCATTGAGAAGTAAGCCTCTCTCATTAGCAGCACTGCATCCAACTCCTGTTCATTCCCTAGTTGGGAAGGGGGAAGCGTGTCTCCCCCTTCATGGCATGTGGCCATATGGCTAACAATTACATTGGTGTTGCTTCTGTAAAATTTTTATTGCCCTTATGTCATTCCTAGGCTGTCTTTTGCATAAAATTAGTCAAAAGTCTGTGAGAAAAGAAATTATGCTTTTAATTGCTAATTCCAGCTCTGTGATCAATATTCCAAACATGTGGGGCTATAACATCAAGAGCCATCGTAAGAATAACATTTATATACAGCCTTTCCTCTCTGACAGATTTTCTGCCAAAACACTGTGCCCAGTAAGAAAAAGAAGACAAACAGTGAAAAAATCTCATTCTGGCAACACACAGTGTGATCAGGAGAACAATGCAGAAATCAAAGATGGCCCAGAGGGACATATATGCTAGAGTCAGTTCAAAACCCTTTAAACCAACCTTTCAAAAGAACATGAAGCTCTTATTCATTCTGCTTTGCAGCAATATTCTGACTGGTGCTTGAACAAATTTTAAAAAACTATCCTAGTAAGGAAATAGTTATTCTGCCTTATTCCTTAAAGTTAAGTTTGCTGGATAAAGGGACTGAGCTTAGCCCGAGACTTGTTAAAAAGCCAATTAAAGCTGACATGGAAACGGTGGAGTAAGAAGATAAATGAAATGCTAAGGCTCATGTGTACAATTGTCATAGCACCCTGATGCACAGAGTCAGAACTCTTCAACTGGATGTCACTGGTCCCATATTGCCAACAGCTCCCGGGGATTAAATTTTAGCTGGGGTTGTAAGGACCTGTGCTTTCGGAGTGGCAATTTTATGATCTTTTCTGCTGCCAGTGACTATGGTGATCTGGATACCATGGTAATTATTTGATATAAAAACCTCAGAAGATCAGTGTGCAGCAGAATGAACTCTAGCTAGCCTCAGATGCTCGTCTGTGGAAATGGAGGCCACTCTGTCACATTGCCTCAGGGAGTTTCATTGTTGGCCTTGGGTCACCATGACAGGGCCTATGTGTTAGCAGTCTAAAGTTCTTTCTAAGCCCATCGGGCAGAGAAAAAAAAAACCCTCACAGTAGCAGTCTGGAGCCTCGGCTTCTAAATCCACAGTCTATGTGCTCAGGCCTTTGGGTGAGGCCAAGCAGGGTGCAGGCCATAGCCTGGGCTTCTGGGCTCAGGCATCCAGCAAACCAATAGTCTAGAGGAAACAGGTAATGGGGAGCACTCTCACAGCCAAGGGGCTCAACCAGGGATTTGCGCACCACCACTCTAGAGTGCTAGCCAGCGGGAAGGGGAGACAGGGCTGCCTGGTGGTTTAACCAAAAATACCACCGCCCCCCAAAAAAAACCCACCAGGGAAACAATTCTGTTGAGAAAAAAAAAGGGGGAGACCGAAGTTCTTGAGCAAAAAAAAAGACCCTGAGAGTTATTAAGCAAAATTAATTAATTAATTAATTAAAAACCCCAGAATGGCCCCCTTAAGAAATGCCCGTGGAACCAGGTAAGTGGGGGGGGGGAGGGGCTGGGCCCAGTTGCTGAGTGTGGTAGGGTTGCCAGGTGTCTGGTATTTTTGCCTCCTGGCAGGTAAAAAAAACCCAGAAAATACCAGACATTTTAGGTGTCTGGTATTTTCTGAATTTTTTTACTGGACAGGAGGCAAAAATACTGGACACCAGGCAACCCTGGGGAAGGGGGAGGGGGCCGGGATTCCAGGAGCACAGGCTTCCTGGTGAGTGCAGGGAGTAGGCTACCCCCTGAATGGAGGTGGCAGAGGGACATGACTAGGCTCACCCTACTCATCGTGTCCCATCCCAGGGCCTTCACAGCACCAGGGTAGCCTGCCATAGGATCAGTGAGGACCTGGCTATAACATGCTGCCTGACATGGGGGTAGCTCTATACCCAGTCAGTCATCAGCTGCCCCTGGGCTTCTTATGTCCTCGCCATTTGGTACCCCTGGTTCCCAGTGTTCTCAGACTCCTTGGGGTACACAGCAGAGGGTAGTCCTGGCAACACTTCTTTGGGGTCTGTTTTCTTGGGGTTCAGAGGACAGCTGGGCACAGGTTCCCCTCCTTGATGCAGCAGTGCAGCAGGGGCATCATTCTCGTCCATGGGCTCTGGCCCAACTGAGCTGCAGGGCCTTCTTTTATACTTCTGGCACTGCCCTGGTACTTCTGGTGAGGTGGGTGGGGTGGATCTGGCTCCACCCACTAAGGGGAATGTAGTGCCCCCTCACCTTGCAGTGGGGTGTAGCCCACTCTGTCTCACTCCAGTTACCAACAGTTTTGGGCTTTCTGTCTGCAGATTCTTCTTCCCAACTCAAGCTATTGCAAACACTTCTCACTGAAAACTAGCATTATTGGAGGTTTTCATGCCAGACCCTAGCTATTTACTTCTTTTTTCCTTTTCTGAGCAATTTCCCTGTAAGCAACAACTTTTGTTTTGCATCACAGCAGGAGGGAGACGAGAAGGCCCAGATGTAAAATATAGCTCTCTGAATAATCCCTGTGTCTAGCAGAATTATAGGCAACACACATTCCCTTGGAATACTTAACTCCCTCAGACAGAGTTGTCATGCAGGTATACTTGGAAGCAAATGGCAGCAGCTTGCATAAGTCTACTTTCTGAAAAGATAATGAGTATAAGAGCCCGCGTTGAAGGAGAACAGAGTTACCCACATAATTGTTAGCTTTCGTTTTAAAGAAACTGACAAAAGACGGTATCAGGCAATCTCAGCATAACAATAGAGAGCCTTTTTATTTTGTGTGAAAGAGAGGAAAGTTACCCAGGGTGTGGGAAGAGACGGGAAGATGTAGGAAAAGATAGCTAGTGGTTTCCCCTAAGGTGAGCAGGTTTAACCTTGCGTAACCCACGCTCTCTGGCCCTCTGGCTAGAGTCTCTAAAGGTTTACAAGTGAGCTACAGCTTGTATGTTATCAGACATGGGTCATTAGCTCAGGCAGCAAAGGCTGCCCTTTTAGATCAAGAGCTCCTAGCCTCAGTCCCCATCAAAGACCTTGCCAGTGTGTCCCATGTAAACGTGATGGCCCAATCAGGGTTTTGATCTGGGTAGAGCTCTGAAGCTTGGCACTAACTTCTGTTTGCCAGGGGCTGAAAATAGGCGATGGGGGATGGATCACTGGATGATTCCCTGTTCTGTTCATTCCCTCTGGGGAACCTGGCATTGGCCAGTCGGAAGACACGATACTAGGCTAGATGGATCATTGGTTTTTGCCAGTATTACCGTTCTTATGTTCCCAAACCAGGAGTGTTCTGTTCCTCTATAGTAATTGATCCAAATAGAGGCTAATATGTTGCCTGCAGCTTCCAGCTTAGAGAATCAGGCTTTAAGCTCAGGCAGTAGAAACTTATGGTTTGAGATCTAGAAGTATTAGGTTTAATTGCACTAACATGGGTGACAGAGCAAGGACAGAGGGAACAGACATTCCTAATGCACACATCTCTCTCCAGTATCTGAGTTCAGCTTACTCCTCTGCACTCAGGGCATCGCCAGGGCAGTGAGCTGCAGTCAGAAGAACTGGAAGAAATGAGAGCTCTGGCTATGATTGTGCTAATTTAACTTATTTTAAATGAGATTTAAGAAAGGGGGAGCGTGGTTTACCGGTTAGAGCACAGGCTGGGGACATAGGACTGCTGGGTTTTATTCCAGACTCTGTCGTTGTTCCATCTGGGAATGTCACCTTACCTCAGCTTCTCTCTCTGCAAAATGGGGATAATATTTACCTACTGTACCTCACTCACGTGCTTGTAAAGCACTTTGATGAGCCTTGATTAAAAGTGCTGTATTAGTGTAAAGCATACTAATTCATTATTTTATTTTATTTTATTATTAATAAATCATTCAGACCAGATACACATTTCAAGCTCTCGAATTAGTTTTTGGGTTTGCAGAACTAGCTTATGTTCCAACTTTCCTTCTTTGTAATTTAAAGCCAAATGCTTTAGTAAGGGTAATCCACTTTAACTCAATTCCACACATCCATCCCAATATATATATCTACATATATATCTATATATAGATATATATATTTTGGTAAAGGGGAAAGTTGAGCTCTGGATTAAACACAAGTCCAACCTCAAACAAAAAAAAAAGTAGTCCCAAATGGATATTACATAATACTATATTTCTTTCCATTGGAATTTTTCTCTTCTCTTTTTTTATTTGTTTTTTTTTTTGGGGGGGGGGTTGTTTGTTTGTTTCCTTTGTGGAACATGAACACAGTAATGTTTGAGTCAAATTTTCAGACTTACAAAAAAAGGTACATAGGACACTGCTGCATTTAGATTATTAACACATTACCTGAAATTGGTGGAATAATAATAAGTTATACTTATAACTAATTCATCACATCTTTTGCTCTGCAGATTTCATAGTAGAAAAATATATACAGGTAGTGAATCGATTTTGAACTTATGGGACGGTTTGGTGCAAAGGATCATGTCTCCTTCCAATACTTAGACCAGTAATTATAACACCAAAATATTTACTCACAGTGAAATTAATTCTCCATTGGCTTAGTTGGTAGAGGCCTTGGATCTTTGATGCTGAAAATTCCAATTTCCGCACTGACAACTTTAGTATTTACAAGTGTTGTCAGAGTGCTCTCTAAATGAGATATATCTGTATATACATAAAGAGTTAATAAAGATCCATCTACTGGCCCATAAGAATATGTAATGGTGTCTATAAATTAGGTTCAACAAAGTTATGTCCTGTAAATGACTACCAATTCCCATAATACATGTGTGTCCATGAGCATATTGCATACTGTAGCTTTGCCTTGAAATTTAAAATCTCTAATTTTATCTGATGATTGGAGGCTTCGTCAGATGTATGTACCTGAAAGCCAAGAATGTCTGAACCCTGCTGCTATATATTTGAGTGTGGATTAATAGTCTGAATTTTCAATTAATTTTCATCACCCCCTCCCTCCCCCCATTTTCAGGAACAATTTATACCAGCTTTCTTTCCCCCACAATATTAATTTAGGGGGGTTGGCAGTGCTGCAAAAGACTTGTCAGTCATAAGCAAGATGGAGACCAGGAGAAGCAGGAGTCATTGAAATGTCAATTTCGATTAAAACTTTCACTTTCAAATTCAGTTTTCTTTGTTTACAAGATGAAGTTTGCTTGGTTTTTTTTTTTCTGTAACACTGTGCCTAGAAAAGTGAGTGCAGCTCTCTTTGTAAAGGGAAGACAGTTTTCTTGTGCAGTGAGATTATGTGTTTAATAACCACACAGTGCATAAACCCCAAAACTGTAGGGAACAACTTCAGCATTTGGGAGAGTGACCATTAGTAAATTTAAGAGAACCAGCTAGCAGGCTTTGATGTCTGCCCTTAGTCACCTCGGCCCCAAAGTAAGGACTTCAAAGCCAGTTGCTCTGTCTCTCCTGATTTTAAAGCTTCCTTCTCATCTTCCAAATTTTTCCTATGGGCTCTCCAACCCCAGATGGCAGTGAAAATTAAGTTGTTTGGATAAAATAAGCAAACATCACATTTGCCACCCTGAGATGAGGATGTCAGAGTACAAATTAAAATGCTTTGGTTTAAGGGCATTTCAGCACAAAATAGGTTTCACCGTAAGTCTAAAATGTAAGTTCTGATTCAAAATTTTCAGTGCTAAAATCTCACTGAATTCACCTCCACTACCCCAAATATTGGAAGATCAAAAGTTCTTGTAAGATAGCTCCTACTCCAGGGCAAGCACCTGATATGGAACTCAAATGTAGGCTCTTCCCCATTTTAGATCAAGACTAGGAACCAAACTGTAAAGACAAATTGAATCTGGAGGTTTTTTTAAGCCAATCTTCAACTCCCTCAAACTACTTTAAGAGATTCTGCTTTGGAATTCTTGTTTTGACCTATATATAATGTATACAAGCAAGAAGAAGGGGTTCAAAACACTTTACAAACTAATGGGAGTCACTGTGAGTTTTGCCTGAGCAAAAACTGTGGAACTAGGACAAATCTCCCTAAACTAGTTATTTCACCCACCTGCTCTGTAGAAGGCAGCAGACAGATGAAGGAGCAGATAGGGCAGATTTTGAACAAGAACAAGAGGATAAATCCAGGCTCTTCCAAACAGTGCCAGAGGAATTCTTCTGTTTATGCACACTGGACGTTACTGTGGTCTTCAAATGTCTCCTCTGGCTACATCTACACTGCACAGTTATTTCGGAATAAGCTATTCTGGAATAGTTATTCCAAAATAGCTTATTTCGAAATAGCATGTCTACAATGCAGGGAAGCCTCAAAATTAGTCTGAGGCAGGCTTCCCTAATGTAGACACGCTCTCTCGATGTAGAACCACAGGAGGAATAACTTAGAATGGCCCTGGTGAGGGGCTATTTCGAAATAGCAGCAGTGGAGCGGCTACACACACCTTATTTCGAAATAGCTAATTCGGAATAGGCAGTATTCTTCATAGAATGAGGTTTATAGAAGCTGGAATAAGCCGTCCATTATTTCAAAATTATTTAGAAACAACAGAATTGCTGGGTAGATGCTCTCATAGTTATTTTGGAACAACAGCCATTATTCCAAAATAACTTTGCTGTCTAGACACACCCTCTGAAAGATATGCACAAGGAACAGTATGGGGGGCTCAGTTTATCTACTATGGAAAGATGAAGAGCTGTATCAAACATGCCAGTCTATATTACTTCAATCCTGTTATTTGGTCCTGTAAGCCCAGCTCTTCCCTTCTTCTGTTTCCAACTTTGTTTGGGGGTTGCAAGAATAGGCAAAAACAAAACAACGCCCCCCCCCCCACACACCTTTCTGTCTTGCAGTTGGCAATATCTACCAAATATTATCTACTGTAACTCAGAAAATGTTGTATTTATAAAAGAATCCTCTGAATTGTCAGGGTTCTCTGTAATCAGATTAACCCAGCATAAAGTTTAATAATGAATTCCACTCAGCACGCCAGCAGAACAGAGAACTTCTTTTGTTTGATCTGAGACAAGTTCTCTAATAGGTAAAAATGAGGTCCACGGGGCAGAATATGCTAATGTTATATGAAAGGAATTTATTAGAATTTCTGAAGCCTATTTTACTTATCTCATGGCACACTGACTGAAAAGATTCCTGATTATCAGCACCGTTCAGCGTGTTGAATTAGAAAGGCATGCTGAGGTGATGAAAACATTTGCAAAACTTGTTTTAATTTTGCAACATGCCACTCTTCTAAAATGATCACCACTGCTTGACTTTTTCCTGCTCTGAATTTTCATTCACTGGGAGTGATGGAATCCACTTTTAAATAACCCACAAACAAAATCCCTGTATCCGACAACATTGGGAAATCCAGATTCAGCTCTGAAATTTCTGGAGAACTACCCCTGTTCATGAGTTGAACAAAAGCCCTCTATCTAACCACTCAGTCTTTTAGATCCAGTTCCAGTGTATTTATTTCAGGCCTGTAATATCTGATGGTGGGAAGAGGAGATATAGAATGTGACAGGGGAGTCAACAGCCTTGCTGGGCCCCTAGGCAAGGTGGAAAGGTAGACCTAGTTCCATGCTCCTGGAAGGGGAGTGGCCTCAAGGCAGAAGGGGCAGGGCTGAGACAGCCAGCCCTCAGCAACCAGGGAGTGCACCACGCCAATGCCCCCCAGCACTCCCAATTGCCCAGAGCAAGCTGCTCTGGCAGCAATTTATAGGGCTTGAAGCTCCAACTGCTGCCAATCCAGGCCCTTTGAATCGCTGGACCCCAAGGCAGTTGTCTTCTTTGCTGCTGCTGTTGGCTGGCCTAGTATGGATCGTTAGGGGAGGTCCGATCTCTGGGGTTTTTGAGAGAGGAATGACTGAACACCATGAAACCCTCTCCATGGTCTTAGTGGCTCTGGGTTAGAACTACACAGTTAGCCATCTGTGCCTACTATGTTAATGTAAATGTGGCAGCAGCACTTTGTGACTGACAGCATCAAAAGCTGCAGCACAGTTGAGAATTATGAGCACGGGGGGGGGGGGGGAGAGGAGTCACTCTATCCCCGGACATAGGAGGTACATCTACCCTGCAATAAAAAAATCCATAATATCGAGTCTCAGAACCTGCATCAATAGACTCAGGGTGTGGGGCTAAACTCTGCAGGTTCAGGCAGAAGGCCAGGATCTGAGATATGCCTTCCCCCTAAGCCTGAGCTACAGCTGAACTCAAATGTCTAGGCTACAATTATTATCCCCCACATCCTGAGTCATTTGACCCAGACTAGTCTTGGCTATGTCACAAGCCTTTCATTGTGGGGTCTATAATGTTAATTGAGCTGCTTAAGTGCCATGAGCTTGATTAAGTCTTGACTAGGAGTCATCCTGGATGTTTAAGGAAGCAGGTAACTTATCTTCTCTGAAGGACTTCATGGTTTTCATGAATAGAGGATTTATTTCCTCAAAAAATGAAGTTTACAGGATCTGTCAAAAAAGGGTTTATTTTCGACACATCTGCATCTACACTGCCGTTTTTTTCCAAAAAGCTCCGTTTCGGAAAAAAGTGATGGTCATGTTTATGCTAATGAAGCATGGGATACTTAAATCCCTGCTTCATTAGCAATTTCGACATGCCTAATCTATATCTCTCTGTCATAAGAACATAAGAACGGCTGTACCGGGTCAGACCAAAGGTCCATCTAGCCCAGTAGCCTGTCTGCCGACAGTGGCCAGCACCAGGTGCCCCAGAGGGGGTGGACCGAAGACAATGATCAAGCGATTTGTCTCCTGCCATCCCTCTCCAGCCTCTGTCAAACAGAGGCCAAGGACACCATTTTATCCCCTGGCTAATAGCCTTTTATGGATCTAACCTCCATGAAATTATCTAGCTTCTCTTTAAACTCTGTTATATTCCTAGCCTTCACAGCCTCCTCTGGCAAGGCGTTCCACATGTCGACAGAGAAGTGTAGTCTAGACACAGCCTATTTGTCAAAATCAAATCTAGAACAGCCTTCTCCTTAGTAGTTTTTTCTACTTTCTGAGATTTTTAAAAAATATGTCTCCAATATATTTGAAGAAGAAAGCTCGGAAAAAAAGAGTGAATAAATGAAGGAAATCTGGATTAATAATTCAGATCAATAATTATTGTGCAATCATGAGCTCTCCTGAGTACTAAAAAGGTGGGCCTATTTCCATGACTTTGTCACTCTTTGTAGCCTCAGAAAGTTCTGCTTTCACAAATATAATCACATCTTCAGGTGGAATTCGCCTTTATAGTGACTTTATTCTCATGCTGCAGAGTGACTCTGTTATATGATTATTTGATCTTTGCAGTATATTTTTAATTTAAAAGTAGAAATGCCCAGAGGAAATAGAGTATATGTTGATACACTGGGAAAGCTAACGGAGTGTCTGCTGTTTTAAGGCAGTTACAGCAGCTTTAAAAATGAAGCATTTGAAAACATTTTAGGACTCAACTTTATCCCCACACCTTATCTGGAGAGAGCAATGAATTCTCTATCAATAGCTGGATAACTAATCAGCAGTTTGAAAATCCCAAGTAATATTTTTTTGACGAAAACTGATGGTCTCATTATTTTCAAATCTGCGCAGACTACTTACCGGCTCCAAGTTGCTTCATTGAGAACTATTCCCCAGATCACTGTGCCATTTCTTTAATTTTCCCAATGCTTTTCCCATAATTCTAGTTATTTTACTTTTGAAAGAATAAAAGTTTGACTGGCTTTTACGCTGTGCTTTCAGACCCAGTGGTCCATGTGACAGTTGTCACAATAGATGGCTATAGGCCAGCACTCCTAGATTCTATTCCTTGTCACTATGTGGCCCTCCATCTCTGTGGGTGAAACCCCGGCTTCACTGAAGTCAATCTGGCACAATGGAACTGTCTACAATAGGGGAAGGAAATAGAACTTTCTTGGTGGGTGGGTCCTGACTTGTGGAATGAACTCCCTCAGGAAGTAGCTGTGTGCTGAGGCCAAGTATTTGCCTGAGGCAGTATCTGCACCATGGACCCACCTGTTGGGTTGGTACTGCTGGTATAGCTGCTCCGGACACCAGCACTGTTGGGCATACAGACCATGTTACAAAATTCGAAATGGGGAGCAGGCCTGGACTCACTGTTGAAGTCACCACAGCAACGATTTGTGACGTCACTGCTGTAGCACCAGTCAGTAACCGTTCTGACCAGTGATCAACAGTGTCACGTTAGAAGCTGGGAATTCACAGCCCTGAGCCTTAGCATCAGACTGAGCTGGATGTGTCTGGATGTTGTATGTGTTGAGCCATGGGCAGTCAGCACTGACAGAGCCAAAGTCATCTGCAGTTGTCTGCAAAGTATCTTCCCTGAGAGGGGAGGAAGCCATCATTATTTTTACATCTTTTTTTAATCTTCAGAAGATTTCGGTGGTGATTCCTGTTGGGAAGAAGAGTGCGGGCCTGGGTCAGACATGGGTCTGAGGGACTTTTTCAGAAAGATGAGCTTCAGTCTGAGGTCTCTGTCTTTGGGGGTTTGGACTTATTACAGCCAGGGAGGGTAAAGATGAAAGGAATGGAGGGCTCCGTCTACACTGCAGAGCGGTTTCAGAAGTATCCTGAAATAGCTATTTTGTGTCTTTTGAGCAAGCCCTTTATTTTGAAATATAACAGGCTCACTATTCTGACGCCCCATAAACCTCATTCCACGAGGATTAAGGGACGTTTCAGAATAGTGCTCTATTTCAAAATTAACTCGAAATAAGCTACACAATTTGTGTAGCTCAAATTGCGTAGCTTATTTCAAAATAAGGGTGCAGTGTAGACGCACCCAAGGAGTGCAGGTCAAGCACCATTTAGGCAGACAGCTCATGAGGCAGGCACCTCGTGTGCACAGCCTGTACAGAAACGGCTGTGAAAATCTCTAATCAAAAGCGCAGGACAGACCTTGACTGGGAGTGGAACACCCACAGGGACATCTCTTGAAGGAGAACCGTGTTTCAATGCATCCCTCTGCAAAATGAAGACAAGGAAAGATGGTTTTCAACTTCAAATCTTGCATGTATTTAGACCCCAATACCCCTGTGAGACAGATGTGCTGTTCTCCCCATTTCATGGATAGAAAAGTGAGTCAGAGTTTAAATGACTTTCCCAAGGTCTTAAGGAAGTCCGTCAGAGAGGGAAGTCAAACCAGGTAGTACCATAACCGCTAGAGCTCCTTCCCCTCGTTTTAGAACATGTCTGTTGATTCTAAAATTATGATTCCTTTCTATTCTAATTGCTTTCTTGCACCACATTCTCCTAGTGATATCCAGCCCATAGTATGTGTTTTTAAGTTGACTGAATTAATTTATTTGCAACTCTGGGCAATGTTTAGAAGGACATTTTGATAACAGGATATATAATAAAAAAGAGACAGATCTTCAAACCATTACTTACCTTTACGCCCCACTTCTGAACGAGCTAAACTTTCAGCTTTATGAGCTGGGAAGAATCCCTGACAATGGGATTCTGACAATGTTCTGCAGTTTGGTCGCTCATATCTGAGCCTTGGTGAGAATTAACATGGAAAAACAGCAGGTGATCAATTTAGAGCCACCAGGCGACAAGAAGGAAAGAAAAAGTAAAAACACACTCAGAGCTCGCATTAGCCTTAATGAGAGCCTCCTCTGCTTTCTATTGGAGGTAACTCTGTTCTCTGCCAAAGGTTGAGCTTTTCCAGGAGTCTGCTGTGAAATACAGCCATATTTTGCAGCTGTGTTCAAGCACTAAAACCCCAGGACTAAAATACGGAGCTCTCCCACCTAATCAGAGATAATGATGAACAAATAATGGTAATGACTCTATTCCATCCCCTTTTCCCAGTAGGAATCTCTCTCTCTCTCTATATATATATATATATACACACACACACACACACAAACCATGTGTCTTTACATGTTGTAGTAGCCTGGGGCATTTTCCATATGAATATTTGCTGCAGAACCCCCTGTAACTTTAGTTTGCCATGTAAGATATAGCATAGAAAGGGTAAAAACCTCTCATCCGTGCAGTTATCTGTTGTCTTTCTTAATGTAGCACCTCTCCGCCCACACACTTCCTTAGACCCCCATGCAACCCAGATTGCCCTCACTCTTGTCACAGCCTTTGCTTTTCTGGATGCTTCCATATTCAACACCAGAGCTAGGTCACCAATGCAGCCATTTTCCTCCCTAATCTTCTTCTCAAGACTCATAGCCGGAGAAGGACAGGGGATCTTGGGTGCTTTTCTTAACTCTATTTCAAGAGCTCTGTAGCTCTCTCAAACCACCAACTGCCAGTCTTCATCTGGTCCCTTTCCTCAGAGGCAAACTGTAGTCTGAAATGGCCACTCATCATTGGCCAGGGGTGTGGACTTGCTGCCTTGGCCTCCTGCAGCCCTAGTAGCCTCAGGCCTTGCTTCAGGCCTGGCAACCTGGGAACTTTCCCAGCCCTGCTCTAAGTCAGGAAGCCACTCACTTCCCTGGCAAGGAGACCCCTCCTACTCCCCAGCAAGAGTGAATCTGAGTATCCTCCCTGCCAGGAGCTTTATTTATACTCCCCTGGGCTGGGCCCTAATTAGCTAGTACCTGCCTCAGCTGTGGGGCTTTGCTTTCCCAGGCCTCTCCCTGAGCTGGGTTTTACCCTTAAAGGGCCAGTGCAGGGCAGAAGCCCTATCACAGCCTCCCACAACAACATGCAGTGCTCCGGGATGGGGAGGAACTGCTTACTTCTGCTATCCCTGGGGACTCTGAAAAGAGGGCACAAAGAGGCAGGGCCGCAGTCCATGCCAGTCCACAGCGCAGGGTCAATTGCTCAGCCACCAACCATGAAGGGCAGCCTTAGAAGAGATTGTCTCTGTGCAATTTCTCCAGTGTTCCTTTCAGACCAATGAAGCTGCAGTGTGACAGATGTAGTCTTTCCCTTGCTTCGCTGTTCCAGATTCCTAGTGCCTTCCAAGGGGCCAGTTTCTGCTGTGCTGAAAATTCACATTAATTAATGCAAATCTTCTTACATGCCCTATTTTGGGTTTTGCACACAGGTCACCTTGGTGAATAAAGTCTCCATTCACAACTCACCCAGAAAGCCTTTTCCATTGCTCACCAGAGCAAGAGGAGAGTTTCTGTGTGAGACAGGTTGGCCAGGTCACTTAATCTTTGTTGTACCATTTTGTAATGTTAGAACTTCTTGAAGATTTCCAAACTTGTAGTGTGACCTTGTGGATTTCCAGGCTGATTCAAAGAAAGGTTTTTCAGAGTTTTGGGTCAGGTGAATTGAACCTCCTGTCATGCTTATCAAAAATGCTGAGACTGGAACTAATGGCTTGGCCCAGGTGCCGAGGAGTAAAAAAAATCAATCTTCCAGGCTCATTGCAGATAAGCTTTCAAAAATGTAATACTTACATGAATCTTAACCAAAGCATGTGGACTATTTCAACCTACTAAAGTGAATTGAAGATCACATGAGAACAGGCTTCAGCGAAATAATTTTCGTGCGTTTATTCAGGTTGTTAAGATCACAAGAATAACTTCTCATGTTATTTTGGTCCCTGAATTTCTGGGACTAAATTATGTAGACTGTATTCATGTAAGTGGTCTCAGAGGGATTGTTCAAAGGAGTCAAACAAGCAGGTACCAAGAAATGCTGAGGTACACAAAAAATCATAGAATCTTAGAATCATAGAATACTAGAACTGGAAGGGACCTTGAGAGATCATCAAGTCCAGTCCTCTGCCCTCACGACAGGACCAAGAACAGTCTAGACCATCCCTGATAGATGTCTGTCTAACCTGCTCTTAAATATCTCCAGTGATGGAGATTCCACAACCTCCCTAGGCAATTTATTCCAGTGTTTAACCACCCTAACAATTAGAAAGCTTTTCCTAATGTCCAACCTAAACCTCCCTTGCTGCAATTTAAGTCCATTGCTTCTTTTCCTATCATCAGAGGCCAAGAAGAAAAATAATTCCCCCTCCTCACTGTGACATCCTTTTAGATACTTTAAAACTGCTATCATGTCCCCTCTCAGTCTTTTCTAAACTAAACAAAACCAATTCTTTCAGTCTTCCCTCATAGGTCATGTTTTCTAGACCTTTAATCATTTTTGTTGCTCTTCTCTGGACCTTCTCCTATTCTCCACATCTTTCTTGAAACGTGGTGCCTAGAACTGGACACAAGACTCCCAATTGAGGCATAATCAGTGCAGAGTAGAGTGGAAGAACGACTTCTCGTGTCTTGCTCACAACACACCTGTTAATGCATCCTAGAATCATGTTTGCTTTTTTTGCTACAGAGTCACACTGTTGACTCATATTTACTTTGTGATCTACTATGACCCCTAGATCCCTTTCTGCAGTACTCCTTCCTAGATAGTCACTTCCCATTCTATATATGTGAAAGGGATTGTTCCTTCCTAAGTGGCGTACTTTGCATTTGTCCTTATTAAACTTCATCCTATTTCCCTCGGACTATTTCTCTAGTTTGTCCAGATCATGTCAAATTATGACTCTATCCTCCAAAGCAGTTGCAACACCTCCCAGCTTGATATCATCTGCAAACTTAATAAGTGTACTCCCTATGCCATCATCTAAATCATTGATGAAGATATTGAACAGAACCGGTTCCAAAACAGACCCCTGAGGAACCCCACTTGTTATGCCTTTCCAGCATGACTGTGGGGAAATGAGCTATCAAAAAATATTTCGACTTTGGCAAAATTCAGTTTGAGTTTCAGGGCTAAGGATCACTTTGTCCTTATGGAGTTTAATGTGGTTGATCTGTCCTTAATCACACAGTAGCAGAGGTTCTGTCATACTTTATCCACAGCTCCTTACATGTGTCAGAACCATGAACTCAATGGCACAAAGGCAAAATATGCCTTTATACTCTTGTCTGGAAAGGAGGTATAACAGCATTGACTTAGTTGAATCTTTGAAATCTTCAGGAGGGCCAGTGTTACCAACACTAATTTGCTCAAGCAGGCTGGCATATCCAGAATGCAAACATGCTTCAAACCAAGACTCCTTCTTTGGCTTGGGCATGTGTGCTGAATGAATGATGGGCACACCCCAAAAGACATTTTCTATGTTGAATTGGCATCCAGAAACCTGAAGGATGATTCAAGGAGACTTTCAAGAAATAAAAAGGGATGTGGATAACTGGAAAGATCACACTTCGGACTGCAGCCTATGGCAACAAGAGCTTAACAAAGAATTCTGAAGTTACGAGAAGCTGTCCAGCTTAGCAGAGGAAAAAAAAGCTCACAGAAGGCAGCTCCAAATGCATTGAAACGCCACCTTTAAATGTGGCAGAGATTGTCACTCTGGAGTGGGTCTTCTCATTCATAACCACAGCTGCCGTAAGACCGACCGAGTATGTTCTTTACCTCATCAAAACACATGTCCATGATCTCTCAAGACTGAAGGATGCCTACTACTACTAGGACAACAGTGCAGCTTTAAATCCATGCCACTTTTCTTCCCACCTCTGACCTACATCTCCACAGTGATCCCTCTGAGTGTCTATTTAAGGACTGGACAACTAGTTGCTTCCATAGCTTTGTGTGTCTTTGTAATGCTGGGAAGCCCTTGTCATTTACAAGTGGAATTGAACTTGAGACCTCTGGAACTTAGTGCATGAGCCTCTACCGCACGAGCTAAAAAACAGCTTGCTGTTAGCTAAGGCTGGAGAGCAGACTCATTATTCTCTTTGTAAGTAGCCTCAGTGCCTCTAGATGGGACATTACCATCTAGAAGGTGTGTAGGTTACATCTTCACTTCAGGTGGAACAGAACTAAACTCAGTAGTAGTGCTGGTTGGAATTATTTCATTTAAGCTGTTTTTGACATAAAACTGGGTTTTGACAAGCTGATTTCTTTTTAAATATCTGCTTTCCTGGGGAGAAGGAAATAATAAAGAAGGCATCTGATTTTGCGGTCTGATACAAAACCTACTGAAGTCGATGAAAAGACTTCCATTTGCTGTGGAGCATGCCCATTATTGGCAGTGTGTTTGTGTGTTTGTGCACAGATCAGAAACTGATATACACATAAATGCACATAAACACATGAGCATTGCTTACAAGGGAATGCAGATGGGGGAAAGAAGGTTAGTTTCAACCGTGTTTTACACTGATCCCCAAGTGTTTTGTGCTTCTTGCTATAAGGGTCACTTAGCATATAAAAAGGCATTTGTTTCATTTTTGTTCAACTATTTACAGGTCACCTTTCCACTCAGTGGAGAAATGCAAACTTCCCAGTAGCGTTCCATCTATCACGTTGTTCGTTTAGAGCTGGCAGAGAGGCGGGAGCCAAAGTGTCAGACACAGAAAATGAGAGGCAGAACAAAGAGAAATAGGCCCCTGAAGGAAAGAAAGAGAAGGTTCTGAAAGCAGAAATAGAAGAGAGAGAGAGATAAGGGACCTTAAAATAGAGATAAATCAACAGAGAATCAAGTATCTTGAAACAGAAGGGAAAAATTCCCTAAAGAGAGCAAGCCAAGGACAAAAATGCATCATCATATGAGCCAAGCCCAGGAGATCTGTCCATCAAAAGGAGCTGCGAGTCTCCAAGCATTTTAATACCATATTGTTATTCCTGACTCAAGATGGAAACTTGTCTGTATCATTAATAGATGTTTTACTAATCATACTTGTTAAGTGTAACATTTAATACTGATTCGGGTAGAACAAGCCATCTCATTGGCCTCATTCCTCCCTGTCTACATATGAGAAGACTACAGAAGGCCTGAAGAGGAGATGTGGTGTGTCCTCGTAGATAGGGGGCTAACTGGGCCTCAGGAGATTGGGGTACTATTCCTGTCCATCATTGACCTACTGTGTGACCCCAGGCAAATCACTTTGCACCTATTACCTTTGCTATGCTTTGCCTGTTTTCTCTTTTTAAACTATAAATTCTTCAGTATTAAATGCTATCTTTTGCAAGATGTTGGGTGCCTGCCCCACTGGAATGCTGGTTGTAGCTGGGGGATACCAGACACTATTCTAATCAAATAATAATGTGGCTGTCAGTAATGGCCTCTCTAATCTTTTCCATCCATGTGCAGATTTTGTCCATCCTTGTGCAGAATAAATTTTGTTTTGTGTGCCAAGACTTGTGTGAATGTGCACCACTAGGAGAAACACAAAGCTAGCTATGGGCACTCTACTAAACAGCGGGGTGGCATTGCAATCTCTCCTGAGTGGCCGCACAAGCACACAGCCTACAGGGAGTAGTGGCTATAGGTGACTACACTCAAATATAGCTCCAGTCAAAAATAAATGCATGTGTATATCAGTTCTGTAGTGCTGGTAATTAAATGGTTATTGACAATGTATTAATAATAATGAAATGATGGATCTGTAAAGAGGAGAAGAACAAGAGAACCTGGTGCACCGCACAGTCAGCAAAATCAGGCCCTGGCAAAAAAGCAGACACTTGCGAGTTCATTGTCTGATTCATGAATGTGGCAAAGCTTTGCTAAAACACAAGCACTTTTACGTACTTGGTAATGCATGTTCATGTAAACATATTCCTAAGAAACAGTTCAGGACCCCACCAAGGACAAGAGGATAGAATAATGAATGGAGATATTTATTTATTTATTTATTTTAGAATCAGATGGTACAAGGGTTGGTAACCAACAATGTCAGGAGTATAATATATAAGCTGTTTGTCTCAATATATTGTAGTCCCCTTACTAAAGGCGCCTCTGACTTTTTTCTGGGAGGATCCTGTGTGCTGCAATCTAGCTCTAAAGACTACAATTCCCATGAGCGATTGAGGAAACCAGGAAGGAAGGTTTTTTGGGTCTGAGGCTCTCCATGTGGAGAGAAGGACGGAGCAGTCTGCGGGCTTTCCGTTGTTTTGGAACAAAAGGGAGCCAGGCTGCTGTGGAGGAGCTTTGTCCTGTCCAAGAGCTGTTATGTTTCAGCTATAGACTGGGACAGAGAGCCTTTGGAATTGGGATCTAGCAGGCTGCTTCTGATTGCCCTAGAGGGGAGAGACTCTCTGGCTGTGCCTGTGGCTCAGAAGGACTACTCTACACCTAGCCCACAGAAGGAGGCTGTAAGTAAATGGGCTCTTTGGGGAAGTGCTGCCTGGGACAGACCTCAGACATATAGACTAACTCTGGGTCCAAAGAGAGACAGAGAGGCCAGCCCAGCGAACCAGAGCTGCTGGCATTTGGTGGAACCTGCTCAATGGCAGAGGGACTTTGCAGCTGGCTGCATAGCTTAGACTCACACACACTACCGCTGCAGATCTTCAAGCGCACCCATGCAAGCAAGTGTCTGGGACTCTGAGTCCAGAGGAGTGCACACTCTGGGGTGGGACAAATGGTGGCAGTGCAAATGCCAGCTAGATAATTTCCTATTACTTCTGTATGCTTTGTTAATTGTTGTTATTCACTGTTAAACTGTTAAACCCTGTGTCTTTAAATTGTTAAGTAAAGGTGTGTTCATTTTAATGTAATCAATTAGATGTATATTATTTATAATTGTTGTCCTGGAGTTAGAGCCAGATTATTGCTGGAATAATTTTATTGCTGGAAGCTCCCAAGGCACACCATTAAGTGTGTACAGGGCCAGCCAGGTGGAGGCATCGCCATTGTATATTATTTATGAGCAAGGGACTGCAGCAAGGGGGTGGATAGGTTTTCTCCAACTAAACAACATCACCACTGGGGTACTCAGGATCTCCTTTTATGTTAAAACCATCAGGTGCCCAGGCACACCTGTGAGTGTGACCTGCTCCTGAGTAACCTGAGGAGGAAAAAGGGGATTACAATATAAAAAGAGAATTCTTACGATGGGCACCTTTGTTTGGCCTCAGGAGCAGCAGAAAGTCCTGCTGTTGAGTGGTCCATTGTGATGGGCATACACATGTTAGTATATCTGTAACCATTGACTCAGGGCACTAGTACTATGCTTCTTTAATAAGGCCGAACACCTTCACCATCAAACCACGTCTGTGGTCTTTCTGGGTAATGCTCTTTGAAGTCTGGCGAGCCAACTATCTGTGCAGAGCTGGGAGAGTGCACGGGGAGAACATACACACATGCCAACTGACAACACTAGCCACTTGATCAACAGGCTTCCCAGAAGGCAAAACAAAGATCCACACCTTCTCTCTGGCAACTGTGCCCTTCAAACCAACTTAGATGGTGGATGGAGACCAATCATGAATGTCACTGAAAGAAAAACAGACCCTCGACTCTTCATTCCGGAGATCAGGCATTTCAAACGTGGCATGTCCGGCTTCATTAGCTCAGGAAGGCCTGACTAAACTTCACTTCTCCCCTGCTTCTGCTTCCAGGGGATGAGTTAACATGATTTGGCCGTGATCAGAGTGTTACAGTGCTGGGCCACAGACAAAAATGTGAGTCAGCCCTTTCCCAGAGTTTGGGGGGAATCCAATCAGAAGGTTCATTCAGGGTGATTTTTAGAATATTACTCAACCTGTTCAAGTCTCATGCAAATACATGGAGTAGGATAAAGATGGAATTACTTGTGATCACTAAAGTGCTGGAGAGCAATATTAATTTGACTATAATAATAGAAATGTAGGACTTGATAGATCATAAGGTCCAAGTCCCTGCACTGAGGTAGGAGTAAGCCTTGTCTCTTTGATCTTTTAAAACTGTAGCTTTGGCAGTCTGCAAATCTTTTCCTTTACCTGTTGCTTCCTTTATTTATATTAACAGGGCTTTTTGTCTTCTGTTCCGGAAATGGCTGTGGAGCAGATACATTAATTTCAGAGACCTTTTAATGGCTTCAATGTCTAGTATATTTTACCACATTGTTGAATGGGGTTTATTGAATCACATATCGAGTTTAAAAGCTTTCAGTGCTGATAAAATCTCTGAAGATAGATGGGAAGTAAATTTTGTTCATTTAATGGGATTACTTCAGGGAACAAACTGCGAGGACAAGACTACCACTAGCTCCCCTTGTCCCCTAAACTGGGTTAACCATTTTAAGGATGTATCTGCTTATGATGTGTTCACCAAATTGTCACTAGGATGGGGGAGAAGGGGAAACGTTCCCTATATCTTTGGATGTTATTTCTGCTCTCCCCACCTTCCAGTTATTGAAGATATTTGGCCAGCCTTTCTGGGAATCTTAGATTTATATTCTCAGGTAATTCCACCACAAAGAAAATAAATTAACACAGATAGGCTGATCTCATTAGTCTTTCCATCTTCATCCAGGCTGGGATTTTTCTCTTTTCTTTTCTTCTCTCTTTGTTTCTAGGGTGACCATGTGTTCTTATTCTATAGGGACTGTCCCTGTAAAAGCATAGAGCACACAATACAGAAACAGATGTACACGAATGTATCCTCATTAAGCAACCTCTTTATAGGGACAATCCCGATATTTAGGGCTTTATCTTATATAGGTGCCCATCTCTCACCTCCTGTCCTCATATTTGCTGTCTAGTCACCCTATTTCTTTCTCTTCATTCCACCTCATTTAAAAAAAATACTTTCTAGGTACTATTAAATATCTGCCAATATGAGTGTGCATCCAGGAAAGGACATCACACATATGTTTAATATAAAACCGGATGAAAAAAAAGAGGGATATGTTTTTCTGGCCTCCAGTCTGGTTACACTGATGAATCCCTCTATGTTTACCTTAGATGCTGTTGCTTTCTTTTATACCCTCCTGTGTGGAATCTAAAATCTTGTCCATAGAAAATGGAGCAAAGCATCAAGTTTTGACAACCCACACAGAAAACAGTTCAGGTCCTGCTTTCCTTGAAATCAGTTGGATTTTTGCCACTGTATCAGTCAGAGCAGATTTGGACTCAGGACACATTTGCTGGTCCCATTAAAGTCACTGGAAATGTTGCCATGGTTTCTAATGCAGGCAGGATTTCAAGTTCAGCAAGGAGTTTAAGCATACACTTAAATCAAAGTCCTCAAGTAGTCCCGCTGAGGCCATGTGCTTGAATACCCTACTGAATCAGGGCTGTTATGCTCCAACGGCCTGATCCAGCACCTAATGGGACCAGTAGACATCTTTCCACTAACTTGAACAGGCTTTGCATCAGGCTTGAAATCCTGAAGTCCTTTCCTAAAGCAAAACTCCCTTTAGCATCAATCTGAGTTTTCCCTCAGTAAAGACCTAAGATGTACTGTGGATTATGGCAGTAGATGCCAATACAAGAACCTGCCTGGAGAGAATGCGACTTCAGTGGTATTTTTTCCTGAGTAAAATCTGCAGAATTAGGACCCCAGTAAACTACATGACATGGTTGCTTAATCCATGTCTTCTGCAGTTATCAGATTTTGTTCTTCCACTGGGTGAAGCAGGTATCTTTGTTGCTCTGAACAAGAGCAGGGAGTGATAGCTTTTGGTGAAGTGGAAATTTCAGTTTTTGCTTTTTTTTTTTTTTTTTTTTAATTTGGACATGTCCCGTTTCTAACAAAAGTGGAATGAACAATCATCCTTGGGCATGCAGCTCTGCTGTGCCTAAATTGTTCATAAACACATTTCTCATTTGTATTTTTGATGGCAGTATTTTTTTTCTTTCTTTTCATTGAGGCAGCTGGTCAGACAATAGCGTGGAAAAAAAAAATCCAAACTATTTATTTTAATTTAAAATGAATGTAGATGCAAATCATGTTTAGCACTCAGCCGACACTGACATTTTGAACAAGCTGGCTTTGGAAGCAAGATAAACGCTACTTGAGCTGAAAGAAACAATTGCAGCTTGAAAAACCTGGTGCTTTCCCTAGCAATGCAGGGCTCCATCAATAAAATGAAGAAGAGAAAAATAATGTGGTGACCTCTTCTCTCTTATGCATGACCGTACTCTTTGTCTGTGCTATTCAAGGGCCCCCTGCCAGTACATTGAGTGGACCCCCTGTTTACTGTTCTTGGATTGAAAGTATCAGAAGTGCAACTATATTAATCCCAGAGGGATCTCACGGAACCAATCAAACTGCATGTTGGGTTCACTGAAAATAGCCTGTCAGTGCTGAGTACTTTATAGAACACCACCACAAACTACTTACAAATGAGACAGGGCCTGCATCTAGAAGTCTGGCAGAAAATAGGATCTAATTTATATAGCACGGGATGGACCAAAAGAGGTAGTACAGGTCAGTGGATAAAGCACTGTCCGGTGATCTGCATTCTAATACCAACTCTGCCATGGACTTAATTTGTGACCTTGAGTGGGTGATTTTTCTATTTCTTTTTTGGCTTTTAGCTATTTAAGGTAGGAACTTTCTCTCACATTGTGTCTGGACCGAGTCACAGCAGGGTCCTGACATTAATTTGAATGTCTTGATATTATTAAAATATAAATGGTAATGTCTGAATGCACTGTCAACACTATTACTGTTTATATTTCAGTAGAACCTAGAGGCCCCATCTGAAATCAGGGCACTGTGCTAGTGACCTCACTTCAAGACCATTAAAACCATTCTTCCTTTCAAGTATGAAACAATTAGCTGCTTCCGTCCCATATACGACTTCCAGTTAGCACCTTATTCTCTGATCTCTACCTTCTGAAGCCAGGACACCATAGAGGACACAATACAGAAACAGATGTACAAAAAAAGTCCTTATTATGCAACATCTTTTCTTCAGAGAATGCGCCAAAAGTAAGTACGTCTGATCAGAAAATGGCTACTGCTTTCTGATGAAAATTCAGACACTTTCATTGAAAAAAATGAATATGTCAGCCATTTGGGGTTTTAAGTTTTTCAATAAAAAGTTTAAATTTTCCACAGAAAGCAGTGTTTTTGTAGCTATGTCTTTACCAGGATATTAGAGAGACATGGTAAGTGAGGAAATATCTTTTACTGGACCAACTTCTGTGGGCAAGAGACATGTTTTTGAAGGGGAGATCTATGTAAGCTTGATAGCTTGTCTTGCTCGCCAACAGAAGTTGATCCAATAAAACATATTGGATTGGTAACCAGTACATGTGTATGTTCATGTATATATCTATAGCTGAGCTATGACCAAACACATCCATCTTGCAAATCATGTATCTGATCCAAAGCAAATGGACATCTTTCCATTGACCTGGGTGTGATTTGCCGAGCCTAGATACCTTTATTATTATGAGTCCCATTGTGCCATACTCACTAACCTAGATGGAGAACTAAAAAAAATGAAACACCAATATCCCCTCCCCAACCACACACATAAGTAGCTTTTCTATCCATCAGCATGGCATGACTTCAAAGTCTGATACTTCAGAATTAGAGTTGGTCCAAAAAGTATTAAAATAGTTTTCCATTGGAAAAGTACTATTCTGACTAACTTGAAAATTTGGTCAGTAATGCATTTGGAAGCATGAGAAAATTTGCTTTAAATCGAACATAGTTTGTTAAGCCAGGCACTCAAAAGCATTTTTTATTGTCATTTTCTAGTAACCATTTCTGACTCTTATGCTCATTGCTTGTATTCATTTAATATCTATCTCTTTATAGTTAATACACTTTATTGTTTATCTAATCTGGCATGTTAAAGAATCTGGGTAACTTTATTTAAGGTGGTAAACTGGTTTATATTGTTACCTTAAAAGAATAATGAACTTAATATATTTGGAAACTTCAGGGCGTAGCCAAGTTAGTCTGTACAGGATAAACTTAAAAAATAGTTTTTTTTAACTAAGAAATAGTTTGGTAGCACTTTAAAGAATAACAAAACATGTAGATGGTATCATGAGCTTTCATGGTATCATGGTATTGTGGTATCATGAACTTCCCCCGGCCCTTTGTTGTTGTTGTTGTTGTTGTTTGATCAATAACTTTTCCCCAGCCCCTCCTTTTTTTTTTCTCTCAACAAAAAATCCTTGGTGTTCCTCATAAAAAAAATACTGTTTGGTGTTCCTCGGTCTTAAAAAGTTTAAGAAACACTGATCTACATGTTTTGTTAGTCTTTAAAGTGCTACCAGACTATTTGTTGTTTTTTAAATATATTTGGAATGCGTAAGAGAGGGTGGGGCAGAAAATCCAGGACTGAGAGTTTGTTGGGATCACCCGGAAATATATCCAGGATCAGAGTGTCATCCAAGTATGTCTGGCAGGCTGCTGTTATACACAGACACTTGGCGGGTAATTTGCATGCAGCAAAAATGCATGTGAGCAGCCCAGGTTGAAGTTACTATCCACATGGTATTGTAAAACACCCAAACTTGCAGGGCTGGAGTTACACAGCCCCTCATTGGTGACCCCAATATGTCACAAAAGGGTTCATGAATTCTTTAAAGATTATTTGTTCAGAAATGTACTTTATCTTATATTTTCTTAAAGAGAAAAAGGTTGAAAGGGAATGAATTGGTCCAGTGTATGAACATGATTTCTAATATGGAGCAATCGGAGAAAATCCCCAACAGTAAGGGTATGTCTAGACTGCATCCCTCTGTCAGCAGAGGGATGCAGATTAGGCAGGTCGACATTGCAAATGAGGCAGGGATTTAAATATCCCGTGCCTAATTTGCATAAAAATAACCACGCGTTTTGCCAACTCAGCACTTTGTCATAGCGGCAGTCTAGAGAGGATCTGTCGAGAAAGAAAGCCTTTTCAACAGATCCTGTAAACCTCCTTGCAGGAGGCATAAGGGATCTGTTGAAAAAGGCTTTCTTTCTCGACAGATCCGCCTCAAGACTGCTGCTTTTTGCCCACAAAGTGCTGAGTTGGCAAAACGCGGGGGCCATTTTTGTGCAAATTAGGCACGGGATATTTAAATCCCTGCCTCATTTGCAATGTCGACCTGCCTAATCTGCATCCCTCTGCTGACAGAGGGATGCAGTCTAGACATACCCTAACACACAGTAGTTATGAACATGTCTGATGCATTTGCTGTGTGTTATGTTGTGCCATCACATTCTGAAATTTTTATCAGAAGAGCATTCGCGTTCTTCAGTGTATCAGAATGCCATTTGCAGTGGGTTTTGTAAACCATCAAAACAGTATTGAGTAAAAGGATTTTTTTTTTATCAGTAACGTCTAGTTGATTTCCTAGGTGAGATGAACTCCCAACTAGCTTCTTCCTTGAAGGTCCCTGCTTGAAAAATCAAGTTCTGTGTTTCTACAATGAATTGTCCCTGGTCTAAATATAGATATTACCCAAACTGTACCTTACTGTGAGAACTGTAGGAAAAATGCATTCACTAGGGTAGGAAGCACAGGGAACTCCTAATGTAGCAAAACCCCATTGGTTCTGTTGCACAAGGGTTGGGCAACCATGGCATGGTTATTAAGGGGTGCTAAGTGCGTGTGTAAAGAATTGGAATAGGGGCACTTCATACTCATGTATATAATAATTCTCAATAGCCCAGCACAGAGAGGTTTTCAATAGGCTATAGAAAGGTGAAGAAGGGGAAGGTGGCCACTTGATTTGTTGCTGGTCTACAAGGGTTAGAAGAGACACAAGGTTGGAGCGGTAATATCTTTCTATTAGAGCAGCTTCTGTTGGCGAGAGAGACACGGCTTCTGTTTACGCAGAACTCTTCTTCAGATCGGGGCAGATAGCCTGGGGCCAACATGGCTACAACACCACGTCATTCAGGGATTAGGCTCATTTTTCCAACTCAAGGATGAAGTATGTGGAGCTGCCAGACTCTCTGTCCTCGAGTTTAGGGGCAGGTTCCTTCCACTTCCATCCTTAAACCATTCCCAAAGCCCATTTGCTTGATATTGGTTTGTTTCATCCTTGGCTGAAAACAAGGGGGATATTTGAGTTATGATCCCAAATCACCCCCCTCACAATGGCAATACTCAAATACAAGGTGCTGAAAAGTACCCTGGTATAATAATGCCTAGTATTAACAAATGGACAATGGATCATAAAGGCCTGGACAAGAGATTCCAAGTGTATTCACAACAGATTCTACTTTAAACTATACATCAGAAATTCAGCAGCTGTTGTGGTTACTACTCATCATCTTTCCTAGATACATTTCTTGATCCTCAGATTCATTTCTATGAAATTTCTCTACATGGTTTGATGCCTAGTATTAATCAAATCCCTAGACATAGCCCAGATGTCAGCTTTGCTTCTAGTGTCTACCACTTCGCTACAGCCATTTAGATTTGCTGAAATATCATAACAATACACTTAGAAATTATATCCAAGCCTCAGCCAGCCAATCTGTCCAGGGATGAATTTCATGCTCCAAAAGGCCTTGCTTGAGATGATACCATAGCTGTGGCTAAAGAAACGTAACCAATCAACACGCTGTCACACTCAGTGGGTATATAGTGCATTCCCGTAGCTTACATTTGCCCTACTCATGGAGAAATGCCATCAGTCTAACCAAATGCAGCAACATTCCACTCTTCAGGGATGTATGAACAATGTCCCTAATAGCAGGCAAGATGGTCAAACAGTTAGCTCAAGATAATGGAACATAGACCTTGGCCAGGATGCTGAAGATCTCCACTTGAGGGACTACCTGTACAGCTAATGAATGTTCTATGTGGGAATAATGCTCCTTGGTTCTATGCCAAACTTTGCTACTTAATCACTGTGCCTTTGGCCAAAGTATTTAGCCACCCTGTGACTCAGCGTACCTCTCTGCATAATGTGCATGCTACTAATTATCTCACAGTGTTCCTTTTGAGCCTGGTTGGTGGGGTAGGCACCGTAGAATTTCAATGTAATATTATTTATTGCCTAGGCGCACATAGCAATTACATTCCACTGCTTTAATGTGACACAATACTTTTTCATTCCCTATTCTGTCTGTGATGAACTTTGCTGTGTTGTAGATGTCAGAGTAGATGGATAGCTGTACTTAATGGATTCATTTTGTGTCTGGCATAGTGAAAGGCTAATCATAAACCTCACTATTTTTCTTGCCAAGTTATTGGCAAGTTACTAACTGCCACCTTGTTGTAATTCTCGTGTCAAGTCCTTGAGAGAAGTATCTTTGAGAGCCAGCTTCCAACTATCTCTCTAGCTCAGGGGTGGGCAATAAGATGGCAGTGGTTCACCAGGATTAGTCCCTGGTGGGCCAACACCACTATATTTACCTGTGCTTCTGCAGGTATGGGTGATTGCAGCTCCCATTGGCCATGGATTGCCATTCCTGGCCAATGGGAACTGAGGGAAGTGACACAGACTGGGACACTGCTTTCTGGAGCTCCCATTAGCCAGGAACAGTGAGCCACAGCCAATGGAAGCTGGAAGCGCCTATACCTGTGGAAGCACTGATAAATACAGTGGTGGCTGCCCGCCAGGGACTAACCCTGGCAAACTTGATCTGGACTGTGGGCTGGTATTTGCCCACTGATGCTTTAGCTACTGTTAAATACTGCATGTTTGTATAAGACTTGGCACTTAAGAAAATTTATTTTCCACGGGCATGACCCATTGACTTCAATAGTCTTGCATGGGTATTTGAGAGAAGAGAAGGTGGACTGTTATCTTGCTTATCACAATGTCATTGTATATCCATGTAGAGACTGAATACACAGGACTACCTCCTGTTAGCCTTACCCAGAGGAACATACTCAGGCAACACTCCATAAGTTCCAAAGCATCAGTAAATCTAGTGAAAACATTCATCCCCTTGTATGGAACAGCAGCATACCAGATCAGAATGGCAAATAAGGACTCGGAAGATTTAACTTATGGTCCACCTCCACTGTAACCATACTCCTTACCTTATAGGAGTACCATGAGGCTTAATTAAACAATGTCTGTAAAGTGCTGTGAGATCCTCACATAGAAGCTTATCTAGAAGGGAAAAGTAAGTAATACATTGAAATATACATGCCCAACAATTTTAGGTAATTTAGATGACCCTCCAGACATGTGACCTTTGGAGTGTTTATTCAGATTTACCCCACACTGTTTCAGGTTCCCACACATTTATCTTCATTACAAATACCAGGAGAAGCATTTAAAATCCTAGCAATAAAAAGGAAGAAGGATATATTGGGTTTAAGGGACAGGACTGGAAGTCAGGAAATGCATTCAATTTCAGTCTTGCCAGGAGCTTTCTCTGTGATCTCAAAGCAAATTCTTTCATCTCTCTGGCCTCAATTCCCCATCTGTAAATAAGAGAATAATATTCTCTTTCTCCCACCTTTTGCCACCCTTTGTGGGTTTTGTCTATTTAGGCTACGTCTAGACTGCAGGCTTCTTTTGGAAGAAGCTTTTCTGGAAGAGATCATCTGAAAAAACTTCTTCCGACAGAGAGCGTCCACACAGAAAATGCACATTGAAAAAGCTATCTGCTTTTTCAAAAGATAGCATCCACACTGAATGGACGCTATCTCACATTTAAGCTGTGATTACTATAGACAGAATGGCCACCAAGGCACCTTTGTTTTTTCCTGTTTCCTCTTCTTTCGAAAGAACTCCCTCTTCCCCATCCACACACGCCTTTTTCCAAAAGAGCTGTTTTGGAAAAAGGCTTCTTCCTCATAGGAGGAGGATTACCAATGTTGGAAAACCCCCTCTGTTCTTTCGATTTTTTTGTTGTTGAAAGAATGCAATTGCAGTGTGGACGTTAGTGAAGTTTTTTTCAGAAAAAACAGCCGTTTTTCCGAAAAAACTCTGCAGTGTAGACATACCCTTAAACTGTGAGCTCTTTGGGGGCAGCAACTGCCTCTTAGTATGTGCTTGAACAGCACCAACAGTGAAGCCGTGTCCTAAGTGGGATCACTAGTCACTTGTGTAAAGTAAAGCACAGGTATTTATGGCAACCATACTTCCTCTGCACTATTGAAAGAGATTAATCAGCTTCAGAATTGGATTATGAAGTGTAAATCAGCATAAAACTAGCACAAAGCCATTATTCTGGTTAATGGTTTGATAATTTTGTTAAGGATCTTGATATAATAATATACATACAGAGAGAGAGAGAGATCTGTAAAATCAAATACTTACAAGCAATGAAAACACATTATTGTGTTAGGATGCTAGAGAGTCTTGAATCCCTGCGGTATGAAAGCAGAAGACGCAAACTCACATCTAAAGATGCTAAGAAAGAGCAATTCTAGCAATTTTAGCAAGATATGAAGGAGATTGACTACATCTTCCAAAATACCACACAATCACTTCCTTGCATTTGTGTCTGTGGCTTATATCACTTAAATGACCCAAACTCTATTTTGTAGCATCTTTTATGTTTTCTTCTATGTCATAAACTTCCAGTGAAATGAAAGCAGCTGGTATTTTCAATTCAGAGAACTGCTGTTAAGTGCTTACTCTGGGATCAGATGGCAAATCAGTCATATGTTTGGTTGGAGTGTTTCTGTAGGTTGAAGTTTTAACTTATTTCCCTCGCATAAAAGTTCTGACTTCTCATCCTCCCCATGAAAGCCTTTAAAAGTGAATTCATATTAAACTCTCCAAGCTCAAATGCAAGTCAGACCCAGCACACAGTCAGCCTGTGGAACTCCTTGCCACAGGATAAGTAGGAATGGTGTCCCTCGCCTCTGTTTGTCAGAAGCTGGGAATGGGTGACTGGGGAGGGATCACTTGATGATTACTCTTCTGTTCATTCCCTCTGGGGCACCTGATGTAACCCAGGCACCTACTGGCTGTGGTCCACTGTCCCATCTAGTGGCACTGAGACCACTTACAGAGAGAAAGAATGAGTTTGCTCTGTAGCCTTAGCTGAGAGACAGCTGACTCTTAGCTGAAGCAGTAGAGGCTCATCCACTCAGCTGCTCCAGTGTCCCAGGTTCAGTTCTGCCTGTCAGCATTACAATAGCATTGGCCACTGCCAGAAGCAGGATACTGGACTAGATGAATCTTTGGTCTGACCCACTATGACTGATCTCATGTTTTATACTAAAGAAGGCTGCTTTAAAAACAGGGAGCATATGGGGTAAGGAAAACTGCAGACATACCAGAAACATCTTTAGGGAGAATACTTTGAAGTATTATGTTTTAAGGTGGAGATGGACAAAAGGAGATGGGTTGAAAGCGAGAGCGTATTCCACACGGGAAAAGCATGTCCGTCAGGCTACATGTGCAGTGACGCAGCTTCACTGGTGTAGCTGAACTGCTGTAGGTGAATGAAGACATACTCCTCAAGATTATGATAAAAGTCCATCTGACATAGCACCGTCTACTCTAGGACTGAGGTCTGTATGTAGACCAAGCCTTAAACAGTTACATTGCAGAATGAAACCACATCTCTACTACGAACTAAACCTTCAGATACTTCAAACAAACCCATGTTTTGGCTCAAATGAAGCCTTCTGTTTTGCCAGCATTGCCATGTCTCATTTTGATGTTGACCGCTTTAAAATGTTTTTTGCATTTCATTTTGGAAAAACGGAAAGCTGTTTCAAACTGAAATGTTCAAACAAAATGTTTTGGGGTTTTTTTAGATTATTTTATAACCGATCAATTCAGCAAAAATCTAGACGAAATCAGAAACATTTTAGCCTTGTATGATATGCATTTTGGGCCCCAGAAAAGTTTTGGCCAAAAAAACCAAGGTTCCCTGTTGTAAATAAATAATTAAAAAGCAGCATCTTTGAATCAAAAATAAACAAAAAAACACCCTTCTCCACAACAAATAGACACTCGCCTGCCCCCAGACTATGTCATCACCACACCACAGTAATTAATGAAACTTTTTTGAGGGATTCAAAGATACCTATGGTAAATGAAGGGCCATTAATAACTCTCTTGACAGTGCACCCTCATCTGAATGCAACACAGAACCTCCAAGTTGGTTGTCAGAATTCTTCCTCTAGATGCTGGGACTGTTGATTATATTTCCAGCTTTTTCTACTGGCAAAATGTAATGTCCTACATATATTTTGTTGTATCCCAAATGGATGTAAAATGTGCAACTGCATGCTGCTGAGAAACGGTGCAGAAGTGGGAAGGAAGTAGGCAGGCACTGACCTGATGCAGTTATGCTATTATTAATGTTATGGAGCAGCACTTTTATGTTCTCTGTCATGGACAGTACTTCAGCAGTAGCCTGATTAGCCACTGTTTTCTGCAGAGCCACTTCAAGCTGCTTTGAAGCATTCATCATGGCCTTTATGCCTTCACCACTAATGCCATAAAGCAAGAGTTTCATATTCAATCTCTTCTGTCATAGCCAGTTTGCATGTAGGCACTGTGACAAAAAAATAAATAAAAAAAACAGAGACGGAGGTGTAAGAATATTAAGGCTCTGTCATCAAGTGCCGTGCTAATAAGTTCTGCTGCACTCAGATTGTTCAGTAAAGTCTGATTTTAATGTCTCTGTCACTCTTAGCCACTGCAGAGTCAGAGAACTGAATTTCATTCAGCTCCTTTTCCATTTCTCTGACTTTCTTGAGGAAAGCATGGCAAGGCAATTGAGAAGATTTAGCCCTTTATAATTTTGCTTTGATCATTTGCCATCTACAAAAGTTTTCATTCTTTTGACAGTTTCATATTCACCTTTTAGGAAGCAAGAGTAACTGGCTTATTCACATTGGTAACCTTGAAAATTTACTTTGTTAAAATAATCTTTCCTCCTGCAGGCTTTTGAGCGCTAGGCATTGGTTGCAAACCACCACGTGGGATATTTATTTTCATTGGCATAATGTGCTTTCTTCAATTAAGGTCTTAGAAACTCACCAATAACCGTATTAAAAAGCCAACGAAACAATTCAGTACCTTTCTTGTGTCTCTCTCCCACACACTCACATATAGAATCACACACACAATGTGCACAAAATTGTACTTGCACATACAGAGATTCCCACATTCAGACACACACTGAATCATGCACACACAATGAGCCATGTAAAGGCACATACACTTGCATCCACGGACATTCTTACACTCTGGCAGAGGCTGGTGCTACTTTGAGTTTGTGCCTTGGTTTGGGGAGAGATTACTTCAGTAGATGATCTTGGTGAGTAAGAGGGATTGTTTGAAGGCTAGAAGAGGAGGATCAGGAAAGATTTCTTTAAGGATGTGGCTCTCATCAAGTGCCCTTGTTTGATGATACCATGTATGGGTTCCAGTGTGAAGTAATAGGAGACAGCCCACCGAGGGACTTTCTGCTTCACAAGATACACAAATAAGGGAACACAGGTAGACCCAACATATATGGCCACAGCACTCTGACTGAAGAAATACCAGGACTCATAGAAAACATCCACACAAAAGACCAACTTCCTCCCAAGACACTACTGACTTCCTCCAAAAACTGTTCAACGATAACGACCTCCCTGCAAACCCCACCCCCTGCCAACATGGTGAAGTGGATGGTGGTAAAGCAACAGACATAGAACAAAGAAACCAGATGAAGCTAGGGGGACATATAAAGCACTCACAGAGCAACATAGGAAGAAAGCAAAGAATGGCAGATAAGAAGGGCTTGCTTTTGCAGTAGTAGTATCCTGTTAGCTGAGGAACCAGCCAAGATCAGAGACCAAGAAAGGCGCCATGATTTAGAAGAGAACCTATGAGCTGAAGAAAAGGATCTTGGACAACCCAGAGGGCTTTGCTCAAGTCCCCAGAGCTTCCCAGAGTGATGAGGAAACTGAGGCAGGGAAATCTGTGTTTGTGTGCTAATTATTTTGTCTAGGTTTATCCATTTCCTGGGCAGCTAAGTAAACAGCAATGGTGTTGTAGAGTCCTGTGCTAAGTCAGCATGTCTGTTTGCTTTCCTTGCCAACTGCGCCTCTGTAAAACCAGAGCACCCAGACGACTGGAGTTCAAGGAGATGCAGCCTGAGAGCTCAGTACTGTTCCCTGAAACTAGACGCTTGGACTGTGGGTTCCCTGCTGTGAGGAGGGGTGCTAGACAGATTTGCATGTCCACGGCCATCCTGAGGAGGTCTAGGACCCCACACAGTGCTATTAAACTGGTGTCCCTATGCCCAATGGCAGCCCCACGGGGGGGGAGGGAGGCGAATGACGTTTTTTAGAAATACAATTTTATAATCTTCAGCAATACACTGACGACATATTTTTTAAACCAATTTTAAACTAAGGTCCTGTGGACTCACACGGTACGTTCAGACAGTATATACCGGGGGATGGCAAATGCCTGTTAAATGGCTTCATTGTCAATTGAATGGCTCTTTTGCAGGTTCAGTGTTCTGCTAAGAGGCCTGGCAGGCTTTGTCACTTTTAAGTTAACTAGATCCTCTCCAGAGGTAGCAGAACCACAGAACAGGGATAGGAAGTCTTGGGTGCGAATACAAGCACCGTTGCCCTGAACTGTGACAGAGAGCTTTATCAGCTCTGTGGGTACATGTCTTCCTGCTGAAATGAACTCATTCCAATTGTGAAGTCTCAAATTCACAACACGGGCTTGATAAGGGACTGAGAACACCAAAAATGTTCAGAGGGGTTGGTTGGAAGGTGTGGTTACAAACATTGGATACCTTTTAGGATGAACAAGGAATATAAGCAGCTAAACAGAAGCACAAGCTTTCTTTGCTGTTTCCCATCAGTCACTTCACCCACCATGTCACCATGCACTGTGAATGACCGAAGAACAGAAATTAGAGATGAAAGTGGCCTGTGTTTATTTATATGGATTTTTACAAGCTATACAAAAGGAAAGCCCAGCCAGTACCCTCTGTGCTCTTGACAATCTTTGGAATAACAGCATGCTATGTAAGCAGACAGGTTTGTCATTTCCCCCAGATCAAATCAAATAATCCAGCATCAATAGAAGAATAACAGGAATTATTCAGCCCCTACTCCACATACATATACAATTCCCAGGATCCCATAATACCATTTTCCAATCCCACATGCCACACACATCTCCTGGGCATTTTTTAGTTAACTACTTGTCTCATCACTGCCTAGTCCTGCCATTATCAACAACACACAGTCCTTTGAGCTTCTGCACCAGGTAGACAGCTGGCAGGAGCCAAACACTTAGGGTACGTCTAGACTACAGGCTTTTGTCGACAGAGGCTTTGTCGACAGATACTGTTGACAAAGCTTCTGTCGACAAAGAGCGTCTAGACTATATCCAGTTCTGTCGACAAAGCAAGCCGCTTTGTCGACATGAGAGTATAGACGCAAAGGACAGTGTAGATGCAATAACGCCTTCTGTCGACAGGACTCTGTCGACAAAAGGCGTTATTCCTCGTAGAATGAGGTTTACCGCCATCGACAAAACTGCCGAGTTCTGTTGGCGTTATGTCGACAGAACTCGACGGTAGTATAGACGCAGGTATAGTTTTGTCGACGAAAGTCCACTTTTGTCGACAAAACCCTGTAGTCTAGACACACCCTTAGTTAGAAGGAGAAGGTGTGGGTAGAAGGTGTGGGTCTGATGGTTACTAGGCCGGCTCATTAACTCTCTTTGAAGCGGTGCAAAGGGTTTCCATTAAGGGCGAGTAATCTAGTAGGTACTACAAATCCATTGTGGGTGCTTATTTTAGTTTTTTAAAGTGGAGACGGAGAAAATGAGACAGGCTTAAAGTCAGAGTGAATCCTTAACCAGTAGAGCCCAGAACCAGATAAGTGTGACCGCCTGTTGGCTTCCAATGGAATGGAGAAAGCTTAAGCAATAGGTGGTGTGTGACTGCAGAAACCTATCATCTGCTCAAAGCTTTTAAACAGGCTGTTTCTGGTGGTTCGGTGGCTTTCCTACCACATAGACTCAGTTTTCAAATAAAATATTGTTCAGAACTCTTGGGGGGAAAAGTCAGAAAAGAGGGAAGTTGGCGACAGCGCTGTTTACTCGGTGACTGAATGACACAGGAGTAAGACATGCCTGCTGTGTGAGCTGGTTTCCGCACCCTCTGCCATTTGGCATCCACACTACAGACTCCCTGTCTCACTGGTTGCTGAGGAGACAGCTAATTATTGACTACGGCCAGGATTGCTGCCGACCATGAGGATAGTTGGGCTGCTTTTGCCAAGGAAATTTTGAGGTGTTTGGAGAGGAGCTGTGGGTTTGATGTTCTCCTCTGGCTCTGAGGATCTCCGGGGACACACAGACACTTTTGATGTCACACTCCAGAGACTGAGAAGTCACATCCATGAGAATATTGGAGGGCCATGTGTGTGCTAAAGCCACCCTTGTACTACAACTTATCTTACAGCAACCACATGGGAAAGTCTGTGAGAACATGCCAATTGACTTAACAAAGAATAGTGGCTTGAGAGGTGTCATGATCATGAGGGTTAGCCAGCAGCCTGGGGACTAAGGGGTTAACTATGTCCCTTACTTAGCCAGGTGGATTCAGCCAATAGAAATGTAGGTAGGAATTTCAAATTGGGACAAAGGAATTTTGGGGTTTTTTCCCCTCCTTTGTCCCTGTGTAGTTTCTCTCCAGCTATTGAAGGGGACAGGATGTCTCCCTCTAAGAAAAAGAAAAACTAAGTAGCACTTTAAAGACTAACAAGATGGTCTTTAAAGTGCTACATAGTTTTTCCTTTTGTTTTAGCAAGATCAGACTAACACGGCTACCTCTCTATTACTATCCCTCTAAGAAAATACTCGTCACAGTCTGTAAGTAGGATAAAGTTTAGATAAATCCATTAGGTTTTATTGTTTTATGGTTTGGAAAATGGGATCTAGTGTCTGTGCCTTTACAAATGGGTTTTGCGCTCCTTTGTAACTAAGTTCCTGGCCCATGGCAAATTTCTCCTCCATGAGTATATCATTTTGTTACTGTTCCATCTAGTCATTATGCTTGCAACAGGAATATTGTGGTGATAATAAAAGTTCTTTCTCTTTCCTTTTTATTAACCTGGTATTGGTTAATTTTTGTGTCCTGGTTTGTACTTTAGGGCTGAGATTTCCCAAGTAGTCTCTCCTTGGTTGCTTTATTAATATTTGGGTGGTGGCAGTGGTGTTTTATTCCCAAAACCTAGGTTGTTAAGATTTTGGGGGGAAGTTTTATACCAAAGCCTGGTAGATAAGGTTTTGGGGTACTTTTGCTGGCCCCGACTTCTGCATTTATCGTGCGAGAGTGGGGAAGGAGCCATGACAAGAGGTTTTTCACAAATACAGGTTGAACCACACTAGTCCGGCACCCTTGGGACCTGACTGGTGCTGAACTAGAAAATTTGCCAAACCACAGAAGGTCAATATTGTCTAGCAGTATTACTAACACTGCCACTGCTTGCTTGGCTCTTAGAAGACATTTAGGGGTAAATTAGAGCTAAACAACAGCACAGGACTGCTGGCTGTAAACAAATTTTATGGGACCATGGGAAACTTGGTCACACCCATGATAAGTGGACAACCGGCTAACTAAAATCATGCCAGACCATGGATGTTGCTGGACAACAGACTGATGGACTAGAGAGGTTCAACTTGTATTCCAAATGTTGGTTGCAGATGTTTATCTGTTAAATGTTATTCCTTAGGAAACTGTATGCAACTCTCTCTCATTAGCTTAATTGTGTGTAAGGACTGAGCTTTGGCCTGTGTTTCAGTAAAGAAATTGGCTTAGGTGCAGAAGTGGGGTGTGTAACAGTTATGTATAAAATAGCACACACCACAGAAGGATATCAGAATTGAACCCATCTCTATATTATCAAGTGCCTTGAAATATCTCTGCCTCCAATGTGCTTTTATAAAGTGCCACACAACCACACTGCACCATGGACTTATGATTATCAGTTAATTTGTTGTTTAATATTTATATTGCAGTTAATTTGTTGCTTAATATTTATATTGCAGGAATTCTGAGGTTCAAAATCCAGCTGGACTCCATTGTGTTAGGTGCTGTACAAACATAATACATTAGAGTCTCTGCCTAAAAGTATTTTACTACCAGTAAGATTTCTGTTGTTAAAATTGGGAGGAAAGAAATGCAGTACTATGTATTGTCATAGCAATGCTGCATTTTTAAAGGAAAGCTTGAAATTCTTTATGCTAATGGCATGTCCAATAAATTCTGATTTGATGAAGTGAAAATGCTGTTTAGATGGCTTATAGTTTTGACAGCTGTACAAAAAAGTTTAATATCAAACATTCCAAAAGTTTCTGTTGATTCATTTTGTATTCTCTCATGCTGCTTTTCATGTTACTCAGAGAAAAAAATAACCCTAAATTCCAAACATAGAAGCCATGTGATAATAGAGTGTGCTCCCCTACAATTATATTTGTTTTCAGTAATAGATGGGCCATGACTTCAGATCCATTTGGGTATGGAAGCAGTCTTGCAATTAGCTGCATGAACTCATCTAATTGGACCCAAGGGTTTCATTATTCATAATATAATGCATCTTGAAAATAAGAAGTAAAAAAAAAAGGACTTGGTCTGATTCTACAGTCATTCGGCAGTGACTCAACTCAAATATATCTACACTAAAATATTTATATCTCCTCCTATGTATATTTTCTCCAGTTGTGCGGAGCTATTTAATGTCCTCCATGCAGTGATGTGATGCAGAGTAATGACACTTCAAATTGCTTTGCTGAACTTACCCGTAGGGAGGGAAGAGGAGAAAAAAAGGAATGTAGGGCCCCCTCAACTCCCATTCCTTCCAGCACATATGAAGACTTCTCAGATGCACCCAGATGGGAAACTGGATTGACAGAAAGAGATATTATCTGAACAATGAGCAAAGCCTATAACATGTTTCCATTGACTTCAGTGGCCTAAAATGGTTGCAAAGGCCTGGAATGCAACTAGTTTGTGTTAGGTCATCAGATAACACAAGATGCATCAAAGGGTGCTCTATAAATTCTATACAGAGATACAATAAGAACTAGTAAGACTGTTCTATTCATCCACACCAGATGTCATGCAAAGACAATGGAAGTAAAAAGAATGGTCTTGTGTGAAGGTATCAACCTAGGTTTAATTCCTGGCTCTCTCACAAACATCTGTCTATCTCTGCTTCAGTTGCCCATCTGTAAAATGGGGATAATAATACTTCATTATTCCCTCTGTTTTGTCTATTTAATCTTCAAGTGCTTAAGGCAGTAGTCTCCAGTCTTTTTAAGCATGAGATCACTTTTTTAATTTAATTGCAATCCAGGATCTACCTCAAACCCAATTACCCTTGCCCCACCTCTTTCCCGCCTTCCTCCGAGGCCCTGCCCCTGCTCACTCCATCCTCCCTCCCCAATCCTCACTCACTGTTATCAGGCTGGGGGCAGGAATTTGGAGTGCAAGAGGGGTTTAGGACTGGGGCTGGCATTTGGAATGCAGGCTACGGCTGGGCACCACTTACCACAGGTGGCTTCTGGGTGGTGGCGCATGGGCTAAGGCAGGCTCACCTCGGCCCTACCCCTGCACCACTCCCAAAAACAGCCAGCAAACTCTCTATCACTGTCCCCCTCTGGTCTGTGAAGATGGGGTACAGGGTGGAGGGAAGGGCATCCTGAGATCAGTACCCTCCCTTCCTCTTTTTCCCATGCCCTGTACAGGAAGCATGAGGCTCCCATGGGTGGGGAAGCAGCTCCAAGGCAGAGGGCAGGAGTACTGAGAGGGGCAGCTGAAGTACCGGCACTTGATAGTCTCCTGGCCAAACCAGTCAGGATCACCTGTCAAAGGCTCCAAGATCTACCAGTAGATCCCAATCTACTGGTTGGTGACCACTGGCTTAAGGGTATGTTTGTACAACACGGAGAAGATGGAGCCATGATCTCAGTTTGGGTTTAGAGATGTGATTAATAATAAGAGGGAGCTTCAGATGCAATCACTATCGATTGTATTTGTCTCTGCTCATTTCTCTCTCAAAAATGATCTATTAAGACCCATTGCTGACATCTGTAAGGCCAGGTCTACACTTGACCTGGAAGGTCAGATTAAGGTACACAACTCGATAAAATATATGTAGCTGTCATTGACATACCTTAAGCCAAGCTTGACACCTTCTACATAGAGGGAGGCCAATGGCAGCAAACGCTCCCATTGGGAGTACTGGCATCAACTAGAGCCTCCCTCAGCATTCAATTTAGCAGGTCTTAACTAGACCCACTAAATAGAATACCAGAAGATCAATTTCCAGTGCAGCAAGTGAAGATGTAGCCAAATATTTCCTGAAGGATGATGGGTTAAAAAGTCATATGGAGAGATGACTGAAGCCACACAAGAAGACTGTTTAAAGAAGTCATGGTCTGATAAATATTGGGAGCAATTAGAATAATGAAACCAAACAAAACAAAGTTTCCGAACATTGGCCACATAATAGAGCAGGAGAAGAGACCAAGGTAAGGGGTAAAAGCACAGGATGTATAACTAATGTCCATTTCTGCAAAGAGGAGTCAATGAATGCCACTCCAAGCAAGCTGGGAAATCTGGAACAGTGACTGCTCAAAGGGGAATGGAACAATATTTGTGCCACAGATACCTGAGGAGTTTGCTTACTCACAAACTTTGCTTTCTTATGCTCTTTCTGCAAAAACGTGACAGAGATGATAATTACAGAAGAGTGATTAATCCAGGTAGAAGTCTGTCCTACCAATGACACGAGCCAAGAGTAAGGGGAAGGCCATGAACAAGACTATAATTCAGAGTCACAGTCTCCCTCCCAGATTTCTTGCTGCTCCAAGAAATAAGTACATAGAGCTGGTTATGTACTCTCAGATTATATTCCCCACTGCACCCATGTAGCTACAGGGGCCACTACAGTAATGAAGCAGAGCCAATGTCCCACTCAGTCCTAAGACTGTTCTTCCTCTTCCAACTCTCCAATGTGTGTGGGGAAATACAGTGTCTCTTCAAAGACTGCTCACCTACCCATAATGCTGTGCTAGCCAGCCCACAATTTGGCTCTGCATGGGTGAACACATTGTCATAGGGACCATGTCATGCATACCTCTGTTAAGCATTTTGCAGGGTTTGAGTGCTATGCAAGTAATGAGTAGCAATAGCATAACACAAGTTGCTCAGAAGGAAGAGCACTCCCTCAGGTTTTGCCTGGCATCATCCACAATGACAAGTAAATCCACCATCCATGTTACTTGATACACCATAAAGGCTTTTGAGGGAGGGAAAGAGAGAGTAGACAGTCAGCGTTCCCACACTGTTTTGTAGTGTGAAACATGTAAAGATAAACAGAATGGAATGATCATAATTGTAACCCAGGTGCTATCAGCAGGGCTGGGTTTAATATCGAGGGCTCCTCTTAAAAATACAAAAGAGAACTGACTCAAGCCCCCACACACTAATGTGGGGAAATTAAACATCACACTTGGGTACCTCTAAGAAGCAATACTTTGCCTCCCACAAGCACTTAGTCTGTGTATAGCAAAAAAAAACCCCTTAAAGGAACCCAGTATAAATGTGGGAAAAACATGAATGATTCAAAAGCTTATGATCATGGGCAAACACTCACCCATAATATGCTGGGCAGCGATTTTGCCTCCATTCCTCTCCTTGCCATGTGCAAGTCCGACAAACACATGTTCCTTTACCATGGCATTCCCTTCACCCACCACTGAATTCCACTCATGGCTGCTGTCCTGGGTCAGCGGAGAGGCAGACTTCAAAGGTGCATTCATGTGGGTTCACCTCGCACTCAGGAGGTGGGGAAGTGTCAAGCAACACCTCATGTGCTGTACCGCCACTGCAACTGGCTTCCAGTTGCCACCATTCACTCCACTGCGCAACTGCCCCATCGTTCGCTCTGCCGCTTCTGGCCACTGCTGCCTCTGCCCCATTGCTGCTGCCCTCGGCTGTGACTGTCTCACTGCTGAGACATAATGTTCTGAGTTCCACTATTGAACCCAGCTCCTGGTGGATTCATCAGGTAGTGGGGCACCTCACTGCTGGTGCAAGCTTGGCCAATGCAACACTGTCCAATCCTGCTCAGCCCCTGGTTATCACAGGTTTCAGCTCTAGGGTTCACTGAGCAAACCAGGGATTCTCAGCTGCATTTAATCAGTTCTGTCTTTAGGTAGTGAAGAGAGGAGGTCCAAGTGGTGCCTAGGAGTCACTGGAAAGAGCCTGCACCACCTGTCGATACCCCCCCTGCCCCTCACTGGAATCTGACCTCCCTTACTCTTGCTTAGCGAGTGAGATTCAGTTTAGTGTGACCCTCCTCAATCAGGGCAAGCTAAGTGCAAGTTCTACTGCCCTTTGCTCATACAGAATAACCCTTCGTTACCCCTGCACTCAACACTAAAGTGACTTGTCACCCAACCGTAGCCATAAGTGACCATTTTGGCAAAGCTCTCCATCATGCTGTGCACCTAGGCAGAGTAGGCATGTGTCTGTTCCAGACATTTTTTCCCACAACTCATCACTAGCTGTCTGGAAGAGTTCGTTCAGACCCTGCGTACATAAGTAATCACTTTGAAGGGAATTGGGATAATTTTCCTTCCTTCATTAAGCTCAGGATTCTCCCCTTTGCTTTGAAAGCTCTGATCCTGTCTAAAGCTATGTCTACCCGTAAACTACTACACCAATGCATGGGTCATCCCATTGTGGTAGTTAATCCACCTATCCATAAGACAGGAGCCAGGTTCACAGAAGAATGCTTCTATCAAACTACTGCTGTCTACACTGGGTGCTAGATTGGCTGAACTACATAATTTGCAGTGTGGATTTTTCACAGCTCTGAGCAACATAACTGGGTCAATTTAACTTTAGTGTAGACCTCTCTGCCCATTGCTCATATCTCTCTGGGCTGGTCTTTCTTTGCATTTCCCTGTCCAAATGTTGTACCTATGGATGTGAACGACTAGTCAACTAGTTGCTTCTCCCCCTTGCTGCCTCTATCAGAAAGAGGCAGCAAGTGGATGGGGGGAGAAGAGAGGGTCCTTCAAAGCAGCAGTGCTGCGTGGAGCCTAGGGCCAGACCCTGGTCTTCATGAAGCGCTGCCGCTTTGAAACACCGCGTGCAGGCGCTGGGCTCCCGGCGGCATTTCAAAGCAGCAGTGCCGCATGGAGTCTGGGCCCAGCGGGGGAGTCCCCAGCTGACTCCAGGCTCCCCGCAGCACTGCTGCTTTGAAACACTGCGTGCAGCCTGATTGCTTTTCACCTTGTTTGGTGTGAAAATCACACAAACCCATAATTGTAAATGTGATTTTGACCCATAACTATTTCCATTTTAGGATGTTAAACAATAAATGTTAAAACTAATCTGAAAATGAAGGGACAAATACTTCTCACAGTTGCAACTCTATTGGGAAGATTCAACCATCTTCTTTGAGAGCTAGGGTTGCCAGATGTCCGGTTTTGAACCGGACAGTCCAGTATTTGAGCTTTCTGTTCGGGAAACAAATTGAGAAAATATAAATGAGAAAATATAAATGTCTGATATTTTCTAAGTAAGATGTAATGTAGATTGTGATGTAATGTCAAGTGTGTCCGGTATTTTTGTTGAAACCATCTGGCAACCCTATTGAGAGCAGATCTCAACCCTAAATATCTTTAAAACAAAGCATCACATTTGAACAGAATCCTTCACTGTGCATTTCTATGATTTTGTAGGTTTAAATTAACTCACCAGCTTTACAAAACCTATTTGCAATTCAAGGGCTCCCAAATAGTTTGTTATTTTGATCTTTGCATTTCCACACCCTAGCTAAATTTGATTAGGGCCACGTTCGGTTTTGATGGGCTGTGCGACGTGGGTGAGGGTAAGATTGAACAGGGAAGCAGGGAATTAGTTGGATCCCTCCACTGGACAGACCTTCTGTCATCTGGCTTTCCAAGGTGTAAATTTTCTCTTAAATAAATTCACATTGGTTTTAGGAGTCAGATGCTGTGCTGAAAAGAGGTATGAGATGTGGGTGTAAGTACCTGCTAGTTGAGGAGAAGAGAGGCTGAGCGCTTTATTCATATTCTTATAGATTATTTCTCCTGGGTAGCTTTTATTTCTCACTTCACTTTTTTGAGTGTGGGTTGGTAGGGAGGCTAAGGAATACATAACAGTTTTGTCTTGTGCTTATGTTTATTCACAGTGCCCTCCATGGGCAAAGTTGCTTTGTTCCATGCCAAGTAGCAAACATTCTCTATTGACAAAAGCATCAATAACAGATTTCAAATGGCATCGGGTGAAGTCTTGGTGATGACTGACAAAACTCCTTTTGATTTTAATGGGTCCAAGCATCACTGAGGGCTGGTGGCCCCAGCCCTGCCCCTTCTACCCAAGGTCCCGTCCCTTCTGGGAGCACAGATTCGACCCCGTAACCTGGGCCACGGGCCAGGCAATTCTGTCGACTCCCATGTATGTACCAGATAATCCCACATCTGCTGACTGTAGGATTCTTCTACAGTATGTGGTGCTTCACAATATCAGAGATAGGACTCTAGTCTACATGGGCCATGGGTTGAATCCAGTTCCTCAAAACTGGCCATGGTGCAATAACACACACAGGATTTTTTTCCCCTAAGGCTATGTCTAGACTATGCCGAAGTTCCGAAAGAGAAAATGAGGTTTACGTGGCTTTTTGAAAGGGGGGGATTGCCAAAAAAACCGCGTCCTGACTACTTTCACTTTTGAAAGCTCTGCTTTCAAAAGTGAGATCAGAAGAAGATATGCATATCCAATTTGCAAATCCTCTTTCGGAACTTCGGCGTAGTCTAGATGTGCCCTAATGCACCAAGCAGTGTTGGATTGTGGCCTGAAGTTTCAGGATCTACATCCCATATGCATTGTTATCCTATATAACATGATCTCTGGAAACCCTCATTTTTCATATAAATGTTGAGGGGGAAATTCTGTGGCAATGGCAGTTTTGCCATTGGCTAACTTTTCACCCAATCTCTTTTTTGGAATACAGAATAACAAAGCAAAAATGATAATGCTGTTTACAAATCACATTTTAAAAAGCGAGGGCTGGTTGGAAAACAGATTTACTAAACTCATCTCATAATACTTAATATGTTTCCTCCTCAAAGCACTTTACCAACATTGACTAATTAATCCCCATGGCACCCAGGCTACTTCTGTAAATCAAGAAAGATTAATCACCAAGCATGGTGTATCTCTGAAAGTGTTGCCTGTGTGCAGTGATGCTTGTTGGCTGTGCCTCTTGTTTCCCATAAGCCTCATAAGAAACAGGACCTGTCTGGACTGTACGAGTCCAGATCTGGGGAAGTGTTTATTCCCCTTTATTCAGCACTGATGAGGCCACATCTGGAATATTGCATCCAATTCTGGGTCCCCATTACAGAAAGGACATGGATGCATTGGAGAAAACCCTGGGGAGGGCAACAGCGTTGATTAAGGGGTTGGAGCACATGACTTATGAGGAGAGGCTGAGGGATTTGGGCTTATTTAGTCTACAGAAGAGAAGGATGACAGGGGATTTGATAGCAGCCTTCAACTACCTGAAGGGGGGTTCTAAAGAGGATGGAAAGAAGCTATTCTCAGTAGGTATGGATGGCAGAATGAGAAGCAATAGTCTCAAGTTGCAGTGGAGAAGGTCTAGGTTGGTTATTAGGAAAAAACTATTTCACGAGGAAGGTGGTGAAGCAGTAGAATGAATTACTCAGGGAGGTGATGGCATCTCCATCCCTACAGAGGTTTTTAAATCCTGGCTTGACAAAGCCCTGTCTGGGATTATTTAACTGGGATTAGTCCTGCTTTTAGCAGGGGGTTGTACTCAATGACTTCCTGTGGTCTCTTCCAACCCTATGATTCTGTGAGTGCCTCTTAAGAGGACTTGAGGTCCCCAGTGGAGCTCGGGGGGGGGGGGGCAGTTTTTCCATCTCAGAAATTTTTTAGATTTTGAAAATATTTTCCCATCCTGATTCAGCGCAAACAGTCAAACATTCAAAAATCCTTGTGCATTAAAAATGCAAACACATTTTTGGATTGAGTCATTCAAAATGTTTCACTTGGATAGATTCCTTTCAAGTGTTTGAACTTTTTTGTTGTTTCTATTTTTTGTAGACTTCTATTTTGAAATGAAAACTCATTTTCAAGTGAATTATGGAACTTTCAAAAATATTAAAATGAGACAGTCTGACAACTGCAATTTTTTTATTATTTGTCTAGAAAGGGTTTTAAATGGGAAATTCATCAGAACCAGGCCTTTTCTAGTGGAAAGTTGAGGACTTGATGTATCTGAATTTTCTGACCCCCCCAAAAAAAGGTCTATCAAAAAAATTCCAATCAGCTCTCAGCTGCCTTGATTCCTTCCTCTAATTCCATCATTTTGAGCCCAATTTATTGTGAAGGCAGTAGAGCTTTGAGAAATGGAATAGCATGAATCTCCAGAAGAAGCCTCCAGAAAACCCAGGATGATTTAGTGGGGTTGGTCCTGCTTTGGGCAGGAGGCTGGACTCGATGACCTGAGGTCTCTTCCAGCCCTAGGATTCTATGATTCTATGATTTTATGAACAGTTATTAGTAAATAATTTCTCTTCCGTCATCAGACTGGCTACTGTATATTGTTATTTCTCATTCTACATGTCACCTAATACCTTTCCTATAGCCCATATGTTTTAAACTATTGCCACAAGTGACTGGATGCTCTAGGCCAGATCCGTAGCTGTTGTAACTGGGCATACTCACTGAAATCAATGGACTTGTGTCTATTTTCATGAATCGAGGAATGGAACCATCCCATCTTCTCTGCTAATCATGGACTGTCGCCTAGGGAGGTGAATTCTGAGCTCAGTTTCTTACATCAGGTTTTTTTTTTATAGCCATTGCAGTGAATCTCTTTGTCCATCTTCTCCCTCTGCTTGGAGAGCAGTTGTCATTGCAAGGGAGCAGCTAGTAAATAAAGCGAAGAGTACAGAGCAGCAGTGACGGCTCTCTTGGGAGATGGGAAGATTAAATACAAAGGTAGTTCAGCCCTGGAAAATAATTTGAAGATGTTTTCACGCTGTTCTTCAGTAACCTTGGAGCTGAACAGAGGGCTCTTTTATTTTTCTTGGCATTTTATTTTCTCTCTCTTTTTTTTTAATAGGAAAAAAAACTTCTTTGGGAGAGGAATTTACAGAACACTTAAACTGTGCTGCTTTTCCTTGCCGATATTACGCTTGTGAACCAGCATGAATTAAGATGCAGGTTGAGTATGTAAGAGTAGCTAATAGGTAGTTTGCAAGACAGTAGCATGCAGCATGGAATTTAAATGATGGATTGCATTGTCCCTAATGATGAATATAATATCATTCGGGGAACTCAGTAGCATGTGTGTTTGGGTGGACAAGTAAAAGAAGAAAGGTTAGCAGGTATGACCATGCAGAAGGAGGAGACAGAAGAAACCTGGATATAGAAATATGCATATGAGAATTATGGTTATTGCTTTGGATTTATATGGTGGTACAGGATGGACCTCCCTAGTTCAGGACCCCTTGGGACCTCAGTGGTCCCGGACAAGGGAGTCTGCTGGACCAAGGGAGGTCTGGGAAAGGGGAGGCCAGGCTCCCCACTGGGCTCCTCTCCAGCTTCCATGTCCTGCAAGCTGCGGCAGCCCTGTCAGGGCTCCTGGCCCCGCCGGAGCTTGTAGCAGTTCCACTGCCCCTGCAGAGCTCGTGGTGGCCCTGCCGCCTCGTTGGAACTTGTGGCGGTACTCAGGCCCATCCAAAGAGCTGTGTTTGGCTGAGCTTCACGGCTGCATGGTTCCCAGTCAGGGCAGCGAGTGAGTGGCTGGGTGGGTGAGGCCAGGAGCTGGGCAGTGTGGGGCCATGAATGCACGGGGCCCAAGGCAACCGCCTCGCTCGCCAAAGGCCAGGCCTGGCAGCACTGGTGGCTGTGGGCTCCACTGCCTTACAAGCTCCGGTTCCCCTCTTCCGCCTTCCTTGACCCACCAGCGGCGAGCTCTAGTGCCCCGTGGGCTCTGCTGCCTGCTGGCCCCACTGGCTAGCTCCACTCTGAGACACCGACAATGTCTGCCGCTGGTCCCGCAACAGCCGTGGTCCTTCCACGGATGTTGCCAGACAAGGGAGTCCTGGACCACAGAGGAAAAACTTAAAAAAAACAACAAATAGTCTAGTAGAACTTTAAAGACTAACAAAACATGTAGATAGTATCATGAGCTTTCATGGGCACAACCCACTTCTTCAGATGACCAGAAACAGTCACTCCAGTCATCTGAAGAAGTGGGTTGTACCCACGAAAGCTCATGATACCATCTACAAGTTTTGTTAGTCTTTAAAGTGTTACTAGACTATCTGTTGTTTTTTTAAGTTTTTCCTGTTACAAACTAACTCGGCTACTCCTCTGAAGCTTCTACACCAGGGGTTCCCAAACTTTTTGACACAGGGACCAGTAAATCCATTCACAAGCTTTTGGAGGACTGGTAACATTCATTTGCATATTCACATATTCATTAAGCATATGATGAATATGCAAATAAGTTGTTTCTGATCCTCCCAAAGCCCCCAGTGCCAGCTTTAGCAAAGCTTTTGATACGGTCACCCACAATATTTTTGCCAGCAAGTTAAGGGAATATGGATTGGATAAATGGACTGTAAGATGGATAGAAAGCTGGCTAGACCAGGGTTTCCCAAACTTTTTACTTTAGTTGGAACCCATTTTTTTTCAGTACTGTTTTTTGCAGCCCAAAAATATAAATGCATATAAAAAAAGAATGAAAAATGAATAAATTTTCACTGGTTCACCCGGCTGCATCCTCTGCCCAGCCCGGGCCAGGGCTTGGGGGACCCGGCACTGCATGGGCACTCCGGGAGGCGGGAGCAGGAGCAGATTGGGGGTAGGGTATCTGGGTAGGATGGAGGGTGCAAGGAGGGGACCTGGGTAGGAGTTGGACCTCCCTGGTTTGGCACCCTCTGGCCCTGACTGGTCCCAGATGAGGGATATTTTGGACCAGGGGAGGTCATTTCAGGGCTCCTGCAATGAGGTTTACCAGCTAATTCGATTTAGGGCTTTAATTCGGAATCCCGTTTCACTGCTGCGTGTAGACGCGGGCAGTTACTTCGGGCTAGTCAATTTCTAAAATGGCGACCGGCCGGGAACATGCTAATGAAGAGCAGGATATTTAAATCCCGCACTTCATTTGCAATTTCAGTCGCCCTCATTAGCCTCCCTAGATCGAACTAGGGGGCTAGTGTAGACGTACCCTAATAAGTGTAGACTAGGGCTAAGGAAGCATCTAAGGTCTGACTGGGCATCTTAGTCATTTCTGTCTAAGCCATTTTTTAAACCCATGTCTCAACATCTTGTAAAGTGGTATTAGCAATTCTGATGTGAAAAAAGGCCAACGTGTGTTTGCAATGTTAGGTTTCTCTGTTTCTATAGAAGAGCCTGAAAGGCCTGCATTTCAAAAGTGCTGAATATTTTTTTCCATCATCTCTGGTGTCTTCGATAGGTCTACTTCAGGCAATGTCATTATTCCTACTTAATGTATTTGTAAATGGAATACTGTATACTCCCTGACTTCCTGCCAGAAAGATATGAAGTGCTCTTGTGCACAGTTAAACACCTGACACATTTCACCCCAGACTGGAGAGTATTCCATGATGGCCAAACTGATTCCTAAATAGAATTTAAGTTTGTGATGAAAGATCTTCCATAAATATTAGATATGACTTTTACTAAAGGAGAGATCATGAAAGGAAACCTAAAGCAATGGAAGTCACACAATCTCTTTATTTAATAGTCGAATAAACCACTAGCACATAAAAAAATAGACACTTTTTCTCTCATCCAGAAATAAATTCTCCACATCAGAATCACAAGGGCAAAAAGGGACAGGCATCAATCAATGATAAAATTGATGGCTTAATTAACTGCTCTAATTTATTGAATATGGGCAAACCAATTTAATGGATGACTAGGAAGTTTGCAAGGTGCATAGAGAATGATTTGAAATACTGATGGGGTTTCGCTATAAACTTCCGAAGCAAGAAAAGCAGAAAGACTTTTAGGTACATCTCCTGGAGAATAAAAGAAATCCTTCATTTCCTTTTTGGCTACACATGTATTTTTCCGTCTGGAAATAGCCTTCATCTTTGTGTCAATTTCTGAAGCCTACTAAATTGCATGATTCGGTATCCACATGAAGTAGTCTTGGCTTCCAATGCTGATATGTCTGCTGTTTGTTATTTCACAGCACAAGTGTGTGCAGTACTTTCACAGACATGAACTTAGCAAAATTCGTCTCTATTAATGGGGCCTTTAGGTCATGTCTACACTAGGAAATTATTTCTAAATAAGTTACTCTGAAATAATAACTCCCGAAATAACTATTTCAAAATAGCACATCCACACTACAAGGCACCATTGAAATAGTGAAGAATTATATCCAAATAGTGCGTCCACACTCACTGGAGCCTGAATCCATTTAAAGACCCTGGAACCACTCTGGGCAGGGCATCAGGAGAGCAATCACTTCCTGTAGCTGCTTCCTGAGGCTAGCTGAGACTCGTGCTTCAAGAGGCTCCTCTCTATAGCCATGTCTCACATGCCGTTTCTCCACTGCCTACCCCCTCGAGGGACAACAAACTCACCCCGCATGTTCTGGTTGCCCTTGCGGATGCCACAGCACTTCCAACATGGAGTCGGAGCTGCTTTAAAGCAGTGCTAGGCTCTTGGGCCTCTTGCTGTGTCTCATGGTACAGTTTATCCACAATGCCCACATGGTGCTTCAGGACCACGATGAGCAGCTCAGACTGGGGAACTCCTTCACCCTGGCCCTGGTGCTCCTAATGCACCAGATTCCCTTCCATCTTCTGCACACCATGGAATGCTGCTTCTGCTGGAGGAAGACCAGTTACAGCTGGTGGGACCACATTGTCTTATAGCAGTGGGACGATCAGCAGTGGCTCCAGACCTTCTGCATGCAGAAGGATACCTTCCTGGAGCTCTGCGAATGGCTCGTCCATGCCCTCAGGCAACAGGACACCCGTCTGCGACCCGCTATCCCCCTGCCGAAGGGCGTCACCATCACGCTCTGGAAGCTTGCCACACTGGACAGCTCCAGCTCCATTGGGAATCAGTCCAGCATGGGGAAATCCACAGTTGGGTTGTGCTCATGCAGATTTCACTATTTTACTGTGACGGTGGTGAAGCACTGGAATGGGTTCCCTAGGGAGGTGGTGGACTCTCCATCCCTAGAGGTTTTTCAGTCCCAGCTTGACAAAGCCCTGCCTAGGATGATTTAGTTTGAGTCAGTCCTGCTTTGGGAAGGAGGTTGGACTCGGTGACCTCCCGAAGTCTCCGCCAACCCTATGTTTCTATAGGTAGTCAAGGCCATCAATGCTATCCTGCTGCAGAGGATCATCACCCAGGGCAATGTGGACTTCATCGTCACTGGCTTTGCTGCCATGGGCTTCTCCAACTGTGGGGGGACCAGTGACGGCATCCACATCTCAATCCTGGTTCTCGACCACTGTGCCTCTGACTATATCAATAGAAAGGGATTTTTTTTGATGGTGCTGCAGGCCCTCGTGGACTCAGGCCCTCGTGGACTACAAGGGATGGTTCTCAGACATTAACACTGGGTGGTCAGAGAAGGCACATGACATCCGCGTATTCCAGAACTTGATCCTCTTCCACAGGATGCACACCGGCACATTTTTCCCTTGCTGCACCATAAAGGTCAGGGACATTGACATGCTCATGTGCATCCTGGGCAATGTAGGCTACCCTTTGTCCCCCTGGCTGATGATGCCCTACTCGGGCAGCCTGGACCCCACAAAAGAACACTTCACACCAGGCTCAGCAGGTGCACCATGGAGGTGGAGTGTGCCTTCGGCCGCCTCAAGGGGAGGTTCAGGAGTCTCCTCACCCACCTGGACCTCGGTGACTGGAACATCCCCCAGGTGGTGGTGGCCTGCTATGTGCTCCACAACATACGCGAGAGCAACAGGGAGACATTCCTACCAGGATGGGGTGTAGAGGCTGATTGGCTGACCAAGGCTTATGAGCAGCAAGGCACTGCTGCCATTCAGCGAGCACCTCAGGGGGCTATGCTCATTTGGGAGGCCTTGAGGGGGAGTTTCATCCAAGGCCTCTCTCCCCCAAGCCTCCCCACAGTCCCGCCATCGTGGAGGCTTACAATGGACATGTCCTGGCTGGAGTCACTAATGGGGTGGGGGGGAGGTGACCAGTCCCCCTCCCCAGATGACATCCACCTGCTTGTAGTAGTGACACATGTGACCCCAGAGTAGGGACTTTGCTCCCTGGCATTTGTGTAGGCCTGCCCGAGTCCTTTTATTTCCATTTGCACTTGGTCCAAGGTGCTGCTGTGCCCCTTTTGGGCCAGGCCATCTGGCCATAGACTTTGGCATTAACCTCCTGATGCGGAGATCCTGGGTGTTTGTCTCCTCGCTCCAGACCCCAATGAGATTCAGGATCTCCACACCAGTCCAGACTAGTGCCCTCTTTCGCCCCAGCCAGAGGCTTCTGAGGTGGCTGCAGGCATGCACGCAGTGCTAGGGTCAGACATGGCTCCACAAAAGGAGGGTGCTGTGTGACATGGGGCTGACAGTGCTGCTGTGGACCTGTCAGCCATGGGGCTGAAATGGGGCTGACAGGGCCACAAGCCTTTTCCCTTCTGCCTGCAACTTTAAACTCTGCAGGAGAAGGGGAGCAGTGGAGTTGTCAGGTGTGTGGCCAGATTGGCCACCAGGGCCCCTGTGAGAGGCCTCTGGAGGCCAATTATTTCAAACTAACAGCAGCTGAGTGTCCACAATAATGCTATTTTGAAATAACAATTTAGAAATAGGCGTTATGCCTCTTCACAAGCAGGACTTATTATTTCGAAATAAGAAGCCCATTATTTTGAAATAATGGGCTTGGTAGTGTGGACGCTTGCCTTATTAATTCAAAATAAGGGAAGTGTAGACATGACCTCTGGGGCCTAGTGAAGTTAATATAAAAACACTCCTTCTGACTTCAGTGTACTTAGGATTAAACCCTTAACTCTGGGAAAACTTTCACATAGTTGGCCTCATGGCAATAGCTAAACAGCAATAATAATACTTTGCACTTCTATAGCATCTTGCCCATGTCTCTAAAGCATACTACAAGTAGTGATTAATGGAGCACTTCACACTTCTATGAAAAGCTGTAGGTAAGTGACTTAGGGCACGGCTACACTGTGGGGGGTTTTCGAAGAAGGTATGCAAATTGCGATCGTATTTGCATATCTTCTGTTTTTTTTTTTTTTCCGGAAGAGGATTTTCCGATATTTGGCCCATCTACGTGGGGCCAAATGTCAGAAAAAACCCCTCTTTCGGAAGCCCCCTTATTCCTTGTAAAATGAGGTGTACGAGGGCTTCCGAAAGAGTGGGATTTTTCTGACATTTGGCCCCGTGTAGATGGGCCAAATATCAGAAAATTCTCTTCCAGAAAAAACCCCAGAAGATATGCAAATGCGACCGCAATTTGCATACCTTCTTAAACAAAAACCCACAGTGTAGCCATACCCTAGGTATTACTAATATTTGGCACTTTATCCATGGGCCTCAAAGAACCATTCAAAAATACCACATTTTACAGATGAGGAAACTGAGGAGCAAAAAGGTGAGGCCAGGGTCCTACAGCAAGTCAGTAGCAGAACATGGAAAAGATCCCAGGGACCAGATTCTGCACTGTCTGACACCTTGAGCAGTCATTCACACATGGGCAAACCGGAAGGGCAAAACTGATAAACAGTGCTTCGTGATAATAATGCTAGAATGTCCATGCTTTCATTGAGGTCCCTATGTTAACTCACTTGCGCCCCCACTGAAAAGAAAAGGCTAAGATCAAAAGCTCCGAGAAATTTCAAATTGCATGAATCCAGTCAGATTGAAACATCTTTGAACAGGCCTGCTGATGGGAAGAGGGCAAAGGGGCAATTTTCCCAGGGCCCAACGATTTGAAGGGGCCCAGGGTGACAGCAGCAATGGCCGGAACAGTGGCCCCCTTTGAATCGCTGCTACAGCCCCCCTCCTATGCTCCATGTGGCGCTGAGGAAAGGGGCGTGGTGTACCATGGTCTGGGGGGGTGATGATGTCTGGCTGTCCCCACCCCTGCCCCTTCCACCTGAGCCGCTGCCTCTTCCAGAGGCACAGAGCAACCCCCCCACACACACCTTCCCTGGGGCCTATGGTGGCTGTCAGCCCCACTGTCTTTGTAGGACAAAAGAAACAGTCCTTCCTTTTTTCACATCAAAAGCTGGCTGTGTTTCTGTCCCCAGCTCTGTCAGCAATGGGCCCGCTCTACATTTTTTGCATTATTCATTGAATTCTGCTTTCCCTCAGGAGAGCTTTCCACCAGAGATAGGGGATGATTTTGTTCTGGTTTCTAACTCATGCTATGCATATCTTAGATATGATGTTTCACTGTGTCAGGCAGCTGGTCACCGGTGACAAAAATAATCATTACTTGCTTTGGATGTGAGGAAGATTAACAACCAGTCATCCTCATTCTCATTATTGATTTTTCCAGAACACAAAAGGATCTCAGCATCTAGGTCTTGATCTAACTCCCATAAAAGTCTACAGAAATATTCCAACTGATGTCAATAGGAGTTACACTGGGCCCCTATAGAAGGAATAGAAAGACATGGTCTGTGTCCAAAGAGTTTGCAGTCTAATTTCTGATGTGACACAAGGACAAGTGGTAACAATCAATAGGGCACTGATGTGGAACTGATGCTCCCCGTGCTTTAGAGCATATCTTTGTGATTAAAAAAAGAAGTCAGCATTCTATTTTATATATGGTGTATGTGATTGGGGCTTTATTTACCCTCTTTATAGCCAGTCCATGTGCTTAACTGCCCGTTTTTCACCCCTGTGGCTGATTTTCACAACCGGGTATGCAAATTCCATATGCATTTGAAATTATAATTGGTTTGTGAATATCTGTCAGATACTTCTGTGCAAAAGGACCATTTTTGTGCCTCACTGGGCATATGCGTGCACAAATTCCTAGTTAGTCCGCATGCTTCTTTCAACTGAAAGCGCAAAAGTGGGCAGGTGAGAAATCACTAATGCAAATGTAAATTTTTGTACAACAGCTTTCGATTTGTTGCCTTCCCATTTCTATTTAGATACATAAAACTGGATTTAGGAGCTTAACTTATCATATAATTTTTTAAAAAATCTTTGATTCAGCTCCTTATCAATCCATCCAAGAGCAAGAAACCCGGAAAATGATACAAGGAAACCTTTTAACTGATAAGATTTCTAACTTAATGTTGCACACTGGAAAAGATTGGGAGGCTGAGTCCACTAGGATTTCTGTGAAAGTAACCATATTCCTTGAAGTTCAGCCCCATGGGAAATGTTGATTAATCTGTAGGTTCAAGAAAACTTTGGTACATTAACTTGGAAATAATAAAGCTAGATGCATAGTTCCATCTATTTAGAGTAGAATTAGCTGAGACTGCCATCCTCCTTTACAATGAGCAGTGTCTTGTTCAAGGAAAAGTCCCACTGGAATCAATGACATTGTATTAGGATGACTATACTATCCAATGTCAATAAATACATATGCCCATTATGCATCTTTGTTAAATATCTGTGGCGTGCTCGGTGCTGTACAAAACACACAACATAAGGTAGCATCATCTACTGGAAGGGCACTGGTCTTCAAGTTGTGAGAGCTAGGTTCTATCACTGAGCCACCTTTGCGGTGCAATCTGAAGCAAGTCAGAGGCCCAGAGAAATGATGTGTTACCCCCTCCACCTGTTGTCTCTTTACTGTGTGTTTGCACAGAGTGTGGTACAGTCAGGGCCCATTTCAGTTGGAGCCTTGGGGTGTTGTGGTAAGACAAATACAAAGAAATAATGTTGAATAAAAACCAGCTGTGCCATAAAGGGTGTTCAGTCTAGATGACAACACTTGGCAGAAACTTGTGTAAAAATAGCCACACTGCATCAAACACACGGTCCATCTATCCCAGGGTCCTGTCTCTGACAGTGGTCAGTGCCATATGCTCTAGAGGGAATGAGCTTGAGTAAAATAAAGGTAAGGGACCATAATTTGGTCGGTGCTCACTGAGCAGCCGGCACTAGGATATTTTATGTCATTTCACAGTTGTAGCAATGTAAGAGGAAGGAGATATTTTCCTTCTCACAGGTTCCTTAGCTGCCATCTGAATATATAGTAAATAATCAATCTACCCTGACATTTCAATGTATAGCAAGAAATGGGGAAATGTATAGAGTGATGATGGAAAATGAAGGGGAGTAATGGCCAGGGGACGTTAAAAGAGACAGCAATAAGAAAGAATGAAGAAAAAATGAAAACCAGTGAATGGGTCAGAGAGACAAAGATGGATAGATTAGATTAGATTGTTCTGATAAGAAAAATCAATAAGAGGTTCAGATGGGAGCTTTACAAATGCTAAACAATTCACTCAAGTCATGAACTGAGAAACATCCTGACTCACTACTGTATCTGCATTATTTTTTGAAGCAGTCAGAATTGCTCTGGCTTTCAGATAATATCCCACCCAGAGCTGCTATGGAACTCCAGGGAGCCAGATCAGAGTCATAAAAACAAAACTGTACCAGATATATATCGCCATACCTGATAACAAAGGCCAGGAAGGTAGGTAATTATTGCTCTTAGTTAATCTGAACCCTACATTATAATGGCATTTAATTGCACAAGTGTTTAAGGGGTGGACCATGCTCTGTGGCACTGCCCATAGTGTGTGTGCAGGGGGGAGTGTTGTAAATGCAGAAGCATCCCCATGGAAAAAAATAGAGCCAAAATTCCCTCTCAGCTCCCCGCTCCAGCAGTAGCTTGTTGCTGTTATATCCCCATCTCCTTCACATTGGTTCAGTCCTATTAGCTGATGCATTGGGTGAGTGGGAGGCATGGATTCATGCCTCTGCCCACTTCCTGCCCATGACTTGCATGGGCAGAGAAGTTTAACTGGCAATCTATCCTGAGGTCTTACAGTTATGCTGTTTCCTTAGCCAAGTTACTTCTCAAGCTCTTGCTCAGACACTGTAGAGTTCACCAAAGATGTTATGCACCTCTTTTATGTTCTGACCGGAGCCAAATCTGGTGCACTGAATGGCAGAATGCCTCTGAGGGACACATTCAGTTATTGTATTTCAGATCTTCCAAGAGGTCTTTTTCATACTTATTTCACTGAGACAAAGTTGAGCATGATTCCTTCACAGAAGTAGGTAGGCATTCATAGCAGATGACCATAGCATCTCAGACAGCATTGGGCAACCATTTGAGAGAGAAGGATCTGGTTAGTAAGAAAATGGAGATCTTCATTTCACTTCCATTCATAGCTTTTATCTTTTTCATCATTCACACATTCTTCATATGCATGGCGTCCAACTTATTTTTACTCTTAACAGTGATGGTCCACATTTCAGTCCCATATGTCAGGATACTGCCCATTGAAGCATTATATATCTTCATCTTCTTCTCTGTACTTATCAGGGTATACAGCTTGCAAAACACATTTATTAGCCAGGGGGACCCAAAAGCATTTAATGTTCTGAGCTTCTAGAGATGATGTAGAACATGAGATAAACTAGGGTCCCTTTTTCTTCGGGCATGTCTGCAAGAACATTGACTCCGCCAGAAACTCGGATATAAATCTACAGTGTTCCAGCATGATGAGCCATGGAGCTCTTGTGCAAAAGCACATGGTAGTGTGGACATGCTATTGAACAAGAACTCTTGTGCAAAAAGTTCTTGTGCAAGAAGCCTGCAGTGTAGACGTAGCCGATTCTTGATTAGACAGGCGGCAAGTACAATTATTGCTCGGGCTGGCTAACGATTGGTCATCTATTTTTATACTGCCTCCCCCATCCAGCCGTGTGTTTTTCTCATCCACTTTTCATGACTTCTCTTCTCGGTGGCGTGTTCCCCAGGAAATGAAAAAAGAGTTCTCAGTTCGAATTAGCTCCCCTGTGGTCTTTACCTTCACTTGCTCATGTGTGAAAACTACAAACTGATTTGCCTTCATAAGCATTGAACATCAAGTTAGCTGACCTCAGGGAAGAACACACATGTTTTATCTTGTGAAGAAAAGGCCCTTGAGCATTAATGAAATACATCCTTGCAACATCCCTGTCCTGGTCCTTAAGCAGGAGCCAGACAGCACTTAGGCCACATCTACACCTGGCTGGGAAGCCCCTGTCACAAGATATGTTCTCAAGGGGGTCAGTTTCCATCCCCTGTAAAGCCTCTTTATTTTGCCAGTGCTGTAAAAGGGTCATAATGTAAGACTTAGCTCCAAAGAATCTTGCTCTCACGTCCGTCCGGTCTATTCCTGCATTTGGCCTGACTGCAACAGAGCACTGCGTGAGGATCACACAGGAGCCAGTCAGGATTATATTTTTACATTTCAAGCCAATTTTGTCTGCCCTGGCCTTCAGGTATCTAAAAATAAAGCTTCTCCAACTGAATTTTCAACTTCCCCGAGCCAATCTGAAATGTCAAAGCTTGCCCACTCCCTCCCAGGAGTTGTCTCTCACGCCCTCTCCGTGTGTGGAGGAATCTTGTTAGAATTCAAGCAGACATCAAATTCTGATGGCTGAAAGTCCTTAACAAGCTCCAAAAACGTAAGCAAGCGAAATGGCCTGGGAGAAGAAGGATGAAATGCCCGTCAAAGGTCAGGATGAAATCTTGATAAAAGACATCCCGTCTCTCTGACCATCTAATTAGATGATTTGTATTCAGGTCCAAAAGCTATAGAGAGGCATGGTTTGTTTGAAATTCAAGGAGGACAAGAACACAGAATAATCAATATGGATATTTGTATTCTGCAATCAATAAAAGTTGTACTTTTTAATCAGTATAACATTGATTCCTCCTTTTTAAAAAAATGGGTGTAAGGAGATTTCAAACAAGATGCTGTCTAATTTGTTTTGATGTTCTTTATTTTGCTACTACCCAATGAGCAAACTGCATCCGTTTAAAAAAAATAACCCATTGTACATCCCTTCAAACAACTTCAGGAGGTGCATGTGTAGGGCACAGTTAGAATCATAGCATCATAGGGCTGGAACACACCTCAGGAGGTCATCAAGTCCAGGCCCCTGCCCAAGGCAGGACCAATCCCAACTAAATCAACCCAGTCAGGGCTTTGGCAAACCGAGACTTAAAAACCTCTAGGGATGAAGGTTCCACCACTTCCCTAGGTAACCCATTCCAGTACTTCACCACCCTCCTAGTGAAACAGTTTTTCCTAATTTCCAACCTAGACCTCTCCCACTGTAACTTGAGACCATTGCTCCTTGTTTTGCCATCCGTCACTACTGTGAACAGCCAGGAGTGGCCCAAGGCGGGCTATGGCAGCTGGCGCCCCAGGCGGAACGCGTGATCGGTGCCCCCGCCTGCAGGGCCGTCAATGGACTGACGTCATCACCAGGCGCCCCGTGACGTCATCATTGGGCGCCCCAGGCGCCCCGTTGAAGGTGGCACCCTACGCGGCAGCCGAGTCCGCCTATAGTCACGGGCCGCCCCTGTGAACAGCCTCTCTCCATACTCTTTGGAACCTCCCTTCAGGAAGTTGAAGGCTGCTATCAAATCCCCGCTCACTCTTCTCTTCTGCAGACTAAACAAACCCAAGTCCCTCAGTCTCTTCTCATAGGTCATGCGCTCCAGTCCCCTAATCATTTTGGTCACCCTCCGATGGACCCTCTCCAATGCATCCACATCCTTTCTGGGGGCGGGGGGAGAGGGGGGGAGCACAGAACTGCACACAAGACTCCAGATGTGGCCTCACCAGAGCTGAATAAAGGGGAATAATCACTTCTCTAGATCTGCTGGCAATGCTCCTCCTAATGCAACCTAATGTGCCATTAGCCTTCTTGGCTGCAAGGGCACACTGTTGACTCATATCCAGCTTCTCAGTAGATGTGTCCCTTGGTACAAGCTCAACCTATACATTTCAGCTCTCTACGGGTATGTCTACACTACAAAGTTAATTCGAACTAACAGCCGTTAGTTCGAATTAACTTTCATAGGCGCTACACATACAAACCGCTAGTTCGAACTTTAATTCAAACTAGCGGAGCACTTAATTCGAACTAGGTAAACCTCATTCTACGTGGACTAATGCCTAGTTTGAATTAAGTAGTTTGAATTAAGGGCTGTGTAGCCACTTAATTCGAACTAGTTGGAGGCTAGCCCTTCCCAGTTTGCCCTGGTGGCCACTCTGGGCCAAACCAGGAAAACTCTTCTGCCCCCCTCCCAGCCCTGGAGCCCTTAAAGGGCCACGGTCTGGCTACACTGCTTGTGCCAGTTGCAAGCCTGCCAGCACCCAGCCAGCAGACCCTGCACCTGGCACGGGATGAGCCAGCCACACGCTGCCACCCAGCCCTACCCCTCTTCCCAGGACCAGGCTGGCGGCTCCCAGGAGCCTGCCCGGGGCCGCAAAAGGCGAGCGCCCGCCTGGTCTAGTGCGGAGATCGTGGACCTCATTGAGGTTTGGGGGGAAGCCTCCAACGTCCACGATCTCCGCACTAGCCACAGGAACGCGGCCGTCTACAGCCGCATGGCTGCCAGCCTGGCCACCAGAGGCCACATGCGGACCCGGGAGCAGGTCCGCTGCAAAATTAAGGACCTGCGGCAGTCCTACTCCAGGGCCTCCCAGCCAGGGGCCGACACGGAGGCCTCCCCCCCCTTTGAAGCCCTGGACCACATCCTGGGGGCTCACGCCATCCATGCCCCCTGGGTGGTGATTGACTCCGGGGCAGAGGGCCCCGTCCCTGACACCGAGGAGGAGGAGGACGCCAAGAGCCAGGAGCCTGCAGGGAGCCTGCCCAGGACCCACGAGGCATCCCACAGAGCACATCGGCTGTGTCGTCCGAGGCCGAGAGGGCTCCACATGTGAGTGCCATCATGCTCCCCCTTATGTGTGGGGTGGGGAGAGAGGGAGCCCAGGGACCGTGCACCTGGGCCTTGTCCACCATGGAGCAGCAGCTGGGTGTCATGCAGGGGCCCTGGCCTTGCAGAGGGGGGCTGGGTTTCACCCACCGTGTCCCCAGGGAGAACTGACCACTGCTCTTGTTTCACCACAGCCGCAGCACCTGGGACTGCAGGGCACAACACCTCGCCTGCAACAGCCACCCGCACCCGGGCCAGCAGGTGCACCAGGAACCAGGAGGATTACCAGTGGTGGAACCTGCGGCTCCTGGAGCACCAGCTCCGCACCCAGGACTACTGGGTCTGGGAGGACCTGCGGCTGCGGCAGCGGAGTTTGGAGGCGCTGGAGGAGCAGGGCCGTGCCCTCAGAGGCCATCTCCAGACCTTGGTGGACAGGTTCCTGCCTCCTGCTCCGGCCCCTGCGGCCATCCCAGCTCTCGCTCCTCCTCCCACCCCTGCTCCCCCTCCCGCTTCCTCCGCACCCCCTGTCCCTCCTGCCCCACCCTCCACACCTCCCCCCAACGCCCCCGCACCTGCAGTGCTGCAAGACGGGAGAGCCAGCAGGACCCCCAAGCCTGAGCTTTCCCTTCCCTTCCTCCCCTTCCTCCCCCTTCTAGCTCCCTCCTCCCAGGTTTCCCCCTCCCCTCTCCCACCCTCATTCTTCCCTCCCCCCACCCCAGTTATGTAAAATAAAAGACATTTTTGTTGGCAAAACAGGTGTGTTTATTTTACATTAGGAAGGGGGGTTAGGGAGGAGAAAGGGGAAGGAGGGGAGGGTGGAAGAAGGCCCCAGTGGGGCATGCAGGGAGAGTTCAGTCCTCCTCCTTCACCTGGAAGCTTTCCCGCAGGGCTTCCCGGATCCGGACGGCCCCCCGCTGGGCCTCCCGGACAGCAGCGGTGCGGGGCTGAGCGTACTGGCCAGCCATGCGCTCAGCCTCAGCCATCCAGGCTGGCAGGAAAGCCTCCCCCTTCCGCTTGCACAAATTGTGCCGCACGCAATATGCTGCCACCACGGGAGTGATATTGTGCTCGGCGAGGTCGAGGCGCGTGAGGAGGCACCTAAATCTGGCTTTCAGGCATCCAAAGGCCCCCTCGATCACGATGCGGGCCCTGGTGAGCCTGGCATTGAAGGCCTGGTGGGAGGGGTTGAGGTGCCCCGTGTACGGCTTCATGAGCCAGGGCTGTAGGGGGTAGGCTGCATCCCCCACCAGGCAGACGGGCATGTCCATGTCCCCAACCCTGATGTGGCGGTCGGGAAGAAGGTCCCGGCCTGCAGCCTCTGGCACGGAGGAGTTCGGAACACCCTGGCGTCGTGTGCCTTGCCGGACCAGCCCGCATTAATGTTTGTGAACTGGCCCCGGTGGTCACACACGGCCTGCAGGAGCACGGAGAAGTACCCCTTTCGGTTGATGTACTGGGAGGCCTGGTGTTCTGGGGCATGGATGGGGATGTGTGTCCCATCGATGGGCCCCCCGCAGTTGGGGAAGCCGAGGGCACCGAACCCCCGGATGACGGCGTCCGGGTCGGTGAGGCGGACCACCCTGCGGAGCAGCACCCGGTTGATGGCCTTGACCACCTGCAGAGAGACACAGCAAACCACGAATCACTGGGGCGCCCGGGTGGCTGGGAGTGTTCGTTCCCTGGCACTGCCCGTGCCCCACTCCCAGAAGCAACCCCCGTGGGCGGTGTGTAGTACGGCCGGGACAGACCAAACCCTCCCGTGTGGGGCACTGTCGCCTCCTCCCCCGGCCCCGTTTTCCCTGGGGCGGCCCATCCCCTCCTTGCAGCTGCCCTCCCCCCCGGCCCAGTGGCCAGTGAATGCCGTACCTGCATGAGCACTGCTCCGACGGTGGATCTCCCCACGCCGAACTGGTTCCCGACGGATCGGTAGCTATCCGGCGTGGAGAGCTTCCAGAGGGCGATGGCCACATGCTTCTGGAAGGGGATGGCGGGCCTCATGCGAGTGTCCCGTCGCTGCAGAGCAGGGGCGAGCCACTCGCAGAGCTCCAGGAAGGTGTCCCTCTTCATCCTGAAGTTCTGGGTCCACTGTCTGTCTCCCCAATGCTCCAGGACGATGTGGTCCCACCAGTCGCTGCTGGTGTCCAGACGCCAGATGCGGCGGGGCACGCTGGCGTCCGGGTGGTGCTGCGGCTCCTCCATGGCCTCCAGGGAGGCCAGGTGGAGAGGCAGGGCGCTGACGTGCACCAGGTGGTGCCAGGCAGCCTCCAGCCATTGCTGGCAGGCTTGCAGCGGCAAGTCCAAAAACTGCACCAGAAAGCCCAGGGCGAACTCTGGCTCCATGGTGCCAACTGCGGCGGCGTCCCCAATGGGAAGCACCGACACAGGCAGGCGCAGAGAAAAACGCTTTGCTGTCCCTCGGCGAGGTAGGCAAGCAAGCGGAAAAGCTGAGAACCGGCTGTCAGGGGGTCCCTTTAAGCACGAGCCTCAGATAGCCTCAGACAGCAGCCACACAAAGCAACTACTGACCTGATGCCCTGCGGAACCGGTTTCAGCTGCCCTTAAATGCGACCCAGCGTCCAATCAGTGTGGACGCACTTGTTCGAATTAGCAAAATGCTAATTCGAACTAGTTTTTAAGTCTAGATGCGCTAATTCGAATTAGCACTAAGTTAGTTCGAATTAGTGCTGTAGTGTAGACATACCCTAGGACTCTAGGTCTATCACTGGGTGTGGCAACCACTTCACAGCCATCTCAACTGCTATATAAATGATCATGTGTATTTCAATTTAAAACCTGCTTACTTTTAGTACAGAGGATATCACCGTGCCATGGCTGTCCCCGTGCCATGGAGTCCTCTCATCCAGATTTATTTTGCCACCTCTGGGTGGCAGCTGCACCTGATGCTTCTCCAGGAAAGTCATGGGTTTGGCCTCATCATAGGATATGCCAGGTATGGTCTTTTGCTCATCCTATGAGGCTTAGAGGTAGATTTTAAATAGGCGTACATGTCTTGAACTAACTAAAATCTCATTTACTTTTCTCATGTTGGTGGGTCCTATCTAAAAGGTCTCCTTCCAGTATGGCATGCCCCTGGAGCCTTAGTATCTGAGGGTACGTCTACACTACCACACTAGTTTGAACTAGGGTGGCTAATGTAGGCATTCGAACTTGCAAATGAAGCCCGGGATTTAAATAACCTACCTGCAAGGAGGTTTAACGGTAGTTCGAATTAGGAGCTTTAATTCGAACTACCTACTCCGTGCCGCGTGTAGCCGCGGGCAGGTAGTTCGAACAACAGGACATTTAAAAATGGAGGCGCCTGGGAACATGCAAATGAAGCCCGGGATATTTAAATCCTGGGCTTCATTTGCAAGTTCGAATGCCTACATTAGCCACCCTAGTTCGAACTAGGGTGGCAGTGTAGACATACCCTGACAGTGATAGCCCAAATAATCCTGACCCACTTAAAGGGTTCTGGTGTCACTGAGATTAGAACATGCTCCGGAGAATATCAGGATACCATAAGATCAGAACCCTTGTTCCTAGGGAGTTTTTGAAGCTATGCAATGAACTGATGTGATTCAGAGAAAACCCCTCAACTCTGGCAGATTAACAGTAAGCTTTGCACTATAATATTGTCTTGGGTTTTGCTAATTGATTATCAAAGTGCTACGAGAGAACTAGATTTGATGCAACTTAGACTTGACATAACCCATAGCCATTTTGTGCATTTAGCCGCCGTAAGCAGGATGCAAGGACACCATATATCAGGAAGAATTTGGCCTTGCTTAGGCAGACAAAAACAACTGCTGGGCTCCAGTGTTACAGATTCATGAGAATGAAAAGGGAGAGTGAATAGCTGACCTTTGTCTGGGTGCCTCTGCCTGTAAGTTAATTTGCTAGGACCGCTTTGCTGATAAGTAGAAATTATGAGTTCTTCGCACTTGCTAGAAAAACCCCGTCCCTCTGCTCCCAGGTCCTTGCCCTCCAATTCTCCCCAGTTCTCAGGGTGTCCCTCAGGTGTTTGAGATCTGTCCCCGCCCCCATGAATACTCTGACCCCTCATTTTCTCATGCTTCATAGCTCTCAGGGGCTCCACCTTTTTCTTGCCAAAGGGAAGTGTCAGTGCAGGAGACTGGAAATATTTCCATCATCACCACCTACCCTAGCTATCTCCAGTGCACTGAAGTGTTTGAATTTTAACCCCTCCCCACCCCAAAACAAACCCCTCATGTTTCCTGGGATTGGGAAGGGGCACTTCTATGTTGGGGAGGCTCACTGGGAGCTGTGGGGGGGGGGGGTGTGTTTTCAGGCATGGGCTGCACACAGAGACCCTCTGTCTCCTCTCCCCAAGGAGTGCACAGAGGCATTCCAGCAGTAACAAGTCGCTTCTGGGAGCGGCGTGAGGCCCATGGCGTGCAGGCAGCGTGCTTCAGCTCTGCTGTCCTAACATCAGGGAGCTGCCTATGGTAAGCACCTCCTGGCCAGAGCCTGTACCTCACACCCCCTCCCACACTCCAAGCTCCTCCTCCATCCAAACTCCCTCCCTGACCCCTCCCCCATCCCCCGATTACTTGGTAGAAATGTGCGGCCCATGACGACTTACCATAATTCATGAATTGGTCCCCCTACAAAAATTGTCCAACCCTGGACTAGGCCTAGCTAGGAGCCTCAAGGCTCAGAGTGGTTCTGTCAGTAGAAGCCGAGGAAGAGCTAGCAGTGATGCTGGTGAAATATTGTTTTCCTCTCATTGCAGGTTCTTCCTTGTGGTATTCAGGAAAGGAAACGAGAAGCAAACAAAACCGACCTTCCTGCTTCATCTAACTTCCAGTCCACTGAGGAAGCAGGTCCTAAATCCATCGTCGTTTTTAACTTTGTTAATTATATTACGCTGTTTGGGAGGGGGAAACCTGCATCAGTTTGCACGGTTAGATCTCTTAATCTGGCACTCAACTCCCATGATTGGTTCATTAGGATGAAAGTGGTCTAAATTAGAGATACATTACCAGTGTGATAAGATCAGCTAGTTAATTACAGGCAGGCCCTTGGAGATTGCTTACTTTTGTGCTCTAATTACTTCAGCTGAAGACAAACCTCCTCTTCCTACCTTCCAAGTCTATTAATAATGTGCTACACAGAACAAGTTTGTCTTTTAAATGTGGCAGTAAGTAAATGAGAGGAATGCATGCTCTTTCTCTGCCACAACAATGATCACATGCAGACTCAAATCTAACTGCTCACTTCCCCCCCCTCCCTTCCCACTTGTGCTTGCACAGAGAAAACTTTGAGATGCTTGTACAATCTGAATCAGCTGGCCTCTTTGATAATGCCCCATGCAATGTGGTCATCTAGCCCGAGTGGTCGTGGACTGGATATTTTGCTATATCTAGCTAAACAATCATCTATCTATTCAGTCCATGCCTAACATTCAAATAACGTACGCTGGGTCTTCTCAGGTTGGTACCTATCATGCGATGGGTTTAGTTAAAAATAAAGCAAAATATTTTCATTTTGAACCAACACCCATTCGCAGATCATTACCAGCACAGTTTGCAGCCCATATTCTCAACTATTATTTTATTAGACCTGATAAATTAACTAATATTAGGCCCAAGGGTGAGATTGGGGAAGAAATAGGGGTACTGTATTCCCTTAATCCTCAAACCCAGCCAGAGACTAGAGTATCTGGGATTTGTGCTAAAGGAGCAATGGGGGCTGCTGGGCAGTGTTCCCTGTAAGCTGTGTGCTTTTGCGGCCACTCAGGAGAGATTCAAATGCTGCCCAGCTGGGTTTTGTGTTTCTCCTGGTGGTGCACATTCACCTATGACTCAGGGCACATAAACATTTATACTGCACGTGGATGGAGAAAATCTGCACACAAATGAAAAAGATTAGAGGGAACATTGCTGCTGAGGGGCTGAACACTTTGGAAAATCATAGAATCATAGAGGATTATGGTTGGAAGAGACTTCAGGAGGTCATTGAGTCCAACCCCCTGCTCAAAGCAGGACCAACCCCAACTACATCATCCCAGCCAGGGTTTTGTCAAGCCGGGCCTCAAAAACCTCTAAGGATGGAGATTCTACCACCTTTCTAGGTAATCCAGTTCTTCACCACCCTCATAAAAAAATTGAGATAAAATCCCATTCTTATGGAAGTCAATGTGGAGATTTGGAATAGAGATAATCCTTTGGATTTCCACTGGGACAGAATTCCACCCATGGTCTTTTGATTACAAGTATGAGTTTTGCTATTGGTATGATTAGGGGGCTGGAGCACATGGTTTACAAGGAGAGGCTGAGGTATTTGGGCTTATTTATTCTACATAAGAGAAGAGTGAGAGGAGATTTGATAGCAGCCTTCAACTACCTGAAGGGGGGCTTCAAAGAAGATGGAGAGAGTGGTGAAAGAGGACAGAACGAGGAGCAATGGTCTCAGGTTGCAGCAGGGGAGGTCTAGGCTAGATATTCGGAAAAACTATTTCCCTAGGAGGGGGGTGAAGTACTGGAATGGGTTCCCTAGGGAAGTGGAGGAATCTCCATCCCTAGAGGTTTTTAAGTCCTGGCTTAACAAAGCCCTGGCTGGGATGCTTTAGTTGGGATTTGTCCTACTTTTAGCAGAGGTTGAGGTCTCTTTCAACCCTATGATTCTATATGGAAATTTGACAGTACTTTTTCATCTGACTAATTGAATCACTCTTGACTCAAGGCCCAGCATGCTGAAGATGCACTAGGCATCTGAAAATGTCAACCTTTGGTGTAATGCACACTCAAGGTCCTAGAGGACTTGTGATCATTAAAGAATTATGGCCCTTTTTAGCAGTGATGGGGTATTTGCCCAGATAGCCTGGCCAAATGCTATCTGGCACATATCTGACTTCCCAGACTTCCCATGAAGGTGGTATTCTTCTTGTATACCATTCTTTGTAAACAGCTGCCGTATTCCACGCTAGAGATGGCTGAATTTCAATGACCAGTATAGCGATTCTTGTACATAAATAATTTGTAAAGTTTTAGTGTAGTATATTATCTATTAGCAGTATGCAAGTACATACTTTATTAAGTGTTGTTTCTTCACAGGTTACTTGAGAGAAGCAGGTTCCCCTTAAAGAAACAATATGGAACGCTGACAGTGTGAAGAGAACTCTGACAAGTGTAACAAATAATTTACTGGGCTCACATCCTGATAAATGGTGAGTGCATGTTCTGTTTGACCAGAACACAACTTTAATATAAATGGTTATGACATTTTACTGCATTAAGAGAAACATTTCATGGCTACAGCTTTTATTTGACTGAAGCAGATGCTCAGTGCCATATAAAGGTTTCTGCTTTATAAAATCTAACCTTTTTGTATTTTTGGTTATTTCAGCCATCTGAACCAGGCTAGTTTTAGTAATAATAAAGATAGATTATAATTCTTAGAAAAAAACATGACTTAGGTATTGGCTTTTAAAATAGCCCGGTTAACACTAATTCATATACAAACTCTACATTCCAGAAAGTCAGAATCTTTAATAGAAAGATTAAAATAACAGACTTCATTTTGCCTCCCTATCATTTGCCACAAAAGACTACAAGAAAATGGAATTTAAACCAAAGAGAAATTTTTCATTTCATAGACTTTGAGGCCAGAACGGCAAACATGACCATCTTGTCTGATTTTTTTCACATTTCCACGGAATTTCAGTAACCCATTCCTGTAACAGACACAACTTTTGGCCGACTTACTGAAGTCCTCAAATTATGATTTAAAGATTCCAAGTTCAGGCCGCATTTACTCAAACCTCCATGTTACCCATGCCCAACACTGCAGAGGAAGGCAAAAACCTCCTAAGACTCTGCCAGTTTGTCCTGAGGGAAAAAAATCCCTTTGCAACCTGAAATATCACAGACTGGTAGACCTGGAGCATGTCTACAACACACTACGTCTACACAGTTTTCCTCTTCCGCAAAAGCCTATGAAAATGAAGCATGGATTAGCATATCACTGAGCTTCATTTGCATAATTAATTAGGAGCTGTTTTTGCGCAAAAAGGCGCCATCTACACAGCGCCTTTTTGCACAAAAAATCTCCTCTTGAGCAAGAGCCGTTCTTCCTAATTTTTTCAGGAAGAACGGCTCTTGCGAAAGAGGGGGTTTTTGCGCAAAAACGGTTCCTAATTAATTATGCAAATGAAGCTCGGCAATATGCTAATCCACGCTTCATTTGCATAGGCTTTTGTGGAAGAGGGAAGCTGTGTAGCTGTAGTCCTAGCCAGACAGCTGCATAAGAATTGACTGCAATAACCCAGAGCCCTCCCTGCCTAGAGTCCCATCGGGCCATTGAGATATTTTCTACTAGCAGTCACAGAAGGACCACATGCCATTGTAGGTAATCTCATCATACTGTTCCTCCATAAATATATCAAACTCATCTTAGAAATGTTAGGGGTTTTTTGCCCCTACTGATATAGTCTAATGAAATAGACTGGTACTAGAAATTATAGCAAGCTCTGCAAAGCTTGTCTTTGGAAATGGAGTTTCTTCTAGCCAGCTGGGTTTTTTTTCCTATCTATGGAATTAATATGGCCCCCATTAGTTCAGTATTTAAGCACCTGGTGATCATTAATATATTTACCCTAACAATAGCCTCAGAGACAGTTAAATGCATTTTAACAAGATACTCTTTGACAAGTCCCTCAGCAAAAGCTTTTTAGCAAAACATGCAGTCATGGGCTAACAGGGATGTCTTCTCACTGCATGAGTCCAGGGTTGAAATACAGCGGAAAAAAGGTAGGAATAAAAGGTCAGTTTTTCACAGTGGAGAGAGGTCAATAGGGGTATTCCCCAAGGATCTGCATAAGGACCAATTCTATTCTGGTCTCCTGGGATAGAGTAGTTTTGCTAATTGTGATTGCATACCTAGAATTTTCAGGTATGCCCATTGAACCATATTCAGAAATGGCCTGGAAAAAAGGACAAAAAATGAGGTGGAAATGTTTACAGAAGATACAAAATTACTCAAGATCTTTAAATCCAAAATGGACTGTGAAGACTTTCAAAGGAATCTTACAAAATGGGGAGACTGAGCAACAAGATGGCAGATGAAATTCATTGTTGATACACACAAAGCAATGTACATTGGAAAGCATAACTCCAACCATACATACAAAATGGTAGGGTCTAAATCAGCTGTGACCACTCAAGAAAGAGATCTGGGGGTCAGCATGAATACATATGAAAATCTGCTCAATGTGCAGCAGCAGGCAAAGAAGCTAACTTTCTGCTAGGGACCTTTAGGAAAGAGAGAGCTAATAAGATAGAAAATATCTTAGCGCCACTATATAAATCTATGGTACACGTCACCTGGAATACTCTTATGCAGTACAGGTTACCCCATCTGAAAAGAGATATATTAGAAGTGGAAAAGATACAGAAAAGGACAACAAATAATGATTAGGGGTAAAGAACATCTTCCATATGAGGAGGAATTGAAAAGACTGGGACTTTGCAGGTTAGAAAGAGAGAACCAAGGGACAAGGAGGAATATGATAAAGAAATATGATTGATTGCGATGGGCAGTCTAGGCTAGTAAGTGGGCCACATGAGTGGCTCTCCTTCATCTCAGTGGGCTGCAAAATTGTTATAACCAAGATGGTCTCCCAGGATAGGGTGGTTTTGCTAACTGTGATTGCGTACCTAACATTTGCAGGGTATGCCCATTGAACCATAAGCACTTGGATTGGATGAAGAGGTAGCACACATCTCCAACAGTCAACGTTGTGTGCAATCAGCATGTACCTCACTGCACACACTCTTGCTTTATGTGTGTGTCACTTTAGCCATACCCATAGGAGAAAACCCCCCCTACATATATGGAAACCTGTGGAATCTGGCAACCTTGTGCATGAAGAATGGTAAACAAAATGTTTCACGGGCCACACACAGAAACCCAATGGGCCACATGCTGGCTGCAGGTCGCAGGTTGCCCACCATGGGTCTATGTAATCATGAAAGATGTGGAAAAATGAATTGAAGTGTTATTTACCCCTTCCCATAAAACAAGAACCAGAAGTTACCCAATTAAATTCTAGGCAGCAGATTTAAAACAAACACAAAGAAGTACTACTTCATACAACATAGTTAACCAGTAGAAGTCATTGCCAGGAGATGTTGTGAAGGCCGAGAACATAACCAGGCCCGAGAAAAAATTAAGTTCATGGAAGCCAGTTCTATCGACGGCTATTAGCCAAGGTGGTCAGGGACACAAAAGAGGGATAATAGCATAGAGTTAAAGATGGGGAACCAAAGTTCAGAGAAGCTAAGTGACTTATTTTAGGTCTTATAAGATCTATATAGAATCATAGAATACTAGGACTGGAAGGGACCTCGAGAGGTCATCGAGTCCAGTCCCCTGTCCTCATGGCAGGACCAAATACTGTCTAGAAAATTCCTGATAGACATTTATCTAACCTACTCTTAAATATCTCCAGAGATGGAGATTCCACAACCTCCCTGGGCAATTTATTCCAGTGTTTGACTACCCTGACAGTTAGGAACTTTTCCTAATGTCCAACGTAAACCTCCCTTGCAGTTTAAGCCCATTGCTTCTTGTTCTATCCTCAGAGGCCAAGATGAACAAGTTTCTCTCTCCTCCTTATGACACCCTTTTAGATACCTGAAAACAGCTATCATGTCCCCCCTCAATCTTCTCTTTTCTAAACTAAACAAACCCAATTCTTTTAGCCTTCCTTCATAGGTCATGTTCTCTAGACGTTTAATCATTCTTGTTGCTCATCTCTGGACCCTCTCCAATTTCTCCACATCTTTCTTGAAATGCGGTGCCCAGAACTGGACACAATACTCCAACTGAGGCCTAACCAGCGCAGAGTAGAGCGGAAGAATGACTTCTCGTGTCTTGCTCACAACACACCTGTTAATGCATCCCAGAATCATGTTTGCTTTTTTTGCAACAGCATCACACTGCTGACTCATATTCAGCTTGTGGTCCACTATAACAAAGAACAAAGAATCAAACTAGGTCATATAAAGCCCAGGCAACATTGGACCTTCCTTCCTCTGTTTGCCTCCACAGATGGGAACTAAGTTGGGCCAGAGAGGGTCCACACATTTCAAAATGTTAAATGACTAATCACTTAGGGTGTTAAATTTGAGGCACCTTAAAGGGGCCTTATTTTCGAAAGTGCAAAGAACACTTCCTCTGGAAACCAGGCCCATTTAAGGCATTTCAGGTTGGACACCCAAAAATCCCTAGGTTCGAGGACAGCTAGCAAGCACAATCCACTTGGAGAGAGATTTTATCATTTCTGCTTATTTTAATGTTCACACTGTAAATGTCTATTCAGTGGAGTTACCCTTTCTCACCAGTACATCTTTTCAAAATCTTTCTCCTCTGAAGCTGTGGTATAACATGATCCACCCATCCCTCCTGTACACTCGAGATATAACTATTTATTGAGAAGCTGTCAGGGTGCATTAGGGTAAATCCTTAGGACCCTGGCCCTGTGCTGGAAAGAGACCCCATATTTGTCAGCACATTGTTCATAGCTAGTGGTTGAAGGCTGGGTGCTAATGCTACTGCAGTGTGGGAGACCCAGAATGACCTAACAGCCACCTATGACTGTCTTTTCAAACATGGAGAGTTGAACATAGTTGCCTTTGGGTACGTTTCCATTTGGAGCTGGGGGTTTGATTTCCAGGTCAAGGAGAGATACTCCTATTAACTGTTATTGAGCAACAGCAAGTAGCCGGAGTGCATAGACATCCTGGCTACGTCTACACTGCGCATTGTTGCACAATGAGATATGCAAATGAGGCACGGGGATGAATATCACTGTGCCTCATTGGCATACCTATTGAGCTGCCATTTTGCGGCATGGGCTTTTGCGCAAGAAGGAGCTGTCTACACTGCTCTTTCTTGCGCAACAAAAATGCTCTGGCGCAGAGCCGTTCTGCCGCTTATTTTCAGGAAGAACGGCTCTGAGCAAGAGGGGTTTTTTGCGCAAGAAGGAGCAGTGTAGACAGCTCCTTCTTGCACAAAAGCCCATGCCGCAAAAATGGCAGCTCATTAGGTATGCAAATGAGGTGAGCGATATTCATCCCTGCACCTCATTTGCATATCTTATTGCGCAACAATGCACAGTGTAGACGTAGACCCTGAGTACAAACCTGCCTGGACCCTACGCTACTATGGTTATATGATTATTTATAGTATGCTCACTTGAGGAGAGCTAGCACAAGTATGTTCGGTCAAGCTGGGAGCCACACACCCCCAGAGCCTATTAGAGGTACACCTATTGTATGGTGGACATTTTTCAAAATTAAATGTTTTCATTTTTCCATTAGCAATGACTTTGTTTCAAAATTAGACCGATAAAGTGGCTGATATAATACCCTTTTGGGACCATCTTCTATTAATGAGAGAGACAAGCTTTTGAGCCACACGCAGCTATCTTGTCTTTTGCTGTGCTTCTGAGAGTAGCTTTCCCAGACCTGAAGAAGAGCTTTGTGTAGTTCAAAAGCTTGTGTTATTCCCCAACAGAAGTTTTACAATACTATATATTCCTTCACTCACCTCGTCGCTCTAATATCCTGGGACCAACATGGCTACAGCAAAACTTTGTTTAAAAATAACATTCAACTTGACTTTCCTAAAGAAATAATACAGTAAAACTCCAATAGTCCGGCATCCAATAGTCCGGCACTCCTGATAGTCCGGCATCAAAATGGCAAGAGCCTAGTGAGTGAGCTTCGGCAAAAAATGAGTCATAAGGTAACAGAGGCAGCAGCTGAACTGAGCAAAAAGGGTAAAAAAGGCTTAAAAAAACTAAAACATTACAGTATACTGTATACAGTATGTACAATAAAAAGGGTTAAGAACACTTTATATACAGTATATAATGTATACAGTATATATATAACCTGCTTATAGTACCTCCTGATAGTCCGGCATATCTGATAATCCGGCACCACCTAAGTCCCATAGGTTCCGGATTATCGGAAGTCTACTGTATTAACTGCTCAAACTGAAGCCAAATATTCTGGACCAAACAAAAAAGTTCATTTGTCCCAAAACATGTTTTCTTTTTTCCTTTTTCAAATATTGACGCTAATGAAAATTTAGAAAAGTTTTGGCTCAACATAGAATAATTGTATTTTTGAATTTCCAGCAAAGCAAAAAATTTAAAAAATCAAAAAACCCAAACTAATTATTTTTCCAATTTCAAAATCAAGATTGGATTTTTTTCTAAAAGATCTGCTCTAAGAGTTTTTGGGGGAAGTTCTAGGGCCTGTGTTATACTGGAGGTCAGACTAGATGATTACAATGATCCTTCTGGCCTTGGAATCTGTTAATTTGTGACAATGGTTTCTAACTCTAGTACTACTGAGCTGTTACTATTACCACAGTGCTTACAAGCCCTACTACTGCATTTAGGCCTGGTTCCTTCACACCAGGATAAACATAGATAAAAAGAGTGTTCCCTCCACTCCCAAAGAATTTATCTTCTAATGGTTTGCCTACACAGAGACACCCAGGAAAATCAATCCAAATTTAACGTGGATTTGTTAACAGCATTAAACCTCTGTGTGGATTCAGAATTAGGGCTTGTCTACACTATGGAGAAGATCGACCCTCCAGAAATCAATCTTCTAGCATTTGATTGATCAGGTCTAGGTTGATTCCCAGATCGAATACTGAGGCCAGCCCCTGCCGGCGTTGTGAACCCTTCATTCTGTGAAGAGTAAGAAACTGATGGGAGTGTGTGCTCCCATCAGCCTCTTACAGTGTACATGCTGCAGTGGCTCGGCTTAAGTGAAGCAAAATTCAGCTCTGCCTTTTGTATAGCTGGATGGCATACCTTAAGCCGACCTGCCAAGTCTAGTGTAGACCAGTCCTTAAAGAAGCCTGTATTCAGTTGAGCTTACTTCACTTCCCATTGAATTAATGCAGTTTAATGAATCCACTTATCTTCAGGTGCTTACTGATGACCCGTCTGCCTTCTTGTTTTTTCCCTTTGATTTTTTCATAACCTCTGTTCCTTGTTTCCCGCCCCCCTCCTTTTTTTCCTTCACCCTTCTCCCCAATTTATCTGCACATCCTAAACTCAAAACTCCAGTCATCTGAAGAAGTGGGCTGTGCCCACGAAGAAAGCTCATGATACCATCTACATCTTTTGTTAGTCTATAAAGTGCTACCAGACCAGTTTTTGTTTTTAAGTTTATCCACTTTATATTCGCACTTTTAGTTCATTTGGATTAATTTTCCTGAGTGTCCCCATGTAGACAAGCTCCAAGTAAAACACTGTTATAGCCTAGGACTGACAGAACCATAGGACTTCAATGGAATCTGATCCCCTGATTCTCTAACCTTCCTTTTAAAACTCCAGTTTAGCTTGGTTCATCTTCCGGGCATGTGGTATGGCTTGTCTATTCTTTAAAAGCGTGAGTCCAAGGATTATGAGTGTGTTGAATTCTCTTTGTAATAGATCTGTTGATTGGAATTAATTGCATAGTGGGGATTTAGGCAGTTTTCAGGATTGTATAGAGAGAATATGTGATTATGTATACATTTATTTTTATTTTCTATTTTTCTGTAATGGAGACTGCCAGTCCCAAGGTCCAGGGACCCTCTGTTCACAATAACCTTACAACAGGAAAAAATTGAGAAAATGATTTAATTTAAACTTCCAAATTCAGTCTGCCCTCCCAGATCCTCATTTAAGTGGTTTCCCATCTTCTTGTTCTGATGTTATATGTTTGTATGCCTAGAATTTTGAGTAGGCATATTCTAGCAAGTCAAAAGAATGAAGCAGCCAAATGTAGTGCAGATAGGCCTTCTTTATTTAAAAAAAGGTCAAAATACATAGGTCTGTTTGTAAGTTGACTAAATTCCATTGACTAATACCATGAAGATTTGTGCAGATAGAAAACTTTTCTCTTTCACCAGCAGCAGGTATGCCAATAAAAGCTATTCCCTCACTCCCCTTTATTGCTTTGAAATTCCATTGGCAGTTCTCCTTGCAGAGTACTTCCAAGATGATGTGGCTCTTAATTTCAGTAGATTGGCACTAATGACTAGATTCCCGATTTTTCAAACAGACAATAGCAGAAATGCCTTTGCTAATGAACAATTGGGCTCCTAATCTCCAGATGCAGATATCATGAATGCATATGGAAATTGTCAGTTTCCATGCACAAAAGACCAATTTTGCATTGAGACTGTTATTTTTAAAGAGGCAAAAGGGGGTTAGGTGCTTATATTCCCATGGCAGTTTGATATCTGACGCCCTTAAATTGTTTTGAAAATTGAAGACTTAGCTGTTCATTTGCATATGCAAATACCTGAGTTGCATGACGCTAACTGCTTATACAAAACAGTTCTACATCCCTTTTGGGAATGCCTATAAATATTCAGAATTAAGGCTTCTTGGAGCTTTTAAAAATATAAATATAACTAAGAAAGATTGCTTGTTTTTGCCTCCATTTGTTTTATAAAGATATTGAAACTTCAGCTTATGTATTGATTTCCTTCCTTTCTCCTCCTCTCCCACATTACTAACTTGTATCCCTGTAGTCTCCTTTTAAGTACAAAATTCAGTTACAAGATTTTTGACTCACACCAGGTCTTGGGAATGCATCAATTTAATGGCTTCCTGCCCAATTTCATATTGATTTCAAAATTGTATTTTTTTGCATGCCAGGTGTACATGGTGGTGCATCTATGCATCTGAAGGATAAACTGGATTGACAGCCTCCCCCATGTCAGGGCGCTAGTTTTATTTAATGGTGTACTTCTCTGTCATAATTTAAAAATCAAGGGACTTGGGCTTTAATATTTATACACAGAATTTTTGGAAAGCTGTTTCCAATGTACAAACTCTTTCAAGGGGAAGTGGAAAGAGTTAGAAAAGAAAAGCAAGAACAGAAAGCTTGGCGGTGATATTTCAAAAGAAGGAAAAAAATATATGCAGATCTTGTTTATAAATGTAAAATTTGTACTTTAACAGTGATTGCGGCAATCAGTAGCTAGTGCACTTCCAACAGTCCTGAGGAATATTAAATTCAGCCTTCAAAGTAAAAGATAGCTCACAATCACCATAAATAATACTTGAAACCCATTTTGTTTAAAACTATTTTCCCTTTCTTCGTAGCAAAAACATTTTGCAAGAGATGTCTTGAAAAAAATTATGTTTACGGTACCTCATGCCCACTATAAATTTTTGCTGAATATTTCAACAAATCCATCCTGCTGGCTTTGAATTATAACTGGATGGGAAAACATATGCTCAATTAAAAAGGATCAGACTGCCTTTTGTACTTGCATAGCTCAAATGCATATTGATGGCCTTCCACTCAATCAAGGCAAGTGCCTTTGTTATATTTAGATTAAAGAAATATTGTGCAGAAATGAAAGGGTATACAGTGGAGCTGGGTGAAAATGACCCATCAAGGTTTTTTTTTTTAAACAGGAAATCATTGCTTTGATTAAACAAACAAAAATTGCTGATAGTGTTTGCTTTGCTCAAAAACTCTTCATTTCATTGGAAAACCAAATGCACAGATCGCAAAAGTGTGGGAGCCACAAACCAAAAAAATTTCATTTGTGTTTAATGGAAACTTGTGACATTTTCTGTAGGGGATAAAAGCCCAAATCATTTCCAAACCTGCTATAATTATAAACAAAGCTGGACAAAGGCAACACAGTAATAAAAAGACCACAGCATTTCTAAAAAACATTGGAGAGAGACAGTTTTATTTGCATAGTCACGGTAAGGATATTTCAAAGCTTATATTACATATTCCTTTAGGCCTGATCTAAAGCCTATTACAGTCAATAAAAAGGGTCTCATTGACTCAACAGGCTTCATATCAGCAATAAGTATGAGCAATTACATATGGAAGTATATTTTGTTGCTGGATTTTCCCAGCTTTGTTTACACCATTTTATTTCTGAAACCTATTTCCTTAGTTTAAACATGATAAGAGCACTTGTCTTCATTGAAGAACAACAAGCATCCCAATCATTTTAATTGTGTGCACTTTTTCACCTAGTCATAATTCAAAAGCAGCTTGATGGATTTTGTTGATGTGTTCGTCCCCCAAATTTACCATCGGGCCAGGTCCTTTAAGTGGTTTGTTTTGTATGGACAGCACCACTGCTTGACACATCAGATGCAGAATAGCCCTGTAATTCAATATCATCTGAGCACTGAGTACAGAGGCTACTATACAGAGGCAATGGCTGATTACACACTTATTTAGGGGATGATCCTTCAAAGGCGCTGAGGGCCTGATCCAAAGCTCACTGAAGTCAATGAGTGTCTTTCCACTGGCTTTAGATCGGGCCCCCTCAGCATTCCGGTGTCAGTCCAGCAAAGCACTTAAATATATGCTTCACTTTAAACATATGCATAGTCCCATTAGTGTCAGTGATAGTCTTGACATCAGAGGGACCACCACCTGCTTAAAGCACATGCTTTTCTAGAACAGGGCCAGTGCACTTGACACCATACAAGGTGAAGCACATTGTTCATATCCAGCAGCATGGGGATTGCTTCTAACTGTGGGCCAGTACACTAAGCACTCCATATTTTTACTAGTAGAGACTAGTAAATATCACCTGTAAAAATATCTCCCAAGTCCCTCCTTACAGGTCTGATGCAACAATGATTAAATCAGCCAGGGTACATCTAGACTGCAGAGTTTTTCTGGTATACCAGAAATATCCCGGAAAAGCTCTGCCACATCCAAGGAACGGTTCTGCTTTTCCAAAAAAAAAAAAAAAAAAATCGGAAAACCAGACGTGTTTTTTCGGCATCCCTGTAAACCTCGTTTTACGAGGAAGAAGGGATGTTCTGAAAGAGGAATTTCCCCCAGTGTAGACGGGCCAATTGTTGGAAAAGCCTCTTTCGGAAGAAAAGTGGAAAAAGATATGTAAATTGCGGTTCGCAATTTGCATATCTTTTTCTGATAGTTCTTTATCCGGGGCTGTGTTTAGACGACAAAGTTCTAACAGTTGTTCTTTGCAAGGAGGAATGTGAAAGCACATGCAATTACTTTGTTCAAATATCACTGGCTAAAAATCAAATGTAAACTCTGCATCCAATCAATAAATCTTACAGTAATTTAATTTTTCTAGGGTTGATGCCCTGGTTAAGGCCTCTGAGACCTAAAAAGGTTTCACATCTCTTGAAAAATTCCTTAATAACCTTATCTCCCATGTCTCTTTTAAAAATGGCTATGTCCCTGCTTTCTTTGATTAAAGTTCTTTGGGGCAGAGACCACTTTGTTCTTAATTTAGACGGCACCTCACAAAATAGGCCTTCGTCCATGTCCACTGCTCTCAGTCCCAAAGCAGTATAAATAATAATAAATAACAGGAAATTCAAAGCTCTGGAATTTTTTATGCCCTCTCCCAGGTTATAAAAATTGGACTCTTCAGAAAACAGAAACAATACATATGACTTGTCCATATAATTATACTAACCAACATGATTCAGCTTTGAAGCTCAGCTATTGAATACTCACAGTGAATTGTCCACAAACAAGAATGTTAAAGGCAAAACTCCTCCCCCAAATGATGTATTTAAATCATTATTATATAAATTATATACATGTATCTGTACTGCATCTAGAACAAGGAGACCAAACTGCGCAGGAGCTTTTTATGAGCTACCACAATGTAAATAGCTAGCACAACTTGCTTAAGGCTAAAACTAAGGAGAGTGTTATCTTTTCATGAGCATTATGCAAACAGGAAAAAAATTGCACGATTGAGTAATGTATTTACTGTGAGTTATTTGGGCACCTCTGCCAGTAACCATGAGAAGAGACTTTTCAGCGGAGTGGAAGGAATGGAAAATACATTGCAGGAGTTTAGGAGAATTAATAGTGGTAGTAGTCTTGTAGTGAAGTGTTCATTATATATTTTTATTTTTGTAGTGCCTAGGCACCCCACTCAAGAACCGAGGCCCCCTTTTACTAGGTGCTATACAACCACGGAGCTAAAAGACAGCCCCTGCTCCAAAGAGCTTACAGTCTAAGCATTACACAGAAGACAAAAGATGCATACAGACAGGCTGACAGGGGACTATCAAGAAACAATGGTGATCGGCATGATGGGCTGTGGTCGCAGCACACCAGCAGCTTATTGTCAATACCCTCCTACACACCTCCACATTGAGAATTCGCTGACCTATTGAACTATACAAACCATTATGAAAATAGTAGTCCATGTCCCAAACCTAATCCATTACCGTGTTAGCAGAAGTTTTTCCATTTTCTTCAGTGGATGCTGCCTCAGACCATTCCAGGGGTTTACAATCTAGATTACACCAGAATACTGTAAGGGGCATGGAGAATGGGACAGACTAGTACAAGCATGTGCTAGCACAGTGAGCGTTAGACATAGGTCAGTGCCTGCCTAGCAATTCCATGAAAAGAGAGGATGGTATTTCAATATGAGTATAAAAGAGTAAGGACTAGGGAGACAAGTGGAATCATGGAAGGGTCTTCCTTAGCCTTGGGATCTCATGCTAGAGGTACAGGTTGATGGAAAGGTGAAAGAAGGTTAGGTAAGAATGAAGATGAGAAGTAGGAAGAAACCAAGAAATGTCAAGAGTTGGGAGGGCATGGGGCAAGTGTGAGAAGCCAGTAGCATTGGTGGGTCTAGATCCCTGGTGTGCACCTTGATTAGCCAAATGGAGGAGAACAGTGAGAACTTGCTTCTTCAGGTAAAAAAGGTCAAGGTGAAGTTGTGGGTTTCACCTCAACATTGTTAACTTTTCTTAATCTAGAGACGCACCCTTAGAGACCAAAGCCAGTTTATTTAAGAAGGGCAGGCAAAAATACTTCACCTGATCTTCAGCTGGTTTAAAAAGTGAATGTCAGCATCTGAGGAGTTAAGTTGGAGTTTTCCGGGTGTTTTCATGTGCTGAGAGAGAGAGACCATAAAGCACGCCAAGAAGTATAAATTCCAGGAACCGGGCTTATAGAACTGCTGCATATAAGTGTTTGTCAGCATTTCCCATATTTTCAAGAGGTTCATAATATGCCCATAAATATCCACTCTGAGTTGGAACTTGGCCTATACGAGCTTCTCACACCAGGGACATTTCTAGAATCTCCCTTCAGCTGCTTTAAAGTGACTAGAGAGGCGAGAAATGTGCCAGAGTAGGTACTAATCAAATGACCATACATAATTAAAAATAATATAAAGGTATATTATGATTCATTACAAGGCTTAAAAATTGTGAAGACCATGGAAGATGCTATGGAATTGCTACGTAGTATTATTATGATAGGTTTCAGCTTCAAAACACTTTATTCATATTAAAGAATTTTCACAATCCCCTTGTTCAATAGCTAAGTATTAAATCTATTTTTACCAAGCAACTAAAACGAGTTGAGGGGGAGAAGGTGTCGGAAACAGGATTGGGAGCCTAGACTTTTTGGTTCTACTTCAAACCACTAGCCTATTTATCTAATTTAGGAACCACTGGGGAAGCTAGGCATGGGTTAAACCATGCTCCTGAGTCTGCAACTGGATTCATGCAGTATACACAATATTCACACAGTCTCTGAATAGGCATAGAGGTCCACTTACTTGGAGATGATCCGAGGATATAGATCCCATATACGGGCCAATATATCTCCACTGGACTGGTTCTAAATCTGAACCAGTTCCCTATCTGTGATGAATTCTTTGTGCCCCCAAATTCCTGAAGACTTGTTTCCCTTCTCAGCCCACATGAATCTCCTCATTCCCTCCTCCTTTAAAACAGCATAATTGAAAACCCAGGAATTGAAACATCAGAAATTGCAGGCAAGTCATTTCCCTTTGGATTGATTGTGAACTCCTTAATGAAGGGAAATTCAGAGCTAAATCTAAATCTGTAGGAAAGGAATGGAAGGAAAGGCTAGGGGGCATAACAAAGGAGTGGGGGGGAGGAATTAATTGAAAGCAGGAGAGAAATGAGGCTTGGAAAATCTCTTGTCTAATGAATGGACTTCTGTATGGGACTTTCTTGGCTACATCTACACTGCAGCGCTATTTTGGGATACCGGAAGTATCCTGAAGTAGCTATTCCATGTCTTTTGAGTGTGCCCGTTATTTCGAAATATAACGCTATTCCGATGTCCCTGTAAACTTCATTGCATGAGGAGCAAGAGACATTTCAGAACAGTGCCAAATTTCAAAATAAGTGCTGTGAGGACCGCACCAAATTTCAAAATAAGCCATTTCAAAATTAAAATTTGAAATAAGCTATGCAATTTGAGTTATGCAATTTGAGTCATGCAAATTGCGTAGCTTATTTCAACTCAGATTGCATATCTTATTTTGACCAACGGGGCAGTGTAGACGCACCCCTCCAAAGAGAGGTCCTGGAACTTCTTCGACCATGAGATCTTAGAGAGCTACTCTTTCACCTTGTGTAGGTTCATAACATGGCAATAAAGTGCAAAACGCGCAGCTAGTTGTATCTCTGGACTGGCATGGAACATAACTATCATCTTTGAAGCTGAGGGAGATAAAGGCCTTTGCAAGACTAGTGCTCATCTCTGAGCTAGTCTTCATGGGCATGGTGAAAAGAAAAGAAGCTTCAGGGGGTAGCCTAGTTAGTCTGTTACAGAAAAAAGCAACAAATGGTCTGGTAGCACTTTATAGACTAACAGAACATGTAGATGGTATCATGAGCTTTCACGGGCACAGCCCACTTCTTCAGATGACTGGAGTTATGAGTTTAGGATGTACACACCCAAAATAAATAGGAGGGGGGGAGAGGAGGGGAAAAAAGGAAGGAGGGTTGGAGACAGACAGCAAGAGGGAATCAGTAAGTATCTGAAGATTGGGTAGTTAAAACGAAGCAGATAAGAATCAAAGTTAATAGATAGTGTCCTTCCTGACATGGAAGACTACACAAAGAGTTGTTTGCACCTTCAATGGCTGTTAAGTTGATAGTGTCCCAACCAACTTTCACATGATTGAGTCCATTAGCATGTGAATTGAATTTGCGGATGAACTCTAATTCCAATGTTTCCCTGTGGATCTGGCTTGTAGAACTGGTTTGTGAGAACACAGCTACCTGAAGATCTTTTAAACAGTGATTCGGAAGATTGACGTGTTCCCCAATAGGTTTCTGTATGTTTCCTTTACGTATATCTGATTTGTGTCCATTGATTTTTCTAACATGAGAAAGAAGAGAGCATGTTTCATGTTCTGAAAGGCTGGCAGCAGCTATGCTCCCCCAGAAATTACCATATTTTAGGCATAACGGGCCTCATCCTCCTTTGCACCAAAAGGATCTTAAATGAGGCCCACAACCTCCTGGCACTCCTGCTAGGTCAGTCCTTCTACACAGTATTCCCAATGCAGAACTGTGCCATTAAGGCACAATTAAGCCATAAGGCCTTGTCCAAAGTCCATTGAAGTCAGTGGGGCCCAGAACTTCAAAGATGTTTAGGAGCTTAACTTCCATTGACTTTAGCCTAAAGCAAGGTGGGGTGAATTGTGCATCTCTGCCTTGGGGAGCAGCCTGCCTTGTCTCTCTTGGCTTTTGGTTCTTATGTGTGAAAGTTTTGGATTTAAAATAATAAAGTCGTGTTACGTCAGAACCAAACAGACTAAGGTGCCTAACATTTCTGAGGATCTGAGACCAGGAGCTTTCCATTGACTTCAATGGGCTTTGGAGTTGGCGGTAATGTAATAACAGGAGGGTTCGTCTGATTGCTCCTTGTGTGCATTGGAATCATTGATAAATACACAAGGGCGGGGGGAAATATTTTTTTAAAACTGGTCAGTAATTAACGATAGAATAAGCAGGATCTCAAAAGGATAAATGAGCTGAGATCACCAAGAGCAATTTTAGAAAAAGACATGGTATCAAGTCAAAGAGCTAAATAATACTATTTATGCACATGGTCAAAAATCAATCTCATAAAATCATTGGGCTAGAAGAGACCTCAGGAGGTCATTGAGTCCAACCCCCTGCCCAAAGCAGGACTGTGACGGGGCTGGCCTGCCCCGCACTGAACAGGGGGGAGGAGAGCCCGTCTATTGGGTAGAATATGCCCCTCCCCCGCAGCCCTGCTGGGCATGCTCGCAGTGCAGCCTCAGTATAAAAGGCTGCCGGGCTGCTCAGTTGGGGCGGGCCTCCGGGGAGGAAGGAGCTCCGGCCCAAACCCCAGAGCCACTGCAGGACCTGCGGCTGGAACCAGAGCCGTCGGGATCACTGCCATTGCTGCTACCATCCCTGGGTCGAGCACGCCCACAACACCGACTCCGGGGAGCCGCCCGCCCCGCCACGGTGGACAACCCCTGCGCTGCTGCCCCAGACACGGGACCTGCTGACCTTGCCGCCGCCGCTGGCCCAGCTTCGCCAGGTGGGGTCTCTGTCGGCCACAGGGCGGGGGTAGGAAGCAACCCAGGGCAAGGGGCAGGGAACCCCTCAGTGGGCCCGGCGCGTTTCGGGGAGAACTCCCCGCCGAGCCAGTGGTGGGAACCACCCACCACTAATAGGGCCCTGGGTTGGGGTCCGGTGGAGAGGGAGGGCCTGGACCCCCCTACCCCATCCCCTCAGGCCTCAGGGCCTGCTGTAACCACAGACTAGGCCTCAGGGCCAGTGAATTGCACTGAACTAGGCCTCAGGGCCTGCTTTGCCTTGTGGAGAAAGAGGGCGGGGCTGGGGACCCCGCCACAAGGACCAATCCCAGTTAAATCATCCCAACCAGGGCTTTGTCAAGCCAGGATTTAAAAACCACTAGGGATGGAGATTCCACCACCTCCCTAGGGAACCCATTCCAGTGCTTCACCACCCTCCTAGTGAAATAGTTTTTCCTAATATCCAACCTAGACCTTCCCCACTGCAACTTGAGTCCATTGCTCCTTGTTTTGCCATCCGTCACTACTGAGAACAACCTCTCTCCATCCTATTTGGACTCCCCTTCAGGTAGTTGAAGTCTGCTTTCAAATCCCCTCACTCTTCTCTTCTGCAGACTAAACAAGGCCAAATCCCTGTCTCTCCTCGTAGGTCATGTGCTCCAGACCCCTAAATCATTTTCATTGCCCTCTGCTGGACCCTCTCCAATGTGTCTCCATCACATGTACATTTCCTGGGTGCAAGGTCAAGACTTTCCTTATTTCTGCCCCGTCTGTTGAAAATTTTGGCCTCACATCTTTGCTTTGAATCCCAAGCTGTTTGCACAGAACTGCACTGTTCATGTGATGTATTGTTTTATCCCTGCTTGTTGACTACAAAGCCTAAATCAAAGCTGCGCTCAAAAATGCTGTTAACTAGCTATCAAAGCAAAAAAGGAAAAAATAATGGGGAAGATATCTAAGCATACCTAGGCTGAAATGGCAAGTACTGTCAGGAGTGAAATTCAGAGGAAGAGCTGGTCTGGAACAAGATTCTTGGTTAAACATAGCTTGAGGGTTTAAATGTATTTAAATGAACCAGTGTAAGATGACACAGTTTATACCAGGTTTATTTTGGTCAGTTTACACTCATTATGAACAGGTTTAAAATCAAGCTAAACAAGCCAGACATAAATGGAAGAGTGTTTCCATTGGTTTAATTATATTAGATTAAGTTTGTGCGTAGACAAGGCCAAAGGAAGCACTTGTAAGATTAGCCACCACCAGGCCAGAATAGTGTCACGTCTTTCAAAGGTGGCTGGAAGTGTTTTTGTAAAAGGTTCCATCCTGGCTGAATTCCAGCTGAATCTACAGTAGACCATAGGTGGTAGAAAATTGTTGTGCAGCCAAGCAAGAAATTGAAGTCTGGGAGAATTGTTTTCCTATCCTTATTTTAGACCAGCTTCTCTTAAAATATGTAAGGCCCCTGTTTTTAAACAATTGCGGAAGCCAATTGATTTTATTATCTCACATAGATAAAGGGAGGAATTTTTGGCCTTGTGCAGCAGAAGGAGATGAGCAGTAGAAATAATATTCCTCATGTGGAACACTTAACAAATGACTTCATTCTGAAGCAGATGATTGCAATAATGAGTCTCATTTGAATGCAGTAATATTTATGAATGTGAGTGCTAAAAAAATAAGATCAACTGGCCACAAGTATTTCCAGATTGCAGTAATTTTTGGGTTTGGTCATTATAATAGCTATGGATAGAATAAAATCGTAGACGTTTCTTAGATATCAGTGGTATCTCAGTGAGCATGAGTTCATAAAAGCTTAGTTATAGTTGATGGGTTCAGAGAGGCTTTCATTATGGTGATTCTCATCACTGGATGCCCTTACTTTTACACTTATGAGCTACTGATTCAGGTCTCCATTTTGCTCCCCTGAACTTCAGCCAGCCCCTTTTTCTCATACCTACTCCCTATGCCTGGAATCTCCTGATTGAGTCTATGAACTTCGTAACCTCAGCCCTCTTTTTGGCTCTTTTCTTACAGTTGGCTTTCCTCTGCTAACTTCTTTCCCAACTTTGCTGAGTCCTAGTTGTCACTGGCCATTCACAGTTGCAAATCATAGAATCATAGAACACTAGATCTGGAAGGGACCTCGAGAGATCATCAAGTCAGGTCCCCTGCCCTTATGACAGGACTAAGCATGGGCTGTATCATCCCTGATAGATGTCTATCTAACCCGCTCTTAAATATCTCCAGTGATGGAGATTTCACAGCTCCCTAGGCAATTTATTCCAGTATTTAACCACTGTGGCAGGTAGGAAGTTTTTCCTAATGTTCAATCTAAACCTCCCCTTGCTGCAGTTTAAGCCCATTGCTTCTTGTCCTATCATCAGATTCCAAGGAAAATAATTCCCCCCCATCACCCCCCGGCTCCCTGTGACACCCTGGCTATGTCTACATTGCGGGTTTTTTGAGGAAGAGGATAAGCAAATGGTGCTCTCATTGGCCATTTCCGATTCATTTTGCAGAAGAGGTTTTGCCGCTAAAAAGCCTCATGTAGATGGGGCCATTTGTCAGAAAAAAACAACCCCTTTTTTCGCAAGATTCCTTATTCCTCAAAAATCGAGGTTTACAGGATCCATTTGCATATCCTCTTCCACAAAAAAAAAACCAAAAAACCAAAAACAGGGTAGACATAGCCCCTTTTAGATACCTGAAAATCACTAAGTCCCCTCTCAGTCTTCCCTTTTCTAAACTAAACAAGCCCAAATCCTTCAGCCTTGCCGCATAGCTCATGCAACAGCAGGAGAGAGCCCACATCTTCCTGCTTCCAAACTCACGGCTCCCGTGACTTGAATGGAAGGAGAAGTGCTGTTGTTAGTACGGAGTCTATGACACACACAGTGGAGTAGTTCAGCTTCTATTCAGAAGAGGGCAATGGAACATAAGCACTGCAATAACAAGCAGTCCATGTTCCTTGAATGGATCATACATGAGGTAAGTGTAGGCTCATGATTTGCAAGTATGATGAATAGGATTTCAAATATTTGGAGACTAGGTCTTGGACACCACAGCTACTTAATTGATGACCTTAACAGTTAGGTGTTTTAGGGGAATGGCTATGCAGGAATGTCCAATGTATGTTGAAGGAAATATGAAACCTCCTGTTTCTGATACTGTCACCCAGTACTTCCCCCTTTTGTTTTCTACATGCACCTGGTGTGGTTTATCTCCAGTTCTTTGAGGCAGGGCATAAGGACTTGGTCCCATCAAGGGGCTTTTAGGTGTAGCGGTAATACTACTTCCACCTTTTGCTCCAATGAACACATGTAAAATTTGGGAAAAATCAGATCTATTCAGTTACCGTAAAGACTTAGATGGTCCCCATTGCAGCAGAATCTAAGCATCTCACAATCTTTAATGTACTTACCCACACAACAGCCCCATGAAGTAAGGTAGAGCTAGTATCCTCCCTACAGCTAGGGAGCTGAGACAAGAAGAGACTAAGTGATTTGCCCAAGGTCACACAGTAAGGCTGTGGCAGAACTGAGAACTTGACACCAAATCTCTTGGGTCCTAAACTAGCATCCTAACTCCTGGACTCTTCTTCCTCTCTAGATATGAACTGTATGGCTCGTGCCTATTTCTAGTTTCAGCTGAATTTAATTGGTTTCTGGGGAAAAAAAAGGAAGAGTGAGGTATTAATGTTCTGAGTATAAATATACTGCAAGGCTCTGAAGAGGAAAGTAATCATTCCTAAGTGTGGTAACCTTGAATCTGAAGGTTACTGAAAGGTAACTTTGAATAAAAGAAAGACAGGTACTGTGCAAAGAAACGATACACTACAGGCATGCAGGGCTGAAACGTACAAGAAAAATAATCCAGGGAAAGAGACATAATTGTTCTAAACTACACTAGCTACTAATGATGAACACATAATAATACAGGAGATAAATAATTGCCCAGTATTTAGTGGAATGATGCAATTATAAGAATAAAGCTGGTGTGGAGCTGGCAGTTGAGAATCGGTCACAGTCAGAGACTTTTTCAATTAACTTTTTTTCCCCCTTTTATCTGCCTTCATCTCTGGAAAGGAAACATTTCTTTGTGGAAAAGGGTTACTTTTTAACCATTACAGAAAGTGTCCTGGTTTCTCCTCATTCCCATAAAGAAAAGGACCCCCAATGTTAACTGTATATAATACATCCTCAGTGTCTGGTCTAATGGAAGGCAGAACGAGTCCCTAAGGAGAGAAGCAACTCTGGAGTATAGTGTGGGACATCAGACTAAGAGGCAACATACCAGGGCTCTGTTCACTGACCTGCTGTGTGACCTGAGGCAAGTCACATCGCTTCCGTTTCCCCTCTCACTTTCTGTCTGTCTTGTCTATTTTGATTGTGAGATCTTCAGTACCCAGCACAATGGGTTCCTGATTTCGGTTGGGGCTTCTAGGAGCTATTGAAGTGCAAGTACTGATAATAAAGAAAGAGTCTAACACCTTAAAAATAACCTGTCAGTACTTAAAAGTCAAAGTCCCATTAGTCGTCCTACTTTCCTCTATTATAATAATATCGCCCACAGCAGGGGCTTGTAGCAGAATTGGTGACGGCCTCTTCCCTCTGAATAGCCTGTGCTATTACAAATAGCGTCCTAACGAACAAAGAGAGAACTCAGGGGATGGTTTTGCTTTAATAGCCTTTAGAGTTTTATTTTTCATCCAAACCACAAATCCTAAAAAAAAAATTCTGCTTGCAACTGTGGGGTAAAAGCTGTTGAAGAACGTAATGAAGAACGAGTGCATTTCTTAACAGCGGGTGGGCGGCTTTGTGTCTTTCTCTAGTAGGAGGCTAGTTTGGACTTTCTAGCAAATACATCTCCTTGCAGGAATTTCTCCACTGAGGTTTGTTTATCTCTGCTGACTCTTCGGGAGATTAAGGGAGGGGTTGTGGCCTGCCAGCACTGCCTCACACTGTGGTACCAGATGCTAACTTGTGCTTTGGTGAGTAGAAGATGCAGTGGGAGCAGCCATACATCATTGTAGAGCATCCAACATACCAAGACCCAGGCACAGGCAGCCAAGTGGTGCAGCATTCTATAGTGCTCTTTCATGGGGCAATGTGTTCCCTTTATTCCCCATGCTGAGGGTAGGCGTGTGCTAAGGCCCCTGCTCTGAAATAGTTGGCCACGCTTCCTCAGGGCTGTGTAACTGTTTCTTACCTCAGGCACACTACCTGGGCTCATGATCAATCACTCAGACTTTGTCTACACTGCAGGGTTTTTGCACAAGAAGCTTTTTGCAGAAGAGCTCTTCCACAAAAACTTCTTGCGCAAAAGTGCATCCACACCTCAAAAGCGCATCGCAAAAGCTTTTGCGCAAGAGAGCGCCCACACTGCATGGACGCTCTTGTGCAAGAAAGTTCTGATAGCCATTCACAGAATGGTCATCAGAGCACCTGTGCTTTTTCTGATAGGCTCTTTTTGCATAAGAAACCCCTGAGGAGCGTCCACACAAGCCTTTTTGCGCAACAGCTGCAGCACAAAAAGGAGTTATTCCTCGTGGGGAGAGGAATAACTCTACCGGCAAAAGCCCTCTGTCCTGTCGATTTACTGAATTTTTTTTTTTTTTTTGGTGCAAAAATGTTTGAGGTGTGGACGCTCTGCCGGTAGTGTAGACACAGCCTCAGTGGAAAGATGGATTGAAATTGTGTTACTGTCTGGCTTTTAAAAACCATAACAATTTGAATATTGGATGTAATTATTCATTTGTGTTTTCCTTTGCAGGCTGAGCAAGTATTGTTGCACTCACAAATATTGTCACACATCAAATAAAAAAATGTACAATCTAAGGCCCTGATCTGGTAAATACCTCTATTCAATATGCATTATTTTAATGGTGTTGAACATCCAATTAATTGGCTTCAATCAGATTGCTTCCATGAATAAAGTTATTAATGTATCTAAGTGAATGCAAGGTCACCTGGTAAATATAATTTTTAACAAAGATTTCTCCGTGATTTTGCAAGGTACTTAATATGAAGATGATAGCCAGGTTACTTAATGCAGTACTAGAAAGTCCTCAGATACTACGGTACTGAAAGCAGTATAAAAACCTATGTAGACCGCAAGAGAATAAAATTGAGCTGGTCAGGATTTTTGATGATAGAATCTGGATACACATTATATAGTTTACAACTGAAACAACAACCTCAGAATACGCACCGTGAAATTCCCCAAGAAACATCTGTAGCAAACCAAATAGCAACACAGCTTATTTTCTTCAAGAAATCCATGAGGGGGTGGTAAAACATTCAGGGTTGCCTTCACCAGCCAGTGTCTTTTTGCAGCAGTACACAGTGCTTCAAGAAGTCTCAGTGTTCCCCCTCTCCCTGTCCTCCCCCATTAATAATAATTTAATTCTTTGGTGGTTTCGTGTTATGACTCCTGCCAGTTCTCCTGTGGTAGAACACTGACTAGCGTCTCTAACAAAGGGTTGAAAATCTCAGGACCTCATGGGTTCCTGCCACCTTTTGTTACTATGCCTCTGCTGGGGCTGATAGGAGAAACAAAGCGCACCCACTCCTCAGATTTCTATGGTATATTGAAAACTGTTAAAACAATATGCTAATACTTTATAATCTCAATGTTTTACCTGGTCCTGCCTCCAGGGTAGGAGGCTCTGTAGGGAAGTTTGCAATTGGGGATTTCAGCATTCAGTCTGCAATAAGGCAGCCTACATCAAAATGGGATGAGTTGCATCTCTCTGCCTAAGCGCATGTCTACGCTAGAGTTTTGTCAGAAAAATGGCCATTTGTCTGACAAAACCTGAGTAACATCCACATTGCAATCGCGTTTTTTTTAAAGTAAATTGAAAGAACTGAGGGGTTTTCCTGGCATTGGTAATCCTCTTTCTATGAGGAAGAAGTCTTTTTCCGAAAGAGCTCTTTCAGAAAAAGGCGTGTGTGGATGGGGAAGAGGGAGTTCTTTCACAAGAAGAGGAAAGAAGAAAAAGCACAGGTGCCCTGGTGGCCACTCTGCCCATAGTAATCACAACTTACATGTGAGATAGCGTCCATTCAGTGTGGACACTATCTGTCGAAAAAGCAGATTACTTTTTTGATGCACTTTGGCAGTGTGGACGCTCTTTCGGAACAAGTTTTTTTAGAAGATCTCTTCCAGAAAAGCTTCTTCCAAAAGAAGCCTGCAGTCTAGACATAGCCTAAGAAGGCAGCCTGCTTTTTTCTTTCCCTGGTTTTTGTTTCTTGTGTGTTAAGGTTCTGGATTGCAACCCTATGCTGCAAACCTCCAAAAAGGATATTTTATCTAACTTCGGTGTTTGTGTGCTGTGAACATCACAGGTTTTGCCCAGACACCCTGTACAAAGCAGCTGAAACTGGTTCCTTGTAATCCATTGCTACTTTTAACCTGACCTTTCCTGTAGGATTTTCCTAGACTCACATTCTGATCCTCCCACTCTGGAGGAATTGCAACTTCCTGTGCAGATTTTTGCCAATATGTTGAAGAATGAGTTCCTTCTCAATAACCCCTCAATCTCTCTCATAGCTACACTTGTCCTTGGATCTGCATCTTTTTTATAGAATCATAGAATACCAGAACTGGAAGGGACCTCGAGAGGTCATCAAATCCAGTCCCCTGACTTCACAGCAGGACCAAGCACCACCTAGATCATTTCTGATAGATGTCTATTCTGGTCTTAAATGTCTCCAATGATGGAGATTCCCTGGGCAATTTATTCCAGTGCTTAACCACCCTGACAGTTAGGAAGTTCTTCCTAACGTCCAACCTAAACTTCCCTTGCTGCAATCCACCTACCCATCAGAAGCTCAGAAACCTTCTAATGGCTGAAGAAGCAACACCCTATAGTTGATCCTCTAAATCCACAAAGACTCCAATGCAATATTGATCTGTGGGAAACTTGCAGCACCTACATATTAAATAGGTGGAAAGAGCCCTACATTTGATACTTTTCACATTTGAACTCAGATGCAAATACCAAGCTCACCCTTCTACATTGATGATCCATGGACTCACTAGCCAAAGAGAGGACTACATTAATACAAGGCCAGGTGACTTTTCATACCGGGATTCAGTTTTAGGTGTCTGTGGAGACTCTGTCTACTCCCCATTCCAGGAAGCATCTGGCATTGTGCACCAATTCTTCTCCAAGCATCTGAGTGGGAGAGAAGGAGAGAAGTCATATTCCCTCCTACTCCACTGGGCAACATTTTTAGGACTAGGCACAACTAGGCACCTAAATCAAGTGATGGTGTAACGAAACCAAAAAGCAACAGTGCAGTTTACTCTATAGTACAGTTGCATCCAATATAACAGCATCTAAGGACCCTTTCAGGTTTGACTCTTCGGCTACGTCTACACTGGCATGATTTTCCGGAAATGCTTAAAACAGAACAGTTTTCCGTTATAAGTATTTCCGGAAAAAGAGCGTCTACATTGGCAGGATGCTTTTCCGGAAAAGCCCTTTTTCCGGAAAAGCATCCGTGCCAATGTAGATGCGCTTTTCCGGAAAAAAGGCCCGATCGTCATTTTTGCGATCGGGGCTTTTTTGCGGAAAAGACTACTGTACTGTCTACACTGGCCCTTTTCCGGAACAGTTTTCCCGAAAAAGGACTTTTGCCCGAGCGGGAGCAGAATAGTTTTTCTGGAAAAGCAGCTGATTTCTTACATTAGATCGTCAGTGCTTTTCCGGAAATTCAAGGGGCCAGTGTAGACAGCTCGCAACTTATTCCGGAAAAGCAGCTGATTTTCCGGAATAAGTGGCCCAGTGTAGACACAGCCTTCCTGACTGTATAGTTAGCTACAATTGCTTACGTGTGTTTCTTTTTCTCATTTAATAAGAATGACCCAGACTCTCTAGTAAGAGCAATTGGCATTCTTGGGTAGAATTACTAATTATTTGATATTTCTAGCTGAACCCCAGACTATAAATCAGAGCGGTGTATCCGGAGTATTTAACTTGCAATACTGAGCTGGACCTCCAACACTCCAGTCATCTGAAGAAGGGGGCTGTGCCCACAAAAGCTCATGATACCATCTACGTGTTTTGTTAGTCTATAAAGTGCTACCAGACTATTAGTTATTTTTAAAGTTTTTAATGCTGAGCTGGTAAGTTTAAAAAAAAACTGTGAAAAAATAACCTATTGGAAAATAGAACAAAATTAGAGACAAAATAAAATAGCTGGGAGCTTTTTTCTCTGCCCTGCAAGGAAAGCCTTGATTAAATCAGTGATAACATGATGCCTAATGATGGTAAGCCAAAGAACAGACTATTGGATTTTCTCTACTTAGAGCACTATAGATATTATTCAGCCAGAACATGATTTCCATGGTTGTTGGTCATGGATCTGTGACTTGTCACCTCAAGACACTAATCCTTTTTTAAGAGACAAAACAATTCTTTTCCTCAGTTCTGGGCCTCTCTTTCTACATTTTAGTCTCATGTATACAAAAGCCCCTTTGCTGGATTATTTATTATTGCACCAGCATTAAGAGAATCAGAGATACAGTGTGCTAGATGGTAGCCATCTACAAAAGGAGCCACAATTAACTACCCCCGCCCCTTCAACAAAACACTCAATTAAATTTATACATTTCTGGAATTGACCTAAAATAGGAAGGAATAAATATTACCAGTATGTATTGATTGTCAAACTGGTTTTCTTAAAAGATCTCCACTCACTTTCTAGCAGTCCACAATAAATATATAAAGCATTAACTAATAGGTATGTACCCGTTAAGGGGCATAACATAACACCAGGAGTTCCTTGTATTTATTCAGTCTTTAAGGCTATCACTGATTCACAAAATATTTCATCATTCCTGTCTTTGTATGACAGTTTCTCAGACTCAGACATGACCTGGATGAAAGGATTATCAAAGGATTTATGGTTAACAACAGCATTCTCTGCTGTGATGCTGCAAATCAAATCTTCACTTAACCACGTCAGTGAAACAACTGATCCATCTCAGGCTTGTTAAAATGGTACATCTGAAGAGGACCGGATGCCTCGAGGTTATAGAATTTCACCTTTAGGATATCTGTTGAAATGCGAGCTGCACTGCAGTGGTGACCAGTGTTTATTACCTTCTGCTGACTGATCAGAGTTTCCTGTAAAATATGGTTTCAATCCAGTGCTTGGAGGCAAAGTAGCCACATCACAAATTTGACATTAATTGGGAACTAGTGTGGCGGTTTCTGCAGAATGAGCAAGCAGTGAAAAACAGGCATAGAACCTGAACTACTTGATTAGGTATGCTGATGTCTGACAAGACAAATAGGCACACATATGCCAGAATATTCTGGATATTGAGCCTCATTTTAGGATAGAGAGGGTGGTCTGGTGGATCTGAACTGGGACCCAAGAGACTGTTTTTTTCAATTCTTGGGTGCTACACAGCTCCGGTGCGATCTTCGGCAAGTAAAGATCTTCATTTACCCTCAGCTCCCCTCTGTAAAACTGTCACAAAGGTGCTTCAATGATGAATACATTAACAGATGAGTGGCACTTGGATACCATGGTGATGGGGGCTGCTGAGGTAGATTTTCTTGTCCAAAAGTGTCAAAATAGAACACACTGTTAGTTTCCATGCCTGAGACTGAGCAAATACTTTACATTATCGTTGAGAATGAAACAACTTGAACAACGATATACCATGAAATTTTGGCTCCAATTAGTGTCCTAAGGGTGATTCATTCTTCTTGCCCAACTTAGAACACTAATTAGACAGTTAGCAAAAAATTCTGAGTCTTGACTTTTCACCCGGAGAGGTAGCAATTCCTGCATAAGTTGTATTATGCTTTTCTAATTCTTAATTGTTTAGAAAGTAAAATACTGAAATTTGCTGAGGGGAATTATGTAGTCCTTCTGCGGGTCTATTCAGGTTGAGTTCAAACCAGAACGTTCCTATTTGAATGTTTGCATTGTTTAATTACTGCCTAAATCATGGATAAATGCTCCTGAAGTTAGCCAAAGCAAAATTCTGAACTCATTGAAATCAATAGCAAAACTCTCACTGACTTCAATGGATCCTGGATTAGACCCCAAGTCTTGGTATTTTGCTACCTCAGTATTTAACTTCAGCAGTTCTTGGAGCACATATTTCTGGCAATAAGTTCCACTTTTCAAGCCCAGAAAGTGTATACATTCTGTTGTGTCAGAGTCCTTCATAAGAAAAGAAGAATGATCCTGAATGAGTGAATTCATTAACAGTGAGAGAGTGAGATTCTGTAGTTACAGCACTCAGTAGTACTTACATTAAAGTGCAGATTTACAGCAATCAAAATAGGAGAGACAAAAGCATAAGATGGACTATTCACTAAAACTCCATTTCCCATTCTCCTCTCTTCACTGTTGTAACATTTAGCCAAAAATGAGATGTTTTATTTCTTATTCTTTTTATTTCTTTTCTCCAGCTTGATCTAGGACTTATGTTTTGCAAAAAGATCTCCAGTTCAAATATATATTCACAGCCGATGGGGTGTGTCTAGACTACAGGGTTTGGTCGACAAAAGTAGCTTTTTGTCAGCAAAACTATACCTGTGTCTACACTACTGTCTAGACTACAGGGTTTTGTCTACAGTGGTAAACCTCCTTTTACGAGGAAGAACGCCTTTGTTGACAGAGATCTGTCAACAAAAAGTGTGTATGAACGCAGGGAGCCAGTTCTGTTGATAAAAAAGGCCTCCAGGAAGAAGCCCTGGTGGACAGTCTAGCCTTTACAGGTACAGCACCTCTGTGGTTCCTGGCCGCAGCCTCTTGAAGGCACAGGCACCCAGACAGGCCTTGCTGTCCAGCAGCTAGCCAGAGCACCTGTGCCAGCCATGACAGCCATATCCCAGGCTCAAGGCCCCCCGGCCCTTCTCGGGACAGAGACGAGGACCCACCCAGGGGCACCAAAAGGAGGGCACCAGCCTAGTCAGGGCCAGAAATCAAAAACCTGCTGGAGCTCTGGTCCCAGGAAGAAGCCCTACAGGCCCTGCAGACACACCGCAGGAATGCAGACATTTATGAGCGCCTGGCCCAGGGACTGGCCACCAAGGGGCATCACCCCCGCACCATGGCACAACTCAGGGACAAGGTAAAGCTGCGGCAGGGATATGCCAGGACCCGGGACCAGCGCTCCCGCTCCGGGGCAGCCCCTGAGACCTGCCCTTACTACGAGGAGTTGGGGAAGCCCAGACTCCACTGCATGTGGTGGAGTCCGGGTTACCCCACCACATCGTGGACCGACTCCTCCTGAGGGAGGAAGACCAGGCAGGAGAGGCGGGAGAGCTGCACCAGGAGGAGGAGGAGGAGGCAGCAGGGACCCGGACCCCAGAGGCCTCCCAGGCGTCCGTGGACAGCAGGCAGGGAACAGCAGGTGAATGCTTTGAGGGGTCACTGCACACGGGCGGGTTGGCAGTGTGGGGGGCCAGCTAGCCCCATTGCCACTGTGGGGTCCCTGTGAGGCTTTCAGGCCGCTGCCCAACTCACATGCAGTGTCACGTGTAACACCCCTGAGTCTCCTGTGTAAAGGAGAGCCCCTGATAGCCACAGCATGCCCTGGGACAGCAGGGGTGCACTCAGACAGTGATTGTCTCCTCTTTTCCTCCACAGCCGGGCCCTCCACCCAACAGAGGAGCACCACACTTACCCCACCACTATCCCAGACCTGTGGCATCCACAGGCACTGGTGTGTGTACACGGACCTGCTGAGGGAGCACATTGTGGCCCTGCAGGACCTCAACAGGACCCTTCAGCAGAGGACACAGGCAGAGGCCGAGTGGCGCACCAGGCTGCTGGACAAGCTGGTCCAGCAGCACACTACCATCTGTGCCACAATGAGGGAGCGCTTTGCTTCGCCTTGCCTGCTCCTGTCACGGGCACCGCTCCTCCTGCACGCCAGGCCCCTGCTCTCCCCGCCCCGCCTGCTCCCGAGCCCTCACAGGCCCAACAGCTGCCCTCGCCCCCAAGCCAGGACTAGGTCTCACTCCACCCGATCTCAAGGCCGTGGCGATGCCAGGACACAGGAAGGTGGCAGGACTTTGCAATCAGGGAAGCAGCGGCCTATTTGAGTCCCGCTCCCTTCTCCGGGTTTTCAGTCCCCCTTCTCCCTCCAGGTTTTCAGTCCCCTACAAACCCAGTTAAAGGTCATTTCAGTTATATAACAAAATCTTTATTTTTGAGTGAAAGATTTACCTTTATGCATTTGAACAGTACACAGAATTTTTTTTAAACAGCACATTTTCTTTACTGATACTGTTTCTAATAAAAAACTGTCTGTGTACAAATAAAACTGGGTGTGTATGTATTCTTTATGGGAAGAGGGTGAGGGTAGTGGAGGGACAGGTAGGGGTGGGCCAGGCCAAACCCCCACGGGGGAGGCCCTGGGGAAAGTCAGTGGGCTCCTTCTGAGAATCTTTCCCTCAGGGCCTTTCAGATTTGGATGCCAGCCCGGTGAGCCTGGCGGATGGCAGCTGCCGGGGCTGCTGAAATGGCCTGTCCTTGCCATCAGCACCTGTCCCCACGCCGGCAGGAAGGCCTCCCCTTTCCTCTCCACCAGTTATGGAGGGCGCAACATGCGACCACCACCTCCGGGATGTTGCGTTCGCCCATCTCCAGGCGTGTGAGGAGGCAACGGAACCTCCCTTTCAGCCGACCGAAGGTGCATTCCACCTGGATGCGAGCTTGGCTAAGATGTGTGTTGAAAAGCTCCTTGCTCACATCCAGGTGGCCGGTGTAGGGCTTCCTGAGCCATGGCATCAGGGGGTAGGCCGCGTCGGCCATTATGCACACCGGCATCTGCACGTCCCAGAGAGCAAGGTGCTGCTGGGGGAAAAAATGTTCCTGCCTGCAACCTGTGGTACAGGTAGGAGTTCTGGAATTTGCGGGCATCATGTGCCCGCCCCGACCACCTGACACAAATGTCCGTAAAGTGTCCCCGGTGGTCGACCAGGGCTTGCAGCACCATCGAATAGTAGCCCTTTCAGTTTATAAATTGGGCTGCTTGATGGGGCGGTGCACGGATTGCGATGTGTGTCCCATCGAGAGCTCCTCTGCAGTTCAGGAATCCAAGGGCAGCAAACCCGGCTATGTCGTTGTCCAGGTCCCCAAGATGGACGAGTGTCTTCAGCAGCTCCACATTGATGGCCCTTACCACCTGCAGCACAAGACAAATAGACAGACAGAAACCAGGGAGTTAGACAGGTTACCTAAGCGCATGAGAGGAGAACCCTCCCCCCCAACCCACTCCTCCCCTTGTCAAGACGCCCTCCTCCCCCGCATCAGTGCAGGGGCGGCCTCCGAGCGGCCTCCGAGTGCCACTCCATCCCCCCACTCCCTTTTGCCCTTGCCTGGAAGTCCCCCTTTCTCAACCTCCCCACTCAGCAGGGCGTGTCCCCCAACAGTGACTTACCTCCATCAAGATAGCCCCGACGGTAGACCTCCCCACGCCAAACTGGTGTTCCACGGAGCGGTAGCTGTCAGGGGTGGCCAGCTTCCACAGGGCTATTGTGACCCGCTTCTGCAGGGGGATAGCGGGCCGCAGGTGGGTGTCCTGGTGTTCCAGAGCAAGGGCGAGCCAGGCACACAGCTCCAGGAATGTGGCCTTCCACATCCAGAAGTTGCAGAGCTAGTGGTCATCGTCCCAGAGCTGCATGATGAGCCAGTCCCACCAGTCCGAACTCGTCTCGTGCCTCCAAATCTGCCTGTCCCCAAAAAAGTTTGGGGGCAAGGGCAGAGCTCCTGCATCCTGGAGGAGGGTCTCCTCGGTGCGGTCCGGGTCCATATGGAGCAGGAGATTCATGACAGAGTCATGCAGATGCAGCAGAACCTGCAGTATGGCAGCGTGGGGCCATCTCCTACCCAGGGGCAGCTCAGGCTCCATGGCCAAATAAAAGGTGAAAAGCGGAAAAAAACCCAGAAAATAAACTGCTGTGGTGTCCGAGGAAGCAGGGCAACCAGAGCAAGCACTGCAGCAGCTTTGCTTTCCCTGGAGGAGGTAGACAAGCCAGAAGCAGGAGCAGAGCAACGGCTGTCCAGGGGATCACTTCCTGCCAGAAGCACTTCTGGGTGCCTTCTTTTGTCGACAGAGCATCCAGCAGTCTGGATGCTCTTTTTTGAAAAAGCGATCCGCATAATGTAATCTAGACGCTCTTTTTCGACAGAGGCTTTGTCGACAGATACGGTCGACAAAGCCTCCGTCGAAAAGGGCGTGCAGTCTAGACGTAGCCATTGAGTAGTTTCTCCACTTCGGGATCAACACTGAGGCTACGTCTACACTGCAGCCTTTGTCGGCAGAGACAATGCAAATGAAGCGCTCATTAGCATTTCTCACACTCTCATTTGCATAGTCTCTTCCAATCCGTTTTGCGGAAGAGGTTTTTGCGCAAAAAAACCCGCAATGTAGATGGGGCAAAAAACCCTTTTGCACAAGATCCTGTATAATTGCTTTTTTGAGGAATAAGGGTTCTTGCACAAAAGGGGGTTTTTTTGCACAAAATGGTGCCATCTATACTGCGTTTTTATGCACAAAAACCTCTCCCACAAAATAGATTGGAAGAGACTATGCAAATGAGAGCATGACACATGCTAACGAGCACTTCATTTGCATTGTCTCTGCCGACAAAGGCTGCAGTGTAGACGTAGCCTGAGGTGTGTTACTCTTGAGCAGCACAAGACAGGGCTGATGAGAGACCTCGCTGGGCCCTGGGGGGAGTTGGCTCTGAGCCCCCCAAAAGGAACAGGGCCTCAGGTGGAAGGGGTGGGGCTGGGAGTTAGCCTCCCTCAAACAGCACTTCAGTGCTGCCAGGACTACAGAGCATGTGTTGCCATGGGGTTCTGGCAGTGATTTAAAGGGCTGGGGCTGTCTCTTGCCAGTGCCAAGGAAGCAACAGTGGTAGTGGGAGCCCTGGGCCCTTTTAAATCACTGGGCCCCAGGGCAGTTGCCATCTTCCCTCCCCTCTCGAAGAAGCACAGCTTGCATTACATAGCGCCTTTTTTCGAACGAGCACGTTCGAAAAAAGGCATTCTTCCTCGTAAAACGATGTTTTCCGTGGTTGAAAAAACTGCCGCATTTTTTTGATTTACTTTTGAAAGAATGCAGCAGCAGTCTAGACGCAGGGGAAGTTTTTTCGAAAAAAGGCCACTTTTTTCGAAAAAACCCCCCCCGTAGTCTACACACACCCTAAGTGTTTGCAGGACTGGGTTATGGTCTAAAGACTGTTCCTACTGAAGAATGAGAGGAGGAGGAAAGAAATGTATGGGTCACTAAATCAGTTTATTAAAAAAGTAATACAGATAGGCTACGTCTAGACTGGCATGATTTTCTGCAAATGCTTTTAACGGAAAAGTTTTTTCCGTTAAAAGCATTCTTGCGGAAAAGAGCGTCTAGATTGGCACGGATGCTTTTGCACAAAAGCACTTTTTGGAAAAGCATCCATGCCAATCTAGACGCAGTTTTTAAGAAAGCCCCGATCGCCATTTTCGCCATCAGGGCTTTTTTGCGCAAAACAGTTTTTAGCTGTCTACACTGGCCCTCTTGTGCAAATATATTTGCGCAAGAGGGCTTTTTCCCGAACGGGAGCATCATAGTATTTGCACAAGAACACTAACAATCTTACATTAGATCGTCAGTGTTCTTGCGCAAATTCAAGCGGCCAGTGTAGACAGCTGGCAAGTTTTTTCCACAAAAGCAGCTGCTTTTGCGGAAAAACTTGCAAGTCTAGATGCAGCCATATAGTTTGGAGAAACACAGGTCTTTTTGACCAAACTATTACAAATTGTTTCCTGTAATAGAAACTCCAGCTTTGATATCCGTGTGTTCAGTCCCATGCTTATTCTGGTCATTAATTCTTGCTGTGAACCAGAGAAACTAAGAAACTCAAGGGGGCAGTTCCTCAGTGGGTATGAAATGTCATCACTCTATGAACTTTATAACTGAGCTGGGAACAGTGCCCAGGTCATTGAAATCACACTCCAGTGCCCCTTCCATTAGAACAGTGAGACCTTCCCCCCTTCTTGACTTTAGCAGGACACTACTCTAAAATTCTGGAACATGACAATGGACAGATACAGAAACAAAAACCAGGAGCCCACTAGACTCATACTTCGTTATATTCTTAAATGAGAACATAGAATAATTGTCCTTTTAAGCAGCAGTTGGTAAATAATTCCTAGCTTGAGGAATGTAGGAGGAGACACAGGGGAGAAGAACCTACAGTATAATTCAATTAGAAGATCCAATACAATATTGACTTTTTCACATGGATAATTAATTCATGAAGCAATTGTCCAAGTAAGTTATATTCAGCTTTGTGCGGGGCTTGAGGACGGTGGCAGCCAAGCACCATCACAATCCTATGACAAACACCTGGCTAGTTAAAATCCAAGCAATTTCCGCCCTCCCCCCCCGAATCTGTTGTGCAAACGTGTCTATGAGGAACTGTTAAAGTGTGCACTCTATCAGAGCAGCCACATAAAAGCAGGACTCTTGTGTACACATTAGTATGTTAATGAGTATTCAATGTGAAAAATGCTTCTTAAAAGGGCAATTTGTCCAAGTAACAGCACCCAGATTTGTGTATTCATTTCCTGTATAAATGCATAGGTTAATGTCAAGTGGAAACAATGCCCTTTAAGATTATCTGTTAGGTTTGGGGGGACTCATTTAGCCTAACTGCAAATCCATTTCAACGTTGTTGGTTAGTTTTTGTGTAGGCCGTGCCAAAAGCTGAAATAAGCTATTTCGACTTCAGCTACACAACTGGCATAGTTGAACTTACATATCTTAATTTGACTTTTGCCCTGCAGTGCCGACATGCCCCAAACCCACTTCCTCAGATGAGCAGAGTGGAGAAAAAAGGAGGGGCTCTCATAATTTAAAGCAGAAAAAGAAGGGGGAAAGTACCTGTCAGTTACTGCTGATGCACTACAACTGACAGGTACCCCCCCTTCTTTTTCTATTATAAATTGTGAGGTTCCCCCCTTTTCTCTCCACTCTGCTCATCTGAGGAAGTGGGTTTTGCCCACGAAAGTTCATGATACTATATATATTTGTTAGTCTCTAAAGTGCCACAGAACTACTCGTGTTTTAAATTACAGACTAACATAGCTACCCCTCAGAGGCTATGACCAGATGGCAGAGTTTCTTCTGGGATATCCGGGAAAAACTCTGTCACATTCAGAGAATGCGTCTGCTTTTTCGGAACAGTTTCCGAAAAAGTGGGAGTGTTCTTTCGGCATCCCTGCATTCCTCATTGTATGAGGAATAAGGGATGTTCTGAAAGAGGAGGTTTTTCTGACATTTGGCCCCATGTAGATGGGCCAAATGTCGGAAAAGCCTCTTCCAAAAAAACAAGCGGAAGAACCTTTTTCCGAACCCCAAAAAAAAACAAAAGCAGTGTAGACATAAGCTGAGACTTTTAATGAAGTAAATGGGAGTTTCACCATTAACTTCAATGGGGAGGGAGCGGGGGGTAAAGGATTTCATGTGTTTGTTATTTGTACTCCTGTGTATGTCCAATCCTTGCTACCCCAGAAATACAGCTTTCAGGGAGTTCTGAGTTAACCTGGGCTGCTCTGAGAGATGGGTCTAGCCAGAGATGACTCATGCCTTCTGATTGTGGTGGTGCAGAGTGTTGGTTTATTTATTAATTTATTTATTCAATGAATGTGATTTATTGACCTCCTATCCAGGTGTAAGAATGTATGAAATTGTGGTGGGCAGAGAGGGGGCATCGCAGAAATCATACTTAACTTTGAAAAGTAGCGAATGAGAGCACAATGCAGTTTTACACAATTTTCTCACACACATTCTGTAAATACATCTTTGATGTACTCTGAGTCATCACAGCGCATTGTTACATTAATGTACATTGTTATCGGCTAAGTAATTATGTCTCCAAATGCTCCAAGGGCCACAGGTGTTCACGTAAGGTTTTATTACTCTTGCAAAGGAAAAGCAATTGGCAATTAAGAGCTATGGCATTCTGCATGTTCCCATGGGTCAGACACACACTGATTCATCCAGGGAGTCTTAATTCAGTTCCAGCCAGCTCTGAATCTCAACTTGGAGACTGGTAGGGAATTGGGGGAGGGAATAATTCTCTGCTGCCTGACCCACACTTTGTGCAGTTATTTGCATCTGTGCAAAGTGGGTGTCAAATGCACCAAATCAATACACTTGATTTGCCCCAGTGTTCAGGGCCTGAACAAGGTATAAAACATGGGGACTCGGCTGAAGAGCTAGAGATGATACTTACATTTAAAATAGAGAGGTAATTCAATGGCAAGATGTTGATCAAAGGTTTTGGTTTGGTCCATTGTAGAGGCACCAGTGTGATATGAAATCTGGTGTGTATGTGTAATACTGACAAGCGGAATGGAACCTAGGACCTCTAGAGCTGAGTGAACGAGCTGCTACAGTTTGAGCTACAAAAAATGAGGAGTACAGGATCTTTTGAAAAAAGGGTGGTTTTTTTCAAAAGAACCGCATCCAGACGGCAGTTTCACTTTCGAAATACCCTTATTCGAAAGACCGCTGTGATGCGATTATGCAAATGAAGTGCAGGATATTTAAATCCCCACTTCATTTGCACTTTCGATTTGCTTAATTTGCATCCCTCTTTCGACAGAGGGATGTAGTTTAGACATACCCTTGAAGTGTCTAACTGCCAATACATGGGACAGTACACTACATTCTGTAGGTGTATAGATTACATATGCATACAAATATTACGACTGACAGTGTGCTTAACACATGTAGTTAGGATCAGCAATTTTACCAACAGGCACAGTATATATGTTCATATTGATACATAACTCCCATGTCATCATCAAGTTTCCTTATGTTGTGGCTGTGGTATTCCGATTAGAACAGGGACCTGCTAGTCTGGACTCTTGGATTATTTTCTCAGCTCCTGCACTAATATGCTTTGAGGCGTGGAGTGTTTCACTCAAACAACTGTTACATTTGAGAGCCTAAATTTGGGTGCTTTATTTTCCAAGATGATAAGCAGCCTCAGTTTCCAATGGCTTCTGCTGTGTCTTAAACCTTCCGTTCATATGTTGGAAATCCTCAGATAAAGGTTATGGAATTCCTAAGTATAATGTCCAAGTATGATAATATGGGTTGCTAATAAAATGTGTTCTCATGTCTCTCTGAATATATAGGTCTTTGTTTCTTTCCATGAAACCTGACAGCTTCTTCTGTAATGAAAGCAGTTGCCTGTGTAACTCTTCTGACAGATGGATCTATCAGCAGCCATAGCCTGGTTCAATACCAAGGGGTCCTTTCTTTTGATCCAACACAGAACCAGCTCAAGCCCCCACCTAGTAACCTGGGAAATTCACACACCACCCCAGAGTCCTCTGAGTAGCAATACTCCCCCACATGCAAGCACAGAGTCTGAGTATAGAAAACAAACCTTTTGATAATGAAAAAACCTAAAAAACAACAAATAGTCTGGTAGCACTATGTAGATGGTTAGATGATGGTAGATGAATGTGCAGTCTTTGGATAAACTATAGTGATTTTTAAGTAACCTATTTCCTAAGCATCACTAGTAATTAGCTACAGTACTGCCAGGTAGCCGATAATTGCCCATTTTGCATTTGTGCATTGGATTTTTTTCCTTCCTAAGTGTAGTACTTTGCACTTGTCCTTATTTAATTTCATCTTGTTGAATTCAAAACAATTGTACAGTTGCTCACAGTCATTTTTAATATGATTTATCTGGGCTTTATTTTTTTTTTTATTTTAGTGCTCCTTTCTCTCCATGATGCCCTCAATGAATCATAGAATCATAGAGCTAGAAGAGACCACAGGAGGTCATCAAGTCCAGCCCCCTGCCCAAGGCAGGACCAATCCCAACTAAATCAATCCAGCCAGGGCTTTGTCAAGCTGAGATTTAAAAACCTCTAGGGACAGAGATTCCACCACTTCCCTAGGTAACCCATTCCAGTGCTTCACCACCCTCCTAGTGAAATAGTTTTTCCTAATATCCAACCTAGACCTCTCCCACTGTAACATGAGACCATTGCTCCTTGTTCTGCCATTCATCACTACTGTGAACAGTCTTTCTCCATCCTCTTTGGAACCTCCCTTCAGGAAGTTAAAGGCTGCTATCAAATCCCCCCTCACTCTTCTCTTCTGCAGACTCAACAAGCCCAAATCCTTCAGCCTCTCCTCATAGGTCATATACTCCAGCCCCCTAATCATTTTGGTCGCCCTCCGCTGGACCCTCTCCAATGCATCCACATCCTTCCGGTAGTTGGGGGCCCAGAACTGGACACAATACTCCAGCTGTGGCCTCACCAGAGCCGAATAAAGGGGAATAATCACTTCTCTGGATCCGCTGGCAATGCTCCTCTTAATGCAACCTAATATGTCGTAAGCCTTCTTGGCTACAAGGGCACATTGTTGACTCATATCCAGCTTCTCGTCCACTGTAATCACCGGGTCCTTTTCTGCAGAACTACTACTTAGCCATTCAGTCCCTAGCCTGTAACAATGCTTGGGATTCTTCCGTCCCAAGTGCAGGACTCTACACTTGTCCTTGTTGAACCTCATCAGATTCCTTTTGGCCCAATCCTCCAATTTGTCTAAGTCACTCTGGACCCTATCCCTGCCCTCCAGCATATCTACCTCTCCCCCTAGCTTAGTGTCATCTGCAAACTTGCTGAGGGTGCAATCCATCCCCTCATCCAGGTCATTAATAAAGATGTTGAACAAAACTGGTCCTAGAACCGATCCTTGGGGCACTCCGCCAGAAACCGACTGCCAACCTGACATCGAGCTGTTGATCATTACTCGCTGGGCCCGACCTTCTATCCAGCTTTCTATCTATCTTACAGTCCATTTCTCCAATCCATATTCCCTTAACTTGCTGGCAAGAATATTATGGGAGACTGTATCAAAAGCTTTGCTAAAATCAAGGTATATCACATCCACTGACTTTCCCACGTCCACAGAGCCAGTTACCTCATCATAGAAGCTAATCAGATTGGTCAGGCACGACTTACCCTTTGTGAATCCATGCTGACTATTCCTGATCACTTTCCCCTCTTCCAAGTGCCTCAAAATGGATTCCTTGAGGATCCCCTCCATGATTTTTCCGGGGACTGAGGTAAGACTGATCGGTCTATAGTTCCCTGGATTGTCTTTCTTCCCTTTTTTAAAGATGGGTACTACATTTGCCTTTTTCCAATCATCCGGGATCTCTCCTGATCTTCACGACTTTTGAAAGTCTGTGTTTGCTAAAACACTTGTTGCCAACCTGACACCGTGGCGAGTAGATTGTAACCCGGAAGAGCCGGGTTCGGGCGATCTCCCCAGATAGCACGGCTGGCGAGCAGGGCTCGCCGCGGTTCGGCGAGCCCTGTGTATATCAGTCTCTGCATGAGAAGATACTGCTTTCATGTAGCCCCTTGGGATTAGTTCACCTTTGACCCTATATTCTTGGTGGGGAGTTTGTAAATAGGTAACTAACATAGATTAACAATTTTTGAATTACACACAGTGCATAATACATGTGTAAGTAGGATCTGAAGGAATGTCTCCCTGACAACTAGTTGGAAGGAGGGAGACCTAGGGAGTGTCTATGTACAGGGACGGCTCTAGGCACCAGCAAAACAAGCAGGTGCTTGGGGCAGCACATTGCCAGGGGCGGCATTTCGGCCAGCCTCACCGCTGGAAGCGGGCCTGCCTGTGGCCGCCCAGGGCAATGGGTGGGGCAGTGGAGCCTGCGGCCTGCAGGGGGAGCGCACGCTCTTGCTGACCCGTGTGGCTGCCTGGGAAGACGGGTCAGCGCCTCAGTGCTGGGCGCGGAGGGAACCCCTACTTCCCCCTCCGACTGCAGAAGCAGCCCTGGCCCCTCGCTCCCCCCCCAGTCCCCGCTCTAGCTCTCTCCCTTCACACCCAACGTCCCGCTGGCTCACCACCACCCGCAACCCACCCGGCCCGTAGCCGGCTCGGCCCCTCTCCTGCCTTGCCGCACGCGGCGCACACACGGCCGCTGAGTTGTCAAGCCCAAGAGCAGCGGCACTTTGGGAATCAGCGAGTGATCCTCCCGCCCCCCCCAGCCCGCAGACAGCTCAGAGGTTAGGGGGGCCCGGCCTATTGCTGGGGGTAGGGGAGGGCTGCTCCTGAAAAGCGCCCAGTGCAGGTTTGCCGCTCTGTGGACACGGGGCACGCGGGGCTTTCCACTCGGGACAGCCAGCAACGCGTGGCGGGACGCACTCCCACTGCCCCGGAGAAGCGCGGGGGCTGGGACAGCGTGTCCAGTGGGGCACGCAAAGCCTGTGGCCACTGGGAACCGCGCCGAGGGGTGAGGCAGCAGCTCCGCCCAACCCTCACCTCTGCCCCGCTCCGCTGGGGGGTCGGGACAGAAAGGCAGAGCCGGGGCGCACCCGCTGCTGGGAACTTGGGTGGCAGCGGCACAAGAGCGGCTGCGTGTTGGTTTCGTTTTTGCCAGCTGTCGGGAGGGGCAGCCCCTCAGCACTTCTGCAGCACCCCTGGGAGCCGCTGGCCGCAGAGTCCCTCGCGGCGGCTGCAGGCAAGCCCTGGCCTTGTGGCTCCTCTCTCTCCTCTTGCAGGGGAGGGGAGCCCGCGGCGCCCCACTTCACACCAGGGAACGGTGTTTACAGCTGCAGAGAAAGGGAAGTAGGGGGAACCCGTGCCACTTTTACCCTTCCCCCAGGGCGCGCCGACATTTCCGCGTGTGCTGTGGGGAAGGTACACGAGGATTTGACCGGGAGAGGGAAAGGAGACGGAGTTCGGTCAGTGGGGGGAGGTGAGAGAGGGGAGCAGACTGGGTCCGGTCGGGAGTGGTGGGGATCGGGTTTGCTTGGGAGGGGAGAGAAGGTGGAAACTGGGTTTAGTGAGTGGGTGGGGGGGGGTCGGGATGTGTGTGGACAGGGATGTGTGTGGAGGGGAGACAGGACGTAGGCTGGGTTTGGCTGGAGGGCGTGGTGGGAGTCAAAGAGCCGCAAGGTCGCAAGGTGAAAGGGGCGCTTACCTCCTCAGTGCCTGTCCAGCAGCGGACCGGGGGGGAGGGGGCGGACAAAAATGTTTTTGCTTGGGGCAGCAAAAAACCTAGAGCCGACCTTGTCTATGTAAATACAGTTTGCTCCTGCTTTCCTTAGATTTGCTATATATTCAGCAGAGGGAGTGGTATTTTGCTCATTGTAATCAACTTAACTGTGTTCCATCATCTGCTATGTTCGTATTGAATGCAGGGATAGCTGAAATATGGTTAGCAATGTTTGTAGTTATTGTGGGAATACCAAAAAGCAAGACAGTGCTTAATCTGTTTCAAAGGAAGGTGATCGTTAGCAGAAAGAACATTGCTAAGCAGTGGCTTAACTTTCAGCACTCTATGGGCTTGTCTACACTAAGGAGAAGATCAACCCTCTAGCGTTCGATTTAGCAGGTCTAGTGTAGACCCCCAAATCGAAGGCTGAGGGTAGTCCCCGCCAGTGTCCAGTACTCCTCATTCTGCAAGGAGTAAAGGAAGCCAATGGGAGTGAGTGCTCCCATCTGCCTCCCGCAGGGCATACACCACGGTGGCTCGGCTTAAGGTAAGATACTTCCAGCTAGGCATTTTGCGTAGCTGGATGGCTTACCTGAAGCCGACCTGCCTGGTCTAGTATAGACCAGGCCTATGAGAGTAAGAGGGAAAAGGGAAAGATATTCTGGTCCGGAGTCTATATACCCTGCCCAGGGAGACAGCCTGGAGTGGTTTGACCAATTGTTGCCCCTACCTTCCCCTCTTCAAAGAATAGAGCTAGGTAGGCTTCACTAGAAGCCTCTTCTGCATGTTAATTGTGGTCGAGTTGTGTTTCTTCTACGCAGCCTGCTAAGAGTTAAAATCACTGGGAGCTGAATTCACTTGAGACTGATGTGCAGAGGTCACAGCCGAGGGCTGGATGGCAGTGAATGCTGACTGACAGCCAGCAGGGCGGCAGTGGAGAAGAGTGACGAACGGCCAGCAAGGCAGCAGCAGTGAGCAGGCAGATGGTGAGCGGCCAGCGGAGTGAGTAAGATGCCTCTTTACCTCACCCAACCCAGGGAGGGAGGTGCACTCTGCAGATGGATCTCCAACTTCTGCATCTGCACTGACCCATTGCAGAAACTGGGAGTGGGTGAAGTGAAACGTTGGTCATATCAAGTGGACTTTTAGGTTGCTGGACTTAAGAACCTGAGAAGAAAAGGACACTGGTAGAGAGCTATAGAAAGAACTCTAGAGACCCAATCCTGTTTTCTCAGATCTGCTTAAGCTTTGTCAGGGGAAGTTTGAGTCACAAGACTTTGGTCCCCACCTCCAATCTGGGTCACCATATATTGGACATTGGGTTATGACCTATGGAACAAATTATGGGAGAACTCTTTGCCACCTTAAAGCTCACCATCTTTACTATGAAACTGATTTAAGAACCCTATTCCTACTGGTCTGTCATGGGGTAGGAAGCCTGGCCCCCTGGGAGGCTGGGCGGGGTGCTTCTTATGCCCCGTCTGCAATGCCTCACCCCGTAATCTGGCCCCTGTCTACAGCCTCTATCAGCGGGGTGGTACAGCTCGGCGGCCTAGTCTATAATGATCTCAGTTTGCAGAGCAGTAAGGCCCAGCAGTCAAGTCTATAGTAACCCCAGTCCACGAGGCAGAAAAAGCCCAGCAGCCTAGTCTCTAATGACCCCAGTCTGTGGGGCAGTAAGGCCCAGTGGCCAAGTCTAGAGTAACCCCAGCCAGTGGAGCAGTAAGGCCCAGTGGCCAGATCAGTATGGCAATTGAGGCACACCCCCTTTTGGGCCAATGGGGGTGGGGTAGAGGGACCCGGGTCCTTCCTTTCCACCGGGCCCCAGCCCAGGGCCCTGTCAGTGGTGGGCATGTCCTACCACTAGCTCAGTGGGGGAAACCGCCCAAAACACACTGAGCTCGCCGGGAACCCTCCAGTTTCCCGCCCTGGGCTACTTCCTACCCTGTCCAATAGCTGGCTTCTTCCACCCCTGTGGCCTCCAGCCTAGTCGTTCTCCCTGGCATCCGCTTGCTGCGGTTGCTGCTGCTGTGGCTGCTGCTGTTGTGGTCGTGACGGCTGTGGCTTCTGCTGTAGCAGCTGCTCCTGTGCTTGGGCAGGAGCTCCTTCCCCTCTCATGGTCAGCCCTGGCTGAACTGCTCCCCTGGCTTTTATACTAGGCCTGCAGTTGGAGCATGCCCAGCAGGGCTGTGGGGGAAGGGTCCTCTCAGCCAAGCAGACTTGGTTAACCCCTCCTGGGCCTGTACGGGGTTGGTACACCCTGTCGCAGTCTGTATAATGATCTTTTAATCAATACTCACTCTCTTTTCTGTTTTGAATACATTTCTTGGTGTAGTTAATAAGAATTGGCTGTAAGGGGGTAAGATCTGAAATAGTCATTGACCCTCATGGGTAAGGTGTCCAATTCTTAGGGATGGGCTGAACTTTTTATATGATGAACAAGGTTTTCAGTAATCCCATAAATAACTCATGGTAGCATTCGGGAGGCACACTACCCCTTTGTGCCCCCACCAAAATTTTAATTGCTAAATGGGGTCCCCCATATGTCCCCTGCCTGTAGGGTTGCCAGATGGTTTCAACAAAAATACCAGACACACTTGACATTACATCACAATCTACATTACATCTTATTTAAAAAATACCGGACATTTATATTTTCTCAATTTGTTTCCCAAACAGAAAGCTCAAATACTGGACTGTCTGGTTCAAAACTGGACACCCGGCAACCCTACCTGCTTGTCCCTCTAAGTGGCCCCCCATACACCTCCCCCAAGCACCAGTTGACTATAAGTAATCCTTATCATATATGATTTGGCTGTCTCAATGGGAGCTCAAGGCTGGGTTGCTTTACAGGACTGCTGGGTAATCAATACGGTATTGCAGAACCTGTTCTGTTGTTGGGCTGGTAAATCTAAGTATTAAAAATAACCTCCAGATTCGGGGATTGTCTGCCCCATTCTTCGTAGCTTGCCCTGACTGGACAGTCTCAGCCTTGTGTCAAAGGATGTCATGGAATGCTCATCTCTGGAGGTTTTTAAATACAGGTTGGACGAACACCTGCCAGGAATGGCCTAGGTTTATTTGCACCTGCCATTGTGCAGGGGCTAGACTTAATGACCTCTTGAGATCTAGTTCTACAATTCTATGATTCTATGACTGACATTTAAATAAGCTATGGTGATTTAGAACGGATGAAGACTTGGCCCCAGGAATGAAGCTCCTGTCCTTAATGTTAAGAATGTGTTTGATCCAGTGCCTTTAAAATCCCCCATGAAAGTTGTAGCAGAAACCAGAGCCTTAGTTGATTCCCGAATATGCATCTCACAAAGGGGAAGAAACATCTCTTTTCTTCTCTCCCCCACTTTTATAAATCCTGTGCCACATCACCACTATGCTGGTTTTCGTTCTTCACTACACATCTGCAAACTATCAGCATGAGCAATGTCAGAGAGAAGTCATTATGCATTTGCTCTTCGGCAAGCGAATCCCTTCCTTTAAGTTAGGGAGAACTTATTATACACAAAAAAGGAATGTATTATAAAAAATGAAAGGGAGAATATTTTAGGACATATGGAAAGACAAATCAACTCTTGTTAAAACCTCCCTGCATGGCTTCTTCTGTACTTTCAATTTAAAGTTATTTCTGTTGTTCCCATGTTCTAATTCACTTCATTGGCTTCTGGGCACCCGTGGCTGCAGCAAAGATGCATAGTAATGCTTCTTAAAGCTACAGTCCAGAATAGGTCATGCTTGTAATCTTGATGTTGTCTAACCCAAGGTGACATTTCTCTGGTCCCATTCAATTTTCTTCTTTTTAAAAACAAAATAAAAGTCACAATCTTTGTAATAAACCAGAAACAGAATAAATAGAACTGGAAAAAGAATACATCAGAAATATGCCAATCATCACAGAAGTCTTTTCATATCCCTTTGGTAATGCTTCTAGTGCAACATACTGCACTTGATCTCCATGTGCTAATTACCTCTGATTGAAACTTTTGCTGTATGGATATGGCTATATACACATTCATAAGACTTCATATATTTGGTCCATACAGAGGAGTAAATGTTGTATCATTTCATTATGTATCACATCACGGACATTCTCTTATTCTCAAATACACTTATTACAAGCACATCTTTGTTTTTTGTTACTGTAACGCCTGCTTCATCAAAATCAGATTGAGAATTCAATCAAAGGCAAGTGCTCAGACAAAGAATTCAAACATCTCTCTCTCTCTCTTCTGATTCAAAGAGATAGATGTTGCTGGATTGCCTGCCGCTCTGTCCTTTTAAAGCCTACTTTCCTTTTGCTTATTTTTCAATCTGATAAAAATACATCAACTTTCATTTGTGTCCAAGTAGAAACCTCTTTGGAATTCTCATGAGAAATGCATTAGAGATGCCAAGTTGTTCATGACAGGGAAAAAAGGAAAAAAAAGTAGATACCCTCATTTGCATAACATGTGCTCCTTGTACAGAGCCACACTGGTGCAATGCACTAGTTTACTCCTTGCATCATGTCCAGATGCTTCTACTTTGGAAAATTAATTCACATGATTTTGAACATGGTCCACTTTCTTCTGCACAATTGCCACTATCACAATATCAGACACATTTAAATTATGTGATGATTAGAGAGAAGCATCTGCCAAAATGGCCGAACATAAAAGACACCTGCTAAGCCGCATTATTCATTCTTCTGCACAGCACAGGCATTTTACAGAACCAGTACAGTCAGAATATGGGGCTGGGGAAGGTGGCGTGATGCAGACAGACCAACTTTGTAATGCTGACAGGTCACCTTATGTCACAGTCTCACAAAAATTCACTTGGGGAGAATCTCAAAGAACCTTTAACTATACCAATTCACTTGTATGTTAGTGCAAAGGAACGCAATGGTACTGTTCTGCCTGTTTCCTGCGATTTCTGTCCCTGTGCATAGTTAGCCTTTAAATCAAAAAGATGCATTTATGTTTACATGACACATTACTTCATGTATAAAATTTCATGAAAACTAATGAAGGATTATCTGGATGTCTGTCACTAAATGCATTATGTGTAACTGCCTATCAAATAGGGTTGGAGCCTCAGAACTGTAAATGAAGAAACATTATTAAGTTCAAAGCCTGGGTCTTTTATGCAATAAAGGAAAATGTACCAACTTTGTCTGGCTGTAGACAACAAAGGGAGAGCCCATGCTGTGTGGAAAACATTTGCCAGGCTATTTTCAACTACAAGAAGGCATCCTGTGGACTGAGGAATTCTGACAGGATGGAATTTAGAGCAAGTGGACAGTGATCCACAAAGACATTTCGGTTAACCCTGAAATCTGATGGAAACTAGCAGGCATTACTTGCCTATCATTTGGACTACAAACTTAGATTCACCTGCAATGTATTTTACCAGCTTTAACCACTCTTACTTCTTTTTTTCTTTGTTAATGCGCCCTGAGTTAATTTTACTAGAGAAATTGGCTACCCCATTGCCTTTGGTGAACTCCAGAGTATCCATTGATCTGGTGTAAGTGACTGGCTCTGTGAGGGTTGGTAGTACCCTAATGTGGGTGAATTTTGGTTTTAAGAACCTCTCATCAGACTGTCCTTTTTCTGGATGGCAGAGAGAAGCAGGAGAACCTCAGGGGACTGTCCATGGCTCGATGGTAAAACTAATCAAGTAGTCCAGGTGTGCATATTTATCACTGGCTTTGTGAAATCTAATTAGAAGTTGTACCAGAAGTTTGGGGTGTCAGCCCTGTTTTCTGAGGCTATGTCTATACTATGGGGTTTTTCTGGGATACCAGAGGTATCCCGGAAAAACTCCGCCGCATCCAGGGAACACGTCTGTTCTTCCGCTTTTTTTTTTTTTGCAGAAGAGCAGATGCGCTCTTTCAGAAGCCTTGTCTTCCTCTTCCCACGAGGAAGAAGGGCTCTTTCGAAAAAGGAGGCTTTTCCAAAATTTGGCCCAGTGTAGACGGGCCAAATTTCAGAAAAGCCTCTTCCGAAAAAACTATCGGAAAAAAGTATGCAAATTTGCAATGATCCTATAGATCCTTGTAGTGTAGACATAGCCTGACAGCCCGACCTGAGATTGGCCTTCCCAGCAGTAAACCGCACCAGACAGTGTGACAGGTGGTGTGTGGAAAGTTTGGCTCGACTGTGGAGTTGGGGAGAAACTGAAGCAGAGCTTCAGAATCAGATAGATAGGATCACATTTTTAAAGGGCACGTAGCCTCGCTACCAACTGTGTAGAAGCTGATTCTGATGTTTAAATCTCTGACTAGTGGATCTGAGGCTAGACTCATGGACTTAGGCAGTTAACAGCTTCACCTTTAGGGGATGCAATATTGCCTAGTCAATAGGACAGGAACTGGGAAGCAAGAGATCTAGATTCTATTCCTGGCTCTTTAATGGATTAGTTGTGTGTCCTTGTGCAACTTTAGTTCTCTCTGCCTATTTCTTCTTCCTCCCTTTGTCTGCCTGTCTTGACTACTTAGATTGAAAGCACTTTGAAAGAGAAACTCTAACTAGGTAGAGTTATAGTGTCTGACAGAACAACTGTAGTGATCTTAATGTGGGCATCTGTGCAGGACTCTTACCCACATTTCTTTGGGGGTGTTAATAAATGCCACTATCTGTGCGGTAGTCACTTGACCCTGAAAAATTGCCGTCTCAGTTGATTACAAGCGAGTTTAACTCCATGACCAATAATACTTACCAATGCTATATTTGTAAACCAGTCACAATTAAACATTGGGTAATGTCTGTGCAGAGCTCTGAATACATCAGGAGACATGTAAGAGTGGATGTATATCCAGATAAGCCATACACATATATTATTGGTGTTGAACATCTGTACAAATACCGCAGAATCAATCATTCCACCAGGTATAAATGATAAAGTTCAAAATGAAAAAAAAATCTCTTTGCCAGACAGAATACCTGGCAATCATTGTTATGCTGTGCTATTTGCTGATATATTCTACTCAAACACTAGCCAGTTTAAGCCTAGACAGTTTAGGCAGAAAAAACAAGAGACAGGACAGTAGGCAATTTACGTTTGTTTGTTTTTCCTCCCTTCCCACCTTCCTCAAGCAGTCACGAAACCAGAGCATTTAGTAGAGAACCAAACTACAGTCTGACCATCTCCTTGAACAGAAAAAACAAAAACAAAAAAACAAAGAAACGAAACCCATCCAGCTGAGGTTAGAATACTGCAATGCATTTTTACTGGGCTGCACAGAAAGCATATCTGTCATTAACGCCAGTCCAAATGTAACACTAGGGTTACAAATTTGAATACAATACAGAATGTGTGGTTCTGTTGTGAAAACTGGCTATGGAAAAATGGCCCCCTTGTACTCAGACCTGATCCTTGTGTGTGCTTCAGAGATATAGCGGATGATTTTATGTGACAAAACTAAACGTTTACTATTCTCATTTCTGCATAAGTGCTGCAAGGATAAGCACAAGCTGGAATCTGTGGTCCTGATTCTGCAAATGTGCACATGCCTCTTATAGGCACTGCCAGTTGTTCCAACAATTACATTATAAAGTTATGCATGCATCAAAGTGTTTGCAGGATTTGAGCCTAAGGGAATTCAGTTTATGACTCCCATCAAATAAGCTCAGATGAGACAAATGCAGCAAGAAAAAAAATGGGGCCTTCGTGAAATATTTCAAAAATCAAAACTGAAAAAAAATGGATGAAAACTGACAAAAAATGACAGTATTCCCCCCTCTGCCCCCCCCCATTTTAGCCAACTTTAGAAGCTAATAGGAGAGTGTAAAAAGGCATAAATTAAAGGCAGCCATCCATCAGGAAGAGAGCGAATGAGAAAGATTGAGAGAGAAAGAGAGAGAGAGAGAGAGAGAGAGAGACTACACCAACACTCAGTCTTTACTCCTTCATTCACATATACTGTGCTTTCCCTTCCAGCACTTTCTTAGAGTTCTTAAATATCTAGACCAGTGTTTCTTAAACTTTTTTAAGACCGAGGAACACCAAACAATATTTTTTTTTTTTAATGGGGAACACCAAGGATTTTTTTGTTGAGCAAAAAAAAAAAAAAAAAAAAAAGGAGGCTTGTCCCTTTAAGGGTGGCACCAGTGTGCCGCGGAACACACTTTAAGAAACACTGATCTAGAGATTACCTTGTTCACCATCATACCAGAACTCCCCCTCCTGGAAGCTATCATAACACCTTCTAATTTATAGATCGACTTTTTCTGATATTTTGCTAGCACATGACGACATCTTATTTAAAAAAATGCTCCAATTTAACCAGATCACATTGAACAGATCAAAATCAAATTAGATCAACTCAACCCTCTAATGCTGATGCACTTAAGCAGGGCCATTCCTGGGGGAGGAGGGGGGGCAGGACCTGGGGCAACCCGGGCTCCTCACCACTTCTCCAGATCATGCCACTGCTCCATCCTCGCCCCCCTCTTTTTGCCCCTTGCCCAAGCAACGTGGCCCACAGGATTATGGGGCCCGGGACAGCGGTGGCAGAGTACACCTCCTTTGCACTCGCCATGCAGATGGTGGGAGCTGGAGTGGCCCCAGTCTGTTCTGCTCCATCCCACCATGCTGCCTTTCTGGCCTACTGTGCCCTGCTTCTCTGCAGCAGCGGGAAGTAGGATGTTTTGGGGCCAGGGCTCTCTGCTTGCCGCCACTGCAGAAAAGCTAAGCACAGCGGGCCAGTGTGCGTGCGTGTGTGTGTGGGAGGGGAAGGGGCGAGGGTGCGGAGCAGGCTGCCACATAGCTGCAGCTCCCACGACCCACATGGTGAATGCGGAGGGGCGACCTCTGTTGTCGCCCTGTGCCAGGCCGCTGTAAACCTGCAGGTCCAGGATAGTTGGGGTGGCTGCCATGAGGCCTCCAAAAGCACAGACCCTGGGGAAGCTGCCCCGAACCATCCTATGGGCAGGACAGCTCTGCCCTTTACTGAGTGTAATCTTTGTTTAAATTGCTGTAGCTTGTAAAAGTATATTATTGACTTAAACTCAACCCACTGAAGGAAGGTTGAGGGGGATGTTCTTCTCCACATTCTGTACCGCTTCCTTCTGTCAATGGTGGGGAAGAGGAAGACAGATAGTGTGACCAAGATGGACACTAGGGCCAACATTTGCCTTTCATCCTTATTTCAAGCTGGAGGTGCTATTAAAAAGGTTTTGTTTCAGTAGTGTAAAGATATTTGCTAGTAAATACGTCGGGGGGGGGGGGCTGGTATTTTTTTCTCTGAGCTGCATTCATAGGTTCCCCGTGCCAAAGAACTCTAATGGCAAAATTGGGGGTAGAGGTAGAACAATTTCACTAGGGACGCCATTTCTGAAAAAAATGCAGGGGGAGGCGAGCTAAGCTGTATCAGCATATAGAACCTTATATGTGGTTATATTAAATCCTGAATTGCTGGGGGAGGGAGGAAGGGGAGGATATAGTCCTGTTATAAATCAGAGGGAGAAAATTGCCCCTATTGCCCCATAGCAAATGACACCCCTGAATTTCACTGCTGCTGAAAGGTTTTTGCTCACCTTTTCAAACCAAGGGCCACGGGAAGTTACCTTGTGCAGTTACGATGGTTCTTTGAGTTGTGTCCCCCCATGGGTGCTCCATTGTAGATGTCAGGCTCGTCCCAGCACCGCAGGTCGGAGATTCTTTAGCTGTGGTTTAGCCGGGCTACGCATGCGCGGCGGCAGCGCGCGCCCTTCGCCCCGCTTCTGTGGCTGCGCGCAGTCTGGCTCCCGCCAGTTCCTCCTAATCGGATCACTCTGAAAAACATAATAAGAGATACTCCGAAGAGGGGAGGAGGGCGGGTTGTGGAGCACCCATGGGGACACACACCTTGAAGAACTGGTAAGTAACTTCCCGTTCTTCTTCGGGTAGTGTCCCCGTGGGTGCTCCACTGTAGGTGTGTACCGAGCTGTCGTCTGGTGTGCGGAGGAGGGATCGGAGTCAGGACCTCTGCACTGAGGAAAGTACTGCCGTTGCTAGCGCAGCATATCCTGGACAATGGCGTCAAATGCATAGTGTCTTGCAAATATCATGTCTGAAGACCAAGTTGCCGCTCTCCGAATGTCTTGTAACGACACGCCTCGGAGGAAGGCTGTGGTTGCGGCTGTCGCTCTGGTGGAATGTGCACGTATCAAGGAAGGTTGTGCTGTATGGCGTAGCGAATAGCAGTGTGCAATACATTTCATGATTAGTTTAGAAATACGTTGTGATGATAAAGGCCGACCCTTGGACCATTCGTCCATGCACAATAGAAGGCATTGTGATTGCTGAAAGGGTCGTGTTCTCTGTAGGTAGAATGCCAAGGCTCTTTGAACATCTAGTGTATGAAGTTGAGCATCATGGGATGAAGCATGAGGTTTGGAGTAAAAGGTAGGGAGTATTATTGGTTCATTAACTTGAAATTCTGTGTTCACTTTTGGGAGAAATTTGGGGTGAGAACCGTAGTATCACTCCCGTACTAGTAAAGAGAGTGTAAGGTGGATCAGCCGAGAGAGCAGTGAGTTCGGCAACCCTGCGTGCTGAAGTGATGGCTAAGAGGAAGATAGCCTTCATGGTTAATATTGGGAAATCACAGATAGCTATTGGCTCAAAGGGCGGGCGGGTAAGGGTGTCTAGTACTAATTGGAGATCCCAAGGTGTTGGGGCAGCTCTCCGCAGAGGGAAGAGATTTGCCAGCCCCTTCAGAAATCTTTTGGTCATGGGATGGGCAAATACTGAGTATCCCTCTATTGGTTGTCTGAAGGTGGAAATTGCTAAAAGATGGACCCTTATGGATGGTATGGCGAGACCGGAGCGTTGGAGGTGTAGTGTGTAGTCCAAAATACGATGTATCGGAAGCGCCATGGTGTCGTAATTGTTGTCATTGCACCAGGAGTGGAATCATCACCACTTGTGAAGATAAGTCTTCCACATGGAGTCACGTCTACTGTGCAATAAGACCTGTTTTACGTCTTGTGAGCAGATGATCTCTGACTGGTGGAAACACCTAGGAGCGACGCCGTAAGATGTAGCTGGTCAATTTGAGGGCGAATTACGGTTTGCCCTCGTTGTATCAGGAGATCTGGACTCTCTGGCAAGTGATATGGCGGTCGTAGGGACATTTGTATGAGGAGTGGGAGCCATGTTTGTCTCGGCCAGTAAGGAGCTATGAGTATGACCGTGGCTTGATCTGCGATTATTTTCTCCAGTACTCTCGGGAGAAGTGGAATTGGGAGACAAGCGTAGAGTAGCTGTCAACCCCAGTGTAGTAGAAAAGCATCCCCTAGTGATTTTGGTCCAAGTCCTGCCCAGGAACAGTACTTGGGGCACTTCGCATTGACGTGCATGGTGAACAAGTCTATGCATGGATAGCCCCAACGACGGAATAGAAAGTGTGCTACACATAGGTTCAGTTCCCATTCGTGCTGGGGAAAGAAATGCCTGCTGAGTGTGTCGGTAATGGTATTGTTCTTGCCAGGTAAGTAAGTCTCAACGATGTTGATCCCATGGTGAATGCACCAGTTCCATAGGCGCGTGGCTTCTGTACAGAGGGATTTCAATCTGGCTCCGCCTTGTTGGTTGATATAATATACCGTGGTGGTGTTGTCTGTAAGGATCAGGACCGTATGGCATCGGATTTTTGGCAGAAATGCTTTGCAGGCATTGAATACTGCTCTTAGCTCCAGTAGGTTGATATGCTGGAGCGCTTCTGCTGGGGACCATAGACCTTGTGCATGTTCCCTCATTTCAGGGAATGTCTCACCATAGGAGGTACCATAACCGGCCTGTGAACATCCTGGCTGCCCGGCGATAGACCAAAGCTAACCAGTACTGCAGGCATCTGAGATGAAGCCTCACATGCTGTACCACATAGGTGGTTGCTGCCATATGGCCCATGAGCCTTAAACAGGTAAGGATGGTGACTCTTGGGCTGATAGAGATGGTGTGGACAAGATCCTGTATCTTGTTGAATCTGGCCACTGGAAGATAAGCTCTCACTGTTATAGAATCTAACCGTGCCCCAATGAACTCGAGGGATGTTTGTGGAATGAGAGCAGATTTCTGAACATTGATTACGAGGCCTAGGGCTGTAAATAGGTCTCTCGTGATGTGAGTGGATCATAGTGTCTGGTGGTACGTTGGAGCTTTGATTAGACAGTCGTCCAGGTATGGGAATATCATGATGCCTTGACGATGAAGATAGACCGAGACTATGGATAGAGTTTTGAAGAAAACTCTGGGTGCGGACGAAAGTCCGAACGGGAGGACTTTGTATTGAAAATGATGGTTGTCCACAGTGAACCAGAGAAAACGTCTGTGTGCAGGGTGTATTGTGATATGAAAATAAGTGTCTTGTAGATCGAGGGACGTAAACCAATCTCCCATATTCAGGGCTGGCATAATGGAAGCTAATGTCACCATCTTGAATCTGTGCCCTCTGAGATACCGATTGAGGTGTCGGAGATCTAGGATGGGTCTCCATCCTCCTGATTTTTTCTCAGTGAGGAAATATTGGGAGTAAAATCCTCTGCTGTGGAATTGCTCTGGCATTCTCTCTACTGCCCCAATGATAAGAAGACGAAGAACTTCCTGCATGAGGAGTGTCTTGTGAGATGGGTCCCTGAAAAGGGATGGGGGCGGAGGAGAGGTGGGTGGCAGGGAGAGAAGTGGTATAGTGTACCCTGATGTTATCAACTCCCTGACCCAACGGTCAGTGGTGATGGCGAACCACCGTTGTTGGAAGGGTCGCAATCGATGGTGGAATAGCTCCCTGGTTTCTGATTGATGTAGCATGGGGATGGTTTGTAGTCCCTCAATAATGCCATCAAACTGGCTGTTTGTTGTTGTGCTGGACAGGAGCTCTGTTAGGTTGCGGGCGTCGTCTTTGTTGCCGAGGTTTACCTTTTTGTTGAGGTTCGTATTGCCTGAACCTAGGGTTAACATAAGGGGCAGGCCGCTGTCTGAAGTAGGGCACGTATCGTTTTCAGCGGTATGGTAGCATATACATGCCAAGGGTCCTGAGTGTAGTCCTGGAGTCTTTCCCAGAATGCAATACTTGGTCTGTATTGGCGGCGAACAGACTTTGCCGGTCGAATGGCAGATCTTCCACCTTAGTCTGTAAATCTTTTGGTACGGACGCCATTTGGAGCCCAGAGGAACGTCGCATTGCTAACGATGTTGTGGTGGTACGGGCCGCTGTGTCCGCAATGTCCAAGGAAATTTGCAATGCTGCTCCTGAGGCAGTGTAACCCGCCTGTACTACTGATTTCAAAATTTGACATTTCTCCTCCGGCAGATGTTCTAGAAGCGTCACCAACTTTGCATAGTTACTAAAGTTGTGGTTGGAGAGATGTGCTGAATAGTTTGCCATACACAAAGTCAGCGTAGCAGATGAGTGTACTTTTCTTCCGAAAAGATCTAACTGCTTGGCTTCCTTGTCTGATGCGGTGTTTCTATATCGAGGGGTCTTTGATCCTTGTTGCGCAGCATCGACTACCAGAGAATTTGGCTGGCGATGTGTATATAGGAATTCCATCCCTTTGGAGGGGACGAAATACTTTTGTCGGATTTCTTGTGTGTTGCTTGTACAGAAGTCGGGGTCTGCCAGATGTCATCTGTGATTTCTAAGATAGCTTCGTCCGGGGTAGCGCTAACTTACTTTTCTGTGATGGTTGAAGGTTAATAAGTAACTGATACTTTTTTTGTTGCATCTCCGTTAGTTGTATCTCCTGAGATTCTGCAACCCTCTTAAAGAGGTCATGGAACTGTTTGATGTCATCAACAGGGGAAGAGTCTTCAGGAAACACTGCATCATCTGGGGATGAAGACGACTGGTCCGTTGGGGACTGCGCATGTGTCTGAGTTTGTTCTGAGAGAGTTTCTTGGTGTTCCTGATGTTGTATCATTGGAGATGCATCCCCCGAGGGGGTTGGTGGTCTTGTGGATGATTGCGGAGGTGATGGTAGCCTGGTGGTACTACGTGAGTGCTGTCTATGATGGCGCGGAGAAGACGAACAAGAGCGGCCTTACGAGTATCAACGGGAGTAGTAATTCCTGTGGTGATGGTACCTGTCATGTCCATGATGAGGAGAAGATGAATAATATGGTGAATATGCTCTATGCGACGTGTGGTGGTATCTGGAGTAGGATGATCTCGAAGGCAACCTTGGAGAACGAGATCTTCCTCTGTGGTATATTGGTGAGTGCGGTCTCCTACGATAACATTGTGGAGATGGAGAATACCGGGGTGAGTGCCTCTGATGTGGGCTAGGGCGGTCCTTGTGTTGCATAGGGGTTATGGTCGGTGAATGTGGTGAGGAAGGTTGCGGAGAAAATACTGCCAGTTCTGGACTAGGAGATGGTGTTATAATTCTCCTAGGTTTATGAGTAGCCATGCGGCTACGAGAAGATGGCCGTGCGTGTGGAATTGGCACGGGTTGTCCTCGTGGGGTCGGTGCCGGCGAGGATGGCACTGGTGGGCTCGGTGCCAGCGGGCTCAGTGCTGACACGCTTAGTGCCGTGTTGTTCGGCACCGAATGACTCAATGCCAAATGACTCGGCGCCGCATACCTCGGCGCCGAATGGCTCAGTGCCGCAGAACTGCCCGTAGAGCCTGGAGATGTTGAAGGGCTCGGTGCCGGGGCCAGGGACCTCGGTATTGGAGTCAGTGCTGTCCCATGTGCCTTCGGTGCCGATTTCATTGGTGCCTCTGGCTTTTGCTTGCCCGTCGCGGGTGCTGACTCGGCCCTCGGCACCATTGGAGTGGTTTTCGCCACCTCTATATGCGAGAGTGGGTTCGGTTCAGACACCGTACGGCTCGTTTTGGGTCTATGAGCCTGGGCGCTAGAAGATAAGCAGGATGTGCCCGGCTTGTCCGCGGTGCTATGTACTTGGGCCGAAGGTCTATCTGCAGCTACAGGGCTCGCTGTTGAGTCCTTCTCAGCAGGCTGTAATGGCTTGCTGTACAGCAGCATCCTGAGGCGCATTTCGCAGTCCTGTCTCGTGCGCGCTGTTAGCTTGGAACAGTGTGGCCATTTCTGAGGGATGTGACCCTCGCCCAGGCACTTGATGCAGCTGGAATGGCCGTTGGACGCTGGCATTGCGTCGCGGCATGTAGAACATTTCTTGAAGCTGAGAGAACCTGGCATTTTCTTTTCTTTTTTTTTTTAAACTATATACAGAGTAACTGGGAAGAACTATGTACTGAAAAGAGACAGGTGGGTTATTTTTTTTACATTAACAAGATAAACTATGTCTAAAACTACTAATTACTACTAAAAAACTATTTCTAAATAACTCTAAATTTTTTCTGTCAGGTTGTGAAGAGAAGCAGTTCACTCCGCTTGCGACCGTCGAATGGTTAGGAGGAAATGGCAGGGGCCAGACCGTGCACAGCCTCAGAAATGGCGCGAAGGGCGCATGATGCTGCCGTGCATGCACAGTCCGGTTAAACCAGGGCTAAAGAATCTCCAACCTGCGGCGCCGGGACGAGCCCGACCCCTACAGTGGAGCACCCGAAGAACATTCTGTTTCGCTGATGTGCTGTGAACCTGTTCCGAAGAGGGAGAGTTTGTGTTCACAAACCAGACAGACAGATGTCTGTTTTAAACAGCTTGCTCTGAAGACACTATCATGCCTCGGCTTTTATTCATAAATAAGACATTTCATCAAAGGGCACCTCATCTAGATCTGAAGCTCAATCCATATTCATGACAGCCTGTAAATTGCCGTTCAAATACCAACCCTTTCTGCCTGGCCTAGCAGGAACAGCATTTGTACCGCCTGCCTTTATCACCATTTCACGAGAGCCTTTTGCAATAGAGAAGAATAGGATGCACATCCCACAGGGTGCGGGGGGTAGGGCAGGAGAAGCAACCAAACTGGAAACATGGCAGGGCAGCAATCATGCTTACCTCCGCATACCTCAGCCCAAGCACTGAGCGGCCTGCAGAGAGGTGCACAGAGGATATTCTCCTTGTATGAATTCTAGTTCCCAATCTCATCCTGCAAATTCCCAATTTCAAGAAACATTCTTGCCCCAGGTGTGGTAGCACCTATAGGTCCCATTGTGCTAACGCAGGGGTGGGCAATAAATCGGATGCAACTTGCCAGGATTAGCCCATGGTGGGCTACCAGTGCTTTATTTACCTGCACTTCCACAGGCATGGCCCCCCACAGCTCCTGTTGGCTGCAGATTGCTGTTCCCAGCCAATGGGAGCTGCATGAAGCAGTGTCCCGGTCCGCACCACTTCCCGCTGCTCCCATTGGCTGGAACAGCAAACCGCCACCAACAGGAGATGCAAGCAACCGTACCTGCAGAGACGCAGGTAAATAATGTGCCAGAGACCTACCAAGGGCTAACCCAGGTGAACCATGTCTAGCCCACGGGCTGGTTATTGCCCACCACTATGCTACACATACACATACACACACGTAACATCAATTCCTTCCCCAAAGCACTTACAAACAAAGCATTTAACCAGCGTTTCTCAGATCTTTGGTTACCTAAACTCTATCTGATTCCAGGAAATTTGAGTCTCTGGGCTAAGCTGCCTTATTATCCCTGGGTGGCTGAAACACATCCACGCATCATGTAACTAATTACTGGTGCCTTACATTACAATGAGCTGTCTGAATTGCTCTTTAAAATCTGAAGAATTCATGAGTGATGGAAAGGGAGCACACTCCTTACGATCATACATCCTCATCATCACTCTAAACCAATTTCCTCATTCCGTTTTAATGATATTGTATCAGATACTGTATCTTAAAAGATTACAGCCTTTGGAAACACAAAGTTTATACTGGCTTGGGCTGTTGCTAGTAGAGGATATTTCGCAGTCCACCTTCATATTAACTTATTTTTTCTCCCTGTCTGGCATTTGGATTTACATTGAAAAAAACATAAAAGCCTTCCATTGTTTGGTAGTTGTTTTACAGATTTGGCCAAAAGCATAGAATTTGTATCCATCTCAGGGGAATTGGATTCATACAATCTCTGACATACAAGGAGAAAACATATCTATAGAGAGAGCAAATGAAAATGGAAGAGGAGTAGAAGACATTAAGCATTACCAATGTCTGTGGATAAGTGTATTTATAGAAGAAAATAATGAGTTCAATTAACAGGTCTTCTTCAGAATCAGTATGAGTTTTTTCAGTGAATAGTGACATACACATTATAATTATAATAATTATTTCTCAGCACATAAATATACCAAACATAGAGTGAATTACTATCTGTGATATGTAAAGTATAAAATATAATATATGCTCCCTGGCACTTTTCCCAGCATTACGGGCTATCGCTCAATGTTTTTGTTAAATCATTGATGTGACATCAGAAAGTCACAATACCATCGATCCAGTGACCAATCAGAGGTCTAAAAAGCTCATGATATATCAGATGCCATAGGACTACTCATTGTTTTTAAAGTTCTAGACTGACAGTTCGAGTGGACGGATTATTAAATTTAAACTAATATGTTTGCCTCTTTGTCAAAACAATACCTGCTCTTTCTGCCTCCCCTCAATTATAACTGACTGCTGAGTTGATTCAGAATGGTGGTAGCATAGATTATATTTTGAGAAACAAACTGTGTCATTCCTTTTCTTCTTCTCTTCATTTCCCCCCTCTTTCTGTGAGTCCTTGTTTTACAAAAACAAAATATCAAATAGATGAAGAAGGAACATCACTTTCATCTCAGCATGGATTTGTCTATAGTTTAGGGGTGTTTGATATTAAAACCCAGTGGGCCAACAAGCCAGCCAGTGCATCAAAGAACACTCGCTAGTCACAAGATTTCTCTTTTTTCCCCTGGGGTTTTAATCTTGTCTGCCACAAAAAACAGCTTAACGTAAGTCTCTATAGAAACTCTACAGATTTTTCCTTGTCCCAGGGTCTCCTGCAGAAGTCTAACTACCCTTGGAGTTGAGGTAAATCTCTCTACTCCATCTGCTCGGATTCTCCTCTTAAGTCATGTCTACATTACAAACTTTGGCTGAAGCCTATGATGTCAGCATAAAGCTGCTACAGTTAGTATATTGCTTGTGCATGTGCACACTTGACTCCTTACATTGGTGCTCAAAATCAATGTTCAGTGCACCATCTGTAGTCTCCTAGGCTACATCTGCACTGCACAGTTATTTTGGAATAAGCTATTCTGGAATAGTTATTCCAAAATAGCTTATTTTGAAATAGCACATCTACACTGCACAGAAGCCTCAAAATTAGTCCGAGGCAGGCTTCCCTAATGTACACATGCTATCTTGATTTAGAGCCCCAGGAGGAATAACTTAGAATGGCCCTGGTGAGGGGGCTATTTCGAAATAGCAGAAGTGGAGAATCTACATGCGCCTTATTTCAAAATAGGCATTATTCTTTGTAGAATGAGGTTTACAGAAGTCAGAATGAGCCATCTGTTATTTCGAAATTATTTCAAAATAACGGAATTGCTGTGTAGACGCTTGCATACTTATTTCGGAATAACTGCAATTATTCCGAAATAACTTTGTTGTGTAGACACACCTTTAATGTGCTAGGAAGACCTGCTGGTGCACAGTGTTGGCTCCTGGGAGTGATGGGACCATATTCCTCTATGTTAGCCACACTGTCCCTTTGGAGAAGAGTTCTGCACCAATTCAACCTTTGTACCAAGGCTGCAGGCTACCAGTGGTTGGCCAGAGCTCCTGCTGCTTTGCTACCCATCCCAGCACTACTCTGTCCTGCTCTTCCTCCAGGAGCCAGTCCTTCTCCCTTGCTAATCAGATAAAAACTCCCCACTGCTAGGGTGAGCTGCCCTTTCTATCAGGGCTGCCCCAGCAAACTGCTTTTCGATTGGCTCCCTATAAGCCCTTTCCTGATTGGCTGGGGTTCTTCCAGCCTGCTTTACTGCCATACAGCTGGAACAGGGCATCTCTGCACTGCAGAGCTACTTTTCTATGTTTACGCAGTCATTGGTGGCTCGCTGGAAATACTTCACAAAACAGTGCTGGTGGTCGGAGAAGATACGTGACGCTCTCATCTTTCAGAACACAATTCATCAGACAGCTACTAGCAGCACGGGAAATGAAGGAATTGTATAGTTTCATGAAACTATGCGTATAGAGCAATGATACTGAATACTGGTACTATTTTCACTATAGATGGTGGTGATTTTAGCTGATATCTCACTTCCGAGAGTAGCAAAGGCATTGAGAACCCAGCTTACGCTGGTGCCCCAAAGCTGCACAGGTGGGTATGCTGCTAATCTATGGACAGCAGTGGTGCCTACAGAAGCTATTGCTAAGTAGCGAGGGAAAACATCCTACTGTGGAAAGGCTACCATCCCTAAAAACCTTCAGGAAAGGATTGCAAAGTACCTTGTGACAGACCCAGACTAGCTGGTGCTAGGTCTCCCCCTGAGAGGACTACAAAGGGGTTTTCACCCCAAACTGTAGACTAGCCTATCATGAGTATGTCTCAGAAGTCTGTGACCCTTGCTTGTGGTAAAAGGAAAGAAGCTATATGGGGGGAAGGGGTCACAGCAAGCCTCTGAGGCAAACACTATCCACCAGAAGCACAGGACCCTCGCGGTATGCCAGAGGTTTGCCTCAACTTTTATGAATGGTTCATCTAGATCTCTCCAGGGGGATTCAATTATATATAAACAACCTGGCTTTCATGATTCCCCTAACTTTACAAGGCAATGAAAAGCAGATAACAACTCTTCCTCACGTTACACCGCAATCTCTTCTAGTACAAGTGCATTAATGATAAGTTGATACAATTACATACTTATCCATCACCTGCATCCGGCTCACCCATGCTCGATTACCAGGACAATGGTAGAGTCTCAAAGAGGTCCTGGTTCACTTAACTTGTGGGCATGGACGGAATACCATTTTCTCTCTTGCCATGTCAAAATCTACTGAATACCTGAATCTACTGTAGTTCAGAAAATGCGAGCGATCATCTGAGATGTTCGAAACACTGATGCATGTTGAATTTTGAGGCCATTCCTGCTGTTTTGAGATCACGCATCGCAGACTACATCAGCCTCCTGAGACAAATGGTCTCTTTTAATTCCCCCAGTTACACATGGGGTCTTCCTCTTTAGAGGGAGCAAGGATGAGCACCAGAAATTAATTTTTTTATCCGACAACACTGAAGCTTTTCTCCATGGGAGATCAGAAGCATGAAAAACCTCCATTGTGAATAATGAATTCGTGTTTGCATGAGTGCCAGATTACACGCTATCCTTAGCAAAGTAACTTCTACATGCCACCATTATAGCGAACATTATTGAGGTCTTCTGAACTTCGGTGTTAGCTTGCTCCTCCAAATTCCACTCTTAAAAATAAAGCCTTTATGCATATATTTTTCCCAGGCAATCTCCGCTTGAGTGACATATCTGCAAAGGGCTCGTGCTGATAGGCACTGGCAGGAAGCATATCCAAGAACACTGGCAGTTAGTAAAAATTTAGCTTGGCTATGACCAAGGGGAGTCTGTTCACTTGTTAACCCTTTGATCACAGCAACAATAGTAGTAATGCTGGAAAGCAATTAGTAAAAATATAGAGAGGAAATCTTGCATTAGTGACGAGATTTTAGTCTGTAAAGTGATCTGAGGATACAAAGTGGAACATCGCCTTTGCACTGGGGTGGGGGTAACATAAAGAGGAGTGAGAGGTATTGAATCTATGTTGTGTTTGGAAGAAAGGGCTGAGGGAGGACAATCTACTTTTATCACTGACCAGGGCTGGCTGTGTGGCAGTTTTTCTGCCCTCTGCACTGACATCACCTGGCTCTCTTTCTAGCTCTGAGGAAGCACAGTTTCAATGGAGTGGCTCTCAAATCTCACTCATTTTAGATCATCCCTGGGAGACCCTCCTCAAAGAGGCAGAGGTGTTGCTCAACAGAGAAGGGAGGCTGCAGAAAAGCTAACCAGTGGTGGGCAACCTGCTGGCTACATGTGGCCCATCAAGGTAAGCTGCTGATGGATCGACAGACAGATTGTTTATCTTGCATCTGCAGGTACGGCTGCCCACAGCTCCCATTGGCTGCAAGTTGCCATTCCTGACCAATGGGACTGTGGGTAGTCGTACTTGCAGATGCAAGGTAAACAACGTGTCTGATGACCCACCCTGACAAACCACATGCTCACCAGTGAGCTAAAGAGTTCCTCAGGCTTTCCATGAAGTGCCTACATCATGTGTGAAATAGCACCCCTGACTTCAGAAATTGAATCTAGAGCCTCTGACTCATGGAGGTTAGGCCCATCAATGGCTATTAACCAAGATGGCTAGGAATGGTGTCCCTAGACCCTGTTTGTCTGAGGCTGGGAATGGATGACAGGAGAGAGGTCATGTGAGGATTACCTATTTCTGTTCACTCCTTCTGGGTCATCTGGCATTGGCCACTGTTGGAAGACAGGATACTGGGCTAGATGGACCTTTGGTCTGACCCAGTATGGCCCTTCTTCTGTTCTTATTACTCCAAAACACAACCTGATTTGCCACTGGCTGAGCTAATGGACCAGGGTCGTTGGCTTGAAGGCAACAGCAGACTGAGACATCTCTGCACATGGCCCAGCTCATGGAGAATAAAAGCCCCACACTCTACCAGTCAGGGTGATGTTCACAAGAGCGTGAGGTGCATTCCTCTGTAATATGTGCCTTCCTTCTTCCCCCGTTCCACTTCTGCCTTTCCAAGCCTGCCTCCTCCCTGGCTGTGGATGCCTGACCATACAAAGAGCTTTCCACAGGGCCAGGGGAGTAGTGTTATGAGGGCAGCTGTCCTTGTATCCCGCGTGGGTCTAGGCAACATCATGTTGTAGGATCTGGCCCAGGATTTTTCTTTTAACCTTAGCAACCCGAGGAAAATTCAACTCTTTAAAACCCGACTAGTCCAATCCTTTGTATTGCCACAGATTGTCATTGAGCTCCTGTTTCTTATCATCCCTCTGGACAGCTGAAGTCTGGAGGTGACAGCTCTCCACGTCATCACCACACACTTGCAGATAAAAAAAATGTCAGAAACTACTGATCTTCATTTTATTGTAAAGGTTAGCACCCATGGCTCTTAACACAGCTGCGCCCAAGGTCCAGATCTACTTTTGGAAGATATTTAGCAGCATTTGCTGCATTAATCATAACAGTAGGCAACAGCCCCCACAAAGAAGCCATTACAGAACATGCTGTGAATGTATGTTAGCCATTCACAGAGCTAGATAATGAATCTTTAATAGCACAGGACAGGTAAGAATTCCTGGTGACAGGTAATTTGCATGCATAAGTAAAGGGGAAATAGCGAGCAATTAGATAGATGCAAAAAGAAGGAGGTGGGTGGAAGGACGCAAAGTGTATGCTCTTGCAAAATCTGGTGTATGACATTTCTTTCACCAGATCACAGAATGGGTGGGGTTGTTACTGCTAGCCCTTCAAAGAGGATGGGAATAAATAAATGGGAGCCTAGACTATCATCCAAAATGGGAGCTAGCTGCAGGGAACATACCAGCAACCAGCCCCTCTTTGTGCATCAGGGAATTTAATGTCACACCTTACATAATAATGACTATACTGGGTCAGACCAAAGGTCCATCTAGCGCAGTATCCTGTCTTCTGACAGTGGCCAATGCCAGATGTCCCAGAGGAAGTGAACAGGAACAGGTAATCCTCACGTGATCCCTCTCCTGTCACCCATTTCCAGCCTCTGACACCATTCCTACCCATCCTGGCTAATGGTGGACATTGACAGAACTCTATTGAAGTCAATGAAACAATGCTAATTTACACCATTCAAGGTTCTGGCCCATTGTTCTTCCCTGAAGCAAGATGTCTCCCGGAGATCTCAATGAGTGGCATAGCTCCACCCTGCTGTCAGGCACAACCGAGCCCAAAGGTTGTCCTGTACAGATGTTGAGCCAGCTACTCAGGTTCTGACACTGGAGAATTTCAGGAAATGGAGAAACAAGAACAAAGGAAAGAATGAGTTTTCTAAAACTGGACAATGGGCTTAAATGGAAAGCGAGTATTCCACACACAGGCATCAATGCAAAGGTCAATCCTTTGGTCTGGTGTTAACACCATCCACTAGCAGATCACAAAGCACTTTGCTCGTAGTTCCATTCACCATTGCAAAGGTAGAAAAAAAAAGGCTTTGATCTTGACCCCCATTTGAGTTTGGGGGTTTAGAGAACAGAAACCTGGATCAGAATCACTCATCTAGGACTTTGCAAAAACTGAACCTGGTTTACGGGGTCTAGCAACTGCCCCCACCAGCCCCTATACATCACTAGAGAATATAAAAGGTAATTTATGTCTCCTCTCTCTATATATCACAGGGTTTTATCCTGTCACCTATCTTCATAGTGTCTGAATACCTTCTGTGTCAGTGATCCCTTGGAGTTCAAAGATGATTGACTTCCAAGAAATGATAACCAATATCGCTGGTGGAGCCACAGGTGACTAATGAGACCCATCAGGGATTCACAGATCTTACCACACTTGGGGCAGGCTTTTCCAGCTGGCAGAGAGTAAGCTAGATTGTTCCACTGGGCTATGGCACATTCTTTCCTTCGTTCCTGTTTCTCCATTTCCTGTTGTCTTGGTTGGATCTCAACTCCCTGGGATCCCTGCCACAAGGTCCTTCTCCATTTCAATCAGTTGCACAGAATTTTACCTTCCACAGAATGTCACAAGCAATATCAAAGACCAGAGGGTACCCCGAGGAGTGTTAACACTGCTTGGGATGGATTTTTTTGTGTGGAGGCGGGGGTGATAAGGTTATGGGGCAGAAGGGGGTGTCAGAGTTGTGTCATTCTTGTAACATTTTTAGGCTACCTCCTAGCAGTCAGTGGGTGTAGCCGGCCAGAGTAAGTCTAAGGTCTGACACTGGGTTCTCAAAGTACAAAATACGCCACACAGGTATCTGTCAAACATAAGTAGTTTATTTCCTGACAGCTAACAGCTGTGCCCCATAACTGGAAGAACAACATAACAAAGAAGCGGCATATCTTATGTCCCTTCCTGCAAGCCTGGAACCCCGGGTAGGCTGCGGACGAAGTGGGAGGTTGTTTCAGCTTCCGAGGCACTGGTACCCAAAGCCCATCGGTGAGGTTCAATTTGCTAGGCTCTGAGGCAGCCTTAAATACAGTTTTCCTGCCTTGTTTGGCAGTTTGGAAATTTCCAAGGGTTACTCATTACGTGCTGATGTAGGGCTTAGCTGTTAGTTATCGATCTGGTTCTTTGGCCCTGTTTACGTGATCAGTACATTAGGGTAAACAGAATTGTTTATGCATTCTTGCCCTTTACCCTTATCTCATACTTGTTCCTGCTATACTGGCAACAATGCTTATCTTAAGTGGCGTATGTTCCCAAAGACTTGCTTCTGGCAAAGGTGCAGTTATAGTTGTATTTCTGAATCAGTGTACGTGGATCTTATTGTGCTGTGGGGGCTGAATTATGACTCAGGGGCTAAGTCTAGATGACGGGGTTTTATCGGGAAAAGGTATTCAAAGTGCCCTCCACAATTTGCGTACCTTTTTCCGATAGTTTTGTCGGAAGAGGCTGTTCCAAAAATTGGCCCGTCTATACTGGGCCAAATGTTGGAAAAACCTCCTCTTTCGGAAGAGCCCTTCTTCCTCGTGGAAAGAGGAATGCAGGGCTTCTGAAAGAGCACGTCTGCTCTTCCACAAAAAAATAAATAAAATAAAATAAAATAAAATAAGTGGAAGAGCAGACACGTTCTCTGGACATGGCGGAGTTTTTCCGGGATACTGGAGGTATCCCAGAAAAACCCCATAGTCTAGATATAGCCACAGATACCCCTTCTACAGCCGCCAGCACCACAGTGATTATTTGTATTCCAGTAACACCTAAGAGCCACAGTTATGGATGGAGACCCCATTATGCAAGGTGTAGTAGAAACACAAGATGTTCCTTGTCCCCAAATGTTTATAATCTAATTATCTATGCCCCCTCCTCAGCCTAATGATGACTCTGCTGTATAAAGATATCCCGGAGAAAGCATCCTTGTCACTTGCACAGAAACAGGTCTAACTGGGCCCCTGCAAAATTATATATTCCCAGTGGGACAATCCACCCTGCAATGCATCCGCAGTGGGAGGATCCAGCTCTCAATGAGGCACTCGCTGCACAAACTGAGAGCAGTGCTCACTCTAAGGATACACTCCTTCTCTGAGTTCCTGATGGAGTGAAATGTGTTACAGTCGCAGGCTCCTTTATGCAGTAACATCCTGTCCACAGGTTGGGATCTTGTAAACTGGACAGAACTGCTAGTGAATCGGGCACTGCCACATCAATCCCAGAGTTCAGGACCTTAAATGCCTCAATGAATTGCTGAGCATCGTACACAAAGTGAATGGCAGAGATTGGAACAGAAACAGAATTTGTAATTCCTACTCCTGAACCTTAAGGGCTTGTCTGCACTACAGAGAAGACCGATGTTGTTGCAGTCGATCTTCCGGGGTTTGAATTCGCAGGTCAAGTGAAGACCCACTAATTCGAACTGAGAGGATACTCCCATTGGTCCCAGTAGCCCTGTCCCTCACAAGGAGCAAGGGAAGTTGACGGGATCATGTGGACAGCGCCAAAACGCGATTTAAGATGCTTCGACTCCAGCTACGTGATAAACATCGGTGAAGTTGCATATCTTAAGTTGACTTTCCCCTTTAGTGTAGACCAGGCCTGACTGCTACACACAAACCAGAATGTATGAATATTTTTGCTATATCTTCAGTTAATTCCAGGTCTAATTCCAGGCAGCCATTGTGCAAATCTGAGGACAGAATTTTATCTTAACTCCTGAAAATGTCTGTATCACTCATTTTTTTTAGTTCCTATTAATTTTCATGACAGTCCTTTTTAACACGTAGTAGTAGTAATAATAATAATCATAATAGTCAGATTTAGCTGCTGTACATGCAATGCAATAGAAGCACTGATTTTCCTGCAAACATAGGAATTGCCATACTGGATCAGGAAAGTGATCGGATCAGCCATCGACAGCAGCCGGTACTAGGTGCTTTTAAGGAAGGTCCAGGAAACCCTGCAGTTATTACCAGAACCATCTTTTCTTCCTAATCCTCATTAGGCAGAGGTTGGCCTGAAGCATGAGAGTTTATCCCTAGCAAAACTATTCCTGCCCCATCCATTATAACTTGGGATGTGCTCATTGTTTTTGTGTGTCTAGTTTTTTGCAATATTGGGTTTTTTGGAGGAGGAGGGGTTCAAATGTTCATAAGTCTCACAATAAAATATTTTGAAGTTGATGTGGGGTGGGGGAGAATCACACAAAAAGGATATATTCAAAAACCTGGTAGATATGGATTTTTATGTGCCTGTGGGCTTTCGGTTGTCAAACCTGTTAAGACTTGACAAATACTCCAGAAGATTCTAGCCTTCATATTGCTCAAAGATTTGTTTTGCCAGGTCTGTGTTAAAATACATTTTAAGCGGGGATTTATTTATAAACTGCCAGACTCATAATACTGCAGAAAGTTTCTGAAACTTATGAATCAAGCGATATAGTGCACCATAATATTTAGCAAATGAAAATGCTAACTATGGATGAACAGAAGAGACTGCAAATAGAGCTGGCCAGAGTCTGTTTTTTGTATTCTGTGAAGTCCTCTCTCTCTCTCTCTGTCTGTCACACACACACACACACACACACACACACACACACACACACACACACACACACACTCTCTCATTCTCGAGGTTTCTTGGAAAAACAGGAGGGAAGATACATCTCAACATTTTGCCATTACCAACTGAACTTTTAAAAAAAAAATCAAAATTTGAAAAATATAATAAAAACAGAGGTATTCCTCACTGAAATTTTCATTTCCATAAAAAGAAAATGATTTTCCCATCATTTCCCCTCCTTACCCCCCAAAAAAGTTTTGAAAAAAAATAAAGATTTGAATAGCTCTGCAGGGACACCATCATCTTGTTAAAAATTGAATGTTTAGACCTTGTCTACGCTAGCAAGTTTTGTTGCCAAAAACTGCCTTTTGTGGACAAAACAATGAGTGCATACACACTTCAATGCAACTTCTGTTGGGAAAAACACTCAGTTTTGGCAACAAAAAACTTCCAGCCCTGCAAGAGACTTTTGTCTTTTCCCCTCCCTTTATTGTTAACAAAGAGACATTGAGGACTCTGCTCTTTGTTTTGTCCAGAGAACTGGCTTCTGCCAGTATCCCACACTGCCTGCCCTGATGGCTGTGCTCAATGTTTTGTGATCTTTGCTGCCCTGCAGGCATGCGGCCCTCCCCTTTCAAATCTCTGGGAAGTATCTGACAGCTGAGGGAGCTGCTCCATTTGGGGAACACACAAAAAGATCAAATCGTTGGAATGCTCCTTTTCTGCCCTGCTAGAAACACAGTGCCAGGCAGACTCCTGCTACAGAAGGAGAGCTGGAGAGACTGCTTTGCTGCTTCGACATTCCTCAGCACAGAGAGCACACAGAGCTACTCATGATACTGCCCCTAGCATCTGAATATGCTGTGAGAGAACTCTGAGAGAATCCCAAGAAGCACAGGGATCAGCCCTGCATTCTCACAGCACTGCACTGTGGGATGCTTACCCACATTGCTTTGCTCTATCTGTGGACAGGGGAGCTAGCAATGTGGCCATGAAATGTTGACAATGGGAGGCAGAAAAACCAGTTTCCCTGATTTCCACTTTTGCCGACTTTTGCAAGTCGATAACATTTGTATCACCAAATCCTCCCAGTGTAGCCGTAGCCTCAGAGAAATTTCACTGATATGCCACTACGTTGAATCTTAAAGAAAAAATTATATTATCTATGACAACATAAAAACTCACACTAATGTTAATTATGGTTATGAAGTGGTTAAACACTCAGCATTTGGTAAATATAAAGGTTCATCTCTAGGCATTATAGCACAATCTTTAATGATCTGAGCACAAACTGTTACTTGTACAATAAGTCATACATTTTCTATAACTCTAGCTGTAGATATTTAGCACCCTGTAGTGCTGTGAATTATTTTGAGTATGTCAGCATCCAAAGTAAGACAAGCTTTTAAAATGTCAACAATTTTAGTCCATGATTACAGTGAGTATATGATTAAATGAATCAAAGACACAGAAAAAAGGTATTAAGATGCATGGAAAATGAGGAAATAATATTTCCTGTGCAAATGATACAGTGCTGTTGCCTAACTCAGAAGATGGTCAGATGAAGTTAGTGGAGAATATATGTGAACATGGTATAGAGTTGAATGTGGTCAGTACAAAATAAGTGGGGTTTGTTTGTTTTTTGCAAGAATCCTGGTAACTCATGCAAAATCCAGGGGACAACACTGACAGTGAGAAATTATTTCTAATTAGGAAGCATTATTCAGAAAGTAAAAGTTGAGATACTGAAGTCAGCACCAGAACCGCAAAAGCAACAGAGAACGTTGTGAAAGAATAAACATCTGATGAGGAGGGACATACATCTGAGGAACAAATTCTGACTTTTAAAATTTAAATATTTAAATTTTAAAAAATTAAAATTAAATTTAAAAATGGCCTGTGTTGAATTACAGAAACATGGACATTCAAACAATCGATCATAATGAAACGACAATTGTTCAAATTATGGTGTTATAGAAACATCCTGAAAATATTATGGATGGACCACATACCCAACAACAAGGTATGGTAGATTATTGGAATTCAGCAAATGTTAAAGAGAATTTATGAAAAGAAAAAATGATTTTCATGACATACTTTAAGAGATTCAGTAGTTGACTCATATTTATGTATGCTGGAAGGAAAAGTTGATGACAGAATAATACAACTCAGAAAAAAGAGGATTCTTGGATGGAGGACGTGATTTCCTGGTTAAAAGCACTGCTCTGAGGACAGTACAGAATGGGCTACCATAGTTACAAATCTCCAGTCCATCTCCAGTAATTTTAGAAGCAATAAACTTAAAAAACTACAAATGGTCTGGTAGCACTTTATAGATTAACAAAATATGTAGATGGTATCATGAGCTTTCATGGGCATGGCCCACTTCTTCAGATGACCAGAGTTAAAAGAAAGTTACTTATAGGAAAAGTAATATGCTCTTAAAGTTGTCACGCCATTTTTACACAAGCTTAGCTCCATTGGAATCAATGATGTTACCCCAGTATGAAACTGCAATAACACTGTAATTAATTAGGCCTGGAAAAATGTAACTAGAGTTGATCAGAATCACAAAACTTGAATCTGAAGGGGGAAAGCCATATTTCTATGCAAGCTTTGTAAAAAAACTCTGATTTTTTTTCTAACTTTTCGTTAAGTTTTGTTGGTCTTTGATTATATTTGATTATTTATGGATATCTTAATTTTTTATATCCATTGTTGAAATTTCAATCTAAAATAGGGGGGTGGGGGGATTCTCAAGTTTGTGGATCCTGCAGACAGGATTATTTCAGAGTGCAAAAGGCAAATGTGTCCCCTTTCTCCCCCGCCCCGCTCCCCAGGAATCTAAGCCTTCAAGATTAGTAACCTACTTAACTCACAACAAAACCAACGTGGTGCATGGTTTTTTGTGTTTACACAGAGACATAAGTACATAAGAGCTAGGTGTGTTATCGAAGTAGATACAAGTACTAGCCAGCCACTGACTCTACATCCTTCTATACTACATGCTAGATGTCTGCCTACTCAAACAAATCCAGCTCTTCAATAAATGAAATCAACATACTTATAGAAAAATATAGTAGTCATTGTTATGTAAGTATCAAAGTATATAGAAAGAATGGTATACAATGTATCATTTGAAGAAACATGCAACGCTATTGAAGCGTGCTCTGTAATTAAGTCGGCAGTGTTAAGGCTAAATGTACTACGTTAACTTTCTAGGTCCTAATGTTTCAGACATTAAGTCTATTCCTAGACTTTGAACTTAAAGAGTAATCTCCAGCTGGAGGAGATATACTTGAGCTAGCTCTGATCCACCTAGCCTCCTAAAAATAGAAGTGAAAAACTGGCAGTGCAAGAGGTGGGCATGGGTAGCTACCCAAGTACATCCTTGGTGTTTCAGAGAGGATCACGACCAGGGTGCCTAGCCCCCAATACACCCATGCAGTTGCAACTATTTTCTATTCATATCATGAGCGATAGATCAGAACAAGGGCCAGTATGTCTTGTCAAGCTGGAAATTACACTTCAAATTCAATGTCTAGATCTACTCCCAGTGTGTACTATTAATGTTAATTTCATATCTGTCATATTTGGATTGTCCTCTCCTCAAGGAAGCACAAAATAGCAGAAGTCCCGTACTAAGAAACTTGCGGAGATTGCATACAGAGAACACATTCTCAGAAGCATGTGATAACAAGAAGGTATAGTGAAAATAGTAACCAAAATTCTAGCAATTGCCACAAATACATTCAATACCAATATCCACTATGTGTTTTTGTAAGAGGAACTCTGCGCAAATTCCTTCCTTCAAGAGCTGGTTTCACTATTTTGGCAATTGCTCATTTGGTGTTGGTGTTATGACATGTACTAATCAAGTATGTCTGCCCGCACATACTGTGTTAACAGTAGGACATGCCTGTGCAGTTCTCTCCTTTCTTCGGAAGTGTCTCTTTCTTGGGGAATGGAATGATCCAATCTGAAATCTGTGCTCTGTTGGAGAGGCGCAAGAAGTGCCCCCTTTGAATGACACCCATTTTACACTACTCACGTGGGAAACACCACGTTAAAGAAAAAAGTCCATGTGCACCACACCCTGTTGCTTCGACATCTTGCCAATGCAGATGTAGCAACCTGATCTGACATGAAACTCACGAAGAGAAGCTGCACGGCTGACAAGATGTTTCATGGATCAATTGCATTGGAGTCGACTGGCATATTCCTGCTTAACACAGTGCTTGAATCTGAAATCAGCCTTTGTTTCCTGGCTGCTTGGTCTTCTCTCAGTAGCGCTGTGCAGCACCATTAACCACCAGCATCACGGAACTGATTTAAAGCACAGGTGCAATGCCTGATGTAGAAGCTGTCTGCAGTGAGGTAATTATTTCCTCTGAGATATTACACGTCTTGCATTGTCTTTATATAAATCTCATGCACCCATCATTTCAAGAAACTCGAAGGTTTATAAAATATGCTTTGGCAGTGAGCATTCTAAATGAGGTTTAACAACAACAATAAATGTCGCTTGCCAAAGATGAAGTTAGCACATATTTTAGCATGTAGACAACGTCATGCTATCTGAGACCTGGTTTACAGTCCTTTGTAAAAAAAGAGAAGTCAAACTTTCAGAATGATTGCAAAAATAATTTTCAGACGGTTAAGGGTAACAAACTCCTGCTGGCCTCAGTAGGCAGTGTTTGTCGACACAGCCGGACCTGAGGTTCTAAACAGCACAAAACCAATAGGTCTTTGGCTTCTATAGGAATGAGACAATGGTTTCTTGGTACCAGATCCTGAGGTGGTGTAAATCGGCATGGCTCCAGTGATTTCAATGAGAAAAGTATTTCTGTAACAGAACCCTGAACTGATTCTGAGTTGGTGTAAATTGGCCTATACTCCACTCCATTCAGAAAGCTCCTGAAGGCAAATGCCAGAGCAAAGGTTTTAAACAGAAAGAAACTCAAACCTCTTAGCGGGATTCTTATTTAGTGTCCTGAGAAGCAATAAAAGGCAAAATAGAGGAGAGTCTGCAGTACCTTCACAGAGCAATTAGTGTTTTATATTTACTTCAGACACGCTAATGTAACCAGGAGTCATGACCCTGAGATGGCTGTCAGGTAGCATTCAGAGAATGAGTTAGTGAGCCTGGCTTCAATTCCTAGCAACATGAGCTCACTTTAGAAAAATCACCATGGCAGTTAACACTAACTATCCCACCTCACAGCAGATGGAAGCCAGCTATTGGCTACCCATGGAGGCTGGCAGCCCTTTGCTCCTGGAAATGGTGACCCCATGACAGAATTCTGGCCCATTTCTGAGGTGAAATGGTGGGGAAAGCTGTAGCATTGACATCTATGCTGATTTATTCTGTAGGCAGGTTATAGGACTCCATTCTCCAGGACAGACATTCCTTTCATGAGTCAGAAATTAATTTCCAAAGAAACCAAAAAATGTTATTTAAAAAAAATCTTGTTACTGACTTTAGTGGGTGACTGAGCATGTCCTACATACTTCTACTTTTCAGGATGACCGTAAAAAACAATAAAATACCTTTTCCATGGAAATGAGGATAAATGAAAGTCAGATGAAATTGACACTTACTATAGAGGTTATTTGCTAACGCAGCCCAGTGACAGTACTTGAACACTCAAAATAGGTATATTTTAGTAGCTAAGGGAACTGTTTCTAAAGTCAGCTAAAGTCATGCAGGGCCCAATCCTCAACTAGTGTAAATTAGCATAATTTCATAGGCCTATTACCTTTGAAAATACTGTGATGTGTTTAACTTTTCATGTATTCTATGAACTCTTGTACTTAGAATCATAGAATTGGAAGGGACCTCAAGATGTCATCGAGTCCAGTCCCCTGCCCTCATGGCAGGACCAAGCACTGTCTAGATCATCCCTGACAGGTGTCTATCTAACCTACTCTTAAATATCTCCAGTGATGGAGATTCCACAACCCCCTTAGGCAATTTATTCCAGTGTTTAACCACCCTGACAGGCAGGATGTTTTTTCTGATGTCCAACCTAAACTTCCCTTGCTGCAATTTAAGCCCATTGCTTCTTATCCTATCCACGAAGGCCAAGGAGAAATTTTTTTCTTCCTCCTCCTTATAAAGCCCTTTTAGATACTTGAAAACCGCTATCATGTCCCCTCTTATTCTTCTCTTTTCCAAACTAAACAAGCCCAATTGTTTCAGTCTTCCCTCATAGGTCATATTTTCTAGACCTTTAATCATTTTTGTTGTTCTTCTCTGGACCTTTTCCAATTTCTACACATCTTTCTTGAAATGTGGTGCCCAGAACTGGACACAATACTCCAATTGAGGCCTAATCAGTGCAGAGTAGAGTGAAAGAATGACTTCTTGTGTCTTGGGTATTTCTTCTATGAAATACTTAGGTATTTCTTCTTTGAAAACTCCTGTGACTCCTTAGAATCAGTGCCTGAGAGCCAAAATTGTACCCTCACTGTCCTTGTGTTGATTTACTCAAACAGAATCCCTGTATAATCAGATGTCTGTTTTTTCCATTATCATACATCTCAGTCCAGCACTAAATCTAGGTGGTCAGACACAACAGCATTGAGCACACTCGAAATGCCAATAGACACACTTAATTAGGTTAAAGTGGAAAACAGAGCTGAAGCTGAAGAACCCTAGAAGAAACAAGTACATCAGTATGAAATTAGTTCAAGCCATTCCCCAGTGACGTTTATAGAAATTTGAGGCTATCAGGGCCAACTTGAGGGAAAATGGGACAAGTTCATACAAAATTCTGTTCTTAGGTAAGTGTGCAAATATTGCTGTATATCTTGGAAAATGAATTGTTTGGCATCCGTGAGGATAGTTAGCCTCTGCCCCCATGCTCTCAAGTATGCATCTGTCTGTACATTTGAGATCAAAAACCAATTCCCATTCAATCATTGCATGTGTGTGTAGCATTGTCAGCAATCCAGACCCTATCTGATTAATCTAAGCCAGGATAGAGATATGGGATACAGTGATATTAAGAAAGATATGCTGTGTCTAACTTGGTGTGTTTAAGTTTCACTGAAATCAATGGAAGTACTTATATGCTTCATGCCCATCCAATTGCACAGAATCATTTCTCAAATGTCATTGTGAAGGAGATGAAGAATGGTGACAAATTTTGGTGGGCATCCATACTTCACAAGTAGTTTTCACAGCGATTCCTGGTGAGGTAATCAAAGGCTTTTGTCAGGACAATGAATGACAGCTATAATAGTCTGTGTTGTTCTCTACATTTTTCCTGCAGCTGTGAAGCTGTAAAGATCATGTCAGTACAGATTCAACCTCTCTAGTCTGGCACCCTTGGGACCGGATCAGTGCTGAACCAGAGAATTTACCAAACCACGGGAGATCAATACTGTCTAGCAGCATTACCAAACACTCCTGCTGCTTCCTGAGATGTTAGAAGACATTTAGGGGTAAAATAGAGCTAAATTACAGCACAAAATACCAAGAGACAGGACTGGTGGCTATAAACAAACTTCATGGGACCACGGGAAACTTGAACACACCTATAGGTGGACATCCAGCTAATTACAATCATGCCAGACCATGAAAGATGCTGGACCAGAAAGTGCCAGACTAGAGAGGTTCAACCTGTAGTGCCTCTAGATGTTATAAGCCCACATTGAGAATGCAGCCATATTGGCTCCACTAAAACTTGAAGGGTAGATAATGCTGATCCATGATAAAGCTGAAAAGTTGTACCTAAAGCTGATCCATGATAAAGCTGCAAAATTGCCCAGGGAGGTTGTGGAATCCCCATCTCTGGAGATATTTAAGAGTAGGTTAGATAAATGTCTATCAGGGATGGTCTAGACAGTATTTGGTCCTGCCATGGGGGCAGAGGAATGGACTCGATGACCTCTCGAGGTCCCTTCCAGTCCTAGTAGTCTAGTATTCTAGTACCTTTGGTCCCTGACAAAATGCTTCTGCCTAACACTAGCCTTGCTTGTGTGAAGCCATAAGGTTCACTTACTCAACTACCCTACATTTGTTCAGTTTAGATTTACAGCATGAATTTAAGTTTCATCATATGCAGTGAGAATCAGCATATATGCCATGAAACAGAACTGGTGAAATTCAGAATTTCCATTCTGCATGAAATTTCAGCATTTCCATATTTTCTTTAATCCCATATTTGACTGAAAATGTGAAAGTTCAAGATGTATCAATCATAACAAAAAGTTATACACAACATGCATAGAGAAACTGATGGAAGAGACCACCTTCGCTAGGACACCCCATCTTGAGACAGTACCCATAGTATCTTCAACAATGCCAAGCAGAGTTTTAGTCCACTTTCATTAGAACATTCCTAGTGTTAGTTAGTGATCACTTGAGATTATGTTCAACTGATTCTCTATCCATTATGCTGGGCCATTGCAAAGTTTAAGGCTCGCTATCTTGTAAAATCCGGATACAGAAGATTTATTCCATGTGAAATCCCCTCTTCTCTAAGCCACTAAGCTTTCCAGTTCAACAGAACTAGTGCTTCTTTCAATTTATTTTGGAGGTCTCCACTTTCGGATGCTAACCTTCAAAGAGGGCCAGTATTCAGGGAGCGAATCACATACAAACTCTTGGCTGGGTAGCAGATGAGATTTACTTAAAAAAAAATTTTTTTTCTATGCATTTTGCTCTTCCTCAGTGATCATATTATTTAGCATTGCAGCAGTGCCTCAGAGACACAGTCATGCATCAGAATTCTCTTCTTTGGGATTCATTTGACAAAACTTTCAAACTTCAATGTGTGAAGTTAGGCCTCTACATCTGTATTTAGGCATCTAAATGAAAAGTGGCCTGACTTTCACAAGTACTAGGCAGCTCTGGTTTTGTGGGAACTTCAAGGAGCATCAGGGGTTCATCAGCTCTGAAAAGAGCCCACTTTGATGGATACCTAAACTGGATTATGGGCAGTGTTCCCTCTAAACTGCATGGCCACACAGCTTCACAGGTGATTAATCAGCCCCACCCAGTCAGTCAGCTCCAGGCATGGAGCCCTGAGCCTCTGACAAGGCCAGGCTGATTAATCACCTTTGAAGCTGTGCTGTTGTGCAGCTTAGAGGGAACACTGATTCTGGGGCCTAAATGTAGAAACTCGAATGTGATACCATGGCATGGCTTGACAGGCCGGGGGTGAACACCTATGTATTTTATGTTCCATCTCCTACCTTTGCTTAGATAGATTTCCATTTTTGAAGGATACCTTTTTGGCTCCAATGGAGTTGGCATGCCAACATGTATTGAACCCACTATTCCAACTGGGAGGTAATCAGTCACCTACCAGCAAACATCCTCTCCTCATGTGTTCTCCTCCAGCAGGTGTGGTTGTGCCCAGGGCTGGATTACCCAAAAGGCAGACTAAGCACGTGTTTAGGGCACCAGCAAAGTAGGGGCACAAAAAAAAAAAAAGAGATTTTTACAGTACAGTATTGTTTTTATTTTGAATTAGGGGCACCATATTTTATTTTGAAGTAGGGGCACCATAATCTTTTCAGTGCTTAGGGCCTCTAAAGGTCTTAATCTGGCCCTGGTTGTGCCACGCTTTCACCACTGGAACTGTGTTTCTCTTTCCCTCCCATTCTGCCATGGTAGATGTCCGGTGATTTAGTGCATTAGCCCTCTAGTCAAAGTAAATGTCCTTTCCTTCAAGGGAAACAAGTGTCCAGACAGGAGAAAAACGTATCCTTGGACTTCCCTAGACACTACTTTCATGGCTGTTGGTGAAGGGCAGATACCGATAGTCATGGGCCTTCCTCACGGTAGACTAGTCATTTCTTCTGCAATTCTTGTTGCAGGAGGAAAGGGAGCTGCCTTCAATCTGTTTGAGAAGTACCAGTCCGGCACCACAATAGGAAGAGTTCCTGTCTGCTCCACTAAGAACTCCTGCCAGAACTCCCATCACCTGGATCATGTCTTGAACAACTGGTCATTCTTTTAGATACAAGCTTTTTCAGAGGGCTTTTCCCTCACAGCTCCTTCTGCAGACACCTCATCCAGGATCTGTTTTCTACTATGGAAAGGAGGCTGCCTTTATATCCATGCCATTTCCAGCATCCCTATTTATCCCTGGGTCACATGGACTACATTTCCCATCACTCCCTCCAAACTATGTCCCCATAATGCCTTAGTCCAAGAGGAGATGGATCTGGGTCTCTGTGTGACCAACAGTGTCCCTTATAGGACACACACAGCCTGTTGCATATTGCCATCCATTTGCATTGCACGATCGTTTATTTTTAGCTTTTTCACTATTTTTCATATTTTCACTGATCCTAAACTGTGATTTATCTGGGTCTCTATTTCATGTCTGTATAGAGTCTAGCATAAAGGATGCTACCATCTACTCCAGGGGTGGGCAATAATTTTAGATAGGGGGTGCCACTTCTCTAATTTTTGAAGTGGCCCCAGGCCATCCTGGAAGGGTCAGGGCCTGTGGTGGAAGGGGCGGGGCCATGAAACTACCATGCTCCCCCTCCCACAGACCCTGATTGGCCTGGGGGTGGGGGAGCATGTGAAGTCTTTGCCCCCACCCTCCCTCTACCTAGAGGGAACTGCCAGCTGTTCTGAATAGCTGACAGTTCCCTCTAAGCATGCGTCCCTTTGATGGGAAGGAGGAGACTTCATGCACGTCCCTGCCCCCAGGCCAATCAGGGCCTGGGGATGGGAGGAGCGTGTGAAGTCTTTCACTCCCTGCCCCCGCCCTGCATGGGACACGTGGTGCTTGCAGGGTGGGGGCAGGGAGCAAGAGACTTTGCATGCTCCTCCCAGCCCCCAGGCCCCGATTGGCCTGGGGGTTGGGGAGTGGCAGGGTGCCCGCGGGCTGGATCCACCGACATGGCAGACCGACCCAGCCTGCAGAGGCCCTTTGCCCACCCCTGATCTATACCAATACAACATCAATAACAGTTCTCCATCTTTATTCCTACATCGCCACGCTAGGCTTTTCTTAACTCACCGTTACCACAGCACCTTTCCGTGTATAAACCATTTCCCTTCTTGTTCTTAATGATCCAGCACCAGCTATTTTAAATGCATTTTCTCTCTCCTGCTGGAGTCATCTTCTTTAATGTTCCTTTCAAAGCAATGCCACTGTCAGCTATAATCTAGATCCACTCAGAGGCAATCAAAATGGCAATTATAACAAGCAAAGCCAGCATGACACAACAGGGATACTGCACACAATTCAGCTTGAAAAACAGAAAGAACATATTTAATAGGCAGAAAGAATCTGGCAAATAGAAAGATTGTACCGATTAAAAAAAATAAGCATCTACTGTAAGGAAATAAACTAATTAAAAGAGCAAGGAGGACCAAAAAGGAACAAATTGCATTGGACAGCAAAGCTCACAGTGCAATCGTATTAGCTGTTAGGAGAGGAATTGGTGACTTGAAGTATGGCAGCGGAGAATTAGAATTGAAAAATAGGAAAGTCGCATCAATTTTATGCAATTACTGTGTGTCTACAATGGGGAAGCCAGAGTCTGCTGGGAGTTAGGGGAACCAAACTTGACAAATATGAAAAGTGCTCAAATGTGATTTAATTCTTATGGAAAGCTGAAGGCTCTCAGAAGAGAGACACTGGGGCAAAAAAAAGCCATTGTGCTAATGGTGCTCAATCAAAGGGGAACAGAAAAGAGAAAGGAGGAACTTTCCAAAGAATTGTTCTGCAGCTGAAGGAAAAATGTGTGATTCCTTCATCCATGCCTCCATTTCCTGGGGTCTGACCACTCTCCATTCTACCCAGTCTCCCTGACCCCCTCCCAACATGGAGCCTGCCCCAAAACAGGCCCAGTTGGGCACCTTTATACAATGCTGTCGTGGAAGCCCAACCTACTCCATTCTACATGGGGCAAAGATCTCCTATAACAAGAAATATTGATGGGAAAAGGTGAGAAAATGAGACAGAGACACTGAATTAACCTAAACAAAAAGGTCTTCTGATATAACTCAGGGACTTAAGATCATGATTGGTAAACAAGAAAAGTCTGGAACTGAAAGTCAGTCAACCAGAAATGGTGTGTCAGAAACTAGAGACTAGAACTGGAAACAAAAGATGAGATTCTGGGGAGAAAAACTGGCTTCTGGAGCAATGTTCCCTCTAATCTTTTGCATCTGTGTATGGATTTTTTCCATTCATGTTCAGAATAAAAACGTATGTGTGTAACCCATACACCTATTGGGCGTGGTTCACTGTCCCATGTAGTGGTGCTTAGACCACTTACAGTGAGAGAGAAGAATGAGTGAACCTAAAATGAGACCCAGCTGGCTTTATAGCTCAAGCAGTAGAAGATTGTACACTAAGCTCCAGAGATCCCAGCTTCAAATCCACTGGGTAGCAGTTACATGTGTACCTAGGCATGTGCTATGGGTGGTTGGCTAATCTGCTGGGCAGCACTGGAATCTTTCCCGAGGAGCTGCACAAGCTTACAGGGAGCAATGTTCTGGCATGAACATTACCTACAAGGCTGTCACTATCTCCTGGAATTCAGACCTTCCTCATTCTAATCCTGAGATGTCCTGACAAAAACAGAACTGTGGGACCCCAATGACATCACCTCATCAAGCGGCTCTACCTGAATCCAAACACCACTTGCAATGTACAACTTCTCTCTTTCCTATCTTATTTCTTCTCTTTCCCATCCTCCTTTTTCCTTGGCTCAGCCTGCCAAGATGGTATATTTTACAATACTGCTTTTAGCCTGTGACTAGGAAATTGCAGCTAAATGCAGTGTCCCACATAGTCCAATGCTGGTACAATGTTTGCCAGGTCTCAAGCGGCTGATAATATCATGGGGTGTGCCTGTCTTTTCCAGTAGGGAGGTCTCAAGTGAAAGGAAACCCCAGAGACAGATGATGAATTTTCTCTCTTTGCCCTTCTTTCTCCCCATTTTTCTGTATGTTTTTCTTACTAGGAAAAGGGAACAGACTTTAACAATGAGAGCAATAACAGCTCCAGTCCAGCTCAGCTAACTTCTTCACTGTACCCCAAGAAGGACAGCGGTTACCCTTATTTAATACCATCTAAGGGTACGTCTACACAGTAGGGCAAAAGCTGAATTAAACTACGCAACTTCAACTACGTCAATTGTGTAGCTGAAATAAAAATAGCTTAATTTGGCTTTTGGCGCTTTCTTCACAGCAGGAAGTCGAAGGAAAAACCCTCTTTCTTTAACTTCTCTTATTACTTGTGAAATGAGGGTTACAGGAGTTGGAGTAAGAAGTCCTGCAACTCGACTTTATTTCGAAATAATGGCTTGCTATGTAGACGCACCGTATTTTATTTAGAAATAATGTCAATTATTCAGAAATAAAGCTGCTGTGAAGACATACCCAAAGGCTGTGTCTACACTGGCACCCTTTTTCGGAAAAGGGATGCTAATGAGACACAGCGCAATTGCAAATCGATTTAAATATCCCCAGCGGTATTTTATGAACATAACTGCCGCTTTTTCGGCTCGGGGTTTTGCGGAGAAAGCGCCAGTTTAAACGCGATCTTGCGGAAAATAAACCCTTTTCCGCAAGATCTCTTATTCCTTTCAAGTAGGAATAAGAGATCTTGCGGAAAGAGTTTATTTTCCCGTACGTCTAGGCTTCTCGGCGGGCAAAACCCCGAGCGCAACCTGTTCATGCAAATACAGCGGGGATATTTAAATCAATTTGATGCTGTGTCTCATTAACATCCTTTCAAAAAGTGCCAGTACTACAACCACTAATTGTCAAGCAAGGTGTTTTCATCTTCTAAAATCTATCTTCAGCGAAAGGGAAAGGGGAAAGAGATATTGTTAAAATGGAAGCCTAATTGAATACTTCACTTTTCAAATAGTCTGTTCTCCCCTCTTTTCTGTTTCTATTATAAAGGTAAACAGTATTTGTAATGCCTAGACCCTAAGCAGGCTGGTCTTTGTGTGCTAAACCAAACCTTATTTGAAACTGTTTTACGTGGGGCAGTTTTAGTTAACACTTTTCGAGTCACTATGGCTAGGTCTATACTGCAGTTTTTTTGGTCAGAAAAAGCTATGCAAAATGCTCTCCGCATTTTGCGTAGCTTTTTCCGATTTTTTTTTCGGAAGAGGCTTTTCCGAAATTTGGCCCGTCTACACTGGACCATATTTTGGAAAAGCCTCCTCTTTTGGAGGAGCCCTTATTCCTCATGGAATGAGGAATACAGGGCTCCCCGGAAGAGTGCGTTTGCTCTTCCGCAAAAAGAAGCGGAAGAGCAAACGTGTTCCCCGCAGTGTAGACATAGCCTATGTTTCATCTAAATCAGGGGTGGGCAATATTTTTTTTGGGGGGGGAGGGCTACTTCAGGAATTATGGTATATGGTCCCAGGCTGGCCCTGGGCCCCTCGAAGGGGCAGGGCCTTGGGCAGAAGGGGTGGGGATGGGGGCTACAGAGAGAGACAAAGAGAGTGTGTGAGTGTGAAAGAGAAACACTGTGTGTGAGAGGCAAACTTTGTGATGCAGATTAAGTGTGTGCGTCAGTGTGTATGTGATAGTGACTGCATGTGTGTGGCACAGATTGGGGTGTGTATGGCAGTGACACAGAGTATGTGTGTGTGCTGGCTGCTGCTGGGTAAGTTTCTGAGCTCTGCCTCTAAGGGAAATGTGTCCTGTGCTGTTGTCTCCCCACACCACTGCTATGCCCTTCTCTAAGCCACTTATCAGCCATGCTTACCACACCAGCCATGACTGGTGTGGAAAAAGTGAATAAGGAAAAGTTATTTACTTATTCCCACAATATAAGAACTAGGGATCACCAAATGAAACAAAAGGAAGTTTTTCTTCACACAGTGCACAGTCAACCTGTGAAACTCCTTGCCAGAGGAAGTTGCAAAGACTAGGACTTTACCAGGGTTCAAAAAAGAGCTAGATAAATTCATGGAGGTTATGTCCATCAATGGCAATAAGCCAGGATGGATAGGAATGTTGTCCCTAGCCTCTGATTGTATGGAAATGGATGACAGAAGAGGGATCATGTGGTGATTACCTGTTGTGTTCACTCCCTTTGGGACACCTGGCATTGGCCACTGTCGGCAGAGAGGATACTGGGCTAGATGGACCTTTGGTCTGGCCTAGTATGGCCGTTATTAAGATTGGAACAGCTCCACTGTGTGTCTCCTTCTCCCTGTTCTGCAGAGATGGGGTTCAGGGGCAGGGGAACACCCTGTCTTCCGCACTCCCCTCTCCCTTACACCCTCCATCCCCTCTGCACAGCTAGCGGGAGAAACCTGGGAGCTGCTGGGCTGAAGGATGGAGCAAGATGGAGGGAGGAGCAAATGACCACACGCTGCAGGCTGTAAGTGTGTGCACACTGCTAATCAGCTGGGTGGGCCAGAAAGAAATGTTTATCAAGCCAGATCCAGCCCTTGGGCCTGAATTTCATCACCCCGATCTAAATTAATACTACACTTCCCATACAAATTCTGGGGGCACAATCTGGCCCACTATAAAGGTGAAGAAGGAGGTACTGTAGCTGTTGATGGCCTGGCTGTGGAACCATGAACCTTACAGTCTGTTTTTGGATCTGAAGCTTAATTTGCCCTGAGTTTTAGCCCTCCTTGCAAATACTTGCAGTCAAAATAAACTGTGCTGCCTGGCTGGCTAATTTAACTACCTCAGAACTGTGTGTACTTGTCAGGTACACACTGCATGTGGCAAGGCTCCACAGAAGCCATTCATCAGCTAGGTCAGCTCTGCTCACTCCTTTATCCTTGGTCTACACTACACCAGGCAGTTCGGCTTAAAGTACGCCAACCAGCTATGCAAAATGTGTAGCTGGATTCGGCTTACCTTGAGCTGAGTCACCGCAGCGTCTACAGTGCGGGAGGCTGATGGGAGCACATGCTCTCATCGGCTTTCCTTACGCCTCTCAGAACGAGGAGTACGGGATGCCGGCAGGGGCTGCCCTCAGTGTTCCATTTGGGGGTCTACACTGGACCCGCTAAATCTAACGCTAGAAGATCGACCTCCAGAGGGTCGATTTTCTCTGTAGTGTAGACATGCCCTCAGCATTCTAATCCAGTGTCCCACTCATCTTATTTATTTAACATTAAAACACCGGACCTGATTCTGTGATCATTTACATGGCCGCAAGATATACTGATGTCAAAGGGAGTTTCACTCATGTAAGTGGAGAGAGGGTTGGACCTTAGTTTTAGACCTATTCAGGACCTTGATCCTGCAAACACTTACCTATATAAGGAATTTAATACATCTGACTAGTCCCATAGAAGCTAAAGGTCTTTATACTGCAAGTGAAGATGTGATAGTCTGGCCAGCGTACCCATACTAGCTTTAATCTAGCTATTATAAGGAACAATAGAACTGAAGACCTGGTAACAAGGGTTTCAGCATGGGCTAGCTGCCAGAATACAAGCACGTTGGGGAGTTTGGGTACATACAAGGGTTGCTAACACATTCTGAAGCTCATGCCACCATGCCTATAGAATTCCTGCATTAGCTAGATAAAAGCTAGGTGACGCAGAGTCAAGACGAGAACTGAAGAGATAGCATTGACTTAGCTCTGGGAAGAGAGATGATGCGTCAATTGGAAAATAGAATTTCAGAACGGTGTGATTTCACCTGGAACAGACATTTGTTTCATTCACAATCAGAAGAAACTATTTCAAATTTTACCACAGGACAGAAATTCTGAAAAATAATTGGTTGGTAAACAAAAAATAATGTTTTGATAATGATGAATCATTTCATTTTGTTACCAAACATGGTCAAACAGAGGAGATGAAACTGAATGCACTTGTTCTCGGACAATTTCCACTTGCATAGTAGCAGTAGTAAAAAAGGCAGCAGAATGTTAGGAATCATTAAGAAAGGTATAGATAATAAGACAGAAAATATCATATTGCTTATACCTAAAACTATGGTACGCCCACATCTTGAATACTGTATGCAGATGTGGTTGCCCCATCTCAAAAAGAGATATATTGGCATTGGAAAAGGTTCGGAAAAGGAAAACAGAAGTGATATGGAACATCTTCCACATGAGGAAACATTAATAGGACTGGGTCTTTTCAGATTGGAAGAGACGACAAAGGGAGGATATGACTGAGGTCTATAAAATCAGGACTGATGTGGATAAAGTAGATAAGGAAGTGCTATTTACTCCTTCTCTTAACACAAGAACTGGTGTCGCAGAGAGGGCTTTGGTTTCTTCGACCATGGGACTCTGTTCCGGGCACAAGGATTGTTAGGAAGAGATGGGATCCACCTAACCAAGAGAGGAAGGAGCATCTTCGCAGGTAGGCTTGCATACCTAGTGAGGAGGGCTTTAAACTAGGTTCATTGGGGGACGATGACCAAAACCCTGAGGGGAGTGGGAAAGTCGGATACCGGGAAGAAATGCAAAGAGGAACGAGCAAGAAAGGAGGACCCCTGATTCAAATGGAGAAGATAGGGTGATCAACTGGTTATCTGAGGTGTTTGCACACTAATGCGAGAAGCCTGGGCAACAAACAGGAAGAACTGGAGGCCCCGGCCCAGCCCAAGAAATGATTTAATTGGGATAACAGAGACTTGGTGGGATGACTCGCATGACTGGAGCGCTATCATGGAAGGGTATAGACTGTTCAGGAAGAGCAGGCAGGGGAGAAAAGGAGGAGGAGTTGCACTATACATAAGAGAGCACTATGATTGCTCTGAACTCCAGTATATATAGGGAGAAAAACCTGTTGAGAGTCTATGGGTTAAGTTTAGAGGTGCAAACAACAGCAGTGATGTTGTGGTTGGTGTCTGCTACAGGCCACCGAATCAGGTGGATGAGGTAGATGAGGCTTTCTTCGGACAACTGAGAGAAGCTTCCAGATCACAGGCCCTGGTTCTCGTAGGGGACTTTAATCACCCTGACATCTGTTGGGAAACCAATACGGCAGTACACAGGCAATCCAGGAAGTTTTTGGAGAATGTTGGGGATAACTTCTTGACACAAGTGCTGAAGGATCCGACCAGGGGCCGTGCGCAGCTTGACCTTCTGCTCACAAACAGGGAGGAACTAATAGGGGAAGTAGAGGTGGGTGACAACCTGGGAAGCAGTGATCATGAGATGGTAGATTTCAGGATCCTGACCAAAGGAAGAAAAGAGTAGTAAAATACACACCTTGGACTTCAGAAAAGCAGATTTTGACTCCCACAGAGACCTGATGGGCAGAATCCCCTGGGATGCTAACATGAAGGGGAAAGGAGTCCAGGGCAGCTGGCAGTATTTTAAAGAAGCCTTATTGAAGGCACAGAAAGAAACCATCCCGACGCGTAGCAAGAGAGGCAAACATGGTAGGAGACCAGATTGGCTTACAGGGGAAATCCTTGGTGAACTTAAGCACAAAAAGGAAGCTTACAAAAAGTGGAAACTTGGACAAATGACCAGGGAGGGGTTTAAATGTATAGCTCGAGAATGCCGGGGGGTTATCAGGAAGGCGAAAGCGCAAATGGAATTGCGACTGGCTAAGGATGTGAAGGATAACAAGAAAGGTTTCTACAGGCATGTTAACAAGAAGAAGGTGATCAGAGAGGGTGTGCGGCCTCTACTGGATGAAGGAGGTAACCTAGTGACAGATGATGTGGGGAAAGCTGAAGTACTCAATGCTTTCTTTGCCTCTGTATTCACGGACAAGGTGGGCTCCCGGACTAATGCGCTAAGTGACGCAAGATGGGATGAAGATGGACAGCCCTTGGTGGGTAAAGAATGGGTAAGGAACTATTTAGAAAAGCTAAACGTACACAAATCCATGGGTCCGAGGGTACTGAGGGAGTTGGCAAATGTCATTGAGGAGCCTTTGGCCATTATCTTTGAAAAGTCGTGGAGATCAGGAGAAATCCCGGATGACTGGAAAAAGGCAAATGTGGTGCCCATCTTCAAAAAAGGGAAGAAGGATGATCCAGAGAACTATAGGCCGGTCAGTCTTACCTTGGTTCCTGGAAAAATCATGGAAGGGATCCTTAAGGAATCCATTTTGAGGCACTTGGAAGAGAGGAAAGTGATTAGGAATATAGTCAGCATGGATTCACAAAGGGCAAGTCGTGCCTGACCAATCTGATTAGCTTCTATGATGAGGTAACTGGCGCTGTGGACATGGGAAAGTCAGTGGATGTGATATACCTTGATTTTAGCAAAGCTTTTGATACGGTCTCCCACAATATTCTTGCCAGCAAGTTAAGGGAATGTGGATTGGATAAATGGACAGTAAAATGGATAGAAAGCTGCCTAGAAGGCCGGGCCCAGCGGGTAGTGATCAACGGCTCGATGTCAGGATGGCTGTCGGTTTTTAGCGGAGTGCCCCAAGGTTCGGTTCTAGGACCGGTTTTGTTTAATATCTTTATTAATGACCTGGATGAGGGGATGGATTGCACCCTCAGCAAGTTTGCAGATGACACTAAGCTAGGGGGACAGGTAGATACGCTTGAGGGCAGAGATAGGGTCCAGAGTGACTTAGACAAATTGGAGGCTTGGGCCACAAGAAATCTGATGAGGTTCAACAAGGACAAGTGCAGAGTCCTGCACTTGGGACGGAAGAATCCCAAGCATTGTTACAGGCTGGGGACCAACCAGCTAAGTAATAGTTCTGCAGAAAAGGACCTGGGGGTTACAGTGGATGAGAAGCTGGATATGAGTCAACAGTGTGCCCTTGTAGCCAAGAAGGCTAATGGCATATTAGGTTGCATTAAGAGGAGCATTGCCAGCAGATCCAGAGATGTCATTATTCTCCTTTATTCGGCTCTGGTGAGGCCACATCTGGAGTATTGTGTCCAGTTCTGGGCCCCCCACTACAAAAAGGATGTGGATGCATTGAAGAGGGTTCAGCGGAGGGCAACCAAAATGATTAGGGGGCTGGAGCATATGACTTATGAGGAGAGGCTGAGGGAGTTGGGTCTGTTTAGTCTGCAGAAGCGAAGAGTGAGGGGGGATTTGATAGCAGCCTTCAACTTCCTGAAGGGAGGTTCCAAAGAGGATGGAGAGAGGCTGTTCTCAGTAGTGACAGATGGCAGAACAAGGAACAATGGTCTCAAGTTACAGTGGGAGAGGTCCAGGTTGGATATTAGGAAAAACTATTTCACTAGGAGAGTGGTGAAGCACTGGAATGGGTTACCTAGGGAAGTAGTGGTGTCTCCATCCCTAGAGGTGTTTAAGTCTCGGCTTGACAAAGCCCTGGCTGGGTTGATTTAGTTGGGATTGGTCCTGCCTAGAGCAGGGGGCTGGACTTGATGACCTTCTGAGGTCTCTTCCAGCTCTATGGTTCTATGATTCTAGAGGTCGCCAAATGGAATTAATAGGTAACAGATTTAAAACAAACAAAAGGAAGTATTTCCCCCCCACACACACACAATGCACAGCCAACCTATCAAACTCCTTTGCCAGAGGATGTTATGAAGGCCAAGACTGTAACAGAATTGACAAAAGAACTAGATAAATATATGTAGGATAGAAAGTCTCAGAGGGGTAGCCGTGTTAGTCTATAACTTTAAAAACAACAAGCATTCCTGTGGCACCTTAGATACTAAGAAATATATTATATCATGAGTTTCCGTGGGTTTTATATTTGTTAGTCTCTAAGGTGCCACAGGACTGCTAGGCTCTCTGCCTAAGGGTATGTCTACACTAGCCCCCTAGTTCGAACTAGGGAGGCTAATGTAGGCATTCGAAGTTACAAATGAAGCCGGGATTTAAATATCCCGGGCTTTATTTCATCTTCCGTCGGCGGCATTTTTAAATCCTTAGTCGAACTAACTGCCCGCGGCTACACGCGGCAGTCAAACGTTAACTCGAACTAAGTCCTTAGTTCGAGTTAACTGTTACACCTCATTCCATGGTGCTAACTGTTACACCTCATTCCATGTGGTGTAACAGTTAACTCAAACTAAGGACTTAGTTCGAGTTAACGTTTGACTGCCGCATGTAGTCGCGGGCAGTTAGTTTGGACTAAGGGGATTTAAAAATGCCGCCCGGACGGAAGATGCAAATAAAGCCTGGGATATTTAAATCCCGGGCTTCATTTGCAACTTCGAATGCCTACATTAGCCTCCCTAGTTCGAACTAGGGGGCTAGTGTAGACATACCCTAACAGAGTTTATAATTTAAAAAATACCAGCAAAGGGCACACTTTTAAAGGCTGATGTTAGATTTTGGCTCAGATCAGAATCCCAGGGTCTGAGGGCTCCTATAAGGTTAAGACTGCATTTGGTTGGTGTTCTGAGCATGACACATTTATTTTATCTAAACCAACTTAGCCAGCCTCCTGATTTTTAAAACTCTCAGGGTTTCTTGGTTTGCTTAATTATAAATCCCATTTATAATAGCATCCATTGAGTATAAAATGCATTTGGAAACATATTAAGACTCCATGGGCATGCCCTATACTTACCCGAAGATCGACATGCCAGAGGTTGATTTTCTAGCGTTCAGTTTTAGCGGGTCTAGTGTAGACCCATAAATCGAATGCTGAGGGCAGTCCCGGCTGGCGTCCGGTACTCCTCCTTCTGTAAGGAGTAAGGGAAGCTGATGAGAGCATTTGCTCCTGTCAGCCTCCCACTGTGTGGACACCGCCATGGCTCAGCTTAAGGTAAACCAACTCCAATTAAGCATTTTGCATAGCTGGACTTACGTACCTTAACCCGACCTTCCTGGTCTAGTATAGACCAGTACCATAAGATTAAGAGAAAAGAAAAATTATATTGTATCTGTTCATTATGGTGTTCAGTTTGTTCTGGCACACAGATATACCTGTTATTTGGATAAAGGAAGATGTTACACTGAAAGTATTTTAATAGCTATATATTCATTCCTTCATCCCTGTCCTTATAAAATGCTGTTTGCATCCTTAGCATTAAAAGGTAAATTGTTGTTTTACTAACAAGAAGGAATACAGGTAAAATAAAGGTAAGCCACAGATGCTTCATAAGGAGAAACCCAGGAAATGATTTCATAATTTCCTTGTTGACAACAACAACAAATGCCAGTGAATAGCCTGTCTGTTTTCTAAAGGAGAGACATTTCCATCTATCACACAGCTCACAATGGTGAGTCATGCAATCACAATTCAGACCCAGCCTCCACAGATTATTAAAAATTGATTTCAGTCTAGCTAAGACTGTGAAAGGTGCATATAAATCATGTCTCACCTATTCTTGAAATTGGTAAAAAAAAATGGATTAGTTGTCCATTTTTCTAAATTTGTAATGCTAACACTGCTAGGATGGAGACGGGGACATGGGGAATCCAAAACTCCACTTTCTAACTGACAAACTATTTCAATAATGAGGTACTATATTCATACACATGCTGCCCATCCACTTTAACTCTCGGACCTGTGGCTTGCTTCAGGTTTCCCTACTGATTGTGCTCTAGAGCACAAAATTGGGAGTGTGGTATACCGTACACATAGTCCGCTCATGAAGACCTCTTCATACCAGACAGTTTCTTTCTTAAATATGTCATAGTTCCCCTTTCATCAGGAGCATATCCGTGCAAATAGTTACTTTTTTCTATGATTAAAAATGTATTGCCTCAAAACACCTGAACTTTCTTCGTGTTTTCTTCCTAAGAGCCTAATTACTGACCTCTCCACATGCGTTAGGCATTATTACACAGGTAAATTTAGAAATAGGGGCTGTGTCTACATTGGCAAGATTTCGCGCAAAAGCAGTCGCTTTTGCGCAAAATCTTGCTGCCTGTCTACACTGGCCGCGAGTATTTGCGCAAGAACACTGACGTTGTAATGTACAAAATCAGTGCTTCTTGCGCAAATACTTTGATGCTCCCGCTCAGGGATAAGCCCTCTTGCGCAAGTATTCTTGTGCAAGAGGGCCAGTGTAGACAGCAACATTAATTTCTTGTGCAAGAAAGCCCGATGGCTAAAATGGCCATCGGAGCTTTCTTGCGCATCATAGCGTCTACACTGGCACGGATGCTTTTGCGCAAAAGCAAATCTTTTGCGCAAAGGCACATGCCAGTATAGACGCTCTCTTGTGCAAATACTTTTAACAGAAAAACTTTTCCATTAAAAGTATTTGCGCTAAATCATGTCAGTGTAGACGCAGCCAGGGTTTATAAAGGTGCAGACAGAGACTTCCCAGCAAATCAATGAAAAAATGCATGTTTAACAATACTGAAATGTTTTGAAAATTCATGTCAGTTTTGCTCAATTGTTTCACTCAAATAAAACAAAACCAAACAAAAAAAACAGAGAAAAACCCACAATTTTTTTTAATTGCAATATTGAAATATTTTGTTTGACAAATTTTTAAGGAACATTTGGATTTTTCAGCTTGTAACAACTTTTCATTCCAATATTTCCTTTATTTGATTTTTACAATCAAACATTTAAAAACTGTCAACAGTGAAACAACAAAATTCAGTGTGATCAAACATGGAACATTTATTCAACTCAAAACGATATTTTTGAAATTGTGTTTTGCCAGATATTTGGGGGGAAATCATTTTTGTTTTGACCCAAAGTAGCTTTTTCCTGATTTTTTTTGAATGACAAAAATCCAATATTTGCACAGCTCTAGTTGGAATCCCTTGAAGAAGGCTTGGTTTATGGTTTGTTTTTTGGTTTTTCATTAATCAAGATGAACCCCAGAAAAGAGTTAATCCAGTTCAGGGTATGGAGTTTGTGTTTGATACCTGAAAAGAAATCCATCTGCTCACTGAAGTGTTAATGGAAAAGAGTGTATTTGTGTTAGATAATGCAGGTGTCATGGGACCACTACTCTTTAGGATTTTGTTGAAATCCTGATAAAGTCTATTAAAATTCATATGAGATTGCCTACTGCTTAGAACAGAGCAAGCAATTTTAATTAATCTTGGCATGATATGGTATCACTTTATCAAATTCATCATTGCATCCAGTAACATTATGTTACTAAAACACTGTTTTGTGTTCAATAGTCAGTGATAAGTACTATATGAATTTCCCCTGCTAATTCCATATCATGCATCTTTAGAGCAGCATCTATGAAGAAACTGACCTATAATTTGTGGGAAATATTATCTGCAATATCCATATTGAAAACACAATATCAGATTACCAAACTATGCATGCAAAGGCCATATTTGGATGTTCAGGGCTTTGTTTTAGGGCTTTTATTTCCTTTTCCAGCTTGTTTCCAATATGCATCTTTCCTGAATCAGCTGCTAAAAATTTGGATTCTGATTTCACAAGTGTTATACTGGTGGAACTTGGCTGAGCTCTTGATTTATAGTGGTGAGACTGAGTTCAGAATCAGGCCTCAGTTATTCAGTCTAAACTTGAACCCCACATTTTCAAAACGAATGAGTGATATTGAATACCTTAATTCTGCAGTGCTCAACATGAGATACCCTTTTCAGAATTAAGCATCCCAAGTTGAGAACAGAAAATTGAGTTGCTTTTGAAAATCTTGGCCATACCACCTTTCTTGAATGCTGACTTTTGTTCCTACAGCAAAGTTTCAGGAGTTTGTGACTTTAACCTTTACGGATTTTTGTTTGCTTGTTTGTGTTTTATTGTTGGCAAAAAGTGTTGGATTGACAGCTCTGAACACGAATGCCCTCTTTGTGTGTTCAATCTTGCTCCCATCCAAGTCTGTGGAAGAACTCCCATTGACTCTTATGGTGCAAGATTGACAGAATAAGTAACATATAGATACAAAAATGCAGCACTGTAAAAGGCAGTGTAAGCTTCCGTAGGCTTCCCCAGAATGGGCCTTCATAGCAACCAAACAAAGAAAAACAACCAGAAGTGGAAATACTTCAGCTTGGATCACATCTGTGAATGTTTGAGAAAATACCTGTTTTTGCAGGGTACATTTCAAAAAGCAAATATGACTTGTATTCTGGTCTGATTTGAACCTTTTCCCAGATGAATGCTTGAGAAAATTGTAGACTCAATGGTCCCTTGGCTGACTGCAATTACAAAGGCCTTTTCTGGTTTCAGAAAGTTCCTAGATAGCACAGCAGGGTCGCAATTACTCCTTAGCTGCAGAAATGTTCTCTTGCTAAAGATTGATCCTAATTATCTTCCTGTTTCCACTTTGTCCTTCCTGGCATGGTGTTTGAAAGGCTTGTGTAAGAACATTGCCTTGTGATCATACACAATCAGTTCTGGTCTAATTTTAGAACTCTGCGTAGCACAGAGATTAGTATCAGTGAAAAACTGTGATGAGATGTCATATGGGTCCAATATCTGGAATGACGCACATTGCTCTTTAAAGTATCAACAGAAAAAAAAATTAATGGCCTAATCATCCAAACATGCCACAAGAAAAGTAAATCTTAGATTCATTCAAACTGGAAAGACTTTGGAGCACTGGGAAAAGGAGAAAAATCCAATATTAATTAATTTGGGTTATATACAGATTAGAATGTACAAAATCATAGAGAGAGTGGGTTGGGTGAGGAGCAGTAGAGCTGATAGGAAAACTGTTTTCCCCAGTTTTCTCTTAGATGCCGCCCAGCTGATTAGCCTAGCGCCTACAGCTGGCAGCATGTATTCCTACTGGTGGTGCACATACTCACTAGCCTTGGTGCACATAAAAATTATTCCACACGTGGACGGAAAAAAATTAGAGGGAATGCGGTTTCCCACCCATGAACATTTTAAAAAAAGCCCATTCCATATGGAGCAAAATCAAGACCTTTCAAAAATACCATTAAGAAAGAGACTGTTCTTCTGGGATTAGTTGGAATGAGGAACACCCAAATTTGAGCTCCTGCTCTGAATCAGGTAGAGTCAGTGGCGGCCCGTCAATACAGGCAAACTAGGCATTTGCCTAGGGTGCCAAGATAAACGGCCATTGAGGGCTTTGGAGGCGGGGGCTCCGATCGCGCGCCGATCGTGTGTTTCGCCTAGGGCTCCAGTTGCCGGCAGCTCGTCTAGGGCCACTCCTGGGTAGAGTGAACCTCTGTGACCCACATTACATATGCGTTCACAGAACAACTGACTATATGGTGGGGCAAGGGGACCAGCAATCTCCCTCTTCCTCTCTCACCAGAGAGTCCACTCTGGATCCAAGAAACCCTCCCATCAAATGCTAAGGCAAAATCCACAGATTTCTGATTATTGTGCATCTTCATTGACAAAAGAAAGATTTTGACTAATTTTTTTATAGGGAAGTTTGATGTTCTTTTCCCCCCAAGACTGTCATCCTTCTCAATAGCACAGAGATTCTCAGACTGGGGTGGTACTGCTTGACTGTGTCCTGGAAAGTCTCATCTATGTACTGCTCTCTCTCCCTCAGATCCTCCAGTACAGCCACTGTGTTCTCAGGGGTCCAAAAGCTGTCTCGGAGGGCCCCTCCAGCCTGGGGAAGGGCCAGTACAGCACCCTTCCATCCTAGGCCCTCTCCCCAACCCTGCTTTTGCCCCATCCCACCCTGCCATCTCCCTACCTCTACTCCATCCATTCCCACCCTTGCTCTGACATCTCCCTTCCTCTTCCCTGCCCTTGCTCCACCAGTGCCCTCACCTCTTCCCTCAAACACTGAGGCTTGGGGGACTAGCAGGAATAGTGGTCTGCTGCCCCTCCCCGGAGTGATGCGGGCAGAGGAGCTGAACGTTGCTCCACTTACCCTGCAACTGCCGGTACATGCAGGAGGACTTGAGCTTGACTGCAGGCACCAGCCTCCCCCCACCACACACCTGCTAGTCTTCCAGTTTGCCCAGAGGCCCCGGCTCTGCCCCTAGTGTTTGGGGGTATGTGCCACCTCGTCCCCCCATCTGTTGCCCCTGTCTTGCATGTTCTTTCTTTAGATGCTGCACCACAGATGCAGCTCTGGAATGCACTGTGCCTCTGAGACACTCTGAGTCTTCATTCTTCGTTGCTCTGAGGTGCGGGCAGGGGTAGTAATTTGCCTTTCATTTATATCACAGCAAATAGTTACACCTGTTATGTGGTGGGGTTGTAGCAAAAGCTAATGGGACTGTGTGGGTGACAATCTCTTTGAAAAACAGGCTACTCTGTTTGCCTCATTTTCCTTATCTGTTGAAAGTCAATAAAAATAGACCCAATCGTGAGCTGGTGTAAAGGTTTCAGATCAATGTAGCTACACCACTTTATATCATCTGAGGATGTAGCCCAGTTACTGTTTCCTTAGAGAACCTTGCAAGGCAATCTGGAGAATTCATGAGGAATAGTCCATATACCATGCTGAAGGAAGTTACTAAGCATTCCTATAGCAAACTCATTTTGTTAGTTGTGGTAAACAAGTTGCTACTTTGCCCTGGCTCAGTGAAATGTTATGTTTGTTTTATACTCAAGAACTTCTATCATAATTTCCTTTTATACAAGTTAAAACACCACAAGTTCTGAAGAACAAAATGATTAGGGGTTTGGAATGGGTCCCATATGAAGAGAGATTAGAAAGACTTGGACTTTTCAGCTTAGATAAGTGGAGACTAAGGGGGGATATGATAGAAGTCTATAAAATCATGCCTGGCATAGAAAAAGTGAATAAGGAAAGGTTATTTACTTATTCCCACAATATAAGAACTAGAAGTCACCAAATGAAATTAATAGGCAGCAGGTTTAAAACAAACAAAAGGAAATGTTTTTTCACTCAACGCAAAGTTAACCTGTGGAACTCCTTGCCAGAGGATGTGGTGAAGACTAGGACTTCAAGGGTATGTCAACACTGCAACACTATTTCAAAATAACTAGCGCTATTCTGAAATAACTTAGTCTGTTTCTACACAACAGGCAGTTACTTCAAAATAATGTCCAAATACTGTCAAACTGGAGGACTTCTTACTCCAACTCTTGTAACCCTCATTGTACGAGGAATAAGGGAAGTCGGCGGAAGAGTGCTCTGTTTTGAAATAAGTGCTGTGTAGACGTTCCTAATTTCAAAATAAGCTATTTCAAAATAAGACACACAATTGACGTAGCTCAATTTGTGTAGCTTATTTAGAGTTAAGCCCTGTAGTGTAGACACACCCTAACAGGGTTCAAAAAAGAGCTAGCTAGATTCATGGAGGTTAGGTCTATCAATAGCTATTAGCCAGGATGAGTAGGAATGGTGTCCCTAGCCTCTGGAAATGAGTGACAGGAGAGGGATCACATGAGGATTACCTGTTGTGTTCCCTTCCTCTGGGGCATCTGGTATTAGCCACTGGAAGACAGGATACTGGACTAGATGGACCTTTGGTCTGACCCAGTATGGCCTTCTTATGTTCTTAATATGATGGTGTCAGCAGAATATCACTGGTATAAACTTATAAACGTTCCTGTAGCTCAATAGAAATGTTTTTATAATCTAACTATCTGTGCCAGAATGTAAAAGTGAAAGAAAGGAATTTGACTCACTCAAGATTCTTGTGTATCATCAGTTCACAGTATGAATAATACTGTAATAAGCCAATTTACAGCTATTATCCTCAATACATTATTAAAACACTTTTGGACATCCCTGGGAATCAGCACAGCATGGGCAAATAACCAGAATCCAAAGCAAATCATTTATATTGGAAACGGAATTTCTAAATGTTATGTGTTTATCCCTCTGTTAAGAATATGGGATAAAATTCAAGCTCCATTGAAATAACTAGTAAAACTCCCACAGACTTCAACAGGGACAGGATTTCATCCATTATACTTTGCAGGGCAGATTTTCAAAAGTGCCTGAGGGATTTTGGAGCACAACGCACACTTAAAAAAAAAGTCAGTAGGTCCTGTGCTCCTAAACCACACATGTACTTCCGATAATCTCACCCTACATTATTCTTAAAGGCTGTTATTGTGACTCCTGGGTGGGTGGTAAGAGGTGTTTGTAGATCAGTTTCTTGACAAAAGGGGAATTGGTGATGTAAATGTGTGTCTTTCTTGAGTGAAATCTGTTTCATTTGCATTATACACCTTGATCTTTGAGCAGCGGGGTGGGGCAACTCGGACAACCTCCCTCCCTTTTTTTTTTTTTTTTTGGAAAATCTCAGTCCAAATACAATAAAACTCCAATAGTCCGGCATCCAATTGTATGGCACTCCCGATAGTCCGGCATCAAAATGGAAAGAGCCTAGTGCCGTGGTCACCAACCCGTTGATCGTGATTGACTGGTCGATCGGGAGGCCCCAACCAGTCGATCACGAGGTGTTCAGCCCCATTTCCTCCCACCCCCAAGAAGCTCCACTACCTACCTCCAGTGACAATGGAGGTAGCGCCGGCTTCCCGCGGGGTGGACGGAAGTCCCACAGCTGAGTACCACTTCCGGGGTTTCAGGAAGTGCACTGACTGCTCCCCCTTCCCCAAACAGCTGGCGTGGTACCTGAAAGGCCAGGTCTGTGGCATGCTGGGGACGTCCTTCCCCTGCGGGGGAGAGGGGGTAGGAGTCCCCAAAGGAGGCGCACGCGGACTTCCCTCCTCTGTGCGGGGGAAGGGGGTAGGAGTCCCCAGAGAAGGCGTGCACCGGGACGTCCTTCCCCTGTGGGGAGAGGGGGTAGGAGTCTCCGGAGGAGGTGTGTGGGGACTTCACTCCTCTGTGGGGGAAGGGGAGGAAGGGCGAAGTCCTGAGAGGAGGCACATGCCGGGGACTCCCTGTTCCCTGCCCCCACCAACACTCTGCTCCCTGCCCCAGCACCCATCGGCAGCCTGCCACCTGCCCCATCAGCCTGTCCTCTACCCCCATCAACACCGTGTCCCCTGCCGCAGCACCCACTGGCACTCTATCCCCTGCCCCCACTGGCATCCTATCCCCTGCCCCCACTGCCACCCTGTTGCCACCCCAGCACCCTGTCCCAGATGATGAAGCACAGGTTTCATCAGATGATGAGTAGTTGTGCAGCATGGCAAATAAACAAAATCAGATTTAAGTTTTAGTGTTTTTTTAAGTTCGTGTTTTTTTTAGTGTTTAAGTGAATAATTTACAGATTATATTAGTGTTAAGTATATAATTTTTGTGTTTGAGTGAATAAAGTGCTGCATTAAGTGTTTTAAGTTACTGTATTAATAGTTTAAGTGATTAATAGTTTAAGTGATTAGCCAGTGCTGCACACTACTGTACATAGTATCCTGTGCTTTCTGTATTCAAAGGCTTCACAACAATAATGATGAGTACTGTACTGTACATTTATTCTTTCATTCTATGACTAAATTTATGCATTGCAGTATGTACAATAAAAAGAATAAAAAAGGGTTTAAAAAACTAAAACATTGCAGTATACTGTATACAGTATGTACAATAAAAAGGGTTAAAAACCCTTATAAACAGTATATACTATATATATATAAAACCATCTTATAGTACCTCCTGATAGTCCGGCATATCCGATAATCCGGCACCATCTAGGTCCCAAAGGTTCCGGATTATCGGAAGCCTACCGTACTAGTGCTTGGTTCCCAGGAAATAACTTTGCCTCAGGAATTGGCTCTCATTGGAGAGATTAAATCAGTGAGCAGAAATCTTACTTCTTGCAACAGCTTCCCCAGAGAGATACTGAATCACAACACTAACAACAATACAGTGCTTGCATGCCAAGACAAATAACTTGCTGCCATCATGCTTTCAGAATGGTTGTAGTCAGGTACTTGCCATCTTGGGGTCTGCTGATGTGTTCCCCTTTTCTTCCCAGAAGGATTCTTTTAATTCATGTAACCCCAGAGTTGAAAACCATCCAAAACTATTCACTATGCCAAGTTGTTTTATTTTATTTTTAAACTAAGAATCCCTGTTTGTTCTTCTCCTTTAAAATGCACTGTCAGAATAGTGACTCATTGAGAATGACTTTGTAGTGCCCTATATTATTCTCTCTCAATTACGTCCAGATCGTCGTTACTGAAATTGTTCTAACTGATAGTGCTTTAGAATCAGCCTCTGATCTGAAAATCAAGCCTGTTTGTTCTGCCCTTTGTATTATCACCAGAAATAAAGAACCTGAAATTAGGAGAGTGCTGGCAACTGTACTGAGGAATGTTGTATAATCCATGGGGGGAGGGTCTCCCTCACTGCCTATCCACAGGGAGAGTAGGATTTCTTGCAGCCACAGGGTTTTAGCCCAAGCTGCACCACTTCATATTTTTAGTTCTTGAGATTTCTGGTTCATTCTCTGATGTGTTGGCCAAGATGGAAGGCATCATAGATGCACAAAGCAGTGAAGTTAATTCTTCCATCATCCCTATTGTGCTAACAGGAACAGTGCTGGACCAAGCCATACTTGCGCCCCGGGCAGCGGGCGCGCGGCGCATGCACGGCCCCGCCCTGGGCGCGTGGCACCTAATTGACATGGTAAGGGGCACCACGCCCCCGGGCGAGTGGCACATGCGTGGCCACGCCCCATGGCGCGCGGCGTATGCGCGGCCCCGCCCCTGGGCGCGCGGTGCCCCTTACCACTTCAATCAGGTGCCCCCCATAGGTTGGCGCCCCAGGCAGCTGCCCGGCTAGCTCCCGCCCCCTTAATCCAGCCCTGAACAAGAATGATCTACTTATATGGTCCCGTTACCAGAGTATCTAGGCATTATGGATTTATCCTCAAAATACCTCTCTGGGAAGAAATAGAGCTATGCATATCCATGCATATCTGCTTTATATCCACGGGTATCTGCGACCATTGAGGCAGATGCTGTACTAAGAAGAGGGTCTAAAACATAAATCCATATATCACAGGCCTGGTGTGAGGCCTGAAGCCTAGGCAACAGTAGTCAAGACTTTCATAGAACACTAGACCTGGAAGGGACGTTGAGAGGTCATCGAGTCCAGTCCCCTGCCCTCACAGCAGGACCCAGTACCATATAGACCATCCCTAATAGATGTCTATCTAACCTGCTCTTAAACATCTCCAGAGATGGAGATTCCACAACTTCCCTAGGCAACTTATTCCAGTGTTTAATCACCCTGACAGTTAGGAAGTTTTTCCTAATGTCCAACCTAAACCTTCCTTGCTGCAGTTTAAGCCCATTGCCTCTTGTCCTATACTCAGAGGCCAAGGAGAACAATTTTTCTCCCTCCTCCGTGTGACACCCTTTTAAATACCTTACATCTTTACTAATATAAGGCAAAATTAAGCTGTGAGCCAGAAGCAGGCCCAGATCATAGAACATGGCGACCAGATTGGCTTACCGGGGACATCCATGCTGAGCTTAAACACAAAAAGGAAGCTAACAAGAAGTGGAAACTTGGACAGATGACTAGGGAGGCGTATAAATATATTGCTGTACAATGCAGGGAAGTTATCAGGAAGGCGAAAGCGCAATTGGAATTGCACCTGGCAAGGGATGTGAAGGGCAACAAGAAAGGTTTCTACAGGCATGTTAGCAATAAAAGGGTGATCAGAGAGGGTGTGGGGCCCTTACTGGATGAGGGAGGTAACCTAGTGACAGATGATGTGGGAAAAGCTAAAGTACTCAATGCTTTCTTTGCTTCTGTCTTCATGGACAAGGTCAGCTCCCAGGCAAATGCACTAGGCAACGCAGTATGGGAAGGAGGTGGACAGCCTTTGGTGTGGAAAGAACAAGTTAGGAACTATTTAAAAAAGCTAAACATACTCAAATCCATGGGCCCGGATTTAATGCATCCGAGGGTACTGAGGGAGTTGGCAAATGTCATTGCAGAGCCTTGGCCTTTATCTTTGAAAACTCGTGGAGATCGGGAGAGATCCCAGATGATTGGAAAAAGGCAAATGTAGTGCCCGTCTTTAAAAAAGGGAAGAAGGACAATTCAGGGAACTACAGACCTGTCAGCCTTACCTCAGTCCCCGGAAAAATCATGGAGGGGATCCTCAAGGAATCTATTTTGAAGCACTTGGAACGGGAAAAGTGATCAGGAATAGTCAACATGGACTCACGAAGGGCAAGTAGTGCCTGACCAATCTGATCAGCTTCTATGATGAGGTAACTGGATCTGTGGATATGGGAAAGTCAGTGGACGTGATATACCTTGATTTTAGCAAAGCTTTTGATATGGTCTCCCACAATATTCTTGCTAGCAAGTTAAGGGAGTATGGATTGGATAAATGAACTGTAAGATGGATAGAAAGCTGGCTAGACTGTTGGGCCCAACGGGTAGTGATCAATGGCTCGATGTCAGGTTGGCGGTCAGTTTCTAGCGGAGTGCCCCAAGGAACTGTTCTTGGACCGGTTTTGTTCAATATCTTTATTAATGACCTGGATTACACCCTCAGCAAGTTTGCAGATGACACTAAGCTAGGGGGAGAGGTAGATACACTGGAGGGCAGGGATAAGGTCCAGAGTGACCTGGACAGATTAGAGGATTGGGCCAAAAGAAATCTCATGAGGTTCAACAAGGAAAAGTGTGGAGTCCTGCACTTGGGACGGAAGAATCCCAAGCATTGTTACAGGCTAGGGACTGAATGGCTAAGTAGCAGTTCTGCAGAAAAGGACCTGGGGATTACAGTGGATGAGAAGCTGGATATGAGTCAACAGTGTGCCCTTGTAGCCAAGAAGGCTAATGGCATATTAGGGTGCATTAGGAGAAGCATTGCCAGCAGATCCAGAGAAGTGATTATTCCCCTTTATTCGGCTCTGGCGAGGCCACATCTGGAGTATTGTGTCCAGTTCTGGGCCCCCACACTATAGAAAGGATGTGGACGCACTGGAGAGGGTCCAGCGGAGGACGACCAAAATGATTAGGGGGCTGGAGCGCATGACCTATGAGGAGAGACTGAGGGATTTGGTTTTGTTTAGTCTGCAGAAGAGAAGAATGAGGGAAGATTTGATAGCAGCCTTCAACTTCCTGAAGGGAGGTTCCAAAGAGGATGGAGAAAGGCTGTTCACAGTAGTGACGGATGGCAGAACAAGGAGCAATGGTCTCAAGTTACAGTGGGAGAGGTCCAGGTTGGATATTAAAAAAACTACTTCACTAGGAGGGTGGTGAAGCACTGGAATGGGTTCCCTAGGGAGGTGGTGGTATCTCCATCCCTAGAGGTGTTTAAGTCTCAGCTTGACAAAGCCCTGGCTGGGTTGATTTAGTTGGGATTGGTCCTGCCTTGGGCAGGGGACTGGACTTGATGACCTCCTGAGGTCTCTTCCAGCTCTATGATTCTAAGAAGGATAAATAATGATGCATTTCTGTTTCTCTCTTACCCACGTTCAGATGCACTCTTTTTGAATGACAACCTCTAGATCTTTCTGCTGCTGGCAAGCTCACATATTCCAAACCAAGCAGCTTCTATGATGAGTTTATGATCAGTGGTTATCTACAGTACATTCTTTATACCTATGTTCCTAGGTGTGTTTCATGGAAAATCTGCAATGCATTTAAAAAAAAATAACCACACAAACAAACCCTTCCACATTTCTCTTCTTCCTTCACTCTGTCTTTTCTTTTCTGTATTTCTCTGGTCGTCCCCTGAGCCATGATTCCCCTCCCTCCAAGCCCCTATCTCAGCATCCTACACCCCAGGCAGTGGAGAAGTATATCATCTCAGAGCATAGATATTGGTTTTGGGAATGGACTTTGCATAGCTATGACTATTTGCACAAGGCAACAGAGAATTCCTAGCCCCAAAGGGACAAAGAGGAAGAAGGGAAGAAACTAACTCTGAGGGTTATTGCTAATTAAATAAAGGAAGTCCCCTGTCCCTTTATACAGAAGCCTGACTTATATTCCCATCTTCTGAGAGACATGAAACCCAGGACATCTGAATTATTGCACTGGGGACAGACCGGTCAAAAAAAAGAGATGATCCTGGGAAAAGCAGGACAGGTGGTAATCCTAGTCAGAATAAATAATCAGAGTGGTCTGTTCTGGCTTTACACCCTATGAAGGTGAGGCATGGTCGCTGTTCCTGGAGGTATGCAACTCAAACTACAAAGAGCACCCCTTATTCTTTGTGCCTAGAGTCACAGTATGACCATCTATCAACCTTTGAGAACTGGGATATACCAGGACAATTGGAAAATTGCACAAGAAAGACTATTTACGACATCTCATGCAATGGTTTGAGAAGGGCAATGAAGCAGAGGAACCCAGTTTTCTGCAGGGGGTTTTCTTATAGAATGATAGCTGTAAAATATTCACACAGAAAAGGTCACCGAGGATAACTGGTCAAAATAATATTTTTTCCAACACCTTTTTCTTTTTCATCAAATTTGTGCATGCATCAAGGTCAAGTGAGTTACCTCAGAGGAGCTCATAAAACTGGAATGTTAATTGTGGTGCTTAATGGGCATCTTCAGTTTTGGCAGAAAGCCTGTTTTAAAGTAGAAGATATCAATATCATCTAAACAAAAAAGGAAGCTTCAGCAATTAGCAGATGGAAATTCAGATTAAACCTTTAAGCCATCAGAGATGAGCAAATAAAATATTTCCTTTTAATTTATGAAAGAAGAAATACAGAAAAAAGGCTGATTCCCCTTTAGACACTTACTCTAGTCCTAAGAGTCCATCTCTCTTCTCTTTTTCCTCCTCCTCGCTTTACTATTCCAGCTGTGAGTTTTCAGCCTTGAGCCATCCATACTCAGCAAACCACTCACATATTTATAGCCCAACAAATTGATTCATTCATGGCTGCGAAATACTGCCTGCCAGGCATTATAGCTGGTTAATAAAGAAGGGGATCTGAGTTAGGGTGTTGTGTAGCAATACATAACCTGCTGCTAACACAGGGTTTACATGCAAAAATATTTCCCGTTGTGTGAGAAAGGCGGGAGTGAACATTATTTTACATATGTTAGCAAAGCCTGATCCTGTTCTTTTGTCTTGTGTGTGCTTGGAAAATGAAACCTCTCCTTGGGAAATGAAACCTCTCCTTGTTTGATTTGCCTCTGTTCATTTAGCACCTGAACAACTTTTAAAATCTGGGCTGACATCTCTCTGTTCTTCAGTTCCTAAAATTGGGTTTGTTGCACCTTCCTATTTCATAGGGGTATGGTGAGGAAAAAATGAATGAAAGATTGTGAGGTGCACTGTGGCATTAGGGCTTTATACGTATATTACAGGAGTGGCCTAACCCATTACAGACAAAGAGCCAAAACAGTGGTGGATACAGCGCAAAGAGCCAAAGGAAAGAAGTTGTTGAGCAAAAACAAACAAACAAAAAAAACCCGCTGCCCCTTTAAGAGCCACGTGTGGCCCAAGCAGGCTTCCGTCGGCCGCAGCATCAGATCTCGCTGCCCCAAGCGGCACCCTGACCAGACATCAGAGCAGAGGAACGCAGAACAGCTGCGGGTGCAGGAGCCAAGACGCGGGTGCGGGAGCCGCAATTTTTCCTTTGAAGAGCCGCATGCGGCTTGCAAGCCGCAGGTTAGCCACCCCTGGTATATTAGATGGAATTCTACTAGGTCTTGTGCAAAGCTAGAAGAAGATACAGTCATACTGTTACGTCAGTCACAACACATACGTCAACATGAAAAACCAAAAAAAAAGAAGCACAACAAGTTTCAGCACCCAGCCAAACTGACTGGATCTAGTGCTAGATGGCTAGAAAGAACAGTCTAGGTGCTCCCATGCAGGCTGGAGCCAAAGCTCTAAACCCCAGCAACACAAGGAAGTCTTACACCTTGCGTGGGAACATCTACACCAGTGGTGGACAATGTAGCCTAGTGAGTAGGCTGCCGGAGTGGCCCTCCTTCATCTCAGTGGGCTACAAGATTGTCATAACCAAGGCAGTCTCCTGAGAGAGGGTAGTTTCGTTAACTGCAGTTGCGTACTTAGAATTTGTGTGATAAGTTGACTGAACCACAGCAGCGCTATGACTGACTGCAGAGGGAGCACACGGCTCTTACAGTCACTGTTGTGTGCAATCAGCACCCACATCACTTCACACGCTCACCTCGCATGTGTGTCACTTTAGTAATACCAGTAGGAAAAAAAAGTTACATGGAGGGAAACCAGCAGAATCTGGAAACCTGGAGGGTGGGCGATGGTAAACAAAATGTCTCACGGGATGCACATTGAACCCTGCTGGGCCATGTGTTGCCTATAGGACACTATTTCCCATGTGCTATTTTTAGCCCTATAGCACAGGCACAAGTGAGTTGACCCAGGCTCAGAGCGGGCGAGTTTAGTCTAGAAGTACCCACAGGGACAGAAACAGCACTCAGTAAGTTGCACTGCGGTATTCTACACACAATGCCTACTGCTCAAATGCTATAATGCAGTTTAAGCTTTTCCATCTCCCCCTTTCAAATGTTGGTGTTGCAAATATATTAGGTGTCATCTGATGCCAAGTGTGTAGGCATCAGCTGAGCAAATTCATAGCCCACCATCAGACCAGTTCACCTCTTGTTAATATTGTTCAAGATAAGTGTTGGACTTGCAGGGATGTGTTCTGTGTTTAGACTGCAAACTGAGACTCTAAAATGCTTCTAATTGCTGCAGGCTTTAGTCTCACTTGTAATGTCTGTATTCCATGTTATAAGGAATAAAATAAAGGTTATAAAATAAGGCTACGTCTAGACTGGCGCGCTTTTGCGCCAGAGCTATAAATGAGGCTCAGCGTTGGAATATCGCCGAGCCTCATTTGCATAGTTATGAACCGCCATTTTCGTGGAAGAGGCTCTTGCGCAAGATGGGGTTGTCTACACTGCCCTTCTTGCAAGAAGTATGCTGATTATTTTCAGGCATAACGGCTTTGCGCAAAAGGGTTTTTCTTGTGCAAGAAGGGGCAGTGTAGACAGCCCCGTCTTGCGCAAGAGCTTCTTCCGCGAAAATGGCGGTTCATTAGCTATGCAAATGAGGCTCGGCGATATTCCAACGCTGAGCCTCATTTGCATAGCTCTGGCGCAAAAGCGCGCCAGTCTAGACGTAGCCCATAGGTACATGACATCATTGTAAAAATGCTTGCTCTGAACTTGTGAACTCAGATGGGAAGGGCTATCAAAATTAAGTAGGCCATCATAGGACACAAGCTTTCTCAATTGCCCCATTGACGCATACAGAATGGCTCATCCCGTCAGCTGAAGGCTGGAAGAAGGAAGTAAAAATAGCTAACATGAAGATTTTTCATCTCTAGCTGAGAAACACAAAGCAGAGATCCCCAGGGTCAACCTTAGTTAAGCTCTAAAAAGACATTCCATTGTGACAGTTTACAATGCCTCTGACAATTTTCAAATCACAGACAAACTCATTTCTGGATATATGCTACCTTACTTTCCCTTGTAAGTACCTAGATTATTTCTTTTCCCTAATTAACTAACCATTAGTTAGTTTATTACAGGTTTGGCCACAAGTATTGTTTTTGGTGTGAGAGATAAGATACAAGTTGATGAATGGTAAGTAATTGGTCTCTTGGGACTGGAAGCAATCTGGGCATTTTGTGATTTTTTGGGTAAGTGACCATTTATCATGAAATCCAACTTGCCTCAGTGGCAAGATAGACTGGAGAGTCCAAAGCAATGGTGGAAAACCTGCAGTCTGCGTGCCCCATCTGGCTCACCAGAGTAAGCCACTGGCTGGCTGCTGAACAAGTTGTTTACCTCACATGCACACGCTCGTTTTAAAAATTGAACTTTGAGCCTTAATTCTGGCCTTTCTTAACTTTTGGAGGGTTTGACTTTGCAACCTTAACATTCATTTCACACACATGGACACACTTGCTTTTAAGTGTTACTTACACAAAAATAATATTAAATATTTAATGTACATGCTAGCACAAGAATTTTAAGATCAGGCAAAGCCCAGCACGGTTAATTAAAATAGACTGAAGTATAACCTCAAGTGGTTCTCTGTGGATGTAAATTACCATTTTTGTAATCCAAACCTATGACATCCTTCGTGTTTCCTTGTACTTCATCTCCTCGAGGTTATATATTTCTTTTTGGCACAAAGCAATGCAGGTAACAAGGAAAGCTCAGTTGTGAATAATACAAACACTGAGAACCAGGTGGGAACTGCACATTTCCCAGCTTCACTGCTGTTTTCCTAGTAACACTTTCCAAGACACACTGTGTTTCATTCTGGAAACTAACAATGCTCTTTTCTGAATCACACATAGATCTGTTTTGTACATGTGGTTACCTGGTGATTATCTTCACCATAGAGCAAGGCTCCATTTTCCTGTCATCTATAAGAAGAACTCCTCATGTATGTTGGTAAAGGTATTGTATATTTTAACGCAGAGTTTATTTCAAGAGGCATCAGAAATAAGATGTTGATATCGTTCCTATTGAACAAATCTATCAAGGGGCAAATATTTTCCCTCCCATTTATTAAAGACAGTAAGTTTGCACTAATGTGAACAGAAGGCAAACTTGGGTCATGGCAGGGCTGATATACGATTGTTTTCAATTAATCGTAACTTTGTCATAATTGAATGGTTAGACTGAATTTTTTCACACCCGGTGTCTTCATTGTTTGAGGAAATTCCAGCCAAAATGCAGCAGTTTCCAAGATGAAAGCCAGGGAAAAATAAATTGTTTTGCCCAAGTTAATAATTCCTGATAACTTTTCCTTCAAAAGGCACTAGATTCTCCATACTTTGGAGCGGGAATTTGACAGGAGTCTGAGATGAGAATGCCAAAGAGTGTAACCGAATGAATGAGAGGAACAGGACTAGGATGAGGAACCAGGTGTGCAGAAGGAAGGAAGAGAAATGGGACTGGTTGGAGGAGATAAGACAGGAGAGGTTAAGTTTAGGAGTGGAAGGGGGCAGGCAGAAATTAGATCATTCTCCCTTTCAGAGCCTGGGAAGAAGCTTATGTTTTCTGAGTCTCATCATACTTCTGCTGCCAGCTGATATCTGTGAAATCCACTGGCAGCGTCCTATCCACCATCAGTGTTTGTCCACATTCAGGGTGGTAGCTTTCTACTGCCATTCTATTCATTCATGTGACAGAGGTGGATTTAGAGGTTCCAAACCAAGTGCAGGATCACAATCTAGTCTCCATCACTGGCCATTCTTAAATCAAGATGGGATATTTTTTAAGCTCTAGGCATTATTTTGGGGAAGTCATATGGCCTGAGCTACACAGAAGATGTGTAGCTACACAGATGTGTACAAAGGCGAGATGACCATAGTGGTTCCTTCTGACCCTTGAAACTTCTCCCCAGTGCTTACATCCACCAGGAAACATTGAGAGCACAAGCTATATGGTCTCTCAGCTCTCAATAGCTCCTCTTTCTTCCACTGGGACTGTGCAGCTGTACCACTACATGTTAATGTGCACAGCGGACCCATAGAATAATCTATTCCTTGGACAGGAAAAGGGGAAAAAAATCAAATAACTTGCACCAATTACTCTGTTTTGTGAAAGAGTTTCTGCGTTGTCCCTCTCTTACAAAAAAAGTCCTTTATTCAAATTACTTTAATCAGAACTCAAAGAAGATTTGGTTAGAATTTTTAACCATTTATTCATAAAAAAACTGCCAACAACAAAATCCAGATGTTTTCATGAAAGTAGCAATTTTTTTTCAGTTTTGATTATTAATTGTAGGCCTCTAGCTTCCTATGTTTTCTGCATCTTTGTGTTCCTTATAAATGTGTTGTCACTGTAGGAGTGTGGTTTACCTGTGCTAACGACAGAGCCCATACACATTCATAGCCAGCTATGAATGTGCAAAGCACAGCTCACTGCCCATCAAGCTTTTATACTTCCCTTGTTAAACCAGCCTGACCTTGTTTGTTGTTCAGCTCATCAGAAACACAACTGATGGAAGAGAACTGATTTCTTGACAACTGATAGAAGAGAAACTCTTTCCAACATTTTTTTTTCATAGAATAATAGAAACATAGAACTGAAACAAACCATGAGAGGTCACCAAGTCCAGACCACTGCACTCATGACAGGACCAAGCACCATCGAGACCATCCCTGATAGGTGTTTATCTAATCTGCTCTTAAAAATCTCAAATGATGGACATTTTTTGGGGAGTAATGTTAGTTCGAACCAAGGGGTTTGATTTGAACTAACGCATCCTGGAGCGCACCTTCCTGGTTCGAATCAGCAGGCGAGCGGAATAGCGCACGGGCGAGATTATGCTAATGAAGTGCAAGATATTTAAATCCCCGCTTCATTAGCAATTTCGGTCGGCTATATTTGCATCCCTAGTTCAAGCTAGGGAGCAAGTGTAGACGTACCCTTCTATATGTTCACAAATTGATTCCTTAAATATGTGCTCTATTATCTTTCCTGGCACAAAAGTTAAGCTGACTGGTCTGTAATTCCCTGGGTTGTCCTTATTTCCCTTTTTATAAATGGGCACTATATCCCTTTTTCAGTCTTCTGGAATCTCTCCCATTTTCCATTACTTTTCAACTATAATAGTTAAGTGTGCAGCGGCGGTCAAAAACGCAAATAGGATGCTAGGAATTATTAAGAAAGGGATAGAAAATAAGACACAGAATATCTTACTGCCCCTGTATAAAACTATGGTAAGCCCACATCTTGAATACTGTGTACAGATGTGGTCTCCTCACCTCAAAAAGATATTTTGGCCTTGGAAAGGGTTCAGAAAAGGCAACTAAAATGATTAGGGGTTTGGAACGGGTCCCATATGAAGAGAGGTTAAAACGACGGGGACTTTTCAGTTTAGAAAAGAGGAGACTGAGGGGGGATATGATAGAGGTATATAAAATCATGAGTGGTGTGGAGAGGGAGAATAAAGAAATGTTATTTATTAGTTCCCATAATAGAACAACTAGAGGACACCAAATGAAGTTAATGGGTAGCAGGTTTAAAACTAATAAAAGAAAGTTCTTCTTCACACAGCATGTAGTCAACCTGTAGAACTCCTTGCCAGAGGAGGCTGTGAAGGCTAGGACTATAACAGAGTTTAAAGAGAAGCTAGATAATTTAATGGAGGTTAGGTCCATAAAAGGCTATTAGCCAGGGGATAGAAATGGTGTCCCTGGCCTCTGTTTGTCAGAGGCTGGAGAAGGATGGCAGGAGACAAATCGCTTGATCACTGTCTTCGGTCCACCCTCTCTGGGGCACCTGGTGCTGGCCACTGTCGGCAGACAGGCTACTGGGCTAGATGGACCTTTGGTCTGACCCAGTATGGCCGTTCTTATGTTCTTATGTTCTCTGATATCTCCTCAATAAAAAGAGATAAGAAATAAGCAATAAGAAAGAGCAAAATACCCCATTCCTGGTGGGGAAGGATTTTTTTTTTTTTTTTTTTACTCTTCAAGAAAGCTTATTATTTATAACCCCTTTAAAATAATTTTGCCACTGGAAACAGAAAAAGGATAAATGGATAGAAATCGGGGGGGGGGGCAGCGGGGAAGAGGGAAAACCAACAAAATAAAATTGAGAATTAACTTTTTAACCAAAACAATTTTGTGGGACAATTAAGAAATTATATTTTTAATTCACATGAAAAAAAAAAGATATTTTCTGACCAGCTTAATCTTCTGTGTCTCAATTTTCCTTTCTTTAGTGGAGGAATAACATTTACCTGCTTTTGTATATGACAAAATTCCCATTGATGTCCATAGAAGTTGGTTTTTATCCAAGGTATATATTATAATTTTTGTCTCTTGCTACAAGTACAATCATCACAGCCTACATGAAAGGAGCCAAAAGGTAGGTATGCCTCTAAAAACCTCATCCTGGGACAAGCATATACCAAACATGAATTCCTGGGCATCACAGATGTAGAGAAGCAGAGATGCCCAACAGTGTATTGTTTTCATGGATCGTATCCAACAAGCCACGTATAATAATTCAAGTGAGCAATTAACTACAAATACCAATGATCCCTCTGAAATCCTCCACGCTGTTTTTTATCAAGTGTTACATTACAATCTTAAGAGGATGGAGAGAGGCTGTTCTCAGTGGTGACAGATGACAGGACAAGGAGCAATGGTCTCAAGTTACTGTTGGGAGATCTAGGTTGGATATTAGGAAAAACTATTTCACTAGGATGGTGGTGAAGTACTGGAATGGGTCCCCTAGGGAGGTGGTGGAATCTCCATCCCTAGAGGTTTTTAAGTCCCAGCTTGACAAAGCTCTGGCTGGGATGATTTAACTGGGATTGGTCCTGCTTTGGGCTGGGGGCTGGACTCAGTGACCTCCTGAGGTCTCTTCTAGCCCTATGATTTTATGAGATTGATTTTTGACCATGTGCATAAATAGTATTATTTAGCTCTTTGACTTGATACCGTGTCTTTCTAAAATTGCTCTTGGTGATCTCAGCTCAATGACCTCCTGAGGTCTCTTCCAATCCTATGATTCTAGGAGTGTATCTAGACTACAGGGGTTTTTCGGAAAAAAAAAAGTGGCCTTTTTTTGAAAAAACTTCCCCTGCATCTAGACTGCCGCTGAGTTCTTTGGAAATTAAATCGAAAGAACACGGCAGTTTTTTCGACTGCGGTAAACCTCATTTTACGAGGAAGAACACCTTTTTTCAAAAGTGCTCTTTCAAAAAAAGGCGTTCTTGAATGCAAACAGGGCTTTTTCGAAAGAGAGCATCCAGACTGCCTGGGTGTTCTCTTTCAAAAAAATGGTTCGCTTTTTCGAAAGAAGTGATTGCAGTCTAGACGCTCTCTTTCGAAAGAGGCTTTTTCGAAAGATTCTCTGGAAAAAAGCCTCTTTCGAAACAGGCTTGTAGTCTAGATGTAGCCTATGAGTCTATGAACACCGCTTCTGCACTCTGGCCACACAGTTCTGAAGGCAGCACCACCACCAAGCAGCAGCAAAGAACTAAGGGATTACTTCAGATTCCAAGTAATGGAGGGTAACAGAGTGCAACAAATGCCATGAATACTGAGGTAGAAACAACTGGAAAAACACCACCGTATTGCAATGTGCTTTTGTTGTTGTTAACAGGAGACCATATCTGAGTGGGAGGTACTCCACTAACTTCGAGAATTAAGAGATTTAATGCTAGATTCCCATTATGCTAAATCCAAAGCCCTTAAACCAAAAATATTTCATTGAAAACCCACATGAGGACACTTCCAGTCAACATAATACCTGAACATGTACTTCAAAACCGGAATGAAATTAATTTACAAAGGGCATATGAAGTAAGCCACAATGGAAAATTTGAAGTTTGGTATTTCCTAACTTTTGAGTATTTGACATTGCATACATTATATATATATAATGTATATATATAGACATTGCATACATTATATATATATATATATATATATAATGTATGCAATCATCAGCCCTTGTATTTTAGTTGCATTTGCTATACAGCCACTTCCCGACTTACAAACACACAAACTTACGAGCTTCCGTACTTACGACCAACCTCCCATTAACCTCATTATAATATGTTCGAGTTAAGAACCATGTACATCAAGTTTTTTGAACAGCGCGGGCAGCGTGTTTAAGGGTATTTCCGACTTACGACCAAATCGAGTTACAACCAGGTGTTCGGGAATGTAACCCGTTCACAAGTCGGGGACTGCCTGTATTCATTTGCATATCATGAAGCAGAATCCCCCCTTGCTCTCCTTATTCAGGTGTTCCTCTTGAAGAGCATGACGTCAATGGGACTACTAGTAAAAGTGATACAAGCAAGACTGGCTCCTTTTGTGTTTTCTTAAGAGTCAAATGCCTTTTCTTGCCAACATGCAAAAAAGGCCTGTACATTAGAAAAATAGCCAAGAACAAAATAATTGTATCATTTCTTTAGATGCTCTGGAAGGTTTTCAGTTTGGCTACACTGGATGCTAGGACAAAACCCAACAACTGCATTTTTCTACTGGAGAAACTTTAAATGAGACATTTGTCTACAGGAAGCCAGGCTTTATGTAGGAATCAATCGACTTGTCAAGATCTAAATTGTATTTTTGAAATGGCATTATGTGGTGCTTAGGAATGTTAGCCTTTGAGGTGATCAGAATACAAATATACCCCTAGTGTTTGGAGGATCAGCATACTTTAGCTTCCAAACTAAATTTTACACAGTCACACAATCTCATGTTATTTTAGTTTAAATAGACTGTTATTTGAAAGGGGAGGAAATCGGAGCCATGGTTTTTTGACAAGTGCTCTGAATGGTTTTTACAAAAGGTCAAACAGAGGCAGTTCAGAAAACAAAATACTCAGTCTATCAGTAATATTTTTTTAAAACCTGTCATGGTTTGCATTCCATTCATCACAGTAACAAGGCAGAATGAAGGCTAAACAAAAAAAAAGCCTTAGTAACCCCAGCAATGTACAAGGTCAATGCATATACAAAGTTTGGTCATGTGTCTAAACTAGGCCTCAAACAAAGAACCACCATTGTTCCTCTTTAGGTGTCTGTCAGCTTTGTTTTCGAGACAGACACAATGACAGAACGAAAGGAAAGTTAGGGAAGAAGTCAGATGTCATAGTTTACCTTCACTCCTTCCAGCACTACAGGAAGGGGGTCTGAAACCGAGTGAGTCATATTGTCCATTATTGCAGAGACCCAGCCAGGACTTGGAAAAAAGTAAAGTGACACCAAAAAAAGAGTCTGTATTAGTGTAGGAGCCGCAAAGCCAGAAAACACTTGAGATCTGTATGTGTCCAGCAACCAAACTAAAGAATCACCGATATATTAACTACAAGCAAATGAAGTCTTGTGAGGTCACTGCAAAGTGGAGAGCACAGGGCCCTTCAAGGTATAACCTCATCAGTGCTGAATATGGAGAAACAATTCATAATCTCTGTCATTTTATACCTCCTATTACTATTTTTTTACTGTACATCTCAATTTAGCAATAGCTATTTCATCTCACAGCATGACATTCAGAGATTCAAGGACTGTCAGGCAAGAAGAGACTAATATGATCATCTAGGGGCACATTTACAGTACAATCGGAGGCGCAGACATACCTGAACTAGCTTTCGTCTAGGTAATTCTAATAATAGTGGTGAAGCTGCAGCAGCATGGGCTAGCCAAAACTAGCGCAGAGTATTTCTACAAGTACTGCAGTCAGACCTCAGATGGAAGAGCAGACATGCCCAATGATTCCCCCCTCCACACATACTAATCATGGAATGCACCCAAGGACTACTTGATCTGCCACCTAAACTAATTAAGTGCCTCCATCAAAGTATAACTTTGATGGGATTTTATCAGAAATCCTAGAAAATGGGATTTTAATTGTGTGAGTGTTTGTGTATGTGCGAGAGAGAGAGAGACAGACACAGACAAAGAGAGAGAGAGAGAGACAGACAGACAGACAGACAAACAGAGAGACAGGGACAGAGACAGAGAGAAAGAGAGAGGGACACAGAGAAAGACAGACGGAGACAGAGAGAGAGACACACACACACAAACACACACACACACACACACACAGAGATACACACAGAGAGAGACAGAGAGAGTCACTGGGCCTACATCTAGACTGCAGTCTTCTTGTGCAAGAAGCTTTTATCGGAAGAGATCTTCCGCAAAAACTTCTTGCGCAAGACTTCGTTCACACTGCAAAAGCGCATCAAAAAAGCGACGCGCTTTTGTGAAAGAGAGTGTCCAGACTGCATGGACACACTCTCAAAAGTAAGCTCCGATTGCTATGCATAGAATGGCCACCAGGGCACCTGTGCTTTTTCCTCTTTCCTCTTTTTGCGCAAAAAACTTCTCTTCCCCATCCACACAGTGTGGATGCTTTGCGAGTTTTTTCGGAAAAACTACTGTTCTTCTGAAAAAAAAAAACCTCTGTAGTGTAGACATTGCTAGAGAGAGAGAGAGACAGAGATAAAGAGTCAGAGAGAGAGAGACACACACAGATAGACAGGGAGATACACAGAGAGAGAGAGACAGAGAGAGAGAACCCAACTCCCATTCCATAGCAAAAAAAGGGTCTCCGTATTAGTCACCCATTTGCCAGTTCCCATTGAGCATAGGTAACATGGCCCCCGGGTGATGTACGTAAACATGGAAGCAGAGAAGAGCAGAAGAAAGGCAGAACGATTTCTTTGTGGAATTCAATGCCTTTCTAACTTGATCAAGATCACTTTGCACTGAGCTGCTGTTGTGGAGAAATTCACTCTGCGAATAGCAGATAAGTGAGCTTCACTGACTCTTTTTCTATAAATCTCTGTGTTTGAATGTGCCTTTGGGTGCATAAATAGATAGAGATAGATAGCTTCAAACTGGAAGGTGGCCTTGTGCTCTTCAACGAAGCTCTCTCTCTCTCTGTGTCTCTCAGGATGTGATGTTAGGCTGGGAATGAGCAGTGGAAATGCGGCCACCTGAGATATTCACCCTAGAATAAGAAAGGCACTCTGCAATAGGGACAATCGTGCATATTGGAGAGCATGATTATGGATTAGTTAACCTGCTTAATCTTCCTCTCTCCTTCTATGGTTGATTCTCCACTACCCACAGAGTGGATTGGTTTCACCCATGATGTTTCCTGAGTAAGGACTACTGCTTTGGACCTGTAGTTATAGGGCATAATCATCCATTGCTCCATTCTTGCACAGAGGTCAGGGAGGGGTGAGGTCGGAAAAGTGGATTTAAGACCCCTTTGCATGCTACATATTCACAGGCCTGTCCAGTGCCCAGTGGAAATCAGAGTGACCTCAGGGCTTCTCCAATTTACCTTCCACTTTCTAGTGTGTCTTTTGGGCTCTGTGAAGTAGGGATGAGACACAACATAGTGAGCTCTCACCATACCTCCTCTGCACTCCTGGTCCACCACTCTCCTTCCCTCCGTGACCCAGAACAACCCTCTACGCCCGTGGTCCCCAACACGGTGCCTGCGGGCGCCATGGTGCCCGTGGGAGCATTTATGTGCGCCCGTGCCGGCGTTTTAAAACTACTCACATTCACCCCTGCTTAGAGCAGGGTCGGCAGTCTGGGGCCCACGAGGGAGCCCGACGCGGCGCTTTGGAGGCTTGAGCCCTGCCCCCACCGCAGCAGGCAGCCTGCGCAGTAACTGGAGCAAACCCCACGCTGGTCAGGTCCGGCTGCGAGGCAGCAACAGCCACCCCCCCCACACGCAAAACAGCCATGGTGGGGCCCTTTGTGGTGCAGGAGCTGCGAGCCGGCAGGGGAAGGTCCCTCGTGGCCGCTTCCGCCCCCCCGCACAAACCCACTGGCCGGACCTGGACAATGGCAGCTGCGGGAACCTACCAATCCCCAAGCACATGGCCAGGCAGCTCCTGTAGGAGAAACAGGAGAGCAGCGCGTCTCACTGGTAAGTGTCCGGCCCTCCAGCTACTCCCGCTCCGATATCTTCACCCACAGAACTCTCCTCCCAGACCCTGCACCCCAATCCCCTGCCCTGAGGCACAATCCAAACCCCTGGCCTGACCCCCCCCCCAGTAAAATGTCTGGTATTTTCAGTTTCTCAGCTGGAAAGCCACTTAGGACATTCTTCCCCTGCCATGTGGAAGGGAGTGTGAAATTTAAAAGTGCCATGATTTTTTGGGGGGGGAAGGGGGAAGGGTGCTGTTTTTGCTCAACATTTGGACATCCCCCCCTTTTTATTAATGCAGAATTTTATTTAAAAATTAATTACAATATAATTAAAATAAAAATGATACAACTAAATTAAGTTTCTATCAAAGTTACCCAATTCACATTTAATATGAAAATAGCCTTCAATTTCACAGTTGACGCCTTTTTTTGTTGGCGCCCGCCACACTCTTCTGAAAACATGAATGTGCTATTGGCCACAAAAAGGTTGGGGACCACTGCTCTACGCCATGGCCTGAGAGGGATTCTAGATGCAGATCTGCTAGCTCAGGGAGACCCCCTACACAGAAAATGCTCTCTAGAGCCCCTCTGTGTTCCCTTCATATCATCCATATGGGATGAAAAGGCCTTTGTGTAACAGGGAATTTGTCCCTTATAATATAGGATAATAAAGACTTCTGCTACCCTTCAGTTTGGAACAGAGGAACCGTGAAGCCCAAATATAGTGTTCAATAAATCCTAACCATAAAATCTGCCTTTGCTTTTCTACCTTCTATTCCAGTGGCTCTCAACCTTTCCAGACTACTGCACCCCATTCAGAATTGTAGAACACTAGAACTGGAAGGGACCTTGAGAGGTCATCAAGTCCAGTCCCCTGCCCTCATGACAGGACCAAACATCATCTAGACCATCCCTGATAGATGTCTATCTAAGCTGCTCTTAAATATCTCCAGAGATGGAGGACGCTATCTGCTTACATAACCAGACATACAAATACAAAAGTGTCACAACACACTAAAACCAAAAAATTGCTTACTTTCTCATTTTTACCATATAATTATCAAATATAGGCCAAGACCAAGACGCTCCCCACCCCAACCCTAAGTTGAGAAACACTGGTATGGTATATAGATCAGTATTAACAAGCCATAATGTCCATGTTTTGTAACTGAACAACAGCATGAAAAGGATAGAGCTCAAATAGATCCTGAACTTGGTTGGCATGCTAAGGTGATGATATTTTTTATATTCATCGTAAATGACCTAGGGAGGATGTTTTGATGCTAATCCAGTGGAGAACCGCCATGTGGAACTGGACGAAATGGTGCGCATAGAACTCAAATAACAAACACTGGAGACTGTTTTGACGGTTTCATTATTCAAAGAAATTGAAGTCACAGGTGGACACGATACACGATTTTGCAGCTTTTATCTTGACCATGAAACATGGAAGCCAACCTTACCCATCTCTTCCTCCACTCACGAAATCCTTCAGGACTCTGTATTAGAATAACAACATCAACCACATACTCAAAGTCTGAAAGCAAGAGATCAACAGCCGTAATGCCTACGCATCTGATAGACTGCTGTGTTATAAAATCTAATGTCCAACAAGAGTGTGCTGGGACTAAGACCCAGCCCTACCTTACTCCAGCACCAATAAGTGCTGACAGCTGATTTCCAAGACACACACCGGTAGTGTTTCCATTATGCAGCTCCCTAATCAATTCTAGCAGAATAGTTGGGATTCCCACAATATAAGAACTAGGGGTCACCAAATGAAATGAATAGGCAGCAGATTTAAAACAAACAAAAGGAAGTTTTTCTTCACTCAGTGCACAGTCAACCTCTGGAACTCCTTGCCAGAGGATGTGGTGAAGGCTAGGACTTTAACAGTGTTCAAAAAAAGAAATAAATTCATGGAGTTTAGCTCCATCATTAGCCAGAATGGGTAGAAATGGTGTCCCTAGCCTCTGTTTCTCTGGAGGTGGGTGACAGGGGAGGAATCACATGAGGAGTACCTGTTGTGTTCTCTCCCTCTGGGATATGTCGTATTGACTACTGTCGGCACACAGGATATTGGGCTGCATGGACTGTTGGTCTGACCCAGTATGGCCGTTCTTATGTTTTTATGTTCTTACATACACCTTTTAAAGCCTTCTATAGCATGATTAGCTCAGCTAAATCAAACACAACTTAAGATGTTAACACAACTTAATACACTATGTGCAGGGACTTCCTGAACTCAAGGTGTATCTCTGACAACAAGCAGAAGGCCAAAATGACATCAAATGTGAGCTTTTCCCCTGAAGGGTTAGACAGGCATGTATCCGAGATGATCTAATTAGGACTTGGTCTGGCCGAGAGGGCAGGGGACTAAATCTGATGACCTCTCGGGGTCCCTTCCAGTTCTAGTATTTTAGTATTCTATGATTAAACCCTGATTGTTGAAGGCAACACTTACAATGTAGCAGAGGCTCCAAACATGCCAGCAAAACGTGTATAAACACCTTCCTTGGAATTAGCAATGTGATCGACCTGTAGCTCTTACATTCGCTGCACATTTCCTGGCCTTGATAATGTGCGATCACAATACCATTCTTCCAGGTGGTTGGATAGATTCCAGTTCTCCACACCAGGCAAAAGATGGCCAGAAGTGATCTGCTGCAGGCTGAGTAACGGATTTTAGCAGTTCTGGGAAGATGCCATCTGCTCAAACTGGGAGTCCAATTTTCAGTATGCAGATGGAGCGCTTCACTTTGTCCAATTCTGGTGTGTCAATAGAAGCATCTAGGTCTGAAACCTCAATGGCTGCCAAACTGTCCTGCTCTGAGCAAGCAGCAACTGGAGGATGCTTCAAGGTACTGTGATAATGTTCTGCCAAGTGTGAGAGGATGTCACCATCTGAGTCACATGGGCTGGCATTCAGGGTGCTGTTCATAGTGACTACCTTTTGACTGCCATCAAGATCTTTATGGCTCCCCTGGGTAAGTGAAGTTCAACATCAGTCCCAACTTGGTAATAATATGCGTTATGAATGGTATATATCAAGGCATTGCACTTTAGCTTCAGCTGATTATGAGATGTGCAATCATGACTGGTGTGGAAAAAGTGATTAAGGAAAAGTTATTTACTTGTTCCCACAATGTAAGAACTAGGGGTCACCAAATGAAATTAACAGGAAGCAGGTTTAAAACAAACAAAAAGAAGTTTTTCTTCATGCAGTGCACAGTCAACCTGTGGAACTCCTTGCCAGAGGATGTGGTGAAGACCAGGACTTTAACAGGGTTCAAAAAAGAGCTTGATAAATTCATGTTGGTTAGTTTCATCAATGGCTATTAGCCAGGACGGGTAGGAATAGTGTCCCTAGCCTCTGTTTGTCAGAGGCTGGAAATGAATGACATGATCACGTGACGATTACCTGTTCTGTTCACTCCCTCTGGGGCATCTGTCATTGGCCACTGTTGGGCAACAGGATACAGGGCTAGATGGACCTTTGGTATGACCCAGTATGGCCATTCTTATGTTCTTATCACCATGCTGGCATGACAGGCTGTAACCTTCAATTTAATTAGCTGGAAGGCCTCTTCTGAGAGCTTGGTGCTGGGTACCTCTAACCAAATTATTTTCAACTGTATTATTTTTCTGTGGTACCTAGCACAAAGGAGACGTGAGCACTGTTTGTGGTTCCTAGGTGCTACCGCGACATTGACAAACATTTGCAGAAACAATAGCAGATACAACAAAGTTTTTTCTCACTAAACCTTCTGAAATTTTGTAAATACCAAGAACAGTCCGAACAAGATCAAACCATGTTACAATATATCTGTGCAATTTAAAATTTAACACCTGAAACAGCAACAACTTCAGGGTTTGAAAGAATCATTCAGTTTGGCACCTCACTTCTCAATCCCCTTGTTTTTGAGACTTGTGAGTAACACTAATAAAGAAATCAGCAAATTTAAGGATTTAGGAAGGTAACTATTATAGCACAGGGTTAAAATATTTTTTTAAACAACATTCACAGACTTCCCCCCTCACACACACTCATTCCTAATCTAACATTCCCTTTTAGTGAAGCTTTTGCTCTTCACCTTTCTTATCTCTGCCATGTGAATGAACGCTCGCTAACCCCACTTATTAAAACGTTGCCGCATAGGGAAAAAATGGACTTTTCAGGCCAGAATCTCAGTGGGTGTCAGTCAGCATTGCATTATGAAATCAATTAGAGCAAGACCGATTTGCATCCCATGAGGATATAGCCCGTCAGGTATAATATTTATTTTTCTTTTTTCAAAAATAAAGCTTGGTCAAATGTCAATGGTTTCGTCTATCTAAGCCAGCATCCCTTCCATGGAGTTAAGTCTACTTTTACCGATGTGTGGAAATCACATAGCCTATGCAACAAAGAAGGAATTTGAGAGGCAAAGTACAGTCAGCCTTCCCCAGCCCAATGTTCAGAAAGGAAAAGGTTCTTACCAATGCTAGCTCAAATAGTCTGCAATGCAGCACAATTTTCTGCTACTGCACCATTTGGGTGGTTACTACTTCCTTCACCCTCCTGGTTTTATTTTCAAGATATTACTTGGAATCAGAGAGCATATAAAACTGTTGCCGATGTACAATTGAAGAAATACTGCCAAGCTGTTCCCTTACCAACCTGCTTTAAGATCTAATCAAAGATTGTAGGTTACTATCTGAGTGACAGTTTTATCTCACTACTATCCAATCAATGTTTTACATCACTGTGCTTGATGTATAGAAGTATGTAAATCAATTAATGAAGTAAGACGACCACTTTTTTTCTCGGGCAAAATTTTTTTTTTTTTTTTTACATATTCTTTACTCCCTAATTGATTCTGGCACATTCAACTTTATACAGCACGAGCAAAAGAAAAAATGCAGAGGATATGTCTATGAGATGGCAGTGAGTATTGTCAGAAAGCAGTGAACCTTTCTTAGAGAAGGATTTAAAAGGTGAGGAATAGATTACATTAATGCATTTGCTTTAATGGGTCTTGGCACGTAGAAATCTATATAGAAAAAGTGTTTTGTGTTCCTCCTAGTAAGCAGTGAGGGATAAAGCCAGGGATAAATCTTGTTAATAAATAGCTTTAAAACGCTGCTGCCCATGAAGCTGCTGTGTTGACAAAGCACATTAGTTAGGACAATTGTTAAGCGAAGCAATTCACATTTATTCTCAAAAGCTCATCTCCTTGTGTTGAGGCTTCGGAGCATTTGATGGATATAAAGATTATGAGAGAGCATCAGAAGAAGCAGCGAGGGGAAAGCAGCTGTAAAGCGCAGGGATGTACTGAGAATAAATACAAGAGGACAGCTAAAATGAAGCCAATGAATAATTGGCTTTGTTTGATGGGACAGTGAAATAGACTTTTAAGAGCCTGTGGTGATATCTTCTCCCCATGGGGAGGCAGTATGGTCCAGTAAAGAGGCCACTAACCTGGGACTCTGGAAACCTAGAATTTATTCCTGGTCTGCTGCGTGACTTTGGAATCATTTCCTGACTCTGTGCCTCATTTTGTGTCTCATGTGTACTTTAGACTGCAAGTTGATCAGAGCAAGAACTGTCGCCCACTCTGTATTTGTACAGCACCTAACACAATAGGGATCCAATCTGTTGGGATCTCTAGGGGCTATGATAATACAAAATTGTGATAATCCTATGATGCATCACAAATTTGACCCACACAGTGTATGTAGAAAAAGAAAATCAAATATAAATTGCATTTCATTTATTTCAAGGCTTTGTCAGTCCAGTCCCTACTTTAATCATTTCACGAGCTTCCTCTCTTCTTTTCACTTCAAATACTAATTCCTCACCTTCTTTGCTTTAGGATTTGTTTTAACCCTTTTGCATAATCAGTAGCATAGCTACAGGCAATAACTACAAAATATCATGTACTGCAGTGTGAGAACTGTTGGCAAAGGCTGATTTTACTAAAACTGGATGAAGGGGCAAGGGTCAGGTAGGAAATAGAATTGGGAAACTTTTTCAGAGTTGTACAAATCTTGCCCTCCTCCTGAAATTTTGAAAGTCTAAAAATTTAGGCCAGTATCATGGTCGGATAGTTCATCTATTCTCCCTATAACTCCAGCTTACTTTTTGACTTTTTAAATTGGAAACTTTGTTGCAATTGCATCTGTTTCTGCTTTTCCATAGGCACCACAGCCAGCCCCCAAGTTCTCTGTGATAGGTCAATGGGTGTTTAAGTATGTTTAGGTAAAATACCATTCTCAGCTACTTTCCTGTATCAATAACCATCTTCGGTCAGGTAACAAAATGGGGAACTCATCTTTGGCATAAGTTTCACTATGCAATTGGAATGCTAAGAGCCAACCTAAGGCACTTAGTCACTGCCCCACACTGGAGATGGGGCAGCACAGCATGGTGCTTTCCCATGGACCCAGCATGCACACAGGGGCACTGAAGCATGCTCTGTAAATGCACAGCTGAAACATTGGAGAGGGCAGATAGATGATGCATCACTCTCTCCCAACCTTGTGATGAAGCAGAGAAAAGTTTCTTTTTCTACAGATAGGCAGGTCCTAAGCAGATCCGGCCAGCAAACAAGAATTTAGTGGACCATTTTCAGATTGAAAAAAAATTGATTTTGTTCTGCATTAGAATTAACTGAAACCTTTTGAAAGAAAGAAAGAAAGAAAGAAAGAAAGTATATCTAGTCTACATTTATTTTTTCGGAAGTGCATTTTGTAAGGCTTTTTCCGATCCTTTTGTTGGCCCATCTAGACTGGGCCAAATGTTGGTAAAACCCCTCTTTCGGAAGCCCCCTTATTCCTTGTAGTTGAGGAATACAGGGGCTTCCGAAAGAACGTGTTTGCTCTTCTGCAAAAAAAAAAAGCAGAAGCGCAAATGCGTCCCTGGACGTGGAAGAGTTTTTCCAGGATACCTAGCCATACCTCTGGTGAGTGAGTGAGTGAGTGCACATGAGCTCAGAATAGTCCATAGCACATGTGTTGACTTTTCATTTTGCTGGTTGCTCCAGCCCCTCCCTTGTGATTCCCCCGGCACTGTGCCCCTGCTTCACCTGAGCACCCCAGGAGCTATCACCTTATGGTTCAAAGCATGATGACCAAGCCACTCATCAAGCATGTGGCAATGCAAAGTTCAAGTCTGCAGTGGCCTCCTATAGAGCAGGGGCTCGATTCCCAGAAAGGACCCTACCCGCTGCACTTTGGACTGTTGCATGATTTCGCTCATTTTGACAGGAAATTCCATCCTGGACCTGACAAATGTTCCCAATGAAAATTGTGTCAAAAACAGCATAAAGTTTCCATTTTGACAGATCTGCCATTTTTCTGCCCTCCCCACAAAAAAACCCACAAATTTTGTTGAAATGTCCCCTGCCTGCTGTCATCCCTCCATAGTCAGTATATATTCACCTCATCAGCTACTAACTGAGCTACTATTTCAAAACTAGTAAGACAACATCAGCCGTTGACTCTCACCTTAAGTTTTCTAATGCAGCAGCATGATGGTATCAAGTAAAGATGACAGAAAAATTTTCATCCAATTTTTATTTTTTTGAAATGGAAAATGGATTCTGAGGAGCTCCTTGGGATGGTAGGAACTCTCAGTGGTGACAAATGACAGAACGAGGAACAATGATTTCAACTTGCAGTGAGGGAAGCCTAGGTTGGGCATTGGAAAAACTAAGAGGGTGAAGCACTGGGGGGGGGAGGGGAGGGGGTGAAGCACTGGGATGGGTTACCTATGGAGGTGGTGGAATCTCCATCCCTAGAGGTTTTTAAGTCCCAGCTTGACAAAGCCTTGGCTGGAATGATTTAGTTGGGATTGGTCCTGCTTTTAGCAGGTGATTGGATGTGATGACCTCCTGAGATCTCTTCCAATCCTATAATTCTATGAACTGGAAGGAATACTCCTCGAATCCTAGACAGTGGAGTAAATTGTGAAATACTTGATGGATCTAACCTATTGGTGGAGTATAGCATTGATAAAGACAATCCTGACACCAGAAGATCCTTTGACTCCACCCCTATTCTCAGTAAAGAGAAACCTGTCTTAGGCGAGCACCAGGGTGATCACCAAAATTTAGAAGCAACCTAAAAGACATGGCTTCTCTCTGGCTATGCCTAGACTGCAGGCTTCTTTCGGAAGAAGCTTTTCAGGAAGAGATCTTCCGGAAAAACTTCTTCCGAAAGAGAGCGTCTATACAGCAAAAGCTCATCAAACGGATGCTATCTTGCATTTAAACTGTGACTACTTTGGATGGAGTGGCCACCAGAGTACCTGTGCTTTTTTCTCTTTCCTCTTCTTCTGAAAGAATTCCCTTTTCCCCGTACACACGCACCTTTTTCTGAAAGAGCTCTTTCTGAAAAAGGCTTCTTCCTCACAGAAAGAGGTTTACCAATGTTGGAAAAAACCCTTTGTTCTTTCAATTTTTTCCGAAAGAACGTGATTGCAGTGTGGACGTAACTGGGTTTTTTTTTGGAAAACAGTCATTTTTCCGAAAAAACTCTGCAGTGTATACATACCCGTCACAGGTTTAAAAAAAAAAAAAGGAATTAGAAACCTCATTGGGTTACAATCATGCAGTTGTTAGGACATGGTGTTTGTCCTAAGGCAGATTCAGGAGAAGTGCCGGGAGCAAAACAAAGCGTTGTACATCACCTTTGTGGACCTGACAAAAGCGTTTGACACCGTGAACAGGCAGGGACTTTGGAAAATCCTGGAAAAATTAGGCTGCCCACCGAAGTTCCTTACCATGATCATCCAGCTTCATGAAGACCAGCTTGGACAAGTCAGACATAGCAGCAACCTCTCGCAGCCTTTCCCTATTGCAAACGGCGTGAAACAGGGCTGTGTTCTTGCTCCCACACTGTTCACCATTTTGTTCAGCATGATGCTCCAGCAGGTCACAGAGGACCTCGACGACGCTGATGGCGTATACATCTGTTTTCGTCTCGACGGGAGTGTGTTCAACCTGAGGCGTTTGCAGGCCCACACAAAGACCATGGAGAAATTGATCAGGGAGCTGCTGTTTGCTGACGATGCCGCCCTCCTTGCTCACACAGAGGCAGCTATGCAGCGAATTACGTCTTGTTTCGCAAAAACTGCTCAGATCTTCGGTCTTGAAGTCAGCCTGAAGAAGACTGAAGTTCTCCATCAGTCCGCACCCCACGAGGAGTACCATCCACCAAGCATCTTCATTGAACAAACAGAACTGAAAGTTGTCCACCAGTTCAGCTACTTGGGGTGCGTGATCTCGTCTGACGCCAAGATCAACAAAGAAGTCGATAACAGGCTGGCTAAGGCAAACAGTGCATTCGGCAGACTATACAAACGTGTCTGGAACAACAGCAACCTCAAAAGAGACACGAAGGTCAGTGTCTACAAAGCTGTTGTGCTGACCACTCTCTTGTATGGTGCTGAGTCCTGGGTCACGTACCGTCGTCACCTGAGTCTCCTCGAGCGTTTCCATCAGCGCTGCCTCCGCACAATCCTCAATATTCATTGGAGTGACTTCATCGCCAACACTGAAGTCCTCGAGTTAGCGGAGGTCACTAGCATCGAGGCCATGGTCCTCAAGATACAGCTTCGCTGGGCAGGGCACATCGCCAGGATGGAGAACCACCGCCTACCCAAAATCGTGCTGTATGGGGAACTGTCCTCTGGCTACCGCGACATAGGGGCACCACGAAAGTGGTACAAAGACTCCCTGAAGAAGTCCCTCACTGCTTGTTGTATCGATCACCGTCAGTGGGCAACACAAGCAGCTGATCGCAATTCCTGGCGGCACACAGTCCACCAGGCCACCTCCTTCTTCGAAGATACCCGCAGAGCCTGTATGGAGGACAAAAGGAGAAGGAAGAAGAACCGTGACCCCTCAGCACCTATCCCGGATCAGACCTATATTTGCAGCCATTGTGGCAGGACCTGCCTGTCCCGCATAGGCTTCGTCAGTCACCAGCGTGCCTGCAGAAGATGTGGATTTCCTTCCTAGATCTTTGTTCGTGAAGCCAAGCCATGAAGGAAGTTGAAATGCCCCCCTGAATGTGCCAAGTCTCCCATTGACTTCAACGGACCCCAAGAGAGGCAATTACCTATTGAAATCAGTCTTTTATGCAGGTGCGCTGTAGCTTTTAAAACATGGTATTTCAAGCCTGCCTGAGATAAAAAGACAAGAGCTGGAGTATTAAAGGTGTTTAAAAAGGAATGAGACACAGTAAGAGCAGCTTTAAAGCAAAGTAGAGGGCTGAGGAAAAGCCTCCTTCTCTTGCCTTTGGGGACAAAGCACTAAACATCACTTGACATTGTACCTCGGAGTCAGACACTGCTAAGTACATGAAGGGAGGAGGAGGCGGGCAAGGCGAGGGGGAAGATATATAGGACTTTAAAGGGCTTTGGTTCTTAGAAACTTGCTAAAGAATTGTGGATGAGAGTTTAAAAAAAATTCCTCTCAGTATGATATGTGGCCTTCCAACACTGGCCGCGTTCAGTCATTTCACTTACTTCTTTTAGATATGCTGTCAAACCGTGGCCGACTTGGCTCGTATTGTGAGGTTAGGACACCCTGTGTGCAGGCATTGTAACCCATTTCCTCACCTCACTTGGAATGAGGAGCCCAAGTTTTAGGCAGTCTTAGTCACAACATGTTCTCTTCAGCATTGTCCTTCAAATGGGGAATTTGTGATTTGCAGAATATGGGCCAGATCCTAACGCCGCTGAAGTCTGCTTCTGTGCATCAGTGTAGCTCCACTGAGGGTCTAGACAGATATCTTGGTAGTGCTCATCCACTAAACAGTCTAGACTTGTGTGTGGGCATTCACTCATTTACCCAATCTACTGTCTGTCTGTCCATCTGTCTGCGAGTCTGTTTGTTCAAGAACTCCTCCTAAACGATAAGAGCGAGGACCACCAAATTGGGTGTGCAAGTTCCTCTTATCTTAACTTAAAGCAAGGTCAGGGATTGTTTGTGCCAGGGAAATGGGATGTGCCAGAAATTGGATTGTTTTCCATAATACGGAAAGGGAGGGTGCAGTTATACTGCAGAGTGGCCACAGGGAGTCAGCCAGCTGAAGCCGGGATTCTGCATGTTGCAGGCCACTGGCCATGAGTATGTGCCCCTTTTGCTATAAAATGTCAGGTCACATCACTCTCCCTCCCCTAGCCCTCAGCTGGAGTGCTGGCCAAGGGAGAGAGGGGGACCACTGGCCAGTAGACCCAATGTCTCAGGCCCCTCTGGGAGCACCGTCAGCAGAGCAGTGCAGCCCTGTCTCCCCAGGAGCAGCCTCCAGCATGGCAGTGCAGCCCTGGCTGCCCCCCATGCATGGCCATGGCTATTCCTGGATTAAAGAACCCCGGAGCGGGAGGGCCAGCACTAGGCACATGCCAGGCACTGGACTGCTGGGTTCTGAACAAAAAACTATCAAGTGCATTCTAGCCTGTTGGATTTCAAGTCTCACTTAGGGTTGCATTTTGTAACAAAACAGAGCTGCATTCTCTTATAAAACTCTCAGTCCTCAATGGCAACTGAACACAGCATCTTGGCACCAGGTAAGACAAAAGAGAAAGAATACACAGACTGACATTCCTCCAATCTCCCTGCATCTTTTCAACAGCATGATGTCCACACCTATACTCTGATGTGGCCTAGACAGTGCTAACAAACAGAGATAACTAGCTCTCTCCATGGACTGATCTGCAGTTATACAGATACAATACAGAATTGGCCTCAATCTAAGATACTCACATTGCTGATGCCTCCTCGGAACAACATCTGTGACCTCCCGCTCCTTCTGCATTGTATCATTGCTTAGACAACATGTCCCTCTTTCCAAATCTGTGCATTTGATGATCCTTTCTTATGCAACATCTGTGTTTGTCTTTATTGCCTCAAATTTGACTGAGTTCAACCCATTTTTCTAATTTATCAGGATAGCACCTTAGTTAAGTCTATCCCTCCATGGTATTTGCCAGCCCGCCACCCCCAGCTTCATATTAACCATGAATTTGATTTGTGCCACTCTCTGCTCCATCTTCCCAGAGCTTAATGAAAATATGCAGTACTGACAGATCTCAGAATAGAAAAGACCCCCGTGAGACCCAGTTTTGACACCTCCTCTGAGCTCAGCTCAGAAACATTAATAATTACTCCTGTGTTTGATTATTTTTAGTCATTTGTGACCCTTCTAAAATAGTTTCATCTAATTTAAGAAGAAGACCCATCTAGCGCTAGAAAGAGATGGGCCACCATATGCTTGAAAGATGGGCCCACTAAATGGGCCACCAAATGCTTGAAAAGTGTCTCAGCAAAGATCTATCATAATCAAAGAATGATTTACTTCTGGAGGGAAATCAAGGATATCCCTCTCTATCTAGAGATCTTAGGTACTCATATGGCTCCTGTTACTCTAATACCTGAGCACCTCACAATCTTTAATATCGTTATCCTCTCAACGCTCCATAGGGCAGGGGAAGTCCTACGTTATAAACAGAGGACAAGATCCTCCTCAAAGCTAGTGAGGGACTAGCTTGAATCATTGTTAAGATCTCAGAGACTCAAAATGATATAAAAGGTCTGAGAGGGGTGGCCATGTTAGTCTGTAACTTTAAAAACAATGAGCAGTCCTGCGGCTCCTTAGAGACTAAAATTATATTATATACAATCATGAACTTTCATGGGTTAGATGAAGTGGTTCTTACCCACAAAAGCTCATGATACTATATATTTTTTGTTAGTCTCTAAGGTGCCGCAGGACTCCTCGTTGTTTCTAAATGACTTGTCCTAGATCACAAGAAATCATTGGCAGAGCAGGGACTTACATGTAGGTCCCTTGGCTCTCTTTCTAACCAATGGACTATCCTTCTTCCCTAACATAATTTGATGTCCCTCTACCTCTATTCATTCCATTGCTGTCCTCTGCAATTTCCCAACTAAGGAATATACTATTCTCTCCATTGCCAATGGCTTATTTTATCATTTGAAGACATAAGCTCAGTACTGACATTCCCAAATCTCTTGAGCAAGTGTCAGAACATTATAGGGCTTCCCTGCAAGGAGCCCAGGAAAATATGGAAGACTGTGGTGACTGGGTGCAAGGAGGCAGTTGCTGAGCCAGGCCTCCACCAGCTCCCTGCTCATATGCACAAGGGATGAACAGGTTGCACCTCCCTTAACTGGGACTCTCACATCCAGCAACATCCGTGGTCCGGTATGACCACGGGTGTTCTTGGAGGAGAGAGCTCTGGGGCAGGAGGGCCAGCAGCTGGGAGCTCAGCAAGTCTGGTTTTGATGATGCTGGGGTAGTCCGGGTGGTGGCAAAGCGCGATCAGAGCTGCCTGCCACGTGGCAGCGGGGTCGGGACCATGGCAGCCCAGGAGGGGAAGCCTGGATGAGACCATGTCCAGGGCCGCAGTGTTCTGGGTGTGGAAGCCTGGGTGGTGATGGCAGCAGCCCAGAAGGGGAATCCTGACTGAGGCCGCGGCAGCCTGGCAGAAGCAGTGCAGGCAAGGTCACATGCCACCCAGCAGAAGCTGGCCAGCAGGCAGCCTGGCTGGGCCGAAGGAGCTAGCAGTGGGAGGGGCAGTGGGCTGAAGGGCTGGTGTCAGAGACCTACCCTTGTCTGGCAAATTCCTTCATCCAGGACCAGTCAGTTCCTGAGGGTGCTGGACCAGGGAGGTCCAACCTTTAGTAGCTCTGCCCACCCTATGAAGCTATCAATGGTATGGATTAGTGGAACAGGGAAGCAAAGGCCCCATCATTAGGATGCCTGGTTTACCTCCTTCCACAGCTGCAAGACCTTTGTGCAGCTCCTCATTTAGTAATGGCTTACAAGCTGCCACATGCATTGCAAAATGCCCAGACAGGCATCTGCCTGCAAACAGAAATGATTGAGGGCTGGCATTTTGAAAATGGTTCGCAGCCTGTGTCATGTTCTGCTGGCAGGGGCGAATGAGCTGAGCAATCCATTTGCCTTATATAATTTTGTCTTCATACCTCCACGCACCAATCCTTTAATTAATCTCTGAAGTCACTCTGAAATTCCCTCCCTATCCACGCTCAGTATCATCGTGCTTTCGCAAACATTAGGCAAGAAAGAAAGTCCATTACTATAATGGGTGCTGTTAAAAATGGTGGAAGAGAACCATTACACAGCAAGCGATAAATTATTATGTTTCACAACAAAAGGGCAGTAGAAAGGTAAGGCTGCCATTGAGAAATGGGCGGATGGATAGCTCAGTGGTTTGAGCATTGGCCTGCTTAAACCCAGAGTTGTGAGCTCAATCCTTGAGGGGACCATTTAGGGATCTGGAGCAAATCTATCAGGGATGGTACTTGGTCCTACTGTGGGGGCAGGGGACTAGACTCAATGATCTCTCAAGGTCCCTTCCAGCTCTATGAGACAGTATATCTCCATATATAATAAATATAGCAGCATGGCCACTGGCATGCACAGCTCTTAGTTTGTGGCCCTTGATACATCATCAACAAAATATTTTCCCTATGGTATAGCTCTAGATATTTTTAACATAGTGTTTGTGGGACAGTTCTAGGCCAGGTCTACACTAAAGGAGAAAATCAACCTAAGTTACACAACTTCAGCTACATGAATAGCATAGCTGGAGTCGATGTATCTTCGGTCGAATTTCAGTGGCGTCTCCACTACCAGAGGTCGATGGGAGAAACTCTCCCATTGGCTTCCCTTACTCCTCATGACCTGGTGGAGTACCAGAGACAATGAGGGAGGCATCGGTGGTTGATTTAGCAGGTCCTTACTAGACCTGCTAAATCAAACCCATGGAGATCAATCTCCTAGTAAAATGAGATAACCCACAGTCAGCTTATCTTGCTCAAGGTTACAGAGTTATTACCTCAGTCACATGGCAGGGATCAGACTCCAGTGACTCTAGTAGTAACTACTACAGATAGGTGAACATGGAAAGTTTTGGAGTTCAGGTTCTGTTCCAATGTGTATCCCATTTATCTAAAAAGATAAGAGTATAAGATCCCATAAGAACAGCCTCTATCAGCATCATGGGATTTCTGGCTCTTCCACTGGTGATCCTGGAGAGAAATAACTACCAGAGAAGAAGCTTCTCACATAGTTTACTGGCACTTCCTGGTCCCATTGCCTGCCCTGAATGGAAGTGCAAATGCACCTAGAATGAAAATAATCTGAACTAAACATTCCCCAACCTTAACAATTTGGTTGGAATTTCGTTGAAGATATGCTCAGTTATTCAGACCCTTCTTTCCCCCTCCCCATCCTTTCCAGTACTTGAAAATGCATATTTGCTTTTTTTTAAACAAATACAGTGATCACCCTTAAAAGCTTCCCAGCATGCCCTGATAATTAACAATTGTACTGCAATATCTGCAATATTCCCAATATCGCTAAATCAAAATCCTGCCTGCACCCTAAGACATTGCTTACATCCTGAACAGAGCTCCTCCTCAGCTGTCTGTGCTGAGCTGTTCTTTGCATACTGGAGGGACCCTTTGTTTGGGGTGGAGTCTGTTTTATTCTATTCCTGGAGCAATTTATCAATATTTATCACTGCAACAAAGTCGGGTGAAAATCAGTGCAAAAGCGATTACTTTTTTTTCTGCGTAAATATCAGGGTTTATTTTGGCAGATGGAAGGACGGGGGTGGGGAGGGCGAATATTCAGTTGGTAAATGCTTTAATGTACAGAATTCAATGGGGTTGGCTGCAGAACTAAACAGAACAAAACCACAATACCACCTCTGAGCTTAAGGAAATGTCTCTAATCCCCAAATAATTGTTTTCATTTGAATAAACAGTTTACAGTTATTATCCTGAACATATTTACATTTAATGATTGGGCAACAGCATTTTCAGCGCATAAACTCAACTTGATCCTTTTTTTGAAATTTCAAATGCTTCCTTATGTTCTGAAACATATTCTGATACACATTTAAACGGTTATATGTTAACAGCATGAAATGTGTACGTGGTGGGCATGAGATGCACCAGTACATTAAGATGCGCCTGCACTTCAGACCTTGAGTGCATGCCTGTTTGTTTATTGTGTGTATCTTTTAGACTAATACTAGCCTTACTTCAACAGGCAGCTTCACCTACCTATACACACAGACTAATTTATTATCATAATATCTCATGCAATATATTTTATTTTCCTAATAAAATGAATTTGTATATATATTTGGATGATGCAAAAGTAGGGCATACATAGGAAAAATACAAACACTGTTCTTTGTAAAACCCGTGATTTTTTTTCAGTAAAAATCATTTTAAACTGAAAATGAAGGGGCTTATACATCTACATGCTGTTGCGTTTCATACAATTTTCCTTTGCTGCAGTGTACAAGAGGGATTTTTTTCAGGCAGCTCTTTTTTTACTTAAAGTAGCATAACTACTGGGGAAATGAGGCATAATTAGTTATCTGGGGCAATTAAGGTATTTCCAAAGACTACCACTACAATCTTTTGAAAACATAATCAGAAGGCAAAGCAGCTTCGTAGAGCACTGGCCTGAGAGTCAGGATCTCCATTCCTACTGCTTGCGCTGCAGTGTGATGAGAGAAGTCACTTTACCTCAGTTTTTCCTCCTACTTTTTCCTCTTCCTTGTCTATTTAGATGAGAAGCACTCTGGGAGGGAACTGCACCCCGCTTTGTATACAGCACCTGGCACAAAAATGCCTTAATATCACTAATTAGAGCTTCCAGATGTGACTGCATCACAAATAATAAGCAATTAAAGTTAGGCGAGATGCAGATATATTGCAAAATTCCTATACAGTTTCATGGTTCCCCATACAGTATTATATAATAAGTCCCACCTGGCCTTGAACACTGTGAGGAACTATAAATCTGTATGAAAATCTGCAATATAGTTTCATTTACACACACATAAATGAATAAGAATTAAATATGCACCTGTTATTAATCAGACACAAAGTGGACTTAGTGGAAAGGGATGAAAAAAATCTTTTCCTAAGCATTGAGAAACAATTCATCATTCACATTGTGTTATCTGCGTCACACCAGGAAAGAAGCTGACAAATGACTTAAATCATGTAAGGAATAATTTTGCAATGAGGATGTGATTTTACATCAATTTCATGTCACGACACAAGTCTTAGCTGACACGCCACCCGGTCTGGGGAATGAAAGGTTACTGTTTTATTTAGAAAACTGGTAATGAGCTCAAAAATAATGGTGTCATAATTGATGTAAAATTGCTCTGTTAGAATGATTTATGCTCATTATGCAAGCTCAAATTGTTTTTAAATGAGGCATTTGGGGTTCATTTTCACTGTCTCTTGTCTAAATTTAAAAGACATTTAAAATACCTTAAAGCAGAAAATTAATTGAGTAGGTCCAGAATGCAAAAGCAGTCTTGAAATGAAAGTACAATTTGTTAGTGTGGTTTAAATGTACTGATCAGACATGAGAGAAAACTAAGGCAATTTAATTTAACCAAATGTTTAGGGGTTCAGATATTTGGAATCTAGATTTGTACCATCTAAGGATTTGTAAAGTTAAGTCCATGCCTGGTTTTAGGTTTACAAGTGTAAGCAAGGGCTGAACTACTACTTGCTATCAGCCAGCTAAAAGGAGAGAGCTGCCCTGAGGGTGGGTATGCTCACTCAAATTGTTTAGCTCTGCAAGATAATTAACTGTTAACTGTTGATATGTAAATATAGTTCATGCCTGGATGGGGAAGGAATTTGAGGTGTGGTTACGTAAATCCAATTCAGCCAGGGCTGATGGAGGATCTGTTGTTAGAATGGAATGTGATGTATTGTATCTAATTTGGGCTGTTGTGGGGGTCACAAGTCATGTTACCCCTAAATGTGGGAACTGTAAAATATGACATCAGTGCCTGCAGGAGAGACACCATCACTGTAAGAGGTCTCAGATGAAGAAGCCTCCCCCTTCCGGAATTGAGTGAACCAAGTTGGGGGGGGTAGGGAGGGGAGGGCTTGAGCCAGCCTGCTTCATGCCTGCCAGGTGTGAGCTGTAAGACTGCTTCAACTTGCCTCTTTCCCCCTTGTTTTAAGGACAGACCTGAAGCAGACTCCATGAGGAGTCTTTTTCCTAATCCAGTGGAAGCTGGAATCTTTTGCCAGCCTAGGTGGTGGCTAAAGAGTTGAAATCACTAAGAGCTGAAGTCACTGATTTGGCCTGGAGCCAGACCCATTGCAGCCAGCAAGATTGCTGGCAGGAGCAACTGGCAGGTGGCTGGTAGGAGTGGTGGCCAGCAGAGCAGCTGGCGGGAACGACCGGCGAGCAGCGCCAACAGACCACAGGAACAGCACAAAGATGGCATGGCCTCAGGCTCAATGACTGGAGTCATCAGGGTGATGGGTCAGGGTCCGCACTGACTTGACAGAGCTGTAAATGGGGCGTTTGAAGTGGGGTACAGAGAAAGTTTGGGTAAATGAATGGAACCCTTACATTGTTGGACTAGTGACCATGAGGGGCCAAGGACATTGCTCAATCCATTTGAGCTGGGAGGGTTACTTGTGGGGGGTTAGGAACTATGGCTACGTCTACACTGGCAGCTTCTTGTGCAAGAACTCTTTTGCGGAAGAGTTCTTGTGCAAAAACTCTTCCACAAGAGAGCATCTACACTGCCATGTGCTTTTGTGCAAGAGATGTGCTTTTGTGCAAGAGCATCCATGACAGTGTAGACACTCTCTTCCGCAAGAAAGCGCTGATGGCCATTTTAACCATAAGGGCTTCTTGTGCAAGAAATTAATGTTGCCTGTCTACACTGCCCTCTTCTGGAAGAGCTCTTGTGCAAAAGGGCTTATTCCTCATGGGGAGAGGAATAACTCTTCTGGAAGAAGCCCTGTTTTACAACGCTATACTGTAAATTTACTTCTGGAAGAATGCTCGTGCAGTGTAGACAGCCGGCAAGTTTTTGCGGAAGAACGGCTGTTCTTCCGCAAGAAGCTGCCAGTGTAGATGTAGCCTATGTTTGTGGTATTTTTCCAAGCTAATGCCATGTAACTTCTCTCCCTCTTTCACTCTGGCTACGTCTACACTGCAGGCTTTTTGCGCGCAAGAACAGGCTTGCGCAAAAACTTGTTGGGTGTCTACACTGCACGCGTGTTCTTGCGCAAGTAAATTTACAGTAAAGTGTTGGAAAACAAGGCTTCTTCCAGAAGAGTTATTCCTCTCCCCATGAGGAATAAGCCATCTTGCGCAAGAGCTCTTCCACAAGAAGGCAGTGTAGACAGGCAACATGATTTTCTTGCACAAGAAACCCCTATGGCTAAAATGGCCATCAGAGCTTTCTTGAGCAAAAGAGCGTCCACACTGCCATGGACATTCTTGCGCAAAAGCACATCTCTTGCGCAAAAACTCATGGCAGTGTGGACACGCTCTTGTGAAAGACCTTTTGCGTAAGAACTCTTGCGCAAAACAGTTCTTACGCAAGAAGCCTGCAGTGTAGACGTAGCCTAAAAGTTTCTTTTCTACTCAGACTCTATGGCTATGTCTACACTGGCGGGTTCTTGCGCAAGAATACGTCCACACTGCCATGTCCAAGATGTGCTTTTGCGCAAGAGCGCCCATGGCAGTGTGGATGCTCTCTTGCGCAAGAAAGCTCCGATGGCCATTTTAGCCATAGGGCTTTCTTGCGCAAGAAACCCTGCAGCGCGTCTACACTGCCCTCTTCCACAAGAGCTGTTGCACAAGAGAGCTTACACTTGTAAGAAAAGAGCGTAGCTCTTGCTCAAAAAGCCGTTTCTTACCACTCCGTACTGTAAATCTTCTTGCGCAAGAGAGGGTGGGCAGTGTGGACACTCTGCGGGTTCTTGCGCAAGAACGGCCGTACTTGCGCAAGAACCCACCAGTGTAGACATAGCCTGTGCTTGCGAGTGGGGAAGCATTGCCTCTCAGAGGCACGCAGGGGTGTGTGAATTTCCCAGGCTACTGGGTGGGGGCTCGAGCCGGTTCTGTGTGAGATGGATGAAAAGGGACCCCTAGATATTGAACCCGGCCCTGGCTGCTGCTGGCATTACCTGGCAGAAGGGTTATACAAGGAGGTGCTCTGGATTTACACTAGATTAAGAGAAAAAAAGTGGTCTACAGACTTTCTGGCTATTGGAAAACACACTTTCCTCCAGTCTTTCCTGAAAAGTGACACTGAAAGGCATTCGTGCGGTCAAACCAAAGGTCTGTCTTTCCCAGTACTGTCTTCCAACAGTGGCCAATGCCAGGTGCCCTAGGGGGAATGAACAGAAAAGGGGATGATCAAGTGATCCCTCCCATCACCTATTCCCAGCCCTGGCCCTGGCAAACAGAGGTTAGGGATAGCATCCCAGTCCACTTTGGCTAATAGCCATTGATGGATCTATCCTCCATGAATTTATCTAGTTGTTTTTAACCCTGTGAAAGTCTGGGTCTTCACAAGGCCATTTAATCTATTCTATCTCGTTTTTATGACTCTGTTACAAAAACAGTTGTATTGCCAATGCAAATGAAATATTGTTTCTTTCAAGAACCAGTCAATTTCTTGAGCTGTTGGTACAAGTTTCCATCTGTTTCACTTTGGTTTTTTGTAGCAATTTAACTTTCTCCAGCCCCACAACCTTAAAGTTTCTGGCAATAGTCTACAATATTTTATTTAACCTTTCTTAATATTGAGATAAATCAAGACTTGCAAAGTTCAGAGTTATGACTGTGATACTTGTGTTAGAGGAGGATTTTTCTGGCCTTTTCCTTTTTTCGCCCCCATTTCCCAAAGTAGCTCAGTATAGCCCTACCTGGTTTTATGTAGTCAGAAGACAGTCTAGAGTCACTCGTAACAAGACCAGAGGGATATGACTGTGGAGAAAGAGACTACTGATGATGACCTTGTGTCAGAGGGAGTACAGACTACTGGGGATAAGATTTACTTTGACACTGACAAATTTCCATGCTGCCTATGACCCATCCTACAAGTTCTTCTGCTGGAAAAGAGTGCTTTGCTTAGGGACAAAAAAAAGGGACAAGTTGTCTGCCAATGCAGTCAGGAAATGAAATCACATTCTCCAAATAACACGTAAATGAGGGATTGAAAAATTTTGCAGTCAACAAGTGTCCTACCCGAGTTATCATTGAAGTTCACGGTGCCTCAGTTTCTCCTGTCTTCACCATCCTGTCCCACCTCACAGACCTACGAGGACTGAACTGCAGTTCATGTCCTGATAGATATCTCTTTTCGCAGGCTGCCATTTATTGCCTAATGGCAAAAGAAAGCAATACTCACCTGCTATGTGGGAAACCCAGGTTCAATTCCCTCCTTTCTGACAGAGGGAGAAATTATTTGAAAAAGGACGGCCTACTTCTCAGGAGGACACTCTCACCACAGGGCTATGTGATATTCTGACGTGGTACTCCGTTGGTCTGTTCCAGAGAAAATATTACACATAAATTAAGAGGGTATGTCCACACTAGCTCGTTAGTTCGAGCTAGGTAGGCAAATGAGGGCAACCGGAGTTGCAAATGAAGCCCGATTTAAATATCCGGGCTTCATTCACATGTTCAGCGCCGCCATTTTAAATCTTAGTTCAAACTAACTGCCGGCTGACGCGCAGTTAAACGTTAATTCGAACTAACTCCTTAGTTCGAATTAACTGTTACTCCTCATTCCACGATGAGGAACTGTTAACTGTTACTCCTCGTGGAATGTTAACAGTTCCTCATCGTGGAATGAGGAGTAACAGTTCATTCGAACTAAGGAGTTAGTTTGAATTAACATTTAACTGCCGCGTCTAGCCGCGGGCAGTTAGTTTGGACTAAGGGGGATTTAAAAATGGCGGCGCCCAGGAACATGCAAATGAAGCCCGGGATATTTAAATCCCGGGCTTCATTTGCAACTCCGGTTGCCCTCATTTGCCTACCTAGCTCGAACTAACGAGCTAGTGTGGACATACCCAGAGTGATTAGAGTAGAGAGTTTGGACAATGGGTCTCCAACCTCACAGTTGGATGCCTGCAAACACTGTGCCTCTCAATGACTATTCAAGTATTTTGTCAAAGCAGGACAGGAGTGATTGAAGTGTATTTATAAATATCTATATTTTAGTGTAACATTTCTGCCAGTTCACAAAGGCAGCAACAACAGCTGGGTTCCATACACCTAATGGTCCTTTACTAACATAAATAAAGCTCTGGTACAAGGTCCCACATTTGGCTCTGAGAAAATGAATTTCATTACAATCCCCACCTTAGAAAAAACCACTCTACTACCCTGGTAGTTCCAGATCACTTGCACCAATATAAATCTGGAATATTGTGCCAGAGGATGTTGCAAAGACCAGGACTTTAACTCCTTCCTAGGCAGTAATTTCCCATTCTGTATGTGTGCAACTGATTCATTTTTTCTTCACTCAGTGCACAGTCAACCTGTGGAACTCCTTGCCAGAGGATATTGTGAAGACCAGGACTTTAACAGTGTTCAAAAAAGTACTAGATACATTCCTGGAAGTTAGGTCCATCAATACTTATTAGCCAGGATGGGTAGGAATGGTGTCCCTAGCCTCTGTTTGCCAGAGGCTGGAAATGGATGGCAGGAGAGGGATCACTTGATGATTCCCTGTTCTGTTCACTCCCTCTGGGGCATCTGGCATTGACCACTGTTGGAAGACAGCATACTGGGCTAGATGGACCTTTAGTCTGACCCAGTCTGGCCATTCTTATGCTTTCATGTTCTTGTGCGGTGATGCCTCACTCCAGAACACAGTTTCCTTCCATGTTCTCAGTTACCATAATCTTTTATAAAATTAAAACATAGTCCAGGGAAAACAACAACACACCATAGGTGGGATGATGGGTATGCAATATTATAGTGCATGTAAATGAAGCTACCCAAGATGGCTTTCCCCTTTCTTCCTTACAGAAGGAGCAGAGAGTGACATCCCTTTTTGCTCTGGGTCTTACCTCAAATTGTATTTATTTTTAGTGGGCTTTCCCCCACTTTCATGACCGAAGGCTGGGTCTGCCTGACCATTTAATAATGGCATGTAGTGGGGATAGGAGGATTTGCAGTACCTGAAGCTAATGGACTCCATCCATCCATGTCAGAAACCTCCTACATAAAGGGGATCTCTCACAACTCTCTCTCCCGCTGTAAATGATATACATTCACGCCGTGTGCAGTTCCAGATCACTTGCGCAAGTATACATCTGGAGTAACTCCACTGCAACAAGAAAGGCTGATCTTGCAGTTTTCATGTCTGCTGCTGAATACAGAACTAGCAGAAATAGCTTTAAAGAGCCTGTTTTGCAGAGTAAAGGGGCTTGAATACTTTGGATAAGCTCCTGAACACTCTGGTGCTTATATGAGCCAAAACTAACTCCAGAAATCTGAAGTTCTTCCATCATGCTTTTAGCTAGGTTCAGTATAGAGGAAGACATTTATATACTTACTCAAGACTCTTATTAAAACTCACTTGGTCATATACAGAAGAGATGACCTAATACTAATATTAAAGCACAGCCTAACTGTCAGTAATATTCTCTCCTCTCCAAAGCATCCTCTTATCTGCAGGCACCATTTAGGGCCAGCTTTTGATACTTTATGGTCATGCGAAGGGGTAGCTTACTACAATGAAGTCAGTGGAACTATTTAAGGAGTATCGTGCTGCTCTGTGTATGTAAATGTGTCTTTAGGTTTTAAGCCCATCAGTGGAGAAAGCATCTTTTTGTGATCCTGATTCTGCCACCCTTGCTTATATTGATAACAACCTACTCTATAAAAACGAGTAGTCCTGTGGCACCATAGAGACTAACAAAAATATATACATAGGTTGGCTCTCCCTGGTCCGGCACCCTAGGGACCTGACTGGTCCTGAATGAGGGAATGTGCCAGATCAGGGGAGGTCCTATCAGCCTGCTGCCCTTTCCTGTAGCTAGCTCTGCTCCATCCCCACTGCTACAGGGTTGCAGCCCCACTGCTGCCTGGCTTGGTCTTGGGAGCAGCAGGTTGGCTGGGGCTCACTCAGGACGGAGCTCCCCAGCCGCCATGGCCCCACTTCTGCTTGCCTGGCTGGGGCTCCTGGGGACAGGACTCACCTGCTGCCTGCAGCCCCATTTCTGCCTTGCCCGGCTGGGACTCCTCTGGGATAGGGCTAACTGGCTGCCTGCAACCCCACTGCCACTGTGCCCCACCAGGGCTCCCTGGGAATGCAGCTTGCCAGTCCCCTTGCTGCCCCACCTGACTGGAGCTCTTTGGGGACAGAGTCCCTGGTCGCCACTGGCCCCAATGGTGAGGCTCCCCACTACTCAACTCCTGGCATGCTCGCACTCCCAGCGCCGGGGGTTACTGGTCCGGCAACATCCGTGGTCATCCAGAATGGCCATGGATGTTGCTGGACCAGAGAGTCGCAGATTTTGGAGTTTTAACCTGTAGTATCATGAGCTTTGGTGGGCAAAACCCATTTCTGCAGATGAGCCGGATGCGGGAGTGGAAATAACAGTAACCCACAATTTATAACAGAAAAGGAAGGGGAAAAAAGTACCTGTCAATTGTATGACCGGTGCTAATGAGGTTAATGGAAGGGGCGGGAAGTATGCCATGCTTAGCTTTTGATGTAAATGAGGTATTAAATGCAGGGAAAGCTGGCTTTATAATAGGACATCCAGTTAATGTCTTTGTTCAAGCCCAGGAAACAGTGTCAAATTTGCATATTAAGGTCAGTTATATGGGTAGTTTTTCTCCTTCTCGAAGTGGGTTTTGCCCACCAAAGTTCATGATACTATATGTTTTTTATTAGTCTCCAAGGGTTTGTCTAGACTTCATCCCTCTGTTGGCAGAGGGATGCAGATTAGGCAGGTCGACATTGCAAATGAGGCAGGGATTTGAATATCCCACGCCTAATTTGCATAAAAATGGCCACCGCGTTTTGCCAACTCAGCACTTTGTCAGCAAAAAGTGGCAGTTTAGAGGGGGATCTGTGGAGAAAGAAAGCCTTTTTCGACAGATCCCGTAAACCTCCTTGCAGGAGGCCAACAGAGGGATGCAGTCTAGACATACCCCAAGGTGCCACAGGAGTACTCATTGTTTTTAATGTTACAGACTAACACAGCTACCTATCTGAGGGTATGTCTAAACTGCAAAGTTAATTTGAAATAACAGCCGTTATTTCCAATTAACTTCAATAGTGTCTGTACATGCAAACTGCTATTTCAAATTTAATTTAATTCGAAATAGCGGAGCGCTTATTTCGAATTTGGTAAACCTCATTCTACGAGGAGTAACGCCAAATTCGAAATAGCTATTTTGAATTAAGTGCTGTGTAGACACTTAATTCAAAATAGGGGGCCTCCAGCCCTTCCCAGGGAGCCCTGGTGGGCACTCCAGCCTCAACCAGGAAAACTCTTCTCCTCTCCCCAGGCCCGGAGCCCTTAAAGGGGTAGACTCTGGCCACACACCACGTGCCAGAGCCAGGCCTGCCAGCAGCCGCAGCCCCTCACCCAGTGGCTGCACAATGCCATCCAGTGGCAGCCAGCCATCCTCCGCACAGTCCCCCAGCACACAGGGGCCAGCCAGGGGCCGTAGAGGGCGCGCATCCTCATGGACTAGTGCAGAGATCATGGACCTCCTTGAGGTTTGGGGGCAGGCCCCCAATGTCCATGATCTCTGCATTAGGTGGAGGAACATGGCTGTCTACGGCCGCATAGTGGCCACCATGGCCAGAAAGTGCCACAGGCGCACACAGGAGCAGGTGCGCCTCAAAGTCAAGGAGCTGCGGCAGGCGTACGCCAGGGCCACCAGGGCAGCGCCACAGCAGGGGCTGACACCTGCCCCTACTTCCCCGCCCTCGACCGCATCCTGGGGGGGGGGACGGTCCGCGCCACCCCGGGGGGCAGTGAGCCAGGACTGGAGGGCCCTGACCTGGGCGCGGCAGAGAGGCCAGCACAGAGGGTGCCACACCGGCAGGACCCCCAAGCTGTCCCAGCACCGGAGTCAGCAGGGTCGTCCAGGGAGGCCACACCAGGTAAGTGCCATCACCATCCCCTACCCGGGAGGGGCAGGTGGGGGGGGAGGGAAGGGGAGGGAGACCAGGGACCGCGTGCGTGGGCCTTGCCTACCACACATCACGCAGCAACCTGTGCACGTGCAAGCACATGCCATGCCACCCTTGGGCAGGTGGCTCCAGCTGTGTGACACCCAGGGGCCGTGGCCTGACAGGCACACACGTGTGTGCAGAGACCTGACATGCTCCTGACCCCGGGGCAGGACACAGCAGAATGCCCTCCCTTCACACACACCCTCTACATAGAGGCAGGGGACATCTCCTCCCGCCTCAGCTGCACTATACATGGCACAGGGGCATGGGTGCGGTCTCGGGGCACCTCCCACTCCCAGGGATAGCTGGACATTCCAAACATGGCCTCTGTGCAAGCACAACGGCTCTGACAGTGAAGGGCACGGTCATCCTCACCTCGCAGAGGGGGACTGGGCTTCACCCACTGTGTCCCCAGGGAGAACTGACCACTTCTCTTCTTTCTCCACAGCCACACCAGCTGCACGTGCAGGGTGCACCACCCCGCCTGGGACATGCTCCCGCACCCGAGGGCTCCGCAGGGCCACCGCAACACTGCAGGGGTACCACGAGCAGCACCTGGGGGCCCTGCGAGGCCAGACCCGCCTCATGGAGCAGCAGGCGCAGGAAGAACGGGAGTTTCGTCAGGAGCTGTTTGCCCAGGGTCGTGCCATCTGTGCCCATCTGCAGACCCTGGTGCAGAGTGTGCTGCCTCGTGCCGCTCCCGTGCCTGCTGCCCCCCCAGCTACCGTTCCTCCTCCCACTCCTTCTCCCCCTCCCGCCTCTCCCTCCTCACCCTCCTCCCTATGCCTCCGGGGACGCCGAGGCCCCCGCACCCGCCGTGCTGGGAGACATGTGGCCCGGCGAGACCCCCACCCCTGAGCACTGAGCTTCCCCTTCCCCTTCTTCCTGTTGCTTCCCCCTTCCAGTTCCCTCCTCCCAGTTTTCCCCCTCCCCTCTCCCACCCTCTCTCCTGCCCTCTCCCGCCTCCTTTCCCCCGTCTCCCCAGAGGTTCATCCCCAGTTGTGTTAAATAAAGAGTTTATATTTTTGAAAATACGTGTATTTTATTTGACATTAGGAAGGGGGGCTAGGGAGGGGTAAGTGGAAGGATGTGAGGGAGGAATGAGGCACAAGCCCCCAGTGGGGCAGACCACGGAGACTGTTAGTGCTCCTCGGGGTGGAAGCTCTCCTGCAGGGCCCCCTGGATACTGACAGCCCCCCGGTGGACCTCCCGGATGGCAGCCTGAAGAAAGTGCAGCCAGGCTGATGGCAACACGTCCACAAGACGCACCAGAGTGCCCAGGGACAGCTCTGTCTCCATGCTGCAGAGTGGTAGGGTGTCCCGAGTGAGGGCAACCAGAGCACTCCGAGACACAAATGCTTTGCTGTTCCTCATCGAGGTAGACAAGCAAGCAGAAACACCTGAGAACTGGCTGTCCGGGATGGGGGGTAGGGTCCCTTTAAGCACGGACCTCAGATAGCCGCAGGCAGCAGCCCCACACAGGAGGTCCTGACCTGGTGCCCTGCCAGAACTGGTTCCGGCCAGCCTTAACTCTGATTCAGAGTCCAGTCAGTGTGGACGTGCTATTTCGAAATAGAAAAATGCTATTTTGAAATTCATTTTCTGTGTAGATGCGTTAATTTGAATTAGCTTATTTCGAATTAACTATTTCGAATCAAGTTAACGCGAATTAACGCTGTAGTGTAGACATACCCTGAGACTGTTTTACTTTATAAAAATGCCTACAAATTTCAAAGGACAGATTAACAAAGTACGTTGTGTCTCCAGCATGAGTAAAGGAAGCAGAATAGGATCTCTTGAATCTTGCACAGCACGAAAAGCACTGATGACACATTACACATAAATGATGATGATAATAATATATGCATCAACATGCAAAATGTTTTTCTACGGCACAGTTTTTTTTACAGATGTCTTAGTGTGAGATGAGAAGAGAAGAGAAACAATTTGAGCATGCTTATGGCTGCACTGACAACTTTGTACTTGAAAGTTTAGGACTGAGGCTTTGTTTTAATCTGTAAGAAGCAGCACACTGGTCTCCTCTGAGTTGAGAGATAGCAGCACCTTTTCAACTTTGGTGGTGTACAAGAAGTATAAATGAAATTAAATTGGAAAACTCTGCCTCTGTGTTTATTATTGCTCAGGGGAATGCAGTGGGAGTCTTGTCAGCTCATTAGTGGTGATTATAAAACAAGAGTAATTCAAAAGAGTAAGAACCAGCTGTTTGAAAATGCTAGTTGAGAAATTAGAACAGAAATGCAGGTAAAATATGGGCACTTTGAAAATAATAGTAGCTACATAAAATAGGTGCAGTTTAAACATTATTTAAAAGTACCCCGTAAACCGCTTAAAACCCAGAACACTTAATTCACTAATGAGTCATACAAACCATGTAGAATGGTAAAGAAATTATTTATTAAAACATCCTTCCTAAAATCTTATACATGAAGATGGAAGCTCCCCATCCTCATCCTAGTTTTTATTGGGGCTCACATCCTGAAAGAAATCTGTCCTTCTCTTCTAGCCTTTGAACCACCCCTTTGCCCCCAAACTCTCCTTGCTTATCAAAAGCAAGCTCCCCCAGACCTGCACACACCGACTGAAACTGGTATCACATGCTGCTGGAGGAAGAGGTGCAAACCTGCAGATATGCCTCTCCTCCTACAGTGATCAAACACCTTCTGCGACACACCTGTCAAGATCCATGGGCCCTGGAGATGCCAATCACAGCATGTCGCATGCCTCATCCAGTGAGTTAAAAACTATGTAGGCAAAGCGAGACAATCACTACACTCTTGAATCTGCTCACACAGAAAAAAATGATGAAAAACAAAACAAACACAAAACCACCCTATCACCTGTGGATGAACACTTTCCACAAAGTGATCTCTCTGTATCTGATTTATCAGTCCTCAGCCTCAAAGGAAATCTACACACCACCTTCAAACAATGAGCCTGGGAGATTGAATAAATAAAACTATTCTAGACAATAAAAATCATCAATGGAACAGACACACTAGATTTATAGCTTAGTACAACATTCTATAATTCACTGACTCTCCACCTCCTCCCCCCCCCGGCCAGCTTTCCGTCCCCTTTTATTGAAGTAGCAGATGGTGGAGACTCATAGCAGGCACCTGCTACTTATAGGGTCCCTGGGCCAGGACCCAGAGGAATGGGCAGCTCTAGGTCCCCATCAATCCCCCATCAGCCACAGCAAGGGGACAAAAAGAAGTCTGGTCCCAGGCCACATACTGACAATTCCTCTACCACAGATGGCCAGGCAGGGAGCTTACCTGACACTCCTCGGCCACAGAGGGGCACTCACAAGCAGGTGGACCCCATTACGCCCCCCAACAACCAAAGTGAAACACAAGTAAATGAGACCCATGGGCGCCTAGACTATTAGGGGCTCCAGGCAGAGAACAGCATGTTTCCAAATATATGTGTAAAGGGAACAGATGACTTGAGATATACTCGGATAATCCTGGCAAGTGACCCATACATACAAGCTACAGAGGAAGGTGACCACCCCCCACCATCCTACCCCCAAGCTCACTGCCAATCTGATCGGTGGGAAAATTCCTTCCCCACCCCACCTATGGTGGTTGGTTAGACTTACAGCATGTGATCTGGAACCAGCCAACCATCTGAGAGAGAGAATGCTCAAAGCCTACTCAGAGCCCTGGCCTACCATGCCTCGTGTCCATCTTCAGCAATGGTATCCCTGAGGCTTCAGAGGAAGGAGGTTAAAAACACACCGCAGAGCAAACACCCTTCCTGATCCTTGGTAGCCAGCTAATACGCTGAAGCATGAGCTTTAGGAACATAAGACAAACGAGAATGAGCCCCAGGCCTGTTGAAGCCTGTCTTCCACGATGATCATAGAATCATAGAATACTAGGACTGGAAGGGACCTCGAGAGGTCATCGAGTCCTGTCCCCTGACCTCATGGCAGGACCAAGTACTGTCTAGACCATCCCTGATAAACTTTTGTCTAACCTACTCTTGAATATCTCCAGAGATGGAGATTCCACAACCTCCCATGGCAATTTATTCCAATGTTTAACCACCCTGACAGTTAGGAACTTTTTCCTAATGTCCAACCTAAACCTCCCTTACTGCAGTTTAAACCCCTTGCTTCTGGTTCTATCCTCAGAGGCCAAGATGAACAAGTTTTCTCCCTCCTCCTCATGACACCCTTTTAGATACCTGAAAACTGCTATCATGTCCCCCCTCAATCTTCTCTTTTCTAAACTAAACAAACCCAATTCTTTCAGCCTTCCTTCATAGGTCATGTTCTCTAGACCTTTAATCATTCTTGTTGCTCTTCTCTGGAACCTCTCCAGTTTCTCCACATCTTTCTTGAAATGCGGTGCCCAGAACTGGACACAATACTCCAACTGAGGCCTAACCAGCGCAGAGTAGAGCGGAAGAATGACTTCTCGTGTCTTTCTCACAACACACCTGTTAATGCATCCCAGAATCGTGTTGGCTTTTTTTGCAACAGCATCACACTGCTGACTCATATTTAGCTTGTGGTCCACTAACCCCTAGATCCCTTTCTGCCGTAATCCTTCCTAGACAGTCACTTCCCATTCTGTATGTGTGAAACTGATTGTTCCTTCCTAAGTGGAGCACTTTGCATTTGTCTTTATTAAACTTCATCCTGTTTACTTCAGACCATTTCTCCAATTTGTCCAGATCATTTTGAATTATGACCCTATCCTCCAAAGCAGTTGCAACCCCTCCCAGCTTGGTATCATCTACAAACTTAATAAGCATACTTTCTATGCCAATATGTAAATCGTTGATGAAGATATTGAACAGAGCCGGTCCCAAAACAGACCCCTGCGGAATCCCACTTGTTATACCTTTCCAGCAGGATTGTGAACCATTAATAACTACTCTGAGTATGGTTATCCAGCCAGTTATACACCCACCTTCTAGTAGCCCCATCTAAGTTGTATTTGCCTAGTTTATTGATAAGAATATCATGTGAGACCGTATCAAATGGCTTACTAAAGTCTAGGTATACCACATCCACTGCTTCTCCCTTATCCACAAGGCTCGTTATCCTACCAAAGAAAGCTATCAGATTGGTTGCACATGATTTATTCTTAGAAATCCATGCTGGCTGTTCCTATCACCTTACCACCTTCCAAGTGTTTGCAGATGATTTCCTTAATTACTTGCTCCATTATCTTCCCTGGCACAGAAGTTAAACTAACTGGCCTGTGGTTTCCTGGGTTGTTCTTATTTCCTTTTTTGTAAATGGGCACTATATTTGCCCTTTTCCAGTCTTCTGGAATCGATCCTGTCTCCCATGATTTTCCAAAGATGATAGAGGAGGTATCTGAGCCTCTAGCTCTCAGCTGCTTGAATATTCTAGGATGCATTTCATCAGGCCCTGGTGACTTGCAGGCATCTAACTTTTCTAAGTGCTTTTAACTTGTTCTTTTTCTATTTTATCTTCTAAACCTACTCTCTTCCCACTAGCATTCAGTATGTTAGGCATTCCTTCATCAGACTTCTCGGTGAAGACCGAAACAAAGAAGTCATTAAGCATCTCTGCCATTTCCAAGTTTCCTGTTACTGTTTCTCCCTCCTCACTGACCAGTGGGCCTACCCTATCCTTTGTCTTCCTCTTGCTTCTAATGTATTCATAAAAAGTCTTCTTGTTTCCCTTTATTCCTGTAGCTAGTTTTAGCTCATTTTGTGCCTTTGCCTTTCTAATCTTGCCCCTGCATTCCTGTGTTGTTTGCCTATATTCATCCTTTGTAATTTGTCCTAGTTTCCATTTTTTATATGACTCCTTTTTTATTTTTAGATCATGCAAGATCTTGTGGTTAAGCCAAGGCGGTCTTTTGCCATATTTTCTATCTTTCCTACGCAGTGGAATAGCTTGCTTTTGGGCCCTTAACAAGGTCCCTTTGAAAAACTGCCAACCCTCCTCAGTTATTTTTCCCCTCAGTCTTGATTTCCATGGGACCTTACCTATCAGCTCTCTGAGCTTACCAAAATCCGCCTTCCTGAAATCCATTGTCTCTATTTTGCTGTTCTCCCTTCTACCCTTCCTTAGAATTGTGAACTCTATGATTTCATGATCACTTTCACCCAAGCTGCCTTCCACTTTCAAATTCTCAACCAGTTCCTCCCTATTTGTTAAAATCAAATTAAATGATAAGTAAGCCCATCACACAGTGGTACTCAAACTTGTCCGGCTCTCTCGTAGTCAATTTTCTTTGCCCCCACAATTCCTATTGGGAGCCTGTTCCTGAATCTCACTGCTCTTATGATTAGAAACCTTTTTCTAATTTCCAGCCTAAAGTTGATATCTGTTATCACACCAGCATTGTCCTTTAACTTAAATACCGCCTTGCTCATCCTGGTATTCAGTGCCTCTTCCCATGTCTTTACGGAGAATAATCATATCCATCTCAGCCTTCTTTTTGCCAGACTAAACCTGCTGAGCTCTTCCAGTTCCCTTTCATGCGATAGGCCTTCCATTCCCCTGCTCATTCTGATAGAGCTCTTCTTGGCTCCTTGCAATTGATGACTGCCCAGCATGGAGCAGAAATCCTTATTAGACCTTAAGTGCATGGACCCTGAAGTTTTTACTATTGATTTTTACTACATCGCATTTTTATCACCTCCAGTCTTTAAGAACATTCAAATCTCCCGCTATCACATTCTGATCCTCCTCTAGATGATTCTTTGTGTCATCAGCATCTTTGTTTAGCACACACCTCCTTTTTATGACAAGGTAATTAATAAAAAAAATGGAATAAGATTGGTCCCAAGATTGATTTTTGGAAACTCTAATACTGAACCTCCCTCCAGTCCAATAATTCCCCTTTCAGCACAACTCATTGCTTTCTCCCCTTTAGCCAAATTCCTTATCCACCAGGTAGTGATCCCCACCTTTTCCAGTTTCACTATTCAATTTCCCTTGTCAAATACTTTACTGAAACCCAAATATATTAGACCTACTGACTTCCCTTACTTACAAATCAGTTATTTTCTCAAAGAAGGAAATCATATCAGTCTGGTAAGATCTCACTTTAATAAACTAATGCTGTTTTACATCCCTGATCCTTTATGAATTTAATTATTCTTCTCCTTTCAATTTTCCCTAAAACTTTGCATAGTACTAAGGTCAGACTAACAGGTCTGTAATTGCTGGACTCACTTACTTCTCCTGCCCACACCTTTCTGAAATATAGGGCTGATGTTAAATATTCTCCAGTCATGGAGTTCTACCCCCAAAAAGATAGAGTTATTAAAATCGTTGGGACTAGACTAGCAATCTTATGTGCCAGTTCTTTCAGTATCCTAGGATGGAAAAGATCTGGTCCAATTTCAAGTATTTTCAACTCTTTAAGACTCCCCCTTCTTTCCAATGTGGTAATTGGCACATTTCCCATCATCTGCATGCACATTTCCCCTATCATCATTACTGAATACGGAGGCAAAGTATTCTTTTAGGTGTTGGTCTATACCTAAATGGTCTCTCCTCTCCTTAAAAAACAATGAACAGTCTAGCAGCATCATAAAGACTAACAAAACATGTAGATGGTATCACGAGCTTTCATGCGTACAACCCACTTCTTCAGATGAATGGAATATTAAAAGTCCAGATCCAAAAATAAATAGGGGATGGCGGGGGGGGGGGGGGGGAGAGGGGAAGAAGGGAATAGTGAATTAGACTGTTCAAGTTACAAGAAGCTGATAGAGAAGGTGCAAATTGTTCTTAAGTACCCATTGTTTAGTTGGTTAGGTCATTAGGATGCGGAAGGTAGAGTGCTAGCCAGGTAATGTCTTTATTCATACTTTTGTGATGGCTCCCAAACTTGTAAATGAAGTTAAGTTTCAACACCTCCCTGTGTATTTGGCTTGTGGAATTGGCCTGAAACAACATGGTGACTTTGAGATCCATTAATGAGTGCCAGGGCAGGTTAAAATGTTCTCCAACAGGTTTCTGTGTGTTTCCTTGTCAGATATCTGATTTGTGTCCATTAATTCTTTCCCGTAGAGACTGTCCAGTCTGGCCAATATACATGGCAGAGGGGCACTGCTGGCATTGGATGGCATAGATCACATTAGTGGATGTGCAGTTAAATGAGCCCCAATGTAGTGGCTGATATGGTTGGGGTCCAGTGGTGAAGTCGCTTGTGTAGATGTGTGGGCAGAGTTGGCACCGGGGCTGATTGCAGGGGTGGGTTCCTGGGTGAGTATGATGGAGGTGTGCTGCGTGGTTACTAGAAAGAATTTGCTTGAGAATAACAGACATCTCCCCTTGTCATCTACCCCATTTAGCACCCAGCCACATCCTTCCTTACTCTCTTTTTACGTATATAACTAAAAACCCTCATCATGCTGCCCGGAGTGGCTCATGACTATGAGTGCCTGTCTTCAGGCAGATGGTCAGAAGACAGGGCAGATCCCTGCCCAGGGCTGCTGAGGGAAGGGAGTAAAGGGAGCAGCTGATCTGGGGCCCGGAGATTTAAAAGGGCCCCAGAATCCTGGCTGCACTGCTGCTACCGTCATAGCAGCAGCATCCAGAGCCCCAAGGCCTTTAAATCACCACCAGAGCCCCACGTGGCATGCTGCAGGCACCCCTGAAGGGTTAGGGTTGCCAGGTGTCCGGTATTGACTCGGACAGTCCGGTATTTTCACCTCCGGTCCAGTAAAAAAATTCAGAAAATACCAGACACCTAAAATGTCTGGTATTTTCTGTTCTTTTTCCCTGCCAGGAGGCGAAAATACCAGACACCTGGCAACCCTATGACACACTCAGCAACTGGGCCCAGCCCTCGTCCCCCCCAACCCCGCCTCTGGGCCCCCCCGCTTACCTGGTTCCGCAGGGAAGCTGCCTTCTGGTTCGATCAAGATGGCCGCCGGCAAAAAGCCTAAAGACCTGAAGGAAGGGGAAGCAATGCCTTCCCTGGGACTTAGTGCGCAACTCCTCCCCTCTTCCTATCCTTATTCTGACTCTGCACACACTTAAAGGGGCTGTTTTAATGCTGTTTTATTTTGCTTAACTCTCGGGGTCCTTTTTTTTGGCTCAACAACTTTGGTCTCCCCCCTTTCCCCCCCCCCAACAGAATTTTTTCCCCTTTTGGGGGGGGGGGGTTCAGTATTTTTGGTTAAACCATCTGGCAACCCTATGAAGGACTGGCTGGAGGAGGTTAGCTCCAACTCAGCAGTTCCCCACCCTGTTATAATTTATAGCATTGTAGCACCACAGAGCCCCCCTCCCCAACATGCACCAAGACTCCATTGTGCTCAGCGCTGTACAAACTAGGAGCAATGCCAGAATGGAGCAATTTGTAAGCTTTATTGCAGGGACAGGTTTTCAGGAGAGCCATAAAGCTGGCAACTTTAGAGATATTCATGGGGAGATTTCCTTGGGGGTAGGTGGGATGACAGCATGGCATTGTAGAAGATTGAGGGACAAGTAAAACACTAAAGTTGACTTTACTCAATGAACACCAGTAGTTTATTAACAACCTGATAAGTGAGTAAAGTACTTTTTGTGAGTAAAAACAGCAGTTCCAGTTCTAATCCACTAAAAATGAAAGCCAAATGGTTAAAATTAAGGCATTTCTTATAAAAAAAAGGCTTTGATAGGACAATTGCCTCCTGTTAAGTTATGTTAATAGCCCTACATGTACTATAAAACAGATGGGAAAATGTTTTGAAAAGCACCCAGACATGAGAAGTTAAAGCAATTTTTAATATTTTACATTGGTCATGGGCTTTATTAAGAAAAAGATAAATATTTTAAGAATGAGTTACCAGCTGTGGGATTATTGTGTTGCTCCATATAAGTGTACACAGTTCAATATTTCACTCTTTAATTGCATACATATTTTATGGAGGGCTCATTTTTGAACAATAGTTTTCATTCTATTATGCATAGGCTTCCTGTTAGTGGAGATTATTCACTTTCAGCAAATCTGTCCAGGCCTAATTTGGGAACATTGTTGCATTTAAAAAAAGGAGGAGTGGGGGAATTCCTGACATTCTGCAAGACAGCTTTCAGTAGCATCCGCATGTATGCTATGCCAGTCTCTCTCATCTATCATGTCACCCTGTGGGACAAGGCTTAATTTGCGATGCAAAGGTCCCAGGCTATTGCTAATTTATTCAGTCGGTATCAGGAGAGTTTTCACTGCCAACCACTTGTTGCAGAGCATGGAATGCTTACTGATGTGTTTTTGTCCCAAAGGCCAAACACAGACTGCGGTGAGGTGAAATGCTGAGTCACAGAGATCCAGGAATGGCGAACTTGCTGCTCGCATGCTTCATAAGCAAGCTTATGCACTGGAAGTGTACACCGTGCTAGCCAGCAGCACGATTAGTGTCGATGCTTTGTACCCTTATGGCCTGATTCCAAGACATCAATCAGACTTTTTCAGTGGAATCTGGATTAAGCCACACATTTTTGGTTTAAACCCAGGGCTTTCTTGATATTGAATGTGTTTTACAACCATTTTTATTATGTTTGACATGAGGCTCACTGAAACAGTTAACGTTACCACAGTTAATGGTACCATAGGTCTTGTGCTAATTGTTAACAGCACAGTATGTTCCCCAATATGGGTACGTCTACATTGCAACACTATTTCGAAATAACTAGAGCTATTCTGAAATAAGTTAGTCCATGTCTACAGCAGACAGTTATTTCAAAATCGTGTCAAGATACTGTCAAGCTGGAGGACTTCTTAATCTGACTCCTGTAACCCTCATTGTATGAGGAATAAGGGAAGTCGGAAGAAGAGTGCTCTATTTTGAAATAAGTGCTGTGTAGACACTCCCTATTTCGAAATAAGATATGCAATTGACAACTTGAAATAAGCTACACAAATTGAGCTAAGCCCTGCAGGGTAGACACGCCCATTATGTGTAAAACCTACAGCAGGTAGGATTAAACCTGGGATTTTAGGGCTTAAAGCCGTGAGTCTCCACTGCATGAGCTAAGCCAGTAGCCTCATAACTAAGGCTGTAGAGCAGATGTCACTCTGTCTTCTCACTGGTCTCAGTGCCTCTGGGTTATATATTTGTCTCCACATTGACATGAGGTTGCATATACTACAATCGAAGGTGAAAGAACCAATCGGTGTTTTGTTTTCATGAAGGTCCTCACCTGATACCTTCAGGTGGATCAGAAGTAGCATGTTTAGAACTTTGTATGTTACATTTTGGGATTTGCAAAAAAGGTGTCAGTTTCGCCAAACTCCTCTGTGACAGCTGAATTCCAGCCACTCTTCTGGGGGAGGAAGCGAGGGAGATGAGCAGAAATTGCACAAGCACCCTCTTGGGGAAGGTTTTGTAGTTTGTGTGTGCCGCTAACGAAAGTTGTGAATTAGTCCGTCCTCTGGCCACACCTTTTCCGGCCTGTGCAGCCCACTTTGGAGACTTTTCGCTAACTTGAGGCTTGGATCCTAAGGATCACATTGGCCAGCTGACAGTGTTAAGCACAACAGTCCTTGCTGAAACTGAAGGAAACCTATGTAGTAGGGATGTCAAATCCTGTTTAATTAGTTAACCAGTTAAACATTATGTTTAATCGGTTAATTACTTAAATGGGGGCGGTTGGTGGGCTGCTCGGGCTGAGCTGGAGCAGGCCCCCCAGCCTGCAGTGAGGGCAGCACCATCCATTAGCCAGTACACAGTAAGCATCACCCAATCAGGTTAACCATTCACATCTCTACTATGTAGGTGTCTAAGGATGCAGACACCTGCCTAGTGGGGCTTTTAAGGGCACCTAAGCTAGTTAAACACATAAGCCCCATCTACTTCATGGGTAAATTAAAGGAGTGAGTTCCTTAATTTATTTAGGTGCTTCTGAAATTTGCCCTAGGCCCTTAAATACCTGTGGAAATATGGCCCTGAGTACTAAATTCGGGTTAACCAAGTACCAATTACCATGACCCCTCAAGATAGTGTAAAATAATTGAATTTGCTAGTGGGGGCAACTTTTGGCAACTCCAATTCCGTGCCACCTTTTGCACATACTTCCTCTGAAGCTAAAACCAACGAGTTTGCAGACCCATGTAAGCTCAGTTAATTCATGCTTTTTTTTTTTTTTTTTTTTTTGTGGTGAGCAAGACACACAATTTTCCCAAAAAGCTGAACACACAGTGGAAAAACCAACAAACATAACTCAGGGATAATACAGTGCTACTTTTTTCATTTAAAAATGTGAAATTAAGTAAAATGTGAAGGCAATCTGCTCTCATCAGGGATGCAAATCACTGTTCTGTGGCTGGATTCAATAAATCTTTGTTGAGATTGTAAGTATGTATTGCCATTTATTTTTCCCCTCCCAAAAGGCACACTGTAATATTTTTGCAAATGGCAACCAATTAAAAATAGGAAGAACTACAGTTCCAGCCAGCAAAGCACCATGAAACTCTTCTCATATTTCTAGGCACCAGACAAAAAAATAATATGGAATGAAGGCTTTTCCCTCACTGCCTACAGACCAAATAAATTCTGTAGGGTTTGGAATGGTTTGTCTTCAGCAGTTCAGTTTCTCTTTGTAATGAAATTCTAAAACCAAACAGCTATGCACATTGTTCAATTTAATATACTCAATACAAAAGCTTATGCCTCCACTTTTCTTTATTTCTAAATTATATTATTGCAGTAAATGAGCAGAACGCACACAATTTGAAAAACATATCAGATTTCATTTGAATGGCTTTGGGTCTCCAATCAGAAAGCTTAGAAAACACTTCTGTTTTATTAGACACCTACATACTTCATTCTTTTTGCAAATGGTTATCCAGTATGTTTTGTGAAGCTCTAAATCACTTACAATCATTTTGGCTGAATGTTTCAGGGCAAATTTCCTAATTGGAGATACTTAGTATTTCTTATTATTTCACAGAAACCTATCTGGGGAAGAAAGAGATGTGACTGCTAATAATAACTGTGACATTTTTATCTGTGGCAGCCTAAGTTACAAGAAAAAAAAATTCCAGTCTTTGAACCCAAGTGGGACCTAGGCTAGAATGTACTGCAGTTAAAATGGGATGACTCCCAGATAACATGAAAAATGAATTTGATCCCTTTTATTTTCAAGGGCAAGCACTATGTTCCAGTGCATTAAGCACCAGTCTGGGATTTGTAGTATGTTCTGTATCTAGCTCTGCCATTTACCTGACCCATAACCATCACACAGGCCATTTTGCCTTGTTGTACCTCAGTTTCTCTAACTGCAAATGAGGATGATAATACTTAACTCTCTTTGTGAAATGATTTGAAATCTGCTGGGGTAGGTCAGGGTTAAATAATGACCTGGATAACAGTTATAGGGAAGAATGGCAAAGACAGCGCTATTTCTTCTGATTGGGAGACAAAGTTTGCTACCCTTTCTCTGCCTGCTTGTTAGGGTTGTACAAGGAATGTAACTTTCTAATGAATAGTCTGTGGCTACGTCTAGACTGGCATGATTTTCCGCAAATGCTTTTAACGGAAAAGTTTTTCCGTTAAAAGCATTTGCGGAAAAGAGCGTCTAGATTGGCACAGATGCTTTTGCAGAAAAGCATCCGTGGCCAATCTAGACACGGTTTTGCGCAAAAAAGCCCCGATGACCATTTTCGCCATCGGGGCCTTTTTGCACAAAACGGTTCTCAGTTGTCTACACTGGCCCTCTTGCGCAAAAGCATTTGCACAAGAGGGCTTTTTCCCGAGCGGGAGAGTCATTGTATTTGCGCAAGAACACCGACGATCATACATTAGATCGTCAGTATTCTTGCGCAAATTCAAGTGGCCAGTGTAGACAGCTGGCAAGTTTTTGCGCAAAAGCAGCCGCTTTTGCGCAAAAACTTGCCAATCTAGATGCAGCCATAGTGTAAAAGTAATGTTCTCCCCCAACCTCTTCCCAGATACTTAAAATATATTCAGGGTCATGGCTTCATCTTTTCCCCTGATTAGTGGCCTTTATGCTATGAGATCTGTGAACTGCATGCTTCAGCTAAAAGTGCTGCAAACAGTAAAAAGGGGTGGATATAACTATATTTATCCCGTGGTCATTACTATTTATTACGTGGGTGTTCATATGATTAAATAAGGGTTTAAGGGGAGTTGTAATAGATACGTATATTTACATACTAACTCAGATAACAGTGTGTACCTGTGGTTAATTTGTTGCTCATTTGGACATGGTTTTGGGGTCCGAGGCAGAACGAGTATCTGCAATAAAGAAGCCCGTCTACTCCATCTGTCTGTTTTTTTCTAACAATATCCTTCCAGGAAAGACTAATATCTTCATCTCAGGGATGGAATCATGCCAACCAGAGCACAAAAGATTTGAGATTATCCAGTTCATTCCTCTGCTAGTGCAAGTTTTATTCCGCCCATACAGGGTATGTATCCTAAGTCATTACCACACATGAGCTAAGATTACTAGCCACTGCATGTATCATCTGATGTTGTTATACAATGTGTCCCTATACTGAACTGGTTAAGTGAATCAAGAACCAGTGACACAAAACAGATATTCTGTAGGGCAATTCCTAAACATATGCTGTCATAAACATGAGTGCTAACCAGCAACCTGGTGACTAAAGGGTTAACTATGTCTCCTATCCCTAGCCAGGTATCTGGTCAGCCAATAACAATGCAGGTAGGGATTTCAAACTGGGACAAAGGAATTTTTAAACTTTTCCCTCCTTTGTCAGAGTGGTTTCTTACAATTAACAGGGAGAGGGGAAACCTGTCTCTCTCCAAGGACGGACTGGCTAGGTGAAATACCAATTAGTGGATCTTACCATCTAGCCACCTCAACTATACTTGCAATGGTAGTTTTGTTTTGATAATAAAAGTTTCTTTTCTTTATTAACTGGTATTGGTTCATTTTTGTGTCCTGGGAGGTCGGTCTGACTAGGAGTCAGCTACCACAGACTGCAGCTTGTTTTCTCTTTTCTTTTTCAAGATCTTTGGAGAAAGAGCTTGGAGTGTCCTGGGGTTGGTTTCAAGTGTCCACCCGTTTGTGGGTTTGAAAGCACTTGATGGTGGCAGAGGATATTCCCCGAAGTATTAGAATTTTGGGGAGGAAGTTTTTTGTACCAAAGCCTGTAGAGACAAGGTTTTGGGGTGCTCTTGCAGCCCACACTTCTGCATTTGTTGTGCCAGAGTGGGGAACAGCCTTGACATATGCCTTCATCTGTGACCAATGTAAATGAATGGGGGACATGGATCAGCATTCATGTCACCTTTGTCCTCAGTACCCAACCTGGGCAAGCTAATGATCCAACCACCACCCTGAATGCGCTGATATCACCTGAGTCACCTTGCACACGTGCGAAGACATGTATATGAATGAATCGAAGCTACATCAACACAAGTGTTCCTCACAAGGAAGAAAGAAAATCTAATGGAGAGTGCATGAGAGAGTTCACGACACCTGGGTTCCCTTTGAACCTGTCACTAGCTGCCTTTTCCCAGCTTTCATGTACACTCCTGCTAATGGGGCACAGGGGTCTGTATTTATGTAACTCATGGGCATATTGATGCTCATTGTATATTTTAAAGTGCTTTGAAGACCTTGAATGAAAGGAGCTATATGAGAGCAAGGAATTTATATGTTGAAAAGTTAGGTTTCTCTGTAAAATATAATTCTCTATGGATACATCTACACAGCACGCTTATTTTGGAATAAGTTATTTGGAATAGTTATTCCAAAATAGCTTATTTCCAAACATCAGGTCTACACTGCAGGGAAGCCTCGACATTAGTCGGAGGTAGGCTTCCCTAATGTAGACATGCTATCACAACGTAAAGCCCCAGGAGGCACTGGGGCAGAATAACTTAGAATGGCCGTGGTGAGCAGCTATTTCAAAATAGCAGCAGTGGAGCATCTACACATGCCTTATTTCGAAACAGCTATTTCAGAATAGGCGTTATTCCTCGTAGAATGAAGTTTACAGTTTTCAGAATAAGCCGTATGTTATTCCAAAATTTTGAAACAACAGAATGACTGTGTACACACTTGCATTGTTTAGAAATAATGCTAGTTCTCAAAATAACAGTGCAGGATAGACTCACCCTAGATGTTTGAACTGCTGGTTTAAGCTGAAAAGATTTTTTTAAATTTATAAATAAATGTATACATACTTAAATGCGCTCTTAAACTAGTGAGCCATCAATAAGTTATTAAACTGGGTAATTTAAAGAAAAAACTGCCCCCAAGCCAAAGTCATGAATAATTGTAAGTGTAACCCTTCTGCCAGGTAGTGCCGGCAGCAGCCAGGGCTGGGTTCAATATTTAGGGGGTCCCTTTTCATCCATCTCACACAGAACCGGCTTGAGCCCCAACCCAGTAGCCTGGGAAATTCACATACCCCTGGGTGCCTCTGAGAGGCAATGCTTCCCCACTCGCAAGCACGGAGTCTGAGTGTAGAAAAGAAACTTTTAATGAAAGAGGGAGAGAGGTTACATGGCATTAGCTTAGGAAAATCTCATGAACAGTGTTCATAACTCCCAAGTAACCGTCCCAGCTCAAATGGATTGAGCAATGTCCTTTGCCTCTCAGGCTCACTAGTCCAACAATGTAAGGGTCCCATTCACTTACCCAAACTTTCTGAACCCCACTTTCTCCGTACCCACTTCAAATGTCCCACTTACAGCTCTGTCCAGTCAGTTGGGACCCTGACACATCACCCTGATGACTCCACTCATTGAGCCTGAGGCCATGCCACCTTTTGTGCTGCTCCTGTGGTCCGCCAGCCGCTTCTTCTGCTGGCCACCAGACGCTGCTCCTACTGGCCGCCCCATTGGTCATTCCCACCCACCTGCCCACAATTCGTTAGCCACCCTGCTGGCCGCCTGTTCCCACCAGCCGCTCTGCTGGCTGCCTGCTGTTGATTCTACTGGTCACTCCCACGATCCACTCTGCTGGCCTCGATGGGTCTGGCTCCAGGCCAAACCAGTGACCTCAGCTCTTAGTGATTTCAACTCTTTAGCCACCACCTAGGCTGGCAAAAGATTCCAGCTTCCCCTCGAACAACAAAAAAGACTCCTAATGGAGTCTGCTTTTGGTCTAGCTTTAGAACAAGGGGGGGGGGGGCAAGAAAGAGAAGGACGGCGGGCAAGCAGGCAGGTTGGACCCAGTCTTACAGCTCACACCTGGCAGGCATGGAAGCAGGATGGCTCAAGCCCCTTCCCCCCCAACAAAGTTCTCTCTACTCTGGAAGGGGGAGGCTTGTTTATCTGAGACCCCTTACAAGGATAGTGTTTCGCCTGCAAACACTGGTGTCATATTTTACAGTTCCCACATTTAGGGGTAGCATGGTTTGTGACTCCCACAGCAGCCCAAATTAGTTACATTACATCACATTCCATTCTAACAACCGATCCTCCATCAGCCCTGGCTGAATTGGATTTACATAACCACACCCCGGAACCCTTCCCCAGCCCAGCATGAGCCATTTTTACCTAAGTTAATTATCTTGCAGGGCTAAACAACTTCAGCTGACTGCATTGCAAGCAGTCCTTCAGACCCCTGGCTTACATAAGTTTCAGAATTTTATTTTTAGCTTTGTGAAAGTGGGGTTGGTATCCAATGGACTCAAGAAAGCTGAATTATGGCAGCATAATTCTGTGAATAGTCCAGAAGCGACACTTTTTTTTAGACAAATGCTACAGAAGCTCTTGCTTTAGTGTCACAGGTTCATCGTTTAATCCCCATCTTGTTGATCACGATGGCAGCCATCACACCATCCAGTACTATGCCCAGCCATGTGTTAATTTTCACAACATCTAGTCTTAATTTGAATTGGTTTCTTATACTGTGTGCACTTATTTTTCTCATGGTGGAGGCCCCAATCAGGGCTCCATTGTGCCCAGTGCTGTACATAGGTATAACAAAAACAGAGTTCCTGACCCAAAGAGCGTGTAATGTATGTGTAGCCTCTCCTGTTCACTAGCCCAGTATGAGGTTATTCAGGGGAAGCCTTGTGACTTTTTACACAACTCTGGGAGACTAAGCCTGAGGCTCCGTGTGCTGTGTGTTGTGTGTCAGTGTGTGCGTGCACCTCAGACCAGACCCACCCAGAGAAAAGCCTGGTGCTGGTGGTTAGTTTGTAAGGAACATAGAACAGTTTTCCAGCTCAGCAGCTCCTCTCTGCTTGCAGCCTGCATACTCACAGCTCAATCAGTGCTGGGACCCTGCGGGAGAGCAGAAGGTACATCCTGGCAGGAACCAGGACGTTCTCCAACAAGCCACAGTTAGTCCACAACTTGTAGTTCCCAGAGCTTCTCCTGAAGCAGACTGGACCTTGGGCTACATATGTCTGAGATGAGAAGCAACAAGTGGATTCAGCACACACTCAGGAGCAGTAGAAAACTTCATCTGCACCCCTACTTCCAAGACTCATCCTTATGTTGAGCAGTCCTATTTCTCATTAGGAATGTAGTTGATGTTGGAAAGTTGTGCTCCTTCACTATAGTACTAGAGATGTAGCTGTGTTAGTCCTGTTTTTTGTTTCAGCTAGACTATGTAGCACTTTAAAGACTAACAAGTTGGTTTATTAGGTGCAGAGTTTGTGGGCCAGACCCACTTCCTCAGATCAAATTGTGGAAGAAAATAGGCATGACCATAGATACCAAAGGGATACAATCAAAAAAGTGAACACACATAAAAAGGACAAATCAAATTTCAGAACAGCGGGGATAGGGAGAGGGAGGAGGTAAATGTCTGTGAGCTAATGATATTAGAGGTGATAATTGGGGAAGCTATCTTTGTAATAGGTAAGGTAATTAGCATCTTTGTTAAGACCCCGGCGTAAAGTGTCAAATTTAAGCATGAATGACAGTTCAGAGGTTTCTCTTTCAAGTCTGGTGTTAAAATGCATTTGTAGCAGTATGCAGGTAATCAAGTCGTTGAGACAATGTCCTTTCTGGTTGAAATGGCAAGAAACTGTTTTTTCTTTGTGATACTATCTGATATCCGTTGTGTGCATTGATTCTTTGGCAAAGCATCTGAGATGTTTGTCCAATGTACATAGACGGACACTGTCGGCACGTGATTACATAAATTATATTTCTGGATGAGCAGGAATATGTGTTCTTGATCTTATAACTGAATTGGTTAGGTCCAATAATGGTGTCAGCAGAGTAATTATGTGGACAAAGCTGACAACAGGGGTTTGTTGCAAGGAAAAGTTCCAGGGTTGGTATTAGTGTGGTATGTCCTGTGGTAATTGGTACGAATTGTCCTGAGGTTAGGTGGTTGTCTGTAGGAGACTATGGGTCTGTCTCCCAGAGCCTCTCGGAGTGTAGTATCCTGTTCTAGTATAGGTTGTAGTTTATTGATAATGTGTTGGACGGGTTTAAGTTGGGGGCTATAGGATATTGTATCCCTTTGCTATATATATGGTCATGCCTATTTTCTTCCACGATTTGATCTGAGGAAGTGGGTCTGGCCCACGAAAGCTCATCACCTAATAAACCATCTTGTTAGTCTTTAAAGTGCTACATAGTCCTGTTTTTTGTTTCACCTTCACTATAGATATCTCTAAGGTTCCTTTAAAAAAATTTCCTGCTTTCTACTTTCAAAACTCATACCAAGAGTACAGTTTTCTAATATGGTTTGCTGAATGGTAGGGTTGCCAACCCTCCCAGGTTTGCCAGGAGTCTCCCAGAATTGGACTTAATTTCCCAGAGGCTACTGCAGTCAATCCAGGAGATTTTTGGCTGCTAAAAGTCCAGTGGCATAGTGGGGCTAAGGCAGGCTCCCAGAAGTGTAGTGGGAAATGGGTGTTTGGGTTTGTGGTTTGATATTTGGCAACCTACTGAATGGGACAAGAACACACCACCATATTTGGTTGCTCATGTCAAGTCTGTACATTTGGATATCAGTTTAAGGCCTGGTTGACACTTAAAACGTAGGTTGACATATCTATGGCATTTGGGGGTATGAAAAATCCATACCCCATAATGGAAGTTATGCTAACCTACTCCTGATGGAGATGCAGCTAAGCTAAAGGAAGAATGCTTAAGTCAATCTAGCAACCATTGACTGGGGAAATGGCGTTCCAACAGCAATGGGGAAAAATATCTCTTCTGTCATTGTTGTGTGTCGTCTTGTGTCTATATTACACAAAACATAGCTCTGACACTGTACAGGGGTAATAGACATGGCCTCGGGATTCGTATCATCCGCAAAATATGTAGCTGGCATCAGCTTACCATAAGCTGAGCCTTGGTGGCGTCCACAGTGGGAAAACCTACAGGAGTAAACACTCCCATAGGCTTCCCTTAGTCCTGCAACTGCAGAGAGCGCTGCCCTCAGCATTCGATTTATGAGTCTACATGAGACCTGCTAAACTGAACCCCAGAAGACTGACCTCTGGAGCATCGATCCACTGGTAAGAATAGATGCGCCCTCAGGGTAGCTTTATCCTCTGCAGGTTTGGCACAGAGGGGGAAACACAACTTCCATCCTCTGGGGAGTCATGTGGGCACATTGCAATATTTGGCCTATCAAAAAAACACAAGATGGCTGCTGTTCCAACAGAGTCCTAGACACTGAAAGGGTACAGTACAGAGGTTAGAAATATTACTCAGCCACTTCCAATGCACTTTCCCCTTCCCTCCCTTGGATCAGTAATTAATCAATGTCTCTTCAATAGAGTTAACATCTGTGAAACTTTAAGGTTCCTAGCCCAAGTTAATGTAACACTTGGGGAAGCAGTGTGGACTAGTAGATGAGGGGGCAATTCTGAACCTCCCCAGAAGGGATGGGCCTGAAGGTGGAAGGGGCGGGGCTTAAAGCAGTCAGCACTTTGCACTGCCTAGACTGCGGTGATGGGTCCCCATAACCCTCAAAGTCACGTGGAGTGGAGCTCCTGCAGCAGTTCAAAGGGGCCATGGGCTCTGGGTCCCTTTGAAACAGAGATCCTGCCTCTCCCCCACCTGGGCAGGTGTGACCACACACCTCATTTGGAACTCGAGTGCAGTATCAGGCAGCAGCAGAGGCAAAACAAACAGAAAAAGCAAACATAGTACAGTACTGTGCCAAACCACTAAAGGGGAAAAGCATTTTTCTTCAGTAAAGTAGGGTTACATGTATACTGCAGGCTTCTTGCACAAGAACTTTGTGCAGAAGAAATTTTCTGCAAAAAAGTTCTTGCACAAGAGTGCATCCACATTGCCATGTGCTTTTGCACAAGAGATGTGCTTTTGAGCAAGAGAGCATCCACACTGCCATGGATACTCTTGTGCAAGAAAGCTCTGATGGCCATTCACAGAATGGCCATCAGAGCACCTGTGCTTTTTCCGATAGAGGTTTCTTGCACAAGAAATACCTGTTGTCTGTCCACACATGCCTTTTTGTGCAAGAGCTCTTGCGCAAAAAGGCTTATTCCTTGTAGAAAAAGGAATAACTCTTGTGCAAAAAAGCCCTGTCTGACTATCTACTGTACTTTTTCTTGCACACAAAGACGCGCTTGTAGTGTGGACACTGAGTTTTTGCACAGAAACTCTGCAGTGTACACATAGCCAAAGTGCACAGCTTACAGGGAACACTTAGTCCCCATTATTCACTCTTCAACTTACTTCACTTTTACAGTTCGTCATGACCTATATCCTTTCTATCTGTTGGGTCCTACCATGTCTACACTAGCAAAGGATTTCAAAATTACTAAATTCAATTTAAGAACTCTTGATTTAACAAAGTTGAACTAGCGTGTCCTCACTATGGGGAGGCCTCAAAATTAGTCTGAAGCAGGCTCTGTTAATGTGAATGCGCTACCTTGGACTTAGAGCCACAGGAAGCACTCTGGGGAGCCGTGGGAGGCCTCCCAGAGGCCAATTAGTTTGATTAAGCAGCACCGGAGCAGCCACTATTTTGGATTTACAAGTTTGGGAACAGCATTATTCCCTATGAAAAGTAGGACTACAGAGTTCAAATTCCGTTATTCCAGAATAACAGGCTTTGTAGTGTGGACGCACTACTTATAAATTCAAAGCTGGGGGAGTTATTTCGGAATAAGGTCCTAATGTATACCAGAGCTTAGATTCTATCAAGATATTGACTACTGCCTTCTCCCCACCAATGATGCATCCTCTTTTACCCACTTGTCAAACATCTTCACACTTTGTTTCATGACACCACTCATATGTGGCAGGAGCTCACTATAACAATCTGCAAGGCCACTACATTACCTTCCTTCCAGTTTTCCCTTACAACTCAGCTCTTCTGCAAAGCCTAAAAATTTCTTGACAGTGGCTAAGCCGGTGATGTGCTGCAAGTGCAGCTTGTTGCACTCAGCATGGGATTTACTTCTGCAAGATTCGAGTGACCATGACCATCAGCCCCTTCAGAATGAATGGCAAAATCCCCCTTTTCCCCTGCAGGGACAAGCTCAGGATGCAGGGTGGTACAGATATTACAGTTACAACTAGAATCTTAAGGTCCTTTGGGTAACATGATGATGAGTTCAATACAAAATATACAAACAGTCCTGACTACAGACAGATCAATGGTGGGCATTGAAAGCATACAGCTGCTTTTCCAGAGTGAAGAGACAAAAGCAATTGAGTAATGATTAAGAATACAAGAACGGCCACACTTGGTCAGACCAAAGGTCCATCTAGCCCAGTATCCTGTCCGACAGTCACCTGTTCTGTTCATTCCATCTGGGGGAACCTGGCATTGGTTAGTCACAGGACAGGATACTGGGCTAGATGGACTTTTGATCTGACAAAGTATGGTCACTCTTATGTTTCTCTGATTTGGAGATTGCTTCACACTGACCAAGAGAGAGTAAAGGAAACAGAAAGAGATCAGTTACAATTTGGGTGGCTATAAACCATAATGATCTACTGCTTGTTTGGCTAGTCCCCCTCTTTTGCAAGCTCAGAAACTGGTAATTGTGAGGTCTTTCACAACATACAATATTTTTGGGGCAGGAAATAAGCAGCAAGGAAAGACAGATATTGACCACAAATTCATGTGAGCTAACAAGATGTATTGAACTTTAATGGATTTCCCGTATGACATCACCCCCAACAAACTGTCCTCTGTCCACCTATTTTTAGTCCAGATCTAGTGCAGTTTGTGATGTCTTTGCTTGCTTCAGCATTTCCCATTTAAGGTACCTGATAGACAGAAGGGTTGGCATGTTTTCAAGGCCATTTAGCTTTGATCTCACTTTGTTTCCAATGAAAGGTAGGATAAAAATCCCACCAATTTCAGTGGCAACCAAGTTAGGCCTATGACAATTTTTTTTTTAAACTGTTCCAGAAATGTATAACTAAAGAGCGAGTTTGGGAGAAAACACTCTTCTGCTAATGTATGGAGCTTGTCTCTAGTTAATGATAAGAAGAAGTGGACTGGTCACATTTAAAACTAGCAAATATGCAAACATAAGTACCACTGATAAGGCCTATTAGCCTAACAGCAGTTCTAATGATTAGCATGTGGGGTACTTCATCAGTTTGTCAGTATTAAGTGTTGCTTTAATAGTCCACTTTCCCCATTTAATTGCGTCTATTCTACACTAGCAAAGGATGAGGCATAATTTAAAGATATGGTATCACTTTTAAAATTAACCAGTAATATATAATTAAACTTAAATGAGAAGGCGATTGCAAGAATCCTAGGAAGCAAGATCTGTTTACATTTCATAGGGAATCATGCAACAGCTTGAGTTTGAGTACACACCAAAGCCTGGTGCATATTACCATGATAGATGGCCATAAACCACTGTATGTTGGTCTGGTGGTACACGCAAGTCTACACTTAAAATGTGTCTGATTTAAGGGGCACTTTGGAGTAACATACACAGTGACACCATCTTCTCAAGTGGCATAGCAGCTGTCCCACAATGCCTAACCCTGACCACAATTGTAAATTCCATTGCTCATGGGTACCAAAGACCAGACGGTCCCTTTTCAAGAAGAGGCACTCCAGAAATTGGGGATTGTCCAGCTTGGCGAGCACACCTAGCAACTCCATTGTTGCACGATAACCCACACCCCTAGGCTACATCTACACTGCACTATTTTTGCAGTAGAGACAATGCAAATGAAATGCTCATTAGCATTCCTTGAGCTCTCATTTGCATATTCTCTTCCAAGCCTATTTGCAGAAGAGGCTTTTACACAAAAACAGTGTAGATGGGGCCATTTTGCACAAAAACCCCTTTTTGCGCAAGAACCTTTATTCCTCATTTTTTGTGCAAAATGGCCCCATCTACACAGATTTTTTGCACAAAAGCCTCTACCACAAAAAGGATTGGAAAAGAATATGCAAATAAGAGCATGAGAAATGCTAATGAGCACTTCATTCGTGTTTTCTTTTCTGCAAAAATAGCGTAGTGTAGACATAGCTGTAGTGTGGTTCACTGTCCCATGCAGTGGCACCTAGACCACAGCAACAGATAAGAACAAGAGACCTCTACAGCATGGCCTGAGAGCCATCTGGCTTTTAGCTGAAAGGGTAGAGGCTCCTATATTAAGCTCCAGAGGTCCCATGTTCAAATCTACCTGGTGGTGGTTAAATGTGCAATGCCCGAGTGATCATGCTGGCTCAATGCTCTGGTATGGTGTAAGTGGGAGATATTGCATCTCCTAGTCCTATGGAAATTATAGGCTGTTCAAGCACAGCTAGCGAGCAGCCTTAGAAATGTGGATAGCTACAAGCAGATTTCACAGGGGATACGGGAGAAGGAGTACGATGGGGACCAGCAGCAATGCCACGTAAAAGAGAAAGAAGGCAGGAAAGTTCCTCACAATAGCAGGACCAGTGCCCCAATGTACACTTTCAACAATAGTGCAGAGTTGTGCAGGCTTCTGGCAGATTCCAGACAGCAAGAATGGCTATGTGGGTTTGTGGGATTTTTAAAGTAGGCATGACAATTCTGGGATGGAGAATGTTTCATGCTGGAAAGTTGACTCCAAGCTCCTAGTCACCCCTCTGTAGCTCATTTCTGCCTTGCCACACATTGCCAAAGTGTTCCAAAAGAGAACAATAGGTTGCACACTAGGATATTGCCAAAATGCACTTTGCACCAGCACAAGTACTCCTGGTGAGTATATGTGGCATCAATGCAAGGCACCAAATATGCACACACACAGTTGATGTACTAACTGTGTTGGCTTTATGTCAATATAACTCACATAAACCAAAGTTAGTATCAGACATGGACTAAGTTCTGGTTCTGGCTATTAACATTCACATTAAAACTGGGTGTCCCCATGAGAATTTGACATTTGTTTCCCCCCCCCCCCCCCCCCCCCAATACAAGATCAGGGTGAGCAATTAACATCTCAAAAAAGTTTGTGAATGGAACATGTGGTCTGTATTTATTGTATAGGATCAATTGAGACATTTTGCTTTGTGTATATAGTTTTACTAGAAATTAATAATAGAGTCAGACAAATGGAAGCTAGAAGGGACCTCTAAAAGTCATCTAATCCATCCACCTGTGAATTTCTAAATAAAGTCATTTGTCATTTTCCACTTAGAAAACATCAATTTTTAAAATTCTCCCCAAAAATGTTTCAAGTCACAATAGGAAATTTGTCAAAACCAGTGTTTGATACCAAAAGTTTTTCATGGCAACGACAACCATGATCAATGAAAAAAATAGGTGGGACTTTTTTTGACAAAACAATTGCTTTGTTGTTCTCAGTACCATAGTATCTGCCTTCTACAACATGAAGAACATCTGTCTTGACCTGCTTATTCTTTTCCTCATCCTCTTCCCAAAAGGAAAATTGGGTGCGATGTGGAGCAGCGATAAGTATTTTTGTTTTGTTTAATATGCTTATCTTAGCGAAGTCCAGGATGGAAACACACACCGTGCATTTGGAACAGAAGATGCTTATTCTTACACAGTAGCATGAATACTACACAATACAAGATTTTTGAACCACCACTACTAATGGTTAGAAATGCAAGCTTTTCTTCGGAATTTTCTTCCTGTGTTAATTTTTCTTTTAAATTTCCCAAAAATATTGTTTTAAATGAAAGCTGAATTCAGGTTTTAGTTTTTATCACAACTGAAATATGCTTGTTTTGGTTTTCATAATGTCATTAAAAAACTGGAAAAATGTTAGAAACAATTTGAGACAAAGAGGCCATTTTCCATCAAAATGAATATGCAATGAAAGGGTTCCTCCCCAACCCCCTTACTGCCGCTATACATCGCACTACAAAAATGCAACCACATATTGGGTTAGAAGACATCTGCTACCATATGTTCAAGTTTTGCACAGAGGGTGGGGGATTGGATAGATAAACCCTACGCTGGCATGGAAGTGGCTAAGGAGCTGCTTTGGGCTAGAATGGCCCTATTGCATTGCACCTGTAAATCACCAGGACAGGAGGAGGAACTAAAAAGAGGGAACACCACTGAGAGGAAGGCCACCCTGGGAAGGTAATAGATGACTGAGCTTCTCCGGCTCTTCAGAGAAGACTGAGCCTGCAGAGATGCTGCTCCTACAGAAGGCCTGTTCAGAACCTCCAAGCTGAGGGGGAAAGAACTGAGGCTGGCACTGGAGCTCAGACAATTCAGAAGCGAACATTCATAATCCCAGAGCCCCAAGGCAGTAAGAGGCCTTAGAGAGAGCTGCTGACCATTTTTTGCTTTACTTTCTTTTGCTCAATCCCTTTGGATGATGTCTACACTACGAGTTTTCTTGGCAAAAAAATATGCTAATGAGGGACTCATTTGCATGAGTCAGTCTCATTTGCATATTTTCTGCCAATCCGTTTTTGCACAAAAACAAGCAGTATGGACTCTTTTTGCGCAAAAATCCCTTTTCCCGAAAGATCGGTATACCTCCTTTTTTGGGGCATAAGGATCTTGCGCAAAAATGGATCTGCAGAAAATATGCAAATGATACTGCAACTCATGCAAATGAGTCTCATTAGCATATTTTTTGCAGAGAAAACTCGTAGTGTAGACGTAGCCTGAATCAACTCTCCCTGACAACTATCTGGGAGCGGAGGGAAGACTTCAGGAGCAAGCTATATTTACATGAACACATTTTATCTGCTGGCTATCAAACAGGGTGAGTGATGTTGCTCCAAACTTGGCTGGGGCTGGCTTACAAATCACTAAATGCAGCGGTAGTAAAATGCTGTTATCAATGTTGTCTTTATTGTATGAAGAAAGGGGGACAGCTGTGCTTAACCTCTCCCAAAAGAGGGGATGACCAGCAGGTAGCAGAAAGGACCTTGTTAAGCCACCGAGTGGTGTGTGATGAGGAAGCAGGGAAGGACACAGTAAAGGAACTAGGAGAAGTAAAAAACCATGCAGCAGAAAACTCTGCCCCTTGCATTCAGGGGTGGGTATCCTGCTCTACATTCTGAACCCATATTGAACCTGGCTCTGGTTGCTGCCAGCAGCACCTTGCAGAAGGGTTACATTGAATAAGACTTTTTGATGGCATCACTTGTGTCAGAGGGACAGTTGAGAGGCTAAGGCTAGAAGGGGAGCGTTGACAAGCTAAAAGCTGCCCTGCAGCTCCTGCTGGGATGAGTGGAGTAAGTGGATTTACGTTCATGTGCACCCCATGTAGTTGAAAGGGGGGTGTCTTTGCACAAACAGATGTGCTAAGCCATGTCTCCACTTGCCATGACAGATCAATCTCCTGGCATTTGATTTAGCAGGTCTAGTTAAGACCCGATAAATTGAAGGCTGCTCTGTTTGGCGCTGGTACTCCTCGCAGTTGCAAGGAGTAAGGGAAACTTATTGGGAGCATTTGCTTCCGTTAGCCTCGCTTTGTGAAGACGGGCCACACTCAGCTTAAGGTAAGCTGACTCCAGCTACATATTTTACATAGTGAGAATTGTGTACCTTAACCCGACCTTCCAGCTCTAGTGTACACCTGGCCTTGGATTACAATGTATTTGTCACTATTTCTTTCGGTCAGTGCTTTGACAAATTACTCAGATTTCCTGGTTATTTTAAAGGCACTGGTCACCATTCATATTCAATCAACTCACCAAATATACATGACCAATATCTTTTCCCTTATGTCCTCTAATTTCCAATCCTTTGCAAAGGTAATAATGCATAAAAATGTCAAATCCTTTACCCAAAAGGCTACTACTATTATCCTTGCATCTTCTTTGATATTTCCATGTGGGACCTTGTCTAGTTATATTAAGTCAGTTAAAGACATAGTCTTAAGTTTAAAAAGTTTCATACAGTAGCTTTTTCCGCCCTGGGGACTGGGCTGAAATCCAGCTAAGTGACTGAAAATCATTAAGCCTGATTGCCAAAGACGTTTGCAAGAAACTGAGCTCTAGTGTCCAGTAGAAAAGGACTACATTAAAATATCAGTGTTTGGACATTGTGTGCAGTAGGAATACTAATGCAACCCACACACCTAGCGTGGTTACTGAGTACTGCAAGTGGCACCTAGACCACTGCAACAGTTAAGATCAAGAGACCTCTACAGCATGGGCTGGGAGCCAGCTGGCTTTTAGCTCAGAGGGTAGAAGCTCCTATAGTCAGCTCCCGAGGTCCCAGATTCAAATCCGCCTTGGTGGTGGTTACACTAGCAGGCCAGCAGAGTACTCTAGGATTCAGGGGAAGATGTAACAAATGCACAGGTCCCAATCCTGGTGGAATAAGGCTGGATTCATGGAACAAGGTATCTGGACCTTGTGCCAGAACTGGGACCATCAACTCAAAATTTTGATCGGTGATCCTGTAAGGGTGGAGACCAGTCACAAATGCCAGAGTGACATTATGACAGGGGAATAGTCAGTAACACTGGCAGGAAGCCAGTAGAACCACACAGTATATATGGGGAGGGCTTTGATTGTTCTGAGAACCCCTTGGGTTCTGGGATCCCCTTCATCAGACTGCATCACTCCACCTTAAGTCCTGCTCCATCACTGGTAGACTGCTTTTTTTTAAATGTGGTTGGAAGGATATGGGGGGTTGGGCCTTCCCAAATCACTCAATATTGGCCTAATTGCGTTGCTATTGAAGACAAAGGCAGAACTCCCACTGCCTTGACTAGGCGGAGAATCAAATCATTAAGTGCATTGCGCTTTTGATAAGCCAGTCCTAAATTCTGATAAAGATACTGGTTATGGCTTTCATCCTCTTAGGAGAAATGAAAAAAAAAAAATCTTTGCTGATAAGAAAAGGCACTATCATATTGCCAGCGCATCTAACTCTTCACTACATCACAAGCTTTTAACAGTAAGTTTAAAAATGCAAACAATCTCAGAAGTTTAGCTTACCAAATGGGTACATCTATGGCTCTTGGCATTATATTTATATATGTTAATGTATTCACCCTTAATAATAGTGATATATGTACAATTCACAGAGAGAAGCAGCAGGCATCCATTATTTACTTCTAAATTAACAAACTAATCGGACACACACCCCTGGGCAACACCACTTTGTTAGCAAAAGCCTCTTACATAGTTTTCAGTGGTACAATTCCAACAATGTTTATGCTCTACTTAGTGTAATTGTTTTTTTTTTAAACCCTTATTCTCAATTTTCTTTGTAAAGTTGTGGAACTGAATGCATTATCAGCGTGGTACAGCAATATCTGTCTGGAGGTAGTTTTGTCCTTTCTGTATATGGCATGAGAGAGACACAGACACTGGAATACTGCATTCCATTCAGGTATACCGAATTTTTTTTCCCAAGAGGTTTCTTGATTATAAGCAATTTCCTGGGATAAAATATCAAGTACCATATGCCTTTTTAAGGCAATGGCGAAAGGCATAACAAGAACCAATGGATGGAAGCAGAAGTCAGGTAATTCAAATTAAAATTCAGCCACAGTTTTTAATTACATGGGTGATTAACCATTGAAACAAGCTACCATAGGAAATGATTCATGCTCCAGCTTTTGAGGACTTGAAGTCTGGATGCCTTTCTAGAGGTATTGTTATGTGCTAGGTTAAGCCTTGTTACGGGTTGAGTTAAAACATTTAAACTGATGGCTATGTATGCATGCTCCATTTAATGTGGGTGTAAGGGACAGTTAAGGGGCCTCACTTAAAGCAAAGCCTAAGACTCTGGCCACAAACTAGGACCACGTGGATAAAGATTTCCACTGGGTATTGTGATAAGGTAGGGGTGTGCAAAAGGCTAGTTTGGTAGGCAGACAAGAACTAGAATCAAAGGCAGAAGAAGAAAGCCAGGCAGGAGCCTCTAAGCAAAGTGACTCCTGGAGAAGTTTAGAGAAACTTGAGAGTCAAGGGATCAGGCTGAAAAACTTGGGACTGTAAGCACATTCACAGAAGCAGACATTTATACATACCTTGTGAATAAACAAGAATGCATCAAAGAAAATACCAGACTTCATCCATTTCTGCTCATAATGGGAACAACCATAGCCTCAAATTTTATTTCCTTGTACCAAAAAGGGAAAACAGTTTTCCTTAGTCAAACACAAATTATTAGACTCAGTAGAAGAGAACTGGATGAAATTCTTGGCCTGTGTTATATAGGAGTTCAAACAAGATGAGCTAGTTGTCTAACACTTCTCTCTCTCTCCAGGCATCTGAAGTGGGCTGTGCCCACGAAAGCTCATGGTATCATCTACGGGTGCATCTAGACTGGCAAGTTTTTGCGCAAAAGCAGTCACTTTTGCGCAAAAACTTGCCAGCTGTCTACACTGGCCGCTTGAATTTGCGCAAGAACACTGACGATCTAATGTATGATTGTCAGTGTTCTTGCGCAAATACACTGACCCTCCTGCTCGGGAAAAAGCCCTCTTGCGCAACTGCTTTTGCGCAAGAGGGCCAGTATAGACAGGTAAAAACTGTTTTGCGCAAAAAAAACCCTGATGGCAAAAGTGGCCACTGGAGCTTTCTTGCGCAAAACTGTGTCTAGATTGGCACGGATGCTTTTCTGCAAAGTGCTTTTGCAAAAGCATCCGTGCCAATCTAGATGTTTTTTCCACAAATGCTTTTAATGGAAAAACTTTTCCGTTAAAAGCATTTGCTGAAAATCATGCCAGTCTAGACGCAGCCTACATGTTTTGTTAGTCTAGTAGCACCTTAAAGGCTATTTGTTGGTTTTAAAATTTTTCCTGTTAGACTAACCCGGCTACCCCTCTGAAGCTAGTCGTCTAGGTCATCTTCAGACCTAAAATTTATTAATCTTCATTATAAGAAAATTATAGAACTGTACCTATCAAACTTATTGATTGGCCAAAATACCCTGACACCAGGTTTGGTTTTTTACTCCCTCTCCTCCAAGTCCTTGTGGTTAAGGTACTAAACTGGCTCTTAGGAGGTGTAGGTGAAAATTTTCAGCTTTCCCCAAATATCGTGGGGTCCTTGAGTCAGTCTCTGCATCTCATCTCCCCATCTGTACAGTGAGACAATCATATTTCCTTTCTCCTAGTTGCCTGTTTAGTTCTTGGTTCAAGAAAGTGCTATTGGTGGCTGGCCTAAATATAGCTCATGCACACATCTCCCACAATGCAAGCTTAGAACACAAGTTAATGGATAGTGTTCCCATTAACACTAACAAAAAATGGGGAAAAAAATAGATATGGTGAAGAGAAACTCAGGATTTGGGGTTCTAGTCAGTCATGCCTAGTAGATGGAGTAGTGGTTGATGCGGGCCACAGGACCAGAATTTGGCCAAGGACAACCCTGAAACCAAAGTCCAGGGAAATATCATGGGTCAGAACTGGGGTCAGAGTTCATGGACAAATCAGAATCCTAATTGTAGTCAGAGCCAGGAAGCAGGTCAAAGGCTGAAGACCTATTGGAAGCAGAGTTCAAGGGTCAGGAGATAGGCAGAGGAACAGAACAGATCAAGTACAGGGCTAGAGCACAGTTAGGGTATTGCCTGGACAAGGCAGAAGTGGCCTAGAAAAAGTTTCACAAAACCAGGAACTGGCTCAAGGACAGGCTGGAAGCATAAGGGACCTGTGACACTAGAGCAGTAGTTCCCAAAGTTTTCGGCATCACGCCCCTTTTTGATTTTTGAGAAACCCTCATTCACTGCCCACCCCACGCAGAACACCCAACGCCGGACGCAGCCGGGAGAGCTGGTGCCAGCCGATAAAGCAGCTGGGATTGGGGCGCGGGGGGGGGGGGGGAGCAGAACAACAACTCGCTGGATAGGTAGGGCCAGTGACAATTTATTTGCAAATTCATCATTTGCTTAATGAATATTCAAATATGCAAATAAATGTTACCAGTCCTCCAAAAGCTTGTGAATGGGTTTACTGGTCCCCAGTATCAAAAAGATTGGGAACCTCTGCACTAGGAGATTGCAGGATGGGTCCTACCATTGCACAGACTAGCTTGCAGGTCTGGCAGGGTTGTGAAAAAACTAGTGCCTGGAAGTCATCTGACCCATGCACCTGCCCAGGGACAGGAAGCGGCAGCATGCCTGAGCCCTGAGTCACTCCAGGCTCTGTTGGAGAGACGAGTCATGGGAGCAGCCCTGGTCCGGCTGTGGGTTTGCCTCACAAAGATAAACCCTGACTGAGAAGTTGGTGATGTGATTCCTTTGTACACAGAACCCTGATTTGGAAGAGGAGATTGGCCTGCTACCCTAGACACCAGTGTTCTCTGTAAGCTATGTACTTGTGCAGACAGGAGACATTCCAAAGCCACCAGGCTAATGAGCAGAGTCCAAAAAGCTATGTTTTCTTTCTACTAGTGGTGCACACTTGCACATGCCCTGGTGCACAAAAAATTATTCGTCACATGGACGGAAAAGATTACAGGAGACATTGCCAGACATGCAAGTTCACTACATTCTGAACTGCCATTGATTTCCTAAATGTCTTTGAGGATCCAGGCTTATGACCCAATGCATTTCTTCTGGCTTCTAACATGTATGGGGCAAATCCTAAAATCCTTACTCATTTCTGATTCAGTCAAGCACCTACAGCCTCCAGTGTAAGAACATTCGGAGCTACTACAGCCTGCGATATTTGGGTATAGCTTGGGTGAGGATTGTGGTACGTGCACGGAACTGTTTACCACCAAACTACAACAGTCACTGAAGCAGCTATAGATATAGAACCTAATTATCATTGTTCAGTTTGCTTTAGAAAGTTCTCAGAGCTGTATGTTCCATTGCCTTGAACCTTGTGCAATCATTTACACAAAGAAAGGAGCCCGACACAGGTGTTAGAGGATTATTATGGGTAGTAACTAAAATATGCTACCAAACCACCTTTTGCACGCACTTCAGACTGTTCGCACAAAATGTTGTGCAAGGCATTGGGGAAACAGGCCAGCTCTTGCATTGACAACAAGTTCTTAGCAACCTGGGCTAGTGATTGGACCAGAATATAGAATTTGGGACCAGATTTAAGCAGGCAAATTTCCTGTCAAGAAAATGGGAGTTGCACTAATTTGTGTCCAAGGCTCTCAGGCCTTTATGTTCCACTACAAATAATCAACCTCTAGTTAAGTTAAAGAAATTGGATGCCTTCTTCCCATCCCCTTCCCCACTCCTTCTCCTGCTATATTTAAGAAAGCAAAGATCAAGATAACAGAGAGACCATTACACATGGTCATAAAGTGTGGCTGATGTTCTTTTCCAAGATGAGCATATCCTATAACTTATAGGACCGAAGACAGCTATAACTATTTATGTTAAAATGTAAGTGAAATAATATGCACTATGTAATAAAATCTGAAGTTGCGAATCATATTAACAGAAATGCCACATTAATATGATTGTTATATCAACAGAGATGAGGTGCAAATCGCATAGGATTTGCCTGTTCAGTTATAGATCACTTCCAAAAAAATCTCATAGTTATTGAAGCAGGTCCAAACTGTTACAAAAACATTTTACAGTACAAAATTGAGACCAGGCCTTCTCTCAATACAGTAAAACTCTGTTTATCTGATCCTCTGTTATCCAGCTTGCTGTGTTAACCGAATAAACCAGCACCCACAGAGGAAGATAGAAAATGGATGTCACTTCCACTACTGAAGTTGTCCCATCTTTTCACCCTTGTAAAATAAATGAACAAAACATTGCTTGAAAGCACTAATAGTTTGTATATTGCATTAAGTATGAGAAGAAAGTGGGGGGTAGGTTTGTGCTGTTCTGGGAGGAGATCCGCTAGTTTAAAAGCGACACCATATCTTAAAATAACAGACAGAGAGCTCTTTGCCTGTTCTCACAACTATCCAAATTTCTGATGATCTGATCTGGCCCTGACCCCAATTAAATTGGAAACATGGGGTTCTACTGTATATAAAGGTAGACAAAACATGAAAACAGTCAGGGCATGTCTAGACGACATCCCTCTTTCAAAAGAGGGATGTTAGTTAGATCAAAATTGCAAATGAAGTCTGGATTTAAATTTTCCGTGCTGCAGTTGCATAATGGCAGCCACGTGTTTTCAAAAAAAGGGCTTTTCGAAAGTAAAACTGCTGTCTAGACGGGGTTCTTTCAAAAAACCTCATTCGAAAGATCCTGTACTCATTTAAAAAAAAAAAAAAATATGAGTACAGGATCTTCCGAAAAAGGGGTTGTGTTTTTTTTTTTTTTTTTTTTTTTAAAAAAGAACTGCGTCCAGACAGCAGTTTTACTTTCGAAAAGCCCTTTTTCGAAAGAACATGCGGCTGCCATTATGCAAATGAAGCATGGGAAATTTAAATCCCAGCTTCATTTGCTATTTCAATCTGTCTAATTTACATCCCTCTTTCAAAAAAAAAAAAAAAAAGGATGTAGTCTAAACATGCCCTCATGTTGCAAAATTAAGGACTTGTAAGAGTTCTTGTTCAGTCCTGAGTCCCTGCCCAGTGCTCGGGCCTGTACATCCTAGCCCGGCAGCCCCTTTAAGACCAGGGTCAGAAGGCGGGCCAAAAAACAAACAATTCCCCACAGTCAAACTGGCAGCCCAGGCCCTGATTCAGGGCGGGGCAGGCAAGCAAACGGTTTCTGTAGCCCAAAGCAAAAGTCCAAAGGGGGAGACTACCACCCAAATGCAGAGGGGGGAGAGGGCGGGGGAATGGGGGGCAAGAGGAGACATGGGCCATCCCTACCCCACTACATCCTAGCCTAGGGCCATACCAGTGGCAGTCTCACAGCCACTGGGGTCAGCAGGGGATCCACACCGAAGCCTGCTGACCCAGCTTAAAGGGTGATCAGATCCACCTGATCATCCATTGCTTCCCCTGGGCCACTTCCAGACTCCCTCTCTGGTTGGACCTGTTCCGCTGGTCGGGGCAGGTCCCCAGGGTCTGTATGGTCCCAATCGGGGGTAGGAAAAAGGGGGGGGCCGCGGCCGCCGCCGCCGCCGCCTCCTCCTCCTCGCCAGGGCCTGGTGTCCGCCTCAGCCAGCTTCTCAGGTTAGGTCTCCACTCCCTCCAACAGCCAGCTCCCTACTGAGCTGCTGGGCCTAGCTTTTATACTTCCTGCCCCACACCCAGGCTGCTGTGGACTTAAAGGGGCAGGCTCCAGCTCAGCCCATCCGGGCTCAGAGAGGGGTTCTCCCTCCTCTGGGTCAGTGAGGGGACACCCCTGCTCACTTCAGGACTCTAAAGTTAAAAAAAAAAAATGCTGGTATTTAGGTTTTCTGGGTAACCTTAATGCCCTCCCAACATATGAATTATGATAGTATTTTCCCTACAGTTCCCCTTGCCTCATTCAGTGCACAGGATTGACAGTGATCACTGAATGAGCAGCTACTCTACATGCTGTTTTCTTTTCATTTTTCAAAGTGTGGCCCTAAGACTTATTTATTGCAAACTAATCAAACCTGCTCTGGAGACAGAATTATTAATTTCCTCACAGACCTTTCTGTTGTGTTCAGGCCTACATTATCTTAGGGCTTTTCAAATATTATAGCATTTATCTTCACAATCACCCCTTTGAAATGAGGGAGTATTATTATCCTCATTTTACATTAAGATCAAATGTATCCATTACTTTTGGATGCCCAATTTGCTCCGACTAGGAACTGATTTTTTTCAGGCCATTATGTACCAGTTTACATTTTCAAAGCGCAGCCCTCATTGACTTCAGTTACATTGACGAGCGCTCAGCTCTTCTACAAATAAGCCCAAACGGCAAAAGTCAAGCACCCAGAAACTGATCGAGAAATAATCAGTGGCCAGTTTGGTTCAAGTGACTTGCCCAGCACCATGCAGGAACTCTGTGGCAGAGGCATAGATAAGATCCACTAGTTGAGTGCCTGTTAAAAGCATCACACACACACCATTCTTGCAGGCCCATTGAATCATAAAGCTTTGAGTTATTCTTTGGGCTGTAAGGATGTAGAAAACAATTATAATTTGGCTGGGAATGGCTAACCGCAGCTAGTGGGAACTGGAAGGGACCCTGCCTGTAGACACACAACTTTAACAAACACTCCTAGTGGATTACACTAATGGGGTGCACAAGGCCTGTGGGCTGCAGATTGCCCCCCACTGTGCGAGAGGGTGATGCTGTATGTGCCTACCTTGAAAAGTTTAAAAGTGCAAATATTTAAAAAGCATAATTAAAAAAGCAAACAAAACCCACACAGCCTCACCAGGGCTAAGGTAACCTTACTGGGAGTCAGACAACACAACTGAAAGTGGTTGTCTAGATACCTAAGCGTTAGATTTTGGAGCAGTGCTTGTCAGCTGTCATACAGCTTGTTTTAAATCTTGTGTGTACCACAGTAAGTACGGCCAGTCTGATTTAAATTTAAAAAAAACACCCTGCAAATCTTGTATATGTAGTGGCTGCCTGGAGGTGATATTCACACACACCAACAGCATTTCAGCAAGGGGATGTTTGTGATAAAGCATAGAGAAAAGGAATACATTTCTTAGCAGGTTTTTGTAGTTTTCTGTGCAGATTCATGGGTAAGATCAAAAGGAACCACTGACCATCTTAGTCTGACCTTCTGAGAAATCATCACACAGAGGCTTAACAGACCCAGTAAAATTAGAACTGGCAACCTGCAATTTCTAAGACTCATGTACTAACAGGAGCTACTGACCTTTAAGCCACCTGCCTTAAGTTGACCAAGTGCCCATATTTTTAATGCTATGATTCATCTCTTTCATCATACAAGGACACACAAGTAAGGCTGAGTATTGCAAAGCTGAGTGGAAGTAATAAGTTTTGAAAAAAGATCTAAAGGAGGCTGTTTGTTGCTCTGTAAAAGGCAAGCTCTGTATTTACATGAGTGCTGCAGTGTCTGAGAGGGAAGCAAGTGGGAAGATGAGTGGAGATTGCGGAGAGCAAGCAGTGGTAGAGGAAGTAGGGAGAAATTAGAGATGTAGGCATGTCAAAACTCTGCAAGGAGGAGGGGGAACATGGAGAGCTTTTGGGTGAAGAGTCAAGAGTCCAATGTGATGGGAAACCTATATGGGGTGTAGGCACAGGACTCAGAAGGATTTGTAGGGAGATGGAGCAAGTGAAAGGATGAGAATTAGGACAGGTATTCTGCCTATTCCTAGACCTCCTTCCCAGTGTTCTGCAGCTGGACAACAGGAGTGCAGGAAACAGATGGCAGGATTGCTGACAAGGAATGAGCTAAAGAGCCCTACGTATTATATGGCTGGGCAGGGTGTCAAAGAGAACGTACAGGTTGAACCTCTCTAGTTTGGCACCCTCAGGACCTCACCGGTTCCGAACAGAGAATTTTCTGGACCATGGGAGGTCAATATTGTCTAACAGCATTACCAACAATTGCACTGCTTACTGGGCTCTTAGGGTATGTCTAGACTACATGGCTCCGTAGACAGAGCCATGTAGATGAGTTTACTAGACACGGAAATGAAGCGGCGATTTAAATAATCGCTGATTCATTTACATCAAAATGGCCGCCGCACTGTGCCGATCAGCTGTTTGGCGGCACAGCGGGCAGTCTGACGCTGCGATGACAACGGAAGCCTTTGTCGACCGCCCGCAAACCTCATTCCACGAGGCATAACAAAGCGGTCGACAAAGACTTCCGTTGTCAACTGCGGAGCGTCCAGACTGCCCCGCTGTGCCGCCAAACAGCTGATCGGCACAGCACGGGGGCCATTTTGATGTAAATGAAGCGGCGATTATTTAAATCGCCGCTTCATTTTCCTATGTCTAGTAAACTCATCTACATGGCTCCATCGACGGAGCCATGTAGTCTAGACATACCCTTAAATGTAAAATGGCAATTATACCCCTCAAGTTTCGAAGATATTTAACCCAGCCCACAACAGCAGCAGCAGCAGGCTTTTCTCCACCTCCATAAAATAAAATAAAATAAAATAAAATAAAATAATATCTTTCTCATTGCTGTATTAGCTGTAATAAACAACTCTCCTAACCATCGCTAAGAAATGCATATTTTCCTATGCATTTGACCCTCGATAACCCATTAATTTCAAAGATTATCTACTAAGAAAGAGTAATAGCATATGAGTGAGTTAAACTGTGGAGAGGATTTAATTTGCATAACTACATATGCAAAATGAATACATCAATAATTCTGTAATTTTTAATCTAATTTTTGTAGAAACGTTGTAAAAGTTTATGATAACATTAATTTTACCCCAGAAATACATATCAATTAAATGCACAGATACAGGAAACTGACGTTGGAATTACATTATTTTGTAACATGCCAATGTTTTAACTTCAAAGCCAGTGCAGAGGATGCAGTTTAGCAGCAATTCAATAAAGTTTATAAAACACAATCCTAAAATAATTGAATTGTGTATTACCAAGACTTGTAGAGAAAGAAAGGTTAAGGTTGAAGTGTCCAATATCTGCAGATAAGGCAACATGAGCTAGTGGACAGGGGACAAGGTGGAAGCCAAACAGTATGGGATCTGGTCCTAGCTCTGCCACTGATGTGCTGTGTGAACTTAGGCAAGTCACTTTGCCTTCCCATTCCTATTAGATTGTAAGTTGCAGAGACCATCTTTTATTGCATGTTTGTTCAATGCCTAGCAACAGAGAGCCCTGATCTTAGCTGTTGCCTCTGAGTGCTACTATAATACAATCAATAATCATAATAATAATCATGGCATCAAGAGCTATGAAGACCTAAGAGATTTGGTGTTTTTATTGCTGTAGGCTGTATACATTACACCAATGTTCCCGGTATGCTAGTAGTAAGCAGTAGGGGCATTAGTATAAACTAGTCAACACTACCTGCACCCCTGTTGTTGTCTAACCCTACTAGAAGGCATGGTGATGAAAATGACAGTAGTTTGTGTAGACTAGGGCTCCCAAGCATGGCACCAGCAATGGAGACATGCAGTTACTGATGAACTAGAAGTAGAAATTAGCTGGAGAGCTTCCCCCTTCTGAAAATAGGAGAAGCTGTAGGTAAGCGCAGTCACAGCGAGGGGCTTCAGCTGTGGAGCCCATTTCTCCTCCTTGCTCTGCCAGAGGCCAGGTTTGAAGAGCATCCGGGCATGTCTACACTAGGAAGCTGTTTCGAAATAACTACATTAGACTTATCTCCTGATTTGACAAAATCAAAATAGCGTGTCCCCACTACAGGGAAGCCTTGAAATTAGCCTGAGGCAGGCTCTGTTAATGTGGACGTGCTACCTCAACTTAGAGCCCCAGGAAGCACTGGGGAGTAACTAGTTTGAATTATTCTAGGGAGTAGTTATTTTGAAATAGAGGCACCGGAGCGTCCACATTAATGCTATTTTGAAATAACTATTTTGAAATTAGTGTTATTCCTTGCGGAAAGCATGAGTACAGATTTTGAAATAAACATCCCATTATTTTGAAATAACAGGCTTGATAGTATGGATGCTTCACTTATACATTCAACCGATCGGGGTGTGTGTGTTATTTTGAAATAATGCCCTAGTGTAGACCAGGGCTTAGAGTGTACATGAAATGCTAATCATTTGACGAAGCAAATTTATTTCTCAGGTGATGTGGAGGCTGTCCAGAGTTTTTGGGGAGGATGGAAAGGGAGCTGTTGGTTTTGGGATGTGGTGAGGCGTTTTGGAACTAACATACTAAATGCTTCCTATAGCAACTGGAGATCTGGGTAGGTAGCTTTATATCCTGAAACTAAGTTTGTGCTCACCTGAGTCTTCTCACATAAATACCCAATGTTTAATTATGTGTAAACCTACCCCGCTCTTTCCTCCCTTTGTTACTCCGGAGAAGGCAACGCTTAACTGGGTGCCTGGCCACCTGATGTTGTTGACTATAAAGGAGATCCTGAGAATTTCAGTGGTGAAGTCGAATAGTTGGAAATCCTCTATCCACCACCATGCTGCAGACCCTTACTCCTAAAGGAATTTAAAATTGGTGGTGCGCCCACTGGGCTGGCCCTTCCACATACTCAGTGTCAGCTTGGGGAATACTAATACTAATACTAATACTAATACTAATACTAATACTAATACTAATACTTTGTGGTATGGGTCTAACTCAAAAGTATCAACTATCAATTACATACATCTAATATGCTTACATTACAGTTAACACCTTTACTTTGCAACCTAAAGAAGCAGGGCAGAACAGATTCTGATTAAATGTCAGCACTAATTCAAATCCACTGAGGGCAGGTACATAAAATCAATTAACAAATATAAGATACAGTAATAAATGAAACGTATATAACTGGCATTTACACAGCCACCCTTCACCCCACTCCGGAGTGCACACTCCTCTGGATGTCAGAGTCCTGGACATGAGCTTGTATGTGAGCAGGTTTGAAGATTTGAAGCTGCCGACAGCAATGTGCAGGTTCTGTGTATCAAGATGCACTGTCCCTCTGAAGATTGGAGTTGGCCCCACCACATGCCACCAGCTCTGGGTCCCGGTTCAATGGGACTAGCTACCTTTCTGCTGTGTCCAGAGTCACCCATCCATAGGATGGTTTGGAACGGCTACTCTAGGCCCCATGCTTTTGGGGGCTCCGCAGCAGCCGCCCCCACCACATGCCACCAGCTCTGGGTCCCGGTTCAATGGGACTAGCTACCTTTCTGCTGTGTCCAGAGTCATCCCGTCCATAGCATGGTTTGGAATGGTCACTCTACGCCCCATGCTTTTGGGGGCCCCGCAGCAGCCGCCCCAACCATCCTGTGGATGGGAAGGACCTGAAGGATTATGGAGGCCTTACACCGAGGCTGCAGCAGGGGTCTACGGAGCAGGCAGCCTGCTCCTCAATGCCCCACCCCCCTTTCCCGGCCCACTGCACTTGACTTCCCAGCAGCAGCAGGAAGCAGAGCATCCTGGCCTCAGGATACTCCAGTGCCTGCTGCACAAGAGGCTGGAAGAGGGTGGCGGGGCATAGCGGAGTGGAGCAGGCTACCTGCTCCAGCTCCGCCGCCCACATGGTGAGTGAGGGAAGCAACTCCAGCTCTGCCCTGCCAGGCCCCCATAATTCCCCAGGCTGTGTTGCTCAGGGGAAGGAGCAAGGAGGTGAGGTGGGGGTGGGGCTTTGGGAAGGGGTGGAGCAGGGGTGGGGCCTGCAACAGTGGAGGGTTGCCCCGGGGCCCAATCCTGGAGCATGGGGGGAGGGCTTGCTCCAGGCCCCTTTCCCCTCAGGACGGCTCTGGCTGTGCTCCTCCCCTTACAAGTACTTTCCCAAAGAAGCGTGATGGTTACTCACAGTTCCTTTACCGCAAGCCCATGCCAGTCTCCTCTAGGCACAGCAATCTTCTCTCCCCTGGCTCCAGGGAAGCCTCCAACCATCTGTGAAACTCCCTGCTTAATCAAAGCCCCAGCAGGATCTCAGCAGCAGCTTCTGGCTTTCTAGCAGTAGCTCCTGATATAGAGAGAGCTCCACATCAGCAATTTGGCTCCTCTCCCAAAATGGAGTTCTCCCTGCAGTGCCTGGAAGAGAGAGGTTTCTCCCATTTCTCCCTATGACATCATGGGAGTTATAGTCTCCAAGGCTAGATGGCAGTACTTCGTATCTTCCCAACTGGAACACTCCCAATAAATTTCAGAGGCCATCTGTATGGCTCAGCTCTACAGATGGATGGAGAACTCCTGGTTAAAGAAAAAACTCAAGTTAAAGGCAATTAGCTCAAGGCAGTTAGCTCAAGGCACCTGTTTCTGAGGCCCAACCACAAAAGGGCGACAGAGTATGGGCAACATGTTACATTTACACATGCGTGGTGCACATAAACTTTCCTGATGTGTATTGGGATGTCAAGTTCAATGCCTACAGTTGACTCAATTGTTGGCAGGGGTCTCATACATGCACAAATTAGACCAGTGGTTCTCAACCAGATGTTCAGGGTCATGTTTGGTTCACTGGGGTGCACAGCAGAAAGCTGAAACCCCACCCCGCTGCCTGAGGCCAAAGCCTGAGCTATTTAGCTTTCCGGGGGCCCCTGTGGTATATGGCCATGGGCAATTGCTCCTCTTGTCCCTAATGCTGGCCTTGGCTTTTAATCTACTGAAAAATTGGGGTTCTAGCACAGCTGGGCCAGTAAATATTTACACTGAGGGATTCCTCAGAAAGAAACAGTTTGAGAATCGCTGAGATTGGTCACCCTATTAATATTTTAGCACGGATATGTGCCCCCCGGCCCCCATTTCTTAAAACTCTTGCAGTTCTTTTATTTGCTCCGTCGCTTCACCTATCGTCCCTGCTATTTAAATCCAAGTGTTATTGCAGTATAGTGCTCTTGTAAAATTATATTTTTCAGACAATTGAATACTTATGAATAATAATTTCAGTGCCGAGCTATCATGTAGCTGTATCGCTTGGAAAGGCCTTCAGAGGCAAAGTAGTCAATATTTCTATGAATATGGAAACCATTAATTGTCTCAAGGAAAAATAAAAGCTATCAGATTCTTCCGTCATTTTAATATCTATCAAAAGGCCCCCTTTTCTAGCGTTTCTTCAGTGGAGAGACAGGAAATGAATTAGAAAGTCTCAGTAAACATTAATAAAACCTGATAGACAACAGTGACACAGGCCTATGCACTGCAATAGAATGTAGCGGCTGAAGCGGTTTCCACTATCCAGGTTGATAGGAGCAGGATAGATATAGATCATCCTAGACTGCCAGGACAAGCACAAATCCGGGAGGCATGTGAGCCGTCCTCCGGGCTCTGCCAATGACACTGCTGGGTGTGGCTGTAGGCAAGTGATGTCACAAAAGAGCGAAGTTTCAGCAGAGTTTCTCCCTTCCCACAACAGAAGGATGGTACGTCAAGCCAGAGTCCTACAGCACATTCATAGACTGAATTCCAAAGCCAGGCCAGTAAAGCCTTTACAGTTCACCATACTAATGTTTGTCTGTGTATATATAGTAGGTTTAGGGGCCAGGAAGCCATGATTGAGCTGTAGCTGTATCAAATCTGAGCAGCAGCAGCAACACATGCTTGGTACTGTCATTCAGGTAAACACTGTCAATGAAGTGTTACTGTAAGCCCTGATCTACACTAGGGCTTTTTTTCAAAATAACCCCGCTTATGTCAAATGTATAAGCAGAACGTCCACACTATCAAGCCTGTTATTTCAAAATAAAGGGACACTTATTTTGAAATCTGTACTCCTGCTTTTCTCACAGATTAATGTTAATTTTGAAATAGTTATTTCTAAATAGAGGTAGTGTGGATGCTCTGGTGCTGTTATTTCAAAATAACTACTCAGAGTAATTTGAACTAATTACTCCCCAGTGCTTCCTGGGGCTCTAAGTCAAGGTAACATGTCCACATTAACGGAGCCTGCCTTGGACTAATTTTGAGGCTTTCCCATAGTGGGAACACACTACTTCGATTTTGTAAAGTAGGGAGTTATTAAGTTGAATTTAGTTATTTCAAAATAGTTTCTTAGTGTAGACATGTCCTAAGATTGCACTTCCACTATCTTTTATCCTTTCTGTTGGTTTTCCGTCTGGACATTGTGGATAATAGTACAGAGAAGATTAATTGGCTTGTATCTGTATAGCATTTTTAACATGACAAACTATAAATGCTAAAGATCGTTATTACAGACACTGGGGGATGGGGATGGTGAACAATATTTCTAGGAGATGAAGACAGAGTGAGTTCAGAACCACAGACATATGATATTCAGTTACTTCCCATCAGCTGTTCATAGAATCATAGAATCATAGGGTTGGAAGAGACCTCAGAAGGTCATTGAGTCCTAAAAGCAGGACCAATCCCAACATCATCTTCAACATTGCTTTCTCTGAGGAAGTGGGCTGTGCCCACGAAAGCTCGTGATACCATCAGTGGCTACGTCTAGACTGGCAAGATTTAGCGCAAGAGTTTTTGGCAAGAGTTTTTGCATTAGAGTATTTGAGTAAGAGAGCGTCTATACTGGCATGTGCCTTTGCGCAAAAGATTTCCGGGCCAGTGTAGACGCTCTCTTGCACAAAAAAAGCTCCGATGGCCATTTTAGCCATCGGGCTTTCTTGCGCAAGAAATTGATGTTACCTGTCTACACTGGCCTCTTGCTCAAGAACACTTGCGCAAGAGGACTTATCCCTGAGCGGGAGCGTCAGAGAATTTGCACAAGACGCACTGATTTCATACATTAGAACGTCAGTGTTCTTGCGCAAATACTCGCAGCCAGTGTAGACATAGCCTACATGTTTTGTTAGTCTATAAAGTGCTACCAGACCATTTGTTGTTTTTTAAGTTTATTGCTTTCTCTGTTCTCCAAATAGCTCTTATATGGCTAAAATACTCCAGGACAACAGCCTTCACCCCAAATCCAAACCAAGTCCAAGATCATATCTGAAGCTCGTAAGACCTTTCCCTCCTGCCCCTTTGACCTTTGTGACTGTGCTTCAGAAGACAGCCTGTCCAGATGCAGGATATACCAGGTGTCTTGTGACTGAGAGTCTGGTTATAAGATTGCCTCACTGAATTTGAAGAACCCAGAGAGATAGATGGGATATGTATTCAATCATAAATTGGTATTTATTCATATTAAGTCTCCCCTTCTTTCATGACTCACCTCAAATGAACCATGACAGCATAGTGATGAAAACCCACAGTCAACAGCTATAATCCAAGTTGGAAATGTCAGAACCAAAAGGACAGCCCCTGTCCTCATGAGCTAAATGAGGGTTTGGGGTTTTGTTGTTGGTTTTGTTTTTGTTGTTTTGTATTAAATAGTGCCTATGAGTCCGACACATGGATCACAATCCACATTGTGCTAAGCACTGTCTGCACAGACAACAACAAATAACAAGAAGAGGCAGTCCCTATTCCGAAGAACTCACATTCCAAGTAACTGTCACGGCTAGGCCAATGAACGAGGTGTTGTAGCAGCTGAGATGAATCTCAAGAGGGAGAGATGATCACAAGTAGGCCAAAGTGCTATTCAGAAACATGTCACTCTATAGCATATAATTTTAAAAGTCATAAGTGCTCAAGTCCATAAAATATGCTCTGGCATTAATAGTACCACAGATATGGCAGAGATTGTCTCTCTTGACTCGGTCTCATCAGTCATAGCCGTGGCTACCATAAAAACAAGACTGAATGATAGCTACTAATAATACCACCTAGCTTTATATAGCACTTTCCCATAAGGAAATCTCAGAGTGAAGGAGGAATGAGTTTCCCATTTCAAATATGGGAAATGGGAGAAGAGAGAAGTGATGTGGGGCATGTCTACACTGCACGCTTATTTCAAAATAAGCTATTGCGGAATAGTTATTCTGAAATAGCTTATTTCAAAATAGCACATCTACACTGCAGGGAAGCCTCAGAATTAGTCCGAGGCAGGCTTCCCTAATGTAAACATGGTATCTTGATTTAGAGCCCCAGGAAGAACTGGGGAGGAATAACTTAGAATGGCCCTGATGAGGGGCTATTTCAACATAGCAGCAGTGGAGCGTCTACACACACCTTATTTCGAAATATCTATTTCGGAATAGGCATTATTCCTCGTAAAATGAGATTTACAGGTTTCCACATAAGCTTGCATTGTTATTTCAAAATAATGCTAATTATCTCATGCAGTGTAGACATACCCTTGGTCACCCAGGAGCAAACCTGGGAATAGAAGTCAGGTTTCCTGAGCACTCATCCAGTGCTCTTCCCACAACACCACACCATCCCTCAATACCCCCCTCTGTACTCCTGCCCTCTGGGTACATGTTTCTGAAGCAGGCAGGTGTTGGTTCAAATCCCCATTCTGCCTGTTTAGAAGTAAGTCGCAGTGTGATCTACCCTAGAGAGGTTGTAGAAACTCCATCCTTGGAGATATTTAAGAGCAGGTTAAATAAACATCTATCATGGATGATCTAGATGGTGCTTAGTCCTGCCCTGGGTGCAGGGGACTGGACTTAATGATCTCTTGAAACCCCTCCGATTCTATGGTATAGGCAGTAGATCGCTAAGTCCTTTTCTACAGTAGGAAGTTACTTTGAAATAATTCCCCTTGGGTATGTCTACACTTGCACCCTATTTCAAAATAGGGATGCAAATGTAGGCATTTGAAATAGTAAATGAAGCCGGGATTTAAATATCCCGTGCTTCATTAGCATAGCACCGCATCTGGGCGCTATTTCGAAATCGTGCTATTTCGAAATAAAACACCCTGTGTAACCACGTTATTTCGAGAGAAAACCCTTCTCTCAAAATAACTGTTATTCCTCATACAATGAAGTTTACCAGTTATTTTGAGAGAAGGGTTTTCTCTCAAAATAACGCGGTTACACAGGGCGTTTTATTTCGAAATAGTGTGATTTCAAAATAGCGCCCAGACGCGGTTATGCTAATGAAGCATGGGATATTTAAATCTCAGCTTCATTTACTATTTCGAATGCCTACATTTGCATCCCTATTTCAAAATAGGGTGCAAGTGTAGACATACCCCTTATTTCAAAATAACAAGCAAAGTGTCCACACTTCCAAGCTCATTATTTCAAAATAATGGGATGGTTTATTTGAAATAGTAACTCCTGCTTTCCATGAGAACTAACACATTTCAAAATAGTTATTTCAAAATAGCACTAGTGTGTATGCTCCAGTGCTGCTATTTCAAAATAACTACTCCCAAGAGTCATTCAAACTAATTTCTCCCCAGTACTTCCTGGGGCTCTAAGTTGAGGTATCGCATCCATATTAAGGGAGCCTGCCTCAGACTAATTTTGAGGCTTCCCTGTAGTATAGACACACTATTTTGAAATAGTTGTTTCAAGAGTTATTATTTCGAAATAATTTCCTAGTGTGGACATGCCCTAAAACCGGTTTCTCCAGTACTGCTCTGTCTGTGTCTCAACCTTGATCCATGAGACTGTTCTCTCAGGTCTTCGTCCCTATGCAACTCTTCATCTTTCTGCCTAGACTGCTTCTATTTGCCACTTAGTTGGTGCTTTTTTGACACATGTGTATTAGGAGCTAAACTTAAATCAACCCCAAACTTATATAAATTATAGTATAGCTAACCCTAAATTTTGACCTCTTCTAAATATATTGATTTTGAACCAGCAACCTAAGTTTGAAGAGCACTATATTGTATTACCAAGCCTCAAAGCAAAGCAAGCACTGAGATACATGGTTATTTGGGATATGGGCTACCAGCTCAAACCTCGTGAAACCGGGTTTACCGGAGCGGTCGACAAAGGCTTCCCTTGTCGACCACACCGCATCTAGACTGCCGCGCTGTGCCGGATCAGCTGATTGTCGGCACAGCGCGGCCGCCATTTTTATTTTAATTGACTATGCCGAGTAAACTACTTTACATGGCTCCGTCAACGGAGCCATGTAGTCTAGACGTACCCATGATTATAGCCCATGAAGAAATATAGAGCAACCACAATTTTTCTAAAAATTGCACCTGCTGGCATTAGCCTCTGGGGGCTATTCTTGAAGTTGGCAATCTCCCGAAACCAAAGCCTCTTTGTCCACAAGGCTGTTGAAAAGCCAACTACACTGGCTCTTACATAATCACTGGATTATCTGACACCTGGGGTGGACAATAATTTTTTATGGGGGTCTACTCAAAGAATTTGGAAAGTGGTCGAGGGCTGCCCTCTTACATGGTATTAATGGAGGAGGTGCAGGGTCTGGGATGGGGGTTGGGTGCAGAAGGGAGCTTGGGGTAAGGGAGGGAGTTTGGGTGAAAGAGGCAGTTGTGACCTCCTGGGGCACTGGACTGGGGTCAGAGGGTTGGATTGTGACCTAGGGCAGGGAATTGGGGTACAGGAGGGGACTGTGATCTGGGGCAGGGTATTGGGGTGCCAGATCTGGGAGGGGATATGGGTACGGGGGGGCAGAAGGTTGGGGAAGGGAGGGACTGGGGTGCCAGAGGTAGGCTCTGCCAGGAGACTTACCAGCCAGCATCCTGTTCCTAAATCAGCCTCCCTGCCTGCCCCTCCCCCACCGCAGGCTGCAGCCATGTGCTCTGGAGCCCTTTGTGCTTTGTGGCTGCCTGTTATTGAAACAGGCAGTTCCCATAGGCCAGTTTCTGTCCAGAAACCAGCCAATGGGATTGTGATGGGGGTTGGAGCAGCTCCTAAATCTTTCCCCCTTCCCCTCCAGGCTCACGATTTTTAAAGAAAAACCGCCCTGCAGCCACGTTTCTGAGTGGCGTGCAGGTGGGGTGAGGCAAGCAGGGAGCCTGTGCCTGGAGCTCCCCGCCGTGTTCATGGGCCAGATCCGGTGGCTTGGTGGACCAGATCCGACCCACAGGCCATATTTTGCCCATGCCTATCCTACACCATATAAATCTGCAATTGACAGATGACACGGGTGCTAAATCTTTCTTGCACTGTTGCAGCATTAATGGGAACCAAGAATCTGGTCCAAGGATATCTAGGATCACAATCTGCCTTCTGCGGTGGACAGGAATTTTTATAAAACAAAATAAGAATCCTTTAGTTGTAGTTCTTGAAAGCAATAAGGACAGTAGCTTAAAAATACAAAACACAGTTTGTTGCTAGAATACAACTCAAGTGCAAATCTGGGTGATATTTGGTCACTTTGACTGGAACAGCATTTGCAGTTATGAAAAATGACAGCAGCTACCAAGGAAAGTAAAGAGATGAAGTTATGTAATGTAGCAGCGTAATTCACATAGCCCTGTCATAGCTCTGCTGGATTTCAGAACTCCCTTCCCCTTCCTTTTCTTCAAGCATCTTTCTTGTTTCTCTCTCTATCTCTCTTCATTGCTCTTTTCAGATCACTTTGTTTTAAGATTGCTTGAGAAATTTGGGGCACAAACTCCCAGCATAAGATGTAAGGTAGAAGATAAAAGCTGTGACATGGAACTGAGGATACTTGAGATCATCAGATGCCACACTTACATCAGATTAACTACCCAGTCATCAGGTGGCTGAAAGCTACAGCAAGATGCTTTGATGCAAAGAGGCTTAGAAGTTATGCAAAGGTCCCTTTATAGCCCAGAAAGAAGAAATCCAACCAACGGAAAAAGCTAAAGTAACCATAACACTTGACTGTTACTCTGCAAAAACGAATGTGCTCTTCTGCATGGGAGGACCGTCTGAAACAGAGGAGGTGCTGTTGTGACATCAGCTACTGGATATATTTCAACAGATCTTTTGTTTGGGCGATGGAGGAAGAAGTGAGGTGTTTATTCAATGTTACTGTTAGAAAAAGCTTAGTCCTGTGCCTAATGAATAGAGCCGATCAAAATTTTTTTAGTTGAAATTGAAAATATCAACGTGTGAAAACAAACTTGTGGTTTTTGGATGAAACCTGAGTTGAGGGGTTTTCTGATCCAGAGTGGTCAAAATAAGATAGCAAACACAATCCTAAAATTACTGCTAATTTAGTGGTTATTTAGTGGCTCAGTTAGGATGCAGGAAATCCAGATTAAAGTTCCTTGCTCCAGTGACATAGAGTAGGGTACCGGTGGGCTTGTTCATTTAGCTGGTACCAGTTAAGATCTCTGTTGACATATAGAAGTTATGCCTGTTTTCGCCTGCTGATGATCTAGTCCAGCAAGTGTTCAGTGGACTCTGTTGACCCATTGACTCCAATTTGCTTATACACAGGAGAGAACATGCCGAGTTCTGTTTTTTGCCAAGGTAGCTCTGTTGACATTCTTTGTTCACCTTCTTGCTCCGATGCCTAGTATTCAGGGATTGTGGTGATCTGTATCTTTCCAACCTCTCCCATACTGATGGTAGCCACCCATAGTGGTGATTTGTATTCAACTACAGAATCGGCAGGGTCAGTCCCTGAAAGGTAGCTGACTTTTGGGGAGAATTGGTAGTGTTATAAGTAGCGGAGCCAGCAGCTGCACAAAGAGAACAAATGTAGGGGTGTAACCCTTCCTGCCAGCAAATGACACACCAATGTATTACAGTAAATAGGTGTTATTGTAACAGGTCAGTGGAGCCCACCTCATCAACATATGGGTTTTCCTTTCTGTGTAAGAAGTATCAAAACCAGAAGCAGGTGTGTTGTTTTGTATAGAAGGTGGTGAACTTTTGGTAACCTGAAGGTTTTTAATCAAGATTTGAGGACTACAGTAACAGAGTCAGAATTATTGCCCTACTATAGGAGCAGATGGATGAAATTCTGTAGCATGCATCAAGCAGAAGATCAGACTAGGTGATTCCATGTAGCCTGAGTACGGGAGTCTATTACATCATTCAGAGTAGCTCACAGGGCTGTGGGAAGTCAGGCCTAATGGTTGAAACAGGCGTTCAGACTGTAGCTTAAGCTGAATTATAAAAAGCTGGTTAGCTAACTAGGATACTTAAAAGCAGTGTCAGCCTAAACAAATGCTAGTAAAGCAAACTGGGTAATTCCTTCTAAAACTGCTAAACCAACTTCTAGAACTAAGCATAAGATTGAAAGTGTTGTGGTCAGGTGACAACTCTAATTCAAGATTATGCAGTGTACATATGCCTAGGTGAAGACTGTTACAACAGTATGAGATAGATTTGTTACAATAGCAACATAAAAGTCAAATTTACAAGTGCATGTGATAACGCTAGTTTCTTTATCATTAAGTGTATTTACAGTTATGGAAAACATATGGTCAGTCATGTAATGCATAAAGAGGAAAGTAAAATGAGCAGTATTTAGAAAAGCTCGAGCTGGAAGTAATGTGGGTTATGCCACCCAAATGAATTTGCACAGAGGAGAGAGGATCTCTGAAAACACTGTATATGTGCTTTGTTTTTTGTGATACTGTATAAATACAGGCAAAGCTGATATACAGAACCATCCATCAGTGTAGAAGGGTATTTTGGTGTTTGCAGTCCCAACATACAGTGAAACCTTTGTTATCCGGCACTCTGTTAACCAGAAAACTTTGTTAACCGGCATTGCCCTCAGCCACAATACTGTCACATCTTCAGGCGCACAGGCCTGGCTTAATTTACCACGACTGGCTTAACAATTTTTTATTTAAGAAGTACTAATCATCTTTAACTCAAAACAGAAATGTGAGACCAACTGCCTCACACTACAAAACTACCAATATTAAAAACTTAAGTTTTACTTTTATTGTCCATTGGTTTTTCCTAGGTTGATGGGACCCTCAGATAACTGGAATTTTTAGATAACCAGAACGCCCTAATCCCCGAGCGTGCCGGATAACACAGGTTATACTGTATATAAATATTCAAAGAATATTAGGCGTTATGTGGTTCCGTGCAGCTGTTACAGGAAAGAAGGCTGAAGGGTCTATCCTCACACAGCCATACCCAACCTAGCTGCTGTAAGAGGCTCCTGTGACTTCAGCTTATTGATAGCAAGACAGTGGCATTTTGTAATGCTAATACATTCTCCATAGGATTTAAATATAGGGATTAGTCTGAGAGGGACAATAGACTAAGAGGTAACAAAGAAAGAACTCACACCAAACTATGATGACACAAATAAGCACAGTTTAAAGATTCTTATTCATGAACAAGAAATATAAACTCGGTGTTACTTTTCTGTTAGGGCATGTCTACATAGCAGGGCTGAAGCCGAATTAAGCTATGCAACTTGAGCTATGTCAATTGTGTAGCTTAAGTCGAAATAGCTTATTTTGGCTTTTGGCGTTGTCTACACAGTAGGAAGTCCAAGTTAGAGCATTCTTCCCCTGACTTCCCTTACTCCTCGTAAAATGAGGGTTACAGGAGTCAGAGAAAGGAATCCTCCAGCTCAACATTATTTTGATATTATGTTGGACTAATCGCTTGTTGTGTAGACACAGGCTATGTTATTTCGGAATAACTAACGTTATTCCGGAAAAACACTGCTGTGTAGACATACTCTTAAGCTGTAAAGAAAATAACTTTAATGAGCTGAGTGATGGTTAAATCAGCCCTGACACAGGAAACATGCAAACATCTTCTAAAGATTATGGTGTTCAATTTATCCTTACATTTGTCCAAATTCTATAATCTAGCCCAGGTTTTTTTTCCTCCCTAGGAAAAATATTTGCATGTCTTCATGCTATTTCAATGCATATCTTTTCTTTTGAAATCAGGATCTCAGTTATATCTCACAAAATTAAGTTTGCCAATTTTGTGTATCCTTTAAAGTTTATCATAGTTCCAGAGCAACTGCACCCATGTCCCCCTCCATGATTCACTCCAGAAGTGGCCCGTCATGTCTCAGGTCTCCTGCTATCACAGGGACCTGTGTACAACTCTGTCTTAGGGTTCAGTCACCACTGCAGGGCCCCCAGCTTGCTGCCCTAGGAATTAGTGCTGCACCCTCTTCTGGTGGTGTCTCACCCACTATCACTTTTGTTCCTGGGCCCGTGCCACTCTCAGTCTGTGGTATCCTTTTTAGGGACAGTGCCCTCCATACTTCGTGTTCTCCCATTCTGGGGAACCTGCAACCTCCGTCCAGCCACTCCTTCAGGGGCACCTGGAACTGCTTCCCATGTTGTTCCAGAACCTTCTTCTGCCCTTACCTCAGGGCCTCAGCCTGGGGGCTCTACCAGCCAGACAGGAGCTCTCTCTAGCTCTCCAGCCCCGATTATAACTTTCTCGGTCCCAGGTGCTGACACTTCTCTCTCCTCCACGGAGACTGGTCTTCTCTCGAGCTCCAGTCAGCTACTGAACGCTGTTCTGCAGACCTTCTTATATGAGCCTGCCAGGCTATGATTGGCTGCTCCTCTCAGTCCCTTTCTAATTGGCTGCCTCTAGCACAGCCGCCCTGACCCTTTTCTGACAGTGAAGGGCAGATGCCCCATCACACACTCCCTTCTGTGTGTGTTTGTGGTAGGGAAGGCAGCCAAGCCCCCTGCCACACACTGCAATATCCCCAGCAAGCCAGTCTACCAGCAGGTCAGCATTTGAGCTTTGTTTTCTCTCCAAGGACAGTGACAGTGTTTTTACTGGAGATCACACAGCTCTTTCTCTGCAGAGCATATTTATTCCGTGAGGCAAAGGTATCCCAGAGAAAAATAGAGTTCGTGTATACTCACAAAACATATTATAATTTGCTTTCCACATGGGAACCCTGGTAGGCAGGGTGGTCAACAGGCCTACCAAGCCCTTGACATGCCAGGGGTGGGGGGAGGCTCCATGCTCCTCAAAGGGGCAAGACCTTGGACAGAAGAGGTGGGGCTGGAGGCAGCTAGTTCTCAGAGCTGCTTGGAATGTGCTATACTGCTCCCCTCCCCCCCAAGCCATCTCTGAGAGCCACCGGGATCAAACCACATGGTGCTCCAGTGGTGATTTAAAAGTCCCGGGGCTCTGGCTGTTGCTGCATCTGTAGTAATGGCAGCAGCAGCCTGAGACCTTTTGAATAGCCTGGTGTCTGAGCAACTGCCCCTTTGCCCCACCCTTCTCCCCTACTATCCACTCTAACCCTTCAGCAAGGGTTGGGGTTCTCAGAGAAGCAAAGGTGACATCCATTACTGAATCAATAGGAAAACCCTGAGACTGTTTAAATCCATCCTTTATTTGTCCCATGTTCATTCTTTGTCTCTTGGTCTTTGGAGAACCCAGTTTGAACCAGTATGTGTGAATTGTCACAAGGGGGTGGGAGGTATCTCTCTGCAGCCATTTACAGTCTTCAAGATTAAGTCTTAGTCACCTTAATCACTCCCTTCTCTCCACAACCAGTTTTTAATTTCTGGAGGAGTTGCGGCAACCCTCCCTCATGGATTGGAGCACAGTCAAACATAAGTTTAATACAATGGCTCTCAATGATATTACATGGGTTTGCAATCTGCCACATTTATGTCCTAAGAGCACAATATCTGAATTCCAATTTGTTCCACAGTCTAGGTGAACAATATTTTCATTCTTCTTTTGAAGCACAGAATTTCCCTGTGGAGTTGTTTAGCTGTAAATGTTGATGTGCCCAATTCCTCTCTACTTTAAACCGAGTGGAGTAGTCTCCCCTTTAACTCAGCTGTTTTGGACTGTTTTCATGGCTTTATAGTTTCTACTTGACATCCTCAATCTTCAGAAAAAAATCCTCTTTCCCAATATGTGCTTATGCTTGGGATTTGGGACAGGGCTGGCTTTACCATGAAGCGAACTAAGGCGGCTGCCTCAGGTGCCAGACTGTGGGGGGAAGGGAACGCCACTAGGACCCAGAGTGTAGAAAATTGTGTCTGCTGCTGGTGCATTCTCTCTGCTCTAGATGCACAGGGATGGTGGAGTGCTGTGCTGGAGGAAGGAGGTCACAAGAGACATAACAGGCAGGCAGGAAAAAAGGTGAGCGGGAATAACAGAAATACGTTACTGGCGTGAAATCCCCAATGGTGACAAAGGGGAGAGGCCCTGGCTTATGTACTCAAAAACCCAGAATGCTGCATACTGTTTTTGTTGCAAACTCTTCCAGTCTAATGTTCCAGCCACATTGGGTTCTATAGGAACAGAGGACTGGAAAAATTTGGCTAGAAATCTGGCATGCCATGAGAAGGCAGCAAATCACCAGAGAGCATTCCATAGGTGGAAAGAGCTTGAGATGAAACTAAGGTTAAAGGCCACCACAGATGATCAGCATCAAGAGAAGATTGCATCAGAGTCTCTTTACTGGCAAAATGTTCTGAAAAGGCTCATTGCCATTGTGAGAATGCTTGCTACCCAAACCTAGCACTGCGTGGCACTTCAGATCAGCTGTATGTGCCAAACAATGGAAACTTCCTTAAAATTGTGGAGCTGATGGCTGAGTTTGATGCTGTACTCCAGGAGCATCTAAGAAGAGTCACCACCCAAGAAATGTACACACACCACTACCTTGGAAAACAATTCAAAATGAGATCATACAGTTACTGGCAACAAAAGTCAAACAGAAGATTGTGGCAGATCTGAACTCAGCAAGATATTACTCTGTTATTCTGGACTGCACACCTGACATCAGCCTTACCGAACAAATGACTTTAATGGTGTGTTTTGTAACAACAACAGAACCTAGTGAAAATGTCCCTGCAATGGTGACTGTCAGAGAGCATTTTCTAGAATTTATTGACATTGATGATACTACAGGAGCTGGTATGACAAATGTGCTTCTTAAAATGCTGGAAGATACGCGAATTGCGATAGCTGACATGAGAGGTCAGCGCTATGATAATGGTGCCAACATGAGAGGAAAGAACAGAGGAGTGCAGACACGAATCGGAGAGTTAAACTCTCGAGCTTTTTTGTCCCATGCAGTTCTCATTCATTGAACTTGGTGGTCAGTGATGCAGCATCAGCTTCTAGTGAGGCTGCTGAATTTTTTAATGTAATTCAAAGCATCTCTATATTTTTCTCTGCATCAACTCATGGATGGCAAATTTTGAAGCAACATCTGGGAACATCCTCTCTGACACTGAAACCACTGAGTGCCACATGATGGGAAAGTCGAGTGGAGGTGATAAAGCCTATCAAACACCAAATTGAGACGATAGAGGATGCCATAGTTGCCATTCTGGAGGATAATGCTATGACAGGAACTGTTCGTGGGAGAACAGTGGCAGAGGGAAATGGAATCACCAGAAACATACATAACTTCAAATTTCTGTGTGGCTTAGTGTTGTGGCATGACATACTGTTTGAAATAAATGTTGTAAGCAAGAGACTCCAAGGTATTGACCTTGATATATCTGGAGCAATGGAACAACTGGACAAAGCAAAGTCATACCTACAGTCTTACCGGTCAGATGAGGGATTTCAAAATGTTCTGAAGCGTGCACAGAAGTTGGCAGAGGAACTTCACACTGAAGCTATTTTCCCACCCATTCAAGAGTCACCGAAGGAGAAGACATTTTGATTACAAGGCACGGGATAATCCCATAAGAGACCCCAAACAACAATTGAAACAGGTGCTAGATTGTGCAATACAGTCCAGTTGAACAACGTTTCATGCAGCTCAAGGAACACAGCAGTATATTTGGGATGTTGTATGATATTCCAAAACTGCTCACTATACCTGAAGAAGACCTACACCAGCAATGCAGGGCACTATAGACAGTGTTGACACATGATGACATGCGCGATATTGATGCGAGTGATTTAGGTGATGAACTGAAAGCCCTTTCAAGATACATTTCAGCAGGATCAACTCCAAAGGCTGTTCTGGAATATATGTGCACAAATAAGATGACCAGCCTCTTTCCAAATGCTTTTGTTGCTCTGCACATACTTCTAACACTTCCTGTAACAGTTGCCAGTGGAAAACGCAGCTTTTCCAAGCTGAAGTTAATAAAAACACATCTACACTTCACAATGACACAGGAGAGGCTGGTCGGCCTTGCAACCATTTCAATAGAGCATGAGCTGGCCCAGACTGTGGACCTTCAGGAAGTAGTTCAAATCTTTGCAACCAAGAAGGCGTGGAAAGCACCACTTTGATTATTCAAACAGATAAAAATGCCAGTGTTTACTATGCAGACAAGAAAAGTTACATTTGTTGTTCAGGCGTTTGAAAGTTAAGTGTTACTTAAAGTTTTTGAACAAGGTATTTTAAGTTGTTAGTTCTCCTTTATTGGGGTAAATAGCAGAGCAGTACCATGAGAGGAGCAGAACAGGAAGAAGGCAGAATTGAGACCTTTCAAAGTTTTGGCCCAAGCAAGGGAGCATGGGGGCATCATTTGAACTCCCTGCCTCAGGTGCCAAAATGTTGTGGGCCGGTCCTGATTTGGGTCCAGCAACCAAACCCTAATTGTCTTATGAAGGATCCTTAATTAAGGGAAAAAATCATTCTCCTTCTCTGGAGAGGAGAATCAAATCAATTATGTGTCCTTCTCAGAAGAAGTTACCCCTTTTTGGATAGAATGAAGCTGGCCCTAAACTCAGTATCTTTTGATCTTTAAGATACATTGCTACTACATATCTATGACCAAGAATCTTTGTATTCATCTTTCTTCCCTTCAGATGAATTGGTAATTTGGCCTATCCCTCCAGAAGGGTCATTTTTGTTAACTTTGGCACTTTATCATTGGATATCACTGTGATGAGTTGCCCCCCTTCTGGGGTGTCACATGGTGTACTGGGGTACCAGTAAGCTTGCCTGTTCCACCTGACTGGGCTCCCTCTCCCTGCCCTACTTAGTTAGGCCCTCGAGCCTCCTCTAGAATACACACAGGAGGGCCACACACCACTGAAGAAGGACACAGACACTGAATTCAGCTCTGCATGGGACTTGCCCAGCATTCAAGTGTGCACCTCCTCTGAGGTGCAAGCCCCAAATTGTATTGTCTTGCACTGGGCACAGAACTACAGTATATGGTATAAAGCCATAAAAGTTGCCCCCTCCCTCAATGTGGAGGAAGAGGTGCACAACTTTTCTACTCCCCTCCTGTTATGTATTCCACAAACTGGGCTTGGAGAAAACAAAAACAGATTTATAAACTACAAAAGATAGAGTTTAAGTGATTAAAAGGGATAGCAAACAGATCAGAGCAGTTTACTGGGCAAATAAAACAAGCAGATGAACTACGCTAAAGTAACTCTTTAAAAGTAGTAATTTCTCATACTAAATGTTGTTTTAGGCATTTCTTTCCCAGGACACACACCTTTTCCAGCTTGGGCTCAACTCTTCTCCTCCCATCCTTTGTGTCTGCTTCTTAGGTGTTTCTAGCAGTCATCATGGGCTGCAACTTGGTGAAGAGTTAACCTAGATAAATTCTTTTCTATGCCTTCAACAGGATATACATATGGTGGGAATCCTTTGTATCCCAGTTTGATCCCTACTCCCAAGGGTATGTCTAGACTACATGGCTCCATCAACGGAGCCATGTAAAATAGTTTACTCGGCATAGTCAATGAAGCGGGGATTTAAATAATCCCTGCTTCATTAAAATAAAAATGGCCGCCACGCTGTGCCGATGATCAGCTGATCCGGCACAGCGCGGCAATCTAGACGCGGCGCGGTCGACAAGGGAAGCCTTTGTCGACCGCTCCGGTATGCCTCATGAAACGAGATTTACCGGAGCGGTCAACAAAGGCTTCCTTGTCGACCGCGCTCTGTCCAGCGCTGTGCGGATCAGCTGATCGTTAACTGTGGCGATTTTTATTTTAACGAAGCAGGGATTATTTAAATCCCCACTTCATTGACTATACCGAGTAAACTATTTTACATGGCTCCGTCGACGGAGCCATGTAGTCTAGACGTACCCTAACAGTGGACAAATACTAGTAGTCAAAGATGGAGTCCAGTACCAGGTGGCATGGTCACATGACTCTGCAGTGTCAAAGCAGCCATGAATCAAAGATTATTTGCAGCATCTCAGGAAGATGGGAGATTAGCATATTTAAATTATATTTTTCTCCATAGTGGCCCATCCAGACTGATTGTGTACTACCTGGTAGGCATTCCCCAGATGTAAACATAGTTGTAAAAGATACAAACACAATGTTCTCAATTTCATATAAAAAATGATAGATGTATACAAATCGGGCAATCATAGTCAATATGCCATAACCTTTCCAATGATACTGCACATGGTCCTTCTTTCATAAAATATATCTTAGTTATACCACATTCATATCTTAACAATATCTCTTTGAAGAATATGGGATGTAGTGTCACAATCCCAAACTGATGTGATAGATGACAAATTCATCATTTAGTCAGGTAAGGCATCGTTGCATTATTTTTACCCATCCAGTAAGTGACATACAAGCTCCAGAAATGTTAGTTTTCCATGTAATTGCACTTCTTTCTGGAATTCTTTAATTCTTAGTATTATATATTTTGATGGATAATGACAAATAATAACATTGTTTGAGACCTCTTTAGTTCAATTTTCTGTTAAAACATTTAAGAGTGGTAAGAAGAATTAACAATCCATCTCATTCTGTATTACATTGGGACTTATTTTCTTGAAGTTTTGAGTTTCTTCTTCATTCTTCTATTACTTTTAATGTGATGGGAATTTATCCTCTCCTGCCTTCAAGCATGGGAAGGCTTTATTCCCCAGTGTGATTTTAATTTTAAACAGCTTTCAGGGACTACTGTAAAATTAATGTTCTAACTCCAAATATTTAGAGTGCTCTGGGTATTCTAGGCAATTTCATAAACATTACTAATACAAACAAAATTATTTTTTTTTCTAATATTAATTTCACATTCACTATTTTTTATTTCCTGATTATTCCTAAGAACATAAGAATGGCCATACTGGGTCAGACCAAAGGTCCATCTAGCCTAGTATCCTGTTTTCCAACAGTGGTCAATGCCAGATACCCCAGTGGGAGAGAACAGAACAGGGAATCAACAATCCATCCCTCTCCCGTCACCCATTCACAGAGGCTAAGGACACCATTTTTACCCATCCTGGCTAATAGCCATTGATGGAACTAACCTCCATGAATTTATCTAGTTTTTTCTTGAACCCTGTTAATGTCCTGGTCATCACAACATCCTCTGGCAAGGAGTTCCACAGGCCAACCGTGTGTTGTGTGAAGAAAAACTTTCTTTTGTTTTTTTTAACCTGTTACCTATTCATCTCATTTGGGCTACGTCTAGACTACAATTCTTTTTCCAAAAAGAGCGTCTAAAAAGTACTTTCAAAAAAGCAAGCCGCTTTTTCGAAAGAGAGCACCCAGGCAGTCTGGATGCTTTCTTTCTCAAAAGCACAGTTTGCATTACATAGCACCTTTTTTCGAAAGAGCACTTTCGAAAAAAGGCGTTATTTCTCGTAAAATGAGGTTTTCCATGGTCGAAAAAACTGTCGCGTTCTTTCAATTTACTTTCGAAAGAATGCAGCAGCAGTCTAGACGCAGGGGAAGTTTTTTCAAAAAAAGGCCACTGTTTTCGAAAAAACCCTGTAGTCTAGACACACCCTTGGTGACCCCTAGTTCCTATGTTATGGGAACAAATAAATCATTTTTCCTTATTTACTTTTTCCACACCTGTCATGATTGAATAGACCTCTATAATATCCCCCCTTAGTCTCCTCTTTTCTAAGCTGAAAAGTCCCAGTCTTTTTAATTTCTTTTCATATCAGACCCGTTCCAAACCCCTAATCATTTTTGTTGCCCTTTTCTGAACCTTTTCCAATGCTAATATATCTTTTTTTGAGATGAGGTGAGCACATCTGTGTGCAGTATTCAAGATGTGGGCATACCTTGGTTTTATACAGGGACAATAAGATATTCTCTGTCTTACTCTCTATCCTTTTTTTCCTATATTCACTACATGTAAACATGCTTTTTAATTCTAGTATCTTAATTGTACATTCCCTCACACCTAAGAATAGTTTCTCACAAATAAGATTTGTAATACATTTAGCTACATATTTATGCATATACTATACTTATTTCAACATTTCAGGACTTACTACAAGAAAGGAATTCATATTTATTTCAGACTCTTAAACAGGACAACCGTATAACCCGTTATTCTGTTGACTATTGTAGAAGACATTAAGAAACATTTGTCATGTATATCTAATCTTAAAATCTAGGAACCTTCAAAGGAAAACCCTTATGCAAATTTAATTCCTATCTAATATCTCTAATGATTATCTAGATTTCAGGAATTGTACCAGGCTGTTTGGATGTTTACAAATAAGGAAGTTTCCCCCAGACCAAATCTGAATGTGCATTTCAGTTTAGAATAGTGTTAAATTTATAGCCTCATCATTTTATTAATCAACACAGTTTGTTATCAAATAAAATGAGCTTGAGGAATCTGTTATAGGATATTTTGTTTACATTGTAAAGAGGGGATTAAATTACATCACTAAAATCAGATTCTAGCCAACTCTTTAAAACACATGTGCCAATATTGGTTTTTTAATTAAATATATACCCTTGGGGGGTTTATTCTTATTTCCCAATTTTGTCTATGTATCGATTCAGTGTAACTATTTAAACATTGAAGCAGAAATTCAAGGAAAGAAAGGCATGGGCTGTGTTTTTAGAACGATGTATGGATCATCTTTGTTTCCTTCTCTTTGAAGCATTTGAAAGATTTTAATGGTGTTGAGGAGACTGCCTGTTCTCCCTCATATTACATTTCTTTCCTTGAAAACTACAGAAAGCTTTTATAATTATGCAAATGCTATAATTCAGGAAAGAATAGGAGCAAGAGTTCAACTGAAAGCAACTTTGACCTACAGGCCTACTCATTTCACTGAGTATACATTGTCAAATAAAACTATTTCTCAATAGAACTCCTGTAGAACTTCCAACTAAAAGAATGTCAGAATTGCATATTAAGGAGGTCAAAGTTTATTCTCTAAGTGCCGCAATGCAAAAATAATCATACATAATATAACAAGCTTTTAGATTTATAAATAATTTTCTTTTAATTGAGATTGCATAAACTAATTATGTATGAAAACTCACTCCAGTGCAACAAAAAGTGAATATTTCGGTTGATTGAAGAAGCGATGTGGGCTACTGGAAAGGTTGCTAGACTGGGCATTCGGGGATTATATAGAGTTTTATTCTGATACTTGTTTCCATAGCATCTGAGCACCTTCCATATAAAATCAGTAGTGCCAGTGAACTTCATGGAATCACTAGTTCTTCTCCATTTTTGTGGTAAAAAGTTCTGCCTGGGGGTTGATGTTTTTATTTTCTTAAATTTTATTAGTTTTCTTTTAATTAGGGGGTGGCCCTTCATATTCTCGTGTGCAGCTGCTCAGCTACACATCTCAGAAGGAATGATCTGTAGCCAGCAGTGTGAGAACCTCTGGTCTAGCACTATTAAAATAGTGATGTAGACGAGGCACAGCTTGGGGTTGTACAAATCCATGATGGGCAACGTTTCTGAAACGGGTCCATAGATCCCTGAGGGTCTGCAAGGTAATTCCAAGGGGGCTGCAGGCCCTTCTGATCAACTCCTCTCATTCCTTCCCTTCCTCTCAACGCCTTCTGAGACCCATAGTCCTGATCTAAGGCAGGCCCCCCAACTGCCTTATTTCCACACAACTCCTGGAAGGTATCCAAAGAGGTGACCAGGGAGGCTCTGTGAGGTGACCCAGCTTTGCAGCTTCCATTGGCCAGTTACTGCGACCAATGGGAGCTGCGAGGACAACACCTGCAGGCACAAGGGCAGCACGCAGAGCTTCCCGGTCTGCCCAGGCACTTTGAGGCCAGAGACCTGGCAGCAGCTTCTGAGAGGTACAGTGAGTGCTATGGGGGTCCCACACTCCCTTCTGCTCCCCACTCCCCTGCTCCAACACAGAGATTCCTCCCATACCCAAACTCTCCCTATACTTCCCCCACCCCTGTCCCAATCCAGAAGCCCCCTCCTGTACCCCAAACTCCTCAGCCCTAGCCCCACCCCACAGCCTGCACTCCCAGCCAGAGCCCTGCAAACCTCAGAGTCCCCACTCACACCCAAACTCCTTCCTGGGGCTTGCACCCCACACACTCTCCCCAACCCAACCATCGGCAGCTCACCTAGAGCTCCTTCCTGTACCCCCAAATCCACATCTCCAGCCTCAGCCCCACAGCCTGCACCCCAGTTGTATCCCTCACACCCCTCCAGAAACCCTGGCCTCTCCCCCAGCCCAGTGAAAGTGAGTGAGGGTGCAGGAGAGTGAGCAACAGAAGGAGAGGGGATGGAGCAAGGAGTGGGGCTGGGTGGGCCTTGGTGACAGGGTGGGGGCAGGGACTGGGTCTCAGTGAAGGAGCAAGGCAGGGGTCCTCTAAAAAATTAAATCAAAATGAGGGTCCTTGAATTGCTGAACTATAAGAACTACTGATGTCAGGTTTATGCTTAGACTACAGACACGCCTGAAAGGCATGGGTTTGTACCAACTAGCCTATTTCATGCTTCACCATCCACATTGCTACGTAGGGTACGTCTAGACTACAGGCTTTTGTCGACAGAAGTTTTGTCGACAGAATCTGTCGACAAAACTTCTGTCGACAAAGAGCGTCTAGACTACATCAAGCAGATAGACAAAACTATTTGCTTTGTCGACAGAGAGCGTCCAGACTGCAGGACACTCTGTCGACAGAAGAAAGTACCCGGAACTGCTTCTGCCAGGTCACAGGGGCAGCGTGTACTTCCTGGTGCTGCTGCCTGCCTTTTGCAGAGACGCATGCTAAAAGGGACCCCCCCCGACTAGCCGTTACTCTGCTGCTGCAGCTGCCTTGCTTACCTGGCACAGCACAGCAGTGTGGGTTTTTTTTTTTTTGGAAGGTTTTTCCAAACCTTTGTTTGCCATGGAGCAAGAGCTTCCCCTGGGCAGGCGCTGGCCCCACTCCACGGTGCTTCAAATGCTGCTGCAACTGCATGAGACTTTCATGGTGTTAATCCCTGGTCCGGATCCTGAGCCCAGACTGGAGCCCCTCCTTCAGGATGCAGCAGCACTGTTCCTGCCTCTGAACTTTTTCCCGGAGAGGCGATTTTGGAGGATGGAAATAAGTACGGACTGGTGGGACCGGCTCGTAATGGAGCAGTGGGATGATCAGGCTTGGCTCCGAAACTTCAGGATGCGGAAGTCCACCTTCCTGGAGCTCTGCAACTGGCTTGCCCCCACCCTGCAACGACAGGACACCAACCTGCGCCCTGCAATCCCGCTGGAGAAGAGGGTAGCTATTGCCCTCTGGAAGCTGGCCACTCCTGATAGCTACCGGTCAGTGGGACAACAGTTTGGTGTGGGGAGATCTACTGTTGGTGCTGTGTTGATGGAGGTAAGGCCCTTGGGGGCGGAGGGGGGGGCAGTCCATAAGGGGACTGTAACAGAAAAAGGTGGTGGGTGGGGGCAATGGAGGAGGTGGTGGAGGCTCCTGTGCCTTACACCATCATACTACTGGGAGCAATCCTGGGGGATACTGGGGTCTTGGGGGGGGACAGTCTCCCAAGGACTTGGGCAACCCCTCTTACTTCATATTCTGTGTCTGTTTGTATGTGTCTATTTCTGCAGGTGGTGAGGGCCATCAACTCACAGCTGCTGAATTGGATTGTCTGCCTCAGAGACCTAGACATCATCATGGCTGGTTTTGCAGGGCTGGGATTCCCAAACTGCGGAGGAGCGCTTAATGGAACGCACATTCCCATCCGTGCACCACCCCATCGAGCCACCCGGTATATCAACAGAAAAGGGTACTTTTCCATTGTGCTGCAGGCCCTGGTTGACCACCGTGGACTATTTACGGACCTTTGTGTGGGGTGGTCGGGCCGGGCACATGATGCTCGGATCTTCCGCAATTCACACCTGTACGAAAGGCTACAGACAGGGACCTTCTTCCCCCAGCGAACCTTTGCTATTGGGGACATAGAGATGCCGGTCTGCATTGTGGCCGATGCGGCATACCCCCTCATGCCCTGGCTTATGAAGCCATACACAGGGCATCTGACCACGAGCAGGGAAGTGTTTAGCAGCGCACCTGACACGCGCCGCGTTTACAGGTGGAATGCGCATTTGGCCGGCTGAAGGAAGGTTTAGGTGTCTGCTAACTCGCCTTGACATGGGGAACACAATATCCCAGAGGTGGTGGCAGCATGTTGCATCCTCCACAACCTGGTGGAGAGCAAAGGGAGGCCTTCCTCCCAGGTTGGGGCCAATGGCTGAAGTGGAGGGGAGGCGGTTTGCGCAGCCTCGGACAGCTGCCGTTCGCCAAGCCCATCATGCGGGGGTTCGCATCCGGGAGGCTCTGCGTGAGCGCTTCTCAGCTGGAGCCCAATGACTCCCCAAGGTATCCGCAATGGGGTCTGTGGCCCAGGGCCCCCCCATCCCAAAACCTTCCCTCCCATAATCCATCCCTGCATCAGCCTCCAAGCAGTTAAGACACACACATCATGTTAAATATGAAAAATATAATGTTTATTATCAAGTAAAGTTAGAATTAGGAACTGTTATAAAACATAGTACTGTTCAACAACTGTTAAAAAATAAACTTTTTTTGGAACTATTAACCTGTGTTTATAACTGTGGTAGGAGGGGGGATTTCAACCTGGAGGGAGAGAGGGAGGAAGGGTGGATTTCAACCTGGAGGGAGGAAGGGAGGGAGGGCAGACAACTTAAGGGTAATGGCGGTATCGCCTGGGCTGCAAGGCTTTGCCACCTCTTGTCCGTGGACCCTGCCGTCCTCGGGCTCGAGTTGGGGCTGAAGATGACTCTGCTCTAGCACGGGGCAGGGCTGGAGGGTGGCAGGGGCTGAGGAGAGGAGGGGGTTAGAAGGGGCTGAGGGAGAGGAAGGGGGGCCAGAGGGGGCTGGAGCTGGATGGGCAGGAGGAGTCCCCAGGGGGAGAGGACCTGGCACACCCAGGGCCTCCCAGACGGTGGCACACATTGCGCTCCACTGCGGAAGGAAGTCCTCAAGCAGGCGAGTATGCCAGCGAGCCTCCTCCCTGGCTCTTTCGGCCATGGTCTCCTGCATTTTGGCCATGGTCCCCTCAATGTTCTCCATCACCTCCACATGCCTCTTCAGGAGGTCGTTGTAGGCCCTCCAATGCCTGAGGGTGCTGTGGGACCGGGTGGGTGGTGGCACAGGTGTCGCTCGGCGGTCAGCAGCAGCAGGTCCGGCTGTGGAGGAGAAGAGGGAGAACCGATCAGTGTTAGCAATTCACACACAAGTCCTTACAACAAAGGATGGGAATGTTGTTACTGGTAGGCCACGTCTGGCCCTGCCAGCCGCTTCGGCTGCACAGGGGCCCCGTTGTGGCTAGGACAATGTCCACCTCCACCCCCTACATCCTACATCCTCCCCCCCTCCACCGTGGCAGTCCAGGCCAGATCAGTGTGCAGCCACAGTAGGACAGGGGCCTGCAGCACCTTGGGTCTCCATGGCCCCCACCCACATACCCACCACCTGCCCGCCTGCTTGCACATGTACAGAGAGATGCAAGCTGTCCAGGAGGACCAAGACGTGAACATTGCTCTGCATCCTCTCTGCTCCCACCTCCCCTGTTCTGTGTCTGTGACCTGATTGCACTCACCTGATGTTCCTTCACCAGCGTCGGAGGATGCCTGAGAGGCTTCCTGGGTCTCCGGGACAGGCCGCAGAGTCAGGGTCAGGGGGTCCTCTGTCTGCTCCTCCTCCTCCTCCTCCTCCTCTTCCTCTACATCTTCCCTGGGGACCTCCTGCCAGCTCTGCTGCACCGGTGTGTGCAACCCTGTCTGCACGAGCACCAGTGCAGACATAGGTTCCTGGCCTCCCAGGATGCGGTCCAGCTCATTATAATAGGCGCAGTGCGCCGGGGCTGCACCTGAAGTTGAGCTCTGCTCTCAGGCCTTTACGTATCCCTGCCAAAGCTCTTTGACTTTCGCCGGACTTGTTGCAGTGTCCTTGGGTGGTGCCCTTTATCGGCCAGCCCCTGAGCCATGCGGCCGTAGATGTTTGCGTTCCTGTGCTGGGTGTGCAGGGCCTGGACCGCTTCCTCCTCCCCCCACAGTTCAAGCAGTGTCAGGACCTCTGGCCTGACCAGGCTAGCTCTCTTTTTCTCGGCTGTGGGCACCAGGGCTGGCTCCCTCAAAGGTCCTTGGGGCCTCGTGGCTCTGGAGCTGCACACATGGCCACGTGCAGGTGAAGCTGGGAGAGCTCTGTGCTGACAGGCTTCCTCTGTGGCCAGCTTCCTGTCACAATGCCTGCCAGCGATGTCTGTGCCTTTAAAACATGGCTACAGACAGGAACAAGAAGAGGTTTTTCCTGAAGAAGGACTGTCCAGCAGGGGGTTTCCTTGGAGGTACTTTTCTGTCGACAAAAGAAACCCCCGCATCCAGACTGCCCTTTTTGTCGACAGAATTCTGTCGACAAAGGCGTTATGCCTTGTAAAATGAGGTTTACCCGCGTCGACAAAACTGCTGAGTTCTGTCGACGTTATGTCGACAGAACTCAGCGGTAGTGTAGATGCAGGGATAGTTTTGTCGACAAAAGTCCACTTTTGTCGACAAAACCCTGTAGTCTAGACACACCCTTAGATCCCTGCTAGGGAGGGCCGTTGAATACATTCTCTACAACATGCCAACAGAAGAATGCAGTGTTGATGTAATGATGTAACCTCCCTAATGCTCCTGTGTCCCCTACCTCTTTCCATTTCCTCAAAAGTTTCCCAACCCTTGCAAAAAGTTTTGACTTTTCATAATGAAATAAACACTTGAAAAACTTGAAAACTGAACATTTAGTTACAATTCGTTACAAGGCAGAGGAAAGCAGATACTTTCTGTGAAAATTTTCACTTAACTGAAAATGTTCTCGAGTAGAAAATTGGGTTTTCAGGACAGTTTTCATGGAAAAACTAGCCCCTAGCTCAGATTAAATAAAGCTCTACTATTATCCTTTATCATTTTTATGTAGTATACTATTAGAAAAATCTGAGGCCTATAAATATGATGGATTGTAGCCCTGATTACCAGTGTCAAGACTCACTCCCTTCCCTACTGTTGTGTTCTCACTGGCGATATGGAAAAGAACAAAACTGAGTTCTCAGCCAGTATCACACTTCCTTGGTTAGTCCCTGTTGCTTCAAAATACAATGCCTGGGCAGACAGACACACCAGGATTTTGGAGCTCTGTGCAGGGGGAGGAGGCTCTTTTGCATGTTGCACATGGAGAGACCATATATACTCACTTGCACCTTATTTGGACATGTAAAAAACTGAAGTCTTTGTGCCTCAGTGATCTTCTCTCCACAAAAGCACTGGATTTCTCCAGCATTCCCATTTCAGCTGTTCCAATTACTCATCCCACCTTGCCATCTTAGTTCACTTTCACTTTGACCAAGGTGGTGCACATGTCAACACTTTCTGATTTTGATGTTCTTGTACATAGTACTCTGCAAGTCTCCGGGCAGTTCCATGAACTAAACACGTGCCCATCCTTCACAAAATTGGCCAGCTGTAGCTGATATGAAGTCAGATCAGACAACCTAGTTAGAATGTCAAGGTCCTTTTGTACAGTTTTCTGATTTAAGTTCAGTTTCGGTTTATTTGCTGCTTGCTGTTGCTTTGCAACCCAACATTCAACACTTTCCATTTGTCAACATTAAGAGTTAATTGACTATATGTCAAGGCATTTACACTGAAATTCCCAGTCCTCCTCAGTGTTGCCTACTGTTGTAATTTCTGTCTTCTAATCACTTGCTATTCTTGCATAATTAGCCTAAAAGTTAAGTCACACATGGGATGTGAGTTTACTTGGCCTAAAGTAATAACGGAAGAAGATGAAAGTCCATCAGTTCTTGCAGAAACTAAGGTTGTATCTACATACATAGGGGTCTGTTTTGGGGCTGGTTCTGTTCAATATCTTCCTCAACAATTTAGATATTGGCATAGAGAGTACACTTATTAAGTTTGCAGATGATACCAAGCTGGGAGGGGTTGCAACTGCTTTGGAGGATAGGGTCATAATTCAAAATTATCTGGACAAATTGGAGAAATGGTCTGATGTAAACAGAATGAAGTTTAATAAGGACAAATGCAAAGTGCTCCACTTAGGGAGGAACAATCAGTTTCACACATACAGAATGGGAAGTGACTGTCTAGGAAGGAGTATGGCAGAAAGGGATCTAGGGGTTATAGTGGACCAAAAGCTAAATATTAGTCAACAGTGTGACGCTGTTGCAAAAAAAGCAAATATGATTCTAGGATGCATTAACAGGTGTGTTGTGAGCAAGACATGAGAAATCATTCTTCCGCTCTACTCTGCGCTGATTAGGCCTCAGTTGGAGTATTGTGTCCAGTTCTGGGCACCACATTTCAAGAAAGTTGTGGAGAAATTGGAGAAGGTCCAGAGAAGAGCAACAAGAATGATTAAAGGTCTAGAGAACATGATCTATGAGGGAAGACGGAAGGAATTGGGTTTGTTTAGTTTAGAAAAGAGAAGATTGAGGGGGGACATGAGAGCAGTTTTCAGGTATCTAAAAGGGTGTTATAAGGAGGAGGGAGAAAACTTGTTCTTCCTGGCCTCTGAGGATAGAACAAGAAGCAATGGGCTTAAACTGCAGCAAGGGAGGTTTAGGTTGGACATTAGGAAAAAGTTCCTAACTGTCAGGGTGGTTAAACACTGGAATAAATTGCCTAGGGAGGTTGTGGAATCTCTCGAGGTCCCTTCCAGTCCTAGTATTCTATGATTCTATGATAGCAATAAAAGACACACAGCATGGCTACGGCTGACCGAGACTAGTTGACTTGGGCTCATGGGGCTAACAATTGTGGTGTAGACATTTGGACTCAGGTTGGGCCCTGGGCTTTGAAATTCTTCCCCTTTGCAGAGATTAAGAGTCCAGGCTCCAGCTTGAACCCAAAACTCCCCGTTGCAATTTTTGACCCCTCAGCGTAAGTCTCATGACCTGGGCTCTGACACATGGGGCCATGGTGCTTGTATTAACATGTAAACAACCCTGAAGGACGTGTTTACACTACTCCACAGTTCAGACTATGGGGAGAGGGGTTGAAGATCGGTGTGCACCAAAGTGCTACACTACTCTCCCATTTGAATGCTGCAGACGTGAACTTAATGGTCCCTAATTCACATGAATGTAGTCCTGCTAAATCCTATTTATTTATTATTATAAGGCCAGGTCTAGACTAGACCTAGAAGGTCAGCTTAAGGTACGCAACTCCAACTACATAAAATACATAGCTGGAGTCGGTTTATCTTAAGCCGAGCTTGGCGGCATCCATACAGTAGGAGGCTGATGGGAGCAAATGCTCCTGTCAGCTTCCCCTTACTCCTCATGACTGCTGGAGTACAGGTGCTGGCTAGAGCTGCCCGCAACATTCAATTCACGAGTCTATTCTAGACTTGCTAAGTCAAACGCCAGAATGTTGTTCTCTAGAGCAGCAAGTGTAGACGTGCCCTAGCCAATTTTCTATACAGATTTGGTTACTTTTTAATAATGGAAAATTGGTTAGGAGATCAAATCTTCTGTTACCTATAAGCAATAGCAGGAAATAATGTTGCAGGGTTGGTACAATACCTGTTTTTTCTCTGAATGCTACTCATGAAATGAGAGATTTTTGGAGCTCAGTTTCCTCTCTGTTAAATACACAGGATACAGGATTCCTGCAGGCTGTGCATACATTATTACCTGAATTCCTGTGTTATCTATCCATTTTTCTTATTCTTTGAAGTACAGCCATCCAGAACTCTGAATTTTTCCATCACAGGAGCTAGGATAGAGACATTTGGCTGCGTATTCCTGTGAGTGCTGGGTTCATACAAACACAAAAACGAAAGCAAATCTTGATCTGAAACCTGTAATGTTTCACTCAGCTTCACATCAGTTCCCTGTGAAATAACACATTAGTCATCAGCCACCGAAGATGAGCTGGGCTGGGGTGAGAAACAGATGTGCTTTTTAAATGATCTGCCACCAGCAGGCTGTGCACCTGGCTAACTAATGTCATTTTGAGAATTAACAGCTATTAACTTTGTCCTGACTTTTGTTAAACACAGCCATTTTTTTCATGTCTTGTCTTAAAATTAGCATTTCACATCTTCAGAGAAAACACTGTGCTATTCCAGCCCACTGTAAAGAGGTGGAAGCACGGTTGAGAGGCTTACACAAACTCCCAGATGTACCCAAGTAGAATTCCTCTCCAAGGACTTCCTCACAAGCCCTAGTATAGAAGTCATGCTGGGTGGCCCGGGCGGGTGTGTGTGCTGGGCTGCAGCCACAGTACATTCTGGTGTCGAGATTCTGGGCAATTGTGATGCTCATTGGACAAACTGAGGAAAGCTCTTCAAGCTTGTCTTAAAAATGACAACTAGTCCAGTGACACCATAGAGACTAACACAAATATATATATATATAGAATCATGAGCTTTTGTGGGTAAAACCCACTTTCTCAAATGTGTTAGAGTGGAAACAACAGAAACCAAGATATATATAACAGCAAAAGAAGTTCCTGTTAATGTTCCCCTACAGATTTATGTGTGTTACCATTTCTGATGTCTGACTTGTCCAGTTTGGTCAATATACTGGCAGAGAGGCATTGCTAGTGTAACTACCACAGGGTGGATTTGAACCTGGGACATGTGGAGCTTAGCATAGGAGCCTCTACAGCACAGCTACTCAACTTTGGAAGCCCTGGGAGCCACAATGATACTCACAGCACATGCCGAGGGCCGCAACTTAAGTGTGGTTGCATATACATGCAAATATATGCAAATAGCTTCTTTCACACTGATGGGCCTGATTACAAAGATTAAGGCAAGACTACACAACATGCAGGCCCCATTTAAGTCAGTTCTGCTGATATTAATAAAATGCAATATTGACTTGATTTCCACCCACATGACAGCACTTTTAATGAGCAATGACAGTCCAGGAATTTAACTACTAAAATGTATATCATTAGAAGACCATTATATTGACTAGTTTTTTGTTTTGACTCCCACCCGCAGGCCACATGTTGAGCCCTGTGTAAACCCACACCGCACCGCGGGCTGCTAACAAACAGGCGGCAGGCCGCATGTGGCCCACGGGCCGCACGTTGAATAGCCCTGCCATACAGCTTGAGCTTTAAAGCCAGCAGCTCTCAGCTTAGGCTTCAGAGCTCCCTTCTTCTTAGCTCTCACTGTAAGTGGTCTAAGTGCCACTACATGGGACAGTGAACCATACTAGGTGTTTGAGTTACATAGGCACTTGATGGTATATATCACATTAGTGGATGTGCAGATGTATGAGCCCCTGATGTTGTGGCTTATGTGGTGAGGTCCTGTGATGGTGTCACTTGTGTAGATGTGTGGACAGAGTTGGCACCAGGGTTTCTTGCAAGGGTAGGTTCCTGGGGGAGTGTATCTGAGGTTTTTATTTGTACCCTGGACCCCTTAACGCCATTCATCTGAAGAAGTGGGTTGTGCCCATGAAAGCTCATGAAACGGGGCCAAATTTGTACATCGGGCCAAATTTTGGAAAAATCTCCTCTTTCAGAACATCCCTTGTTCCTTTCAGGCTATGTCTAGACTGCAGGTTTCTTTCAGAAGAAGCTTTTCCAGAAGAGATCTTCCAAAAAATCTTCTTCTGAAAGAGAACGTCCACACCGTGAAAGTGCATCGAAAAAGTAATCTGCTTTTTCCACAGATAGTGTCCACACTGCATGGACGCTATCTCACATATAAGCTGTGATTACTATGGGTGAAATGGCCACCAGAGCACCTCTGCTTTTTCCTCTTTCCTCCTCTTGAGAAAGAACTCCCTCTTCCCCATCCACACATGCCTTTTTCCAAAAGAGCTCTTTCGGAAAAAGGCTTCTTCCTCGTAGGAAAAGGTTTACCAATGTCGGAAAAAACCTGCTCTTTTGATTTTTTTCCAAAAGAACATGATTGCAGTGTGGACATAATTGAAGTTTTTTCAGAAAAAAACAGTTTTTCCAAAAAAAACCCTCTGTAGGGTAAACATACCCTCACCAAGAGGAATACAGGGATGCCGAAAGAAAGCGCCTCATTCCACGAGGAGTAACGGTAGTTCGAATTAGGATCTTTAATTCGAACTACCTACTCCGTGCCGCCTGTAGCCGCGGGCACGGAGTTCGGACTAAGGGGGATTTAAAAATGGCGGCGCCCAGGAACATGCAAATGAAGCCCAGGATATTTAAATCCCGGGCTTCATTTGCAACTCCGCTTGCCCTCATTACCCTACCTAGCTCGAACTAACGAGCTAGTGTAGACGCACCCTTAGAGAGTCCCTGAATGTGCTTTATGCCCAGAATGGCTTAAGCCCTCGAAGCAGCCCAGAATCAGGAAGGAACAAGGATGGCTTGACACTACATTTGTGTCACCGCCCCATACACAGACACCCTTGAATTGCGAGATCCGTTCTGCACTTTTCAGACACAGCATAGAATTTCACTTTGTGTTTATCTGTCAGTATAGCACTTTGCAAAATGAGATCCTGATGCTGATTGGAGCCTTTGGGAACTACTATGATATGAACGAGTGCTTATACATTTCGGAAAGGTCTGACCCGAATCAATGGATCTAAAACGCCCTAAACTGAGAAAGTTCTGGGCAACATATAACATTCACAGTTCAGGTTCTTCAGTTCTAATATGCAACAGCCAACTTAATTGGGAATTTGACTGGTTAATTACTTACACTGCAAACTTTTTTGGGGCAGGGATCTTCTTTCTTTTCTACTTTTGTACTCCAGTTATTACAGTAAAGTTCTAGTCAACGACTGGGGTTTCAAGAGAGTGACTAACCAAAAACAATAACAATTGTATCAAAGTAAAAGTCACATATTGTAAAATATCCTAACTGAAAAATAAAGGTTGACTTAGAGTTCTTTGAAAATCTTCTGTCAAAACTGGTTTCAAAATGAAGACTCTCATGGGAAAATGATGCATGTGAATATTTTTCATTTCCTAATGAAAATTGTTGGTAAAATGACTTAGAATGCCAGGGAGAAAAATCAATCAAACATACACAAATTGCTGTAACTAAAAAGATCACCATGTATCCTGTTGCATAAAAAAAAGAATCTGATCCTGAATGTCAAAATAAGTAAAATGCATTAGAAAAGTTCTAAAATCATTTTGCTTAAGTGGTTTGCCTCTATAATTTTTTTAAATTCAATCTCAAAGCCACTTTCTTAGTTTGCCAACTGAAGAGACACAATAATTCCTTAGAGGACTGGCACTCGTTCTAACCCTTTCTAGAATGTTAAGCTAATTGGTGGATTAAAGAGGACACTTTTTCTTTCTTCCAGAAAGAAACATTTTTTTTCCTTGCTGATTTTTTCTCGCTCTTTTTCTTGGTTCCTAAGAGCTGCAAACTGATTTGCTCCCAGATCACCTCATTGCAATTTCATTCCTAAAGGCTTTGTCAAATGAAATTGGTCATGCTAGGTACTTGCAGCACTTTACTCGGAAAGTGCCAAAAATGGTCTCATGATAAAAATACAAACAGCCACCACAGGTATTGCTTTCTGTTCAAAAGCACAATGTGCCATATTTAACCGTCTTTAAAATGTTAGCAAAAAGAGACAAAGTGAGGTAAAAGCCTTTATTGGCTCAACTGAAGTTGGTGAAATAGACAAACTTCAGCTGTGGGGAAGGTACTGCAGGTATCACAGGTAAGGGCAAGGTGGAGCAGTTTGTTTAGCACAAGCAGTTAACATGTCCTAAGGAGCATTTAAGGAGAAATGGGGGAGTTAACACTTCTGCAATTATAGGACGCAGCAGGGATAGCAGGTTATACACACTGTTGCAGTGAGCCATAGGTCAAGTGTTTTTATTACATCCATGATTTTTAGTGTCATCCTTATCTTTTGAAGATGTTGGCACAGATTTCCTTTGAGGATATGGATCATTTTCGTGAGGAGTGTTCACCTACAGGTGATATAGTGTCCTGTGAGTGGTATTTTATAATATATCTATATCTATATCCATAATATCATAAAACTTTTTTGCATAATCCCTCTAAGGGGTAATCTCAGAGGACACACTAGGTTATCACAATAATCCCTCCTGGTTTTACAGTCTATGAATCAGTGGCTCAGGCCATCAGCTAGTGTAACTAGTCATGGCTCCAACTAAAATCATAATGGCTGTGCTGATTTTTATCATCTGAGGATCCGAGTTGATGTTTATAACCTTGTATATTATGAGAAGAGATTGCAATGGACAGATACTGGCAGATGTGAAAGGGGGGAGCCCTTATTTCAAAGCCTGACATTAATATTTAATGGAACCCCACACTGTGAGAGTTGAATCCAGTTAAATCTCTGGTAAAATTGTACAGCTGTTTTTTGTGTACTCGCTGTGAGATCAAACACCTGCACCATAGCTCCTGAGATGGAAACCCACAGGGATTTTCTAAGCCAAGATGATTTGTGCAAATGCACATTTCCTCCTACTTAATTTCTCCCTTCAGGGTTTCTCCCCCTAGGTTGTATTGTAGATTGGCCTCTGTCTTGAATGCTCTTTCTTCAATTGCCGGTGCTCTGATACCCTTGTGATTCTAAACTAGGGCTACATCTAAATTGCCCCCTTTTGGGCAAGAGAATATGCAAATGAGGTGAAGCGGTGAATATCGCCGCACCTCATTTGCATACTTAACGAGCTGTCATTTTGTGCAAAACTCCCCTCTTGCGCAAGTGCTGTTCTGCTGCTTTTTTTCAGGCAGAATGGCTCTTGTGCAAGAGGGTGGTTTTGTGCAAAAAGGAGCTGTGTAGACGGCCCCTTTTTGTGCAAAAGCCACTTGCACAAAAATGGCAGTTCATTAAGTATGCAAATGAGGCATGGTGATATTCACGGCTACGCCTCATTTACATATTCTCTTGCGCAAGAGAGTGCAGTCTAGATGTAGCCAAATTGTACAAAGAGTATCACTGTCTAGCTTATAACCCTGTGACATAGGACTGCACATAGAATATGGACAGAGGAGTAGAAATCAAGGCTAGCCTAAGACACAAGAGTAGCAAAGACTCAGAGAGCTGTATGTCTCCGCTGCTGTGGATAATAATTTGAAAAGGTTTCCTTTATATTGGACTCATATACTTTTCACATTTCCCATCACAGTCTGTAACTACCACTACCAGATGGTGTAGAGCTGTGGATCTTTTTAGACTAAACATCAGGGATGTACCAAATAATGCGGGAGAGCTCTGAGATACTGAACCTTTCAATAGTTTTTTTGGGAAAGAGCATCTTATGCTTCTGCTGCTCAATAGATATTGTCAGGACTGATCCCCACTCTGGCACTCCAAGTGCAGAAGGTGGGGGCCCACAAAGACTTTAAATATACCTTACCACTACAGGCACTGGTTGCAAAAACTTCTCCCAGAATCACAAATGCACAGATTTGGCGGGGGGGTTGCTGCCACCATCAAGTGATTTTTATCCCTAAAACCAGGGGTGAACACTTGAATTCTTCCCCAGGGGTACCCCAAGCTCTTCTGCTAGAAGAGAGCTTGAAAAAATAAAGGAGACAAACAAGTTGCAGTCTCTGGTAGCTGACCTCTCAGTCTAAGGCATGCAGACACACACAGACAGACAGACCTCCTGTACCTTCCAGGACACAAGAATCAAATCATCACCTTAAAAAAGTGATTTTTTGTTACAAAACAAATGATATACTTGATAAAGCATACTAGGTTTCTAGATGTAACAAAGCAAATAAGGAAAACAAATTAAAACACACAAAGTCTCTGGAAACAATCTTTAGATGGTAAATGGGGAGGGGAGGCATAGATTTACACAAAGCAGTTCAAACCAAACCATCTGTCAAGGCTGTTCCCCACTCTGGCACGATGAATGCAGAAGTGGGGGCCCGCAAAAGCTCCCCAAAACCTGATCTCTACAGGCTTTGGTACGAAAACTTCCCCCAAAACAAAACCACATTTATTAGCATAGTTGGAATGGCTAGATGGTAAGAACCACCAATTAATATACTCATGGGGGATCCCCCCATGGGCCAAAACTTAGGTACAAAAGAGAGGAAAAACCATTTCTAACAGCACAGACATCAGATCCAAATTCCCAAACCAGAAAATAATAAAACCTGACCAATTTATCTAGACTTTACCCTACTTACACATTATGAAGAGTCTTTTTCCTGGACAGAGACATGTCTTCTGTCTCCCTCAGTATCTAGAGAGCAAACTGGCTCAGAAACAAAGGAGGGAAAAGTTAAAAATTATTTTGTCTCAGTTTGAAATCCCTACCTGCCTTACCATGGCTGACAAGATACCTGGCTAGGTTAACCCCTTAGTCCCAAAGCTGTTGGCCATCCCTCATGGCCGTGACACCATAAAATAAAGAAAATAGCCTGATCACAACTAGATTCATTTTCCCTTTACTTACTTCCAGTCTTTTCTTGGTTCAGTCCACTTCCATCCCCTGAATTCCTTGGAGGCATGGTAGTCCTGCCTGGGTTTAAATCATTCTGTGTCTCTCAACTCCTAATTTAACTCTCCCACACAAAGAAAGCAGGCAGGGAACCTATATCCAATTCAAATTTCAGACCTCTATCTCGATTGGTTCTCCTGGCCCCCTGGCCAACACCCTTGCTAGCTACCTGAGTTTAATCCCTTAGTCACCGGGTGCTGGTTACCACTCCTCCTATCCATTGCAGATATATATGTGCTGTGCATAAGGGAAATGTTGTTTTAATGTCTATTACCCCCACACGTCAATGCAAGGACAATATATGGGCTTTAACTGCCTCACACCCCAAAACAGCATCCTCTGGGGAAAGGAGCCAAAGCTAAATCCACCATCATAAGTAGTTTTCCCTCAGCCACTTATGTTCTGGCACTAGCACTCAGTTGAGAGAAGGCATTAATCACTAAGCTGGGACAAAAGACAAGTAGATTCTGTTGGGAGTCCCTCACTCAGGTTGATTGACAGGAGGGAATTTCCCCCCAGTTTTGGTAAAAAGAAAAGGGGGCTGGCATTGGTATATATAAGTTAGGCCACAAACCTCTTTGGGCCACACACAAAAAAAGTTATTCCTCTGGGCACGTCCACACAGCAGGGCTAAATGTGAAACAAGCTATGCAACTTCACCTATGCTAAGGCTGTGTCTAGACTACACCTCTCTGTCGACAGAGAGATGTAGATTAGGCACGTCGAAATTGCTAATGAAGCAGGGATTTAAATATCCCATGCTTCATTAGCATAAACATGGCTGCCGCTTTTTTTCGAAACAGCTTTTTCGAAAAAAAGCAGCAGTCTAGACGTGGATCTTTCGAAAAATATACCCTTTTTCGAAAGATCCTGTAAACCTCACCTTACTCCTCATACAATGAGGGTTAAAGGAGTAGGAGTAAGAAGCCCGAATTTATTTCAAAATAAGAGGCTTGCTGTGTGGTCACGCACTCCATTATTTCGGAATAACTGACGTTATTTCGAAATATTGCTGCTGTGTAGACATAACCAGAGTCCTCAAGTTCCCTTCAGAGGAGTAAGAAGAAAACACAATGATGTCAGTATTTTTGAGTCTCACACTCTGTGGGTCTCTGTGCATCTGGCACATCCCAGAACATATTGCAAGAGATCTCAAAATGAAAGCACTTGAGCCTGTAGCTCCCAGATAAAGGATCCTCAATTAGTGAATAAATATTAGGGAGTATTGCCAAATTTAGACTTCCCAAAATCATGAGTCAGGCCCTCAAAGTCAGGAGATTTTTTTTTAATTAGTTCTTTTTATTTGGTTTCTGGCTTCTGAGCCATTAGAAGGCACTTAGAGGGGTTTTTTTATGCAAGCATGAAGGTTAGAAACATTTTTATGGTTATTTTCAATTAAAGCATGAAACCACAGGACTCCCAGAGCTATAAGAAAACAAGTAAATCATGAGAGTCAGCAACCCTAGTTTGTGGTGGAACATGGGAAGAGTCTTAATGATGAGAACAGTCTGGTGTTCTCGACAGCGGACACCAATTGTCTGGTTTATTGGAACCTACGAGAGGAGGGGGAAGGATTTATTTTCCTGTCCATCATTAAGGGAAAAGTGGATTTCAGGCTCAGAGACATCCTGGAAGTGATGTGACAGGTGTGAATAGAGTAGAAAAAGGAATAAAGTGGGGATAGAAATAGACGATTAGTGTAATTTGGCTTAGCTCCATTGAACTATAGCCATTTTCACTAGCTGGAGAGTTTGCCCAGAGGCTGAGGAAGGAAAGCAGAGGAAAAAGACACTTGGGGCAGGACCTGTTGGACTTGGTGCTTAATAAAGCACAGGTGCAAAAACTGGTTCCCTAGATTTCATTCCCATCCAGATTGTGGACTAATTCCTTTATGTTGCAATCTAGTGACTTTATTCATCTGCTTACAATGCAGGGAGATGACACACTGATATTGTTAAGATCAATAAGTGATACTTTAGTACCACATTTGGAAACACACTATCTGGAATAACTGCAGCAGGAAACCTATGAAAATATTTAATTGGCATGCAACTTCCTTATGTGACTTTTTTCTTTTGCTAGACCACTCTTAACATTATTCTCCCATGGAGCCACCAAATAATTTCCAGATATGATGTGACTCTAGCAAAATATGAGAGATGTATAAAGTCAATGAAGCTTATGCTGATTTTATTTACTCAGCAACATCCAAAAGAAATATTAGGCCTCATATTCAGGAAAGAACTTAAGCATGTGTTTCACATTACACATAGACCTAAATGTCTTTCTGAACAATATTTATTATTTGTATTATCAGTAGCATGTAAGAGCCACAGTCTTGGGCCAGGACCTTGATGTGCTAGGTGTTGTACATACACAGAACAAAAATAAGCTCCCACAATAATCCTGTCCTGAACAGGGTTCTTAGAGAAGGGTAAATACAATAGCTAAGAGATGAAGGAATCCAAGTGCCCCATTTATTTTGCAGCCACTCAAAAAATATTCATTTTGTGAAGCTGACCTGACCTACAGACACTTGTAAGACATTTCCACACTAGGGATGTAAGCGACTAGTCGACTATCCGATAAGCAAAAGCTAGTGACTCGACTAGTCGCTTAAAAGCCAGTTCCCCCAACACCATTTTCGGGGTGCTGCCTGCCCCCCATTGCCTCTGTCAGAGGCAGTGGGGGGGGATAGCGGAGGCTGCTGAGAATCAGCCCCTGTCTGCAGGGGTCCCAGCGGGGAGCTGTGACCCCTTGTAGACAGGCACTGCTGCCACCAAGCAGCCCCCATTTGCAGCAGCCAGGGCTGGCTGTAGGCAGGGGCTGCTGCCGAAGCAGCCTCTGTTCGTGGTGAACAAGGCTGGCTGCCGTGAACAGAGGCTTCTCTGGCTCCAGTCCCTGTTCACAGTGCGAAAAGGGTCTGCTGGACTCAGTGCGAACTGTGACCGAGTAGTTCTAGCACACGCTAATCCCAGATGCAGTGCCTCTGCATTTCAACTGTCTTAAGAGCTCGGTGGCTCTTATGACATTTAAAATGCAGAGCCGCAGTACAGGTGGCTCCCGGATCCGGCATGAGCCAAGACTGCTCAGTGCCAGCTCAAGTTGGCTCCTAGAGCTACCCCCACTGCGGCTCTGCAGAGCGGTCCTAGCGACTAATCGTATAGTCGATATCAATTTTATTTACTGTATGATTAGTGAGGTTAGTTAGGTAACCCCAATTTAACATCCTTATTCCACACACATTCTTTTTGCTTGGTTAAAAAAAAAGAAGTGTTATACTTGAAAATAACCACAAGTCTGACCCTGTCCTCCTTGCTTCTGCTTAAGAACACCTTATTTGGAAGTTGTCACATTTATTTCAATGGGACTATTCACACAGTGAAGGAAACAGAATCTAACCCCCTAACTGATATAGCTATAGGAGAGGCATGACTGACATCTTCCACTCATGATTGTTAAGACTTTTCCAAAAAGCCTGCTCTGAAAAACGAGGAGATATTATCTTAGCCATATTTAATTATTTTCTTCCCTCAGCTCCCCAGTGTTTATGGCCACTGCTCACCTGCAGCAGAATTTGCTTTCAAAATATGTTCAGTCAGGATGTCTGGCCTTCTCAGAGCATGAGAATTAACAAAGTTTGCTGAAAAACTGTGATAAGGGTTTCCCCTTCCCCTTTATTTCCATTTCCTTAGAACTCACTGCAGCATTTTATACCACATTCCTACCAAAGAATAAATGGTCAGTCTGCATAATAGTTTCACGTCATCTATGCAGAATTAAACTCTGGGAGCCCAGGAGGACTCTGTTTGGAGATTTTTACTTCATTCTGATTTGTACGTTTCTGCTGGATAATGCATTTTGCCAGTCCAGTGCTAACTCTCACACGAGACAATGGCCATGCAGTTTAATAAAATAATTTGAAAACTCTTAAATTTACTGAAACTGTTCCATCATTTCTGGAATCAGCCAAAAGAGCCACAAATCATTTCAGCTGGCTGGATGCAAGGCCAGGCCATCATGATAGTTACTCAAACCTAATTGACTTCAGACCTTAGTCATGACTTCACTTACGCTGATGGGTAACTTCGTTGAAGCAAGTAGAATTACCCTGTGGCTAGGTCTACACTAGAACCTGGCAGCTTGGCTTAAGGTACACAGATCCAGCTACATAAAATATGTAGCTGGAGTCAAATTAACTTAAGCCAAGTTTGGCAGCATCCCCACAGTGGGAGGCTGATGGGGAGCAAGCTCTCCTGTCATCTTCCCTTACTCCTTGCAAAAGGAGAAGCACCAAACACTCTGAGTTCTGTTAGTGAGTCTTAACTAGACTCGCTAAATTGAACTCCGGAAGATTGATCTTCCATGTAGTGAAGTCAAACCCTGTGTAAAACTGGTGTGAGCTCACAACAACAAGGCTCAAGTTTGTAATATTAATGGGTCTAGTTTTCCAGTACTTTGTCCCTGTGTAGTCATTTATACCTTTAACTTCTTGCCATTGTTCAACAGTACAAGAGGCAGCAAGAGCTGGTTGACAAAGTAGGGGATAAGAGAGCAAGTAATTAATCTTGGGTCTAACATCATCTTTTTCTGTAGCCTTCTTTGTAAACATGGGTACCTCCTCTAGAGAGAGCTAGTGATTATTAAACAGTTAATAGTTGTAAAATGTTCATCCTAATATTAAGGAGAATACGCATGAACTGCTTCCAGACCACAGGAACAAATGTTAATTGCTAAACTCTTGTAAACATTGGCAATGTTTAGTGACCAGAGGAGCTAGCAAACAAGAGTGGCCAATAGAATCTGGCAGCCTGAGCTGTATGTGCCAGAAGCAGTAAACATAATGAAACTCTTTTGAGGGAGAAATACCCCTAAAATGTTACCCTAGCCATTCATGTTCTCCTGAGGATAGTTGATAGGAGATTGACAATTCTGTTGTGCAAGTGTCTTGGAGGTTTTCAGATCTGTTTTTGTTCTCTGTTGGGATGAAAACTAAATTTCCCCAATATGTAAAAATGGAATTGTCAAAATGTCCAGTTCATGACTGAAACCTGAGCTGTGTAGGTTAGGAAGAAGACTGGGGTATGTGTAGCCTGGTTGTTAGCAGAATGATCTGTGTTGTAGGAAACCCAGATTGGAGGTTTCTGTCTGTCTAACTTAATTTATCTAAACCAGGTAGAGTAGTGAAATGAGCCTAAGTCTCAGGCTATGCTTACACTACAGAGTTTTTTTCGGAAAAAAGGCCGCTTTTCCAAAAAAAACTTCACTTATGTCCACAGTGCAATCGGGTTCTTTCAAAAAAAAAAAAAAATCAAAAGAACAGAGGGGTTTTTCTGACATTGTTACACCTCTTTCTACGAGGAAGAAGCCTTTTTCCAAAAGAGCTCTTTCGGAAAAAGGCATGTGTGGACGGGGAAGAGGGAGTTCTTTCAGAAGAAGAGGAAAGAGGAAAAAGCACAGGAGCCCCGGTGGCCACTCCGTCCATAGTAATCACAGTTTACATGCGAGATAGCGTCCATTCAGTGTGGACGTTATCTTTCGAAAAAGCAAATCACTTTTTTGATGCAGTTTGGCAGTGTGGACACTCTCATTTGGAAGAAGTTTTTTCGGAAGATCTCTTCTGGAAAAGCTTCTTCCAAAAGAAGCCTGTAGTCTAGACGTAGCCTCAGACAGCCTACATAGGCCTCTATCCACCATGTTACAAAGCTGAGAGAACATCTGGTACTCTATCTTCTCCCCTCCATTTCTCTGACAAACACTTAATAGAAACCAATATCTCCAATGAACATTATGTCTTTGATTAAAGAGTGCATTTTTTTTACAAATTCTTATTGTATCTATGCCTCAGCTGCTGAAATGCCACAATTGCTGCTATGTCTCTCCAATGCTCAATTTTGACACTTTTCACCTTGCTGTTTACTGGAAATGGTTTAAGGTGGCTCCTTTGAGAGTTATTTAAAGTTCAGTGACCACTTCCCATTTGAAAGTATGCCAGAGCAGAACATATCACTAATCAATGTACTCCTTCAGTGTATTGGCTGATAGCTTCGCTGGAAATAGCAAAGGATTGCTTGCATATTTCTGAAATTATTTATTCACAAACATACATCAGGGAGCGGTCCATAAGGTAAATGACAAAGCCATCTGATAAATTGCAGTTGTTTCTGGAGCTGATCAAAGAACAGAGCTCAATTTCAGGTGGAACTTAGAAATTCCATTCCTTAATAAAACATTTGAAGTTCACATAAAGTGAAAAGGTCTGATAGGTTTGAATTAAAAACTGTTCAAAGGAAAAAGGTTAGATTTTTTTTCATCAGAACAAATGAAATTTCCACTCAATTTGGTATGTTAATATTTCAGCCCTGAAGAAGAAGTGTGAGTGTGGCTATTTGGTGCTTATTTTTTGAGTGAGTGTGTTGTTGTGTTGGGGAAGGGAAGAGAAGAGAAGTTTCACCTTACGGTACCAACTCTCTCCCCAAAACCATACTTTTTCATTCAGTCAATAAATGAATCATTACTAAGTTGGTCTTATCTTTCCTGTGTAAATACATGAAGAATAGTACAGGCTGAACCTCCCAAATCTGGGATTCTCTGATCTGGCAACATCTGTGTCCGGCAGGGCCACAGATGTTGCTGGACCAAATAGTCTCACAGGCTAGGAGGGGGAGCCAGCTGGAAGAATGTGGGGCCTCAGGAGTCCCAACTGGGACAGCAACAGCTGGACTGGGGAACCCCAGCGGCAGTGGGGCCAGCTGGCAGCCAGGGAGCCCCAGCCCTGGCAGGGGAATCCCTGGCTGCAGCAGAGCCAGCTGGTGGTCAGGGAGCCTCAGCCAGGGAACCCCAGGAAACCCCTGGAGTCAGTGGGACTGGCAGCAGCAGGGGAACCCCGGAACCCTGATGGCAGCGGTCAGGTGGTCCCAGCCGGGAACCCTGGGGAACCTGGGAAGTGGGGGTCAGCAGGGTGGGGAGCCCCAGCTGGGCCACCATTGGCAGGGTGGAGAGCTCTAGCCTTAGGATCTCCAGGGAGAGAAGCCAGCAGTGAGGCAGTCAGCAGGGAAACATTGGCCTCCCCTAGTCTGGCAAACTCCCTGATCCGGCACCACTCAGGTCCAGAGGGTGTTGGACCAGAGAGGTCCAACCTGCACTAGGAACACTTTTTGATAACAGCTGGCAAAGACTGTTTACGTTTACGAAGACAGTTCAAACAAAATAAGAGACTTCTTTGTCCATTTAGATTTTATACCAGATCCCTCACTGTGGGAGGCAGACAACTTCAGTCTAAACCTGGACACAATGAGCCAAATTGATTTCTAGCTTAACTCCATTAAAACCAATTGCATTATCCCCCCCAAAGGTGTAAGCCTGGTCCAGCAGATGGAGCCCTAGAATAGGAGTCTGAAAACATGGGCTCGGTTCCTAGCTCTGCCAGTGACGTCCTGTCACAACTTAAGTAAATCACTTAATTTGTTCATTCTTCTTTTCTCCCTTGCTCGTTCACTCCTCTTCCCCACCCACCTTCTGTCTGTCTGATCTATTTGGGCTGTAAAAAGCTTCTGGAGCAGGGTTTTTTATTAGGTCTCCAGCCATTAATACGTTCTTATGACCAGAACAGTAGTTTCTCTTCATGTTGTGTGCCCCATCTCTCAGTCAGATGCACAATTCATCTCACTCTGTGACCTGGAACTGAAGACTATGACCATTCATCTGGCAAAGTGGTCATCTGAAAGTCAATCTCTTCTGAAACAGATTTTTCCTTCAGTGTCATCTGAAACTAACAGTGGCCGATCTCTCTCCTGGCTGCAGCACAAGTTCGGCAGGTGGCTGGGAATCAGTCCAGGGATAGGATCCTTTTAGATGTCACTTTTATTCAATTCACCTCAGGTTATATGGAATTTGGCCCAGTTATATGTAAATAAAGGTCCCACAGCAATTCTCATGTATCTGCCACATAGCAATGTCTCCCCGTCTTTTCAAATCTGTCATTCTGATGTTTGTCTTTTTCACATATTAAAAGAAAGCCGTTTGAGAAAGGAAGCACAGATTGGGCTTTTAATGGGCACCGCGGAAACAGATTCAGCTTCTTTCTTCTATCTTCCTAAGTTATCACTTCAGCCATTTTGGGAGATCACATAAAATAACATAGCCCCCATAAGAAGGCACAATCTGTTTCCATTATGTCACATAAACGCTTTATTCGCTTTTTCCACCTCTACCATATCTTCCCTTAGTCACCTCTTTTCTAAGCTGAAAAGTCCCAGCCTTATTAATTTCTCCTCACATGGCAGCTGTTCCATACTCCTAATAATTTTGTTGCCCTTTTCTGAACTTTTTCCAGTGCCAAGATATCTTTTCTTGAGATGAGGAGAGTATATTTGCACACAGTATTCAAGATATGAGCATACCTTGGATTTACATAAAAGTAATAAGAATTGCTATGCTTTATTCTCTATCCCTTTCTTAATTATTCTTAACATTGTTTGCTTTTTTTGACTGCTGCTGCACATTGATTAGATGTTTTCAGAGAACTATCCAAAGTGACTCCAAGATTGCTCTCCTCAGTGATAACAGTTAATTTACACTCCACCATTTTATACATATAGTTGGGATTATGTTTTCCAATGTGCATTATTTTGCATTCATCAACATTAAAATTCACCTGCCATTTTGTTGCCCAGTCACCTAGTTTTGTGAGATCCATCTGATACTCTTCACAGTCTGCTTTGGATTTAAATATTTTAAGAAGTTTAGTATCATCTGCAAATTTTGGCACCACAGTGTTTGACCCTTTTCCCAGGTCATTAATATTCTTTTCTACACAGTGTGTGTGTGTGTTTTTAATGTAGTTAGCTATCTGTGGCCAACAGGGAGCTATGTGCTCTAGAGACACATACATTGATTGTTGCATCTTTGAACTAAGTACTACAAATAGGGCCTAATCATGGCTTTGCTTCCTCACCCATGACTACTCTTTACTTGCCTGTGTGCTACCCATTAAGCCTGGTCTACACTAGGGCTTCATTTCAAAATAACACCTCTTAGGTCAAATTCATAAGCAGAACATCCACACTACCAAGCTCATTATTTTGTAATAACGGCCTGCTTATTCCAAAATTGGTACTCCTGCTTTCCTCCAGGAATAATGCTAATTTCGAAATAGTTATTTCCAAATAGCAGTACTATAGATGCTTCAATGCCGCTATTTTGAAATAATTACTTCTCAGAGCAATTCAAACTAATTACTCCCCAGAGTGCTTCCCGAGGCTCTAAGTTGAGGTAGCTTGTCCACATTAAGGGTATGTCTAGACTACATGGCTCCGTCGCCGGGAACCATGTAGATTAGGTTTCTAGACATAGGAAAATGAAGCGGCAATTTAAATAATCGCCGCTTCATTTACATCAAAATGGACGCCGCGCTGTGCCGATCAGCTGTTTAGTGGCACAGCGTGGTAGTCTGGACGCTCCGCGGTTGACAAGGGAAGCCCTTGTTGACCGCCCCGTTATGCCTCATGGAATGAGGGCTTCCCTTGTCGACCGCGGAGCATCCAGACTACCGCACTGTGCCGCCAAACAGCTGATCGGCACAGCGCAGCAGCCATTTTGATGTAAATGAAGCGGCAATTATTTAAATCGCCGCTTCATTTTCCTATGTCTAGTAAACTATGTGGGGTCTGGGATGGAGGGAAGCTTGGGTTAAGGGACTGGGGTGCAGGAGGGGAGCCTGGAGTCTGGGAGGGAGTTGGGGTGAAGCAGGCAGTTGTGACCTAGAGCAGGAGACTGGAGTGCAGGGGTTTGTGATATGACCTAGGGTAGGAGGGGATTGTGATCTGGGGCAGGAGACTGGGGTAGCAGATCTGGGAGGGGGCATGGATGTAAGAAGGGGACAGAGAGTTTGGGTATGTTGAGTGGGGGGGGCAGAGAGTTGGGGCAGGAAAGGGCTGGGGTGCCAGAAGCAGACTGTGGGCAAGAGACTTACTTGCCAGCTGCCAAACTCGCCTGCCCAACTGCAGCACTTAAAACCTTTCGCAGCCAGCCTGCTTGCCTGGCCATGTGCTTCATGAATAACTGAGCCGAGGAAAGGGGGCGTGATTCTTCTTAGCTGCCTGTTATTCTAACCAGCAGCTCCCATTGGCTGGTTTCTGCCAGAAACCAGCCAATGGGAACGTGCTGGGGGTGGGGCGGCTCCTAAAACTTCACCCTTCCCCTCCAGTTTTAAAACAGAAATGGAGCCCTGCAGCTGCTTTTCTGCTCGGTGCATGGGGTTGCGGGGCAAGTTGGGGAGCCAACCTAGGTCTCCCCACTGGTTCTGTGGCTTGGCAGGCCGGATACCGCTGTATTTTGCCCAAGCCTGGCCTATGAGAACCTCCTGAAATTATCCCAAGTATCTGCTGAAATTATGTTCTAATATAATGAAGTAGAAATCTAATTTCACTCAGAGAAAGGAAATAGAAAAGACACAGATTGATGCATTGGAAGATGGGTGTCAGCAGTATGTGATTTGATGAGCTCTAAACCCCTGAAATATTGAAGTTTCTCCTGAACACAGAAACTGACCTTTACTTAGATCATCATAAATGTTATATGATAAAGAGAGAGAGAGAGAGAGAGAGAGAGAGAGTGTATGTGTGTGTGTGTTTGAGGGGGGAGAATCAAAGTGTGTACACATCACATAGAGCATCAAGACGGATAGGGCAATATAGAGTAAGAACTACTCACATCTTCAGCTCCCAGAAAAAAAAAAGGAACGCTCTGAATTGTTAGTTTAAATTACAGCACATTTGGTCCCTTTTTACCAAGCAGTTTCAGATGGTAGAGACTAGTTAGTAAGAGCTTGACACACTTTCTCCATGGGGATAGAGTGTGTTCCTGACACAGTCCTCAAAGGGGATGGAGGAAAGCTGGGTTTTGTTTTTGGATGTGTTCCTGCTACCTGTATGAATTTTGAGCAATTGCATATGCCCAGATTCTCAAAGAAATGTAGACCTCTAAATTCCTTTGTAATCAACAGAAGTTAGGAGCATCAACACTGTTGAGGATCTGGGCCTTACTCTCTGGGCTTCAGTGTCTCCATGGGAAACACTGGGAAACATCAGAAGGACAGTACTTCATGATCAATTTAAATTATAAACTCGTTGGAGTGGGAACTGTCTCTGGCAACATGTGTGTTGAGTGCCCAGCCCTCTGGAGGTACTGACTACTACAATACAAATAATCTGATAAAATTAGACCACTACATCAGGCACTACTGATGTATTAGGAAGGCTCAATCAATGGCCTAGATGTCAGACTAGCAATATGTTGAAATGTATCTCTATGAGCACCTCGCTTGTATTTCTCTAAGATACAATTAGATATGTAAATAAAAATGGCAATTACTCGTAACTACATCAATAACTGTATTTCAGGGATAATTCTGGTGCTGTTAATTAGGTGTTCACATTCTGGCAACCCTAAGAGTCGCCAGCAGAAAGCTTGCATGGCAGCATCAAAACTCTCAGTCTCTTACAAAGAGTGAAATGTGTAGGGTTGGCAGAAGTCAATTTTTATCGTTTTATCATTTTGACGGTTAATATCAATGTTTAAAAAAATCTGATTTTGACCAATTGAAGTTCTCAGAGTTGCAGAAAATTATTGGGGGAGGTGTTGGACAATAATCATTTAATGACAGTAGATGCTGACATTCAAAATAGTCAATGCTTTACAATGATTAAAACTCAAATTGTTACCAGCACATATACAAATATTCGGAGTATATATATCCTTAAATAAAACTCGACTGAGTACTCAAGCAGCATTTTTCTTCCTCTATAATAATTATTGATGGAAATATTTTTGTTTGTCTTTGTATGGTGAACTCAACATTTATCAATTAAAACAAACAAACAAACAACTCCCCCTAAGCTCTGAAATATGGAAACAGGACCACTTAGCCATTTCATTTGCCAGGGGTAGAGAAAGTGGTGTAGTTGTCTTAATGTCTGGGCCATCTTTGCACTATAAAAATGAACAGGAGCAAATATTTCCTGTCAAGATATGGAAAGCAAAATACTGAATATTGTGCAATTAGAAGTCAATCAGATAAGCTGCTGACTTCAATTTATACTTCCCAATATCAGCCTTTCATGTCACAATTTTTTTTTTTGAGAGAGAAGTAAGTGAAGTTTCAAGTCCATTAATGCAAACTTTCCCTCTCTCACTTCTACACTGGAAATACGTTTGTGGCTATGTATTATAGCTAAATAGCACTAGATAGTCCTTAATGTATCATGTGGAGGAATAAGCATGTCCTGAGAACCCATGATTTAAATGAAAACTAAGCTTAACCACTGCTTCTCCATTTGCCAGAGATTCCCTGGTGTTTCTCTCAGAAGGCAGGTCATTTGTTCATTGGCCCTCATCTCTCCTATTTTAGAGGAATTCTGTATTGCTAATGGAAGGATGGTCTACTGGTGAGGATGCTAACCTAGGGGTTTGGATACAGGCATGGAATTCCATGCTTTCTCATAGACTTCCTCAGTGTCCTTGAATAAGTCTCTCTGAGTCCGTCAACACTACTTGGAAATTCGATGCTACCATGGTTGATCTTTCGGGGTTCAATTTATGTGTCTAGGATAGACCCACTAGATCAAACTCAAAGGGCACCCCCGTCAGTGCCAATACTCCTGGTCCTCATAAGGAGCAAGGGAAGCCAATGGGAACATTTGCTCCTGTCAGCCTTCCGCTGTGTGGACGCATGGAAACATGATGTAAGATATGTTGATTCCAGCTACATAATTTATGGAGCTGGAGTTCTGTATCTTACTTTGACCATCCTGAGTAGTGTAGACCAGGCTTCTGTGTCTAGATTCTCCATCTGTAAAATCAGAACAATGAATTTCACTGTCTCACTTACATGGTTTAAATATTAAGAGATGCTGAGATACTACAGTAATCGAGACAAGGTGAGGACCTAAAATAGTTCCCCCGCCCTGATTGGTCCAGTAACAGCCATGTATGGTTATCTCAGAGGCCAAGAGACAAGCAAAGGACTTTTGGATACATAGTGGTGTAACAGTTAACTCGTGGTGTAACAGTTAACTCGAACTAAGGACTTAGTTCGAGTTAACGTTTGACTGCCGCGTGTAGCTGCAGGCAGTTAGTTCAGACTAAGGGGATTTAAAAATGGCACCCGGACAGGAAGATGCAAATAAAGCCCGGGATATTTAAATCACGGGCTTCATTTGCAACTTCAAATGCCTACTTTAGCCTCCCTAGTTCGAACTAGGGGGCTAGTGTAGACATACCCAAAGAGCAATGCAGATGCTGAATTGCCTCAGATCTGAGGAGAATGCATTTTCAGGCACAGCAATAGGGAACCCACTCTCCAAATGGGATTAGAACCCCAAATAAATTATGCAGGTAAACCCCCTTTAAAAATGAAAAGAGGATGTACACACTGATTGCTCCTCCAGGTAATAATTGTTTGCACTGGTCTTGATAGTAAATAAAAGTGATTTTATTAAGTACAAACAATGGGATTTAAGTGGTTGCAAATGAAAACAGAGCAAAGTAAATTACAAATTTAAAATAAACAGAAAATGCAAGCTAATTCTAACTCATTAAAGCTTATTGCACACTTACCCTAAAACTGTTCTTATTTCAGCTAAACCTCCAAGCCTGGGGAGATCTTTTTTTCCCTGGAATCTCTGGTTATCGTCTTGGGTGTATCATGCTAGGCATCCTAAACTTTGCATCCTAAATAGACTTCCTTTTGGGTGGGAATTCTTTGTTTCTACATTCCACCATTCCATGGAAAATTACCTGGTTAGACCCTATCAGTTAGGGTGGTGACATGTCTTCCCAAGAGGAACCACTGCTTAGACTTAAAGGACAAAAGAGGCTGTTTACAGCTGTTCACACAGTCACTGAGGTGACCAAGCTTTAGAAACACCCTTGATGGCTTTCATTTGCACATTTAAAACTGTAAATCATACCCTACCAAATATCTCTATCTTTACATACACAAGTGATACATACACCAAAATAAGATATATAGATCCTGCAGACTGTGACGTTAATTTGATAGGTTACATGAGGTATTTTATCCAAAGCATCTCCGAGTTATGCATATTTGTATCCACAAGACAATTTCATAAGTGGTAAATACATGACTGACATCAGTTTGCAATGTAAGGCCCTGATCAGTGAACTGATATGGAATGAAAATGAGCATGACTAAGACTGAAGAAAAGTGCATTAGTAGAGTTGTCACAGGGACATTTAGACATAGAAATTAATAGATTGAGTGTGAATCAGAGTGATCAGCTGAGTCACAGACCACGGTGAGTTTCATTGTAAGATACAGTCCAGATTGAGAAGTTCTGGAAAAGGGTAGAGTAACATCTCAGGGGTTGTGCTGGACAAGGATGTGCCCATGAAATGAAAAACCCAAATGTATGGAACAATGATGTGACTTGCGACACTGTATAATGTACAAGTGAAGGTGATAAAGAGGTGGTAGATCCAACAGCTCCAGGTGTTTGAGATGAGATGTCTTTGTGCCATAAGAAGAGGATTCAGATTTCAGAATGAAAGGATTTGGATGGACGTCAAAGTCCAATGAGGCTGACAAAATCCAAGAATTGTGAATTTGCTGGTCTGGACACACAAAGATGATAAATGAGGAGGATCTGATGAAGGCAGACTAGCAAGAGAAGGTGGGAGGAAAGAGACCCTTAGGAAAGCCAAGGAAAGGATGGATGCATCAAAAGGGATACAAAGGAGGTGGAACTTAGCAATGCTTTGGACTGACGAAGATGGTGGATGCCTGCATAGGATAAGGGGATGAAGAATTAGTGAACTGTACATTTTTAAAAAGTGGTAGTCGGTCATAGACATTGCAGTGAGGAGAAAGTTTAGCATGTGCATAAATATTTGTAAAATCAAAGGCTATATGAGTTGGATGGCACCTTTGCCAAACAGCAACTTACCTTCCTCTTTGTTAACGTGTTCTACAGCAAAACACACATGGAAAGTTGGTTTTTGCAATAAAAATAGATGGCCTTTTCAGGGTGAATGTGGTGCAAATAATTGCAATTTCAAGGAAGAATTGTCCCTGAGGAGTTTGGTACAAAACAGTAGGGAAGTTAAAAATTCTAAACAACCACCACATTCTCCAGGGCTGAATCGATTTCAGAAGACACTTTCCAACTCTTCCCAGAGAAGGTTATGCAGAAATTAAGTTAAGAACATAAGAACGGCCATACTGGGTCAGACCAACGGTCCATCTAGCCCAGTATCTTGTCTGCCAACAGTGGCCAATGCCAGATATTGCAGAGGGAGTGAACAGAACAGATAATCATCAAGTGAGCCCTCTCCTGTCACCCATTTCCAGACAAACAGAGGCTAGGGACACCATTTCTACTCATCCTGACTACTAGCCATTGATGGACCTAACCTCCATGAGTCTGTCTAGCTCCTTTTTGATTCCTGTTAAAGTCCTAGCCTTCACCACATCCTTTGGCAAGGAGTTCTACAGGTTGACTATGCACTGAGTGAAGAAAAACTTCCTTTTGTTTGTTTTAAACCTGCTGCCTATTAATTTCATTTGGTGACCCCTAGTTCTTATATTGTGGGAGTAAGTAAATAACTTTTCCTTATTAACTTTTTCCACAACAGTCATTATTTTATAGACCTCTATCATATCCCCCCCTTTAGGTTTAATTTATCTAATTAAAGCTGGAAAACAGGCCTTGTTAACTGACAAGCCCAGCTGAGGTCACATTCCAAAATAAGTTATAGAGCAAGCTGGATCTTTTCCTTTCTTGAACGTGGGATTGCATAAAGGACAGCTCAGAAGCAAACTATTAAATATAGTCCTCATGCTGCCATTCCTTCATTTAGTGTAATCAGATATGACCTGACCTATAGAATTCTAGTTAATGTTGGTACTTTAGATATTTGAGCTTGGAACTCAAGTGTAGGGGTTATATGATGATCTCTTGGCATTTTGGTGAAGTGGGATAAAGAACTGCAAAGTCGTAGCGACTTATTTTACCCTCTGAATCTTCTTTTTCTTTCTCTTTAAATAAAAGCAGAATTATTTTTAATAATTCAGCTAGTCTGTGACATTTATTCTAATACTTTGAGAACTTGAAGGAGGTCACTGAACCAATATTGTTACAAACTGTGGCACCATCCATATTTAAATGAAAATATTATTGGAGATTTGAAGGGCTTTCAGTAGGAGTGCAACAAACTGGCTGATTTCTAGTGATTGGAGAAGGGAACTGAGACTAAGGATTGTTATATTCTGTCCATAGCTCTGTTACTGTCTTGCTGTGTGAGGCTAGGAGATTTGTTCGGCCTTCTTGTGCTTCACTTTAGCCATCCAAACAATGGGATCCTTAATAATAACTACTGTACAAGGGTGGTATGAAGCTTAATGAATGTTTGTAAAGTGCCTTGCCAGAATATCTACATTGAGGGGCAATATGACCTAGTGGGTAGCAAAGTTGGAGGGGGATACAGGAGTTTGGGGTCTAATTCCCAGTGACCAGGCAGATGATTTTAGACAAGTCACTTTGCCTCTTTGTGCCCTCATTTTCTCATCTGTAGAATGGGGAAAATGATACTGGCTTTCCTTGCAAAGCGTTGTGAGATCTGCTGATGAAAAGTGTAAGGTAAAATGAGCTATTATCATTAATTAAGTGACTGCTTGGATTGAACTTGTTACCCAAGCTACCTCTGTACCCACTGAACTATCCTTCTTCACCCAGAGTAATACCTGACAGGATCCCATTGATTTCAATGTGTCTACACAGCAAAGTTATTTCGGAATAATGGCTATTATTCCAAAATAACTATGCGAGCGTCTACACAGAAATTCCGTTATTTTGAAATAATTTTGAAATAACGGATGGCTTCTTCCAACTTCTGTAAACCTCATTCTACGAAGAAGAACGCCTATTCCAAAATAGCTATTTCGAAATAAGCCGTGTGTAGATGTTCCACTTCTGCTATTTCGAAATAGCCCCTCACCAGGGCCATTCTAAGTTATTCCTCCTAGGGCGCTAATTCAAGATAGCATGTCTACATTAGGGAAGCCTGCCTCAGACTAATTTTGAGGCTTCCCTGCAGCATAGACTTGCTATTTCAAAAAAAGCTATTTTGGAATAACTATTCCGGAATAGCTTATTCCGAAATAACTGTGCAGTGTAGACGTAGCAGAAGAGGGCGCAGTTCAACATGAATACATGCATCAGAATTGGATGGAGAATTTCCAGGGTATCATCTCTTTCCATGTGCTTTCAGTACCTAAGGAGATATGGCACTGAGGAAGCATTGTCCCTTTGGATGCTCCCATCTCTGTTGAGGTAGGGAGGAGACACTGTATATGGACAGCTGACCTTCTCTTAGACAGTACTAATCCTCTTCCCCATAGATTCCCAAGAAGCCAGAGAATTCTATAGGATTTAGTGCTGCCTTAAAGAGTTATTGGATTCAAGGTAGTGAGAGATGGGAATGATGTGACAGAAGCAAGAACTTTTATTCATTTTCCATAAAGCTGGGTGATTTTTTTTTGTTTATTCGCCAAAAATGGTTATTTTGGACAACCCAAAACTATTTGCAAATTTGACTCAATTAATTTTGCTTGGAAAGGGTTTTTCAGGACCTGCTTCAAGAAAGTGTGCAAATTAGTTTATCTCTCCTCCTTCATGTGTTTATGACCCTTGAAATCAGATCTGCCCATTTCTGCTGGGGAATCCTTAACCACCAGGCTATGCTGTAGTCTACTTTCAAGCTCTTCTCTTGAAGTTGTTCCTCTTTGTACACACACATATTCAGTGACTGAAAGAAACAAGAATAACTTTGTAGTCTGGTGAATCAGGCACTCCCCTGGGAGCTAGGAGATGTGGATTCAACTCTTCTTTCTGTCTGATTAAGAGGTCTCGTACAATAAGCTTGAACTATTGTGACTCTTAAACACCCACGGACAATCTGAGTCAATCGACTGTTTATGGTGAACAATCTGTTCCATCTTATATTTAGTTGTGATGTTGGGTGTACCTTTCCCACACCTGAAGAAGGGCTCTGTATAGCTTGAAAGCTCATCTATCTCACCAAGAGAGCTTAGTCCATTAAAAGATATTCCCTCATCCATCCTGTGTTTCTCTAAATCAGGCAAATGAGTCATTCTCATGCACATGTTCTCTCTCTGGCCCTAAAAATATTTAAGTATTTACTCATAGTGGAACATATTCTTAACAGAATAGCCTGGCCTATGGCCTGTCAGTGAGGGCATTCATCTAGAAGGAAAGGCAATCCAAGACCCTGCTCTAGATTGTGGATTCAACTTCCTACCTCTCAGGAAAAGCACCTGGCTAAATGTGAGAAGGGGTATGGATGCATGCATCATTTTCTGAAGCAGAGTAGCTCTTCCGACAAATTCTAAATGTTTTTTGGAAACAACCCCAATATCTGATGGGATATGTTTGTTTTGCTGGCCAAACTGGAAAATAATTCGCCCAGCTCTGTTTTGCATGAAATTCATGTTACCTGCATAAAGCCCTAGGACTTCTGGAGGACCATGCACTCAGTCTGTCTGCCCCAACAGATTGTTCCATATCTTTTTGATTTAAGGAGCTTGCTTAGGGCATTTGATCCAAAGCCTATTGAATTCCATAGAATGACTTCCATTGACTTTCATGGTTTTGTAATCAACCTCATATTATGAGAATATCAATGTTGGGGGTTTTTTGTTGTTGTTTTTTTTAATCAATGAGGAAAGAAGAACTCCTGGGTCTGACATGCAGGAGGGAGAATGTAGGTGAAAATGAATAAAAAATGTGTTCCTGCAGTTGAAGTGTTAGGGCCGTGGGAGAGGCAAGAAGTGAGACTGGGGAATTTTACTAAGCATAGAGTCAAAGCTAGATTAAATAGCCATCTATCAGGATGTTTTAAAAGAGAGAAATCAGTTCTCATTTGATAGTTTCAGAGGGGTAGCCATCTTAGTCTGTCACTTTCCTGGGCACTCATTAATGGATCTCAAAGTCACCATATTATTTCACACCAATTTCAAAAGCCAGCTCGACAGGGAGACTACAGAACTTAATTTCATGTACAAGTTGATTCCTACACCAGAAGTCTAAACAAAGACATTGGCTGAATGGCCCGCTACCTTCCACATCCTAATGACATAAAATACCTAACAAAGGGTACTTAAAGTGGGTACTAACTATTCTTATCAGCTTCATTTAACATGGACACTCTAATCGATCATTTCTTTCCCCTTTTTATTCTTCCTTTTCCTCCTCTTCCTCACTGCCCCCAGCCTTTTAAGCTGAACAATAGCATAACTCTCTGGACAGGGCAGAGCAAAGGAACACTGCAGCCCTAGGGGCAGGGAAGAGTGCCCCCTCAGTTTCTAGATATGGGCCCTGTGGCAGGGTCCCCAGTCCCGCCCTCTTCTCCACAAGGTTAAAGCAGGCCCTGAGGCCTAGTTCAGCACAATTCACAGGCCCTGAGGCCTAATCTGGCCCTGAGGGGATGGGGTAGGGGGGTCCGGGCCCTCCCTCTCCACCGGACCCCAACCCAGGGCCCTATTAGTGGTGGGTGGTCCCCACCACTGGCTCGGCGGGGAGTTCTCCCTGAAACACGCCGAGCCCACTAAGGGGTTCCCTGCCCCTTGCCCTGGGTTGCTTCCTACCCCCGCCCTGTGGCCAATGGAGACCCCACCTGGCGAAGCTGGGCCGGCGGCGGTGGCAATGCCAGCAGGTCTCGTGTCTGGGGCAACAGCGAAGGGGTTGTCCACTGCGGCAGGGTGGGTGGCCCCCCGGAGTCGGCGTTGTGGGCATGCTTGACCCAGGGGACGGTAGCAGCAACGGCGGCGATCCCAACGGCTCTGGTTCCAGCAGCAGGTCCGGCAGTGGCTCTGGGGTTTGGGACAGAGCTCCTTCCTCCCCAGAGGTCCGCCGCAACTGAGCAGCCCGGCAGCCTTTTATACTGAGACTGCACTGCGAGCATGCCCAGCAGGGCTGTGGGGGAGGGGCATATTCTACCCAATAGACGGGCTCTCCTACCCCTGTTCAGTGCGGGGCAGGCCAGCCCCGTCACAGGCCCCCATAGTGACATCTAGTGGCAAGTGCAGGGGTGAGAGGAAGGGGAATCTGGGCCTACACCCTTCCACTGGTTTCTAACCCAGGGTCCTGGGAAGCCACATAATTACTTGTTGGCTTTTAATACATTCCCTTGGTCATTTCCTACCATGGAGATGGCAGGGGACTGCACTCGATGACCTCTCGAAGTCCCTTCCAGTTCCAGTGTTCTGTGATTCTATGAAAGCCCATCTTGGGCATCTCCTCAGCTGGCCATAGCTCGATATCCCTGCCAGTCTCCACAGTTGGCTGGTTGTCCACAGCAGAGTACAGATTCACAGTCCATACAACCCGTAGAGTCACAGAGTCCTCTGCAGAATTGTTCAACCCACTTCCTTCCTCCTCCTCCACCCATCTGAATTGAGCTGGAACCCCTGTTCCCAACACTCTCCCCTTCCATGGTGTGTGGGAGACTGTAGGTGGCGATTATTCACACAAGATGATCTCTTTAATGAAAACAGCTTTGCAAGAAAAAATGAAGCTTCTAGAACACCTTTACCTCTTCCCTAGGGAGAGAGCAGAGAAAGCTTGTGACATTGTTATCTCTGAAATTAGGATGTGGAGAATCTTATTATTGGTACTATTGTTTTTTGTGAGTACATCCCTCTGCTCTATTCTAAACCAGAGGAAGAGAAATTATACAGGATGGGAAGGGACTTCAACTCCAGTTATAAATTGCTGGTGAAACAGCCTTTGGAAATTGATAAACTATGAAGGAGCCTTATGTGTTAGGTTGAGTAAGAGTCACATAAGTGAACACATTTGTCCATTTTTGTGGGTGCTAGAAATATTAGACTATTATCAGCTGAAAATAATATGCAGCTCTGATTGCTATGAAACATTTATTGTTGCAGGTTGAACCTCTCTAATCTGGCACTCCCTGATCTGGCAATATCTGTGCTCTATCACAATTTAGTTAGCTAGATATTCGCATATTTTGAGTGTGGCCAAGTTTCCTGCAATTCCATAAAGTTTGTTTACAGTCACCAGTCCTGGCTCCCAGTGTTCTGTGCTCTTATTTAGCTCTGATTTACCCCTAAATGTCTTCTAAAGGCCCACTAAGCAGTGGAAGTGTTGGTAATGCTGCTAGACAATATTGACCTCCTATAGTCCAGCAAATTCTCTGCTTTGGCACCAGTTAGGTCCCAAGAATGCTGGACTAAAGAGGTTCAATCTGTACTGATTTCCCTCCTACTCATGTTACCAAAAAGGGTTGTGGAATCCACTGAAGATTTTTAAAAACAGGTTAGACAAACCTCTGTGAGGGATGTCTAAGTTCACTTGGTCCTACGTGAGAAGAGGGACTAGATGACCTTGTGAGAGCCCTTCCAGCCTTTGGTTTTTATGATTCTCTGCTTAGAGATCATATTTATATTATAGTCCCTTTATACAGATATAGTTAACTGTTCTCCTAATATTACTTATCTTCTTGAAAATTAACAGAGTGAAATCTCCCTTTGAACATGTTGTTTTCTCTATAATGATGTCTTACTTTGATCTTATTTATTGCATGCCTTTTTATTGTGCCTATCGCACTGTCTATTAAAAATGTCAGATTTTAGTTAATCAGCTTAGATTCACATTTATATAGCTAGATTCCAGCTGTCCCAGCTCTCCTAACAATGAGGCAAACATCCTAACTAGACCACAGTCTCCTCTATATCAATATAGTTATGTGATTATATATATCAGACACACCCCTCTTGGTGTTTCAGTTATTAAATTTCTGTCAAGTAAAGAAGATAAAGACGGGAGAGCCTGGGCTTTCTGTGAATCCCCTCAACTGTATTTAACTAATTGGGTCTCTATTGATCATATACTTTAATGATGCCCATGCTAGTACAGACCTCAGACCTGTACAAAGACTTTTAGGGAAGTCAGTGAAACTCTGTAGCACTCCAGTGTAAATGCTAGCAGATTTTAATAAGGGTATATAGGAGGTAGAATGTATGACAAGTTACAGTCGAAGGTCAATCAAAAATGTATCAAGAGGTTGCTCTCTTCCCCCAATCTGTTAGCAACTGAAGCTTTATATGGAGTTTCCGAGATAGGTTTACCTACCTGTGTATTTCATTTCTCTCTCATATCCTTCTCCCATTCTCACCATGATCAGCCCTTGGAGAATTATTTGAAATAATACTGATCATGAGCAAAATAAATACATTAAATGAGATTTAGAAAAATAGCCACAAACTCCATCCCCCGCAGATAGGGTATTTGTAATAAAAACAAATGTTCTTCCCAGTCGGTTTTATTTAATTCAGGTACTATCTCTATTTCCTTGCCCAGAGAGTATATTATAAATATGAACAGATTCACTAGTACATTTTTTATAGAAGAATAAAAAACCTAGGATGCAAATGGGACATCTTAGTCTTTTTAATAAGTTAGGTAGCCTAGCATTAGTACATTCAATTTAACTTGTCTGACCAGGGGAGTCTCTGGATTGATTATATGAGGTAAAAAAAAGTCCTCTGGCTTGAAATATTACAACTGCAGTATCAAAAGCTTTCTCTCTGATTAATTTGTTAATGTTGGAAATAGCACCACACATAAGTTTCCTGTATAGTAGCCTTGAATATACAAGTCAAAGGAAGGACTAAAGGAAAGTTATAAGGGTCTTCTCTGCAATTCAATAATTCAGGTTTGCCCTCATTTCCCAGAAGCTGGGCAAATGTCAGATAACATTTCAATTGCGGCTTGAGAGAAAATTGGAAGACTAGCAAAATTCTTTCCATACTCTTCCAGATGTTCTCTTTCTACACCTCCAGTTACTGGGGTATCAAAGAGGTAGGTCTTCCTAGCTCAAATATATCAGGCTGCATTTAAATATTCCACATGCTTTTGTCCTCATTAATCTTCTTCTGCTAAGTTTCTAGGAATGCTTCCCTCTGTCACACCCAATCTAGAGGTGCAGAAGGTGAAATACTCAAAGGCCAACCCATTCTTGGAAAAGAACAATTTTTTGCTTCTTCCTTGTAACAGATTATTTGTGCGGAACAGATTATTCATGAATAACAGGGGTTTTTTTCATTGAAAAATTAAATCACACCTGCAGGTCCTATTTGTTATGCCTTTTAAATTGCATGGCTCTTATGAGACTCTTTGCTGTGCTGTTTATGAGGTAAACATTAACAATAAGCATCACATTCCCCCAGGTATAGTACTGAATATTGGTTTTTATTATTAGTTTTGTGGAAGTGTCCAGAATGTACTATGACACTTTTCAGACATTCAGGAATGGGCACTCATGCCTAGAGAAACTCAGAGCCAATTGACAGATGGAGAGGAAAGGAGAAGGGAAGTCAAACAAAGGGATTTTCTATAAAAATTAAAGCACTTACGGCTGAAGTAGGTTCTTAAGACACAATTCAAAGTAAGCAGAGTAATAAGGGTCTCTCAGAAGATTTCAGGGAGGTTACCCCATGCATTGGGGTGTGAATCTACCATATGCTAGTCTGCTGAACACTCAGACCAGGTCTACAGTAGACCTAGCAGGTTGGCTCAAGGTACACAACTCCAGCTATGCAAAATGTACAGCTGGAGTCGGTTTACCTTAAGCCAAGCCATGGCGGTGTCCACACAGAGGAAGGCTGACAGGAATGCACACCCCTCTTGTCTTCCCTTAATATTTGCAGAACGAGGAGTACCGGACACTGACGGGGGCTGCACTCAGAGTTTGATATAGGGGTCTATAGTAGACCCACTGAATCGTATGCTAGAAGATTGACCTCTGGAGTATTGATCTTCTCATAAGTGTAGACATACCGTAACTGTCCGCGTTGGCCCTCTCAACATACAAGTTTATTAATGGGTGTTGATCTAGTCCTGTTTTAAAGAGAACTAGATCAAAGGACATTATCACATCTCTGGTGTGCTGGCAGAGATGGTGTCCATCGTGTTAGCAGGAGGCATCTTTCATGCTATTGTTTTAAAATTGTAAATGTATGTTAAACTAGGGAGCTACAAGTAGATTAGAATTTTCCATAATATTAAAATATATTGGTTTGCGTCACTATTGCATCGTTCCAGTTTTTCAAAACAGTGAACTCAATGGATTTTAAGAGCATTCAACTTATAAGAAATCAAAGTAACGAGGGGTTGAATCAGGCTCATGCGTGTCTTTCCAGGGGATGAGTATTGAACTGTCCTCAGGAAAGAATACAGCAGTGGCATAAAATGCACTTACAAATTATCACTCAGAGGGTATGTCTACACTGCACGGCTAATTCGGGATACTGGAGGTATCCCGAAATAGCTACCCCTCATCTACACAAGCCACCCGTTATTTTGAAAAATTATATTCAAAATAACGAGCATGCTGTTTCGACATCTCAGTAAACCTTGTTGCACGAGGGTTAAGGGATGGCTCGAAATAGCATGTTATTGTGAAATTTGGTGCTGTATAGATGTGCCAAATTTCAAAATTAGCTATTTCAAAATAGATTTGGAATAAGATACGCAATTTGCACTATGCAAATTGCGTATCTTATTTCGAATTTAGGGTGCTGTGTAGACGCACACAGAGTGTTGCTGGGCTACTTAAAGAGCCAAAGTTGGCATATAATTCTAAACTCCTTTGTAAGATTTTTTGTTGTTGGTAACTATCAGGGTTTTTGTTATCACATTTCATCTGCAGCATGTTCTGTAAATATAGTTTACTGAGCTATTCTTATAGAAATGACTTTCTTGTTTGTCTAGGATACACCGTATGTATCTATTCTCGTTTGATTTATAAAACATATATAAGAAAGAACCTGCTCTGATCTCAAGGGCTCCTTACCATGAATTAAAGCTAAAGCACTTAAAAATAGACCAGAAGCCACTCCTTCCAGCAAAACACAGTGAGTAATTGACTTAAGACCTGAAAGCCCAAACAATTATCTCTGTAGCCACAAATATCAGCTAAGAGCACATCCATTCTTTCCTATATATCTGCACAAAGAAAGGTATTATAGTAGGCCCTAAATATCAGTACATTTGGGGTTACATTGGACCAAGAAGGAAGTGGGAGGAGGACGTTGTAAAGCGGAGGGCTCCACATGGAAAATATCCTGGGCAGAGCTCTTTTTTCTGTGAAGCAGCTTTGGCTGACTGCCTCACTGAAGCGATGGTTTTTTACATTGGGGTAAAAGTGACTAATGGTTTGAGCACTCACCGGCGTAGCATCTCCTGCTGGTCTGTCCAGGAATTAGCTCTTCCAGTCCCAGAGCACCCTTGTTGGCTGATGTCTTGTCCTTAGTTGCCTGTCAGCTTCTACCCCTTTGTCAGGCCCCCTGACTCTCCCGGCCCACAGTGCACTTTTCCTCATGGTTCTGCCCCACAGCAGTGACCTTACACTCTGGGGTCCTCCCTTACCAGGGAACCTCAATCTCCTAAACCCACCTGGGCCCAGTGACTCACTGCCGGTCATCATCTAGCCCCTGCCTCAAGCAAACTGCAGTCTGAAACGGCCACTCATCATTGGCAAGGGGTGTGGACCTGCTGTTTTCTCCTGCCCTGACTGCCTCCCTGCAGCCCTAATACCCATTGGGACTGCAGTCTGAGAGTTGGGTCAGGCCAGAGCTGCTCAGCTCTGCTTGCCTTTCCCTAGCACTGCTCTGTCTCAGGTATCCTCTCTAGCTTACTAGGCAGCAGCTGCCTCAGGTATCCTCTCTAGCTCACCAGGCAGCCAGGTCTTTTCTGCTCCACACGAGTGGGTGTCTGAGTTTAGCAGCCACTCTCCCCCAGTTGTTACCTGCCGCAGCTGCTTGCTCCACAGTCCCAGTCCTCCCAGCTCTGGGTTTAACCTTTATCTCATCTGGAGCAGATGATCCCCCAGCTATAGTAGCACGTTAAACTCCATCCAGAAACCAACAGTCAAATACTGCAAATTCCAAAGTCCAAAGCTGCCATGGAGATACATTGCTGAACAAATGGGATCTTGCCTTCTTCACCAGCTTCAGTTTCCAGTGTTGCATTATGACGTACTTCCTTCCAAGGGCTTCCAAGTGCTTTACATACATTCATGCATCAATTCTTATGTAAAACTGCCTCACACAGGGACAGCTCACATTTTGAAACCCAGAGGCCATGGGTTATATGTGAGACTAAGAATTCAGGCTCTTTAACTCATTCACCATAGCCGGTTAATAAACCTCTTTCCTTGAATGGAGAGCATGGGCTGCTCTGAGCATATGGGGTGAGTAAACAATTGCTATAACTATTTTGCAGAGATGCACAGAGATCTGAAGTGTGTTCCCAAGGAAAGCTGGTGTATCAGGAATCAAAAAGGATTAGAATTCACAAGAACCCAATTCTTCAGGATGCTTCATATCTCTGTCTACTATGGTGCACCATTGCATTTTTTTAACTGAGAAAACATATATGCTCAACATAAAAATTTGCAGTGACGTGCTTATGCAGAGATAAAGTCATGCAATACTTTTAATATATTGTAGATTTTAGGGATAAAAGGGACCATTATGATCATCTAGTCTGTCCTCCTTGGTAACAAAGACCAAAACATATCAGCCAAACATTTTGGCTATGTCTAGACTGGCGCGCTTTTCCGCCAGAGCTATACAAATGAGGCTCAGCGTTGGAATATCGTCGAGCCTCATTTGCATAGCTAATGAACCGCCATTTTTGCGGAAGAGGCTCTTGCAAGAAGCGGGGCTGTCTACTGCCCGTCTTGCGCCAAAGAAAAACTTTGCGCAAAGCCATTATGCCTGAAAATAATCGGCAACGACTTTGCAAAGGGTTTTCTTGCGCAAGATGGGGCAGTGTAGACAGTCCCGTCTTGCGCAAGAACCTCTTCCACGAAAATGGCGGTTCATTAGCTATGCAAATGAGGCTCGGCGATATTCCAACGCTGAGCCTCATTTGCATAGCTCTGGCGCAAAAGAGCGCCAGTCTAGACGTAGCCTTTGAGATTTCCCAATTTCTACCTTCTGAGTGTTTCACTACCTGGACAAAATGATGTAATAACATTATTTTTACATAGTATTTCCTAGGGTTTTTCTTAAAAAAAGAAACCTCAAATCAGTACAAAAATGTGTCCACACAAATAAAAATAAATTAAAGGTAATGAAGAAGCAGTACTGTAGAGACATATAAGCTCTACTGCTTGAGACAGATTTTTTTCCTGGAACAAGGAGATATTTTGAATCTCAGTGAAGTTTAACACTGGATTAAACTATGTGTTTTAATCCACAGCTGTTTTGCATATGGGGCTGTTAAAACAAATTACAAGGATTATTTTTATACTGGGAAAAGTGTATTTCTTTCAATTTCTTCCTCCTCAAGGATGGTTGAATAATTTTGTTTACTCATATATGCCAGAAAAGGAAAAAGAAAAAAACAGAGGCAGGGATCAGCCATTGAAAATGTTAGGAAGTTGAAAGTTTCAGTAAGTTCTTGATCACTGAAAAGCACAAGTTGTAATAGAAACAGTTATGCATTCTTAATTATAGCATGTGATAAAGGGTAACCATATTGAAATAAACACTAATGTTCCTTTCAATTCTTGAGAACTCAAAAAAGAGCTGAGAAAAAGTGATTAGGATCTTATCCAATATAACCAATATTTATGGTCAAATAGAGAGGTGGAATTACTTTGTTACACAATATTAATGACACCAGTACTGAAATAGTATGCGCCTTTCTAATGTCCATATTTCATAAAAGATGTTTAAAAATTAAAGGAGGTTCAAAAAAGATCCAAGAATAATCCATGTTATGGAAAATCTGCTTTATAGTGAGCAAGTTATAAAGCTCAATCTACTTATCTTATCCAAGAGAAGGTTAAGAGGTGTCTTCATCAGCATCTATAAATATCTCAATAGGGAAGAGATTTCTGAAAGTAAAGGGCCCTTTACTCTAGCAAAAAATAAAAGCACAATTAGAGCCATTGGCTGGAAACTGAAGCTGGGAAAATTTAGTCTAGAAATGACTCATTTGTAACAGTGAGAGTATTTAACCACAAGAAGAATTTATCCCCAGATGTACCAGATTCTCCATCAGGTTGTTAAATCAAGTTTGGATACCTTTGAAAAGGTTATGTTCCCGATGCAGAAATTAATGGGTGAGCTTCTTTGACTTGTGTTATACAAGTGGACATAGTAGATGATTATAAGTGTCTCTCAAAATCCATGAATCGATATGCAAATATAATGTGTCATATTGCTATCGGACTCAAAACTTGCAGCTCACGTAGACTGAGGAGAAGTAACTTTAGATGTAATCTACCCAAACTGAAGCCATGATGATATTCATAAAATGCTAATTGTACCCTTAGTACCATTTTAATAATGATAAATCAGATTATGTTTATGTACTGTTCGTTTTTAACATGATAACTCCCTGTTAAAATTATATTGTTGATGCAGCATGTAGCTAGATCTTATTAATCATCCCTTAAATGATAAATTTTTTCATCTCCTTGGCCAAGTCCTGTTTTCCTTGTTTTAATCAGTGGTTTTCATTTTAAATTAATTCAAGAGATAATAAAAATCTTTAATTAAAATTCTAATTTATTATTAATGATTTTAGGTCTTGAAGATCTAAATTGAAGAAAAGGAGGGGAAAAAAAGGGATTACTTTCACCAATTTATTAAACACTGTAATAGTCACCTGCCACCTCCTGTACAATTGCAAATGTGATCAATATCAGTTTTGTTTACCCAGAGAAAGCAAATAGTCCATGCCTCTGCGGTGATATTAGTTTCCATTGCTAGTAAAGATTAATCAGGAGAGGTGCAGAGAAAGTATCTGAGCTGAAATGACTCGAGATGCAAGTATGGATAAAGTACTACCCTCTCTAATTAGAAACAATCAGGCAAAGGGTTAATTATTCACAGACTTTCTTTGCCAGATGACAAGAGTTGCAAGTAGTATTGGAGAAATGCTGGGGAAATGGGAATAGTAACAAAATTATTTAATCGTAGTAGTAGTAGTAGTAGTAGTAGCTTCAGATGAGGACTGCGTTTCACTGTCAGAAGCTTGTGCGCTGTCCTGATTGTATTTCTTGTATGTAAGCATATGAACAAAATCATCCACATGACCTTAAGGGCTCAGCTGAAAGCCCAGCTGTGTGATCACTGGAATAAAGGGAAGAAGGCCACCCCCTTATACTGCTGAGTGGGATACCTTGGCATGGGACAGGGGAAAGTAGCTGCCGGCCTTGAGTTGCAGCTTCTCATCCCATGCAGATGAGGCAACAGTGTTTAGAGCTTTCACTTTGCCCTGCCCGTGTGCTGACCTGCCCGACATAGCTCACATGGAGGAGGAAGTAAGCCTTTCTAGGTACAGGGCTGGTGCAGCTATTGTCATGCATATTTGATGCCTGGTGGGTTTTCAAAAGTGCCTTATGTGCCTCCCTGTATATTTAGCCACCTAAATATCCTTACCAGTGTAGCACAAAGAGACCTGAGATGGGTTCCGCAGAACATAGCAATAGCATTTTGGAACATAGAACCCCAGAGTCCTGAATCATAGGGTTAAGTTTCCACAGACATAGGGGTCTAACTCTTCAGGCACTTAAGGCCAAGACTTGGGTACCACTGACATTCACCAGAACCAACACACATAGTAAGTGGAAGAGTTCACTGAGGGAAATCAAGAATGTCTGATAGTCCTACGGTAGGGCCCTTCCCTGGGAAGCAGGACACTTATGTTCAAAGTCCTACTCCAAATCAGGCAGAGCAGGGCTTTGAAAACAGGTATCCTGCAACCTCGAAGAGTACCCAAGCCCTTGGACAATAGCCCTTACCCCTAAGGGGTAATATCTGTATGTTTTTTCATAAGAAGGGGACAACCTGACTTAGCTTACCTAATTCTGAGGGTTCATAGAGGAGTGTAGAGTGAAGAGAGGTGCCTCCTTCCAGCCTATCAGAGGAGTGTGTAAGTTCCTTTATGGCTCTGGTTTTTAAGCCCAACTCTTTTGCACTATATTTCACTACTTCCTAGCTTAGGTGGCTCCCCAGCTGGCTTCTGAGGTTTCTTTCTGCGTCACCTAACTCCCCACCTAACTTGGGGCTGTGAATCCCACTGGGCAGGATAGGTAGGAGTCAGGCCTTCCACTGTCTGTGCCCCTTTGTGAATCTTGCCCTTAGTCCACATACTATAGGGAAACTACATATTAATAATGAGCCAGATTGTGCCCAGGATATAAAACAGAAATGCACAGAGGGGTGAGGGGTGTGGTGATGGGAGTGGCAGTAAGGCTTATCTGTGGGTAAAAGCAAGGTCTACACATCTGATTCAGCCAGCGTAAATGGACAGAAGGCCTCTTCCTCAGTGCTAGGCCTAAAGACATAGTCTGGCCCAATACATGTACATTTTTACCTATTCTTGGTTCTGTTCATCGGAACAGTGGTGTTGTTTAAATTCCTACTAGCCTTTCTAAACATGATTTATCTATTTTCAGTTTCTTTAAAAAAAAGAATTCCGGAGATATTTGCCCAAGTTCAATATTTATAGCAAATGGGTACATATGTAGGTCACACCACCAGTGAATATTGTTGAAATAGCATTTCAGATTGAATGCAAAATTATCTCCAGAATGATTCTTTTGAATTTTAAAGCAAAGCTTTGTCAATAATCATTCCAACTGTCATTCATTTGACAAAGTTTCTTCAGTTATTGCTTGCATGGTTCCGTCTTTAGTAACATTTAGCAGAGAGAGAGAGAGAGAAAGAAAGCATACTTCCATAAAGTTTTCTTCATTTCTGAGTGACATTTTGAATATCTGGCTGGAATAACTGCCACTTGGTTTCTAATTATAATTCATCTTTGATAACTGTCACAGATGATGATCCTATTGTGCTAGTCTCTGTATAGACATGGAATCCAAAGATCATCTCCACCTCAAATACTTAGTTGTGATCGGAGGTTTTGCCAAGAAAGTCAGATCAAATTTGTCAAAGTCTATCATCCCAGTGGAACAAGAATTAATGTTGTAACTTGTCCGTAACTGGGCTTGGAAGGATTAGATTTTTGTCAGTAAATGTGAATCCACCATAAACAAAAAGCGATGAAAGAATATTTCCCTCTAGAAGAGAAATTTACAGGTAGGAAAAGTAAGCAAAATTATGCTGAAGAACTTAGTGGAGTCCCACCTTGCTGCGAATAAAACATGTTACAATGCTGGAGCTAGCAGAGTTCAAGAAGGGGCACCAAAGCTGTTGCTTTGTAATCTCAATGTATAGTGTCATTCAATAATCGTTGTCTGACAGTCTGCCCTCCCCCCCATAATTTCCTGGAACTGCAGAAATTTCAATCAATAAAAAATCTGAAAAAAACCACTTTAAAATAAACATTGATTTTACCCATCAAATTATATCCATACATTTAATTCTGCAAAGCCTATCCCTAACATTCCAGAGTATCCCATGTGTATATATAACATAGCCATGTGCATGGGAATATACATATAAAGTTAATATAAAGAGTACCATCTACTGGCCAATAATTTTTCAGGGTCAATAAAGTTATTGTGCACTGCAAATGGCTCTTGGAAACAGCTCTGAACACCGTCTACTTCGGCTCAAAGAGGGTCTCATCTGAATGCATATCTGACTCCATCCAGTGAAAATGGGGCTGTGTGTAGAAGAAGCTTTCATCTGGGAAAAGTTGTGGGTGGTGGGGAACAAGTACCTCACCATCCTTGCTCAACTCCTGGATGTTTGTGCAGAAATCCAAAAAGCTCAGAGCTTCACCAACTGTCTCTCCATCACCTTCATCACTGCTTTTTGAGAAGCTAAAACCCAACCGGTGGCAGAGTCTTATCTACTGGATCTGCTTAGCTATGGGTGAGAGGCTGTAGCTAAATGTGCCAATGGATCCTACCTCCCCTAATCTCGGGGACTGGAGACTCTTAGTAAATAAGGAGTCAAGGCATTTCTCCCTCTGTGAATTCTTTATTTTCCCAGGGCCTCTGGGTGTGAGGAAATGCTCACAGAAGCCACTACAGAGTTTTTAGGATATTTTCTAATGGAACAGAATTACCCTATCACAGTATTTTATGTGATGTAATAGAAATAGACTCTAGGTCCCCTAAAGGCTACTTACCTATTCCTAACAATCTCTCCTGTGTCCTGTGATATGAGGCACTGGGGAATCAATCGACTCTGTCCCCTATGGTATTTAATACTGACATCTATAAATCAGTATTAATGTTTGGGAAAATCTCCATTTCTAATTTTTGCCCTACAGTGTCTGCTTGTTAAACATTTCTAACATGTCTAAATGGCAGAAATGTCTTGGAGACTGCTACTGATCTTGCAGTATATGCATGTGCTATCTGCTTTTAATGACAGGGTCACCAATGGTACCCGAAATACGATTTAGTGTGTGTATTTAAAAGCTTCCCTGCACACTTTTTCAGACCAAATATAGTTTCTTGTCTTTTTAGAAGCAGCTCATCAAATTATAAGGTGACATCAAGTTGCTATGGCAACCCCCCCCCCAAATATAACAGATATTTTTTAGATAAGATTTTCAGCAACAGAAATATCATGGGTACAGTTAGCTTTATACTGTCAAACCTGGGATAATGTAGTTAAATCACTAGCAGACACCTAACATCGCTTACACATGCACATACATTTTCAACTGATAGAGACATCTGCCAATAAAATAGCTTTTACGTTTTCTAATAAAAACCCTGAAAAGATGAAACACAGAGCATTTGTTACCATCGTGTGAAATAAATATATGATAAGCTTTGCTTTATAAAATATATTTTCAATTTATATTCATTGTTTCTATAGTGATACCTTAGGCAAGCCTGATTGCTTCATCAACTGCATCTAATATTAACTGCAGGGGAAAAATGTGTATGTAAAAATAACTTTTACTGTGATTTTCCCCCAAGACTTTACATGCATTTCTGTGATCAGCTGTTTTTTTATCATCTCTCATTTATCAATAGTCAACATCCACTCCCAAAAACTATTTAGGGAAAGGTATTTTTTCTCCAAGGAAGTTAATTTGGCACATACTTTTCAGCCAGTAGAAATAGTCTATGAATGTAAAACCACATAAAACCTGGGATTTTTATAGGTCAAGATAAAATTAAAGGTTGCTTCAGAAAAATCACAGAAACCAGCTTTACATAGGCATTTTCAGTTGAAGACAACACATTCTCAGGCCCCACCCTTCTGCTGAGGTAAATCAGCAGAGTTGCACTGACTTACATGGATCAATGGTGATTTTTCATCACCTGAGGCACTGGTTCTAATTCATAGAGTGGAAGCTAATAATTTACAATGAAGACATAGTGCACAACAGGAAATCCTTGGACATGCAATAACTAGGAACTTGAAACTCTGAACAGCTATTTTGGAGGACATCAGGCAGTCTTAGATCAACACAGCAATTTAAGTAGATCAGCTGAATTGAAGTGGCCCTTTTTCATTTTGGCATATTGATCATGGAAAAATTGTTCATTATATTCAGGATTATGTTGGTAATTTTTCTACCAATGTCCACTTAAATTATTATCAAAGGCTTCTGAGAGAAGAGTATAGTCAAAGCATCTTGATAGGATAAAGAGACAAGAGAGAGAAACCTGTAGGAGAATGACAGGCCACAAAACAGAGTTAGTCAACTTCTGTTCACATTTGAACTTGTGGCACCCCATTAATTTCAGGAAGTGAGAGGAATATTTCACCAATCACTTTCCTTATTCCTCCAATGTCCTATTGTGGAATAGGCCAAAAGCAGGGAAAGTCTAGAAAACATGGTCTAGAAAGGCCTATATTAAAGGCCTAGAAAACATGACGTATGAGGGATGACTGAGAGAATTGGGTTTGCTTAGTTTAGAAAAGAGAAGACTGAGGGGGGACATGATAGCAGTTTTCAAGTACTTAAAATGGTGTTACAAGGAGGAGGGAGAAAAAAATGTTGTTCTGGACCTCTGATGATAGGACAAGAAGCAATGGGCTTGAATTGCAGCAAGGGAGATTTAGGTTGAACATTAGGAAAATCTTCCTGACTATCAGGGTGGTTAAACACTGGAATAAATTGTGTAGGGAGGTTGTGGAATCTCCATCACTGGAGATATTTAAGAGCAGATTAGATAGGCATCTATCAGAGGTGATCTAAATGGTGCTTGGTCCTGCCATGAGGGCAGGGGACTGGACTCGATGACCTGTCGAGGTCCCTTCCAGTTCTAGTATTCTATGATTCTATGATTCTAAATCCTACAGGCCTTGGGACATTGCAGAAGGTTGGGATTTCCACATTCAGACACAATTTTTCCTGTGGGAAGCCCCAAGTTCCTGTTCTTCAGGGGTCCAGTACAATTAGACTTCCTTGTAAAGGTGCAGTCACACACTGAAAAGTCAGATGGGAACAGGAGTGGGAGTGAGGACTTCCTTGCAGCTGAGTTCTGCAGCTGCAGGATAATAAGATGGTGGTGGTGACAATATTGCCCTATCACCATGGAGGCATCTAGCTCAAAACATGCTCTCAGACAGCGTGAGTTAATGCTGAGATTCCTGGAAATTAATAATGGAAAAATTCCTGGAAACTTCCCATGGAATGATGCTTAGTAAAGTTTATTAATAGTGACTTTGCCATTGGCCAATGCACCAAAAGCAAAAGATAATCCAATAAGACTTAAAACTAAATCCAGAATCTAAAAAATACTAAAACACATGCATAAACTAACTCGAAGATTCACCCAGTGATGCTCGGGTCCTTAACTCAATTAATTTTTGTTTGACTTCATTTCAATCATTGCTCTTGGGATGGCTAGAGATGAGTGATTCAGTGTGCAGGCTGCCCCAGGAAGAAAGGACTATGCCAGTCCTCTCTTACCACAACAGCTAAGGCCAGGTGAGAAGCTCCTTTCCATGGATGAGGCTGTTACAGCTCCAGTGGGCACAGCCATGAAAGGGATGTATGTCCCCCCAGCTGGGGCAGGTCCAGGTTTGTCTGTCCACTATGCCACCCCTGCCAGAATGAGGAATGCAGCAAATGGTGTACTTTCCCCTGGCTCCCTGACAAAGGGGAACCGTCAGCAATATTCCCATACAAATCACGGGTTGGGGGGGGGGGGGAGTTTCAGCTACCCCTGCCCTCCCTAAAGGGCACCTGGTGGGGTGGGAGAGTCAGGACTAAAGCAGTCCGAGAAGGGAGGAAGGGGGTATGCCCCCAGCCAGCCCCTTTCACTTCCCTTTCCCCTCTTTTCTGTATGGTTTTATGAGAAGCCAGGGCCAGATTAAGGGGGGGGGGGTTAGCCGGGCAGCTGCCCCGGGCCCCAACCTATGGGAGGCACCTGATTGAAGTGGTAAGGGGCGCTGCATCAGGCGCCCCCCATAGGTTGCCGCCCAGGGGCAGGGCCGTGTATGCGCCGTGCGCCTGGGGGTGGGGCCACGCATGCGCTGCACGCCCGCTGCCCGAGGCGCAAGAATGGCTCGGGCCGGCCTTGTGAGAAGCAATCCCATTTTCCTGGCACAACCAAATCCTTACCTTGGTTTAAGATATGATAAGAGGAAGCTGCATATGTAATTTGGAGTTCCTAGCTCTTACTGGTTAGGAGGAATTCTCAAACAAACAGACAGACAGAGGCAAAGACAGACAGACTCAAGCACAGACACACAAACAAGCTCTATCAAATATATAATAGATTAAAAGGACCATAAACTCATTAAACCACATAGAATCACCGCATCACTTGCTATTTCCTTATTTTAGTGACTGACCATGCAAATACAGCAACCACACAGATTACAGGTACATTGCCAGTTCCTCATGAATAGTCTATTGATTGAGAAGTCCTAGCAAAAGGTATCTGGGACAAAATCACGGTAAGCCATTGTGCCCTCAAATGGCAATACAGATTACAATACCATAAATAAAGGGTGGGTTTTTCATCTACTCAGAGCAGCAAGGACAGAAGCAATTATGTTTCTCGGTGCCAATAGAGCAGCCTTCTAAATAAACAGACTTCATGGACTGAAAACAAAGAGCTTTAAAGGTGCTCAACTTGTTACTGGAAAATTGTCTAAATATCAGACTTACCCTAGAGCAGTGTTCCCTGTAAGTTGTGTGGCCCCTCAGAAGAGATTCAAATGCTTTACAACAGATTAGGAGAGCACTCACAGCTAAGATTTTTGTTTTTACTGGTGGTGCACATTCACACATGACTCAGTGCACATAACATTATTCTGCACATGGGTGGAAAGAGTTAGAGGGAACATTGCCAGAGAGGGAACATTGCCCAGGAGTCTTTCTAACAAAGTGGAAACCAGGATGACATGTTTGTAATGAAAATTAACTGCCATATTTTGTTACTTATTAATATCCTCTAATCTCAGTTTGATTAGAGATTTCATGTTTGTAAACTAAAATCTGAAGGATGATGCCATGAAGATTGGTCCTGAACTTCTCTCCTCAGGCTTGTCTACATGGAATCCAACTTCAGGGTCATCGGAACTTCAGCTTGATGCCGGTGTTGTATCACCATGACCCCGCCCCGCCCCACTGATTGTGACTGAGAGGGGCAGCTGTTTTGCTTCTTCAATCCCTGCTGAATCTCCATTTGCTTCTCTGCGTCCTCGTGCAGCATTTTGCTCCTGACCATCTGGCTTCCCCCTACATTTTTAAAGCCTATGTTCTCTTCTGTACGTCAAAGGCTAAGACAGGAACTTGTCTGTGGCTAGGTAGAATGGATGACTGCTCAGTGAAAACCAATTAAATCAATTAAAAGTGACCCAATTAAAGGGAAATGACTTAAATATATGACCGATCCACAAGTGCATTTGGGGTGAAGTCTGAACCATGATCAAGGGACTCACAGTTAATTTCTTCATGTCTACGCCTGCAGTTTGCAAGCATTGCACCTGGTTTCAGCATGCGAGGTGCCTAGTTTTTTGGCTGTAGCTTGTTATGCTGTTTTACAGGCTCATGGATATTCACACAGCTGCTTCTATGACTGGATATACCTGCTTTCTCTCTAATATGATACAGAAATTTAAAAAAAAGCCTAGCTCAATAAAGGACATGTAGGCAGGCTGTGGTGCTTTTAGAACGTGTGACACAACATACCAGGCCTTTTGTGGCCCCCTACTGGAGACCCCATGGTCCTCGTGTGACGTAGTGGGGGGCTGTCTGCTCTGTAACCCGGTGTCCCCACCTGGCTGTGCTGTGAGGTGTGATTCCCACTGACTCACCCCACATGTGTATTGGCCCAGATACCTAGTGACAGCCTGAGCAATTAACAAGGGTCTTCCCAGAGGGAGAGACAAAGGAAGGGAGGCAGAGACGGCCACCTGGCTGGGGGGCAGGGCCTGGGACCTGGGCAGGTTGGCTGGGAAAACATGAAGAGAATAGACTAAGCAGAGTGCTGGGGGTTCAGGGGCCTGTGTACTTCTACCCCAAGGGGTCTAAGATTGCCTGGCCCTTACTCTGATGTCCACTTTGAACCCAGGCTGTGCTGTACCTCTGAGAAGCAATAAATCCACTCTATTCTACTGGCTGGCAGAGTCACATCTGGCTACGGATGGGGGTTCAGGGTCGGGGGGTCCCCGACACGGCGTCACACCTCGTATACCTATCCCAAGAAAGAACAAATGAAGATGGGTCCCCAACGCCTGCTTGGAGGAGCTTTGAAGAAGCAGCCAATCAGAGCACAGCAGGCTTGGTAAAAGGGCTGGCAATCAGAGCAAGGCAGGCTTGGTAAAAGGGCTTCAGGGCATAACAGGCCAGTTTCTGACTCATATGGAGAGTAGGTAAGAAAGAGTACTTTGCTGTGGCCACATGTGACTGAGAGGTAGCTGGAGGGTCTGGAGGTGTTTGCTTAAACTGGGAGAGAGGAAACCTGGAAAACCCCAGGTAAGGGATGAAGATTAAGGAGTCAGGTGGGAAGACACTCATGGAAATAGCAGCAATTAGTTGAAACGACTGGTATGGCTGCTGTGTGTAGGTAAGTGGTTTGGAATCTGGAGTGATGGGTGAGCCTAGGGGTCCCCACCAATGAAGTTGTGTAAATACCAAAAAGGGCTCCAGGTTTGTTGGGAAGAAATGAATTTAGAGGATGTGGAGTTGTGTTTGCTGGACTCTATCCCATCCTGTAAAGGGGTTCCTTTTCAACTCTGTGACTTGGCTGAAGGGCCTAGAGTCACTTAAGATATAACAATCAAGTCTTACAACCACTAGCTATGCCAGAAGGAGGAAAGAGCCTGCTGTACCATATGTTTAGGTGGTCAGTGTACCCTGTTCTAAAGGGATTCCTCAGATCCAGACTGAGATAAGTAATGGCCAAAAGTCATTTCCACCTGATAATGCAACCTAATCCTATGTGTCTCAAAGATCTATGTGAAATGACTTGGTTCTAATTCTTTGTAACTTTGTAGGTGTACATGAGCAGAAGCAAGGGAAAGGGATCCAGGAGGGAATTGGAGAAGCTGTATCTAAGGCAAGACTTGCAAATGGCCATTCTGCACGACAAGCTAATAATAAATAAGTTGCTTCGATGAGATAAATGGAGTCATAAGGACATAAGCACATAACATACAAACATGAGAACGGCCATACTGGTTCAGACCAGAGGTCTATCTAACCCAGTTTCCTGTCTTCTGACAGTAGGCAATAACAGATGCCCCATAGGGAATGAACAGAACAGGTAATCACCACGTGATCCATCCTCTGTTGCCCGTTCTCAGCTGGTAACAAATAGAGGTAAGGGACACCATTCCTATCATCCTGGCTAATAGTCATTGATGGACCTAGCCTCCATCTAGTTCTTTCTTTAAGCCTGTTAAAATCCTGGCCTTCACAACATCCTCTAGCAAGGCATTCTACTGTGCATTGTGTGAAGAAATACTTCTTTTGTTTGTTTTAAACTTGCTATCTATTAATTTCATTTGATGACCCCTAATTTTTGTGTTATGGGAACAAAAACATAACTTTTCCTTATTCACTTTCTCCATACCTGTCATAATTTTATAGACCCCTCTATCATATCCCCCCTTAGTATCCTCTTTTCTAAGCTGAAAGGTCTCAGTCTTTTTAATCTCTCTTCTTATGGCACCTGTTCCAAAACCCTAATAATTTTTGTTGTTCTTTTCTGAACTTTTTCCAATGCCAAGATATCTTTTTTGAGATGAGGCAACCGTGACTGCATGCAGTATTCAAGATGTGGAAGTACTATGGATTTATATAGAGACAATAAGATATTCTCTGTTTTATTCTCTATCCCTTTTTAAATGATTCCTAACACTCTGTTTGCTTTTCTTGACTGCTGCTGCACACTGAGTGGATGTTTTCAAAGAACTATCCACAATGACTCCAGGACCCAAGGGCAAGATGAAAGATACTGAGTTTGTTTTCTATGCTGTGGGGAATGTCATGACTGGGATATGGATGGTCGGATCATAGCAGGTGTCAGGCTGGGTCAGATGCCAGGAAGTCAGAATCAGAGACAGGCCACAGGGCAAACCAAAAATCAGGTGTCAGGATTCAGGTAGAGTCCAGGCTTCCAGGAGATCAGAAGCAGAACAAATGTGAGAACAGAACCACAAATCACTCAGAAGAGTCAGGGCTAGGTCAGGGTATCAGGAAGTCCAACTGGAGGAGTAGGAGTAGAAAGTACTGGGTACATAGTCCGGAGCAAGGTGGATCCCAGATACATGGGCTACTTCCTCTTATTGTTCTGGTTTATATAGAAGCTGTGAATTAATTAGGTCCCCTTTCCTCCCCCATTTACATTCTTCCAATCAGAATCTGGGACTGGACTCCTTTGTTGAGTCCAGCTTCTATTATAGCAACTGATACCAGGTAACTGGATGGCTGGTGTGTCCCTCAGAGCCCAATGTGCTAGGGTTCAAGGCCCCAGTCCATGATAAGGAAGGAGTAAAAAGATTCAAGGGAGGATGAAAAATGTAAAGTTATGACAATTACTCAGGAAGTGATACGTTACAGGAGAGACTGGATGTAGATAAGCTGGATGTAGATAACTCATCTCCCAGTTAGTACCTGGGATATTTGTTGTCACCACAAATGCTAAATATTCCCTCTCCCACTCCTGACTCTAAGGCTATGTCTACACTGCAGGCTTCTTGTGCAAAAAGCTTTGTGCATTGGAAAAGCGATGTGCTTTTGCACAAGAGAGAGTCCAGACGGCATGGATGCTCTCTCGCAAAAATCTCTGATTGCCATTAAGAGAACGGCCACCAGAGCACCTGTGCTTCTTTCTTTTTGCGCAAAAAAACCCTGCTGCTCATCCACACACACCTTTTTGTGCAAAAACTCTTGTGCAAAAAGGAGTTATTCCTCGTAGAAAGAGGGATACCTATACCGCAAAACCCTCCTCTGTTCTATTGATTCACTGTAAATTTTCTTGTGCAAAAACACACTTGAGGTGTGGATGCTCTGCGAGTTTTTGCGCAAAAACGGGTGGTTTTGTGCAAAAACTCTGCAGTGTAGACATAGCCTTATAACTGTATGAGAGCAAAGAAGCACTGCAACTGTTAAATCCCATGACATGGTGCTGAATTAAATGTTTTTATTTCTGTCAGTGAAACCCTATAGGGACTTAATATAAACACATTGCTTTTTTTATTGTCTGATTCCTGATAAAAATCAACCACGTCTGATCCATGTTTCAAGGTGAAAAGTGATGCAAGACTTTCAGGAATTGATCAGTGGAAAGATTTTGGGGGGGGCGTAAACAAACCATAATAGATCCAGTCAATATCCACTTCAATCTTCCCATACATTAATGTTGTCTTTGTCAGAACTGGAGATAAGTTTAAACCAAACAGCAACGGAACCCTCTATCAAATAAGGCTATTTCCCAAGGAAAGTCAAAGAGCTAAACTAGTTTGAATGCTCCAATAGTCTCAATGATTTTCACAGACACTCAGCATGAGATTTTTTCCAGAAGTGAGATTGCACCAACATTAATTAAAAGTAGTAATAATTTGGATTGCAGCTCTTCCTGTACACTTTGTGTAATAAGTTAGTAAATCTGGTTGAATAGTAAATAGGGATCATTTTTGTGAGTCAACATGCTGTTTTGTTTCACTGTGATTGGCATGGTCATGTTGCTGGTTGGAATATTTATTTACCCAGTGAAAGTAGTCTGTTTCACAGACTTTTATCATGAAAGATCAATTGTCCAAAAACTCATGCTGTGAGAACATTATTTTTTATCATTGGTTAATCTCATATTTTAAAAATGTTCCATCACTTAATTGGGTGGGCAGAGCACACAGAGAAACACAAACATGTTTAGGTCACATAACACACAGGGAAAATAATGAATAGTAAAAAGGCAAAAAAACCCCAACCAAACCCACAGATACGTGTATGTGCTTTTCTACTTACATCTTCCCCAGCTTGATACTTTGTAAATTATCTATGTGAATAAATGCATATTGGAAGATAATTAAGATCAGTTATGAAGGAACCAGAAGAGGGGAGGAGCAGAACAGCTAACTTAGTCAGAATAAATAGCTTGACTGTTTTTCGTGATTATCTCAATTTTTCAGTCCATGCACGTGTGCCGTAAATGTTGGAGAAATACTAATATCTGATTATCATATGCCAATCCCTCTGCCAGTAAAATACTGTCAACTGCAACATATTTTCTGATATCATATCTTGAATTTAAATTACTGGGGACTAATTTTCTCCTCTAAATTTCACACCAATATAGCTAAATCAGCTGAAATCAATGGAGTTTCTGCTAATTTACACTAGAGCAGAATTGTGGCCCAAGATCTGCAATCTGATTCCACACAGATGTGATATGGCTTGGAAATATCACAGACCTCTTTTAGAATTTGAACAAAACAGTGGCAGTTAATGTTTTTTAAAAATATCAAAGCAACTCTATACAGAACTCACTTTCACAAGCTATTTTTAAACTGCTGCAGATCATGACAACTGCTTCAGGGTATGACCTAGCAAATGTGTAGGGCTAAAAGTGGTCTAAATAAAGCATAGCTATTCTGGGTTAGAAAAGGCTTGGGGTTTTTTTACACATACAAGTCATCATACTGACTGACTCAAGAGAGAAAGTTGTGATGACCAGGACTTTAACAGGGTTCAATAAAGAACTAGATAAATTCATGGAGGTTAGGTCCATCAATGGCTTTTAGCCAGAATGGGTAGGAATGGTGTCCCTTGCCTCTGTTTGTTAGAGGTTGGAAATGGGTGAAAGGAGAGGGATCACTTGATGATTATCTGTTCTGTCTACTTCCTTTGCAGTATCTGGCATTGGCCACTGTCGGCAGACAGGATACTGGGCTAGATGGACCTTTGGTCTGACCCAGTATGACCGTTCTTATGTTCTTAAGAGAGACAATGGGCCCTGATAACACTAGGGAGTTATTTCGAAATAACCCCCCATTATTTTGAAATAATAAGTGGAGTGTCCACACTATTGTGGAAACCATTTCATATTTAACAGAAGCCCTTTTGTATAACAGAAACCATTTAAGTCCCCTGCTTCTGCACATACGCCAGAGAGTGAACTGACCTTCACCGAGGTGAGAAAAGCCAGAAGGATGAGCTGTTGGAATGCGTTAATGAACTATTTTGAGTTGAAGCTCCTCCTCCCTAAAACCTGTTTTTTTCTTTGCTAATAGTAGTTTCTCTTTGAAGTTCGCTTTGATTTCTTGCCCTGACGTCAGACTTGTTTGGTTAAGGGTATAAAATACTAGGTTTGATTTGCATTGAGCAGCCTTAGTGGGTCCGGCTCTGCTGTGGTCACGTTTGGCTCACTTTGTGCCTTATTGATCAATAAAGCTGTTTGTTAGCCGCCTAATCACAAGGAAGTCTTTTGCTTCGACACTACCAAGCCCGTTATTTCGAAATAACGGGCTAGTCATTTCGAAATCTGTACTCCTGCTTTCCTCAGGGAATAACACTTATTTCAAAATTGTTATTTCGAAATAGTGTTGACATGGATGCTCTGCTGCTGCTATTTCGAAATAACTACATTCCAGAGTAATTCGAAGTAATTACTCCCCAGTGCTTCCTGAGGCTCTAAGTTGAGGTAGCGTTTCCAAAATCATGGAGTTTGCCTACAACTATTTTCAAGGCTCCCCTGTAGTGTGGACACACTATTTAGATTTTGTTATTTTGGGAGTTATTGTTTCCAATGTAATTATTTTGAAATAATTTCAAAATTAATTTAGTTATTTCAATATAATTTCCTAGTGTAGACATGCCTTGGGAGGGATTAGATCCACAGTTATTATTTCTAATTTAGTTATTGCAAAATAATTTCCTAGTGTAGACATGCCCTAGGAGGGATTTGATACACAATATATGGGATATCTATAAGGAAGTGCAGTAGTAACTGAAGAAAGAAACATACAGTATATGGAGGGGGCGTTATTATGGGGAGGTATTTTTATCTAAAGGAATACTTAACCATGTGCTGAGGGCCAGGATAGACCAAATTTTCAAGAGTTTAGCATGATATTTTCCGATGTTCACTATCCACAAACTGAACATGACTTTTTTTCAGACTTCATCTCTTACTTAAGAATCTGTACAAAGTGCAGAATCCAAAATGTACTAAGCATCCAGTAGCCAACAATGTTATTATTTAATATGTAATGACTGAGACAGTAACGAGGGCCCACATCCACTTGGAAGTTAGGCATATACACCTTTGAGAATTTGGGCCTTGGAACTCCACAATCGACTAGGACCTATTTGTGCAAAATGCTGTACAAACACAACATGAAGTCAGTTCTTTCCCCAGAGATCTCACAGTCTACAAATAGGAGACAACACATGGAAACAGATGGGGAGCCCAAAGATTCAGAGTGCTAATGCTGGTGAGCATGACAAATTGTGGTTTGAGCACACCAGCTGCCTAAACACTGTGAGGTTTTTTGTGGTAAAAGAGTTTCAAGAAAGGATTTGATGGATAACAAAGGGGTTGCTTTCTGTATGTTTATGGGGAGGTCCTCCCAAGTGAAAGGGATAATATGGCCAGATTTTCAGAAAAGCTCACCATTCCTGCAGACATTTTTTTAAAAAACATTTATAAGATTGAGAAAACCCTTTAGGGAAGTTGTTCTAGATTTTGTTTTGACAAACAGCAGGTAACTGGTTGAGAATTTGAAAGTGGAAGGCAGTGTGAGTGAAAGTGATCATGAAATGGTAGAGTTCTTGATTCTAAGGAATGGTAGAAGGGAGAACAGCAACATAAAGACAATGGGTTTAAAGAAGGAAGACTTTTTAGTAAGTTCAGGAAGTTTGTATGTAAGATTAAATGGGACTCAAGTCTAAGAGGAAAAACAATTGGCAGTTTTTCAAGGGGACATTATTAAGGAAACAAGAGTAAACTACTCCACTATGTAGGAAAGATAGGAAATATGGCAAGAGACCCGTCTGGATTATCCAGGATATCTTCAATGATCTACAATCAAAAGAATTATACAACAAGTGGCAATTAGATCAAATTAAAAAGAGTGAATACAAATAAGTAACACAAGTATGTATGGGCAATATTAGAAAGGCCAAGGCACAAAACAAGATCAAACTAGCTGGAGACATAAAGGATAACAAAAAACATTCTGCAAATACATTAGAAACAAGAGGAAGATCAAGGACAGGGTAGGCAATTTAGTCAATGAAGAAGGAAAAACAATAACAGAAAATGTGGAAAAGCTAGAGGTGTTTAATGACATCTTTGTTTTGTTTTTCACCAAGAAATTTGATGGTGATTGGACTCCAAAAAAATGAATGACAGTGAAAATGGGGTAGAATTAGAATCTGAAATAGAGAAACAACAAGTTAATAATTACTGAGACAAGTTAGATGTTTTCAAGTCACTAGGGCCTGATAAAATGCATCTGAGAATACTCAAGGAGATGACTGAGGAGATATGAGTCATTAGCAATTATCTTTCAAAAGTCATGTAAAATGAGATTGGAGAAGACTGGAAAAGGTCAAATATAGTGCCCATCTATAAAAAGGGACAACCCAGGGAATTATAGACAAGTCATCTTAACTTCTGTACTTGAAAGAATAATGGAACAAATAATTAAGCAATTTGCAAAGATCTGTAAGATAAGAAGGTGATAAGAAATAGTATGCATTTGTCAGGAATAGATTTTGTCAAACCATCATGTCCAACTAATCTGATAGCTTTCTTTGATCAGATAATAAGCCTTGTGGATGGGGGGAAGCAGTAGATATAGCATATCTAGATTTTAGTAAGGCTTTTGATGTAGTCTCACAGGACCTTCTCATCAACACATTAGAGAAATACAACCTAGATAGAGCTGCTATAAGGTGGCTGCATAGCTAGTTGGATAACCTTTCTCAGAGAGCAGTTATCAATGGTTCACAGTTATGCTGGAAGGGCATAACCAGTTGGGTTCTGCAGGGATCAGTTCTGGGAATGGTTATGTTCAATGTCTTCATCAGTGATTTAGATCATGGCATAGAGAGTACACTTATAAAGTTTGTGGTTGATACCAAGCTGGGAGGGGTTGCAAGTGCTTTGGAAGATAGGATTATTCATCATAATCTGGACAAACTGGAAAAAGATCTGATTTGATTTTGACAAATAGGGAGGAATTGGTTGAGAATATGAAAATAGTTAAACAGGATGAAATTCAATAAGGAGAAATACAAAATACACATCTTTGAACATCAGACCATAAGAACAGCCATATTGAGTTAGACCAAAGGTCCATCTAGCCCAGTATCCTGTCTGCCGACAGTGGCCAATGCCAGATGCCCCAGAGGGAGGGAACACATCAGGTAATCATCACGTGATCCCACTCCTGTCATCCATTTCCAGACAAACAGAAGCTAGGGACACCATTCCTATGCATCCTGGCTAATAGCTATTGATTGACCTAACCTCCATGAATCTATTTAGCTCTTTTTTTAACTTTGTTAAAGTCCTGGCCTTCACAAGATCCTATGGCAAGGAGTTCCACAGGTTGACTGTGCACTGAGTGAAGAAAAAATGATCAATCAGTTGTACACATAGAGAATGGGAAATTACTGCCTAGGAAGGAGTTCTGTGGATAAGGACGTGGGGTTATAATGGACCACAAGTTAAATATGGCAAAAAAAAGCAAACATCATTTTGGAAGGTATTAATGGGAGTATTGTAACTAAGATTTGAAAACCAATTCTTCCATTCTACTCCACACTGATTAGTTCTCATCTGGAGTTTGGTGTCCAGCTCTGGGTGCAACATTTCAGAAAAGATGAGGACACACTGGAAAAAGTGCAAAGAAGAGTAACAAAGAAAATTAAAAGTTTACACAACATGGGGAAGATTGAAAAAAAATGGATTTGTTTTGTCTAGAAATAAGAATACTGAGAGGGGACATAACAGTTTGCAAGTACCCAAAAGGTTGTTAAAGGGAGGACGGAGAAAAATTATTCTCCTTAACCTCTGAGGATAGAACAAGATGGGTTTAAATTGCAGAGAGGGAAGTTGAGGTTGCACATTGGGAAGAATTTCCTAACTGCCAAGGTAATTAACCATAGGAATGAATTGCATACGGAAGTTGTGAAATCTCCATCATTGGAGATTTTTTAAAAGCAGGTAAGACAAACACCTGTGGTGGTTGATCTAGATGGTGTTTGGTCCTGCTTTGTGTGCAGGGGACTGGATGTCCTCTTGAGGTCCCTTCCAGTCTTCAGATTCAAAGTTAATGATCAGCCTTAACAAACTTCTTTGCAAATCTGGCCATTTACTCATCCACCATAGTGAGAGCTGAACACTTTTAAAACCTGGCCCTGAGGATGGATGCTGAAGTTTTAGATGTACTTGTATGGCTTTGTGCTATGCATAGCCACATAGGTGAATTTCACTGTAAGGCTTCGGTCACTTTTATTAGTACTGTACTTCTGATTCTAACACCTTAATAAAGCAATATGCTAAAAAGAAATGGAAAACTAATTGGCTGCATTTGACTACTGTAGCATCAATCATTCATCCACCCATCCATCCATCCATCCATCCATTTAATTAAAGCAACTGAAGTTTCCCTTGGAAGTAATAAACAAAATACATCCTTCAATTAGTTCAAGCATTTCAAGATGTCCATTTCATTTTGCTGGGTCTGGTAAATCAAATCTGTGCTTCAGTGCATTGCTGGGAGCTGGCTGACAAGAACTCTGACTTATTAACACTCCATGTACATTAGGAAAATATTTTTATACTAAAAATATTTAGTGTATGTATCAACTCCAAAAATAAATGGCTAGGTCCTGCGGTTGATTTTTCAAATACAACAAACATCAGACTGATTTACTTCCATTCCATGTTACCAAATCCTGGTAATGTTCCAGGAAGTTTGGTTTATTTACCCAGTGCAAGAACACTCCTATCTCAAGCCAAGAAATCACATACAAGCTCTGTATTTGTTACTGGACCAGTGATTTCTTTAGGCAAAAAACACTGAGGCTCTGATCCTCAAAGGATTTCTTGTCTTGAAATCAATGAGACACTGTGCATAAGCTCAAAAGCTTGCTCCTTTATGTAAAATATGAAGATGTTTTTGTCAATATAAGATATTAACTCTCTCAAATTTTCTCTCTAATATTCAGGGACCACCTTAGCTACAATAATGGTGCAAACAAAAGTTGAAGTCAGTGGCAGTTCTGTATCTAAATATGTTTGAGAAGCAGAGCCACGCTGCTAGTGGTAGGAACATGTATTTTTTATGGATGACAGCATGTGTGTTCATCAGAATCTGGTCCCACTACAATCTTCCCATCACACCTCAAAGTTTGGGTTTTTCTAAGACTTCCTGATGCTCTTCAGTCTGCAGGTGGGGCCTGAAAATCTCAAAGGAGCCAGCTTTCTTGTGGGACTTTAGGGTTCAAAATTCTTCTTACTCAAGTCACATGTATTGTGAGATCTACTTCTTTCACAGTATGCCAGCTCCTCCACTTCTGGTCCCTACAGTCACAAAAAAACACACAGCGAACTATAAAAAAAGGTGATGCAGGGTAGAAAAATCTTCAGTAAGTATTACTGACTTTTGTAAAGTGGGTTAAAAAATGAGTACTGATGAAAATTTAAAGGATGTTTTATGACCATTTTCCATTGCATGTTCCACCTGAGGATTCAACACTATGGCTACGTCTAGACTGCAGGTTTTTTTCGGAAAAAGATACGCAAATTGAGAACCATAATTTGAGTATCTTTTTCCGCTTTTTTTTCAGAAGAGCCTTTTCCGAAATTTGGCCTGTCTACACAGGGCCAAATTTTGGAAAAACCTCTTCTTTCGGAACATCCCTTATTCCTCTCACTGAGAGGAATACAGGGATGCCAAAAGAACATGCCCGCTTTTTCGGAAACTGTTCTGAAAAAGCGGATGCGTTCCTCTGGTATCCCGGAAAAACTCTGCAGTCTAGGCATAGCCTAAGGCTATGTCTACACTGCAGAGCTATTCCAGGATACCAGATGCTATCTGTATCTTAAGAGCAATATCAAAATATAACGGGTTAGCTTTTCCAACGTCCCTGTAAACCTCATTTCATGACGGTTAAGGGGCATTTGGGAATAGCATCTTATTTCAAAATGTGATGCTATTTCAAAATTACCTTGAAATAAGCTACGTAATTTGCATAGTGCAAATTGCATAGCTTATTTCAAGGTAACGGTGCTATGTAAATGCACCCTAAGGGTATGTCTACATTAGCCCCCTAGTTCGAACTAGGGAGGCTAATGTAGGCATTCGAAGTTGCAAATGAAGCCCGGGATTTAAATATCCCGGGCTTCATTTGCATCTTCCCGGGCGCCGCCATTTTTAAATCCCCCTTATTCCGAACTCCATGCCCGCGGTTACACGCGGCACGGAGTAGGTAGTTCGAATTAGAATCTCTAATTCGAACTACCATTACTCCTCATGGAATGAGGTGTACCGGTAGTTCGAATTAGAGATCCTATTTAAATCCCGGGCTTCATTTGCAACTTCGAATGCCTACATTAGCCTCCCTAGTTCGAACCTGGGGGCTAGTGTAGACATGCCCTAAATGCTTTGGGGCAGAGTTAGTCATTTTCATTCAATCTTAAAACAAAACAAAACAAGAACAAACATTTAGTTCTCAAAACAAAACTTAAAATTCAGTGCAAATTGAAGTCAGCACTTTTCAGTTGCTTAATTAAGAAACTTTCCATTTTCAGGGTTTTTAAAAAAATATTTAAGGATTCTTTTAAAAGGAAATGTTTAAAAAAATATATTCTGACTAGTTCTACTACTGAACTGCACGTGTTTACCCCAAGCTTCAATGTGACCATAAATACACTTATTTCACTTGTGAGCATTTTGATACCATACACGTTTTGGGCTAGCACTTTGGGACCCTAATCATGGACCAAGGCTCACAACCTAGTTAGGTGTTATGTACACAGAACAAAAAGATGATGCCTTCCCCAAGTATCCTTAACCATTTGTGGGCTGAGGGCTTTCCTTTTCCTAGTTGGTGCAATAGCGTTTCTTGACAGGGCCCCATCCTCTTCAGCTGGTGAAGTGAGTGCATGACCTCTTGTTTCAGCCTATTTTAACCACCTCTTGGGTGAACTCTTTCTGCACTGCTGGCTGATGCAGAGAGGTGGCAGAGCTCTCCTTCTGAAGGTTTGAATAGGAGGCCCTTGCATGTATGAAAGAGGTTGCTAGGAGACTTGTCGTGGAGCCCAGGAACATAGAAAGGAGTTTCTTTGTGCCATCCCTTTTTCACATACAGACACAGAAGTCGGTTACATTCTAACCCTCAGTGTAAAGTGCAATCCACTAACCCAGGCTTTCCCTGAATGTCTGCACCTTCGTCATGAGGCATTCATAATATCAAGTGTTCATTGGGATTCAATAATGACAGAAACCTCTACCTAGTATCCCCTCCCATGATCTATGTCTGGGATCAATCTGTCTCAGATACTTCTATGGTCATCACTATTTTTGTGTGCCTCATAATCATCTGAGATAGTTACTTTTATAGCCCCGTGCGGATACAAAATTTGTATCCACATCCACAAAAATGATCTGTGGATATCTGCTTTATGTCTGCTGAGGCAGAGACAATAGATATAAAGTTAATATCCACAAATGTGCAGGGTTTTACATACAAAATTTGTATCTGTACCCTCACCCGTATTTGTAACTATGAGTCGCAGATCCACGTTCATGGGTATAGATACCCATGGATATAAAGAGGAGATCCATGGATTTCCAGGGCTTTAGTTAACCTCACAACTGGAGCTGATGGAAAAAGGACCTTTCTGTCCCACTAATCATAGTTGCTGTTATCTCAAACTGGGACAAAGCCAGTCCCAGTTGGGGATAAAAGCAAACACAAAAATGTGTTTGAATTTTGGGGGGAAATATATGGGGATAAGACTAGGCCAATTGAAATGATTCATTATAATAAATTTGAAAGTCAGGTTTTTATTTTAACTTTTTCAAAAATTGTATAAAACTTTGTAATTGTATATCATTTGGAATGGAACTTTGTTCTGAGAGCGTCAAAAGGGGATGTGTTGACATGTTTATTTCAATTTTTGACAACATTTCATCAAAGGGAGTACCATGGCATGACAGATTTTGGTTTAATTGAAATGGAATTTTCCAACCAGCTCTACTTCTAACTTCTGATGTAGGGCAGGGCTATAATCTACCTTTTAAGGAGGGGAGACTGAGTCACAAAGTGTTTCATTGAAAGCCACACTGATTAAAAGAGATTGGAGCCCAGTTCTCCTGAGAGCTATGTCCTAATCACTGGAATGCCCCTTCTCCTGACAGGACTAGGTGAAAACCTGCCTATAATCATTTTAGGCCAAAATCCTTCTCGCATTCTCACTGGCCTGCTCAGCTAAATAGCCTGACTTGCCTTTCAGTATTTTCCCTTCAAAGGCAGAACACAATCCTTCTGAATCTGCCACACTGCAGGGAAACATTTTAACATCACGCTTAATAAACAAGCAGTCTTTTCAAAGAATGTCCATATCTGTGTTCCTAAGTCTCAGTCGATATTTTGTGTCCAAGCTCTCACTTGCTCAGTGGGGCTTGGAAGAGTTTCTAGCAATGCTGTTTGTGGAGCTCATTGCAATAGTGTTATTACATTGATCTGCTCTGTAACTGTGGTACTTTGGAACTGCCTATTTAAAACAAAGCGTAATGCCTGCAATCAAATTTTACCTTTATAGCTTTTGTTGTGTTTCTGGGCCACACTGTCAGTTATGTTCTCACCATGTACCTCAGCATGCAGCTAACTAGTTAGTTAGTCTGGATAATCTCCAAATGCTCTTGGAGATACACAGAAACGATAGCTTGTGAGGTAGGGTATATCAGTTCAGGGCTCTGATGCAAATTTACAGTCAAATGTCCATTGTCTTCAAGATAACAACGATTTGGCACCATTGACATAAATCTTCCCTCATTCCTTGTGGCTATGGATTACTCCATCACACACAGTCACACTGCTAGTGGGAAAGAGTTATCAAGAGCTCACACAGAGGATACTTTCACTGAACAGTTAGCTGAAATTATGACCCAAGTATTATCCCCTCCAACAAAGCTCCATCCGCACACAGGTCTCTCGCTTGACTTAAATGTTGCTTTAAGCATGAACTAACTAATTCATAAGGATATATGGACATAGCCAGTGGCAGGGAGCCTCTGAGCTTTCCCCGGCAGAATAGGACTTCTTAGGGCTCACAGTAGTGCCTTAAAAATAGGCTTGTATTGACAGCACTTTGAGGATGTGACGTGGGCTGGGCCTTGCCTCTGAAGCCTAGTGTGTGGGTGTTTGGTTTCAGAATCCACGCCCAGGCTGTCTACACAGCTATTTTTTAGAACTAGGCAGAATATGATCTGGACTGCGAGGCTTACTCCTACAGGGGGCAGAAGAGAGCTTTTGATGCTTAAGTGAGGCTGCTGCTCCAGTTCAATACCATGCAGATGCAATAGGCAACTGACAACGCCTCAGCAACTAATCCAATCACTCCTTGTAACCCGAGGCTGTGTCTACATTGGCACCTTTTTTCGGAAAAGGGATGCTAATGAGACCAGTCACAAATCGGGGATTTAAATATCCCCAGCAGTATTTACATGGCTGCGCTTTTTCCGGCTCGGGGCTTTGCCGAAAAAGCGCCAGTCTAGAGGGATCTTGGAAAATAAACCCTTTTCCTCGAAGATCTCTTATTCCTACTTGCAAGTAGGAATAAGAGATCTTGCGGAAAAGGGTTTATTTTCCGCAAGATCCCCGTCTAGACTGGCGCTTTTTTCCGGCAAAGCCCCGAGCCGGAAAAAAGCGGCAGCCATGTAAATGCAAATACCGCGGGGGATATTTAAATCCCCCGCGGATTTGCAATTGCGACTGGTCTCATTAGCATCCCTTTTCCGAAAAAGGGTGCCAATGTAGACACAGCCCGAGTGTTTGGAACTGTGTGCTCCCTCTCTCTGTGGAGCTAGGCTAGCTCAAGTAAAGTTAACTCAAGTGTCCTAACTTGCACTAACTGTTGTGGTGAAGACAAGCCCTGAGAATCTGTAGTTCCTGGGCACTATAGACCTATAGGCCTTAGCAGCAAGGTGCAAATCTTAAGTGAAGAACACAGAGGCTATGTCTACACTACGAGTTTTTTCCGCCGCAGAAAATATGCTAATGAGGGACTCATTTGCATGAGTTGCAATTCATTTGCATATTTTCTGCGGTTTCTTTTTGTGCAAGGGGTTCTTGCGCAAAAAGAAGCAGTATGGACAACTTTTTTGCGCAAAACCCCCTTTTTGCACAAGATCCTTATGCCTGTCCCACAGAGGCGTAAGGCTCTTGCGCAAAATGGGGTTTTTGTGCAAAAAAAGTCCACACTGCTACTTTTTGAGCAAAAACCCCTTGCGCGCAAAAAGAAACGGCAGAAAATATGCAAATGAAATTGTGGCTTATGCTAATGAATCCCTCATTAGCATATTTTCTGCCAGAAGAACTGGCAATGTAGAGGAAGCCAGACTGGAGCTAGGACATGGGATCTCTGGCTACACTCAACCTTCCATTGACCCTGTTGGCATTCACAATGTGCAGCTGGGTTTTTGTGGATTGGTGCTGAAAGAAGAGATAGTCAAAGGGACCTAAGAGATCTTGTTCCCAGTGAATTTTTATGTGAATTAAGTGGCACAACTGACTCCAATTTCTGTCTTTCAGAATCTTCCCCCTTAAAACAGTCTTGCTGTGTAAACAGACCAAGTTTATGTTTTGAAACTTTCCACATTTTAAAAATGTTTTTTTTTAAAGCAAGCCTTCCATTCCAGTTCAAGTGTAATTAGCAAGAATGCTGCAATGAGCTTCCCATTAGAGAGCTGATGAAAACTATTACCTGACCCAATATGCAAATCATCCCTCAGATGACAAAGAACGGTTGGGATTTTTTTTTCTTCTGTGTGTAGTTATTCACTGCCTTCCAAAGGAGGTCCTATTTGTGTAAGAGATCAAAAGTAATATGGGAGATTCTGAAAGGTTTTGTTACCTTTAGGGAAAGTGTCGGAAAGTAGGTCGACCAAGCAAACCAGCCAAGGGGAGAGGGAAAATGTAACTGCTGTAATCACAGAGAGGTTTAGGCTTCGTTGCTTGTTACAAGATCAAGACATCAAAGTCTTTGAAGTGCTTATGTGAGTATAAAAAATACCCACAGACAGCCAAGTGTAATTGCCTAGAGTCTCAGATGTTGTAAACTGGTGCCTACACAAAATATTCTAGTTGAGGTTCTATCCCGACATGCTTAAATCATTTGCCTTTGTGTACTGGCAGGGCTAAATGTCCTGACCTAATTTTTATTCCACTGATTTGTTAAAAGACCCAGATCAAAATTTTCAACACCAGATACCACCTAAAGCCGTATTTAGGCACGCGACTAAAGGTGCTTACATTTGGAAGTTGCTCTGTACTTCTGAAAATCGGTCCAATTTAATTTTCATATCTAAATATGGATTTGAGTGCCTACCTTTAGACATCTAGTCTTGGCCTTGATCTTTCCATATCTCTGCTTCCCCCTCTCTGTGTGAAGTGGACAGAAAGGTAGTACAGGTTGAACCTCTCTTGTCCGGCACTATCTGGTCCAACAGCATCCATGGTCCGGCATGATTTTAGTTAGCTAGGTGTCCACTTACCATGGGTCATTGTACTGTTTTCTGCAGTACAATGACGTTTATTTACAGCCACCAGTCCTGGCTCTCAGTGTTCTGTGCTGTTATTTAGCTCTAATTTACCCCTCAGTGTCTTCTAAGAGCCCAGTAGGTAGTGGAAGTGCTGGTAATGCTGCTAGACAATACTGACCTCCCATGGTTCAGCAAGAGATGCTTCTTGAGCAAAGACTAGAACAGGGTGAATAACAGAATTTTCAGTTAATTGATTCTGATTTTTTTTAAATTGTCATATTCAACCTGAGATGAAACACTATTTAGATTTCAAGCCCCCCTTTTACAGTTTTAATTTCTTCAAAAATGTGAAAGAAATCACAAAATGGCTTGGGTTTGAATTAACAGACTAAATGGTTTTTAGTCTTTTGAGAGGTTATGAGCATGAGTGGTTTTACACGGAGACTTCATGGAAAGTACATAAAGCCCAGTAATGCTCAAATCTGGACCTGCACAGCTTCCAGGCAGCAAACACTCCAACCCAGCAACAGCATTACCAAGTTTTGCGCTACGTTACCCATCGCTTGTTGCAGACACTGCCCCCCAAGAAGTCCTGCCTCAAGGTCTCTGACAAAGAGCAGTCTCTTGGCTCCTGAGTGGATTTATATATGGGGGCAGGGTTCCATGGGGATGTTCCAGGAAGTGTCCAGGAAGTATGTGGATCTTCTGTAGCCGCCATGACTACCTCTTGTTCTTGAACTGCTGGTTTAGCCCAGGAGCTTCAGGGGGTAGCCAAGTTAGTCTGTTACAGAAAAAAACAACAAATAGTCTGGTAGCACTTTATAGACTAACAAAACATGTAGATGGTATCATGAGCTTTCGTAGGCACAGCCCACTTCTTCATTTTGATCTTGCCTCCTAATGTGAACCCTGTCTCAGATTTATGGACTATAGAACTTGACCATGAACTCCTCTACTACTCCCAGGCTCAAGTTTCATCCTGTTCTGACCTTTGACCCAGACTGGGCTTGTCCTGATCCCAACTAAGTGACACAAACTTGCAAAACATTTGATCACAATCTGAATTTTTCACCGGGAACCCTTTGTTTGAACTGTCTTCCAACTCTAGCAAGATCTATCCATCACACAGGCAGCACCATGTCCTTCATGGAGATGTTAGATTTTAACAAATAATTGCCTACCTGCTCATTCACACTCTCTCTATAGCTTATACCACAGGACAGATATCATTCCCAGATCATGTCAATTTCAGTTGCCACCGTGGGATAGCAATGAAGATTGCACTCATAGGAAAAAGAAATGGTGGAAAGTGATTGAAGACTGAAGTGATTGCTGATTTTATGCACCCAGACTTTTCCACCTTCAACATGAGACTCTATAGCAACTGGATTTTTCTTTTAAATGGCAATACTCATTCTTGTAGTGTCCAAGATGAAAACTTTCATATGTGACTAGCAATTTGACATGCTTCAGTTCCAGAGACCTTATTTTCAGGGAGTGTGTTCTCCGTTCTCTATGAAAATCATCTGGTTTTCTTTTAAAAGTGCGTGGTGTAGGGCACTTAAAAATAGAGGCACATCCAACGTCAGAAATCCCTCTTGAAAATATAGGCCCAAACCTGCACAGTCCATTATTATTGATGAGATGTGACACAGTAGGTGGATGGTCAATGGTTAACTGAAAAGCTTTTTAGCTCCAAATATACTCTGGCCAACACAATGATTGAGAAGTGTGGAAAAAAACTGTGATGGAAAATGGATGAATGTGTAAGTGCTAAAAGTCAAAGCAGTTCCTTTAATTTGTAGCTGCTTGTAAGGAGACATTGCCAGGTAGCACATCTGTTTCACTTAGTGATTGAGTGCCAGGTCTGATAATGTAGCCCTTATAAACAACTTGCAGAGACCAGCAGACTTTTTTTCTTGCCAGGAAAACATTTTTAGAATCTATGAAGAATGCCGAAGGCAGCAAAAATGTCCACTGAAACAAATGGGAAGTCTCTGATTTTTGTCAGTGAATATGGTAAAATTGGGGTGTGTACTTGTTTGAATGACAATTTCTAGACATTCAGGGAAACTGAAAATGTGCCAAGTGTAGACTAGTCGCCGTTGGTTGCTGGAAAGAAACTGATTTTCAAGAACTGATCTTTTTAAGGAAGCTGCTATTGTGCAAAGGGAGTTCTAGGACAGACTTCTTAGCTATTCTAACAGAGTAGACACATATTCAGCTTACCACTTGAAAGCATGACCATGCTGCAGACTTCTCAAAACTGTGAATAGATGGAGTTGCCAGGAGTAAGTAGGATGATTACAGTAAAACCCACTTTTTCCAGAAGTTTTGTTTTGAAAAAAATGGCTCTGAATGTCACTGTTCTTCCTCAGCACAAATTGTGGAGCTTACTACCAAGTCCTGAATCTGTTTTCATAGTCCGGCCTGCAGTCTATTTCATGTGCTCCCATTAAGTGTGCCATTATTGCTAGGTGATTTTTGAAGCATTTAATCTCTTAGGTTTCCACCTGTAACTGGCCTCTGTCCTTGAATCATAGAATCATGGAATCATAGAATACTAGAGCTAGAAGGCTATGTCTACACTGCACAGTTATTTAGGAATAAACTATTCTGCAATAGTTATTCCGAAATAGCTTATTTCGAAATAGCAAGTCTACACTGCAGGGAAGCCTCAAAATTAGTCTAAGGCAGGCTTCCCTAATGTAGACGTGCTATCTCGATTTAGAGCCCCAGGAGGAATAACTTAGAATGGCCCTGGTGAGGGGCTATTTCAAAATAACAGAAGTGGAGCATCTACACATGCCTTATTTCGAAATAGCTATTTCAGAATAGGTATTATTCTTCACAGAATGAGGTTTACAGAGTCAGAATAAGCCATCCATTATTTCAAAATAATAGAATTGCTGTGTAGATGCTCGCATAGTTATTTTGGAATAACGGAATAACACACTTGAAGTGACCTGATAGATCATCATGTCCAGTCCTCTACACTCATGGTAGGACCAAGAACCATCTAGATCATTCATGACAGATTTTTATTTAACCTGTGTTGAGATATCTCTGGTGATGGAGATTCCACAACCTCCCTAGGCATGATGTGCAAGTCTGATCTCTGTAGCTATCACTACAGTATCACTGCTGTTCAGGAGTGCATCATGACTTGGCTAACTTGTCACTTCCAATGGCCTTTGTCTTATGGCAATTCATGACCCCCCTCTTTGTTTTCTATACCTGTTCCAGTTTTGACTGAGTAGCTGGTGAAATTTCCATGTTCATCTCAATTTACTTTAGCTGTCCTCTTTTCAACAATGGTCTATGTAGGAGAGCTCTGGGGAGAACTTCCATTCTCACATTGTTTGCTAATGTAAAAATTAATCTAATTTTGTCATTTATTGGTACTCTTCTTAATTTCAGAAATTGCATTAAAAGTAAATCATTTGTCGACTTATGTAATATCTCCCAGATAATTTGCAGAATCTTCAGGGCCAAATTTTCAAGGATTGGATACTAACTTGGGAGGCTAAGGGGTGAGGGAGGACAGGAGGTATGCCAGAAGGAAACAGAAGCCAAAGAAATCATTTTTACAATACTCAGTAGATCAGATCCTTGGCACTTCCCAACATGTTAGCCACTAGACCATAAAGTTATTAATACTTCAGATAATTGCACATGATGGCATGACAAATTTAACAAGTTTTCTCATTATAGAAAAGGACTAGGAGGTGTGAATCAGGTATTGGCTTAATGATGCCTCTGTTAATGCAATCTATATTTGAATTTTTGTGCAATAGCATCACATTGTCAACTTATACTGTGATTCTGATCTATCACAACTGCCAGATCCTTCTTAGTATGGTTGCCAGGCCTGCTTTCCTCAGTCTGTATTGGTGAATTGGGTATTTCTTCCATGAGTGTAGCCCCTTTCATTTGCTTTTGTTGAAATCCATTCTGTTGTCATTCTCCAATTTATCAAGATTCCTTTGCATTTTAACTCCCTCCTCCAAAGTGTTTGCAACTCCATGCCTCTTAGCTTTATGTCATCCACACATTTGATCAGTATGCTCTCTATTCCTATATCCAGATTGTTAATAAATAACACTGGACCCAAAACAGACCCTTGTGGGACTCCTTCTATCTCCAAGTCAGCGGTACAGCCATGGGCACTCGCATGTCACCACAATATGCTCATCCGCAAATTCAGTTCACATGCTAATGGACTCAATCCTGATGAAAGTTGGTTGGGACACTACAAACTAAACAGCTGTTGAAGGTGCAAACAGCTCTTTATGCAGACTCCTAAGTCAGGAAGGATACTATCAATTTACTTTGATTCTTATCTGCTTCATTTTAGCTACCCAATCTTCAGATACTTACTGATTCCCCTCTAGCTCCCTGTCTCCTACCCCCTTCTCTTTTTTTCCCTTCCCCCCTCCCCTTCCCCTCTCCTATTTATTTTGGGGCTGCACATCCTAAACTCATAATTCCAGTCATCTGAAGAAGCGGGCTGTGCCCACGAAAGCTCATGATACCATCTACATGTTTTGTTAGTCTATAAAGTGCTACCAGACCATTTGTTGTTTTTTTTCCAATTTAATGTCATTCCATTAATACTTAACAAGATATATATCCCACCGTGGCACTTCCTGTTGGCCCTCCAGGGAATTAGCTCTGCCATCCAGGATACCCTCTTCTGGTGGTGTCTTTCCCATCATTATCTGTCTCCTTGAGGATGACTTGCATGTCAGGACCCACTTCTCTCCCAGAGCACAGGATCCCTTCCCCTGAGTACTGCCCACTGGCAGTGCCCACCCCTGGGTTCCTCCTTTTCAGGGAACTGGTTGTACTTAACTCCAACACTCACCTCACTGACCTATTGCAGTCCTTAACCTAACTTTTTCCTTCAGGGCAAATAGCAGTCTAAATTGTCCACTATCATCACTGGCAACCGAGGGTAGACCTGCTGCCTATTTCCTCCCTTGCTGCCTGCCATAGCTCTAGTACCCTACTAGGCCCTGTATCAGGAACTCAGCCTGAGTTCTGGTCAAACCTGAGCTCCCTTGGTTTTTCATGACTTTTCCCAGCACTGCTCTGTTCATGGTACCTCCCTGAACAGGCAGCTCGTCCCTCTCCCTCCAGGTCTGGAAAGAAAGACTATCCCCCTCTGGTTTACAGTCCTTTTTATATAGCCTACTCAGGCCTTGATTGGCTGCCTTAAGCCCTTTCCTGATTGGGTCTTGCCTCAATCCTTTTCAAGGGCTTTTTTAACTCCTAGTATTGGGCAACCACTCTGCCATACCACTCAGTGGTAGTTCCACCATGCTGATGTTTCTTCAGCTTAAGTATAAGAAGGTCAAGTGTGAAAGCCTTGCTAAAATTCCAGGTATATTATGTCTACCACATTCCTCCTGCCCTGAGACTTCAGTGGCAAAAACAACTTACATCAGCCTCTGCCCACCCATGGACTTCATGCCCAAGAAATTTACATTTTAGACTTTGTGTCACTTGTAGACTATAGGAAATTAAGAAACCTTGCAAGGAAGACTAGGGCTTTAGAAAATAAGTATAAGCATCTCAGGATATGACAAAGATATTGATAACATTATCAGTGTGCTCTCAACTTATTTGGAACAATTTAGGCAAGTGCTGAATTGCTTGTTTTGGTATTGAGGTAAATTCAGATAAAGATTTAAAAAATCTAGACAATATTCAATTGAATCTCACTCACATGGATGCCAATAAACAGGTCTGGATAGCCATATCATCAGTCAGGTGTGTTTACAGCTTTAATGTTTATGCCCAGAGGAATTGCATTTCCTTCTCTTAGTTGCCCTTTATGAATCACTTATTGGATAGAGACTGAGGAAAATGGAGAGAATAAAAGGCAAGATAGTAATCAGTGCTTTGCATACAATTTTGATTAAATACATGCACTGGTTACACTGATCTCAGTAATTTTTTAATGGTACAGAGGTGCCTCTCCTTAAGATTGGGGGAGACGATGGAGCTTTCCCTCAAGCCAACACTCACATTCACAGATGTGTGTCCATCCTCATATTCAAGCAGCCTGGGGCAACTGATGATAACTGCAGTGTGGTCACTGAGGGCTTTTCAGAGAACCAGCCCGGCTCATCCAATCGTGTCAGAGTGGCTCTATGGCCTGGAATGCTGGAGGAGTAGTGTCCTGGCTCCACCTTCTCCTTACTCCCTCCTAGGGAGCATTCTACACTTGCCAGCCCTACACTGGGACTCTGGTCCTGGAACATCCGTGGTCTTGCCAGACCATAGATATTGCTGGACCCGAATCCCAGTTTAGAGAAGTTCAACATGTACACAATGAGTATTATTATCTCCAGTTTTATAGAACAGAGGCACAGACAGATTAAGTGATTACCTGAGTGTATACAATAAATCTGTGATAGAGACTAGAACTGAACAGCGATTTTGTTGGTGTAGTAGTCACAAGGCCATCTTTCTTTATGCTGCAATTTGTTGGCTAGGGACAGATTTGCCTTTGATGAAGGTACGTGTGATTTCTTTTGCATAAGTTAGAGCAATATAATATTGTAGACTCAATTAGGATTTGTTAGCAATATATGTTTTTGTCCTTTGTTGGCAGGTAATACATTTTCCAACTCACAAATAAATATGTATAGCATTAACACTGAAAGAAATAAACAAAAAAACCCCACTTTTTGTTCCTGTCTGTGTTCTTGTCCCTTTTAATTTTATCTATCTCAGGTAAAAATGTATATTTTTGGAGAACAGTATGATTGCAATATCAGGGCCTATCTTAGCACAAAAAATCCTTTTGGCAATCAGTTTAAGCCTATGAAAAACAGGCCAAGTTCTAAAGCTAAACCAAGCTGACAATATCAATTGTAAAACATTGCAAAGATATGTTTGAATAGATCCAGATCCTCAATCCATGGATGTCCATAGGGGATAGGTACTGAACTTCCATTGACTTTCGATGAGAAAGTCCAACATGCCTTTGAAAATCTTTTTCTTGGTCATCTGCCCAGACTTAAAAGTGTATTTCATTGACAATCGAGGAGCAGCATGCGGCCAGATTGTCAGCTGGCAAAACTCAACCCAATTCCCATGTTTTGCCTTTGAATATCTTTCTATAAAGCTACTGCTTCAGATCACCATATTTCTGTGTTCCTATGAATATTTTTTCTAGAACACTATTTTCAACTGTGAGGAGAACTGCATCAGTCTTTAAATTTTCCTTGGGAAGAGTAATTAGCTGGAATTTATTCCTGTTACTCAGTGACTAATGTCTGATCACACATCTACTTTTTTGCATGATCATCCATTGGATTCCAACAATATTTCTTTTAATGTTACATAACTTCAAGGTATTGAGGTGAGAGGGGCACTGTGTGGTGGTTGGTGGGGTTTTTTGGTTTGTTTTTGCTTTTTCTTGCAAGAGCATGAGTTGCAAGATGGTTCTAACAAACCAATGGAAATAAGAAACTAATTATATAACTGAGCTAATTTGACACAGCAGAGGATGACTCAATAGGAATACATCTTTCCTAACTGATTCTCATTCAGAAGCCTGAATAAAAAATATAAGCATGGAATCAAAAACTAAGAGTGAAAAAGAAACAATATAGTGTTAGCATTGGTACAGTCTGGGAGGAATGGCTGAGACAAAAAACCGACACTCTTATATTCTTTTTGTTTATGTTCAGAATTCTTCTTTCATCCATTAATAGCAAGCAGTATGGTCCAGATCCTCAAATGCAATCACTGGGAGTTAAATTCCCAAATCTTTTGAGGTTCTGGGCCTTTGTGCCTGTAAATTTGAGTTTGGATGGGTCTGTGTTCCTAATGCGGGGATTAAAGGAGAGGCCTGCTATTGTACTATGTAGGAGTCACAGTCCTGGATCGAGACACCATGGCACTAGATGAAGTAGAAACACAGAACCCTAACCCTGTCCCCCCTACCCCCAAAGGGCTTACCATCATAGCTAATGGTGGGTTACACACAGAGGTTGGGGACATCTGGGAGGACATTCACTATGTGTGCGTCTACACAGCACCCTTAGCTCGAAATTAGCTATGCAATTTGTACTGTGCAAATTGTGTCACTTATTTCCATGCTATTTTGAACTATCTTATTTTGTAATTTGGTGCTGTCCACACATGGAATGAGGATTACTGGGACATCGGAATAAGCCACCCGTTACTTCGAAATCTATTTTGAAATAATGGGCTGCTTCAATAGACGTGGAATAGCTATTTTGGGACACTTCTGGTATTCCGAAATAGCTCTGCAGTGTAGACGTACCCTCTGGGTGAAATTCTTCTTAGTGTAGAGGACCAGGCATGACCTAGGCACCACATAACTTTCATTATTTCAAGGGCTTATGTGAGACTTAGGTGGTTCAGTTGCGTGACTTTTGTATCCTCATCTTCAGCATTTCTGTGCATCCAGCAGCAGTGGGGAGGAAAAGGGACACTTTCTTCCTCCCTGCCAATACTTACAAGTTGGACCACAGACGTACTTCCACTGGGCTCAAGTCATCTGCAAATAAATGCAGGTTCTGTTGTTGTCCCACAATAAACATTCAGTTTTGGCCCTGATGATGCTTTCACCATGAAGACATTTGTTCCCTTCAGTGGGTGCAAGATCAGCCCTTTGCTCAGTAACAAAACATGAGGGCTGGAACTGATTTTGCATAGATAAATTGAGCCGGCTTCTCAGCTCACATACATGGTGTAGTACCATGAAAGCATCTAACCTGGAGTTAATGGAGCTATGGTGATTTACACCAGTTGAGATGCTTGTCAGGAGCCTGTTGTTGCCCAAGGAGTCAACAACAAAATTACCAGTGATTTCGATAGGAGTAGGATCGGCTCATGTATCACCATTGACCAACCTAACTCAAAACCACTTCAGAGTAAGACAAATCATTTCATTATTCTTTAGCAAGTTCTGTGGCCCTGTCCACTTTCTGAAACTTGTCAAGGAAGTAGGCCAATGAAAATGTCAGGATGGGATTTTGAAAAGCTCTCAGCATAGACCTGACTCTGCTCTCATTGATTGAAGCAACAGATTGTTGGGTTTTCTTGCGGAGCAGGGAGGAGAAGAGGAGAAAGGGGGGAGGAGGGAGAGGGGAAGAGGGAGGTGGGATGGGAGGGTCACTTTTATTGAATCTTGCCCCTTTTTGTGTTTCTCAAGTTTGCTACAGGTGCAAATGATGTCACTGTAAAATGCTTCTGTGGAAACCAAAGCTAAATAAACCAGTCAGTGCAAAATGAGGGGAAAATGAGAGAGCATCCAGATGGAGCACTTTGCCCATCAAAAAAGGTAATCAGCATTTTGCTTGGCAACAGAGCTTTAATTATGCTAGTTAATTTAGGAGGTGAAAACAGAAGAGGAATGTCTGATTGCTTAACTAAAATTGATTGACTTCACAATACGTCCTTGAATAGAAGAAGAGAAATAACTTGACCTTTGAAAGCTATCAGACTAATAAAGTACTCTTAAAACTGTTTTGTCATCTTGTGAATCTTTGATTGATCACTTATAAGTACTTTGTCAGCAAGATGTTATAATTTTCCAATAATTCTAAAATGCTTCCTCTAAGGGGAGAGATTGGGGGAGGTGGAAGGGATAGAAATAATATGGTTGTTGCAATTTCAGGTGAAGGAAGGGAATAATTTCCAATTTATATGCAAAACAAAAATTTAGAAAACACATTGGGCTACTCACCATCCACTTCTTATAGCTCAATTATTTTTTTTTTTTAAGAAACCAAGACTGGCTAAAAGGCAGCACTGCCTTGTAGGAAGGAATTTGATGGCTCAGAAATAGTCTGCTCAGTTAATTAGAAGGACAGACCAAATTTGGGTACTTGAAGCAAAACTTTAGTGGCTAATTCCCTGATCCTGCAAAAAGGTGTGTGCAGGGGTTTTCCTGCATGGAGCTCATTCCAGAACCGGAGTATAAACTTAACAAAAAAATACAGCATATCAGGAGAAATCAGCTTTTTAAAACAAGAGACGCAGCCAGTGACTTGCTGTCTGCCGATCTCAAGCAAGTGATGAGTGTGAAAAAAGATGAATAGGTTTGAAAGCGGGGAGAGACCGTTGTGATCGTTTAATCTGACTGCCTGCAGAAAACAGGTCATAGAACATCCCAGAAAAAAATTCTTAGTGCATGGCTTAAACAGAAAAAAATCTAAACTTGATTCTAAAAATTCCTAATGCTGGGGAACCTTAAAACCCTTGGATTCAAGTTATCCAGACCTCTTGATTTAAAAATGTCTAACTTAAGCAACGTCTGTTTAACATCCTCCAGTGGAATGGAACAGCTATTATAATATGATATGATTGTATCATCTTATTTGATTTTTTTTTAAATACAAAACAGAAATGTTCATTGGCCACTTCTGACTCTTCTTCATTATTACTGATAACTCTGTCATATTTTTATCTTACACTGGACCATTACCATTGGACCAATATCAGGATTCTTTGTACACCTAATATACTTTAAAACAATCCTTATTGTGCTTAACTCTGTTCACCATAGTTTTTTTTTTCCCTTTTGTCCTATTGCTTCCCTTATCAATTTTTTAGCTTCTAATTTATATTCGTCCCTATCATCACTATCAACTTGCCCTATATTACATTATATATATAACTTTTAATATTTATTGTTGCTTTCATTTCCTCTCTCAATGTAACCAATGTGACCTTTTTACCTCGGTTGTGCCTTTTGTGACTTTCCAAAAAGTGTCCTTAAATTATTGCCAATTATTCCCGGTTTTGTGATTAATCTCTTTCTTCCAGATGATACTGATCATAATTGTTTCAGCTTTGTGAAATTAGCCCTTTTAAAGACCCATGAATAGATAGATAGATAGATAGATAGATAGATATCCTACTGGTCTGGACTTCATTCTGTATGCACTTTATAAATGTGCAAGTAACTAAATTTCTTACAGGTACTGTTGTATTGACCCCAGAGGGGGGCTCAGGAAAACATAGAATCATAGAATACTAGAACTGGAAGGGACCTTGAGAGGTCATCGAGTCCAGACCCCTTGGGGTTGGGGGATATGACAATATGACAGTACCTGCAAAAACGTAAGTGTGTGGTAGAATGCAAGGGCTCATGGCACTGGGTTGGAGTTGTGGGGGGGTTCAGGAGTTGGGGTTGGGGGTGTATGAGGAGATGCCAGAGTCAGGGTTGGGATGTGTGAAGAGGGGCTCAGGGCAGAATGTTGGAGTGTGTGTGTGTGGGGGAAAGGGGGAGGTATCCAAGAATCAGGGCAGGCTGTTGGAAGTGTGGGGAGCTCAGGGCAGGGATTGGAGGTTTGGGGGAAAGTGCCTTTAGGAAGAGAAGGGGGATTGAAGCCCCCCAGTACCTACCAGTGCTGCTTGTCTCTTGCTGTTCTCCCTCCATCCCCATCAGGGAGCAAGAGGAAAGCTCACAGAGTGGGACACTCACTCCTCTGCTCCCTCCCTGCAGAGGCCCGGAGGGAGAGGAATGCAGGGACGTTGTATGGTTTCCTCCAAGATTGCCTTGTTTTAAGCAGAGTTGGCCTATAGGTTCTGTTGGCTTGTTTTGGGCTTGTCGTCAGCCTGGTCCCACTTCCAAAGCACGTTGGGTGCGTCTAGACTGGCATGATTTTCCGCAAATGCTTTTAACGGAAAAGTTTTTCCGTTAAAAGCATTTGCGGAAAAGAGCATCTAGATTGGCACGGATGCTTTTGCACAAAAAGCGCTTTTGCGCAAAAGCATTCATGCCAATCTAGATGCTGTTTTGCGCAAGAAAGCTCCGGTGGCCATTTTCGCCATCGGAGCTTTTTTGCGCAAAACAGTTTTTACCTGTCTACACTGGCCCTCTTGCGCAAAAGCATTTGCGCAAGAGGGCTTTTTCCTGAGCGGCAGCATCAGTGAGCGAAGAACACTGACAATCATACATTAGATCGTCAGTGTTCTTGGCGCAAATTCAAGCGGCCAGTGTAGACAGCTGGCAAGTTTTTGCGCAAAAGCGACTGCTTTTGCACAAAATCTTGCCAGTCTAGACGCACCCTGTGAGTCTGACTGCAGCAGCTTGTCAGCGGCTATTGGTTTTGAAGTATCAGAGGGGTAGCCGTGTTAGTCTGAATCTGCAAAAGCGGCGAGGAGTCCTGTGGCACCTTATAGACTAACCGAAGTGTTGGAGCATAAGCTTTTGTGGGCAAAGACCCACTTCGACAGATGCATATTGGTTTTGAGTTTCCCGATGGAGAGCATGTCCCCACACTGGGCCAATCAGATCAAAATAGTTGTGAACTGTGATTGGTTCATGTCCTGGTGGCAAAATGAGTTTTAAAAAGTTGTATAAGCTAGTTCATCCCTAGAGCGGGGGAGCCCTGTGTGTGTCTGGGGGGGCTGGAGAAGTCATGGATTAGTGGGGGGGTGCAACCCCCAGCCAGCCCATTTCACTTACCTGCTGCCTAGTGTGGCGGCCTGCAGGAAAGCCCTAGGAATCCAGCTGGGAGCATGCCCCACCTTCTCCTGCAACAGTGTGTCCCAGCCACCTCTTACTGGAGCGATGCGCCACCTTACTTTCACCTCTCTTTTTATGTAAAACATGTTTTTAAAATAAAGCCTTGCAAATATTTGATTAGAGTTGTGAAAGCTTGGGAAAATCCTTCTGGCATTCACACTCCCTTTTTTTAATTGACAAAACCCACCAACAAGGTGATGGAAGAGTTTAGTCAACACTGAGATGTTAAAAAAGGAACACTTATGGCAAGTAGCAGCACTCCCCAATCCCAACAGAAAGTACAAGAGCTATAGCAACAAATTTTCTGGGACAGAAAATTTTCTCTTCTTCTGCTGTGTATTCCATTCCTTCCCTTCCCTTCTAGGTAAGAAAAAACATTGTACTATGGTTTTATTTTAGGTAGACAAAGGTTCTGTCGACAAAGAGCGTCTAGACTACATCCAGTTCTGTTGACAAAGCAAGCCGCTTTGTCGACATGAAAGTGTAGACGCAAAGGACAGTGCAGATGCAATAACGCCTTCTGTCGACAGAACACTGTTGACAAAAGGCGTTATTCCTCGTAGAATGAGGTTTACCGCTGTCGACAAAACTGCCGAGTTCTGTCAATGTTATGTCGACAGAACTTGGCGGCAGTGTAGACGCAGGTATAGTTTTGTCGACAAAAGTCCACTTTTGTCGACAAAACCCTGTAGTCTAGACACACCCTAAATGTATTTATCCTCCCAATCACCTGTGGGGCATGGAAGCACTCTTCTCCTGGTATTACAGATGGGAAATGGAGGCCCGGTTCCAATGCTCCATTAAGGCTCTAGACTCAAGTTATTTACTCAGAATCACACATTTCGTAGAGCATGGAACCAAGGTTGTCATTGTTAGAATTCAAACAAGTGGACCAACCTTTCTGTAAGTATGAAATTTCGGGCACTGGCTGAGCTATCTAAAGATTGGATTGTGACTCTCTTGCTCACCCTGAGGTAAAATTCAACATGGACAGAGAGCCTGTTCAAGGCCTACATGCTTCGTAAGTCCCTCTAAAATCTCATGCTTAATTTGTCTCATTGTAGAGATTATTTACAATTCACTTCATGGGATAGACTCCAACTATGGGAAGTGACCGCAGTAGTGGTCTCTCCTGGGCCTTCCATCTCATGTTCTATTATTCTGATACTGCAGTGTTATGCTTCCTTATGCAAATATAATTTCTAGGCAGCTGTTACCTTCCTTAGAAAAAGAGCCAGTCAGAGAGTGAGGAGGAAAGTGGGAAAGAATGGGTTTTATTGGTGATTTGCCCAGCATCCGGAAATAATGAACGCATCAAGCTCTCTGTTTTCATCTGTGGAAGATCTAATCCCCGTACAGTGAGATCAACTGAACTACAGTGCCATGACCATCTGCAGTAGCATTATCTGATGGCTGCCAATAATGTTACAGTGGCTAGGCCGATGAAAGCCAATCTAGCTAATTAATGGAGGTGTCCCTATAGGGGCTACGTTTGTTTTGTATATCTCCTGAATATTACGGCAGATGAGACATGAGCCAGAAAGTGCTGCAGAGATGTTGTAGGGGCAACCAAATCCACACCTCCCTCTGTTTTGGACCATCATTCTTCTGTATTGCCACTGAAGAATGTTTGTGTGGCTCAGCCCATCTGCTACATGGCACATCTCCGTTTCAAAGACATATGCTTGAAAGACAAGCCATCCGTCCACTCATCCTCAGGCAAGGGCCATCCCAAATGTCATTTCAGAGAGAACTACATTTGGTTCTTGACCAGCTGCCAGCCAGAACCCTTTATATATGTACAGCCAGAATTCTTCATATATGTACACGGCTTAGCCTTCACATATGCTCTACAGAGGAAAATGGAGGGAAAAGATAATGACCATATTTCCCCTCAGCAACAGGGGCCGAGCCAAAGTCCATTGCAGTCAACAGAAAGATTCACCGTGATTACAACAGCCTTGGCACTGGACCCACTGTGCTTTTCATTTAAGCTCGCCTCTCACACCATCCAGGAGGAGGTCAAAAAAAAGGAGCTGGATCTCAGCCATCTGCTCCCCACCGAGGGGGTGATGTCAGGGGTATGTCTACACTACAGGGTTATTTCAAAATATCTTATTTCAAAATATCTTATTTAAAAATAGTTAATTCGAAATAAGTTATTTCGAAATAACACGTCTACATGCAAAATGCATTTCGATATAGCATTTTGCTATTTTGAAATAGCGCATCCACACTGATTGGACGGTGAATCACATTTAAGGCCACCTTAAACTGGTTCCAGCAGGGCATCAGGTCGGGAGTTACTTTGTGTGGCTGCTGTCTGAGGCTATCTGAGGCTTGTGCTTAAAGGGACACCCCTGGACAGTTGGTTCTCAGCTTTCCCTGCTTGCTTGCCTACCTTGCTGAGGGACAGAAAAACATTTTTCTCTCTTCCTGCTTTGGTTTCCCTGACTCGGGACACCACAGCACTCGGCACCATGGAGCCGGAGCTGCCCCTGGGCACTCTGGTGCTCATTTTGAATGTCTTGCTGCAAGCCTGGCTGCAATTGCTGGAGACGTCCTGGCAGCATCTGCTGCAGCCCAACCTCCAGGCCCTCTTCCGGACCCCCCGGGGGCCGGGGAAGAGCAGCAGCAGCGCCTGGATGCCAGTGTGCCCCGCCGCATCTGGTGTCTGGACACCAGCAGCGTCTAGTGGAACCACATCGTCCTGGAACACTGGGGAGACCAACAATGGACCCAGAACTTCAGGATGAAGAAGGACACCTTCCTCGAGCTCTGTGAGTGGCTCACCCATGCTCTGCGGCAATGGGACACGCACATGAGGCCCGCCATTCCCCATCCACAAGCGTGTGGCCATCACCCTCTGGAAGCTCTCCACACCGGATAGCTACCGATCTGTGGCGAACCAGTTCGGCATAGGGAGATCCACCATCAGAGCAGTGCTCATGCAGGTATGGCAGTCTCCAGCTACTGTGCCGGCGGGGAGGGGGGTGCAAGGAAGGGATGGGCTGCCCTAGGGAAAAGTGGGGGAGGTGGTGAAAGTCCCCTTCCTGGGAGGGTTTGTTCTGTCCCAGCCACTCTACGGACTGCCCGCGGTGGCCAGGATTGCAGGGGGAGTTGCTCCTGGGAAGTGGAGGTGCGGGGCAGTGGTGGGGAAGGAGCACTCTCAGCCACCCTGGCACCCCGGTGACTCTCGGTTTTGTGTGTCCCTCTGCAGGTGGTCAAGGCCATCAATAGAGTGCTGCTCCGCAGAATCATCCGCCTCACTGATTTGGACGCAGTAATCGAGGGATTTGGCACCCTGGGCTTCCCCAACTGCGGGGGGGCAATCGACGGGATGCATATCCCCATTCGTGCCCTGGAACACCAGGCCTCCCTGTACATCAACCAGAAGGGATACTTCTTGGTCATCCTGAAGGCTATGTCTGACCACTGGGTCCAGTTCGTGGACATTAATGTGGGCTGGTCTGGCAAAGCATATGACGCGCGGGTGTACCGCAACTCCTCCGTGTGCCAAAGGCTGAACGCCGGGACTTTCTTTCCCGACTGCCACATCAGGGTCGGGGACGTGGACGTGCCTATGTGGTGGGGAATGCGGCGTATCCCCTACAACCCTGGCTGATGAAACCCTATATGGGACACCTCAACCCCTCCCGACAGGCCTTTAATGCCAAGCTCGGCAGGGCCCGCATCGTGGTGGAGAGGGCATTCGGCTGGTTGAAGGCCCGTTTTAGATGCCTCCTCACCTGCCTGGACCTCTCCGAGCAGAATATTCCGCACGTGGTGGCAGCGTGTCATGTGCTGCATAATTTGTGTGAAAGGAAGCGGGAGGGTTTCCTGCTAGCCTGGATGGCAGAGGCCAACCATTTGGCTGGCCTCTATGCACAGCCCCGCACGGCTGCCAGCTGGGAGGCCCATCAGGGGGCTGTCCATATCCGGGAGAGCTTCTACCCGAAGGAGGAATGAAGTCTCCCTGGCGTGCCCCACTGGGGCCTTGTGCCTTATTCCACCTTCACGTCCTTCCACTTCCCCTCCCTAACCCCCCTTCCTAATGTAAAATAAAAACACGTGTGTTGCCAAAAATAAACTCTCTTTATTGACTATAACTGGGGTGAGGGGGGAATGAGGGTGGGAAAGGGGAGGGGGAAACCTGGGAGAAGGGAGCTGGAAGGGGGAGGCAAGGGGAGGAAGGGGGAGGAGATGCTCAGGGTTGGGAGTCTTGCTGGTCCACCTGTCTCCCAGCACTGTCAGTGCGGGGGCCTCAGCGCCCCCGGAGGAGAGCGGGTATGGAGGGTGGGGCGGGTAGGGAGGAAGAAGCAGGAGGGGGAGCAGGAGTGGGAGGAGGAATGATAACTGGGGCGGTGGCAGGGGCTGGAGCGGCACCAGGCAGCAATCTCTGCACCAGGGTCTGCAGGTGGTTGCGGATGACACGCCCCTGGTCAAGCAGCTCCCGCAAGCTCTCCCACCGCAGCTGCAGGTCTTCATGCACCCAGTGCTCCTGGCTGTGGACCTGCCTTCACAGTAACCCCATGTGCTGCCGCTGGTACTCCTCCTAGTTCCGGGTGAGCCTGCTGGCCCGGGTGTGGGAGGATGTCCTGGGCGGGGTGGTGCGCCCTGCACTCGCAGCTGCTGTGGCTGTGTGGAGAAACACGAGAAGTTATCCCTGAGGACACAGTGGGTGAAGCCCAACCCCCCTCTGCAAGGCGTGGATGGCAGGTCTCCGCACCATCATGTCCTGCTATCCCCGGGAGTGTGAGCTGGCCCCTGTGCTGTATATAGCGTGGGTGGAGGGGTGGGGGGGAGGACGGGGGAAGGGGAAATGTGCCCTGCCTCTGCGTAGAGGGGGCTTCTGGAGGAAGGACATGGTGCAGTGTCCCTCCCCGGGGTTAGGAGCATATCATGTGCCTTCATACATACACGCGTGTGGGTAACAGGACAAGGCCCCTGTGTGGGAGCCAGCTGGGGCCACATGCCCAGGGTGGCACGGTACATGCACAGGTTGCTGCGTGCTCCGTGGTCAGCAAGGCCCACATGCGCGGTCCCTGGTCTCCCTCTCCCCCACCCCTCCGCGCCCCGCATAAAGGGGCAGTGATGGCACTCACATGTCAAGGCCTCCCCGGCCTCAGATGACACCAGCGACAGGCTTGCTGGGATGGCTCAGAGGTCCTGGGTGCGGGGCACGCTCTCTGCAGGCGCCTGCAGCTCCTGGCCATCCTCCTGCTCCTCCTCCTCTGTGTCATGGGCAGGGCCCTCTGCCCCAGGGTCGATGACCACCTGGGGGGCACAGACCGTCTGACCCCCCTAGGATGCAGTACAGTGCATCATAATAGGAGCAGGGGTCTGGGTCAGCCCCTGGTTGGGAGCTGCCCCCTTTGGCCCAGGCATTGGCCTGCCGCAGCTCTTTGATTTTCATGCGCACCTGCTCCTGGGTGCGCATGTGGCCTTTGGTGGCCAGGCTGTCAGGAATCCTTCTGTAGTCAGCCGCGTTCCTGCATCTAGTGCGGAGATCGTGGACGTTGGAGGCCTCCCCCCAATCCTCAATGAAGTCCACGATCTCCGCACTAGACCAGGAAGGCGCCCACCTTTTGTGGCCCCTGGTAGGCTCCTGGGAGCTGCCAGCCTGCTCCTGGGGAGTGGTGGAGGGCTGGGTGCCACTGGGTTGCTGGCTCATGCTGGGCCAGGTGCACGGACTGCTGGCTCTGTGCTGGCAGGTTTGCAGCTGGCACAGGCACTGTGGCCAGAGTCTACCCCTTTAAGGACTCTTGGGCTGGGGGGGAGCAGAAGAGTTTTCCTGGTTGTGCCCAGAGTGGCCACCAGGGCACCCTGGGAAGGGCTGGAAGCCCCCTATTTCGAAATAAGCATCTACACAGAGCTTATTTTGATTTAGCTATTTCGAATTTCACATTATTCCTCATGGAATGAGGTTTACCAAATTTGAAATAAGTGCTCCGCTATTTCGAATTAATTTTGAAATAGCGGTTTGGCTGTGTAGATACTAGGAAAGTTATTTCGAAATAACGGCTGTTATTTCGAAATAACTTTGCTGTGTAGACATACCCTCAGTGACCAGCCCCTATTGGATCTTGTTGGGGGGGCCCCCCTGAAGCTCTGTCCTGGGCTTGCGCCCCAGTCGGCACCAGTTTAGAAAGGTCCCAGTCTTAAAATGGCGACCTCCCCAGCTGTTCAACACTATGTAGCCTGAGTTCAGGTGTGCTGCCAGACGGGGAGGGGGGAGATGGGGGGCCCGGGCCCGCCCTCTCTCACAGGCCCCAGCCCAGGGCCCTAAGAACAGGTCAAGGTTTACCTGTCCAGCCGGTGGGGGATCTGCCCTGAAACCCTCCGGCTCGCCGGGCCTTGCTCCAGCCCCTGCCCTGGGCTTCTTCCTACTTCCCCCCCCCCACAGTCTCCCGTCCGTCCCTACCTTCCTCCTCTCCTCGGCCCTTCCGCCCACTCTATCTCCCTCCGACTCCCCCTCTCCTCGCTCCACGTTCCCCTCCTTCCCACTCTGGGCTTCCCGCCCTCTTTTTAAGGCGCGCCGGCCTGCCCCCTCCACGTCAGCGCGCCGGCCCGCCCCCTCCTGACGTCAGCGCGCCGGCCCGTTCTCCTCCGTCAGCGCGCTGGCCGCAGTGTCGGCCCGCTGCGGCTGTGCACGCGGCGCAGTGGCGCCGCGCTCCCTGGGCGGCGCCGAGAAGCGCGAGGGCGACCGCCAGCTCAGTGCGGGGCGGATTCACCTTGGGAGGGGCAGAGGCGTTCTGGCCCGTCACAGATCTCTTCAGCCATGAGCGGCCCTTAGCCTCACACAAGTTCTATGCACTTCCTCAAACCCCTCCCAAAACCTCCACATACTGCAATAGTCCTTGATCTCCACTCATAGCAATTCAAAATGAGCATGGAGAGGGGGGCACCATTGAATCCTCAAAGTCTTGATTTTACCCTTAGTGCATCAGTCAGCAGAGTCCCACTGCATCTACGGGAGTGCAGTAAAGGACGGTGGACATGCTTCCTCTCCACACTGTGAGGTATTCCTTGTCCTCTCTTCACTCTACCTCTCTTCTCTTTAGAATGGTGCTGTTAGTACAAACTAGCCCTAAATTACCTATTTATAAAAAGGGAGATACCGCAGTGCTGAACCCTGATTACTCCCTGCAGCAGCTGCATTTCATATTATTGATGCCCCCTTAACTCCCCGCGTGCAGTTACCTTGTGTGATAAGCAAGATTAACGGCTGCGAAGCTCTCTAACGTGCTGACATTATTTACTGCACAGCGCTGCATCAATCATCGCGGCCTGATGCAAATGCAGCCTGTCACGGAGGAAATTTGAAAAGATATCCCTTTTCCCCAAAGCACTTTGCACGTGGCGAGGAGAGCTGTGTAATTCAGTGGTAACTCACATAGAGAAACTATCCTGCCATCAGTGGGATTATACCAGTGTGAGTGAGAAGAGAATTGGGCCTGGTGCACCAGATCGTGCCCTCACATACCTGCCTGCAAACCCAGAATAACTCCACTGATCTCAATGGAGCTAATCCACATTTGCACTATGGTATCTGGGAGCAGAATGTGGCCCTGTGAGTCACCATTGGAGCTGGTTGGATATTTTCAGGCAGCATATTTTTCCCATCAGAAAATGTAGATTTGTTAAAAGCAAAATTATCTGCAGGGACTTATCGATTTCAACTAATTTCTGTTAGAAATCACCTGGGTTTGTGCCAGCTCGCTTGTGTAACAGGGCAGCTTGCCAGGCATGCTGGAGAGACTGGCACTAAACTAACCTGATCGTAGGTCGAGCCCCGCCTGAGGGAAATCAGACAAATTCCCTATCAACAGCAGAAGGTGGAAGCAGCAACGAGAAGGAGAGCCAAGCAAAAGGGGTGATAGAGAAGGCCAGCTAGGAAGCTTAGAGCAGGAAGGGAAGCTATGGGGGAACTCAGGAAGACAGAGTAAAGAAAGCTCTCCAGGTTGGGAAGCTTGGGTGTGACCCTGACTAACCATGGAAGCGATTGGAAAATTGAGAAGTAGGAAGGGGCCCAGGGAATTGGCAGCCTGGGTAAAAGAGCAGACCTAGCTGTTGAGTCCAGAGCCCTGGGGAAGAACCCAGTGTAGAGGGAAGGACTGGGTTACTCTTACAAGCCAGTTGTAAGGGGGTAGCAAGGTAAACTGAAGAATGACTGATGGAGAGCCTCAGAGAGGACGGGAGGATTTCTGTCTCCCCTACAGACATTTTTGGTTCTTAGTGCGGGACAACTGGGAACCTGGAAGGGGTTCACTGAGGACAGTAATATGGCGGTGGGAGGGGGGGGGGACAGGCAGAGTTCCAGTGCAGAAAAATAGCTTTAGTGCTGGAGCTGTAGTACCACAGCTGGCCACTAGGGGGCACTCAGTGATGAGTGAACTCAATTACCATTCACCTCTCCACCTAGTGGTGGTCCATGGTGCTGGGGCTGTCCTCACTTCCAGGTTTGCCTAACAGCGAGGCCAGCTGGTTCCCCAGGGTGCCTGGTGCCCAGGCAATCATCGCTCTGGGATGGCTGCCCAGGGATCCACTAGATCCATTAAGTTCAGTGGGGCAGCTCATGGGAGTTTGCAGGACTGGGCTCAAAAAACCCCACACCATTGTGTTGTATGTCACATTTCTGCCAATGTTTTCAATGGTGAAGTATTTACCCAGCATTTCCGGGTCCTTAAATCAAATATCAGAGGGGTAGCCGTGTTAGTCTGGATCTGCAAAAGCGACAAGGAGTCCTGTAGCACCTTATAGACTAACAGATGTATTGGAGCATAAGCTTTCGTGGGCAAAGACCCACTTTGTGTCCATGCATCTGACGAAGTGGGTCTTTGCCCACGAAAGCTTATGCTCCAATACATCTGTTAGTCTATAAGGTGCTACAGGACTCCTTGTCACTAAATCAAATATGTTTTCTTAATCTTCATTTAAATCATTGTCCCAGCGTGGGATTAGGGATGAGGGTTTGAGTATGCAGGCTGTCCTGGGGACAGGCGACAACCCCAGCTCTCTCTCTCTGCAGCAACTTGGGGCCAGGTGAGAAGTGGATTGCCTAGGAGCCCAGCAACTGTTGGCTCTCCTCGATATGATTATAGAAATAGCTAGTCTGGTAATATTTTAGTGTGTTTTTTAAACGCAAGTATGATTTGCCCTGAAAGCCATTTCTCAATCTGGGTTGGGAAGAAGAGAGAAACAAATTTCACTGAAATGTCTTCCAGCAGCGCTATTGTATTGGTTTGCCTTAAGACCAATAATAATGCAGCAGCAATCGTGGGTTTTTTTGGTTTGTTTTGCTTTGTGGTAGTTGAGAGATGGGCAGAGGATTTGTTGCCAGTAACTATTATCCTTGTAATGATCTTTGTGGCATCTTGCAGTATATAAAGCTTTCCTTTGAGATGAAATGTAACTATCCTTCAGTTTGCTGCTGCCTTTTTAGGATCCATCTGTCTGTTAAGCTTTGACAGTTAAAACACTACGCCAGAGAGGGCAGGCAGAGAGAGAGAACTGAAATAATCTGTGAGTTGATATCCCCTAGAGTTTTTCAGTGAATTGAGTCTTGCATTGTAATTTCAGTTTAGTTTCTGGTGAATCTGTGAAATATCATATCTGCTTCTTATACGGCAGTTTTAATCATTTGAGCCGCGCATACTTTTCAAAGCAGATCAGTATCATTATCACCATTTGTACAGACTGAGCACAGGGAAGGGACTTGCCTAAAGTCATGTAGCTGACATGTGGCATAGCTAGGACTTAACCCTAGGTCATCCAAATCCTTGTCCAGCACTTAATCTACTGGCTTTCTCTGCCTCCATGCGGAAACGCTGAGTGATTAAGAGAGATACCTCAGCATTCAATGAAATGCTCCATGTTAAAAGTTGCTTGTTGCATCCCAAGAGGACATCAGACATTTACAGATTCTTTCCTTTTGTACAGTCTGTTACTGTATGTTTCTCTTAGGAATGCCAGAGAGTTGGGTTTGCTTACACAAATGAAAAGGTCTGGGGAATCATGCTCGGTGGATAGGATATTGACTGTTAAAAATGGTACTGATCTGGAATAACAAACATCAGGGAAGGATTCTCCTGCAATTAAGGTGTATTGTGAGGAAGAAGATATTTATTATGAGGGCAGCAGGTGTTCAGGTAGTAGCATGATGTGGGCTGTATAGAGGTAAACATGCCGGCTTCAGTAATAGCTATAACATCCAGTAGCTGCTTTTGAAAACTCAGCCCTCCCCATGTAGTAGCAGTGGAGGACTTCATTCATGAAAGGAGTTAGGCACCTAACTGTTACATTAGGCACCTAAATCCCAGAATCATTCCCCACTGGGATTCACAGTACCTCTGTTCAGCCAATGCCAAACCCTATAGGAACCTGAAAGTGGGTGGCACCTACCATGGGCAGCAAGCAAAATAGGCAAGGGAAGGTATTGCTATCCCAAAATTGCCTACGCTCTCTGCCGGCTGTCTGGGGGGTGAGTCTGGGGCCAGCCAGGAAAGATCAGGTTTCTGTGTGGCTGCCCCAGACACTCTGGCCACCTGGGAAGGGTAGGACCATGCCACCTGGTGGGGCTGGGGGAAATAATCTGAGATCAGGGCCGGGCTTGACTCCACGGTGGGGGTAGGGTTGGGTGTAGAAGGGGCAGGGCCTCAGGTGGAAGAAGTGAGGCCTCAGATGGAAGGGGCGGGACCTTGGGTTTGCCTTCCCCAGTTGGGACTTCACGCACCATCCATGGCACCTACATTTTTGCAATTAAAGTGCCCTATGCTTCTGCTTCTGCACATGTGCACTGCAGCCCCATGCCAGAGGACTAAGTTGCAGACAGGTGCTACTCTGCAGGGCTTGAGGGTCTGAACCTGAGCTAAGCAGGAACCAGGGAAGGGGTGGTCTTAGTGCTATTGCTTAGCAAAATCATGCATCCCTGCTTGACTGAGGTCCCACGAGACAAGGCAAGTGAGGTAATGTCTTTTATTGGACCAATTTCTGTTGGTGAGAGAGACAAGCCTTTGAGACACTGGAATAATCCTGCAATTCCATGGGACAACTTCTTCAGTGCTCTCTAGCCCAGCAATGTGCAATCTGCTCTACTGAAAAGGCCAACCCCTCCTTTGCAAAGGGCAGCAGCTTCTATCAGTGCAACCCATTCTCTTCTGATCACCGATCTGCAAGCATGCTATCAGAGAGCCTCCTGGGCTTGCAATGGCGAGCAGACTGATCAAGCCTTTTGCACAGTAAGCTGCTTCCTGGTAATGTGCAGGGTGGGCAGCAAAGATTTCCCACAGTGCACTGCAGTCCTAGGGATAGAGCAGCTCCATTTCAGGGGTAGAGGGGGAAAGGGAGGTGGTAGGGACTCTAGCCTATGTTTATTTTGATGTGGGTCTGTGCATGCAGTGTGGATACCAAAGCCCTAGGTTTGAGCACGGGTTAGAGAAGTGTTTACCTGGAACTGAAATATAATGTAGATGCTCAAGCCAAGGTTTTCCTAACTTGGGTCAGCTGACTCAAGCCCCACTCTCCCTGGGTTTGTGGTGCTGTGTGGACATAACCTCAGTGTCACCTCATCGATGTTCCTTTGGGATTCTAGTCCTGAGTTCCTGCCTTTCTCTCTAGCGCTAACCACTGTTTAGTGTCACACCAGATATCTCAGTGCAACGTTTTAATGGCAACCGCTGTACTTTTAAACATATGAGACCCTGAACACTTCTGCTTTTGCTCTGCCACTCTAAGATTCTAGAAAATAGAAACAGATGCAAAAAAGGGAAAAAATTCCACACTTGTTGCTGCAGATGTTAGCTAACTAAACACCAATGTGCCCGTGCTGTTCCTGGTTCATAGACTACCCCAGTCTGCCAATTATTAACATTACTTTTGATTAGTTCAGCACATCTCAAAGGGTAAATGCTGAATTAATAATGAGCTGTAGGCACAAGCAGAATGCGTGAAGTCCTTGCTGTTCTCTAAGCAGGCAGTCCCCCCGAGAATACACGCAGAAGAGTGGTATGAAAAAGGAAATGATTAAAGTTCCTTAGGTTCCTTGAGGAAAAGGAGCATTTTGGACACTTGCATTTTTAAACATGTTTATAGAGTTCAGAAGCGAGTGAAGAGGAACAGGCTTAACACACGCATGAGAGGTCTGAAACAGGACGAGCTTTTCCCTTGTCCATTGAAATCATACCATTTCAAATGTCAAGTTTAACAAATACACGGGACCAGGTCTTCAACTGGTATAGCACCAAGGAGATCCAGGTCAAGAGGAGAATAGGTCATTTTATCCCTATTGGGAGAGACCCATGGAGCTGTGCAGATTTACACCAGCTAAGGATATGAACTGTTGCACAGGATAATAGGTGTGCATGGTGCTTTTTCCAACAAAGTAAAGATGTGGGGGGAAAGTATAAAGATCATGCATAAGGTGGGTGCCAGATTCCATTACACTCAGAATCCATGCTTGCCATGGTGCATATGGGGATGACCAACAGTAAACAGCTGTAATTTACAAGAGTAAGATGCTGTAATTTACAAGGGTAAGGTCCTGTAATTTACAAAATGGGGATTAAATTCAAAGATGGTAGAGGCGTACTTTAAATTATAAATTGCAACACTCTGCATTAGCAAAAATATCAGGATCTAAACTGCATCAGATTTTTTCCACTCCCACTGTTTCCTCCTCACCTGAGGTCACAATCTTGTTTGTGACATCAGTTAAAGGTGATGCTGCAGAGAGGATTATGACCTAAGTGAGAGATAAGCAGCAGGAGCACATGAACTGCTCAGGAGCAAAGAACTTGTATTCCTGGAAACATTCCCCAGTTAAAATTTAGAGAGAAACAAAAAAAAAAAGGCAAAAAAAAAAAAAAAAAGCACTGAGCTATATCCGTAGAAATGTCTTCAATCAGATTATTTTTTCCATAAATTTCCCAGGATGCACCTGTGTCTTAGTAACAAATCAAAAGTAGCTGTGTTTCATATGCCAAAATATATCTGTTTTAGTAACACAAACTAAAAATTAGAAACCCATGCTTGTTTTTTGAATCTATCCATCTATCTATCTATCTATCCCCTTTTCTGTTCTCAGTCACTGTAGTTAGTATCGGAGTGCCTATGTGACGTCAATGGGCAAATCCTTAGATGGTGTAAATTGACATAAGTCCCTTGACTTCAGTGTAGGTTTGCTGATTTGCAGTGTTGAGGCTCTGACCCTATTGACTTAAATAGACTTATACTTGATTGACAGAGGATATACAGAGGGTGCACTTTAAAAGTTCCACTGTTTTGAAAGTTCTGAGGCCATTTCCAAGTCTACAGAAAATGAATACCTCTGGAAGTTGTAAAATCGTAAATGTCCCAGGTTAACCTAGAATAAGTCTCAGAGGATCAAAAATACAAAAGTGTTAATACCTCATCGAATTGTGGGTCAGAACCCCAACAGAGGTACTCTGAGGCTCTAAGGGGTTGCACAGTGTGATTATTAGATGGGATATTTTCCAAATATATTGCAGACAGAAACCTTTGTCCTAGTCCTGTTCTGCTCTGCTTTGGATACTTTGCAAGGGAATGTGGGTATTTTCTTTCCCGGCTGAAAGTCAGGCCAAAAAGATAACTATGTTTTGTTTCTACATTAGATTGCACATTTTTCAGGACAGGGACTCACTGAACATTTGTATAGCACACAGCACAACAAGCCTCTCATTTTGATTAGAACCTCTTGGTGGTAGCTTGTGTTATATTACTATAAATACACAACTATAAAAAAGAAAAGAAAGAAAGAACGAAAGAAAGCCCTTTGACTGTATTCACTTTAAATCTTACATATGGGCTTTGTCTACACTACGAGTTTTTGCCAGAAGAGGCAATGCAAATGAAGCACTGATTAGCATATTGTAATGCTTCATTTGCATAATCTCCTCCGATGCCTTTTGCCCAAGAGGTTTTTGCGCAAAAACAGGCAGTGTGGACGTGTCCGTTTTGCGCAAAACCCCCTTTTTGCGCAAGATTCTTATCCCTCTCCCGAGTTGAGGGGGCAAAAACTCGTAGTGTATAGCCATAGAAAGGGCTTTTAGATTTGTAGCTTTGACTTAAGAAAAATGCTTTTGTGGGGTTCTATTAATGAAATCTGAGGGAAACCAAGACACATCAGAAAGCCTTAACCACTTTCTTATTTATTGCAAGCCTTCAAGCAGTTAATATAGTCCTTTAAGTTTTGCAAGCCTTAAAAACAATTATTACACAATTTAAGCCTTAAATACTGTACATTTTGAAAGCAAATAGTACAATACAAAACAATACAGAAACAATTAATAGAAGATTTAATATAATACAATATTTAAGCCTATTTCTTATTGCAAGCCAATTACTACAATCTTTAAAGTTGGTTCACTTACAGTTCATCCATATGCTACCTTACAGTGCCAGGCAGGAGTTCATTGTCTCTTTAACTCTCACTCTTTGAGATACCTTGCACTGCCACGACCGGTACGAAAGGTCTTTACTTCTAGTTACAACAAGCAGGATCTGTGGGTCAGTCCTGCTCTCTACCTCCCATCGATTTTTTTTGCAAAGCCTATTTTGGTAGCAAAGCAAGACTTGGTCGTTCACACCCATAATTGTCACGTACTTTACTGGCTAAAGTTAGTTCCGTTTTTTTCGATTTTTGATTACGTTGACCTTTTTGCCTTCTCTTTGCAATCCCTAACCATGTACAGTTAGCTTAAGTTTGTTTATTAATTTGCAGCAGACATTTCTGATATATGCAAGAAGTGTCCGTTATTTTACTCCCGGTTCCTGCAAGATTTAGCAAAACAGCAAAATTCCGGAAAGGTTCAGCCATGCTTGTTATTTATGGTCATGCTTAGCTGTTTCAACATTTGCTCATTATTTATGGTCAGGTCTTAGCCAACGCCCTTCAGGGCAAGAGGTTATATGTCCACATACTTGCCTACTATGGCCCTGCCTGCCTACACATAGCAGCAGGCTTTCGCAAGGCCTAAGCTGACTTAACTTCACTAAGGTGTCAAGGCAAAGGCTGTGTGGACTCCTCCACAAATGCCATAGAATGTAATTCATAATTATTGCCTTGCTATGGAATTGTTGGCTCACCATTTAGAATTTAACTAACATAGGATTAGTCCGAGCTATAGACATCTACAGGTTGTTTTAAAAATTAAACCCCATAGAAAATGTCAGGAATCAGGGTTTGCAGCAGAGCAAATCACTGGTTAACCTTACAAAAGCAGCATTAGATAGTAAATATACTCCTCCTTCCTTCTTCCCCCCCCCCCCAACAGAATTTTTTTGTGGGGGGGGTGAGAAGGCAGCAAAAATATTTAAACCATGATTCAAAAGGCAATGGTTGGCTCTCACTTATTACATTGTTAGAAGACTGATAGTTGGAGTTTATGATAGGATGGAAAAAAAAAGTCAGGAACTATTAGCCAAATTATCCAGTCAGTATGATTGTTTATTTTAACCATGTTTTCCTGCTTAGTTGAAATGTATCCAATATACATAGGATATATTGGCATGAAAAAATAGAGCCTACTTAAGCACAATAATTTTGTATAATATCTGTCTAATTTAAAACAGAAACTATGTGGTTGAGGCAAAGATCAATGAAAAGTCATATAAAAATACCTACACACGAAAGTCTAAGCTTTGCATTTTACATCTAACACAATTGTTGACATTGTAAATTGACTATTAACATCATAAATAGCCACCCACACATTGTAAAGTAAATCCCTTCAATTTTTATTTGGTACCATAAATTGGTTCTTAACATGTAAATAGCCTCCCTCACATGGCAAAGTAAATCTCATAGGTTTTTATTGATATCATAAGTCACATAACGGATCACTTTTTTTTTTTTTTTGGTTTTCATTTAAAAACTACATAAAAGTTGATTTAAAACTTAGCAAGGGAATAAAATGTGGGAATTTGCAGTTTTCAGTTGTGGCCATTTTCATTTTTCTGTTGCTTTGATGAATGTGTGTTGTCAGCATGACTTGATAGACCTTCGTAATGTTTAACTCCCTTCTGCAAAATCAAATGGCTTAACAAGAATTCAGCGGTGCTGACATTTCAGTAGGGGGCTGAGCAAAGATTGCACATGATAATGGTGATATCTCCTGTCTTTGGTGTCGTTCTTTCAAAAGAATCTCAAAAATGTTTTAAGGTAGCTTTGCATTATAAAGCAACACTTACATTATCACAGAATGACATATGGTCCTTATAAATGCTTATAAAGGTACCTAAGACCTGATTTTTTACAAATGGGCTACGTCTACATTGCAGACTTCTTGTGCAAGAATTGTTTTGCGCAAGAGTTCTTGCACAAAAATTCTTGCTCAAGAGTGCGTCCACACTGCCATGTGCTTTTGCACAAGAGATGTGTTTTGCACAAGAGCGCCTATGGCAGTGTGCACGCTCTCTTGCGCAAGAAAGCTCTGATGGCCATTTTAGCCATAGGAGTTTCTTGCGCAAGAAACCCCCGTTTTGCCTGTCTACATTGCCTTCTTGCGCAAGAGGGCTTATTCCTCGTGGGGAGAGGAATAACTCTTGCGCAAGAAGCCTTCTGTTCTGACCCTTTACTGTAAATTTACTTGCGCAAGAACGCACGTGCAGTGTAGACGCTCTGCAAGTTTTTGCGCAAGAATGGCCGTTTTTGCACACAAGAAGCCTGCAGTGTAGACGTAGCCCATATGTAGTGCACCCACAACTCAAAGCCCTGGTCTGCACTATGGCTTCATTTCAAAATAACCCCCCTCAGGTTGAATTAATAAGCAGAACATCCACACTACCAAGCCCATTATTTCGAGATCTGTACTCCTGCTTTTCTCAAGGCATAATGCTAATTTCAAAATAGTTATTTAGAAATAGTGGTAGTGTGGACACTCCAGTGCTGCTATTTTGAAATAAATACTCCCCAGAGTAATTTGAATGAATTACTCCCCAGTGCTTCTTGGGGCTCTAAGTCAAGGTAGCGCGTCCACATTAACAGAGCCTGCCTTGGATTAATTTCAAGGCTTCCCCATAGTGAGGATACACTGTTTCGATTTTGTTAAATTAAGTCAATTTAAGTAATTTCAAAATAGTTTTCTAGTGTAGACATGCCCTCACCAACTACTGTAGGAGTGGTCAGTGCTCAATTTCTCTGAAAACCAGGCTGAGGACAGAGAATTCCATATCTAATGGTTACAAATGGGGATACACATTAGATGTAGTCTGCAACTCTGAGGGCTGGCTGTGCTATACTACAAAAACACTGTGGTGCTAATTATGCAACTCATTCTAAGTACTCAGTGCTACTTTGTCAAAGAGGAATAGTGGTTTATAGCATATCCCTGTTTATAGCCACAGGAGGAAGTGTTGTCTAGAAATTACAGCAGGGAAATGGATCTCTTTTTCTGGATTCTGTCCCTGGCTCCTCCAGCCAGTTGTTATGATGCCATTACTCTGCAAAAGTTACTTACGTTTTGTGCCTCGGTTTACCAATCAGCAAAGGAAGATAATAGAAGCTGAATGGTGTGCAAGGAAAGAATATGCATTTTACTGCAGCTAAATATGTTCTGTGTGCCTCTTGGAGCATAGAATACAAACCAGACTTTACAGAATGGGGAACTGTCCTGGGAAGAAGAGATTCTGAAAAAAATATGTTGGGGGAGAGGAATGAGAATGACTCCTGGTGCACAATCATGGTCAAGGGGGGCATACGTGATCCAGGAATGTGTAAATGGGAGTCTCAACCAATAGGAGAGAGGTTATTTTTCCTTTATATTTGTCATGGGTGCAATCGCTGCTGCACTACTGGCTCCAGTTCTGGTGTTCACAAATCAAAAAGGATGCTGACAAATCGGGGAGGACTCAGAGAAGAGCAATGGGAATAATGAAAGTCTTAGGATATGTCTACACAGCAAAGTTATTTCGAAATAACAACTGTTATTTCAAAATAACTTTCCTAGCATCTACACAAGCTAACTGCTATTTCAAAATTAATTCGAAATAGTGGAGGGCTTATTTCGAAATTGGTAAACCTCATTCCATGAGGAATAGGGCCAATTTTGAAATTGCTATTTTGAAATAAGCGCTGTGTAGACGCTTATTTCGAAATAGGGGGCCTCCAGCCCTTCCCAGGATGCCCTGCTGGCCGGCCTGGCCACAAGGTAACTTCTGACCTGATGCCCTGCCGGAACCAGTTCCAGCTGGCCTGAAATGCGATTCAGCGTCCAATCAGTGTGGACGCGCTATTTCAAAATGCATTTTGTGTGTAGATGCGTTATTTTGAAATAAGATATTTTGAAATAATTATTTCGAAATTAGATATTTTGAAATAACGATGTAGTGTAGACATACCCTTAGAAAACATAGCTTATAAACAGGGCCGCTGGGGGGAGGGGGGGGAGAAGGGTCCCTCATCAAGTTGTAGGATGTGGGTAAGTGACACTACATGTGTACTCTCTACCTCAGGAAGCCAAGAACTTCACTCCAGGCCCTTTTGATGCTTCACTCAATAATGTCCAACTCGAGGCTTGTTTATAACAAAACCACGTACAAAGGGTCCATAGCAAAACGTCTCAAATAAACCAAAAGTTTATGCTGCTGGATTTCATGGTTCTTCTGAAGTCTGCCCTCTAAATGCCGTACCTCAGCGTTACCTTTTCAGGAGTTAACCCCTGTCCTCATGCAGGTGGGTGATTCAAGCAATTATTGTCCCTCTCCTTACCAGGACTCCCCAGCTCTCTTCCTGGAGCTCGGTTGAAATTTATTTCTCTTCACTGTCCCCTCGTACCCCTCAGGCTCAGAAAGTTTGGCAGTCCTCTCCTGCTGGTGTCTGCAACAAAAAGAGCCCTGCAAGAGGCCTTCTTACTCCTCTCAGTGGCTGCAGGCATCTGCCCTGTTACATGGAAACCTCTCGTAGCTTAACCCTGTGGGGCTGGGTGAGAGGGAAACCTTACTTTGCCCCTTCTCTGTAGGACTCTAGTTGTAGGCTTTTAAACAGGGCCAGGTTTTCTTCCCAAACCCTATATACTTCCAGGACCACATCCTCTCTCCCAGCATCTTCCAGATTATTGTATCTATAATGGGACCTTTCATCTTGTAAAGAGACAGGCTAGGGGCAGAATGAATTACTGACAGTACTGCCTTTAGGGCAGATTATCCCGTCACACCTGGGCATGCCTTAGGCTCAAGATCATCATTTTGCTGATTATCACTGATCTCTACTCTGAGTGCACCACAATGTTCAGAATATTTCCTCCTCTCCCAACACAAGACCCACATTGGGCCAAAATCAGTCCAATGTAAGTAAGAACAGCCCAGTGGAAGATAATAGAATTGTGCCTCTTTGCACCAGGACTGAATTGTTCCCAATACACAATTATAGTGGTATCCTGCTGTGTGATATAATGTGCTTACTCCTGTAATAGATCTGAAAAATAAATCCCATTTTTGCAAGTAACGTCTAAAGAGCAATGGCCAAATACATTGAAAGCAGCAGCCTTGGTAGGCTGCTTTACTCGTTAAAAACTTTAAAAAGTATCTTTATAAAATTGCCTTGGAGGAGAAAGGAAGATTACATTGTGTAGTTGGTCTGACTTTCAAAGTTAGTCTCATTAATCATAGTTAATGCCCCTTGTTATAGCAGATAGTAATCTGTTCTTTTTATAAACTGACACTGCCCACTGCATGAAAATATTACTGATCTACCTAATAAAAGTTTATTAGTCCGTTCCCTTCTTAAGGTAGATGCTTTCCATGCCTTGGAAGCAGGAGCAGCTATTAGACAAGAATTCAAAGTATATTTGTAAACTTAAGGGCATTTTTTTCTTTAATGGAGTTTGTAATGAGTATCCACTTGCTGTATTATGATTTGTTGTCCTCTTCTAGCATATGATTTTAATTAAACTTGAGTTCTGTATAGTAGCCCTGGGCAAAAGTAACATAATTTATTACTAGGGGTAGGTCTATTCATTTTTAAAGCCTCCTAAGTGTCCATCTCAAAGTCAATGGGATATCTAATTCCCTTAGCCCTTTGAAATCCCAGCACTTGAGTTTTTTGGGAATCCAGACCCTAAGACAGCTTTGAAAGTCCCAGGACATGTCTCCAGTGTCCCACCATTTGGAGTAAAGCAGTGTCAGAAGCAGTAGAGAGGTCTGCACGATAATTTCCCTGTAGGGATGCTGGAGGCATGAACTGAAAGGTCATCTCTGAGGACAGCAGGAGTAGGGCCCCTAATGTTTGTTCATGCCCATGGCATCCTCTTGGAGAAGTTCCAGCATGACATTCTGATGCACACTGCTATTCACATCGAATAGGAAGGCAGTGGAGATGGACATCAGACAGTCTACTTTAACATTCTGAAACAACAAAGAAAACAGATCAAGAATTGACATTCAGGTGAAGCCTTGAGAACCACCACCAGTGTGTTCTACTCCATTCTAGAGGACACATGTGAATGAAACCCTACAACCTGGATTTGTCAAAGCTGTCAAAATCCAAAACAGTGTCTCCCTGATGTAAACAATAGGATCTTGTCTACATGGGAAGCTAGTGTTCAGCAAGCTGGAATGTGAATTTACAGCTATCTCAGTAACCTGTATGATGTCCCATATGTAGACACCTTTAGTACATCCTACTGCATCCTGAAAATGACTTTGCATGCTTTAGGTTAATGTACTTTACAGTGTACTAAGCTAAACTGTGCAAAGGGTCTTTAGTGCAGTGTAAGAAGTGTCCACATGCAGCATGTTAGTTTGGAGTAGCAAGTGCACTGAAAATTCACATCCTAGCTTGCTGCACATTAACTTCCTGTATAGGGCTTCTTCACCAACATCAAATTTTCCAAAGCTCCTAAATAGGAGCTCAAGTGCCATTTTAAAATGTGACCTCAGGCCTTTGTCTAGACACAGAAGTTTCACCAATTTAACTAAAAATGGTTTACCAGACCTCTGGTTAAAACAGAGCTTACAGCAGGTGAGCTTATGAAATAAACACCTACACACAAACTTGAACCAATCTCCCTTAAATAGGTTTACAGACATTTGGTGAAATCATTGCAAATTTATGTGTCGACAAGGCCACAGGCACTTTGATGGGTAGTGTATTAAAAGCATCAATATTGTTTGCTTGCTATCAGTGCAACCACAAAGTCTCATTTGCTGTGGTCAACATACAGTTCATCACAAGCTAATGCTGCTTCAAGCAGCATTAATTAGGAGACTCTCTACATGGAGTATTTTCCAATATATCTGAAGGCACCACCACAATGCAGCTGTCAGTGATGACAACTCCTGCCAGATTGCACTTAGGCAAGTTCCCAAGGGTGCGTGGGGTAGGGCATTCATGGGCATTGTGTGTAGCTGGCCTGTGAGTCTCTGAGTATTGCTGATAGAACACCACATTAGTCATTTGTTTTGTAGGCAGGAATCATTGCCACTTTTGCACGTAGCTTGAAATTAATTGCTCCCCTTTTGCTGCGTAGAACTGATGGAATATATTGCCCCAGGGTGTTTTTTTTTCACTGTCATAATTTTTTAAAACTCTTTTCAAACAAATACAATACGTGCCACCTTACATTCAGTGTGAGCTCACATAATGGAGTTAGGCAAGGAGAGAAAAAAAGGAGGGGCAATTATTGTTGTAATGAATGGGAGGTTTGCCATTAAGTTCACAGGGGGCAGGAACAGACTTGCTGCCTTAAAAGTAGTTCATGCACAAATTACAGAAGATGCTAAAAAGTGATAGACATTGACCAACGAGAAGCACTGGAGCCTAGAGAAATTGTCTGGAATTGATCAAGAAGAATGACCAAGCAATTGAATAGAGCAGAGGTCATCAGCTTTGGCGGTTTTTGTGCTTATTATGTGTACTTGCTTTATGGCAAATTGACCAACTTTTCCAAGAGTTTCCTTGCATGTCTGAAAAGGGGAGGTTTTAAGGAGTTGTGCCATTAGTTGACCCAACATATTTTTCACTTGTATGTTCTGAGGACCACAATATTTATAAAAATAAAGTATGGCCAATTGTTCGGGCACTAGCTTATGTGGGACTCATTAAGACAGAGGAGGAGCTGTGCCACACCATTCTGTACTTGATCTCACTGATAACATTGCTCATACAGAGATCAACTACTATCCCGCTCATGAGGGACTTTTGTGTTACATGCTAGGCTACTTGGAACTGGCTGATGCCCCTATAACACATTTCACGTAATTACCACACTGCCATCACTATCGACTGGGGTTGGAGTTGAACCATCTGCCTCTAGGTAAAAGTGATTTGTTAGTTTGTGATAAGCCCCTGCACCAGGGGTGAGCAATAAAATGGCAGCCGTTCACCAGGGTTAGCCGATGGTGGGCCGCCACCGCTATCTTAACCTGTGCCTATACAGGTACCGGTGATTGTAGCTCCCATTGGATCACCATTCTAGCCAATGGGAGTGTCGGGAAGAGGTGAGGACCAGGACACCATTTCCCGCAGCTCCCATTGGCTGGGAACGGTGTTATGCAGCCAATTGGAGCTGCGGTTCTCTGGGAGACCCACCAGGGGCTAACACTGGAAGGCCAGATCCAGCCTGTGGGCTTTTATTTGCCCAGGAATCAGCTGGGAAGAATAAGATTCAAATTGGTCTCAGTTTTGTGGGGGTGTGCCTGTTGGCTGCGTGCTATAAAGACCTAGGTTGGCCATATTTAAATGTAATGAAAAAGTCCCCTTCTCCCCTGTTAGGTAGAATTATATATAAAGACAACAACAGAAACCCTGCCTGGAACAGAACTGGAAGTTTTGACATTGCAAGATCAAATAAGGCTGCCTTGTTGGCTCATCTCAGGGGCTCATATTTTTAACTCACATGCCCTTTACAAAGATTACCTTAAGTGGCTTCCCTTCCAGCCCTTCACCCACAAACTCTAGCCAATTTCACAGATCAATGGAAGCAAATGTATGCTCTTTTCGTTTGGCCGTGGCTCACCTTTTCTACTTTTAGGAACTCTGGAAAAGTTCAGATCACTGCTTTATTTCTGGGGTTGTGTAGACCTCAACTCAGAGATGCTGTTAGAAGCTTTCACACCCATTTCCCCAAGCTCAACAGGCAGAGCAAATGTCCCTTCCAGGCTACCAAAAGTGACTGGGCCTGAACTAATGAAGTCATTACATGAAAGATGATGCACTTTTTTACTGCTGCAGAAGAGTAAAGGAGACACAGGACTGTATTCAAGTAGGGCCGAATCCAAAGCCCATTGAAGACAATAGAAAGACTCTTATTGAGTCCAACAAGATTTGGATCAGAGCAAGATATTTCAGAAACTACTGTGTCACATTTTCACGATGAAGAATTGTCTTTGCCCCAATTCAGTGTTGGGGGGGTTGGGGAGGGATTCCCTCTACCCCATAGACCTCTGGCAATGGTTTGTGCAATCACTAGTTCAAAGAGATGCCATTTAAGTGGGACTTCTAGTTCAACTGTAGTAAAAATGATTAACAACTTGCAGAGCTCCAACTACGATGAGGAAAAAAAAGAAGCATTGTATTACCAGTCTTTACATTGCCCTCAATACCAGCACACCAGTAAAGCTGGTTTTAAAATACTGTTGACCACATAACAATAAAGGTCTTTGTGTTCTTCATCTGAGGTAAGCTAAGCGGATCTGTTTATTACGTTGTGAAGTAGAACTAGAGCTCTGCTCAGATCCATCTGGTGAGTCAGGTCTGCTGTTTCCTTCTGAAACACATCATTTATTTCTACTGCAGTCCCACATCACTGAAACAGACATGACATGGCGTTCCATATTCGGTGAACAACTATTTCAAATGCTAAACAAACGCCGGCCGGAACAATGCTATTTTGTGTGACAGGGTTTCATTCCTTTTTCCCCCTTGCAAGTGGCTGGTGCCTGTGAAAATTGCACGGGGCGATGGAATTGTTTCAGCCATGGTTGCTCAGCCTGTTGTCTCTTTGCTGGTCCTTTATAACTGATTTCTTGAATAAAGACACTTTGACAGCAACACTTCAGTTTGGGCCACACTGAAATGAACTGACATATCACCCTGCCCCTCCGGACCAGCCAATTGTAAACTGTGAAACAAGCGCTGGGGAATTGAACTGAATACCTTTTCCCCACTTGGAAAGTAAAACAAACAAAACAAAACAAAACAAAACAAAAAAACAAACAAAGAAACCCAAACAAACCTGTCTTCAGTTACACAATGGTCCCTTTGTGCTGCTCTGGGAGTTTAAAGGGTCCTTAAAAGGTGTGGGACTGACCCCCTAAGTCAGACAGCAAATTCAAACAGTCTCATGCCAGGGACCACACCTCCTAGCTGCCTCAGAATACACATAGGCCAGGTACCAAGCTGGTGTCAACTGTCATAGAGCCATTGACCCCAGATAAGCATCTGGACCAGTCAGTGCATAAATGGCTTGAAGCAGCGACGGCGCATCAGAGCATCTGACCCACAGATAATGTACATCTATATCTGATCAAAGGAACAACTTGGTTATTTCAAGTTGAGTGCTCCTCAAGAGATTATCCGTGGATTATAATAACCCTGCAAGTAACTGATGCACCAGAAAAAGAGGCTCTACTTCAACCAGATGATGAGGGCCAGACCAGAGGATAAAATTATCGGGCCTGAGCAATATAAGAAGTTGCTAGATGATCACAAGGATTCCTTCACTTGATACCTAGAAATAATACCCAGAACTCAGAGTAGTGGGCAGGCCCATGTTCCCCTCAACTCTCCCTACGTCATGACAGAGTCTGCCCCTGAAAGGGGGGAGACTAGGACTATCGAGGGTTTTTACCACGTATTATGGACCAGCCTGTGATAAGTATGGCTTAGTAGACCGCAGTGGCGTAGTGAGTGGGGCGGGGGGTCCAGTTGCCCCTGGGCGCCCCCCTGGGGGGGTCGCCAATTTAGTTCCCCTCCACTCCCCCTGTCATCCCTCAGCTCACCTGCTTCTCCGCCACCAGCTGGAGCCTCCTCCCCGCCTCTCTGCCCCCAGCCTGACCCTCCTCCATCTCCGCCGGTGGGTTACTGCATGCAGGGGACCCGGACCCAAACTGGAGGGGGTGGGGGAAGATGCGGTACAAGCTCCCCTGTCCTCCCAGGGTCGGGCTCAGCGGCGGGGAGGGGAGAGGCGCAAATTTTGCCTTTGCCCCCGGGGGCATAACACCCTCGCTACACCTCTGGTTAGACTGTGACCCTTGCCTCTAGAAAAAAAGAAGAGGTTGTGTGGAGAATCACAGCGAGAGTCTGAGGCAAACAATACCCACCAATAGCACAGGACTCTTGGGGCACAGCCAGACCTTTGCCACAGGTTACTTAAAGCCAGATTCACTATGAGTTTACTCGTAGCTCTGTGAGGATGATTAAGGTTTGTATTGTTGTCCAGGATGCTCCTCTCTATAGTTTTACACATCCATAATACAGCCATCTGCAATATCAAAGGCCACCAGAGAAATTGAATCCTGCCATAAAAGTAGACACCCACATAGGGCTGGCTGGAAACGAATTCAGTTTTGCACAAAACGAAAACAGGTGAGGTTTTGACAATTGTTGTTCTTCATTAGCACAAAAATTAGACTTGATGCTTTGGGAGGAGGGAAGCATGCAAGAAGATAGCCCAGTGTTTATGGCACTCACCTGGCTTAAGTTCAGATTTTATCTGATTCAAAACAGGTTTTGTTTTTTTAAATCCCAGGTCTGGATCAGGCAGAGCCTGACTATAGGTCTCCCACTTCCTACCGTTGTGACTATTTAGTTAGCCTTGCTTTGTTAGGTCTTGTCTGCATGACAGACCTCTGCTGGGATAGTGTGCTGCCCAAAGCCCCTGGTGAAAGTGCAGGTATGCTGACAAATCTGTGCTTTTCCCGGTATGGCTTTTTATACCTGAGGGAAAGGAGTGCAAGGGGCCATCCCTGGGCGGGGGGGAAAGGGGGGGGAGGCTTGCAGCAACTCCCCATTGCTCAGGCCCCACCCCCTGGCCTGTCTCTTCTTGTCCCTGCTCTGCCCCTGCCACGCCCCCACTCCACCCCTTTCCCCAAGCCCCGCCCCATCCCACCCATCCCCCACCTCCTCCTGCTCCTGCCCCACCCCTTCTCAAACCCATAGCATCCCTTCCTCCAAAGCCCCCTCCCTCGAGAGATGCAACCCGGGGGATTACGAGGGGGCCCAGGGTGGGGTTGTAGCAGGGATTGGGACACCTGCACTCACCATAGCGGCAGGAGCCACAGGAAGTGAAGCGACCTAGCAGCCTGCTCCGCTCTGCTACCCTCTCCCAGCCAGGTTCCTCCACTTTACCACGGTGGCGGGAAGTGAAGCAATCTGGCCTCTGCCCAGTAAGAGCCTGCGTCACTTAGGGGAGCTCAGCAGACTGGGCTAAACTCAATATGGGGGACCATTCCATCCATAGGACAATCGAGGCAGCTGCCATGGGGACCAGCAAAGCTCGGGACCGGGGCAGCCACTTGGAACTATGCTATGGACGGGACAGCTCTACATGCCAATAAAAGTGCAGCTTTGCTGGTATATGCTGCCTTCACGCTAGATGTGCTTTGCCGATAGAACATGCTGCTGTAAGTATATCTGTACAGTGCTTCTGGTATGGACATGGTGTTCATCTACCCTGCTGGTGCTAATGTACTTTGGGTGAAGCACTGAATTCTCTTCCAGCTCTATGATCCTGTGATTCTATGATTCTAATATTCATTGGATAAGAGCTGCAGATTGTCTCTCTAACCCAATGTTTGGAGCCCATGCCTGGGGTGTGTGATACAAAGGTTCAAAGTAATCTGGGATGAAACACACTATTCTGATTTAACTAGAGTGCAGATTGGAGCCTGAGTTTCTAATATTCCAGCTGAATACACAACCTCTCTCATATTTTCTGGACCCAAGAAACTTTCCTGACCCCCTCCCCCCCCCAAAAAAAATTATCAAAGCCATCATGTTCCTGCAAAACATTTTGGTATCAAATGGGATTTTGCGACTGGAAAATATTTTGTTGAAAAATTTCTGAGCGGCGCTGCACATGAAGAAGGCTTCATTTTTTTAAACATTCCATTTCTAATCCAAAAATGGCCTTTTGTTGTACAGGATGATTTATATGACAAAAGCATGGGGAGGCTTCTTTCGAGATTGGGGTTGCACTATGAAATGGGTTGAAGAAACAGAGTATAGATAGCCCCCTGCAATAAAAAAAACATTCATCCTCTCTGTCCATCAGCATTCAGAATGAGTTGTGTTGTTGTGAGCTTGTTCAATTTTATCATGATTTGATATTGTTTTCTTTCGAGCCCCAGCTCTTGGAGACCTAGGGTTATAGGAGATTCTCATCTTTATTTAAAAAGACTCAAGTTTCTAGTTTTTGTGGCCATGGAGAATAGTTTGATAATGTGACTGTTAGGGCCTCAAAATCATAAAGATACTAAAAAGAGCTCTACATTTATTTTTTCTCAAATCTTTTGATTTTGGGGGGCATGGCTTGTGATTATTGAATGCTTGGAATTGGCAGTTGTGAACTGCTTAAAAACTCTTTGGTTGTCGCCCTGAATAATACTGCACTAACATTCCAAGACAGTTTTTGGCAATGTGTAATCTGAAGGCTTCTGACCTAAGGTCCAAGGTTAAAGCCCAGCTGGAGTTCCAATGACATCATCAGGGGCAGTTAATTGCAGTATTGGGACCTAAGATTGCTAAAAAATAAATGAGGTGGTGATCCGGTAAACATGTAAGTACATGCTTAACTTTCTGTATGAGAGTAGCTCTGTTGACTTCGGCGGACCTACACTTGCACACAAAATTAAGCACGTAGGTAAGTGTATGTAAATTTGGAGCCTTCAAGTTGATTGATTAATTTATTAGTACTATTGCTGTTATTACAACACTGTCCAGAGTCTCTAGCCCATTTTCTTGGGAACTGTACAATTACATAGAAAGAGAGAGAGTTCCAAGTCCAAAGAGGTTCTGCACTAAGAGGAGCACAACAAATGAAGGTAAAAAGCAAACGGAGAAAGTGGGGTAGCTGGAACATCTTGGTATTCCTCATTTCAAAGAATAAGGAGTCAAATTGTGTTTTCAGTTATACTGGTATAAATTCAGAGTAATTCCACTTAAGTTAACGGAATGGCCCAAGACTGACTCCCATGCAAATGGCACAGATTTTGTGTCTGCCTCATTCAGCAATCTAAAGTCTCCCCAACAAACGTCTAACTAGTAACTTAGATTGACAGTATTTCAACTGCAAGCTCTTCCATAATGCATTACATTTATGCCCACACAAGCATCATTATATCATGTACTCTGTTTGAACTATTGTGCCTTGGTTTTTGTTTTTGTTTTTTGCCTTCATAGATGCCATTCGCAATTGCATAGACAGGTTGTGAGTGACCATCTTACTTGACAAATATGATTTAAGTGGGCCCCAGGCATTTTTTTCTCAAGCAAGAAAACAAAATCTCTAATGCATACGTCTGTACAGTGCTCAGATGGTCTGTCAGATCTACGGTATTTGTATAGAAGTTAACATTAAAGTGACTTGGTTGTCATTAATATAATTAACATTTTCTTTGTGATTGTCCAACAATAATGGCAAAAGCAATGAGGATGGCAGTTTTTTTTAATGCTATCAAAACAAGTTTTCAAAATAATGTTCAGCCTTTCCTTTAGGCATGGTCACTCCAGCCAATAACAGGGCATTGTAAAGGCACTTCATGGTATTAAATATAGAGATAGGATTTCACCCGTTGGCCTTTCTCTGCATGGCCTTTCCTTGAGAACTTCCATTGAATCCAGTGAGTGAGTTCTACTTACATAAGAACATAAGAACGGCCATACTGGGTCAGACCAAAGGTCCAGCCAGCTCAGTATCCTGTCTGCCGACAGTGGCCAATGCTGGGTGCCCCAGAGGGAGTGTATCAAACAGGAAATGATCAAGCAATCACTCTCCTGCCATCCATCTCCACCCTCTGACAAACAGAAGCTAGGGACACCGTTCCTTATCCATACTGGCTAATAGCCATTTATGGACTTAACCTCCATGAATTTATCGAGTTCTCTTTTAAACCCTGTTATAGTCCTAGCCTTCACAACCTCCTCTGTCAAGGAGTTCCACAGGTTGACTATGCGCTGAATGAAGAACTTAATTTTATTTGTTTTAAACCTGCTGCCCATTAATTTCATTTGGTGGCCCCTAGTTCTTATATTATGGGAGCCAGTAAATAACTTTTCCTTATTCACTTTCTCCACACCACTCGTGATTTTATATACCTCTATCATATCCCACCCCCCTTAGTCTCTTCTTTTCCAAGCTGAAAAGTCCTAGTCTTTTTAATCTCTCCTTATATGGGACCCGTTCCAAACCCCTAATCATTTTAGTTGCCCTTCTCTGAACCTTTTCTAATGCCAGTATATCTTTTTGAGATGAGGAGACCACATCTGTACTCAGTATTCCAGATGTGGGTGTACCATGGATTTATATAAGGGCAATACAATATTCTCCGTCTTATTCTCTATCCCTTTTTTAATGATTCCTAACATCCTGTTTGCTTTTTTGAAACTGCTTATCTAAAGTGTGCAAAATTGGGCATTTTTCAATAGAGTCTTTAAATGTGTGTGTGGGGAGGGGGGGGGGGGGAATTTCACTTGGGGAAATCACCAGGAATAAAAATCTGCATCTCTCAGGCCACTAAGGGTACATAAGATGCCTTCTTTTCCTCCTGGTGCGTTGTCTGGGATGGATGGAGAACAGCCTCTGTGAGGTCACTGAGTCCCCATTCTTCATCAGTGGATGGGAATGAGCAGGAAGGAGCAGGGAATTGGTGGAACTTTAGCCCCAGCCCACAATCCCCTAGTGAAAGAAGGAATCTGGGAAGCATATTATGACTGAGAGATGCTAGGAGTTATAATGTGCCTCCCAGTCTGCTCCTAATATAGCACTGAGGCTTTTCACAAAGCCTTGGTTTAGCCCCATATTTCTAGGGTGCCCCTTACTGTACCTCTGAGCACACCCCCAATCAGCCTGTTGAGCTGAGCACCTTCTAAAACCCAAAGCCCTTTCTGACATCATGGACTTTCCAGCAGCCATGTGCAATATCAGCATTAGCGCCATAGGGAAAATGTTTCAGTGCTAAGTCCAAAGGGGCAAGTTTTATTATCCAAAGGATTTAGCAGAGTTTAGGAATGACTGGAGAATAAAAGAGAGAGAGCGTGTGTGGGGGGGGGGAGAAAGGAAATTTAGGAACGCAGGATTCATTTGGGGGATTTCAAACTGCCAAGGCATTGACATTTGATTATAATGACTTTCTGTGGCTGTCATAATGCCTCAAAACCTCTACCAACTTGAGAACTGCTCCAGAACACAGTCGACTTCCTGCCAACCTAATGCTGACTCTCTTCCAAAGCAATACAAGTAATTGTGGAGATTGAATGTTCATGCCAAACTGATTTCATCTTCCATTTACATCCTGTCACGGTTATTGAACAGTTACAGCGTCTTGCATCATTTAACGCTGGAAAGTACTTTGGGATATGCCTTGTAGCAATAACAATGTAGTTCTGCTATGTTGTATTTGTCCCATGTTGTTTGTGATTTGACCCCAATTCTTTAGAAACTTTGGATATGGATTTGAACTCTTCACAAAGTGTGTGTCTGTGTGGTGGGACGGGGGGAGAGGATTATGTTTCCAGGTGTTGATTGGGGGCCCTCTATTGCGCTCTTTTTTCCTTATATAGGTACCAACACCTTCATCTTTCCAGAGTATATTCTTACAAGAGTGCAGCCCAACCTTCATTTTTGCACCTACAAAATTTGCACCTGCATTTAAAGTCAGCAGTAATAAGTGGCTGATACAAAACTGGACATGTTGACTCCCTACCTACTTGATTTGCCTCTACTATCAGGTAGCTCTAGCCAAGAGGACTTAGATACAAGTTACCTCTCTGTCTGCCTAGCAAGTAATTTTTGCTGCTTTTCCTGAATTCAGGTGAAAGGGAAGGGGCAAACTGAGCCCATACTTATCCCCGGTCCACTAGGGATTTACAGCAGCTCCTCTTTGTATCTTTATCAGGCTACGTCTAGACTGCAGGCTTCTTTCAGAAAAAGCTTTTCTGGAAGAGATCTTCTGAAAAAGAGTCTTCCGAAAGAACGCATCCACACTGCCAAAGCGCATTGAAAAAGCAATCTGCTTTTTCAAAAGATAGTGTCCACACTGAATGGACACTATCTCACATTTAAACTGTGATTACTATAGGTGGAGCGGCCACCAGGGCACCTGTGCTTTTTCCTCTTTCCTCTTCTTCTAAAAGAACTCCCTCTTCCCCGTCCACACATGCCTTTTTCCAAAAGAGCTCTTTAGGAAAAAGTCTTCTTCCTCTTAGAAAGAGGTTTGCCAGTGTCGGAAAAACCCCTCTGTTCTTTCGATTTTCTTTCGAAAGAACATGATTGCAATGTGGACATAAGTGAAGTTTTTTTAGAAAAACAGCGGTTTTTCTGACAAAACTCTGTAGAGTAGACATGCCCTCAGAGGTTGGAACCTCCACTCCCTAACTCTACTATCATCGAACTTGCAGGGAGATTCATTACTGATTTCAATAGTGCAGAGTTAAACCAATCTTAATTCCTTTCAAAATCCCTCCCTCCACTGCCATCATTCCCCCATGCCCCTCCCACACTTAATTGCACCTACAAAGATTTATAGGCATACAACTGCTGCAGAAAATAGAGTCCAACTTTAATCTGGCCCTAGAAGCTATACCTGAGCACCTGCCAAATGACCAGGAACACCATAAAATGTGAGACATTAGCAATGGAGTTGTCAAAGCTGAAAAGGAAGAGACATGCTTGCTACAAAGGCAAGCAGGAAAGACTTGATGATGCAGATTCAATTGCCTTTCCAAAAGAAAACCATTTTAAGCTAGAATGATTCAATCATACTTCACCTGCCTAGCATAAAAGGCCTTATGAATAAGGCAGGGAACTGCTGGAGATAATATGTGGCAAAGAGAATGTCTGAAATTAGCAGACCTGCAGGGTCATGCGTTCCAAATAATTATGCAATGTTCTGCTTTCCGATCAGAAGTAGTATTGAGCGTCAATCACAAACCAATGCTGCTTAGAGACTTCCCATATATACTAATGGAGCATTTGCACAGCAGCTCAGAGGTATAATTCCCAATTTGGGTAGGCACGCATGCTGACTTGGCTTGAGCAAGCGTGTACAAATAGCAGTGAGGCCATGGCGGCATGGGCTAACCTTCTGAGTACAATGTTCCCTAATCCCTTGGGTACATACTGGGGGTGGCTAGCCTAACATGCTGTTGCAGAGCTCACACAAGTATGTCACACTGGGAATTATGTTCCCCCAGCTGCTGTGTAGATGTACCCTGAGATAAAATTAAATATTACTTTCTCAACTCTTTGTACTATCACAGTTTATATTTCCAGAATAGGGGATAAGGAAAGACCCATCTGATTTGAAGTTTTGGTACATCAACAGATGGGAGGTACAAGTTATGAGGACCATTACTGATCAATACTGTATTTCACTGTATAAAAGGCTGTACCTTTTACTCAACATAAGAATGGTCATGGTCTAATGGTTCATTTAGCTCATTATACTGTCTTCTGACAGTGGTTGGTGTCAGATGCTTCAGAGGAAATGAACAGAATAGGGAAAATACCAGTCCAACCCTTGTTACTCAGTTCTATCTTCTGGAAGTCAGAGGTTTAGCTACACTTGGAGCATGAAGTTGTGTCCCTGACCAACACGGCTAACAGCCATTGATAAATCTATCCTCCATAAACTTAGTTAATCCTTTTTTTTAACTCATTTATACTTTTGGCCTTCCACATCACCCAGAAACAAGTTCCTTTACTAGCCACTGTGTAAAGAAATAATAGCTCATGCTTGATTTAAAACCTGACACCTACTAATTTCATGGGTGATCCCTAGTTCTTGTATTATGTGAAGGCATAAATAATATATCCTTACTGACCTGCTCCACACCATTCATGTTTTATAGACCTCTCTCAGCCTCCCTTTTAATCATCTTTTTTCTAAGTGGAACATTCCAAGTCTTCTTCGTCTCTCCTCATATGGAGACTGTTCTATTCCCCTAATAATTTTTGTTGTTGTCTGCACCATTTTCATTTCTAAGATGTCTTTTTTTGAGATGGGGTTACTCACACTGCATGCAGGCTTCAAGATGTGTCTGGATGATGGATTTATACAGCCACATTATGATACTGCTGACTTCAGCTAAAAACCACTTTGAGACTGCTCATTCTTATTTCCAGGCTTAGGCTATGTCTAGACTGCAGGCTTCTTTCGGGAGAAGCTTTTCCAGAAGAGATCTTCCGAAAAATCTTCTTCTGAAGGAGAGTGTCCACACTGTGAAAGCGCATCAAAAAAGTGATCTGCTTTTCTGACAGATAGCATCCATTTAGTGTGGATGCGATCTCGCATGTAAATTGTGATTACTATGGACAGCGTGGCCACCAGGGCACCTGTGCTTTCTCCTCTTTCCTCTTCTTGCAAAAGAACTCCCTCTTGCCGTTTTTCTGACAAAACTCTGTAGTGTAGACATACCCTTAATTCAGCTAAGATTTACAACCTCCTTTCTTCCCAGTGCCTTTCTTCCCCCTCTTCTCATGGACAACAGTTATACCATTGCACCTGGTTTACATAGGCTCCAATTTTTGAGATAACGCTGGTAGGTGGCATGGTTCCCTCTAGGATAGATCCACTGTTTTACTTAAAACAATTTGCAGTTAACCCCTATCAGTCTGGGCCTCATTTTTAGAATCTTGCTCTTATATTATGAACTACGTTTTTGAACCAGGCTGTGACAGGGCACTTGCCCTGCACTGGCCCTTTAAGGGCAAACCCCAGCCCTGAGCAAGGGCTGAGAGTAAAGCCCCAGCTGAGGCAGGTCTCGCTAATTAGGGCCCAGCTGGGGGCTATATAATGAAGGACTCCTGGAGAGAGAAGGAGAACTGACTGTGGCTCTGGACAGAGAGTAGCAGGGACCTGACTGCTAGGGAAGCCGGAGGCTTCCTGGTGGGGCAGCAGGTCCACAACCCCCTTTGCCAGTGATGAGTGGCCATTACAGACTGCAATTTGCCCCTGAGGCAGTGGTTAGATGAAGGTCCCTGAGGCAAAGGGGATACAGGAAGGACCCTGGAGTACATGCGGAGGAAATAACAGCCCCCCCCCCCCCCAGAAGGGGACGCAGAGAGACCGGAGTGGGCACTGCCGGAGGGCAGTGTCCTGAAGAGGACACTGTGGACAAGAGGAACATGGGGAGACACCACCTAGAGGGAGGCACCCAGCGCGGCAGGTGAGCTAATTCCCAGGACTGCCGCCTGGAGGCGCCAGGGTGGTGAGTCAGCCCCCCCCGACACAGAGGCTGTCTCTACTCTAGTCCATCTGTATTTACAACTCATTCTTTTCAAGGCCTTTATTCTACATGTTAATCAAGGCCTTTTTTTACGACACATATATTGCTTTAACCAACTTAAGATAAGGCTAAACCTTTAATTTAATATTTATTCTACACTAAGTATGGAAAATTCTCTCGTATCCTCTACAGTGAAGACTGATGTATGGAGAACACTTATCTTCTCTACAAGGGCCTTGACTTTCTTGAATGCTCCCTTGTAACCTTGGTCTGCCAGTGACCCATTGATTCTTTAGCAGGCTTTCTGCTTTTGGTGCACTTTAAAAATTGTGCTTAGTTTCTGTGTCTTTTGCTAGTTCTTAAAATTCTTTCTTGGCCTGCCTAATTAACTTTTACACTTGACTTGCCAGAGTTTATTCTATTTTCTATTTTCCACAGTAGGGTTTAACTTCCAAAATTTAAAGGATGCCTTTTTGCCTCTAATCACCTTTTTTATTGTGCTGTTTAGCAATAATGATATTTTTTGTCCCCTTCTCTCTCTCCTTGTTTTCCTTTGGGCTATACATTTCATTTGAGCCTCGTTATTTTTAAATAGTTTTCATGCATCTTGCAGAAATTTCGTTCTTGTTCACTGTTTATAATATCTGTACAACTCGCTTCCTCATTTTTGTGTAGTTCCCTTTTTGAAGTTAAATGTGACTGAGGTTTTTTTTTTTTCCTTTTTTGGTATATTGTCTCCTAAAAGGATGTTAAATTTAATTACATTAGCGTCATTATTATGAACAGTTTGAGTATATTGCAGGAGGAATACCAGCTAATTCGATTGAGGGCTTTAATTCGGAATCCCGTTTCACTGCCGCATGTAGACGCGGGCAGTTACTTCAGGCTAGTCAATTTCTAAAATGGCGACTGGCTGGGAACATGCTAATGATATTTAAATCCCGCACTTCATTTGCAATTTCGGTCGCCCTCATTAGCCTCCCTAGATAGAACTAGGGGGCTAGTGTAGACATACCCTGACTTTCTTCCCTATCCTTCCTTAAGTTTGCTATTGTTTGTTGTAGTTGCCTTTCATGTTGTCTCTTTGAGAAATTGCCAACATTCCTGAACTCCTTTTTTAAATTATTCCCTTCTCTTGGGCCTGTATCTACCAGTTCTCTGCATTTGTTAAAGCCTTCTTTTTAAAGCAAATTTTCCTTATTCTGCTGTACTCCCTTCCCTTCCCCTTCATGATAACTAGTCTTTCTAAAGGAAAGTCAAGACAAGGAAAGGAAAGGAGGAGTGAGAGCATGAGAATCCTTTCATAAATTTATCATTGCATGATAATTTTCACCCAAGTTTCTTTCCACCTTCTGATTTGTTAGCAATTCCTGCCTATAATAATGAGTCAGAATGAAGTTTAAAATGGTTGCCACAGGGTTACTGTCTAGTGTTTGGGTTTTTTTTTTTTGACGCAAGATTGCATAAAAAAACCTGGGGAAAAAAAGATAAGTGTCTGTGCATCAAATGCCAAGATGCCCTCAAACTGCTCTGACAATGTAAAGAGGCCTTACAGTGAGAACTAATCACCTTTGCACTCAGCGTAAGGACTTTTTATCTTGTTAGAATGGGGTCAAGAGGGCACACTGTCAACCAAAATTAAGCCCCTAACTTCTGAGCAAGGAACTAACTTTTAATATGACTTTTTACATTTCAAGGATTAAACACTAAAAAAGAGATATGAGTTCAAGAGAATTCTTCCTTATAATAATGGCATCTTACATTTTATAAAGGACCTTTCACCTCCAATAGAAGGAACATTTCATCTACCACTGAAACACATTTGTAGAATGAGTGGAGGGTGGCAGCCTCTTATTAGCAAGACTTCAGGAAGGTTTTTGACAAGAGGTGAGGAAGAATACTGTATCCGTTTGAAGCCACAGGGGGAATTTAGGTGGATAGAATCTAATTATCCAAATAGCAAGTGGGGCAGGACAACTCCTATGGGCAAATTACTTATGCAAAAAGTTGCACGTCATCGTCATCATCATGAGCCACAGATGATCAGGATTTCAGGTTTATGTGGCATTCTAAAGACAAACACCAGATTGGCATTGGTTCACCACTGACTCAGAAGGAGGAGCTTCATTTACTGAATCACCAGCGCCTCTCTGTACACAACCCCTGGGATTTTTGCAGGTCTCCAATAATGAGGTCCCACCATGTTCATCTTGCAAGTTCCTACAAGATTGCCTTGGTGGTGTTGCTCCAACCAAGACTTTTACAGCTATTCACTGGTAGAATGAGTAAAACAGAAATGGGGGAGGTATGTGGGGGAGTGGTGGGATCTGCCAACATGAGGTCAGCAAAAGAAAAGGATTCATTAAAAATGAAAGCTTTAGCATGCAGCTAATGGGAAGCAGAGATGGAATTCATAGAGACAGATATTATCTTTCTGATGCATGGCATTTTTTAATGCACAATCAACATTAAGATACCCTCCCAGCATCTATTTTTAGCTTTGTGCCTTTGAAATCAAACCCCATGAAATTTTCATGAATCTTAAGGCCTGTGTTATGTTCTGTCAGGAACAATTATGTACCAATAATGTGCATAAAAATCTGCAAAGGGACAAATATTTACCGTAATCTACTTCAGTTGGCTGAATTAAAGAGTTTTATTTGGCCTTATTATATCCAAGGGTAAATTAGGGGCACCTCACAGTAAAGTGAACAGCACTTTCCCATTGTTTGTACCTGAATCAGTATAGTAGTTCCAGGGTTCCATTTAACTTTGTGAAATTTATATTTGGGAAATTTGGAAATGTTTTCTTCTCTTATATAGGTGGGAATTCAATGCACCTAACTGTGCAGTTCTGTCAGCCATGAGAGGTGATCAAATTACAGTTCAGAGTTAGAGTTAGGATGAAATTTTGAAATCAGTCACTGTACGTGCGCGGGGAAGCTGTCCGCAGAAAACCCGCTGCACAATCAGGGATTCACATCCCTGAACACTTTGCTACACAAACAAATCACTTAATCTCAAGTACCACTTTATGTTGCTAAGAGACAACTATGTCTCTGGCTGCATGTCATTTCCAGCTAATGTTAAAATTATATGCACTTTTTTTGTGCTTTCCTGGGTTGATAATCTAAATTTTATGTATAACAGTGAAGTCCGTCTCTACATTAACATGAAATAAATATTAGAAAAGGCAAAAGGACTAGACTGAGCTTACAGATCATCAGGTGTACAATTTTAGTCTGGGGTTAATATTTTTTTTCTTACAGTATTTCTCACAAGTTTTCCTAAATAACACAAGCACTCAGTTCAAGAAGTAATTATAATTGAACCGGAATAAGTAATCATGCCCACAGTGTAGATAAGATCAGTATCTTTGGAAGACAGATCATACCAAACTCTAGCTCAGTAACTTTATAGGTTAGACAGGGAAACTGGGCAAAAAGTAGGACTCTAGTCAAAAAGGCCCTAATTCTGCCAGGCGCGGTTAAGAAAGATGAAATTTAGAGAAAATGTCTTGAGGTTTATTGCAGGTAGCTCATTGAAAATCTCTTCTCAGTATGCAGTGGTGGTCAAAAAAGCTAACACAGAGTTCAGAAGAGATAAATTTTACTTGCAGTATTGTTTTCTATTTCTTTAATATAAACTCAAATCTGAAAATAAGATTACTAATTTAGGGTTTTAAGTATTGAATTAAGTGACCAATATTAGTAATTTTGGACATCATTGGGATCTGGATATTTAACTACTCTTTCTCCCTTTGAGTATTTCACCCCTTATTCCTTTAATTTAATGAATTAAAGATAAAAGTGTAAGAAAGTAAAAATGGCATATATCAAGCAAACTAAGTGCCTGGCACATAAGTTAAAAAAACAAATTAGTCAAACGAAAGCCAACAGTTAAACTTACCAGCAGCCCTCATCAGTTAACTCAGATTTTTGTTCCCTTTCAGTTCTTGGCCCCAAAAAAGCATGGATCCTCCTGGAAAGCCACAGCTCTGCCTGGTCTCTGCTGCTTTTGTGGTACTGATATAACATAAGCAGTAGGGTTGCCAAGTTCCGGTATTCACCCGGACAGTCTGGTATTTGAGGGCTCCATCTGGTAAAAAACCCAGGAAATACTGGACATGTGAAATGTCCGGTATTTCCTGTTTCCATCAGACAGAAGCCCAGTGGGGACAATTTTCCCCTGACGCGTCTGGCGGGGGCAGGGGAGTGAGGAGCATGGCAGAGGCATAGCGAAGGGGGGGCAGGAGGGGGCACTTGCCGGGCACCATGCTAGGGGGCACCGGGCTGGGGTGGGAGCAGAGCGCACGCTGCTCTGGCCCACGTGACCAGCAGAGATCCGGGAGCTGGCCACGAGATGCCTCCCTCAACACCAGCCGTGGCCAACCCATGGCCAACCCAAAAGTGCAGCTTGCGAAGCCACTCCTGTGCCTCCCCCACCCAACGGCCCCCGTTCCTCGCCGGCTCCCCCTTGCCCCCTCTTCCCGGCTTCCCTGTGCTTACCGGGTTGGAGCTGGGAGCTGCGGGGGTTTAAAAATGGCACCCAAGATGGTGGCCATCTTAAAGGGGCAGCCGCCTTTTTAAAAAAAAATTGTTTTTAATTTTTTTGTTTTTGCTCCACAATTGTGTTCTGGGGGGCTTTCTTTTTTTTTTTTGCTTGATGACTTTGGTTTCCCCCTTTTTTTCCCTCTACAGAATTTTTTCCTGTTTTTTGGGGGGGGAGGGAGGGGTTGGTATTTTTTGTTAAACCATCTGGCAACCCTAGGCAAATGGAATGAGGCTAAATATGTCATACATGTGATACATAGAAGAGTGGGGGTGGAGGAATTCCAATTATGGTGCCAAATTGCACGGTGCTGTAACACACACACATAAACACACAAAGCCAGGCAGGCCCTATTGGGGGGCAGGGGTAGGACGGCCATTCGACCCGGGCCTCAGGAGACAAAGGAGCCTCAAATTTTGACATTTTTCTACCAAGTCATTTCCATTTATTATAGACCTTGTATTTATAACAGAGACAACAAAAGAAGCTATATTGATTTAGATCATTGTGGGACCTCGGCAATATTTTGGTCACACCTGAATATTCATCTGTGTGACTGAAGACTGGAGTAGCTTCTGTGATTAGTGAGTCTACATTATGGAAACTCTGTTCACAATCTTTGCATAGTTTAGAGGTTTTGAAAGTCATAATTAATTCTCTTACTGTAAATTGATTTTGCTTGGTCTAAGGGTAAGTTTAACCTTTAAATTAGATGTTTATCTCTGCAGAGGAGATTTTCATATTCCTGTTGTATATGAAGACACATAAGAAACAATAACCATATCAGGCTCAGCTGTAAGCTACCTCTTTGTCTAGTTTTAGATTCACCTTTAAAGGCTTTTTTGTGATGATAAACTTTTAATTCTAGTTGTTTAATAAACTTTATAGCTAATCTGGCAATTGCCCTGTGTTCATATTCATAATAATGCACCAATTATTGGAGGAATTTAATAAGGGAAACATGTCAGCAGATGAAATGTCAAGACTTTGAAATAAGGCTGGTGACTCCAGCTGACCCCGGGCTCCATGCAGCACTGCCCTTTTGAAGTGCCAAGGTGGCGTTTCCAAGGGACAGTGCAAGATGGAGCCCGGGGCCGCTGGGGCGGCGTTTCCAAGGGGCAGCGCAAGACATTCTGTGCGGCATTTCAGCAGAACCCGGGGCTAGCAGGGGACTCCCCAGCTGATCCCGGGCTTGGCATTGCACTACCCCTTTGAAGCGCCACAGCGGCACTTCAAAGGGACAGCACAGCTTTTATGCTTGCAATTAACGCATTAAAAAATGAATGCGTTAATCCTGCCCTGTGTTAATCACAAGCGTTAACGCATGTCAGTTGACAGCCCTAATTAACAGTGATGTTGTGCGTAAATTAGATTTTTCTTCAATTATAAATGAGTTTGCACACAACAAAGCCTGAAAAGCACTCCTAAAATGAAGGGTTTTGCTTGCAGTGGAAACTCAAAATTAAAGTTACATTTTTCATATACACACTATTGGTATAATGACTTATTTTTTTAATAAATAAATGTCCTGAGTGTTCATTTTCAAATATTCTTTTGGTTTTAGTATGACCATGTGGATGAGAAGTTAGATAAGTTGGGGGTCTGGGGTTGGGCTGGGGTCTCTAAGCTAAAAGTGGCCCAGGCCCCTGTCATTCTCTGAGAGGGCCTGATCCCAAGTACGTGTTTGTGTATCACACACACACACACACACACACACACACACACACACACACACACGTCCTAAGGATGATGTCATGTTACAGAATGAGAGAACTTCCTTGGGATGTTCACTCTAACAAGCAACCCACATGACTTTCTGTGCTCCACGTCATCCCTTATGTCAGTTACACTTCAGATCACTGTGTAATGGGATGTTTCTAGCTCATCAGCCTTTATGGACAAGGTCTTACTATGTCTTTTCCACTGACAGCCCCCTGCAAGGATGGGCAGTTTGCCCAGGTGCCATCTTTTCTACAGTGCCATAAATTTGATGAGCAATGATGCTCTAAACAAGCACAGGAATACTGAGAGCATATGGGTACACAATGCTGGCAGTCACTTTATCTGTTCCTTTGCAGACCTTCCCATCTTGCAAGACTTCCAGTTGCCCAGCCCCCTTCATGAGTGCTAACATAAGTTACCAATCAGGTCCTGTTTCACCACACAGGTGCTTAAACACTATACTGTCACACACAGCACAGCTTGGACCTCTGTAGTCTGGCACCCTTGGGACCTAACCGGTCCCAAACAAGGGAATTTGCCAGACCACGGGAGGTCCCCCGTCAGCAGCCTCCCAGGTACCTACTGGCTCTGCTTCTGGCTTCAGCTGTCCCCCACTTCCTTCAGCCAGCAGTGCTGCTAGCCCTGGCTGGATCCCTCAGTCTCAGGACTCCCAGCTGCACTGCTGAAGCCCCTGGCTGCAGTGCTCCCCACGCTGCCTGAGCCCCTTGATGGTCCAGGAGCATCCATAGTCTTTCCGGACCATGCACATTGATGGACCAGAGAGTCCTGGTTTAGGAAGGTACAACCTGTACAATATGACTTTGAATATAAAGAGCTGATTTTATGTTAGCCACAATGTGCCACTTTTTTACCGGAGCTTCCAGACCAAGCTGGCAAAAAATTCCACCTGCAGTTGTGCAAACCCAAGAATTTGTGGGCCTAATTCTTATCTTACTTTGCACCAGAGTTAATCGGTAATGATTCTATGAATTCAGTGGCATTACTCTGGTGTAAAACTGAAATAGACATGATCAGAATCAGATCTTATGCGTGCAAGACCTCAGATTTCTGCATGGAATTCTACAACGTAACCAAGGTTTGCAATGGAAGCCATGAGCCTAAATACCTTGAATCATCTAAGTCCAGTTTCTGAATCTGTGCACTTCAGTGTTGTGCCGGGGCAAAAAATTAGGTGTGGTGAGTTTAGTGCACTATTTTAGAGGTTGCATCATACAATTGGACCTGCTTTGTGACACATTATGGATGGTTTGATGGCCGAATTCTTAGGCAAGATCAAAAGAGGGAGTTAAAACGATCTGCAGATTAATAAAATATATGGTATGAGGCATGCATAGCAATCAACCAGAGCTAGCCTGTGTGATTTACTTAAAAACTGCAGGCAGGCAGGGCAGAATCACATCCTTCAGGAGATGATAGCTCAGAAGTTACCACCTTGCCCATGGCTACTCAGTACACAAAAGGAGGTGCTATGCATTCTATACCATACATTTTGGTATGGTGTAGGGGTGGAAACCACAGACCTACCTCATCCTCCTCTTTTCTGGAGAATTTGTTCCCCAAGAGGCACAAAGGCCAAGAAGTCCCTGGTCAAAGATGCACACTGCACAGGATGTCAGAATTGCTGGGCATTGTGGTCCCTTCATCTATAAATTGGCTGTGAATGGCTTTTGTGCAACACCACCCCTGCAAAGATAAGTTACTTATGTGTGCCCTTCTGTGTGCGTACAAGCTGGATTAGTATGAATACAAAGGACTTTATCCAATGTATTGATGTCAATGGAAAGAGTCCTATTGTCTTCAGTGGGCTTTAAACTGAGCCCGAATGTTCCTTTCTGTCCTTGCTCATTTTTAAAATATTGGACCGTGGGTAACAAATGGAGCCCTCCTGTTTTCTCTTCATTATCATTGAAAGGAGCTCAGAACAAATTCCAACTAAGTGCAGGTTTTACCTTCCTTGCTACTGAACAGTATATAGCTTTTCAATTCCTTTTCTACTATAAAACAACATAAAGCAAAGGACAAGCTAATAGCAATCCACACTTGCATGGGTAAAAATTAGATATGAGTTCCTTCATGACAGAGATGGTTGGTCTGTCTCTGAGTTTCCCCAAAGCCTCTTGCACTGATGTCTAAATACTGTCGGTATCTATAAGAAGCCAAAATTACTTCTTATCCATGATCACTAGCTCTCTCAGGCTCCACCTGCACTGTTTGTTTTTTTGTGGTAGAGGAAATGCAAATGAAGTGCTCATTAGCAAATCGCATGCTTTCATTTGCATATTCTCTTCCGATCTTTTTCGCGGAAGAGGTTTTTGCGAAAAAAATGCAGTGTAGACAGGGCCCTTTTTTGGAAAAAAGCCCTTTTGTGCAAGATCCCATATTCCTCAAAGAATGAGGTTTACAGCGCTTCATTTGCATTTCCTCTTCCACAAAAAAACAGTGTAGACAGAGCTCCAGAATGACAGTATACAATGAAATACATTGCCGACATCTAACAGGAACAACAGTGCCTCTTTAATAAGATTTTTTTTTAATAATGAAAATGATGCCTTTCCCAGCATTGCTCTGTGGCTTCCTCTCCTCCATTCTAGCCCCAGCTGGCCCTCAATTATCTGCATTCTCACCTGGGGCTGCCTGCCCCTCAGCCTCGCTAGACTGCTTTTAACCCTTGTGGAGCCAGGTTGGAGCAAATGCCCCCTCACAGGGGAACACTGGTAATCAGAAGTCCCACCTGAGATAGGGGCCCTTTGAAAGTGCACTGAGTTCATATTGGTTAATCTGGGTCTGTGTCTACACATGTACAAATTAGGCATAACTCGTTATTGGCCACACTTTTTACTAGATATTTATACTCTCCCCATCACTGCAGTAGCTGACTGAGCGCTGCACAGCCGTTCCTGGAATTTTCTCCTCACAACAGCCTTTGTGGCAATGATGTATAATCCCTATTTTACTGAAGGAGAGTTACGGCACAGTGCAGATCAAAAGACTTGCCCATGGTCACACAAGGAGTTTGCAGCAGACCTGGGAATGACACCCAGCTCTGCTCAGTCCTACCCAGCCTGTCCATGGGGCCCACATAAGGTTGAAGGCCACGGAGAATGAAACCTGGTGAATCCAGCCCTCTGAATGTATTTTCAACGCGTTCTGCAAGGTTGATGTACATGCTAATGAAAAATTCGAAGAACTAAGCAAAAGATTAGGAAAGCAGCAGCATAGTGTTACTTTAAAAAAAGTTAAATTATACACTTCTCAGTGTGAGTCTTTGGAGAGTGAATAGCTGTAGCTTCTCTGTGAACATTACATTTCCCAAAGAACAGCCCCCAGATTCTGACATGTGTGATTTTCACATTTTAAAGACCTTTGCAGACAATGGCATTGACACTCTCAATTGAATGCATATGTTATTCTGTATAACACCCATTTATTAAATACAATTCAACGCTGGAATAATTCCATGTCATTCAATGCAACTAAGTGTTTCAAAGGTTGCAGTGTGCTTGGTCTATAAAGAAAGGAACTTAAAAAACAAAGAACATGTTGGGTTAATAAGACAGCTTGTTTGCCGCTCTAATTGTCTGTTTTAGCTATTTTTTGTTTCTCACAGTTTTCCATTGAACTAGAGAAAAGAACTTGGTGTGCATTTCACACACAAACATGTCCAAATATTTGGTTCTGCTCCCAGAATTGAATCACCGACACTGCTGGGAAGCAGCTGAGAGATGGAGGTGTAATCTTGATATTGGAATACAAATTAGTATACAAAGAAACCCAGCTTGGCTTCCAAATTCCTGCAGCCAGAGCTGCTATGAATAACTTTTTACAAACTAGAACATGCTTTGCCCCATTGGTCGGTCATTATTTCAATTGTCTTTCCACTTTCCCAGCATGCCAAACTTCATCTTGTGTCTACATATCTGCCTAAAATGCCTTTATATCCACTCCTTGTTGCCAGACTTATCTTTGCTTTGTATTCTGTCTTCTCCCACTCTTAACTTTGTGCTATCTGTTGGCATTGTTCCTATTGTATGGAACAGCCTCTTAATTCATAGATAACTAAATTGAAGTTATTACTGTAGTTTATGGGCCATATCCTTAGTTGGTGTACATTGGCATAGTTCTATTGACTTTTTGGGCTAATGTCTTCAATGCAGCTATATTCATTTCTTCCATTTCAGGATTTGAACTGGTAAATAATGTAGGAATGTTATAAGGGGGGGACCTACATTGTTAAAACTGTAGAAATAACTAATTAAAAGTTAGATAAATTATCTCACTTTGCTCGGTATCTGCCATTCAAATATTCCCATTTTCAAGGAGTCTCATAAATAATGCTGCACATGTAAATTATGGGGATGCCTATAAAGAGACTTACTGAACAGCATGCTGGGATGTGAATCTGCAGCCCACCCCAGAGTGCCAAAATGATCTAGATTATGTTCCATTATCAGCATGCCCCAGAATGGAACTGCAGATCTTAATCTTATGGCTCAACATTCCCCTGATGAAGCATACACAGATTTCAGATGGAAGGATCAGATTTCAAAAGCCCTTTATACATTTTCTAAGCAGCCTCTTGACCCTATGCAGAGAACTCCTTGAGAGAGGATGTTGTAAAGTCCAAGATTATAACAGGGTACAAAAAAGAGCATAGATACATACATTCAATGGCTGTTAGCAAGGATGGGCAGGGATGGTGTCCCTAGCCTCTGTTTGCCAGAGGATGGGAATGGGAAATGGGGTGGCGGGAATCCCTTGATGATTACCTGTTCTGTTAATTCCCTCTGGGGCTCCTGGCATTGGCCACTGTTGGAGGACAGGATACTGGGCTAGATGGACCTTTGGTCTATGGCCAACATTCAGTGCATGGTAGCAGGATCTGCAAGGCCAGCTAGTTCATAGCAAGATGTTGGGTTGTTCATTTCTACCTTGGCTTGTCATGCATTAAGTCTCATTGTTGAGAAGTCCTAATTACTATTACATATTGCAAAAACAACCTTAACTCTGACCTCTATGTACTTGGCAATCCTCAAATTACAGTCCAAAAATTCTCCGACACCCACCCAACTATATACTTTTTAAATTGTACATCAAAACTCAGCAATTACATAAGAACATAAGAATAGTCATACTGAGTCAGACCAAAGGTCCATCTAGCTCAGTATCCTGTTTTCCAACAGTGGAGTGAACAAAAGAGGTAATCATCAAATGATTCCTCATGTCACCCATTCCCAGACTCTGACAAACAGAGGCTAAGGACACCATTCCAACATATCCTGGCTAATAAATATTGATAGACCTAACCTCCATGAATGTATCTAGTTCTTTTTTGAAACCTGTTAAAGTCCTGATCTTCAAAACATCACATGGGAAGGAGTTTCACAGATTGAATGTGTGCTGCGTGAAGAAAATTTTCCTTTTGATTGTTTTAAACCTGCTACTTATTAATTTCATTTGGTGACTCCTAGTTCTTGTTATGGGAACAAGTAAATAACTTTTCCTTATTTACATTCTCCATATCTGTCATGATTTTATAGACCTCTATCATATCCCCCCTTAGTCTTCTCTATTCTAAGTTGAAAAGTCCTTTAATCTCTTTTTAATCTCTCTTCATATGGCACCCATTCCAAACCCCTAATAATTTTTGTTGTCCTTTTCTGAACCTTTTCCAATGCCAAAATATCTTTTTTGAGATGAGGTAACCACATCTGTATGCAGTATTCAAGATGTGGGCGTACAATGGTTTTATATAGAGGCAATACGATGTTGTCTGTCTTTTTTGCTATTTCTTTTTAATGATTCCTAACATTCTGTTTGCTTTTTTGACTGCCGCTGCACACTGAGTGGATGTTTTCAGAGAACTATCCACTATCACTCCAAGACCCAAGGGCAAGATGAGAGATACTGATTTTGTAACTAAACAACAGATCACTTGTTGGTGGGGAACTTTGATCACCTAACAAGACTGTTCAGGAATCTTCTGACAAAGGGACAGGAAGTTATAACAAGAAGAGTCTCTCACTGGCCATTTTTAGAGAACAGAATCAGAAGCAAAACAGCACAAATTGGCTGTAGGAGAGAGGATAGACTCCATGTTGTGGAGAAGTCATGTGCAGGAGGGAGGGGGGAGAAAAGAAAGATCCAAAACTCCTTAAAAGTCTCTGACATGAACCCAAAAACACACTAAACAGTGGGGGAGGAAACTGAACAATGTGCACAAGTGTTTTAATGTTTTATCTAAATCTATATATTTCTTGTGTTATTTAAAGTAAAGAATGATTGAGTTAGGAACCACTAATTCAATGCACTACTGTAGTGTATCTGCACCACTGTAGTGTGTCTGGTGAAGATGCTGTATACCAACAGGAGAGCACTCTCCCATTGGCAAAATAACTCCCCTGTGGGAGAGCATCTTCTGACATAAAGCTTGTGTGAACAGCACTTTAGGTTGCTTTAATTTGTGTCACTCAGTGCAAAGTGTCTTTTTCACACTCCTGAATGATGGAAGTTAGATTGACGTAAGCAGTAGCACATACCTCTCCTGAGTTGCCTTAAATTTGGAACTCTGGGGAAAGGTGTTTCCAAAAACAAAAGGGGTTGTCTTGAGGGTTTAGCACTGGTCTTGGAGGCCTAGGGCAACTGAACTGTGAGGTCCCACTTCCATGAAGGGATATCAGTCCCCCTCCCCAGGAGAGTAACAGACAATCATAATAGCTCAGTCCTGGGAGGGCTCAGTTACAGGGACTTGACAGCACCCAGGAGCACAGCCTCAATGGGACCAAATCACCCAATAAACCCATCTTACTCTGTATAAAATTTTTACACAGAGAAAGCTCATAAAGTTTGCTCCCTTTATCTATGAAAGAGAAATATCCACAGCTTTTGTCGTCATCCCATCCCCAGGTAACAATAGTTACTAAAGTGACTTAAGTATAAAAAGTAGGATTTAAGTGGCTGCAAGGGATCACAGAAAGCTCAAAATAAGTTACTAAGATAAAATAAACCAAAGCATACCACCTAAGCCTAATACCCTGAGATAAGTTGTTACAGATCATAGTAACTCTCAATTCAGGTGAAGTCTTTTCAGACAAGAGCTGTTTTTTCTGACCTGAGTCCACCAGCTTATCTTCACCTCTGCCATTAGACTACTTTTGTTTTTACATGCTTTCATATATCCTCTGGGGGGATGAGGAGCAGTCTGTGAAGCCAGTTGAAGACCATCACTGTTTACTTCCCATTTCTTAAATAGAATTTCCCCATGGTGAGAAGTCTTTGTCCCATTCCCCCCTCCTGGGGGGGGGGGAGGAGAATACCAAATTCAAGATGGATACCAGCACCTGGTGATATGTCTCGGTAGCACCAAACACAGTTGAGGCATACAGGAAAAACGAGACTATTCACAGATCCTTGTCTTGCGCGCACCAGGCCATTAAGCTCCTAACTACTAATAATGGCTTTCATTAGAAGATGTAGATTAATACATAATTTTACATTTTATATTTCTAATGTCATATATAAGAAATATGTTCACAAATAGAATATACACATTTGGGGGATTATAAACTCTTGAATGATAGGTAACTTGCTCCATTTTGCATAAAACATGTTCAAGTTATGCATATTCATATTCAAAAACACATTTCCATAAAAATATGGGGGCACAGTGTCACAGTGACTTTCCTGAAATTATACAGGAAGCCTGTGATAATGTCGGTAACTGAATTCAACTCTCTTCATTCTGCCTGCAGTGCCTTAACTGCAAACATATCCTATGTCTATGGAATATATTCCTTAGTTAAAGGTTAGTTGAGTTTCATACACACACAAATATATGTGGGTGTATAATGGTTATTGACACTCACTATTACTCTATCTTTTAATGAAAACTTCTCTTTTTACCCTTTTACTCAGATTACATTTCAGAAAATGAAATTGTTCTGCCATGTTTCAGAACTGCACATTTATCATTCCATGCTCCAGAGGCAAATCTAGCAGCATGCTCATTTAATTGACACAAGAGGACTGAGAGAATCCAGATTCACTCATTCCCTTCCACCCTGAATTCCCCTCTTCTTTCAAGAACAATCTTTCAATATTTCCCCTTAGACACACAGAGAATGCCTCCCTCCCGCCCCCTTATTTACCTGTTTCTCTTTTCTTGTACCTCACTCCTTTGATTATAAAAAAAACCCAGCTGTGTTGATTCTTTTTTTGTTCTTAATCCTCTCACTTTCCAGATGCAGTCTGTTTTATGTATTCATTTCATTCACACCTGCTAAAATGCAGACACATTTAATCCAGGTATTTAAGATCTGAAACCTGTTTGCAGAGATCCATGCTGGTGAGTTTTGATATTTTCACACGATCATAAAGGCAGCTGACTGAGAGAGCTTTGCATCTAAATTCACTATCTTTGCTCCTCTTACTAAGCATGTAGCATACCTAAGAATACACTATGAAATTTGCAAGCTATTTTATTAACAGTAATTGTCCCCTCCACTGCTATTACACCACAAATGGATTCAGGTTCATAATAATCCTCTGAATGCATCTTATTATAACCATTATGTAGGTGCACAAAGTGAGACAAGAGAGGATAAAGACAACATTTTCACATTCATGTGCCTACAGATAAACACCAAACTGCAAATTTAGTCATCTAAATAAGTGGCCTTATACTCAGACCACCCTTCACCCCCCCTTCCCCGCCTCCCACTCCCATGGAAACAAGAAACCAGGGTATTTTATTTAAGGGCCTACTTAGGAATTCAGGTACCTAACTTTAGCTACTGAATTTAAGTAAGGATTGTCCAAAAGTTCTTATCACTTGTTAACAAAAAGGTATGACCTGATGCCCAGTTTCCTGCATCACACTAGGTCTGTTCCTCAGATGGTGTAAACTGGAGTGACTCCATTAGCTTCCCAATATGGAGCTTGGGCACTGCCTATAAGAGCAGATATAAATATGAAGGACAATTCGTATTTGTAAAATACCCAACAGCTTTTTCTGTAATCACAAAAGTTTTAGCTTGGCAATCCAGCCCACTTTTCAGCACAGGCAGTTGTGTCCTGTCTAGTACTCATCTAAACTATCACAGTAATTTCATTTGGATACTGCTTCCTTCTTCGGATTTTGTACTGGGCCACATGCCTTTGCACCAGCTGCACATCTGGCCTAAACCCTTTTTATACATAGAGATGACTCCTCTTTGGCACTGAATTCCACTTACCTCTGAGGCTATAAGCATACAGCATGACTATATAAGTGATTGAGTGGTGCATGTATTCCCTGTTGTGGGAGGCTTGTTCCCTGCTATGTCCCATCTTCCCAAGGTCCTGCCCTTCCCCTCCCCACTCTTGCTGGCCAGCACCTAGAGCAATCCCAAGCCCCCTCCTGTCTACTGAAACAGTCTGGAGAACCCCTGAGCCCCAGCCAGCTGGATGGCATATGGAGTAGTCTGAAGCAACTCTGATCCCTGGCAGGCCGGGGCTGAGCCCTGAGCCTGGGCTGCTCAGAGGATCTCTGAGCCCCATCATAGCCCAGCTTCAAAGCTAAGGCAGGGAGAATTGGCAGAAATTTGAGACACTGAGGCCTAGTCTCCACTTGGAGGAGCCACGCTCTGGCAAACGATCCTCTGGGGTTTGATTTAGTAGGTCTGTTGAAGACCCACTAAATCAAACACTGAGGGTGCCTGCATCAATGCCAGTTCTCCTCACTGTTGTGAGAAGTAAGGGAAGTCAATGGGAGAATTTCTCCCGTCGGCCTCCCACTGTGGGGCCACCACAGAAAATCAGTACAAGGTGTTGACTCCAGCTACACAATTCACGTAGCTGAAGCAGCGTATCTTGCATCGATTTTCTCTGCCAGTGTAGACCTGCATTTAGCCTCCACCAGCCTCCATTACCTGCCTCCCATGCACAAGTGTACAATGGTACCTGACAGCCACAAAGATACTAACCCAGATCGCCAAAGTTATTTAGATTACTATTTTGCTTTGATGTCAATGGAAGTTAGTTATCTAAGTACCTTTGCCAATCTGGGTTGTGAGATCTATTTTCTCAAAGGTTCTGAGAGGCTCCCATGCTATTTACTTTGCTTGCAATTAGAGCACTTCAACAGCTCACGGTTCCTACCCCAAGGACATCACAAAGTAGGAAAACAAGACTGGAGGTTATAGGGTGCATAAGATCAAAGATAAGGAGTTTGACGATTAGGAAACACAGGACCTGGAAAACACATTTTTAGCCCAACTCTGGGCAGGGTAACTACACTGCTGAAACATATTTTTTGATTCTGTGGCAATTTAGGGGTTAAAAGTGTTTTCACTTCCGCCCCACCCCCTCAGAGTTCAGATGAGGTAGGAGAGCTGGAGCTTTTTAAATAATGTTTGTGTGATGCTCTGTTGATAGATTCCAAGCCCAGAAGGCACCACTGTGAGCATCTAGTCTGGCCTTCTGCAAAACACTGTCCATAGGATTTCTCTGAATTAATTCCTCTTTGAACTAGAGAACGTCTTCTAGAAAACCATGCAATCTCAATTTTAAAATGTCCCTGGATAGAGAATCCACCATAATTCCTGGTATACTATTCCAATGGCTAATTACACTCAGTCTTTCTCCTTTCTCTACTGCATGAACCATGAAGCCTTTTTGTTCATATTTATGTAACTGCATAATGCTGAAGCATTCAAGTAATAAGAATCTAAACAATGACATGGGTCTCACCACATTGGGCTGCTATAGCAATGAAGCCGCAAAATTGATTTTATTGAGAATCCAAATATCAATATATTTTTTAAAAAGTATCTAAGGAGAACGGAGATTTTACTTCAATGGCCTAGGATTCCCAAAGCACCATTCGCGGACATAGTCTAGTGAGCTTTGCCAACTCTACTGGCTACGAGGAGGCTAGATTCTTTTTCCACTCAGAATACATTGTCTCACAAGGGGGTGAGGAGAGACCTGGCATTCCTGTTTAGACTACCTAGATTTGCGGTCAGGGTATACTGGAGAAAGCAGGGTTTACTCACATAGCTTCCCTATGGACCAGGGAGCAGGTATTCAAGGTGTGGTTGAGGATGGGTGAGTATGGGTGGTAGTGATTCATGGAGGCTAAGAACAGAATGATTACGCAGACCCCCTGCATGCTACTGCTAGTCACATTCAGACTGGAATAAGCGGGAAATTCATAATCAGTGAAAGTAACTAACCATTGGAACAACTCAGCCAGGGTTCTGGTGGATTCTCTGATAATGCGGCGAGGAGTCCTGTGGCACCTTATAGACATTATCTCTGATAATGGTAACTTTGAAATCAAGCTGTGATTTTCCCCCTCACCTAAAAGATATGCTCTACATCAGCGGTTCTCAAACATTAGCAACCCGAGAATCCCAAATTTGAGTTAAGAATTGTGGGGACCCCCTGTCCTGCCTCTTCACTGACACCACACCCCTTCTTGAAGCCCTTGCCTCCTTCTCACTATATCCCTTTCCTTCTGTCGCTTGCTCTCCCCCTCCTTCACTCACTTTCACCAGGCTGGAGCAGGGGGCTGGGATGCAGGGAGATGAGAGCTCTTTGCTAGTAGTGTGGACTATGAGTTATGCCATGGATGAGAGGACTGGGATGAAGGAGGGGACTCTAAGCTAGGGCATGGAGTTCAGGTGGGGATTGGGATCCAGGGTCCCAGCAGCATTTACTACGCTCCCAGGAAATGTCCAGCAGGGCCCTGTAATCCCTAGGCAGCCAGCAAGGTTCCATACACTGCCCCCCGCCGCCAGACAACATCCCTGCAGCTCCCATTGGTCGCAGTAGCTGACCAATCAGAGCAGTGGAGCTAGCATTTGGGTGGGAGGAGTATGTGGACCCTTTTTGGGCAACCTTGTGCCTAGGGGCCACAGAGACCTGGAGGTGGCTTCCAGGAACTAAATGGAACCAGGGCAACTAGGGAGCCTGCCTTAGCCCTGGAAGTTGCTCAGCGGGGCTCCTGGAGTCCATTTTGCGAAACACTGCTTTAGGGTCAAATGGAATTTATTTCACATAAGTTCTGTGGCCTGTAATATGCAGGAGAGCAACTAGGTGATCACAACTGTCCATTTTGACCATAAAACCTATGTGGAGTACAGGCCGAAGAATTCGACCCAATGGTTCCTGCATCAAGCCCCAGATGCTGGATTGAATTAGAGTAGGTTTTTTTGGTGGGAGGGGGATGTTTTTTGTTTGTTTTTTAAAGAAACACATCCAACCTTCACTGAGGCTTCATGTTGCAGATTCCCCTGTGTAAGTTGTTTCAGCGGGGTTAACTATCTTCTTAACAAACAAACAAGAAGAGTCCAGTGGCACTTTAAAGACTAACACATTTATGAGGGCACTGGAGCACAAGTTTTCGTGAGCTACAATTCACTTCCTCAGATGCTGAAGTGAAAAAGAAAGAAAGACAGAAAATAAAAGCATACCGAGGGTACGTCTAGACTCCAGGCTTTTGTCGACAGAGGCTTTGTCGACAGATACTGTCAACAAAGCTTCTGTCAACAAAGAGCATCTAGACTTCAGCCAGTTCTGTCGACAAAGCAAGCCGCTTTTTCGACAGAGAGTCTAGACGCTCTCTTTTGGAAAAGCACAGTGTGGATGCAATAGCGCCTTTTGTCGACGGAACTCTGTCGACAAAAGGCATTATTCCTCGTAGAATGAGGTTTACCACCGTCGACAAAACTGCCGCGTTCTGTCGACTTACTGTCGACAGAACTCAGCGGTAGTGTAGACGTAGGTATAGTTTTGTCGACAAAAGTGGACTTTTGTCGACAAAACCCTGTTGTCTAGACACACCCTGAGATGGGACTGTGATATCAGTACTAATTAAATCAGAATGGATGTGGTTCATCTCCAATAGTGATGAGAATCTGAGAGAACCTGAATGGGAAATTACCTATTGTAATGCAAGAACCACTTCATGAGTTTGTTTAGATCTTCTTGCAAGTTGGGTGTCCAACTTGCATATGAATTCCAGCTCAGCAGTTTCTCTCTGCAGTCTGTTTTTTGAAGTTAAAATTCAATGGGAGTTCAGTGCAAAATGCTTGTCATCTCCATTGAAATTCTCAGCTCTAGTTCTTATTCTGCTATTACAGTTCTTTCGTGTCCTTTGCAGTACTTCAATACTCTATTTTTAGTTATTGAGGGCTGTCATGTGCAAAGTGAGCCAAATTTTGGTTCCTCTACATTGAAATAAGACCAGAATAACTCCAGTGAGATCACTGCAGAAAACCCATGTTTACATCAGTGTAAATGAAAGAATTTGGTTCATCTTGCACATAGAATGAATGTTCACTATTCTTTTTAGTCAGTAAGTCTCATTACATCCTGAAGATAATCACACAGTGACATATTTTGTCTAATAGTTTATTCTCTGTGTTGTTTGTCTTTCATTCTAAGAAGATCAATAGTAATTCTAACAGGTGCTTTATTCTTCAGTTGATTAGAGAGTCCCCATCCTCACCCAATTGTTATTAATGCTTGGTCCAAGGTAGATAAATAAAAGTGGGACTGTGCAAAAAATTCTTTCCTCTGTTGTCTGCCCCTCTACATTTTCAGCTTATCTATTATATATTTTAGAGTTTTCTATTTGTCTGTTTGATCAAAATGCCTCCTAAATCATAAGAGCTAGGACCACCAAATTCGGTATACAGCTTCCTCTGATCATAAGTTAAAGCAACTTGGTTGTGCCAGGAAAATGGGATGTTCCTGGAATGGGATTTCTCCTTATAAAACCAAACAGAAAAAAAAACCCAGAATCACCAAAACAAGTACAGATCTCAAAATTGCCATAACTGCGAGAATGTTGAGAGACTGAACCAAGACGAGTCAGAAAAATAGTATGAACCTGGAATAGGATTGCTTCTCAGAAAAGAGAAGAGATAAAACAGACATTTGGAGTAGCTAAATCAATGCTTAAGGTTTGAAAATTATACAAAAATGTAATTGGTAGCTCAATTGTCTATAGCCCTTTCTTGTTAAAACATAGCAAATGAACAGTGTTTAGGGGGGATGAAGAAAAAAATACACTTGATGGAGTACCCATATAAAAAAAATTATTAAAAAAATTAAAGGGAGAAAAAAATTAACAATCCCTTTTTAAAACAAATCCAAAATAAAAATTAACGTAATAAAAATTACAGTGTTTTTGAAAAATACAGTCATTTAAATAGTGTGTACATTTTACTTTTATTTAAACAACACATAATGAGTTACAAAACCAAGCAATCTAAATCTGCTAGTAAATATATACAAATACATAAAACCAAAAGGCTCTCTCTTGCAGGAACTTATTCAAAATGATGGTGGGAGTTATACTCCCCTTACATAAAGCTCCCCTTCAGTCTTATTCATTACAGGTTGTTGAGATGAGATCCAAGATAGAGGATCAGATAATTACAATGAGCTACAAATTGAGTACAAGTCAACAAGAGCAAGAGAAGTTAGAGAGTGCAAGTGTGAAAGCAGCTGTTGGTGCAAAGCTCACTTATCAATTTGCCTGCTGTCAAAGCAGTTATAAGCTGTCTCTATTAACATTACTGAACAGAACTTTATTTTCCCCCGCCCACACACTGTGCTCTAGGGGTATATCTAGTCTGCATCCCTCTGTTGGCAGAGGGATGCAGATTAGACAGGTCGACATTGCAAATGAGGCAGGGATTTAGATATCCCATGCCTAATTTGCATAAAAATAACTGCGCGTTCTGCCGACTCAGCACTTTGTCGGCAAAAAGCGGCAGTCTAGAGGGGGATCTGTTGAGAAAGAAAGCCTTTTTCGACAGATCCTATAAACCTCCTTGCAGGAGGCATAAGGGATCTGTCAAAAAAGGCTTTCTTTCTCGACAGATCCCCCTCTAAACTGCCACTTTTTGCCGACAAAGTGCTGAGTCTGCAGAACGTGGCGGCCATTTTTATGCAAATTAGGCATGGGATATTTAAATCCCTGCCTCATTTGCAATGTCAACCTGACTAATCTGCATCCCTCTGCCGACAGAGGGATGCAGTCTAGACATACCCTAGGTAACTAATATGCAGCACTAGAGAATTTGCAGCCAAACTCTTGGTGTATTTTGACATATTCTCTGCACTTCTCTTTAGTGTGAAATTTGCCTTTGTTTGTAGGACAAGTACAAGGACTATGATTCACTAAAAGCAGAGATCATAGACAGTGGTGCAGCTGCCTTATGCTCACCATCACCCTAAACACATAAGCATATAATTGGAGCATAAAAAATCAGGTTGTGGGGGGGAAGCAAAGAGAAAGCAGGATCTAATAGCACACAAAGTCTAAAGTGATCCGGAGTATTATAGGAGATTTCTTCTCTTTTGGACTTCGTTGTAAAGGAGAACTGGAATTGCTGGAAGTGGGATGTGGCTAATCTAGCAATGGCAGTAGCCACAGTTAGTAGGGAGGAATGAGTCAATTTGCCTCATCATGAATACAACTTGTAGTCTAATATTCTGTAGTTCATGCTGGGGACAGAGAAACAGTTGCCCACAATGACACTGCTTTTGTTTGAGTGACAGACCTGAGCCATTCACAGGCTTTCTATTCACCTTGAAGTCTCTCAAAACACAGCAGCATTATTTAGTGAGTAGTCGCATCAAAAGCCATGAAGAAGTCCACTTAGAGAAGCATGGATGGCCCTCTCTTCTCCATGGATAGGAGGAGGCCATGTACCAGAACATCATATACTGTCTCGGTGCCCAAGCCTGGGGAGGAATCTATGACAGGGAGCTCTGTTTTGCCTTAAAAAATGTTTAGACACGTCACAGACCCAGGAATGACAATACAGCCTTTTAAAAAGTGATCTGAAGCAAGATATTCAATATGCCAGGGGACAGTCAATGGAATTTGAAGGCAGGAAATACAGAACTGACTAAAAGAAACATTTGTTTCACACAGTGCATGATTGCACTATGAAATTGATTGCTGCATAGTTTCATGAGACTAAGAACTTACCACGATTAAAAAAAAGGGATCAGATCTTGATATGGACACCAAGAATATCCAGAGGTATCATTATTAATGAAGTTTTGGGTTTTTTTGGAAAGGCTGTTAAACCTTGTGCTTTGGGGTTTAAGCCAGTTTCAAACTATTAGAGATCAGGGTGAGATCTACTGTCAGACAATCCCATTGCTGACTATTCTGAGATTTGTATATTTCCCTCTGACTCCTGGGGTACGTCTAGACTACAGGCTTTTGTCAACAGAAGTTTTGTCGACAAAGCTTCTGTCGACAAAGAGCATCTAGTCTACATCCAGTTCTGTCGACAAAGCAAGCCGCTTTGTCGACATGACAGTGTAGACGCAAAGGACAGTGTAGATGCAATAATGCCTTCTGTCGACAGAACTCTGTCGACAGAAGGCATTATTCCTTGTAGAATGAGGTTTACAGCCATCGACAAAACTGTTGAGTTCTGTCGACGTTATGTCAACAGAATTCAGCGGCAGTGTAGACGCAGGTATAGTTTTGTCGACAAAAGTCCACTTTTGTTGACAAAACCCTGTAGTCTAGACACACCCCTGTAGTGCTGGCTACTGTCAAAACAGACTACTGGGTAGATGGACCATTGGTCAGATGCAGGATAGCAGTTGGAATGCTCTTTTGTTCCTATTTCTTTCCTTTGAAGAATATCTACTTACATTTTTATATGCTTGGGGATTAATAGAAAATGACTAATTATAAAACAGTGATTGAATTGAAGACACATTTATCATGTTAAGTGTTAGTTCTTCAGATGACTGTTATTAAGGAAACAAACCCATCCAATGATGGAGTGTGCCAACAACTGTTCTTGAAAGATGGTCCCATACCACATAAATTTTATTTAGAGAATATTTTATTATAACTTGCTTACATTTTCCTTTACATGATTTCATCTTATTACTTGTCTGTATTCCCTTCTTCATCATCTTAAATTATCCTCACTTCATATATTTATAGATCTTTATTGGGGTCTCTCGTGGTTCTCTCATTCTTAAGACATTGTGTTTGGAGAAAAAGGCTGGTGTTCTCAATGATTTCCTGGGTACCAGCCCAATTTTCATTAGAATTCAAATTCTTTGTCAGTTGATTATGGGACTTTCAAAGGAGCTCTAGACATATATAAACACAAATTCCATTGGATTTCAGTGGGCCTTTTTTTCCTGATGTAACAAATTCCCTTTTTTCCTTTCCCTGCTTCCACACTAGGCAACTTTCAAAAACTGCCAGCTTACCCTTCTGGCTCCTCAGCAGTTTGTCTGGTGGCTTCTTGGGAAGCTGGGACTTCCTGGGTCTTTGGTGGGCTAGCACGGAGCTGGGAACTCCTGGGAGTGAGGGCTTCTAGGCTCTGCACAGGCTCCTAGGGCTTTCAGAATCCACAGCTCTGAGGTCACCCTCCAATCAGATTGCTCCAGAGCTGAAGCTCTGTTTCTTCTTGAGAATTTCGTAGGTTTTGATTTCCAGTCTGCACAGGAATGGAAACAGATTTGAAAATAACATAATCCTTCGCTAAATGGAAACTGCCAACTTTTTCAATTCCCAATGGGTACTTGATTCCCAGGCCCTGCCCCCACTCCACCTCTTCTCCCAAATCCATACCCTTGTCCCACCTCTTCCAGCTCCCTCAACCTTCCCTTCCTGACCCTGATCCTCCCTCTCCCAGAACCTCCTGCATGTTCCATAACAGGTGACTGCAGTGGGCAGGAGGTGTGGGAAGGGAAAGGGAGGCACTGATTTGCAGGGCTGCTGGTGGATGCTGAGCACCCACTATTGTTTTCCATGAGTGCTTCAGCCCCAGAGCATGCAGTTGGTGCCTATGGTTGGGATCCCATTTTTCTAAGTGCAGCATATATATGTCTCAGCCTGTTGCCCCTAGAGCTTATGTAACTCACACACCTTGTGTGGTTACCATGCAGTGGCACCTAGACCACAGCAACAGTTAAGACCAAGGCTATGTCTACACTCGTGGCTTCTTGCGCAAGTATGGCCGTTCTTGCGCAAGAATCTGCAGAGCGTCCACACTGCCCGCCCACTCTTGCGCAAGGAACTTTACAGTATGGCGTGGTAAGAGAGGGCTCCTTGCGCAAGAGTTATTCTCTTTATTATCAGGTGTAAGCCCTCTTGTGCAGGAGCTCTTGCGCAAGAGGGCAGTGTGGACACTCGGCAGGGATTTCTTGCGAAAGAAAGCCCTATGGCTAAAATGGCCATCAGAACTTTCTTGCGCAAGAGAACGTCCACACTGCCATGGGAGCGCTTGCGCAAAAGCACAGCTTGCACATGGCAGTGTGGACGTTTTCTTGCTCAAGACTTCTTGCACAAGAACCCTTGTGCAAGATGTTCTTGAGCAAGAAGCTGCAAGTGTAGACCTAGCCCAAGAGACCTCAACAGAATGGGCTGGAAGCCAGCTGGCTTTTAGCTCAGAGGGTAGAGGTGCCTATACTCAACTCCAGAGGTACCAGGTTCAAATCCGCCTGGTGGTGGCTACACTTACATGCTACAGAAAAGAGAACTTGCCTGGCAAGGCTAGCACAAGGCTGTGGTACAATTCATCATCATCACTACATAAACACATTCTTCATTGAGGCACCAACATTGATGAGCAATCAACAAATTGTCAACACTTTCCACAATTGTGTGCCTTTATATTGTCAGTCTCTCTCTTCTTCTCTTCCCCTGTACTGTCCCTTGGAGGATGATTTTGGACAGGCCAGATAATCTTGTTACATGGCCATGCCCCTGCAACCTTGTGCTTCTTCACAGTTGTCAGGAGGTCTTCATATGACTCAGCGCTTTGGGTGATGATGTTGTGGACCACTTCATTAATGACATGGGTTGAAATAGGAGATGCCCAGGATTTTACAGAAGTATCTCATCTCTACTCCCTGTATTTTCCATTCAAGTTCTGGCATAAGGCTTCATGTCGTACATGCATACAGAAAAATAGAGATGACCAGTGCATGCAGTAGTTTCAGTTTGGATTGCAGGGAGATGTTCTTCTTCCTCCAAACTGGCTTTAGCTTTGCCACTGCTGCTTCTGTCTGTGGTATTCTTGCTAGAATTTTTGCCTCTGATCCTTCATCAGTGATAATTGCCCCCAAATATTTGTACTGTTTCAGTGTCTCTGGTTCTTATACACTCCAGAGATATGTAAACTAATCTTATCACCTTTGTTTGTCAGCAGCTTGGTTTTCTATGCATTGATTCCCATGCCATATTTGCAGAAGTTTCATCCAATTGTTTCACAAGGTTGGCAAGTTTATCTTCACTACCTGGTAGCCCATCAGTGTCATCAGCAAACTGAAGATTTGAGATTGTTCATCCCCCCATTGCTGACTGTGATCTTCTAGGACAGGGGTGGCCAAGCCATTAAACAAAGAGAGCCAAAACAGAGGCAGAAAAAAGGTGAAGAGCTGCACCAGAATTTTTTGTTGAGAAAAAAACCCTTTAAAAGAAAAGACAAGGTGGCACCATTTTGAATCGCCACACGGAACGGCTCCCCTACCCCAGTGAGTGCAGGGGTGGCTTTGGAAGACGCGGGGAAGGCTTTGTGAGCCGCATTTTAAGGGGGGAAGAGTCGCATGTGGCTCCCGAGCCGCGGGTTGGCCACCCCTGTTCTAGGACATCAATCATTATGCATTGCAATAAACAATGAGAAGTCCCGTGGCACCTTATAGACTAACAGATTTATTGGAGCATGAGCTTTCGTGGGCAAAGACATGCATCTGACAAAGTGGGTCTTTGCCCACGAAAGCTTATGCTCCAATAAATCTGTTAGTCTATAAGGTGCCATGGGACTTCTTATTGTTTATGTGGATTCAGACTAACATGGCTACCCCTCTGATACTTATGCATTCCAAGTAGATGCTGAGCAGTATAGGTGAAAGAAAGCAGCCGTGAATTGACTCCAACAGTGGGGTGAAACCCCTCTTCTATTGTGCCATTGATGAGAACTGTACTGACGACATCGGCATACATTTGTTTAATGATAATAAGTTTAAGACTAACACTGTACTTCTTCAAATTTGCCTAGACAGCTTTGTGCTATACTTTGTCAAACACCTTCTTAAAGTCAACAAAGATGTGGTAAGCTGTCCTGGTGGTGTTGAAAGTACTTCTCACATACAACACGAAGGTTAAAAATCTGTTGTCCCTCAGAGCTATTCTTCTCTCTCTTGAATTCTCTTCCAATGTCAGACATTTGGAGTGCATCTAGACTGGCAAGATTTTGTGCAAAAGTGGCTGCTTTTGCGCAAAAACTTGCCAGCTGTCTACACTGGCCGCTTGAATTTGCGCAAGAACACTGACGATCTAATGTAAGATTGTCAGTGTTCTTCAAATATTATGATGCTCCGCTCAGGATAAGCACTCTTGCGCAAGAATACTTTGCGCAAGAGGGCCAGTGTGAACAGGGAAGAACTGTTTTGCAAAAAGCCCGATGGCAAAAATGGCGATCGGGGCTTTCTTCACTAAAATCAGCGTCTAGACTGGCCATGGATGCTTTTGCACAAAAGCACTTTTTGCAAAGGCACCCATGCCAATCTAGATGCTCTTTTGCGGAAATGCTTTTAACGGAAAAACTTTTCCGTTAAAAGCATTTCCGCAAAATCATGCCAGACTAGACGCAGCCTTGCAGTATTCCCTTTCTAACCAAGGTTTTATCTTTTATAGTATTTCCCAAGAATGTCCATTGCTGCCTCATTTATCACAGTGTTACATTTGTTGGACATTGTTTCTACATCTTCCTCTAGAGCAAGCAGTCGGGCAAATTTGCCACTGATCATTGCTTGGAATGATTGCAGTGCTATGGTCCTTATGCCCAAGATCAGCATTGGAGAAGCTTCTCATTTTACCTCTGTTGATTCCAGAACAAAATAGGTTTACACCATGATGTGGTCTATCTGGCTGTGATGAAGACCATCAGAAGCATGCCTCATTGATTCTCTGGATGTTTTATGTGCTCTAATGTGTTTGCAAAACCCAAAATGTTATAGCTGACAATTTCCAAAAGCCTCGGTCCTCTCTTATTGGTTACTGCATTACAGAAAGAGACAAAATAATGTCACCAATCTGCCTATGCATCAGTACCCACTTTAGCATTCTAATCTTCCTGAATAATCAGGATGTCTTTCTTGTCTTATAAGGATGTCTTATCGATGATGTCTTGGAGCTGATTGTAAAAAAATTCAATTTGATCATCATCATAGTCTTTTGCAGGAACATAAACTTGTACCACTGTAATACTGAACAGTACTGCCTTTTGATGGATGGAAAAAACCTACTGGATAATGGGCAGCAAGCTACTAGTGAATTATTGATACCTTTATGCACAAGAAATACTTATGATGTTCATATGTTTGTCCTCTCTGCTGTAATAGATTACATGGTCTTCTGTTAGTGCCTCTCCAAAAATTCTTCCATCTGACCTCAGAGATTCCTAGGAGGTGCCAGGTGTATTGTTCCATTTCATATATGAGTTCTTCCAACCACCCTATTTGTTTCAATGTCATATAATCATAGAACACTAGAACTGGAAGGGACCTTGAGAGGTCATCGAGTCCCATCCCCTGCCTTCACAACAGGACCAAGAACTGTCTAGGTCAAACCTGTCAGATGCCTATCTAACCTGCTCTTAAATATCTCCAGTTATGGAGATTCCACAACCTCCCTAGGCAATTTATTCCAGTGTTTAAACACCCTGATGGGCAGGAAGTTTTCCCTGATGTCCAACCTAAACTTCCTTTGCTGCCATTTAAACCCATTGCTTCTCGTCCTATCCTTAGAGGCCAAGGAGAACTATTTTTCTCCCTCCTCCTTGTAACACCCTTTTAGATACTTGAAAACCGCTATCATGTTCCCTCTCAGTCTTCTCTTTTCTAAACTAAACAAGCCCAGTTCTTTCAGTCTTCCCTACATTCCACATGGCTCTGGTGATGTTATCTCTTCCATGGATCTACTTTTGGGGGCTACCCTATAATATAATTATCAGGTCCACCCTGATGGGTGATGGATAGTGTGGTCATTATTAATCCATGTTGTGACCAGTCTGGTATGGACATGGTTGACATTTGCTCATTATATGATGTGTCTTGGGCAAATTTCTAACCTGGAAGAGCCCATTCCTCTCCAGGAAGCCCCCTTCTAGGTGCCTCTTATGACCTGTAGGAGGAGCGGTGGGCCTATTCTGTCCCTGAACCCATGGGTAGTTCATTACCATTAGTAAAATAAGCAGCAGTCACTGCACACCAGCTCGCTAGCTGCTGTTCAGTTTGGGTAGGCATCATGAGAGGGGAACTTGAAGGGGGGATTTGAAGGAGGAAAGTGAGGTGGCTTTTTGAGTTTTTATGAGATGCTCCTCTTCACTGGGTAAAATGAGGTTAAGTGAGGAATTGAAGGTATCATTGATGGAATGGCAGTGGGAGTCAATGGCTCGATAGAGTTTGAGATGATAGGCAAACTCAGGCTAAGACACCAAGAGCCTTATAAGCGAAGACAATTTGTGTTTGGTGTAGTAGAAAGGAAGGTGAGTGGGAAAGGCAGTGGTGGTTAATATGGGTGGAGTGACAAGTGTTTTAGATGGTTTTAAGAGGGGCAAGGCAGCATAAATCAAAACCAGAAAAAAGGATTTTGAAAGAGTCAAGACATGACAAGACGAGGGCTTGGTGTAGGGTTTTAGCTGAGAGGAAGGAGAGGAAGACTGGCTCTTAGTGGCTTCTGGTAAACATAAGGAAGTACACCTGATATTACAGACAACAACGCAGTCTGGGTCCAGGCAAAATGAAAATCTATTAATAGGAAGAGAAATAATAGTGCCGTCAACAGAGACCTGTCAGTACATGGAATATCAATGCCTATGGAGAAGTCTGCATGATCGTCCCCCTGGAACCCACGTCCAGATGTATCCAGTCTGTGACTGAGAGCACATCCTGCTATTTCGCAGCAGATGTATCATTTCGCTAATGCCGCACTAATAAGACAATCAGATTGATACTGGTATTTCCATCTACCTTATTAGAAGTGTTTTATTTCAGCCAAAGAGGTCAAGAATTAATGTCCTTCACTTTTTCTCTTGTCAAGCCTCATCCGCTCCTGCTAATCACTCATCTATTGTCATATGTCTTCTGTTTACTGAGGAAATGCCAAAGGCTTGTAAGGTGACTGCACATTATGCTTTGCAGTGAACATTTCATGGCTGTGAAGTTGCCACAAGCATTAGATGTAACTTCTGTTATTATCCCCCCTGGCTATTAGGATAGCTGTTGAGATGTCATGGAAGACTAATGCTTATTTGCAGCAAATACATCAAATCATACAAGGTTGTCCACAGAGAAAGTCACTGCAGAGAACAGTTTTAGGTCTTACATTACCCAGGGGTCTGATTTATCCAAATCTTCTGAGCAACGAAATCCCATATGCTTCGGGCGGGAGAGAGGTTCTGTGCATGCAGACAGCTTGCAAGGTCCTGCCCTGGGTTATTTAGGGCATCTTACAGATGCTCCCAACCCAATCTATCAAAGTTCTTAATCACGGGAATGGTCCCCCTAATGTCAGAGTGACTATTCAGTCTCTCAGAGTTAAGCATGATGTTTCAGAGCTTTGGTGGATTACGGTTTATTTCAGTAACAATTGACACTGTGCCAAGTTCTGTCCTCTCTTGTGTGTGTACAACTCTCACTGATCTAAGCGTAAGGCAAGATTCACATTTTAGCAATGATCAAGACAGCCAATGGGAGAAGTTGAGTCTGTGCTTATGTGCCTTCCTGAATCAGGACCTTACACTCGTATCTCAGAGATGAGAATCTTGCCCATGACATAGACTAAACATTTTCCATTAGGAAGCATAAATATTTTGTAGCTGCACACATATGCTGCGGGGAATAATTCCGGACACACTGGGTGCAGGTGAAAACAAGCAGAGGATTTATTGGTTCACACAGCTGGTGGAGTACCCATCAGGAGTTAACCTGGTGAGCACTAACTTAACCAAAACATACATTAGATTATATAGGTAGCAGATGGATGGAGGGGAAGTGATTTGATAGGTCTAGCAGCGGAAATGAGATACGCACATAAGCCAATGAACTACGAAAGTTACAGAGTATCTCCGCCCATTGCCAATTAAACATGTTATCACTAATACAGGTAGTTATTCCTAAGAAGCTAAATAAGCCAACATAAACAAATGGACATGCTGACGTTAACTTCTGTTTTGCTGAAATTGCGATATGTCTACTGCGAGGTGACTACTTCCTTGCATTGGCAGAGTCCTTGGGATCCAAGCTGATTAATCTGAAATTACAGGAAACAGTGAGAAAACCGCGCAGCCTGGCTGGTACCAGCCAGGCCTTATCAGAGTGAGAGCGAGGCCCCTTTGGAATGTAGTTGCCAGGGGAACCACGGTCACGGTAACTTCCTGTCTGTATGCTTCCCAGGCCTGGCCTAATGATTTCGGATTTGAGTACTCAGTTCTCAGCAAGATACCATGGACTGCCTCAGTTTACCCTACATATGCTACATGCCAGAAATAAATACTGACAAGCAATGCCTAGGCTTGATTCTGCCAGCCATACTCCCATGGAGAAGTATCCTACTGAACAAGTAGACTAATTAAAATCATTTGTGTAGCAGGGGACCACTTATTATGTGGCAGAATATAACTATATTTTTAGGGGCTGGATTCCAATACCCTTTCACCAGTTTAATAGCACTTTATTCCATAAGAAGTCCTCGTGCCTATTTGTGGAGTAAGGTGCAGTTCAAAGCAACTAAAGGCCTCAGAATAAGAATGTAGCCCTAAGTGTCTAGCCCTGGACTGTGCTAATAACTTTATGTGTATGTCTATAATTTCTTACATCTACAGCTTCAGTACTGTAATACATTTTGGTCTAAAAAAAGAATCCACGCATCAAACAGTTTGTCTAAGCACCTGATGAGCAGGAACAATATAGGGAGACGTGTGAAAAGGTGTGAGACTGATGAATGGAAAGAATTAAGGATGCATAAAAAATGGTTTCAAGCAAGCTGAAGGAAGGTGCAGTACAGGAAGCCAAAAGAAAAATTAACACATTGTGTAGGATGGGAATGAATGCATTCTAGTAGATGTACTGCAAGTCTCTTCACAAACTGTCTGAGCTAGGCAGATGCGATATTCTGTCAGAGCCCTGGATAGTCTATCAGAGCCAATATTACATGAGAGCTGTCTGAGCTAGGCAGACACAATATTCTATCAGAGGCACAGTTCAGGGTGGCTGCCCCAGACCCTGAACATTGGCGGGCGGCGGTGGGGGGTTGGGGGCTCTGTAGCAGCCACCTCAACCATCCTACCAACGGGTTCCAGGATGGCTCAGGGGATTACCTGGGAGCCTGCTGTGGGGCAGCAGCAAGGGTCAGGCGCTCCCACTCCCCATGACGGGAGCCGGAGCAACCTGGCAGTCTGCTCTGCTCTGCCCGCCCCACAGCCCTCTCTCAGCCTGCTGCGGTTGGCTTTACTATGTCAGCGGGAAACAGAACAACTTGCCCCCCACTGCCGGAAGAGACGCTGAACACTGCGAGCTGGGAGAGGGCAGTGGGTGGAGCAGAGCAGGCTGCTCTGGCTCTTGCCGGCATAGTGAGTGTGGGGTTGACCCCTGTTGCCATCCTCCATTAGGCCCCCTGTAATCTCCCAGCCCACGTAGCTCAGGGGAGTGGGCAGGGCAGGGGGCAGAACGGAGGAGGGGGGGTTTGCAGAAGGGGTGGACTGGGTGGGGGTTGTGGCAGGGGTTTACCCCAAGCCCCATGTCTGGGGCACTGGTGGAGGGGATAACCCCAGGTCCTACCCTTCCGTAGGGATGGCCCTGTATTCTATAAAGCTGTGAAGAATAAGAGTTCTGTCCTACTTGTAAATGAGAAACAGAGGAGTTGTTACAAAGGGCTACATTGCATGTATTACCACAGGCCACATTCGACATCAAGGTCCCATTGTACACTCAGGCGCTACAAGGTTTTTGTCTACACTACAAGGTTTTTGCACAAAACCGGCGGGTTTTGCGCAAAAACCCGCGGAGCGTCCACACCTCAAACGTGCTTTTGCACAAGTAAATCAACAGTAAAATGGCAGAACAGAGGGCTTTTTGCAGTGTAGGTAAACCTCCTTCTATGAGGCATAACTCCTTTTTGCACTACAGCTGGTGCACAGAAAGGCATGTGTGGATGCTCCATAGGAGTTTCTTGCGCAAAAAGAGCCTATCAGAAAAAGCACAGGTGCTCTGATGGCCATTCTGTGAATAGCCATCAGAGCTTTCTTGCACAAGAGCGTCCATGCAGTGTAGATGCTCTCTTGTGCAAAAGCTCATTGCAAAAGCGTTGCACTTTGAGGTGTGGACGTGCTTTTGCGTAAGAAGTTTTTGGGCAAGAGCTCTTCCGAAAAAGACTTCTTGCACAAAAACTCTGCAGTGTAGACGTGGCCCCATTGTAAAAGGCAGCTCTTCTTCCTCTCCCCAAACCGCCAAAGAATGTATGCAATAAATAGAAAAGGCATATGAAGGGTTGAAAAGAAATCAAGTGTCTTACGTTGGAGTCATGCAGGTTAGTGTCATAACTGCATCCAGATTTTATAAGCTAATAGACCATGCTTCCTTTCACAAGTTAGCCATATCCCATATGCATGTAACAGAAAAAAAAAACAGTTTAACCACTGATATAGATGGGAGCAGGACTGGTCTTTTGGCTGTGTCTTTTACACTCTGTTGAATTGTCATCATTTTGATTTTCACCTTTTCATGTAGGTAGTATTGCAAAATTGATGGCAATTATACATAACATTGTAATTTCAATGCAATCTTGCCACAGTGTATATGTTGTTATCTTACTGTGGCAACCCAAGCTGCAATCATTCAGCTGATAAGAATCTGGTCCATTCATATCAATATTTTTGACCCTATGAGGATATGTAGTTCTTTTTTTTTAATGTATAAAGTAAAATGGGAAAAAAGAGAATATATAACACAAAATCTAAGAAAGCATTTCAGGAAAATTAATATGTATATAAATCCTTTTTAAAATTAAAAAAAAAATAGAAATAAAATATTCTTTGAAAAGTATATCTGTTGAATTCTGGGTATAGAAAAGGACAGAGCAATATTAATATTTAGGGGTTGAGACAAGGAAGATTAAATCAGCATTTCTCATTCTACTGAGTGCAAGTAACTTGAATTTATTTACACAATCATCCGTTTCTATATTATTTTTTATTTCTGTTTTTTATTGATTTAATCTAGGGCAATGCTGTGTGACTTTTTGTCTTTCTCTAGTGATCAGACCACAAAAAGCAGTTTATGAGTGCTGCTGCTGTAACACCGATAGGCGGAACTGAACCTGCGAAGCTTAGTGCACGAGCCTCTATAGTCTGAGATAAAAGCCAGCTGACGTGTAGCTAAGGCTGTAGAGCAAACCCATTCTCTCTTGCTGTAAGTGGTCTATGTGCCACTACATGAGACAGTCCACCACATCCAGAAGGTGTGTGGGTGACCTCAAGGACTGGACCGTTAGCTCAAGTAATAAAGGCTTTGGTCTAAGAACCAGAAGTACCAAGCTCAGCCTCCACATATGCGCTGACCAACAACATCATTTCATGTACTCAGCCCAGCACTGTCTTCTTCAAATTGTAGATAGTTATGGAATAACCTGATAGATGAGGAAGTCTCCTTGAAACCCCAGTCAGTTTGTTGCTGACTAGAAAGCAGTGTGGCATAGTGGATAGAGCACAAGACAAATGATAGTTTATACTCTCTCTAAATAAGAAAAAAACCTTCTTTAATGTAATAATGAATTTATTCTGAATGGCCTAAATCTAATTCTGAACCCTCCAAGTCTCTTGCCCCCAATGATATCATATGGTAATAAACTTTTCATGGGTAGAGTCAGCAAAACAGCATTTCCTGCCTTCAGTTTTCAATGTGTGGCCTTCCTGTTACCCTGACAGACTTTATAATAATTAGTTGAGGTGGGTTGAAAACCAGAAAAAATGATATCAGTAAAGTTTTGAACATTCAAAGATATGTTCACATCACAGGGTTTGAAACAGACCCATTTTCTGTCCTCTATGAACATATTTGCTCAATTTTCACCAATATTTTATCAACCTTTTTTTTTTCAAAATCATTGACATTTTTCATTGACTAAAACCTATTTTTTCCACTGAAAACTAGGTTTTTAGTAAACCAATTATTATGATTTAGACAATGATGGATAGAAATCAATACAAATCATTACAAATAGCACATACAAATAGCAAAAAAAAGTAAGATTTCAATGTCAAGAATTTGAAAAATGTCCTTCTTTGAAAAAAATATTGTGACAAAGATATTTTGAAGACTATTTTGCCATCGTGCCACAGTCTGAAGGTTAGGACAAGTAAAGAGAGTTGAAAGTACCTTTCTTTGATACTTAAAAAAACCCATACCTGATGTAATGGATATAATATAACGACATACAACTGATTGTATCTCATCACCATTCATAGGTTTCCATCTTTTCCGGATTTGTTCCAAAGCCACAGAGGTCAGTAGAAAGGCTAGAAGGCTTTGGAACCAGTCTTTAGACTGTAAGCTGCCTTGAGCAGGAACTTTATGTGTTTACACAGCTCCTATCACAATGGTATCCTCATTCCAAAACTGTCAGAATCCTGAAAAAGGCAGTGAGGACCAAGAGTCAGAGCAGGATCAACCCTGAAGCTGAGGGGAGTGGAAACGTTCACAGTAAAGTTCTAGACCAGGGTTAATAGCAAGGATCAGAGTCTGAGTCAGGTTTGAGGGGTGAGGTACAAACTGAGGCAAAGTTGAAAGCAATCATCCAACAGCAGGAAGAAGGAATGGTTGTGGTAGCTACCAGAGAGCGATACCATATCCTGGACATTTATTGGATTGCCCCATGGCTTTCTAAGATCCCCACCCTCTACCAAGAGCCATGAGGCTGCTGTCAGTCAGACGCTTTGAGCTGGGAATTCCTGTGGTATATGCCCACAGTGAGTCATGAGTACTAGTGTGCTCAGTGGCACTTCTGTGGGCCCAAGTACTGAGTACCCTCTAGATAATAGTGACACTCTTGAAAGGACGATGCCTAGCAGCTTTCTTATTTAGAATTGCATAATTTTTGTTTGACTGAAGTGAGCTTTTGTGACTAGTAGGTCCAAGGGATGAGGTACTATTGGGGACAATGTCCTTGGGGAAATGTGGCCCCATATGCCACATTGTAGGTGTTTGTCTTGATGACAAAAGACCATGCTTGGTCTGGATAGGCTAGGGTTTATACAAGGTGGGGAGCCTATCAGGAGCCATGAGGCTGCTACTCATCAGACCCCTTAAGGTGGAACTTCTGGTGGCCATAAGTAATCGAGTTCAAGCTGGTTACAGCTGCTGTTGAATGGCACTGTAGCAGTATTTGCTGCAAGACATCTCTATAGTCCTGCATTCAGGACTTCCTAGGCCTTGCAATTAAGGTAAGAACCCAGCCCACACAACAAAAGAGACCATGTCAGAAACCTGCAGAATGTGGACTTGACCCAAAACACATTGAAGTCAGTGGGAACCTTTCTGTTGATTTCATTGGGCTTTGGATCAGACCTGGGTAAACAGATTTGAGAAGGAGAGAAGGAAAGGAGGGTAGCAATATTTCTTAACGAGCAGTAAGTCTATGAGTGCATCTACACTGCAACTTTTTTCTGGAAAAACGGCTGTTTTTCTGGAAAAACAATACTTGCATCCACGCTGCCATTGAGTTCTTTCGAGAGAAAGTCGAAAGAACGGAGGGGTTTTTCTGACGGCGGTAAACTTCATTCTACAAAGAAGAAGCCTTTTTCCGAAAAAGCTTTTTCGGAAAAAGGCATGGGTAGACGCAGAAGAGAGAGTTATTTCAAAAGAAGAGGCCTCCAGGAAATAACACAGGTACCCTGGTGGCCACTCTGTTCAGACTAATCACAACTTAAATGTGAGATAGCGTCCAATCAGCTTTTCCATTGCGCTTTTGCTGTGTGGGCGCTCTCTTTCGAAATAAGCTTTCCTGGAAGATCTCTTCCGGAAAAGCTTCTTCCGAAAGAAGCTTGCAGTCTAGATGTAGCCTATGTGTTCCCCACCATAGTATTTTAATTATGCACAACTGATATGGAATTATATTTCAGAAAACTGAGAGCAGAGGGAAATAGAGTGAAACAATATCAATCAAAAGGCACTACAAAGCTCCATGACAATGGATTAGATTAAGCAATTGCATAGTTTAGAAGTGGGAGCCCTAGTGGTTGAGACTTCATACAGGACAAACCACTAGAAAACATGGTCCTAAGGAACAATCCTCTGACAAGCAACTGGGCTAGATGCTTTAATGGGTAAAGCCACTGTACCTATTCATTATGAATATTCTTCATTGTAAATTCTCCCTATCCATATGGTCAAGCCAATGTCCAAAATTGATTTTAATTTTCTACCCATACATTATATTTATTTTTCGTAGATATTTGCCAGAAAGACTGGATGAATAATTTCCAGACTATGGATTATTTACAAGATTAGACTATTATATTTTAGACTATTATGGGTGCAGTCCAGCATCCATCAAAGTCAAAGAGAATCTTTTTTTAGTGGGTGCAGAATTAAACTGAATTTGCCAATTTTTTTTTCCTTTTTGTGTGGCCGGTCATGTAAGTCTCACACCATTGTTGCTGTGGCTTGACTGGACGTCTGAAAAGTTTAAATAATTACTAGCTAACAGTAAATAATGAACAAGACATAAAATCACTATTTTAGAAAAAATAATTGTACATTCATGTTGAAATTGGGGAAGTTCTCAGGATTCATGAATATTTTTACACATATCAAGCAACTATCTGGATACACAGAAATAACAATAAATCATAGCAAACTTTCTCAAGACCCTGTAAACCTTGATTTTCGAGGAATAAGGGGTCTTGCGAAAGAGGGGTTTTTTTTCCGACAAATGGCCACATCTACACAGGATTTTTTTATCAGAAAAACCTCTTCCGCAAAAAGAATCGGAAGAAGATATGCAAATGCGAGCATGATTTGCATATCCTTTTCTGCAAAAAAAAAAAAAAAAAGGCAGTGTAGCCATTTTATCCACTGAACAAGGTCATCCTATGCAGCTGCAGTTCAAACCTTTCTGCATTGACCCATCTGCCTCAATCCTACTCCAGAGACCCTCTTCTAGGGGCAAAAAAATGAGTGAACTCCCCATGTACATTCATTCCTTGACCTTTCTATAGCTAACAAGGGCACCAAGTAATTCTGAGCATGGTGATAGCCTTTGCGATACAGAACAATTGTTCAGTGAAAACTGGACTGAATTTACCAGAATAACTTCTCATAGGCCACTGATTTAGTGGTTTTAGAATACTAGTCTCTTTGGACTAGTGTATGTTTCCTCTCTCCACAATTATTCATGCATCACTCTGTTTAGCTCAATGTTACTTTTTATTCAGCTTGGCCTACCTACACCTTTCTTTTTCAAGTAACTTTTTTACTAACTCATCTACAAAGCAGCTTGCAAAAATCTCGGAAGAGCAGCCTCAACAAATCCACCTGCTAGGGGAGTATCTCTCCCAACCCACCAAGCAGTTTAACTAACCACAAAAAGGTGGAGTTAAGCAGACTCTAAACCTTCTCAAATGTTAATGATCAAGAAACTAGAAAAGTGAAAATGCAAATCAACTCAGGGTCGAACCTGAAAATTCCTTTGTTCTGATCGGGTGGAGATTGGGAATAAAACAATTCACTTTTTCGTCGTGTTTCAGATTCACTTTGCCCTCTTTGCTTGGCATACCCAAGAGCCATGTGCTTTTACTTACACATGAAAAGACACTAATGGATCAGCTGGCTCTGCAATCCCTCCCAATACCAACACAGGAAACTAGAAAAAATCATGAATTATATATAATGAACCTGCGGAATCATGTTGCTGCAAGAAACATTTGGGTCTCTTTTAAGACACTGATGCTGAATACACCAATGTGCCAGTTAATATTTTAGCTCAGTACATTCCTAATCAAATCTTCCTTGTGTTTGCTTTGCATCAAATAAAGTTGATTTGTTTTCTGGGCAGCTAATGGAACTTCAAAGAGCCCACACAAGAAAAAGGATTGGCAGAGGAGGAAAATATGGTGAACTAGAAAAGCAATACTTTGACCTGGGTAATCTGAATTTGCTTTTGGAGCAAATTTTTACAGCTGTTAAGTTGCTACCACCAACATTTGGAGATATGATGCTAGGTAAGTAATTCATTCTTTTATTGATGCTAAATAAAACACAGACGCAGCATATTTCCACTCATAGTAACTTCAAATGGTAATTTTGATTCTCTTTTTTTAGAAAATTGCACAGAAAATAAAGCATTTAGCATATTGTTTTTGTGTATATACATGTATATATATAATAGTCAGCGCTGTATTCAGCAGAAGGGTTCTTTGTTAGCATTCTACCTTGAAAGGCACCATGCCTTCAGACAAATTCTCTGAGTACCAATTTGCATATCTCTTTCAGAAGATGTAATTCTCTCTAATAATCAAGTGTCTTTGATGTAAGAAAAATGTTTTATGGAAGGTGCAGTATTTTTCTAATCCAAAGATAGTCATTCTCGAGAGTTTTCTTTAAAGTATTTACCTTTAAGTTGAAAGAAGGAAATGTTTTGGAGTTGTTCTGATTCTGATCCTGATCCTCTGAATATAAAGGAAATGGAACTATTGGACATCTAGGTTACATCTACATTACAGGACAAAGTCAAATTAAGATACGCAACTTCAGCTATGTCAATTGCGTAGCTGAAGTTGAAGTAGCTTAACTCAGCTTTTGGCGCTGTCTAGACTGCAGAAAGTCAAAGGGAGAACACTCTTCCTTTGACTTCCCTTACTACTCATGAAAGCAGGGTTACCGGCATTGACTGGAGTGCCCCTCTCTGTTCGAATTAGCCGTCTTAACTAGACTGCTAATTCGAATCCTGGAAGATCGACTGCAGCAGCTTCAATCTTCCTGTATAGTGTAGACGTATCCCTAGTCTAAGCAGAGGAACAGGTCGCCATAAAACAAAATTTGAAGGAAAAAAGCATACTGGGAGTTGAAGCATGGTCTTATATTACAGGCCTTACATTTGGTTTCAGAAGATCTTCATCCCTGATACAGATTTCATATGTCAGTTTTGGAAGTCACTGAACCTTTTTCTGCCCTACTTAGCCATCTGTAACATAGTAACTCCTTTCTCTCACCTTCTCTCTGTACACGTTGTAGGTTCTTTGGGGCAAGGACTGTCTTTTGCTCTGTACAACACCCAACATAATGGAACTTTCATCTCATTAGGAGCAATTACATTTCATCTCTCTTCCAGAGCTATTATAAAATAGCTCATAACAATAATTAAACATTAACAGAGGCTGGATGTATTCACTTTTTAGTATATAGTGATCTCACTGCACAGATACCTTTCCACTGTGTTCCCAGGAAGTTTCTAAGAAATATGAAAGAGAGGTAACATATAAATACACAACTGTGGGAGAAAAAAAGTTACACGACAACATTCCAATTTTAAATATTGGCGTTTGCCTTTTGAAATGCACCAAGAAAACTGATTTTTTTTCATGAAATAGTATCAGTAGCAAAGAATAATTCAGGCCCACCTCAGAATCGGTGATAAAGAAGGGGGCTTTCAAAATGTCAGCGTAATTGCCAACCAAGAAGTCTGTGATTATTAACCGTTAACCTGAAACATCATTAATATTTCATTTTATACCCAAGTGCTTTTTAACTTTCAGAGTGAGCTACAGCCTGCTTCACACAAAACCCCTTTGACTTCAGTCTAAGTTCTCGACAGGACCCATGCCTTCTTTCCCAGTTGGACCATGCCTAGCACATGGTGACCACAAGAGGAAATGAGTAGAAAATAATCTTCTGAGAACAGTAATAGGACCTACGTGATGACCCCCCTGAGGTCTCTTCCAACCCTATGATTCTATGATTCTATGATCTTTGTTTATTAAATGGGGCCTGGGTAGAACAAGAAGCTCCTGAACATATGACTTTAAATGTAAGTCAAACAAATAATGAGCTGCCTTCCTAAAACAAGATTATTCAGTTGTCCACCCAACCCACCTTTAATATGTCACAGTGGAACATGAAGATCAAACTTGGATTCTGTTGGACTAGCAAAAGAAGAAACTTGCCAATAAGAATTCCTAGCCACACACATGAGGTAACATGGATCTTGTCGCTTGATTCTCCATCAGCAGACACTTCTTAATCGTTTGAGGTGTAATCCATCTGAGAAGTGACCAAGGCATGAACCATAGTGTTGAGGCCTGGAGCTCAAAGGAAAGATTTTGTAGCTGCCTTACCCATGAAAATGATGACATTTTCTGGGATATCAGGAATGTTTAGGAACAAGGAGAATTCTTGAACTGCAGACTTTATGAACTGGGAATTACAGTGGACGAGAAGTTGGATATGAGTCAAACAGTATGCCCTTAAAGCCAAGAAGCCTAATGACATATTAAGGTGTATTAGGAAGAGCATTGCCAGCAGATCTAGAGAAGTTATTATTCCCCTTCGTTTGGCACTGGGGAGGCCACATCTGGAATATTGTGTCCAATTCTGGGCCCCCCATTATATAAAGGTTGTGGATACATTGGAGAAAGTCCAGTGGAGGGCAACAAAAATGACTAGGGGGCTGGAGCACATGAGTTATGAGAAGAGGCTGAGGGATTTGGGCTCATTAAGTCTACAGAAGAGAAGAGTGAGGGGGGATTTGATAGCAGCTTTCAGCTACCTGATGGAGGGTTCCAATGAGGATGGAGAGAGACTGTTTTCAGTGATGACAGATGACAGAACAAGGAGCAATGGTCTAAATTTACAGAGGGGAGGTTTAGATTGGATATTAGGAAAGACTATTTCACTAGGAGGTTGGAGAAGCACCAGAATGGGTTACCTACAGAGGTGGTAGAATCTCCATTCCTAGAGGTTTATAAGATCAGGTTTGACAAAGCCCTGGCTGGGATGATTTAGTTGGGATTGGTCCTGTTTTGAGCAGGGGGTTGGACTCAATGACCTCCTGAGGTCTCTTCCAACCCTATGATTCTGTGATACTATGAACTACAGACTTTATGAACAAAGGATGGATTAACCTCTCAATAAAAGGAGAGTGGGAACTACTGCTAACTTTACTTCCCCCAACATCACAACTTTCTTATGTGGAGTGCATTTTAACCAGATCACTATCATCTATGACTCTATATCCATGAAGCAGGCAGAGAGGACATTGCAGGCCACATTATCTGCCCATATAAATGGGCAACAACTCCATTAAAATAAAAGTTGACTGTGCTCATTTATACCAGCAGAGATCTTGGCCCACAATCCCCCAGGTCTGGCACACTTCTACCTCTCTTACTCTGTATCAATGTAATCAATTTCCTTTCTCCTTATCACATCAAATGACTTGTAGGCCCAAATCCTGTTGTGACGTTCATCCCGTGAAAGCCTATTGATATCAACTGGCCTGATTCACCACAGAGTACACATTGACTCCACTGTTTTGGATCGAATGACAGCAGTGTAAAATGAAGTATTGTTGTGGTGAACCATGGTCAGTGAGGTTGCCAAGTTTGTCTTTGTGTATATCTCTATTAAATCACTTTCCCTCAGTTCTTATGAGCTGTATAATGCTAGTTCAAATTTCACTGGGCCTTCCCAACCTCTCCTTTCTGTTTCACAAACCTGATAAATTCCCTCCTTTTTCAGGTGAGTTTCAATGCTTCTCCATTATATCTTATTCTCTGCCTATCATGATGTATTAAAATTTTAGAATCATATCTATCTTCTCAGAAATCTAGTATGAGAGCACAATTAAAACCAACCTTGTTTAGTCCTGTCTTTCTTGTGAAAAGAAATGTTTAATATTTTCAGTGTATAAGATATTATAACTAGCAATATATTACACGAAAGACTCATAAAATATCAGATAATTTATTATACCAGCTTGCAAATGGTACCTTTTTCATGATTAAATGATAGATGCCGTACTTTTTGAAGTACTTTCTCTAGCACTAAATCATAAAAAGGTACCATGTGCACTAGTAAGTGACAAGGCAATAATTACATACACATATTGAAATAGTAAAATATATTTGACAGAGGCTCTTCCATGTTAAATTTGGAAGAAACACAAAATGATATACAAATTTGAGAGGACAATTTCAGACATAGGTCAGTCAGGCATTTTGTACCACCTCAGGCTATGAACTCAAAGATTCAAACAGCACAGCTAGTGGGGGAAGGGGGAAGTAGGGATAGAAATTGAGCTTTTTTCCCCTCCAAATATTAAATTTTGTATTTGGAAATGTCATTAATATTTGAAAAAATTCAACCACATCTATTCCCAAATTAATCAAAACTGTAGAAATATAGAACAAAAAGATAATCCCTGCCCCAAAGAATTTACAATCCAGGTATAAAACAATAGATGGAAACAGTCTCCAAGGAGTAGCTGTGTTAGCCTGTAACTTTAAAAACAACTTGTAAAAAAATGAGTAGTCCAATGACACCTTTGAGACTAACGAATATCTATATCTATATCTATATCTATATCTATATCTATATCTATATCTATATCTATATCTATATATATAATCATGAGCTTTCCTGGGCAAAACCCACTTCCTCAGATGAGATGATCTTGAAGGTCTCATGGTCATCTCATCCGAAGAAGTGGGTTTTGCCCATGAAATCTCATGATGCGCTCTCTCTCTCTCTCTCTCTCTCTCTCTCTCTATGTTTGTTAATCTTTAAGGTGATACTAGACTACAAGATGGAAACAGACAAAGAAAAGATTCCAAGAACGAACAATGACAAACCGTGGAAACAAGTTCTTCAAAAGGTGGGATTCTTCTCCCTGAGCCTATACAGAACCAATGTTCTGGCATAATGTTCTACAGTGAAGGCTAATTTAGAACCTTGTTCATGGGTCCTTGCAATCAATAACCTCAGGTTCACAATCAAATTCTTTTTTGAGAAGTCATTCTCTGCCTATTTGAATTTCCCCAAAATGTGTAGTCTTTGTGTGTGTTACTAAACAGATGTTATATTTCATTCTAAAGGGAGAACATCAGCACTTTGCCAGTGATGAGGGTTTTATATTTATGTCTGAACCTAGATCTTTCCATTGAAAAGCTCCATATAAATGTAAGCTATTACTAATCATTTAGGGTACGTCTACACTGCATGCTTATTTCAAAATAAGCTATTTCAGAAGAAATACTCCGAAATAGCTTATTTCGAAATAGCACGTCTATATTACAGGGAGGCCTCAAAATTAGACCTAGGCAGGCTTCCCTAATGTGGACACGCTACCTTGATTTAGAGTCCCAGGAGGCACTGGGAAGTAATTACTCTGAATGGCCCTGGGGAAGAGCTATTTTGAAATATCTGCAGTGCAGCATCCACACTACTGCTATTCCGAAATAGCTACTTCAGAATGGGCTTTATTGCTTGTGGAAGGAGATTTACAGAAGTTGGAATAAACCGTCCATTGTTTTGAATTTATTTCGAAATAATGGAATTGCTGTGTAGACGTTTGCATTGTTATTTCGGAATAATAGCCGTTATTTCAAAATAATGCTGCTGTATAGATGCACCCTGAGTGAAATTATGAGCAGGTTATGGCTCAGGGTAGTTATTTTAGTGGTTGTGAAGTAACCATTTTAAACCAGATTCTATTATTTGCACACTTGTAATTCAGGACCATTCACAACTGCAGTCAATGTAGCTGCACTGGAATACAACAGTTTTGAAAAAGGAATGAGAAATGCATTGAGACTTATCTGCCCATACATTCAAGAGAACATCAAACTCAGCACACACCTTTACTCAGGAAAGTAGTAGACAGAATTTTGCTGCTTTTCTAAGAGAAGCAATACAATTAAAATAGGTAAGGAAAACACAATTAACATAATTGAACTGTCTCTTTGAAACAGAGCCTGTCAAAAAAAATTCCAAGAGTGTTGATGAGTACATGCAAGAATCTCAGGGGGGAGCAAATGTGTATTGTCTGAACTTCCTTGAACAAGGACTTTCTTGAAGAAGGGACGTTTTCTGATCCAGCAGGATGTATTCTGTAAGTAAGTCCACTAGATCCGCAAGAAGATAAGGTCAACATACAGTGAAAGGCAGCAGGTTGAAAAGGAGGTAGATTATAGTATACTTTAAACAACATTGACAGCTGAATGACTGCTATGAGGAAATCTAAGTGCTGCTATGTTAATTTCAGTGGAACGATGCAAGAGCTGCTAATTATCATTGGAAAAATAAAATACAGGGATCCATAGCACTGCAGTTTAGCACTACTTTAGGTTATAAAAGGGAAACAAGACAGCAATATTCCAGTTACCTGTAAGTACAGCTAATTGGAATTTTCATTTTTTTTTCAAATTTTGAATTTCAAACAAAACACAAAATTAAATATTTTATTAAATTATTCTGAAAAAAAAAAACCCACAAAAAACCCCTCATATGTACCTACAAAGATAAACTTAAAAATGAATCTAGAGTGGCAGGAAGAGGAACTGTAGTTTCCACAAACTGTGGAAAACTATGATTAACTAGTCAATTAGCCCGTCATAAGACGGGATTTTCAGGTCTCTCCTCCACATCGGTCTTCTCTCCTGAGCCTCCAGTCTCTCCCTCTCTCTCTCTCTCTCTCTCTCCTCCTACTGCCTCCCCCTTTCTCTCTCTCAGCTCTCCTCTGCCTCCTGCCTCTCTGTCTCTCTCTTTCTCTTCTCCTCCCCCTCCTGCCTCTCACTCGGGGGACCGCGGAGCCCAAACGGCCGTTTGGGCTCCACACTCCCTGTGCTGCTTGGGGAGCGCGGAGTCCAAACGGTCGCTTGCACCACTTGCTCCCACGCGGCGGCCTGGCTGAGCGGCACAGAAGTCAGCCGAGCGCCACGGCGGGAGGCGAAGGGGGGCCGGGTGGTGACGTTCACGGCCAGGGGGCGGGGCCTGGAGCCGCTGTCACACCGCATGTCACCGTCCTGCCCCCCTTCGCCTCCTGCCGTGGCGCTCGGCTGACTTCTGCGCCACTCAGCTGGGCCGCCGTGGGGGAGTAAGCGGCGCAAGCGGCCATTTGGGCCCCGCACACCCCATGCAGCACGGGCCGCCCAGAGGGAACAGCCAGCATTTCAGGCAACAGCACCCCCCAGAGGGAACAGCCAGCATTTCAGCATTACAGACTCTCAGACACTGGGCTACTATATATATGATGGGATGAAATGGGGGAAAAAAGAAAAAAAATCAGCTCAACACCAGACAACATTGTATAAAAATGAGAATCTATTAGTTTGCAGAATAATCTCTGAAGAGAATTGGTGGAAACCTTAATGCCCGAGTTCTTTAATAGTAGATGAAATTAATATCTTTGGAATGCACCAAAATGCACAATTCTGCACTGAGAGGGGTTGAAGTAAAGATTATCCTAGATATCTTTTCCATCTCTGATTCATATGGGTCTCCAATTTCTATGGTATACCTGCTAAAAACTTATAAAGGAGGTATGAAGTGCACAAGCAGGCATAAAAAGGGATGTTCAGGGTATATATAAAGTTCCATCTAATATGCCAAGATCTCCTTACATGATATACTTCAAATGGATGCTATAGTACCTTGACCACTGGATTCTCGATAGTGACAAAGTAGTGACAGCTGTGAAGTCCTGGATGGCTGCAAATCTGTGATAGAACACTCCCAGTTTATTGTGCATGGGGAAATTGAAACATATCCACAATCAATCATTATGTGGCATTTCCTCCTGAAATAAACAAAGTGTTTCCTACTCAGTCTGGCCCCAGAAGTCATATCTTCTGGATATAAGCTGGCTATTAGGAAGTTTAGACTCGAAATTAGGCAAAGGTTTCTAACCATCAGAGGAGTGAAGTTCTGGAACAGCCTTCCAAGGGAAGTAGTGGGGGCAAAAGACCTATCTGGCTTCAAGATAAAGCTAGATGGGTTTATGAAGGGGATGGTTTGATGCGGTAACATGATCTTGGCAATTAATTGACCTTTCACTATCAGTGGTAAATAGGCCAATGGTGGGAAGATAGGAGTTACTATAGAGAACTTTTTTCTGGGTGTCTGGTTGGTGAGTCTTGCCCACATACTCAGGGTTCAGCTGATCACCATATTTGGGGTCGGGAAGGAATTTTCCTCCAGGGTAGATTGGCAGAGGCCCTGGAGGTTTTTCGCCTTTCTCTGTAGCATGGGGCACGGGTCACTTGCAGGAGGATTCTCTGCATCTTGGGGTCTTTAAACCATCATTTGAGGACTTCAATATCTGAGATATAGGTGAGAGGATAATTCCAGGAGTGGGTGGGTGAGATTCTGTGGCCTGCATTGTGCAGGGGGTCATACTAGATGATCATAATGGTCCCTTCTGACCTTTAAGTCTATGAGTCTAAGTCATAGCTCATCAGGGTTTCTCCTAGACAATATTCTGCATCTTATTTGTGGAGTACCCCCTGGGAAGCACTGGCACCGCATTGAGTGGCATGACGTATTGAACAGCAATGTCGTGTCTGCAGCAAACTACTGTGTATACTTCTTGCTAAGGTTGTTTCCTTGCAACCAGCAACATATGAAATTAAAAAACACATGGAACTAGTGAAAGCAGGGACTTTAGAGGAGACTTGGTTCATTAAATTTGCTCACTTAGAAAAAGTATACTGGCTTATATACTGCAGATGATGGTTAAGATGGGGAAGGCTATTACCAAGGGACAGACCACCAGGCTGTGTCTACACTGGGCCACTTATTCCGGAAAAGCAGCCGCTTTTCCGGAATAAGCTGTGAGCTGTCTACACTGGCCCCTTGAATTTCCGGAAAAGCACTGACGATCTACTGTAAGAAATCAGCTGCTTTTCTGGAAAAACTATGCTGCTCCCGCCGGTAAAAGTCCTTTTTCCGGAAAACTGTTCCGAAAAGGGCCAGTGTAGACAGCCCAGCAGTCTTTTCTCAAAAAGCCCCGATCGCGAAAATGACGATCGGGGCTTTTTTCCTGAAAGGCGTCTACATTGGCCACGGACGCTTTTCCGGAAAAAGGGCTTTTCCGGAAAAGCATCCTGCCAATGTAGATGCTCTTTTTCCGGAAATACTTATAACGGAAAACTGTTCCGTTTTAAGCATTTCCGGAAAATCATGCCAGTGTAGACACAGCCCCAGTGTTTCATCTTTAATGAAAAGGTCACTTAGCCTTCATCTGAGATTTACTTCCCAGAATACTTGACTTCTTGTGAACTGGAAAAATGGCAAAATCAGCATTCAAATCATACCAAGAGGGAAATGGGATATTATGTAAGCAGGGGGGAAGGCTAGTAAAAACAGTGAGGAGCTAATTTTGTAACGTGTCTGAGCTGTATTCAGAGACGCTCACGGTTATTGGTTGGGGGATGAAGTGAATTTACGCTGGAGTTAGTTATTTTGGTCAGAGGCCTGGGCAAACTCATTCCCATACTTAGCACCCCATAATCTCAAGTGAGTAGCTTTGATTTTAATAACCAGGCAACTAACAGGGACTCTTTGTTCCTATGGCATGGTTATGCCCCTGTGCGGAGGCCTGGGAGAGGATACAGAAGTATAATCCTACCCTAAATTTCCCCTTGGTGGGGGAATTCTCTAAGAGCTGGTAAGTTAATACTATGGCTTATTAGTGCCATTGGAATCTTGTAAACCAGCAACAGAGGAGCAGAAGACCTGGACCAGAGAGCTGAAAGCAAGGAGCTAAAGCATATTGAGGAGAAGGAGCAAGGTTTGGGGCTGATTTCTAAGGACCAGATTCGGCTATCCTTACTCATTTTGAGTAGTACCTTCTTCCATGACCAGTTCTACTGAAATAAATAGAACTTCTTGTATATGGAAGTGTGACACTTGGAATAAATATGTATGAATCTATCCCTATGTTGTTTGATGTGGTCTCTGTGTTTGGGATGTCTGTCCTCATCACCATTATTATGTTCTTCATGATAAAGAGGATTCAAGACTCATCTTGGTCAGCATCTAAGGAGTCTGTGCTGAAGAAAGTCACAGCATCGCTTCTCTCTAGTGCAATGTGAAGCATATCTCCAGAGGTTCTTTCTCCCTTTTCTGGCAGTAACACAAGACAGCTTGTTTGCAGGATAGCCAATTAAAATTAATACTACAAAAAGGCTTATGAGTCACTGTAGGCCACTGTTTGACTGTGCTGCAAAACCATGCCCAAAGGTCGCTGTGGAAAAATATTTCTATTGTCCAAGTTCATTCCTTGGCCCTGTTCCATAGTATGGTTCTCCCCAAAATAAAATTATCCTAGACAAGAGCCACAAAATACCTGACATTCAAACTGAGGAGAAAAGAGACTAAGAAACAGTGAGTGACCCTGGAATAGTGAAAGATCCATATTTCCTGGAACAGAGTGTTCTTAAACATAAAACTTTTGCAAATGTTGACACTGATAGTTGATTGGAGAAGCCGAGGGTTTGGGTATTTAAGTTGTTTTATTCACAGGAGTAAAAGAAAACTCAGTTTATGCCTTTAAGAAAATAAATTGGAATTATATTGTCAAGGATGTTTTGCCTATTACCTGAAATGACCAATGTGAAATCCTATGATTTCAAGTCTGGTCTAACTATGGCAGATGACAACAAGCCAATAGAAGCTCCTTTTGGCCGTTCCGTTGGAATCAATAGTATTTTACTGGAGTGAAAAAACAACTTGTCATGCCAGCAACTGAAGAAATTATGTCAATGAAATTAAACTCTTTTTTTCCAGCAAGAGGGTTTGCTGGAAATGTTAAGGTGCTAGTGGTCAGGAAAACTGCTGCTTCCCAATTCAATTCACCAGGGCCACCAAACCAGAACTGATTTTAGTCACTACAAATTTGGGCTGGATTCTTCTAACAGTTAAAGTTTCTTTGTAGCATCACTAGACCTTTTGATACATTGTTCTGAAGGGGACAGGATGCAACGCAGAGTCCTGGCCCAGAGTACTCCACGATCATGCACTTTGCCAGAGGAGCACATCCCTTATTGAAGAACCATGTTCCAGAACTTCAGATTTCATTTTTTTAACCATATCATAGAGCTGAAGAAAAGTGTCTTAACACGAGTGTGGGAATAAACAAGTTTCCAGAAAGGAACCTGGGACGCAGATGGTGTGGAGGGATAGAGATTACACAGAAAGAAATTATCGTCTCAGTGCAGAAAATGTTTTGGTAGGGCTGGGCACTATTAGGTTTCATTCTTTGGGTTTCATCACATTTGGCATAAACAGGTGTTCCTTCATGGAAGTCAATGGAGTTTCACCTGCCAGTGATGAATTCAGCCTTCCATTTTAATCCAGCATTTGTTTTCTTTACATTTGAATACATATCCTAAACATCCGAACCTAACACTCATAGCATGAATTTTTCAGGATTTAGTTAGGGCTTATCTACACAGGGACACTCAGAAAAGTTCATGAACATTAACTAAAGGTGTTCATTAGAAGTGGATTAGTTAAACTATGAAATCCCTAAAAACAACAAATGGTCTGATAGCACTTTATAGACTAACAAAACATGTAGATGGTATCATGAGCTTTCGTGGGCACAGCCCACTTCTTCAGTGACCAGAGTTATGAGTAGGGGATTTGAAAACTCGAAATAAATAGAAGGGAAGGGGGGGGGGAAGGGAAGAGAATGATGCTCTGTCTCCTCTTCCCCCCGCCCGCGTGCAGACAGTACAGAAATCCCTTTGCAGACAGTTCTTCAGAATTAAAGTAGCCTTAATTCAGTTTGAATTCACATCCAGTGCAACTTGAATTAACCGAAATGAAAGCTACTTTAAATCTGAATGAGGGCTGCTCACATAGTTTATTGAAGTTTATTTTATCCATTTCAAATGCACAATAGTTAATGCTGATTATTTTTCCTGGATATTCCTTTGTAGATCATCCCTTAGTGTATCTATAGTTTTGAATTCTGCAACTTCCATAAATGATAGACATTCTGAGATGCATAAATGTGGGTCTGTAATAATTAACAATAGATGCAATAATGTTCAGCGTTGTCACAATTCAGGAAATGACATACATACATTGAAAATAACATTACCACACTTGGCTGATGTCCAGATTGGCTTTTTTTGATTGACCTGCATGAAATGATTTAAAATCCAATTTGCAAAACTAATATTCATGTTCCATTTTTGGTTATGAAATGCTACAGTATACAAAGAATCCAATAAAATTATATTTTTGCTATATAAGATTTTATTATACAGTCTTTTATTTTACTTTTGCACATTGCAGAAGGAGATAAATCAGTTTGTTCCAATAACAACAGCTATTCAATCACACACGTTATAGCCTCATGCTCGAGAATACTAATTCTAACTGCTAGTTTCAAAGTGTCAAATCTCAGGTGATTACTTTTCCAATATTTATTTTCAGAGGACCTTTTCTAAAGACTGTTGCACGTAAATATATATGTGTCAACAGCTCAACATAAACTATGCCTCAAAACCATTTATCTCTGCTTGTTGAGATTTTTTTTGTTGATAATGTTTCATGTTCAATTTTTCACATGGACTCCTTATAATGCAGCCCCTTCAACAGCAGACAATAAAGTTATGGTCTTTATGGCATAATTTTGCATACTTTTTAAACTGGCAGTCTCTTTACGATGGATTTTGTCAAAAACAGTTGCTACCAAATATTTCTCCCTGAACAGAGAGAATGGGGAAACAGTATGAATCAGAGAAACGTAGGTAAGTTTATTTGCATTGCTCACTGACTGTGTAAAAATGAAATTATTTTCTGTCAGCACAATTATCCTCCAATAAGATTTGCACACCAGCAGACAATGTCTGAATTATATTGAACTTCATGAAGCCCTGGACTAGAATTTAGGAGACCTGGATTTAGTTCTGGCCTCTGTCACAAACTCCCTTTGTGAACCTGCACAAGTCATTTGTTATTCCATGCCTCAGTTCTCCCTCTCGAAAATGGAGAAAATAATTTCTTTACCCTACTTCCGTCTCTTTGAATTGTAAGCTGTGCAGGGAAGATTCACAAATTTCAAGGCCAGGAGGGATATTTGTGGTCATCTAAACTGGCCTCCTGTATAGCAAAGACCACAGAATTTCCCCAAACTAATTCCTGTCTCTTACGCTGCACTTGTACAGCATCTAGTACAGCAGCGGGCAATAATATTTGCAGGGGGAACTTCACAAATGTTAGTATGTGGTCATGGATCAGATCCAGGCCCCCCGGGAGAGGTGGGACCTCTGGCAGAACGGATGGGGCTGAGGGCTTCAGAGCGAAAGAGTGTGTGTGAAAGAGAGACACTTTGTGTGTGAGACAGACTTTATGACACAGATTGAGTGTGTATGGCACAGAGACGGGGTGTGTGTGTGGCAGTGGAAGTGATTATGTGTGTGTGTGGCACAGACTGGGTGTGTGTGCTGGGTAAGCTTCTGAGAGAAGCCGCACTCTATCTTTTTAAGGGAAATCTGTCCTACTCTGTTGTCTCCTCCCACCCCCATTCTGCACTCCTCTGAGTCACAAGTTTCAGACTGGAGCAGCTTTGCTGACTGTGTGTCTCCATCTAGGACCCCTGCTATACAGTGCTGACTTTAACACTTCCCTCTCCCCTCTACCTCCCATCCCTTTGCACTGCTAGCAGGAGAATCCTGGGAGCAGCTCAGCTGCAAGACGTAGCAAGGTAGGGGGAGGGACAGCTGAACACACACTGCCGGCTGTCCGGTGTAAGTATGCACCTCTCCTAATCAGCTGGGCAGACCAGAGAGAAATGCTTGGTGGGCCAGATCTGGCCCCAAAGCCTGAGTTTGCCCACTCCTGAGCTAGCATGATCTGGATGTTACAGAGGAATCTGTAAAGCAGCTGTGGGGAACCTTTTTTGGGTTGGGGCTGCTGACCTCCAGAAAACTCAGTTCAGGGCTGCACACAAGTGAGAAGCAAAAAAAAAAAAAAAAAAAAAAAATCCTCACTGACGTCTGACATGGCCTCTGACTGAGAAAGAGAAAGACATTTCCCAGGCTAGTAGATTTTGTGTGCTCCAGCCCCACAGCGGGAGGGGGAAGGGGCTGGAGCGCCATTGCAGGCTTCCCAATGATGGTGGGGGGGAGCCCTGAGCCTCAGGGCTCAGATCCAGGCAAGCCGGGGGCAGGCTTAGGTTCCCCACCCTGTATAAAGCTTTATAACCTCTCTACATGACTGAAGTTATTCCAAAGTAGACATCTCTTCCTGATTTTCTCTCTAATCTCTTCAGGGTCTGAAGCAGAAAGTTAATAGTCCTTATATTTTTGCTAGCTCATGGTAATTTCATAAACTATTCTTATTCATATACCTGTGCTGTGCTTTTTAAAATCTTACCATTCCCTTTGTCAATATCCTGCAACAATGAGTTCCGGGAGTTAAACACAGATGATTTCTTTCAGTTCTGTATGAAAGGTGTAAGAAAAAATGCTATATTTTAAATAACAGCATTCGTTCTTCCCATAAAATGGAAAAGGTTAAACAGAGCAAGTGGCTTACATGAGTGTACCCACAAACATTTCATAGCAATACTACAAGTGAAATTATCCTCTGGTGCTAACATGCCCCGCACTATGACTTCAGTATAAATTAAGACTTGCAAGGGGGTTCCTCGGGGATCTCCACATGCTCCTGCAAACTGCACAGCCACTGTGCTGGCCTTGTCTAGGCTACCGTCCAATGAGGCTAAGCAGGATGAAAACATGGTAGGATCCATTATTGTAGGTGCAATCACAACAGCATAGTGTATGATTCCAGACCAGTGAAGCCACTGGGAGCTTTGTCATTGATGTCAATGGGTGCAAGATCTCTTCTGTTGTTACATCATGGGTTTGAATACAGACTTTATATTAGTGGGCTAGATTTAGGCTCTGCAGTGACCTCCCTGCTCTCTGTACATTCTTCCTGCATAAAACTTCAATGAATGTCATTCCATAGGAATTGTTTTCACCTTTAACAGGGTGGAAAACTGGAAGCCAGCTGGGGATTTTGACTGCACAATTCCTGTTATATCCATAGCATACAAATTAGAGAAGTCAGATAAAAACGTAAATACGTTTGCTGGAAAGTTGCAATCTACCACTATTTTGTTTCTTAGAATTTGGCCTAGTAACACATAAGCACCCAAAACCACAGGCATAGAACACAGGTTGAACCCTAAAACAGAGAAGTCCTACTGTGACGGGGCAGCGCCCGGCCCGGCCGCGCCCCGCACTCCTGCCGGGTCCGGAGCTCAGGGGAGAAGCCCGGAGGCACGGCCGCCGCAGCAGCAACGCCGCCATGGCCGGGCGCGGGCGTGGAGGTCGGGAAGACAGGCGCGGCGCCGGCGGATGACGTCATTGACGTCTCCGCGCCGGGGGCGGCACCCCCAGACGCCGAGGACGTGGCGCGGAGGCGGGGCAGGCAGCCCGCGGCGGGGGATTCAAAGGGGGGCGAGGAGGGAAGACAGGAGGGGAGCGGAGGGACGGAGGTGGCCAGGGACAGCCAGACCGGGTAAGGAGACCCCGGGCCGGGAGAGGAAGAAGTGACCCAGGGCGGGGCCGCGGAACCCGAGAGCGGGGGGTTTGGGGCCAGATACCCCCCCCGCTGAGTGAGGACACTTACCTCACCTTAGGGCCCTGGGTCGGGGTCCGGAGCGAGGGTGGGCCCGGACCCCCTTCCCCTCCCTCCTGCTGTGTGCGAAGCGGGAACAAGAGGGCGGCCACAGCTGGTGACCCGTCCGGCAACGGATTAACCAGGGCAACCCCTGACACGTGGTGGAGAATGTGGGTACGTCCCGAACCCCGTAGGTAGAAGGGGTCGGTAAGAAAGAGGGAGAGACTTGAATTCCCCTCATTAACGTATACTTGATCTCCAAGGGAAAATGGAGGTCACGAAAGTGCTGGAATGGCTGGTGGAGAACCAGAAACAGCAGCAGCACCAACAAACACAGGTCCTGGAGCAGATATTGACGAGGCTCCAGGAACAACAAGCACAGATGGTGCGGGAGCTCCGAGAGACGGCACCGGTCGTGGGAGGGAGCACCTACCCCGACACGGGGGAGGAAGGAACGGTCGTGGGGACCCAGCTCCCGATTCGCCTCACAAAGCTGGGACCCGAAGACGACCCCGAAGCATTTCTAGTGACTTTCGAGCGGGTGGCCACGGCTGCTCGATGGCCCCAGGACCACTGGGCTACCCTCCTCGCCCCTTACCTGTCCGGACCGGCGCAAATAGCCTACCGGGGGATGTCCGCTAGGGATGCTTTGTGCTATTACAAGGTAAAGGAGGCCATCCTGGACCAGATTGGAGTCTCCCCCGAAATGCACCGACGGCGGTTCCGAGAGTCGCGATACGACCCGCAGGAACGCCCCCGCGCCGTGGCTCAGAGGGTCAGGGAAGCCGGGATGCGGTGGTTGGAGCCCGAGGGGAAGTCGGGAACCCAAGTGGCGGAAGCCGTCATCCTGGAGCAGTACCTTCGGATACTACCCACCGAAGGACAGCAGTGGGTACGGCGCCACTTGCCTGAGTCACTGGAGGAAGCAGTGGGCCTTTTAGAGCGCTTCCTCGCTGCCGAGGAGGAAGCCGGGAAGAAGCCGGTGACGGCTTCGAAAGAAAGTAAGAAGGGGGCAGGGGAGACCCCCCCGCCAACCGGAGCGATCGGGCGGCCAGGCTACGGGAGGAGGGTCCCGCCTGGCTCCGCCCCAGAGAGGAGACTAGCCCCTAGGTGGAGCCGGCCAGAGGAGACCGGGGGAACCGCCCGGGGCCGGGAGCGAGCCCCAGAGCCGAGGAAGGAGTCCGAGGCGCCTGCTATCAATGCGGGCAGGAGGGCCATTTCAAGAAGGACTGCCCCATGATGGATTGCACGTTCGGCCAGGGCAGGCCAGGAAAGGTAATCCCATCGAGGGGGAGAGACGGGCAGATCGTGCGAGAGGTACAGGTCAATGGCCGGCGGGTAGTGGCGGTACTAGACTCAGGGTGCGGGCAAACCCTGGTACGGGCGGACCTAATCCGTCCCGCGGAAGCCAAGGGGCCCCCCGATTTTTATGCGGTGCGTTCATGGGGACGTACACGCCTACCCCACAACGTGGGTGACAATCCAGGACGGAGAGCAAGAGGGGAGGTGTGAGGTGGCGATCGCCCCTCGGCTAGCCTACCCCGTCCTGCTCGGCCGGAACTGGGTAGGTCTGGCCCGGCTGCTGCGGGGCTGGGGAGAGGCGCAGGAGGGGCCACGGGGGCAAACTCTAAAACGGCCCAGTCTAGCGGCCCACGGGGAGCAGGTAGGGGGGCCAGGCGGCCCGACGGACCCGGACCGGACCAACCCGGGGGCTACCCTGCACCTGGAGATGGACGAGGGGGACTTCCTCACCCTGCAGCGGGACGACCCCACGCTCCAACACGCCTGGGCGCAGGTACGAGACGGAAATGGGGCGCAGAGCCCGGGGAGCTAGGGCCCACCCACAGGGCCCCGGTTTGAAGTGCGTCTTGGACCGACTATATCGAGTGGTACCGGGACCGGGGATGGGGAGCTATGCCAATTGTTGGTACCCCAGCCATACCGGTGGAAGGTGTTGGAGTTGGCGACGACCACACTTGGGCGGGCCATTTGGGGCGGAGAAAACCCAGCAGCGGATCTTGCAAAGGTTTTTCTGGCCCGGCATCTACCGCGAGATCAAAGACTTCTGCGACTCCTGTGCCCAGTGTCAAAAGACGCCATCGCACCGGGTCCCACCGCACCCCTCATCCCCTGCCAGTCGTGGGAACCCTGCTCGAAAGGGTGGCGCTGGATCTGGTAGGACCTCGAGAAGTCCAGCCGGGGCCACACTCACATTTTAGTTCTCGTAGACTATGCAACCAGGTACCCGAGGCGGTCCCGCTGAGGAAGACCACGCCCAAGCGATTGCGGAAGAACTAGTGAAAATATTCTCGCGAGTGGGGCTACCAAGGAGCTGCTAACGGACCAGGGGCCGAACCTGACCTCCAAGGTGATGACGGAATTGTGTAAAATGCTCCAAATAAGAAAGATCCGGACCTCCGTGTACCACCCCCAGACCGATGGGCTCGTGGAACGGTTTAACCGAACGCTGAAAGGTATGCTACGCCGGTTCGCGACTAGGGATCCCCGAGGGTGGGACAAGCTACTCCCGGCCCTGATGTTCGCCATCCGGGAAGTGCCGCAGGCTTCCCTAGGATATTCACCCTTTGAACTGATGTATGGGAGACGCTCGGGGATCCTGGACCTAGTAAAGGAAGGATGGGAGTCACAAACCTCCCCAGCCTTGGGAACCGCCCATTACGTGGAGAACCTGCGGCGAAACCTAGGGGCCCTGGCCGGGTGGGCGAAAGACAATCTCCTCCGGGCCCAAGAAGGGCAGCGAGCCCGACATGATCAAAAGGCCGAGGCCCGTACCTTCGCGCCCGGGGACCAGGTATTGCTGCTACTCCCCGAGGGGGATTCCAAACTGATGGCTCGGTGGCAAGGGCCCTTTAGGGTGACCCGGAAAGTGGGGCCCGTGGACTATGAAGTCCTGATAAATAAGGCTCGGAAGGAAACGCAGATATACCATGTAAATCTCTTGAAAAGGTGGAGACCCCGGGACGCCCTCCTGATCGAGCCACGGGCCACCGACATAGAGTTCGGGCCATGGGGGGACCCCGAGATAGGGCCGGAGGGGGCCCGCATAGGGGAGAAATTATCCGAAGAGCAGAAAAGTCAACTAAATCAGGTGTTACAACAATTCCAGCACGTATTGACGAGCCGCCCAGGGCAGACAACAGTGACGTACCACGAAATCACAACCGAACCGGGGAAGGTAATACGGGACAGTTTACGACCCCTTCCCCGTAAACTCTGGGACACGGTAAAACAGGAGCTGAAGGTGATGCAAGAATGGGGGGTGATAGAAGAGTCCCATAGCGATTGGAGGAGCCCAATCGTGCTAGTCCCGAAAACCGACGGGTCAACCCGGTTCTGTATAGACTTCCGGAAAGTCAACGCCATATCCCGCTTTGACGCATATCCGATGCCCCGGATAGATGAATTATTAGAGCGGGTGGGGCGAGCCGGGTACCTGTCCACCATAGACCTAACCAAAGGGTACTGGCAGATCCCACTGGCCCCCGAAGCCCAAGCCAAGACAGCCTTCGCGACTCCGTTCGGCCTATACCAGTTTACTAAAATGCCTTTTGGCCTACATGGCGCGGCCGCGACCTTTCAGAGGCTGATGAACCGAGTGCTGAGGGAGCACCAAGAATACGCCGCAGCTTACATAGATGACATCATCATCTTCAGCGGAACGTGGGACCAACACCTGCGTACATCGCGCGGTACTCGGAGCGCCCGAGAAGCCGGATTGACGGCGAACCCCAAGAAATGCCAGTTCGGAAAGTCCGAAGTGTCTTACCTAGGGTACACGGTAGGCCGAGGACAACTGAAACCACTGGTGGACAAGGTATGGGCGGTGCGGGATTACCCCGCCCCCACGACGAAAAGGCAAGTACGACAGTTCTTAGGGTTGGCAGGATACTATAGAAGGTTCGTGGCAAATTTCGCATCACTAGCTGCGCCTCACGGACCTTACGCCAGAAAGAACAACCCCAGAGGGTAAGATGGACACCGCTGCGAAGCCTTTAAGCAGCTCAAGCAGCGGCTCGTAACCGCCCCAGTACTGTCACAACCCGACTTTAGAAAACCTTTCATTTTGCAGACAGACGCCTCAGAGACAGGGGTGGGGGCCGTGTTGGCCCAGGAGGAAGGGGGGGAAGAGCACCCTATCTTATACTTGAGCAGGAAACTCTTCCCCAGAGAAAAAGGGTACGCGACTATTGAAAAGGAAGCCCTAGCAGTGAAATGGGCCATTGATGCTCTCCGGTACTTTCTCCTAGGAGACAGGTTCACGCTGGTAACGGACCACGCGCCCCTCCAATGGATCCGCACGATGAAGGAAACGAACCCCCGGATACTACGCTGGTACCTGAGCCTCCAACCATACAAGTTCGAAATAAAACATCGGCCTGGTACCGCTAATGCGAACGCTGACAGTTTGTCCCGAATACCGGAACGAGTGGGCGAAGGGGCGGCAAGTATAGGGGAGTTTAAGGGGGGAGGTGTGTGACGGGGCAGCGCCCGGCCCGGCCGCGCCGCACTCCTGCCGGGTCCGGAGCTCAGGGAGAAGCCCGAGGCACGGCCGCCGGCAGCAACGCCGCTGGGCGGCCGGGCGCGGGCGTAAGTCGGGAAGACAGGCCGCGGCGCCGGCGGATGACGTCATTGATGTCTCCGCGCCGGGGGCGGCACCCCCAGACGCCGAGGACGTGGCGCGGAGGCGGGGCAGGCGGCCCGCGGCCGGGGATTCAAAGGGGGGCGAGGAGGGAAGACAGGAGGGAGCGGAGGGACGGAGGTGGCCAGGGACGGCCAGACCGGGTAAGGAGACCCCGGGCCGGGAGAGGAAGAAGTGACCCAGGGCGGGGCCGCGGAACCCGAGAGCGGGGGGTTTGGGGCCAGATACCCCCCCCGCTGAGTGAGGACACTTACCTCACCTTAGGGCCCTGGGTCGGGGTCCGGAGCGAGGGTGGGCCCGGAACCCCTTCCCCTCCCTCCTGCTGTGTGCGAAGCGGGAACAAGAGGGCGGCCACAGCTGGTGACCCGTCCGGCAACGGATTAACCAGGGCAACCCCTGACACCTACTCAACCTGCCAGCCTTACGCATGGCTGGCTCTCTGCAAAACTGACAGTGATTACACACTTCCCAACAAATTCCTCTAGCCTGCAATCAGCATGAGGAAACCACTTACAAAGTCAAGTGATGGACTGTAATTTTAACCCAGTTTCAATACATCACAATCCCCATTAATTTTAAGGGTAATTAGGTGTTTCATTCCCTTAGACAGATTTGAAAAATCCATACCCGGGCACTGTGATTCAGCTTAGAACTGGTTGGAACAGGTCTGGATACATGCATTCATCATAATATGATGTTTCATCAACACTAAAAACTCTTTTCAGAGATGTATCAGTTTTGAAGAGGGTGTTTTGGGTTGTTTTTTTTTGTCAGACAGCTTTTTAAAGTCTATGGCTCTGGCATCAGAGAGAGGGAAAGAGAGAGAGAGGGAGGCAGAGATAGAAAGAGTATGATGAAAAAACTGCCCTTTTTGACAATAGGACGGATGTTTCAACACAATTCATTTTCACAAAAAGATGAGAAAGGTTTTGTGTGTGTTGCAATACGGAATAAAAACAGATATTGAAACCTTGAAGCATGCCCATGCAGACCTGCCTATGGGGGGAGGAACAAAGGGAGAAATTGCCCTAGGGCCTGCCAATTCTACTAGCAGCAAATATTTCCAATGGCTGTTAGCGGGACACTGTATGGGGAGTGTGCTGAGTAATGACACAGCATTCTTTCCTGGCTGTTGGGTCTTGCTCTCAGGCTCATGGTTTAACTGATCACCAATTTTTGGTCAGGAAGGAATTTTTTCCCCTGAATAGTATTGCCGAACACCCTGGGCGTCTTTTTGCCTTCCTCTAGGCTATGGGCTATGGATCATAGAACCACAGAATCACAGAACACTAGAATTGGACGGGACCCTGAAACATCATCAAGTCCAGTCCCTTGCCCTCATGGCAGGACCGAGGACCATCTAGACCATCCCTGACAAGTGTCTATCCAACCTGCTCTTAAATATCTCCAGTGATGAAGATTCCACAACCTCCCTTCACAATTTATTCTAGTGTTTAACCACCCTGCCAGTTAGAAAGTGTTTCCTAATGTCCAACTTAAACCTCCCTTCCTGCAATTTAAGCCCATTGCTTCTTGTTCTATCCTCCGAAGTCAAGGACAATTTTTCTCCCTCCTCCTTGTAACACCCTTTTAGGTACTTGAAAACTGCTAGCATGTCCCCTTCAGTCTTCTCTTTTCTAAATTAAACAACCCCCTTGGGGGATGGGGTGCAATGGAAAGGAGAGGGCAGGACTGTGCTAGGAAGGGGCAGGTCTTGAGGGATGGGACGCACCCCACCTCCCCTGGGGCTGCCGGAACTCCTGGGCTGGATTGCAAATATGGTCCATCCCATAGATGGCCTGCAGGCCGTGAGTTTGAGATCCCTGCTTTAAATCACAATTTTAGGACTTCAATAACTCAGCCAAAGGCTGTGGGCCCATTAAAGGTGTGGATGGGAGAAGATCTGTGGCCTGCAATATGCAGGAGGTCAGACTATGGTCCCCTCTGCACTTAATGTCTTTCCATCTCTGAGCTTCCAGACTACTCAGCCAGTCAGAATGCCTCATCAGCAGAAGCTGATCCACTAAAGGATATTACCTCACTTGCCTTGTTTCTCTACTATCCTGGGACTGGCAGGATTACAACTACACTTCTTACAAAACCCCATGTTATATTTTGGCAGATAGCTGAAGGCCCAATAGGAATGTGTACATTGTCATTCGCACATGCTGATATCTCTGACAAAAGACAGTCTCCCTTTTCTGCAGAAACATACCAGGCTTGGGAAACCTCATTCCTTAGCAATAAACTAGAGAGAAATGTTGTCACCAGGATGGATTAAGGGGTTTGACTAAACGAATTTCCTTGCCAAAAGAAGCCTTGAACCGTAGATCATCCAAACCATTTCCTTGGCAGATGGACTCATTGTATGTGACAGGACACTGCTCCTCAGGATGGATTTAGCAGGTTCCTCAAAATTCATTCCATTTGTAGAAAGAGGTTGGGGTTTGTTTTTTTTTGGCATGACAGCTAAAGCTCCCCACATAAGACCATTTTGAAGAAATTGGTGGATGCTGTTTGCTGTGGCTGTTTACATCGTGCGAGAGAACATGCTGTTGACTGTACCTTTAAGGGAGAAATGATCGGGAGAACCTCTGTGCATGCACCTGAGGATGCTTGTGACATTCATGACACTGGCATGCCTGTGATCTCTTTAAATGATAGTGTTGGTGCAAACACTGGGTTGACAACGCTCGAAGCTGAAGTCCACTGGTTATGCATAAGATACTGGACAGCACAGGCAGCATCAGCGAAAGCTTTTGCATTACCATGTGCTTCACCTGTGACTACAGGGTCAAATTCTAGAGGCGAGAGAGCAGTTTAGTCCCTGTGCTCACTGAGCCCTATTTCCCTTTCATAGAACTATCCACCAAGGTACCCATTGTGGGCAGTTATGAGGATGTGCTGTACAAAAAGAGAAACTGGACTGAAACCCCACTAGTTCATTTCATATAGAGTACTGTACCCCTGTCAGTCAATGGCGTGTATGATGGATTTGCTGTGTATCTAGACCTTGTCTGAAGATACTGGATCATTGCTTTAGCTGCAAGTCAGTGGCATTATACTGATGTTTAGTATCCCGACTTCCAGAAGTAGAAGAATGTAGCATTACAGGTGAAACCTCTCTAGTCTAGCACACTCTGGTCTGGAATATCCATCGTCCGGAATTATTTTAGTTAGCCAGATGTCCACTTTTCATAGGTGTGGCCAAGTTTCCCGTGGTCCCATAAAGTTTGTTGACAGCCACCAGTTCTGGCTCTCAGTGTTCTGTGCTGTTATTTAGATCTAATTTCTCCCGAAACGTCCTCTAACAGCCCAGTAAGCAGTGGAAGCGTTGAAATGCTGCTAGACAATATTGAGCTCCTGTGGTCTAGTAAATTCTCTGGTTCAGAACCGGTCACCTGTATTACAAGACAAGAGGCAGAAAGAAATTCTGCTTTTTGTTTTAACTCTCAGCATTCCAAGAATAGATTGTAGCACAGGGTTCCCATTTGATACATAAATACTATGCCAATACAAGTCCAACAAAGGAAGAGAATATGGAGCAATAACAATAATAATACCTAATCCAGAGCACTGTCCATTCGACAACGCTGCTGTCCAGTTACATTATAAATAAATCAAGACAGTGGTGAGAGCACAAGACAGAGAGTGATGAGATTTGGGTTCTATTCCTAGTTCGGCATCTGGCATGCTCGGTGATCTCATGTAAATCACAGCACCACTTTGTGCCTCAGTTTCTCCATCTGCAAAAAGGGAATACTGGTACTGACCTACTTTGTACAGTGCTTTGAGAGCTACTGTATACACGTGCTGTAGAAGAGATAGGTCATCAGTGCACTTAAATCCTCATAGAAACTGAGGTATCCTTTCCTACTTTAGTTTTTCCTTCCCCCTCACCCCCCCTTCAGAGCACCACTGCCTAGTGACAGATTTGTAAGTGTGGGTGGTGAGGTTGAAGATCAGTAATCTTCTGTCTCCATGGAAAAAACAGAAATGGATAATGTTGGTGAACCCACTTCCACCTTCTTGCTCGGCAGCTATAATCTTTCCTCAGATGATAAATTCAGTAATAATACTCGAAAGCCCATTCAAATGGAAATTACTAAATGCATACAATTTTAGTCTTATCCATAATTATTGACTTGTGTACTGTACACCTCATTGAGAAAGGAATATATAGAAGAATAACTGCACATATGCCATATCTTTATCCTTTGCAAAGTTTTCCGTGAGAATTAAATATGTGATTACAGAGCACTCACAATTCCTCACAGATGCTATTATTACTCTTTTTATTTAAGTAGTGCTGACAGCCAATCAACCAGGGAGGCAGGAGGAGAGAGGTTATTTTACTTCTATATTTGGCACTGGTGCAATTGCTGCTGCTGGAATACTGGGTCCAGTTCTTGAGTCCTCCATTCAGGAAGGATGTTAGAAAAAAGGAGAGAGGGTTCAGAGAAATGTGATGAGAAAACAACTGTCATATCAAGAACCACAGCTGGTGGACTGGAAGTAGGTTTGGAGCACCGTCTGTCGCCAGATGTAACATTGGATCGTCCCCCCAGCCTGGCTTTCTGTAAGTGGGAAATGTGAGCCACAGTCTGCAAAACCACACCAGGGTCTGAGTAGAGGCATCTGTGGTCAAGTGGTCTGTCTGGTGCAGGTAGAGGAGACAGGAGCAGTGTTGTCACAGGTACCGAGGCCCCTCCTAGTTATCCTGCTTATGCTAGGACTACCTCTTACAAACTTCCTCTCAAACTCTCCAGAGGCTAATCAAAGGTGACCAAGGGAACAGAGGCTCAAACACTCCCAGACACACAATCCCAATTAACACAGTAACTAAAATAGCTGAAATCACCTATAACAGAAGAAAATGGAAAGAAACAGTCAAGCAAACTTACTCATCCCCAAGTTAGTACTTATGCCCTGTTCATTCAGCAGGGGGATCTCCGTCTCTCCCTCTCAAACTCCCCTGTTACGGAAATCTATGCAGCTCTATGATCTTGAGCAATTCTCTTCACTCAGCTGTGCCTCTGTTTCTCTTCTTGCCACGATCATCTTGTCTAATTCAGTTGCATGCTTTGCAATGTGTCGGTCCATAGCAGAGTCAGGCTTGTCTCCACTTTCCAGGAGATCGATGCTGCAGAGATCAATTTCCCAGGGTTCAAATTAGCGGGTCTTGTTAGAACCCACTAAATCAACTGCTGACGGCACCTTCGTCAATTCTGGTACTCCACAGGGTTGCAAGGAGTAATGGAAGTTGACAGGAGAGTTTCTCTCATCAACCTCTTGCAGAGGGGACACCGTGAAAGTGCAACCTATTCACGGAGCTGGAGTTGTATATCTTAGATTGACTTTTTTCCCTTGTGTAGGCCTGGCTTCAGGTCTAGAGATTTGGTTTCCAAAAACCACACCCATGCTACTGCACTGCTTTGATATACACCATATTGTAGGTGATGCAATGTCTTAAAATCAGTGACTTTTCGATAAGTTGGGGCCAGCTCCTCAGAGGGGATAAACGAACACACTTCTGTTGAGGTCCATGGAGCTGTGTATTGCTCACTACAATGGGGGCCTGTTCTTGGTCCTGACCTTGGCATCTAGACACTGTTGTAATACAATGACAATAATAGTAGAGCTGCAGTAATCAGATAGGTTGAACACTGCACTGGTGCTTCAGTAAGGGATATATAGTCAAGATTTCCTTCCACAATAAATCTTTCCCACCAGGATCTTTGATGTAATGGAACAAAGCCAAAGAATAGAAAAGAAACCTTTCATGTGGTGAGTGAAACATGTTGACATCTTGTTTCATGAGGAGTAGCATAAAAGCAGATTTGACAGAAAAAAAAAAAGCATGTTTGATATTCCTTACATGTTAGACTCATAATATCTGTTCAAACCATTTCAGCCCCAAGTGACAGTTTAAAGGATAGACGGGATTGAATTGGCAGGAATGAGCGGTGTGAATCTAACGTTATCACTCAGCTGGACTGCTTTGTGCAGTAGAACATCATACAACTTTTCAAAACCTTCTCTGATTTTGTTTTGTTTTAGATTCTCTTCTGTGTAGTAAAATTAGCGAGCAGAAATACCAAATGTTTTTAATGAAGAAATTGGACTCATTAGCCCTTTGGCCCTGGGCTTTGTCTTTCCAAAGAATAAATGCTTTTACAAAATTCAGTAGTGCAGATTTGCAATGCATTGTCACATTTGTCTTTTAACTTTAATTCCACAAGATATTAACGATATCCATCCCACTGATATATAAGCAAACAAATGTGCCATTGGTTAATTATCACTAGAATATAATAATTTGCAGAGTCTAAATGACGAAAACTTGATTATTTTGAATATAACTTGTGCCCAGTTCCTTGCCCTGAATAGTCCAACAATTAAATAATGGTGAGGTTTGTGGCTTACAGCTCCTGCAAATGCATTTGATGCCTTTAAAATACATCACAATAAAACCTTGTTCCTGCCCCCAAAGTGTTTGCAGTGAAGAGGTGACTGAGTAATAGGAATGGGTAGAATGAGGTAGGACAGTTCTCAGCAAATGCTAGTGAACAACATGGCACATTCCTCATCAAGTCTAGTCCCCTGCCCTCATGGCAGGACCAAGCACCATCTAGATCATCCCTGACAGATCTCAGAGCATTGGTTTGGGTTTCAATATAGATGTAGCCTAAGGGTCACTCTTTAAAATGAAAGTGGAAGAGTGTTCTTGATGGTTAGGGCAGGTCCCTCGATGTGGGTGATCCCATGTTCCTATCTGTGCTCTAGAACAAGAACCTTAAGACATTTGTCCCACCACAACCTGGGTAACTGCCCTAATCATCATCTGAGAGGGTATTCTGTGGCGGTACTCTAACAGGGCAAATCTACACTACATAGAATATCGACACCGCCATGGTCAATCTTCTGGGCTTTGATTTAGCGGGTGTAGTACAGACCCTCTTTAGATTAAACTCAAAGGGCACCCTTGTCAGCGCTGATACTCCTACTCCTCACAAGGAGTAAGGGAAGCCGATGCGAGTGTTAGCTCCTGTCGACTTCCTGCTGTGTGGACGGAGATTTAAGCTACTTCGACTCCAGCTACATAATTTACATAGCTGGAGTTGCATATCTTAACTGTCCCAGACAGAATCTCACCATTTACTCTAGCATGTTTTATCTCTAGCATGAATTATACACACTCTATATACTCATTATATAGACTCTATATAGCTAGCTAGATAGATATTCATATACAAATATATATATATATATACACACACACACATACATATACTTATATACACATACATATAGATTATATATATTATATACATTTTATACACTCTATATACTCATACTCTAGCATGAATTATACACACACACTGGAAAATGTGTCCCTTAGCTGAAACTTCATGTGGATACACAAAAACAAACAAACAAAATCACTGCCTAGAAATTAGGTAATTACTTTAACAGCACAAAACTTGCAAGTATTCATGAGGTTTTTTGCATTATGGAAAGACCCAACTTAAATGCTTAGTGTCCACAGAAACAAACAAACAAGCAAGCCAGGGGGAAAAAAACCACTGTTAAAACACAAAGAAGCATGCAAACAATTTAACTGCATAAAAGAGTAGGTTTCCTGGGATGTTAGCAATTTGCATAATGAACTTCCGCAATAATGGCTGTAACATTCAATGGTAATTGACATTGCACAGGACTGTGAACTGCGGCAGCCCTGAATAACAATCCCTTGCACATTTGGTTTTTTTTTTTCAGGATTCCAGACTGCCTGGTCTTTTTCGTAAATGCTGAGAAATTACATAGTTTCTTCTTAATGACAATGCCTGGCTCCATTGTCAGGAGCCTAACTGTGACTTTGTAAGCCAAGCCAGTGCTGCTGCTGCTGCTCTCAAGTCACTATCTCTCTTTCCAGGCTACATGTGGCTGAAGTAAGGGTTCAGATCTACAGACAGAACCTCTGTGGCCAGGGACTCTCTGGTCTGGCAGGACCACAGATGTTGCAGGACTAGAAAGCCCTACCACAGAGGTTGCTGGCAGCTTGGAACAGAGCCATCTGTCAGGGCCTGCAGGGCTCCAGAGCCCACAGCCAGTGGGATCGGGAAGCTGGCGGGGAGGCCAGAGCTCATGGGGCAGCAGAACACGCAGCCGGAGAGGCCACCGGGAGCTCTGGTGGGGCTACCATGAGGCCGCTGGGGCTGAGCGCTCCAGCAGGGCTGCTGCAACTTGTGGGACCAGGAGCTCCATTGCAGCTGCTTCAGCTGGCAGGGCCAAGAGGCTGGTGGAAGAGCCCAGATGCCTGGGGAGAGGAGCCCAGCAGGGAGGCTGCCCCCTCACCGAACTCTCCCGATCCAGCAAACTCCATTGTCCAGGACTGGTCAGGTCCTGAGGGTGCTGGAGCAGGGAGGTCCAACCTGTAGTAAGATTGATGTAAGTGTCAGTGTCTAGCTATGTAAAGCTTTATTGCCACCTTTGTTAAAGGAGACAGACACTTTAACTAATTTGCCCTTTCAATTCTCTCTCTGAAAGTGGTGACAAAGCCATGGTCTGTTGGGAATTTCCCAGGGCTTACTATGTGGCACACCAGAGCCTGCTTCCATCCCTCTGTGCCTCAGTTTCCCCATTTCCAAAATGCGGGTAATGACTCTTTACCCCTTTTGGGGCGCTACCTTTGTGAAGTGCCACCTAAGATGCCTATAAGTGCTCAGCATCACTCTTTACCTGAATATTATTAATTACAATAAAGAAAACCTCCCTTCCAGGAATACATGGCCGATAGCCCAGGTCTCTGTGGTTCTGATTCTACCCATTCTCGGGGAGTGGAGCACATTCGAAGTCAGCTCATTCGAATGTGAATGGAGATATTTGATTTGCAATATGTCGAGAGAGCCAACTTAACACCTCTTATAATGACTTGACTAGAGTGGGGCTGCTCGAGTTGCTGCCTATGGATGGGAAAGACCTGAGTTCCGGTATTAGCCGGTGTACAGCACAGGATGGCAGTTTGCACTATAAACCAGGCTGCTACTGGGAGGTCATTACTTCAGGTTAAAGTCACTGAAGTATCTGTCCAAGCTTTGACTCTCTTTCAATCATTTTTAGCCCCTTCCATAGACAGTTGTGGAAAGCTTTTTGCCCTTGTCTGTGTTGATTGTGCCGCAAACCTGCGTCATATACATAGTATTTCCTTCTAATGCCTAGCCCGTGGTTAAGACAAGATTCCTAGTGATTAGTAAAAGGCCATAAAACCATGAAAGGAGCTCCTCAGCTCATCCAGTACATCTCTCCCCATGTTGAGGTGGGATTAAGTTAATGGCTACCACAGTGTTCTTCCTCTCTCTTCTTCCCCATATAGATTTTGTTTGTTTGTTTAAACCAGTATGCTTCCATGACACATGTTGGTCTGGACAAAATGACATTTTCGGAATGGGAAATCTTTCAGGAACAATTTTCAGCCAGCTCCATTACTAAGCAAAAGTTATATTATTATTAAATACATTGTGTAGCTGCATGGTGTTTGTAATGTGATTATACAGTAGGTACAGTAATCCTTTAAAGAAAGCAATATAGGAATTGGGCAAATAAAAGATTTTAATTGGTAGCAATATAAACATATCATTCTGAATTAGTACCACCTGTATGAGCCCTGCTGGAAAGTAATTTCCAGACAAAGCAAGTGAGCAGTATAATTTCTGCGGGTATAGTGCTCACTCTTAAATATTCCTATTTGCCCCCTTAGATTATGAAATTATAGAATTATAGAAATATAGAATACTAGAACTGGAATATTAATATCGTGTGGAATACTGTTATGTTGATTGTTACTACCCATGATGGAGGCTGATATTTTAGAATCATAGAATACTAGAACTGGAAGGGACCTCAAGAGATTATCAAGTCCAGTTCCCTGCCCTCACAGCAGGACCAAGCACCATCTAGACTCTAGATCATCCCTGGTAGCGGTCTGTCTAACCTGCTCTTAAATATCTCCAGTACGGAGATTCCACAACCTCCCTAGGCAATTTATTCCAGTGTTTAACCACACTAACAGTTAGAAAGTTTTCCTAATGTCCAACCTAAACTTCCCTTGCTGCAGTTTAAGCCCATTGCTTCTTGTCCTAACATCAGAGGCCAAGGAGAACAATTCCCCCTCCCCACCCCGTGACACCCTTTTAGATACCTGAAAACCACTATCATGTCCCCTCTCATTCTTCTCTTTTCCAAATTAAACAAGCCCAATTCCTTCAGCCTTCCCTCATAGCTCATGTTTTCTAGACCTTGAATCATTTTTGTTGACCTTCTTCAATTTTTCCACATCTTTCCTGAAATGTGGTGCCCAGAACTGGACACAATACTCCAATTGAGGCCCAATCAGTGCAAAGTAGAGTGGAAGAATGACTGATAGCAATTTCCATAGTTAAGGTTGTATCTGTGTTTGCATTATAAGCTAAAAACCCAAATTCGATCCCCTCTGAGCAGCACATGAAAGGTCATACCAGCTTCAGCATTGATAGAAGGCATTGCCAACAGGGGAAAGTTTTTGCTAATTATATCAATATAGATACACTGATATAACTTTCTGCATACATAATATAGCAGAAATAAAAGACCCATCACCATTCTCATATTAGAATAACAATTATACAGGGTTTTTGATTGACTAATTATATTTGTTTAAATTTACTCTTTAGATTATACAAAAGACCTTACATAGCCAAGACGTAAAATTAGGGACATAAAATATCTCTATGAATTTTGAAGGGCAATAGACTGAATTAGAACACCTTAAAGGTGTTCACCAGAGTTAAAAACAAACAAATCTTTTATTTATTTTTGTTTGTGTGTTTTGTGGTTGCCACTTAATAACTGAAAAGTAGAAGCAGAAGAAAAATACACCTCAATTTACTGGAGTTCTGTAAATGAAATGCAATGAACAGCACCATAGTCTAGGACAGGGCTACTCAACATGTGGCCTGTGGGCCACACGTGGCCTGTGGCCTGTTTGTTTGCGGCCCGCGGTGCAGTTTGGGTTTACACGGCGCTCCACATGTGGCTCATGGGTGGGATCCTTTGAACATGGCCTCCACTGGGAACACCCTCCAGGCAGGGTGAGCATTGAAAGACACAAGCAGATGGGCTGGCTAGAACAGATGGGTACAGGGTGTCGGCGTTTCTAGCCCCCAGGGCAGAAGTGCTGGGAGCGCCGGGGTGCTGTGGAAAGTGCTTTGTATTCATGCCCGTCAGGGTGAAATAAGCTATTTGCATATATTTGCATATATTTGCATATCTATTTGCATGTAAATGCAACCACACTTAAGTTGTGGCCATCGGCATGTGCTTTGAGTATCATTGTGGCCCTCGGGTCTTCCAAAATTGAGTAGCCCTGGTCTAAGAGATCACATTCTGATTTCAAAGGTTAGGTTATTATTATGAAACATCGCTATGGACCATTGGTTTCGGTATTCCCAGATTAAATGCCTCTGACCTATACATTTTATTGCTATTAAGACGGGAAATGCCTTGATGATTACAGATGAGTAGTTTAGTGAAATTAGGAGAATTGATGATCCACCAGGCTTAGGGGGTCACTATGAGTTTAAATTAGCTATAAAAGAATAGGCAAAAGAACATACTGTGGAGAGGTCTGAGGAAGCTTTTCTTTGGGTAAGAAGCTGCCACCTAAACTCCCTATCAGCTGAACAAAAGGAGGACCCCTGGAAGGCTAGCTAGTGATCACTTGAAACCCTTTTAGACCATAGGTAAGTATAAATATTTGAAAGGCTCTAACCTTGCTGGTAGTGTGTGTGTGTGTGTGTGTGTGTGTGTGTGTAAGACCTAATAAGAAGTTTTATGTAAAGACATCAGGATTTGTATCAATCACTTATCTGATGGAGGAGCTGTGTTACCATTGATTTATTCCTGACATCACCTGCAGAGAAACAATTAAGTTACCACTGCTTTGGGTTCTAGTAACAGTACTCAAGGTAACAGGCAGACTGACTGATTTCTTAATGCTCCAGAAGAAAGCTAATAAGCCGCCTATATTTTCTTCTATACTGCGCAGTCCAGGAAATCTACAGGAAGTGGAGGAATTCCCCCTTGATCTTCTCCCTGCAAAACCCAGTTTTCACCCAATCCTCATCTTCTCATAGGGTGAGTCTACACGGCACTGTAACTTGAAATAAGATACGTAATTTGAGCTACACTTATTTCATCATTAGGCGCTGTCTACACAGTGCCAAATTTCGAAACAATGCGCTATTCCAAAACGTCCCTTACTCCTCGTGGAATGAGACTCACAGGGACATCAGAATAGCAAGCCTGAAATAACAGGCTTGCTGTGAAGACACAGGATAGCTATTTTGGGATACTCCGGTATCCAGAAATAGCGTTGCAGTGTAGATGTAGCTATAGATTTTAAAGTCAGCAGGACCCACTGTGATAATCTAACTTCCTGCACAACACAGGCAATAGAACTTCCTTGTGGACTTTCTGACATCCTCTGCAATTTGCAGCAGCAGTGCTACCCTCTGACAAACCATAGAATGTTCATTGAGGAGGCAGGAAAAGGCTGGTCCTTCCCTATTGCCTTTTCCCACTACATCACAAGTTTCTCCTTGGTGTCTCCTTCTGACCTGGCCCACTCCATTCCAGAAACCTCACCTTTCCCTTAAGGTTTTATGTGTCAAAAGGAATAAATACATACGATTGCCTTAATATCTTCATTATTCTCCATACTCCTCTATGCTGATTATGGAGAATAACCAAGGAATATGGTGTATGCTGAAATAAAGTTATTTAGCTAAGTGCTGAATATTGCATACACTTGCACATAAGCATTAGCTTTAAGCAGATGAAAAGTCCCACTGATATGCGGCAGAGTTTGCAGGACTGGACCTTTAAGCTGTTGGCAGATTTTTAAGGGTGATGATTGTATTAATGCAGCACATTTGGATTTCTCTTCTGTCATGAGTCATTCTATTTGATTTCTGTCAATGAAAAATAAAGTCATTAAGAGTGATTTTCTTCCAGGAGAAACCTGTGTTTGCCTCACAACAAGAAATATATTAGCTAAATTCATTTTGAAGCCAATTCCCTTCTGCCTACCTTCTCCACAAAACTGTGTTCTTTAGTTTGACACTCTGGGAGATTGTTCCCTAGACAGAAAAAGAATGGGGAAATGCTATTCTCACTAAAATTATGGTGCATATTATATTTCTGAAAGACCATAAAAGCTTCCTTACAGTAGGTACTGATAGCTTCCACCATTTTTCATTATTTTTCCTTATACTCATCTATCTATGGTGGTGCTGGAAGAAGAATCGATAATTATATTTCTATATGTTTCTGTGTAGGTCTTGAAAATTGTAATCTCAATTCTATAGTCCTCATAAAACAGAAATATCCATTTAGTTGTAAGTGTTCAGCCCATAGAAAAATATGGGAGAGAACTCTGAGTACAACATTAAACCTGGACTAAGCTGTGGCACCCTGTATCTCAAAATGTCCTCTGTAAATTCATCAGTCACATATGCTTATATTTCATACCAAGTATGCCAGTTACCACGTGAAAGGTCATGAGCTGCTGAAACCCTTTGTTCTGTCAAAATATGTGTATCCTTAGTGTGGGTGAAGTTACAAGATTTTGCTCTATGGCATTAGTGAAATATGCTGTGAATTTTCGGGTGACATGCAAATGACTCCTGCCCATGGGGTTGTTTAAGCAGAAGTGTTGTGATCAAGGGATTTACAATTAAGTGAGGGCTGCCCACGCACTGCACAATGGAGACTGCTCAGCTCTATGATTCAGATACACAAGACCACACCAAGAAGACCGCTCAGTTCAAAGACTCATCAAACACCATTAGGACATGTCTAGGCAAGTGTCTTCTAGTCACATGGACTAAGGATATAAACTGGGGAAGAGTGGCTGCATGCCCTTGTCGTTCTCCTCCAAGCTGCAAGTAACAAGAACACTGAGCAGATGACAACTTCACTAGAGGAGACTGGTCCTGATTTAAGAGGGAAACCTGTATATTATGAATTGTGACATCCAGCGGAGTGAGAAAATTGCTTAATATAAATACTGACTAGTGTAATAACGCTTAAGATTTAGATTGCGCATTTATCTTTGATTTCATTGGTAATTATCTCTGACCTTGTATGCCTACCACTTCTAATCACTTAAAATGTATCTTTCTGTAGTTAATAAATCTGTTTTATGCTTTACCTAAAAGAGTGTATTTTGCTTGACATGCTTGGGAAATATCAGCATAGTTTGGAAAAGGGAATGTGTGTACTCCCTACATCAAGGAAGGAGTGAACTGGCTAATAAACTTTCACGGGTCAGTCTTTTGACTAGGATGATAGACCTATGGGATAGAAGGTTGGGGAACTGAGGGAATTGTCTCATGATGTCTTCTGAGGGATTTGTGACTGGATCTGGGAACAATCATGCTGGATGTGGAAATCTATATGCTAGTGTGCCTAGTAATAACAATGACTGGAGGAGATTTGCTGTTTTTCCCTAGAAAATCTGTGTGAGAGGCAGCCCAGGCTGGAGACTTAAGGGAGCCCAGTGGCACCCCAGTTCCAGGTCATAACCTTGGGTTCCTGCCACATCAGCATCAAAAACATTTTCTTTATTACCATTCTAACCAACACTTGCTTTTTTGTTTGATTTTTTTTTTTGGCTCTTCCTTTTTGCTGTAAGATTCATCCTTCAGCCCTACATTGTAACCTTTATTAGTGTAAATAATTGGTAGAAACTTCCATTTTTCCTAAAACTTCTATGAGGACACCTCACCATCTCTTCTGCTATAACATAAAGTTCAACTTCTATAACCTTTCCACAGAACTTTGGTTGTACACATGGTCCTCATCCTAGTTTTAATAACAGCAGCATTGTATTACTATGATTATTTTATTAGTTGTGTCCATGCAGGAGCCAATAAGGATATACAGCCATACAAAATAAGGTTACTGGTTCTGCCCTCAAGATTCAAGATAGCTCCTATCATATCAGTCCTTCTGTTTGGTATTCCATCCCTCTGCTACTGTAATCTACTGTCACATATCCTTTTTTACTCCATTGTGCTTGGGGACTGATGGTTTTAATTATTTTCCCACAATAACTACCACATCTTTGTCCTGATCAGCATACTGTGTGACTATCCAATCCAACATATATTCCCAAGCACGTTTTTTTCCCCCCAAACTAATTATTTGCCTACATTGAGTTGAATTTTCCATCTGCTGATTGAGCCACCTACATGATTGAATCTGGATGTAGTGTTCCTTACTCTTTAATCTCCCACTATTTTTCTGCAGGCCTATCAACCATATTTCTAAATAATGTGGTGTCTACACACCATTACATCAGTGTATTTAGTATACAGTGAAAATATATGTCATCTTATTTCAAACTTCAGCATTCCTTTGAACTCAAAACAAACGGCAGAATAAACGTATTGATGAGTTTAGTATGTGAGTCCTGGGTAGTGTTGTCCTGTGATATACAGAAGGTCAGACTAAATGGTCTAGTGATTCCCTCTGGCCTTAACATAAGGGCCAGTCCTAGACCTAATGGTGCCCCAGGAAAGGAATATCTTCTGAGTCTCCCTCCATTTAAAACAAAAAATTACTACCTTATTTTTATTTCATTTGCAGCCCATTTCACAAGTTTGAAGCAAATGAACATGCATGATTTGTCCCTTTTATATAACACAATATATTTGCATACTAGGATCTGTATATCTGTATTTTGCAGGGCATATAGAAATATTGACTGGCGATGCCACTCCCCTTATGTACCGTCAAGGGCATGGCTGACAAAATTCTAGAAGGTTCCAGGAAAACAGAGTTCTCAGAAAGTCTGAAAGGAACTGCAATATTCTGAAAAGGTCCAGAACGTTCTAGCCGGTTTGTGAAAAATGAATCCACATGTGGAACACCTGAAATATTTTACTTCATTCTATTTTCCCTTTTGTCTTTAACAACAAAAACAGCAACCCAAGCCTGATGCCTTCCAGTAAACCTATGCTGTGTGATGAACATAAAAAGAAATATTGACTAAAAATATCATATTTATATACATAAACTCTTCATATGTTTACATACCATCCCCAGAATAAGAGTATGCACAAAGTCAAATTTTCAAAAAATAGAAAAATTCCAGAACTACAGTTCCTCATGTAACATTAATTCAACCGCCTTGAGAGTTTGCAGTCAGGTAATTACATAATCACATACTTTTTTTTCTGCATCAGATCCTGGTGACATTTTGTGCAATGAATGAGGCAAGTGTTCAATATTTCCTTTCCCCATCACCACTGGGAGTGGGTACAAGAGGCTAGGGAAAGCTAAGTCTCCCCAAACAGGATGCAACAAACTTCCCTTTGGAGATGCACGGGCCCACTATCATTTGAGTGCCATCACTGAAAAGGTACTTGAGTTCTGGCTCTGCTGTGCTCTGCCAGTTGGCCCCACTCCCTCTTGTCTTCTTCCCCTGTGGCCCCACCGGCACTGCTCCTCTTCCTGTCTCTGCTCTGGTTTTTCCTCTGAGACTCCATCCACACTCTTCCCCTGTCTATTCCAGTCCCCGCTGCACATCTTCTCCAGGGGACCTCTGTCCCCTTGCCAAAGCTCCCTCCCCCCCCAGCATGTAAGGGGCAGAGAGGGGCAAGTGGTGGGTGGGTGGAATTCTGGGAGGGAGAGTGTAGAGAGGCATGTGCAGCAGGTGGGGAGTGTGGATAGATGTTTGGCTGCATGTGTGTATTCTTCCTGTGTAACCCCCAGCTCTGTGCAGGCAGCCAGCACCACAGACCTCAAGCGAACCACCCAATGACCTCAAGATCCATTAAGGTACAAAGATACCAAGCCAAGTTTATTGTCAACAAATCTCGGTAACAGCATCGGGCAAACTCTACAAGGATACTATGACATGTATGTCTGTGAGAATGGATGCAGCCAGGGGAGTCAACAGCCTCCGTGGGCCCCTGATCAAGAATGGGGGGCTGGCTCTGCATCCCTGAAAGGAAGCAGGGGCTAGGGCAAAAAGCAGGGCAGGGAGGAAGCCAGTCCTCCTTGTGCGCAGACGTGAGTGCAGCTGAGTGAATGGTGGGATGGACCAAAACCCCTGCAGTGAGACACATCTTTATACCTTGATGCAAGCAAGTTCCGTACTGCCTCTGACAGTTTTTGCCCTCTGATGTGTCCAGATCACCCATCACCTTGTCCGTGTTGGTTCCATTCAAACATTTTTATTACATGCCATTATCCCGCCCTTAACTTTTAGAGGTAGTCGATGTGTTCCTGTTATTGCTGGAGACTGTTTTTGTACCTCCTTGATATCAAGAAGTTCTGGCCCCACTCGATGTCGGGATGTGTTTGTGTGAGCGCTCTGCTAGCACTTCTCCGGAATGAGTATTGTTTGCAATATGAGCCCTGCACTTGGCCAGATTCTGTGAGCAGGTCTGGCCTTGTGCCAGGTCTTCCATACAAGTGCTTATGTCTCAGGCTCTCTTCCTGCTACAGGGAGGTCCTCAGAGCAGGGCTAGAGGGGCACAAGTGCAGATGGGGGAACTGTGAGGGGGGAAGGGCCAAGGAAGTAGATGTGGTAAGCAGAGGGGCTCAGGGAGGGGGTGGAAAGGTGTGGGTGGTGGGCAGAGAAGCCTCAGGGAAGAGGGTTGAGCAGGGCCTGGTGCGTTTGCCTGACAAGGGGAGGTCAAGGCTCCCTACCAGGCTCTAGGCTTTGTTCCCAGTTGGTGCTGCGCTCCCTGCCGCCTGCTGCTGTTTCCAGCCCCACAGCAAGTGAGCCCTGACTGGGGCGGTGTCCACCACTGCAACTGCCCTGGACAGAGGCTGGCCCCGCTGCCTCCAACTCTGGCCTGAGCTGCATGCCCAGTTGCTGGCCCTGCTGCCTTCAACTCCAGCCAGGTCCCCATCCGCCTCCCCCCCGCCCATGGCACAGGCCCAAGCTACGCACCTAGCCAGCCCCGCTGACTCCAGCCCTGGCTGGGGCTGCATTCTACACCACCAGCCCCAACCAGGACTGTGCTCCTGGCTGCCGGCCCTGCTGTCTCTAGCTGCAGATGGGGCTGCACTCCTTCCGTCAGCCCTGGCCAGGGCTGTGCTCCCCACTGTGCCAGGCCCCCTGGGGTTGGGCTCCCCACCGCCAGCCCAGCCTAGGCTGCACTTCTGAACCAGGTCAGCCAGGGCTCTCTGGTCCAGCAATATCTGTGGTCCCGCCGGACCATGGATGTTGCTAGACCAGAGAGTCTCCTATTTTAGAGGTTCAACCTGTAGAAATGCTGAAAATTCTTCTACATTGTATCAATAAGTAAAGGGCATCATATTCATGTATTTTAATTTCTTCTGCATGCTACTATTATAGAAGGGTACATTGTTATCTCTGCACAATATGTGCCAGGAATATCCAAATGCTTTCTCCCTCCTGAGATGAAGATATATAGATTCTGTTCATAAACAGATTTAGCATTGTGAATAATGAGAGATGAATGTAGCTAAACCATTTTCTTCGCCCTTCATTTAACAATTGTTACAAAGAGGTACTTACTGTATCACTTATTGAACTGTGGCAAGCAGAAGAGCAATAATTCATCATTTAATAAAAATGACTTCACTCTTTTTCCAAATTTTCAAAGTTTATTCAAGAAGTTCTCTGTGTGACTGTATACATACATGCGCTATATCTATATCTATATCTATATCTATATCTATACACACACAGAGTCAAGGTAAAGGTCTATAAAATCATGATTGGTATGGAGAAAGTGAAGAAGGAAAAGTTATTTACTTGCTCCAATAACACAAGAACTAGGGTTCACCAAATGAAATTAATAGGTAACAGGTGTTAAAAAAAACAAAAGGAAGTTCTTTACACAACACACAATCAACCTGTGGAACTCCTTGCCAGAGGACTTTGTGAAGGGCAGGACTTCAACAGGGTTCAAAAAAGAGCTAGATAGATTCATGAAGGTTAGGTCCATCAATGGCTATTAGCCAGGGTGGGTAGGAATGATGTCCCTAGCCTCTGTTTGTCAGAAGCTGGGAATGGGTGACAGGGGAAGGATCACTTGATGATTACCTGTTCAGTTCACTCCCTCTGGGGCATCTGGCATTGGCCACTGTCTGAAGACAGGGTACTGGGCTAGACCCAGTATGGCCGTTCTTATGTAATATGATTTACCATTTGGAACAAAACCCATCCATAATAGAGTAATGAAATTACACCAGAGATAATGTAACTAATAATGATCAAGAGTAGAGAAAGCAGAATTTTTCACATAAAACCCACTTATCTAACACTAACACTGTATTCAGAGAGACTTTAGTGATGCATAACCCTTGTAAAAGCCTTTGCACACAGATGAATGTTGGCTGTACTGAATAGAGTATTCAGTGAATGCATCTCCTTTATGACAAACATAAGCATCACTTAAACTTGGCATGATCTGCCACCTCTCTCAATGTCTGTAGCACATAAACACCAGAATGAAAAGCAGCTGGCTGAAACTAAGTTTGGGCAAGTTGTGTGAAATGTCTGTACCACACACTCCTGGCTGATATTAGAACCATCAGAAAACTCACCATCTTTTAAGTGTAGTCACTGGATCTTGAATGGTCCCTTGGAATACATGTTAACCACTTATGCTAAACAGTCTTTTCAAACATTGTAAGTAACAGTGACTCTTCTTTTCCCCGATCTGAAGAAGAGCTCTTGGCAAAAAGCTCTTTAGAAGCTTTTCTCTCTCACCAGCAGAAGTTGTTCTAATAAAAGGAATCCCCTCATGCCTTTTGACTCTCTAACACCTTTTACTCTAGCTCTGGGCAAAAGAGGGGCTGTGAGTCACGTCTGGCCTGCAAAGCCGCTGGATCTGGCCCACAGGAGACTCGGCTGACTCCCAGCCTACCCCGCCACTGCTCAGCACACAGTAAAGCTGGCTGCAGGGCCATGTGGGCATCTATGTATGCTGAGAGCTGAGAGAAGGGGAAGAGGCTTCTTATGCTGCCCCCACCCTCAATAGCTCCCATTGGCCAGTTTCCAGCCAATAGCAGCTGCCCTTCCCCCTCATCCCTTAGGCTCACAACATTCAGTTCAGAGCAGTAAACATGGCCCCTGGAGCTGCTCTGAGCATGTACAGGGGCGTGGAAGGCAGGGACCCTGGCTAAGGAAACTGCAGGACTGCTGGCTGGGAGCTGCCCAGGTAAGTTCTCCCAGCCAGAGCCTGCCTCTGGCACTGTAGCCCCTCCCTTCCCCAACCGTCTGCCCTCCTCATGCATCCTTACCCCACATAACCCAACCCTTCAGCAACACTGCTTCAGCTGCCATATACCTTCCCAGACCCTGCACCTCCTCCTGCATTCCTGCCCAAAGTTACAACCCCCCTCCCAAACCCTGGACCCCCATCTGAACCCCATTCTCCTGCCCCAGGTCACAATCTCCTCCTTCATCCAAATTCTCTCCCAGATCCCACACTCCAGTTCCTTACCCTGAGCACCCTTCTGCACCCAACTTCCATCCCAGAACCCTTACCTCCTCCATTAATATTTTGGAAGAGTGCAGCCCTTGATCACTTACCAAATTCTTGGAGTGGCCCCCTCATCAGAAATTATCACCCACCCCTGCTTTAGACTGAAATTTAAGGCTCATTTTATTGACCTGGTCTTAGTACAATAACTAAAACAAAAATCAACAAACAACCAAAACCCAAGCCACAGTAAATGGAGGGGAAATTGAAGGCAAGAGAACAGAGAGTCTTTGCTTTTACCATAAGTAAGCTGCTTCAATGCCACAATAATAAGCATGTTCTCTAAACTTCTATGGGATCAGGAAGAACTGTTGTCATATATGACTCTTGCTCATTTAGCGCCCCCATTTATTCATTCACTGCTCATTAAAACAGGATTTTGAGTCAGAACATTTAGTTTGAACCTCTCAGAACTGTGTGGTAATTTGAATTTGGGCCTGGATCCAAATGCCATGCTGTTTGTGGTGGTTCCTAATATTAGCCACCGAGCAACAATGCATCTGAACAGCTATAGACCTTGTGGGAGTTAAGATTTGGAGCTACATTCCATGAGTAAATCCCTTCTGTATACTTAGTTAAGTCACTGGTTATCGATATTCACTTCCTGACTTTTTAGTACTCTTAATCCAAGCATGACAATAAGCACCAGAGATTACTTGCAAATTACAAACAGATGTCAATTAATACTCGAGTTGTTAAAATATGAACTCAAATCTTGCTGCAAATATTGATACAGATGTTCTTCCCAGCATGGTGAAGTTGACTGTGTTTACCCACATTGAGAGCATAAGCACATCCATTTCTTTTGCGGGGATGCTGAGTAAAACGGTAGCCATTTTATTTGTAATAATGCTTTTTATTGCATTAGAACTGAGCTACACCAAGCTCTTGTCTTTATATACTGCACTACAGTGGTGCAGCTGCACCACTCTAGTGCCACTAGATGGACAGGATAGCTTCTCTGTCAGTGTCGTCACACCACCTCCCTGAGAAGTAGTAGCTAAGTTGATTTAAGATTAAGTTGACCTTATTATGTCAATGTCTGACTATAGAATTTCCTCCCACCCATGTAAGTTCCCTACTACACTGACATTATAACTGCACCTCCACAAGAGGCATAAGACTTAGGTCAATGCAATTAGGGCAGGGATGGGCAATCGTTTTTGATAGGGGGGCCACCCCAAGATTTTGGAAAGTGGACGAGGGCTGCACTCTCCCATGATATTAATGGAGGAGATGCAGGGTCTGGGATGGAGGTCGGTTGCTTGGGGTAAGGGATTGGGGTGCAGGAGGGAGACTGGAGTCTGGGAGGGAGTTTGGGTGAAGCAGGCGATTGTGACCTAGGGCAGGGGACTAGGGTACAGGGGTCTGGGATGTGACCTAGGGTAGAAGAGGATTCTGATCTGAGGCAGGAGATTGGGGTGCCAGATCGGGGAGGGGGTATGGGTACAACAGGGGGGCAGAGAGTTTGGGTATGTTGAGTGTGGGGGGGGAAGAGGGTTGGGGCAGGGAGGGGCTGAGTTGCCAAAGGCAGGCTGTGGCCAGGAGACTTACCAGCCAGCCGCCAAACCTGCCTGCCTGCCTGCAGAGCTAAAGCTTGCAGAGCTTAAAACAATTCCCAGCCAGCCAGCCTGCCTGCTTGCCTGGCCATGTGCTTCCATGAATAACTGCACAGAGGAGAGGGGGTGTGGTTCTTCTTGGCTGTCTGTTATTCAAACAAGCAGCTCCCATTGGCTGGTTTCTGGCCAAAAACCAGCCAATGGGGTTGTGCTGGGGGCGGAGTAGCTCCTGAAAGTCCCCTCCCCTCCAGTTTTGAAACAGGAAGGGAGTCCAGCAGCCGCCTTTCTGCACAGCGCATGGGGCTCCCCGCTGCCTCTGTGAGCCGGATCCAGTGGGTTGGTGGGCCAGATTCGGCCTACAGGCCAGATTTTGCCCAGGCCTGAATTAGGGTAACACAGTGGCATGTAGACACTGTGTTCTTTATCTCAGCTGTTGACTGTCTTGTCGATTTCACAGCAGGAGCCATGAAATTGACAAGAAAATCCAAACTCTTGGGGAAAGCCGGGCAGATGGACCCTGATCCCGGCTGGGAGCCAGGACAGATTTGGGCTTCAATTCCAGCTAGGAGCTGGGATAAGAAGCTGAGGGTGGTTACAGACCCCAATCCAACCTGAGGGCAAAAACTTGGCGTGGCTTTGGAACCCAATCCCTGCTGAGAGCTGGTGTGAGAAGCCCACCAGGCCCCCACCCTTTTCCCTCTTGGGAGTCAGTTGTGGGGAGGTGGGGGAGGAGAGAAATCCCAAGCAGCTTTCCCTCATTCCTAGCTGGGAATGGCAAGTGAGAAGTCCCAGGAGGCTTCCTCCTGCTCCTGGCAGGCAATGAGCAGGTTGACTAAGATTTGTAGTGAAGACTGATCCTGACGGGGAGGGAGGGGGAACAACCCCCTTGGTGTAGTCTATACTGGCAGTTCGGTCAGTATAAGTGGGGCTTTTCAGCACTGAAAGCTGGCTCCTTTTATTCAGAAATCACCCATTTCCTTTCTGGTGGGGATTACCTGTAATTCCTGTTTGCTTAGCTCCAAGATATCTCCAGCCCAGTGGGCCAGCCAACCTGTTACAAGGTAAATGAAAGGAGGCATAAATATCTAGGTGCATTTTAAAATATTTCATTTTAGTATCTATACCTGGCATGGTTACTTACCCATGTGTGTATATTTTTCACTGTAACGCCGCTCATTTCAAATTCAGAGGTAAGTTGAGGGTGAGCGCAAAAGCACCATATTTTTTAAGTTACAAAATAGGGTTAAATTTGCTTGCGAATACAGACAAACGTTTGAAAGTCTTTGTTCTAGCCAACTTGGCTTTCCTCCGAAGGGAATTATTTTTAACAGGAATAGAGTAGCAAAGTGAATGTAATAACTCTTGAGCAAAATACAGCATTTTCTCTCCGAGCTCCAATGGATCCAACTTTTATTTTTTAAAGCAAGACAAAGACGAAAAATACCAACTGAATAGCTTTATTATACACTAGGATAAATGTATTTAATCAGTCGGGACTCTTTCCAGTGTATACATATATTTTGAGTCTAATTTTGCTGTACATTAGCACATCCTCTGAATTCAAAATGTGCCTTGTTAGTGGTGATCAACAGCTTGCAGTCATGCCATCCTTGTCTACTCTGCTTGCTAAAGAACAAATATATTATTTTGTGCCAATTTGTATTGATTTGTGATTTGTATGGGTGACACTGTGGCCCCGTATTTTTCATGAAAGTATGTTTTTGAATGTAAATACGCATAACTCAAATGTGCTTTATGCAAAATTGGGCAAGACTCCTGTCATTCAAGAGCTTATGATCCTCTGAATTTGTATATTCTATTTGTCTGCATGTATCTTTCTTGTATGTGAAGTGTAAACCAGCTATGAATCTAGATCTTCTAGTGAAAGCCAGTATTAGTACTTGAGGAACTTAATGGCTTGGTGCTGAAGACAATGGTGTCTGAATGGTTTTGTTTTTCCTGTAAGCCCAAAATGTGATTGGTCCTACAAAGACATCTGGGATAGAGAGCAAATGTTGATGGTCTTCCGCTAGCTTCATAAACTGCTCCCCATCACAATAGGAAACATGAAGAGACCTGGAAACAAAGAACTCTAATCAGGTGGCAAGAAGCAGCTGAACCCTATTCAGAAAAAAAGATCAGTTTTGGCCTGAAGGACTTTACATGGATTAAGGATTAGGGTGAGAAATTATGATTTGTAATATTTTTTCTGGTGTATTAGGCTTAACTTGTGTGCTTTGTTTATTTTAGCTTAGTAATTCACTTTGGTCTGTCTGTCACCACTGGCAACTACTTAAATCCTGCATTATAGTACATTAAATACACATCTACTACCCAGTAGAGAGAGTTTGTATGTGAGGGAATGAATCTGTCTGTCCATCAGTTGTTCAAGAACTCTTCCTAAATGGTTAAAAACAAGAACCACCAAATTTGGTATGCAGTTTCCTCTTGTCATAACTTAAAGCAGGGTCAAGGTTTGGTTGTGCCAAGACAATGGAATGTGCCTGACATACTTCTCATAACATAGAAAGGGAAGGGAAAGGGAATGTTCTTCTTGCAGGGACATTTATAATGTATAATGACTACAAGGGGGCAGAAAGGGGCCAGAGATGGGGACTCGGATAGCTATAACCCCATTGGGGCAGCAGGGGAAAGAGGGGGAGAAAAGGACAGCTATCTATGATATATTTGAGAGAGTTTGTCTGTTTGTGTGTTTGTCTGTCCCCCAGCCAGGGGACATGCACCCCTCCCCTGGCTATGCCAGCTGCAGCTACACCAGCCTTGAAAAAATGCTTCTTACCTGGCCCCAAGCTGCTGAGGTAAGAGGCCTGTGGTAGTCCTCTCTCTCTGGGGCAATCTTCATACTGAACCCCTTATTCCCATCCCATCCCATGCCTCCCATCCCCCAGGAGCCCTTTAGGGAGGGAGGCTGAAGCTCCCCTCCCCACCCCCCAATTTGTTTGAGGATGTGGCTGGCTGTTCTCAGCATTCACAGTTTGCTGCATTCCTCACTCTGGCTGAGGAGTGCAGGGGGGCAGAAAAAACCTGGACTTGCCCTAGCCTGGAGACATGAACCCCTCCCCTAGCTGTGCTTTTGGAAATCAGTGAAATTGATGAAGACGTGAGGTTGCCTGTAGTGGGAATATCCAATTTACGTGAGATCTGTTGTGCCTGAAACCAGCCTGGTCTTCTCTAAGGGTGTGTCTAGACTACAGGGTTTTGTCAACAAAACTATACCTGCGTCTACACTACCGCCGAGTTCTGTAGATGTTATGTCGACAGAACTCGGCAGTTTTGTTGACGGTGGTAAACCTCATTCTACGAGGAATAACGCCTTTTGTCGACAAAGTTCTGTCGACAGAAGGCGTTATTGCATCTACACTGTCCTTTGCATCTACACTCTCATGTTGACAAAGCTGCTTGCTTTGTCGACAGAACTGGATGCAGTCTAGACGCTCTTTGTTGACAGAAGCTTTGTCGACAGTATCTGTTGACAAAGCCTCTGTTGACAAAAGCCTGTAGTCTAGATGTACCCTAACTTTTTATCCATTGCCTTTTGTATTTTGTGTGGTATCAAGGCTTTCTCTACAACAGGGAGTAGTGTGCTCACTTTCCTGCTGTTACAATCAATGACTATGGTCAGTAATACAACAAGCAATCATTGTAGTCATGATCAAGCCAGTTCAGCACAATGCACACACAGTGAGGCTCTCTGTCCCGCGCCAGTGTCCGAACCACATTGAGGCTTCTGAGTCCTCTACAACCTTTGTGCTAACAGAAACGGACCTTTTAACTCAAGTCATAGTGGTTCATGGTTTTTCATCCAAAGGTCCCAGTTTCAATCCCAAGAAGGGCACTGGGGTCCATATTGTATGCGAGTGTGTGTGCACACATGCGATATATAAGGGTACATCTACACTAGCCCCCTAGATCGATCTAGGGAGGCTAATGAGGGCGACTGGAATTGCAAATCAAGCCCGGGATTTAAATATCCCGCGCTTGCTTTGCATGTTCTCGGCCAGTCATCATTTTAGAAATTGACTAGCCCGAAGTAACTGCCCGCGTCTACACGCGGCAGTGAAACAGGATTCCGATTTAAAGCCCTAACTCAAAGTAGCTGGTATTCCTCCTGCAATGAGGTTTACCAGCTAATTCAAATTAGGGGCTTTAAATCAGAATCCCGTTTCACTGCCACGCGTAGACGCGGGCAGTTACTTCGGGCTAGTCAATTTCTAAAATGGCGACCAGCTGGGAACATGCAAAGCAAGCGCGGGATATTTAAATCCCGGGCTTGATTTGCAATTCCGATCGCCCTCATTAGCCTCCCTAGATCGATCGAGGGGGCTAGTCTAGACATACCCTAAGTGACAATTAGGCACAATGTTTGAAGCCCCTGGGCCCTGCATCTCTGATTGTCTTCCACTGGAATTCTGGGTGCTCTGCACCTTTAAGTTGAGCCCCCTCTATTTAAAATTATGGATAAGAAATTGTACTGCTTCTAAGAGCTGACATAAAGACTATCAAAGAAAGAAAATGTCCCATATCCTTCCCTTCAGTGTCCTATAATTGACAAATGCATGAATCACAATGATGTGACTGAATTTTCTTTTCAGATTGGATGCAGAATTTTTAGATGCAGTTGGATTACTTCATATATCCATGAAATTAGGGGGAACCATTGTAGTTAGCAGTTTTTAGGGACAGGTTAGGGAATTAGTCTCTGTCATGAGGGCACGTCTACACAGCAGTGTTATTTCGGAATAACTGACAATATTCTGAAATAACATAGTCTGGGTCTACACTACAAGCAGTTGTTTTAATGTAATGTCAAAATAATGTTGAGCTGGAGGACTTCTTACTCCTACTCCTGTAACCCTCATTTTAGAAGGAGTAAGGGAAGTTGGAGGAAGAGTTCTCTTTCTCGGACTTCCTGCAGTGTAGACAGCACCAAAAGCCAAAATAAGCTATTTTGTCTTAAGCTATGCAATTGACATAGCTCAAGTTGCTTAGCTTATTTTGGCATTAGCTCCACTGTGTAGGTTAGGGATATAAGTGACCAGTCAACTAGTCGACTATCTGATAAGCATAAGCATAAGCATAGAATCATAGAATACTAGGACTGGCAGGGACCTCGAGAGGTCATCGAGTCCAGTCCCCTGCCCTCATGGCAGGAACAAATACTGTCTAGACCATCCCTGATAGACATTTATCTAACCTACTCTTAAATATCTCCAGAGATGGAGATTCCACAACCTCCCTGGGCAATTTATTCCAGTGTCTGACTACCCTGACAGTTAGGAACTTTTTCCTAATGTCCAACCTAAACCTCCCTTGCTGCAGTTTAAGCCCATTGCTTCTTGTTCTATCCTCAGAGGCCAAGATGAACAAATTTTCTCCCTCCTCCTTATGACACCTTTTAAAATATCTGAAAACTGCTATCATGTCCCCCCTCAATCTTCTCTTTTCTAAACTAAACAAACACAATTCCTTCAGTCTTCCCTCATAGGTCATGTTCTCTAGACCTTTAATCATTCTCGTTGCTCTTCTCTGGACCCTCTCCACATCTTTCTTGAAATGCGGTGCCCAGAACTGGACACAATACTCCAACTGAGGCCTAACCAGCGCAGAGTAGAGCGGAAGAATGAGCATAAGCATAAGCCAGCAGGCTCTTAATACATTTTAAAAGCAGAAGCACAGTGGGGGGGAACCACGCACAAGCTGGGAATCAGCTGTCCCGGCTCCCACCTGGTCCCCCCCACTGCGCTTCAGCCTTTTAAATGTATTAGGAGCCTGCTGGCTCTTAATAAATTTAAAAGGCAGAGTCACAGCAGGGTTAACTCCTGGGGCTGGGAGCTAACCCCGCTGCAGCTCCGCAGTTTCCTCTGGTTATCAACTAATCGACTAGTCGATGGAAATTCCATCAAGTAGTCGATTAGTTGATTAAACGCAATTTAACATCCCTAGTGTAGATGTGCCCTCAGTGAGCTTCTTATATGAACCCTGGTTTTCAATGTCTCCTGAATTATGCTATCATTCTTATTCTCATTTTACATGGGCTGCAGGATGACTTAATTCATCAATGGTCCAAACGAGCTGGTGGCCGTCTCCATAGAAACCTTGGCATAAATAAAATACTAAATACATACAAAATAACAAGGTATTCCATTGGGAAGAGAAATGAATTCTATATAACAAAAGTAACTGGGTTACTGCAACACAAGAGTAATAAAGTTAAAATTGCCAGTCATATTTATCTATCCATTTTCTTTCACTGTGCTAAGCTCTAGTATCCCATAGGACTGGTCCCCAGGTCAAGATAATAGCTTCTCATATGATACCACTGCAGATTTCAATAAAAAATGATGGTGAAATGTGTTTAAAAATGGCATGGGAATTTATAAGAGATTTATAATTAATTAAACTGTTTGGGAAAAAACACCCTCAGGTTATTTCACAGTTCCAGTTATGCTATCCTTAGGCAGATAAAATGTAAAATCGTAGGTCTTTCACAAAAAGTCTGTTATTTTCTCTGAGAAAATATATTTAGAAACTAACTATGCTTCCTTTATTTACAACACATGAGCTAGGTTTCCTCTGACTCCATTGGAGTCTGCACTCTCATATGGCTTGCTGCCCTGAAGTCATACACTGTATTTTGGAGGAATGAGACCCAAAGGATCAATGAACAACGTTGACTGTTCTCTAAAAGTCAAATTCTGGAACCACTGATGTCAGAGGGAGTTTTGCTATCAACTTTTCTAGTGCTAGGATGTGGATCTATCCTATCACTGCTGATAGGATAGATCCAAGATGCCAAACATTAACTCTCTATATTATTTAAATCCCCGCTTCATTTGCAATGTCGACTTGCCTAATCTGCATCTCTCTGCCGACAGAGGGATGCAGTCTAGACATACCCTCACTGTTTAAAAACATGCACTTTATTTTCAAACTGAATTTGTTGAGCCTTGTCTTCTGGCCACTAGGTCTTGTCATATCTTTGCTAGATTGAAGAACCCCGTGTTATCAAATTTCTATTCCCATTGTAGGTACTTATCAATGGTGATCAAATCACCCTCACACCTTCTCTTTGTTCAGCTAAATGAAACTTATGGGCATCTTGCGCTTTCCCTTTTGTCTACCTGCTGTGTCAAAATTAAAGAGCGTTACTGGATGGCTATGAATTGGACTTAGCTGGACACTAATGTTACGATCTTCTGCTAACTGTGGAACATTCCACAATGTGATGAGGTGAGCTCTTCTGCCTCATCCTATGACATGACATAGTTGGATTATTTTACAAGCAGCTCTGCCCACAGCTTCCTGAGAATGCAGCTCCAATGAGGCCATGCTGACAGGAAGCTGTCAGCTCCACTACCCTTGGGCAGGTTCCCCAGTGCTCCACTCCACCCTCCAATATGGCTTCACTGGTAAAACTGGTTGAAAAAAAAATAGCATTTTCCAATGCAACACAGGCACAACTATGAAGTTTCTACAAAATCTTCCCGTTTTTCAATCAGTTGTGTTCAGAGGGTATCACCTGAGGCAGGGAGCCTCCAAGACCAGGTCTAGAAACTCTGGGTATGTCTAGACTACATGCCTAATGTAGATTAGGCTACCCGGCATAGGAAAATGAAGCGGCAATTTAAATAATCGCCGCTTCATTTAAATTTAAATGGCTGCCGTGCTGTGCCGATCAGCTGTTTGTAGTCTGGGCGCTCCACGGTCGACATCAAAGGCATTTGTCGACCTCCCGGTATGCCTCATGGAATGAGGTTTACCGGGGAGGTCGACAAATGCCTTTGATGTTGACCGTGGAGCGTCCAGACTAGCGCACTGAGCCGACAAACAGCTGATCAGCACAGCGCGGCAACCATTTAAATTTAAATGAAGCGGCGATTATTTAAATCACCGCTTCATTTTCCTATGCCCAGTAAACAAATCTACATGGCTCCGTCGATGGAGCCATGTAGTGTAGACATACCCTCTGACTTGCCTACACCAAAACATAGTGGGTAGCTGTTTTAGCTTGGGGTCCGAGGCCTAGTGAAGGATTAGGATTCTGAACACTAGCTCCATCCTGAGCTGGAACTTAAAAGTGTTATCCATAAAGCTATTTTTAGCACAGGAGCACAAGCTCAGCTCTCTGAAATGGAACATGGAAGTTCACTGGCATAGTCTACCACTGGCTATGCAGATCTCTGAGGGATCATGGAGAAACGCAGGAAGGTGTTTGAAGGCCCTTAGCCCTCTCCCACCAAAATTTCTAGTTGATGAGAGTCCACTCCGTAAGTGTCCAATTAGACTAGGTTTATTAATTATTATTTGAGTCTATATGTGTATGTTCCTCTTCTCGATATTTTTTAGCAGGTTTTATGTCCCTCTGGGGTCTCGTATTTTAAATTTTTATATACATTTGTATTGTGTTTAAAAAATTTTGTAAACCGCCTCAAATATTTTAAATAGAGAAGTGGGGTAAAAGTATTTAAATAAATAAATAAATAATAAATTATATGTATTGTGGGGGGATTATTCTTCATATTATGCTCCCCATCTAGGCTATCAACATGGGGTGGGGGAGTGGGTTAACTGTATGACAAGAGGGGTAGCTGTGCTTGCCTTCATAAGCGCAAGTATTTAGTGAAAAACACAGCCAGAAGCCTGTTTATAAACTTTACTTTTAGTAAATAAGAAAAAAAAAAGATACATATTTATGGGATTATTCAATATAATAACTATTCCAGCATTCAAAAAATGTAAAGATTAAGAGATATAAAACTGTATCTTAACATATGCAAAGGAAAGACTGTTTGTAAAATAAAAATTGAAGTTGTCTTGGATAATGGCATCTGAATCCTTCTGGAAATACATACAAACTGAGTTTTGAAGTCAAATCACTTTCATATGACAGGAGAATTAGATTTCTCTTTCTTTCATGGGATGTGCCCATTCTTGGGTGTATGAAATTATTTTCAAAAAAAGAAGAGGCGTTTTCACAAGCTGTAATTGATGCTTCAAAAAATGAGACCACTAGACATATTTCAGAAATATATGGGAAAGCCTTCTTTAATTTCCTGGCAGTATTTAGAACTTCTTCAGGTTCTTTGCATTTCTCCTATTTATCAGTGGTTTACATCCAGCTATTTCAACTGCAATTTTCTCAATATTTAATCCAAGCAAGTCAGTCAAAGAAGGAAGTGAGTCCAGTTTCAACAAGTCTGGAGAGCTAGTGGAATAGATTGCTGACAAGCTTTAGTATAGCTTGGAATTCTTCTCTGAACATTTCTTTTGCAATTCAGCACTGGTTTCAGTAATCAATTCATGATGAAGATCAGACCACTGACATTCATTTACACATTGGAATCCTGGTAAGTGATCAGTGACAATGGGATATGTACATTTTGAGGGTAATACCTTGGCTCATTTGGTGGCACATCTTAATGCCTTTGCATCACATGTATCTTTCAAAATAGGGTGATTGGATGAAATCTCTGAGGAAAAAAATCTTAAAGCATGTCTTTTGCTGAAGATCTTCTCAAGCAACAGTAACCAATTCAACTCTTCTTCCAAAGGAGAAAAAAAAGGAGCAGTAGCCAGTTCAACTCTTCTTCCAAAGGAGCAAAAATTATTCTCATAATTTCAGCTAACAAGAAGAATTTTGGATGATTCTGTAACTTCCAATAGTCCCCTTGCTCCAATGGATGGATTGCCACTACCATTCACATGTTGACAAAATACTTGGTATCTCTTCCAAATTTTTGAGGAGTATTTCCTAGGTTTTAAGGTGAACAGTCAGTCCATCTTGTTTTGATGAGGTTTTGCAAACCACGGCCTTTGTACAGCACTTTCACATCGTGCCCAGTGAAAAATCTCTACAGAGACTCTCATCTGGTGATTGTATGTGTATGAGAAGAAATGTATGGGCAGGTACCGGTGGCTATGCCATACTGGTCCACTTTCAACCCTGGGGAGATTTGAAAAAATGTGTTCTCACTTGCAAGAGAGTACAATCAGAGCAGTTCACAACTGTGGAGGAGTGCAAAAGTTTCTGGCCCACCGTGCTTTGCTTTCCAACCATATCAAATGGTCAGCAATATACAGGGTCATGCTCTGGGTCACTTTGAGAAATAGTTGAAGTTTGATGTGGGTTCCTGCAGTACTAAGCTCCATTTCCAAAAGTACATAGGGAACCTAATTCCCATGGGAACATCACTTGGGCCAATGGATGTTAGGTGCCTGGCAAATCTCACAATCAGGACCTTAGGCATGCTAGCAAATCTCACCCTTGAGGACTATGTGAACAGTGAAAGGAGCAGGAGTGCTCATTTTCCCCTACCCACCAACTGCAGCTATTAAACTCTATACAGGAGACAATAGATAATTAATTAATTGATTGATTAATTAATCCCATTGTTCCTTTTATATAGAAACATTGAACTTGGCTCAGTGACAGTGTGATCTTTAGCTTACAATAGAACAGAACTGAAAAAAATTAAAGTTTATAGGACTAATTCTTCAAATTATAATTGCCTTTTCATCCCAGAGATGTGTTGTTTTTGAGTGTGTGACGCTATCAAATATTGCACAGCAGACCTTTATATAAAAGCAATTTTTTTAAACACAATTTAAAAACACAGCCACTTAATTTGTTGGCATCAGTCCTAGAAGGTTTGCTGGTTGGCACAATTGCTACTTATTCCTGGGAGAAAGAATGGAATTACTTTAATGAAATATGAAGTTGGGGGTTTTTTTCAATATCATATAAAGGTAAAACAAATCAGATCTGAAATCTAGAGTATTTTTTAGAATAGAATGGTAGGTTTTCAATTTAAATAATCAGTGGGACAGAGAAAGCGTGAGACTGATTGCATAGCCTACTACGGAGGTTTTCAGACTTTAGGTTGTGGCTTGTAAGGGTAAGCTGCTGGCTGGCCAGGAGATGCTTTGTTTACTGGTAGTGTAGCCTGGGAAGGAGCTATAGTGGAATTTAGGCAGGGAAGGCTCGCCAATCTGACCAGAGATTCTAAATTTGTCCTTTCTATCCCAGGTTACAAGTGAGTAGAACCATAAGATTCCCCCTCATGAGGGTCCGCAGATGATCGAAAGCAGTTGCCCTTTAAATCAGGAAATGCAATGAAAATCAATTTTATTGCCACGGGAATGACGATTACAAAAACCACAAAGAATATGGCTGTAAGAACACAGATTAACTGGATTTCTTCCCCAGATGGCATTAACAAAATCAAAGTAAAACTTACCTATGTATACAGATACTAATTATCTAACAGCATTTCATACCCACAGGATCTTATTTTCCCCAAGCCTGAGCGTGGAGGTACCAGCTTCCCTTCGCCTGAAAGGTCTTGGAGCAGGTGTAGTACGAAATACTGAGATACTTAAAAGCAAGACTTAAACAAAACATAAGAAACAAGATAGACATATAAAGATAGAATAGAGATAAGTATTTGGTTTCTGACCTTAAGAGAAAACAAGTGACACTCCGGAGCAGGCTCTGTCAGTGACGGCTGCAGTAGCCTCAACTTCCCCAGTTCCTGGGCCTATACTGCCCTTTTGGTGCCAAAGCATCCCGGATGTTCAACCTTTTGCCCAAAGTTGGGCTTGGTACCCTAAGATTTCTGTGGGTGACTATACCTGATTGGAAGAAATATGGGGGTAGCCCATAAATATGTATGAGAAAGGAGTGACATTTTTTTGGGCCAAATCCCGGAACAGCCAGAAAGAGCGAGAACCTGTGGTTAGGTCCAGGAAATCTGTCACTTTAACTTTTGTAGAAGTAAGAAAAATCAGTTTGTGGAGGTTGGCAGATTTTGCTTACTGTTTCTGATCAAAATTAAGTAATGGCCTTCCCAATCCTGTCAAGCTAACCACAAAAGCTCTTACCTAATACATATCTTTAAAAAAATAACAAGAAATAAATCTTAACTTATTATCAAACTATCATATTCTTGCTAAAGCTAAGTCATACAGAAAATTTAACTCTGTAGGCCCCTTGCATTACTAGCCAGAGTTTTTGACTCGAGTCCCACGACTTGAACTCGAGTCCGACTTAAGTTGCCTAGGTGACTCGACTCGAGACTCGACTCAGGTTCATTGTTTGTGAATTGAGACTCGACTTGAGACTTGCTAATTTTGTTAAATCAACTTGGTGAAAAAATTGTCCGAAAATGTCGATATTGATGGCTTGTACAAAAGTGACTTGACATTTTTAAAATTAAGACTTGAGACTCGACTTGGGACTTGACTCGAAAGTGACTTTAGGGACTTGAGACTCGATTTGAGACTTGAACTGTAGTGACTTGAGACTCGACTTGGACTTGACAATGACGACTTGAAGACAACACTGTTACTAGCATGCTATCGAAATATATCAAGCAAAAATGGGATAGGATAGGACAAATAGCACTTGGCAGGTGACAGTAGCTCCCAGTGGCTGTGGTCCACCATTTCTGGTCAATGGGAGCTGAAGGAAGTTGTGTCCCAGCCTGCACCGTTTTCCGCAGCTCCTATTGGCCGGGAAGTGTGTATACGCAGCCATTGGGAGCTGTGAGCAGCCATGACTGCAGACACTCAGATAAAAAAGCTGCAACCCATTGTTTGAAAATCCCTGGCCTAGTGGGAAGGGAAGCTACCAAGAAGGCGGGAAACCGATCTTCCAATTACCCATTTCTGTGAATATTTAATATATACAAAGTGAAACAGCTTCGGCAGTAGAACTTGCCCCAGAATATCCCAGAGCCCAGTGTTTAGGGCACTCTCTTGAAAGATGCAAATTCAGATCCCTGCTACCCATCAGGCACCAGGTGTTTATGAACTTGCTTCTCCCACAGCTCGGGAGAGGTGACCGGCTCTGGCCTACAGGTTACCCGGAGTGAGGGCAGCTTTCCCTCAGGTTTTTTTTTCAACAACAGATGATCTGCCATAGATGCCTAATTTGAGGCCACGCTTCACACCTGTGAATTCCAAGTGGAGGGAGACACCTTCCCCCAGCCCAGAGTGAAGCGATGCGCTTCCAAGGCACCTGTCTCACCCTGCTCCTGATCGTTTCTGATTGGCTGTTTAAGGAAGCTCCCAATCCCGTTCTCATGTGCCTAAGTCTCTTCCTCAGCCTCCATTGTTTCAGGAGCCCTGGTGCCTCAACGTGAGGTTGAAGATGCTACTTGAGAGCAGAGTTCTACTTGGCAGCATATGTAATGCTGTTCCTTGTAAATCTCATGCTGGTATTCTCAGGGGGTTTCCAAAGCAAACGTTTGGTTGCAGCCATCTTCCCTGACCCCTGTGCATCTTCTTCTTATCCCTTCAAACACAGACCCAACCCTGAGCTCCTCTAATGTGCTAACACCCAGGGTATGTCTAGACTACATTCCTCTGTCGCCAGAGTCATGTAGATTAAGCTACCCGGCATAGGAAAATGAAGTGGCGATTTAAATAATCGCCGCTTCATTTAAATAAAATGGCTGCCGCGCTGAGCCGATCAGCTGTTTGACGGCTCAGCGCGCTAATCTGGGCGGTCCGCGGTCGACATCAAAGGCTTTTGTCGACCTCCCCGTTATGCCTCATGGGATGAGGTTTACCGAGGCGGTCGACAAATGCCTTTCATGTCGACCGTGGAGCATCCAGACTAGCGCGCTGAGCCGACAAACAGCTGATCGGCTCAGCACGGCAGCCATTTTAATTTAAATGAAGCGGCGATTATTTAAATCGCCACTTCATTTTCCTATGCCGGATAGCCTAATCTACATGCCTCTGTCGCCAGAGGCATGTAGTCTAGACCATACCCCCAATGTCCAAGGAAATGGTGACCCCCAGGGTAGCTTTAAGAGCACTCTACAATCCCTCCTGGCAACAGTTCATCCATGGTATTACGAGCAGAACTCTTCAGCCATGTGAAGATTTGAGGCCTGATTCTGATCTCATATACACAGGTACAAAGTCAGAAAAAAAGGTGAGGGAGATGCGTGATGTCTATTAAACTAACTCATTTACTAAGTGTTTTGTGTCTTAGTAGCATTTCATAATGTGGGGGAGCAAAGGCCCCTTGTCAAAAGAGGGTCAGTAAGCTGTAGTTACTTGGCATCATGGGAGATTGGCCACTCTGTGTTGTGCACACGGTATATAAAGGTGGGCAGCCCAAACATATAGCAAACTTTTGGAAGGAGATTTAGCTGCATTGGTGAATTTCACTACCATCAATACAGGAGACCCTTGCAATTTGCTTTTTTGCATATTCAGGGGTCTCTCCTGTCACCCCTATTCTCTGATATGGGGGCCTGTAGCCTAGAGGGGCCTGTTTCTAGATGGCAGCAGCAGTCATGTCCCCCCACACTCAGCACAGCTGCCAGGAGCTGCAGGTGACTCGTTGTGGCTGCCAGGAGCCACACACCACGGTGATGGGAGGTGCAGGGAACCCACCATGGCTCCCAGCCCCCACAGTGAGTTCCCCGCGGCTCCCAGCAGCCACAGTGAGTTTGGGAGCTGTGAGGAGCTCACTGCAGAGGTGTAATGCGGATGTTATGCGCCTGGAGGCAAAGGCAAAATTTGCGTGCACACCCCCACCTCCGCCACCACTGTGCGGCGGGGCCCTGAACCTGGCGCACGGCTGAGCCCAACCCTGGGAGGAGGGGGGGAACTTGTACTGCATGTTCCCCTGCCCCTTCCAGTTTGGGGCTGGCCCCCCCATGCACTAACCCACTGGCAGAGATGGAGGAGGGTCGGGTTGAGGACGGAGAGCCTGGAAGGCGACTCTAGCTGGCAGCTGCGGGCGGAGGCGGACCAGACCAGCTGAGGGATTACAGAGGGAGCAGAGAGGGACTAAATTGGCACCCCCCTAGTGTGGCGCTGGGGGGCAACTGCCCCCTTCCCCGCTATGCCACTGGCTCACTGCAGAGGCTGGGAGCTGCGGGAAGATCACAGTGGTGGCCAGGATCTGTCTCCGTCATTCTTCATGGACTTTGCCATTCACAGTGGTGCCAGGAACGCATCCACCATGAATGGTGAGGGTTTGCTGTCCTCCCAAATACATCTGGTCAGGAAATTTATAACAAAAGTCTTTTACTGGAAAAATGTAGGATTGATTGAAACCAACACCTTTTACAGAAATGTGTAGCAAAGTATTTAGAGCACATGGCATGGGGAAGACATAGACTGGAGTCCCTGCTCTGCCTGATTCAAAAGATCTTGGTTTCAGCACAATGTGGAACGTGAAAAAAAATTGAGATCTCAGAAATGGGGCAGGAAAACAGCTTCCCATTCAGCTCTATTCCCAAACCCTTCCAAATTATTAATTTGTAGCGAGATCATTTTTTCCCTCATCTTTTTGTAAAGATCAGTCATTGCAACAACAAAACAAACTGGGACAACAATTGGATTCATCATTTTGTTCAGAGAGATCACATCTAACCCCAGCAAACTGATGTAATAATAACTGAGGCAGGCCTGAACCATGGAGTTCAGAAGTGTTCCAGGATGTATGTGTTTGTATAGTGCCAAGCACAGCAAGTGGTGCTGTAATAGAGAAATCAGAAAGCCCATGGTTGGTGCTGCTTATGAATACTATGTATTTTGTGTTCACGAGATTGCTTTTCCCTTCCATTTTCTTTTCATTCCAATGCCTTGTTTTGCATTGAATATAAGGTAGCCCATAAATAGTCACAAGCTGTAATGACTGTGTATGTGTTACGAATTAGTAGAATTATCTATACATTATTGGAATCTGGCATGATTATGGTCTTCATTTGCATTGTCAGCTACATTCAACATTATTTTTCTTGTTGATTTAAACAAATCCAGTAACTCCTGTGCTGGATATGTCTTTTAAGAACTGTAAAATAAGTTGGCCAAAATTTTTTTTGTGTGAAAAAAATCAGACTTTTCTTGATAGGGAGCTTGTGAATTTTGTTTATATGATAGAATTGCTATAGTTAGCATTCTCCTTGATTCATTTAATGACCTTCTTGTGACTTAGTGCACTGTGAAAATCAAACAATATAAAGTGGCAAGCTGAAAGCTCCATGGAATAAGAGGGACAACTAAAATCATCCTGTGCTAAATTCATTTTCATGATCAAAGCTTTCAGTCTTGTAGGGTCTTTTATGGCTCCCAGTAAACCTGTTGTTGTCTTTGATGCACAGACTCAAAAAGGCAAGTCTGTTAGGAAGGGAATGTGGAAGTGAAATCTGAAACAAAAGGGGGCTGTTACCAAACCAATAAAGTGATGTTTTGATGAAGTTCAGAGAATCCAAACGTAGCTCAAGCAGAGCTACCTGAATAGCTGTATATGTTGTTCAAGTACAGGTCTGAAAAGCTGGGAGAAAAAAAAGATTTTGAAATTTTCAACAAATGCAAATGTCATAAAGTTTGGTTGTGTGTGGAATGAAATGTTATACTCGTTGGCTGTGTCTACATTGGCACCCTTTTCTGGAAAAGGGATGCTAATGAGACAAGTCGGAATTGCAAATGCCGCGGGGATTTAAATTTTCCCAGCGGCATTTGCATAATTTATAACTGCCGCTTTTTCTGGCTCGGGGCTTTGTGGAAAAAGCGCCAGTCTAAACAGCGGCTCTTGCGGAAAATAAAGCCTTTTCGGAAGATCCCTTATTCCTCTTAAAATCAGGAATAAGGGATCTTCCGAAAAGGCTTTATTTTCCGCAAGAGCCGCTGTTTAGACTGGCGCTTTTTCCACAAAGCCCGAGCCGGAAAAAAGCGGCAGCCATGTTCATGCAAATGCCGCGGGGAAAATTTAAATCCCCACGGCATTTGCAATTCCGACTTGTCTCATTAGCATCCCTTTTCCAGAAAAGGGTGCCAATGTAGACACAGCCAGAAAGAAATGTTTGGTTTTCAAGTGAGGATTATAAAACATTTTTAATTCTTTTTTTTAAATAAAATTTAGGGAAATTTCTCACAATTTTTTTTCTGGAATTAAAAGTCAAAACACTTTGTTTTGGAAATGCTAAAATGAACTATTCTGACATTTCTACCCGTGTCTTCCTTTTTTACCATAACAACTTGCTAAAACTGGCCTATATCTGCAGGTTTTTTTAGTTGTCCTGAATCTGCAATTTTTTAGGAAAAAAGTAGGGATTCCATGGGAAAAAAAGGCCTCGCTCTAATTTCAAGTGCTGAAATTGCAGCTGACGGCATAGGTAGTGTAGAGAAGCATGACATTGCCAAATAAGTATAAGGGAGTGATCAGAAGGGGTACATTTGATTCAAGATTTGGGCAAAACTTTGTGTCAATTCATATTCAATTCATATCTGTTCATTGCAAATGATTATGATGGGTCTAGAGTTATCACACACCACACTCAGCACATTAACTTTAGGCACTATGATGGGCTGGACCCTATGAGATGCCAAAAAAGATGCTGAACATACCACTGAAACCACCATTTTCTGCCAACATGGATCCCCTTTCTCTGTTCTTGCTGAGCTAGGCACTAAAGTCTCCTTCAGCAGAGCAACAGGCAGAGTCACACCTAGATGTGGAATAAGAACATAAGAACATAAAAATGACCATACTGGGTCAAAACAAAGGTCCAGCTAGCCCAGTATCATGTCTACTGACAGTGGCCAATGCCAGCTGCCCCAGAGGGAGGGATCACAGCAGGTAATCCTCAGGTGATCCCTCTCTTGTCACCCACTTCCAGAGAAACAGAGGCTAGGGTCGCCATTCCTACCCAACCTGGCTAATAGCCATTGATGGACCTAACCTCCATGAATCTACCTAGCTCTTTTTTGAACCCTGTTAAAGTTTGAACCTTCACTGCAGCCTCTGGCAAGGAGTTCCACGGGTTGACTGTGTGCTGAGTGAAGAAAAACTTCCTTTTGTTTGTTTTAAACCTGCTGCATATTAATTTCATTTGGTGACCCCTAGTTCTTATATTGTGGAAATAAATACACTTTTCCTTATTTACTTTTTCCATGCCCGTCATGATTTTATAGACTTCTATCATATCCCCCCTTAGTCTACTCTTTTCTAAACTGAAAATTCCAAGTCTTTTTAATCTCTCATCATATGGGACCCATTCCAAACCCCTAATCATTTTTGTTGACCTTTTCTGAATTCACCATCCCTGTCCTCTGTTGGGAGTTTAATACGGTTTTGACCCTCTGTGACAGGGTGTGTCACTGATTCCCTTGAGACTGTCATTTGATGGGCTGATCATACCACTGAGCCTGCCTACCTGCAGGGTGGGGTACCCCATCAGCCTGTCCTGATAGGCCAGAACCTCTGGACTCCCCTAGCAAAGGCACAAAGTTAGGGTCACAACCCAGCGCAGAGCAACACAGACACTGAGATCAGCTCATCTCTGGGAAGGCTCAGTTCCAAGGACTTGACACAGCACCTAGGTGCACAGCCTTAATGGGACCAGAGCCGCAGATAAATTCATCTTAATCTGCAGAAAAGTTTTACGCAGAGCAATCTCATAATTTGTTCACTGCCTTTATCAATGAAAGAGAGAGATTTACAGCTGTTGCGTCCCCTCAGGTAACAATCATTTACACTGGGTTTAATAATAAATAAAACTGATTTTATTAAATAAAAAGTCAGATTTAAATGGCTGGAAGTAGTCACAGACAGATAAAAGTAAAGTTACTAATGTAAATAAAAGCAAAACACACCAGCTAAACTCAATACTTTAAGAATTTTGTTACATATAATTTCTTACTCTAGCAGTTTTTCAATCATCTTTTCTCATAAACTAGGCAATCTCCTAGTTTGGGCACAATTCTTCCCCCTGTTAAGTTTTAGGTGTTTCTAGAAGTCATCTCGGTCATAAGCAGGTGGTGTCTTCAAATCTGCAACTGCCAACTACCTTTATTGTTTGGTTCCTTGTCTATAAATAGATTTGCCTAAGGCAGTAATCTTATGTTCAGTTTCAACTCTTTCCCCTCCCAGGGAAAAGTACCACATACAAAATGGTGACCTGGCCACATGTCTTGGCAGGATCAACGACAGTCCAGGCTTACAAAAAAAAAAAAAAAAAAAGAAGAAAAAGCAAGGTTATTCACAGATGAGTCTTGAGTACCAAGCCATTAAGTTCCATGCATACTGATAACGGCTTTCACTAGGACATCAAGATATATTAATATGTTTATACCTCATATTTCTAGGTTCAGATATAGGAATGATACATGCACACCAATAGAATATATATACAGGGATTACAAGCTCTCTAGTGATAGGTTACCTGCCACATTTTGCATAAAGCATACTCGAGTTAAATATGAATATACCTAAAATATTTTTCCATAAAAAATATGGGGGCACAACGTCACACCCTTAACATGCCATGCCTGTCATTTATAGGTTTAAATAAGACCCCAGAAGAAATTCTTATATGTGAAGGATCAGAGAAAAGCATTAGAACAAAGCAATGTCATTCCCCACCCTTCTTTTCAGATAAGAGCTGATCAGCCGTTGTCCTTCATTATATAAAAGATGAAGCAATTATTGTGTGATCTTGACAGCTCCTGACAGCTCCCTGTAGATTTGAAAGGTTGAGATGAACATTGCATGACATAAGTATTGTATATGGCACTGAACGAGCTGTGACTTGGCAGAATGTAAAGGGGAAGTGATGGAACCAATTTACAGCTGCAGTACCGAGCTAGACTTTAGAATATAGTACAGGTTGGACCTCCCTGATCCGGCTCCCTTGGGACCTGACCAATCCCAGACAAGGGAGCTTTCTGGACCAGGGAAGGTCGGGGGTGGGGACAACCTATGCTCTGAGCTCCTTTCCCTAGCTAGCTGCTACTGCTGCCCCAGCCCCCTGCCTGCAGCAGCCCTGATTGGCTCCACGGCCCCACAAGCTCCAGTGGCTCTAGTAGCCCTGCCGGACCCTGGAGCTCCAGTGGTAGCCTTCTGTGTGCTCACAGCCCCGCCAACTGTGAGTTCTGCAGCCCCCTCCCCTTCTTGGCCCTGCCAGCTGTGGCCTCTGGCTGCCCTGCCAGTTTCCTGGTCCTGCTGGCTGTGTGCCCTGCTCCACCCTCCCTGTGGGATCTGGCACCCCTGCCAGCTTCCCATTTCAGCTGGCTGTGGGCTCTCATGCCCAATAGCCCTGACAGCTGGCTCTGCTCCCATCCACTGGCAACCTCTGTGCTCGCACTCTGTAGTCCTTCCCGACCACGGTTGTTGCTGGACCAGAGAGTCCCGGATCACAGAGTTTCAACATGTACTAAGGTTTGAAATAACATGCAGGTGCTCTACAAAAAGCCTCTGAGCTCCATGTGATACAGCAGTGCACCAACTATGCTCTTTTTCTGTCTGTTCCTCAATTGTTTGCTGAAAGTAGAACCTCAGAATTCGGATGGTCTGGGAAGGAGTACGGCAGAAAGGGATCTAGGGGTTATAGTGGACCACAAGTTGAATATGAGTCAGCAGTGTGATGCTGTTGCAAAGAAAGCAAACATTATTCTGGGATGCATTAACAGGTGTGTTGTGAGCAAGACACGAGAAGTCATTCTTCCGCTTTACTCTGCGCTGGTTAGGCCTCAATTGGAGTATTGTGTTCAGTTTTGGGCACCGCATTTCAAGAAAGATGTGGAGAAATTGGAGAGGGTCCAGAGAAGAGCAACGAGAATGATTAAAGGTCTAGAGAACATGACCTATGAGGGAAGGCTGAAGGAATTGGGTTTGTTTAGTTTAGAAAAGAGAAGATTGAGGGGGGACATGATAGCAGTTTTCAGATATCTAAAAGGGTGTCATAAGGAGGAGGGAGAAAACGTGTTCATCTTGGCCTCTGGGGATAGAACAAGAAGCAATGGGCTTAAACTGCAGCAAGGGAGGTTTAGGTTGGACATTAGGAAAAAGTTCCTAACTGTCAGGGTAGTCAAACACTGGAATAAATTGCCCAGGGAGGTTGTGGAATCTCCATCTCTGGAGATATTTAAGAGTAGGTTAGATAAATGTCTATCAGGGATGGTCTAGACAGTATTTGTTCCTGCCATGAGGGCAGGGGACTGGACTCAATGACCTCTCGAGGTCCCTTCCAGTCCTAGTATTCTATGATTCTATGATTCTATGAACCTCAGAGTTACAAACTGACCGGTCAACTGCACGCTCCAATTGGAAGCCCACAATCAGGCAGCAAGCAAAAAAAAAAAAAAAAAAAGTGGGGGGGAACAGTGTACGGCAAATGTAATCTACTAAAAATAAAGGGAGCATTAAAAAAGGACAAGGTAAGAAAACTCTTTCTGTGCATGTTTTATTTAAATTAAGATGGTTAAAAAGCAGCATTTTTCTTCTGCACCATAAAGTTTCAAAGATGGATGCAGTCAAAGTTCAGGTGTAAATTTTCAAAAGAATCATAGGATCATAGAATCCTAGGGCTGGAAAAGACCTCAGGAATCATCGAGTCCAGCCTCCCGCCCAAAGCAGGACCAATCCCAACTAAATCATCCCAGCCAGGGCTTTGTCAAGCCGGAACTTTAAAACCTCTAGGGATGGAGATTCCACCACCTCCCTAGGTAACCCATTCCAGTGCTTCACCACCCTCCTAGGGAAATAGTTTTCCCTAATATCCAACCTAGACCTCCCCCACTGTAACATCGAGACCATTGCTCCTTGTTCTGGCATCTGTCGCTACTGAGCCACCATAACATTTTATTTCCTAAAGAGGTGCCACAGGATTCCTCATTGTTTTTGCACACATAGACTAACCCCTTATATTTTGTTTACAGTTATAAACATTTCAGATTTACAAACAGCATCCATACCTGAGGTGTTCATATCACTGAGCTTCTGCTGTATTTTGATTCCCATTTAGGCCCTCAACACAAGGAATCATATAGCCACAATTTAATCTTAGGGTGCAAAAATAAATCCATAGGACACGTAGAGTTTAAGGGTGGGTGTAAATCGAACAAAACATTTCTGCTGCCCATCCGCATGGGGTGAATTTTACCCAACAGATCTGAAGAATGACAGGATTCTGCTCTTAATACCAACTATTATTAGGATTTATGGGTAAACCTGATACTTCATGTTAGTGCACAATTGACATTTTTGTTCTTGATTATGCTGCTAGATGGTGGGTTAGTGTCATCCCCACTTACCAATATTAGATAAACTTTTTCATATTAGTTACGTGAACCTTTGGAAGCTATTTGGTTAGAATATACAGTATTGATTCCTTCATATTATGAATGCTGCACAGGTTGCAAGGTCCTTGCTATGGTGACACAGCATTGTATAAAGCAGAAGTGATTATTTTATTTACTTAGTGGCTGAATAGCAATATTGAGGGTGTTGCATGTGTTGGACGATCCCATTAATTGAACTATTCTGATAATACAGTGTTAATCTTTTGATAAAGAGTTTAGTTAAGTACGTGGCTTGTTCTCCATTACCACAAGGCCAGCAGCTGCATAATATTTTTATAGCAGCTCATGATTCACTATGGATCATTTACACCCAAGGCAGGGTGTGTAGGGGGCATTCTAGATAAACATAAAAAAGGAGTGTTACATGGTGGTTTTCTGTAAGAGAGAAATGCATCTGCTTTTATCAATAGGAGGATGTGTTTCCAGCTCCTTTTGCATTCATCTCCCTTTAATGAGTAGTAGCAACATCACTTTTGCATCCAGTCTCGTATAATGGTATGATCAAAGGGTTGGGACTACTAACTTCTAATCCCAGTCTTTCATTTCTTGTTACTTATTTCTATTACAGTAGTGACCACAGTACCGGGCATCATACACACAAATTGCAATAGACTGTCACTGCCTTACAAACTAAATAGAGAAAACAAAGTGTGGGAGTATCCCCCTTTTACAGATGGGGCAGTGATGCAAAGATATATGAAATAACTTGCTGAAGACCACTCAGAATGCCAGGCACAAAGCCAGAATCTGATTTCCTGGACCCCATCTCAGCACTGTAACCACCAGACCACTCCTCCTCACCTTGAGTTGCTGTCCAGCCCATTTCCCTTTCATATGGAATGCTCTTCCCAAACTCATCCATAAGGACCCCGCCTCTCTCTGCGTTGAAATCCCACCTGCTGCCTCATTTCTGCTGAAGTCCCCATGGAGAACTCTTCTGATGTAGACTGGCAACTCCTCCTTCAACTGTGTGTAATCTGCATTTGCAGTAATTGTCTGTAATTTGCAGTTGCACGGGGAGGGGGAGTTTTTAATTTTCTGGATTCTATGTCAGCACCTGGTCACAACTGTTGCGACCAGTTCTAAATCAGGCCAGATCTTTGGGGATCGCTGCATAGCATCATAGAAACGTAGGGCAGGAAGGAGACTAGTTCAATCTCCTGCACTGAATCCAGACCAAGTAAACTTAGACCTTCCCTGATAGGTGGCCAGAGTTGTTATTTTACCTTCCCATACCCCTGAAAAGTCACCCAACCTGTGGGAAGGATTAACATAACTACGTTGCCATCATATATTGAATAAGCTTCATCATCTAGTTTGCCAACTTGTTTCTCTATGATGTTGTGGGTAATGCCATCAGTTCAATGTGTGGCGCCTTATGCATGGAACACCCACCCTGAACCAATCAGCAAAGCCATCACCTCCCCCCTCCAGACCCACTGCATCTGCGGCAGCTTTCAGAAATGATCCAGTCAGCCCTGGCTACTTGGCAGGGCAGAGGATGATCCTGTACGCCTCCTTTTTTTCAAAAGGTTTTTTTTCCCAAAAGAACCATGTCTAGACAGCAGTTGCACTTACAAAATACCCTTTTTTGAAAGAATGTGCGGCCACCATTATGCAAATGAAGAGTGGGAAATTCAAATCCCGGCTTCATTTGCAATTTCGATCTGCCTAATTTACATCCCTCTGTTGAAAGAGGGATGTAGGTTAGACATAGACAGTGTGACACTGTTGCAAAAAAAGCAAACATGATTCTGGGGAGCACTAACAGGAGTGTTGTGAACAAGACATGGGAAATCATTCTTCCACTCTACTCTGCACTGATTAGGCCTCAATAGGAGTATTGTGTCCAGTTCTGGGCACCACATTTCAAGAAAGATATGGAGAAATTGGAGACGGTCTAGTGAAGAGCAACAAAAATGATTAAAGGTCTAGAAAAAGTGACCTATGTAGGAAGATTGAAATAATTGGGCTTGTTTAGTTTAGAAAAGAGAAGACTGAAAGGGGACATGATAGCGGTTTTCAAGTATCTAAAAGAGCGTTATAAGGAATAGGGAGAAAAATTGTTCTCCTTGGCCTCTGATGATAAGACAAGAAGCAATGGGCTTAAATTACAGCAAGGAAGTTTTAGGTTGGATATTAGGAAAAAACTTCCTAACTGTCAGGGTTGTTAAACACTGGAATAAATTGTCTAGGGAGGTTGTGTAATCTACATCACTGGAGATATTTAAGAGCATGTTGGATAGACATCTATCAGGAATGATCTAGACAGTGCTTGGTCCTCCCGTGACAGCAGGGGACTAGACGCAATGACCTCTTGAGGTCCCTTCCAGTTCTAGTGTTCTATGATAAATAGTTTGGGGGCAGGAGATTTTGTTTTGTTTTGTTTGTATAGCACTTAGCATTATACAAACAGAACAAAATTTTCTGAACCTTTACTGTGAAGCTAAGGCACTGTGGTCATACAAATAATATTTTTTTAATGTGAGATACAATGTAATCTTCCTATGCAGTTTCCTATTATAGTTTTCTATTATAACTGGCAAACAATCAAGAATGGAAATTACTTCCCCTCACTTCCTGAGGCTCAACGGCGACAGTAAGTATTTTATAAGCAACTCACCTTTACTTTTGATGCATTAAATCCAAGATATTTTACATGTGCTGTGCTCTTCCTTACTCACCAGCTGCATGCCATTAGAGCTGCTTTCACAATGTGATGTGACAAACCAGAAAAAAAACATCACGAGTTCTCTGATGGAAACATAATGCAATTTTCCATTCACGCAATGGCTTTTCAAACTAAAATAACATGATAAACTAGTGTTATAGTGAAAAAACCTATGTTGGCCACATTTTGCAGGACAGCTGTGACACCCTTTACAGTTTTTAAGTTTTCAGCACACCCAAGCAAAGCACATCTACACAATAAAAGGCCAAGATGCTAATAAGATGGTAGGATTACATAATCAGCTGATGACTAAAACTAATAAATTTGTATATTGTTGTATATAGCTAGATTAAATATATGGGCTAAAGGTGTTAACATAACCAATTCACTGTTCAGTATTAAACAGAGCTAAATACAGTTCAAGGCTTGGAGTATGGAGACCTCAGCCTGATTAATACCATGGCAAACACACCATAAAAATCCTTTCAACTTTTTATTAAAGACATAGAAAGGAAGAAAAAAAAAGCATTTAATAAGGCTTTCATGTTAAAAACATCCCTGCTCACTTTATCTTTAGTTGGAGAGAGTTAGAGAAGGGGGAAAACCCCTTTTTTGACAGTCTCCTAGAACAGTGGTCACCAACCAGTAAATTGGGATCTAGTGGTAGATGTTGGAGCCTCTGATAGGTGATCCTGACTGGTTTGGCCAAGAAGCTATCAAGGGTTGGCACTTCAGCTGCCCCTCCCCACACTGCTGTGCTTCTCCTGCCCTTTGCCTTGAAGCCGTCCCTGCAGGAGCCTCCTGGTTTTTTTGGCAGCACAGGGGAGGGACAGGGGTGCTCATGTCAAGGTGCTCCCCTCCCACTCTGTATCCTATCTCCACAGAGCAGAGTGGGGCCTCAGAGAAGGGGTACAAAGGATGCCCAGCAAGGGTATTCGGGTTTGAGATATATCTTGGATTGCACTTTAATTCAAAGAGTGATCTCGTGCTTAAAAAGGTTGGAGACCCCTGTATTAGAAGACATTAAAGATGGCGATAACCGTCCTTGTGGGGAAAAATGAGACGTTGAGATAAGATGGAGCTGTGGTGACTGCTCTTGTTAAAGTCCAATCCTGTTTCATCAAAAGTAGTGCTGGGTTCCATCTGGAGCTGGTACAGTTGGCACCTGGATCCCCTTTTCTGGCCTGGTCAGTCAGGACGTCTCTCAGTACTTGGATGAAGAACATATGAGGTCTCAGGAAATGGTGAAGTTGGCAGCTGTGATGGTGAAGCTTGCTCCTGTAGCCTCTGTTCTGCTTTCATTTCACCCCAACTTGTCTTTCTTTAAGGACCCACCAAGGAAGCAATGGGTGGTTTAGCCCAGCCCCGTGTTATTGTGTCCACCAATTAGGTCTCAGATCCGATACCATCAATTTTGATTAATTAACTTTCAACTCCTCAAAGTCTGTCTTTAACAACCATAATTTCAAAGTCCTGGACCTTTTTTGGCTTAGACTAATCTGGTTTCTCCGTCTGATTCTCTTGCACCTGTTTACAAAACCCTTTATTGAAAACACCTCGACCGATGGTCCATCGTAAATTTGTAAGCAGGCAAAATCAATACATCAATGGTCACACTGATATCAAGCCACCCTGCCAAATGAAGTGTACAGTCAGGAGATTAGAATGCTCAACCCCACTCCAAATCCATCTGTCCAGGGCTCAGCAATTTCTTAGAAAATTGTGGTAATGGAGGTAAAGAGAAACCTCCTGGCTATCACAGCCAGCTCCTTAAGTTCTGCATGATGAACTGGGTAACCATCTATGGAGGGCATTCTATGAGAGCCCTTCAGCAGCTACATTAGCACTCCCTGGATCTATCTAAGATACTTCTATGGTTCCCATCTTGCTATAGTATCTGAACACCTTACAATCTTCAACATCTTTATCCTGCCCTGGAAGGTAGGGAAGTTTTTTACTCTCCATTTTAGAAAGGGGGAACTGATGCACTGGATGACTTAAGTGACTAACCCAGGGTAATACAGGATGTTTGGGATCCGAGCAAGAATTGAACCCAATTTGCTCACAGCTCAAGCATTAATCACTGAACCATAGAATCATAGAATACTAGGACTGGAAGGGACCTCGAGAAGTCATCGAGTCCAGTCCCCTGCCCTCATGGCAGGACCCAGTACTGTCTAGACCATCCCTGGTAGACATTTATCTAACCTACTCTTAAATAGCTCTAGAAATGGAGATTCCACAACCTCCCTGGGCAATTTATTCCAGTGTTTAACCACCCTGACAGTTAGGAACTTTTTCCTAACATCCAACCTAAACCTTCCTTGCTGCAGTTTAAGCCCATTGCTTCTTGTTCTATCCTCAGAGGCCAAGATGAATAAGTTTTCTCCCTCCACCTTATGACACCCTTTTAGATACCTGAAAACCATCCTTTCTCTAAATCACTGTGGCTACATCTATACTGCACAGCTATTTCGGAATAAACTATTCTGGAATAGTTATTCCAAAACAGCTTATTTCAAAATAGCATGTCTACACTGCAGGGAAGCCTCAAAATTAGTCCAAGGCAGGCTTCCCTAATGTAGATGAGCTATTTCGATTTAGAGCCCCAGGAGGAATAACTTAGAATGGCCCTGGTGAGGGGCTATTTCAAAATAACAGAAGTGGAGTGTCTACATACACTTTATTTCAAAATACCTTTTTTGGAATAGGCATTATTCTTTGTAGAATGAGGTTTACAGAAGTTGGAATAAACCATCCATTATTTCAAAATTATTTTGAATTGCTGTGTAGATGCTCGCATAGTTAATGGAATTGCTGTGTAGATGCTCACATAATTATTTCGGAATAACGGCTGTCCGTGAAGTGGACAGGAGCTGCAGACAGGGGAGTTTGAGAGGGACCGCAAGAGATCCCGCCGCTGAACAGGCTACTTGGTGAGAGTACTCGCTTTTGGTGTGAGTGAGTTTGCTCGACTGTTTGAATTTTGTTTGTTTGTTGAATTCTGAATCTGATTTCAGGTGACTGCAGTTTCAGTTTCAGCTGCTGTGGCAGTTGGGACTAAGTGCCTGACCCTTTGTTCCCTCAATTGCTCTCTTGATTGCCTCTGGTCAGCCTTCCCCTGTGTGACTCACGAGGGGGAAGGCCTGGCCTAGGCAAGCAGGCTTAAAAGCCAGAGGCAGAGCGACCAGGGAGCGAAGCAGACAGGAACTGCAGACAGGGGAGTTTGAGAGGGAGTTTGGCAGAGGGAGGCCTACGATGGTCAGGAAGACCCGCAACACCTGTGCCAGCACTGCTTCTGTCTCCTCCACCAGCGCCTGGAGCCAGACAGAGCACCTGAGCATGGATGCCTCTACCCAGATCCTGGTGTGGTTTTGCAGGGACTGTGGATTGCAATTCCCACTTATTGATATTCAGGCTGGGGAGATCATCCAATGCGAAAGGTGCCTGCTGGTGGAATCTCTCAGGCAGCAGGTGGCAGAGCTACAGGAGGAGGTGGCTAGGTTGAGGAGCACCCACATCCATGAGGAATTCCTGGACCGTGTTCATGAGGAGACAGCTGAGGTAGCTGTCCCGGTACACAGGACTGGGGACACACCACTGGTGGAGGAGGAGACGACTCAGGGTGGACAGTGGAAGCTGGTTACTTCTGGCAGAGGCACTGCTCCACCCCTGCTCCGAACCCTCCCACCATGGTACTAGGAAACCGTTATGCTCTTCTTTATACAGGAGATAAGCAATCACCCTCTACACCGGAGGAGGAGAAGCCCCATACCCCCAAGGCTGGGAGGTCTGCTGCCACCACTGCGAATAGGAAACGTAGGGTAGTGGTGGTCAGAGACTCTCTTCTTAGGGGGACAGAGGCGCCCATCTGTCGCCCTGACATTTCATCTCGGGAGGTATGCTGTCTGCCGGGGGCCCGTATCCGAGATGTTACGGAGGCATTGTCGAGGATTATCCGGCCCTCTGACTACTACCCCATGCTACTCATCCATGAGGGCACTAATGATACTGTGAGGTGTGACACTGAGAGGATCAAGAGTGACTACAGGGCTCCGGGGGTACGGGTGAAGGAGTTTGGAGCGCAGGTGGTATTCTCTTTGATCCTTCCTGTCGAAGGTAGGGGCCCAGGCAGAGACAGGTGCATCCTGGAGGTGAATGCCTGGCTGCGAGGACGGTGTCGCCAGGAGGGCTTTGGCTTCCTCGACCATGGGATGCTATTCCAGAAAGGACTGCTAAGCAGGGATGGCGTCCACCTTACGAGGAGGGGGAAGACCCTATTTGGATACAGAATGTCTAACTTAGTGAGGAGGGCTTTAAACTAGGTTCGACAGGGACAGGTGAGCAAAGCCCACAGGTAAGTGGAGAACATGGAGACCTGGGAGATGGGTAGGAAATGGGAGGGAGCGTGGGCTACAATGGCAGAGAGAAAGGAGGGTCAGGGCAAAACTGGGAGGCAAGGTCAAATGAGGATCTTAGATGCTTATATACAAATGCAAGAAGTATGGGAAATAAGCAGGAAGAACTGGAAGTGCTAATAAATAACTACAATTATGACATTGTTGGCATCACAGAAACTTGGTGGGATAATACACACGATTGGAATGTTTGTATGGAAGGGTACAGCTTAGGAAGGATAGACAGGAAAAAGGGAGGAGGTGTTGCCTTATACATTAAAAATGAACACACTTGGAGTGAGGTGGAGATGGACATAGGAGACGGAAGTGTTGAGAGTCTCTGGGTTAGGCTAAAAGGGATTAAAAACAAAGGTGATGTCATGCTAGGAGTCTACTACAGGCCACCCACCCAGGTGGAAGAAGAGGATGAGGCTTTTTTCAAACAACTAACAAAATCATCCAAAGTCCAAGATTTGGTGGTGATGGGGGACTTCAACTATTCAGATATACGTTGGGAAAATAACACTGCAGGGCACAGACTATCCAATAAGTTCTTGGACTGCATTGGAGACAACTTTTTATTTCAGAAGGTTGAAAAAGCTACCAGGGGGGAAGCTGTTCTAGATTTGATCCTAACAAATAGGGAGGAACTGGTTGAGAATTTGAAAGTGGAAGGCAGCTTGGGTGAAAGTGATCATGAAATCATAGAGTTCACAATTCTAAGGAAGGGTAGAAGGGAGAACAGCAAAATAGAGACAATGGATTTCAGGAAGGTGGATTTTGCAAGCTCAGAGAGCTGATAGGTAAGGTCCCATGGGAATCGAGACTGAGGGGAAAAACAACTGAGGAGAGTTGGCAGTTTTTCAAAGGGACATTGTTAAGGGCCCAAAAGCAAGCTACTCCAATGTGTCGGAAAGATAGAAAATACGGCAAAAGACTGCCTTGGCTTAACCACGAGATCTTGCATGATCTAAAAATAAAAAAGGAGTCATATAAAAAATGGAAACTAGGACAAATTACAAAGGATGAATATAGGCAAACAGCACAGGAATGCAGGGGCAAGATTAGAAAGGCAAAGGCACAGAATGAGCTCAAACTAGCTATGGGAATAAAGGGAAACAAGAAGACTTTTTATAAATACATTAGAAGCAAGAGGAAGACCAAGGAGAGGGTAGGCCCACTGGTCAGTGAGGAAGGAGAAACAGTAACAGGAAACTTGGAAATGGCAGAGATGCTCAATGACTTCTTTGTTTTGGTCTTGACTGAGAAGTCTGTAGGAATGCCTAACATAGTGAATGCTAGTGGGAAGGGGGTAGTTTTAGAAGGTAAAATAAAAAAAGAACAAGTCAAAAATCACCTAGAAAAGTTAGATGCCTGCAAGTCACCAGGGCCTGATGAAATGCATCCTAGAATACTCAAGGAGCTGATAGAGGAGGTATCTGAGCCTCTAGCTATCATCTTTGGAAAAATCATGGGAGACAGGAGAGATTCCAGAAGACTGGAAAAGGGCAAATATAGCGCCCATTTATAAAAAGGGAAATAAGAACAACCCAGGAAACTACAGACCAGTTAGTTTAACTTCTGTGCCAAGGAAGATAATGGAACAGGTAATTAAGGAAATCATCTGTAAACACTTGGAATGTGGCAAGGTGATAGGGAACAGCCAGCATGGATTTGTAAAGAACAAATCATGTCAAACCAATCTGATAGCTTTCTTTAATAGGATAATGAGTCTTGTGGATAAGGGAGAAGCGGTGGATGTGGTATACCTAGACTTTAGTAAGGCATTTGATACGGTCTCGCATGATATTCTTATCAATAAATTAGGTAAATACAACTTAGATGGGGCTACTATAAGGTGGGTGCATAACTGGCTGGATAACCGTACTCAGAGAGTAGTTATTAATGGTTCACAATCCTGCTGGAAAGGCATAACAAGTGGGGTTCCGAGGGTCTGTTTTGGGACTGCTCTGTTCAATATCTTCATCAGCGATTTAGATATTGGTATAGAAAGTACGCTTATTAAGTTTGCAGATGATACCAAGCTGGGAGGGGTTGCGACTAATCTGGAGGATAGGGTAATAATTCAAAATGACCTGGACAAATTGGAGAAATGGTCTGAGGTAAATAGGATGAAGTTTAATAAAGACAAATGCAAAGTGCTCCACTTAGGAAGGAACAATCAGTTTCATACATACAGAATGGGAAGCGACTGTCTGGGAAGGAGTATGGCAGAAAGGGATCTAGGGGTTATAGTGGACCACAAGTTGAATATGAGTCAGCAGTGTGATGCTGTTGCAAAGAAAGCAAACATGATTCTGGGATGCATTAACAGGTGTGTTGTGAGTAAGACACGAGAAGTCATTCTTCTGCTCTACTCTGCGCTGGTTAGGCCTCAGTTGGAGTATTGTGTCCAGTTCTGGGCACCGCATTTCAAGAAAGATGTGGAGAAATTGGAGAGGGTCCAGAAAAGAGCAACGAGAACGATTAAAGGTCTAGAGAACATGACCTATGAAGGAAGACTGAAGGAATTTGGTTTGTTTAGTTTAGAAAAGAGAAGATTGAGAGGGGACATGATAGCAGTTTTTAGATATCTAAAAGGGTGTCATAAGGAGGAGGGAGAAAACTTGTTCATCTTGGCCTCTGGGGATAGAACAAGAAGCAATGGGCTCAAACTGCAGCAAGGGAGGTTTAGGTTGGACATTAGGAAAAAGTTCCTAACTGTCAGGTAGTCAGACACTGGAATAAATTGCCCAGGGAGGTTGTGGAATCTCCATCTTTGGAGCTATTTAAGAGTAGGTTAGATAAAGGTCTAACAGGGATGGTCTAGACAGTATTTGGTCCTGCCATGAGGGCAGGGGACTGGACTCGATGACCTCTCGAGGTCCCTTCCAGTCCTAGTATTCTATGATTCTATGATTCTATTCCAAAATATCTTTGCTGTGTAGACACACCCTATAAGACCAAGGGTTATACCTGATCTGCTGTCTAGCAGAGCAAATGGCCAGAAAGGAGTGGGGTATGGATGGTAACCATTGTTCCATTCCAAAACCCTTTGAAAACTGAGCCACAAAGAAAACTGGCTGGATGCGCAGGGGAATTTTGTTCAACCCTTTCGGGGCGTAGCAGCTCCCATTCCACCAGCAATAACTAGTGTCTCTGTAGCACGGAAGGTGAATGAGATCTCAGGAATCAAGATAAAGAAAGAGGTGTAATTGAAGATTTGAAATATAACATCTTCGTTTGATAGTTAGATTAAAACAATTTATTTGGGCACTTTTTCTCTGGTATATTTAACAACTGATCCCGTAAAAGCTCTTAAATTATTGCTCTGGTAAGATTTTTGGTGTCTAATCCTAGGATATTGCTGAAGTGAGTTAGTTAAACATTCTGTGGTCTTGATTTATTCTCTGATGCAGCAATTAAGGATTGGGGTAGTCTCTTGGTATTATCTTTTTTTCGATGAGAGAGGTAATGGACTTGATTGCATATGATGGATGGCTTTGTTGTGGAATTAACCAGTAAGAGCACTTCTGGGAATTCAATTAATGATTTTCCTTTTTTCTTTTTGAAAGAATTATCAAAAAGGAATAAAATAATAAAATGTGGTTTAAATTGCTGTCTCAAAAGAGGGGAAAAAGAATAGTTGGACAAACATTTGAAAAGAAAGTCTGACCTTGCCAGAATTTATACTTTTGGGTTGCCAGGCTTAATTAGGAACATTCTGGACTTACCAGCTTAGATATTCACATTAATGCATCATTTTGAAATCAAGAATACAATTAGACCTACAACTGGATTTTGTACTCACCTCATGCATCTTAAAGGCTGCCCAGAACTCCACAATCCATGTAGAATTCAGCACTACTGTGAAATATCCTGAGACTTTACTGCAAGATGCCACAGTAAACATGTTTCTCTGGCAAATCTTATTAGCTGCTGCATGTAGCCTAATAATGGACCCTACCTTGGACTACATTCAATTCTTCCCTGTAGGGAGGACATGGAACTTGGTAAAATGGGATGCCCAGAAGTCAAATTTAGTAAATTCGAAATAATCTCCTAGTGTAGACGTGGCCCTTTTGACCACAAGACGTTTTACATCAGGGCAACTACGACAACAAAATGGTTTCTGTTTACCCAAAATGGTTGCTTTTTAATTTTGTTTAGCAGACTGAAAAGTAACCATCGTCATCAATAAGAGTAAAAAATGTTTCATTTGACCCAAAATAAAACACTTGTTTCATTTTCAATTTTGTTATCCTTGTCAAAAAAAACAAAAATTGAAGCAAACTTCAAAAGACTTTGGTTTCAAACAAAAACTAAAAAATGTTTTGTTTTGAAAATGTCAGAATAATTTTTTTTTTGGAGGGAGGGTTAAACTGAAACAATTTGCTATGAAATTACAAATGTTTCACTTAACCTATGTCTATTTTTATTTTGATAGGGAAAATAAATTCCTGTCCAAAAGAATTCATCAAGCTTTGAACAAAATCCCTTTACTTACAAGAGCAGTTCCATTAAAATATCTCAAGAGTGAGTAACATTGAATCATATGGGCAAATGCGGCAAAATCTGCCTTTTTTTATCTTGGGTCATTACTGTGGCTACTTGTATGGTTTGCAAGTTATTACTTTATTTTCCAAATAAATTACATATAGATGCCTTTTCCTCTTTAACACAAGAAAACAATCAATATTGTACAATTTGTCACAAGAGTGAATGTGTTGGGGTTTTTTTTCAGTAGTAATAATGGGAATAGGCAGAAATATCATTTATATAGGTCATTGCATGCAAGATCTAAATGTCATTCTTAACACATTAGAAGTAGAACAGAAACTTTTATTGATTAACGTAATGTTTATTAAAGTGATGTTCAGTCTTTTTTTAGGTTTTTTACTTATGTTGTATGTTACATCTTAAAGTTCTTTTTTGTCTGATTATTGTTGTGACTGGATGATCGAGGCCCTTAGACTCTCCCCTCCTCCTGGTGGAGGGTCTTCCAAGATGCCTAGAGTGGCTATGAGGGACACAGCCAATAAGAAAGTGGGCTGCAGAGGAACAGCCAATTAGAAGCCAGCAGATTAGTGTTAAAAGAGCCCCTGGCTGGTTGATAGACCTGCAGGATCTAGGACAAAGTAGTCGCTACCTAGAGCTAGAGGTGTGAAAATGGTTCTCTGTCCTGGTTGGCTGCTAGGACTCAGCCAGCACAAGGCCGAGGTAAGGTGAAGAATGTGCTGCAGCCATGGGGAAGTTGCCCAGAGAGTCAGCAGCAATGCAGTTTAAAGAGATGTGGTGGATGGGTCTGAGTCCCTCCCTATTAGACACTGGGGAAGTTGCTTGAACTTTACTGCACTCCAAATGCATCACTGAACAGCAGCAGTCCAAGAGCATCCATACCAGGGGCTGCCACAGACCTTGGAGCAGTGGTCCCAAGGGGGCCTCAGAGCAGTGTGTGGCTGGGGGGCACTCAGTCCCCAGAGGAGGGCCCCCCAGAGAAGCAATGTCTTGCGGCTCCCCAGAGCAGCTAAGATTTAGTCATGGGTATTTTTAGTAAAAGTCATGGATAAGTCATGGGCCATACACAACAATTAACAGCTGGTGACCTATCTATGACTTTTAATAACTAAAAATACCCTGTGATGGTTCCCCCCCCCCTCCAATGCTTTATGAAAAGTGGCTTGTGAATATAAATATGCCTTACTTGAAAATGCTTGAAACAAAGTACTTCATGTAACCTATTGATTTTAATGTTACCACTTGCTGAATCTGTATAGCCTACTCTGGGCATGTATCATTCTTGTATGTGAAGTTAGAATTCTAAAGTGTGAGTCTGTTTATAATTTTAAATGTGCTAATGAGAGCCATTACCTGGAAGCCTAATAGAAAGCCAAAGGCTTGGTGGTTAACTCAAACGCTTGTAAACAGCTTTGTTTGTCCTGCAAGTTCAGAAGGTGGTTGTTCTGGAAAGACTTGTGATCATGGCGCCTGGTACTGGAATCCATCTTATATCTGATGGTTTTCTGTGAGAAGAAGGGATGCCAAACAATAGATTCCCACTCTGGGAAAGATCTATTTAAGGAATGGGAAGCTATCAGCTCTTTGTATTTGGCTGGCCTTTAAAACTGCCAGACACACTTGAAGAGGTTAATTAGAATCGTTCTTGGAGTACTCTGAAAAGCTGGAGACCCAAGTCAGAGTAAAAGAATTTGTCTCTGATTTGAAGCTTGCACCATAAAAGTAACTGTTTAGGGTAAGAGTTTGCATGTAACAAATTTCTTAGTGGATTAGAACCAGCTATGTGTTTTCTATTCATTTTAATTTAGTAACTTTCTTTGATCTGTGTTTTCACTTGCATCCACTTAAATAATGCTTTTTGTACTTAATAAAAACACTTTTGTTTACTATCATGCCCAGTGTAAATAATCGTTACCTGGGGGAGCAGCCACTGTGCATATCTCTCTTTCTTTGATAAAGGGAATTAAGCTATGAGTTTCCCCTGTGTAAAACTTTTTTACAATGAATTTACTTGGGGGGGGGGGTTGGTCCCATTTAGGTTTCTTGGGTTCTGAGCCCTAGGACTGTGTCCTCTCAGAGCTGAAATGGTTCAGTGACTGCATCAGTTTGCAGTGGGGGCGGTAATCCCAACTCTGTGCCTTGTCTGGGGGAAACTAGAGGATCTGGCCCAGGAGGACAGGGTATCGGGGAGCCCCAGAGAGCAAAAATGCAGATGTCAGTGGTATGGTCAGCACACTGGGGAACAATCCCAAGGGGATTTCTGTGACCAAACCCTATCATACACCCATGACTAAATCTTAGTTTTAGACATAACTGCAATATTCCATTTCTAATTGAATTAGATCAGTAAATTGGGCAAAGAATTGTAATGCAGTATGCGTCTTTGGGCTCCATATCCAGATGCATCCTTTAAGCTGTTGAACTTTCTCCAAGGTATATTGTGCCTCATCTCCCATTGAAATCAATGGGAGCTGCAGATATTCTGCACTTCTGAAAATCGATCTATTTATTTCAATGCCTTAATATGGATTTAGGTGTTTAGCTTTAGGCACTCAAATTTGAAAATTTTGGTCATAATCCATACAAATGTATATTTTCAAGAGGATGAAACCTGGTCCCAGTGAGGTCAACGGGAGCTTTGCAACAGATATAAGGGAGAGGAGGAGGGACTCGATTTTGGAAATGAGAAAATATTAATGGTGAAAGTTGAATGTGCAATATCCTTTGTTTGATCCTGACAGATACTGAGTCCATTCAACAGGGCAGTGTAGATGCTCAGTTTGACTTAGCATGTAAGATGACTGCTGATCATAAACTATGTAGGGCTGGCCAAAGATCTCGCGTGAAATACTTTTTAAATAAAAAAAGCTATTTTTGAACAAAATAAGTTTTATTTAGTTCAACTTTTTGAGGCAAAAAAACCCCAAAGGGAACATTTTTCTTTCATTTTTCTTTCAGAGAGGAAAATTGGAGATGTATAGAGGAAAGAAAGTTTAAAACCGGCAAAATGAAAATGGAAAACTTTTTTTCAGTTTTCAAGAAACAAAATGAAATGAAAATTTTAGTTGTTTAATTTCAAACTGAAATTTTTCATTTAATATACTTTTGAAACTTTCCACAGAATTTTTGTAGATTTGAATATTTTTATTGAATTTAAGTTATATATTCTTTGACCAAAACTAATGTACATTGGATTTATTTTATGTTATATATTGCTGAATTGTTGAGATACTATCATGAAAGGCAAAAAATGAGATTCCTATCATGCCTGGGAATTGCACTGAATTAGCCAGGGGATACTTTGATTTGAGTTTATTTAGTGATAATTCTACAAAAGTAAGATGCAAGCAGGGGCTTATACACTGGCTGAAATATTATTAATTGATAGACTGAAGAAATCTTCTGCCAACAAATCAAAATTGCCAGTTGAAACTGCAGGAAGTATTATGCCCATTTTACAGCTGGGAATACTGAGAAACAGAGAGATTAAGAGGTTACATAGATTAAGGTTACATAGAGAGTAGAGAATAGAAATTGCAATTGCATACAGATGTCCTGTTCTAAATAGACCCCTCTATCTCTAACTCATTCATTGTTGGAAGGGACTCACAGAAATTTACATCACAGGAGGATTACACCCCGGGTACAAAGGAAATCCTCTCTCCAGGGGAAGAATGCTGTGAAAACCTGGATCTAAAGAACCTACAAGGAAACCAGCCCCAATGGACAATATAATCATCAGAGGTGGCAAAACATCATAGTGCTTTTTGAAAGCTAAGATAAGGGTAATCAAATTTCATGCTTCCTGGCATAAGCTGATCACTGCAAGCAGTAGAAGGGAGATTTGTTTTACTCCAGTGTATAGCATTACACAAATGGCTAGCTATATTATAGAGGTTTTCAATTAATTTTTTTATCTGGTTCTTTCCAGTATGTATTAGACTTGATGACTCTGTGATCTAATCTGATAGGAAAAAAATCAGATGGGCCAATCTCAGTAGGGGAAAATCAGGATAGGACCATTAAATCCAATGCAGATACTCCCATTTACACCAGCTGTGGATCTGGCCCTATAGTTGTATTAGTAAGAGTTGTTGTTTTGCAGCAGCATCCCAGATTGGAGGAAAATGCTGTGAGGTTTCTTCATTGTATTTTTTCCTTATTATAAGGTGGTGGGATTTGACCACCGGAACACAAATAGAGGCTTCAGACTTCCAGAAACTGTAAACCTTTGTGGGATCCACTAGATGTGTTCTGTGGCACACCAATGTGCCACGAGGCAGTCGGAGGTGTGCAACGGAGAACAACAGAATTAAAAATGGCTGCCCTTAAAGGGGCAGGTGATCTTTTTTTTTCTTCTTCTTCTCAATAACTTCCCTCCTGACCTTTTTTTTTTCTCAACCAAAAATCCCTGGTGTACCCCATAAAAATTATTGTTTGGTGTTCCTCGCTCTTAAAAAGTTTAAGAAACATTGCATATGTCATATGGTCATCCAGGCAGAGGTTGTCTGCCATGGCAGCAGAACTTGGACCTCTTACCCCTGTGCTCTGGGCTCTTTCAGCAGTCCCAGCACATGACCCCAACATCAGTCTCCTGCTGCTTTCCCTGGAAGCACATCACTGAATTAGAACATGTTACCAAGAGAGAAGGGGACCCAAGGCACACAGGTGACAACTTCTGACATTCTGGTACAGTCCCTGTGTCTGCAGGGGAGGGATATTGAGGGGATTAGCAATGCATATCTGCCTCTTCCTCCCCAGCTCAACTCACCGGCCTATCCCTTTCCCAGATGTGAACAGTGGGGTGGTAGAGGACAAAAAGACAGTTCCACAGAGACACCTGACTCCCCAGTCAGTGCTCTACTCCACGGTTATCAGTTCCTCACGAGGGTCCTGAGAGAACAATCCACAGTGTGAATACTAAATTTCAGAATTTGGTGATAACTTTCTCCCTCATCACTCTGATTTTGTGGCCATTACTTTTCCTCCAATTTTGCTCCCAGTTAGGGGAATGGTTGCTGGATGAGCAGAGTCCTTTCTTGGGAACTTGTTTGTTTCAGCACTTGACCTACTTTGTGGCTTATAATTAATTTGTCTGAACTTTCAGAAGGGAAGACATAAAAGAGGTGTCCTACCGTTCAGCCACTTACGCTCCACTGGGAATAGGGAAGAAATGGCTTGTGCTAAGTAATGTGAAAAAAACTTCAGAGCACACTTCAGACGTGTTTTAGAGGAACATAGAAATCAAAACATTTTTAAAAGAAGGGAGATTAGCTAAGGAAGTGAAGCTAAAAAGGTACAAAGTCACTTCACCAAGCACATGGTAGCTCCCTGTATTAAAGTCTAAACTTTCAGCCGGCCTAAAATGGCATAACACCATTGAAATGCGTAGAGCCAATTAACACCAGCTAATTTATACCAGCTGAAGGTCTGATTCTAAATGCTGACACAAATTGCCATTTCTGATTATTTTAATGTGCTTCACAGGGTCTGTGTTTGTCTAGTCTAAAACCTGAACTCTGAGTGATGCAGTCCATATGTTCTGCTTTATGCTTGGAGATGTATTGAAAGACAGTTTTTAGCATTTCAGTTTTATGGCCAGGTTGCTCTTTGATGGGTAAGGATTTATGGTATGGTAGATTTATATGGCTACTGCAAACTGTCATAACCCAATAATCTTTAGGCTCTTCTGCACAAGGAAGTTAATAGGGATGCTAGGATGTGAATTTAAAGAGGACTGGCTACACCTCATTAATTTCAGCATTGGACACAGTGCTCCTGAGAGAATGCCTTAAAGACAGGTAGGAGTCTGAGGTGCAGAGACAGATCAGTAGCAATCAAGGTGTCCAATACAACATGGAAAAAGCCAAGGCAATTCTGCCACGGACACCTCCTGTTCCTACTTTGGGTCTCATGTCTCCTAATTTACACCTATAAATCCAGCTGCTAACCCATGGGTGTGTGAGTAACAGGGTGAGATGGATTGTGAGCAGTGTGGTGCCATTTATGGGTGCTGGAAGCAGAACATTGTGGCAATCCTTATTTTGCCTTGTGTCTGCCCTTGGATACTTGCGTAAAACCCTATGCATTATTTAACATCTATGGATTTCTTTTTCTGTATGAAATGCATTGATGGCCCTTTATAAATGAATTTAAAGGGTTTGTAAATGAATTTAAAGGGTTTTTATTTTAGAAATAAACCTTTAATTGGAACAATAGGGGAACAAAAATTGAAAGTGACACATTGCAGTGGAAGGCGGAACATGAAAGTAGGTGAGAGATTCAGTCATGTGGAAGGGCATGCCTTTCTACTGCCTCTTCTTGGGCCTACCAGGGCTGGCCTTACCATGAGGCGAACTGAGGCGGCCGCCTCAGGTGCCAGACTGTGGAGGAGCGTCACTAGGACCCAGAGTGTAGAAAATTGTGTCTGCTGCTGGTGCATATGTATTCTCTCTGCTTGAAATGCACAGAGATGGTGGAGTGCTGTGCTGGAGGAAGGAGGGCACAAGAGGCATAACAGGCAAGCAGGAGAAAAGGGGGTATGGGGGCGTCATTTGAACTCCCCGCCTCAGGTGCCAAAATGTTGTGGGCTGGCCCTGGAGCCTACTGTGGTTGAACAGTGTGGGTTGAATTTCTTAGGTGTGTTGAGTGGCTCTCAGGTGTAAGCTTACTGCGTAAGCTTGGGTCTGTGAAAGGAATGACCTCTGAGAGCAGTGCTCTGGGGTACAGTGGGGAGAAGCTATTGGTATTTCCAGTGCCTTCTTTTATCCAGCAGCTGTACTGTGTCCTGGTTTACGGGATTTCATTGCCTGCTGCTCTAATAGCATCATTTTTTGGCTCTGTGTGGCCCCCAGGAGTTTTCTCTCTATCTCCTTTTTCAGCCATCTTGATGCAACAATACTGTTCCTAACTTCTCTGACACTGTCTTCGGCCATGCCAGTGATCTCTCTGGAGAGCTGCATTCCTCCTCCCTACCCCTTTCCATCCTCAAGCACAGACTCCACATTTCTATTCTCATTTTTAATTTGGAACCCTGAAATGAGGTCCTCAAACACTACTTCACCTATTTCCGGTTTTGCCCCCTCAAGTTAGTCAGTGGCTCAGGCATTCAGAAAGGCCTGGTCCTGAAGGGTCTGGCTGATGTGGATCTTGGAGCTCTGGGAGTAGGGAGATATTACATGCATTTCTGACTCTCCTGCTATAAGATTCTTCCGAAGATGGTACTTGGTGTATGTATGAGGAGGGCAGCATTGAGATTTATGTCTGTGCAGTATATGCATTATGCCTTAGAGGCCAGGGGCAGGGTGGCAATTACGTTGCTGATTCCAAAATGCTTCTAGATCACATCAGCTTAAAATGGCTACTGCCATGGGGCATCCAGAACAGAAGCTACCATAGAAGTGGAGCATAATAATAAATTGCAAAGATATGTACTTACCTGGCAAGCTTCTGTCATGCTAATGGGCCCACAGTGTCAAAGAAATTAATACGACCCTCTCACAGTTAAACATTAAACCCTTTCAATTGGGGTTTGGGATACAGAGACCTAAGTCTACTTTTACCATGGCAAATACACCGTCTTTTCAATTGTTTTAAAAATTAAAGGTACAGAAAAGGAGCTCATAAAAATCTCACCCTTCCTCATTGTGGAGGGAGCTATGCACAGCTTTCCCCCCAGATATGAGTAGCCCAATCTAGGTTAATGAATAAACAAAATAAAATGATTAACTATTAAGGTAAATTCTAAGTGATTAGAAGGGACAGCAAACAGAAAACAAGCAAATTTTTGAGTTAATAAAACAAAACATGCAAACTAAGCTTAATATACTAAAGAAACAAGTTACAAATAGTAATTTCTCACCCTAAATGTTAGTTTAGGCAGATTTCAGAGTTTCTAAAGCTCAGTTTCAGTTATTTCTTTTTATAGGCTAGATCTCTGTCTCAGCCGTTGCCTTTTGCTTTGTTTTGTTTCCTTGTTTCTTCAGGGACTCTTGGTGGTCTTCCTTCTTGTCTAGGGAGGCAACAAAGAAGAGACTTTATTAATTTATTTCCCAGACTTATATAAGATTTACATAAGGTTGGAATCCTTTGTCATCAGTGGACAAATACCAGCATTGTCTAAGGTGACACTCCGTACCATTTGACTTCCTCACATGACCTTGCAAACTCAAAACAGCCATGAGACATGGCTTATTTGCAACATTCACAGGAAGGAACTCCAGAAAGTCAGGAGTTCAAGACCTTCACAGGCTCATTGTCTTTTCCTAATAGCCCATTAGGCCTGATTGCTTACTATCTGACGGGCATTTCCCAAGTACACACACGGTTCCTGATCCGGGAACGCACAGTTGTAATTGCTGCATAGTCAATATTTTTAACTTCATAGAGAGAAATGATACAGATGTACTAATTGGATAAATACATTCATTAAATCAATCCTTTCCAAAATCAGGGGCTGGATTTAGTCCCTTCTATGGCCCTGTCAGGTCAGGACATCTTCAGGGCAATGAAAGCACACCTGCATTAGGGTAGATTTTGGGGTCCCATGACGTGGTTGGAGCATCAGAAATGCTGGTTAAGCTTGCTCCTTTCCAGTTCACCCATCAACCAGCAGTCCCGCTGATGGAGGGGGGGTGGCAAAAGGGGCAGTTGCCCTGAGACCTGGTGAGTTAAAGGGCCTAGGCTCTTAGATGCCACTGTTGCTATTATGGCCGCAGTGGCAGCTGGAACCCCAGTCCCTTTAAATCACCCCGGAAGCACTGCACTTTGCTGTCTGGGCAGCACTAATGGCTGGGGGGGGGGCAGTACCATGCTCTGGGTGGTACTGAGGGCTGCCTAGATGCTGTCTTGGTGCATTCTGGGTGGTACTCAGGGCTGACTGCCCATGGCCCCACCCCTTCTGGGGACATGGAACTGGCCCCCCCAGACACACTTCCCAGAAGCCTGCAGAGGCTGTTAGCACCCCTGTCCACCAGACAATAGTTGTTGCCAGAAAGCAGCTTCTTCCTTCTGTTCTTCAATTTCCTCCCCATCTCCATCCCAAAGTCTCTTTTGGGGGACCTCAAAGGAAGGTGGACTAACCCAATCACAATAAGGCTCAGATCTTGGTTTGAGGCTTCTAGGTACATGCGTTATCATGATAAAAGGTTTAGAAAAGCTAATCCTTGAGGAAAGATTTAGAAAACCGAATATACTTAGTATTAGGGAAAAGAAGACTGAGGGGTATCTGATAACATATTTGAAAACTAATAAGGTCTTTCATAAAGAAAAGAATGCTCAATTATTCTCCACTGAAGACAGGACAAGAAGTAGAAGACTTAGGGCATGTCTGCACTTGCACTCTCTTTCGAGAGAGGGATGCAAACGCAGCTGAGCGAAATTGCAAATGAAGCGCAGATTTGAATTTCTGGCACTTTATTTGCATATTCACATTATGGCGCTATTCGAAATAGCGTGATTTCGAAATAACAAACTCTGTGTAGACTCGGTTATTTTGAAAGAAAACCCTTCTTTTGAAATAACCCTTATTCCTCCTACAATGAGGTTTACCACTTATTTCGGAAGAAGGGTTTTCTTTTGAAATAACCAGATCTACACAGCATTTGTTATTTTGAAATAGCGCTATTTTGAAATAGCGCAATAACGCGAATATGCATGAAGCACCGGAAATTCAAATCCCAGCTTCATTTTCAGTTTCGAATGTCTTCATTTGAATCCCTCTCTCAAAAGGGGCTGCAAGTGTAGACATACCCTCTGTCTGCAGCAAAGAAGATTTGCGTTAGATATTAGAAAAATGAGATGAATAGTTAAGCACTGGAATAAGCATCCAAGGGTGGTTAAGGAATCCCCATCACTGAAGGTTTTAAAGAACAAATTGGACAAACACCCGGTCTGGGATGTTCTTGGTTTGTTTGTTTCTGCCTCACTGCATTGGTGACTAGATGATCTTCTGAGGTCCTTTCGCCTTGGTCTACACTAGGAAGTTATTTCAAAATAATTACCTTTATTTCAAAATAATAAGCAGAGCGTTCACACTACCAAGCCTGTTATTTTGACATGAGGGGCTGGTTATTTGGAAATAATATCTCCTGCTTTCCTTGGGGAATAAGCTTATTTCAAAATAGTTATTTCAGGAGTTATTATTTTGAAATAAGTTATTTTAAAGTTATTTCCTAATGTAGACAGGCCCTTCCAGTCCTGCATTTCTATTTCCTTTTAGCTGTGAGAGTAGTAAATGCTGAAAAATAACAATTATGAATTGATGGCAAGAGTAGCAAAAGAAAAAGCTGATTAAAATATGAGTAAAATGCCAATGAAACATTTTCTGTACTGAAATACAGGTAAAAAACTGGGTTCAAAAAGCCTTACTTACACAAGTAATCCTTATACATGTTGCATAAAAAAGCCTCCGCCTGAGCTCACTAGATTTATATACATGGATTTTCTAAAGCTACACCAAACTGTAAGGTCTAAGGTTTTAAACTGCAACTTATTGTGATCCTTGTCAATCATTGCAATCTGTGTAACTCTCAAATTTACTGTAAACTGCAACTTTGTAATCTTTGTAACAGACATCCACCTTGCTTGTAACTTTCCCTAAGCTGCATTCTCCCCTGAGTGAATGGAGAGAGAGTGTTAGTGTGAGTGTGTTTGAAGAAGGCTTGGAACAATGGAGCACATTTCAATGAGTCATCACAGTCTGGGCATGCTCCTTGCTGGATAAAGGGAAGTCTGGGCATGCTCCCTGATGACAAGGCGAATGAGTCACAGGGGCCATTCAGACACAATATAAGGAGAAGAAGCACATGTGAGACTCTTTTTTTCCTTCCCCTGCTCCTGAGAAGCTCCTCTCCAGTGTCTCTCCCTCCTGACCAGCTTCCCCAGCCATGATGAGCAGACAGACCCTCCAGGATCCACATGCCTTGGCTCCTTCTGCAACCTATATGTCTGTGTAAGTGTGTGATTGCCTGAGGGCAGGAATGAATGGGTGTGAATGAGTGAATGAATGAATGAATGGAGGGGTGTGTGTTTGCTTGCTTGTCTGTGTGTGTGTGAGAGAGAGAGAGTTCTATCTTCTTTAGCTTAAACCTTTGGTGGTTGCTTTCTCCTCTTTAGTTTTACCTAGTGGAAATAAACCCATACTAGTGTAACCCTGGGTGGTCTCCAGTGAGAATATTTTGGGGTAACAATACACACCATGAGTGCCTCTACACAGCAGGACTTAACTCGAAATAAGCTACACACATCGAGGTACATCAATTGCGGAGCTTATTTCAAAATTAGGAGCATCTACATAGCACTTATCTCGAAATAGAGCACTCTTCCTCTGACTTCCCTTACTCTTTGTACAATGAGGGTTACAGGAGTCGGAATAAGACGTCCTCCTGCTTGACAGTATTTTGACATTATTTCAAAATAACTGCCTGCTGTGTACACACAGACTAAGTTATTTCAAAATAACGCTAGTTATTTCAAAATAATGTTGCTGTGGAGATGCACCCCATTAGTCCATGTGCAAGTTGATACACTACTTATGTGAATAACATTATTTTAATAAGACTTTTAGAACTGGGCTTTCAATAACCATCATTTTTACTACTTTTGGCCAAGATGTGGTAATGAATTACATTCGTGTTTAGTGACCATATTTAATTTTACAAAGGGCTCAGCACTCAAAAATCATTTACACTCGTGCAAAAGTCAGCAGGAAGTAGGTGTACAAATGTACTATTCTGAATCTGAATTTATGTATAATATATCAAGTTTGAACAGGTGTAAATGTCTATGCATTATTATTAGGAAAAGGAAATTGGAACCCATTGATATTATGCATTTAGTAGTTTAACTTGAGGCACCTGTTATGGAAATTCATGTGCTCTTGATTTTATTACACTTTCTTCTAATGTATTAGTTGCTGCGGATCATTGATATACTTAGTTGTCAAAGAATTTACTTTTGGATTATATTAATATTGAATATATCTGCAGGGGGGGAAAGGAGCAACTGCTCCAGACCCTGGCGATTCAAAAGGGTCCAGGACCCTGGCGCTGCTGTCACAGTAGTGGCTGCAACAGCCTGGAGTCCTCGGCTTTTACATTGCTGCTGGAGCCTCACGTGGTATGCTCCAGACAGCACTGAAGGCTGCATGTGATAGGCTAGCCCTGGCCCTGCCACACTTCTGCTCAAGGCCCCACCCTTGTTACCCAGAGGCCCAGCAAGTCTGTCAGCTCCACAGTACATCTGAGTACCAACTTCTTGAAGAAAAGTAGCCTTGACTGACTTTCTGTACCAGGATGTATGTCAGGTTTGAAAACAGGATGTTAAACGCAGTCTAAACATCCCATGCTTATGAATGTATGAGGTTTCCAAGAAACAAAAGCTTAAGCAACCAGTGAAATCAAGGGGTATAGTTTACTACAATACAATAATTTTGGAAGAAGAGAACTGCTAAGAAGAGTTATAATACACCTCAGCCTCCATAACACAGTGTTATGGGAACAGCCATGGTTTGGACCCTGGCAGAGGGAGGAGGAAAAGGCTCTGTGTGTTGCCACTTTCCTCACACTCCAGTGGGGATAACAACACAGGGCAGTGCAGTTCTGGTCTGTTGACTTTTCCCCCACTGCTTTTCCCCATAGCAGCAGGGGGCAGTGCCTTGGAACAGCAGGGGAAACGGAGTATTGTGCACCCCTGAAAGTGGGGTGCCAGGTAAGCACCCCATCCCATCTCCTTCTCACACCCTTTCTCCCTCCCAGACCCATCCCTGTGCCCTGCATAGTCCAAAAACGTTCTTAATCCTTTATAAGATATGGAGAAATTGGAGAAGGTCCAGAGAAGAGCAACGAGAATGATTAAAGGTCTAGAAAACATGACCTATGAAGGAAGACTAAAAGAATTGGGCTTGTTTAGTTTAGAAAAGAGAAGACTGAGAGGAGACATGGTAGTGGTTTTCAAGTATCTAAAAGGGTGTTACAAGTAGGTGGGAGAAAAATTGTTCTCCTTGGCTTCTGACAATAGGACAAGAAACAATAGGCTTAAATTGCAGCAAGGGAGGTTTAGGTTGGACATTAGGGGCTACTATAAGGTGGGTGCATAACTGGCTGGATAACCGTACTCAGAGAGTAGTTATTAATGGTTCACAATCCTGCTGGAAAGGTTTAACAAGTGGGGTTCTGCAGGCGTCTGTTTTGGGACCGGCTCTCTTCAACGATTTAGATATTGGCATAGAAAGTACGCTTATTAAATTTGCAGATGATACCAAGCTGGGAGGGGTTGCGACTGCTCTGGAGGTTAGGGTAATAATCAAAATGATCTGGACAAATTGGAGAAATGGTCTGAGGTAAACAGGATGAAGTTTAATAACGACAAATGCAAAGTGCTCCACTTAGGAAGGAACAATCAGTTTCATACATACAGAATGGGAAGTGACTGTCTAGGAAGGAGTATGGCAGAAAGGGATCTAGGGGTTATAGTGGACCACAAGCTGAATATGAGTCAGCAGTGTGATGCTGTGGCAAAAAAAGCAAACATGATTCTGGGATGCTTTAACAGGTGTGTTGTGAGCAAGACACGAGAAGTCATTCTTCCGCTCGACTCTGCGCTGGTTAGGCCTCAGTTGGAGTATTGTGTCCAGTTCTGGGCACCGCATTTCAAGAAAGATGTTGAGAAATTGGAGAGGGTCCAGTGAAGAGCAACAAGAACGATTAAAGGTCTAGAGAACATGACCTATGAAGGAAGGCTGAAAGAATTGGGTTTGTTTAGTTTGGAAAAGAGAAGATTGAGTGGGGACATGATAGCAGTTTTCACGTATCTAAAAGGGTGTCATAAGGAGGAGAGAGAAAACTTGTTCATCTTGGCCTCTGAGGATAGAACAAGAAGCAATGGGCTTAAACAGCAGCAAGGGAGGTTTAGGTTGGACATTAGGAAAAAGTTCCTAACTGTCAGGGTAGTCAAACACTGGAATAAATTGCCCAGGGAGGTTGTGGAATCTCCATCTCTGGAGATATTTAAGAGTAGGTTAGATAAATGTCTATCAGGGATGGTCTAGACAGTATTTGGTCCTGCCATGAGGGCAGGGGACTGGACTCGATGTCCTCTCAAGGTCACTTCCAGTCCTAGTATTCTATGATTCTATGATTAGGAAAAACTTCCTAATTGTCAAAGTGAGTAAACACTGGGGCTACGTCTACTGCGGGCTTCTTGCGCAATAACTGTTTTGCGCAAGAGTTTCTCCGCAAAAATTCTTGCGCAAGAGCGCGTCCACACTGCCATGTACTTTTGCACAAGAGATGTGCTTTTCCACAAGAGTGTCCATGGCAGCGTGGATGCTCTCTTGTGCAAGAAACCCCCTGTTGCCCGTCTACACTGCCTTCTTGTGCAAGAGATCTTGCACAAGAGGGCTTATTCCTCGTGGGGAGAAGAATAACTCTTGCGCAAGAAGCCCTCTGTTCCGACTTTACTATACATTTACTTGCACAAGAATGCAAGATCGCCTGGAGCTATGCCTACACTACAAGTTTTTGTGCAAAAACGGCCGTTTTTGCGCAAAAACCTGTGGAGCATCCACACCTCAAGCACGTTTTTGCACAAGTCAATTGACAGAACAGAGGGCTTATTGTGGTGTAGGTATACCTCCTTCTTCAAGGCATAACTCCTTTTTGCATTACAGCTCTTGTGCAAAAAGGCATGTGTGGACGCTCCGCAGGGGTTTCTTGCACAAAAAGAGCCTATCAGAAAAAGCACAGGTGCCCTGATGGCCATTCTGTGAATGGCCATCAGAGCTTTCTTGTGTAAGAGCGTCCATGCAGTGTGGACGCTCTCTTGCGAAAAAGCACATTGCAAAAGCGATGTGCTTTGAGGTCTGGACTCGTTTTATGGGTATGTCTAGACTACATGGCTCTGTCGTCAGAGCCATGTAGATTAGTTTACTAGACATACCCAAATGAAGCGGCGATTTAAATAATCGCCGCTTCATTTAAATTAAAATGGCTGCCGTGCTGAGCCAATTAGCTGTTTGTCGGCTCAGTGCACTAGTCTGGACGCTCCACGGTCGACATCAAAGGCATGTGTCGACCACCCCGTTATGCCTTGTGGGATGACAGAGCCATGTAGTCTAGACATACCCTTACACGAGGGCTATGTCTACACTGCAGGCTTCTTGCACAAGAACTTTTTGCGCAAGAGTTCTTGCGCAAAAGTTCTTGCACAAGAGCGTGTCCACACTGCCATGTGCTTTTGCGCAAGAGCGTCCAGGGCAGTGTGGATGCTGTCTTGTGCAAGAAAGCTATGATGGCCATTTTAGCCATAGAGTTTTCTTGCGCAAGAAACACCTGTTCCCGTCCACACTAGCCTTTTTGTGCAAAAGTCTTCAGAAGGTACATTCAAGAAAATGGTGAACTTTTTTTTATAGAGAATTGAAGTTAACTATTGTCCAAAACACAGCTATAAAAAAGGAAGAGTAAATTATTTAAAATATAGATAGGAATAATAAAATCTTTGCTTTTATTGCAGTAAAATCTAAGTGTCAAATTAAGATTAGAAGCCAATGTATTACAGAATTTTTAAAAAGGGAGAAGAAAAAAAACCAGAGCCTTGGCAAGGACAAATATAGTGTTTTAAAGGTGAAGAACTGGAATAGTGGATGGCAGATTATATGTTTAAAAATGGAGACATAATTACAAGTCAAAATGACGAATGAGTATCAAATAACACTGTATCTCATTTGAGCAGTAATTTTTGTGATTAAGTGCAAACAGTATATAAATCTTTAGGGTGAAAATTCTATCATTTTTCCAGAATAGTCATTTGAAATTAGTTACAAATTAGTAGAAGTAGAAGAGAGATTAAACAATTATTGGACTCTCCATTTCTCTGCACCTAGTGGAGTCCAGCTGCAAAGCGGGTGTGAAGTGTTACCATTCTGATCTGGCAATGTTTTTACACCCCATTTGCACAGGTGTAAATGACTGCACATAAGTACAGATCACTGAAGAATCAGGACTGGTAGCTTTAAAACTGAATTAGATATCATGGCCCAGATATCCCTTCTACATGCCCTCAATGGAAACCAATGCAGGGGATCAGAAATTTGAAGTTCTAGTTGCATATCTTCCTCTGCATTATTTTATCCAGGGTAGATGGTTGCCTGCACTGGAGTATAAGGAGATGCTGATCCTACCACCAGCAGCATCACTGTGCTGACACAGTCAATTTCTGCCTTCCTGGAACTTCTTATTCATAGGTACATAGCGTAAAGACAAGAAAGGAGAAGTGTAATCATCTAGTGCAGGGGTTTTCAAATTCTGGGTTGTGGCATGTAAGGACAAATTGCTAGCTGGCCACAAGATGCTTTATTTACCTGAGCCTCCATAAGTACAGGTGACTGCAGCTCCTATTGGCAGTCAATCACTGTTTCCAGCCAATGGGAGCTGCGGGAAGTGGTGCAAACCAGGACACTGCTTCTTACAGCTCCCATCGGCCAGGAACTGCGATCCATGGCCAACAGGAGCTGCTATCAACTGTACTGGTGGAAGCACAGGTTAAAAAGAATCTCACAGAATCTCCCCTGATCTAGTCTGACCTGTATAACACAGGCCAGATAATTTCCCCAAAATAATTCCAAGAGCAGATCTTTTAAGGGGAAAAATCCAATCTTGATTTAAAAATTGTCAGTGATGGAGAACCCCTCATGGGCCATGGTAACTTTTTCCAGTTGCTAAAAGTGCATCATATTTCCTTTCTGAATTTGTATACCTTCAACTTCTAGCCATTGGATCATGTTATAACTTGGGCTGCTAAACTGCAGAATCCATTTCTAAATATTTGTTCCGATATTTATACAACCTTCTCCTTCTCTTTGTTCAGATAGATTGAATTCCTTGAATTTATTTATCACTATAAGGCAGGTTTTCCAATCCTTTAATCATTCTTGCGACTCTTCTCTGAACCTTCTCCAATTTATCAACGCCTTTCTTGAATTATGTACACCAGAACTGGATGCAGTATTCCCACAGTGGTCATACCAGTTCCAAATACAGAGAGAAAATAATCGCTCTACTCCTAGTTGAAATGTCTCTTACTTGGATAAAATCCAGAGAAGAACACCAAAAATTATTTAAAGTCTAGAAAATGTGGCCTATGAGACAAGATTGAAAAAATGGGTTTGTTTAGACTGGAAAAGAGAAGGCAGAGAGGACATGCTATCCACTTTCAAACTCATAAAAGGTTGGTAACAGGAAGAGGGAGAAAAGTTGCTCTTAACATCTGAGGCTAGGACCAGCAGCAATCAATTTAAATTGTAGCAAGAGAAGTTTAGATTGGACATTAGGAAAAACGTCTCAACTGTCCAGGTGGTTAAGCACTGGAATAAATTGCCCAGGGAGGTTGTGGAATCTCCATCATTGGAGATTTTTAAGTTCAGTTTAGACACACATCTTTTAGGAATGATCTGGATACTATTTAGTCTTGCCATGAGTGCAGGAGACTGGACCATATGACCTCTTGAGGTCCCTTCTAATCTCATGACTCTATGACACCCCTGTTTATTCAGCCAAGGGTCACATTAGCCCTTCCGACTACTGCATTATCCTGGAAACTCACGTTTAGCTGATTTTCCACCACATTCCCTAAAACTTCTTGTCAGAGTCACTGCTTTCCAGGACAGACTTCTCCCCCACCCCCTCTGTCCTGTAAGTATGGCCTACATTCTTTGTGCCTATATTCATGTTCCTTGTTGGCCTGTGCCACGTTTAGCAAATGATTGAGATCTTTCTGTATTAGTGACCTGTCCTCCTTATTATTTACCACTCCCCAAATTTGTATGTAATTGAAAATTTTATCACTGATGATTTTATGTTTTCTTCCAGGCGATTTACAAAAATGTTAAATTGCACATGCTCAAAACCAGCTCCCTGTGGGACCCCCACCAGAAAACACTTTCTCGCTAATGATTTCCTCTTTACAATTGCGAGGTGAGACCTATCACTTGGCATGCTTTTAATCAAAGTACTCTCTTATTGCAGGGTCACAGATCAAAACGATGGCTTCTAAAAGCAGTCGACAAGCAGAGAACAGCACAGAATTTGAAGGGCTGTCCATGTGGTCTCTGTCTCATATGTATTTATGTGTCCAGAGGTGACTGGTGAAAGGGAACAGGATGGGCCTTGGACCCCCAGCCTGGGAAAGGGCCAGGACAACCCCCTTCCTCACCAGGCCCTGCCCCTCATTGCCACTGCTCCACCCTCTCCTCACCTCTTCCCTGCCCTTGCTTCACCCCCCACCCTACCTTTTCCCCTTCCCTCGAGTGATGCGGCTCAAGGAACTACTGGGGCTGGTGCCAGCAATGATGATCCACACCCCTCTGCAGTCACCTCAGCTTGCTCTGGTCCCCAGCCATGTCGCTTCATTTTCTGCCCATCCCCCGAGCGACACGGCTGGAGGCACGTAGCAGGCTGGGGCCAGTGCTCTGCTTGCCCCGCAGCTGCTGCTGAGTGTGAAGGGGGCCTGCCTTTTGCTACGGACATCAGACTCATCTGCTAGTTTCCCTGCTGGCTTCTGGCCAGCCCTTTCCCCCTCCTGCCCATGGCTTGGGGGCATGTGCCTCTGTGCCCCCTACATGTTTGCCCCCTGCCCTCACATGAGCCCCATGTGTTGCCTGAGTGTGTGTCTATCTACCTCCCTCTCTGCCAGACCTCACACAGTGTTCATAAAGTATCTATCTTCGTACTGCCCAGGAGGCAGCCATTCAGTTCTCCATTCCAAGCTAGATATTATCTGGGGCCCTGAGCCTGGTGCTGCATTTTGTTCTTAGGGTTTGCCTTCACTTCACAGTGGATCGACGCTGTGGCGATTGACCCACCAGCAGTCGAATGATCCTGTCTGCTTAGATGCAATAAATCGACCTCTGAGTCCTCTCCCCTCGACTCCAGGACTCCACTAGGATGAGAGAAGTGTAGCAAGAGTCAACAGGAGAACAGCCCCTGCTATTGAAACGGATCAACTTCAGCTCCTTGTATAGCTGTAGTTGATAGGGTTAGATTGGCAAGGGGGTGTAGTATAGACTAGGCCTTACATAAACATAGGGGCTGTGTCTACACTGGCATGATTTTCCGGAAATGCTTTTAACGGAAAAGTTTTCTGTTAAAAGCATTTTCGGAAAAGAGCGTCTAGATTGGCACGGACGCTTTTCCGCAAAAGCACTTTTTGTGGAAAAGCGTCCGTGCCAATCTAGATGCGCTTTCAAAAAAGCCCCGATCGCCATTTTCGCAATCGGGGCTTTTTTGATGAAAACAAATCTCAGCTGTCTACACTGGCCCTTTTGCGCAAAAGGGACTTTTGCCCGAACAGGAGCAGCATAGTATTTCTGCAAAGAGCACTGATTTCTTACAGTAGGAAGTCAGTGCTTTTGCAGAAATTCAAGCGGCCAGTGTAGACAGCTGGCAAGTTTTTCCGCAAAAGCGGCTGATTTTGCGGAAAAACTTGCCAGTCTAGACACAGCCAGGGGCTATAAGCTTTAGGTCTCCAGAATTTTAAATGGGGGTATTCCAAGTCTAATCTCTATTTTGTCCAAATGAATTCAATGGGGCAACTGAGGGTCAGAGTCTGCCACCTATGCTTACGCTAGGCTAGACTATGACACTTACATCCCTTAACTCAACTGCTCAGCTCCGCAAGGGAATAAAGGGCCCCACATGGTCCTCCTTCAACTGAGACTCTGGTCACAAGGTATGGAGAAGGAGAGCAGGGCTCTTTGGTTGGTCCTCCATAAGTAAATAGGTGGAGAAGGGGGAAGAAATGAACCTTAGCTCTGCCTCTCCTTAGTCACCACTCAAGAATGTCTGGCCAGGCTCTCAGTGGGAGAATAAAATGTTTCATAAAAAGAAGGGGTAAAGTAATGGATGGCTGTACTCTTCCCCTTCCTCACATCACAAAAGGGTGATATCTGCAATCCTCCTGGGCTTTTATTAAATATCATTATTTGTGATCTTTTATCATTCTGTGACTTTTAACTAGTTTTATATGAATTTTAGGTGCTTTTCATTTTTCCTCCTTGAATGCAAGTCCTTTGAATGTGCTAGGCAATTTACTTTGTTCTGTGTCGCATATTATTGTGGGTTATTATTTATTAGTTTTTTCCCTGAGGAGAATTGCATTTTTTTTCTCAGTCTTCTCTGATCAAATGTCATCCTTCCTGTAGCAAAATTCACTCTTAATCACCACGTGCGGGAGCCATTTGATGATGTATTCTGGGCAAGGATCCAGAAAATAATAGAATACTTCAATTCACTTTGCTAGTGCTACTTTTATGATGTAGAAGCAATGGTCAACATAGTAAAAGAAGTGTTTTATTTTGTCATGGTCTTAAAACTTTTTTGAAACCTTGGGAGAGATTTCCTTTTTATGACCCTGCTAAAATTAATTCATTTATTCAGTGCATTGAATAGTTCATTATAATATGGATAGGATAAAAACCCCTTTATTTTTGACTCAATGTCAAATAGCTAATTGCAAAGAAGCCCATGGAATCAAGTTTCAAATATGTATCCAAAAGGGCTTGTTGGCTAATAAACTCTGCAATCCAGGGTGCATTTCCAGTCTCTTGTTTTAGCAGCTCCTTTCAACACTAACGCGGGGCTTATATAAAGCAAGTCTCTGATTCACAAGGGCTTGGACATGCTTACACAAGGCAGCATTGGAGGCCCTGAGCAGCTGGAGTCTCAGGTGTACCATGGCATCTTGATTACAAGGGTTGATTGAACCAGGGAACTCCTTGCTTTACAGCATGAACCTTTTTAGTTTAAGCTAAAAGGCTCACTGCTAAAACTGGCAGCTGGAAAACTGGCGAATATCCTCTGTAGATCAAGCACATTGAGAGAGCACCAGTAGCCAAATGAACAGTGGGTGACATAAGCCCTTTGCCAGAGGGTGACTAGTCCATTTATATGAAGCACTGTGCTAGAACAGGTGCACTGAGTTGGGCCAATGAAGAGGGTGAGGCATCACCTACTGCTATAAAGAGTCAATCTTACACCAGAGCAAAGCAAATTGATGTCCCTGTCTTTTGTGAAGTTACTAGAGTCCTTGGTGAGGGGGGGTTGTGGATACTGGTAGAGGAAAAGGAGTCACCTGGGAGAAAGCCCTAAGAGATTATGTGCAGCTGAAAAAGCAAAGTAGCCTTTTACAGTCTTCCCTGAAGCAAGAGGGATGAAGAGGTAAAGGGAGAAATGCCCTGGATGCTGTATTTCAGAGAGGGTTTGCCGAAAGACTGAAGAACACTTCCTATCATTGGAAACTAAAATTTCCCCTTGAAAGAGATCTGGGCTGTGGTATTTTCCTAGAGGCAAGCACCCCCCTAATGGCCTGCTGAAGGCTACCCAGAAATTGGGTGCAGAACCACCAACCTCAGCTCTACCTTTGGGCAGGTGATGAGACTTCCCTAGGGAGGTTATGGAATCTCCACGACTGGAGATATTTAAGAGCAGGTTAGATAGACATCTATCAGGCATGATCTAAATGGTACTTGGTCCTGCCATGAGGTCTTGATGACTTCAAGGTCCCTTCCACTTCTAGTATTCTATTATCCGTAGCTCTTAAATCTGCTCTTTGACATGTGTAAGGTGATTCTGAGCTAGAAGGATGGCCTTATGGCTGAACACTAGAGTAAGATTTGGATGATCTGGGAAATTCCTTAGATAAGTCACTAAGATCCACAAAGAGGCACAATTATATTCCCTACAAATCCACAGATGCTTACTCACCCTTTGGCACAAATTCACTCAGCCCCAATGTTTTCAGGGTAAAAATTCACTAGTTACCATCTTAGACTGTATGGTGCTACCTTGCTCTAGGTGTTTAGATTCCTATCTCATGCTTAAGCCACAAACCAGAGGAAGAAAGGCAGCAGAGTGTCTGTCTCTCCCACAGGGTCTGAGCTAGTAGGTGTCTTGAGTCCCATTCAAAATCTGTCTAGAGATGGTGGTTTTATAACTTAAATTCCCGTGGTTAGAGCACTCACTGGGGGGAGGTAGACTTAGGTTGAGTTCCTTCTCCCCACCATGGAGAAGTAACAATTTGAACAGGAGAATATTCCAACTGCTGGACCAGTCTCTCCTATGCTCTAGATTCACAACATGTACCGCCAACCTATGGAACTCCTTGCCAGAGGATATTGTGAAAGCCAAGACTATAACAGGGTTAAAAGAAAAAAAAAACTGGGTAAAGTCACAGAGGACAGGCCCATCAATGGCTATTAGCCAAGATGGAATCCCTAGTCTCTATATGCCAGAAGCTGAGAATGGGTGATAGGGAAGAGATCACTTGATGATTACCAGTTTGGTTCAATCCTTCTGGGGCACCTGTCATTGGCCACTGTCATAAGACAGGACACTGGGCTAGATGGGCCTTTGGTTTGACCCAGTCTGGCTGTTCTTATGTTCTTATTGGAGTTGTTATATTGTGGATAGATAATCAGTCAGTTGATCGGGAGGATTGAACTCACGTTTGAGCTCCACCCCGGTATTATTAGCCATTCGGTCTCTCTCACCGACTCCCTCTTGATCCACTGTGGAACAGCTCAAACAGGGGAGACTGAGGGGACCCCACACTAGTCTATTAGCTCAGTAGATAGCACTTGCTCCCTCTTTTCAAACCCTCCATTTTCCTTAGGCAAAGGCAGGAACTTGAACCTGATGTTCCACCCCCCAGATAAGTGGTCCAATACCACCTCAGGGCGTGGACCTGCACCTTTGCACGAGGATGTGGTGTGAGAGAGTTGCCTAAGCCATATGGAACTCCCTGCCTTGTGTGATGGCTTTTATGGTTCACAGTCTAGGATGCCTAGCTCTCCCCATGCATTGTATAGGCAGCCTAGAGGTTGTGTGGATAGCAGTTTTCTCCCTGGTATTTTCTAGGTGCCTAAATGTTAATAATGGCAAGGCTGAGCTAAGTCCCCTTATGGTTCCAAGACTGATTATCTGTGTGCTTTGGTTCCCCATCTGCAAAATGACTCTAAGGGTGTTGTGAGGATACAATCAGATATATGGGAGGTTCTGACCATATATGGCAGTATTTCTCAAAGTGGTCCGCGAAACCATTCTGAGAAACCTGCTAACTGGTCACTCCAGTGTGTTTATTTACCAGCTCTGCAGCCACGGAGCCTTGTGGTTTTGCGGACCACTTTGAGAAATACTGATCTACGGGGGTAGAGGGCATGTAAGTACCTAGAGAGAGAAAGATAATTAAGGGCTGATTCCTTAACAGAGCCATTCCCATTAAAGTGGGAGTACACGAGTAAAGTAGGTGTAATTTAGTACAATAAAGAGAAAAGCAACCTCTCTGAGGATTCACTGTAATTAAGCAGCGTGCTAATCACTGCAGCACAGTTAACAACTGTGCTTAGAATGGAAGGAGGCGGTGGTTAGCTATATTCACTCCAAAGCCTTCAAATAGATATAAGCATACTATTCTAGAATGGCAAAACTATTTGGAACATAACTCGGTGTGTCTTAAAGCAACAGTGTGAAAAGTTATGGCTGCATTAGGAAGCCTTCAGAAATTAAGCTCCACTGCATTCAGAGTTCCACAGCCATTTCACAGTGAGACCATAAAACATGGCAGGAAGTGTATTCCAGGGTGATAATTGCAAGCCACTATATTGCGTTAATGGATTTTATAGAATCACAGAAAATTAAAATGGGAAGAGACCTCGGGAGGTCATCTAGTCCAAACGCCTGCTCAAAACAGGACAAACTTGAACTAAATTAGATCAGCCAGAGCATTGTCAAGCATGGCTTTAAGGATGGAAATTCCACTATCTCCCTAGCCAACCCATGCCAGTTCTTCATCTCCTTCCTAATGAAGTAGGTTTTTTCCTGGACCTCCCCCATTGCTTCTCGTTCTGTCATCTGCCACCACTGAAAACAGCCTACTTCAATCTTCTTTGGAAACCCCCTTCAGGGAGTTGAAGGCTGCTTTCAACCCCCCTAATTTTCCTCTGTAGAGTAAATAAGCCTAGTTCCCTTGGCATCTCCTCATAAGTCATGTGCCCCAGCCACCTAATCATTTTCATTGCCCTCTTCTGGACTCTTTCCTGTTTGTCCACATCCTTTCTGTAGTGGGTGAGGGGGGCTAAACTGTGCACAATACTCCAGATGTGGCCTCACCAGTGCCAAATAAAGGGGAATAATCACTTCATTCACTCTGCTATCACTGTTCCTATTAATGCAGCACAGTATACCATTAACCTTCTTAACAACAAGGACACACTGTTGACTCATATCCAACTTCTCATCCACTGTAATCCCCAGGCCTTTTTCTGCAGAATTGATATTTAGTCTGTCAGTCTCCAGCCTATAACAGTGCGTGGCATTCTTCAGTGAGGGTCCTTGTTGAACCTCATCAGATTTGTTCTGGCCCAATACTCCAATTTGTCTAGGTCATTCTGGACCCTACCTCTACCCTCCACCATATCTACCTCTCCCCTTAGCTTAGTGTCATCTGTGAACTTCCTGAGGTGAAATCCATCCCCTCATCCAGATTAATGAAGATGCTGAACAAAACCAGCCCCAGGCCCAACCACGGGGTCATTCCACTTGATATCAGCTGCCAACTAGAAACCAAGACATTGATTACTATCTATTGAGCCCGATGGTCTAGGCAGCTTTCTATCCAACTTATTGTCCATTCAAACAAGCCATATTTCTTTAACTTGCTGGCAAGAATACTCTGGAAGACTGTATCAAAAGCTTTGCTAAAACCAAGGTATATCACATTCACTGCTTGCCCCATATCCACAGAGTCAGTTATCTCCTCACAGAAAGAAATTAGTTTGGTCAGGCATGACCTGGCCTTGACGAATCCATGTTGACTGTCCCTAATTACCTTCTTCTCTTCCCAATGTTTCAAAATGGATTCCTTGTAGACCTGATCCATGATTTTTCCAGGGATTGACCGATCTCCATTTCCCCCGATTCTCTTCCTTCCTTCTTTTTTTTTTGCAAGCCCACAGTATAATATATAACCATACGCAAAACCTATTATGGCCTATTGCTTAATTTAATTATCTAATATTTGGGTCACTCAGTAGAGTAAACACCTCTATCTTAAACTTAATTTAAACATGTAAAGAGCAAGACTATCAGTATTAATGAAACATTAGTAAATATGATTGCAAAAGTAGGATAAGTCAGGAAATTCAGAGTGTGTGAAGAGACCAGTAAGCATGAGAAGAATAATTTTTGACTATCCAATCTCGTCCCTCACTCTCCACTAGTTTGACTAAGGTTGTTCTGATACTATAGAATTTAGATCCATTTGGGTTTTTCAAATCGGTCTAAATTCTCCCTTGGGTTCTTCAGATCTAGTCAGAACATTATGGAGCAGAACTTTTTTAACATGCTGAAGCAACAATCCAATTGAGCAAGTTGGGCTACCACCTGTCTAACTCCATAAAATCTCCAAATATACTACTGGTGCTTTAATGTAAATCATTTACTAAATGCCTTATCCAAAGCCCGTTGATGAAAAGATTCCCACTGATGTCAGTAAACTTTGGATCAGACCCTGAATGTTCAAATTGTCTTTAGATAAGTTAAGGATATACTGAATGCTAGTTAGGAAGTGCTCACCCCAAAGATATGATTGTGCATGTTCAAAAAACAACCTATGGAGAGGAGAATGGTCTGAAGTGGTCAGAACCCCTATTTAACCCCTGCACACAGTCCCATCCTCTGGCTGTAAGGGTTTGTCCTTCTACTGAGTTGCAATGTGTGACATATTTAAATAACTTTTTAAATTCCTTGTTCTTTTAATCCATTTCCATCTCATTCCAATCTAGTAGATTTTCTTCATAACTGTCCTCAAGCATCAAATACCCTAATGATTTCCCTTAGTTAAGGTGCATTTCATCTTCAAACATTTATTAGGTGAACCTCCAAAGGTGCTCCTTTAGGACTAAAGGAGGAATTTCCATAGGCACACTTATAGAATCATAGAATACTAGGACTGGAAGGGACCTCGAGAGGTCATCGAGTCCAGTCCCCTGCCCTCATGGCAGGACCAAATACTGTCTAGACCATCCCTGATAGACATTTATCTAACCTACTCTTAAATGTCTCCAGAGATGGAGATTCCACAACCTCCCCTGGGCAATTTATTCCAGTGTCTGACTACCCTGACAGTTAGGAACTTTTTCCTAATGTCCAACCTAAACCTCCCTTGCTGCAGTTTAAGCCCATTGCTTCTTGTTCTATCCTCAGAGGCCAAAATGAACAAGTTTTCTCCCTCCTCCTTATGACACCCTTTTAGATATCTAAAAACTGCGATCATGTCCCCCCTCAATCTTCTCTTTTCTAAACTAAACAAACCCAATTCCTTCAGTCTTCCCCTCATAGGTCATATTCTCTAGACCTTTAATCATTCTTGTTGCTCTTCTCTGGACCCTCTCCAATTTCTCCACATCTTTCTTGAAATGCGGTGCCCAGAACTGGACACAATACTCCAACTGAGGCCTAACCAGCGCAGAGTAGAGCGGAAGAATGACTTCTCGTGTCTTGCTCACAACACACCTGTTAATGCATCCCAGAATCATGTTTGCTTTCTTTGCAACAGCATCACACTGCTGACTCATATTCAACTTGTGGTCCACTATAACCCCTAGATCCCTTTCTGCCATACTCCTTCCCAGACAGTCGCTTCCCATTCTGTATGTATGAAACTGATTGTTCCTTCCTAAGTGGAGCACTTTGCATTTGTCTTTATTAAACTTCATCCTGTTTACCTCAGACCATTTCTCCAATTTGTCCAGGTCATTTTGAATTATGACCCTATCCTCCAGATTAGTCGCAACCCCTCCCAGCTTGGTATCATGTGCAAACTTAATAAGCGTACTTTCTATACCAATATCTAAATCGCTGATGAAGATATTGAACAGAGCCGGTCCCAAAACAGACCCCTGCAGAACCCCACTTGTTATGCCTTTCCAGCAGGATTGTGAACCATTAACAACTACTCTCTGAGTATGGTTATCCAGCCAGTTATGCACCCATCTTATAGTAGCCCCATCTAAGTTGTATTTACCTCGTTTATTGATAAGAATATCATGAGAGATGCATTGGATTCCCATTAACCTCCTTGGAAAGGCAATCTATTTGTACCTTTGAACATCTTTCTGGTGTATAACATAACATGTTTCTGAACTGCAACATCTGTATCTGATTTTGAGTCTTTTCCTCTGTCTACCTAAGGATTTTCTATGACCACTGTTACCATAGTATGAAAGTTGACTACCTTTTATTAAAAACAGATTGGCACTAGCTAAGTTCCTAGTGGAGTTCATGATGTCTCTGGCTTTTCTCCCATTTGGGATTATAGAAAACTATGTTTGGGATAAATTTAAAAATATTAAAAGGAAGGAGAGTATAAAGTATTTGAAGTGTTTCTTGAAAGTGACTAGAACCTGAATTCATCTGACTTCCTCTGAGATCCTCTCAATTGAGAATGTTTTGTTGATAGCTCTTACATGCTTCCTGCTAGGTTCTCCAACCTCCTTTGTCCCAGCGGAGTTTTACTGGTTTGGCAGAGCAGAGTCAGACCAATGCTCGCCAGTGCAGCTGGAACCTGATCCTATGGTTTTGCAGATGAGGAGGATGGCCATAACAATCAGAGCATAGTCTTTGTGTGCACACGGTGACCTTCACCCTGAATCTTGTGTCAAGGATCATGGTTGTTCAATACTTATCATGTTAGGTGGTTCAATGAGGGCCAGATCTCACTTCCACTAACATCAATGCAGGGCAGGTTATGACATTGTGTGGCCCTAAGTCATGTCAAATGTAAGAGGATCCATATACAGTGCAAGCTGTGTTAACCAGAATTTTAATATCAGGAAAACTCAGTTAACTGGCATCTGCCATAGACAGCAATACAATTCCTCCTTAAGTTAACCAGAAGAATTCCGATAGCTGCCCAGCATCATTTTCAACATTTTCCAGCTTACGGAAGTCAAGTTTGTAAACTTGTGGCAGTCAAGTTTGTTCATAATGTGCTTCTGTGTATAATATTATTATGAGATATTTATCTACCTCAGGGTTTCCCAAACTCTGCTCCATGCAGCCCTGGAGCTCTGTGCAATGGGTCCAGGGGTTCCACAAGAAAATTTTAATGGCAGGTGTAATATCCTGTTATTTTGTTACTAATTTTCTGATAGTTGTCTTTGCGGTGGGGAAGAATTTATAAGAAATACGCAAGAAATACAGATTGAATTCTAAAACTTTTTCTATTTATTTGGGTACTTATTGAATTACAGATCACAATATTTTAAGGGTTCTGCCAAATTTTCAGGACATCATAGTGGGTTCCACTGCTAAAAAAGTTTGGGAAACCCAAGTCTATCCCATTTTGCAACTATGGTTAGGGCACGGTGAAAAATTCATGAACCATTGGTGTAAAGCTCAAATAACCGGCACATATGATTAAACAGCAACCCCCATTCTTCCTGAATGCTGGATAACAAAGCGTGTACTGTAATAAACAAGTAATTTACTATTTTCAAAGAATGGACATTGGATATATAAATATGAAAGCTAGAATAATCATCTTTAAATAAAACACCATTGGATTGAAAAAACCTGCAAAATTGTTTCTACATTAGAGAATGCCAAGTCAAGCTTTTCTTGGATGAGGACTTGTTAAAGGTCTGGTGGTTTAAATCTCCTTTATCTGTGTAATTGTGTGGGGGTTGTATTTTTCCACTACATTAATTGTTTTCATAGAAGGTTATGCTGAATTACAAAATATAGGTTCTAAAATTAGTAGCAGAAAGTTTTCTATTGAAATCAGCAAAGCAATATTATATTACAAACATATATGCCAAAAAAACTATTTTATTTTACCAGGATATTTCAGTGACAGTTAGTACTATTTTGTCTCTGTTCTCACAAGAAAACAAAAAAGGATATATATATATATATATATATATATATATATATATATATATATTAATGACTAAGGAAAATTATCATTTTCATATGAATACATGAAAAAAAGTTGTTTAATGTTGCTCAGAAAACACGAAGTTTACCCAGACTATATATAATAAATATATTTACAAATATTCATTCCATTTTAATTTTCACTTCAAAACAATGAATTGCTGGGATTTTTCTCTTGCTATACGGTGAAGGTTTCCTCTGAAAGATGGAGGAAAGTCAATACACATTTGTCCTCCTCAAGATACAGAATTTTACATATGCACAGATCAAAAGAAGAAAGAGCACATTACCGCTTAAGTAAAACAGGCATTGTACAACAGAGCACGCTGGACAATAAAAAAATGATAGTGACCTTCCAATTACCAGCCAAGGTGGACACTATACATGACATCATTCCTAGGATGCATCCTATACAAATATAGGTTGGCAGGATTTTTGATGACACTACCATCCAACCTCACATTGTTCCCAATTTTATTAGCAGTAAACTTATTTATTTAAGTTGTGAAGGCACAATCAGAGGTTTACCCGCTGGCCAACATAACACTGCCTTAGGAGACTGATAGCAGACTTACTCATAGCAAATAGTAATTTTGCAAGTTCAATTATCTTTTTTTTTTCTCAGCCCTAGGCTTCCACCTGTCAATAATGAAAAATGAGTGAAGGGAAAGAGTATTTGTATAGCACAATGTGTGTATTTTTGTCATATTTGAATAAAATGTCTATATTTAGAGATAATCTTATTTTCCCCATATATCCTTTATTTATCAGCTGGTTTTGATAAAAATTTGAAATGGAATCAGCTTTTTTTTTTCAAGCGATCCCTCCTACTGGAAGACCGTAAGGTGTAGCTTGGTTAGCTTATGCTTTCATCCAACACTGCATCAATGCCGAGATTCCCATTAACTTCAGACCCTCCATACTTTAATGAGTAATAGTAATACTCCTTAAAGGGAATAAATAGGAAATATAAAAAAAACTTCTGTATGGTTACAACTTCTTGTGTCAGTTAAAAAGTTGAATTCAGACTTTATGTGGCAGGCTTTTCTATACTGTAATTAAAAGCCAGATTGCTTACAGCACAGTATTTAAAATAACTCACAAACTTAGCTGTAATGTCATTAATTCAAAATGAAACGTAAGCAAAGCAATATGTTGATATCCTATTAACCTATCCAAATTCTAGTAGCATTCAAGCCTTTTACTGGCATTTCGGAAACCATTTGAATATCAATAAAATGATAGCTAATCTGTGCTAATTGACATTTTATAAGTGGGTTGATCAGTAACTCGTAGTTACTTTGAAATATCTCAATTAAAGTCTAACCATCTCTTTCAAGTAGACTCTGTTTAAGATATTACAAAGAACATAATTAGAAATTAATTGCTTATGTTTTGTAATTAGAGCCAGCAGATACAGATCTTGTAAATCTCCTTGCAATTCAATAGGTGTTCATCTAGCAATCAGTTTGTGTTAAAGCAATGTTGCAATCACTGTCTTTTCTTGTTTTGAAATTCCGTGGGTGGATTTAGTGTTCTTGAAAATAAGTGAGTGCGAGCAAGATCACAGCATCTGGGCTGTTCGTAGTTCTGCCAGTATACCGCAAGTCTTACTAGTAGTACCCTTGTACTCTTATCAGACCTAGGAATTAGTCTCCTGGACCAGACTTATGGCCTCCTGTCTCCAGCAACGGCCAGTGCCACATACTTAAGAGGATGGCACAGGCTGAAACTCTCCAGTCCAGTCCCCTTGGGACCTGACCAGTGCCAAACCAGAGAATTTGCCAAACCACAGGAGGTCAATATTGTCTAGCAGCAATACCAACACTTCCACTGCTGACTGGGCTCTTAGAAGACAGTCAGGGGTAAATTAGAGCTAAATAAGTGCACAGAACACTGAGAGCCAGGACTGGTGGCTGTAAAACTTTATGGGACCATGGTAAACTTGCCTATACCCATGATAAGTGGATATCCAGCTAACTACAGTAAAACTCCAATTGTCCGGCATCCAGTGGTCCAGCACTCCTGATAGTCCGGCATCAACTGGAACCCGGAAGTGCTCTGGCCAGCCGGACAATTGGAGCTGCTCTGCCCCCGGCTTCCCCAAGTCCACTGCTGCTGAAACTGACCAGCGGCTGACTTGGGGAAGCCGGGGGCAGAGCAGCTGGAGTGCTGCCAGGTTGGTCCCGCAGGGCCGCTCACGTGAGGGGTGGCACTGCAGGACCAACCCGGCAGCACCCCAGCTGCTCTGCCCCCAGCTTCCCCAACTCTGCTGCTGGTCAGTTTCAGCAGCGGCTGACTTGGGGAAGCCGAGGGCAGAGCAGCTGCGGTGCTGACGGGTTGGTCCCGCAGCACCACCCTCTCCCACGCTGCGCAGTTCCCGCTGACCCCCCCCCACCCGCACCCCAGACCCGTCATAGCCCCCCTTCCGGTACTCCGGCATATCTGATAATCCGGCACCCTCTGGGTCCTAAAGGTGCCGGATTATCGGAAGTTTACTGTACATCCAGACAATGGATATTGCTGGACCAGAGAGTGCCAGACTAGGGAAGTTCAACGTGTACAGGTTACACCTCCCAAAACCAGTGCATTCTGGTCTGGCAACATCTGCGGTCCAGCAGGACCATGGGTGATCCTCAACCAGAGAGCCTGGGGAGACTAGTGGCAGGAGGGCCAGTAATATGGGGCTGGGCTGGAGCCTCTGGCAGCCTGGGGCACTGCAGGGCTGGAGCTGGAGCCCCCAGCAGCCCAGAGCCGTGTGGGGTTGGGGCCCTGAGCAGCCTGGGGCAGAGGCCAGACCAGGGCCAGGAGCTGGCAGCAACACAGCAGCAGCCCAAGCAGGGCTGGCGGTAGGAGGGGCCAGAGCAATGTGAGGCTGGCAAGGGTTGTAGCGTAGCCTGGAGTACTGAGGGACAGTATCTGGGAGCTGGTGACAGGGGACCTTCCTGGTCTGGCAAGTTCCTTCATTCTGGCCCAAAGATGCCAGATCAAGGAGGTCCAAACTGCACAAGATGTGGGGTATTCTGTCCCCTTGCCCCTAGGTCTCATCATAATCCCTAGACATTGGTTTAAACTCTGATGCCTGCATTTTTTAGCCCTTCTAAAAGTATGATAGCGGACACTGTTATAAATCTGAATATCCTTGCTCTCCATATAAACACCCGATCCTTCTGTGAATGTTACTGATCCCACCCATTTCTTGATTGGAGATTGCTACTTGTGGCAAATTGTGCTGTGAAGAGCTTGCTGGTGAACAAGGGTTTACAAAGTATCAGAGGAAAATAATCTTTGAAAACACAAAATTAGGGTTTGATTGTGGCTTTGCCATGTGCCCTGATGTATGGGCAGTCTGAGGAGCGCACTGTGACTTATTTCCCTTGCTGGGCCAGGGAAGGAACATGTTGTTTTGGTGCTATATCCAATTGAACATACACTCCCCAAGCAGGAGGAAGAGTTAGTCTTCTGGGTACATGTGGGGGAGGGAGAGCAGAGGGATGACTCTCCCTGTTCCCCACTTACTTCCTGTGCCCTTTTTAGCCACCATCACAGGGCACAGATGCAGTGGCTTTATGAGTCTGTAATGTATGCAGCTGGCACCGTGGCATAAGCAAATGCGTAATCTAATGTACAGGAGGCAAGGTGAACAAAAAGTTGCCTCTTACATGTTGTGTTCCCAGGCCTGTGGCTTGAAAACTCCATTCCTATCCCCTCACAGTGCAAATCCCAGCTCTGTTACCCTTTATTTGTAATCCACTAATTCTTCTGCTCCCTTGCTTTTCACTAGCTACAATATTCTGAATTAGATTCTCTCTGCTGCCAGAGCTTGTGTGGAGAGGCCCACAAGGGTGATTCTTCCAGCTCCCTGATCTTCTAGGAATCTCTAGCCTCAATTCCCTTTACAGCACTGGTTCTAAGTGTAGCACACCCCTCCTGTGGGAGCATCAGGGCTGTTCCCCACTCTGGCACTTTGAGGTTGTGTCTACACAGCAAAGTGATTGTGAAATAACTATGCGAGCATCTACACAGTAATTCCGTTATTTCAAAATCATTTTAAAAGAACGGATGGCTTATTCTGACTTCTGTAAACCTCATTCTACGAAGAATAATGTTGATTCTGAAATAGCTATTTCAAAATAAGGCATGTGTAGACACTCCACTGCTACTATTTCAAACTAGCCCCTCACCAGGGCCATTCTAAGTTATTCCTCCTGGGGTTCTAAATTGAGATTGCACATCTACATTAGGGAAGCCTGCCTTGGAAAAGTTTTGCAGCTTCCTTGCAGTGTAGACGTGCTATTTTGAAATAAGTTATTTCGGAATAACTATTCCGGAATAACTTATTCCGAAATAATTGTACAGTGTTGGGCTACGTGCTAGACTACAAGCCTCTTTCGAAAGAGGCTTTTTCGAAAGAATCTTTCTAAAAAGCCTTTTTCGAAAGAGAGCATCTAGACTACAAGCAGATTTTTCAAAAAAGCGAGCCGCTTTTTCGAAAGAGAATCTAGATGCTCTCTTTCAAAAAAGCACAGTTTGCATTACGTAGCGCCTTTTTTCAAAAGAATACTTTTGAAAAAAGGCGTTATTCCTTGTAAAATGAGGTTTACCATGATCAAAAAAACTGCCATGTTCTTTCGATTTACTTTCAAAAGAACGTGATTGCAGTCTAGACGCAGGGGAAGTTTTTTTTTAAAAAGGCCACTTTAAAAAAAAACAAAAAAACGGTAGTCTAGACATACCCTTGATGTACCCTGAGTACAGAAGGTGAAGGCCTGGAAGAGAACTTAAAAACCTTGCCCCTACAGGTGTTGGTTACAAAAAACCTCTCCCCAGAATCACAATACACAGATTTTGGGGGTTGCCTGCCACCATCAAGTGATTTTTATGTCTAAAAACCAGGGGTGAACACTTGAAACCACCCCGAGGGTTGCCTCAAGCTCTTTTGCCACAAAAGAACTTGAAAAAAGAAAAGAGATAAACAAGCTGCAGTCTCTAGTAGCTGATCCCTCAGTCTGAGGCATGCAGATACACAGACTGAGAGACCTTCCAGGACACAAGAATCAAATCATCACCTTTTAAAGTGATTTTCATTACAAAACAAAAGATAAACTTGAGAAAGCATACTTGGCTGCAAGATGTTACTGAGTAACTAAGGAAAACAAGTTAAAACACGGAGAAAAGTTTCTGGGCACAATGCTAGATGGTAATTGGGGAGGAGAAGCATAGAATCACACAGAGCAGTTCAAACCAAACCACAAAATAAAGAAAAATTACTCTAAACGCAACTAGATTCATTTTTCCTTTTACTTATTTCCAATTTTCTCTTTGTTCAGTCCACTCCCATGCCCCAAATATCAAATGCTCCATCGTTGGTCCCTAAGAACCATTTGACATGGAAGAATTGAGGGACAGGTGCTTTTTCCTATTACACCTCCACCCTGAGAAACTCCCCACATCAGAAAAGGAAGCTGGGCACAGGCACAGAGCTGTGTCACAAGGGACCAGAAAAGCTAATGAACTGTGAATAAATTTATACCTGCCTCTGGAAATTTCCACTACATGTATCTGACGAAGTGGGTCTTTGCCCACGAAAGCTTATGCTCCAACACTTCGGTTAGTCTATAAGGTGCCACAGGACTCCTCGCCACTTTTGTGAATAAACTGTTACTGTATTGTGGTTTATGGAAGGGAGGGAATAGAAAAGAGTCTATTTTTCATGCTACTGGGCTGGGAACATAACATGCAAGGTGCACCTTTTTGTTCAGCATAACACCCAGGGGAATAGCCTAGTAGCCTAGTCTCATGTGGCCAAAATGTTCACACCTGGTGCCTAAGTTTAGGCACTTAAATATATATTCAGGCACTTATTTTTTTCAAAGGCGCAGAGCACCCACAACCGTTGTTTGAAGTCAGTAGGACTGGTGGCTAGCCAAGTGCTCTAAATTCAATTAAGTTCCATTAAGATGTCTAAAATGGCTTAAACTATGATCTGACAGTCAGTCCAGAGAATAAGATGGAGTAAGAACCCACACACTCCACGGTATTTTGAAAAAGGTGTCATGCATCTGATGAAGTGGGTCTTTACCCACGAAAGCTTATGCTCCAATACATCTGTTAGTCTATAAGGTGCCACAGGACTCCTTGTCGCTTTTGCAGATCCAGACTAACACGGCTACCCCTCTGATACTTGACACGGTATTTTGTGAGTTTCACCCATCATGTCTATTGGTTTAACTACCAAGCAGGACAGATGAACAAACCCATTAAAGTTCCAATTGTGTACATTTGGGACACTAGGAATCAAAGACAGTTCTTCATCCATTTGGTTAGTGTAGTAAGCGAGGGTGGTTTTCTGTTCCAAAACAAGGCAAACTGAGACACACTTTAAGGATCCAGCTTGCCCGTGAAAGCATATAGTTGTGGCAAGGAAGAATATTATAAAAAAGACTGTATCACACATTAATTCATGGCTCTCCCTCACTTAATGTTGCCATGAATCTACTGACTGTACACAAAGCAGCACACAATTCAGTTTTACATATGTAAATTAAACATATAAAACTGTACACTTATCCTTTTTAGGTTGTGAAATGTTATGACTCAACTGTGACAAATAAGTTATTCGGAAGTAATGGCGACCATCCATTTTACCCACATCCCAGAAGTCCATAAATACCTTTATTTATCCTTATATATTTCATGACTCTGCTGTGGATGCAAAGGAGATTTAAAATATTTTAAAATCTTTGTCAGTAAGGTGGCTGTGGAGGCCAGCTATGCTTCATTAGAGACTAGAGTCAATGACAAAACTCACAGGAAAGAATGTGACAGGGTAGCCTGCCCATAAGGGCAGCACTGCCTAATGGTCAGTTCTCCCCAATATATTGTATAGGCTCTTGAAGAGTTGAAAAATCCAATGATGGGTATTTGGTGAGAGGAAGTAGTCTTGGGAATAAGATGTGTTCATGAAGCTATCTCATTTCCAGTTCTTTAAGGGCTGGGGACAGGACCTTACACATAGGGCAGAACAAGCTCTCCTCTCATGTAGCCAACTAGGGATGAGCTGGGAGAGGGGACCATCATAAATATTGCTACTCCCACAGAGCAGGGCAAACATGAGAAAGCTGCCAGACCCTCTAAGCATGCATACAAAATGGGGACAGCAGAGGGAAAGTCTGGCTAAGATCCAGAAGAGTGAGCTTAATTTCAACCCAGCTCCTACGGGCCAAGCTAGGGACTCCTGATAAGGAGATAGATGATAATTACTTGAGTTACCAAGCTCCAGAAGACTGGCACTCCTGCCATAAGGAAAGACATAAATGTTGACCAGATAAACCCTAAGGGACCGGGAATAGAGGAACTCGGAAAGCCAGAGACACCTTTTGTTTATCTGGGACTTTTTGTTATGGACCCTTTGGTATGAGGCTTTGTAACAACCCAGTCCCAAGGAAAGTCTCAATGAATTAGGTGTCAAGAGGGTCTGAAATGGAATTATTAGCTTCCTGAGGAGGGAAACTGAGGTAAAGAGTATCTGCAGTCCCACAATAACTCAGCGGGAGGTATTAAAGTTTATTACACTTTATTACAAAGAATAACTGGGTCTGCTGGATTGTTTTTTTTTCAGGGGAATTTTATTTTGGGCAGACCCATCTATTGCTGTAGCGAATTACAAAAATAACAGGTTGACTGCAATGTTGATGGAATGCAGTCATCTGAGCGGGCAGTCACTTCTGGTGGGATCCACAATCCACCTCCCTTCACTGACTCAGACCTGAGTTCATTCATACCAAACAAACATGGTCAAGTGGTTAGAGTGCAAGCCTGGGATTTGGGAGACCTGCTTCCAATGTCCTGCTCTGCCACAGACTTCCTGCATGTCCTTCAGAAGGTTACTTAGGGCTTGTCTACATGACCAGGAAGCTCATGGTGAGCTGGGCTAGAAATCTGCCATCTGCTAGTCTGCCGCTTGCTCACAGCTCCATAGAGTGTTTTGATTTATCCAAGGGCAGGATAGATTGACATCCCTGCTTGCTGCGTGCTCATTGTTCATATAGACAAGCCCTTAGGTGCCTCTCTTTTAGGATCTGTACAATGGAAAGAACACCTCACCGGGATGTTGTGAGGACAAAGACATTAACGATTGTGAGGTGCAAGGGAATGATGTTCATGGGGCCAGATAAGGGTCTTGGATAGAAATGATCCACGGTTTTCCATTTTAATATTGGGACAGATAGTGTCAGGCAAATGCAGAGCTGCAAAAGATGGAGAAAGGGTGCAAAGACCTTTATCTCTGTAGCTAGTGAAAGTGACTGCCCACATCAGGAAGCCTCCCCTTGGTGCAAGGATATCTTCTGCTTGTGGATTAATCGTGGGTGGGGAGACAATGGGGACAGGGAGGAAATCATGGGTGTGCCCCCACCTTGTCAATATGCAGCAGAGCTGGCCAACCAGAGACAGAAGCATAAATGGTCTCCCCTGAAGGGATACAGGAGTGAGCCAGGTACATGTGTGTGAGATCTGTACCTCCCTACCTCCAGAGCTGCTCAGCAAGCAGAACTTTCATTCTCTGTGAAATTCTCACATTAAAAGATGATTTTCAATACTTATTAGCCAGGAAGGGTAGGAATGGTGTCCCTAGCCTCTGTTTGTCAGGGGCTGGAAATGGATGACAGAAGAGGGATCACTTGATGATTCCATGTTCTGTTCACTCCCTCTGGGGCATCTGGCATTGCCCACTGTTGGCAGACAGGACACTGGGCTAGATGGACCTTTGGTCTGACCCAGTGTGGCTGTTCTTATGTTCTTAGAATGAGAACCTGAATTTTCAAAATCTCCCACAAAATGAAAATTCCAAAAGAAATCAATTTTGAATCATCAGAATGAGGGGTCACCAAATGAAATTAATAGGTAGCAGGTTAAAAGAAACAAAAGGAAGTATTTCTTTACACAGTCAACCTGTGGAACTCCTTGCCAGAGGATGTTGTGAAGACCAGGACTTTAACAGGTTTCAAAAAAGAGTTAGGTAAATTCATGGAGGATGGGTCAATCAATGGCTATCACGGCAAGAAGTCCTGTGGCACCTTATAGACTAACAGATTTATTGGAGCATAAGCTTTCGTGGGCAAAGACCCACTTTGTCAGATGGACGACGAAGTGAGTATTTGCCCACAAAAGCTTATGCTCCAATACATCTGTTAGTCTATAAGGTGCCACAGGACTTCTCGTCATTTATGCAGATTCAGACTAACAGGGCTACCCCTCTGATACTTGTTCATGTGTATTAGCCAGGATGGGTAGAAATAGTGTCTGTAGCCTCTATTTGTCAGAAGCTGGGAATGGGTGACAGGGGAAGGATCACTTGATGTTTGTGTGTTCTGTTCATTCCCTTTGGAGCACCTGGCATTGGTCACTGTTGGAAGACAGATACTGGACTAGATGGACATTTGACAAAGGATGACCATTCTTATGTGCAGAATATTTTGGTTCCTTTGCATCAAAACATTTTAACTTCAATAGCATCATTTCAACTCTTAAGAGGGAACATGAAAGCTGAAATTGCACTGTCAAAATGTTTTGGTTTGTTATTGTTGAGATGAATGTTTTGACATTCATCAGAATAAAAATATTTTGATTTTTGATAAAAACCATTTTTTCAATGGAAAACTGTTCAGCTGAAAAAAAATTCTGGCATCTTTAATTAAAATTTCCTGAGGCAATGTAGTCCCTAAATGCCCATATTGGGACCTCAACCAGCACCCAATTGCTATGTAGACGGCAAAAGGAGGATGCCAGACCACTGTGAGGCCTGACGTTGGCTCACCTGATTTCCTCATGGTAGTGGGCAAAGCCAAGGGGTTATGCATCCAAGTGGGACTTTCAATTTGGGGTTAGAGGCACATGGTCAGATTCAGAGGCCTGGGAGTTTACATGGACAGAGAACAGGAGAAGTGATAAGTGACAGGGAGGAGCAGAATTCAGATTGTATGTGAAAAAGAAGCTGATTTTGGCTGCAATCTCCTTCCACTCTGGCAGTGTGAAATAGGTAAACTTTTTGCAAGGCCTGCCTTTTCAAACAGCCAGTGGTGCTCAAAAGAGTGGCCTGCCCTTCCTGCTCCTCCCTGCCAAACTGTAGTGATGTTTGTCATTTCATAATGCTCAGTACAGTCTCATGCAAGAGTCTCCTCACAGCATTCCTGGAGGCAGTTTGCCTGCAGATAGTAACACCATGTAAGCACAGATCCAGAATTTTCCGCTGGTCCGATCACACTGCCCTTCCCCCCAAAAAGCATTGAAATAAACGTAGTATATTACCATTACACTCAGTTTGAGGGGAAAAAATTACTGTCACAAGAGCACTGAAGAATCCAACATTTCAGGGGGAAAAGTTTGCATGAAAAAGTTCACGACAAGCTTCTTACATATACATAGCAGCTTTGCATCATCTTCATGGCAGAAAAAAGAAATGGAAGTGAATTGGAACAGATGGGGACTTTTAAAAGTGTAAAGTATTGGTCTAACTCTGCAACCATTGAAATACATGAGAAAATGTTGTTAATTTCAAAGGGAGAATTAGTTCGGTGAAAAATCCCGCTTAGAAAGATTATTTAAGTGATTTACTCAATAGAGGAAGTCTGAGGCGTTGCCAAAAATTGCAACCAGATCTCTTCAGATTCCTAGTCCAGTTCCTTAACAAAAGACCGTGTTTCCTCTGGAAACTTGTGGTAAGATTCCTGAGAGAGAAAGGATTTCTTTAAAACATGATGCTACGTCTACACTGCAGGCTTTTTGCAGAAGAATGGCTGTTCTTGTGCAAAAACTTGCAGAGCATCTACACTGCACGCCCGTTCTTGTGCAAGTAAATTTACAGTACAGCGTCGGAAAACAGGGCTTCGTCCAGAAGAGTTATTCCTCTCCCCACGAGGAATAAGCCCTCATGTGCAAGAGCTCTTCCACAAGAAGGCAGCATAGACAGGCAACATGAATTTCTTGCGCAAGAAAGCCCTATGGCTAAAATGGCTATCAGAGCTTTCTTGCGCAAGAGAGCATCCACACTGCCATGGATGCTCTTGCGCAAAAGCACATCTCTTGTGCAAAAGCACATGGCAGTGTGGGCACGCTCTTGTGGAAGACCTTTTGCACAAGAACTCTTCCACAAAACAGTTCTTGCGCAAGAAGCCTGCAGTGTAGATGTAGCCATCAATAAGTATACAGGGCACCCAATGCTGGGTGTTTACCTGAGAGACATCATTGGGCCAACACAGCTTTGTGAAGCTATTCTCACCACAAACTATCTACTGTAAATATTGAAAAATATAAAAATAATTATGCCAGTATAAACTGTGTTTCTCTCATCTGCCAAGGAAGATGCAGGATTTCAAAGGTAAACATTTATCTTAAATGTTAAGTGCTTCGTACACATTATGGCATATACAATATAACCTTCAAAAGAAATGAATTATTCCAAAGGTCAAATATGTCATAAAAGCATCCAAAGAATGAAGAAATAGGAATGAGAGCAGCTAATGGTACAGAAAAAATAGACAGGAAGAAGAGAAATAGTTCAGAACTGAGAGATGAATGTCAACTAAATTGTTCCATCACTGACCTGAACACATACTTTATTTTAAAGTGAAAATTCATGAAGGCCCCAGTGGTCAGTGTTTCTATGATTTCAGAATGGACCATTTGGGATTCTATGTAATTCTTTTGAATATGAATATACTATAAAGCATGGATATCTGTCCCCATGAGAGAAGAAACTCATTATTAGAGAAAGTTGAGAATTTTCCCTCAAATGAATCTTTCATGGAAAATGCAGTTTCCACAATCTAAATTTTCTGCTTTTTTTAATTCTCATTTTTTTTTCTAAATACTTTGTTTTTGGACAAGCTGACTCAAATTGAACCATTTGCTTTGTTGAACTCTCTACATTTATAATCAGTTCAATGTTAACTGGCATCTGTCTGAAATGCCACAGGGCCTCATGGGAGTTGAATTCAGGTATTCCAGGCTTCCATTATCAACTATTTACCAGGTTCCTTGGCTGGACTACATCTCCTATAATGCACCAGGATCTCTTCTCTGACCAAGCTTCATGATGCATCATGGGAGATGTAGTTTTGGGAAGACTGAGGGCATGAGGCAAACAAACTATACTCCTGTGAGGTACCATGGCATCTTCAGGCAGATATGGCTTAATGTCAGAGTGTTAAAAAAAAACAAAACACATTTTTGACACTTACCTTTTTTCCAGAATATTTTGTTCCTCAAAATGTTTATATATTTTAACTTTTCTTCCCTAGTCAAGACAAAAAAGAAGCATTGTAATTTTGGAATCCCCCGTAAAACAGGTATCCCAATTTTCACTCAGTTCTACTTATTTTAACTACATTAAAAAAAAATTTTTTTGATGCACTGAAGTCAAGAGGAATGTTGTCATGGAAACTGCAGACCCTTATATAAAATATGCTTTTATAAAATAGCTGGCAAAGAGAATTTTGAGGTTTTATCCTCCCACCATTTACTGATTGATTTTTTCTATCTTACTTTTTAAAGTATGTCCAACAATTGTGTTCAGCACATGTACAATTTAACACAGACCACATCTTCGATCGCTCCGGTTATTTCACATCTATATAGGTGCAACTGTGAGGAGATGAGTCCCAACAGCCCAGCCTCACATGCAGTATGTACACTGGGGATCAATAGGTTGTGAGATTCTAAAATTAGTAGAAAACACAGTTAATAATACATGAATAAATAAAATACAGCCTGAAATGTTACTGAAATTCTGTGTTTCATGGGATAAGTCATTCAGCCTTTCTGGTCCATATCCTCATCTTGTATAAATGAGTAGAGTTCCACTAACTTCAATGTGTGAGTTTCAGAGACTTCAGTGGAATTAAGCCCATCAATCTGCACCTCTGTAAAAATATTGAAGATCTGCCCCTCTTTTTCTCAGCTGCATTCAGTACAACATCATGGTGATTTAAAAATGGGTTAGAATCAGATTACCCAACGTGAAATGATTATCAATGGGAGCAGGGAAACATCCAGGCTGGGTATTTAGAAATGGTGGTGATGGCAGTGTAGGAACAATTAATTCATCAACCACAAGACAACTTAGTTAAATTCAGAGCCACACAGGATGAGCTCTTTGGTTATATAAACAATTCAGAGGATGTGTAGTTTATGAGACACTAATTAATTAAGGCCAACATATGAAATGGGAAAGGACAAAGTGATAGGGAACATGGCAATTTAAATTCAGGGTTTTTTTTCATCCTTTCTGTCATAGAGGTTTGCTTTTTACTAACAAGTTTATTGTTGTAGAAATGAGTGAAAGGAGTTGACAATAAATATAAGGTTATAAATTGCCTTTGTGAACATACAATGGGGAAAAAAACCACTGAGATTTACAGCTCAGAGTAGTTAAATTTACTTCTTTATTTCAGTATTTCCCATTCCAATGCTGGAGGGATGTACAATACATTTACATGCTGCCATAAGGAGTGTACCATGTACAGTTTGAACCTCTCTAGTCCGGCACCCTTGGGACCTGACCAAATCAGAGAATTTGCAAAACTAGGGGTGGTCAATATTGTCTGTCAACATTACAAACACTTCCACTGCTTACTGGGCTCTTAGAAGACAGTTAGGGGTAAATTAGAGCTAAATAAAAGCACAGAACACTAAGCACCAGGACTGGTGGCTGTAAACAAATTTAATGGGACTGGGAGAAATTTGGCCACCCCCACAATAAGTGGACATCTGGCTAACTAAAATCATGCCAGACCATGGATGTTGCCGGATCAGAGAGTACTGGACTACAGATGTTCAACATGAACAATACATATCCCCTGTAGATGAGCAGCTACTTGCACAAATAGCTTTAAGGAAATCATCAATGGGAAGGAGGGTCACAGTAGGGGGCCCAGAGATGCATGTGCACTACCACATTAAGGCATCCCTAGTTCAACCATTGGGATGGCATTCGTACAAACTGCAGTAATGTGGAGTATTTGTATTGCTGTGCTCCTGGATAGGTCGCCACGATTAGTGACTGAACCAAGGGCGCCATTTTGGGAGGGTGTGGGGGGAGCAGCATCTGTGCGCTCTGGGACGCGGCTTGTTTTTCATCCTGTTCCCCAGATGCTAAGGGAGTGAGGGGAAAGTGCTTGCATTCCGTGCATTCCTCTCACATCTGGCTAGTGAGCTCCCTTCACCAGCCGGCGTGAGAGGCATGCACAGAATGCAAGCACTTTCCCTTCACTCCCTTAGCATCTGGGGGACAGGATGAAAAGCAAGCCTCATCCCGGAGTGCGTGGCTGCTGCCCCCTCCCAAAATGGCACCCTTGGACTGAACCTTTGCCATCTAGATCTAGATGTGGAAGCCTTTACTATCTGAGGTGGAAAAGACTCAGCCAGGCTTATCCACTTCTGTAGGTGGCCCAGCGAGCCTCTGGAGTGGGTCAGCATGCTACACTGATTGCGTTACATATCCTTGCTAGCTGTTTTGTTTTGGGTGTAGTCAGCTAGCCACAGATTCTAATAAGCATTGGCAATCCTGTACATTGCTTTAAGCAGGAGCATAATGCCTGTGGAATGGTATGGAACATAATAACTAACTATCTATATCTTGTTTCCATCTTTGGTTCCTTCCATAGCTGCTTCAAATGGTCCTGCCCTGGCACGAGAAGTAGGACGTGGTTTAGGAAGATGGACAGCTGCATTCTGGATATACTGGTCTGGTTTTTCTCACCAGTAAAGTGTGTTGCCTTTAGATAACCTGAATGTGATACAGGAAGAGATGGTTGCCTCTGAAAGAAAAGTGCATCACATTTTAGTGAGCTGAAGTTGAAAACATAGTTCTGGACAGTTCGCTGGATTGCTATTATTTAAAATTGTAAAGCAGGCTAATCAGCTGTTTGGATGAGACTGAATGTGTACATCCATACTGTAGATTAGAAATAAAAGTCGTCTAAATGTGGAGGAAGCACTGAAAAGCAAACTCTGGCCTTTCGTCAACAAAGAACGTATGCATGTGTGTAATTTTAAACCTTAAAAGTCAAGCATATGCACAAGTACTTTGCAAGATCAGGACTCTTGAGAAGATGTTAAAAGTGTGTGGTGCATTTGGTGCTATCTTAGGCAAGCTGTTTGACGTGCCCATGTAAGTTGTAGTCTTCCAAAAAGAAGACAGACCACTGTGTAAAGAGGGGTGAAGTCTCTCTGCTGGAGAAATAAGTGAATTATGAGGCCACGTTATCAACTTGTAACCAGAAATAGAAGATATATGAAGGCATCTCACTGGACTTAGATCATCCTGTACATCAGCATTAGTACCAGTGAGTCTTGAAGAGAATGTTTACTAAAGGTCAGTGTACCTTAGAACATCAAGGCAAAGGATAAATGTCAGTTAAAGAAATGACAAATTAAACACCAGCTATCAGGAAACACTTATTCACTCTGAGAGCAATAAATGTTTGGAACAGCCTAGTTGATGCATTGTTTTTAGACAAACACATCAGTTTAACCCATAAAATTAGAAACATATATGCTATGAAAAGGCTACATATTACCCAGGATGGCTGCTGAGCTCTGAATGGTCTTTATTCATTCTCTGATTTTATGGTTTTCTTATCTAGGTTTCTAGAGCACATTTTTAGCAATCTAAAAGCCCTCTCCATTTAGAGAGTGGGGCTCTTTGACTTTTATTTTGCAGCAGCTAGGGACTTGGCAAACAAAACAAATGTCTAATCATTTAAAACATTTTGGTCAGTCGCCTCAGCAAAAGGCATTTTGCACAAGGCAATACTGTTAAAAGATTCAATGATCTCCCTCAAAACACTCATTCACCCACACACCTGGCTATGTTTTCAAAACTTTCGAGGATGCATCCACTTGTAAAATTGGAGAAATGAAAATGCACAGTCGGAAATGTGCATAGAAGTTAACATGGCATTTATTTGTACAGGTATTGCACGGCTGATATATACAATATGCAGAGAAATAAAACATAGTGTTAGGAGTTGCATGTAGTTAGATATCCAATTGTAATTTTAAAGGAAAATTGTATGTGAAGCTTCCATTATGACCAGTCAAATTTAGATGAATGAAACTATTAACTTGGTAATGATTGAAATGATAAACTTATGAAATCTGAGGTACACACATCTCAGTTCTCTTGGAGACAGTCTTGTGTAATCTGCTCACTACCGACTCTTGTTGGTGCTTGTAGGGAGGTTGTGATATTGTGTCCATTGTTAAGGGGTGGGGAAAGGAAGTATTTCTTCACACAACGTGCAGTCAAACTGTGCAACTTTGCCAGAAGGAGTTGTGAAGGCCAATGCCATAACTGGGTTCCATAACCCTCCCAAAACACCCTCACCCCGAAAAAAACCAAAAACAAACCCCTTGACATGGAGAAAGATCCAACTATATCTATTAATGGGCAGGGATGCAAAAGCGAGGTTGAGCTGAAATTTGAAATTAAAACAAAGATTGAACCTTTTTGTTATATATGGAACTGGTGCTGCACCTTCCCTGCTCAGGACCCAACTGCTCTTTGTTCTGCTGAACAGCTCCTTATAACATTGTCACTCTAGTAAGCCACCCTCTGGTTGGCTCCCTGCAAACCTTTACCCGGTTGGTGAGGGCTCTGCACAGGTTGGCCTCACGTGCTTTAACACTGCCCAGTCAGAGTGGGACACCTGCCCCACTACAATCACATTTCTGATTGAAATGAAAAGACAAAAAAGACCTGAAAAGGAGCTTTGTGCTATCTTGGAAGCTTGTTTCTCTCACCAACAGAGATGGTCAACCTACCTTGACTCTAACAACTGAAGACAACATGGCTCCAGCAAGATGAAACATTGACATAACTGAATTCATATGTTTAGAACTCTTCATTTTGTGAAAAAAGCAAATATTTTTACTTTTCGTCTGAATTTGGTGTGGAAACATATGTTCAAACAATCTCATTTTCCCCATGTGACCCATAAAAAAAGGAGCATGATTTTCAGATTCCAAGATGATTTTACAGGTAGCAAAACTTTTTTTTAATCTGTAAATACAGCAAATTGGGGGTAAAATTTTCATATCACTCAAATGACTTTAAAATGAGATTTAAGCCCCTAAACATTACATGTAGTTAGGAGTTAAGTTTTTGAAAACGTTACCCTTGATTTAGGGTCACTGAGAGAGAATTAATATGGAATACCACAATGACAGCCCGGTGCAACTTGGTAGTTTATCTCTTTCACCAACACAAATTGGTCACAGAAAAGATCTTATCTTACCTATCTTGTATCTACAATGACATATTGCCTCTCTAGCTTTCCAGAGCTTAACTGCATTTTAACTAAGAAGAGATGATCAATGGCTCCTTATTGAATAGCCATTTGGGGCAGACTTGTATGAATCTGTTAATATATTTCAAGAAAAAAGGAGGAGGCCCAAAATCCCAAAGACTAGAGAAATGATAGATTTTGAAGTTGCAGTGTTCCACAATGTATGGATCCTTAGCTTTTCATGCCTGGACTTCCGTAGAGAGAACCAAAACATGGAACAGGATCCTGTGATTGAATCTTTGCAGATGTATCCCTTTCTCCCATGCAGCTCTGCATGGATGCAGGTGTGTAACACAGGATAAGTAGCAGGAGTCTATTTCTTCCCTCTAATGCAGTGGTCCCCAATACGGTGCCCGCGGGCACCATGGCGCCCGCCGGGGCATTTATGTGCGCCCACCTAGTGACCAGGGCCGGCCCGAGCCATTCTTGCACCCCGGGCCCCGGGCGCATGCGTGGCCTGCCTCCGGGTGCCCGGCAGCCCCAAAAGATTGGGGTCCACTGCTCTAATGTCTACTGAGTAGCTCACCATACAGCTCTGAGAGTCTGCTAGTGCCTCTTAACTGTGGAGCCTATTATTTAGATACAGATGTCTGAGGTTTATTCCTTAGAAAATCTCAACCACAGGTGTCTTTATAGAGGAGTTCACCCATGTAAATCTAATCTCAAGATCAGGGCCTTAGCTGGCAAAGAAAAAATAAACCATTAAAAAGTATCTCACATAAGAACTCTGTTTCTTTGCTATATTCTAGCACATACTATTTCAACATATGATGTAGTTTATAACATGATCTAACCTGCCGTACTGTTGATGTTGTTTTTATTCTCAGAAAATATTGTATCAAGGACTCCTAATTGAATTAAATTAAATGCTGCCTTCCACTTGGAAAAAAAAAAAGATATGGTTCAAGTAGGGTGAATGATAAGAGTTTGACTGTATGTAAACAGTACATGCCAGGGTTCACAAAATATTCACATTATTTCTCAGTCTCCAGACCATCTTTAATTCATAACACAAAGCCACAATTTCTGTGCTTTTAAAGAAAATGTCATCATTTTTATCATTGGTCTATCAACTCTTAAAGTAGTCATTACCTCCCTCCCAAACATATCCTCCCACCAGAGCTTTCCGCTGATCAGCTCCAACCAGTTATTAATCGCATTAGTAGAGATAGTGTTTGTGTGCAGAAACTTAGAATGTCATTATAGAAAGCCGCTAGAACATTTACACTTGAAAGTGAGTTATCTATTATAGCAAAAGCAGCATAAATTGGAATTGATTTCATTAGAGAAATTTAACACCAACAAATAATTATGCAATTTTTTCTTGCTGTAGGGACATTATTGCATTACAATGTTGCTTCAGTAAATTAAAAATGTCATCATGGTGGCAGTAAATTCTGGACTGTGGAAACCATAAAGGCAATTTAGAAGCCAAGAACTCATATATATCCACAGAAATATATTAGACAGAAAGTGTAAAAATCTGCTTTCATTCCAGGAAAACTTTGAGAGCAAATCATCTTTTTTTCCATGTTTTAAAAGTTCTGCATGTAGTTTTTTATGATCCAGCAGAATGCTGCATTAGTATTTAGCTTTTACTATTCCCGGAGCTGTCCACTGATTGGAATATCAAGAAGCTCAAGAGTGTTCAGGGATTGAACTACACACATTCAGAATTCTTCCAAATGAGATGTTTCATATGGATGTTTGGAACCTTTTTCTCCTCCCATAACAGGCAACTCCCCATGGATGGCAAGGAATTAGTCAAATCATACTAGACTGGTCATATATGTGGGAGGGAAACTTAGCCATGGGTGAAATTTAGCCATTTGAAAGGGAAATTTAGCCATGGGAGGGAAACTTAGCCGTGGGTGAAATTTAGCCATTTGAAAGAAAAAAATCCAGTAAGGGCCTGACTCAGATATTATACTTATAGGCTGCATCTAGACTGGCAAGTTTTTCTGCAAAAGCAGCCGCTTTTGCGGAAAAACTTGCCAGCTGTCTACACTGGCCGCTTGAATTTGCACAAGAACACTGACGATCTAATGTAAGATTGTCAGTGTTCTTGCGCAAATACTATGCTGCTCCCGTTCGGGAAAAAGCCCTCTTGCGCAAATGTATTTGCACAAGAGCGCCAGTGTAGACAGCTAAAAACTGTTTTGCGCAAAAAAGGCCCGATGGCGAAAATGGCGATTGGGGCTTTCTTGCATAAAAATATCTAGATTAGCACGGATGCTTTTCCGCAAAAGTGCTTTTGCGCCAAAAGCATCCGTGCCAATCTAGATGCTCTTTTCCGCAAATGCTTTTAACGGAAAAACTTTTCCATTAAAAGCATTTGCGGAAAATCATGCCAGTCTAGACGTAGCCATATTGAATAGTACCAGTGCCCATTGACCACTCTCTGGTGAATGCATCTCTGCATGTGACACAGGGACTTCCATAAACAGACACACAGACAGATGGTCATGTACTAGCATGCTGACAAAGCACCACTCCCGTCACCTCTATCCCCATTCTGAGAGAAGACAGCAAAGAGGGTTACTGCCCCAGGCCCACCGATTCAAAAGGGGCTGAGGCTCCTGGTGGCCACTGACACTCCTGCTACTATTACGGTGCCCCAGACCTTTTAAATCGCCAGTGGAGCCTTGGGTGGCATGGTCCAGAGCCCCAGGAGTGTGCTCTGGGCAGTACTCAAGGACTCGCAGGAGGAGGTTAGCTCAGCTCTGCCCCTTCTGTTTGAGGCCCGGCCCTTTTCAGGAGTGAGAAATTCCCGCCCTCCCTCCCGTCCCTCCCCCGATGGCCCAGGGGCTCAGTAATTCTGACTGTCAGTTCACCTGAAGGGGAATGAACAAGCAGCAATATTATGCGGGAAGGGGGAAGAACAACAGTTTGGTGTGTGGTAACAATAGCTGCTGAAAAAGTGATGGTGCAATCCTTCTTGCAGCAGCTGTATTTGAACAGTGCGTAACACAGGTGAGGGGATGTAAGTCATCTGCTGCCACTGGGCTTAGCCAAAGCCCAAGGCAATCAACTGTCACCTTTTCATTGGCTGTGGTGGGCACTGGATCTGGCTCACTGACAATAAATGCATCCTGCGTTGGAGATTGCTGAAGCCTGCAGAGTAATCCCCAAGCTCGCGGTCTGGCACTAAAATAGTTAATCCAACAAGGACAGGGGGATGGCTGCTCTTTGCACAACAGGGTTTAAGTATGTGCAGGCATCCATCTTAATCATCGTTGTTGTGCTCTTTCCCATGGGTTTGTTGTATCTGCCCACTGTGTCTTGTCTGATATTTCTATTTAAAGTTCTTCAGGGCCGGGGCCATCTCTTGGTTATATTTGTACATTATCTAGCACAATGGGACTGAGGCATCTCAAAGATACTTGTCAGCAAAATAAGGACTTATTGGACAAGTCCAAATAATGAACAAATTGATAAACATTTGTGCAGAAAACTATGAACAGAAAAAAGGGTTTAACTTCACAGATATATTGTTGTGAATCAATACTTGATCAGCTCTACAGTGGATTGTGGATGAGTGCCTCCAACCAGTCCGGTCATCTGAAGAAGTGGGCTGTGCCCACAAAAGCTCGTGATACCATCTACGTTGTGTTAGTCTATAAAGTGCTACCAGACTATTTGTTGTTTTTTAAGTTTATCATTAGCCTAATGTAGATTTTGAGCTGACTAGTAACTAACTAGGGAAGAAACTCTGAAATTATAAACATTTTCCCCAACTTCTATGCATATGCAGCAAGTTTTATGGCTCTAGAGAAGTCAAACAGGTACAATGAGGAGAACGGTTATTAGAAATGCTGACTAATGATGATGCCGAGCTTATAGCTAAAAGGATGAGAACAGATATGAATAGCTGTGGAGGATCGTTACCACTGTCTGTTAAGAAACCACAATTTCTCTGAACTTAGCAGCAGGAGATCACCCTGAAAGTGTGTAGGGGAACCAAAATAGCACATTTATAATGCCTTAGTCTTAAAAATACAGTGGTTTCCCACTGAGCACTGAAGGTCTGAAGATCATTATAAATTGGCGCTTCTCAACATCATGTCAGCATTCCTTCTCCTAAGCTATGGAAATTTAGCCCACAATGATGATAAGGAAAACTACATTTTGAGGGTGTACTTTAATCATTTGACTAAGACTACCGGATGTATATTATAACATAACATGAAAAAAACGTACCTTAAGGTTGAAAAGGCAAACATGAGGAAGTTAGGAAATGTCAAACTTAAGCTGGCAGTGGCAACTTTAATTTCGATACTTCGTGCATCAGCATTAACAAAGATTTTAATTATGGTAGCACATACTATTTTTTTCCTGGGAATGCTACTCACCTTTAAGGTTGCCTGCTACTTGCTTTCGGTTATCTATAACTTTGCTGTATTCATGTTAACAGACCCGCTCATGGGGGCACAACGGAGGCAGTTGCTCCGGGGCCTGGTAATTCAAAGGGGCCCACGGCTCCTGTGACAGTGGTGGCAGCTGGAGCCCTGAGCCCTTCAAATCACTGCTGGAGTGCTGTGCCATGTGCTTCATGCAGCTCTGGGGAGGGCACTGTGTTCCGGGTGGCACAGAAGACTGGCTGCCCCTGCCCTGTTCCTTCTGCCCAAGGCCCTGCCCCTTCTGAGAACAGGCAGCCGCTCCCCCATCTTGTTCTGGAGCCCGTGTAGGCCATCAGCTCCCCTGGGTTTTAAACTACAGAACATGGTGGGTGACATGTTTTTTAATTAGATCAACTTCTCTTGGTTAGAGAGACCTTTAGAGGCACAAGAAGTTCTTCCCCACATCTGGGAAAGATACTCTGAGCATCCCAGCAAAATGAAAGGTGGAATTTAATGTAAGTAGTTGGGACACACTGAACAGAACCATTTGGAACCATTAATACTTCTGCAGGACAAAGGGTGTGTGTGTGGAGGGGGAGGGGTAATGGAGTGCATATTGTTTGTTGTAATAAACATAATTACAAAATATGATCCTAGGAGTTTCAATTCATAACTCTGCAAAACTCTAAAAATACAGCAGTGAACAGAGATACTAGACGTAATGTTTATTACAGCCATCATAGGTGCTGATTTGCTTTCTACCCGGAGGGTATTTGACAACCCTCCACCCCAAGCCTTTCTCCACTCCACCCCTTCCTCCAAGCCCCCACCCTACCCCACCTCTTCCCACCCTGTTCCACTCTTTCGCCTGAGTGTGCTCTTCCCACTCCATCCCAACATCTCTGGCAATGCCACAGAACAGGAAGGGGGAGGATTTGATGAGTGGAGCTAGGAGCAAGCAAGAGGCCCTGGGAGGAGCGGGAGAGCTTTTCTGCAATGGGTGTTGAGCACCCACATTTTTTTTCCCATGGGTGTTCCAGCCACTGGGTGGGTGCCTGTGACACCCACTAACCCCGCCCTCTGTTTTACCTTGTGACTGCTGAAGTGTTAACAGACCACTTTACCTTGAGTGGGTCTTACAATATGCACTAGCTTCTTATGCTAAACAATGTGCCACATCTTACCTTTAGCTGTGATGTTCACCGTATCTTTCCCAGACCTGAAGAAGTGCTTTGAGAGGCTCGAAAGCTTCAGTCTGTCACCACCAGAAGTTAATTCAACTTCACCCACGTTGTGTCCCTAGTATCCTAGGACTGATATAGCCAGAGCAACGCTGAATTTGCCACATGATAATCGTCGGGGCCGACATTTTCTATGCTGACCATTTGCCTCAAGCTCAGAATGAATTAAAGGGAAAATGCATTGTTTTGCCAATGATAAAAATATTCTCACAGCTGCTTCATTGAGAAAATCTACAAAACCCCTTTCTTTAGAGCAGAGACGTGTCGCTTGGTAAGTGAGTTGCTTCCGTGTCAGGTACATGCCTTTGGCCACCTCCATGAACATTTGCCCAAATTTGGACAAATTATGAATTTCCAGAAATCTCATGTACCCATGCTCAGTGAAGGCTTGTTAGAACTTGGCTGCTAAATCAGCTGCAGACTCATCTTCAATGAGCAGGCTCCAGCCCCTATATACTGCCAGACTGCACGTGCATAAACCCCACAGAGGAAGTGAGCATGCTCCATGAGGCATGGAGAGGGCCTTTCTCTGCAATTAATCCTCTCCTCTGTTTGTGGATGCTCTGGTGCACCCCCCAAAGCCAAGGGGGCTTCACTTGCCTGTATTTTCAATAAGTTCCCTTCTTGTGCCCAAGCATCACGGATCAGGAAGCTACCTGACTTGAATGCATAGGGCTGAGGAAAGTATAAGGGGGAGAAGAGGAAGAAGTGAGGAAAGAAGGGCAGCAGGAGTTAGTGAGGAAAGCAGAGCAGGAAAGAGCTATGGGGGTGCATGGCAAGAGAAGAGGGAGACAGGACCTGGGGGAAGGAGAAAAAAAAGGATGTGAGCATGTAACTAAAGACATAGGCATATGACCCAAGAGACCCAATTAAGGACACACAGGCAACCTTAATTCTAGCATTTTCTAGCTTTTGAGCGCTTGACTTTGCAACCTTAACCCTTTAATGTGTTTTCTGTGTGCGTGATACATAGCGATACGCCCTTCCTATGAGTGGAAGAAAAAGCTGAGTTCAGCGATTACTCTTAGGAGTAAGACTCCACCGTAGGAAAGAATTGTAGATTCCCAACAAAACATTTGACAAGAGCAAAAGGCCCAATACTGCATGTGCGGGTGCGTTCAAAGCAGTGATCACGTGCTTGACTTTAAGCATATAGAGTAGCCCCCTAGAGTCATTAATTTGACTGGCTGGGAGGAGTCACTTTACAGGACTGCGCCCCAAATTAATGCATGTATTGTGGGTGAAGGGTGTTGAAAGCCGGTGTCACTCTCACTGGTTGGGGGAGGGGAACAAAATAAAGCCCTAAACTATAATTCAGTACTAGTCTCTTTTCTTAGGGCAGGCTTTATTGGCACAAAGAAGATTCAAGAACAAAAGCATAGCAACTCAGAGCACCTGATAACCACCAATGGGAGAGGAGAAAGGAGTCAATAGGTAGCCATCACAGCAGCACCTTTGCTTTGATTGTCTTCTCCCAGGTCATCTTACATGATGGGATTCCAGGAGCAACTTTGTGACCTGTCACAGGCACCATTTTGGAGCCTTCTTCTGGATCCCTGAAATAAACATGGACTTGCTGTAGTCAGTGACAGAGCTGAATAAACAGTAGGCTTTTTCTCATTAATATATGTTCAAATGTTTTGTATTTAAAAAGAAACAGGTTAGTGTAAATAGCAGCTGCAATAACCATTTATTTCAAGAGAACAAGATAAATAAAATAATGAAAGAGTAGAACTGGGATTTTAATCACAAAGGTATAGGATTTATATTCAAGGGCCTACAGGAAGCACTCAGAAACTATGAAGCTGCTGCTGATTTATGTGGTACCATTCTCTAACCACTACAAATGCAATTTGTATAGACGCGTTAGAATTATAGCACATAACCGTGGCTTTAATTGGCTGTGTGCTAAATGCATTACTTTAATGAACAATCAGTAGAAGACAGAAAAGTGGAGTGGAAAGATGCTAAATATATAAAGAGAAAGGGAGGAAGAAAAGCTTCATACTTCCATGGATCTGTGATTGGAAAGATTAGTGGAAAATAAGAATTAAAGGGCCATTTCCTTACCTCACTTATTCCAGATTTATGTGTCACTCAGTTGATTAAAATGGAGTCACTTCAGATTCACATCAGTTTAACTGAGATTAGGATTGAATCCAAAGTGATTCTTTCTCTAAGGCCTTGTCTACACTGATTGATAAGCTTGTATTTATTAAAGTCGATTTTTAGCACCCGATTTTTTAAAGCAGAAGGTGCACTGTGCACAAGAGTTCAACATAGTCTGTCTCAGTGGGGTGACTATTGTCCACTTTGACAGTGATGCACTGTGGGTAGTTATCCCACGGTTCCTGTGGCTGCTTTGCATTCTGGGCTATGTTCCCAGTGCCCGTTGGGACCAAAACAGTGCAGCGGATGGTTTGGGGTACATGTCATCAGCATCCTATAATGCACTCATTTCCTCCCTCCTCCCTTTGCTTGAAAGCAATGGCAAGCAATTTTTTCCACCCTTTTTTCCTTGGTTATCTGTTCAGATGCCATAGCAGGGTAGGTATGGAACCTAGCACAGAATTCATTCAGCAGAAAAGTACTACTGCAATTATAGCAACCATGCTATGACTAGGCTTCATTGAGTCTTCCTCATCTTGTAATTGAGGGTGTGGGACCCTAAACCTGCCTGTATTGGCATACAGTGTTGACGAAATAACTGATGTATTGAAGCAATCTCATTTTCTCCTCTCAGTTATTCATATGCTTTTGCCTAAGGCACCTGATTGCCCCATCAGGTATGAATCATGATATATGTTATAGATGGTGAAGGGAGCTCTTGGTTTTTTTGGTGGGAGCCTCCATTAAAGCTGCCTCCTGGACATCTCGGAGACTGTGTTGTAATTTTTACACTCCAGGAATGCAAATGAATTTCGGTTTTAGGCATATGACATTTGAAATTTCAAATGTCCTGTACTAGAATAAAGCAGTGCTTGAGTCTGTTAGGAATTTGAGAACTGTAGACAACGGTTTTCTTCTCAGTTTAATAATACAGGTTGACATTCTCTAGTCTGCCACAATCTGCTCTGGCAACATCCATGGTCTGGTATGATTTTAGTTAACCGGATGTCCACTTATCATGGGTGTGGCCAAGTTTCCCGAGGTCCCATAAAGTTTGTTTACAGCCACCAGTCCTGGCTCTTAGTTTTCTATGCTATTGTTTATCTCTAATTTACCCTCAAATGTCTTCTAAATGCCCAGTAAGCCATGGAAATGTTGGTAATGTTGCTAGACAATATTGACCTCCCATGGTTCGGCAAATTCTCTGGTTCAGCACTGGTCAGGTCCCAAAGGTACTGAACTAGAGAGTTTCAACCTATAAATGCAAATTAGAAAGAGCTGTGACAGACAGAATGGCTTTCAGATCTAGGGTTGCCAGATAGTTTCATAAGAAATACCAAACATGGTGGGAAAAAAATTGGTTGAGCAACAACAACAACAAAAAAAAAACTGCACAAAAACAAAGAGAACAAAGAGTCACAGCACCTTTAAATCCCCATGCTCCCCCCACCTCCACCAGACACGGCAGCGGAAGAATGTCCCAAGCAGCCTTCCATCAGAGAAAAACAGAAAATACCAGAAATTTTACATGTCCGGTATTTTCTGGGTTTTTTTACCTGACAGAAGCCACAAATACCGGACTGTCCGAGCCAATACCGGACACCTGGCAACCCTATTCAGATCCTTATTCTCCACTCTCCTCCACATCCCCATCATGTTGCTTGGTAAAGAAAACACTATAAACAGACTTCCCACCTTCTTTTCAACCTCAGTATTTCAGAACTTTTCCTCTGATGTATATCCTACAGCACCTAATGTAGCATCCAATCCATCCAAACCCTCTTGACAAGGTGATAAAACATCTTCTATTGACCTGACACATAACAGGTACTGGAACCCTGCACAGAAGAATTGATTCCTGCTGACTCACTGAAGGAAGGGCAGCTCTCTAACTCTGCCCTGGATACAAAGGAGGAGGGTGTTAACAGGGGTGAATGTGGACACTAACTCAGTGTGTGTATGTGTGTGTGTGTGTTCTATACTCAGCGCATTCACTAGCCAGCATTCCATTTACTTCATTACATTTCCTTCCAGCATCAGATCTGAAAAGAATGCAGCAAAACAGCCTTATCAACCGAGAAAGAAATAACTGTGCTAGAAAATCCAATTTCACCTTTCAGAAATGACAGGCGAGTGGTGATGAGGAGGATTTAATTGGAAATAGCCATTCTTTAGATAAAAGAGTTCTGTCCTTTAACTGAAGGATCAAAGAAGCCGTGGCTTACTCAGACCTCTCTAATGCTTCCATTAGAGAGAGCCACACAGCTATGATGTTCATCTGTTGATCAAAACAAGGTACTTCTGTGAACACAACAGAACAATGAGTAAGAGTAGCTACTACATAGCTCAGTTTATAGTTTCCTGTTGTAAGTTTGATTTTCAACAAGTTGCCCCCCTCCCCAAGAAATCAATCCCTGTCTAAATTAAACATGCCACATTTGATTCTGGAGTAATAGCTATCCAGAAAACATCAGAAATTATGGCTTACATGTATGTGGTCAGAACTTGGTATGTGGTGAGGCCTCTTGGGAGTTTTCCACAGAAAGCAGATGTTTGCATGAAAAAAAGTCAAAAACTCATATTTTCATTAAAAAAATTAACCAGCCTCAAGTCTATGATCAAGTTGCCCTTAGTGGACAGCCTACAATGATTTCATGTTCTAATATTAATGAAGGTAATAAATGATGCTTTAATTCAAATAGTAAGAACAAAGGTATTTGAATTAGAGTTTTCTGAGTTAAGTCTCTGTGGAAGATCTGAATTAAGTCTCTGCTCTGTGTGTGACCTGATTGCCCAGACGTAATGATGGCCATAGATACAGTATACTTGATTACACACAGAGATGTACAGTAACTACTAACCATATCTATGGGGAACTGAAACCATATCTATGGGGAATCTGCCACCACCCTCCCTCTCTCAGGGACGGTAGTGGCAGATTCCTTGGAGTATAATTGATCTAATCAAAATAAATTTTTGTCTATTTAATTCTACGGGCGCTGTCCTGTGAGTATTTATTGACTTGTGTTCTTTTGTGATACATTGTTTTCCTTTGAAATAATATGGTTCACTTTAATTTTGTTAAAAATTACAACCCTTCAGGGGGATTTGTTAGGAGTGTTATGTAATAAACCTATAGAGAATTGGAGGGAACATCAGCCAGTGATTAATCACACACAGCTCTCCAATAGTTTTTTTTTTTCTGTTGCCAACATTTCATGCACATACATAACCCTTCTGAGACAGACAGAAATCTGCCCGTTGATTTCAATGGCTCTTTGAACAGGTCCTTATGCTTGATGATGCTTATGACTTCTGAGACCACCACAACAATTTACTTATCCACATAAACACTCGTTTCAATTTTCTCCTTGTCCCCCTCCATCCAAAAATGTCTGTTTATTCACCTCATTTTCTAAATCCTAGACTGAGAGCTCTCTGGGGCAGCAATTTTGTGTTGTGTGTATACAACCCTACAGCAACAGAATAATACTAACTACAATTACTGTGTGTCTCAGTGTTACTTACGTGTAAAATGGGTATATTATAATGGCAGCTGATACAGGAATAGAGTCTGGCTTAATTAGCTATTTCATATGTATTGTGTGCTCTAAAGTCCCCTTGTTCCAAAGGGTTATATCAGCCACTGATATTTTGCTTTGGACTTAAACTTGGCATATGCTGCTTCATCCAGGAGCTAATTTCTTTTAGTAATTTGTCCTTTCATATTCAAACAAAGCTTCCTTTTCAAACACAATTCCACATTCCCCCTCCTGCCTTTCTCCCTTGTTAAAAACCCATTTATTTTTTGAAGGGGGGAAAACAGCTTTAAAATGTATTTTGTACATTGTCTAAATTAAAGCGAGGGCTCCATTTCATTCCTGATTAATGTATGTTTAAGAAGAAACGGTTCTCTTTGTCTTTATCACGCTTAATCCCCTTTGATATTGTTTCTTTCCATCTCTGACTGATATACAAGGAGGGAATGAAACAGAATTTAAATAGTGTGTATAAATGTTTTAATCCCTCTGTGTATTTCAATATAAATAAGAAAATTCAATGATATGTTAACCTCTCATGAAAAAGATAAAATGCACATGCCACTGCAAGACTGGGCAGACTGTTATTGGTGGTGGTGGTGGTGGTAGTAGTAGGTGGAGAAGGAGACATAATAATAATAATAATAATTAATAATAAATAATTTGGTCTTATACAGCACTTTTCCTCAGCTGATCTCAAAGCACTTTACAAAACAGGTAAGCATTATTATCCCCACAGAGCGGTGAAGGGACTTGCTTAGGGTCACCAATAGGTCAGTGACAAATTGTGAATAACAACCAGGTTTCCTGAGACCCAGTCCAGTATCCTACACATTAGGACACACTACGGAGGGAGCACATGGCACAAAAAGAAATGTCCTAGTTGTGTAACAAATGTAGACATGTCAAAATCACAGTTTTGCACAAGATGGCCTGATGGAACACACCAGTTCTTCTTCTCCAGAGAGGTTCTGCCATTTGAGCTACAGGAGAATCTCCTAATCTCACACCGACTTTCACTTCATGAAACTGCATTGAGAGCTGCAAAGCTAATAGAGCTTTAAATTAACACGGGTGGGAGGATAATCTGGATTTGAGTTTTCTAGTGGAAAAACCTAGGAACCTGAGTTTCAAGCATAAAATGTAGTGTAGAGCGTGTATTTAGGAGTACTGCACACATACCCTGTCATTTCTGACCCCTTCCTTAGCAGCTTCATTTTATCTTCCCCCTGGTTTTCCTTTTCAATTGCCTTAACCCGCTTCCATTTATCCTTTTGTTCATGACACTTTTTTTTTTCCTGGGTGTAAACACCTCTGCCCTTGTGTCCTATAAGTTATTTTCATATACTAGTTCAGATCTCTGGTTCTCACAGTCTTGTCCCTGACCGACTGATGATCAGTTAAATGCTTCCATTTTGTCATTGGTGCTTCGTCCATTGCAGGGGTGACAGCTCTGTCAGTCTACACAGTTATGCACCCTGATACTATGATTCATTATGTGTAATACAGTTGGGCTTTTTTCATCTGACGTCATGGCTCCATCGCGCTAAGCACTGTTCAGATACATGATCTGAGACAGTCAATACCCCAATAAACATACCAGGGAAAGAGACAAGACAGAGAAAAGCAAAAGAGAAAAATACAACTATCCCTATGGTCTGATGGAGAACAGAGAGATTAACTGACTGGCTCAAAGCCACACAGTAAATGGGTAGCAGGGTTGGGAATGGAACACAGATTTCATGACGCGCATTCTAATGCCTTGACCTTTGGGAGGAATGACGGTTTTGTAGTTCTTTTTCCTGATTGGTGTATCCAAGTCAAGGTTTCTGGCAGCAATTTTAGCAATGTTTGGGTTTGGAAGGGGGAATTGTACTACTAAGTATTTGTTTTCCAGATGTTACATTTCAGTGAATTTAGAGCACTGGTTTTCAAACTGTGGGTTGTGACCCAGGACTGGGTCGTGGAATGTCAGGCACTGGGTGAGTCTCGTGGCTTCAGGGGAATCAGGTGACCAGTGGGAGTGCTAAGGCAGCCACCTGCCTGTCCTGGCACCGCAGACTGTGCTGTGCCCCAGAAGTGGCCGGCAACAGGCCCGGCTCCTAGGAGGTGGTGATGGAGAGAACACAGGTAGCATGGGGAAACTTCCACTGCATTTGCCCACACTGTATTTAGGAGGCACGGCTCGATGCCCATGTTGCATTCCCAGTCGGTACCTGGCCCAGTCCAGGGAACCTAATGATCCAACCAGTGGACTCAATTCAGTGATGAATCCTGGTCACGTGCCATCTGAGGCGTGTTGCGCACAAAGACCCCGTGATTTCTGTGGGGCACATTGTGAGCTCCTTGCTGCTGTGGAAAGGCACTGTACTCCGGGAAGGGTACCTTTGGCTTTAGTGGCACTGCTTGAAAAATAAGCTGCTGTTCAGCATCAGTAACAGTGCCAAAATCTGGCCCTGGAGCTAGAGACCTTCAGTCCTTTCCATAAATATTAAACAGACTTGAAAACAGTAAGATTGGGGGTGGGGAGGGGAAATGGGTTAAGATTCTCTTGTCTGATCCAACCTATTTGCACCATTCAAGGTGCACACGAAGATCCAAATTCCATCCATAACTAACCAGCTGAGACTATCTATGTGACTGACCTGCTTGGGGACCACTTCTGGCTGATGTGAAGCATCTGGGGCAGCCTCTTCCCAGCAGAGCAGACAGTCCATGAGCAGAGAGGGGAGTGCTGGGGACATGCTGTAGTAATAATTCTCAGCAGACCTACGGTCCCTCAGAAATCATACACCAATAGGAAACTTAAAGTAGCTTCTCAGAGTCATGCCAGGGTTGGCCTGGACCATCCCACAAAATCAAGAAGCTGTAACTACAGGTGACTGGGGACTTTTTGACAACACATTTTCACATCAGAAAGTAACAGGTGCCAAATGTTGGTGGAACAGTATTGGCTTAGGCATATCTCCTACTTGACATTTGATTTTTTCAAGTGTTGAACTGTCTTGATTCAACATTTTCTGCGACTTATGCTAAATAATCTGTCCCCCTCACATTTAACTGTGACACTCAGAGCCCATTCTCAGACCAGAGGAAGAGCTCTGTGTAAGCTTGAAAGCTTGTCACTTTCAAGATGCTGGCCCACTAAAAGATATTACCTCCCCCACCTTGTCATGCCTGTAATCTATGAATCAATCATATATTTAAAAAAAAAACCTAGGTAAAAGAAATGAGGATTAAAAATTTGGAAAAGCATCTTGAAACACTGGCAAGATCTAAATCTTCATGGTATTCAGCTCAGCCACCATATTATACGCTCAGACATTGTGACTTTAGAGTAATCAAATAAATCTGTCTGAATTCAGCATTAAGGAATTATACTTGCTGTAAATAAATGTCACAAATGTCTAAAAGCTTGTGCGGGCTAATCATGTAGAAAATTAATGCAATGTAACTCCGACTATGGCTCAGGGTTTTTTTTTCCTAAGTATAAAATAAAACCAAGGACTTTTCTTACTTGGTAGTCATTATATAGGGCTTAGTGGGTTGTTAAAATCATAGAAACATATTGCTGGAAGGGACCTCCAGAGGTGATCTATTCCAGCCCCCTGTGATGAGGATGGACTAAGTATATCTACTTCAGAGGGGTAGCCAAGTTAGTCTGTAACAGGAAAAACTTAAAAAACAACAAATAGTCTAGCAGCACCTTAAAGACTAACAAAACATGTAGATGGTATCATGAGCTTTCGTGGGCACAACCCACAAACCAGTCATCTGGAGAAGTGGGTTATGCCCATGAAAGCTCATGATACCATCTACATGTTTTGTTAGTCTTTAAGGTGCTGCTAGACTATTTGTTGTTTTTTAAGTATATCGAGACCCGTGTTTCTTAAAATTTTTAAGACCAAGGAACACCAAACAATTTTTTTTTTTATGCAGAACACCAAGGTCGGGGGAAAGTTATTGAACAAAAAAAAAAGGTTGCTTGGCCCGCTGTGCCATGGAACATAGTTCAAGAAACACTGATCTAGACGATCCCTGATAATGTATATGTCTACCCTGTTCTTAAAAAGATCCAAGGATGAGTATCCATAGCCTCTCTGGGAAGTTTATTCTAGAGCTTAACTTCCCTTATATTTTAAAATATCTTCCTAATATTTAATCCAGTGGGTCTCAAATTTATTTGATCAAGTCCCCCCCCCACACTCATCCATTTCTTTGTGTCTGTAGCCATTTATGCTACTAGTACATAAACCGCCACCCTGCTTAGAAGGCAGAGCAGAGCCAAGCGGCTGCTTACCGCGTGCCCAGCTCGGAATCATAGAATACTAGGACTGGAAGGGACCTCAAGAGGTCATCGAGTCCAGTCCTCTGCCCTCACGGCAGGACCCAGCAATGTCTAGACCATCCCCAATAGACATTTATCTAACCTACTCTTAAATATCTCCAGAGATGGAGATTCCACAACCATCCTAGGCAATGTATTTCAGTGTTTCACCACTCTGACAGTTAGGAACTTTTTCCTAATGTCCAACCTTAACCTCCCTGGCTGCAAGTTAAGCCCATTGCTTCTTGTTCTATCCTTACAGGCCAGGAAGAACAAGTTTCCTCCCTCCTCCTTGTGACACCCTTTTAGATACCTGAAAACCACTATCATGTCCCCTCTCAATCTTCTCTTTTCCAAACCAAACAAGCCCAGTTCTTTCAGTCTTCCTTCATAGGTCATGTTCTCTAGACCTTTAATCATTCTTGTTGCTCTTCTCTGGACCTTCTCTAATTTCTCCACCTCTTTCTTGAAATGTGGCACCCAGAACTGGACACAATACTCCTACTGAGGCCTAATCAGCGCAGAGTAGAATGGAAGAATGATTTCTCGTGTCTTGCTCACAACACACCTGTTAATGCATCCCAGAAACATGTTGGGTTTTTTTGCAACAGTGTCACACTGTTGACTCATATCACTGGTCTACAATTTTTTAGAAGTCGTCTGCTTCAGAGATAAAATTTGCTATTTATTATGTATTTTGATGTGCTGAATTCAAATATGACAATTAAAACAACTGATTGGCTACTGTTTCCAAGATATTTAAGTTTTTACATTTTACGTCTATGTATATTGTGTAGATAGTAGAGTTTTAATCATAAATTGTAAACCTAGGTCTTTTCATGTGTTTATGGTTGCTTTACATGATAATATTTCACCTGTCCTGTTTATGTAACACTTTAAAATCAGCAAAGGGTTATATAAATAAAATTTATTATGAAACAAAAGGCAAAAACTATTATGTACATAGTTTAGTCCTATTCAGTGTCTACTCGGCGCTTCTTGGCTTGTCTCTTGTATTCATTAAATGGAGCATCTCTTGTCACTGTCCAGCAATAGTCTGCAAGCATTGATGGGCTCCATTTGCCCTGATAGCGCTTTCTCCATTGTTGCAATGTCCTGGTGAAATCGCCAGAGCTCACTCACTGCTCCGCAGTTCGGTGGAAAAAATCTAGATGAGAGTGCAAAAATGTATCTTTAGTGACATGTTGCAACCAAGGCTTTTGTATGCCTTGAGGAGGTTTTCCACCAACAACCTGTAGTTGTCTGCCTTGTTGTTTCCGAGAAAATTTATTGCCACTAACTGAAGGCTTTCCATGCCGTTTTTCTCGCAGTGCATGGTCAAATGCATCATCTCAAGAAGTTCACGAATCTGAGGACCAACAAAGACACCTTCCTTTATCTTAGCTTCACTTAACCTTGGAAATTTTCCACGGAGGTATTTGAAAGCTGCTTGTGTTTTGTCCATGGCCTTGACAAAGTTCTTCATCAGACCCAGCTTGATGTGTAAGGGTGGTAACAAAATCTTCCTTGATTCAACAAGTGGTGGATGCTGAACACTTTTCCTCCCAGGCTCCAATGACTGTCGGAGTGGCCAATCTATCTTGATGTAGTGGGAATCTCTTGCACGACTATCCCATTCGCAGAGAAAACAGCAGTACTTTGTGTATCCAGTCTGCAGACCAAGCAAGAAAGCAACAACCTTCAAATCGCCACAAAGCTGCCACTGATGTTGGTCATAGTTTATGCACCTCAAAAGTTGTTTCATGTTGTCATAGGTTTCCTTCATATGGACTGCATGACCAACTGGAATTGATGGCAAAACATTGCCATTATGCAGCAAAACAGCTTTAAGACTCTTCTTCGATGAATCAATGAACAGTCTCCACTCATCTGGATCGTGAACGATGTTGAGGGCTGCCATCACACCATCGATGTTGTTGCAGACTACAAGATCACCTTCCATGAAGAAGAATGGGACAAGATCCTTTTGACGGTCACGGAACATGGAAACCCTAACATCACCTGCTAGGAGATTCCACTGCTGTAGTCTGGATCCCAACAGCTCTGCCTTACTCTTGGGTAGTTCCAAATCCTGACAAGGTCATTCAGTTCACCTTGTGTTATGAGGTGTGGTTCAGAGGAGGAGGATGGGAGAAAATGTGGGTCCTGTGACATTGATGGTTCAGGACCAGAAGTTTCTTCCTCTTCCTCTTCCTCGTCTGACTCAAGTGAGAATGATTCTGGTGCATCAGGAACCGGCAGTCCTTCTCCGTGTAGTACTGGACATATAGCTGATGGAATGTTTGGATAATGCACAGTCCACTTTTTCTTCTTTGACACACCTTTCCCAACTGGAGGCACCATGCAGAAGTAACAATTGCTGGTGTGATCTGTTGGCTCTCTCCAAATCATTGGCACTGCAAAACGCATAGATTTCCTTTTCCTGTTCAACCACTGGCGAAGATTTGTTGCACAAGTGTTGCAGCATATGTGTGGGGCCCACCTCTTGTCCTGATCTCCAATTTTGCAGCCAAAATAAAGGTGATAGGCTTTCTTAACCATAGTGGTTATACTGCGCTTTTGTGAGCAAAAGTCACTTCACCACAAACATAGCAGAAGTTATCTGCACTGTTCACACAATGAGGCATCTCTGCTCACTTTGGCTAAACAGAAATGTGTCCTTTGCAAAATCAAACACTGACAAATAAGAGAGCACGACACTGTATGATTTCTAGAGCTGATATAGGGCAATTTGTTCAGCAGAGTGATGTAAGCTTCATTATGATTGCATCATCCATGACTTCTAGGAATAACATGATGCAATTCATATCATGTATGGCAATACCAGCTTCAGATTGCATCATTCATTGTTTTGCCTAAAAGCAAGTACTGTCCAAACCCAGTCATAGATTTATTCATAGATCCAGTCAAAGATGTATTTTAGTCATTTCTGGTTTAAATTGAGATCCCTTCCCTTTATAACTCACTTATCCTCCGCCATTCCCAAGTCAAGGGTCGTATATACTGACCCAATAGCATATCTTGAAAACTAGAGCCAATCAACAATTTTAAGCATCATTTTCGTTATCAGTGACCCAGAATTAGTAAAGTTTGACTACATTTATTTCAGAAGCATTTTGGCTGTAGAGCAGTGGCTTGTGGTCCACTATAACCCCTAGAAGGCACCAGCAGCAGCACAGAACTAAAGGTGGCAACGTGAAAAGTGATATTTCTCAATATTACTTTTCACAGCAGACTTATTGCCTCACAGCCACCCTTACATGCATACGTGTGTGTGCATGCACACGTGTGTGCTTCCACCCTGAAGCTGACAGCCGGAGCCCTGCTGCTTCCAGGCGAACAATTAAGGGGCAGAGGGGAAAGAGAGCCCAAGTCTGGGTGGTAGAGTTCCAGCTGTCCCCTGTTTCACCACCTCCCAAGTGTGCAAAGCCCTTCTGCATGAGTCCCAGTCACTCAGGGATGACAGCCAGAGCTTTTTTTCTTTGTAAGGCAGCAAACAGCTCATTTCTCCCTTGCCACATTATGGGAAGTGCCCCAAAATCTGAGAACCACCGACTTAATCTAAACCCCTTTGGCTGTAAAAGTAAGGCCATTACTTCTTATCCTACTGTAACTCTTTTCTGCTGGACTTTCTCCCACTGGTCAAAATCTTTCCTAAGGAGTGTCCCCAAAACTGCACACCATTCTCCATCACTAAGTCTAGTGGGACAAGTACGTCTCCTGTTTTACAATACAACATGCCTGCTAATCCCATCACAGAGTTCTCCCAGCTTTTTTGCAACTGCAGCCCATTGTGGACTCAGATTCAATTTGGGATCCACTATAACACCCAGCTCCTTTACAGCCGCACTGCTGACTAGCCAGTTATTCTCCATTTTGCACCGGAGCTTTGAGGTTTTTTTCATTCTTAAGCACAATTCTGTGCATTTGCTGTCATTGAATTTCACTTGGGTGACTTCAAACCAGTTCTGTAATTTATCAAAGAGGGTTTTTTTTAATTCTCAGCCTGCTTTCCACAGTGCTAGCAACCCCTACCAGCCTGGAGTCACCCACAATGTTTGGAAGCATACTGTCCATGTTGCAATAGGACAACATATTATGCTTTTGCGTTTTTCCTCACATGTTACTCGGGAGCAGGCAACTCTCAGCTGTTGCCTCAGTGCCTTATGTCATCAAGTTCTGCGGAGCTCCTGGGAGCCCAGCGAGGTGGGGAAGTAATTGAGCTGTCTCTACTGCCTCTCTTTGCAGGTATCCTCTTACTTGTATGCATATTTATAGCTACTGGTGTCTCCTTCTGGACAGGCATTGGATGTACCTGTGGGTGTATTTCAGTGGCCTCTAGAGACCAAAATATAAATGCTGGATCTTATACATGTACTAAACACCCCACATAGGAACAACATGATTGTACTTACATTTTCCTAGCGATATGCAATAGAGAATGCAATAGATTAATAGGTTAAGCTAATACACCAGATCAATACGTGGCCCTGGAATAGTTCAGCTAATGACAGGAGCTTTCAACAGCAACATTAACCTAACAAACACTCTTAGCATTAGCACAGATTCACCCCATCCCCGAGTACATATTCTCCTTGAAGTTCATAGCCTGGGACCCTCCCTTGCATTGGTGTGCTGGGCGAGCAGGGAGATAGGTCAGCACTAAAAGTCTGGCAAAAGCAGGCCAATGGAACAAAAAAGGGGTGAGGCAATTTTGTATTCTGACCAGTTGTGATATCAGAGACCAAAAGGGCATCTCTCGGTGACAGGCTGACACCCCCATATTTGCCATTGTCATGTAATGAGAATCCCCCCGCTTTTTTTTTTTTATTAAGTACAACTTATGAGGTATCATTCTAAATCTCTCAATCTGCTAAACATGAATATTGTGTTAGATTATGTGTGTTTTTATCGCTGTATGGGATGTTAGGAAGCTTGGCTATGTATGTGTTCCTGAAACATTCTGTGAGGCTCAAAACACCCACAAGCAGCCTTTCAGGTACAACAGTTGAAACCCCAATGTGAATGGCTTATTGAGGAAATGCACACAAGCATCAGGAGTACCCCCAGAACTGTGTGCAATAGAAAGTTCTCTTGAGGGTATGTCTACACTTGCACCCTCTTTCGAGAATCAGCCCTTCTCTCAAAATAACCCTTATTCCTCATACAATGAGGTTTACCAGTTATTTTGTGAGAAGGGTTTTCTCTCGAAATAACTGCGTCTTAACAGTGTCTGTTATTTCAAAATAGCGCTATTTTGAAATAGTGTCATAATGTGAATATGCAAATGAAGCACAGGATATTTAAATCCCGGCTTCATTTGCAATTTCCAATGTCTTCATTTGCATCCCTCTCTCAAAAGAGGGTGCAAGTGTAGACATACCCAGAAATAGCTGGGTATTAGCTAAGGCTGTAGAGCAGACTCGTTATTCTTTATGGTCTTGGTCTTGGTCCCACGAGGGGGGACACCAGAAGGTTTGTGCATTCCAGTAGCCTGCTCCCTTCTCAGTTGACTGTGGGTCAAATTCTAATCTGCTGTCCAACCAACAGTTTCCAATGCCTAGAAGGAGAAGGAAGACGTGAGGTAAAGCTCGGCACTGATGCCATTTACAGTGTAGTCTTAATTCCGGTCACTTATCTTCAACTCTGGCAGTTCAGCTATGGACTCTGTCACAGCTTTTCCTTGTCCACCTCTCCCCACTCCAAAAAAAGGAGCAGCTGCTCTCAGGTCTACCCCCCAGCAAAATTGTAGCCCGCCACCTTCCCCTGCAGCCACCTTTCACCCTGGAAGTGCATTGTACTTCCAGGGGGTGCCCTGAATGCATTATTGGACTTGTAGTCTATCCAAGCAAGCAGAGAGCATATTGAGCACTTGTGTAATCAGAATATTTCTGATAGGGTCAGAGGCTCCTCTGGTAAGTGCCTTGGGGAATGACAGTGTGTGCTTGATGGCATTAATGAACCTCTGCGTCCAATTTATGCCAGGCCAAAAAATGAGCTTTTGGGGAACCATCCTAGCAAAAAAACCTCTCATCTGCTTTCTATAGCCACAGAGACCATTTACTTAAACACAAATAAGATGCTCACTATCAATAGATTAATGCCAATGCCAAAGGATCTGCCACTGAGAAATTAACTCTCCACAGTCATATTGATTTCAATGTATGTAAATAAAATCCTTATCTAGCTATGTGGTGATAAGGAAAAAAGAACGCTAATAAATATTGTTCCCATGAGTACTGTGTGCAGTGAGCATTTGGCTGCTAGGTGATACTGCATTATACAGCACATTTCTAGCCTATGTCCAATACGTAATAGAGATATGGCTAGCGCTAGAGTTATTTAGGTACCTGAGGATGCAAATAAATCGCTAGGGCTAGCTGCATGTAGATACTTAGGTGCCGCAAAGCTGAGAGTTTAAATATTAAACATTTAATTAAATATTCAGTAGCTCAGACAGCAAGAGGTTGATTCTCTAACAGTGTTTAGGGTACTCAGCTCAGATGCAGTGGATTCAGCTTCAAGTCCCTGCTCCAGTAAATATTTTAGTATTTATACAACATCACAGCTGAGTGCCCTAGCCCTTGGACTATTGAGCATCCTGCACACAGTGTCCCTCCATCTCCCCTGACTTTGTGTGCAGGGCCTGAGGCTGCTGGCCTGCTGTGAAGAAGCCTTTGGGATGGGCCTGAGAGAGGCGGGGGAATGCGTAGTTTGAGAATCATGCTTCAGGGATGCAAGGACTAAGTGCACTAGGGCTCTGAGCCATTCATTAGCAGTGGAGTTCCTTCAAGCCTTGACACCGACTGGCAGCAATATAGACATCAGCAGAGTGAGGGGCCCCTCGGAGCCCTGGGTGAAGCTAAATGTTGAGCTTTAAATTCAAAGTTAGGCGCTTACATGTCCCTGTAAATCTGGCCCCACTGTAATTTTCAAAAGCACCTAGATGCCTAAGTCCCATTCAAATTAAAAGTGATCTGGGCATTTTTTAAAAATGGCATTAGGTATCTATCTGGAAAGAATGGTGAAGGGACACTGACAAGAAAAGAATGAGGCAAACAGGACAGAAGAGAAAAGGGTAAAGGGGCAGTGGCAGGTGAAAATGAGTTGATGAGGAAGGCAGAGGGTTGGAGCAGAGTCAGCCAGCACCGGGAAAAGAAGGTTCAATTGCTGTGGGCAGTTCTTTGAATGTCAAAATGTCCCCACTTTGGCTGTTTCTATAGCGGTACCTACTGGTTCCAATGCATTTCTGCTTGACCTCATCTCCATATGTCAGTTGGACTCAAGTCTTAGAATAGAATTGCCAAGCTAAAATGATTTTAATACCCAGATGGCAAGCAGGATAATCGCTGGTCATAGTTAGATCAGCAAATGACTCATGAACTCTTCATTTCTTGGTTTGCAGGTAAAATTTCCAGAAGTGTCACAATGACTTGGAAGCCTGATTTCCATTTTCAAAATGACTCAGGCACTTAGAGCCAGATTTTTAAAGGGACTACAAATAAAATGTATATTCAGCTCAATGCCTCAAATTCTGCTCTTCACCTTGACGTCCGTAAGTTTGCACTGGAAGTAAATGGAGCAGTTGTTCTATTGGTACTACCTGCCCCATTATTTCATTTGATTGCCAGGTGTTAATGATTTCAGTAAAGAAACGGTTCTCTTTTCTCCTTCTTTAATTTAAATCAGTGGTGCTATCTACTAGAGAACTTGTACCACATCCTAGACATAGTATTCAAACACCTTAAAAATTCTACAATTCATGAGTACAACCTTGCTTCCCTTAACCCACTATTCCCTCCCCTGTGAACTCTTAGGAAGACTTTACATGTGTGTGGAGTAGCAGTAACAGTAAGCATAGGTCGAAGAAGTAACATTTCCCATGAATTCTGTCCTTTTGCTGCAATAGAAAAATGCCCGGTCCCAGTGCCCTGCCTCCCTCGTAAGTGATTGTAAACAGCGATTTAATATCCTCTTAACTGCCTTTTCACTAAGCTAAACATGTTTAGTCTTTGAATCCTTTCCTTTCACTGGAAAGGGGGACATCATTTAGATAAGCAGCCAAATGCCTTCAATGTTGTCTCAGCAAACTAGCTGTTAGTCCTTGGAAAGTTGCCAAATCCCAATTTAAACTGTAGGGATATCATCCTGAACTGGGAAAGGAAAGAAGTGAAAAAAGGACAGACCTAGCAACTGCTCTAAATGTAGATTTCCATATCTGGATTTTACTCTTGTGGAGATACACACATTTACTCTTCTTAAATGGACACGAGAGGCATATCCTGGCATGACAGGCTAATTATCATTCGTGCTAGGCACTGTGGAGCATGGATTGAATAGGAAATACAGCATCTAATGCCTCTCTCTTCCATGTGATATCACTACAGTCTAACACCATTTGGATTATGTAGTCATTTTTACCTCCAACATGTTCTCTTTCAGCTCTCATGCCCTCTCTCTTATTTCGGATTCCAGGAATGATAGTGCAATTAATTCTTTGGCAAACTGAAACAGCTTTCTCCTTTTTATGTGATGTTTTGAGTTTGGCTGTTGTTTTGAATGTTACAAAATATTTCCTCATGCTCATCCTGATTCTACAGCTGCCCTATTTAAATGTCCAGGGCATCAAATGTTGGCTTCAGACTAGCTCAGGAAGGATTAAAGGCACAAGCTATAAAGAACCATAACCACTATGGTTTCTAAGACCAAAGATCTCAGCTAACCTTGGTCATTGCATATTGCCTGTTCTGTCAGATGACTAGCTCTCTACCTTTCTATTCTGCTTGGAAATATTATCGCTTTTTTCTTTATGCTGACAGTGCAGCCCTGTCAGTTCCTTGATTAATCATGGTTCTTACTACCTACTCTAGCTCTTCATTTCCCTAGAGTATAATCCTGAGCAGTGTGGAACAATTGCAAGTCAGATCAAAATCTGCAGGTCTCACACTGCTCTCATGGAAGTCAATGGGAATCAGGCAGTTGATTCCTATCACGTCACATGTTTCAGGCTATGTCTATACTACAAAGAAAAGTCAGAAAAAGATATGCAAACCACAATTTGCATATTTTTCTGCTTTTCTTTTGAAAGAGGCTTTTCTGAAATTTGGCGCATCAACATGGCACCAAATTTCAGAAAAATCTCCTCTTTTGAGCCATCCCTTCTTCCCCGTAAAATGAGGTTTACAGGGATGGTGAAAGAACGTGTCCGCTTTTCCAAAAAATTGTTCAGAAAAGCAGATGTGTTCCTTGGACACAGCATAGCTTTTCTGGGATACCTCCAGTGCCCTGGAAAAGCACTACAGTCTAGATATAGCCTTAGGGTTTTGTGTGCAATCTGGTATGGATTTCTTCTACCACCTTAGATACCCCAGGCATTAATTCTCGGTTTCTTTCCTGTGTTTCAAAAAAGGACTAATTTATTATTTCAACAATTTAGCGCAGGAATGTTGGCAATCCTATTGGGTCTGATTTCACTTCTAATCTCTGTGGAACAGCCTGATTGAAGCTCTGGAGAAGAGGAGATGAGCTCTGGTATGAGGGAAAGGATTTAGGAAGAAACCTCCAATAAGCCTAGGCTGAGAGGGGTTATATCCTGCCAGCAGTCTCACAGGTATCACACTGATGGTAGGAAGTGGTCCAGGGATGCAGCAGAGAACCTAGAGCAACAGGTCTTAGCTGTTTAATACACATTCCTGGACCTGAAGCTCCAGTAGAGGGACGATCTGGGTTTCCTCACCAACTCTTCCTGCAAGGGGAGTAGAAAATCCCTGACAGAAAATGAGATAAGGATAGTTGAACCCAGCATGGGACTGGAGGCCCTGAAGTCATTAGACTTCTGTTTTATTGGACTCCTTAGAAGAGGGGGGGACTCTGAGCAACCTAATTGGAGAGCCAAGACATGAAAAAGGGGCAAAGCAGCCCAGGCTTCGTGACCATTGACAGGGCACCAGAGATGAAGAGGTTGCCACACCTCAATGCTAACCATGCTCAGTACATACTCAGTCATGAACACTCGTAAGTGAATCACTCCCTACACACATTTTTAAAGGAGATTTTCCCTACTAAGTTCTGTTTTATGTAGGTTCTTCTGTTCAAAATGGTTTACTTTAGCTACTCTTTGCTTGTCTGGTGAAGCTGGTGTTATTCACATGCTATTGTTTCAGTTCCTTGACTGGATGACTAAAACTTTTTAAGCAGGTGACTAGGCCTCAGTTAATCAGAGTAATTAAGTCTATGTGTAACTTTACAAAAATGAGTAGTCCCATTGGCTTTAATGGGTCTATGCATCATCATGCATATACCATTAAGCTTAAGTATACTGATGGATAAAACTATAATGAACAGTAGAGAGAGAAAATGAATAAACAGTCTGAAACAAAATTTGTAAAGAATATTCATTGCTGCTAACGTGTAAAGCATCTAGGACTCTAGGGGTTTTTGTTTGTTTTTTTGGGGGGGAGAGGTTGTGTGAATACTTATGAATGAAACTGGTACTAACTAATTAACTAACATTCGTAGTGATACTTTTTCAACCAAAAATACCTTTTCAGTTAAATAAAAATTGTCTTAACAAACCTTATCTTTTCTTGGAAATCAGGGATAGGAACAGGTCTCTCAAAAAACCCCAAAACCAGATGTCGTAGTTTTCAAAAACTGGGGAGAAAAATCAGTGTATATTTGAGTGGAGGCATTGTGGGTGAACTGTTTCACAAAAATGTCAACAGAAACAAAATATTTTCATTGATACTTTTACCTCGAAACATACTAACTTCCTTAAGCATCTCTTCTTAGGAATATGGATAACTAGAAGTTAGTCAAACTACTATGCTGGGTCCTGCCATGAGGGCAGGGGCCTGGACTTGATGACCTCTTGAGGTCCCTTCCAGTCCTAGTATTCTATGATTCTATACTCCTTACAGACACTCAACTAGGACTAATTTTTCATCCCCTTCATGAAGGAGACAATTGCAGTTCCATAACCTTCAAAATGGCCCTTCTGATGGTCTTTCTTCAATGTTTATAACCCCAAATATCCCTTAACAAACTAGCTAAATTATTTTTCAATTCTTGGAACTAAATTCCTAGGGAGTAGATTATTTGATTGTCTGACCAAAGTTAGCAGTAGCATATAGCATCCCACGATCAAACCAGAGGACTAGTTATGTCAGTCACATGTCTTCTCCCACTTTGCTCTGTGGAGTGAGTAAATTATTTCGCCGCTTTCCTTGGAGTATCCTATTCCTTCCCCCATGCATCCCGCCAGCTGTTCTGGCCAGAGTGAAGGGCTCCTCCCACTGCCTGTCCCTCTCCACCCACTTGTCGGACCAAATAGCATGCTGAGTAACAGCTAAACTGGGAAATGAAGTGGTTTGGAGTAGGATTATGATCCTGTACAGCACATTAGAGTGGTGACAGTCCAGTCCTATACTAGAACTAAGACAAGAGGATGGTAGCACAACATGATTCTACACTGGTTCAACACCATCCAGTATTAAGAGATGATGTATAGAGCTATATAAAGGGAAGTTATCTGCAGTTCACAAACTTTATTAGTCCTGTAAAACCCAGATGACGTGCTACCATGTTTGTGGGCCTTTCTTGGCCCTCTCCTTAATGAATAATTATTTTCTATATACCTAGAGGGAACAGTTTTGGAACACATAGTGTATCCCAATGAACAAAACTGAATTTTAAGTATTTATGAAATGAGTGTATCACAGGATATTTCTTCCCAACTCGACTGGTTGGTTGGTTTTGAGTTTCCTTTGGTTCCATAGAGTCAAAATTAAACACATTGTTTCTTAAGAACATAAGAATGGACAAACTGGCTCTCACCAATGGTCTCTTTAGCCCAGTATCATGTCTCTGACAGTGACCAGTCTCTGAGGTTCAGTGGGATTCTACAGAACAGAGTAGTTGGAGTGATCCACCTGTCTTCCTCTTCCAGCTTCTGGCAGTCAGAGGTTCAGGATCACTCCAAGCATGAGGTTAAATCACTGACCATCTTTGCTAATAGCCATTAATGGACCTATACTCCATGAATTTATTCAGTTTTTTAAAATTTTGAACCCTGCCATACTTTCGGTCATCACAACATCCCACAATAGTGCGTTCGACAAGTTAATTATATATTGTATAAAAATACTTTCTCTTGTTTGTATTAAACATGCTGCCTATTCATTTCAGCAGGTGTCCTCTTCTTACTGTGGGAAAGGGCAAATACCACTTCTCTGTTCACTTTTTCTAAACCCTTCTTGATTGTACACACTTTTCTCATATTCCCCCTTTATCATCTCTAAGCTAAACAGCTGTAATCTTTTCAGTCTCTCCTAATAAGGAAGATATTTCATAACTTTGAACCTATTTGTTTCCCAACTATGAAGCTTTTCCAGTTCCTTAATCGGACAGCGTATTCAAGGTATGAAAGCATCATGGATTTATATAGTGGCATTATGAAATTTTCTGTCTTATTTTCTATCCCTCTCCTAATAGTATCAGAGGGGTAGCCGTGTTAGTCTGAATCTGCAAAAGCGGCGAGGAGTCCTGTGGCACCTTATAGACTAACACTTTGGTTAGTCTATAAGGTGCCACAGGACTCCTCGCCGCTCTAATAGTTCCTAACATTGTGTTAGCCCTTTTGGCCACTATTAAATATTGAGCTAAAGTTTCCAGAGCACTATCCATGATGACTCCAAGATCTCTTTCTTAAGTGAGAGCAGCTAATTTAGACCCCATCATTTTATATGTGAATTTAAGATTATTTTTTTCCTATGTAAATTTCTTTGCCCTAATGAATGTTACATTTCAGTCTGCCGTTATGTTGCCCGGTTACCCAGTTGTGAGCTCCCTCTGTAACTTTTCAGGGTCAGCTTTGGACTTAATAATTTTGTATCATCTGAAAAATGTAACAACTTCACCATTTAATCCCTTTTCCAGATCATTAATGTCACGAAAAACAAGTTTTTATAGCTGATTTGCTTCTAGCTTCAGCAGAAACAAGGGAATTAAACTTTTATCTATCTAAAGAGATATTTGTTCTCTCTTTGTTCAGTTCTGATTTCATTTATTAAAAGACAAAATGTGGAGGGAAAAAACCAAAGTAACCAGTGTGCCTTTAGGCTTGTTGCCATTGCCTTCAGGATGGAGTGTTTGGAAGCATGCTACAATTACACTACCTCTCTTGCTAAATGCTTCTATTTTCAGTCCCACTAATGTCAGTATCCAAAGAATTTCAACAGAGCAATTAGCTACAGAATGAATGCATCCATTTATAAATGCCAGTCTTGAAACAGCTGTGACTAAACCAGAAAAAATGCACAGATATGTTAATGGTCTTTCTGCAATCCACCATCCAATAGCTATTTATATTGACCAATGTCAGTAGCGCACGCAATGACTAAATGGCATGACATATTAGTAAAAATAGATAGGAGGCTGTTTACAGCTCTGATCCAGTGAAGTTATGTCTACAAAGGCTGTGTTGATGCTAGAGCTGGTTCAAAGGTTTTGACTAAAACTTTTTGCACCAAGGCATACACATTTGGGTCAACTGAAACATTTTGTGAAATCATGTTGCATTGACTAAATGTCTTTGTCAATCCACCTATACAATACCCTCTTTCCTCCTAAAAGAAATCTGAAAAAAGTAAAACCTTGATTTTGAAATTTAAATGATACATTTTTATTTTTTTAATGTAAAACCAGCTTTTGTTTTCACATTTACTTAATTTTATGTCGAAGATAGAAAATCATTTTTCAAGAACTCAAACATTAAAAAAAGCACTTTTTTCTGGAAAAAACAAAATGTTTATATACACACACACACAGACTTATGAATTCACTAAAACTTGTTTTTTTCGGTCAACATAAAATTAATTTTTGGTTTACAATATTTGGACTTTGCAGTGAACTGACAAATCATTCATAGTTACAGCTCTTGCTGATACAGTCAAATTTTTCAAGTTAAGTCAGGTACTCTCACGGGGCACGTCTACACAGCAGGGCAAAAGTCAAATTAAGCTATGCAACTTGAGCTATGTCAATTGCGTAGCTGAAGTCGAAATAGCTTAATTTGGCTTTTGGCTCTGTCTACACAGCAGGAAGTCAAAGGAAGAACACTCTTCCTTCAACTTCCCTTACTCCTTGTCAAATGAGGATTACAGGAGTCGGAGTAAGAAGTCCTCCAGCTCACCATTATTTCAAAATAATGGCTTGCTGTGTAGACATGTTTTTTGTTATTTCGGAATAATGTCAGTTATTTCAAAATAATGCTCCTGCATAGACAGAGCCAGGGATACCAGAGTAGAGGAAAAGTAGTGATTTAATAAAGGGTGCATGCTTAATAAAGTTTCACATGGTGTTTGTGAGTTCTGTGCTGCCCAGTGTGCTGTCTTTTGACTAAGTTATAAAACCGAGCTCAGAACCAGTGTTGCTCATTATCTCTAAACCCATTGTGCAGATCAAACTCCAATTCACAAAACTTAATTCTGCCTTTTTAAACTCCCATCATGGTATCTATTGGCTATGAAATTCCTATGCATTAACTACCCTAAATGTTTGAGTTATATTACTGTTAGAGGGGCCAGTTTTAATCCCATGGATGAGTGAAGAGACCCTTTCACATAGTTCATACTATGATGTGCATTGCTAGATATAAGGGGGGAGGGATAGCTCAGTGGTTTGAGCATTGGCCTGCTTAAACCAAGGGTTGTGAGTTCAATCCTTGAGGAGACCATTTGGGGCAAAATCTGTCAGGGATGGTACTTGCTCCTGCTGTGAAGGCAGTGGAGTAGACTTGATAACCTTTCCAAGGTCCATTCTAGGAGATAGGCATCTGCATTCATTTATTTATTTTATTTACCAAGAAACCTTAACTAAAACTAAAAAGAAGTTCATGCCATGAAGAAGAGATTGCCATCTAGATAGATAAGTAATTATATGTATTATTTGGACTATCTTACAGAAGGAGACCTGAAGCACAAAGTGAACTTAAATTGCAAAGGATGCCCTGCAGACAGGACCGCTGACAGAAAGGAGGGGAAGGAGCAGCTGCCCTGCAGCATGGTGATTTAAAAGGGCCCAGGTCTCCTGGCCACTTCTACCTCAGCAGCAGTGGCTGGAGCCCTGGGCCCTTTAAATCACCATCAGTGCACGTCCTGTGGCCCCAGTGGTGCTAAAGGTGTCACGGGGGAAGCTAGTGCCCCCAGTCCTGCCCTTTCCATCCAAGGCCCCGGCCTCAACTCCCCCTGAGGCCCAGCGAAGTCTCTCAACAGCCCTGCCTTCAGAAAGCTTAGAATGGAACTCAGGATTTATCAATTATGGAGCAAAGCCTTAATCACAAAATAATCCTTCCTCTCCCCAGTACTGTACGGTAATTTGAAGTTCTTCATCAATTCCAAGGTCAGAAGGCACTGCTGCTACAGTAGCAATATTCCCTTGGAAAAACCGGAAGTGTCAGCCTCAGGAATGAAACGCTTGATGAGCACATGAGACAGAGTTTCTTTCTCCAGCCCTGTACCGTAGACAAAGGATGGCTCACTGCTTAACGCCCTCACTAGGCTCTGAAACCCCTTCGTTCAATTAATTGATTTGGTTTCTGACTGACTTCTAGAATAAATGTAGGCAAGTGATTCGATTTCCAGGTGTGTTGGATGCCTAATACTTCAGTTCCCCACCTACAAAACTGGGTATCTGTACTTGCCAACTTTACAGCTGTGTTATGAGGATGACTGCGTGCAAGATGCTGAACTATTCAGCTAGTAGGCTAATGGGAGCTGTAAAACTACCTTAGATTCTTAGATTTTCCTTGGGGAACTTTTCCTACAGACCTGAATTGCTGAATATGCCTATTCAGAGAATAAACACACTTTTCTATCAACTTTCTACATATGTTCTTTACAAAGAGTATCTTTGTTGACTCCATTTCTGGAACAAAGTGCAGAGTTTTCACTTCTGTCCAAACTATGTGTTCTCTTTTGTATCCTGTCAGTACACAAGGACCCTCTTTAGATTGCATGGTGGTTGGTTGCATGAACAAAAGACCAGAGGTAGTTTTTTTCAGCTTCTTGGGACTCCTCGGTCCACCTTCTGTAATTGTCTTCCAAAAGCCAGTTCACTCACTGAAATCACAATTAACATCTCATTTTACCACTCAGCATTCCTCCTGTACCCGTTGTGAGCACCCCTTTGCTTGTTCCCAGACTGGCACCACCTCAGCAATTGCTGACTCTGGGAATGAAATGTGTGCCACAATCCCTTCCTCTCCCAGTGAGATATGTTAATAATAATGGGTATGTCTAGACTACATGGCTCCGTCGACGGAGCCATGTAGATGAGTTTACTAGACATAGGAAAACGAAGCGGCGATTTAAATAATCGCCGCTTCATTAACATAAATAAAATGGCCACCGCACTGTACTGATCAGCTGTTTGGTGGCACAGTGGGGCAGTCTGGATGCGCTGCAGTCAACAAGGGAAGCCTTTGTCGACCGCTCCGGTAAACCTCATTTCATGAGGCATACTGGAGCAGTCGACAAAGGCTTCCCTTGTCGACCACGGCGCATCCAGACTGCCCCGCTGTGCCGCCAAACCACTGATCAGCACAGCGCGGCGGCCATTTTGATTTAAATGAAGCGGCGATTATTTAAATCGCCGCTTCGTTTTCCTATGTCTAGTAAACTCATCTACATGACTCTGTAAACAGAGCCATATAGTCTAGACGTACCCAATGAGCTCATTAGGTGTAGTGGAGATGGCTCTCACTGCAGGCACATATGCTGCCGAGCAACAGGAGCAGGCATTGACGGTGGATTCCCTGAGGAATAAAATATGGCTAGAAGTTATTGGGAGGAAGATGAAGTGCTAATTCTGCCGCAGCTGCCCCTCTCTTCATTGCTTCCAGTAAAGGCTTTGACCTTTCCTGATCTGTCCCTGCCATTTGTCTGTCTCTCTCTCTCTCTCTCTCTCTTTTTAAAGAAAATAATAAATTGAACGCATCATGCCCATCCAAAGTAATTTGCATTTGTAATTAGGCTCCTTTTAACAGCCTATGAAGTATCTCTGCTTTTGCCATTCTCACCAGCCTCCCTTTACTTTCCTTATTTAACCAGTTCATGTCTTCGCTTTTCTCATTTTCCATCAATTGTCTCCAAAGCCCATTGGAATTAATGGAAGACTTTCCAATCAAGGCAAAGGATCAGTTGTTTAGCATTGGCCTTCTCCTGGCCCATTTATAGGCTCATCCAGTGCTGGAGAGTTTTCCTTCCTTCAAGTGGTTCATGCAGACAAATCCTTGAGTCTGTTTAGAACTCCACCAACTGGACTTTGTTCAGCAAAGTTGGAATATTTTCTTCCTCTACCTTATCGTTCCTCACTTTTTGGGCACCGCTGCATTTTAAGGCCTTGTCGGGGACCAGAAGAAAAGATACTAAACCACCACTCAAGGAATTTCTCTAATGTCATTTCCTGCCCAAATAGAAATGAGACACCATAGAAAGTGAATCAGAAATAGTAGTGAAATAGTAGATGCATAAGCGGTTGCTTGGGGAGATCATGAGGTTTGAAATAGAAATCTTCAGAGCTAGAAGACCAATCCTCTACTGCAGGGGTGGGCAAGATATGGACCACAGGTCACATCCAGCTCACCAAGCCATTTGATCTAGGCTGTGGCCCAACCTGCCCCCAAGCCAATATGGGTCTGGGGGCGGGAGAGCATGTGAGTCTCCTCCCCCCTGCCAGGGGTACACGGCACTTAGAGGGAACTGACAGCTGTTCAAAACAGCTGGTGGTTCCCTCTAGGTGCTGTGTGTCTCTGGCAGAGTGAGGTAGGGGGCAAGAGACTTCGTGTGCTCCTCCACCCCCAGACTGGTGTCCCCTTCCCCCAGGCCTCCCTCTGCCAGGGGCACGCAGCAGCAGAGGGAAATGCCAGCTGTTCAAAATGTCTGACAGTTTCCTCTTGGCGCTGCATGCACCTGCCATGGCAGGGCAGGGTAGGGGGAGACTCAGCGTGCTCCCCTACCCCCAAGCCAATCAGGGCCTGGGCACAGTGTGCATGAAATCTCCTCCCCTCCAGTAGGGGTGTGCAGCATTAGAGGCAACTGCCAGCTGTTCAAAATGGCTGGTCGTTTCCTCTGGGTGCTGCATATCCCTGGCACAGTGGGTGCAGGGCCAAGAGATTTTGTGTGATTCCCCACCCTGTGTTATGCCCATACAAAGCACACAAGATCTTTTATAGAGGAAAAGGCAGTACGCCGCATTTATTGAGAATACAACAGTTAGCATATGCTTTCCAGTTACCCCACACACACACACCATGCGCACAGTCCCATCAGTCGATGTTATAGTTACCAGTCCCGAGTCTGGATCAATCTAGTGGCCAGCCAGATTGATTGCAGAGGGGAGCCGGGCTCTGTCGGTTGCAATCTGATGTTCCTGGAGTTGGTGGCAAGATGAACCCAAAGTGCCATGGCAAAGCACCCTGCTCTTATAATCCTCTTTTCTCTGTTGAAGTCTATGGATTTCGCTGTGTCAGGTTATGACTGGTTACTCCTTAATTGGTGTTATCTTTTGATGTTATCATTCCAAAACACCTCCAAGAGGGTCATCCTGTCCTGGATTGAGTTAATCAATTGTCTTTAGGGGTGCCAGCTCCACCTTAGAGTTGTCAAACTACCTCTTAGAATCATGGACGTGCGCGCACTGATGGTTCTATGGCATTGGTAAGTTTCGTTCTTCACCCCTCCTCTCTTGACCATCTGTAGTTAACAACGGCCTTCACACCTTATCTTTTCCTGATGCATACATTCCTCATCCACACAAATAGTTTTTTTTACAGAGATCTTCAAAGGTATACAAACAGCAGTGTTTTATATTGAGCAATAAAAAGCATTGTAAATTAAACCTTACTAAATCTTGTAATCAAAACAGTTCACATTGTGGCCCAGGCCTTCAACATTCCTCTAATCTTATTAACATAGACCCAATACAAGATCCTGTCTTTCACTTACTAAACCTTAAAACAAGGAAATTTCTATTTAACTAAAGGGTCTAATGGTCTGTCCCTGCCTTTCACATCGGTACAGACACTGGCAGTCTGTCAGATGCATTTCTACCAATGCCCCAGAGGGTTACAAAGAGGGTGGCTGGCAGGATGAAATTAAGTCATACATTACTACATTATTAAACCTGAAATATAAATATAAAATCCCACTCCTACATCCGCAGGGGAGTGCGCAAAGACTCCTCCCCCTGCTCCGAGACACGCGGTGCCTAGAGGGAACTGCCCCTTCTGCCCTAGGCCCTACCTCCTTCATCTGAGGCTATGGCTACAGTTTGGGGGTTTTCCAGAGGTATCCTGGAAAAACCCCGCCATGTCCAGGGAACACATCTACTCTCTGCTTTTTTTTTTGCAGAAGAACAGATGCGCTCCTTTGGAAGCCCGGTTTTCCTCCTCCCATGAGGAACAAGGGCTCTTCCGAAAGAGGAGGCATTTCTGAAATTTGGCCCAGTGTAGACCGGCCAATTTGCGTTCCTTTTTCTGATAGATCATTGTAGTGTAGACATAGCCTGAGGCTCTGCTCTGTTACCACTACCAAAGCTGGTGAAGTGGCCCCCTTACAAACATTATTGCTCATCCCTGTTCTGCTGCTTGAGCTAAAAGAGTCTTTGCTTGAAAGCATTAGCAATCTCTTATCTTCTTATGTGGAACACACACAAGAGACAAACTAGACCAACAACATTCATGATTCTCAAGATCTTCTGGATTCCCTATAGATTATATGAAATTCAAGTACATTCTATGAAGAGAGCTTTGAACTTTTTTTGAAATATACAATCAGTACTTTTATTACTGTATTATTTTGCTATGACAGCATCTGTTATCTGGTTTTAACTATTGGACTTTGAGTTATTAGAACAGCATGGGGCAGATTCTAATACAATTATTTATGCTGAATAGCACTTTATGAATAATGGATTTTTCAGCTCATTGACTATTAAAAAAACTGAACTAAAAAGGCAATTGAGGTTGATTTTTTTCTTTCAAACTTTTTAATGCATTTTTATTCATGTTAAATAAAATTAATGGAAAAATTAATCTAAAAATTTTAAATAAAAAATAAACATGTAAAATTTGAAGTATGTGTCTATTTTGACCATGGAAAACTTAGGCTTTTAATTGAAAAGGATATTAAAAATTTTAAAAAATCAATTGAAAATAACAAAAATAGGGAAATTGAAAATTTAATCATGGCAATGCTGAAGTAGCACCTCACAGAAATAGCAGTTTGTATATCTCATGCTCCATCTTTTTTAGGTACCAAGCTCCGATGATACACCACAGACTTCCTTCTTGCTGAGCAGTTCTGGTGTTTCATGGGAGTTTTAGTCCAGTGAAAGGGTAGTCTGGCATAGTGTAGAACTAGATTAAGATTGCTGACCAGTCTTAGTTTTGATTCATCGTACAACATTTGTGCTTAACTTTTGAGCTTTTATTGCTGTAGGTAATTTTCTCATACTGCTTCGGCTTATTTGAAAAAAAGTCTCATTAGCTGAATTTCAGCATTTCTTTCTCTGAAACATAAATAACCTTCAGAATGTCTCGTCTCATCAAGCAAGCTGGTACAGAACTAATGAGTTGCCAAAAATAATACCATTTATTTTATTTTTTCTCTTACAAATATTTCATAAATGGAAAGAAAGTATAGGTGAAAGGACAAGACACAGTATAAAATACGTCTGAAAGAACTGAATGTTAGACTCCCTTGTAATGAGTTGTGGAAGCTAACTGACAAGTTTTGAAAAATAGCTCTGAAGATTTGAAAGCTGCTTTACAATAATTAATCTATATTATAGCCTGTGTCTTTATCTAAAAAGGGCCTTTTTAAAAACTAATGAGATGGAGCAATTTGAACATCAATTTTCATGAGTTTTATAACTAAATCAATTTAGGGATATTGAAATGTCCATAATTTGCCTTCCTTGAACAAAACACAGGTCTGTTCAGCTTATTATCTGGCTTCCAGTAGTGATCAATATTTGTTACTTAAGAATAGGGGCGTCTGTAAGAATAGGTGAATGCTGGTTTAATTTAATTCAATTGCAAAACTCTCGCTGAATTTGGTAGAGCCAGGATTTCACCCACAGTACCCAGCCAATTGTACATTGCTCTAAAATACACAGGGAAATCCTTACACTTGTCATCCTGTTATGTAACCAATTTTATTGGGCCAGTTACTCAACACTTGTTATAAAACTATTGTAGGTCCATCAGCTAAGTTGTGTCCCAATGTTCTTAGTTGACTTTATTATGGTATCTTGTTATTAAAGGCAATATGTTAAGCGTAATTAATTATTGCAAAGCAATGAGCCAGTGGTATAAATGTACATTGCACTTTGTAAACATATATAAAATATGTACATGAAAGCAATGTTCCCTCTAATTTTTTTCCAGCTGCGTGTGTAATAAAGTTTGTTATGTCCACGAGTAATGTACAGATGTGTACCACCAATAGAAACATGCTGCTGTCTGTGGGTGGTCTGGGTGCTTTCTAATCAGGTGGGCAGTATTTGGATCTCTCTGGGTGACCCTTAGTTTAAGGGGAACACTGAATTTTTAAAATGCTGATTCATTGAAAATTAAGCTATACATTGAAAAGGCCTAGTTCGACAAATTTCCCATTGTGAAAAATGTCTGAACAAACTTTTAAAGTTGTTAAAACATCCTATTTTGACATTTTCATAATGAAAAAGTTCTATTTTTCAGGTCAAAATGATTTTGCTTTGAAATGTAAATTAAATTCCAGTACAGTTTACAAAGTTATTAAAAGGTCAAAATAAAAATTAAATGTTTTGAAATTATCTAAACAAAATATTTCCTGTCAATCATGAAACATTTTGAGATTTTGACTTTTTGATCCAAAGCTCAGGACATGAAAACATTTCAAAATCTCCAAAATTCTTGTAGGATGGAAAAACTATTCCCCACCTGGCACAGATGTATACTACCCTGAAGAGGTTAAAGCTAAGAAAATTGAAGTACATTTAACAATATTATTATGCAAGCTGGTAAAATACAGTTGTCTTCTGAAATGTGACTATATAACTGCCGTGAGGGTCCATATATACTGTTTCTTTTAGCATTAGTAACATACATAAACTTTCCAAAACTTATTCACATAAACTGTATTTGACACCTTTAAAGGGTACATTTGTATTTGCTCACCCTGTCTTATTATCTGCTTTCTTGTTATCTGTTTCTTTATGTTTGCTCAAAATCATATCCAGACACTATAAAAACTATTTTGTCTGAGGCTGTCTGACATTTTTTTCCATTGAAAAAATTTCTTATACTTTATATCCTCATGCTTTTAATGATGGTGGATCTGTCCTTTTCCCAAAATATGTTATCATATATCCAGCTGTTGACAGTAATTGTGTTATGAAAGAGGCCTCTCCCAAATCAATATTCTCCTTTGGACCGATACCTTTAGGTAATGTTTACTGACTTGTCATGATGTCTCCATGAGTAAGATAAAGGAAAATAGGCAAAATGTGGAACAAAAGCTTGCTTTCTAAGCAATAATTAGCTCAAAGCTGTCCTCCAGTGGGGTTCTTCTGAGGCCCAGCACCTCAAGCTCTAATGCTAAGGCCAGTTTTCAAGTTCTGAGTTTCAATATTGAGGGGACTGTGGTGGCAAAACAAGATGTCCTCCTCCATCTAGCTATAAACCTTGAATAATACATGATTTTAATTGTCTTGAAAATTCTATTTATTTTCCTCCAAAATACTATTAAATCAGGACCTTTTTGACAAATATGCAAAAAGTTCCCTATTTTCCTACTTTAATTGTAGTGAGGTATCAATAATAAACTGCCTGACTAAATGTGGCATCTAAGACTCAAGCCAGGTTTTCTTTCTTTCTTTCTTTCTTTCTTTCTTTCTTTCTTTCTTGTGTCTAGACTGCAGGGTTTTTTTTTTTTTGGAAAAAGGTCCATTTTATGAGGAATAAGGGGGCTTCTGAAAGAGGGGTGTTTTCTGACATTTGGCCCCGTGTAGACAGGCCAAATATCGGAAAAGCCTCTTCCAGAAAAAGAATCAGAAGAAGATATGCAAGTGCGAGTGCAATTTGCATACCTTCTTCCGAACCCCGTCCCCCACAGAGTAGCCATATCCTAAGTGTGGACACTCTCTTTTGAAAAAGCAGATCACTTTTTCGATGCACTTTTGAAGTGTGGACGCTTTCTTTTGGAAGAAGTTTTTTTGGAATATATCTTCTGAAAAAGCTTCTTTCGAAAGAAGCTTGCAGTCTAGACGTTTTCTTTCTTTCTTTCTTTCTTTCTTTCATGCTATACTGGTTCTAAACTGTGCTCTCAGTTGCGTCCATCTGTACAGAGGTTGCATAAGTATAGCTGGCCAGCTCATTCACTGGAATCTCTTTTCGGCTCTGTAATCTCTCAATAACGCACTGGAGAGATCCCCTTTGGAGGAGAGAGAGAAGTTCAGTTTCCATGACTATTCCATCCTTGGCATCCCTGCTGATTCTATCAAGGAGATGTCAAATTGTTGTGGTGTGATTTTGTTATGTAGTCTCCTGTCCGGTAACTGCTAGACTGAGACCATTTAGGCTACCAACAGGTACTGGATGTGACTCTTGGTCACTAAGGGTACATCTACACTGCGGAGCTATTTTGGGATACCGAAAGTATCCTGAAATAGCTATTCCATGTCTATTGAAGCTGCCCATTAGTTCGAAATAGATTTTGAAATAACGTGCGGCTTATTCCGACAACCCAATAACCCTCGTTCCACAAGCGTTAAGGAGCATTTTGTAATAACAAGTTATTTCAAAATTTGTCACTGTGTAGACAGCACCAAACTGTGAAATAAGCTATTTGAAATACACGTGAAATAAGCTACACAAATGGCGTAGTTTATTTTGAGCTAAGGGTGCTATGTAGACACACCCTAATGGTCTGGGTTGGTTTTGTGCCAGCAACAAACTATATGCGAGAGGTTCCATAGCCTATTATCTGTTTCCTTTACAATAATCAGCAAGCAGAGCTGCAAATTTATACCCTATGTGTTTTGTTGCTATTTCCAGTGGATCACATTAAATATAAATATTACCGTATTACATTTTAATGCACTGTTTTTTACTATAGCTATGTGGGATTTAAAAGAAAAACAATATGTTTTCCTGTAACACAGAGAGAGAATTCAAAGCTATAAATATGCCTCATTTAGGAATATTTCTAGGCAGTAATATGGAAATTAATATAACCAGTTACTTCAGAATTAATTGTATGGTGTTAACAGAATAATGGGAGCAATAGCTGTCGTAGCCAACTGTTCAAATGAATTTGTTCTCAATGAACTTCTTGGCTGCATAATTTTAAAGATTTTGTACCATATGGTTTCCTTCTTTAAAAATTGATGGTATGTAGTTGATCAGCTTCTGATTAGGTCAACCGAGAAAAGACACAGCGGTTGCTGTAGTTATGGTATCTTGCTGTGTAGAGTATAAAGTAATCTGAGTACAGTAAACCTCTTCTATCCAGCTGTTCCTTTCTGGAATATTGGTCTGCAATTTAATCAACAGACCGGTGCAAATAACTTTACAGAAAACAGGAACTCCAATGGCATAACTTGCACTTATAGAATCATAGAACACTAGAACTGGAAGGGACCTTGAGAGGTCATTGAGTCCAGTCCCCTGCCCTCACAGCAGGACCAAGCACTATCTAGATCATCCCTGACAGGTGTCTGTCTAACCTGCTCTTAAATATCTCCAAAGATGGAGATTCCACAACCTCCCTAGGCAATTTATTCCAGTGTTTAACCACCCTGACAAGCAGAAAGTTTTTCCTGGTGTCCAACCTAAACCTCCCTTGCTGCAATTTAAGCCCATTGCTTCTTGACCTATCCTCAGAGGTCAAGGAGAACAATTATTCTCTCTCCTCCTTGTGACACCCTTTTCGATACTTGAAAACCGCTATCATGTCCCTTCTCATTCTTCTCTTTTCCAAAGTAAATAAGCCCAGTTCTTTCAGTCTTCCTTCATAGATGTTTTCTAGATCTTTAATCATTCGTGTTGCTCTTCTCTGGACCTTCTCCAATTTTTCCACATCTTTCTTGAAATGTGGTGCCCAGAACTGGACACAATACTCCAGTTGAGGCCTAATCAGCGCAGAGTAGAGCAGAAGAATGACTTTTTGTGTCTTGCTCACAATACTCCTATTAATGTATCCCAGAATCATGTTTGCTTTTTTTGCAACAGCGTCACACTGTTGACTCATGTTTAACTTGTCGTCCACTGTGACCCCTAGATTCCTTTCAGCAATACTCCTTCCTAGACAGTCACTTCCTATTCTGTATGAACTTCCCAAACTGTGAAACTGATCATTGCTTCCTAAATGGAGGAATTTAGGAACTGCATTTCAGTTCATCAAGTTAGGACTTAATCGAGGAATGATTGCATTATTTCCTTAAGCCCCTTGCTTAGTGGGTTCCACTCTCGCAATCTCAGAGAAACTTATTATGAGCAGAATATTATAGCCACCTAGTCTGAAATGAAAAAAGAAAAGAATAAGGACATTATCCTTCTGTTTTTAAACAATTTCCGCTAACTGTACATCTGCCTGGTTTTGAGGGACACGAGGCCAACAGCAGGCAGGCAGCAGGAGGATGTGTGATCACTAGAACACAGTGAGTCCACACTAAAACTGAACTGAGTCTGAAAGGCAAGGCTGACTTTTATGCATAGGCATATGGTGACAGTAGCACATCAAAGTGAGAACCTGGCTGACAATGACTACAAGGGGAAGCAGTTTTTCCTAGTAGTTTTTGCCTTGGCATCCTCCTGTGTAATGAGCTTTCAGCAGAAGATGCTAAGTGTGAGCCGGTGAGCCTTCTTCGTCAGGGGCCAGTATTTTTGTAATTAGAAATTGTGGGACAGGGAAGCTGATGTCAGATTGTGAGTGTCTTTTATTAGTAATGTGCCTATTAGCTGTCAGAACAGGGTGGGGTGTCTCCCTGTGGAAGACATGACTAGCGGCTCCTTTATCTTTTTGTCCCTATCATGGAGTTCACTCACTACTAGGGTACCTCCTCCTGGCTGGTATGGGCATTAGCTCCTTCTAGATCTAACAGCCTCCTTGTGCCTGCATTCACATATCCAGCCTCTTTGTGATTCAGGGGGGCTCTCATTCTTCATGGCTTGGCTCTCCAGCTAGCTCACTATACCTCTCCACTTCTGGGGAATCTAAGCCCTATCAGATGACTATCATAGACAGTCTTCTCCACTGCCCAGTCTGTGACACTTATCCTATGGTTGGTGGAGGAAGCTTGGCCTGCTCTCTACTCTTAGTTCCGATCCAGGGACCCTATATCTAGCAACTGCAGGCTACCTGTTTTCGGACCCACTTGCTCTTCCCCTGGACTCCTGCCTACACCTTCTGGCTCCCTCCCCCCTCCTTATGGGCTCACCAACCCAAACGCCCCCTCCTGGGAAGTAATTGCTGACTGCTTAACTCCATAGCCCCAAATACACCTTCCTTTGCACAGGATATGTCTGCAGATTACTGCCCCTGCAGCCCCTTTCTACTGCCAACTTCCTGGCTTTATACCAGCCCCAAATGATCCCCTTTCTGATGGGATCCATCATTAACCTTTTAATCCCTGGCTCTCCCCCAAGTGCAGCCGGTCCGGTTAATTTAACCTCTTGTCCCTGTGTGGTGTCAACACCATATCACAACCCCCTATTTGGAGTGTATGGTCAGTATATAGAACTGCACAATTGCACACTCAGGACATGTCTTCACTGCACTTTTAATCTGGACCTTTCTATGAATTTTAGCCTGACTCCCACCCCCATCCACCAAGAAAATCCTCTGACCTGGCTTTGAAGGTACTTAAAGTCACAATGTGTTGCCACAGCTTTGGGGTAGGATAAAGTCCTGGTTCTGGTTTAAATTGAGCTGGAACCTGCCGACTTAACAGTGAGGGTACAGGCCCAATCACTTGAGTACAGACAGTCCTCCAATACTTTTCCCACAATTCCCCCTGCAGGATGGCCAAGTTCTCCTACAAGGAAAGAATTCTAGTGCATCTCAGCAGGAAGAACCATGAGAAACACCCTGAGACACACCTAGGCGAGTGCAGAAACATGGAGGACACTGTAACTTAAGTAAAGCTTTGATGTGTGAGGTCACTCACCTCCAAGCCAGACTAAGCAGGGTGCCCAGGCTCAGGTGCCAGGTGCCCTGGGTAATATTGTGCATTGCAGACATACCCTCTCTGACACTGCCTCAGTCTTCCTTACACCAAACTCCTTTGCTTGCTCTCCTAGTGTGTGCTGCTGAGGAACACATAGCATATGCAGATTCCCTCAGCACAGCCTGTTTCTCCAGCACAATGGCATTTGCTGCACATCGTATGAGCCTGCACAGGGCAGAAAGCTGGATTTAGGAAAGTCCCCTAGGAGTTTTGTCAGAGACTTGGAACAGGTTTGTTTGTCACATGATTCTCTGTTGTAATATAAATACTAAGTCTACTGAGGAACCTCATTAGGAAAGCATTTGATATTATGTCACTGGAGGTTCCCTCAATCACAATCAAATACATTAGTATTATCACTTAAATACGCACAATAGTTGGGCACCCGACTCCCAATCAGAGGAAATCAATCGGAGTTAGGTGTCTAGATACTTTTGAGGCTCTTGGCCTTTACTGACAAATTCTTTTCCAAGTGGACATGTAGAAATAGAATAATGATATTACCCGCCATAGGAATTAAATCATGTGTGAGACAGAAGGCAGCAATTTCCCAATGCGCAAAACCATACCACATAACAGCATAGGGTGTGGAATGAAAAAGAGTGCAAAATAAAACTGCAGGAGTATCTAGGCAGGCAAAGTGTAACTATACCAGAAGAAATTTGACCAAGACTTTAGTAGAAGTAGTAGCGCTAGTATTTAGTTAAGAATATATACTACATCAAAATATCAAACTGTTTCCTAACTAGATTCCTTAGTAGAATTCATCACCTGTTTCGTCAAGTCCCAAATGAGAAGGCAAGCCAATAACTTCTGATACAATAATTGAAAACAGCTAACCATAACAACCACTTTAATTAAGCTGATTTTAAGAGTGAGAGGCACATTGGTAATTGGATCAACCGGCAAAGTAGCTTGTGTTGTAGATTCAGAGCACTCCAGGGATACACACAAAGGCAGTGTTTGGGCTAATGTTCGATGACAGTGGAGATGGTCAGACAAATGATCATTTTGACCATCATCCCGTTTTATCCATTAAGTTTCTAACATTTCATTACAGTTTATGTGTTGCATGTCTTTTTCTCACCTATCCATATTTAATGTGGTACTGGCTGCTAAAGGAGTGCTGAAATTACTGGAGTAACTAGTCCACTAGGCTTTAGGGCAGGGGTGGGGAACCTCAGGCCCCGGGGGCTGGATGCGGCCCCCCCGCTTGTCTGGATCTGGCCCCCAAGGCTCAGGGCCCCCCACAGAGCTGGAACACACAAAATCTACTAGGCTGCCCTCCCCCGCCAGGCTCTGGAGTCTTTATCCTTCTTAGTCAGGGCCAATGATGGCGGTTGTTTTTTCTTCTCACTTGTATGCAGCCCCTGATTGATTTTTCTGTGTGTCAGTAGTCCTCAATCCAAAAAAGGTCCCCCCACCCCTGCTTTAGGGAATATTGCATAAAGGAAATATGGCAGCCTCGTGGCTAATTGATTGACCAGGGAATCAGAAAGATTAGGTTCTGTTACTGGCTTGCAGGATGAATCATATTGACTCTCTATGCCTCAGTTTTTCCCTATCTGTAAAATGGGCATAAAGATACTGCTCTTCTTTGTAAAACAATTTAAGATCTACTGAGGAAAATTGCCATATAAGAGCTTGGTACTATGATTACTACATAAAGAATATTCTCTGGTGTGGCCCTGAACTAAATGTTATTCTGAATCAGATTGTTAAAGTTATACATAACATCCTGAAAGCCGCACATTGATGTGTTTATTAAGGGCTAGATTGTGGCATTCAGCTCTTCACAGGAGAGGGGATCAGGCCTTGTGTATACTACCATGAGCCATTGACTTAAGTTATGCAACTTCAACTACAATGTAAGTCTGCTTACTGCAGTATCTTCACAGCAGTAAATTGACAGATGACGCTCTCCCATCGACTCCTACTCTTCTCATCTTGGTGAAGTACTGGAGTCAACAGGGGAGATCTTGGTGGTCAGTTTATCGTATCTATACTAGACACAATAAACTGACTCCTGCTGCATCGATTTCTGTCCATCGATCCAGCCAGTAGCGAAGACATACCTTCAGTGAGAGCTTGTCATTCAGAGAGATACAATCTCACTTTATAATCTCTGTGTGCCTTTAGGACAACGGCCACATTTCCATAGAAAACTTAGGGTACGTCTACAGTGCAACACTATTTTGAAATAACTACTGCTATTCTGAAATAACTTAGTCTGCATCTACACAGCAGGCAGTCATTTCGAAATAGTATCAAAATACTGTCAAGCTGGAGGACTTCTTACTCCAACTCCTGTAACCCACATTGTATGAGGAATAAGGGAAGTCAGAGGAAGAGTGCTCTATTTCAAAATAAGTACTGTGTAGATACTCCCTATTTTGAAATAAGCTATTTTGAAATAAGCTACGCAATTGATGCATCTCAATTTGTGTAGATTATTTTGAGTTAACTCTTGCAGTGTAGACGCACCTCCAGTCTACTCTAGGTAGTAAGCCCCAAATTCAGAAGCCTATCTCTATTCAGCAAAACACTTGAGGACATGTTGAACTTTAGACAAATGCTGAAGTTCCACTGGAATTTAAGCAGCTTACAGTGGTTTGCTTCTTTGGGGCCTCCATATGGAGGAGAGTAAGGTCATGGATCTTAACATAATATGACTAAAACAACAAAGATAATCACTATCATTCTTCTGAATGAACAATCAGATTTTTTCTTAAGGGTAATACATGTTGATTACCAGTAGTCTATGCTCTGGATTTGCAATCTTCAAGGAATCTGATCCAGAAAAAGCAAAAAGAGATTTTAAATGAGATTTGGTACAGTAGCTGTGTCCTGAGATCATGTGTGAGGGTATGTCTACATTAGTCCCCTAGTTCGAACTAGGGAGGCTAATGTAGGCATTCGAAGTTGCAAATGAAGCTCGAGATTTAAATATCCCAGGCTTTATTTGCATCTTCCTGTCCGGGTGCCATTTTTAAATCCCCTTAGTCCGAACTAACTGCCCGCGGCTACACGCGGCAGTCAAAAGTTAACTCGAACTAAGTCCTTAGTTCGAGTTAACTGTTACACCTCATACACTCATAACAGTGTAGACATACCCCCAGTTCTCTGTGGCAGAGAAAGAAACCGGCTGTGGGGAACTAGCAGAGGCTTTCTCTGCTCCCTCCCCCTGCCAGAACCTTTCACTGCTGCATGCAGCTATGCTTTTCACCACAGTGAATCCTTTTTGACACACACCTCACACATGGGCACCAGTGTAGACAAAGCCTAAGTTTAAGGCCCCTATCCTGCACACAAACGTCTAACAGTTAAGGTGGAAGGGCATAACAAGTGGGGTTTGACAGAGATCAGTTATAGGTCTGGTTTTGTTCAATAACTTCATCATTGATTCAGATAATGGCATAGAGAGGACACACAAAAGGTTTGCGGAGGATATCAACATGGGAGGTATTGCAAGTGCTTTGGGGGATAGGGTTATAATTCAAAATTACCTGGACACATTGGAGAAATGGACAGAGGTAAATAGGATGAAATTCAACAAGAACAAATGCAAAGTGCTCCACTTAGGAAGGAACAGTCAGTTTTATACATACAGAATGGGAAGCGACTGTCTAGGAAGGAGCAATACAGAAAGGGATTTAGGGGTTATAGTGGATCACAAGCTAAATATGAGTCAACAGTGTGACGCTGTTTCAAAAAAGGCAAATATCATTCTGGGATGCATTAACAGGAGTGCTGTGAGCAAGACACGATAAGTAATTCCTCTGATCTACTCTGCACTGATTAGGCCTCAACTGGAGTACTGTGTCCAGTTCTGGCATCACATTTCAGGAAAGGTGGAAAAATTGGAGGTCCAGAAAAGAACAAAAATAATGATTAAAGGTCTAGAAAATGTAACCTGTAATAGAAGAATTGGGTTTGTATAGTCTAGAAAAGAGAAGACTGAGAGGGGACATGATAACAAATTTCAAATACTAAAAAGGTTGTTACAAGGAGGAGGGAGATAAATTGTTCTCCTTTGCCTATGAGGATAGGACAAGAATCAATGGACTTAAATTGCAGCAAAGGAAGGTTAGGTTGGACATTATGAAAAACTTCCTGTCAGGATGGTTAAACACTAGAATAAATTGCCTAGGTAGGTTATGGAATCTCCACCATTGGAGATTTTTAAGAGCAGATTGAATAGACATCTACCAGGGATGGTCTTGATGGTGCTTGGTCCTGCCATAAGGGCAGGGGACTGGACTCAAAGACCTCTCAAGTTTCCTCCAGATCTAGTATTCGATGATTCTATGATTCCACCTTTACGCATATGAACAAACCCACTGAAATAATAAGGCTACTGACACGTGCATAGGGAAACACGTATGTTCATGTTTGCGGGAGCATGGACTAAGTTAGTGGAGGTCTGTGAGAACTTTAAGATCCACTTTAAACTATTCATATAGCTTATCCAATTCTGAAAACATTCAGAGATATTAACAAAGTGTTACAGAGTGCCAATTATTTATTCTAGCTGTGACTTTTCCAGAGAGTACAGCTTGAAGTCCCCCAGGGCCAAAAAACCTCCCATCACATATTGCTTTTCAATAGCAAATATCAGAAGCAAACTTTGATAGAGAACTTATATTTCCTTTCACAATATGATTAAACATAACATCTATACTGGAATGGGGAAGCACAAAAAACTAGTTTTACTTAAAGCTTTCGGTCTATTTTCCTTTTCAAACCATTCAAGTGAGGATGGCATTAAAATATAGTTCCTATCTTCTGTATATCCAGTTTTTGAAAAACCCCAAGTAAAATACCTGCTAAGATCTACAATACACATTTGAACTCTGATAACATTGAATGTGCAGCACAGGGAAGTATTCTTGTAATTCTGAGGATGTATAATTTGGCCATCCATTTTCAGATGAAGGGCACTGCAGCTTTTAAGTGTTAGAGCAAGTTGGGTTTTTTTCTCTGCTATCACAAAAATCTGATTTTTTTATTACATTTTTAACTCTGGCTTGTTATCCTAACTGTGCAGTTATCTGTGTGTTTCTGAATCTAAATATATTTTTCTCTCTCTGTTGTCACATTTTACACTAATCTTATTCAATTATTTTTCTTGCTTTAAACTAAATTCTCTTTCTCCTTGTACTTTTTAACCATGTAATGAATAGTTCTCGGTGTCTATAGCTATTCTCTTGTCTGGTATAACAACATAGCTCCACTGAAATCAATGGAACTATACGGATTCACACAAGCTGAGAATCCAGCATCTTAATTTTAAAATCTTTGAAACAGACTGAATTAAATAGCTCTAGCATTATATATAGATACCAGATCAGGGGGACGGGAGGCACAATCCTGCCTTGAAAGAGAGAAGAGTGATACATTTCCTCCCACATCCATCTCAAATAGAGTTTGACATTTCAGTATAATTAAGAGGTACTAATACTTCACGCCATAAAGCACGATTATCTGCTGAATTCACTAGCTCCAGGATTCATCTTTAACGACAAAAGGAAATAACATGCTTTATAAAGCTAGAATTTGCAAATACTTTTGAAAACTCAGTAGTGCTTTAGACATTAATCACATGATTGGGGTGAGCAATAATTAAGACTGTTCCTTCTAGGAAAACAGAGAAGCTTTTTGAAGTGAACATAACATAAGAATGGCCATACTGGATCAGACCAAAGGTCCATCCAGCCCAGTATCCTGTCTGCCCACAGAGGCCAATGCCAGGTGCCCCAGAGGGAGTGAAGCAAACAGGTAATGATCAAGTGATCTCTCTCCTGCCACCCATCTCCACCCTCTGACAAACAGAGGCTAGGGACACCATTCCTTACCCATCCTGGCCAATAGCCATTAATGGACTTAACCTCCATGAATTTATCTAGTTCTCTTTTAAACCCTGTTATAGTCCTAGCCTTTGCAACCTCCTCAGGCAAGGAGTTCCATAGGTTGACTGTGTGCTGTGTGAAGAAGAACTTCCTTTTATTTAAGTGGTATTGGGGATAGAATTTTTATATAACACTCTTCTCTACATCAATATTTGAGCAATCACCCAGCACTGAATGAAATGCAATATTGACAAATTATGGTAAATTAAAGATTTCTTAGCCTTTATTTTTATTCCAGTGCCCTCTGTAAATTATAATTGGAGTCATTAGGCTTTGAGCACCTCTCAACAATGGGCTTTGAAGTAGGTCATTCATTCTGCCTATCTAAAATTCCTTGTGTAACTTTAACTGAGTTGGATAATGTATTTTCACTCGTTATTCTAAACTATTTAAAATCATGATTATAAGTAACAATATATTGGCTTTTTCTGAAGACATCAAAGAACGTGGCCACATTAATCATTAAGGCTCACAATTCCTTTCCTGGTTAAATAAGAGATACACAAGCACTGTTGCATTCACCAATGTAATGAAGCCACCTCTGGAACACACCGTAGGACGTTCTGGTATTTTCACATTTGTTTGCATCCCAAATTGGGCTAAAAGGGCAAAATACTAAAACTTCTCTAAATGAAAAACTTTCCAAAATGTTTTTGATTCCGAAATGTTGAAATGCTTCATTTTCTGCATTCATTCGTGTCCAGCTGAGCCACTGTGGTGCCACATGGGAGCTGTAGTGCAAGTGCCGCAGGATCCCATTGTCCCTTCCGGTGCAGTCTCTCAACTGGACTCCATCTGCCATGATGCAGTTATGGCATGATGAGTTAATGGTCTCCCCTGAAGAACCATAATAGCATAGCCAGAGCAGAGATCATAGAATACAGAGTCCCGTCTGGAAGCCTAACCCATAAGCCAGTGTGGGGCTCAGGTGTGTGTGTGTGTCTGTGTGTGCGCAGAGACTCCATTTCCTACCAAAAAAAATATTTTGATAGAAAATTCCCAACCATCTCTGTTAAGAAAATACATACATTTTTGCACAAGCAGAGCTTTAAACTGTAAACGCTTCAAAGCAGGAACTATTTCTTGCCTTATGTTTCTACAGCACTTAGCACAACAGAGCCCTATGCTCAGCCAGGGCTCCTAAGCATATTATTATTAATTATTATTATTTTTTTATTAATATCTATGGACTTACTATCACCACTTCTATGCAATCTCCTATTCAAGTATATTTTAGACCCAACTTTGTTTAGCTTCTGCAGCCATACTATATAGCACAACTATTGTAGCGATATATAAAGTCATTACCATTGTCTAGAGACTTTATTTCTGCATCCCATCTTGAGGTGACATGTACACAGTCAATATGGGGATAGTTGAAATGCCCCATTATTAATGGGTTTTGTTTTTGTGGCATCTCTAATATCCCTGAGCACTTCACAGTCACCAAAACAATCTTGGGTGTGTGCTCAGTAGTATATTCCTAGTGCTATACTCTTTTTATTCAAGCATAGAATTTCTCTCCATGCAGACTTTTGGACATCCTGGGTGCAGCTACAGTTGAAAACCTCAAACTTAGTAGGGAGAAATGTGTTTTAGGGGTTATAGAACTAACTTTTTGTGGGACATTATTTCCAATGAAGGTATAAAACCCCATAAGAAGATTTCAGCTATTGAAATGATTTCACATCACTGGTCAAAGAAAATTATCCAATGGTTCCTAGGAATAGTTAATTACCTTGGAAAATTCATACCTAAGCTATCTACCAAAGCAGCTGCTTTGAGAAAACTCCTAAAGAATAAAAATGAATGGTACTGGAAGGCAAAACAGAAGGAAACATGGGAAGGGTTAAAACAACAACTGTTGCAAGAGCCAATGTTGAAGTTTTGTGCACCAGAGAGGCCTATAAAAGTCTCAGCAGGTTCTTCACAATCTGGGTCAGGTTCAATGATTTTTACAGAAGAATGAGTATTGTTGGCAACCAGTGGTGTATGCCTTCAGATCACGGAACAAGGCAGAAGACACATACACACGGATTGAGAAGAGGCTTTCAGAAATATCGTTGGCCTGAGAAAGATTTATGGACAAACCGTGAAAATAGAAACACAACACAAGCCCCTGCTAGTGTAAGTTAGCAAACCACTGAAGGTACGTCTACACAGCAACATTATTTTGAAATAACTAGCATTATTTCAAAATAACTTAGTCCACATCTACAAAGCAGGCAGTTATTTCAAAATAATATCAAAATACTGTCAAGCTGGAGGACTTCTTACTCCAACTTCTGTAACCCTCATTGTATGAGGAGTAAAGGAAGTTGGAGGAAGAGTGCTCTATTTCGAAATAAGCGCTCCCAATTTCAAAATAAGCTATGCAACTGATGTAGCTCAATTTACGTAGCTTATTTCAAGTTAAGCCCTACTGTATAGATGCACCCTAAATGACTGTACCTAATAATTCAAACAATGATGATAAATTGCAAAAGTATGATTTAGTTATGACCTACACATGTGGAAAATTCATATTCACTGTAGATGAACTTTCCAGAGCAGTGGCTCCAACCCAACCAGAAGACTTTAGGGACAGAAAGGAAGGGCTATGTAGATCTGATTGTAAAGTCTATTCCCCTAGTGAGCAGGAAACTACGACAAATAAAAGTGGAAAAGGAGAAAAGAGAAATCATTGGGAACCTGTAAAAAAGTGATAATTAAAGGATAGCTTGAAGAAATAAGCAGTATACTGCTCTCCCAGTATATTGCTCTCCCAGTATACGAAATTATTGAAACTGCACACATGAACTTACTGTGATAGATTGGGAGATTGTCAAGGGCAGTAAGGTTGTAATTCCAATAAGCTTCCAAAAATAAATGCTACAGAAGACCCAAGAGGGTCATTTAGGAATTCAGAAGTGCAAACAGTGAGCATGAGAAGTGCTATATTGGCTACAAATCAATCACAACATCACTAATGTAGGAAATTGCTTTTCTTGCTTGAAATACCAGCCACACCAACAGGCAGAGACACTGAAACCTCATCTGGTTCCATACAAAGCCTGATGAGATTGGCAGAGTCTGATTTACCTGGCAATTGAAGGATTATTTAATCATCACAGAATATTATTCTTTGTATCCAGGTGTGTACATTGCACAGAACTATTAGTAAGAGAGTGGCAGACAGCATGAAGGGAATCTTCTCCAGACATGGAATTCCAGATGAAGTATTTAGTAATAATGAACCACAATTTTCCAATGCCGATATTAGGCAATTTGCCATAGACTGGGATTTTCATCGCAAAGCACCAGGAACAAATGACCCCCAATCAAATGGATTTTGGAAAGGGCTACACAGACAGTAAAGAACCTTATGAAAAAGTCCTTTTTTCAGTGGGGGCAGTTTGTAAAAGTTTTATTTGTTTGCCAAAGTACAGTCTGAGAGAATGGCTTTTTCTCCAGCTCATCTGTTATTAGGAAGAAGAATCAGATCTAATTTACCAATTACTCATAACCTGCTGAAATCTCATAAGAATGAAACCATGTAGAAGAGGAAAGAAAATCAGAAGCAGAAAGACAAAAGGCCCCTTGATCTCCCATATCGTATCTCAAGTGATAGAGTGAACGTGAAGAATCATATCTCTAATATGATATGATAGGATATGGCCAAAGGGATTCCATTAAAGAACAGCTGCATTCAAGGACTTATGTAGTCCAGACAGACCACAGGAACACATGTTGATGTAATTGAAGGGATTTACAATTAATCCCAGAAAGTTCCAACACTTTGACAGTAGATGTGGTCTCTAACAGGTGTGTTGTGAGCAAGACACGAGAAGTAATTCTTCCGCTCTACTCTGCGTTGATTCAGGCCTCAGTTGGAGTATTGTGTCCAGTTCTGGGCACCACATTTCAAGAAAGATGTGGAGAAATTGGAGAAGGTCCAGAGAAGAGCAACAAGAATGATTAAAGGTCTAGAGAACATGACCTATGAAGGAAGACTGAAAGAATTGGGTTTGTTTAGTTTGGAAAACAGAAGATTGAGAGGGGACATGATAGCAGTTTTCAGGTGTCACAAGGAGGAGGGAGAAAACTTGTTCTTCCCGGCCTGTGAAGATAGAACAAGAAGCAATGGGCTGAAACTGCAGCAAGGGAGGTTTAGGTTGGACATTAGGAAAAAGTTCCTAACTGTCAGGGTGGTTAAACACTGGAATAAATTGCCTAGGGTGGTTGTGGAATCTCCATCTCTGGAGATATTTAAGAGTAGGTTAGATAAATGTCTATTGGGGATGGTCTAGACAGTACTGGGTCCTGCCATGAGGGCAGGGGACTGGACTCAATGACCTCTCGAGGTCCCTTCCAGTCCTAGTAGTCTATGATTCTATGATTTGACTGATCCTTTATTATAAACATACAAAGGAGAAACTGTCAAGAAAAATGAGTGTAAATGAGAGCCAGCCCCATTTTGTCTTATTTTGGATGAACATCTCTGACTCTAATGAATGGCTGATACTGAAAAGATCACAGTACGATATTAAACATCTTGAAAAAAAACTCATAGACTTGCTAACCTGCCTGGAGAAGGACTATCTGAGGAAAGTGACTGGCACAGACTCACTGAAGAGTGATGTGCTGATAACCTCTCCTCTCTAGGTAGTTTGCATTGGGTTTACTGAGGTACTAGGTGAGAATTTAATTGGTGTTTTATTAGATATCTGTTAGCTATTTGTATATATATGCACACAAGTGTTCATTGTTCGTCCTTTAAGATGGAAGGTGTAGCAATATGTTTCTGGAAGATTATAATGTAGAGACATTCCCTCATAAAGGACAGTAGGACATAGGAATTTGGAAATGTGACCTGGAGACTGGGGTTGGGAACAGCTTATGGTTGTGTGCAGCTCTCTACAGAAGCTCTCAGTTTGGTTTTGTGATGGGGTGAGGTCAAAGACAACCCTTTGGGGATGCTTCCTGCAGTGCTGACAAGGACACTGACACTCACCTTCCTGCTCTCTGGGGTTTCTCACTACCCTGTCCTGCTGGGCCAGATCCCTGGTCTCCCCCAGGCAAGGCACAGAGCTGATATCACTACCCTGCTGAGAAGTAGTACAGAAACTGGGTATTGTGAAAGAACTGGTGTGTTTTGTTTATGACTTCACTCTCCTAATGGGTGTTGTCTTTCCACTTTATCCAGAAGTCTGGGAAGTTTCAGGAACAAAGGTGCTTTCTAAACATAAGATCATAATCAATATACCCAGCTTGAGACTGATTATCTTCCCATACTAGCATTTTAGCATTGTTCCGTGTGTACCAGCAATATATCAATAGATATTTCCCTCCAAGGAGTACTTCATGGGCTCTTGCTTTCGTACTTTGGGCTTTTTATGATGATGAATTATGTCAAATTTGGGACAAAGTCTCTTCCAGAACAAGAGCAACTTCAATTACCTTAGGAAAGAGCCTTCAGGGCCTCTTCTCATAAATCTTACCCATCACAATATACGTTGCTGTGTATGTAGGATGTTCACACATGTTGAACCTCTCTAGTCTGGCACTCTCAGATCTGGTAATATCCGTGGTCCAGCATGATTTTAATTAGCTGTATGTCCACTTATCATGGTTGTGGCCGGGTTTCCTGCAGTCCCATAAAGTTTGTTTACAGCCACCAGTCCTGGCTCTATGTTCTGTGTTGTTATTTAGCTCTAATTTATCCCTCAATGTCTTCTAAGAGCCCAGTAAGCAATGAAAGTGTTGGTAATACAGCTGGACAATATTGACCTCCCATGGTTCATCAAATTCTCTGGTTTGGCACCGGTCAGGTTCTGAGCGTGCCAGACTTGGGAGGTTCAACCTGTGGGGAGGTAATTTGTTTTGTTATATTTTCAGGCCATCCCCTCTTTATTTAAAAACAATATTCTGAGTATGTATGATTCAGAGGCCTTTTTCTTTGTCCCCCTCCCCCCCCATTGTTATTTTTCAGTTAATTCTGCATTGACCCAACAATGGCATGGTATACCATAAACTGGTTCCGATATTTTAAGCTAAACCATAAAGAATTTGGGGCAGGACATTTTCATCTACTACAGACATGTCCTATGAGTCCCATAGATAATTACAGTGTTATACACAATACAAAAAGTATTGTGTGTATTTTTTCTCAACTAGTGTTAATTAACGTCATTACACTGAAGTCGGCAAAGTAACACAGATTTCCCACAAGTTGAGCAGCTATCTCATTTCTAGTGAAGTGCTTTGTTATAAGAGATGCTAGGCCAAAATAAACTAATTCTTTTTGGTTTGTGGATTTGATTGTTGAACTCCTTGACATTTGATTCTCACTCACAAAAAGGCCTACTTACGCCATCCCAGCACTGTCAAGAGCTTAATGTAAGTGGAATAGTAATTTACACTCTTTAACACTACCAAGGGGACATCAATGGGCTACAGTGTAATGGAGAATCAGCTCCTTTTATCTTATTTAGGATGAAAAAATATTAAACCATTTGAACCTTTTTCCATCGTACTCAGAAATACCCATTTTGCTTAGTTAATCTGTCTCATCACTGCTTTAAATTGAGAAGAGAGTAACTGAAGATGAGACCCCAAGTCCAATAGGCAGTGGGATATGTTGGGAGTCTCAGCAAAGAAATCAAGGATGGAAAGAGCCCTAGATTTATTATGATTTATTATTTGATTTGCAGTAGGGTCCAGAAGCCAAAGCGGTGGGCTAGTATCCCACTGTGATAAGTACTGGACAGTGACCTTCTAGAGGTGGTCCACACTGAAGCACAGAGGGGAAGAGGATAGGTGATCTTTCATTGTAGCTGCATGTTTCCAAGGATAAACACCAGACTTTGTTTTCCAGAGGTGTCAATCTGGCACTTGCTGAAAGCGCTACATTTACTTGGAAAGAGAGGAAGAAGAAAAGGGAAGAAATATTACAAGTCTGCTCAGGAATCTATTTTCATTCATATCCAGACATTTCTTTTATCTGTGCATGGTTTTTCAGGGCAGTTTCTTTGGATATTTTACCTCAAGCAACACTTATTCCAGCTACTTACACATGAAATAAGTAACACTCACTATAATGCTCCCAGTCTGCACTATTGCAACCTCCCTCTTATTTTAAATCCCCACAGTAGGCTTTTATTTTTTTAAACATGTCACCATAGCTGTTACGCTTATGAGTGGCTTGTATAAACAATTTGAGACCAAGGGTTCAGCAGGTTAGAATACAACATTTTGGCTGAATGGGTGACTCTCCCCTTTCAACACTGACTGTTAAGACAGACGTTCTTTGGGGATGTATCTTTAAAAGGATTATGGATGTTATATACATGGATACACAAGTTACTTGGAAGTCGCAAAGGTGTGTTCAGTTTGGTGCAGGTAGTCTAATTAAAAACAGCATTTTTTTCACAAGACAAAAAAGTACTAAGGAAGGGTATGTCTATACTAGTCCCCTAGTTCGATCTAGGGAGGCTAATGAGGGTGACTGAAATTGCAAATGAAGCGCGGGATTTAAATATCCCGCTTCATTATACATGTTTGGCAGTCGCCATTTTAGAAATTGACTAGCCGAAGTAACTGCCCGTGTCTGCGTGGCAGTGAAACGGATTCCAAATTAAAGCCCTAAATCGAATTAGCTGGTAAACCTCATTCCAGGAGGAATAACGGCTAATTCGATTTAGGGCTTTACTTCCGAATCCCGTTTCACTGCCGCGTGTAGATGCGGGCAGTTACTTCAGGCTAGTCAATTTCTAAAATGGCGACCGGCCGGGAACATGCTAATGAAGCGCGCGATATTTAAATCCCGCGCTTCATTTGCAATTTCGGTTGCCCTCATTAGACTCCCTAGATCAAACTAGGGGGCTAGTGTAGACATACCCAAAGAGAAATAAGAAAACCCTACTGCTTCCACCCTTCCCTGTTCCTACTGACTTAGGAGCTGCTCATTCCAAAACTTATCTGAGGGGCTGAAAGGTTCAGATGTGTTTCAGGACTTAATGTGGGAGCAGAACCAGAAGTGCCAAAATGCTATAAGTAATCCCCTTCATTTCTCCAGGCCCTGTGTTCTAATGCTCACAAAGCAGTCTCTGCTAACAAGAATTTCAAACTCAGCATAATAGGGCAGTTTGCCCTTTTTAAAGGCCAAGAGGGTTGGGACAAGTAAGCCTTATCCAGTTAATACCAGACTGCTACACTGGTGTGTGGAAGTGTTCGACTTAAAAGGAAGAAAATCCAGCAACCTAAAGTTTCTGGAAAGGAGAACACCAGGTAGACAGAGGTTGTGTAAAACTCCAGGCTGGAAAACCTGGAAATGCTGCTTAGGAAAGAGCACAGAGAAACCCCTGGGAACCTAAGAGAAGCTCATAGGAGAGACAGGGAAAAGGTATAGAAAAAGTGAAAACTGAGCTGCAGGAAAGAAGACAGAGCCCTTGGGAAAGAGGACAGAGGCCCAGCTAGAGACTGTGGAAAAGACTTGGCAGGTTCTCTATTGTTTGTTTTGTTTTGGGCTTGGATGGCCTCGAAGGAGCCCCCTTTGTTAATGACTCAGAGAGTCACTGCAGCAAGTCACCTCTAAAAGAAAGCTGAAAATCATATCAGGAAACTGAGGTAGGAGGGCAGCAATGGAGGATCTTGTCCTGGGCAGTGAGTTTTGCAACGTGTGCTGGAGAATGTGGGTACAATGATTGTGTCTGGAGTTGTAGGGGAAGTGGTCAGATGGATATTTTGGAGCAAGGAAAAAGAGAAAAGGAATGGAGCCACAATACACTGGGCCTTCTTTTGGAAAAGATGCTCCCAGGCTGCAGCACTCGGGGAAAGCTGTGGTCACCAGACTTCCTGAGCAATTTAAGTAGAAGATGAAGCTGCCAGAGAAGACCCAGGAGCTCCTCCCCGCAGCTGCTAGAGAACCAACAGCAACTAAGGGGGCACAGCTGGATCTACAAAGGCAAGTGGGAATTTAGGAAAGTAGCAGCAAGTCCTGCTCAGGCTCCTGGGAAAGGAAGACAGGTTCTCATCTGTCTTATGGGCTGTATGCTGAGTCTAGCAGCCTGCTAGTCACTATGAGAGATTTTAATCAGACTTTGAACCCTAATCTCTTTAGGATCTGTTAACTAGGTGGTAGGACTACTCTGAGGCCAGGTCTGCACTAGACCTGGAAGGACAGGTTAAGGTACTTAACTCTAGCAACCTATACTCCAGCCCCCCACCATAGAAAGGATGTGGACACATTGGAGAGGGTCCAGCGGAGGGCAACCAAAATGATTAGGGGGCTGGAGCACATGATCTATGAGGAGAAACTGAGGGATTTGGGTTTGTTTAGTCTGCAGAAGAGAAGAGTGAGGGGGGATTTGATAGCAGCCTTTAACTTCCTGAAGGGAGGTTCCAAAGAGGCTGGAGAAAGGCTGTTCTCAGTAGTGATGGATGGCAGAACAAGGAGCAAGGGTCTCAAGTTACAGTGGGGGTGGTCTAGGTTGGATATTAGGAAAAACTATTTCACTAGGAGGGTGGTGAAGTACTGGAATGGGTTACCTAGGGAGGTGGTGGAATCTCCATCCCTAGAGATTTTAAAGTCTCGGCTTGACAAAGCCCTGGCTGGGTTGAGTTAGTTGGGATTGGTCTTGCCTTGGGCAAGGGGCTGGACTTGATGACCTCCTGAGGTCTCTTTCAGTTCTATGATGCTATGATTCTACAAAATACCTTAAGCCAAGCTTGGTACTGTCTTCACAGAGGGAAGCTGATGGGAGCAAATGCTCCCATTGGCTTCCTTTACTCCTCACGCCTGTGAGGAGTACTGGCACTGACTAGAGCTGTCCTTAGTGTTTGGTTTAACAGGTCTTAACTAGACCTACTAAATCAAATGCCAGAAGATCGATCTCTGGCGCAGCAAGTGAAAGATGTGGCTTGAGTGAACCAGGGTTTACAGGGTACAAATCAGGATTGACTTGACTCCAATTTTTAACTTGATCTCTAATTATTAATCCAAATTTGCCTGCATAACAGGATGGTGCAGTAGATCTTTCCATAATGCAAGCAAGGCTCAGTGCTGCTGTAGAAAATTATATCCCTCCAACAGTCATAAAATAGGGATCCATGGGAACTGCATGCTAGGTTTTCCTTTGGCAGTGACTTCCATGCTCTCTTTCCATGAACATTTTTCTCAATACAGGTAGTTGCAACATATCATATTGTGCTTCATGGCCTGTAGCTCACTTGTTCTGCTGGCACTTCTGATTTCACCCCCTTTCCATTCTTCTTAGAGTGAACACAGCTGTACTACAAGACTCACATACAAATAATTTGCATTTCCTGGTAATTTGAATCACCCTGTGGCTCTCCCATCTTTGATAGTGCGTTAATCTAGCATCTTGTACCAATCTTCTGACATAAGTAGTTATTTGTACAAAAATTATCTGTGCATGGTGTTGTTGCAGTGGCTTTCCATTTGTGATAATAATGTCATGATCTGAGTGGTTTAAATTGTTTCAGACTGGAAAGTGGGAAATTATCTGCAAATCTGAACCCTCAGTAAACCATTTAGCAATGCTCCCTTGTAGAGAATAGTATCCTTCTAAAGTGGAAAACCATCTTGGATGCTCTGGATGGAAATAACATAATATCATATGCCACATATAATGTATTATTCATGAGATCCTGTTACTATTGAATGGAACAAAGATTAGTAAGACATGAAATGTCAATAGTAAAATTAAAGAGGAATATTTTCATTGTTATCAGTTATCTTGTAGAAAGAAAGAAAGAAAGAAAGGGAGGGCCTGGTGTAAGGCCTGAGGTCTGAACCAAAGTTAGCAAGAGTTATACTATGAGATATAAGGTACAAAAGGGTGGCAATTTGCTTTTGAAGATTCTGAGCACTATACTACTCTGTCTTTCCACCCTGAAAAACAGGAGTAACAAGACTCAAGATAGTGGAATCACCCTACTGTGGGATTCCAATTAAGCCTAATTATACTTTTGTAAAAAGAGAGGGTGTTTGGTCCCTCTCTATATATAAACTAGCTTTACTTCAAATGAATCACAGTGAGATAAGCAAATTAGCCTACCTCAACTGACAATAAGAGCAAGGCTATGTCTACACTGCACCCATAGCTTGAAATAAGCTATGCAATTTGATCTACACAAATTTCATAGCTTATTTTGAGTGTGTTTCGAAATACTTATTTTGAAATTTGGTGCTGTCTACACAGTGCCAAATTTAGAAATAAAGCGCTATACCAAAACGTCCCTTAATCCATGTGGAACGAGGTTTACAGGGATGTTGGAATAGAGAGCCCTCTATTTCAAAAGCTATTTTGAAATAACAGGCTTGTTTAAAAGGCGCAGAATAGCTATTTCCGGATACCGGAAATATCCCGAAATAGCGCTGCTGTCTAGATGTACCCCAAAAGAGTAAAATAATACAAACAGGACACCATAAACCACAAGTGACTGAATATAATAACCATACATATAAATATTTCTAGATGACTAAACAGCGGCAGCAGTTCCAAAGCAGGAAGACAGGCATGTGTCTAAAAGCTGGGCTTATGGCCTCATGGCAGTCAGAGATCATCCAAACATTGTGATTTGGCATATGAAGGAAATACTTAATATTTGCCTACAGGATGGAAAACAAAAATTGGCTTTGCAAATGACAGTGTTACTCTACAAATAAATAAAAGCCATTGTTTTCTGCGCTCACTGATCCATCAGGAGATAAAGCCTGTTTTTGGAGCTGTTGCTCACTCTGACGTTTTGCAATAATACAAAGGTATATGCCCTGATTACCACACACAACAATCAAGAGCCTGCATTATGTTGCAGTGATCCAGCATGACTTGAAAGATAAATGCCAAGATGCCTTCAGTAAATAAGGTAAAGGTGGCATATTCTTTACTCAGAGATTAGCATTCACTTTGCAGATTGCGTTCTAAATAGAAAGTGATGTGTCATTTAAGATTAAGCACCTGTTCTGGCATCATAACAGATGTTTTGAAAAACCTATTAAAAAGAATCATTGTGCTGTTTTTGTCTAATAGCAAAAGAATTCAGTCACCTTATCACAGCAAATTAACAAATCATCTGCCAAAAAGTTTGGCTAAAGTGCCTTAATCAGCCTTTGTACTCTTCCTCCTCAAACTATGCTCCTTTTTAAAAGTTTTCAAGTCCAGCTCCCACTTCCTACCCATGTATCTTTTGATACGCTCCGTACTGGAAATGGATGACAAGAGAGGTATCACGTGATGATTACTTATTGTGTTCCCTCCCTCTGGGGCATCTGGTATTGGCCACTATCAGCAAACAAGATACTGGGCTAGATGGACCTTTGGACTGACCCAGTATGGCCGTTCTTATGATTACTGATGTCACCAGTGTTATGCATCTTTGCTGACCTTATACAAGTAAGAATACTCGACACATAGGACCTAATCCTGATGCCAAGGAAAACAACAGCGAAATTTCCACTCTTTTTTTTCCATCCCAGCTGTCTTTACAACACCCTGACTAAGAATAACAATATTTATCTTTGTGGACATATGAAGACAATGAAGTAGAAAGAGTTAAGACCGATACATTCAGAGACGAGGGCCCATTTTTAGCCACCTAAAAATTTTTTCTTCTGGAACAATGACTTCATTCTCAGCTCCCAGTCAGATCTTCCTTTGATTATGAGGTTACTTATGTAGGTTTCTAACTGTGGATTTAAGTGCCTGACTCTTGGTTACGCAACTCTGAAAATTTGAGTCCAACAGATGCGACCAAGATTACAGAGGAAGCCTGTGGCTGAGTGGAAAACAGAGATCAGAGATTAGATGGGACATCTAACCAACTTCAGTGGTTAACTGATTGTTCCCTTTTAACAGAGATTTGTCTCAAAATTTAAGGAGCTTTCGTAGACTCTGTGTGAATCTAAGATTTTATGATAGCTCTTTAAACTTTGAGATGTTGACAACTCCAAAGGCATGGCCATAACAATTGGACAAACTGGACAGTCTCTGTGCAAAAGAATAAGTAGACGCAAATCAGACATCAAGAATTGTAACATACTGAAAGTAATAGGAGAGTATTTAAACCTGTCTGGACACACAATTACATACTTGAAAGTTGCCATACTTGAGCAAAAAACAAAACAAAACAAAACAAAAACACTTCAAAAGCAGACAGCTCGGCGTGAAACTGCTGAGCTGGAATTCATATGAAAACTTGACACTATCAGAATGGGTCTGAATAGGGACTGAGATTGGCTAACTCATTACAAAAATTATTGTCACCTTCTTAACAATTCTCAGAGGGGTAGCCTTGTTAGTCTGTACTTTAAAACTGAGTAGTCTTGTGGTACCTTAAGGAATGTCAATTCTACGTCTACATCTACACTGCTATGCTATTTCGGGATACCAGAGTCTCCCGAAATAGCTATCCTGTGTCTTAACAGCAAGCCCGTTATTTCGGGCTCTCTATTCTGATGTTCCTGTAAACCTCATTCCACGAGGAGTAAGGGACATTTCGGAAGAGTGGGTTACATTGCACCCACTGCACCTAACCCCTTACCATCCTCAATGAAGGGAGGGAAATCCCTCCAAGTTTCTTCCCCTCTTCCACTGTCATAGAATATGCTTGGAGAAGGAGCAATCTGGTTCAATGGCAGTTCATTGCCAGATGTTCTGTTAAGTGACCCACAGTACTAATGCTGTGGGTATGGTGGGGATTATTGATTGCCATGTAAATACTCCAGCCCCAGCTTTACAAGGGTTTGTGTGCTTATACTTTGTAAAGGCTCCTATCAAAGCACCGTATTCTCCTATTGACCATGCAAATGAATCTTGTACTGTTTGCCTTTATATATATATATATATATATATATATCTTCCTGATTCATTTTCAAAGGAAACATAAAACTTTGAAAAACCCATCACAAATTGTCAGATTAATTCTAAATCTGCTTAGGTTAAATATGCAAATCTCAAGGAACACCAAAGGATATTGTCACCTTTTCACGGTGTTGCTTAAGGATTAAGGGAATAAAAATCATCAAAAGATCCATGGAGGCTGATACTCATTTGTTCAGGGGACAATACGATACCCTGACATGGCATTGCTCCAATATCTGGGATGAATATGTAGCAGGGAAATATTAGCAAGATGGAGAACAAACATTATTTTTACTGTCAGATTGATCTTTCCAATAACTATAATTAATCACAGTTACTAACTGCTATAAAGTCATTGAGAGCTCTCTCTTAAGGAGGTTATGTGGCAGTGAAACAAAGTTATTTTTCCTCATGTTCCTGTCATAAATCATCAGCAAATATACATATATATGAGCTGTCTACGAGCTGTGCCTTTCACGAATTAATAAGCCATTTAAAATGTATAATATCAGGCAAGTAAAAACATAAATGACTTTTGAACTCAACAAGGACATTTTCAGATTGGATAATCCAGTCCAAATTTTAGAAGAATGGTCCTGAGAATTTGGGATAAAAAAATTAACTCCTCATAGATGGGTGCTGGGGTAAAAAACTGCCATAGATCAAAAATGAATTATATTTAATCATCTCTTAGCTGAAATCATATTGGTCCACAACAAACAAGGTTAAAAATAAAATGTAGAGAGACTGGATGGTTGAAGAAATTAGCAGTGGCTCTTATAGCCTATTGATCACTGGTACAAATCCAGAAGACATATGCAGTGATGGGAAACTTTTATGATCCAAAAGTTGTTCAGTGGCCCATGTGCAATTATTTGGTTGGCTCACTACAGTATCTAGTGTCTCACAGCGTTCACATCACAAAGCCAGCATCACACTGGAACTTGCATTGGCAGTACCATAAGAGGTGAAGAATCCCATCTTTCCCCCAGCAGGGGGCATTTCCATCTCTGGGATAAGGCAGTATTAGGGGAGTTTGAACTGCTACACCTGCACTATACTGACACAAGAAATAAACAGAAGACTTCAAGGTATGTCTACACAGCAGCATTATTTCAGAGTAACTAATGTTATTCCGAAATAACATATTGCATGTCTATACTACAGGCCTTTATTTCGAAATAATGTTAAACTGGAGGACTTCTTACTCCAACTCATGGTAACCCTCATTTCAGGAGGAGTAAGGGAAGTCGAAGGAAGAGTGTTCTTCTGTCGACTTCCTGCAGTGTAGACAGCGCCTAAAGCTGAATTAAGCTACTTTGACTTTAGCAATGCAACTGATGTAGCTGAAGTTGTATAGCTTAATTCAACTTTAAGTTCTACTGTGAAGATGTACCCTCAGTCTTCAGAGATGCCATTCTATCTGTTCTTGTGAGTGCTAAATACTCTGGATAGAAGAATTTGGTATGACTAGTGGTTCATGTTCTGAAAAGGGCTAGGCACTGCCAAAGCAAGACATGGCCAGTTAGGACAGTGGTATTCTAAGGGGAAGCCTGCATTATCCGTACTTCTAAGAGTGGAGATCAAACACACTGGAGCAGAAATCTCAGTATTTGACAATTTGGCTGCCAGACGGCGGAAGAAGATATCTTTCTAGTGGCTCTTTTTTGCTATAAAAAATTGCAAATTTCCATGGAGTGTGGACTTTGTGTACAGATTACATGGTCAATAGGTCTTTTACATATCTAATTTCTGTGATTGAAAGCCAGCAGATATGATGCTGTAGTAGATGATCGCCAGAGTCATAGACTATGACCCTTCTAAGTTACTCCTCAAGAACAATAGGATAAAATCTAGCAATGCTCCTAAACTGGTTAAAAAAAGATTAGACTAAGGAATGCATTTTTCTGCCAGATGTTAGATACAGAATTGGCATTACTCTTTCAGAAAACATACCTTTATTCTTATTAATTTATTGCTCAATTTCAAAAGAAATTGAAACTTGGGGATTTGCAAGTTCTTGGAGTTCTGTCTTGAGGGGTTTTTTTTCTGGAGAAAAAAAATTCAGGTCGGCTACTGCTCAAAGTGCAGTATTGTTTTTTTGCTCTAAAAGTCAGAAGGTCAGTACAGAATATTTGGTACATCCAGGCAGAATCTTTATGCTGCATTCGATTTTCTAAGTCCCTGCTGACAAAGGGGAACACACAGGGTCCTTTGTATATGTGTGTGTGTCTCCTGAAAACTAATATATACACACACACACACGCTTGCTGTGAACACGGACAGGAGATAGAACCACTGTGATTTCCCACTGCTACACTCAGCAGGCAACACCCAAAAAAATGGAGAATTAAAAAACCTCTAGGGATGGAGTGTTTGGAAATAACTTTTGAAATTCTGCATCTTGGTTAGTCTATTATTATATTTTTTTAAAGTCCACAAGGGCCAGGATTTCACAGATTTTCATGAGGGCTATATTCAGATTTATGTAAAAATAGACCTAAGGGTTGGATGGGTTTTGCATTAAGAGTCTGCCAGGAACTCTGAAATCGCATTAAAAAGTTCTGTGGACAGAGCACAAAGTGAACTGGCGTCAAGAGGATAAAATTATCAAAGAGTGGGCTGGAAATCTGAGAGACTAAAAAAAACCATAGGATAGTCTGAGATTTTTCCCCATCACTTAAGGGTATGTCTACATTGCATTCCTCCTTCAAAAGAGGAATGCAAATGCAGACAAATAAAATTGCAAATGAAGCGCGGATTTGAATTTCCTGTGCTTCATTTGCATAACCACGGCTGGCCGCTTTTCCGAAATAGCGTATTTTGAGAAAAAAATGGGGTTATTTCAAAAAAATACCCTTCTTTTGAAATAACCCTTACTTTTGAGGAGTAAGGGTTATTTCAAAGGAAGGGTTTCTTTTCAAAAGAAGCCCATTTTTTTTCTTGAAATATGCTATTTCAGAAAAGCGGCCAGCCACGATTATGCAAATGAAGCGCGAGAAATTCAAATCCACGCTTCATTTGCAATTGCATTTGTCTGCATTTGCATTCCTCTCTCTAAGGAGGAATGCAATGTAGACATATTAGAAAACTGATGGTTCTGATTGGCCCGATATTGCTGTATTGCAACTTGAGTGTACACGAGATGGTTCAAGAAAGGTAAGTTCTCTCTGGCACAAGACAGGGACCGTCATGATTTCTGCTATTGCACATACATTCTCCCACTCTGAGAATTCAATTGCTCCAGATGAGGAGGGAAAGAGCTGAGACATGGCCCCATCTGCTTTCATACCATAACCCAGAGTTGGTCAGGCAAGCTGGGGAGAGCAGGATGCACTACTCTGACAAGGGAAAGCTCTTTTATCCTGCATCACTCTTACTCATAGCTATGGCTGGCTCAAGAAGAGCCAAATTCTAGCTTCTGCTATGGGGAGATGGAGAATTCAGGAAGAAGGTGAATTGTGTTCAGAGGAAGCCAGATGAGTGGAGCTACTTAAAGCTGAGTTGGGAGCAGACAGAGCAGTGATAGAAGGAAGATAGAGGGACATCTTGAGGGATAGGAAGGTGGAAAGGGGAAACTAAGCACTACATAAACCAGCAGAGAGGAAGGAAGCTCTGGGATTGGGCATGAGATAGGGGGACACCTCCCATCTCCCAGATACTTTTTTTGGGGGGGGGGATGAGCTTTGCTTTGAAGAGACTGCTACCTCTTTATCTTCCCTGTTCCTTTGGTGCAGCTGCTTTTCTTGTCCAAACTGAATAACAAGCCAAAGAGAATAGCAGCATAAGCATTTGAGTAACAGAGGGATGAGTGGCCTTGGAGAAATGAGGTGACACAGCAACCTGGATCCTCATGGTTTTATTGAAGTCCTTCCTATCATGATCGCCTTTTGTTTTGGGGGATTTTACTCTATAGATCTTTGGTAAGCTGGATCAGAACAAATAAGATGTGAGGAGAGTTCCTCCTTTTCTGATTGGCAATGAATTACTGGAAGATTATTTAAAGATGCCACCAGGAAACCTCCAAAGTGATACATTTCTCTTGGGACTCTTTATATTTTTAGTCCCAAATCTGGTGATGTGGGAGAGGAGACTGCACAAATAAATAGATTGGTGGGAGTATTGTATTCTCCCCTGTAAACTGGAAGATTAATTGGACTCTCTGTAGTCACAAGCATACTAGAGGAAAGAGTATATTTGCAGATTATTTCCTCTGCACTCATTTGGCTAGAAGTTAAGATGCACCATGGTCCTATAATTAATAAACATGGAAGCAATAACTGATGCTGAAGGAAACTAGCGGATAGTTGGACACTTTGGAAGGGCTTTAAATATTATAGTGGTGGTTACAGTTCTAATTGTGTGCTTCATTAACGAGAACATATCTTTGCTGGCAAAATTAGAGGAATTCGAGAATAAAACTAGACCTCAAAATCTATGAAGCTTGAGCAAAAGATATTAAAGACTTGACACCAACTGCTGTTCTCAATTACAGCATTGTCAGCTCTCACAACTTCGTTGCAAGTTTCATGATCTTTGGCACATTTCTCAAGGCCATAATGCTTAAGAGTCCTGTAATTATAAGAACTGTAAGTTTCTAGGCCTCATAGTTGTGTGGAGGAAGTATTGAAAAGGTAGATTCCCAAGGGCAAAACCAACCACAACAAAAATCCTGATAGTTAATTTTAAAAAAACCCACTCAATTGGCTTTACAATTGGCTAACTCTTCACGTTATTTGTGGTTTGGAAGGAAATTTCCCCCAGGTAAGATTGACAGAGACCCTAGAGATTTTGCCTTCTACTGCAGCATGGGACACAGATCACCTGCTGGTGAGAATTAGACTAACTACTGGATTCACTGGACCTCTTAAACTCCATTAATCTGAAGAAGTGGGTTGTGCCCACGGAACCTCATGATACCATCTAAATTTTTGGTTAGTTTCTAAGGCTGTGTCTAGACTATACCCCTCTGCCAACAGAGGGATGCAAATCAAGCACTTCGGAAGTGCAAATGAGCCCAGGATTTAAATATCCCAGGCTTCATTTGCATTCTCCTGTTCCGACGCTGTGCCGATCAGGCTCAGTGTTGAAAGTGAAAGTAAAGTGTAGCTGCGGTTCTGCAGACAGCAGGGAGCTTTTTCGGCAGATCCGTACTCCTCAAAAATTTAAATCCCGGGCTCATTTGCACTTCCAAAGTGCTTGATTTGCATCCCTCTGTCGGCAGAGGGATGCAGTCTAGACATAGCCTAAGGTGCTGCAGGACTATTTGTTGTTTTTAAAGTTTTGCTGGATTCTTTGTACCTTGAAACCTTTAAACCATGATTTGAGAACTTCAGAAAATCAGACAGAAGTTATGGGTCTATTACAGAAGTGGGGGAAGACATTCTGTGGCCTGAGATGCAAAGTTCAGACTAGATGACCATGATGGTCCTTTCTGACCTTAAAATGTATAAGTCTATGATATTAGAGACTAAAGGGATAAGAAAATGCAAAGCAGTGACTTTAGCATGGGAAGACATCTGAGTCCTGGACATAATAGAAGAGAGAGAAAATAAATTTTAGTATTTGTGACAATATCTGAAAAGGTTGAAGCATGTATTTATTATTATATTTTAAATGATCTCCTGAGAATGTCTTTTCAATTGTTCCAGTACAAAGGATTTTTTAAAATACTGTTTAATAAGAAATTCTTAAATTTCATTTTTTTAAAATTTGGAACAAAAAGAAATGTTGAAATTCCCAAGGAAATAGAAATTCTAAGTTTCTACCAGCTCTAGTTATAGGAGGACATCTTCAAAAGTAGGAAATCTAACTAGGGATCATTATATTTTTCCTACAGTAAACCAAACCAGATGTTTATAATATTGAGGTCTAAAATAAAAGAAATTGTTTCAACCTTTTCAGATATTAACACAAACACAAAAAGCACAACCAGAACACTCCACACGCCATTTCCAAAATTCCCACTGCCATCCTCCCCTATTTTTGAGCTCTGTTTGCTGGTTCCTGTGCCACTGTGTGTGGCTGCTTTGTGGCCTGCTAATTAAGGTAACTGGAAACCTCACCCCCAGATAAGGCTCAGCTGTGATCAAAGGCTTTGCTTTTCTCAGGACACATTGCCCCATAACTACTGCCAGACTCTGCAAACTGAAGCAAAGAGAAAACAAACCAGCCAGCAAATAAACAAACACTCTCAAGAACTATCCCACTGCCGGTAAGGAACAGGAGTTTGCCCTCCTCATTCAACAGGTCTCCACTGAAACACCCCTCTTTTCAGCTGTTTACTGGCTCCTGTGCCTCTTGCTTCAATCATCTAGCTTCTGCGACACTTTATTATTTCCTTGCCTGTTCTATTACTTTGCATTTGGGCTATTTTTAAATGGATTTAATAACTTCACGTCTGAACACCAAACAACACATCCAATATCATAATGAGGCTGAATAAATTACTATTGTGCACTGAACATCTAAACACTTTCCCTGACGGGAGCATATACAGTTGGTTGCACTGGATTTATGGTGAACCTGATGAGCAAGGGAAGGCGAAGAGCAGAGTGTATATAAATCAAATAAACCAGCCACTAACTTGCAATTAATATAAACACTATAGTTTTATAATACATTGAACATAGAGAATGCACATGAATAAGTGTAGCAATTATTGTTAAATCATTTGGGCAAGGACCAGTATTTCAGATAAAATGTAAACTCCAGTATCAATGAGAAGCACAGAAGTGCCACCAGCTAACTACAATTCCTGTTCGTGGTTGATTGGCTTCAGATATATTTGATATGACAGAAAGTCACTGCCTCTTGGGTTAACTAGCAGAATAATGAATTACACGTCACCTTATTTTTTCAGAGGGCAAAGGCATCTTTATCTTAAAGACGGAGAGAAATTTCCAATGTGCAGTAAAAACAAGAAGCTACTTTATAAAAAAATTTAAAAGTATATTATATGGTGTGACATACAACATGCTATATTGCAATTTGTTGAGACCTCTGTTGCTACCTATAGTTTAGAATGGCACTGGATTTATGCAAAAATAATAAGTCCTGTGGCACATTAGAGACTAACAGATTCATTATGGCATAAGCTTCTGAGGGCAAACCCCACTTCATGAGATGAATTGGAGTGGAAATGAGAGAGGTGTGTGTGTGTGTGTGCACATATATATATATATATATATATATGTTACTTATCAAGTGTAGGATCCATGTTAACTTAACAAGTAATTTTTTTTTTTTGCTATATCCCTGCCTCTGTAATTTTCACTTCAATTCATCTGATGAAGTGGGTATTACCCCTGAAAGCTTAAGCCCTAATATATCTGTTAGTCTCTAAGAACATGTCTACACTAGGAAACTATTTCAAAATTAATACATCGACTTAACTCCCCATTTAACAATATCGAAATAGCATGTTCCCACTATGGGAACACATCACAATGGGTTAGAATTAATCCAAAATAGCGCATCCGCATTGAATGGAGCCTGCCTTGGACCTAGAGACCCCGGAAGCACTCTGGGGAGGGCACCAGGAGAGCAGATACTTCCTGTGGCTGCTTGGTCAGGAAGCCATGATGTGTGCTTTCAGGGGCTCCTCTCTACGGCTGTATCAAACACATCGAACATGTCGCTCCTCCACTCCCTTCCCCTCTCATGGGACACAAAAGGGATGCAATGGGCACATGCCTTCTTGTGCTCTAGTTTTCTTTGTGGATGCTACAGAATTCACAGCATGAAGCCAGAGCTGCTGGAAAGCAATGCCAGGCTCAGGCCTCATGCTGCACCTCATGGTACAGTGCATCCAGACTGTCCGCATGTTGCTCCAGCAGGACGAGGATCTGCAGGATGAACCCCAGCGTGGAACACAGGCCCTGCTCACTGAGGTCCTGGTGCTGCTGCTGCTGCACATTGAATCATAGAATCATAGAATACTAGGACTGGAAGGGACCTTGAGAGGTCATTGAGTCCAGTCCCCTGCCCTCATGGCAGGACCAAATACTATCCCTGTCCCTGATAGACATTTATCTAACCTACTCTTAAATATCTCCAGAGATGGGGATTCCACAACCTCCCTGGGCAATTTATTCCAGTGTTTGACTACCCTGGCAGTTAGGAACTTTTTCCTAATGTCCAACCTAAACCTCCCTTGCTGCAGTTTAAGCCCATTGCTTCTTGTTCTATCCTCAGAGGCCAAGAAGAACAAGTTTTCTCCCTCCTCCTCAGGATACCCTTTTAGATACCTGAAAACTGCTATCATTCCCCCCTCAATCTTCTCTTTTCTAAACTAAATAAACCCAATTCTTTCAGACTTCCTTCATAGGTCATGTTCTCTAGACCTTTAATCATTCTTGTTGCTCTTCTCTGGATCCTCTCCAATTTCTCCACAATTCCCCTGGAGACCGCGGAATGCCGCTTTTGGCAGTGAGAGGTGAGCTCCGATTGGTGGGACTGCATCGTTCTGCAGGTATGGAACAATCGGCAGTGGCTGCAGAACTTCCACATGCAGAAGGCCACCTTTCTGGAGCTCTGCAAGTGGCTCACCCCTTCTCTCGGGCGACAGGATACCCAACGGAGACCCCATGCAGAAGCGCGTTGCCGTCATCCTGTGGAAGCTCGCCATGCTAGACATCTACCACTCCATCGGGAATCAGTTTGATATGGAGAGATTCACAGTCGAGGCCGTGCTCATGCAGGTAGCTAAGGCCATTAGCCACATGCTGCTTTGGAGAGTCAACCCTCTGGAGAACGTGGACACCATCATGGACAACTTTGCTGCCATGGGCTTCCCAATTGTGGGGAGGGGGAGGGGCATAGACAGCACACATATCCCCATCCTGGCCCCTGACCACTGTGCCTCAGACTTTATTAGCAGGAAGGGGTACTTCTCCCAGGTGCTGCAGGCCCTCATGGATCACAAGGGATGCTTCACTGACATCAACGTTGGATGGTCAGGAAAGGCGCAAGATACCCCCATCTTCCAAAATTCCTGCCTGTTCTGAAACATGCATGCTGGAACTTTTTTCCCCAACCGCACCATCAGAGTTGGGGAGGTGGACATGTCCCTCATCATCCCAGCTGCCACAGCCTACCCCTCACTCCCCTGGCTCATACACGAGCAGCCTGGACCACAGCAAGTAGCAGTTCAACGCCTGGCTGAGGAGTTGCTGCATGGCTGTTGAATGTACATTTGACCATTTGAAGAGGAGGTTCAGGAGTCTCCTCACCCCTTCTTGATGGTGGCCTGCTGTTTGCTCCACAAGGGGGAGACTTTTCTGCCAGGGTGGGGGGCTGAGGCTGAAGGTCTGGCCAGGGAATTTGAGCAGCCGGACATCAGTGCCATATGGAGAGCACATCAGGGGGCTGTGCTCATCGGAGAGGCTCTGAGGGAGAGTTTTGTGTAAGGCCAGTTGTGAGACTCTTCCCCCTGGCTCTCCACAAGGGGTCCCTGCATTCCCTCTGTGTGCCTTTCCTTCCCCACCCCTCTGTTCCCCTGCACTGCTCTCCCCTCCCCTCTCTTCCCCCTCCACGTCAGAGTAAACAATAAAACCCTCTTTGCTGAAAAAACAGGGCCCTTTACTGTGGAGAGAGACAGCAGGGGGAGGGACTGGGTGAAGAACATGGAATGGGGTAGGGGGCTCAGAGATGGGGCTGAGAGTGGCCTGCCTCCAGGTGGTCAGGAGGCTTCAGCTGCTCTCAAGGTCTCCTCTGTATCACTGTGCTTGACCAGGAGTGAATGCTGATTGAGAGTGGGCATGACCCTGTGATGTGTGTGGCACTGTTGTGTGTTTCCATGACCCCAGACTCCTTAGTGGTGGCTTGTTGTGGAAAAGTGTCCCACCGCATAGGCGGGAATAAAGCAGGCTTCTCCAGGAACCTTGTGAGAAGGACCGAGGGGTTCCTATGTGAGAGCATCATACAGCTGAGTGCTCTGGACTGGAGCTCCTTGTGCACACACATGCACAGGCTGTTGTGTGGCCCCCAGCCCAAGCAGGCCAAGAGAGGAGTGAGTGGCCCCTTGCAGCATGTTGCCTGCCCCTGTGTGTAGATAGGGAAAGTTATAGAACTCACCTGAAGTGCCTTTCCCAGGTTTCTTTGAACCCTGGGAGGCATCCTGGGAAGGGGGGACTAGCTCCAGAGTGAGGAGCAGGTCCTGGCTGGTGTGCATGGTCACCTGGCTGGCCTCTTCCTTCTCCTCTGCCATCCCACCCTCCTGCAGGCTGATGCTGGGCCTCTCCTGGCCAGACTCAATGACAATGGCAGGGGACACAACCGTCCCCACTCCCAGGATGGCATCCAGATGATCATAGTACTGGCAGATATGTGGTGCCACCCTGGAGCATCTGCACTGCTGCCTGGCCTTGTGGTAGGCCTGCTGCAGCTTTTTAATCTTCATCTGGCACTAGTCCAGGGTGTGACCTTTGTCGGCCAGGCTGATGGCAATCCAGCTGTAGATATCCACATTCCTTTCCTTGGTGTGGAGATCCTGGAGCTTGGTCTCCTCCTCCCCAGGCCTCAATGAGGTGCAGTGTCTCCGCACCAGTGCAGGCTGGAGCTCTCCTGCATCTCTGGGGAATAGCAGTTGTGGGAGCAGCAGGAGAGTTGGCAACCGTGGGAGGGTCCAAGTGAGCATTGGGATTGGTCCTGCCTGCCTCAGATGGTGGTGTCTCACACTGGACTTTCAAAGCTGGCCACGTGCGAGAAGCCCATCTCCTGCTCCCGATATTTTATGCTCTGCAGGAGGAGGGGAGCAGTGGAGATGCCAGATGGAGATGGCCAGAGCGGTCATAGCTGCAATTATGAGAGACCTCAGGATGCTAATTATTTTGAAATAGCATCAGTTTGTCCACTCTACCGCTATTTTGAAATAACTATTTCAAAATTAGCGTTATTCCTTGAAAAAAGCAAGAGTCCAGATTTTGAAATAATAGGCCCATTACTTCAATACAACGGGCTTGGTAGTGTGGACACTCTGCTTATAAATTTGACCTAAGGGGGGTTATTTTGAAATAATACCTTAGCACAGACCAGGGCTAAGGTGCCCATGGGATGCCTCATTGTTTTTGCAGTCACAGACTAACATGACAATCCTCAGAGATTAGATTCATGGCCTTTTGCACAACTACATATGAAAGAATGCTGGAAGAAGTAACCAATAGCCATTGTTCTACTGATTTTTTTTAATTCAATTGAAGTGTACACTCTAGCAAGGGGATGGTGTTATGCAGAACATTTAATTAACTGCAGGCTGGTTTTGGATAAATGTTAACTTTAATATAGGTCACGATAACCTGCGAAGCACTAGAAAAAGATATTATAAAATATTAAACACAATTAATTCAGGGGTTTTGTATGTGTGATCTTGAGTGTTCATTGATATTGTAAACGCTATCCGACATGGTTCTTTTTCTGAGGTATCAACTGCCAATAGAACATCTTTATTACCTAGATTTCCTTGGGAATGTGTTTTATGAGTATTGTCACTTGGCACCTAAATTCCCTATAGACTGCACCTAAGGGAAAATTAAAAAAGAAGATAGTCTTGTGGTTAAGATACTGGATAATAGCTCACTAGACCTGAATTTAGTTCACCCAAATATTCCTGATGTGACCTCAGACAAAATCAAATAATCTCTCTGGACATCAGTTCTCTGTTTGTAAAATTTGAATAATAAAAAATGGCTACATGTATATATGGTAAAAATACATTTTTTCAATGTTTTCATTTTTTTTTCATTTGTTTGGAAAACTATTTATTGAAAAATAATAGAAATCTGAAAAATGTCAGCAAAAAGAGATAATTTTGTTCCCATATTCATTACTGAACATGGCAAAAAGCCACAACATCATTTTTATTGAAAATCCATTTTTGTCTAAAAATATTTTGATTCTTTTATTACCGTTTGTAATGACTCGTCCACTGCGACAGTCACCATGCAACGTTTATTTGTGTTCCACCCTACCGCCTCCCTGGCGGGTGCCCGAGTCCACCCCACGATACCGCTTCAATGGGGTGTTGCGGCCTCTCTCTGCGGATTGTCCCGGGTTGGCCCCTCGTGTAGGGGAGAGGGGGGTCCGGGCCTGCCCCCTCTCACGGACCCCAACCCAGGGCCCTAAGGACACGGATCGGTAGCGATCTGGTCCAGCTGGTGGGGCTTCCCGCCGTAACGCGCCAGCCCGTGGGCCGACAGAGGGCCCTGCCCTGGGCTGCTTCCTCTCCTCCCCTTACCTGCACCGGTCTTTCCCCGGCGCCCCGGCCGTTCACCCCGTCCCCGCATGGGGCTCGCCGGCCCACTGCTTCCCGCGGTCCACCCTGGCTCGTGGGACCGCCGGGCTGCTGACCCGCAGCCCCCACGCTCCCCCCTCTCGTTTCCCCGCCACCCGTTTTAAATCCCGGTGCCGGAGTGACGCCATGCCTGCGTCGCAGCCCGGCGTGCGGCGGCGGGGTGTTACGTCACCCCCCGTTGCCTTTGAGCATGCCGGGCAGTGCATCCTGCGGCCGCTCGGGCTCACGTCTCCGGCCGGTGCGGGGCTGGAGACAGCGCTCGTCCGCCGGGCTCCGTCCCCCGTGGCCCGGGGTGGGCGCCGCACTATCCTTCACCTCGCCGTCCTGCGCCCCATACAGGACCTCCGCGGGCGGCGGTTCCATGCGGAGCAGCCGTGCCCCATCACACCGTTCTTTTGATTTCATTATCTCAAGCTGAATCTCTGGAATTATCTGTTTAAACCATTTTCGTGCTGTTTTATTTGCATGGGTAGTTTCCCCTGAACTCACAATTATTCATATTTTTAAAGATTTGTAGATTCCCCTTTCCTCCCCCCAGAGAATCTCTTGTAGCCCCACTGAGCTTCAAAAATCTGAAGTTTCTTCACTCAGGCCTTGACTCAGCAAGCTACTCATGCCTTTATGCCTTGCACATAAGTTGCCCTGCTGGCTTAAGGAGTTCAAAATGAAATCATAGAAGCAAAGAACTGGAAGGGACATCATGAGGTCATCAAGATCAGTCCCCTGCACTCATGGCAGGATCAAGCACCATCTGTAGTATATTCATGGACAATTCATAAATAGGAAAACAGAGCTAAATGTGCCCTCTGCATTATTTACTGCAAATTTGTCGCCGAGATCTGTGTGTAACCTGATTACCACATCAATGAAGGCAAGAAATAAGGACCAGTAATTGCACCTTACCCCGTGAATGTGGATAATGTTATTTAGAACAGCTGCTCCCATAATTAGGATTACATTGGGGAAATTAAAAGTATTCAATGACCCTCAACTCCACACTTTGACTAGTGATCGTCTTAGAGTGCTGGAGTGTATGAAAAACATCTGGGGAAACTAATTGACTTGAGATCTACTGAAAGTAGGTTTTTGTTGCGTTACTAAATACACCTCTTTATTATCTAGCTTTAATAGATTCGGGTTTACAGAGCACACTAAATCAAGAATGGTAGAAGATCACTGTATGTGAAGATCAACAAGGTCAAGGGCCAAAACCGACTGAATTGCATGGCATGACAACTACTTCAATCAATGAGTTTTGAATCAGGCCCATAAATCCTAGTCCTGCAGCCTAACAGTCCCACTGAACTCAATTAATTTATTTAAAATAGTAGGGGTTGCAGCTACAGACTCTAACCATACATGTGATAAGGTGCTGTAGGATAGAGAATATATCTCATCAATGTAAAACGTCATTCTCTATCCACACGTAAAAGCAGCTAACATGTATTTAGTGATTTAGACCAGTTCATTTCAGAAAGATGTGGATGTTTAAACATGGAGCTCTTAAGAGATAAGATTTTTAAAAGATGTTTTCATAAGGCATAAGAAATGCTACATTACAATATGGTTATGATATGAATGACAAAACTGGGATGCTTTCTGCATGATGGGTCATGTAAGATAGCACTGAAGAGGTTATGATTTGCTGAATCTGAGTTTCTTATTTCTATGCGTGCATCATTGTTTATAGATTAAGTTAGGAAAATGACCTGTGTATCTATATTCCATATTTGGTCCTTTGGGTCACTCCTACTTCTGACCCTTCGGGGACTACAGTGGAAATCCAAAAAGGGCTGACTGGCCCATCAGCTAGTACAATGCACAGTGAATTGGCTAGGTCTTTCTGGGAATGCTCCATACTGCTACTGACTCATGGACAGCAGAGTCAGGTGACCTGGTCACCTGATACTAACTGTTTGATCTGTTGCATGGTTCCACAGAGGGTGGGAAGAATCAAATGAAGGTTTCTCACCTAATGGAAATTCTATATAAGGTGCGGAAGGAAAACAATGATGCGCTTCAGCTGGCTTTATCTCTGTCTCCCCACCCCAAAGGGATACTTGAAAACCCCTGGAAACAAAAGAATTGTAACTAAAAGGATGGAGAAAGAACTGCTGAACCCAGGCCAGAAAGGTCTGAGGTGCTTTACGAGAAATAATGTTGAGATTGAGAAATTATCAATTGTAACTAGTTTGTTTTGTGAATCTAGCTTAGACTGAATGTGTTATATTTTATTAATAATCTGATTTGTTCTGTTTGCTACCACTGTCCACTTAAAATACACCTGTTCATAATTAATAAACTTATTTCTCATTTATAATATAACCCAGTTGATGTAATTTCTACCTAGGGTGGAGGGGTGAGAAGCTGTGCATACCTTCCTTCACATTGAGGGAGGAGGCGAACTTCAGAGACCTTCGAGTTTGTACCTCAAGTGTGTGTGTGTGCAGGGGGGTGGATATCTGGGTGCTGGAGTAAATCTCTTAAGCTGAGTCCTTCCAGAGGTCTGTAACACTGTCTGTAACAGCAGCTGGTCGTGGTCCTGCCTGTGTACTTTGCTGGAGAGAGAGAGAGAGAGCCAGGCTCTCAGCAAGATCAGGTGATAAGGGGCTCCAGACTAACTGAGAAGGTGAGCTCAGTGATACCTTTAGCACCTCAGCTGCCAGATGTAAAATTAGAAATACAGTACCTGGATGGTTAGTAAATGATATCCACAGATTCGTATGTATAATTTAATTCCAAAGGATCCCAGAGCATTCCAGTTTGATTTGCAAACTACACAGGTTAAGGGCTTCACTTCCTCCACCTCTGAAATGCCGCTGACTCCAGGATGAAATGTGGTAGCTCTTTCAGAGTACACAGCACCATGGCACAACAGTTTAAGGAAGGGACTGAAAAATCCAATTGAAGCCCCAGCAGGAGTTTAGGTAGGCAGAATGTAATCCCTTGGAACAGATGTAGGTCTTCCTGGCACAAACCTAGAATGAAGGCTTCAGCCCATTGTGCTCAGGAGTCATATTTTTATGTCCTTCCTTTTTGAGCTTCATGGAGCCATTTCCTTTAAGAGTGAGGCAGCAAAACATGCAGGTGAGATAACATCATTGTGCTTAGTTGCATGTAAGGGAAAGGAAAGGATCTTTGGAAGGGCCTAAGTGTTATGGTTCACTGTTAAGCAGCCACATTCTATCCCAGATATTGGTGCATTTCAGTAGAAAGTGAAATCACCTCTTTTCACCCTTCTCCATTAGTGAGCTCCCAAACTATTGTGTGGTTTAACTAGAAAACTAATCCCTGCTATACATACACAATGATGTGATTTGCATTAACTGTGCCTCTCAAGAAAAAGATCTTGGAGTCACGGTGGATAGTCCTCTGAAAGTACCTGCACAATGTGTAGCTGCAATCAAAAAAGTCAATAGGATGTTAGGAACCATGAAGAAAGGGATAGATGGTAAGACAGAAAATTTCATAGCGTCTCTGTAAATCCATCATATTTCCACACTTTGAATCCTCCATGTAGTTCTGGTTTCCCCATCTCAAAAAAAAAATCTATTAGAAAAGGTACAAAGAAGGGTGACATAAATTGTTAAGGGTATGCAACAGCTTGCTTAAGAGGAGACATTACAAAGATATGAGACTTTTCAACTTTGAAAAGAGACAGCTAAGGGGCAATATGATACAGGTCTTTAATTCTGTGACTTGTGGGGAGAAGGTGAGAAAAGAAGTGTTACTCTTTCACAGAACACAAGAACCAGAGGTCACCTGATGAAATTAAGAGGTAGCAGGTTTAAAACAAACATAACGAAGTAGTTCTTCACACAATGCATAGTCAACCTGTGGAACCCATTGTCAAGGGTTGTTGTGAAAGCTAAAATTATAACAAGTTTCAAAAAAATAACTAGATAAATTAGTGGACTATAGGTACATCTATGGGTATTAGCAGAGATGATTAGGGATTAAACTATATTCTAGATGCTAGAAGTTAGGAGCAGATGACAAAATTATGGACCACTCAATAATTGCCTATTCTGTTCATTCTCTGTGGAAAAAGTGGTATTGGTCACTGTTAGAGACAGGATACAGGGCTAGCTGGATCATTGGTCTAACCAGTAAGAGCATTCTCATGTTCTTAACTTGTGTTCTTAATCTGTATGGGGTATGTCTACACTTGCACCCTAGTTCGAACTAGGGATGCAAATGTAGGCATTCGAAATAGTCAATGAAGCATGGATTTAAATATCCCACACTTCATTAGCATGATCTCCGATCAACAGCTGTTTCGAAAGTGAAAGTGCGCACCAGGACGCGTTAGTTCGAACCAATCCCCTTGGTTCTAATTAACGTTACTCCTCAAAAAATCCCCGCTTCATTGACTATTTCGAATGCCTACATTTGCATCCCTAGTTCGAATTAGGGTGCAAGTGTAGACATACTCTATGGGAGTTTCTGTTAAAAAGTGTTTAAAGTGTCATTGTTATGTTTTATTCCATTGTTTATTCCAGTGCTGCTTATTATAAGAAAAAGAGTTTAACTTTCTACTTTAAAGGATACAAAGCACTTTCGTCCTCTCCTATTTACACTTCTCATAATGTTCTATGGTGGATAAAGTAAAATAAAACTCATTCTATAAGATTATTCACTCAGTCTAAAAAGCATTTTGTAGAAGGAAATTTACAAGTCATGAAGCGGCATCTTAGAGAGAGCCAACGTTGGACAACAATGCTTCCAATCAGCTTAATTATATGGTACAAAACAAAAATAAAGAGTTATGAAATGCATCCTGCAACTTCTTGCTGAGAATCATACTTTGGAATAACCAGTGCACTCTACCTAATGTCTGGATAATAGAGAAGAACAAAATAACTGGCAAACGGCAAGAAAAGAAATAAAAATCCCAGTTACAGAAGGGTAAAATCAGCTCATTTTGAAAAAACTGCATCACTACTGTTGGATACAATCCTGCTCTCAAGCAATATGCAGTCTAAATAGCATCTTTTCTACTAAGACAAGAGACAAATAAATAGTTGATAAAGGGAAGGATCTAGTAAAGTCCCATGAACCTTCTCCCTTCCAACTTTGGGGAGCAGATAAAGAAGAACCCATGTGAGCCACCTCTGCTTTTGGTCTTGAGTCTACAAAAACCCTACCAGCAAAATTAAAACAATCCTCCTCTTTGCTTATCTCTACCAATTTGCTTCAGGTGTGAAGCACAGTCACTCTGATATCATATGATTAGAACAGTAAGGGCTGTCCCATAGTATCATCTTCTGGAGAAGGAACTCTTTTTCTATCCATCGTCCCTAAGGTTCTCATGCAGGAAACAAAGCGGGGGAAACATGATTGATCACTTATGAAGATCAATAAAAAACAACAAATAGTCTAGTAGCACCGTAAAGACTTATAAAACATGTAGATGGTATTCTGAGGTTTTGTGGGCAAAACCCACTTCTTCAGATGACTGGAGAATTAAAAGTCCATATCCAAGGATAAATAAGGGAGGGGAGGGCAGGAGGAAAAAAGGGGGAAAAAAGACAGTGAATAGATTGTTCAAGTTACAAGAGGCTGATAAGAACAATTAGCACCTCCATTGTTTGGTTGGTTGGTTGATTAAGTCATTAGGATGTAGAAGGTAGTGTGCGAGCCAGCCAATGTCTCTGTTCATTGCATTCTGATAAGAATTAAACTTGTAAATGAAGTTAAGTTCCAACCTTTCCCCTCCCCGCCCCCCTTCCCTTATTTATTCTTGGATCTGGACTTTTAATACTCCAGTCATCTGAAATAGTCAGTTTTGCCCATGAAAGCTCATGATACCATCTACATGTTTTGTTAGTCTTGAAGGTGCTACTAGACTATTCGTTGTTTTTTTAAGTTTTTCCAGTTACAGACTAACTTGGCTACCCTTCTAAACCTTTTGAAGATCAATATATCAGTGCACAATTGCACAGATTTCATCTTTCTCGTGGCAAAATGAAGACATCACATTGCAAGACAGTTATAAGAGGTCCTCAAATGACATACTTGTCACCAACATACGACTGTATTGCCATTCTACAGATTGCGCTCTCCATTGAACATCTGCAACCAGGAGACAATCAGCACAATGACAATTATGAGCATTTTTGCAAACTTCTGAAAATGTATTAGATTGCATTTGTCTTTGCTAAGGGCCTGAATTCAATGGGAGTCTTTCCACTGACTCCAATGGGCTTTGGATCAGATCCTTGTACCTGAAGAATCCAGCTGGAATCTGTGAGGTTGCACAGTTGTAACAGAAGACAACACTGACATGGGATATCAGGAGATATCATACACCTCCTCCCTCAAATGTAAGTGGGTACTGAAGTATGTAAGGCTGATGATTCTGAGAGCTATTGAGAAAGGCAGGTCCAGTCAGCATCATTTTGATTCATGTAAGGTTTTTACTTCTTTTGATTCTGTGCTTTCGTTCACATATATTGCCACTCAACAACCAGTGGAAGGGGAGTGGCTATGCGGAATTCATATGTCAAAAAACTTGTGTTTTGGGGGTAGATTTCCTGTGGCCTGATTCTTCCTCAATCCTCTGTTCAGGGCCTATCTTCCTGAGCTTTTCTACAGGCGGTAGTTCAACATTATGTCCTGATATGGAATTTCATCCATTCACCCCAAAGGAGCATTGACTTGATCTTGTATCAATACTGTTAGTTCTTTCACTTCTGAGGGCTTTAATGCAAAGAAAAACCTATTACACTTGGATTGTGAGTGGTGATAGGGATAGTAGATGGAGTGTACTTCGAGTATAACCATTTCTTCTCTTAGGGTATGTCTATACTAGCCCCCTAGTTCGAACTAGGGAGGCTAATGAGGGCAACCGAAATTAGCACGTTCCTCGCCGGTCGCCATTTTGGAAATTGACTAGCCCAGAATAACTGCCCTCGTCCACACGCGGCAGTGAAACGGAAGTTCGAAGTAAAGCCCTAACTCAAATTAGCTGTTATTCCTCCTGGAATGAGGTTTAACATCTAATTCGAATTAAGGGCTTTACTTCGAACTCCCGCTTCACTGCCGGTGTAGACGCGGGCAGTTATTCCGGCTAGTCAATTTCAAAATGGCGACCGGCTGGGAACATGCTAATGAAGCGCGGGATATTTAAATCCCGCGCTTCATTTGCAATTTCGGTCACCCTCATTAGCCTCCCTAGTTTGAACTAGACATACCCTTTCATGCAGAGTCTGACCGCTGGCACAATTAGATTATAGATTCCAATGGTCAATGATGGGGTACTAGAATGTTACTACATTTGGCCAATATTATTCATATTTTCCCCTTTGCAATAAATGTATCTAACTTACGCACTCATTTGCCAGGGTAAATATTCACCAGGATTATTAGCACTTCTTATTTGGTGAAAACTGTTGACCTGATTAAAAAAACCCGAAAAGACTACATAGTTTTTAGAAGTGGACAAAGTAAACGTTCCTGTGTTGCCCACCATGCAGCAGTGGAGCCAACACAAGATGTGAATTTGGCCCAATATACCAGTTTACCACAGCTATAAGAAGTCCAATAAATTCCATCCTGCCAATGCACAGAATGTTTTGTAAAACTACCGTACTCACCATATGCTTATAAGCATTGTTGCCAAGGCAACTGTCACTTTACCTGCTAATTAAGCTGTGCCTAAAAGACAGCATACCTGCTGAGAGAGAAGATGGCTTTGTGGGTAAAGCATTGGGCCTGGCAGGCAGGAGACAGAGTTTCCTCCTGCACAGATGTCTTGAGTGACCTTGGGTAAGATATTGAACGTGTTAAATGGTGATAACACTATTTCCTCCTTTCTGCTGTGCATTATCAGGCTTAATTCCTTCTTTATAAAGCTCTTTGTGATCCTTGGATGAAGATGCTTTAGAAATCCAAATTACTGTTGTAACCTTTTAGGAAAATATGCCTCACTAATGCACCAGGAGATTTTATTATACAGCATCCTCAAGGAATACAAATGAACTTGTGAGAGAAAATTGCAGAAACTGTATTTGGGGCATAATTTACTTTTTTTTCCTGAAATGTGGATGATTCATATAGTATAAGGCTTTGAGAAACTCTTCCAACTTGAAATTCATCCTGTACCGATGGCCAAAAAGGGGGCTATGCTGTACTTAAATCCATGTACCATTTATATTTGGCTTCAGACCTGTTAGATTTGAGTCTCAGAAGAACAATAGCATGCTAGGGCTGACAGCTATGTCCTCATAAAGTGGCAGTAACTCTGGGACAGACAGACAGGCGAGCTGATGCATTTCAGAAGATGTAGTTTACCTCTACCTATGCACAACTTAGAATGCAGATCCCAAACTAGGCTTAACAAAGTGGTCACCATCAAAATTTTGCTTAGCACAAACTTCACAGTGTGACCGCAGGGCAGTGAGGCAGATGGTGAAATGTGTGATGTAGATGTGCACAATTAGCAGATTGAAGGGGCCTTGCTCCTGTGCAAACCCTTGCTCCTGTGCATGTTCAGCCATCCAATTGCTGACCCAACCTAGATACTGACTTGTGATACATATGAAAAAAGAAGGTGACCCGTCACAATGCTGTTGTGGTCCATGACTGGGACTCCTAGGCACTAGGACAATAAATATAACAATAAGTAAAATGGGGTCTAGACCAGGCCCTGGAACTTTGTGGGACATCCTCCTCTTAGGCAGTAAGATCACAACTTTGATGAGGTATTTTCTGTGAAACATGAATTCCTTGTAGGTCTCAGACTGGCTCTGGGGCCAACTACTTGAAAAATGCCCTTCTCCGTGGGTGGTGGGTGAAGGCCTAGCTGGGGAAGAAAAGCCCCAGCCCTGCCCCTTCTGCTTGAGGCCCTGTCCCTTCTCCACCTCACAACCTCATGGAGCCAAGCCCAGCCCCCACTCCAAGTTATTTCCCCAGCCCTGAATGCCCAGCTCCCACTCCTAGGGTATGTTTACACTAGCCACCCTAGTTCGAACTAGGGTGGCTAATGTAGTCATTCGAACTTGCAAATGAAGCCGGGATTAAAATATCCGGGTTTATTTGCATGTTAGGCGCCGCCATTTTTAAATGCCCGTAGTTCAAACCCCTGCTCACGTTACTGCGTGGCCTGGTTAGGTAGTTCGAATTAAAGCTCTAATTTGAACTACCGTTACTCTTCATTGCAGGAGGAGTAATGGTAGTTTGAATTAGGATCTTTAATTCGAACTACCTAGCCCGTGCCGCGTGTAGCCGCAGGCAGGGGGTTCGAACTACCGGGCATTTAAAAATGGCGGCGCCCAGGAACATGCAAATAAAACCCGGGATATTTTAATCCCGGGCTTCAATTGCAAGTTCGAATGACTACATTAGCCACCCTAGTTCGAACTAGGGTGGCTAGTGTAGACATACCCCAAGTTACTTCCCCAGCCCTTACTGTCCCCTGCCCCAGTGGGCCACATCTTTCCTGAGTGGCCAGAGAGCCAGGGTGCCATGCCATGGTCTCTTCCCTCGCAGGCATTCAGAGAGCATAGGCAATTTTGGTAAGACAAAACTGTGGCAGCCAGGGCTTCCCACAAGAAATCTGAAATGGACATCACAATGTAACAGCATTACCTCCTTCAGAGCAAATGCAGAATGCCTAACTACAGAAGATACATGGAGTCTCTCCTGGGGGAAAGCGGGCAAAACATCATTCTCTGTCACCAGAAAAAGAGGAGTTAACAGCTGGGGATACCATATGTGACACCTTGTGCTGCTGCCAACTAAACAGCAGCAACAGGCATCTTCTCTCACATCACTCAGACTAAGGGGATGCCTACACAGCACGGGAAGGAATACTAGAGGGGTGAGGTCTTTTAATGGGCATCAGTGTGTCATGCAGTAACTGGCCTTTGTGGATCCTGCTGGTTCATATTAAAAGTTCCCTACTGTATAGGAATGTAGTCTCATCTCAAACAGCACTACACCAATCTGTAGATATGCTCTTAGAAAAACAAATTTCAAATACCAAAAAGGTTGTGACAAGGAGGAGGGAGATAAATTGTTCTCCTTTGCCTATTAGGACAGGACAAGAAGCAATGGGTTTAAATTGCAGCAAAGGAAGGTTAGGTTGGACATTATGAAAAACTTCCTGTCAGGATGGTTAAACACTGGAATAAATAAATTCCCTAGGTAGGTTGTGGAATCTCCATCATTGGAGATATTTAAGAGCAGGTTGGATAGACATCTATCAGGGATGATCTAGACGGTGCTTGGTCCTACCGTGAGGGCAGGGGACTGGACTTGATGATCTCTTGAGGTCCCTTCCAGTTATATGATTCTATGATTTGTGTGAGAGTTGTTTTTCTGGCTGACAGAATTGAGATTGAACCAGAGACCCTTCAGGGATAAAAGCTTGAGCTGCAAAAGTGCCCAGCTAGGGACTGTGACAGTTTGTAGTTTCTGTTGATTTGCACTCCAAGTGCGATTTTTCACTCACTTGTGAATCCACTTTATATTCATTTCACCTAGACCATATTTCCCTAGTGTGGTTAAGAAAATGCACTTAGACACTCTGCCAAGAATGCAGCAAGGATGCCAAATATGCCTGTTTTCTTCAGTGATTAGTGGTTTTCAACCTTTTCCCTGTACCTGGAGCCATTTTCCCTGCATCCTGAGACTCCTCCCTGGCTTTAATATATCACTGTCCATCAGTAGATGGAATCATAGAATCCTAGGGCTGAAAGAGACCTCAGGAGGTCATCGAGTCCAGCCCCCTGCCCAAAGCAGAACCAATCCCAACTAAATCAACCCAGCCAGGGCTTTATCAAGCCGGGTGATTCCACCACCTCCCTAGGTAACCCCTTCCAGTATTTTACCACTCTCCTAGTGAAATAGTTTTTCTTAATATCCAACCTAGACGCCCCCAACATTCTAACTTAAGACCATTGCTCCTTGTTCTGCCATCTGTCATTATTGAGAACAGCCTCTCTCCTTCCTCTTTGGAACCTCCCTTCAGGTAGTTGAAGGCTGCTATCAATCCACCCCCGCTCTTTTCTTCTGCAGACTTAATAAGCCCAAATCCCTTAGCCTCTCCTCTTAGGTCATATGCTCTAACCCCCTAATCATTTTGGTTGCCTTCTGCTGAACCCTCTCTAATGCGTCCACATCCTTTCTATAGTGGGGGGACCCCAGAACAGGATTGAATACTTCAGATGTGGCCTCAAAGAACTTTTCAAAGGAAGTCAGTAACGAGGTCCCCATTTACCGATGTGGAAAAATGATACAAAGAAATGAAGTTACTTGCCCAAGATCACCCAGGAGATCAGTAACAGAGCTAGGGCTACAGCTCAGCAGTTTTGAGTCCCAATCTAGTGTTTTAGCTACTGTTACACAAAGGAAGACCACAAGAGGTGTGTCCCCTATGCCTGTTTGTGACGCCTCTTCTCTGAGCTGAAACCTTGAATTTAAAGAACTGTCTACAAGAAATGTGAAGCTAATAATCAATTTTACCCCTCCAATGGCAAGAGCTTTAATACAAAAATCATCCACATGGAGACCACAAACCAAGACAGAACCCCTTTTGAAACACCACCTTCTGAAATATCCATCCCATTCCTACCCTGCACTATTTTATACATACTTTATTTTGTCCTTGACTTGATTTTTTTTAAAACAACATCTTAATTTTATTTCAGTTCAATAAAAAAGTGCCCTACTCTAAGAGCAATTTTAAAGTGTCTTCTCTTTTGTTCTGATAAGCCAACCACATTAATATGACATTCTGTGTATTATGGAGATTAGGGTACTTTTTCTGAATGTTAGAAATTAAAGTGGTGTCATGCTGTTGACAGAGGCAAATTCCTCATGCTCATGGCTTGGATTTTTCCATAAGCTACCTCCAGGTTATATAATGCTTCTCCACAGTTCATTTCCTCGGATCATTTATACAGCAGAAGTCTTGCCTCTCAAATTCGCACCAACAGAAAGAGAAAAACAGTAGGATAAAATTAAAGTCTATTTCAGAAGGGGGCTGGTTAATGGATTTCTTACTTGATTCTGGCTACCGGAAATCATATGTACATCCCTGTTTTGAAATAAACAATAGTATTCCATTTCCATGGGATGACAAAGGGGGCAAATGACTGAAGTCTACAAAAGCATAAATGATGTAGAAGTGAATAGGAAAGTGTTATTTACCATTAGGGGTCACCAAATTAAATTAATAAGCCACAGGTTTAAAATAAACAAACACAGTTAACCTGTGGAATTCACTGCCAGGGAATGTTGTGAATCATAGAATCATAGAACAGTAGAACTAGAAAGGACCTTGAGAGGTCATCGAGTCCAGTCCCCTGCCCTCACGGGAGGACCAAGCACTGTCTAGACCATCCCTGACAGATATCTATCCGGCCTGCTCTTAAATATCTCCAGAGATAGAGATTCCACAACCTCCCTAGGCAATTTATTTCAGTATTTAACCACCCTGACAGGCAGGAAGTTTTTCCTAAAAAGAAAAAAAAGGCCAAACATATAACTGGATTTAAAAAAAAAGAATTAGCTAAGTTTATGGAGGATAGGTTTGTCAATGACTATTAGCCAAGATGGTGAGGGACACAAGCCCATGCTCTGAGTGTCCCTAAACTTGATTGCCAGAAGCTGGGACCGGACAAGGGATGGATCACACAATAATCACCCTGTTCTGTTTATTCCCTGGGAAGCATCTGGAATTGACCACTGTCAGAAGACATGATCCTGTGCTAGATAGACCATTGATTTCACCTGAATGGATATTCTTATGTATGTTCATCATGTTAGATTATATTTTTATCAGACAGCTACAATATATACCTCGAGCCATGGCATGCAACTGTTAATTCTTTTGGAGTTAATTCTTTCCTTGTTTCTTTCCATTTTGATATGACCTCTTTGATCAATGAATCCTATTGTAAGAGGAACAGAAGCATATTCACTTACAGACTGTTTAACAAAATAGACAAGCACCATCTAAAAGTGATCCTGGCCCCAATAAAGGGAGACTTTAGGAGAAGACTGCTCATGAATATTTGGTTACAGTGCTAAACAAAACAATGGTTAAAATCATACCAGAACCCCTCAAAGTCACTCGTATGGGACAAACTCTGCTTCTACCATCTTAGGTACAGACTGGGCCTAAAAAAGGTGAGATAGGCAGGATCTGGGTGACTCTGCAGAAGGAGTGAATGCTTATATGGCAGAGTTCAGAATAACATAGAGCACATCTAGGTTTTTACATGGACCCCCTAGCCATCACATTCAAGTACCTCACAATTATTAATGAATTTTATCTTCACAACAGCGCTGAGTGAGTGGGAAGTACTTTCATCCCTATTATACAGATGGGGGAATTGAGGTGTGGAGGGACTAAGTGACTTGCACAGGATCACAAAAGGAAATTGTGATAGAGCTGGCAACTGAAAAGCAGTCATGTGAGTCTCAGTATAGTTCTTTACACACTAGGCAATCTTTCTTACCACACATGCAACTCTACACAACAACACAATATAGAGAGTGATTAAACTAAGATTTTCAAAGTTTTCTGAAGTACCTGGATTAGAGTTTTATGAATAACAGATTTTTCAGTTTGTTGGTCATACTGAAAACTAAGGGGGGGGCTGGGGAGGAGTTTCAGATTGATCCAAAGCAACAAACAATTGAATTTTTCAGTGACAAAGAAAGCAAGGGAAATATACCCATTTTCTGTGGGATGAAGTATTTTGTTTTATCTGAGCTGCGATAAACTTTAAAAGTGAAATTGAACTGAATTCCTACATAAAATGTTGCTTCCAACTAAAGAGTCAGAGCAGTTTTCATTTCAAAATTTTCAAAATGAAACATTTAAATAGTTTCTGGATATTTTCCCCCAGAACAATTAGTTTAATTCAACACAAATTCAGAAAATATTTCAGTCCATTTCAATCAGCACTTTTTGTTGGAAAAAGTTTTGGCTGAAAAATTTCACCCAGCTACAACCTGGTTGCCCAAATCCAATTCTTGTGTGTGAGAATAAGGCGACCCAGAACCCTTAGAGAACTTTGATTTCCTCAACCTGAAGGTTTGTCTACACTATAGACTCTACCATGGTACAGCTAGAGTACCACCATGGCGCTGTCATAGTGGAGACACATGTTGAAATGATGGTAGGGGGTTGTCCATCACTGTAGTTAATCCACCTCCTAGAGAGACAGTAGCGAGGTTGACAGAAGAGTTTCAAAGACTGTCTGCTGAACTCTTCTTTCAACCAATGATGTCTATACCCAAGCTGTACATATCTTTCCTGAAATATGTTACCCAGAAATGGACACAATACTCCAGTTCAGGTTTATTCATTGCACAGATGAACAGAAGAGTCTTGAGTCTTGCTTGCAACTCTTCTATGTATACATGCCACAATGATGTTTGCTTTTTCTTGCAACAGTGTTAAACTATTGACTCAGATTTAGTGTTTGTGATCCACTATGACCCCCAAATCCCTTTCTGCAGTATACTTTCCTAGGTAGTCATTTCTCATGTGTATATATATATATATATATACAGGGCTCGACAAACTATAGAATCTACTCGCCCATGGCGAGTAGATTTCAGCCGCACGCCCCGTTCACCGGCGGCGTGCACATGAGCAATGCGGGTCTTGCGCATGAGCAGTACGGGGCTGGCGAGCGGTTTTCGCTGCCGTTTGTCAAGCCCTGTATGTGTGTGTATATATATATATATATATATATATATATATATATATATATATATATATAAACTCATTGTTCCTTCCCACGTGAAGTACTTTGCATTTGTCCTTACTGACTTCATCCTACTTACTTCAGACCATTTCCCCAGCTTTTCCAGATCATTTTGAATTTTCATCTTACTTTGCTATAAAGATCACACACATCTGGGAAGCATGTCAAACAGAATAGTTTAGTTCTGCACGTATTCACCAGCAAACATCTATGTGCATTCAAAGAGTTCAGTACATTTACTCATCAAGAATTTCTGGACATTCAAAAGGAGTCTCAACCCAAGACTTGTGAATTCAACTGATTGTCCTTCCTTTGAAAAAGAGTCATGAGCAACTGGTGCTACTTCTGACCGAAACTGCCCACACCTCATTCAGAAAAGCAATCTTCCTTTCCTCCATCAAATACACAATAGCCTGACCAACCTTAGGACACCTTACAGCATGCATACTTTCAGTGGGAGTGGGTACAATTTGACAAAGCTAGGTGATCCTGTTTTCAGTTGCTTATCATAGAAAATGAGGGACGACCTTAATAACAGACAGTTAAATCAGTCTTGTCTGAAATACTTGCAATTACATGTTCAGATAATAATATAAACGTGAAGTATATAGCATATTTAAAAGAGATCCAGGCTTATAAGGAAGAATTTCCAGCTATGATTTTACAAATTGCAGGCCCAGGCAACACATTTTAAGAATTATTTTCTCTCATCCGGGGCAAACCTGAGCTGGCAATATTTTTGAAAAATGCAATAAGAATTTGAGGGGAGATTCTCATAGATATTTCATTTTGAATCATGAGATAATAATATTACAAGAGAATGCCTTTGAATTTGAAAATATGTAGATTTATAGTCAGAGTAACCCATTTTTTAGAATAATATGTCATTTCCAAGAATTTTAAAGAGCATGCTTTTTGCATAAGGCCTCGCAGTTTTTTTTTAATGTTCAATAAGCTCTTGCTTGCTGAATAACTGCACCAGTTAATAGTCACGCAGTCTGAAGAAGGCATAGTAAAATGCTTTTCTTAAAATAAACTACTGTCTGGAAACATCTTCAACATTACTTTGGAACTACTGCATACAGAAATGAATGCAATATTCATTGCATTGAGTCTGATTGTTACCAAGACCTGAAGTGGATGGGGTATTCTTGTATGTGTAGTCTGGAAAGGGATTTTATCCTTCAAAAAAGAGTCTGTGACTTTCATACCTTAATTGGAAGTTGATGGGAGTTCTCTCACATCTAGGCTTTTGTACTCTACCCAGAACCACAGTTACAGAGAAATAGCAACCAGAATGGGCCACTGGTAACCATGGGCGCTGGGTAAATGCTCCACTGGGGAAAGCAAACCCCAATCCCAACTCTTCCACCTGAGACCCCGCCCCTTCTGCAACCTCCCCCCGTGGAGCCAAGCCCAGCCCCCACCCCAGGTTTCTGCGCCCAACCCCATGAACATCCTGAGACCTCTTAGTCTCACCATCCCAGCCAGTGGTGTGGCCCCAGGACTCTGGACTGGCCAAAGAGCTGGGTAGCCGTGCTGCAGCCCCAGCATTCTACAGAAGTAGGAGAGCCAGGTGGTTGTGTCACGGCCCCAGCCCTCCTGGGTGGTGGGAGTGGGCAGTTTTAGGAAGGCAAATGCCTTTCCTTGCCTACATTACCTGCCACTCACGCTGGAAACTTTCTCCTTGTTTCCACATAACAGGACTATGCATATTTTTCTTGCCTTCACTTCTTACCTCCAAGTTGTTTTTGTTACGGCATCAGAGTAGCTAAGCTATACTCTGACCTTGCAAAGAGAACAGCACAGGCATGCTCCTTCAACAAGGCAGATCTCTGCTGAACACTATACTTAACAGTTATGAGATAATCTACCTAGAGATAAAGTTTCTCACTCACCCCGGACAGTTAGGATTTGTCTACATCTGGAGGTTGGGGTTTGATTCCCTGCTCCAGGAGACATCCCTATATCAGCTTTGAATGAATTATGACACTTAAAAAGACTAAGTAGCTGTGACATTGCATGCAGTGGGTAAGGCTAGACACGCTGGCTATGTCTACACTACAGGGTTTTTGCGCAAAAACAGCCATTTTTGTGCAAAACCCCACGGAGCGTCCACACCTCAAACGCGTTTTTGCACAAGAAAATGTACAGTAGAACGGCAGAACAGAGGGCTTTTTGCGGTGTAGGTATACATCTTTTTATGAGGAATAACTCCTTTTTGCGCAAGAGTTCTTGCGCAAAAACGTGTGTGTGAATTCTCAGCAGGGGTTTCTTGAGCAAAAAGAGCCTATCAGAAAAAGCAGAGGTGCTTTGATGGCCATTCTGTGCATGGCAATCAGAACTTTTTTGTGCAAGAGCGTCCATGCAGTGTGGACACACTTTTGCACAAGAAGTTTTTGCGGAAGAGCTCTTCCACAAAAAGCTTCTTGCGCAAAAACCCTGCAGTGTAGACAAAGCCTATGAGTATGAAACTAGGGTAACGGATGAGTATGTACTCTGAGATGCTAGTCCATCCCACCATTTCCACAGCCATAGCTAAATTCTGTTTTCAATGTGCTAGCTCAATCCGAGTGAGCACAATCATGTCTCCTGAAGGTAGGGAATCACACCGCCAGCTCAAAGTGTAGACCTATCCTTAGTGTTTGTCTTATGCCTAGGTTTTCTGGGTACAATTTTCAAAAGCATCTAAGGACCACATTTTTAAAGCTATTTAGATACCTCCAGGTGTGAATAGGAGCAGAGGTGTTGGAACCACTTGCTTAGACCTACTCAACCAACCTGTAAACCTCATATATGACTGACACCACCTTAACACAGCACCACTAGTCCCAGCACCGTTGAATAGGAGACTCATGGGACTTTCAAAAATACTGAGGCACCTCGCTTCATGAAAGGTACGAAAATACCTTTACACGTCTGCCCCTAATTGGTTTAGGGGACGACATTTCATTTTCAAACGTGACTCCACTGATTCCAATATCAAATATTTTAAAAGCGCATCCTGCCAACTGTAACTGCAGCTGTTCTCATTAGCTATATACATGTCTAATCCTTTTCACAATCCTGCTAAGCTCCTGGAGGCCTCAATTAAATCTCATGGCAATGAGTTTAGCTGGCTATTTCCACAGTCTGTAAACAACAAAAGAAACCTATTTGCTTTATTGATTTTAAATTTACTGCCTTACACATTCAGCGTACCTCTGCGACAGAATGTTCCCTTGTCCCCACCCTATGCTCTGTTGTAACAGCTTTTGTACAAAGAATGGCTAGTCAGGTATCATTTGAAAACTCATAATTGGCTGGTCAGTGTCGCCCTGTTGAAATATGTGTGGCAACATTGTGTGAGAGGTTATAAAATTTCCCTGTATGATGATACTAAAGCATGTTCCAAACACCTCAGCTGAACCCAAGACGAAGTTAACAAACAGGTCTGTCCTAAAAAAGGAATATGTGCTCTGCTTACTTTGCATGGAAGCTGAAAACAGAGTCAATAATCAGGAAAGAGAAACAAAGGACATTCAAACAGGGGGACAAAACCAGCAGGGAACATCCTTCCCCACAGACCCTTTGGCCATGTTTACATTATATTTCTAACAGCACAACTGATGTGGCTCAGGGGTGTGAAAAAACACATCTTTGAGCAATGTAAGTTTCAGCGTCATAAAGGGCAGTGGGCACTATGCTATGTCAACAGGAGAGCTCTTTCCTGTCAGAACAGAGTGGCTACAGGACAGATTTTACAGCAGCACAGCTATACTGATATCGCTGTGCCACTGCAAGATCTCCAGTGCAGACACGGCATTTATCTCTTGACTGTCAGCTGGAAACATTGTCAAGAGGGATCCTTGTAATCCAGACAGAGTTCTCTGTCATTGACACATACTGAGGACATGCACCTTGACCCAATTCCTAGGGCTTAAGGTGCAACCCTATTAATTTAAACACCCTCATCTAATTCCTAGGGCTCAGGGCGTAACTTCCGGTGGGGCTGCAGGATGTTTTACCATGGAAAGAGCCTTACACAGTAATATCCTTACTCTCTATTTGTTGACCATTACCCACCAAGCTGGATACACATGCTAAGCACACAGTGTCATGCTCACCAACCCTGATGAAGGCAGGAAAACTTCCCCTGTTGGCCAAACAAGGTCAGTCTCTCTGGATCTATCTGGTTGTTGTACATCACAATTGTGCACAGGAATTCTAGCAGCTCTGGTCTTAGGCTGGGTCTTGGAGGTGAATTCTTCAAGGTCTTTTCATCTACTTCTCCTTCCCCTTCCCTTAGTTAGAGCGGCGAGGAGTCCTGTGGCTCCTTATAGACTAACCGAAGTGTTGGAGCATAAGCTTTCGTGGGCAAAGACCCACTTTGTCAGATGCATGTAGTGGAAATTTCCAGAGGCAGGTATAAATATGCAGGCCAGAATCAGGCTAGAGATGACGAGGTGGATCCAATCAGGGAGGATGAGGCCCACTTCCCTTAGTTAGAAACCCATCTAGATTGCTGGGCCCAATGGGTAGTGATCAATGGCTCGATGTCTGGCTGGCGGTCAGTTTCTAGGATCGGTGTTCTAGGGCCGGTTTTGTACAACATCTTTATCGATGATCTGGATGAGGGGACAGATTGCACCCTCAGCAAGTTTGCAGATGACACTAAGCTGGGGGAGAGGTAGATACACTGGAGGGTAGGGATGGGGTCCAGAGTGACTTAGACAAATTGGAGGATTGGGCCAAAAGAAATAAGATGAGGTTCAACAAATGCAGAGTCCTGCACTTGTGAGGGAAGAATGTCAATCATTATTACAGGCTGGGGACCGATTGGCTAAGTAGCAGTTCAGTAGAAAAGGGCCTGGGGATTACAGTGGATGAGAAGTTTATTTCTTTTTATTATTTGTTTATTTAATTAAATATTTTTACCATGCTTCTCTATTTAAAATATTCGAGGCGGCTTACAAACATTTTTTAAACACAATACAAGTATATATATAAATTTAAAATACGCAATCCCAGAGGGACATAAAACCTGATAAAAACATATAGAGAAGAGTAACATACACATACAGACTCAAACATTAATAAAAGCACGAGTAAAAATGGTGGCTTTAGCCTGACGCTGAAACAATGCTAGCGTTGGTGCCATGTGACTATCCTGAGGAAAAGAATTCCACAGCCTGGGAGCAAAAGCTGAGAAGGCCCTGTTCCACATAGATGTTAACCTTATCTCCACAACTGGGGGAACAGGAAGCAAAGCCTCCACAGCTGACCTCAATCCCTGGGCAAGTTCATATGGAAGAAGACGGTCCTTCAGATACCCCAGACCCAACCCATTTAAGGATTTATAGGTCATAAATAAAACCTTAAATTGTGCCTGGAAACATATCAGAAGCCAGTGCACCTGCTGAAGCACTGGCATAATGTGCTCCGTATAACGAGTATTAGTTAAGACTCGAGCAGCCACATTCTGAACCAGCTGAAGTTTCCGAAGGCTCTTTAGAGGCAGCCCCACGTAAAGCGCATTACAATAATCCAGTCTAGATGTAACAAGAGCATGGATCACTGTGGCCAAGTCATGCCTGTTCAGGAAGGGTCGCAGCTGGCGGATCAGACGAAGCTGCCCAAAAGCACTCCTGGCCACCGAAGGAATCTGGTTTTCAAATGTTAAAAAAGGGTCCAGGAAGACTCCCAAGCTGCGTACCTGTTCCTTCAGGGGAAGAGTAATCCCATCTAGAACAGGAGCCATGCCACATTCCCGAACAGATGGCTTTCTGATCTACAGGAGGATATGTTGGATAAGTTGGATATGAGTCAACAGTATGCCCTTGTAGCAAGAGGGCTAATGTCATATTAGGGTGCATTAGAAGGAGCATTTCCAACAGATCTAGAGAAGTTATTATTCCCCTTTATTTAGCACTGGTGAGGCCACATCTGGAATATTGCATCCAGTTCTGGACCCCCCCACTATAGAAAGGATGTGGACGCATTGGAGAGGGTCCAGCGGAGGGCAACCAAAATGATTAGGGGGCTGGCGCACATGACCTACGAGGAGAAGCTGAAGAATTAGGGCTTATTTAGTCTGCAGAAGAGAAGAGTGAGGGGGGATTTGGTAGCAGCCTTCAACTTCCTGAAGGGAGGTTCCAAAGAGGATGGCAAGAGGCTGTTCTCGGTAGTGACGGATGGCAGAACAAGGAGCAATGGGCTCAAGTTACAGTGGGGAAAGTCTAGGTTGGATATTAGGAAAAACTATTTCCCTAGGAGGGTGGTGAAGCACTGGAATGGGTTACCTCCGGAAGTGGTGAAATCTCCATTCCTAGAGGTTTTAAGTCCCAGCTTGAGAGAGCCCTTGCTGGGATGATTTAGTTGGGGTTGGTCCTGCTTTGGGCAGTGGCCTGGACTCGACGACCTCCTGAGGTCTCTTCTAGCCCTAGGATTCTATGATCCTTTCCTTTCCTTTCCTGCTGGTCTCCTTCTTGGACCCCAGTTTATATAGTGAAACTTGAGTCCTGCATAGCTACTCCTTAACCAATTATTTTAGTATAATTTCACTAACCAATCATAACATACTGCAACAGAATTACCTAACCAATCATACCTCACCTCTTTAGTTGATTTACACCTATGAAAATTAATTATACAGCAGACAGAAACAATTAAAAACCAGACAGAGAACACACAGACAAACAATAGGAAAGTGAGGACCATAATAATCATAAAATGATTCCACAACCTCAACTATTGATAAACAGTTTCTTGCCAGGTGAAATGCTGTGAAACTAATTTTTCTCTATCCGTCTTGAGATTTGTTTCTTTATCTAGTGACAGCGGGTGCCATTAGGACAGGATCTCCTTCTAACAGCCTGGTGTAACACACTTTTAATGCAATTTAGATGGAATGTGAGTATGTGACTCCAAGCTTTACAGCTAATGGCTGCTGCTCTTCAATCTGGCAGCAGAGGAAGGCTTTAGACCTACCGGTATGGCTACAGGCCTTCCAATATAGCTATCAGAAAACCATATTATTACATCATGGCTACAGGAAAAGGAACGCCAAACACACCTTGACCCACCCCAATATTCCTCATCATTCTCACAGTACCTGAAGTGACAAAGGAAGCACTAGTTGGATTCTGGAAGAAAAGGTGCTGACTTAACAAGATTGCTCAGTGAGATTGCTGAAAGCATCTGTTGAGGAAACGTAACTTGGAATCAACATAGTTTGTTATATTAGGCACCAGTTAGTTGTATTTTTTCTGGTAACCATTTCTGACATTGATGTTTTATTACTTCTACTCACTTCAAATGTATCTCTTTGTAGCTCATAAAGTACTGTTAATGTTTTATCTAATCCAGTGTTTTAAACTGAAATGTTGGGAAACTCCATTTGGGATGGCAAGTTCTATGACAATTATTTCTGTTAATGAAATAACAGACATTAAATAAACACATATTGTCCAGAAGAGGGCTGGCCAATAAAGGACGTGCATTTCTTGGGGAAATGCTAAGACTAGGAGTGTGTTGGGATCACCCTGCAATACAACCAAGGCTGGTGAGAGGCAGAGTGTGACCCAAGATGGCTGGCAGGCTGCAGATACGCATTAACACTGCATGCTGGAAGGCGATCTTGAACAGCCGAGGTAGGAACTCCTTCCGTAAGTCATCATAAGGTACCTCAGGCTTCAGAGGAAGGGTGACACAACTGCTCATTAGTGTGGATTGTACCCTGGAATGTCACATCCTCCCTTTGTCCTTTAACTGTGAGAGCAGGAAACTAGGTGTAATGTACTTTCATTGTATCATTTCATTCAGTACTTTCCATACCTATGTAACATCCTATCTCACTGTACTTTTTAGTCTCTCCTTATAATGTAGACTTTCCAAGCCTCTTAGCATGTCCTTCACCCTTCTCTAGACCTCATTATTTCCACTATATATAATCTGAGATAGGATGACTAGAAATGAACACTATTATTTGAGGGTGTATCTTCAATGTATATAATGTCATTACATTCTCGGTGTCATTTTTATCTTATTATTTGTACAACATAATATGTTGTTTGCTTTTTTGGTTTCAGCCACTTACTAAGCGATGACTTTCACTGTTGTTCAGTCACACCTAGCTTCTGAGAGATTCTAATTAATCTAGAACCCAGCAGTGCTTGTGATTCCAGTAATAACTTCTAATGTATGTTGCCATGTACTGATCAACGAATTCCTGTCTGCCACCCTGCTGCCCATTCATTTAGCATTGTCTTTAAAAAAAAAATACACTCTAACTCAACCACAAGGGCTTGAGGGGGGGGAATTACTGTGTGCAATCTTTTGCCCTATATTTTGGAGGCACTCAAACTCGGATCCATTCAGTCTTTCAAATATATCTTTTAGGTCCTTCAGAAAAACTTCTCACTCTTTTCTGGTCTTAACTATCCTAAACAATTCAGTGACATCTTCAAATTGTGCTATTTCACTGTCTTAAGGCTGATAAATAATAGGCACTTTACTCTTCTTAAGAAATATATCTCTACAGCATTCCAGTGTTTTAATGATTGCTGATTTTCCACTGTGGCCTTTTTAAAAGAGTGCTGATTGAGATTAGGCACATTACTGCAGTGGCTGCTTCTCCTGTGGCAATGGGTATGAGCTCTGTTCTCTTCTTTTGCTCATCTTAGCAATGAAATACCCCATAGCACATAAAGTCAGATTTAAAGGAAGAGATTGTATTGGCTTTAGTATCCAGAATTGCTTTAGGGAACATGTGCCTACCTCACCTGCATCTGAACTTACTCTGAATGACTCAAAAGGACAAAGATATGAGAGATATGTGGTTGTTTTGCTATCCTTGTCTCAGTAAGTTTCTTGTCTCTCCTCTGTCTATCTCTATCGGTATTCACAAATCCAGCTTGTTCTTCCTATTATGTCAACACTGACATATACAAAATACTGTTAGGTTAAACATCTTTAGTCCAGCATCCTCAGGATCTGACTGGTGCCAAACCAGAGAATTTGCCGGACCATGGGAGGTCAATATTGTCTAGCAGCATTACCAACACTTCCACTGCTGATTGGGCTCTTAGAAGACATTTAGGGGTAAATAAGAGCTTAAGTAACAGCACAGAACACTGAGAGCCAGGACTGGTGACTGTCAACAAATTTTATGGGACCACGGGAAACTTGGCAACATCCATGATCAGTGGACATCCTGCTAACTAAAATCATGCCAGACCACAGACATTGCCAGACCAGAGAGTGCCAGACTAGAGAGATTCGACCTATACTCAGAAAAAGTCTGTACATATTCCTTCTATTCAGACAAAATCAAAGTTGTGTCTCCCACTTCCTGTTTCTTCAGTAGCAACTGAGAGCCTGGCTCTGGCTGCGAGCCAAAGACTGGAATACCAAACAGTATCTGATGCAATGAAAGACTATGCATATCTGCATCTTTGCCTTCCAAGTGTTCATGGGAGAAAATCTACTGGGTATATTGGGAACTAAACATCAATATGACAAATGAACCAAACACCTATGCTACATCTAGACTGCAAGCCTCTTTTGAAAAAGAGCGTTTAGATTGCTTTACGCAGATTGAAAAATCGATCCGCTTTTTCAAAAAAGAGCATCCAGACTGCTTGATGCTCTTTTGACAAAAAAGGTACCCGAAACTACTTCTGGCAGGGCATGGGGGCAGCCTTTAGTTCCCGGTGCTGCTGCATGCCCTTTGCAGAGACGTGTACTTAAAGGGATCCCCCTGGACAGCCGTTGCTCTGCTCCTGCTTCTGGCTTGCCTACCTCCTAGAGGGAAAGCAAAGCTGCTGCAGTGCTTGCTCTGGTTGCCCTGCTTTCTTGGACACCACAACAGTTTATTTTCTGGGTTTTTTTTTTTCTGCTTTTCACTGTGTTTTTGGCCATGGAGTCTGAGCTGCCCCTGGGCAGGCGATGGCCCCATGCTGCCATACTGCAGCTTCTGATGCATCTTCATTACTCTGTCATGAATCTCCTGCCCCATGTGGACCCAGACCAGACCTTCAAGACCTTTGTCCAGGATGCAGGAGCTCTGTCCCTGCCCTCAAACTTTTTTGGGGACAGGCGGATTTGGAGGCACGAGACGAGTTCGGACTGGTGGGACCAGCTCGTCATGGAGCTCTGGGATGACAACCAGTGGCTCCGCAACTTCCAGATGCAGAAGGCCACATTCCAGGAGCTGTGTGCCTGGCTCGCCCCTGCTCTGGAACACCAGGGCACCCACCTGTGGCCCGCCATCCCCTCTGCAGAAGCAGGTCTCAATCGCCCTTTGAAAGCTGGCCACCCCCGACAGCTACCGCTCTGTGGGATACCAATTTTGCATGGGGAGGTCTACTGTCGGGGCCATTTTGATGGCGGTAAGTCACTTTTGGGGGACAGGCCCTGCTGAGTGTGGGGGTTGAGAAAGGGGGACTGCCAGGCAAGGGCAAGAGGGAGTGGGGGATGGAGTAGCACTTGGAGGCGGCTCCTCGGCCAGCCCTGCGTTGATGTGGGGGAGGAGTGCATCCTGACAAGGAGAGGGGTGGGTTGTGGGGGGGGGGGAGGGTTCTCCTCCCAAGCTCTTAGGTAACCTGTCTAACTCCCTGGTTTCTGTCTGTCTATTTGTCTCTTGCTGCAGGTGATGAGGGACATAAATGTGGAGCTGCTGAAGAGGCTAGACTGTCTTGGGGATCTGGACAACATCATTGCCGGGTTTGCTGCCCTTGGCTTCCTGAACTGCGGAGGAGCCCTTGATGGGACACACACCCCAATCTGTGCACCACCCCATCGAGCAACCCAATTTATAAACAGGAAGGGCTACTATTCCATGGTGCTGCAGGCCCTGGTCGACCACCGGGGACATTTTATGGACATTTGTGTCGGGTGGTTGGGGTGGGCACATGATGCCCTCATATTCCGCAACTCCTACCTGTACTGCAGGTTGCAGGCAGGAACATTTTTCCCACAGCAGTACCTCACGCTCGGGGACATGCAGATGCCGGTGTGCATAGTGGCCGACGCGGCCTACCCCCTGATGCCGTGGCTCATGAAGCCCTACACCGGCCACATGGATGCAAGCATGGAGCTTTTCAACACACATCTTCAACACCAGGCTCTCATCCAGGTGGAATGCGCATTTGGATGTCTGAAAGGGAGGTTCCATTGCCTCCTCACACGGCTGGAGATGGGCAAACGCAACATCCCAGAGGTGGTGGCCACATGTTGTGCCCTCCATAACCTGGTGGAGAAGAAAGGGGAGGCCTTCCTGCCGGGGCGGGGGACAGGTGCTGATGGAGAGGAGAGGCCATTTGAGCAGCCCTGGATGGCTGCCATCCGCCAGGCTCACCAGGCTGGTGTCCGAATCCGAGAGGCCCTGAGGGAGAGATTCTCAGAAGGAGCCCACTGACTCTCCCCAGGGCCTCCCCCATGGGGGGTTTGGCCTGGCCCACCCCTACCTTTCCCTCCACAACCCTCACTCTCTTCCCATAAAAATACATGCACACCTGGTTTTCTTTGTAAACACACATTGGTTTTTTATTAGAAACACTAGCAGTACAGAAAATGTGCTAACTGTGTATAAACCACCTTTCTCTTGTTACTGTTCAACTGTTTATAAACCAAGTAAATCTGTCACTCAAAAATAAAGATTTTGTTACATAACTGAAATGACCTTTAACTGGGGTGGTAGAGGACTGGAGTGGGGAGAGGGCTCAAGTAGGCCGCTGCTTCCCCTGATAGCAGGGTCCTGCCACCTTCCTACATCCTGGCACCACCATGGCCTTGGGCTTGGGTGGAGCGAGAGCCAGTCCTGGCCTGGGCAGGAGGGGGGGGGCACTGTTGGGCCTGTGAGGGCTCGGGAGCAGGAGGGGCTGGAGGGGAGAAGGGGGGCTGGGAGAGAAGGGGCCTGGCATGCAGGAGAAGCGGTGCCTGTGACAGGGGCAGGCAAGGCTAGGACCTCCCGCATAGTGGCACAGATGGAAGTGCGGTGTTAAACTAGCTCATCCAGCAGCCTTGTGAGCCAGTCGGCCTCTGCCTGTGTCCTCTGCTGGAGGGTCCTGTTCAGGTCCTTCAGGGCCACTACGTGCTCCCTCAGCAGGTCTGTGTAGACACGCCAGTGCCTGCGGGTGCCACAGGTCCAGAATGGTGGTGGGGTGGATGTGGGGCTCCCCTGTTGGGTAGAGGGTCTGGATGTGGAGGAAAAGAGGAGGATAAATCAATGTCTGTGTGCACCCCTGCTGTCCCCGAGGGTATGCCGTGGCTGTCAGGGGCTCTCCTTTGGACAGGAGACTCAGGGGTGTTACACACGTGACACCGCATGTGAGTTGGGCAGCGGCCTGACAGCATCACAGGGGCCCCACAGTGGCAATGGGACTAGATGGCTCCCCACACTGCCAACCTGCCCGTGTGTGATGACCCCTCAAAGAACTCACCTGATGATCCCTCCCTGATGTCCACGGACACCTGGGAGGCCTCTGGGGTCTGGAGGACCAGCTCCTGGGACAGGGTCCCTGCTGCCTCCTCTTCCTCCTCCTCCTCCTGGTGCAGCTCTCCCACCTCTCCTGCCTGGTTGTCCTCCCTCAGGGGTCGATCCATGATGTGGTGGGGTAACCTGGACTCTACCACACACAGTGGAGTCTGGGCTTCCCCACCGCCCAGGATGTGCTCTAACTCCTGGTAGTAAGGCAGCTCTGTGGGGCTGCCCCCGAGCGGGAGCTCTGGTCCCAGGACCTGGCATATCCCTGCCACAGCTCTTTCACCTTGGCCCTCACTTGGTCCATGGTGCGGGGGTGATGCCCTTTCTTGCTCAGTCCCTGGGCCATGCACCCATAGATGTCCGCATTCCTGCAGCGTGACTGCAGGGCCTGCAGGGCTTCTTCCCAGGACCAGAGCTCCAGGAGGTTTTTAATTTCTGGCTCTGACCAGGCTGGTGCCCGTCTTTTGGTGCCCCTGGGTGGGCTCTACTCACTGTCCGAAGAAGGGCCAGGGGGGCCTTGAGGATGGGACATGGCTAGCACGGCTGGCTCGGGTACTCTGGCTGGCTTCCTGACAGCAATGCTTGTCTGGGTGCCTGTGCCTTTAAGAGGCTGCAGACAGGAACCATAGAGGTGCTCAGCATGTAAAGGATGGACTGTCCACCAGGGCTTCTTCCTGGAGGCCTTTTTTTTTTTCGAAAGAACAGGCTCCCCACATCCACACACACCTTTTTTCGACAGATCTCTGTCAAAAAAGGCGTTATTCCTCGTAAAACGAGGTTTACCGCTGTCAAGAAAACCGCCGCGTTCTTTCGATTTACTGTCGACAGAACATGGTGGCAGTCTAGATACAGGTACACTTTTTTCACAAAAACCCTGTAGTCTAGACACACCCCTACAGACATAGAAAGAGGAAATTGCAATTGTGATGCCGTTACAGGAAATAAGGTGACCACATTTACACTAATGTATCATAACTGATGTATAACCACCGTTGCACAGTTCTGGTAAATCCGGTACAAAGTTTATCATGTAAGGCATTATTGGAAAGGTTATATTCTGCTAAAGGTAATTATTGGTTTATATGCATTCATTGTGTTCAAAGTTATTAAACTTTGCTATGCATTTGCATCTCAAACTTGTTGTGCTTCTGGCTAACACCCAATGCTAGACATCCTGCCTGATGACCTAGTAAGGACAATCAAGTCTTCCAATAACCCTTTCCAAAGTCTCTTCAGGCAACAGGTAGGTAGTGAATGCCTCATGACTCAGCAAGGAACAAAAGATCCAGGACTCCATGTTTGTGCCAGTAATTTTCCATGCACCTAGATTAAGAAATATAGCTAGCAGACTGTGACATAGTCCAGAAATAAGGAGCAGGAATGAAGACAATCTTTTCTAACAAAGGACTGATGACTCCCAATCCTTTTGGGTGATCAGGAGAGACTTATTTTAAGCTACAGATTTTGTATCATAGCTATTACTCTCATATACAAACTCTGGAATTAACTGTAATGTATATAATTAATTTAAACCTCCTAATAACTCTCCTCCTTTAAATATATATTAGTAAATCTCAGTTTTTAGCTACAAAAGGATTAACTATCAGCATGATTTTGGGCTAAGATCTGAAGTATATTTTGACCTGGGGGGTGTCTTTGGAACTGGAAGAACATAATATACGTGATTCTTCGTTTCAATGATCATTTATCACAGAAGTTGGGTTTGCCTGGGTGGTACATTAGGAGTTAAGGTGCCTGAAGGAGTCAGTCTATGGCTTCATAATAGTTAACATAATATGTAGGAAATATACATTTTTACTAGCTTGGTGAAATACTATGATAAAGTATACCATCAGTTTGAGGCACATGCTCTGCATGGCACTCTGACCTACACAGTGTCTCACTCCGGGCAGTGACCACATCAGAAATACACTGTGCCTAAGATAGCATTTATTGTTCAGGATTCTTGGTGATTCAGGAAGGTCAATTGATGCTATTGTGCTGTAGGATATGAATATGCACAGTGATTTTTCCCTCTGCATCTTCAACAGTTGCATGGAACTTGGTTGTTTTACAATTGCAAAGGACTGTTGGGGAGACAGATATATGAAAGAGTAAAGATAAAAAATAATTGGTTATTGGGCCAGATGCTCTTCTGGTGTAAATCAGCATAGCTTTATGCCAGCCAGTGGTATACATGTATGTTTTTCCTTTGTGTAAACAAGTTAATATTGACTAAGTTTTTCAAAAAAGCATTTAAAGGGATTCAAGTGCCCAGCTCACAATGACTTTCAATGGAAAATGCATATTTATCTCACCTAGGCCCTTTTGCAACCACCCTGTCTTGTTTTTGCCCCTCACTTCATCCTCACATTTCTCTGCTCTCATTCTCTCTATCTCTTTTTCCACTGGAAACAAGAAGGAAAACCAGAATTATGTGATCAGCCAGCTCTCTGCAGACCACCACTCAGGGTACATCTACACAGCAAGGCTAAACTCAAAATTAGCTATGCAACTTGAGCTACTCCAATTGCGTAGCTTAAGGCAAAACAGCTTATTTCAAAATTGAGCATGTCTACACAGCAGTAATTTTGAAATAGTGCACTCTTACTCCAGTGCCCCTTACTCCTCATACAATGAGGTTTACAGACGTCGGAGTAAAAAGCCTGTCATTTCGAATGTATTTGGAAAGAATGGATTTGCTATGTAGACACGCAATATGTTATTTCAGAATAACAGGTGTTATTCCGAAGTAACACTGCTAGGTAGATGTACCCTCAATGCTTTAGACTGCCACTTCTTTTTAGAAAAAGGTATGCAAATTGTGCTCTGCAATTTGCGTACCTTTTTCCGATTCTTTTTTCAGAAGAGACTTTTCTGAAATTTGGCCCATCTACACTGGGTCAAATTTCAGAAAAAACCTCCTCATTTGAAAGAGCCCTTCTTCCTCATAAAATAAAGGGCTTCCGAAAAAGCACGTCTGCTCTTCTGAAAAGAAGTTTTGGAAGAGCAGATGTGTTCCCTTGATGCGGCAGAGTTGTTCTGGGATACCTCCGGTATTCCAGAAAAACTCCGTAGTCCAGACATAGCCAATATCCCACCCATTACAGATTGGGAACTGCTGCCAGATGTGAAGCCACCAGGACAAACAGCTTCATACTTGCACTCCATATTGTACAAACAAAGACCGAAATAACCTCTGGATAAATGGAGCCAAATCTCCAAACTCAAGAACTGAAATAGAGCCTTGCTCCTAAGAATTGTGAGTATGTACAGGGAAAACCTGGGAATGACTCTCTGCCCACAACATGCCTTTCTAAGCTATTCAGGTAGTCCATGACCAACTAGCTGCTGCTTGGTTTGCAATATGTTAACTAACATTCCCCACTACTCCTCAATGAGAAAGATCTGGTCCTTGCTCTATGCAAACCCATTAGCCAGGATCCCAGCATGCCCATATTCAGCCCTGCAAAATGTGCTCTTCTGTGACAGGAGGGGCTTATCTTGAGTGGCTCCAGGTCAGCGGTGCAACAGGGGTGCTAAGGCAGCTTTCTGCCTGTCTTGGCAATGCAGACTATGTTGCACCTCGGAAGCAAACAGCAGCAGGTTCCCAGGCAATGGGAGTGTGGAGCTAGTGCTCAGGGCAGGGGCAGTGTGCGGAGCCCTGTGCGCGATCTCTTCCGTCCACCTAGGAGCCAGGCTTGTTGCTGGCCACTTCTGGGGCACAGCACAGCCTGCAGTGCCAGGAGAGGCAGGTAGCTTGTCTTAGCTTAACCCACACATCTAGTGTGGTTCACTGCCCCATGTAGTGGCACTTAGACCACTTACAGCCAGAGATAAGCACAAGGGAGCTCTACAGCCTAAACTGAGAGCCAGTTGGCTTTATAGTTCAAGCTGTAGAGGCTCCTACACTAAGCTCCAGAAGTCCCATTTTGAATCTGCTTCATCGTCATCATCAACAACCATGGGGTCAATGCCCGTTGGTGTCTGATGCCTCCCTCACTATTTCCTTCCATCTTTCCCTGTCCAGTGCAGAGTGGCTTAGTTTCTGTAGACTAGCTCCGCACCAATCTACTATATCATCTACCTATTCTCTGTGGGGTCTGCCTCTCCTATTCGGACCATCCATTATGCCAAATACCAGGGTCTTGGATCTGCTTGGTGGTGGTTATATTCGCACTTTCACTGATCACTCTGCAGCAAGGAGACCCAGTGCCTGACATGCCATGACCCAGTACTGGGTTACAACCCCTAGTTTGAAAACCAGTGCACTGCACTATTTAAAATCTTTATCAGTGATCTGACAGACATCATAAAAACCATTACTGATAAAGTTTGCAAATGACACCAAACTTGGTGGAGTGGTAAATAATGCATATTCAGAGTCATCTTGATTGCATGTTAAATTGGGTTCAGGCAAATGGTATATGTTTCAAGATGGCTACATGCAAATGTACACATCTTGGGACAAAAACTCTACCGCGGGTAGCATTGGCTCTAAAGAAAATGTGGGTGTTGTAGTGGATAGTCACAACAGCTCCCAAGGTAACGCTGTGGCCAAATGTATATGTAACCCAGAGGCTCCGAGATCACTAGGAGGACTGAAACCTGCTTTACAGCCTTAGCTAAGAGGCATCTGGCTTTTAGCTCCAAAGGTCCCATGTTCAATCCTATCTGCCAACAACCTGGGTCCACCGGTGTTACACATAAACGGGTATCTCATTTAGGAGGAGAGAGGTTATTTTTACTTCTACATTTGTCACTGATGCAACTACTGCTGGAATACTGTGTCCAGTTCTGCTGTCCACATGTCAACAGGGATATTGATAAACTGGAGAATGTTAAGAGAGTGACTGAAGGATTAGAATGCAAGGGGAGTGTATAGGCTCTTCCATTTAGGATAGAAAGGTATATCCAGTGGCTGGAAGTGGAAGCTAGACAAATGCAGACTGGAAATACATTTTGAACAGTGAGAGTAATTAACCATGGGAACCATTTACCATGAGTCATGGTGGATTCTCCATCACTGACCATTTTGAAACCAAGATTGGCTATTTTGCTAAAACATTTGCTCTAGGAATTATTTCGGAGATGGTCTCTGGTCTGTGCGATACAAGCGATCAGACAAGGTGAACTCAGGGGTTCCTTCTGGCCTTAGAATCTATGAACAGAAATGCTGCTTCTCAGCATCGACAGAAAAAAAGAGAGTAACTCTTCCAGCAGAGAAACCAGCTGCTCAACCTGTGTGCGCAAGGAAATGTTTGTTGCTTTCAAATGGCTACATGAAAAAAAAAATCCTGTAAACCAGCAGGTGAACAAAATGATATGCTACAGGTTCTGCCAACGAAGGGTTTTGGGGTTGGCAGATCCACGTCTAGACTGCTGTGCTGAGCCGACAATCAGCTGATCGGCACAGCGCGGCGGCCATTTTGATTTAAATGAAGCCGCGATTATTTAAATCGCGGCTTCATTTCCCTTTGCCGAGTAAACTAATCTACATGGCTCCGTCGATGGAGCCATGTAGTTTAGACACACCCTGGATGACCTCCTGAGGTCTCTTCCAACCTTAATCTTCTATGATTCTTCTGTGATTCTATGAATTTGGGAGTTCAAATAGAGCAGCTGAGAAGAGGTGAGAGGAATTCTGTAAGGTGAAAATGGAGATACTCTATCAGCAAAATTGCCATGGTTTCCCCTTGAGTTAGGATTGAAATCGTGTTCTGAGAAAGTTGTGTGGCTGTACTCAGTCTCGAGTCTGCACAACCACTTTCAGTGTAGTGTACTGTAGTCTCTGTGATCATAGATAACAGTAAATTGTATATTAGGGGTGGACAAACTGTTCTTCTGTGGAGCTTCACTATAGAAGTATAGTTAAGGAAGTTGGGATACTTAAGCACCACTTGCATTAATTGTGCATAGTTGTGTTTTCTTTTTAAATTTCATTATAAGTTGAAAACTCTAATTCTCTACTGCTTTGCACTTTGCTAGGTCATTTACACAAGTCAGATATGGGTGTGGAGAGACACCCCTGCTTTAGTAGTATTTTACATCCTTTTTGCACAAGTGGAAATAGCTACACAAAACTCAAGGTAGTTGGTATTCAGGTCCTAATTTTCCAAGGTTTTTAATGCATTTAGTTGAAGTACCACATTGCAGTAAGGTATCTTACACTTAGGTTATGAATATTTATTCCTAGCATTAAGTTCAGTTTAATAAGATTTTCTATTTGGGAATATTATGTAGGTATAATGGGCACTGTCATGCCCTTAGAGTGCCACGAAACGCCGCAACTGACAAAACATGAAGCTAATGAATTGATTAATGTTGTTATCAGAGTGGGCTTGCCCTCAGAAACTTCCTCAAATCAAGGTACTAATTTTATGTCTTCTCTGTTAAATGAGGTGTGCACGCTTTTAAAAATTCCCCCTTCTCTCACACAGCTCCCTATCAGCCAGAAACAGATGGGCCTGTAGAGTAGTTTAATCAAACACTTAAGCAGATGCTAAGAAAATTCATCAGCAGTGAACCAAAACATTTGGATAAATTGTTACTTCTTGTTTTGTTTGCCTGTTGGGAGGACCCTCAATCAATTGTATCCTTCCTCCCTTCGCTGTACCTCCTCTAAATGCTGCATAGGCAGAAGCTGGGAGGTTGTGTTGTCTGTAATTACTGAACATGGCAGCATCAAGCTTTCACCCAGGATAACATCATCCTTAATTATGCTGTTCAGATATGCAAATGAAGACCCGATCCTGCACTCAAATCTGCACAGCTGCGAGCATACTAATGGCAGTCACAGTCACTCTCCGTTTGAGAGTCATAGGGTTGGAAGAGATCTCAGGAGGTAATTGAGTCCAATCTCCTGCTAAAAGCAGGACCGTTCCTAAGTAAATCATCTTAGCCAGGGCTTTTTCAAGATGGGACCTACAAACTTTTAGGGATGGAGATTCCACCACCTCCCTAGGTAACCCATTCCAGTGCTTCGCCACCCTCCTAGTAAAATAGTTTTTCCTAATATCCAACCTAGACCTCCCCCACTGCAACTTGAGACCATTGTTCCTTGTTTTGTAGCAGTGCTTGGGATTCTTCCATCTCAAGTGCAGGACTCTGCACTTGTCCTTGTTGAAGCTCATCACATTTCTTTTGTCCCACTCCTCCAATTTGTCTAGGTTACTCTGAACCCTATCCCTGCCCTCCAGCGTATCTACCTCTCCCCCTAGCTTAGTGTCATCTGCAAACTTGCTGAGGGTGCAATCCATCCCCTCGTCCAGGTCATTAATAGAGATGTTGAACAAAACCAGCCCCAGAACCAACTGTTGAGGCACTCCGCTTGATACCAACTCCCAATAAGACATCAAGCCTTTGATCACTACCCGTTGAGCCTAATGATCTAGCGAGTTTTCTATCCACCTTACAGTCCTTTTATCCAATCCATACTTCCTTAACTTGGTGGCAAGGATACTTTGGGAGACCATATAAAAAGATGTTTGATCAGGAATAGTCAACATGGATTCACGAAAGACAAGTCATATCTGACCAATCTGATTGCCTTCTATGACAAGGTAACTGGCTCTGGGGATATGGCAAAGGCAGTGGACAAGATATACCTTGATTTAAGAACTTTCCCCTCTTCCAAGTGCTTCAAAATGGAGTCCCTAAGGATTCTCTCCATGATTTTTCTGGGGACTGAGGTGAGGCTGACTGGTCTGTAGTTCTCCAGATTCTCCTTCCTTTTTTTTTAAAGACAGACTTTTCTAATTGTCTGGGACCTCCCCCAAACACCACGAGTTTCCAAAGATAATGGCCAATGACTCTGCAATCACATCAGATGGGCCATCTCAAAAGCTTTGACCAGACTCTTTGACAGGATTGAGCTGCATATGGTACAAGGGCAGAGAGTTTGGGCCAAAGGTAGCTCTTAAGCCACTTTCATGCTCCCTGTTTCTGGGTTGTGTCATCCTCTGGCTTACATCAGTCACATTATGGAATAGCCGCAGAGCCTTTGGGTTAAGGAACAAGACTGGGACTGAGGAGAGCTGGGTTCAGCTCCCAATTCTGCCACAGCCTTCCTTCATGGCCTTGAGTAAGACATGCAGCCCCAGCTCCTCAGCGGTATTTGGGCACTGTGATGAAGTGGGAATTTTGTAATATTTTTTATTCCTGTGTGTGCCTCAGTGTCTCCTATGTGCTGCATTGTTACCTAGCGGGTGTGTAACCCATGTACCTAATAGGGAGATATCCTTTTAAGAGACCCATGGGGAGAGTTCGGAGTGAGTTGTGTCTGTATCATTGTCTCTATACAAATTTAGCATGCCACGTCTGAAACTTTTGGAGTTAGGTGTGGTAGTTTGGGGTCTTCTCCAACAGTTTTTCTCTCTGGGGCAAGAGTAACCCATGTACCTAATAGGGAGATATCTCTTTAAGAGGGGGTGTGGGCGTGAATTATGTCCGGATCACTGTTGCTAGGCAGACTTAGAACTCCACACCCAGAAGCTTTTGGAAATGGGTATGGTAGTTTGGGGTCTGCTCCAATAGGTTCTGCCGCTGCTGGGATCAGAATCCATGAGCCATGGGGTAGGGCAGCTGCTTTCATGAGCTGGGAGAAGCTGAGCCAGGAGCACAGAGCAGGCTGCTGTGCCTGGCTCTGTAGCACTTTGCAGCAGGTACTAATGATGTTAACATGAGCCGTGTTAATTATAGCGAGGGAAAACGACTTCTACTGCGTTAGTTGTCTGCTTTGAATGTTGGTTTGATATTTGCCAAACTGTTCTAGTTCACTTTCTCAGCTAATGTGATTCTTCAGCTCCTCTTTAAAGGTAGCAATGGGGAAAGAGTCATTTCTATTTTGTTATTCTTCATCTTTTTGTATTTTCTTGTAACAGGGTTTTCTTGAAATCTATGTGTGACCCCTCCTGTTCACTAGCCCAGTGTGAGGTTATTCAGCATAGGGGAAACCTTGGGATTTCTTACACAACTGTGGGAGGCTAGGCCTGAGACTCCTTAGTGCCTGAGCCCCCTCCTCTCTGCATGCAGCCTGCCTGCTGCTTCTAGCTCAGGCCCTGCTGAGACCCTGCTGGGGGCAGAGGGTACATCCTAGCAGGAACCAAGAAATTCTCCCAGCATGCCACAGTTTGTAGTCCACAACTTGTAGTTCCCAGGGCTGCTGTTGAAGCACATTGGACCTTGGTCTACATATGTATTTGTGACTTAACTGAGTGACTGGTTAACCAGATAGCTGCTTGTCTAGGGCTATGGCTACACTGCACCATAGTTTGAAATAAGATACGCAATTTGAGCTATGCAAATTGTGTATCTGATTTGATTTTATTTCAAAATAGCTTATTTCGTACATTTTGAAATAACCTGCTATTCTGAAATACCCCTTACTTCTTGTGGGATGAGGTTTACAAGGACGTCGGAATAGCGAGTCTGACATAAAGGGATTGCTGTTAAGATGTGGGATAGCTATTTCGGGATACTGAAGTATCCTGAAATAGCATTGCAGTGTAGACGTAGCCTAGCAGTGACCCACAGTAAAGGAAGACTCTGGATGGATTCCAACTGGGGCTTCACAAGATCATAAGAACGGCCATGCTAGGTCAAACCAAAGGTCCATCTAGCCCAGTATCCTGTCTGCCAACAGTGGCCAATACCAGATGCCCCAGAGGGATGGATCACAACAGGTAATCCTCATGTGATCCCTCCCCTGTCACCCACCTCAGGAGAAACAGAGGCTAGGGACACCATTCCTACCCATCCTGGCTAATAGCCATTGATGGATCTAACCTTCAGGAAGGTTATGTACATCAATACTTATTAGCCACAATGGGTAGGAATGGTGTCCATAGTCTCTGTTTGTCAGGGACTGGAAATGAGTGACAGGAGAGGGATCACTTGATGATTGCCTGTTTCTGTTCACTCCCTGTGGTATTGGCTTCTGTCGGAAGACAGGCTACTGAGTTAGATGGACCTTTGGTCTGACCCAGCATGGCCATTCTTATGATCGTATGACTCCTACAAGCCAAGTAGAGGGAAGGTGTTTCAAACTCAGCATATTGTGCAGATCTGGTGATCAAAGACACCGAGTCCTAGGTGAACTGAACCTAAAATTTCAGGATCCCTCAGCTTCTGTGTCTGTGTGGACTGAACTGATCGAGTTTTAATTTTGGTATTCTCTTTATTGTAACTGAAGATAATGTCTGTGGGTTATAAAATAGCTAGGTTATTTTGTAAAAATTAGACTCTTTTTGTTCCTTCATCATCGTAAGATTGTATAAAGTTATTTAATTAATTAAATTAATGTATTTAGTTCCTTTTGGACTTGAGCATGGGGAGGCTGGCCCTGTGCAATGCTCACTGAAAACCCTTAGGGTATGTCTACACTACAGCGTTATTTCAAATTAACTTATTTCGAATTAGTTAATTCGAAATAAGTTAATTCGAAATAACACATCTAGACCCAAAAACTAATTCGAAATAGCATTTTTCTAATTCGAAATAGCGCGTCCACATTGAGTGGACCCTGAATCGAAGGTAAGGCTGGCCGGAACCAGTGCCAAAAGGGCATCAGGGTCGGACTTAGTGTGTGGGGCTGCTGCCTCAGGCTAGCCGAGGTCTGTGCTTAAAGGGACCCGACCCCCCATCCCGGACAGACAGTTCTCAGGTTTCTCTGCTTGCTGGTCCACCTCGCTGAGGGACAGCAAAGCATTTGTGTCTCGGAGTGCTCTGCTTCCCTCACTCGGGACACCACGGCACTCTGCAACATGGAACCAGACCTGCCCCCGGAGACTCTGCTGCATCTCGTGGATGTGTTGCCAGCAGCCTGGCTGCACTGTCTGCAGGCTGCCATCTGGGAGGACCTGTCAGGATCCAGGAGGCCCTGCGGGAGAGCGTCCACCCCTCAGAGCCCTCAGAGCCACACCGGTCCTCCCCACTGGGGCCTCATGCCCCATTCCTCCCTCTTGTCCTTCCACTTACCCTTCCCTAGCCTTCCCTTCCTTATGTCAAATAAAAGACATGTATTTTCAAAAATATAAACTGGGTTTATTTAACACAACTGGGGAGGGGGAATGAAACTCTGGGGAGACGGGGGAAAGGAGGTGGGAGAGGGCAGGAGAGAGGGTGGGAGAGGGGAGGGGGAAAACTGGGAGGAGGGAGCTGGAAGGGGGAAGCAAGGGGGAGGGGAAGCTCAGTGCTCAGGGGTGGGGGTCTCGCCGGGCCAACCGCCTTCCAGCACGGCGTGGGAGGGGGCCTCGGCATCCCCGGGGGGATGGGGAGGAGGGTGCGGAGGATGAGGTGGTGGAGGGTGTGGACATTGAGGAGGAAGCAGTGGGAAGGGGGGCAGGAGTGGGAGGAGGGACAGTAGTTGGGGGGGGCAGCAGGCACAGGACCAGCATGGGGCACCATGCTCTGCAGCAGGGCCTGCAGGTTCGAGTTCAGTGCTCGGTCCTGAGCAAGCTGCTCCCGGTGGAGCTGCAGGTCCTCCAGCATCCAGGCCTGGATGGTGCGGTGCAGGGCTCGCAGGGCCCCCAGGTGCTGGTCCCAGTACTCCTGCCGCGTGCTGGTGGTCCGGAGCAGGCCACGGGTGTGGGAGCATGTCCCGGGCGGGGTGTTGTGCCTTGCACGAGCAGCTGGTGCAGCTGTAGAGAAAGAAGAGAAGTGGTCAGTTCTACCTGGGGACGCAGTGGATGATGCCCAGCCCTCCCTCCACCCCCCGCGGCGTGAGGGTGACCATGCCCTGCACCGTCAGAGCCGATGTGGTTGCACAGAGGCCATGGTCAGGATGTCTGGCTCTCCCCGGGACTGGGAGCTGCCCCAAGACCGCACCCATGCCCCTGTGCCGTGTATAGTGTGGCCGGGTGGGGGGGGGAGATGTCCCCTGCCTCTGTGTAGAGGGGGCGTGTGAAGGGAGAGCGTCCTCCTGGGTCCCGCCCCGGGGTTGGGAGCATGTCAGGTCTCTTCACACATGCATGTGCCTATTGGGCCACGGCCCCCTGGGTGTCACGCAGCTGGAGCCACCTGCCCAAGGGTGGCATGGCACGTGCTCGCACGTGCACAGGTGGCTGCGTGATCTGTGGGAGGCATGGCCCACGTGCGCAGTCCCTCGTCTCCCTCCCCGCCTCCGCCCCGGGCAGGGGACAGTGCTGGCACTTACCTGGTATGGCCTCCTTGGACGACCCTGCCAACTCCGGCGCCGGAACAGCTGGCAGTGGCCCCTCTGGTGCGCCCGGGTCAGGGCCCTCCGGTCCTGGCTCGCTGCCTCCCAGGCTGGCGTGGACCGCCTCCCCCCCAGGAGTTGGTCAAGGAAAGGGAAGTAGGGGCAGGTGGCAGCCCCTGCTGTGGCGCCGCCCCTGGTGGCCCTAGCATACGCCTGCCACAGCTCTTTAATTTTCAGGTGCACCTGCTCCTGGGTGCACCTGTGTCCCTTTCGGGCCATGGTGGCTGCTATGCGGCTGTAGACTGCCGTGTTCCTCCGCCTAGTGCGGAGATCATGGACGTTGGGGGCCTCCCCCCAAACCTCAATGAGGTCCATGATCTCCGCACTAGTCCACGAGGGTGCGTGCCGTCTACAGCCCCTGGCTGGCCCCTGGGTGCTGGGGGACTGGGTGGGGGAGAGCTGGCTGGTACTGGCTGCCTGGCTCATCCTGGGCCACTGGGTCAGGGGCAGAGACTGCTGGCAGGCCTGACTCTGTCAAGTGCCGTCTGGCCAGAGTCTACCCCTTTAAAGGCCCTGGGGCTGGGGGAGAGGAGAGGAGTTTTCCTGGTTTGGCCCAGAGTGGCCACCAGGGGGAACTGGGAAGGGCTGGAGGCCCCCTAATTTGAAATAAGTGTCTACACAGCACTTATTTCAAATTAGCTATTTCGAATTAGGTGTTATTTCTCGTAGAATGAGGTTTACCTAATTCGAAATAAGGGCTCCCCTATTTCGAATTAATTTCGAAATAGCGGGTTGTATGTGTAGATAGCTATTACAGTTAATTCGAAATAACGTCTGTTATTTCGAATTAACTCTGTACTGTAGACATATCCTTAGAGACTGAACTCTGGGTCTCTAGTTACTTTTCTATGGGAGTTAGGTTTTCTTTAAGACACTGGCAAAGAGCAATGAAGGGAAGTCTAGCCCATCCAACAATACAAGTGGAAAAGGGGCTGTTTGCTCTCACGGCAGGAGAAGAGATAGATATGGGTATTGCCTAGATGTCTGTGCCGTAGTCCACACATCAGTGGCATTCTTTGGACTAAAACGGCAGATCCAGTTGCCTGGAAATTGTCACGTAGCAAGCAAGTATCCAGAGGGCATAGGACTCTCTCAAAAACTAATGCCCATTATGATGTTTGCTTCCAAATACTGTGCTTTTGGGAAGGGAAAAAACATTCCAGATAATGACAGAATCTGACATGCTCTCTAGGCAAAACCATATCATCACCTTTCTCTTTAAAAAGTCAAAGCAAATGTTGTAGTGTTAAATAGATCATGTGAAATGTGTCCTTAAACTCAACAGTCAAAGTGAAAGGAAAACAGCAGGCAAATATATATAAAAAAAGAGAGAGTACAAAGTGTTGGTCACTCTCGAAAGCTGTCTTGATTCAGGTGCCTGTGGACAAGGTGAGGGAATACCTTCCATTGAAAAGTGCAGTACACAAAAGAAATCATAGCCTCCCCCATGCATTCATAGACACACGACACAGATGACAAAGCATAGCCTCAACAAATTCACTGAGATGCTACACTAAGAGTTTGTCGGTGTGGTTTTTATAAGAGAGAAAACGCAGTGTATGCTTACATTTTCAACCCAACTGTCTTCTTTAATGGGCCTATGCGGCATCGAGTGCGTCTCATTATATCATATTCTCCATATTATCTACTCAGGAGGCATTTGCATTCAGGCTGAGTGATCCTCTGAGAATTCTCCATCAGCCCATCCCCTTCCGATCTAACTTAAAAACAAAATTACAACTTACAGGAAAAGGGGAAAATAAATATTTGCTTTAATTGCAGATCTCAGGCTTTATTTTTTTTAAATACTCAGAAGAGTTATGTTTGTTGTAGGGGTTGAAACTTTCTAACCTGGGACTCTCTGGTCCAACAACATCTGTGGTCCAGTATGGATGTTGCCGGACCAGAGAGTCCTGGTGGAGGGCCACCAGCAGGTAGCTCTGCGGGGCCAGAAGGGCAGCAAGCTGCCCAGGGTGTGGCAGTGGGGCTGCCCAGTGGGGCTGAGCGACCCAGTGCATTGCTGCCTGGCGTGGCCGGGAGCTGTGGGAGTAGTGGCTGCCCAGCAGGGCCAGGAGCCATGACAGCAATGGCTGCTTGGGCAGGTTGGCAGGCAGCGGGCCCGGTAGCAGTTGGGGAGTCGTCTGGTAGGCCTACAGGCAGGATCAGGGCTGGGGGAGCTGGTGGCAGGGGTTCAGAAATGACCTCCACTGGTCTGGCAAAATCCCTCATCCGGAACCAGTCAGGTCCCAATGGTGCTGGACCAGGGAGGTCCAACCTGTATGATTTAGCAGCAGATTGCTCCTGGATTAATATCTGCTTTAAAATGAGCTGCCATCATCCTCTGAAAAGTTATTTCTATAAGGGGAACAGCCTTCTAACTAGCCAAAGGAAAAACTCCTCCTTGCTGTACAGAACAATAAATGAGTGCAGATATGAATCTGGTTATGGTTTATGGTGATTAAAACAGGAAATAATACTCGGTATTTGGTTCTCAAGACTGGTGCAGTAATTTGAAACAGACAGACCTAACAGCAGATAATGATATTGATGTCCAGATTGCCTTCAGGACTTCAAAGTGTGATGAGAGATTAATATCTTCTTGCTGACAGATGTAGAAGATTAAAGATTAGTTTGCAGTTACAATAGGGATGCAAAGAGTGTGTGTTTCTGTAACCATTCTGATCATACTATTATTAAAGAGTAAATGGGTACATCATCTACTGCATGTGAAAGGGCGGCCGATAAAACAGAGGGGTGAGTGTGTCTTTAATCTTGTATTTTATAGCAGAATGTAAGTGAGCCAGAATAAGACTCATGGTCCAAGTCTCGGTCTTAAAGAGTGACGCATTTGCTGTCACAGGACCCTAATGTTTGCAGTTCTTTGCCAGAAGAGATCAGCCCCAGACAAACTAGATAGGGATCAGATTAAGTTGTAAAAGCATATTTTGGGGAAAGATTTTCCCGTCTAGAATAGATACTTTTCTAAAAACATCAACCCTCTCTCCTCTGTGCCCTCAAGAGGCTGTGTTGTTCCAGACTTTTAACTGTGGGCAGCACCCAAATCCATCAAAAAGTTAAGTATAATTTGAATGTTAAATTTTCTGCCCCCCCTCCCCCCTCCCCCCCCCAAAAAAAGATCAGTGTCAATTTATGCAGCGACACAGCAGCTCTTCTCTGAAGGCTGCTTCCTTCCTTTTATTCCCTTAAGTAGCAGAGCCTCCCCTAGCAAGATTTGCAGTTGCATCCTCTGCCCCTAGGACAGATCATTAGCTCCTTCCTATTCTGATTGACTGTTGGTTTGCCCATTTCATTACAGTTGATTTGAGGAGGGCCTAGGTTCTGTGGAAGGGATGAAGCCTTATAACAAGACCTGGCAGGAGGGCAGAAGTTCTGTTGAGTGAGAAATTGAAGTCTTGGCATTCTTGTTCTGCAGTGGAATGAGACTGACACCTTGAAATTTCTCGCAGGAAATGAGATCCTAGAATAGCCAATCTGCCAGCCGTTACCACGCTGTGGGAGGCCAGGTTTCAAGACCTTGCGCTACCTGATTAGAGACTTCAAAACTTGAGTCTCCCACATCCTGTGTGAGGGTCCTAAAATACAAGTCTCAGAGGGGTAGCTGTGTTAGTCTGTAACTTTAAAAACAACCAGCAGTCCTGTGGCACCTTAGAGACTAATGAAAATATATAGGATCACAAGTAAAACACACTTCATCAGACTAGTTGGAGTGGCAATAATAGAACAACAAAAGCTATGAATAGGACACATCCAGCCTACATAATTAGCTTCATTAACAAGGGTCCTAAAATTGATAGTTAATTTCTTTTGCTGCTATGTATATCTTGGATTGTTATTTCTGCAGCAACTCATCTGATGAAGTGAGTTTTACCCATGAAAGCTCATGATCCCTTTTTTTTTTTTTTGTCTCTAAGGTGTCACAGGACTACTCGTTTCTAAAAAAACAAGCTGTGGGTACAAGGAGGAGAAATCCTTTCTAAAAAAATTGCAGCTGAAAAACTTTATCAAAACACATTCTGCAAAGTATTTGTTTTAATAAGTTGTTTTTTTTTTTAATCTGAGAAGACTTCACTGAAAAATTAATGATTAGCTCTCTTCCTGGCCATATAGATCCTGCTGATCCACATTATGGGATCTCCATATGTGCAGAAGTTGTAGGTATATTGTGTATGAGGTTGTATTTCCACCGTAAGCTTGAAGCATTTAGATAGTAGGGTATGTTTGTATAATTGTGTTTGTGTAGCACAATGGGGCCCTGACTTGGTTGCAGCAGTTAGGTGATAACGCAATCAATGATGGTGATAATGCTCTATGGAAGTGACTTCTTCCACCAAAATCCATCAGTATTCTCTGACTGCTGAAGGCGGTTGCATCTTCTTGATCTGAGTTATGCGTAATATGAATGTTACATCTTTTTCCCTCTTAAATACTGTTTTCAATTTATACACCCACATAGGCACTTTAAGTAATAATTACTGTTGAATGACTAATCTTGGCAAAATGTGCCATCGCACCCGACCTATGCCACTGTCAATCACATGGGGATTGCATAGCTGAAGGAGGACAAAGGCTCTGAGGTTGACTATTTTACACTGTATGCGTTCAAAAAGACAGGAAAATGCCCCTGATTAAAACCAAGCCATAAGGTGAACCAAAGTGGGTTCAATTAAACCAACCTGACTCACTCCCATAACTCAAAACTCAGTACAAGCTACTCTTTTTTAGATAGAACAAAACTTACATGAAAATGATTCATATGCCTACCGTTCCAAGGCCATTCAGTACATGGAGGGCACAGAGCTCAAAAAGCAGTGTGTGTTTGCTCATTTATTGATGCTTGAAGGCAGGGCTGGCCTTACCATGAGGCAAACTGAGGCGGGCGCCTCAGGTTCCAGACTGGGCGGGGGGTGCCATTAGGACCCAGAGTGTAGAGAATTGTGTCTGCTGCTGGTGCATATGTATTCTCTCTGCTCTAGATGCACAGAGATGGTGGAGTGCTGTGCTGGAGGAAGGAGGGCACAAGAGACATAACAGGCAGGCAGGAGAAAAGGGGGCATAAGGGGCGTCATTTGAGCTCCCCCCTCAGGTACCAAAATGTTGTGGGCCAGCCCTGCTCGAAGGGCCTGGTAAAGGTTAAATGTTAACACCACTGGTTAACCATAACCAGTAAGCATCACCCATTGAGGTTTACATGTAAACCCATTAAGAGTGATGCTTACCAGGTAATCAGTTAACTATTCACATCCCTAGTTTACATTCCTGTTATGTGGACCTGCTGGAACAACAGAGCTCAGCAAGAAAGGTGGCAGGGAGGGCAGCTCTGCTGCCTGACAAGAGAAATGCAGGTGGTGAGGGAGGCTCCAAATTTTCAGGGGCTCCACGTAGCTGCATATTTACATATGCCTACGGACAGCCCTGACTACAGGGCAGACTCTCTAGTAGACTACCCTGGAGCCACTGAGCCTGGAAGCTCTGGTGTCCCTGGCTCAGAAGCTGTCCATGTGGAAACCTGCCTGGCAGCCGTAGTTCCATGGAAACATCTTTGCACTGAATGTCTTAGTTTTAACTAACTGTGGGAGAGAGGGGGGTGAAAGTGTTGGAATTTTTCCAACCACCACTACTAATACTTACTTTCAAGGGACATTGTCACAACCAGGAGCCTGTTTCAACAGACTCCCATTGATGTCGGTGAGTGTTGCTTAAGGTACCAAGAGCCCACTCAGTTTGGTATTCCTGAAATTCATAAAGCCTATAGATCAGTGCTGGGCAACTTGTGGCCCAGCAGGTTAATTCACTGGCAGACTGTGAGAGAGTTTGCTGCACTGACTCCTTGCAGGCATAGCGTCTCTTGAGTCCCAGTGGTCACATTCCCTCTTCCCGGTCAGGGGGACCAGCAGAAAGCAGCACAGAACACAGGGTTTACCCACAAATGGTATAGATACTAGGGATGATAGTGAGTAGTCAACTACCTGACAGGGTTGCCAATTGTCAGTAAATTTAGGGACAGTCTGTAAAAAATTTGCCAAAATTGGACATGTCCATAAAGTCTGTAAAAAAAAAAAAAAAGTAGGTGTCCGTAAATTTCGTAAAAGTGCAATAAAATTTCAGAAAACAGCAATTATTCTATAGCAATTAAATTTCTTCTGTGCTGCTTCAGCCATTTTACTGCAAATCAGTGGAAATTGGATGTTTTAGTTGTCAGTGTTCGGATGTACAATCACAAAATGGAAAACTTTCAGGACCATGACTGACTAAATGAAAGTGAGTTAAGTAGCATATTGTTCTTGTGATGTATGAATGACAACGATTACTTTTCACTTTTGGCCACTTATGTCATCTTAATATAGTATAAAAATTATGTCAGTAAAAAAATGTGTCTGTCCGTTTTCCCATTTTGTCCGTAAATGAAATTTCTTTGGGTTCCCCACAGCACTGTCTCTGCGGTGCCGTCTGCCCCCCCACGCACACACTGCCTCAATCAGAGGCAGCAGTGGGCGAATAGAGCAGGCTGCTCTGGGAGCAGCCCCTGTTCACAGGGGGTCCCAGCGGAAGCTGGACCTCCCTGTGTACAGGGGCTGCTGCTGGAGTAGTCTCTGTTTGCAGCAGCCAGGACTGCTGCCCGAGAAGCCCTTGCCCGTGGCCACCTCTGGCCACCATGAACAGAGGCTGCTGGACTCAGCATGAGCCAGGACCAAGAAGTCCCAGCTCGCACTGGTCCAGGATGCTGCGCCTCTGCAGCTCAGCAGAGCTCTTACTACATTTAAAAGAGATACCCCTGCTGAGACTCTGCAGAGTGGCCCCTTATTGACTAATTGTGTAGTCAATACTAATGTATCAATTACACAATGAGCCAGATAACTGCAATTTAACTTCCTTAATAGCTACTGGAATGACAAAAATCATGAAACGTGCCCATTGTTACAGCGTTTCATATGGAATTTGCTGTTGCAGCTTTCTACATAGGAGCAAAACTTCAAAGTAGAGCTGGTCGGAAAAGAAGTTTTCATGGGAACGTTTGACACTTTGAAGTTTGCTCTGAATTGGAACAAAGTCAAAAAATTCTCAGCTTTCTTGAATATGCTTTTTTATTTGAAAGCATCAAGTCAATGTCCATATTACAATGAGATAATAAAAATTAATGGAACGAGTTAAGAGAACACTATTTCATCAAAGTGGGAGTCGAAACAATTGTATTTCCCATTGTCATTTTTCAAAATTAATTGGAATCTGAATGTTTTGTGAATATGTAATTTATGAAGGTAAGCTCTTTGGTTTAAAATCCAGATGTTACTACAAAGCTATAAGATATATATTGATAGCTAGGCAAAAGACAATCCAAATCAATATCCAGGTCATCATTTGTTTATTCAGCTCCTCCTATCTATTTCAAATACCCAGTGCTCTTGAAGATCTTTTTGCACCTTCCTCATATTTCAAGGACTGTATTCTTCATTGACAGAACAATGTAAATATTCATGAAACTGCACTGGTAGCAAGAGAACATGTCTCCCATAAGCAATCCATAACATGAGGAACAGTGGCAGTTCAAGTTACTCAGCTATTGTTTCACTAATAAATCCAGAATAGTTGAGTTACATTACCTTTAAAACTTTGCTAGTTTTCCAATCCTATTAGCTTCTCTGTTAAGAATAGCAGTTTTGCTCTCAATGTCTGTGATACGGACATTACAGCTGTTTGGAATTTCATTCTAAAGTTTGTGTGGTTTTTTTTCAATATGGAGTTCAGACAAAGTATTAAAGCTTTACACTTTTTCTTAGTTTTCCATTCTTTGATAAAAAGCATTGTTTTGCTGGTTTCCCCATTTTTTGCTTCTCATTTAGTGATTTTGATGTAGCATTTTCAGTTGGTTTTGTTTTTCCATTACGAGTTTTGATTGGCCAACGTAGTCAAAGGGTGGGATTCTGAAAAACCTGTTTTAAAAAAGAAATCTAATTCTGTTGCTGAAGTCTGAAAAACTTTGATAAACAAGAGCATCATCCAAAAAAAAATTATCCAGAAGTCTTCAGTAATTTCAATCTTGTTCCAAAAGTTTGGAGAGTTAGTTCTACTAGACACCAAATCTGTTAAGGACTCCGAAGTCGTCACTAGATCAAGATCTGGCCTGCTCTACATCCAAGCATGCTTATTGGTGCTCTGCATATTGTGCAACTTTTGGGGGTTCTTGGAATTGTCCAGAGTGAATCACCTGCACATAGCAGGAGGGAGTAGCGCCTGTGTCCATCAGAGGAAAAAACAGGCCATCCATTCCAGCCTCTTTGAGGCCTTCTTTTTCCTGATTTCAGGCTAGAAGTCTACACTAGGGATGTTAAAAAGCAGATAATTGTGTAACTGCTGAAAATCTGAGGCGTTGCACGTATCTGCAGTGCGGGATGGCAGCCAGCTCCCTGGGAGCCAGTGTGTGCTGGGATCCAGCTTTTAAGCCAGCTCCTGGCGTGCACCGGCTCCCACATGCTACCTTGCTTTCAGGGAGCCAGGATACAGAGGCAGCAGTGTGGAGTGGCTGACAAACTCCCGCCCTGCTCCTAGGGAGCTATCGGTTAACCATTTAAACAGTTATACTTTTACATCCCTAGTGTACACATGTCATTTTGTCACATGTGAGTGCCCAGTCCTTGTTGTCTGGACACCTAAACTGTACACCCATCTGCTACCTATATGGAAGCAGTGTACCCCAGTACCCTGTTTTCCTGTCAGTACAACACTCTTGAGAACAAGGAACTTGCATGTCAATTTGGTTTTTGTTATTCATGTATCTAGCAGAGCTTAAGAGAATCATACAAACAAGCATGAGGGTTTAGAATCAAAGTTACAAATAAATCAGTAGTCTTCATCTACTAACTTTCCTTTCTAATAAGGTCTTTCTCATCTCATGGTTAGTTCTTGCATTATTTGTCCAGTTCAGAAAACTGGAATCCAACATTCATGAGACACGCTTGCAGACTCCTTCTCTGTAACAGGTAATCCCTTCTTCTGCTATTATCCTGTTCAAGGCTATTGTCACCCACAGGAGCAGCCCTAGACGAGCTGCCTGCGACTGGCGCCCTCGGTGAAACGCGCGATCGGCACCCCTGCCTCCAAAGCCCTCAACGGCCGTTTATTTTGGCGCCCTAGGTGACTGCCTAGTTCGCTTGTATTGACGGGCCGCCACTGGTCACCCAGCTCTTCAGAGAGCTCCTGTCTGGTTCATTTGCCTCTTTCCAATGCTTAAGTTTCTACTGCTTCATACAGAAAACAAAGTAATGTCTCAACGGATGTTCATTCTTCTCAACAGTGATTGATTTAGTCCTCAGGACTTTACAAGGCTCACTTCAACAGTTCTTCTGAAGAGTGGGCTGTGCCCACGAAAGCTCATGATACCATCTACATGTTTAGTTAGTCTTTAAGATGCTACTAGACTATTTGTTGTTTTTTAAGTTTTTTCTGTTACAGACTAACTCGGCTACCCCTCTGAAGATTTTCAACAGTTCTGCAAGCTAATATTTTGCTTCTGAGAGGTAGCCATGTTAGTTTGGTTCAGATAAAAACAATAAGAAGTCTGGTGGAATCTTAAAGATTAATCAGTATATTAGGGCATAAGCTTTTGTGAGCTGCAGCTCACTTTGTCAGATACAGAAGGCAGGGATATATACGTACATACAGAAATGGGAGTGTTACAACAGTGTTAGTAAGGCTAATTATATCAGACTGGATGTGGCCTACTTCCAACAGTGATAAGAAGGTGAGAATACCTACACTTCTGCATATATCAAGCCATTTTCCAACCTAGTATAATATTATCAGCTGCTTCTTAGTTTTTGGTCACACAAACCCTCTCGGTGAACTATAAGATACCTGAACACAGATGTAATTTACCCACCTGGGCAGGTCTGTGTTATACTTGTCAAGGTAGAATTTGTCCCGTAGATGCATTTCAGATAACAATGAAAGTAACCATTGAAAACCTGACCTGGAATTGGGTGAAACTCTGTATCCCCACCATTCCCAGTTCCCCTCCCATCCAAATTATCAAGTTCCTGAGTCTATTGTATTAATTTCAAAGTATTCAGTAGCCCACGTAGACAGACAATTTTGTGAAGAGATGGGTTTTGTTATCTCAAGAATCAAAACTGGCAGATATTTTCTCAAGTTAACACTTGCACTGACTTATTTCAGAGAACATCTGTGAAAGATTTTAGCTTAACATCTTGATGTGCTGCTGATTTTAATCTCCCAGATAAGCCTTTTCATTTTTATTAGAATAGTTTGAGAAGTTCCAGGAAACAAAGGTAGATAATTATACGTTGCATTCAGTCCATATTTTTTGTTTATTTGCTCATCAACTGGAATAATTGCTGCAAAAACTGAAGCATGTCATTCAAAATAAGAACTATTATTAGTAACAACGTTACATGTGAAAAATCAGATAGGGAGAAGTCAAATTTTCTAAAGGAAACAGGAGAAACTAACTTGGACAGACAGTAGAAAAGAAGTGTTGAGCTATTTTTCCTCACAGCTTTTCCCCACAGTTGCCAGGAGGGGTCAGGCCAAGGCTGCGCCGGGCCCGGCTCAGCTCCCCCCATCCCAGCCCAGCCGCTGGGAATGGGCTGAGGCTGGGGCCGGGGACAGGCCTTGCTCTCTTCCCTGACCACCACGGAAGCCATAGATGTATGGCTTTGCTCCATCTTTCAGCTTTTGATCCTAGGCTTTCACCTCACCATACATTCAGTGGTTGAGGTCACTGCTGTCAGACAAAATGCTGGCTGTCAGAGAAAGCCTGGATTGCTGAAGATGTCAGGCTTCCTAAGATCTTGCTCCACTGTTCCCGAAGGGCATTTCGGCTCCACAGGGCATGGCTGGATCTAGGCTGTTACTGGTCTGTGGTTTGAACAATGAATTTTAAACAGGAACTGGAGGATGAGTTATCTACAATGAAGCTTTTTATATTAAAATACAGGTTGAACCTCTTTAGTCCGGCACATGCTGGTCCGGTAATCTCCGTGGTTGGCATGATTTCAATTAGCCAGATGTCCACTTATCATGGCTGTGGGTAAGTTTCCTGTGGTCCCATAAAGTTTGTATACAGCCTCCAGTCCTAGCTCTCAGTGTTCTGTGCTGTGATTTAGCTCTAATTTACCCCTAAATGTCCTCTAAGTGCTCCGTAAGCAGTGGAAGTGTTGGTAGTGCTGCTGACGATATTGAACTCCCGTGGTCCAGCATCCTGACTGGTTTGGCATCAGTCAGGTCCTGAGGATGCTGGACTAGAAAGGTTCAACCTGTAGTGACAATTTGAACCATCCAGAATTGAGCTGAAACAATTATGTCTGATCCCTAAATTTAAATTAGCACATCTGTTCGTAAGTTAGGGATTGATTTTGAAATTGCACCCATTTATTCCAGCTGAGAATCTGACCTTTGCTACTATTCATTCCCAGAAATATCACCTTAAAATGGGACAGCAATTACATGCATGACATTTAATCACCAGCAAATAAGCAATGACCCAGCTCTGTTGCTTCTGGCAGTACTGCTGAGAATAGGCATTTTATCTGGCAGTTTTCATTGTAGAGTTTTCTCCTCACCCTTCCCTTGGTTCTTGTCACACGGACAGAAAGCAGAAGACCAGAGTCCAAAGTGCAGCCAATGCAACTTTTATTGGGGTTAATCAAGCAAGTGTATCCACAACTTGTACACTACAGACCTTTCCCCCATCACTTTTTCTCTTTCTAAGCAGGCATAAGTTTACTACTAGTGCACACTGTTGGTATCACCCCTCCCTTAAAATTTGTGTTCATGTTCTGTTTTGACCTTCAGTGCCACCTCTTTTTTGCCCTTTGGAGGGTGTGACGGGGCGAAGCGCCTCCACCCCTCCGAGGCGAATCCACCCCGTACTGAGCCGGCGGTCGTGCTCGCGCTCCTCGGCGCCGCCCGGGAGCGCGGCGATCCTACGCCTTGCACGGCCACCGCGGGCCGAAGCGGCGGCCGGCGTGCCGACGTAGGGGGGCGGGCCGGCGCGCTGACGTAGGAGGGCGGGCCGGCGTTCGGACGGGAAAAGGGGCGGGAAGTTCAAAAGAGGAGGGGGGAGAGCGGAAGGGGGGGGAGGAGAATGGGAGGAGAGAGAGAGGAAGGACTGGAGAGACCAGGAGGGAGAGGAGGCGGACGAGGGGTTTTTGGGGGTAGGAAGAAGCCCAGGGCAGAGGCTGGATGATAGCCTGGCGAGCCGGAGGGTTTCGGAGCAGATCCCCCACCGGCTGGACAGGTATAGCCTTACCTGTTCTTAGGGCCCTGGGCTGGGGCCCGTGAGAGAGGGCGGGCCAGGGCCCCCCTATCCCCCCCATCTGTCAGGGCAGCTGAGCACAGGCCACAGAGTGCTGAACACCTGGGGAGGCCGCCATTTTAAAACTGGGACCTTCCGGACACGCGCCCTCTAGGGCAAAGGTACAGGGTAGGGGGCAGTCCCTCGCTTCTGGGGCGGGGCGTCAGGGCTGACACCCCAACAGAGGGGTATGGAGTGAAGTTATATATCTGCCAGTCATCATCCCCCCATCCCTTTTACCCCTCCTGCCTGGTTGCTTGACTTTGCCTTGAAATATAAGTCAAGGTTGTCTTCAAGTGTACGTCCGTATATTAAACTCCCACCATACCCAGTGACACTTTATTGTATTCCTTATTTTTTTCTCAGGATATTAATAAACCCATCTGGGTAGACAAAAGCAATACACATCGTCTGGGTTCATTGTTCACATATGTTAGTATCATATATATATAGTAGCCCAATGTCTGTGACTCTGTAATGCTGGCTGTTCCCTCTGGGCAGCGCTGTTGCTGAAATGCTGGCTGTTCCCTCTGGGTGGCCCGTGCTGCATGAGGAGTGCGGAGCCCAAACGGCCGCTTGCACCGCTTGCTCCCCCACGGCGGCCCGGCTGAGTGGCACAGAAGTCAGCCGAGCACCACGGCGGGAGGCGAAGGGGGGTGGGGCAGTGACGTGCGGCCTGACAGTGGCTCCAGGCCCCACCCCCTGGCCGTGAACGTCACCGCCCCGCCCCACCCCCTTCGCCTCCCACCTCTTGCGCAAAAATGGCAGCTCATTAGGTATGCAAATGAGGCACGGAGATATTCATTGCCATGGCTCATTTGCATATCTTCTTGCGCAAGAATGCGCAATGTAGACGTAGCCTAAGAGTCTATCTTGGGCAAATAGACAGACCTGAAAGCTATATGACCATCACTTACAGGGAGCATAGGAACATCTCTGTTGCCAGAGTCATCTTGATGGCAAAGGTTGAAAATCATTTGCGTTGCCTACTCCAGTCACTTCACCCAGAGTATTCCAGTTCTCTTCAAGATCAGGAAGGAGAAGGATGTTTGGAGTCAATGGTTCTTTGGTTCCTGCGGGTGATGGGAGAAATGTGCCCTGGGTTGTCCCCTGTGAGCAGATGTTTAAGCTATGCACCGCTCTGGAGCTGCTGCTTCACAAAAGACTTTGTTCTTTTTTCTGCAAGCGATAACAGACAAAGAGAAAATGTACAGAGTAAAGACTATTTAAAACTCAGCAACATAGATTGATTGAACTCGAGACAGTCAATACGCTAAATAGACGGTGCGGGAGCCAAAATGCAAGACGTCTTCTGTAACAAGTTGTCTTATGAAATGCAAACAGACAATTCTGAAACATTTTACTGTCTGCAGTGTTTTTGTGTATATAAAATGATAAACTTGCCCTCATGAAGGTCTCATTGGCATTAAGCATTAGATATGCCGATCACATGGGGAAGTGATATGTGTTCTTCTGAACAGCACATAGGAGCATGACATTAAGCTTAATTTCTCCTTTATGCTAATGTTCTCCAGTAATCTGAGTGGAGTCACGCTTTCCCCCATCCCACCCAATTCCTAGATGTCTTTGCTCACTTCTTAAATCCTGGTAAGTGCCTTAAAGGAAGGGTATGCCGCAGTTACTACAAGCGAATGAAAGTACTAATTTATGTGTAGGGTGTCTTTGAAAGGAGCATTTCTATACACTTATGGCCAGCTTCCACTTTCCCCACTGATGTTGCATTAGTGTAAAATAAGGGTAAAGTGGATCAGAATCAGAACTCTATTTATTGAGTTGTGTGAAAAGAAGACTATAAGAGCTTATAGGGAATGTATTTTTGTGCAGAAGTCAGGCAGGGGGAAAGAGGCTGACTGGGGTTTTGGGGGGTAGCCATAATACAAAAAACCCTATCTCAGTTCACGTCCTAGTGGACAAATATCCATAAAGCCATCCTGGCAGATATCCTTGGCATTCACCGCAAGGATGTTAAGATCTAAGTGTGCTATGAAAACAAGACCATTCTGAGAGTTAGTGCAGCCAATGTAGTGGGGGGGAAGTTGTCAGTGCTGCTTTTAGAGCAGGTTGAAAGTCGCCAAGCTTTGAAAAATGGTTTTATGTCAGAATGGTTGGTTTTCATGGAACAACAGCAGCAACAACAAAACTATCACTAGACTCCAGGAAATGTGTTGTTTAAAACAAGTTTTCCATTTTCTTCAAAACCACTCATGGGGAATATATATATATTTTGTGACCTTGCTGCTTTGGTACCTGTCCTGCAAATAAACGGAGCACTCCAGGGCAGCCAAATATAGCACCTTTCAAGAGTACTGAAGTCTCAAACAACTTAAGAACAAAATACTTTGGATATATAGGACTTGAAACATTCAATGTGGCATTTGTCCTGAAAGAACCTAGCAGCTCTTGCTGATGTTACTTTCCTCAAAAAATCAAGATTAATCAATCTGTGCCAGATTCCACTGACTCACAACAAGAACAAACCTTTTGCTTTTGTCTGTAGTGAATTAGCCAGCATTCTTCTAACTGGTGATGTTTTCTATTCCAGCAGCCTTTCAATCATGCAGTAGTATGAATTCACAGGCCTGACTGCAACTGATGAATATTCTTAAGGCGTGGGTCTTAACAGAACCCTTTTATTTAAGCTACATTCATTTGTTTTCTAGTATCTGCAGAATCTCATGAATAATCACAGCCTGCAATAAAAGGATGCAATTCCAGCCTATTGCTATATTGCATTGCTGGCACTTCACAAATTCCATTATTGGCTACCAAACCCAAGGTCAGCTTTTTGGGGTTACACAGCTTTTGAGTTTTATAATTCTCTGAGCTACAAGCAACAATAGGTGATGGGGGCAGGCAAAATCCATGCAAAAGGCAGAGAAGAAATCTGTGAGAATAAAGAAAAAACAGGGAGCTGATGAGTTCCAAACACTCATTACTGTACAGAAAATGCAAAATCAACATGCCACAACAGGTTATTTTATGTAAGTAGATACTATTTGTACAGAGTTCAATTGCACACAACTGCTATGGGCTCATTTTGCTACAGGTGTGCTAATAAGTGACATGTAGTTCACTGATCAAACCTAAACTTTTTTTTAATTAGGTCAGACTAAGTTGTTTTGTTTGACCTTAATCAAAAATTGTTTTATAATAAAAGTGAGGCAGAATTTGAAGAAAAAAAGTCTTCTAATTTTCTGATTCAAAATGTGGTCTTTTTAAAAATGTCAATTTGGGGGAAATTTACTTTTTCCAAGGCAAAGCAGTTCAGCAAATTTGATACATTCATCAATATTTCAGTCAAACTTTTGGCTCCCCAAAATTCCCAATCTGTATATGGAGTACTTCAATCTTGAAGAGCTATTATAGACCGATCTATACTAAAAGGGAAAGTTGAACCGAGATACACAACTATGTTAATTATGCTCCTGTTGCCTTACCTTACTCCTTGCAGAAGCAGGAGTACTGGCAACTGATATGGGTACCCCATGAGTTCGATTTAGTGAGTCTTAACTAGACCCACTAAATTAAACTCTGGAATATTGATTGTGGCAGCGACAATATTGTGTGTAGTGAAGACATGGCCTACAACAGGTTTCTGAAAACATCTGCTCTATGTGCAACAGAAGTCAAACAAGCTACTAACAGTTAGGAACCATTTGGAAAGTGATGAAAATATTCTAATGCCACCATATAAATCCATGTTGTGCCCCCACCTTGAATACTACATCTCTGATCACCCCATCTGAAAAAAAAAAAAGGCTATTAGAATTGTAAAAAAATATAGAGAAAGACAACAAAAGGGGATATGGAAGAGTTTCCATACGAACACAGAGTAGAAAAGAGATGATGAAGTGGGGAGTGGTTATGATAGAGTTCTGTAGAACCATGGATGTGGAGAAGGTGAATAGGGAAGTTTTAATGTATCCCTTCACTTAGCACAGGAACTGAGGGTCACCAAATAAAATTCATAGGCTAGGGATGTTAAATTTAGATTAATTAACTAATCAAATAGTCGATGGGATTTCCATCGACTATTCAATTAGTCTGTAAGGGTACCTCCGCTTTTGAACAAAAGCAAAATCCCTGCAGGGAACACGGGGCTTCCTTTTGAAATGCACAAGAGCCTCATTAGGGCTCTTTGCAATTTCAGAAGCAGAATTGCAGCAGAAGCAGCACAAGTGGAAATTGCTTCAGTCCCTGCTCATGCCGTTTCCACTGTGCCTCTACCTCCCCTGCACTCTGCGGAGACAGTGCTGGGGGGAACTGGCTTTTAAGCTGGCTCCCCACAGCACTGGGTCCTGCCCCACCCCCACCTTTGCTGCTTCGCTCTGATAGAGGCAGTAAGTGGAGGGGGGAGCGACTAGTCAGCTATCTGATAAGCTTCTGCTTATCGGATAGTCGACTAGTCTCTTACATCCCTATCATAGGCAGCAGGTTTAAAACAAACAAGTACTTCACATAGTGCACAAACTGTGGAACTACTTGCCAGAGGATGTTGTGGAGCCCAAAAGCAATAGCTAACTCTTTTTTTTTTTCAAAATAGACTACAGGAAATACTTTTTTGTTTAAAACAAGTTTTCATTTTCTTCAGAACCACTCATGGGGAATATATATGTATTTCCTGACCTTATTGCATCAATACCTATCCTGCAAATAAACAGAGGACTTCATGGAAGCCAAACACAGCACCTTTCAACAACATTGAAGACTCAACCAACTTCAGAAAAAAATACTTTGGATATATATGTCTCGCATCCTATAGGACTTGGATATGTCCATCAATGGCTATTAGCCAAGATGAAGGCAACTCCATGCTTAAGTCATTAGTTTCCAATCCTTCCAGACTATTGTACTCTTTTTAGGATTCTGATTTGTCTTGCATATCCCCAAGTCACACTTCATTTAAAAACTACTTGCTTACAAAATAAGACATAAAAATATAAAAGTTTCAGAGCACACAAAATTGCTTGCTTTGTCATTTTAACCATATAAGTATAAAATAAATCAATTGGAATATAAATAGCATACTTACATTTCAGTGTGTAATATACAGAGCAGTATAAAGAAGTCATTGTATGAAATTTTAGTTTGTACTGACTTCACTAGGGCTTTTTGTGTAACCTGGTTTAAAACTAGACAAATATTTATGAGTTGATGTACCCCCTGGAAGACTTCTGCCCACCCATAAGGGCATGTGGTACCCCTGGTTGAGAACCACTTCTTTAGGTGTCTTTAAGCCTTTGGCTTCCAGAATCTGAGACTGGTTGATGGGATTGATCAGTCAGTAATTGCCCACTTCTGGTATTGGACACTATTGGAAAACAAACTACTGGGCTAGATAGTCGGACCCTCTTTGCCCATGATTCTGTTAACATAAGTGTGCAAAAGTTATACTGGTTTCTCTTTTTTTTAAAAATTAAGAGGCACTATGTGGTGCTAAGCCATGATGGGGAGCATTCTGAATGACTCCAGCAATGGTAGAAATTCATAATCCTTGAAAGCAAGAGAACGTAATAGCCGGCAAATTGTGCCTGAGTGAGGTCTGTGGGATAGATTACTCTCTTCTGATTTGCAGGTGTACTAGAAGCCCCTGGCCTGACAATCCTGTGCAGCAGCTAGGCACAATTATACTCCCTGGGTGTATGGGTGGCTCATTCTCATGTCTTCTAGAGAATGAGGCTCTATACAGGATAAGAAAGGACAGTGTGTGAGTGAGGTCATTCCAGGGGACAAGCCAGGTAGGAGGGAGAAAATAGGGAATAGGGACTCATTTTCCATTTCATATAAAGGAACTCTGACAGTATAATTCCTCCCAGAATTCAACATGGGTCAGAGTATCTCCACAGAATTGCCAATGTAAGACACGACGAAGTCCTGAGCAAGGATTCTAGGCTGTAGTCCAGAAACCATTAGTAATATAGCAATTGCCATCTTGGGTCTGACCAATGAACCCACTGAGTACAGTATCATGTCTGTAAGTATGTGCTCTGCTGAATCCAGGCCTAAGTCATCTAAAGCAGTGTTTCTCAACCTTTTTTTTGATAAAGTTCCCCTTTTTTAAGAAAAATTATAAGTACCCCCAGTACCTACAGTTTTCAGACACACCATTTTTTTTCTACCATTGGAACACATTTGTTTGAACAACTTAATCGTAGCCGGGTGGGCAATGACATTTTTGGGTGTAAAAAATACAAAAATAATAAACCACTGTAAAACTTAAAACAAAAATTAGGTTTTCTCCAAATTTCAGTTGTGTTGATGTACCCCCCCCAGACTTCTCTCAAGTACCCATAAGGGTACTCGCACCACTGGTTGAGAAACACTGATACAAAGGGATCAGATTAAGTATCATTAATGTTCCCACTAAACAGTCATTGGCATTAAGTATCACTGGGGCTAGACTAGCTCCCAAAGAGACTGTGTGACTAGACCAGTTTCCTGAGTAAGCAATCAATTCTGATGCCACTGACATCAAATGCAAACTCCCTTTGTCTTCAATGGGTGCAGTATATGGCCCTGCACGTTCTGTTTACACTATGCATTAGATTATTAAAAGATACTGATGGCTTCGTTTACAAAATGCTGATTCACTTCAAAAATTAACCTGGGAGATGCCTTTTTTTCCCCCAAGCATTTGGTGTTTGGTTTCCAACATGGCAATATTGGTCTGAAAAACAAATTGAACTGCACTGGATGCAGTTTGAAAACAAATAAAATGTCAGCTTCCTTTAAGATGTGCACTAAATGCCCAACCCATAGTTCTTTAGTACACAAGAAAAACTATGCCCAGCTGATAAAGGGAATCCCAGACAACTACTGGAATACGTGAGGGCTTTTGTTTGAGACCACTGGTGAGTGTGAGTTACATGTTCACCTGTAACTGATCCAGAAGCTTGCTAGCTACAGAGTGTGACTACCTCAGACTGTCAAAACTTGTGCTTTTAAGCTATGACATGTCTCAGTTTGTTCCCATGTGTTGCCCAAGATGGCAGTCATCACAAAAGCAGGGATCATCTGGGATCTTTTCTAGCTAAAAGCCCCAGACTTCAGCATCGGAGTTCAAGGGCCAGTCTCTCTACTGTGGTGCTATAACAGACCATATCCTTGGTGGCAGGGGGCACTTGAACAGATTCACTAGTGGGTTGCCCAACATTGAAACTTTTGTTTCACTTTAGATTTAAGACTGCACTTATTCTCCTACATGCTCTTTTACTATACTCCCTCTGTCCAAGTAAATAAAGCGGGGTGTTGTCGGACTAGCGTAGAGGTGTATTTGCATAAGGTAGAATCAAAGCAGTTGTGACTAATAGGGCAATTTCCTGCAATCTTTGACAAATCCTACTGAATTTTTTTTTGCAATATTTTAGGAGTTGACTTTATTGAAATGCAAATGTGTATGTATTATTAGGGAGGAGACCTGTCTACTGTCAATAATGGGAAGTCCTTTTGAGCATCAGAGGACTCTGAAAAAAAAATTGCTAACTGGAAAAAGTTAAAGGGTATTCTGAGGAAATACTTGGGAGGAGTGGAATGCAACTTCTCCTCTCTAAACCCCATTCTGAAGTTGCATCTTGAGAAGAAAACCTTTGTCTGCTGAACACTTGTTACATGGGGTTGGTGATCAGAATCCCCAAAGGAAATAAGAGTGATTCTGCTTCATGGGTATCCTTATCCAGAGCTAAGTCCTGAATGGGATTTGAAGGGCAGCTCACAGGCCTGTGGCCTTATTAGAGGTTGGAGCGGAAGCTGTCTCTGGTAAGCATGTTGGCATGCATGTAGGTTCTTTAACATAGCTCTGTAACCCTGTTACCTTAAGAATAAATATGCTTGCTCAGAAAGCTGTGGGATAACAACTTATGCTGTTATAACCTCTGAAGAACATGCAAAGCAGGCCTGCTGAGACAGTCTGTACTGCTGGGGAATTCAATGTGTGTGGGGCCTGGTGCAGTCCGGAAGAACCCCAGTCAGGAGAGAGGGTCACACAACATCACTGAAAATACATGATGATTGGGGAGCTGGAAGTCTAAAAGTAAGTGCTCATGCTGAGTGTCAAGAGGGTGAAATACCAGTGCAGCTTCCCCTGAACTCGGTGGCTACGTCTACACTGTAGGCTTCTTGCGCAAGAACTGTTTTGCGCAAGAGTTCGTGCGCAAAAGGTCTAGCGCAAGAGCACGTCCACACTACCGTGTGCTTTTGCGCAAGAGATGTGTTTTTGCACAGGAGCGTCCATGGCAGTGTGGACGTTCTCTTGCGCGCAAGAAAGCTCTGAAGGCCATTTTAGCCATAGAGGTTTCTTGCACAAGAAACCCCTGTTGCCCGTCCACACTGTCTTCTTGCGCAAGAGCTCTATGGGGAGGGGAATAACTCTTGCACAAAAAGCCCTCTGTTCTGGCACTTTACTGTAAATTTACTTGCGCAAAAACGCGCGTGCAGTGTAGACACTCCGCAAGTTTTTGTGCAAGAACAGCTGTTCTTGTGCAAAAAGTCTGCAGTGTAGACGTAACCTAATAGTCACAGGTAGCTACTAACCTAGTCACTGCAGTCTGTCATTGGAATGGAAGCTACACAAGATTTTTAAGGAGGCATTTGAGAGACTTACACATTCTTATGAGGCATTTTCCCTCACAAAAGGGATGGTACTTAAGAGCAGCAAACAAGTGAGAGAAAAATGTTTGCATACTTGTCAGATATCAGCAGTAAGCACCAGAATAATCTTGAGAACACCTACTCTCCAGAGATTTAGTCATCTATCACTCATAAGATTCTGATAAGCATTAAAAAGTTATGATGGTTTTAGACAAAGTCTGAACTCTTTGCAGGGAGGGAGGGAAGGAGGTGAAAATTTTTGCCATCATTGAATTTTCCATTATCCACTTTAATATTCTCAGTCCATCCAATACATTTATCTAGTTCAAATGAATTAATGATAATTTCAAAGGGCACATCTACACAGCAGGGCTAAAGATGAAATAAGAGATGCAACTTCAGCTACTTCAATTGCGCAGCTGAGGTAAAAATAGCTTATTTTGGCTTTTGGCGCTGTTTACACAGAAGAAAGTCTGAGAAAGAGCACTCTTCCTCTGACTTCCCCTTCTCCTTGTAAAATGAGGGTTCCAGGAGTTGGAGTAAGAAGTCCTCCAGCTCGACATTATTTTGACTTTATGTCAAAATAACTGATTGTAATGTAGACGCAGATTATGTTATTTCAGAATAACGTCAGTTATTCTGAAATAACATTGCGGTGTAGATGTACCCTAAGTGATGGAGATTTCTGTAACATCCCATTCCATTGTTTGATGAATGGCTTGTCTAGTGCGCCAAAATAATAGCATGTGATTTTAATTGTGGAAACAAGTTTATTTTAAAACGTATAGGTTTGAAGACTAATTAAGCTATATGCTTAGTAATTTAAGACCTATACACCTTTGACTCATGTACGGTAGTGATGTAGCATTGTCCTGGGACTGACATTAGAGAGACAGAGTGGGTGAGGTGCAGGGTTACCAGCTGCTGAAAAGTATTTTTATGGACAGTACAGAAAAAATGATGGAAAACCAAAACAATGTATGGATGTATTCTTACATAATATAAAGATGGTGCAAGAGGACAAAAGTGAACAATAGTCAATGTTTTTATTCATACATCATAATGCTCCTTTCTCTCAGCTGAGCTGACATGACGGCACCTGTGAAACTCCAGCCCAGCAGGCAGTCTGAACCAGGAAGCAGGCAGTGGCTGAGGGGACAGGAGGAGCCCACATTACAGGCAGTTGGACCCACAGCACATTGGCCACGAATGAGGACACAATCATATTCCTAATCAGGAGCGGCCCTAGACGAGCTGCCGGCAACTGGTGCCCTAGGCGACCACCTAGTTCACGCCTATGGACGGGCCGCCACTGTTCCTAATACAGCCCCCCTCACTCGCCCAAACCATCCCATCTCTGGGCCCGCCAGGCCTTCCTCCCACGCTGGGAGGGGATGCGCAGAAATCACTCACCCAGATGGGACTGGGGACCACCACCAGTGACTGCTCTGCAGTGATTCACTGACAGGAAGCCGGTGGGAGGCTGCTATGCCCAGCTCGCTGTACCCCATTCTCCAGCTGTGGGTAGTCCAGCAGGGGTGTACGCCCACCAAAAGTTGCTGTGCTGACGCTAGTGATGCTGAAGAAGATTTCAAAGCTGGAGGCAGAGAAGAGAAGCCTCTGCCAGCCAACCCCTGCCAGGAGAATTCCCCTTTCTGTCTCTGTCCAGGGAATTGTAGACTGGAGTTGCCACGAAGTGCAGAGCTCACCCTGGGGCCAAGGGAGGGGGAACTCCTCAGCTCTCCTGCAAAGTTCAGTGTTTTTTTACGGAAATCTAAAAGATTTTACAGACTGGTCCAATTTTAGCTCTTTTTTTTTTAAGGACTGTTTGTGAATGTACTGATGACTAGCAACTGTAGTGAGGTGATATCTTTTATTGGCCTAACTTCTGTGGGGTTGAGAGAGAGACACGCTTTTGAACTTGTCAGATGCCTTCAAAAACTTGTTGGCCCTCCAGAAGTTGATCTAATAAAAAAATATTACCTCATCCAGCTTATCTCATGAGCAATGAGGAAAAGTGGGATTCCAGACCTGGACTATTTCCTAGTGGAGAGAGTGGTGGGAAGGGAAGGTTTGGAAGAATATTTCCTAATCTAGGTTAATTTAGAGTTTGTACAGTTCTAGTAAGTCGACAGAACGTGGCAGTTTTGTCGACGGTGGTAAACCTCATTCTACGAGGAATAACGCCTTTTTGTTGACATAGTTCTGTCGACAAAAGGCGCTATTGCATCCACACTGTGCTTTTTCAAAAGAGAGTGTCTAGACTTTCTGTCGACAAAGCGGCTTGCTTTGTCGACAGAACTGGCTGTAGTCTAGATGCTCTTTGTCGACAGAGGCTTTGTAGTCTAGACGTACCCTTACTCTCAGCAACTCTCAGCCTCTGTCGACAAAAGCTTGTAGTCTAGACGTACCCTTACTCTCAGCAACTTTGCTTTATAATTTCAGAAACTTACTGTAAGCTTGGTGATTGTTGAGCCATGCAACTTTGTAATCTTTGTAACTCTCAGCCACCTTGCTTGTAACTTGCTCCAAACAGCATTCTCCCCCTGAGATATGAAAGTGTGTGTGTGAGTGGAGACTATTGTGTGTCTGGAATTAGAAACTGTAAGGCTGAGCACTGGGAGCCAGGTGATGAGTCATCAGACCAATTAAGGAGACTGCTCCTCTGCTGGATCAAGGGAAGTATGGGCATGCTCCCTGGTGATGAATGTGGATGAGTCACGGGTTGTACAGAGGCAATAAGAGGAGTATGCAGACGCTCTCTTTCTTTCTAAGGCGAAGCTCCTCTTTCTTTTCTGAGCAGCTTCCCAGCCATGATGAGCAGACGGACCCTCCAGAATCTACATGTCTTGGCTCCTTCTGCAACCCATATGCTTGTGTAAGTGTATGAGAGCCTGAGGGCAGGAATGAATGTGTGTGCATGAAGGTATGTGTAAGAGATAGCTAGTTACCTTTAATATAAACCTTTAGTGGCAGCTCTATCCTCTTTAGTTTAACCTTGTAGTGCATATAGTGGAGTGTTAATTCCTCAATGAATAAACCCATACTAGTGTAACCCTGGGTGGTCTTCAGTGGTCTGGGAATTTTTGGGGTAACACCATGTGTTTGTCTAGCCCCTGTATGTCATCAGCTGGGGCCTCTAGGCTGTAATTATAGAAACATCTGTTTAGACACACATAGTTTAATCCTAACTGCTCCAGGACACACTGGGTCAAATTCAAACTTGATGTATGCAAAATTCATCTGTGATTCAAATGATAATGTAAATATACTTGCATAAGTGGTAACTTGTATTCCATCTGTAAGAGGGGTCATATTCAAATCTCAGGTATGCCTTTCTCTGTGAACTCCCACTCTGAAGTGCTGCTCCATACATACCAGCTGTGAGTCTATGCAGCATTTAACCCTTCCTAAGTGAGGCTCCTATTTTAGATGAATTAAAATATAAAATATCAAGTCTATTGTATGCTGTATCTTTGGTGATGTTGCCACAGTGTAAAGACTAAGTTCTGCCACAGACTGTTTGCCCTGATCACTTTAAAAGCACCACCACCAAGCGTCACCTTTGTGCTTATTCAAGCAGTATATCACCCAGATTTTTGTTTTTGTTTTTCATTGGGCAGAGTTAGCTGTCCAGCAGTTTTTGATCTATCTATGCTATATATAATGAGTGCCTCTCCTCTTCCACTAATAGGGTTACACTTAAATGTTCAGGAGTAAAATACTCTCCTATGTAAGGTCTGATGTGGTGGGTTGAGGCAGCTGGATAAGACAGGCTAGTTGAAGCACTCTCCCAGTTGCTTGGAGAGCACTGATAGGCCTACGCTAAATTAGGGCTTGTCTTCACAATGTGGTGGATTGACTGGTGATTGATCCTCTGGTGGTCAATTTATCGTGCCTACTTAGACATGATAAATTGATCTCCAAGTGCTCTCCTGTGGACTCTGGTACTCCATGGAAATGAAAAGAGTAGCTGGAGTTGATGGCAGAGCAGCCCCCACCGACCTTATCACACAGAAGACACCATGGTAAGTTTGTCGATGTCAGCTACACTAGTTGCATAGCTGAAGTTGCGAAGGTTACATTGATGGGAGGAGGTGGGGGAGTGGTTAGTGTAGACAAGGCCTTAGACATGAAGGTGCAATTCAGCTGCATTTAGTTTAAGGAGAGTTTGTTCTGTGCTTCTAACACTGATGTTTCTCCTTGAAATGATCCCTTGCTGCAGAATTCAGGGACAGAGAATATGTCTACTGTGCAATAAAACACCTGCAGCTGGCCTAGGTCAGCTGACAATGGTCTGGGGGGCTATAAAATTGCAGTGTAGAGGTTCAGGCTTCAGAGACTGTGCAAGGGAGAGGGTAGAGCTCAAGTCCAGGCTACAGTTCAAGTCCCAGCCTCTAAATGACAATTTTATTGCCCCATGAGCCAGAGTCAGCTGACCTGGGCCATTTTCAGGTGTTTTATTGCACTGTTGACAAATGCAGAGAAATCCAGCTCACATTTCACCAGAGTCATATTTTCTTTTGGCATTAAGCTTTATTCCAGCGTTATATTATCAAGCATCTAAGATTTCTGAAATGAAATGCACCCTTTGCGGATGAGAAGGTAAACACTTTCAAACTGATTCAATCTTTAAGCCAATCTTTTCCCATGTCTAATTTGAAAGAATCAAGGTGTTGCCATAAATTTAACATTTAAGTACAGTTTTATGGCCCGATTCCTCTCCGGTGCACTGGTATAAATCTGGGTTTATGTGCCTCAGAGGCCTTCCAGATACATGCCATGGGTCCCAAGATCAGAAACTGGCCTTTATACTGCAACCTGTCAGCAACCAGGGCACAGGCAGTCACACCTAATGGTCAGAGCAGGAGCTGATAACCAGAATTTAGAGACTAGGGTCAGAGCCCAGATGCCAGAGCCAAGAGTGATAAAAGTGGAGTCAGGAACTGAAGCTAAGGGTCAGAATTGGAATATATGGAGTGAGACAAGGCATAGGCCAAGGAAGGAACTGGGACAAATGGTTTGAGCAGCAATTGGGCTTAAGAGCATGTCTGCTGATTTTTCTAACCAATCAGGCTGTGTAGCCAGTTAGGCAGCTGACGATAGGCCAGCTGCACTAGTTAGGTGGCCCAGAAGTTCCGTCAGCTGCAGGCTGCAACTCATGAACCAGTCTCCATTAACTACAGATTTGGAATTAAAGCCTGGTATCCAATATTTATATGTGGCTTCCCTGATTCCTATGTAAAAGTGTCTGAGGGCAAAACTGGGGTTTTTACTATAAGTTTGTGAGAATTGTTTTAATTAGAAATGCTATTTTATACATGCCCCACAGCCAGATAAATACAGTGCAATAGATCTTTTAGGGGGGAGTGGAGCACTAATGGCTAATAAAAGGGACTGAAATCAGGTTCCAGGTGATGCCTCCTTCTTCCCTTCATCCATTTTTTTGGGGGGGAGGGCAGGGGTAAGCAAGCTCCTACCCCATTTCTTGCAAGAATATTTTATATGCCAGACTCCAGGAGAGGGGTTCTTAGCTCAGGAACACCATCAAAGATAAGTGCTTCTCTACAGCCTGGCTTTAGATGCCCAGACCCGGAGAGGGGCATGGCCTACGACACATACCTTATCATCATCTCCTACTAGCTAGATTAGCCCGCTGCACTTCTAGTGTGTTGGCTTATGTGGATCTTGTTCCCAAGTGCCTATTTCTCCCCAGCCATGGATTACTAAATCTAGATGTCTAATTCTGGCTTTCTGGAGTCCAATTATTTCCCAGGCAAACAAAATTTAGGCCTTTTGACGTTCAGGGCTGGTCTAGACTCCTTACATTGGCTTACCAACATATTTCAAGGATATGAAAAATTCACATACCAAGAGATATGCAGCAAAGCAGACATAAGTCCCAGGGTGCACACCTAATAGGCTAGTGAAAGAATTCTTCTGTCAACCTCACTACTACCACTGAGGGTACGTCTAGACAGCAGCGCTATTTCAGGATACATTCAGTATCCCGAAATAGCTTTTTCTGCGTCTTAGCTACAAGCCCATTATTTCAAAATATATTCAAAATAACGGGCTCGCTATTCTGACATCCAGGTAAACCTCTTTCCATGAGGATAAAGGGTCTGTGTAGACAGTGCCAAATTTCAAAATAGACTATCTTGAATTGTGTAGCTTATTTTGAGCTATGCGGTGCTGTGTAGACGTACTCTGAGAAGTAAATTTACTACAGAGAGAAGAACCCCTCCTGGTGCTGTAGTAAATGTCTACACTACAGTGGCACTGTTGCAGCTGTAGCTTTTCTAATGTAGACATTTCTTCCAAGTCACAACATCCAAATCCTTTTGTCAACCCAAGTGCTCTGATGTTTCTGGGATTTATGGAGTTAGGGAAGATTATTCCACAGCATGGATTAATGGTCAAGATTCTGTGGCCTCTGACCCTCCCGGCCTTAGGTTATTAATCCATATAGTTGGTTAGCTGGTGGGGACATGTCAACACCATGTCACTAAGGGTATGTCTAGACTACATGGCTCCGTTGATGGAGCCATGTAGATGAGTTTACTAGACATAGGAAAATGAAGCGGCGATTTAAATAATCACGCTTCGCACTGTGCCGATCAGCCGTTTGGCGGCACAGAGGGGCAGTCTGGACGCACCACGGTCGACAAGGGAAGCCTTTGTCGACTGCTCCGGTAAACATCATTTCACGAGGCATAACGGAGCGGTCCCTTGTCGACCGCGGCGCGTTCAGACTACTGTGCTGAGCCACCAAACAGCTGATTGGCACAGTGCGGCGGCCATTTTGATGTAAATGGAGCAGCGATTATTAAATCACCGCTTCATTTTCCTATGTCTAGTAAACTCATCTACATGGCTCTGTCGACATGTAGTCTAGACATACCCTAAATCTGCAGAGGTTGCTGCTGGAACTAGTGTCTCAGAATAGCTGCACCATTTTGCTAGATACAGGCATATAGAGAACATTAGTTCCCATGTTTCTCTGGAGGACAGAGACTTTGCTCTCACACACATTGTGGGATTTTTTAAAACATTTTTTAATTGCCTGAACTAACAGTTTAGACATTATTTGTGGTCATAAGTTCCATAAAAATTGTTTGTTGTAAGTATCTGATACTTTTATAGCCTGCATAATAAACCAGGCCTAGGACAAAGTAAATCAAATATATTATCTTATACAAGCTATTTTATTCAGATCATAAAAAGGAACAAGTTACCATGATTAAAAACATTAGAGTCATTTTATTTTTACTTCTCTAAGTACCACTGCATTTTCTACTATATTCATTAAGACAAGAAAAGGCTGTGATACAAAGGTGTTGTTAAAAGGAAGGTAATTATAATCAAGTTTAAAATAGCAGGTACCCAACACCGTGTTACAGTGGAATACGAGTTTCTGTTAATAGAGATGCAAGTCATGTGAAACTGAGATTTTTCACCTGTTCGTTTTAAGAAGTTGATGAGAAATTGCTTCCTTTTGAAGGATTCACTCTGTTGAGTAATGAGGTACTTGCAGTATCCTTGGTATGTAGGCACTACATATTTTAGATAGATTTAAAGACAAGAAGAGATCATTAGATCATTCTAGTCTGACCTTCTACATATATTCAGGCCACAGAATTTCACTCTGAGTTCTTTGCAGCTTGTATTGTCTAAGCTATAACTTCTTAATTTGAAGACTTCAACGAATGGAGAACCCACAATTTCCCTTTGCAGGTGCAGTGGTTAATCAACATTTACTTTAATTATAATTCATAATTTGTGCCTAATTTCAATTTGAATTTGGCATGCCTGTCTCCAGTGAATTTAGTACAGGACAGAATAGATTGTTTCAATGTGTGCAGTTTTGTTCAGTTTCACTATAAGCATAAAACAAGTACAGCCAAAAAACTGCTTTGCTATTGGAGGTGACTTTTTACTAGAAAAAGAGAGATCAAAACGTAAGTGTCCATTTTCAAAAAGATGCCAAAAATTCAAACCAGTAAGTTTTCAACAGGTCTAGTGTAGTATGTAATGGTACATTAATAGGAAGGTACCGTTCCATTCCGAAGGAGCTTTGAGCAAGTTCTAGTCAAGGTAAAATAATAAAACTAGACACTGCAGTTTCAGTGTGATCTGCAGAACAGCACTGGAAGGTTTGTAAGTAAGTTATATGGTTTATAAGCAGTGGCTTTCAAGATTCCCAGTAATTTTCAGGCAAAAAAATAAAGGACTGGGCTATTCTCACTAGATGGATCAAGTCTTGATCATCTTACTCATTCAAGTAGGCATGATTAAGGTAGTTATGGGTACCCGTTCTTTACTTCTGGCCCAGATGAGCAGGGCCAAATGCAACAATGGACTGTGAAAAATGTAACCAAATTATTAAGAACACTTTTTTTTTTTTTTTTTAGATGGAGAGAGAGAAAGAGAGAGTAAGGTTCAGACATGCAGATAGCTCTTCATATCTGCACTGATTCACTCATCTCTAAATCCTTCCTAGTACACATATGCTTTTCTCAGCATTCCTAGCAAAGGCAGCTCACATGAAAAGGATCAAGCACATGGGGAGAAATAGTAGAGGCTAGAAGGGTATAAGCAATGAATCTGCATTTATGGCTGTCTTGCTGAATCATTGTTTTGTCTATATCAGTGGACAGGGAAACAAAATTGAAGTGGAAAGGTTTGGACTAAGGCATCATGAAGGTCAGTATAAGGACAACTAGGACCAGAGGGGAAAACTAGTGCAGAGAACTAAATCAGAGGATAAGAACTGAACCTTACTCTCCCAGCAATTAGTCCTCGGAAACATTTCCATCCCATTACATTTTTAGGAGGCAAAGGCATGCCTGGTTGGTGCAACAGAGGCAAGGCCCCAGGACAGCAGTTTCAACGAATGCAGGGACAGTAATCACAGCTGAATCTTCTCTTTCTGCTCTTCTGAATGCTACCCACAACCCGTGGCCAGGCTCATAGCTAAACCTCCAGGGCTTGAATGTGCTACCAGAGCATTCCTCTTGCTTCAAGCAACCCACTGCCACCAGCCACGGCTCTGTCATTTCCCCCAACTGCTCTGTGTCATTAGGAGAAGCGCACCAAGGTCAATGGAATTAATTCTACATCTGCAAACAACCTTTCATCGTTCTGGGTCAGCCTCGGGCTGCTGGAGTGTTTGAGAAGAGGCACAGAATGTGTAGACTTGAGAACAGATACACTCGAGAGATGCCATGGCTTAACTGCAGAGCAGGCAACAACAGGATGAAATATAATCCATGCCATCTGTCACAGTCATTTAGACAGTGCTACTCCTCCATTTACTCATTCCATACATTAGAAACTGGCAAAGTTCAAAAGGTTTGAGAGGCAGATTGACTCTCCTCAAACCTAGGGGCTGCAACCTAGATGCTTCCTCTAAGAACCAGTAGGTAAGCAGTTAAGTTTAGGTACAGGTACATTTAGACAGATAGAGGTGCTCTGATATATCCTTTAACTTTGCTCAATAAATCACTTGCCTCCTGCTCATTTGTGATCTCCAGAGGTTTTTTTACTTTAAGGTATCGTTTAAGCCCTGTTGTTGTGGTGCAAATGCCTTACGCTTATTAGGGAAAAGTCTCAGGCTATGTCTACACTGCAGGTTTCTTGTGAAAGAAGCTTTTTGTGGAAGCGATGCGCTTTTGCGCAAGGGAGCATCCAGACTGCATGGACGCTCTCTCGAAAGAAAGCTCTGATTGCTATTCACAGAATAGCCACCAGACCACCTGTGCTTTTTTCGATTGGCTCTTTTTGAGCAAAACCTTCCTGTTGCCCGTCCCCACACACTTTTTTGCACAAGAACTCTTTTGCAAAAGAGTTATTCCTTGTAGAAAGAGGAATACCTACACCACAACTCCCCCCCCCCCCCCGTTCTTTTGATTTACTGTAAATTTACTTGCGCAAAAACATGCTTGAGGTGTGGACGCGCCGTGGGTTTTTGTGCAAAAATGGCCACTTTTTGCACAAAAACCCTGCAGTGTAGACGTACCCTCAGAGAGGTAACCATGTTAGTCTGTATCTCTAGGTGATCATTCAACTAGAAGGACAATCACTCATGTTACCCACGTTCTTGATTAGAGGAAATTATCCACATTTATACAGCAAAAGTTGGCTTGCAGAGGTGGTCATGAAAGCATCTTGAAACGTTCAAGAAAACACTTGACAGATGCTTCAAAGTTTTCAGAAGAGAATTGGGACAGATGGAATTCAGTATATTCATTCTGTTTCATACCATCCTGCTACAAATGAGTTAGTGGAACACATTGTGCAAACACCTAAGTACCAGGCTTAAGCGATAACAAAGCTATTTTGAGTCATCATCAGAAATTGGACAATTTCTTGCTTGTCTACAGGAACATACCATGTGTTGCTACTCAGGACTCCCCTGGAATTCTTTTTGAAGCAGTCTTTGCTTACCTGTTTAGTCTTGTTATATCCTGATTTTTTTTTCATTGTGAAAACTGAACGTCTATGTGAGACTTGTCATCTTTCTTTCTTTCAAAGTGTGAGCCTTAGCATGGAACTGCAACTACAGTTGTGGAGTAAAATAGGTACCTGGAAAACTTGTTAAAAACATGGAAACCATTGGATCATTTCAGCCTGGACAAATACCAGAGTCCAAGGCTGTTCCATCAGGATTTTCTGCTCTTCTGATCCTTCTGTTATGATTACTTTTGTCGACTTAGGTCATGTCTAGCCTATGGAGAAGATCGACACTGCAGTGGTTAATTTTCTGGCATGCGACTTAGTGGGTCTATTAAAGGCCCACTAAATCAAACACTGAGGGCACCCCTATTAATGCCAGAACTCCTACTCCTTGCAAGGAGTGAGGGAAGTCAATAGGAGTGTTTCTCCTGTTGACCTCCCGCTGTGAGGATGGCACTGAAGATACATCGACTCCAGCTACTTTTTATTTTTATGCAACTGGAATTGCATACTTTAACCAAGCTTCAGCTTTAGTGTAGACGTGGCCCTCCTGGAAGACATTTTCGTAGCCAATCCAGTTGATTCTGAACCACAAACTGTTTCTGCTGTAATGGACAGTGTCACACCACCATCACTACATTGTCCCTAGAAAGTGAGAAAACCAGTTGTGCACATGAATTTTATAGTTTTATAAATGTTTTAGCTAGCAAGTTGCTATTCTGGGGTGGAATAATTCTTTGCAACTTGTGAGTCTGCAGTATTCCACCCACACATTTTAGTTATGTTATACACCATTTTTTTTTTTTTTTTGGTAACCATGTAAATAATGATGAGTATCTATATTAGGAAAGTATTGTAGAAATTGGGTGGAGAAATGTGTTGCTCTGCCCCTTAATCTTTTGAGTGCTCTGCACTCACCCTGTGGAGAGCCTCAGTTTGTTTCTATTTGTTGCCAGAACCATAAAGTAACCACATCAGGTAGAAATACAGACACAGAGCAAGCTGTTATCTCCTTCACTATTAGGTCTAACTACAACACACCCCAATAAAAGGACCCAATTCTAGTAGATAATACAAAAATTAAAACAAAACTTGTTAGGGGAAAAGAATGAGCTTGTTTCTTCATTACACTACAACTTGTTAGCCATTTACCACAATGAAAATTAGGTGTGAAACATGGCCATACTGATGTGGCAACATTTCAAAATCACCCTGCAGTGAAATAAATGAGAGCACAATGTATTGTGAAAAATTAAGCCCAACGTGTTAAAGATTGTGCACCACTGAATTATTTTTAAAGGATCAGAACTGATTAATTCAGATGAGAAAAGGAGGAAAAATGCAACAGTAGGGAAATGATGTACTCAGTTATTTCCAGCAGGATGATGACTGGTGAGTGGGAGGATAGGAAAGGTGCAAAGGAGAATTGACAGAGTGTAAGAAACCCTGTAAATATCAACTGTGCAACATCTGGGGTGCTAGCTGAATTAGATCTAAGGGCAGATGTTCTAAAAATCATGGGAAGTTACAAGTGACAGGATAACACTGACTTCTTAAGTATATAATAATACACTCAAAACTTTTTGTCTTGATGCAAATGCTGGAATTCATTCTGCAGCACTAATTTACTAGGGACCATGAGATGACTGAATAAGAGCTCCAGTGTGGCATCACAGGGGAAGAGTCCAAGGTTGAATTGACTGGATATAAAAGTTTCAGGAGAATTCAACACACCAAAATATTTCAGTTTGCATTTTGTTTTGGCTTTCCCAATAAATAGAGGAACATTTTGGCAAAATCAGAATTTTCCCATAGGTAATTTCAAAATGGTTTAAACTCGTTTTTTTTTTCATTGAAAAAGATCATTTAATGTAAAAATTTCTGATCAGCTCTAGTGAGACTGGTACAGGCAAGAAAATGCTATCTGGGCCATCATGCTTGTCTTGTTTGTAAGTTGACTATATAAGTTGACCACCTTCCTATAGTTTCAGTTTCACTCCTCCAAAAGCAAAAATGTGTATATGTATCCCATGTAGTGTAGACCAGGCCTAAGGAACCAGGATGTGGACAGTCATGCCCAATGGCCAGAGCCAGAGTCAGTGGCCCAGTAATCAGAGCCAAGGGTCAGAGCAGATATCTCAAACTAGGAGTTGGAGTGGAGATGCCGGAACCAAGAGCGAGAGTCAGGAAGTCAGATGCCAAAGCCAGAACCAGAGTCCAAGGCCAGGATCAAGGATCAGAGCCATAGTCAGGACTCAGAACTAAGAGTGAGAATCAGATTGCCTGGATCAAACTAGGGCAAGAACAAACCTGGGAGAAAGTAGGAGTTATCACAACCATGGGGAAATGCTTTGAGCAGCTGGCAATTTGCTGCTGCCAGACTTAATTAAACCAAATGACCTTATTCCCGACATCAATCTAGAACAAGTCGTTTAGTCTCTCCATGCCACAGTAAAATGCGGCTGATAATATTTCCTTACCTCCTGGGAGTGTTCTAAGGCTAAGTCTGTCAATGTTTATCAAGCATATACACTAAACTCTTGTCATCATCAATACAACGAGCAACAAGAGTAGTTGTTGTATTGTCAATGGAGGTCTTTGCACAGTTTACTCTAGAGCTTGAACTGGGAACACATTTCACACAGTCCAACTAGTAGGGGTAATCATCTTTGGTCACTACCAAACCAGGTCATCCTGAACCCGGGTCAGTCTTGTTTAGAATGTTTATTTGGACATTGTTTGCATTCTATGGTACGATTTAAGTTCCTCTGTCTCAGTGTTCTTTGGTTTTGTTTGCTCAATCACAGAAGATGTACATGTTCCAGTTTATTAACTATAGGCCACCAGGAAATTTTTAACTTACAAAATCAGCTTTGTGTATTAGATTCTTTTTATGTCACAGTGGTGATATTGATAGGTTCTAATGGCAATATCAATATGGTCACAATGGGAAATCTAAATACATGGCAATCAAAGTGTTTTCAGTTCTCTCACAAAGCTGTGATTTCGTTAAATCAATTTTCCCCAAACAAATGCTGTCAGACAAACAAACACAGGCAAAGGAAATGAGGGGAAAAGGTTGAAAAATGCAATCACATGTGGGTGGGTGGTTGTAATGTGGTTAGGTCTGGCTGATGCTGGTATCCTTTCTGGAAGGTAGGAACACTTTTGCCCTGGATGTTTAGGACAGATTGAAGGTTAGGGAGCTGGAGGCAGTCATTTTGACAGGTGAATTTTCTCTTCTCTCCTAGCAGCACAATCAGCCAAGCCAGGAGGGACCACATATGTTGTCTAAACCTAAACACATCATGGCTTGATACCTGCTAGACCCAGAACATAGAGCAGGAGATGAGAAGACCAAAGGAAAGAGAGAGACAACAATAGACAAGTTGACAAATACCAGCCCCATCTGTAGTGCTTTGATTTTTAGATCTTTCTTACAGACATATCTCTACCACTGGCTAGTGTAGGAGAATGTGTGGAACGGCAGAAGAGGATCAGGTTTCAGGAAGGACCTTACTTAGTGAGACACCAGGAGCACAGGTATGCAAACTGGTTCATGTTGCTAGCAGACAAACACAGGAATCCCATCATATAACAGGAATCACCTTTTACTAATGAAACAGGCAACATGGTAACCATTAAGAATTCGAAGAGTCCTTCATCCAAAACATCAGGATCTTGACTTGTCTGGAAAATGTTTACGTTTTGAATAGTGCAGGTACACCTAATCTGTAAACAGCATGGACACCTATCAACAGAAGTCATAGTTCTCCAAACAAGTCCAGGTGAGGCCTCAGAAAATACCAGTTCTCTCAGCATGATTCTTATCAAAGAAATAACCCTTCACAACATTTCACAGGAATGGCCCTTAGTCAATAGGCCTTATCTCATTGCTGTCTTGATCCTGAAAGCAGGCTCTATTATTAACTATAGGCTACCAGGAAATTTTTAACCCAATTCCATTGTCATGGTAGGTTACAATAAGAACAGATAGCTAGAGAAGAAAGATTCCTTGTTCTAGCTTAATCCCCTAAAGCATTCATTCCCCTGATGTGATTTTATTTATCAGTTTCCCTTATTTGCCTTTTCTTTTCCTGTCCCTCCAATAAATATTGTAAAATAAGGTCATATTTTCACAATTTTAAATTATTTGATGCACTCATGTAAAGGAGCACAGGAAATGTACATTTATTCTAAAAAGAGTGTTGTAGAAAATACACACGAAGAGTTTCCTCAGCTGAAACTATTATTTTAATAAACAACTGTATATGCAGAGTTTGCCTTTCCTTAAATTATGCATCACTCTCATTCTAGTCTCTACATGCTAAAAAAAATAGTGAATTGTAAAATATTCATGATGTGACTAAATATTGATGGGAGGAGTAAGTGAATTAAAATAATACGGAAATATATTTATTCTATACTTGCTGTCAGAGTTTCAAGGCAACTACACCTGTAGTCTTCACCATAGATGCTAGAACTAGGGATGCAGCATCCCCTGGCTTGAAGTGGGTGTCCATCATACATGGGAATTATAGGGGGGTTTTTCAATGAGACTCAATACCCCATCTATACCATTGTTTCAGCTTCCCTGGTCCTCACTCTCCATGGTCCATACCAGGAGTGCCCAGTCAGGTTGCAGGTCTCCAGCCATCATCTATTTCTGGGTAGGGGCCCTTGTCCTATTCCCTACTGATCAAGGGTTTTAAGGCTGCACAGATCCCTACCACACAATGTGATTTCTCCAGCAAGTCAGACTGCCTATCGGCTGCCTCTGCACATTGCTTTATCTCCAAAGGCTATGAACAGTGCTCTGCCAGAACTTACAGTTCACTCCACAGTGATTTCTGAGCAACCACATTCATTCTTAAGGTAAGGTTATGTCCACACTGCACAATTTTTGCAGAAGAGGAAATGCCAATAGAGCATTTCTCGCACTCTCATTTGCATAGTCTCTTCCGATCCTTTCTGCGGAAGAGGGTTTTGCGCAAAACCCCCGCAGTGTAGACGGGGCCATTTTGCACAAAAAAACCCTTTTGTGCAAGATCCCTTATCCCTCAAAAAATGAGGTTTACAGGGTTCTTGCGCAAAACTGTTTTTTTTTGTGTGCAAAATAGCCCCGTCTACACTGCGGTTTTTTGCACAAAAACCTCTTCTGCAAAAAGGATTGGAAGAGACTATGCGCAAATGAGAGTGCGAGAAATGCTAATGAGTGCTTCATTTGCATTTCCTCTTCCACAAAAATAGCGCAGTGTAGACGTAGCCTAAGAATGTTACAGAGAAAACATATGAGAAACAGTAACATAAGAACATAAGAATGGCCGTACTGGATCACACCAAAGGTCCATCTAGCCCAGTAGCCTGTCTGCCAACAGTGGCCAGCACCAGGTGCCCCGGAGGGGGTGGACCGAAGACAATGATCAAGCCATCCGTCTCCAGCCTCTGACAAACAGAGGCCAGGGACACCATTCCTACCCCCTGGTTAATAGCCTTTTATGGACCTAACCTCCATGAATTTATCTAGCTTCTCTTTAAACTCTGTTATAGTTCTAGCCTTCACAACCAGATCTAAATGCACGCTGAATGAACCAGGAGTCTCCCATCAATCTTTTGGGGCCCTAATAAGCTGAAATTTTTCTAACCTTTTTTCCCATCCCTTATATGGAAGAATCTTTCCATTTCAGTTTTCAAGTTCATTTAAATCACTCATTTGTACCACAAGTCCTTTCTTTGTTTCTAAACTTCTAGAAATCCCAGGCTGAAACAGTATATGCAAACTATCCCAAAGGGTGGAACTTCTCTCGAGTTCTTCAGTCTCAGTGACTCACCATAATTATTCTTTCTCTCTTTTACTGTAGGAGCTTTGGTAACCATCCCCCAGAAAGTAGTACACAATTGGACATAAGCCACTTATAAGCTTAACACAATATGGTCCCCAAAGACATGCCATGGGTTTGCAACATCTTTCATGCTTGCCATCCACATATTTTTTTCATGGATACTAAATTGATTTGAATTATTGAGAACTTGTGCTGATCTTGCATTCCTTTTCACATACAGCACTGCTACACACACTTTTAAAAGTCTCGTCAATAGGATTACAAGCCTTGGGACATGAGGCAGATGAAGTATGTTTGAGTCTATTTTAGTCCAACCATTCTCCTAATATTTGGGAGTCATTCAAGATCTGATGGTGTAATGGGGTATATATGATACATTGGCTCTGAAAGGCTTAACTGGAGCTAGAGAGGCTAATTATGTTACCTGGTCACACCTGGAAAATGCGACAGACCCAATTAAAGATCAAGCCCAGATGGGAATACACTGGGGATAATCTCACATTTTATGGCAATATAAAAGTGTGTCCCAGTATATAGAAGTGATTTAATCAATGAATTTATATTTTTAGTAATAGAGTTAGTGCAGATGGGGATACATTTAGGATTAGCTTGGATTCCCAGGCATCCTGAGATAACAAAAAGAAATGGTGAGGCCTGCTGATAGTGGCGAATAGGGCAGTTACCCTGGGGCCCAGTGCAGTGGTAGAGACAGGGGACCTAGGTCCCTTTTTGAACAGCTGCAGGAGCACGGCTTTGAAGGCTGAGGGGGGAAGGGGAGATGCACAGTGGTTTGGGTGGCACTGAGGGCTCGCTGCCCCAGCCCTGCCCCTTCTGCTTGAGGTTCTCCCCCCCCCCCCCACACACACACACAACTTGCCCTAAGGCCCATAGTGGCTGTGGGCCCTTTTGGAAATGGCAGACAAAACAGCTAAATGTGCTTATGAAATGGAATCATAGACACAGAGATTCCCCAGAAAACAGGAATTTAAAAGCCTAGTAGAGAAAAAAAAATTAAAAGAGGCATGGCAAAAAAAAATGGATATATGAAATAAGAGGAAGAAGAATTTTTGAATTGTGCTCTAGAGTTCAGGATGACAACCTACTTCAGAGCCTGGTTAGGATAATGGAGTGCTTTTCTTTAATTATGAACAAGGCATTGTGGCTTGAACAACAATCTTTTCTTTTCTGAGTAAATAGAAAAAAAGATGGACTATGTGTATTCTGTAAGATGGAAGAAAACACTGATAATATTTTATGGATATGTTAGGATTGTAGTAGTCAGAAGGTACCAGTGTGGTGTCATGACAGGTCTCTTACTTTGTCAGTGATGATAACTGTTCAGCTGTGTGCGTGTTTGCTTACCCCCTTGATATGTTGTTCTTACTTTGCACAAGCAGCCAACACAGTAGACCCTGAGGGTACATCTATACTGCACGGCTATTTCGGCATAATGGAGGTATCCCGAAATAGTTACCCTGCATCTTCACAAGCCTCCCGTTATTTCAAAATATTTTTTCAAAATAACCGGTGCGCTATTTTGCCATCCTGGTAAACCTCATTGCACAAGGGATAAAGGATGGCTCGAAATAGTGCGTTATTTCAAAATATGGCACTGTGTAGTTGCGTCAGATTTCAAAATAAGCTATTTTGAAATAGTGTTGAAATAAGATATGCAATTTCTGTAGTGCGAATTGCGTATCTTATTTAAACTTTAGGGTGCTGTGTAGAGGCACTTTGAGAGCTCCTAAGGACCACAGATCAGATGAGTTACCCGAGTCAGGTTTATTGTAAACGAAACACTGTAATAGTTTCCCCAGATCAGATGTCTAAAGGTAGGCTAAGAATGTGTGCTCGTGATAATGAACTTGGCTCATTCATGGAATTCACCACTGTCCTTTAGGCCAGACAAAGAGATAAGTTGAGGTACCCCCACATTTATATAGAGAGACAAGTAATCTAAGATATACACCTTACGTACCATCTTATGTGTTAATAACATGTCTGTTACCTCCCATTGTACTTCCCTCCTGTCATTTCAGAGGAAACATTCCTATTTACCACCTTTTATTGTGCTTTCATTGTGGATGTTTCAGACAAAATATTCATTACTATTCATTGCTTTTGTCAAACTATTTTATTGTATGCTTGGTTGGGGTGTCCTTGTACGGTCCTGATGGAATGTTTTAGCAGTGATAGCAGTACAAGTGCTGAGTTCATGTCCTGGACACTGACTTGCAGGCAAACATCTGCTTTGGATGGGGCCTGCCTGTTATTCAGAGTATAAATCTGGCTGACTTTGGTTCAAGCCTTACCCCAGTCCCATGCTTCAGGATTTCTTTCTCCTATGAGGCATGGGGTGTGGGTGAAGGTAGGGCTGGGGGAGGCAAGCCTCCAACCCCACCTTCAGACTCACCCCTTCTGTCCAGGACCCCGCCCCCATGTGAGCCAAGCTGCCCCCACTTCCAGCATCACGGGTAGATGGGGCAGTCCATGACCCCACCCTTCCTAGCCCTGGAGCACCAGAGAGGGCTGGTGCTCTGGGGCAGCAACAGTCCACCCACAGTACGCCTACAGTAGGCATTTTGGGGGCAGAGTATGGGTGGGGCCAAGCTGGCGATTTGGAAAGGCAATGCCTTCTCCCACCTAGTATACCCACCGCCTGTGCTACCAGGGCATTGATAAGGAAAGGGAAAAGCTCATGTTATATAGGAAAGCATCAGGGAAATGGAATATTAAAAGGGTGCTGTTACCTGAAAAGCAAGGCAAGAGGATACAAAATACTAAAGTACTGAGGGATTAAAGTTAGTGGCAGCTAAAGACTGTTCAGCCAAGTCTGCTTCAAGGAAAAGAACGAAAGGAAGGGGACAGCATTGCAGAGGCGGTATAGAACACTAATAGGATGCGTTCTAGATTCTGAATGCCAAGCTTTTCGGTCAGCTTCTCAATCAACATTTAAAAATGCGTGTCGATCCAGGCCCAAGCTCTGCGCATTGCTTGTAGTTTGAGTATTCCAACGTCGTTGTAGATGCTGCATATAGCAGTTGAAGAAATGCCTATACATTTAAGAATTAAATTGTTAAATTTAACCTTTTGGGCTAAAGTTAATGGAAGCCGAGAAGATAAGTGTGCTAAAAGAATACACAGGGACAGATGGGAATGAAGTAGACAAGGTGTAACTAATGGGGTCAAAAGATGGGTAAAAAACTTGAGTGAAAAGGAGGGACGGGAAGAAATTACAATCTGTATCCATGGGAAATCAAATCATAGCTGTCCAGTTGTGGATTTGGAATTATACACCAAAACTAGGGGAAGAGCAGGACTGTCAAATATGATGATTCATATTTATGAATTTATACAAAGCAAATGAGGTAGAAAAAACTGAAGTAGGTGGTGGCTATACTCTTATAGGCTGAGGCTGCTGCACCATAAAACAGAAAAAGCAAGCAGGCAACAGGTGGTCTGACAGAATTGTCCGCACCCTGGGCAAGGTGGGGGGCTGGCTCCACATTCCCAGAAGGGGTGGAGCCTTGGGTGAAAGGGGCAGGGCAAGAGTAGCCAGACATCAGGGCTACCCAGACTGTGCCGTGCCAATGCACCACTCCAGCCAGCCCTCAGAGCAGCGAGGAGTATGGCACCTCTCTTCCCACTATCCTTCAGAGCCACCCAGAGAGTTCCACATGGGGTTCTGGCAGTGATGTATCGGGTCGGGGCTCCAGCTACTGCCACTGCAGTTTCCTTCCCTCCCCCTGTCAGTGGGTCTGGCAAGCAAGAAAGGGGCTGAAGGGCGGGACTGCAATCAATTTCTGTACTACAGATACTGAGAGGGCCAAGAAAGAAGTCTACCTGGAAAAGCTGGTTTGGGGGACCCACTCTTCTAAACAGAGACATCTGGCAGGAGAACAGGTGACAGAGAGAGCAACCCTTGGGGTGTAGCAAGCTCTGATGATCAGCCCTGATGAAAAGGAGGATTTGGACTTTCAGGGAGGGAGTGGTTGGAGAGCTTGTAAGGGAAAGGTGAAGCTTGAAGAGGTGAGTATATAAGTTATAATTTTGGCCAGGGTCTTATTACGGCATTGTGAGTTCTGGGCCTGAAAGAAGAAGGAATTTAGAGTGGGAGGGGTTTGCTGACAGGATTGGTAGGAAGAAGTCCAAGGAGATGGTAGCAAGGAATCTTGTGGAGCGAACCATGACTACCTGTCCTAGGTTTCCTGGACGGAAACTCACTACCACCCACTGGGGAACATGGTATGAAAATTTGGGAGGCGGGGAGGATTTAGAATGAACAAGAGCCTATAGAGAAGAGTATGAGAAACAAGAGGCCAAGAATTGGAGCCAAAGACCTTTTGTGTAAAGTTGTTGAACTGTTATATGTTGGATTGTCTGTCACTCTGTCCAGAGTGGGACTAAAATATGCCTAAAGCAAACCCCAAGGGGAACAATCTTACTCTGCTTTCACTTACCCCAGCTCAGTCCTCTCCACTTCTGCTGCTACTACTGCTCCCCTTGAGCCTCTTTATAAAATCATAGAATCATAGGGTTGGAAGAGACCTCAGGAGGTCATCAAGTCCAACCCCCTGCAAAGCAAGATGAACCCCAACTAAATCATCCCAGCCGGGGCTTTGTCAAGCTGGGACCTCTAGGGATGGAGATGCCACCAACTCTCAAGGTAACCCATCCCAGTGCTTCACCGCCCTTCTAGTAAAATAGTTTTTTCCTAATATCCAATCTAGACCTCCCCCACTGCAACTTGAGACCATTGCTCCTTGTTCTGTCATCTGTCACTATTGGGAACAGCCTCTTTCCATCCTCTTTGGGATCCCCCCTTCAGGTAGTTAAAGGCTACTATCAAATCCCCCCTCATTCCTCTCTTCTGTAGACTAAATAAGCCCAAATCTCACAGCCTATCTTTGTAAGTCACGTGCTTCAGCCCCCTAATCATTTTTGGTGCACTCTGCTGGACTCTCTCCAATGTGTCCACATCCTTTCCATAATGGGGGGCCCAGAATTGGATGCAATACTCCAGATGTGACCTCACCAGTGCTGAATAAAGGAGAATAATCACTTCTCTAGATCTGCTGGCAATGCTCCTTATAATGCTTCCTAATATCTCTTCCATGAGTACACACTCAGCGCATGTCATAGGGCAGATTAAGTGAAGTTCAGCTTCTGTCTTCAGGCTAGATTCAGAGTTTGTCTAAATTTTTTTATAGCTAGATAGATAGAGATCCCTCTCTCTATATATATAGATAGATAGATTAGATATATCATTCAGGCTATAAATGTACATGCATCTGAGCATGGTAAGGAAGGCAGTGACCTATGGCAAGATTCATAAAAGGACTAAAACACTTAAACACTTTAGGCACATACTTCCCAGCATCAGGCCCTGGTGAGATTCACAGAGTTGTGACTCAACTGCCCTGAAGTTCGTAGGTGCCTAAACTCACCTTGTGGTTTAATTTTTGCTGTTAAAGTTCCCTGGAGGCCTATTTACCTATCTCTGAACATGTGCATCTACAGGGCCAAGTCAGCATTCCAGAGGCCAAGCCCCTGAGAGATATATGAACTGGGGGAAGGTAGGTGATCTTCTGCCGAACTCACCTATAGGCCTCAGAGCTCATCTACTGGTTTGGGTTATGCAAAAAGACTGTGGGAAAAGGTCATAATTTTAGCCCAGTAGTTAAAACGCTCAGTTGGGATATGGGAGACATCCTATTCAAGTCCCCATATGAGAAGGACAGGTTTGAACAGAGATGTGCTGCCTCTGAGGTGCATTCCCTGGCCTTCCTCTCTATGGTGGCTAAAAATAAGAAAGAGAGGGAGAGAGAGAGAAAGAGAACGAATAATGGTGGTTAAAGCATTCACCTAGGATGTGGGAGTGACAGGATCCACTACCTCTGCACAGGTGACTTTTTTAACTTGTTCATGCACAGTGAAACAACGCTATGAATATCAGTGATTCTGTAAGGGCACGTCTACGCTGCAGCGTGTCCACGTCCCCAACTCTGATGGTAGAGTCGAGTGAAAAAATGCCAGCGTGCATCTTCTGGAACAAGCTGGAGTTCCTAAAGATGAGGGCGGTATGTGCCTTCCCCGACCACCCGACGTTGATGTCGTTGAACTGGCCTCGATGGTCCACAATAGCCTGCAGGACCATAAAAGAGTACCTTTTCCAGTTGATGTAGTCAGATGCCCAGTGGTCGGAGGCCCAAATGGGGATGTGTGTGCCGTCAATGCCCCACCCTCACAGATGGGGAAGCCCATAGTGGCAAATCCAGTGACAATGGGGTCCATGTTGCCCAGGAGGATGATCCTGTGCAGCAGGATGGTGTTGATGGTCCTCACCACCTGTAGAAGGAGACAAACAGAGAATCACAGGGTTGCCAGAGGTCTCGGGAGGTCCCCAACCCCATTCACACAGCAGGAGCAACCCCAACTTACTTCATCCCCAGGAGAGCTTTGTGAAGGCAAGCATGCAAAACCTCCAGGGAAGGAGAGTCCACTCCCCACCCTTCCCTAGGGAACCCCATTTCAGTGCTTCGCCACCCTTCTAGGACAACAGTAAGAGAGTCAAACCTGCATGAGTACGCTCCTGACGGTCGATTTTCCCACACCAAACTGGTTCCTGACGGAGCAGTAGCTGTCTGGCATGGCGCGCTTCCAAAGTGCGATGGCGACCCGCTTCTGGTGGGGGATTGCAGGTCTTATGTGGGTGTCCTGTCACCTGAGGGCAGGGGAAAGCCACTCACCCAACTCCAGGAAGGTGTCCTTCCGCATGTGGAAGTTTGAAGCCCCTGCTGGTCGTCCCCCCGCTCCATGATGCTCCAGTCCCACCGGTCGGGACTGGTGTCCAGACGCAGAAGTGGCGCTGCATGATGTGCAAGGCAGGGTGAGAGGGGCTGTGCTGCATGAACAGAACATGGAGAGAGGTGAGGAGGTGCCACGCAGTGAGCTGTGGTTCCTGGTCCTGCAGTGCTATGTGGGCAGCCTGCAGTAACTGCAGCAGGAGATGCAGCATGAGGTTTAAGAGCCGGCAAGTGCTTTGCAGCAGGTCCGGCTCCAGGGCTGGAGTGCTGTGGTGTCCACAAGGACGACCAGAGCACGCAGTGAGATGGGTTTGCTGTCCCTCAAGGAGGTGAAGAGCCCAAGACATGACTGTAGAGGGGAGTCCCTTTAAGCACGAGCCTCAGATTGCCTGTAGCTGTGGCCTCAGGCAGTGACTGCTGTCCTGATGCCTTACCCAGAGTGCTTCCAGGGGGCTTTAAATGCGATGCAGCCTCCAATCAGTGTGGATGTGCTATGTCGATATAGCTCGGCGTTATTTCAGTGGGGACTTGTAGTGTGGATACACTATTTTGAAATAGCTATTTTGGTAGTTATTATTCCGAAATAAGTTATTTTGAAATAAGCGCCTGGTAGAGACATACCCTCTATACTACCTAAAAGTTAGATGTCTCCACACCCAAGTTTCTTTTGAGAATATAGCTTTAATAGTAAATTAAAGATTGAAAATTAGCTCAGTTAAGTGTTTTATGAACCTGTCTATAGAAAACAAAATATCTCTTTTATTCTGCCCCATATTTACTGTTGAGCATATGCTTAAGCTATTTGCTGAATAGGGGCTTAGGACTCACTCTTGCAAGTCATCTACCTGAAGATTTCTGGTTATGTTCAGGAAAAACTCCCCCAGTTGCAATACCTTGTAGAACAAGGCCATTACTTTGCTAAGTGTTACCCTTTTGGACAGAAGAACTTTAGGGTTTCTGAACAGAGAAATGTCTGTCTGAAACTTTTCACTTGAAATGCAGAGCAACACGCTCATATCCAATTAAAAATGAATTCCCTAATTTTGTTTAACATACAGACCACTCAAATGTTTTGTTAGGAATCCATAAATAATGTATTCATTACTAATTAGCTGCATTTACTTTACCTTCACATTTCCTGTTTAATGAGCAACACCAGAGCTTTGCAGCAGCTTAATATGATATTACTTGTCCAAAAATAGTCAATTAAAGGAATTCTTTTCAGAAGGCACTAACAAAACTTGGAAACTAGGTTATTTGACAGAATTAAACACATCACAGAGCTGGATGTGAAATACTCATTTCATCCTGCAATTATTTTTAATTTTTTTCCCATCCTAAATATCAGTTTGTGTTAATTGAAAATTTTCTTTCCATTTCAACTATTTTTTTTCATTTTTTTTTTTTTACACTCCAGTTTTAGAATTTAAACAAAAACATTAAAAATGTCAATGTTTTGTGTGGACAACGTTGAAACTTTTTTCCAACTCTTTTTGAAGTTGAGAAATTTGCCATAAGTGACTCTTTTATGGGAAAAGTTTGGTTCCGAGGGACAAATTTGTATTTTTAAATGAAAAAAAAAAGGGGGGTTATGGAAAAAAAATTCTAATTAGCTCTGACCGAAGAACTCTCTGTGTAGGAAGGGGCTTCTGTGGCTCTAACTACTCAATAGCATAGACTAGGTTAGCTAGTCTAATTACTTATGGCAGAATGGATTTAATTGCGCCAAATCCTCCCATTGTACTCCAAATGAATTTTGGGGCAAAATAGTGCTATCCCAACCACACAAAGAAGAAAGAGGGGGTGAGGGTCCCCTTGCTACCCAATACGGATTACCTTTGCCAAAGGCAACACCCCCCAATGAGTAGCATCCATAGTACCACTACATCTCCCCACGTAAACAAGTAGGCAGGGATTGGCTACAGTGAAAGGGCAGAGCCTTGGCTTAGTCTCTCTAAGGATACGTCTACACTAGCTCGTTAGTTCGAGCTAGGTAGGGTAATTAGGGCAAGCGGAGTTGCAAATGAAGCCGGGATTTAAATATCCCGGGCTTCATTTACATGTTCAGCGCCGCCATTTTTAAATCCCCTTAGTCGAACTCCGTGCCCGCGGCTACGCCGCACGGAGTAGAATTCGAATTAAAGATCCTAGTTCGAACTACCGTTACGCCTCATTCCACGAGGAGTAACGGTAGTTCGAATTAGGATCTTTAATTCGAACTACCTACTCCGTGCGGCGTGTAGCCGCGGCACGGAGTTCGACTAAGGGGATTTAAAATGGCGCGCTGAACATGTAAATGAAGCCCGGGATATTTAAATCCCGGGCTTCATTTGCAACTCCGCTTGCCCTAATTACCCTACCTAGCTCGAACTAACGAGCTAGTGTAGACGTACCCTAATATAGTTTACAGACCTTGTATATTTATACAAGATTAGGCCCATTGTTTTCAAAGTCTGGAAACTAGAATAGTGAATATTTATATATAGGGTTTTTTTTTTTAAGCATGTAAATCTGCAAGAACAACGAGAAGTCCTGTGGCACCTTATAGACTAACAGGTTTATTAGAGCATAAGCTTTCATGAGCAAAGACCCACTGCATCTGCAGTAAATCAGTCAGAAGCTATATAGGTCAGAAGCCAGGTTTAAGGATTTCTGGAGTGAGACTGCTAGAAAACACACTTTATATTTTAAAGAGGTTCTGAATTCCAATGAGGCATGTGAGCATAGCTTAAGATACTTTTCAAAGAAATTGTGCACATGCCCATTTAAAAGAAAAGCTGCTGAATGCAGAAGGGTGACTCCTGTAAATCGCACAGGTGATGTATTATGAAGAGGATATCAATTCCATATCTTTCTCTGTCAGTGATGGGGAACATGTGACCAGAGTTCCAGAATACAAAAGAAATATATCATTAATGCCACCAAAAGACACACAAAGCTGCTCAGAATTCTGTTGGCGCTACCTGCAGCTCCTCCTTTCTCTGCCCCGGTCACTGGCAAGGCAAACATATAGGCTATGTCTACACTCGCGGCTTCTTGCGCGAGAAATATGTAAATGAGGCTAAGCATGGTATATCGCCGAGCCTCATTTGCATACCTAATGAGGCACCATTTTTGCAGAAGAGGCTCTTGCGCAGAAGGAGCTGTCTACACTGCCCCTTCTTGCACAAGAAAAACCCTCTGGTGCAATGCCATGTAGCCAGACAGGAAACCCCTGTAACATCCATTTTTGCTTGCCTGGAGCACACAGGGCACACAGAGCAGTAAAATCAGCATAGTCTTTGAAGCCTTGACAGGAGGCCCGGATATGCTAACTCACAGTGACCCTGGACAACTGTAAGCATAGATATGAGGGTGATCAAGCTAATTGCTGACCTCGAGGCTGCGAGAACTGCCTTGGCTGGCACCTATATTGATACGAACACACACTCGTCCTGGGGGAGGAATCTCCCGCCCAGTAAAGAATGTCCAGTACTCACAAATTAGTTATCTCTCTTGCAAGTGTAAATTAAGTTGAAACTCCCTTGTAAGAACTGGCGTCACAAAGACGGACCAACACAATTTGGCACCTTAGATAAGAAAGAGGATACGGGCCCCTATGGGTATAAAGATGGGTCTAGCAGCACACTTACTCTTAGCGTCAATCTACCGTCTATCTGCTGGTCGGGTTAGGTGATTGGCCTCCCGAGGTTCCACGGGGACGCCCACCTCGTATTCGTCTTTCCTAGGAATTGAGGGACCGGCCCTGGCTTGACCCCCTGGAGTCGAGAGGCACAGAAGGGGGTAAAAATTTTACCTGTATGTGTCCTTTGTTTAAGTATATATACATAGAATTAGAGCTCTTTGAAGATTAAGCTGTCACTTGGTACCATTATTATTCTTATTTTCTATCTTCTCTTTCCTTTGTAACCATTTTCCCTTTAAGACCTGTATTTGTCAATAATTAAGAAGTAGAGCAATAGCCATTGTAACCGCATGCTTTATAAGTCTCCTTAATAAGCCTGTAACTGGTTAAGTTTTAACCTGACTCCTTCAGTTGCTGTAACAGAACCAAGCACAATTTAAAAGAACTCCAGCCGGTCATAAGGGACAGATATAGGGAGAGCTGGGGTGTTTGGATCGTGTCGCCTCCAAGGGACAGATCTGTGGGGTATCTCTCAGCCTTCCCTAGGCTGCCCGCTGTGAAGGGATCATGTGTCCTAGCAGTCGAAGTCTGAGGTGTAATAAGCTCTCCCTATAAACTCTGGGGCATCTGTCAGCCTGTTGGCTGCCCGCCGCGAAGGGACCCCGGTCCTAGTGGTCAAAGACACGGACGTAAAACTTCTCGGGGTGCCCGTCAGCCTCCCCTAAGGCCGCCCGCTGCGACAGGACCTTGTGTCCCAGCAGTTGAAGACTCGGGTGTATAACACACACACACATGCACTGCCCTGACCATCGGCTGACATGCCGCTACGCCAATTATTTTCAGGCATAACGGCATTGCACCATAGGGTTTTTCTTGCGCAAGAAGGGGCAGTGTAGACAGCTCCTTCTGGCGCAAGAGCCTTTTCTGCAAAAATGGCAGCTCATTAGGTATGCAAATGAGGCTCGGCGATATTCCATGCTTAGCCTCATTTGCATATTTCTCACGCAAGAAGCCACGAGTGTAGACATAGCCATACTGTGGCTTACAACAGTGGTTTTCAAACTTTTTTTTTCTCATGACCCAGTTGAGGAAAATAATTTGATTAGAGTGTGGGCTCAGGGGTGGGGCTGAGGATGAGTGCTTTGGGATGTAGGAGGGGACTCTGGATCAGGGTGGAGGGGTCATGGCTGGTGCTTGTAGTCAGTGGTACAGAGGAGGTGCTAAGGCAGCTTCCTGCCTCCCCAGCACTGCAGACCATGCTGCGCCACAGAAGAAACCAGCAGCAGGTTCCCAGCCAATGGGAGTGGGGAGCTAGTGCTCGGGGCAGGGGCAGTGTGCAGAGGAAGCTACAGACGGATGGATGGATCTCGTTGAATTCCAGCAAGGCTTTTATGAAGATTTCAAAACCATGTGATGAGCTTACAATGATGACTTTAAAAAACAAATTTGTGGTTTTTTTTAATAGGGTTTGTATCATGAAGTTTGAAGCCATGGAGATGTGGGGAGAAAGCAAAAACAGCAAGATATTGGAGATGTACTAGAAGGTCAAACTAAACTATTTTTGTCATGATTATGGCACTTTTTAAACCCTCGTCTCTGTTTGGTGTTCACTCTGATGGCTGGATTGGCAAAAAGAACTGATTGAAAAAAATTATTCAGGGTACTTTTAAGAGTGCATAAAGGTCTGTTGCACATGCCATGCAAGGTGCAATGCTGAAATGATAAGTGGAAAGGCTAGATATCTTAGAAGGTCATTATTCTGCAGTCACATTTCTTCTGCTTGCACAATGCACTGCGCTATTGATGCATGTGACAAGTTTGCCGTGTGAGAGTTCAAAGTTAGGCTTCTGAGAGATTTAGGCAGAACTCCTCTGTGTGCTGAGATGAAAGCAAACCCGTTAGACATTTCTTTTGCCCCATTTATCTTCAAGTATTCACATATCAATGTTCTTGTTAGTTCTTCATCGATTAATGGACTGACAAGCAGAGAGCTTAGTTCAATATTAAATACATTTCAATGACTACCACCAACAGTTCCAGTTCTAACACACATTTGCAGACTTTTAGGTGAAACGGCAGGCTGCGTTGTCGTCTTAATGCTCATGTGTAGCTCCTATTAACACCACTGGGAGTAAATCTGCCATAAGGAAAGAAGATATCACAGTCTATTCAAAAGTATTTTAAAAAGCTTATCTTTGATTAGGCCTTAAAGCTTTTTTAAATTTTATTTCCCATGGAAGCATAGTAATTCAATTAATGTAACACTAGCAGTCTTCCCAATGCCAATAAAAAAATCTGAAAATGAGGGATGAAGTGTTTCTACAAAGAATTTCTCATGAAAGCCAAATATTCACCCTAGTCGGCACGCAGCATTATGCATTTCTGACTTGAAATACCCCCCCAAACATTAGCATGTAATTAAAGCAGGCCCTAGATGTTGCAAATAAGTCCAGCATTACATAACTTTTGTGTGCTCTATGCTTTTTGGGAATCTAGCATACCTGCCAGGTCAATTTTAATACATTTTTCTATTCTGTACCTTTCCTATTCCCTTAGAGGCAGATCTGTTATAACATGTTGCACGTCTACTAATCTAATCTAATTTCTAGACTTTTTGAATACATATCCCCTAAATTAATCTGTTTTAATGATTTGTCATGTTGAAATGAAGCAGTGACTGATAAATCCATTTTTAATTAGAGGCTCCACTGTTATGTATTTTCTGTGAGGAAAAGTTGTTACCTTAAATCATAGTGCAATGTCACAACTGCTAATCCTGAAAAGAAATTTTCATTAATGCCCGTCAAACGAAATGATATTTTACAAATTCATATTAATAAGTATATGGAATCTATTTTGCAAACTTTACTCAACACAGGGACTTCTCATATGAGTAAATTCTTATCAGTTATTATTATTTATTATTTGTGTTATAGTAGCACACAAAGGTTCCAGGCACAATATGCAGTGACACCACACAATAACCACACCACTGTGATTTTACTATTCAGCTTGTTGATGTTCATTTTAGAGTTTATGGTCCCAGATTAAGTTGAACTGATTTTCACACTGCACTAAAGGGCAGAGTTAAGGCTGTTTGGGTGTCCTAATTGCATTTTCTTCCATACATGAAAATATTTCTTTGTAAGGATTTCCTTTTCAGGTCATTATAACTTTCCTGTAAAGTGAAGTCACCCTAAATTACTCATTCTATTTTAGTATAGTTTTTGTCTAGGAAATTCCTCAGTGGGTTTTTTAGTAAAAAAAAAAAAAAAAAAAAAAAAAATCATACCTGAATAAGAATCCCACAGAAAATGCTCCCATGTGATATTACTAATAATCTGAAGTTATGAAGTAGCAACCCTAAATTATTGGGAAAAGAATCTTTATGGTCAGAATAAGCTAAGAATTGTTCTTTTAGAATAGCAGCCACCAGCCATTCTTTGCAATGAGAGAGAAATCATGGAAGATGATGGACCATTTGTCAGGCGGTAGAGAGGTAGACTTAGTCCCGCTGAAAATAATAGGCGATGATGCCCTTGTCAAAAATTAACTGCTATGTGCAGCCTATGACTTCAAACCTATTGATAACAAAGTGTGATGATAGAATAAAAGAGGACAGTTTTCCATGGAATTTTCACTTGAAATTTATTCTTCCGTTTGTTTGGGTTTTTTAAAGAATAATATTAGGGGAAATGGCTTAATTCTAAAATACATTCTTTGAATATAGCCAGTGCACAAGATTTCGGTGAGTGTAAGGTTTGAATGCACAACATAGTCCATAGGAATTAGGACTACAAACAGAATTTCCCCGTAAAACTGGTTGAAAAGGAAAAAAAATGTGATTACCTGTCCCAAATTTTCTTTTTTTTCCCTTAAATTTTGAAATTCAAAATTTGAAATATTGATAAAATCATTATATGATCTCCTCATAGGATGACTAGAAAAGTGGTATTTTCCATTTCTATCCCATATCACCCAGGTAAGTGATGTTTATTTCTCCAGTAAGGGAATACTACTGGTATGGTTCTATGCAAGCAACGGGTCTGATCTGGCAAGGTGCTGAATGCTTCCTGCAACATAATAGAAGCTGATGGTGCTCAGCATTATGAAGAATTAGACCTAAAGTATTCAGACTCCTTGATCCCATAGGGAAAAGCTGAAAAAAATACATAAATACTTCAAGGTAGCAAGATATATAAATACTTCAAGATTTATGTTCATCTTGTATCCAGTAAATGATAGGCACTAAGTTTGGCAGCCTTTCAATGCAATGTGGTGGTCATGGAAATATCAAGAGTGAGTTCACATTAAAGTATAAATGTCTGGTAACAAAGGTCCATAGGCTTTTATACAGTTCTCTTTCAGCTACAGCTCTTCAACAGAAGCTAATAGAGTTGTGCAGAGGATAGAAGTGCTATTATCTCAAAAAATATTTGTATTTGGATTTTGAGAACTAGAAATTGTGAGGGAAAACCATAAATGTTTAATATCCAGAGGAAAATTCTGAAAAAAATGGGGTAATTTAAAACATTTATGTTTATAGTGCCAAATTTTCAGAAGTCAAAATGAATAAGTATTTCATTCCAAAAAATGGCAACAGGACATTTCAATGTTGTGGGAATATTTTTTCCAGAATAAAATGATGTCAATATCAACCCAGTTTGATGAAGTATTTCATTTTCAATGGAACCACATTCCAATGAATTATGGTTGCATGCAGGTTTCTTCAAATAGCTCCATATTTCAGAAGGGGAAACCAAAGTGGAGAGGTAGTGACTTGCCCATAGTCAATGGAAGAGCTGGGAATAGAATCCAGGTGTCCTCTCTACTGAAAAACACTACTTCTCCACTGTAAAGAGCTCACTGTGACTTTAGTTATTGTTCAGCTGAATATATTAACTAACCTTTGATTCTTCCAGTCATTTTTTGCATGCTCGTCATATTACTGAAGCAGTTTTGTGATATATATCACTCATGCCCTTTTGTTATCTTTTGGAATCAGATTTATGGTGCACTTACATGACACTAGTAACTAGCCTTTGATGCAGTGTGCTATTTTTATAATTCCATGCTCAATTTGGTATGTATCTCTATAATATGAAAGTAGTACTGAACCTCTTGATCTACATTTTCACCAGTTAATGGAGACATTCCTTGAGGATTAGTGTCTTTGGACTTTTTCATTGTGCCAGCTCCCTATGCCCTTTTTAGAAAGCTGATTTCTAAATTTGTTTCATGATTAAGCTATGGCAGTGGTGTTCTTATTTAATGCTCCTATGATAAAGTCATGCCAGTTCTCTATGGAGCCCTTACGGTTTGAAACATATCTTTAGTTAGCTATAAATATCAAGAATCTTTGTGGCAATAAAAGAAAAAAAAAGTCTCCAAATGGTAAAATAATAAGTGCACCTAATAATTTCAGTAATGTTGACCTTTTATGTTAAGTTCAGGGTTTTTGTTTTTAAGATATGGAAAACATCAGTCTTGTTTAAACATCTAATTTTCTTGTACAGCCTCCTCCTCCCCCGTCATCTTTAACATCGGCAATTTCTTAGGCTATGTCTACACTGCACAGTTATTTTGGAATAAGCTATTCCAGAATAGTTAATCCGAAATAGCTCATTTCAAAATAGCATGTCTACGCTGCAGGGACGCCTCAAAATCAGTCCAAGGCAGGCTTCCCTAATGTAGACATGCTATCTTGATTTAGAGCCCCAGGAGGAATAACTTAGAATGGCCCTGGCGAGGGGCTATTTCGAAATAGCAGAAGTGGAGCGTCTACACACACCTTATTTCGAAATAACTATTTTGGAATAGGCATTATTCTTTGTAGAATGAGGTTTACAGAAGCTGGAATAAGCCATCCGTTATTCTGAAATTATTTCGAAAGAACGGAATTGCTGTGTAGACGCTCACATAGTTATTTCGGAATAACATCTGTTGTTCTGAAATAACTTTGCTGTGTAGACGCACCCTTAGAGAGTTTAAACTGTCCTCAACAAGGATGGGTTTTTTTCAAGAGGATGCTTTTTTTCTAATGGTCAAACAAAATGAAACTGGGGTTGCTTAAGAACTCAGCTGCATTTTGGAGATGATTCATGGATTCTCAGGCTAGAAGACTGTGATTATCTAGTCTGCGCTCCTGTATTATGTCATAGGACTCCCCCAAAATAGTTCCTAAAGTAGGTCTTCCAGAATAACATCCAATCTTGATTTTAAAATTGCCAGCAAAGGAGAATCCAATGGGATCTTTGGTAAACTGTTTCAATTGTTAATTACGCTCACTGTTCTAAATGTAGAGCTTATTTTCTGTCTGAATTTCTCTAGTTTCACCTTCCAGCCATTGGATCATGTTATCCTTTTCTTTTCCAGATTGAAAAGAACATTAGCAAATGTTTGTTACTTATGTAGATACTTATACACTGTATAAAGTCACTACTTAGCCTTCTCTTTATTAAGCAAGTAGATTGGAATCCTGGAATATGTCGCTATGGGTGTGTCTAGACTACAGAGTTTTTTCGAAAAAAGTAGCCTTTTTTCTAAAAAACTTCCCCTGCGTCTAGACTGCAGCTGCGTTCTTTTGAAAGTTTTTTCGATCACGGTAAACCTCATTTTATGAGGAAGAACACCTTTTTTCAAAAGTACTCTTTTGAAAAAAGGTGCTATTGAATGCAAACTGTGCTTTTTCGAAAGAGAGCATCTAGACTTTCAAAAAGGCGGCTCGCTTTTTCAAAAAATCTGGTTGTAGTCTAGACACTTTCTTTCGAAAGAGGCTTGTAGTCTAGATGTAGTCTATCAGGAATGTTTTCTAATTCTCTTCTCTGAATCCTTTCCAAGATTCAGCATCTTTCTTGAACTGGGCACAGTATTCTGGCAGCAGTCTTACTACCACCAAGTATAAAGATAAAATAAAATCTCCACTTCTACTTGAGGTTCCTTCGGTCACATTGGGAATTAGCTAGGCTGAATATCCACCATTAGCCCCAGTCCATGGGCGGCGAGTTGTATGGGCTCGTGGTGCCCAGGCTCCACCAATAATTGGAGCTGGAGTGGGCCCAGGCCCCCGCATGTCCTCCCACCCTGGCCCCAGAGTGTCTCTCCTCCGGCCCCGGCCCTGGACCGTCCCTGCCGTGCACAACCTCCACTGAGCTCCCTTTTGCCGGCTGCTGCTGCCATGCGCAGCGTGCTCAAACCAGTGGGCGGTGAGACGCCCGGGCGTGAAGTAACGTCATGGCCCGGGATTTTAAAACTGCTGGGCGCTGCGTTGCGCCATGCGGCTGAGTTGCGGGTTTGGAGTCCGGAGACGGAGCACAGACTCCGGCCCCGCAAAGTGGAAGGCAGAAGGTAGGAGAGGGGGAGGGCTGGGAGAGTAACGGGCTTATGCAGAGGAGGAGGAGAGAGGGGGAAGAAAGGGGAAGGCACCAAAGGGACAGGGTAGAGGAGAGGCAAATGCCAGGGGGCCAAGTGCAGACAATGAGGAGAAAGGCAGGAGGGAAGGTGTCAGTGGGAGAGGGACAGGGTGATGCTGGGAGGGGAGAGGGTAAGGGCATTGGGGGCTGGAGGAGGAGGTGCTGGGAGAAGGCTTGAAAGAAGGGGTGGGCATGAGGAAGGCCGGGATGGAGCAAGTCATGTGTGAGGGCACAGGGGCATGAGGGGAATGGGGGCAGAAGGTGGTGAGGGGGTGGGCATCAGGGAAAAAGAGGGCAAAGGGGACAGGGGCAGTGAGGGAAGGGGGAGGCACCAGGAGGGTGCAGGAGTAAGAGAAGGTGCAGGTTCCAGGGGATTCTGGGGTGAAGCAGAAGGGCAGACACCTGCAGGAGGGACCACCACCAGAAGAGAGAGGCAGGGCAGGTTTGTAGAGGGAGGTGTTAAAAGAGGGGATGAGGAGGGGTAGCTCACATGATCAGAGTGGGGCTACTGGAGGAGTGGGCACAAGGGGGAGAGAAGAGCTGGTGGAGGGGGGCAGGTTGCAGGAGGGCTGAGGGCTGTGAGAAGGGCAGGAGTCAGGACAGCAGAGGAGGGTGAGGAGTTGGGGGGGCAGCAGGAACAAGGGGAGGAGACATGGCAGCAGAGAGAAAAGGTAAAGGTTTAAAAATATTTATTAATAACTTGGGTGCCACAGTGGCACATCCAAACAAGCCACATGAACTCAATACTGGTGCACAACACAAAATTCATTTTGCTCATGGGGGGAAACTCTTAGCCTATGTCTACACTGGCGGTTTCTTGCGCAAGAGTTCTTGTGCAAGAAGTCTTGCGCAAGAACACGTCCACACTGCCATGTGCGAGCTGTGCTTTTGCACAAGAGCATCTATGGCAGTGTGGACGCTCTCTTGTCCAAGAAAGCTCCGATGGCCATTTTAGTCATAGGGGTTTCTTGCGCAAGAAATCCCTGCTGAGCATCCACGCTGCCCTCTTGCGCAAGAGAGCTTACACCTGTTAGAAAAGAGCGTAGCTCTTGCGCAAGATGCCCTCTCTTACCACGCCATACTATAAATTTCCTTGCGCAAGAGCAGGCGGGCAGTGTGGATGCTCTGTGGGTTCTTGCACAAGAATGGCTGTACTTGCGCAAAAAGCCGTGAGTGTAGGCATAGCCCTTAGAGGGAACACTTCCCCCAGCCTCTCTGCCCCCGAGTTAATGTCACACACATTGGGTTAATGCAACTGCAGGATAGTTGCATGAGGGGGGTTTGGTGGGGAACAAACTAATCCCTGTTGATAGGAGGATGGTGGGAAAAGCCCTTCGAGAGGGGTGACATGACACCATTTACTTCTGGTAATGTGTCCATCTTGCCCCGAGCGTGTTACCTCCAGAGGTGTGGCTAATGGAGGGGGGGTCAGGGGCGTGGCTAACGGGGGCCAGGAGGCGTGGCTAATGGGGCACCACCAAAAATTATACAAACCTGCCACCCATGAGCCCCACATCTTTTTCAGAGTTCCTGCTTCCCAAAATGGAGTCCACCATCCTGTAACTATGGCCTACACTGATTCCTAGGTGTATGAATTTATATTTACCATATTAAAATGCATATTATTTTCTTGCACCCATTTTAGCAAGCAATTCATATTGCTCTGTATTAAATGACCTATCCTCTTCCCTCTTTACCATTCCACCAGATTTTGTGTCATCTACAAACTTTATCAGTGGTGATTTCTTCCAGGTCATTGATAAAGGTGTGAAATTGCAAAGGGACATAAACCAGTCCTTTTAGGACCTCACTGGAAGCACACCCACTTTAGGAGGATTCTGAGATTACAATTAACTTCTGAGACCCATTAATTAGCCAGTTTTAAACCCATTGAATGTGTCATGTTCATTTTATATTGTTCTAGTTTTTTAATCAATATGTCATGTGGTACCAAATCAAATGTCTTTCAGGAATCTAAGTATATTACATCAACACTATTGACTTTTATCAGCCAACATTTTAATCTGATTAAAATTATCAGGTTAGTTTGTCAAGATTTGTTTTCCATAAATCCATGCTCATTGACATGAATTATATTAGCCTCCTTTAATTCTTTCTTGAGTCCCAGATCAGATTATCTTGCTGTAGATCAATGTCAGACTGAAAGGTCTACAATTATCCCTGTTATCCCATTTACTCTTTTGAAAATAATGGCACAACATTAGCTTTGTGCCAATCTTCTTGAACTTCCTCAGTGTTCCAAGATATATTGAAAATCAACATTAATTATGCAGCCAGCTCTACAGCCTGCTCTTTAATAACTCTTGGATGTAAGTTACCTGGATCTGTTGATTTAAAAATGTCAGGTCTACACTACACTCTTTTATCGGAAAAAGCTATGCAAATTGCACTCCGCAATTTGTGTAGTTTTTTCCAGTTGCTTTTCCGGAAGAGGCTTTTCCATCATTTGGCCCAGTCTAGATGGGGCCAAATGGCTGAAAAGCCTCCTCTTTCAGTGGAGCCCTTATTCCTCATAGAACGAGGTATACAGGGCTCCCCAAAAGAGGACGTTTGCTCTTCTGCAAAAAAAGCAGAAGAGCAAACGCGTTCCCTGGATGCGGCGGAGTTTTTCCAGAAAAATCCGCCAGTCTAGACGTATCCTAAAACTTTCATGATTGTTATTTAACACCATTTTGAGATACTAGTGAAATGGAATGAGATTTCCCATCATCACACAATGAAACTACATTATCTGTTATTTGCAAACACATAACAAAAAAAATGTATTGAACACGATTGCCTTTTCTTCATTATTATTGGTCATTCTACTATAACCATTGAGTAATGGACCAATACTTTTGTCAGGTTTATGTGGTTCTAATGTACTTTAAAAAAAGCCACTTCATATTGTCCTTAACTCTGCTAGCCACAGATTGCTCCTTTTTCCCCTTTGCTCCCATTATCGGTCTTCTACAGTTTACATATTCTGATTTATATTCCTTAGTATCATCTTTCCTTTTACCCCATTTGTTATATATTTGAAGGGTTTTTTAGCTGCTATTACTCCCCTCTCTAAATCAGGTCAGTTTTTGAATAAATATTTCCTTCTTCCTTGTTTGTGAGATTAATCATCTAGAAAAGTATTCTTAAAAAATCCCAATTATTATTCGTATTTTTCTGACTAAATTCTTCCTCCCAGCTGATTTGGCTTATAAATGTATTTGGCTCTGTTAAAGCACCAAGTATTTATATTACTTGTCTGAACTTTATTCTTCTCTCACATTATAGATGTGATCAAGTCATGATCATTCATACCAAAGTTAACATTATAGTTCTGTGATCATTTCCTCATTATTATTTCATGACAAATTGTAATATATAATTCCCCCATATTGTCTGCAACACTTTGGGGGTGAAGAAATTTTCATTTATCAAGTTTAGAAATTCCAAGGATGTTTTAGTACTGGCAGCATATGTTACTCACATTGAAGTCCTTAATAATCATCTAGCTTTTTCTGCTGTGCATTATAGATAGGAGCCATCTTGTTGTCCACCTGTCCCTTCTAGACATTCCTTTGATTTTTGTGAGTACAGAATCCCCAACAAGGATCACCTGTCTTTGAATGTCTGAAGAACCCTTTGTGGGCAAGCTTGCTTTTCTTATAGGTTGGGCTGAGCTGCCATACACATACATGTCCTGTACCATTGGATCAAATGGACTTTGAGAGAGAACTTCCACAGGTCCCAATTTGAGAATTCGGTATCAATTGCAACTTCTAGCTGTGAGGAATTCCTCTTGTCTTTGGTGGCCACAGTCTGCCCATCCTTGTCTGCCCTCACACTAACGAGAATGCTTATGTGATCTCTTGCCTCTCGTGGTTATGAAGTTCAGATCTGCTCCCTGAATTCTTGTTGCTCTATATCATGGTGGGCAGCTATTTTCCCCCCTTAAACCTGATGTTTCCTAAACCTGGCTATCTAGGAAATCCTCAGCTTCTGAGATTCTCAGTAGCATCTCTGCTTGCACCTCCAATTCTAGAACCACTTCCTCCAGCACAGCCACCACCTTCATCCACAGGAAGTCCCTTCTGGATTGAGGCAGGAAAGAAAGCCTGGCACAGTCACTGGCAATCACCATCACTGGTCCATTGAAGACCTCTGTGAAATAACGAGCCGAGCTGAACTTGGTAGGATAGCCTTGCACACTCCTCCTCCAAATGCTCTCAGCCTGCTGCTACTAGCCTCTGTTTGCAGCTCTCGAGTTTGCCTCCAAGTGACTTTTTATACCACTCTCTTTGCATAGCTCCACCCATTATCACCAGGGAGTGGTTAACAATTCTAAGTTCACACAGCAGAGCAGGTCGAAGCTCTGAGTGTCAGAGAGTCTTGCGGCCTTTATCAAGGCACCAAGGGTATGTCTACACTAGCCCCCTAGTTTGAACTAGGGTGGCTAATGTAGGCATTTGAACTTGCAAATGAAGCCCAGGATTTAAATATCCCGGGCTTCATTTGCATGTTCCCGGGCAGGCACCATTTTTAAATCCCCTTAATTCGAACTGACTGCCCGCAGCTACACGCGGCAGTCAGAAGTTAATCCGAACTAAGTCCTTAGTTCGGATTAACTGTTACTCCTCCTGCAATGAGGTGTAATAGTTAATCTGAACTAAGATCATCATTAGATGGTGAACTAAGCTCATCATCTAATAAACATCATTTATTAGATGATGAACTAAGCTCATCATCTAATAAACCATCTTGTTAGTCTTTAAAGTGCTACATAGTCCTGTATTTTGTTTCAGCTACACCAGACTAACACGGCTACATTTCTATCAGTATGCCTGAAGGGACATAGGAGACTTAATTACTTCCTCTTGATTATCATTGGTTAAGATTCTATAAATACTGGGTGCAGCTAATTTCATATACATGCACATGGAGGAACCCATGTATACAAACACACATTCCCCCCCCTCAACTGTGAATTATGAAATTAATGAATATTGGGAGACACAGCTCCCGGCCCCTATGATGAGCATCCTGTAGTTCCCAAACTCACTGTGGGTGTTGGGAACCATGGGGAAGTCATCAGAGCTGCTGGGAGCAGCGAGGAACTCACTGTGGGGCTGGGGGCCATGGTGAATTCCCCATGGATCCCAGGCCCTGCCCTCCCAGGCTGGGACAGGAAACCCTTGACTTCACAAAACCGCCAATAGCCATTCTGCGATTCACAACGGTCTCCTGTATGTTTGGGTAGCACCTGATACTTGCAAGGTGCTGAGTTTCTCCTGCAATATAACAGGAGCTCCGTGTGCTCAGCATCTTTAATAATAATATTAATAACAATAATAATTCATAGAATATTAAAACCCAATTAAACAAGCTGCCTTGGAATAAAAAAAAGAGAGAGGCTGGTTTACTAAGGGGACACCAATATTTTGTCTCATTCCAGTTGCTATAAATTACAGTCTCTGGCGCTTAGTAAGAACAAACTGTTTTGTTGCCAACACACTCCACTAGCAATTTACATCAATCAGAAACATCTTCCCGTAGCTCTCAATTTGCAAATAGTTTGGATGGGAAAACATCTGCAAATATTGCTACTCTGATTCAAAAAGTTCCTGAAAATATTTCTCCCTACCCCAGAACTCTTTGCCTTGTTTTAATATTGAAAGAAAATAGATTCAGCTGTTGGAAAAATCTCTCTTACGTCCTCAGAACCTCACTTTTACTTGCCCTCTGAAAGATATTACATAGGCCATCTTTGGTTCTTAACTAGATGTCTCCTATTTGGCATGTACGCTACTTGAGTAAAAAATATCCAGTACAACATCATCTCTTAGGCCTGGTCTGCATTAGGTTAGGAAGGTCACCTTAAGGTACGCAACTCCAGCTACGTAGAATATGTAGCTGGAGTCATCTTACCTTAAGCCAAGCCTTGGCAGCATCCACATGACAGGAGGCCAATGGGAGCATGCACTCCCATCAGCTTCCCTTACTCCTCATAGAAGGTGTGAGGAGCTGCCCTCAGCGTTCGATTTACGGATCTATACTAAACCCAGTAAATCGAACGCCAAGAGATCAACCTCCGGTAAATATAGATGTGTCCTTAGCTGGGAACTAAAAGGAAGGCCCTACCTAGTGATGTTAAATAGCGCTTAATAAGGTAATCGAGTAATTGATGGAATTTCCATTGACTACTCGATTAGTCGATAAGAGTATTCACTGTGGCTCTATTTTTTAAATGTGGTAACAGCTGCCAGGCATTTACTACACAGCTGTCTGGGACCAGGCATGAGCTGGGACAGCTGAGTCCTGGCTTGCGCCGGGTGCCTCGCTGCACCTCTGCCTCCTCTGTCCCCCCTCCCCTCAATGGAGGCAGTGCTGGGGGGGGGGGAACTGGCTTTTAAGCTGGCTTCCCCCAACACCAGCTCCTGTTCCCTCCTCCCACTCCGCTGCCTCTGTTACAGAGGCAGCAAGGGGGAGGGGAGTAGTGACCAGTCGAGTAGTGACTTGACTACCTAATAAGCCTAGGCTTATGAGTTAGTCAAATACTCGACTAGTCATTTACATCCCTAGTCTTAGCTACTCATAGTTATTAAAAATCCCATGATACTTAGCTCAAGAGTACAGATACTTATCCTAATATTTTTGCAAACTATACCTCAAGGAATAACTCTGTTTTCCTACTCTCCCCGATACAATTTCATAGACTCAAAGACATAGACATCATGACATCGCTTCTGTTCTTAGCTGACTGTGAGCTGAATCTGTGAGGAGCCAATTGTAAACCAATGCCAATCACTAGCATGTTTAGGATCCTCTTGAAGGCTTGGCATGATGTTTGGTCCTTTTCTCAATCTGTTTTTCACATCTATCTGCCAAGGGTTTACAGTCGTTATTAATAGTTGCTTTCCGTTCAGATCTGTTCTTGGTTATATTTTCAAAGTTTTGGATATGTATTTTCAAAGTTATCAGTACTGCTTGAGGTGAGATGCTACTTCAGGGTGTCTTTGAAAGTTTTCCATTGACCATGTCTTCTGCACTTGTATGGCTGCAGTTGCCACTTTTTTTCAGGAGTCCCTTCTGAAAATAGGATGTGTCTCTATAAACTGAGTTTTGATGATCATTGCCTTGATGCTGGTGGGTTTTGCTCTTTCAAGGATACTAATGTACCTGGCCAGTGGATCTTCAGTGTAAAACTGAGAGAGCATGAGGCATTTTTCAGGTTGCTTCATTATCTGCAGGAAGCTGTGTATGTTTCACACCCATATACAAGGGATGCTAACATCCCTGCATTGCACATAGTCAGTTTTATTGACTGTTTACTACTGTGGTAGTTGCATAGCCTATGTGGGAAGCCTTCGGAAGGTTGGGCTTCCCTTTTGTATTATATTTGCTGTTTCCTGATCCAGGGAACCATTGCTTGAGATGGTACGGCCGAGGTATGTAAGAAATTGACACTCCATAATTCTATATCATCAATGGTGATATTTGGCTTAGTGGTAATGGTTGAGGGACCTGGTTGGAAGCACATTTAATTTCATGGTAATGTTGAGTCCAAACTATAACTGATCTTGAGACTCTGTCAAAGATAAATCCACTTTCATTATAATGAAATGGAGCAAATTTGTCCACAAGAAAGCTTCAGATCTGAGTTTCTCTGGAACTTGTGTCTGTGCAGTAAGCTGTTGGAGGTTGAAAAGTATTCCATTATTTCTGAACCTGATTACAAGGTTTTGAAGTGTGTCTATTGCAAAATTCAGAACACCTGCAAAGAGAGATTTTAAAAAGGGCCACAGCCTTGTATAACCTTCTTAGATATAGAAAATGGTTTAGAAGGGCTACCATCTGAGAGTACATGATCACCATGAAATTAGCATATGAAGTCAACAAATTTGGTGAGATGGCCATCTCTTCTAGATCTTTCCAGAGGCCATTTCTGCTCACAGAATTGAGTTGGGTTTTTTTTAGATCAATGAAACTATAATAATTTTCCCTTGTAATTTCATACTTTCCATATGTAGTTTGAAGGCGGACATTGTTACTGTTGTAGATTGTTACTCTGTGCAGTTGAACAGTTGCTGTATTGCGCACCAGGGGTCACTGATTTTCACTTGTGGATCAGGGGATTCTAAAATATAGCCTGCAAAATGCGTTAGAGTCCTTTAGTATAAGAGAGGCTGATTCAAACAGATGCTTTGTTGTTTGAACAGTCTTTCTAGCTCTAGATTTTTCATGTCATCTAAGCTAGTCAGTTGTCTAAGACCTTTGTCTGGATGCGACTGAGGCATGTGAATGAGAGATCGCTTACTGAAACTGAGTCCACAGAACAAAAAGATGATGATGGCTGGCTGAAGCAACTAGGAGATGTGGATAATATCGCTGTTTTCTATTGAAGGGGCTTGCCCAACATTTGTGTTTAATCTCTCACTGATCTGGATTCCTAGTGGCTATAAGAAGAATGGAAAGTAACTGTGGCTGGATTTTTTTTCCGTTGATGAATGGTCAGGAGGTCACTAACATAGCTTTTAGATTCAGACCTTGTAAGTGCTTTGCATGCCTCTGTCAGCTCTGGTTTATGCCACTGCAACATACTCTACCTGGCTGTGGCTCCATCTTAAAACCCTCCAGAGATTTGAAATGGAGAGAATTCAGCAGCTCACTGGAAGGGTGCAATTTTCTGGAAGCACATGACACCAGTCCTTTTTTGGTTAGCAAATGGATGATTATTAATTACTGGGTAAAATGTAAAGATTTGATTCTGACCTTTAGAGCTCTAAATGGCCTGAGGCCTACATGCCTGTCCTTCCATGTTCACATGATTATCGCAAGTCCTTCTATACCAGTTGCATGTTGAAGAGTTATATGTGGCACTGAATGCCTTCCTGGGCCGGTCTAACAGCTTTGAATAAAAGCGTCAGGGGGTAGCTGAGTTAGTCTGTACTTAAACTTAAAAAACAACAAATAGTCTGGTAGCACTTTAAAGACTAACAAATCATGTAGATGGTATCATGAGCTTTCGTGGGCACAGCCCACTTCTTCAGATGACCGGAGTGTTGGATGTCCAGAACCAAAATAACTTCTTAACCCAGGTGCGTATCCCCATATTTAATTGTCAAGGCGCCTTTTGCACCCTCTGTCTTTGCTTCCCACAATGACTGTTGCAAGTACAATTTTCTGGCAATAAACAAGGTGGCCTTAGAAATGTTTCCATCTGTTTTTTTTTCCTGCCAAAGCAGGAATCTTGCAAAGGTCAGAGCTGATGAATGTCATGAAGTTTGAGCCAATCTACACCCCAATGGTTCTCATGAGATGTAAACACATTAATAGCAGCCATGTGTGTGCTTCTGGGGAGCTCATCATGTCACCATTTATCTTATTTACTACCACCTGCTAAAATGTCAAGCTGATACAGTAATACAGTCACCAACCCCTACAACTGAGTGCAAATACCAAATATCCTGGACTGTGAGATTCCAGAAGAGCTGAATGAATAATACATGAATGATTTATTGGTTAGATTTCACCACAGTTGCCTATTTGTGAGCCCTTTGTGCCCAGATTGCAAAATTTTTAAAGGTGTGAATCATCCAATTGTTAGCACGTTATTCTCAGCAATGGGCTAATCTTAAGTGTGAGGCTGTGGAGGCTGTGTGTTTTTGGAGGCCCTGCACTGTCAGCTTTGCTTTCCTGAACACGCTTTCTCTCTCACGCACACACACTCACACTCACACTCTCTCTCTCATTACAAGCTCTGCTTCGGTATTAGCCCTTCAAAGTAATGGACACTATTGCCCCTTTTTCCATAAAGATTCTGAAACACTTCCTCCCTGCACCTACAGGAGGCACTGTACTAGTTACTGGAGCACAGGTTTTCATAGAATCATAGAACACTAGGACTGGAAGGGACCTCGAGAGGTCATCGAGTCCAGTCCCCTGCCCTCATGGCAGGACCAAATACTGTCTAGACCATCCCTGATAGACATTTATCTAACCTACTCTTAAATATCTCCAGAGATAGAGATTCCACAACCTCCCTGGGCAATTTATTCCAGTGTCTGACTACCCTGACAGTTAGGAACTTTTTCCTAATGTCCAACCTAAACCTCCTTGCTGCAGTTTAAGCCCATTGCTTCTTGTTCTATCCTCAGAGGCCAAGATGAACAAGTTTTCTCCCTCCTCCTTATGACACCCTTTTAGATATCTGAAAACTGCTATCATGTCCCCCCTCAATCTTCTCTTTTCTAAACTAAACAAACCCAATTCCCTCCCTCATAGGTCATGTTCTCTAGACCTTTAATCATTCTCGTTGCTCTTCTCTGGACCCTCTCCAATTTCTCCACATCTTTCTTGAAATGTGGTGCCCAGAACTGGACACAATACTCCAACTGAGGCCTAACCAGCCTTTGCACTCAGTTTTGGACTCAGGAAGCTTGGCTCTATTTCCAGCCCTGCCACTTGTCTACTGGAGTGGAGTGGGGCATTAGGCAAATCATTTCAAGGGAAGCAGGCATTGTGGCTCCTGAGAAATGTTTTATTCACTATTACAAGGGTGGGCAAAAGGGCCTCCATGGGCCAGATCCAGCCTGCCAAGTGGGTTGGTCCAGCCCATGGTGGCCCTGCTGCTCCTCCACCCCCAGGACAATTAAGGCCTGGGGACGGGGAAGTGCACAAAGTTTCCTCTGCCCTGCCAGGAGCGTGTGGTGCTTAGAAGTGCCACGTGCTCCTGGTAGGGTGGGAGGTGGCTTCACGTGCTCCCCCACCCCTAGGCCAATCAGAGCATGGGGTGAGGGGAGTGCATGAAGCTTCCTCTGCCCTGCAAGGAGCGTGCGGAGTTTAGAAGCACCACACGCTCCTGGCAGGGTGGGAGGAGACTTTTCGCGCTCCCCTGCCCCCAATCCCTGATTGGCTTAGGGGAGAAGGGGGAGCACACAAATGCTCCTCGCACCGCCGGGGCATGGGTGCCTCGGGAGAACTTGGGGGGGGGGAGGCAAGAGCGCTTCTCCATCCCCAGACCAATCATGGTCTGTAGGTGGGGAAGCAGGAAAGTATCCTGGCCCTGCCCCTTCCACTTGAGGCCCCGTCCCTTCCGGTGCAGCCCGGGGCCACTTCTAAAATTTTGGAAGTGGCCCCCAGCAAAAAATTATTGCCCAACTCTGTACTATCATGAACTCTGGCACAGGCTCACAATTCAATCTTTTGCATTTGGGGATAATCTACAGAGCCAATGAGCGTTTCAGATTAATCTGATTAACAAATAGGTCCCAGAACATGTACTGAGATTACTTATTTGATCAACTGCAGATGGGCAACTAAAAGAGAAATACGTTTCCATTGGAATTGCTAACTTTTTTTTTTAACTAGCTTAAAGATCCACCATTTTTTGAGGAAATGAACAAAACTCTTCTTGCCATGTGTTTCAGCCACTTCTTCCTCCTCTACATCCATATCTAGTCCCACCCTTTATATCCAATACACAGGGCATCACTCATCAGCACTCAATATCATCCGTCCTTTGATGCTTGCTCTTTGAGAATAACATCAGTGATTTAAAACACAGTTTCTTTCCCTATGTCTGTAAGGTCAAGAGCAATTTTCCCTTAATTAGCATGTCATTGCATCTAAAATCACCAGTCAGTTTAAATTATCATTAAAGATCAACATTATGAATGTTGCCTGTGTTTTAATTGCTTGGCTGAATGATATCCTATTTTCTATGTTCAGATGGGTTGGTAATATGTTAAGAAATATGACCTCAAAACAAGATTCTTTATCAAAGTATTGTTTTAAAAATCCTGGTATCTGGACAATGAGTCATACTGGTCTAAATTTACAAATATATTGGAGCGTCCTATATATTTATATAATCAAGCAACTTGAAAGAAGTAATTATGCCTGTGTTTTCATGTAATACTATACATACCAGTTTATATCACTATGTGCTTGTGCAAATGAATATTTTATCATGTGCCTTTTAGGTGCCTATCTTAAAAGAAGTTAATTTGTGTTATTTTGTAAAGGTGTTGTTTATTGACCAGGCCCTTCCTTCCTTCCTTCCTTAGCTTTGTGGATCTGCAATACAAGTACAGTACAATCTGCATTGCCTGATTCAGGTATCCATTTTTCCTGCATCAGAGGCTACTAACATAGCATAACATAACACTTTTTTGTGTATTGTATTATTGTCTCCTGCCATAGCTTCTCGATCGGAATAAAACTCAGGGTATGTCTACATACAGGATATGTGTACGTAATTACTGAGTTACGTCCACACTGCAATCACATTCATCCGAAAGTAAATCGAAAGAACAGAGTGGTTTTTCTGACATTGGTAAACCTCTTTCTATGAGGAAGAAGCCTTTTTCTGAAAGAGCGCTTTCTATTTTGAAATAGCTTATTTTGAAATTTGGCGTGTCTACACCACCAAATTTTCAAAATAGCACACTATTTCGAGACATCCTTTAACCCATGTAGAACAAGGGTTTCAGGGATGCCGAAATAGCACACCTGTTATTTCAAAAAATATTTTGCAATAACGGGTGGCTTGTTAAGACTTGGGGTAGCTATTTTGGGATACTTATCCCAAAATAGCCGTGCTGTGTAGAGGTACCCTCAGTCTTCTCTTTTCTAATCTAAACAAGCCCATTTATTTCAGTCTTATCTCATAGGTCATTTTTTCTGGACCTTTAGTCATTTTTGTTGCTCTTCTCTGGACCTTCTCCAATTTTTCTTTCTTGAAATGGAAACATCATGAGAATGAAAGCCTGGTGAAGTACCCTTGCCTAAAAAGGAGAGTTGGGGCATGAGAACCCTGAACAAAAACTCCCATTGAGGTGCCATAGTGGCATTTAGGATAATGAGATAGCAAGTGTGAAAAACCAGTATGGGGGAAGGGTAATAGGTGACTATATAAGAAAAAGCCCCAAATATCAAGATTGTCCCTATAAAATTGGAATATCTAGTCACCCTAGTGGCATTTCAAAATCAAAATATTTTGGTTTTTGGCTGGAATATTCATTTTGAGGCATCCAGCTTCTTGAAAAAAATAGTCCACACACACACAAATGTCTGTCACAAACCCTATTTTTCATCGAAAAACAGTTTACCCATAATTTCTGACTAGCCTTAGCAGCATACAACAAAGTGTTTCATCATAAGTAATGCCTCAAACTGATGTACGGAAGATGGTAGTCTACTTAAGCCAAAATTTTGCCCAGATGAAGAGACTTTGTGGTTGAGTAGGGAGAAATGCTTTTGGTGAAATAGTGAATTCCCCAGCAAATGCAGTTTGGGGTCAACCAAAAGTATTCACAAATTTAGGTTGAATTGGTTCATTTTTGAAAAATGACTCTCTCAGAAATTTAGTTAAGTTTGTTTAAAACATGTTGGCTACCTCTAGACTGGCATGATTTTCCGCAAATGCTTTTAACGGAAAAGTTTTTCCGTTAAAAGTATTTGCGGAAAAGAGCGTCTAGATTGGCATGGACGCTTTTGCGCAAAAAGCGCTTTTGCGAAAAAGCATCAGTGCCAATCTAGACGCGGTTTTGTAAAGAAAGCCCGATCGCCATTTTAGCCATCGGGGCTTTTTTAAAAACGGTCCTGGGTTGTCTACACTGGCCCTCTTGCGCAAAAAGCATTTGCGCAAGAGGGCTTTTGCCCGAGCGTCATTGTATTTTTAGAAGAAGCACTGATTTTGTACATTACAAAGTCAGTGCTCTTATAAAATTCAAGCGGCCAGCGTAGACAGCTGGCAAGTTTTTAAAAGCGAATGCTTTTGCGCAAAAACTTGCCAGTCTAGACGCAGCTGTTGAGTTTTAAAAACACCCCCCAAAACATAACAAAATAAACAAAAAGTGGGTAAAATGAAATATTTAGACATAGCGTATGACTTTGGTTCTCAATATTTACTAAACTGGGACACTTCCTCTTCTACTCTCTGCCCCACTCCCAAATTCCTTCCTTCACTGATGTAGCCCACTTAGCAATGTGGAAAGGACAAGGTTGTCATGAGGCCTTGTTGTTTCTTTGTGCCTATAAGGATGAGATAGTAAACTAGAGTAAAAGATGCCCAGAAATCAGAATTACAGGAAGTATATACAGGGAAATTCTGGCCCCTGTGAAGGCAATAGCAGCTTTGAAGACAATGGTAAAAGTTGTATTGACTTCAACAGAGCCAATGTTTCACTTGGAATTTCAAAAGCAGAAAGGTACTGAGATCAGAAAGGTTCCCTCACCTGCCTCAGATGAATTGTGGGATCTTCAAAAGGACATGGCAGGGGTAGGTAGATGCATGAAGTGTTTCCACTGCCCAAAGATATAGTGGTTATGATAGGGCCCAGTAAGATCAGTTAGACTCTGAAATAATCCCCACGGGGGAAAAGGGTCAGAGACCAATTGCTAGAGTGATTTAAAACTAGAGTAGACATCACACAAAGAAACATTCTGAAAAGGAGAATGCTGCCATACAGATCAAATAATTTTTTTGTCATTTAAACCAGTCGAGTTTTTATCACTGACTGCATGTGAAGTAGGAAATAAAATGGTCATTCTTTTGTATGTTTTTGTTTTTGTTTGTTTGTTTTTACCATTAGAGTAGCACACTGCCAGGGCGGGGGCTCTCAACAGCAGGAGTTGTTCAAGAGAGAGTATATGCATAGTCAATGCAGGGCTGTTTACAACAAAACCTGAGGCTCCATGTGGATTTTATACTTCATACTTAGTGTTTGTCCCAAGTGCTAGTGGTATGTGCAAAAAAATAGGTTGTGAAAAAATATATATAAACTAAAATGCATTTTGGGGTTGTAGTTAATTATAGTTTGTTTTGTTACAACTACTTCCCCATGAATATACATAAGCCTAAATATCCCATTATGGTTTAATTATACAGCCATTAGAAGAAGAAAATTGCTAATGAAAGCAGCCATGAAAAATGTATATCATCTGCAAAACCACAAAATATACCATAGATTTTTTCAAATATCCTAGTAAAAAATGACTCTCTGAGGACTTTAGGGTTGTATTTAATAGCTTTTATATATTATCAGCCCCTTAATTATATAAAATTATGAGTGTGCTGGCTTTTGCAGCTCATTTGTGTACCATTTTAAATTATACATTGGTTTATTATAGGATAAAAGGTGGGTGCTTTTCCACACCTGTGCTATCTTTCTGCCATCTGGATTTTTTAGTAATAAACTTCAAAATTTTCATTAAAGGCTGACATTAACCTTCAACACGAGGCTTTTGGAATCCAGTTGTCCTCCCACTGCAATAATGGATAATTGCGCTATTGTCTTTGGCCTTTTCCTGGCGGTAACATTTTGAGTGATGGTGGCATGTCACCTGCAGATCCGTTTGCTCTCCCTCCTATGACCTGAAAAAAACCTGTGCAAAGACACACTTTTGTACCACAAGCATTATAAGCTCTGCTGCAGTGATTGCAAATCTTGAAAACAGAACACCAAATAGACGGACTTCTGCTGTTAATAGGCACCTCTTTGCTGCCAGATTTATACAAAGTAATGATCTCCCCGCAGTGGGATTGAATAGTATCAATAGGAATTAATAGAACCGTTTCTTTATGTATAAAGGTTGATGATGCTGTAATGCCTCATTACACTCTATGGCCTTGTCTGCATTTGAGATTTATCCAGGTTACTATCAGTAGTGGACACCAACAAAACCCCTAATGAAGATGGGCAACACTGGTACTGGGCTGCAATTTGCACCAACCAGACTGCTCCAATTTCAAGCAGAGTTAAGCTACCTACATGAGAAGTGTATAGGGTTGCCAGGTGTCCGGTTTTGAACCGGACAGTCCAGTATTTGAGCTTTCTGTTCAGGAAACAAATTGATAAAATATAAATATTTATTTTCTAAATAAGATGTAATGTAGATTGTGATGTAATGGCAAGTGTGCCCAGTATTTTTGTTGAAACCATCTGGCAACCCTAGAAGTGTAATAATGGCAGCTTTGCTAGTACACAATAGGGGCATGCATAAGAACAGCTGTATTTACCCACACTGGGGATTTGCGGCACTGGGGGCCAAGTCTTTTGTGAGAAAGTCAATATGGGGCATAATGCGGGTCTCCCTCACAGCACTGCAAAAAGAGAATGATTCTTTTCGAGCTAATTAGGGCCCCCTGTGACACCTGTCAAAGGCAACAGAAAGACTGCCATAGATGCCCACGGATGCTGCCTCAGACTCCTAGGGTGTGTCTAGACTACACTGTTTTTTGGACAAAAGCTGGCTTTTTTTGAAAAAACTGCACCCGCGTCTACGCTACCGCCGCATTCTGTTGACAGTAAATTGAAAGAACGCGGCAGTTTTGTCGACGGCGGTAAACCTCGTTTTACGAGGAATAACGCTATTTTCGACAGATCTGTCGAAAAAAGTTGTGTGGACGCGGGGAAGAATTTTTTTTTGAAAATAAAGGCCTCCAGGAAGAAGCACTGGTGGACACTCCTGCCAGAACTTTCAACTCTATTGTTCCTGCCTGTAGCCATCTTTAAAAGGCACAGGCACCCAGGAATAGCATTGTGGCAGCAAGCCAGCTCCAACCAGGACCTTGACTGCTCAGCTCTTCCTGGTAGGGCCACTCAGAGCCATGTCCCAGGGACAAGCCCCCTGAGACTCCTCTGGCCCTTCCAGGGACACATCCCCGCATCAAGCCAGGGGCACCGAATGCTGGGCACCCTCCTGGTCTGAGGGCCTGAGATCGAAGCCCTCTTGGAGCTCTGGTCTGAGGAGGAGTCTCTTCAGGCCTCACAGCCCAGGCAGAGGAATGCAGGCATTTATGCCAGAATGGCTGATGGCCTTGCTAAGAAAGGCCACCACCCCCGCACACTAGACCAGGTCAGAGCCAAGGTGAAGGAGCTGCGGCAGGGGCATGTTAGGGCCTGTGAGCGCAGCCCCCGCTCTGGGGAAGCAGCACACTATTGTGCCTATTATGAGGACCTGGACCGGATCCTGGGGGCAGGGGAACCCCTGCCTCCCGAGAGGGTTGTGGAGTCTGGGATGGAGACCCCTGTGCAGCAGCAGCCGCAACTCCAGGGTGAGACCCCAGAGGACCAGCAGCTCCAAGATGAGGAGGAGGAGGACACCAGCAGGAGCACAGTGACCCTGACCCTGGAGCCAGGCACTCAGACACAGGAGGCCTCCCAGACAACTTCGGACACCGGAGAGGGAACATCAGGTGAGTGCTGTGAGGTCCAACACACACAGGGCAGGGCAGGCGGGAGCAAAGTGGATGGTGCTGTACTGTGACATGTCATGCTGATCACAGCCTGTGGAGGGGGCACACACATGGCCCACCTCAGGGAGGGCCGTCCTACCCCTGCACTCTCCTGGCTGCAAGGCACCACCTGCTCCTGCAGACAGCGATGCCAGGTGCAGGCATGGGTTGGGGACGCTGGGATTGTCACACAGCTTCAGGCCTCTCAGCAACCTATGGGAACCCCAACTGTGGCCTGACACTTGTCTGTGCTGCTTGGCCATGGGGTGTGTGTGAGGGGGGGCAGGATAGTGGCCTGCACACTTTCTGGGCTCCAGGGAGGGGAGCGCCACACATATCCCACCACCCAGATGGCTGCAGGGAACCCATCAGCACTGGCGCACATATTTGGACCTGGTGCGCCAGCACATCTCGGTCCTGCAAGGGATGCAGGACACATTTAACCAAAGGATGCAGGCAGAGGCAGAGTGGCGCAGGCGCTTGCTGGACGAGTTAGTCCAGCAGCGCACTAATATTTGCACTGCTATCCAGGAGGCCATGGCCTTCCCCCGGTCCTGTGCCTGGTCCTGCTCCTCCTGCTCAGCCTGCCCCCACCCCCACCGCCTGCTTCCCCCTCACCCCCTGCCATTCCAGACCCAGGTACAGCCCCACCTCCTGCCTAGCCCCCTTCTGTCCCAACCCACCTGCACAGCTGTCTCCAAGAAGGCTTCCGCAGCCAAAGTGCCAGGGGCTCTTCATCCAGGCGGCACCCTCAGCCCTGAGCCTCCCTCCCCCCTTCCAGGTTGACATCCCCCCTTCCCACCTGTGAGAGTCAGTAAGGGAAGCACTTTACTTTGTTAACAAACAACTTATTTTTCTGAACAAAAGAGTTTTATAGTTTTTGAAACAATCAACAGTGAAATAAACAGTAAACATTTTTTCAACACCTGTCTCTGTACACATTCACACTGAGAATGTTGTGAATGTGGGTCTGGGAGGGGTTTGGGGAGGAAGGCACTGGGGGCATGGGGCAATCCCACAATTGGAAGGCCCTGGGGAAACTCATCAGCCTCCTTGGGAGAATTGCTTCCTCAGGGCTTCCCGAATGCACAATCCCAGCTGGTGGGCTTGACGGATGGCAGCTATCCAGGGCTGCTCAAAGTGCCTCCCCTCCACACCAGCCCATGTCCCCCACGCTGGGAGGAAGGCCTCCCCTTTCCTCTCCACTAGGTTGTGCAGCACACAGCATGCAGCAACCACATCGGGGATGTTGTGTTCCCCCATGTCCAGCCAAGTGAGCAGACATCTAAATCTGCCCTTCAGACGGCCAAAGGCACACTCCACCTGGAAGCGAGCCCGATTCAGGCAGGAATCAAACAGTTCTCTGCTCACATCCAGGTGTCCAGTGAATTGCTTCATGAGCCAGGGCATAAGGGGGTACAGCGTGTCGGCCACGGTGCACGTAGGCATCTGCACATCCCCGACTACATAGTTTCGCTGTGGGAAGAATGTCCCAGCCTGTGGTACAGGTATGAGTTCCGGAATATGCGGGCATCGTGTGCCCGGTCTGACCACCCTACACAAATGTCTGTGAATTGTCCCCGGTGGTCGACCAGGGCCTGCAGCACCATCGAAAAGTAGCTCTTTCTGTTAATATACTGTGCTGCTCAATGGGGTGGTGCGCAGATGGGGATGTGAGTCCCATTGAGTGCTCCACCGCAGTTCGGAAAACCCAGCCCTGCAAATCCGGCCAAGATGGTATCCAGGTGTCCAAGGTGGACAGTCCTGTGAAGCAGCTCTGAATTGATGGCCGTCACCACCTGCAGAAAGGGACAAATACAAACACACATAACAGGACATTAGAGGAGTTGCATGAGCTGATGAGAGGTGATCCCCCCACCTCTCCCCTCCCAGACCCCAAGAGTCCCCCCCCCAGGCAATCCCCCCATGCTCCCCGCACCACCGCAGGGTGAGGCCAGGCAGGCTTCTATCACTCCCACCCCATTCCCTGTGCCCGGTCCTGACCGTCCCTCTTATCCACCCGCTCCCGCCCCCGCCCCCATGGACTGTCCCCCGAGAGTGACTTACCTCCATGAAGACGGCCCTGACAGTAGACCTCCCCATGCCAAACTGATGTCCCACGGAGCGGTAGCTGTCGGGGGTGGCCAGCTTCCACAGAGCAATAGCGACGCACTTCTCCAGGGGGGATGGCGGACCGCAAGTGGGTGTCCTGGCGTTGCAGGGCAGGGGCAAGCCAGGCACAGAGCTCCTGGAAGATGTACTTCTGCATACGGAAGTTTCTGAGCCACTGGTCGTCGTCCCACTGCTCCATAACAAGCCAGTCCCACCAGTCTGAACTGGTGTCCAGCCTCCAAACTCGCCTCTCCAGGAATAAGTTCGGTGGCAAGGGCAGTGGGGCTGCAGCCCAAGTGAGGGGCTCAAAGCTGGGCTCTGAATCCAGCTCTGCCACAAACATCATGATGGTCTCATGAAGATGCAGCAGAACTTCCAGTATCACAGTGTGGGGCCATCGCCTGTCCAGGGGTAGCTCAGGCTCCATGGCCAAAAACACAGTGAAAAGCACAAAAACAAACCTGAAAATAAACTGCTGTGGTGTCCGAGGAAGCAGAGCAACCAGAGTAAGAACTGCAGCAGCTTTGCTTTCTCTTTAGGAGGTAGGTAAGCCAGAAGCAGGAGCAGAGCAACAGCTTGCCAGGGGGATCCCTTTAAACACGCGTCTCTGCAAAGGGCATGCAGCAGCACCTGGAAATAAAGGCTACCCCCATGCCCTGCCAGAAGCACTTCCAGGTGCCTTTTTTTTTTCGAAAGAGCGTCCGGCAGTCTGGACGCTCTTTTTCGAAAAAGCAGATCAATTTTTCGATCCACATAATGCAATCTAGACTCTCTTTTTCAACAGAGGCTTTTTCGAAAGATACTTTCAAAAAAGCCTCTGTCGAAAAAGGCGTGTAGTCTAGACGTACCCCTAGGGTCCATCTACACAGCAAAAAAAGATCTGTGGCAGCAATCTCAACTGGCCCAGGATCAGAGGGCTTAGGCTGTGATGCTAAAAATAGCAGTGTTGATACTTGGGCTTCAGCTGGAGCCAGGGCCCTGAAATCTGATGAGGTGGGAGGTGTTGGCGTGCTGACCCGAGTTCTAAGACGCACCCTCACTTGCTGGGTTTCAGAGCCCCAGGCCTCAGTGTCTACGCTGCTATTCTAACAACCTAAAAAACATGGTGAGCTCAGGCATTCGACTCAGACTCTGTGGCTATGTCTACACTGGCAGCTTCTTGTGCAAGAACTGTTTTGCGGAAGAGTTCTTGCGCAAAAAGTCTTCCACAAAAGTGCATCTACACTGGCATGTGCTTTTGCGCAAAAGATGTGCTATTACGCAAGAGCGTCTATGGCAGTGTGGATGCTCTCTTGCGCAAGAAAGCTCTGATGGCCATTTTAGCCATAGGGTTTTCTTGCACAAGAAATTCATGTTGCCTGTCTACACTGTCCTCTTGCGCAAGAGCTCTTGCGCAAGAGGGCTTATTCCTCATGGGGAGAGGAATAACTCTTCCGGAAGAAGCCCTGTTTTCCGACACTATACTGTAATTTACTTGCGCAAGAACAGCTGTTCTTGCGCAAGAAGCTGCCAATGTAGACGTAGTCTGTGGGTATGTCTACACTGCAATGAAAAACCTGCAACTGGCCTGTGCCAGTCAACTCAGGCTCATAGGGTTGGGCAAGGGGCTGTTTCATTGCTGCGTAGACCTCCGGATTGGGGCTGGAACCTGAGCTCCGGGACCCTCCCACCTTGTAGGACCTGAGAGCCCGGGGGCCAGCTTATGTCCAGAATTTTACACTACAATGAAACAACCCTACAGTCCACACTCCACAAAAACGAGTGAGCTGGTACAGGCCAGCTGCAGGTTCTTAACTCCAGTGTAGACATACCCTAACACACAGCAACCATATGCAGAGAAAGAGATAGCAGGCTGGGGGGGCCAAAAGAATTGCCCAGACCCCAGGCCAGCTTCTGGAAGAGGCAGAAGGGGCAGGCCTGGTGCTAGCTTCCATGCAATGTCCTTTCAATACCATCCACTGGCTGGAGCCCGAGGCCTTTCTGAATCATTGGGCTCTTGGACAGTTGCCTTCTTTGCTCCCCCTACTCCCGGCTGCTGTGCCTAAGGCATGGATGCACAGCCTAATTTAAGTTGTTCCTGTTTGCTCATTGGTTGTTAAAGACCCTGATTGCATGCTTTCCTACAAAGCCTCCTACCCCTGAAGCAGAACCAGGAAAACCTTTTCAATTTAAAGGAATACCTTGCAATTTTAACATAGTTTTCAATACATCATGATTTACACTGTAAGATCCTTGTGGGACCAGTGTAGACTTCTATGCACTATTTTAATACACATATTAGATAACATTGATAACTTTGCACACCAGAAGGCAGAATGCTTTGCATCAGATTGCAGGAAAAACACTTGTCTTGCAAATGAGGGGCTAAACAGAAGAGAATTTAAGGAGGAGCCATATTTCCTGATAGAAATGTGCCAATGCTAGCAAATATTTTCAGTAAATATTGACCAAATCTGTACAATAAAAATCACCTTGTCGGTTCTCGCTTGTCTTTTGTTCTCCCTGCTTGTGAATATTTGTATGATCCAGTCTCTATTCTACACTCGGTAGAATGTGGTGTGAGGGACTATTTCAAGACAGCATGTTACATTTTCATAGAACAGTTTTGCTGCCAGACGTTTGCCAGTTCTACAACAGCAGACATCAGAAAAATATCCATAAACTACTTCAGGCTGTGAGTTCAGAATCACATCTCCTTTAGGGCTAGATAAGGCTAGTGTATTTCATAAAAGGCCTTTATCAAAAGCAGGTGATAGAACAGTTCTCTTTTAATAGACAGGTGGACTTTCACATATAAGAAGAAATTACAGGTTTCCTAGAGGATCACTCATCAGACCTGAACTGAAAATTGCCATCTCTTTTATTTAAGGACATCTGTTGGTGGAAGACGAATGTGCATGTTTAAATGGCCCATTGTGTCAAAAACAACACATGAATAAGCCCGGAAAGCTACTGTATTCCAGCATGAGTCTTTATGACAGAAGAAAATAAATAGAGAAAATTGGATAAGAATTGCAAATAATTCTCCTAGATGCAGACAGAGACAGAAGAGGTATTTTCAGTAGCAGGATGTTCAGACTGAATGGAGGAAAAGGAACCTATTGAACAGATTTTAATTATGCCGCAACAGGACATTATTTATATTAAAGTAAGGAGCAGAGGGTATAGTATAGTGGCATGAAATTATTTTCTATTTTATGTGTACATGTAAAATTAGAAATCCACAGGAAAAAAAGTAAATTCTGAATATGATTTATTTCTAGAAAATACATGAAGTAAATAAATCCATATCAATTTTGAGATACTCAAAGATATTTAGGCTTCCAGCATCATTTGAAATATAGATAAGTTGGACACCCAAATACCCTTCACAAATGAAAAATACCATTAGCAATCTGGGGCTCATCATGTCTAAATTCACTCCTTTCCTGTGGTTTGGCTTCACCAGTGTCCAAATAACACAAACTTCAAACTAGACTTTCTACCAAAGCTTTGTTACCCTCAGTCCTCTCACTGAGGGCATGTCTACCCTAAAAAATTATTTTGAAATGAAATAGCTCCAGAAATAATTTTGAAATAAAGTGTCCACACTATAGGGAAGCCTCAAAATTAGTCCAAGATAGGCTCTGTTAATGTGCATGTGCTACCTCGACTTAGGGCCCCAGGAAGAACTGGGAATAATTAGTTTAAATTACTCTGGGAAGTAGTTATTTCGAAATAGCAGCACTGGAGCATCCACACTATTGAAATAGCTGTCTTGAAATAAAGTGTTATTCCTCGTGAAAAGCAGGCTGTGTTATTTTGAAATAACCAGGTAGTGTGGATGCTCTGCTTGTTATTTCGAAATAAGGGGAGTTATTTTGAAATTCATTTCAAAATAACTCCCTAGTGTATACCAGGGCTGAAGGATCCTCTCTGTCCTAAATCCCCAATCCCAGAGAATTGGTCCCATCTGTCTTTATACCCAGACTGAGTTAAGGAGCTACACTGTCCCAATGAATCAGTAGAATTTCAATATTGCCACCTCCAAGCATTACAAACAAATCAAGTATTGAACTCCTAACCTCCTGAAAATAATAAGATTGCCTTACAAAAACATGTTGTTGATCATTTCACATTTTCAAGCTTTTCTCTGCAGACAGGAGGGTTAGGAACTTCCTCCCTCCCCTCCCCTCTGCACCCAGATAAAAGCTAAGATTCTCATGACTCCAAGAGATGGGCCTTGAAGTGATATAGCAAACATTTTGAGAAGGTGCCAAGGTGGACATCCGCACATTCATTCAAGGTTCTAGCACACACTGGTAGGGTTCAGTCAACATAAATGAGATCTGACATCGTGTTCCATTATTTTATCCTGATTAGCATATGAGGCACATCAGTGGATTGTGGGAGGAGGAAAACTAATGTGCCACTTCCCAGACTGCATTCGCTGTGTGAAAAAATAAAGAAAGTAATTCATGAGCACTGTCATCCAAACTAAATCCATGTGGGTCCCTGTCCATCAAAGCAATTAAGCACATGCTTAACTAATCTCATGATCAGCCTCCCTGAAGTGGGGTTATTACCATACATATATGCAGTTGCTTTATTCACTAAGCCTCCATCAACCCCTTGTTAAAATCCTTAATAGTCACTTATTTCTTGAAATCCAGTAAAATTACTCCTGTGTTACTGTATTAACTCTAATAGTGGATATATATATATATATATATAAAAAATCAGCATAGCCCTATTAAAATCAGTACATGTTGAACCTCCAAAATATGTCACTGTCTAGTCCGGCAACGTTATGGTCTGGTAGGACTCTGGGTGTTGCTGGATCAGAGAGCTCCTGTGCCTGGGAGTGCGAACTGGCTGGGAGTCCTGTCCCCAGGGAGTCCCAACAAGCGGGACTGGCAAGCTCCATCCCGGGGAGCCCTGGCTGGGCAGGGCAGCAGTGGGGCAGCCAGCGGCAAAAGTGGAGTAGCCGGCAAGCCCTGTGCCCAAGGATTCCCGGTTGGGTTGGGAGAAGTAGGGCCATGTTGGCTGGGGACCTCGGCCCCCTGGGAAGCCCCAGTGGGCCGGAGCCCAGGTCCAAGTCCTGCGAGCTGGAGTCCAGTGGCAGCGGGGTTGGAGCGGAGCCAGCCACAGGGAGGGGAAGCATCTTGGGAGGCTGGCAGCAGGGGACCTCCCCTGATCCAGCAAATTCCCTCCTTCAAGATGGGTCAGGTCTGGAGGGTGCCAGACAAGGGAGGCCCAACCTGTAATAGTATGTCCATTTACCCCACGTATCAATTTGCCTATCATTCAGTTCCTTATAAGGTGATACTTTTATTTTCCTATTGAAATGAAAAAACATTGAACAGAATCAAACTATACTAAAACTGAAATAGATAAGACTGTGGGTCTCTAGACATGATTTAAAAGGCCTGGAGCTCCGGCCACTGCTGTTGCCCTGGGCCTTTTTGAATTGCTAGGCCCTGGGGCAGTTTTCCTCTTTGCTCCCTCATCAGTGGGCCTGATAACAAGCACTATTTTTATGATAGGAACCATTTATGTCTTTGCCTCCCTGCGTGTCTTAAGAGGGCATGAGTCAAAACCTACCGCTCCTGGTCTACTGCTAGTTTGGCTGCCTGCAGTGTAGGTCAACGCTTGCTTTTTCTGTCATATTCTAAAGACTCACATGATAGTAATTTCTGAAGTAGAATGTTGCACAGACAGCTGTTCTGGGACACCAGCTTTTGATCCTGGCAGTGTTTAACCTTTTGATAGGGTCAGACACAGCTAGAAGAAATGTTCATGTCCTGTTTGGTGCACAGGGACAACCCTTGTAACATTGTGCCCCAGGTTGGGTCATTGACAGTGAGGCGTGAACCTGGTATCACTGAATCTCAGTGCATGAGCTTCTCCTGCCCAAGCTAAAAGACTCAGTTTTATTAACCAAGGCTCTAGAAACCTCTCTCTGTGGCCCAGCCCCCATTAGAGGGGGACAGAGTGCCATGCTAGGGATTACATGTTCACATTGGATTTTATCATTGAGTTCATTAATCCATACTAAAAGACACATGCAACTTCTAGTGTCGACCTACCCAGAGTGGGGTGCCAAAGAATCACCTACCTGGGCCTGTGGAGCCTTTCTGCACAGCTCATTTCCATTTTGCACACCCAGGGTGCCTCTACACTGCAGAGCTTAAATCGAAATAAGCTACGCAAATTGAGCTACGTCAGTTGCGTAGCTTATTTCAAAATAGGGAGTGTCTACACAGCACTTATTTCGAAATAGAGCTCTTTTCCTCCAACTTCCCTTACTCCTCGTACAATGAGGGTTACAGGAGTCTGAGTAAGAAATCCTCCAGCTTGACAGTATTTTGACACTATTTCAAAATAATGCTGTGTAGATGCAGACTAAATTATTTCAGAATAGCGCTAGTTATTTTGAAATAGTGTTGCAGTGTAGACATACCCTTGCAGTGTCATGCTTCTAAAAAGCACACAGTCTTTCTCAGGGAACAAGGCAATACACTTTGTGTCTTAAAAGTATAGGATAGATACCAGCGTATGTGTACACTGACACCATACACACACGTCAAAGGTTCTACAGCTGGCGTTTAGTTACCAGTCCTTATTGCTTGTGTCAGTCTAGTGTCTAGATAAACTGAGTACAAGTAGGGGAGCTGGGCCTCTGCCAGATGCACCCAAACCTCCATTGTTGATGCAGAATGACCTAATGCCCATGGGCCATCACCCATCATTTATGGCAACAAAGCCTCGTGTAAGCCTACGGACTCTACTGTGTCATGCTTAGATTGTTAATCACAAACGGGCTGTTTTCACAGTTTTTCTTCATCAGCAGCATTTTGTTTTCACAGCTATCCTCCTTCTCCTTATCTCAGACCTTGTTCTTGATTTAGGGTGCAGAGCCGTCTTTCCCCAGATGGAGAATATGCAGTTGCATAGGGCACCCCAAAATTTGGGGCACCACTGAGTCTTCACATCAACCCACCTGCCTCTTTCTATCCCTGTTCTTTGGCTCTACTTGCTCGGGAGAGGATCTAGTTAACGTAAAAGTGAAAAAGCCTGCCAGGCCTGTTGGCAGAACGCTGAACTAGAGAAAGAGGCATTCAAGTGGTAATGAAGCTATTTAACAGGCATTGGCCAACCCCAGCTACATATTGTCACTTTCTGAATGTATTGTGTTAGTCTACAGAGCCTTAGTTTAAAATGTGTTTTAAAAAATATTTCATTCGTGTGTTGCTGAAGATTATGAAATCACGTCTCTAAAAAATTATCACTCCCCCTGTGCAGAAGGGCATCAGTTTAATAGAATGGCATAGGGCCCCATAAATCCTAAGGGTGACCCTGTTAGGGTAGATGCACTTTAGGGTCCTCAATCTGCATTCTCTGTCCAGCCATCAGGGTTTCAGGATGCTGTTGGTGGTGCCTTTGCTTGCTTGACTCTCTCTTTTGTAACTTGTTAGTGGCTTTTCTCTTATCTGCTCACATTCCACATATATCTCAGTCACACACAGAACAGTGCAATGATTTCTAAAGCCAACTGGTAACAGGAGAGAGGAATTTGATCAAGCCAGAGCAGAAGAAAAGCAATCGCCAATATTACTAAATCAGCATAGAGCATTGCTTACAACAGTTTTGTATGCAAAATCAATTCAAACCACGTCACCAAGTAAAGGCGTAATAAAGGACAAAACAATTTCATCCCACATGAATTTTACCACATGAAGTCCTGGGTCTTGGCCCTTCTATGGACTTCTCCCAGATACGTTATAGTCCCTGAATACAGACCTCGTCTAGCTTTTCTCCTGCATCAGTCTCAACTTGCTTATTTTAATATTCCTTGCTGTCCTAATTTTCCTTAACTTTTACAGTCCATGCTCCAACAACTTTAATTAAATTCTTAATAGGTGTTTAGCTGTAAAGTTTGTACTTCTTTTTTTTTTTTACATTTACACTCTCTGAACACCTTTTCTCATTCAGTCTATATTCCTTTTTGGCCTCTCTTGGGTGCCTTAATAAGATTGCTTCCTTGTTTGCACTTTTACTTTTAATTGGTTGTGGGCCCACCGATGGAGGGAACAAGGGGGCAGGCAGTTGCCCCAGGGTATGGCAGTCCAAAAGGGTCTGGGGCTCCTGGCCACCACCGTTGCTACATTGCTACTTAAATCGCCGATGGAGCACCATGCCCATGCCCCACATGGCTCTGAGGGCTGGGGGAGGCAGCCCCACACTTCATCTCTCTGCCCCTCTTTTACCAGCACCATCTTCATTTCATGTGGCTTTCCTGGAAAATTCCGAGTAACAAGACTGATAGACCTGATGTATGAGGGAAATCTGTTCTATGAGGAAAGATTTAAAACATTTGGCATGTTTAGTGTTGACAAAAAGAAGGCTGAGGAGTGACATGATGACATATCTTCAAATATGTTAGGGGCTCTTATAAAGGGAATTGTGATCAATTGTCCCTGTCCACTGCAGGCAAGAGAAGAAGTAAAGGGCTTAATCTGCAGCAAGAAAGATGTAGGTGAAAATGTTGTAATTATAAGGGTTGTTGAGCTCTGGATAGTCTTTCAGGGGAAGTAGAGAAGTACTCGGTATTGGAGGTTTTTAAGGCCAGGAAGGACAAAGATCTTTCAGGGGTCCTTTCCAGCCCTATATTTCCATGAGACCTTGTTCAATTCATAGCTCCACCCTTAGGCAAGTCACTTAACCTCTCTCCAGGGCCGATAGTAGATTCTCTATCAGTTGTGATTTTGAAATCAGGATTGGATTTTGCTTAAAGATAAGCTCTAGTTCAGCCAGAAATTATTTTTTGAGGGCGGGGGGAATTTCTATGGTCTTCTTATGCTATTGATTGTACATCATAATCACAGTGGTTTCATCTATAAATATATGAACGGCAAACTCTTTCCTGGGAAGGCACAGGAGTTAGATGAGATGCACTTCATAACCTACATATGAAATTGCCCTCATCTAGACAGTCACAGAATCATAGAATCCTAGGACCGGAAGAGATCTCAGGAGGTCATTGAGTCCAGCGCCCTGCCCAAAGCAATCATCTGAGGTCTTCTTTCCATCTGGAATTGAAGCCACCCAGTCTCCCCCATGCTTCCAAATCCACAAAGCACTAAGGCCTAGTCTATACTAGACCATGCAGGTCGGCTTAAGGTATACCATCCAGTTACGCAAAATGTGTAGCTGGATTCAGCTTACTGTAAGTCAAGCCGCTACGGCATTCACTCTGTGAGAAGCCTACGGGAGCACATGCTCCCACCAGTTTCCCTTATTCCTAGCTGAACGAGGAGTACTGGACAGTGGAAGGGGCTGCCCTCAGCATTTGATTTAGGGGTCTGCATTACACCAGCTAAATCGAAAACACTAAAAGATCGACCTCTGGAAGGTTGATTTTCTCTGTAGCGTAGACATGCCCTAAGATTGTTCTTAAGTCCCACTGATTTTGTACAGCTATATTTCATCATGCAAGATATCATGATCACAACCCGGCACTGAGATATTGCATACATTGTTGTTACAAATGGCATAGTATTTGCTGAAATGCAGCAATACTCACAGTAGATGGCATAACACTACATGCTGTACTCTTAACAAAACTCTAAGTCAATCTTCATTTGTATTGATGCTTGTACTGTACTTTCTGTGACAACTTAATATCCTGCAGCACCAGGCTGCTTTAAAAAGAAACAGAAGACTGACCAACGGTGGAGAAGTAAGCCTTGTACTTTTCCACATACTGCTGAAAATATCTCAGTTTGTAAATACAAACTTGAGGAAATTGACTTACCTACCAGAAACGATTTAGCGGGAAATCGTATCAGGAACTATGTTATCCCAGGCACTGCCAGCAAATGCATCATCATAACTGGCTGTTTACAAAGCTAGTTCTGTGCAATATTCACCAATGGATGCAGTTTTACATCCCTCCCCCCCCCATTAGAAACTGACAGCATATACTCTCCTGTCCTGCAAGCACTCATAAAATATTTTCCATTGGAGTAATTTGTTTTAATAGCAGTTAGCGCTGTGGTTTTCAGTTTCAACATAATCATAGCACATTTCCTACTTGATTTGTGTGAATAACATTGTCAGACACAGTGAAAAGAATGGTGGTGGGTGGGGTTGAAGCTTTCAAATCACATTTTAATACATGCCTCCGGATTTCACCAGGAAAAAAATACAAAATGCTTTTGTGACTAGAGCAGCGGTAAGATCAAAGGCAATTGTGTAATTTATCTAATCTGTAATAAGACTCTTACCTCAAAGATCTATTCCCCCATAGAAAGCACTAGATTACTTTAGCATGTGGCATTCATAGAAACAGTAGTTGGAATTAGAAATCTCTAAAATGCGCCTAGATTGTTTTTCTAGCTAGCTGTTTATCGAGGATAAACATGGGATATAGGATTCCATGTAACAACAAAATAATCCCTAAAAGCCAATATGCATAGTAAAGGCTAGTGAGCATCTTGAAGTGTCAGTTTTCTGGGATGTAATATTTTATTTTTAGTCGTTCATTTTCCCTTTCTAGGTTAGCCTTCTCCGTTCATCATGGAGCATTCTTGGTATTGGGTGATAAATGACCATTGGGATCATCATTTTGGTTTAGCGGCACATGTTTAATCAACTGCTCTAGGCAACAATTCTTTGAGCTGATGAGTCATGCTGCCAAAGTTAAAATCACTTTAGAAAATATTGTGGATAGCAATTATCAGCGTTTTGATAGTGCTGACAGAGGGCAAGAGATAGAGCGCAATGATCTCCTTCCATGTGATACATCTATTTCTCTGCAAAGGTCCGGAAATCAGCCCTTCCACCCATGTTTTGACTTTTGATGCGTGATGTTTACAAGCTATATTTAAAATCATCTCACCAGGGATCATCTGGCTCTTAATTTAGATTAGGTTTTCTTATATGTTAAATTTTACCAATATCCTTTTCTATTGCATCACTCAAAGTTGACTGCTGTCTATGGCAAAACACTACACGATAATCCTGATTATTCTTTGGAACAGCAACCATTTACTTTATATGTAGAGAATATTTAGGGCCTGATTCTGCTATTTGTGGATGTGAAAACCCCCTATGGAATTTGGATGTTAAAATCTTAAAGAGATCTTAAGATGTTAAGAAGATGGAGAGAGGCTGTTCTCAGTGGTGACAGATAACAGAATGAGAAGCAATGGTCTCAAGTTGCAGTGGGGATGTCTAGGTTGACTATTAGGAAAAACTATTTCCCTAGCAGGCTGGTGAAGCACTGGAATGGGTTACCTAGAGAGGTGACAGAATCTCCATCTCTAATGGTTTTTAAGTCCCGGCTTGAAAAAGCCCTGGCTGGGATGATTAAGTTGGGATTGATCCTGCTCTGGGCTGGGGGTTGGACTCGATGATTCCTGAGATCTCTTCCAGCCCTATGAGTCTATGATTCTATGATCTTGGGGTTATTCCTGGAATAGATTTGCTTCCCTTCAATCTCATCTTTCCCACACCATCAATGCACTCAAAATTCTTTCCTTTTCTCACTATCACACCTCTGCTCAGGAACCATGGAGGCATGTCTTCCCTTTCCCCCCTTTCTGTTGTATGATGGTCATGGGAATTGAGAACATCAGGCAGCTCAGAACAGGCTATTGGAGATGGATTCCTGTTCGCACAGGTAGTTCAGTCTCAGATTGGGAGCAGCCAGCACCTAGAAGTGCAGTCAGAGAAGAGCAGGCCTTTTAGTTCCCCTTTACATTTGCCATTTTCCCCACTTCCCTTGATCTCTGTTTCTGGTGGTCATACCTTACAATTCCTGCATTTACTGTTAACACAGTTTGTGACCCCCACAACAGCCAAATTGGTTACAATGGGCAAAACACCAGGCCTAAGCAACCTGAATGAGGATTTCTTTCCCATTCCAGTTCTCTGTAATGCAGGGCTACTCAATTTTGGAAGCCCCGGGGGCCACCATGCCAAGGGCCACAACTTAAGTGTGATTGCATATACATGCAAATATATATACAAATATATGCAAATAGCTCCTTTCATACTGACAGGCATGAATACAAAGCACTTCCCACAATCATAGAATCATAGAATACTAGGACTGGAAGGGACCTCGAGAGGTCATCGAGTCCAGTCCCCTGCCCACATGGCAGGACTCAGTACTGTCTAGACCATCGCTGATAGACATTTATCTAACCTACTCTTAAATATCTCCAGAGATGGAGATTCCACAACCACCCTAGGCAATTTATTCCAGTGTTTAACCACCCTGACAGTTAGGAACTTTTTCCTAATGTCCAACCTAAATCTCCCTTGCTGCAGTTTAAGTCCATTGCTTCTTGTTCTATTCTCAGAGACCAGGAAGAACAATTTTTCTCCCTCCTCCTTGTGACACCCTTTTAGATACCTGAAAGCCACTATCATGTCCCCCCTCAATCTTCTCTTTTCCAAACTAAACAAGACCAATTCTTTCAGTCTTCTTTCATAGGTCATGTTCTCTAGACCTTTAATCATTCTTGTTGCTCTTCTCTGAACCTTCTCCAATTTCTCCACATCTTTCTTGAAATGTGGTGCCCAGGACTGGACACAATACTCCAACTGAGGCCTATTCAGCGCAGAGTAGAGCGGAAGAATGACTTCTCGTGTCTTGCCCACAACACACCTGTTTATGAATCCTAGAATTATGTTTGCTTTTTTTGCAACAGCAGCACACTGTTGACTCATATTAAGCTTGTGGTCCATGATAACCCCTAGATCCCTTTCTGCCGTACTCCTTCCTAGACAGTCACTTCCCATTCTGTATGTGTGAAACTGATTGATCCTGCCAAAGTAAAGCACTTTGCATTTGTCCTTATTAAACTTCATCCTGTTTACCTCAGACCATTTCTCCAATTTGTCCAGATCATTTTGAATTATGACCTTATCCTCCAAAGCAGTTGCAACCCCTCCCAGCTTGGTATTATCTGCAGACTTAATAAGCATACTCTCTATGCCAATAACTAAATAGTTGATGAAGATATTTAATAGTTGATGAAGATATTTAACAGAACTGGTCCCAAAACAGACCACCTGCGGAACCCCACTTGTTATACCTTTCCAGCAGGATTGTGAACCATTAATAACTACTCTCTGAGAATGGTTATCCAGCCAGTTATGCACCCACCTTATAGTAGCCCCATCTAAGTAGTATTTGCCTAGTTATTCATAAGAATATCATGTGAGACTACAGCCGCTCCCCAAGTTACGACCACCTCCACTTACGACCATCCGCACTTACGACCAAAGCGGTCGTAAATGCGGATCTGAGTTACGAACAGCGATCCGCGCTTATGAACAGCGCGGTCGCCCTGTAAGTCTATGGGATCTGAGTTACGAACACTTCGAGTTACGGACCAAGTGTTGGTCCGTAACTTGTTCGTAACTCGGGGAGCGGCTGTATATCAAATGCCTTACTAAGTCTAGGTATACCATGTCCATTGCTTCTCCCTTATCTACAAGACTCGTTATCCTATCAAAGAAAGCTATCAAACAAATGCCCCGGTGCTCCTGGCACCTCCTCCCTGGGAGCTAGAAACGCCGACACCCTGTACCCATCTTTTTCAGCCAGCCCATCTGCTTGAATCTTTCAGTGCTCACCCCACCTGGGAGACGCCTTGCCATTGTGGAACATATTCCCAGTGGAGGCCATGTTCAAAGGATCCCACCTGTGAGCTCCATATTGAGCCCCGTGTAAACCCAAATCACACCACAAGCCACATGTTGAGTAGCCCTTCTGTAATGGAAGCATTGATTCAGCAGAGCCAGTATTTTTCATGCACTGGGTGTTTTAGTTTCATACATCATTCCCAGGCCTCATTTTAGTTCTATAAGTCTTTAAATAGCCACTTATACAAATTAAAGACTAGAGCTGAGTGAAAAATTGATTTTTCCGTTTGGCAGCTGAACCAAAAAATCTGGGAAAAAATTAGTTTGTTTTGAACCTGGTTTCTATATAGACCTAAAGTTCCCAGAACTCTTCATGGTTATATCAAAGGAACTAAAAGACATATGTCACAATGAGCAAATTGAATTCATGTAGAATGTGCCCCAAAAGAAATGGAAATATATCTAGGGCATGACCTATTCATTACCTATTTGTACAGATGTAAAAGTTAGTTTTTAACTGGATATCTGCTTGTTAGGTAACACATGATCAGTTCTGTTCCTTGAATGACAAGTTATGAAATTGTATCCAAAATCACAGAAAAATCAATAAGTAGGTAGATTCATTGAGTTAGGTACCAAACATGAAGTTTTGAGTGGCTGAAATGGACTATTAGTTCCAAAGAGCTTTCTGTGACATATAGAATGGAGAAACATGATTAATCTTGCAGGTATATGAAGCTTTATTCATAAATATGTCATTAACATAGGGTTCGATAATAGGAGTATGTAACTATCCACAAAAGAAAAATGAAATGATTGTTTAAAACTCATTGTTTGGGTAATCACAAACTGTAAATGTGAGTAAACAAGTAGCATATGAAAACCTACAAAATTGTAAATAATTTGTAACAAGGAAACAGCAAGCCAATGTTCCTAGACTGGGTGAGGCATTAATCCTTTCTGTATCATGCTGATTCATATTTGGTGTATATTTGATTAAAGCATTGATCGATCTTGGTTGTCTGACATCACGATGATCAACTGAATGCTAACACGCCAAAACTGAAAAGATCATATGGGAATAGTTTTGGTTGAACTGAACGTAGTTTTTTGAATATAATTGAAAACGTCAATTTGAATCAACATTTCTTTGTTTGGAACTGCCAAATCAGTTAATTGCAAAAAAAAAAAAAAAAAAAAAAATTGTCTTTTATGGAAAAAAATCAGTTTTGCTTTGTCCAAAATTATTTGCTGAATGTGACCCAAATTTACAGAGCATTTTGGTGTCTTGGAAAATCCATAGTTTAGAGAATTTACTATTTGCAGTAAAATTATCCAGATCTTTTAAAGATATTTTCTATCCCCACTTTGCACTAGGCATATTAAAATTGGTTTTATTTGTAATTGCAATTTATTTTATTTGTAATTGTAATGCCTCTTTCAATTTTATTGTGAGACTCACAGGATAAAACCCTAGCTCCTGGAGTCATTTTATGATATAATAAGCTCAGCATCCATTTCTTAAATGTCTCTAGTTCTCATAGTTACTCAGAAAAGCTAGGGGAAAAAATGAACCTTAAAGGTTCCAAAACCAGCAGGCTAATAAAAAGAATTATAAATTTGTTATTGTTAAAAAAAACTCATGATTTTTTTTTGGCAATGACCTTATGACTTTTGAATGTTTGGGGCTGGCAATATTGCAGCCTCTGTCTTTCTGCTATTTTGTAAGCTCTTGTAATTACACCAAAAATAAAAAGAGCAAAAACCAGAGTAAAAGGTAATAACAACAGAAACGATTTGTGTCTGAGTCTCTATTTTTTACCAAGGGGATGATCCAAGTCTACGGATTTCAGACACTAACTTTAGGGAGGTAACCAACTTTGAAATCTTTGCCCTAAATATACATATATATTTTTCCAACAGATTAAATTCATATGCCCTGGACGAAGCCCAAAGGAGAAGACTCTGTAGGAGGAAACTACCCTGAGCGTCCCTTTATAATGCTCCTCTTTTGTCTTTCCATGGAGTAGGTCCAAAGACTAGAGACCATAGGTGGATCCAAAGTACATGCCTGCATCCCATTCTGATGGTAGAGTGTGGAGAACTTTTCTATCTCCCTGAAATAACATCCACCTTACACTGCAATTTTGCTTGGATTAAATGGAAGGCCCACAGCACAAATAACGTTCTATTTCATTCCCGAAGGTATGCACCACCCTCTGAACTTAACTGAGCAGATTCTCTTAACCCAGAGTCCTCAGATGATGTCTTAGGTCTTTTCCCCCTGGCCACTATTCATCTCTGCATTTGAGACAGTCAGAGGAAGGGGGCAAAGAATGTATTCAATGGGTTCACTTTAATAGTCATGTGACTTTTACAATCCTTTATGTCCCTTAATGGATTTTTATAGCAGAGCAGAAGATAAAGTTCTCAACTAACCTAAGGTTCAGGGCCATTGAGAAGACGGTTGTCTCAAGAACAGCCCATGATTTGGCCCATGAAGTCCAATCTCCATTCTTTCCCTTATGCACACGCATATTGAATACTTGGGTGAGCCTCTTTCCAACATCATGAGTCTCCAAGCTGTATTTGCTTTTTAAGCTGTCATTACAATGGACGCTTTCATGTTTCTTTCTGTGCTAAGGGAGAGGGTGAATTGTACAGTGTACATGGTATTATAGACGAGGAATGGAGCTGACCTTTTTTTTCATTCACAGCAGTTAATCCACCAGTGTGCATGAACTTTTAATCCTTTTAAAGACATTCCCTTTGGAAATGTGAACCTGTATGTTCTCTTAAAGAAAAAGAATCAGTTTTTATACAATTAGAAACCGAATTTTGTTCCGTTTTATCACTTACCTAGTTTGCTGATATATTTTCAGCCTTCTGTTGTTTTGCATGTTGCAGAGAGAATGTAGTTAAAAAGTAAAAACAAAAAAGCCTACATTTTAAAATATAAGGAGATGGTTTTCACCAGCTGAGGATCCAGAGTTTTACGTTTTTTTATCAGTTGCTTTAAAAAAAAATTGTTTTGTTGATTCAAAACACGGCATTTCAGTAATGTTTTTGCATTTGGGGATATATCTGGCATTATAAAATATTGATCTCCATATCTGCAGGATGATCCCGGAAACAGAAGAGAATATAAATGAATTTTAAAAAAATTGCTTAAATTTCTAAGGGTATGTCTACACTAGCTCGGTAGTTCGAGCTAGGTAGGCAAATGAGGGCAACCGGAGTTGCAAATGAAGCCCGGGATTTAAATATTCCGGGCTTCATTTGCATCTTCCCGAGCGCCGCCATTTTTAAATCCCCCTTAGCCCGAACTCCGTGCCGCAGCTACATGCGGCACGCGAGTAGGTAGTTCGAATTAGGATCTCTAATTCGAACTATCGGTACTTCTCGTGGAACGAGGTGTACCGGTATTTCGAATTAGAGAGCCCTAATTCGAACTACCTACTCCGTGCTGCGTGTGGCGTGGGCACGGAGTTCGAGCTAAGGGGGATTTAAAAATGGCGGCGCCCGTGAAGATGCAAATGAAGCCCGGGATATTTAAATCCCGGGCTTCATTTGCAACTCCAGTTGCCCTCATTTGCCTACCTAGCTTGAACTACCGAGCTAGTGTAGACATACCCTAAAGGAGTTATGATCATCAAACAAAATGCTCCTCTGTGAATCAGAACACGCTGCCACTGTTTAATTTCACGCATAGTGTTTCTGCTAAATAAGATCACTTTGTAGAGTCTCTAAGGGCATGTCTACACGAGAAAATTACTTCGAAATAACTAAAATCAACATCATAACTCCCGATTTAACAAAATCGAAATAGTGTGATCCCACCATGGGGAAGCTTCGAAATTATTTGGCATTATTCCAAAATAGTGTGTTCACACTTAATGGAGCCTGCCTCGGACTTAGAGCCCCCAGAAGCACTCTTGGGAGGGCACCAAGAGGGCAGATACTTCCTGTGGCAGCTTGGTCAAGCAACCTGCGACATGTGCTTTCAGAGGTTTCTCTCTACAGCTGTGTCTCACAAGTGACTCCTCCACTGCCTCCCCTCTTGCGGGACACAAAAGGGACGCAGTGGGCATGTGCCTTCTTGTGCTTTTGTTGCCCCTGCGGATACCAGAGTACTCACACCATGGAGCCAGAGTTGCTGTGATGCAGCGCTATGCCCACAGGCCTTGTGCGGTGCCTCATGGCACAGTACTTCCAGACTGCCTGCATGTTGCTCCAGCAGGACGAAGACCAGGACCTGCAGGACAGACCCCAGCATGGACCACAGGCCCTGTTCACACAGGTCCTGGCACTCCTGTTGCTGTGCATCCCCCTCAGTCTTCTGGGCACCAGGGAACACCACTTCTGGTGGTGGGAGATGAGCTCAGACTGGTGGATCCTCATCGTCATGCAGGGATGGGACGACCAGCAGTGGCTGCAGAACTTCCATATGCGGAAGGCCACTTTCCTGGAGCTCTGCGAGTGGCTCGCCCCTCCCCTCAGGCGACAGGACACCCACATGTGACCCTCCATCCCCGTGCAGAAGTGCGTGGCCATCACACTGTGGAAACTCACCGTGACAGACAGCCACCCCTTTGTCAGGAACCAGTTCAGTGTGGGGAAATCCAGTCGGGGCCGTGTTCATACGAGTAGTGAAGGCCATCAACCATGTGCTGCTACATGTGCTATGGAGTGTCATCACTCTGGATAATGTGGACAACTTCATCGTCAGCTTTGCCACCATGGGCTTCCCCAGCTGGGGGTTGCAGGAAGGGGAAGGGGGCACATAGACAGCATTCACATTCCCATTCTGGTCCCAGGCCACCGTGCCTTGGATTTCATCAACAGAAAGGGGTATTTCTCCATCGTGCTGCAGGCCCTTGTGGATCACAAGGGATATTTCACCAACACCAACGTTGGATGGTTGGGAAAGGCACACAACACCCACATCTTCAGAAACTCCAGCCTGTTCCGAAAGATGCATGCTGGCACTTTATTCCCTGACCACTTCCCGATGGTCATCCTGGGCGATGCAGCCTACCCTTGTCTCCCCTGGCTCATGAAGCCCTACACAGGCAGCCTGGACCCCAGCAAAGCGCACTTCAATGCCAGGCTGAGCATGTGCCGCATGGTCGTCGAATGTGCGTTTGGCTGTTCAGGAGCCTCCACACCCATCGGAACCTCAGTGAGTGCAACATCCTCTTCATGGTGGTGGCCTGCTATGTGCTCCATAACCTGTGTGAAAACAAGGGGGAGACTTTTCTGCCAGAGTGGGGGGACTGAGGCTGAATGGCTGGCCAGGGAATTTGAGCAGCTGGACACCAGTGCCGTATGGAGAGCGTATCAAGGGTCTGTGCTCATCAGGGAGGCCTTGAGGGAGAGGTTCATGCAAGGCCAGTTGTGAGACTCTCCCCCATGCCTCTCCACAAGGACCCCCTGCATTCCTTCTGTATGCCTTTCCTCCCCCACCTCTCCCTTCCCCTACTCTCCCTTCCTACCTTCTTCCCTCCCCTGCAGAGCAAGACATGTTTCTTGAAAAAACAGGACTGTTTATTGGGAGGACATAGAACAGGGGAGGGACTGGGGAAAGAACCTGGAATGGGGGAGAGGAGCGGGGGCTTAGGGATGGGGCTGGGACTGGCACCTGCCTCCAGATGGTTGGGAGGCTTCATCTGCCGGCAGGTCCCACCGCCCTATATTCTGGGGCCCTGGGGGTCCCTGGTCGGGATAGGAGGGGAAGCCACAGGGGGCAGGGAGGTGGCTGATGTCCCTCTCCATGCACAATGCCAAGTGCTTCATCACAGAGGTGAGGGAGGAGCACATGGCATTGTGCTGGCTCACCAGCTGGTCCCAGGCCACCTTCCTCTGCTCCCGGTCAGTCCAGCACTCCTCCCGGTTGGTGGCCCACTCCTGGTGCTCTTCCTCGAGCCCCAAGACAAGGGACTGCAGGTAGATCATCTGCTCCTGCCTTAGGTCCTCCTGGGTGCATTTTCTCCTGTGGATCCCATGGAGTAGGGTAGATGGTGTGGGAGGTGGTGGACGTGCCACACTCACAGCTGGCCTAGCTGTGAAGAAGAGTTACAAGGGCAGTCATCCCAGGAGACACTGTGCATGAAGCCTAGTCCTTATCTCTGAGCCGACACTGAAGATCTCAGTACAGACGATGTTGATGTGCTTCGAGCAAGGCTATATGTTGCCTAGACAATAGGCATTTTCCAGCAGAGGCACAGACATCCCAGGGGAGCATCGCTACACCCATGGTCTGGGAACAAGTGGCATAGGAAGGTGCCAGCCAGTCCAGGAGGCTGCAGGAGGGGGGAAGGGCGGAGCAGCTCAGCTTCCTACTGTGTCCTGCAGATGCCAAGTCTGGCCCTGGTGGCATTCCGCGAAGAGAGAACTTCTATCCGTGTCTGGTGGAAGATGGAGGGGGCCGGGGGCTGTTGGGTGAGGTGCGTGCGAGTGCAGACTCCCCTTGCTGGAGAGAGTGCTACTGGGTTCTCCTCTTCCTCCTCGCCTGGCAGGTTCCTCATCCACAGGATCAGTGTCCTCTGTATCACCGACTGAGTGCAGGGAAGACCCTATGCCGTGGGCGATACTGCTGTGTGGTTCCATGAACCCAGACTCCTTAGTGATGGCTTGCAATGGGAAGCTGTCCCACCCTGGAGGCTGGAATAAGGCAGGCCTCTCCAGGAACCTTGTGAGAAACACCGAGGGATTCCTGTGTGAGAGTGTCGTGGAGCCGAGCGCTCCGCACTGGTGCTCCATGTGCACCCACACGCACAAGTGGTTGTGCGGCTCTCAGGCCGAGTAGGCTGAGAGAGGAGTGCACAGCCCATCACCTGCCCCCGCGTGTATATAGGGAAAGTTATGGAACTCACCTGAAGTTCCTTTTCCGGGTTTGTTCAAAGCGTGGGAGACAATCTGGGAGGAGGGAACTGGCTCTAGGGTGAGGAGCGGGTCCTGGATGGAAGGAGGGTTGCCTGGTTGGCCTCCTACTCTTCCTCATCCACCACCTCACCTTCCTGGAGCTGACACTGGGAGTGTCCTGGCCAGACTCCATGACAACGGTGGGGGAGATGACCGGCCCTCCTCCTAGGATGGCATCCTGCTGGTCATAATAGCGACAGCTGTGTGGTTCTGCCCCAGAGTATCCTCTCTGCTCCCTGGCCTTGGTCGGACACAATGCAAACCTGAGGAATTCCTTGCTACAGTTTTTAAGAACTGAATTGAACATAATATTAATTATTAGTTGTATGGTTGTCAGGCATATAGCTCTAGTGAGGGATCGGGACCCAACTGTGCTTGGCAGCCTACCTGCACAATAAGTTCCTTCCTGACACAGCTTACAATTTAAACACATGACAAGACAGAAGAGAGGGAGTAAAGATACAAATAGGGAGGAAGGCTCAGTATAATAAAAAGTGCTAAGACCTGAACACAGAGCATTTGAGTGCAGCTCCATGGGAAATGGCTTTCCCATCCTGCAGATATTTGAGTATGTATGACGGGGCAGAAGCGCCCCGCACTCTAGCCCCACCGACTGCCGCTTGTCTGGCAGTGCTGGGGGCATGTGACGGTGCAGAAGCACTCCGCGCACCAGCCCCACTGATTGCCGCTTGCCCGGCGGCACTGGGGCCGAAATACTGGCGGTGTGGCCGCTGCTCGCGCGCCGCCATGCCGGCACGGCCCCGCGCCCATCCCGAGAGCCGGAGGGCGGCAGGGGCGGGGCGACGTCGGGCTACGGCCCACGCAGCCGACCCAGAAGCGCGGCCGCCCAGAGGGGGCGGGGCCCCGCGGGCCGGAAGCCGGCCAGGAGATTTAAACTCCAGCCAGTGCGCCGGGACGGGGGAGAGCCGGAGGCAGCGACTCCCCGTGCGGAACCCGCAGCGGATGGGACCCAAGACAAGGAGGTGAGCACCGGAGGTGGGAGAAGCCTGGCCGCGGAGAGAGGAAGTTGCCCAGGGCGGGCAAAGGGAGCCCGTGGGCTGGCGCGTTACGGCGAGACGCCCTGCCAGCCGGACTGGACGGCAACCGAGTCCGCGGGCCCTGGGCTGGGGTCTGTGAGAGGGGGCGGGCCCGGACCCCCCCTCTCTCCGTGGGTAGCCAGAGTGCACAGAGTGGGGCCAACAGGGCCGGGACGTAGCCAAACTCAAGGCGAGAGGACGCCGGGTGTGGTGGGGGGAGCACAGAGACGGTGGCTTGAGGGGACTGACCGGGGGGGGTGGGCGTATGGTCGCACACGTTTACAGTATCCAAAAATGTGCCCATTCTGAAACAGGACAAAACTATCGCTTTTCACAAATTTACAAAAAGTGAGAGACAAGTCACCCCACAAGCCAGCTGGAGAGGGCTTGCACCTGGAGAATCGGGTTCAAGAATGGGATTTCTCTGATTTGGAGCAGGAACTTAAAACCGAGTCTTCTGCATCTCACCCAAGTGCTATAAACATTGGCCACTCTGAGATAGCGGTCTCCCAGTCTCTTCTGTTGGAGCTGGCTCACTTTGTAGATCTTTCATATAAAACGGTAGATGAATGTACTGGCTGATGATTAGGGGCTTACTTGGAGTATATTGGGACTTGAACCTCACTCTCCTACAACATCCAGGTGTGTCCTAATCACTAAGCTATTGACTATTCGGAGGTTGGTCTTTACCCTCAGACCCAGACATTCCATTCTGGACCTGAGGAAGTTTTGTTGAAGCCAAGCCTTTCCCCTGGAAAGGTTTCACTTTTGATGAACCAGTATTTTCTGATGAAAAAAATATGCTGTCAATAAAATTCCTAACCAACTCTGCTCCAGAGTTTTGGTGCACTTGTAATGCCAACACACAGACTCAAACTTGGAACCTCTGGAATTTAGTGCATCAGCCTCCACCACATAAGCTAAAATGCAGCTGGTTCTCTGCTAAGGCTGTAGAACAGACTCATCTTCTCTAAAAGTGGCTTTGGTGCCACTAGATGGGACATCACACCACACTTAGGCTATGTCTATTCTGCAGAGCTTTTCCGGGATACCAGAGGTTCTTTTACCAGGGATAGAATCATAGGGCTGGAATTCCTTATTGTATGAGGAAGAAGGGATGTTCTGAAAGAGGAGGTTTTTCTGAAATTTGGCCCCATGTAGACGGGCCAAATTTCGGAAAAGCCGCTTTCGAAAAAAAAGTGGAAAAAGATATGCAAATTGCGATTCACAATTTGCATATCTTTTTCTGACTTTTCTTTGCAGTCTAGACATAGCACCAGATATTCTAGGGGTTACACACTGTCTTACCCATGAGGCAATTCCATTACACTAATGAATGAAGACATTACAATTTACAATAGCAGTACTCCTCTATTTATATGGAGATCAAGAATATCTGTAATAATAATAAAATCCAGACTCCAACTATTAGGAATTATGACAGGACAAGATATGATAGGGCAAGAAGCGATGGGCTTAAATTGCAGCAAGGGAGGTTTAGGTTGGACATTTGGAAAAAAATCCTAACAGTCAGGATGGTTAAACACTGGAATAAGTTGCCTAGGGAGGTTGTGGACTCTCCATTATTGAAGATTTTTAAGAGCAGGTTAGACAGACACCTGTCAGGGAAGGTCTAGATTAGGGTGGGGAACCTAAGGCCTTGGCTTGCCTAGATCCGGCCCCTGAGTCTCGGGACTCCCACCAGCATTGGGGAACCCACATTTGTGAGGGGTAGGGGTTTTTTTGTGCTTGTTTCTCACTGTGTGCATCCCGATTGATTTTTCTGTGGATCAGTAGCCCCGAACCCAAAAAAGGTTCCTCATCCCTGGTCTAGATAGTGCATGGTCCTGCCATGAGTGTAGGGGACTGGACTCGATGACCTCTTGAGGTTCCTTCCAGCTCTATGATTCTATGATGAGAAGTTCATTGGAAACACATTATCACACATCTGCCTTCTGTTCTATGCTCACACCTTCCTCTGATGCTCGGGAGCTGATCACAGTTGGACACAGGTGGACCAGGAATCTGTTACAGTATGGCAATTCTTACGTTCTTTTCTTCCACTAAAACATTAAATAACAGGCAGAAAGAATAGCTGAACCTGGACATCCATGTCCAGTTGCAATACATTGTATACTTGCAAAATTCATATTGCTTTGATTACAGGATATTTCCATCTATAAGCCATAATAATTTGCAACTCATTCACCCCAGATAATTGAATTTAAATGGAACAAGTCAGGTGGAAATTCATAGAGTGAAATACTCTAAAAAGGTTTGGTGTACCAAAGGCCAAGATAAAAAACGTGCTGCTCATAGTTAATTATGAGTGAGCTGTGAAAAATTATGAGTATTGTGGCTTCTATGAGAATATTAGTCAGTGGCTGTTTTCACAGAGAATGGTCAAGAATTATTTGTTTTATGGTATAATAGCTCATATTAATTTCAATACAGACTTAATTAGAGCTGATACTCATTTACAAGATACACAGATGCCATGAAAATGCAATGGCAGGAAAGCCAGCGTGTCATCAATTCGTCCCCCCCCCCCCCTTCACACAGCATCCTCAGCTATAAAAGTGTAGAATATTATACTTGCTATTTTAAAATCAGATATCTTATTTGTAGAAATCTCCACTGCATGGAAACAGCGTCACTGTATAATAATATTGAGTATACTGAGCCACAAATCACAAATGAGCTAGCATTCATACCATTCAAATGACGTTTGTACTATTTGTACTCCCACCTCTTATTAGCAGAAGCATGGCCATGATTGCATGTAATTCCACACTGAACATCTAGGGCCAAATCTTGGTGGCCTCACTCAGTTTTACTCTGCCCAGACTGTAACATACCTCAATGGGAGTTTGACTGAGTGAAAAAGTGTGGCACTTTTATTGTTTTATAGCTAATGTTCTGTAAGTGAGGAATAGGAAAGAGCATTTGACTGGGATTCAGGAAGACTTGCTTCTATTCGGAGTCTGTCTTTGGGTTTGGGCAAGTCATTTATCTTCTTTGTGCCTCAGTTTGCACACTTCTGACCTAAGGATAATGGCACCTGCCTATCTTTAATATGAGAGTTGGGATCTATTTGTGAAAAACAACTATGTAAGGAGCATTATTACAAGGTTACCCATCCCCGCCATTAGATCCAGGAGGCTTTGTGCCTTTGAAGTTATTCATTAAATTGCTAGCAATACGTCCAGCTATGTACACAATACCTAAATAACTTCTGCCCCAGGAGAGCTACTGTATATTTAAGAGAGTTTGTCAGTCTGATTGTTCAATAACTCCTCCCAAACGGTAAGAGCCAGGACCACCCAATTCAGTATACAGCTTCCTCTTATCATATCTTAAAGCAAGGCCAGGGTTTAGTTGTGCCAGGAAAATGGGATGTACCTGGAATGGGATTGATTTTCATAAAACCATACAGAAAAGAGACAGAATCACCAGGCAGGTGAAAGGGGCTGGCTTGGGGCATGCCACCATCCCCCAATCTGGGACTGCCTTCAGCCTGAACCTCCCACCCCCAGGAACCCTTTAGGGAAGTTGGGGGTAGGGGGAAGAGTGCTGAAGTGCCCTATTCCTGCCCAGATTTGTACAGGGACATTGCTGACTGTTCCCCTTCATCAGGGAGTGAGGGGAAAGTGCATAGTTTGCTGCATTCCTCACTCTGGCTGGGAAGCGCAGGGGGGAAGGGGATAAGCTGTGCACTTTGCACTCACTCCCGGTTTTTGTAAAATGCAACAATTTTAAATAAAACACGTACATTTTCTTTTTATTAAAAAAATCTTGTATGAGTTAAGGACCCAAGCAACACCAGATCAATGTGCCAGTTTATAATATAAAAGAGAGAGAGGCTACGTCTATACTGCAGGCTTTTGTCAATAGAGAGTATGCTAATGAAGCGCTCATTAGCATTTGTCGCATGGTCATTTGCATATCTCTGCCTATGCTTTTTGCACAAGAGGTTTTTGCTCAAAAACTAGCAGTGTAGATGGGTCCGTTCTGTGCAAAAAAACCCTTTTGCTCAAGATCCCTTATGCCTCAAAAAAGTAGGTATACAGGATCTTGCGCAAAGGGGTTTTTTTTGCGCAAAACAAACCCATTTACACTGCTTGGTTTTGCGCAAAAACCTCTTGTGCCAAAAGCATCGGCAGAGATATGCAAATGATAGTGCAACAAATGCTAATGAACACTTCATTAGCATACTCTCTGCCAGCAAAAGCCAGCAATGTAGACGGAGCCAGAGAGAGAGGACCAGATGCACTGGAAGACCCTGGGAAAGGTGCTAAGCCTTCTATTTGTCCTCCATGTCTTCTTCCATATCATCTGTTGCAGAAGTTATCTGACCCCAAAACAGTGGCTGTATATATGTGTAATTGGGCCTTGTATGTGGATGTATTGTTAGTATATCAGTCTGAGACACTGACCCCAATGGAGCTGTGACAATTTTCACCAGGGTTTGGATGTACTCTGCAATATTTAACTACCTTATACACAGCAGAAGTACATTAGAGGAGGCAGCTGCAATGTATTTGATTAAGCCTGCAACTGACAATCAGGAAACCCAGATATTATATCCAATTGCTAGACACACCCCATATGAATTTTGCCACATCACTTTTGTTTTCTGTGCTCTGCATTACAAATGGTCGCCCACCTATATAAAACACTTTCAGATCTGTGGATGAATAATGCTATAGAAATGTGAAGGATCATTATTACCATTAACCATCCTTCAGTATCAAAAATGTTATTTCCTCTATGATGTGAAACCATCTATGAGTGTTAGAATATCAATAATTATACATTTGCGTATTTCAAACAGCAGTAAAGCTGGAAGTTAATGGAAAAGCCAAATAAAATGTGTGCAGTGTTTAAAATAAAAATATTTTGTTTCCTAATGTAATTCCATCAACATATTTTCTGAGGCAAATGAAGGGAATGAAAAGGAAAAAAAACCTTCTGAAAATAAAGCTAGTCAAGAACTTAATCAAATGGATCATGAAAATAATGAAAAGAACAGCAACCTGAAGGGTTACTGAAAGATCGAGAGAATTTACTCATTGAAAAACAAAATGTTTCGTGGGAGCAGTGTACTATGAATGCAGATCAGAAGATTAGGAAGAATAAGCAAAAAGAATGGCAAAGTTTTCAGAGTCTTCTGTACTGGTACCTGCAAATCATTATTTTAATGATTCCCTCTAAGCCAATGTATAAATGTGATGTAGGATACTGATTTCTAACCACTGAATTGCCTTTGGAAGCTATGTAAAAGGGATACTTGGAAAGATATAGCTCCACATTACTGACAAGGCTAGAAACTGACTTGAAATAAAAAAGAAAATATTAATGTGAATAAATTAAGCATATGTTTAAGTGCTTTGCTGGAGCAGAGCCCAAGTGGGCAAATCCATGCCAAACTCTAGAGTCCCCACCACAACACACTTCCCTTTTACACCACAGACTTGTTAGCTCGAGTGTCTCCATTGAGTCCAATTGTCCTAGTACCACACAGGGGGTGAGGGGACATAGTTTATTTCCAGTTCAGAACCTCAACAAGGAAAAATATTCACAGAAAAGATGTAACACTCATCCTTTTGATACAAACGCTACATCTAAACTGCACTGTTAAATCAGTAAAAGATACACGATTTGCAGATATCTTTTCCCGATTTTCTTTTGGAAGAGGTTCTTTGGAAATTTGGTGTGTCTACATGGCACCAAATTGAGAAAGAAAGTGTTATTTCGATCCATTCCTTATTCCTCAGAGAACAAGGTTTACAGGGATGGCGAAAGAGCGCATCCATTTTTTTGAATTTTATTTTATTTTTTCGAAAAAGCGGACACGTTCCTTGTATGCGGCGTTGCTTTTTCGGGATACTTCCAATATCCTGAAAAAGCAATGCTGTCTAGACATAGCCAAAGACACAACCAATTCAGTCCAGATCAAACCTAATTTCCCTGGACAGTAACATGAACATTCTGAGCACCTTTGATAGTGATAGCATTTCTCACTGTGAGATAAACTCTGTTCTTATGATCGCGTGTTGATAATCCAGACAATCTACAGACTGAAAGAGCTCTGCTGCTTATGTTATATTGAAAGTCAAAAACCAAACCAAAACAAACAACCTGTAATTGTTTTATCAGAAAAAACATACCACAGCCATTCAGAATCATATTCCCTTTCTGTTCAATATGACTGCTTTCATATTTCTCAAATGATAGGAGGACCACGTGCGAATGATCACGTTTTGTGGAATAGCAAATATGGCCCTCTCTTTTTTTTAATTTGTCATACAACTTATTTCTTGCCATGGCACATGCACTGACCGCTGCCTGACTCATTCACTGCTTATTTGATGGCCAGCAGGCAATGTTGTGTAACAGTGTGCTATGTCAAGGTCAAGGAGCTTTTGGAGATTTGCAATCCACCCGAGCGTACTTGATTGAGCGATAGAGAATCTCTCATAAATTCATCTTCCATATTAACTATAAAAAAGAAAGCAATTTGAATAAACACTTCTACAAGGTAAAGCTCCAGAAATCCCGCCTGCTAAGGGATGCTCCAGGTAACCTAGCTTTCCCCAGAGGCATTGCAGGAAAAGGTGTAAGCAATGTTTCTTTTGGATGAGTATTATATTAAGGTCTGGGTTACATGTGCTCAGTAAAATCCGATAGTCCTTTTTGAACTAAACTTAACTCCATCATCCTAAGGATACTGAGGCTCACTGAATTCTGCGATGGATGCACCTGGCACCTTTGGAAGAAAGGACGGATAAGGGGGGGCCCAGAATGTAGGGAGATTGGGGGGCTCTACCAAACTGAATTGGATCTGATGCCCACGCTATCTTAGAATCATGTCTTTGACAATGACCACTACCCGATGCTTAAGATAAAGGTGCACAAAGAGAATGATCTGATTTCCAGAAACCCTATATAGCCAAGTCAAGGGAAGCTTCAGGATGTTCACTGTTTTTTTTTTCTTCAATGAGCCTCTTTTTGGGGCACCTAACAATGGACTATGAGCCTGACATGAGACACAAACCCTAGCCACTTCCCTTGATAGAGACAATAGTTCAAAACATATATAACACTACCTAGATGCATCAGTGCTTTTAAGGACAAAAAGAATCCTTAGGACCATCCCGTCTGACCTCCTGCATAATATAGGCCAGAAAATTGCACCCAGTGAAAAGTGCTAACAAATCAATAATAAATTACAATCACACATGGTTCAAGGGGGCTTAGTTTATTTCCAGTTCAGAACCTCAATAAGGAAAAATATTCACCCTGAACATGTAACAATCATCTCTTTAAGACAAAAGCATAGCCACTTCAGTCCAGATCAAACCTAATTTCACTGGACAGTAACGAGAACATTCTGAGCACCTTAGATAGTGATAGCATTTCTCACTATGAGCTAAACTCAGTTATATTCCAGCAAGATGAATCATTGAATGCCTAAAACACAAAGCATGCCTATAATCCAGTGAAAATGAGTTAATGGCTGGTTCCAAATGTCTAGGAGCTTGTGAGCCAAACTCTGTTCCATGATCCCAGTACAGGGAGTGCTTTCATTCCATGCCAAAAATTATTTTGTTGCTGCTGAATTTTAATCTCAGTGACCCATTTTTGAAATTAGGGCAACTTGGGTTTAAGCAGTATTGGAGCCACAATTAAAGTCATTTTCCCATCAGAAATTCTGCTGGAGAGGATCCAAACACAAGTAAGTTTGACCGAGCACTCTGTATGAGTCAACTAATTATTACAGAAGGCTTTCCAAAGTCTGAACTGTCACCTTCACCTCCCCATTGCACTGGAGCTAACATGGACTACAGGTTCAACCTCTATAATCTGGTATCCTCACGACCTGACTGATGCTTAACCAGAGAATTTGCCAACCACGGGTGGTTAATATTGTCACCAATGCTTCCACTGCTTACTGGGTCTTACAAGACATTTAGGGGTAAATTAGAGCTATAAAGACAGCACAGAACACTGAGAGCCAGGACTGGTGCTATAAACAAACTTTCTGGGACTGCGGGAAACTTGGCTACATCCATGGGTACGTCTATACAGCGACATTATTTTGAAATAACTTAGTCCGCATCTACACAGCAGGCAGTTATTTCGAAATAATGTTGAAATACTGTCAAACTGAAGGACTTCTTACTCCAACTCCTGTAACTCTCATGGTACGAGGGGTAAGGGAAGTCGGAGGAAGAGTGCTCTATTTTGAAATAAGTGCTGTGTAGACTCTCCCAATTTCGAAATAATCTATGCAATTGACATAGCTCCGTTTGTGTAGCTTATTTTGAGTTAAGCCCTGCTGTGTAGGCGCATCCCATGATAAGTGGACATCTGGCTAACTAAAATCATGCCAGACCACAGATGTGGCTGGACCACAGAGTGCTGGCCTAGAAAGGTTGAACCCGTGTTAGTAGGATGTTCAAAATCAAAGTCTTGTGCAAGACCTTTGTTTCAAAGTTAAATTGAGGACCTTTCATATATTATATTTGGTCTGCCTATGAAATGGGTATCAAAAGCCACATTCATTTTGATGTGTTCTTTCCTTTTCTCATCAGTGAGAGATAGGAATCACAGAATGTCATGAGTAGTATCACCCATGGCAAATATCAGGACATTTACTGGGTATTCTTGTACTTTCTTTGTTAAACCAGGAGCCACCAGGAATCATTCAAATCTCTGGTCCCAGCAAGTCAGGCTGCCCAAATTGCCAGAATCAAACTTGTTGCTCAGCCAGGTCTCAGCCGCCTTCCTGATGCTCTTTCAAAGATCTCCCTGATTTTCTACTTTCCCTTCTCACTTACCACACTGGCAGCCAGAGTGTCTCTTTTCTTTCTTCTTCTCCTTCTTTAGAGAGTGGGGCTATGTCTACACTGACGGCTTCTTGTGCAAGAACAGCTGTTCTTGTGCAAAAACTTGCCGGGTGTCTACACTGCACGCACGTTCTTGCACAAGTAAATTTACAGTACAGCATCAGAAAACAGGGCTTCTTCCAGAAGAGTTATTCCTCTCCCCATGAAGAATAACCCTCTTGTGCAAGCATTCTTGAGCAAGAGGGCAGTGTAGACAGGCAACATGAATTTCTTGCGCAAGAAACCTCTATGGCTAAAATGGCCATCAGAGCTTTCTTGCACAAGACAGTGCCCACACTGCCATAGATGCTCTTGCGCAATAGCACATCTCTTGCGCAAAAGCACATGCCAGTGTAGACGCGCTCTTGCGGAAAACTTGAGTTCTTGCGCAAGAAGCTGCCAGTGTAGACGTAGCCTGGGAGTCACTCACTTCTGACCCATGCAGCGTGAGGACATAAACACAGAGTCTTGACTTACACAGCAATTAGTGAACTCCCTGACTAGAAAGTTCCCATGTTTATTAGGCTCCCTCTTACAACTCATACTGGTCCTATCTGGTAACGGTGGAAAACCAGGAATGTATAGTTAGAGTCCTGGGGATTTTTTTTTTTTTAATAATTTTTCATTTCATTTTTTGGACAAAATGAAATAAAATAAAATAAAATATATATATATATATTTGCAGGAGGAAGCCTACAAGCAGTTGGAGAGACAACCTACCTGGAGTCATCCCACAGCAGCTCTTGCCCCACCAGCTCCCCATAGCAGGTCTTGAAACACTGCTGAGGCTTGGCTTCCCCTCCCACCGCCATCGTGATGGATATGAGCGGGGACAATCCTGAAAAGTGCTGTGACCCTGTGCACCAGGCCACAATGCTCAGAACTGGGAGCCAGGCCTAGCCAGGCCCGCAAGGCAGGAGCTGCCACAGTAGGGTGTATTCTTCATTTTATGTTGTTTGGTGTAGCCTTTATTTTATTTTTCTGGTATCTTGTACGTGTGAAATACACAGGGATCTTTTTTATAGCCACATTACATGTTGTTTGCAGTCTCTTCTCCTGTAGGGCTTGCATGGTGTAACATACTCGGGACACTTGGGAGGTAGGGGGCTAACAGACTTGCCAGGCTCCATGCTCCAGGAAAGGGTGGGGCCTCAGGGAGAAGGGCGGGGCTGGTGTCAGCCAGCCCTCTGCGCTGCCTGTATGCCAGACTCCCCACTTCAGGCAGTCCTTACAGTCGCCCACACAATACCACGCAGCGCTCAGGCAATGATTTAAAGCACCTGGGGCACCGTTCACCACTGCTCCCATGGTAGCACTTGTGGCACCAAGGAACCACGAGCCTTTTTTAATCACCAGGCCCTGAGGGAACTACTCCTTTGTGCCCTCCCCCTCTCCCCCCACCTTGACAGGCCTGCACATACCAGGCCAAGTGCATTTGTGATCTCGTCTATAAATGATCTCATCTGGTCAGGATTTTTGTTGTTGTTCCTCTGAAAAACTTGATGCAAATGAAAAAGATTTCACTTTTGTAGAGTTTTTTCTTCAAAAGTTTCAAGGGTTTTGTTGACACTCCCCTTTTCTCAAAAATCACCATATTTTGTGTTTGCAGGTAGGTTTTTTGGCCAAAATATTGCAATTTATTATTGCTAAAATATCGCCAAGATTTTCATGGGTGAAGGGCTGAAAAAAATCACTACAAAAATTGAAATCAGATATTTGAAGCACAAAAAAGAAACAAACCATGTCCATTCTGACAAAAAAAAACAATTTTTGATCAAAATGGATTTTTTTTCATTCAGCTTCTCCCTCTCTGTAGTGAATTTGGGCCCTTGTGTTCCAGTAGTCGTCTGGGCTTTGATACGGCACTCCAGTAGATGGCTCTTCCAGCCTAGAATGGCAAGTTCATTACACACATGAACAATTCCGTCAAATATTAATAAAACTGCTTGAATGACTATAGCGATTACAGTTCATATAACTGGGAGCAACAGGCTTATGCCCCTAGACAGACAATCTTTTGTGCAAAGAACTTATCGTTTTAAGGCCTTGATTTAATAAAACACTTAAGCATGTTCTTAAGTGTAACTGACTTTTATGGAATATAAGTACATATTTAAAGTTAAGCACTGAATAAATAAAACACACTGAGAGAATGAATATACAACATAAGAACATAAGAACGGCCATACTGGGTCATATCAAAGGTCCATCTAGCCCAGTATCCTCTCTGCCAACAGTGGCCAATACCAAATGCCCCAGAGGGAGGGAACACAACAGGTAATCATCACATGATCCCTCTCCAGTCACCCATTTTCAGACAGAAGATAGGGACACCATTCCCACCCATCCTGGCTAACAGCCATTGATTAACTTAACCTCCATGAATCTATCTAGCTCTTTTTGAACGCTGTTAAAGTCCTAGTCTTTACAACATCCTCTGACAAGGAGTTTCACAGGTTGACTGTGCGCTGAGTGAAGAAAAACTTCCTTTTGTTTGTTTTAAACCTGCTGCCTATTAATTTCATTTGGTGACCCCTAGTTCTTATATTGTGGGAGTAAGTAAATAACTTTTCCTTATTCACTTTTTCCACACCAGTCATGATTTTATAGACCTATAAACATGTTAATAAAGCTCTTTATGGTTACATTCCAATATTCCCTGAAGGGTTGCTATTGGTTTCCATGGAAATTATAAGAGCTCTGTAGGGGTTAAATTCGGAAGTCTTCCATTTTACTCAAGCAAAGCTCCCATTGAGGTTGGTGGAAGTTTAGGGTGAACTGAAATGGAAGCAGGATCAGACCATGAGTAAGTACTTCAGGATCTTGTTCAATAATGAGGAACAACATTGTACTTCACTGAATATTTTTCCTCCCTCTACATATGACAAGTTAGAAGATTTTTTCAGCTGAAAAACTTATGGGGTTTTCATTTTTGTTGTTGTTTTGAAATGCATTTTCCCTTTTTTAGGCTTAAAAAGGTTCCATTTATTTAAAAAAAATCATTGGAAACCAAAAAAGAAAGAGAGAGAGCTATTTTACATAAAAATACACATGGGTATGCAAATTGCCTTTGAAGTCTAACTTTTAAGGGATCTTCCTTTTTCTGGGAGTTAATTCTGCTAATTTACAATCTCATCCTTTAAAGAAAGAAACTCTGGAAAGAATTAAGAAAGTTGTTTCAATTATTTTATTTGTTCATTATAAATACCTTTTCATGCCAACAAGAGCAATAGAAACACTGCAAGGGCTTCAAAGATGAAGGCCTCTTTTGTGCCAAAACACTCACACTATTCAGTCGTTTTATGAATCACATTTTTCTTCTAATAAAATTATCTTGAATTGCTTTAAATTGATGTGGATGGTGTACTATTTTTATAAATTAATCAAGATGGCATCTGTTGTACCATGACTTTTTCTTTATTCTTAATAACCACCCTGGGACTTAATCCTTAAGCGCATCAAACAATGTATAGAAAAAAAATCTTTGCTTATAGGTCAGATCCTATTTCCATTAAATTCAGAGGGAGAACTGCAAGTTACTTCACAGAATTCTGTAGCCTATAAAGAACTACAGTTAATAGTAACTCAATAATGTTCTTGGAATGAATTTCATGGTGTCCCCAGACATTTAGGTCTGATTGGGCTAACAACAAAAGTTAGGTTTGGTTTTGATCAACCTAATACTTAAGTATATGTTCAGTGTGAAGTGTCACATTGGCTTCAATTAAACTCTTAGGGTGTGTCTACACAGCAAAATTATTTCAGAATAACGGCTGTTATTCCGAAATAACTATACGAGCGCCTACACAGCAATTCTGTTATTTCAAAATAATTTCAAAATAACGGATGGCTTATTCCAACTTCTGTATACCTCATTCTACAAAGAATAATGCCTATTCCGAAATAGCTATTTCAAAATAAGGCATGTGTAGATGCTACACTTCTGCAATTTTGAAATAGCCCCTCACCAGGGCCATTCTAAATTATTCCTCCTGGGGCTCTAAATTGAGATTGCACATCTACATTAGGGAAGCCTGCCTCAGAGTGTAGACATGATATTTTGAAATAGTTATTTCGGAATAACTATTCTGGAATAGCTTATTCCAAAATAACTGTGCAGTGTAGAGATACCGTTAGGCTACGTCTATACTACGAGTTTTCTCGGCAAAAAATATGCTAATGAGAGACTCATTTGCATGAGCTGTGATCTCATTTCCATATTTTCTGCCAATCCGTTTATCCGTTTTTGTGCTGGGGTTTTTGTGCAAAAACAAGCAGTGTGGATGTTTTCTTTTTGCAAAACCCCCTTTTTCCGCAAGATCCTTATGCCCCCAAAAAGGAGGTATACCAATCTTGCGCAAAAAGGGGTTTTTGCACAAAAAGAAAATGTCCACACTGCTTGTTTTTGCACAAAAATCCCAGTGCAAAAATGGATTGGCAGAGAGAATGCAAATTAGATCACAACACATGCAAATGAGTCTCTCATTAGTATATTTTTTGCCGAGAAAACTCGTAGTGTAGATGTAGCCTCAGTGTGCTTAAAGTTTAACAAATGTTATGTGTCTTGCTGCATCAGGACTTGAGGTAAAACTCATCCAAAACATCTTGTGAGATTTTTGCCAGCTCCATGTTGTAGACACAAGCGAAAGTTCTCACATTTACTAACGAATTAATTATTAGCATTTTAGTTGGATGCCACTTTTCAGGGGAGGAAGGGGATGTTTATATTTTTTAGTTTTTTAACGTCTTCAAAACTCTTTATGCTTTGGGCCACAATCCCCTTGTGCGAGAAGCCACTATTATTTACACAGATGCAGGGTCCGGATGGCAGGGAAGGATCCTTCTGAAGCCTCTGGCATTGGTCACTCTTGGAAGACATGATATTGAGCCAGACAGACCACAGTCAAGCTGGAAGTGCGTAGTGAGTGGGGTTCTGCAGGGATCAGTCCTGGGAATGGTTCTGTTCAATTATCGTCATCAATGATTTAAATAATGGAAGAGAGAGTACACTTATAAAAAGTTTGTGGATGATACCAGATTGGGAAGCGTTACAAGTGCTTAGGAGGATATGATTGTAATTCAAACTGATCTTGACAAACTGGGGGAATGGTCTGAGGTAAAGAGTGAAAAATTCAATAAGCACAAATGCAGAGAACTTCATTTAGGAAGGAAAAATCAGTTGCACACATACAAAACAGGAAATGACAGCTTAGGAAGGAGTACTGTAAAAAAGGGATCTTGGGGTCCTAGTGGACCACAATCTATATATAAGTATAGAGTATATGAATATAAAAAGCAAACATTATTTGGGAACTATTAGCAGGTATGTTGAAAACAGCACTTTAGAAGCAATTCTTCTCTACTCTGTGCTGATTAGGCCTCAACTGGACTATTATGTCATGTTTTGGGTGCCACATTTCAGGAAAGATGTGGACAAACTGGAAAATCTAGAGAAGAGTAATACAAATTATAGGTCTAGACAACATGATCTTTGAGGGGGAGATTGAAACAATTGGCTTTGTTTAGTCTGGAAAAGAGAAGATCAAGGGGACATGATAAAAACTTTCAAGTATCTGAAAGGTTGTTACAAGGAGGAGGGAGAAAAAATATGTAAGAGTGGCATCTAGTATTAGCTGGAAATTTTACATAAAAATTGGTTTTGTGGAATATTGAAATTCTGCACAGTTGGTATTTGCCTTCCATAAGCATTTTCACTGTGTCAGATGAAACCTTGAAATTTCCAACTGAAAGTTTTAACACAATCATTTTTTTGTTTTTCTTTTTTGACAAAATGTCCTATATTTAAATAAAATAACAAATAAAAAACAAACAAACATTTTCGAACCAGTGGCAGCATATAACCAAGTAATAATCAACTATCTATAAGTGAAGAACAGGCAGACCATAAAACCATCCATCTTTCCATGGTTTCCAGAAAATAGATTTTGACTCTTAAAAGATGTGCAATTGGGTGTCAAAGGAATGTATGGTTAGAGATATGCTTGTCTCCTGTGTAATTCCACTGCTGAGAGCTCTGATAACAGCTGAAAATAAAACTCTATTTATAGACATAGCCTACCAGCCAGATTTTAAACATGGGGACTTATTAATGAATGAGGGTAACCCGAGCTAGAAAAAACGCAGTGCCATCATGTTAGGAACATGTCTAGTGGTCATCTATATCTCATAATGTTTAAATCACATCAGAGCCCAAATCTGAAAAAATATAAAATGATCCATAACTCAAAAAAAATTGGCAGAAAGCATCTAAATACAATTGGCAGTACAAATATATACTCAAAATCATACTGTTTTGGAAACTTTGGAAAATATTTAGTTCCAGATAAATATGCATTTCCCCATACTTTTTCTGCCTTTAAGAAAGCAAAGATCTGTACTCAAATTATGGTATGAGCTTGTTTGTACTATTTAATGCACAGGGTTTTTTTTATTAGTAGTAGCAAAATGGAGAGATTTTAGAACAAAAATTCTGAGTGCTAATTTCATGAAGTTATGCAGATAATAAAACTCCATGTTAGCACCCTGTTGACTCCAAGTTTTTGCTTTGAATAAGCAATATTTAAAAACATGTGTGCATCTGCTTGCTTGAGTAATTTGCCTTGCGTTCTGGTATTGCATAGTCATTGCCTGGCATTACTCATGGGGTTTCATAAAATTCACCACCAAGGTATCCTTCACAATGAGAGGACAGTCTCTGTTCATACTTCATGATCCAGTCACGAGGGAGAAAGCTTGAATTTAATATATTTGAATTTAATATAATCTTCAAACGTTGCATTATGTTAATACAGTGAGATCCCAGAGTTCTTGCATTTGGACGTTCTCCCTGTTGGCTGTCTCACCAGATTTCATTAATTCTTCATTGGCATTATTGTTACCAACCCCAGGAAAGTTTGGGCATTTTAGTTCAAGGATAACATCCAGCAGTTACTCAGCCAGGTCCCTAAAAGCTTTTCACTTGGCAATATCAATGCACATCATTGGCAGAAGCATCACCAGGTTAATAATAGGCAATGTTGGCTCATCAGATGACGGTAGCTCTAGGACTGACAGATTTTTCTCTGGCTAAGACAGTGCGTTGCTCTTTTGGGTCTTTCTTAGAGATTTGCCCACGTTTAACAGGGGAAAGTGGGACAGGTGTCAGCTTGTACTTCATCACACCCTGGCTATCAGCATTGGACAGGACTCTTTCACTGACCCCTGAGAGACTTTGGGCAAGTCACTTATCTAAATCCTCACCTAGGAGAGAGGGAAATGAATGAGCACATTTGGACCCAGCCAGCAATAACAACAAACACCTTAAAGGCTTGTGTTGCCTCAAAAAATGAGGTTTACAGGATCTATCGAAAAAGGGTTTATTTTCAACAGATCCGCGTCTAGACTGCTGGGGTTTTTTTTGAAAAAGCTCCGTTTCGAAAAAAAAGCAGCGGCCATGATTATGCTAATGAAGCACGGGATATTTAAATCCCTGCTTCATTAGCAATTTCGATGTGTCTAATCTACATCTCTCTGTCGACAGAGAGGTGTAGTCTAGACATACCCTGCAAGTGTAGGGACCAGATACAGAGCAGTATGAACAAAAGAAGGGGGCCTAAATATGGTCCCTAGTTAGGCCCACCAATGGAGGCGGGGCAAAGGCAGCAACTGGCCCAGGGTGTGGACTCCTGGCGGCCGCTGCTACTGCGGTGGTACCCAGAGCCCTGGTCCCTTTAAATCATCACTAGAGTGCTGAACGGCATGATGTGGGCAGTTCTAAGATCTGGGAAGGGGCAGTGTGGTACATTCCAGATGGCACTGAGGCTGGCCTGCTTCTGGCCTCACCCCTTCCACCTGAGGCCCCGCCCCTTCCACCCAAGGCCCTACCCCTTCCACCTGATGCCCCGCCCCTTCCAGAAGCAAGGAGCCATCTCCCACCTTGCCCATCAGCCCAATGTGGCTGTTAGCTCCCCTGCCCCTAGCCCTGGTAAAAGGACACTTACACCTACAGATCAGCTGAGCCCAAAGGGATGGCTAATAGAACACCTGAACTGAAAACTTAAAAAAAAAAAAATTCTCCATGTCCCTAGTGAGGCAGAGGGAAAGTTCTTTTTCTTATTTTTGGAGAAACTCTTGTCAAGTGCCAGAGAAGGGAACCCCAGTCATGCTCTGGTGGAAAACTAAGGGGCTCCCCCCACCCTGCCAGGGTATGCTGGTGGGAAATGATTTTGCCAGTCAAGATTACACCCTGGTGAATAATCAAATTCACCCCTGGCATTGCCAGGTGGAACTCCACTGATTTCCATAAAGATCAGCTAGGGTGCGTCTACCCTGCACCCTTAGCTCGAAATAAGCGATGCAATTTGAGCTATGCAAATTGCGTCGCTTATTTCGAGTTAATTTTGAAATAGCTTATTTTGTAATTTGGTGCTGTCTACACAGCGCCAAATTTCAAAATACATCGTTTTTCCAAAATAACCCTTACTCCTCATGGAACAGGGTTTACAGGGACGTTGGAATAGTGAGCCCGTGATATTTCGAAATAATGGGCACACTCAGAGGAGGTGTGGGACGGGGTGAGCCAGCCCCGCACTGAACTTACAGGGTTTAGCCAGGTTACCCTGGCTAAAGGAGCCCTGCCCCTGCAACCCTGCTGGGCATGCTCAGTCTGTAGCCCAGCTATAAAAGCCTGGGAAGAGGTTCAGTCTGGGCTGACTACTGGAGAGGAAGGACCTCAGAGGAGAGCTCCTGACCAGCACCAGCCAGCCACCCAGAGGGAGGACAGCAGAGACTCTAGTGCCATTTGGGACGTCCCTACGGCTGGCTAAAAGGGAGAAGCAGTACCCAGAGAATTAGAGGACCCTGTGAGTATATGGGAAACTACCCTGCCAGACCAGGTAGGAAGTGGCCCAGGGAGGGTGCAGGAGCAGCCTCTCCCACCCCGAGATCCTCAGCGCATTTTGGACAGATTCCCCACCGAGGGATTGGTGGGTCATCCTGCCACTCACAGGGCCCTGGGTTGAGACCCAGTGGAGTAGGGTGGGCCCGAGTCTCCCTATCGGGGTGCAGCCCCCTTCCTTCTTCTCCCTGTGATTTGCCGTCACAGGCCTGCCAGGCCTTGCCTTACAGGGCCAGTTATTGACTTTGTGTAGTGTCTCCAGCCAGTGGGCCACTGGGCTCTGCCTTAAAGGACCGGCTATTGACTTTGTATAGTGACGCCAGCCAGTGGGCCACCGGGCCCTGCCTTAAAAGGCCAGCTATTGACTTTGTATAGTGACTCTGGCCAGTGGGCCACCAGGCCCGGTCTTAAAAGGGCCAGCGAGCGACTGTAGGTTACTGGCTCTGGCCAAGTGGCCGTCTAACCTTGAGGGTAGAGGCTGGATTACAGCCTGGGGTGGAGCCTGCGGGGCGGGCTGTAGACTCGGGAGAGGGGAAGGAGAGAACGCCCTGCGACAAGGTGAATAGCTATTTCAGGATACCTCCAGTATCTCAAAATAGCACTGCAATGAAGACGTAGCCCGAGAAAGGAAAGCTGGTTCAGTGCCTTAGTGCTAGCTTGGAACGCAGGAGACTAGGTTCAGTTTCCTGCTGCACCAAGCATTTTGTGTGAGCATGGGGCAGCTCAGCCTTTCTATGCCTCAGTTCCCCAATGGGGATAATAGCGCTTCCTTACCTCACAGGGTGGTATGAGGAGCGATGGATTGGCGATTGGGAAGCACTTAGCTATCACAGCCATGGGGCACTGTAGAAGAATGTTATACTGACAGATTACATCCTTCATGTGCCAGAGGTGACTTCAGCCATAGGATGTATATGATGAATCTTAAAGGACCTAGTCCTGAAAGCCTCTGAATGTTACACTCCCAGACCGGTGCTAGTTTTAAAACTAGGGTTTTAGTTAACTTAGTGTAAAACAAACAATGACACAAATACAACTTGTACAAGCCTGACAGTGCTGCTCAGTCCTTTTAGAGCACACAAGTCTGCTGCTTCTACCCTTTACCCCCTCCAGCCTACTACTGACCTTCAGGGCCCTAGTAAATCTAATCCTGGCATGCTGTTTTGGGAGCTACACAAGTAATCTCAACATCACTGGTGCCTTTCAGAGAATCTCAGCAACTCACATAATTCTTCACTTAGTGACTGTTTAGTACAGTGATTCCAGGGAGTAAGGACCCTACTTGACCACATGGAAACCTCTGTTTATCAAACATGCTCACCCTTAAGTACTTGCCATCTCCACCTAAAGGAAACAGCTCTTTTTGATGATGACCTAGATTTCCTATAGTAAAATGAGATACCATAGGGAAGGGATCATGTGAGGATTACCTGTTGTGTTCCCTCCCTCTGGGGCATCTGGTATTGGCCACTGTTGGCAGACAGGATACTGGGCTAGATGGGCCATTGGTCTGACCCAGTATAGCCATTCTTATGTTTGATAATTGGAGCCTCCCAATTGCTTTCTCCTCACCTCTGTAAGATGGGGAAGTATTGTCATTTTCATCATGTGATAGCCACCGTGTTACCCAACACAGCAGGGGCTGAATCAGGCACACCTAGAACTGAAAACATAAAGTCCCTACAGGCTGGACAACAGCTTCGGTGACTGCACCCCGTAAAAGAGTCGTATCTTCACCAAGTAGGATGTAAAGCAATCGGACCACTATGTTACTGTTTTAAGGGTTGAGAGATGGTAGCTGTTATTATTATACCACAGCAGCAGGTCACACAAACTGATCCCAGATTTACAGTGTGGTTCTTAATTCCAGATGCCTTGCTGGGAGCTTCCTTAAAACATTCAGAAGCAGGTGTAATTCTCTTTCAGTCTGTCTTGCCTGTTGACCAGAGTTGGATTGAAAATATCAACAGTTAATCAGAAAATATGCCCCTCTTGGAATCTCATAGTACCTGGTTCTAATGTGAAGCACCATCTTAAATAAGGTCACACCAGCCGTTGCATCCTTAGGTTTGCATCTAACTGCTTCATCACCCAACAGTTCTATCTGGATAAGTGGAGGGATCATAAGTAGATGAAGCAGAGTTCAAGTGATCACATGGCAGAAAAGACACTTATGCAGACACACTCTTTGCTCTCTTGGCTTTTCCTCCTAACATCATCTCAGCCAATTAACTGGCACATAGCTTGCACTGCAGATGGATCCGCAATCGCACACAGAAAGCCCTGTCCCTCTGGCATGCAAGTGCTTGAGTCGGCACTTGCTAGCCAGCGATTAGGTTTTCATAGAAACGGGGAGAGTGTGTGCCCAGGTTCACTGGTGATAATTATAATCCCTCTCCATAACAGGTTGGATGCCTGAGCCACCTAAGTTCCCTGCAAACGGGTGGCAGATTGTTTGGGTTATGATTAAATTAGACAGGGACAGGTGGCCTCACCTTCTGCAAGTTCATCAGCTCCTATTAGCTCTGCAACAGCTGCTGTTCTTTTGTCTTTTAATAGCTGACTGAAGAGGAAAAGGGAAGAGTAGACTCATGAGGTGAAATCCTGGCTCTGTTGAAGTCAATGGCAAAGGTCCCATTGACTTCAACAGGCCAAGATTTCACCTATCTCATTGTCCAGGCTATGACACCATGTTCCAGCACTGTGTAGTCCTCCAGGATAGAAGTACACTTGATTAAGCAGGAAATGCATTGCGACAATGTTGCCCTTTAAGTTAGACTCAGTTAGTGACCTTGGAAAAATCTACAAAGCCTGTGAGATAAGGCTTGTTTACAGCCCAGACTGCAGGGGTGTTAGAGTCATAGAACACTAAAACTGGAAGGGATCTCGAGAGACCTTGCTGATAGGAACTAAAAGTCAACGCAGAGGCTATGTCTACACTACAGAGTTTTTCCAGGATACCAGGGAACGCATCTGCTATTCTGAAATTTTTTTCAGAAGAGCAGACACGCTTTTTCGGCATCCCTGTAAACCTCGTTTTACGAGGAAGAAGGGACATTCTGAAAAAGGGGTTTTTTCCCGACATTTGGCCCAGTGCAGATGGGCCAAATATCGGAAAAGCCTCTTCCAAAAAAAGAAGTGGAAAAAACTACACAAATTGTGGTTCGCAATTTGCGTAGCTTTTTCTGGAAGCACAGTGTAGTGTAGACATAGCCAGAGTGTGATACATTACATAGAAACATAAGAATGGCAATACTGAGTCAAACCAATGGTCCATCTAGTCCAGTATCCTGTCTTTTGACCGTGGCCAGAGCAAGATGCTTCAGAGGGAATGAACAGACCAGCACGATTATTGAGTGGTTCTATCCCTGTTGTCCAGTCTCAGCTTCTGGAAGTCAGAGGGACAGACACCCAGAGCATGAGATTGCATCCCTGACCATCTAGGCTAATAGCCATTGGTAGCTATTTTGGCATTCACAAACATTATCTGGCAGTGACTTCCAATGACTGTGCATTGGGTGAAGAAATATTTCATTGGAAAGGTCACATTCCGTAGATGTGGTATAGTCCGCAGATTGGAAGTAACAGTTCTTGGATACTATTCTTTCTCTAGCACCTATTCATTTTCAGATTTTGGGAAAGTCACTCAATACTTGCGCCTGGGCTAAGCCATGTGTACAGTGGCTATGATATTGCCAGCACTGCACTTTCTTGATATGAAGCTTACAGGAACTAATATAAATGATTTGAGATCAGCATATGACAGGCATTCAACAAAAGTTTCACTTTTTTTTGGTCACGTCTTCTACGTGATTTTGGAAGTTATCTTTGCACAATTAGCTAACTGCAATATTTTGAAGATATAATTACTGTTTAAATAGCTGTATCTGAAACTGCCAGGGTTTTACTGGTAAAATAAGGGGAAAAGTTAAAAGGATAAACAGCTGGCCATGTTTCAAGAGTATGTGGATTTCAATGATAAACCAATGAATAAGGAGATGCAGAAATGAGCTCTTAGGTTTTTCATTAAGTCTTTGGGGATGCTGAACTCATGACAGCGATGCTAGGGGATATATCAGGATGAGGCTTTTGTCCAAAGTGCTCAGACCATGATTGTGATATTCATAAGATGGATGATTTTAGTTATGCAGTTTTAACACATTTCCAACGGATGCAGTGAAAAATGCATCCCACAGAGCTCCTTTCGGACTATTCACCCAAAGCTCGCTCTATACAACCTGTTGGATTTGTTGATGCCAGTGAAATGATTGTACTAGTCCCTGTGACCTATTATTTAAACATGAAAACATTTTTCTCCTTAAATATTTGATTATAAGGCTAAGTCAGATCTGTGCATCGAGTGAAACCTATGGCGTTGTGCAGTCGGTAAGCTTTGCAGAGGAACACAAACGACGGTAACTTGTTAAAGAACAGCAGGTTTCTTTTCATCAACATAATTATTTAAAACCTGAGACGTGAGACACAATTGGCACAGTACTGCAGTGACACAGACCCCGGCATATATAATAACCCAGCTCTCACTCTGTGAGCCTTTCCTCCACAGCTGCGGGTCTGTGAGGTTTTTTTCCTCAGGAAGTCTGATCTTGGGTTGTCTTACACACCACACGAGGCTACTAATTTCAACAGAATTACACAGGGTGTCGGTCAGCATGGCATTTGGCATTCTGTTAGCCAACCTGATACCCTCTGGAGGTAAGTGTGCGACTGCTGTTGCTGCCAGTTATGTTATTAATAAGCACAAGCCTTTGTAGGATGCGAGCCTTGGCAATTCTCTCAAGCCGGCATATGAAAATATATAATAGATCCAGAGATTTGGGATCAAATCCTTTTTGCCCCTGTTGACGTCAGTAGTTCTGTCAAGATTGTTAGGCACCTGAGCAGAATTTGATGTTTGATGAAGAAAATACAATTCACTCTAAGAATAAAACACCATATTTAGAGTTCAAATAGTTCAACTTTAATCATGAGGGTGTGCTTGTTTCTGTGTTGAGAAGGGGAAAGAGGAGTTGCTGTTAAGATAAATGAATTACTTTGTTAATACCAAACAAATGACTCAATATTTTTCCCCACTGCATTGCTATGTACAGGATGCTGTAAATTCGGGGTTATGAGGGCAAAATTATACACAAAAAATAATTAAAATATGAGTAAGTTTCCCAAGTTTTAGATAACATGTTAATTTTGTTGACTCTGAATTAACTGAAATAGCCATGCCTTCACCATATTCAGTATGAGACATCCTCTATTAATAAAGCCTACATAAAGCTGGCTTAAAGCAGTCAAAATAATGAAGTAACAGGCAGACAAATAATTAATGTATTGGAACTTGTGTTTGCACAGGGATGCGAATTAGGATGTTTAATGACACCTCTTTGTTTGCACTTCTGACATTTAAAAATAATAATAACCATAAGCCACCCTCATTTTAACTTCAGCTATTCAAGATGTTTCATATAAGAGTTGCCTAAGTAATGAGTAATCTGATTCTAATTACCTCAACAGATCTAGATAATGAACACTTGACCTGAATCTTTTTCACATGCAGTTTGATTTCCTTCTTTATGAAAGAAAGAAAGAAAGAAAGAAAGAAAGAAAGAAAGAAAGAAAGAAAATTGTGGTTTCTGAAGGGAATTCAATAAGATTGGACATACTGGGACAGACCGATGGTCTATCTAGCTCTGTATCCTCTCAGTAGTCAATACCAGATGCTTCACAGGGAATGAAAAGAACAGAGCTGTTATCAAGCTATTCTTTCTTGTTTACCTGGCCCAACTTCTGGCAGTCACAGATTTAGGGACACTCAGAGCAGGGAGCTGCATCCCTAAATATCTTGGCTAATAGCCATTGATGGTCCATCTACTGTCATCCAATCCCAGCTTCTAGCAGTCAGAGGTTTGGTCTGTCTTGTGTAGCTGGAACTTAGACTATCGTCTGGCAAAGCACTTATCACATGATTAACTGGAAGCACGTACGTGGGGCTCTAGCAAATTCATGGCCATGAAAAATGTGTCATGCACAGCATTTTCTCAGACATCACCCAAAGGAGGGTCATGAACAGTGTTCCCTCTAAGATTTTCCATCCATGAGCGGAGTGAGTTTTGTCTTGTGCACACCAACATTGACATCATGTGCACTTGTTTGGATGGGTGCCACGGTGGCACCCAACAGTTACTAACAAATTATATATATATATACTGTTATATAAGAAAAAATATTAAAAAACCCACCCTGAAATACTGCACCCACCCACCCACCATGAAAACTACCCAGCTTGCTGGCCCCTGGCCCCAACACACAGTGTGTGTGCTCCACTGCCTGTGCCCCCATCAGGAGAACGCACAGCCAGATAGTACCTGTATAGGCCTGGCTAACTGCCTACCCCCACACAGACACCCTGTAGTTGTACCTGGTCTTGCAATCTGCCCCCCATCTGCCACCCCATATATATGCCAGTATACATGCCAGACCCATACTATCTGCCCTCCAAACACAAACAGCCAGTACCTGGACTTAGGGCCCTCAGCCCAAGCACCACTGCCCAGAGACCTGTTCCCAGCCCCACATCTTGCCTATTCCCTCCCATTGCTTGGAGACCTGTGCCCGGTCCCATACCTCGCCTGTTTCTCTGCTCCCTTGCATCACCCAGTCTATGTCTAGACTGCAGGCTTTTTGCACAAGAAACTTTTATCAGAAGAGATCTTCCGCAAAAACTTCTTGCGCAAGAGCGCATCCACACTGCAAAAGTGCATTGCAAAAGCGATGCACTTTTGTGAAAGAGAGTGTCCAGACTGCATGGACGCTCTCTCGAAAGTAAGCACTGACTGGTATGCATGGAATGGCCACCAGGGCACCTGTGCTTTTTCCTCTTTCCTCTTTTTGCGCAAAAAACCCTCTTCCCTGTCCACACACGCCTTTTTGCGAAATAACTCTTTCGCAAAAAGGCATTCTTCCTCGTAGAAAGAGGAATACTAATTGCTCAAAATCCCCTCTGTTCTTTTGATTCTCTTGTGCAAAAACGCACTTGAGGTGTGGACGCTCCACGAGTTTTTGTGGAAAAACAGATGTTTTTCCACAAAAACTCTGTCGTGTAGACATAACCCCAGAGACCTGTGCTGGGACCTGCACCTCACCTGTTTCTCTGCCCCTTCCCCATTGCCCAGGAACCTGTGTCCGACCCCAGGCCTTGCCCGTTCCTCCCCCCCGGAATTTACCTGCATCCTGTAACTCCCACCACCACAGATGGCTGGTGCCTTTGCCCCCATGTGGCTGGCTTCTGTGCCAGGCCCCCACTGTCCTGGGCCCCACTGCCTCCGCCGGTACTTGCTCCGCTGCTCTCCTGCCTGGACTCCCACGTGACGGCTCTGGCTCCAGCCTCCGGAGCAGCTTTCTGCCACCCGCCACATGGCTCCTCTGGCTCTGGCTGCTTCAGCAGCCTCCTGCCGCCCACCACGCAGCTCACGGCTGCTCTGGCTCCAACCGCCAGAGCAGCTGCTTGCCACCCACCACGTGTCTCCTCCAGCCACTGGAGCATCCTCCTGCTACCTGCCACGCAGCTGTGCAGCTCTATGTAGGAGGTGGGTGGGGTGGAAATGTTTTCTGTGTGCCCGTGTTAGCGTGCAGCTTGGAGGGAACCCTGGTCATGAGATGTCGCAAGATTATTGTGGGAGGGCTGCAGTATTGCCACTCTTACTTCTGCCCTGCCTTCAGACTTAGAAGGCCAATGAGCAGGAGCTGCTGCTCAGGTGTCCTGCTCTGAAGGCAGCACCACACCAGCAGCAGTGTAGAAGTAAAAGTGGCAATATCACTCCACACTGCCCTTACTTCTGTTGGGGGTCAGGACCCCTTACAATTAAAACACTGAAAATTCAGATTTAAATATCGGAAATAATTAAATTTATTATTTTAAAAAATATTATGACCATGAAATTGTCCTAAATAGACCATGAATTTGGTAGGGCCCTATACATGAGTAGTCCCACTGATATCATGGGACACCTTAACTAACTTGATCAGTGCCCATTGACATCAAGAGAAGTCTCTCCATTGACTTCAATTGGCTTTGGATCAGTCACTATCCAATGTTGCTAATTCTTGGAGTCTCATGATATTTGTCCTTTTTAAAAACCCCTACTCCTGGAGTCATGGGATGGCAGAAGAATCTCAAGTTTAATTATTTTCTTTTCAAAAAGCATCTAACTCTCATGGCTGAAAACAATGAAGCCTAAAGGTTTAACACCCAGAAGGGAAAGGAAACTATCCCAACATGTTTTTATTTTTTTAAATCTAATGAGTTCCTTTCCCCTCAGTCACATTATTTTGGGGGACCCAACTCATGAGCTTCAGACATTTGGGGTTGGCAATACTGTTATGTACTGAATTACTTATCTGGCTCCAGATGTAGCTGAGTGGAATGATGCAATGCATATCTCGCAACACTAGAAAGAATGTAAGTGAGGTTATTAGGTAGTAAAGCTGGAGTGGGGTGGACAAAATGGTGAGACCTGTTTCATTTTGGTGAGTCTGGCTTTATTATCTAATGCTGGCTGCTTGCTTATTGAAATAAAAATACAACATAGTCATACTGGATTATATAAAAACACATTATTTCATAGTCTGGAGTCAGGGCCTTGGACTTTGAAAGGAGGCGTGTCATGTCCACAATCATGCCTGCATAGGCTTTGCTGGCCCTTCAAAGGGAATTTGGGCTCAAATTCTCTCCTGCCTAGTGCTCTGCCTCCCGAGGAGTGGATTTGGGCTGATGGTTGGATCAGGTGTCCAGACAATGGATGCCTGTTTGCTTACTGAGCCAAAGGAAGTTTACAGGAAGAAATAAACACCAGGAGAGCATCCTGTTTATGGGTAAAAAGGATGGATTTTTGGAGGATGTGTATTGGTGCTTAAGTACATCTTGAATCCATCATTGAGGAGGCAAGCTCACAGTATGTTTGTCTTATGAGATGAGGGTCAAATCCATGCCCACCTGTAAAACACTGGATGGACTCTGGGTGAGCCTGGCTCTGTCAGACATCTTTGGAAGCAGCAAATCTGTGAATACGACAAGTGTCCAGTGAAATAGGGTTTGGATACTCCAGAGAGATGCTCAGAGGTTGTGGGGGTTGGAACAGGCCTATAATTCATCTGTAGAAAGAGACCAGAGCTTGTGTAGGCTGAGAGGAGAGTATTAGTCTTGCCCATGACCAGTGGATGGGGGAGTGAAGGGCAGTGTCTCAAAGCTCTAGGCATACCTGGGATGTCTGAGCACACCCAGATGGTAATCAGATGTGGGAAAATGCTCCTGCATTCCCATAGCAGAAAGGGAAAAATCTTTGGGTGACAGAATATCCATTTGCTGTGTGGAGCTGTGTGGAGGAATCAGTTTGTGGTGGCAGTTTGATGGTGTGACCGAGAGCTAATTTGGTGTTTGATTTGTAACCAGGGGAACAAGACGTCGGGGCAGGAAATTGATATGACTGCTGAATGCGACCTTCATGAGACTATTAGTGGAATATGGTGTCCAATTCTTGTATCAACAACGTGAAAGGGCTGTTGACAAATTATAAAACATTTGGAAAAGAGTTCCAGAAGGCATATCAGGTCTAGAAAGCCTGTTTGTGTAACCCACACACCTGCTGGGTATAGTGGACTGTCCCATCTAGTGGCACTGAGACCACTTACAGAGAGAAAGAATGAGCTTCCTCTGCATCCTTAGCTGAGAGCCAGCTGGCTTTTAGCTCAGGCTGTAGAGGCTCATGCACTACGCTCCAGAAGGCCCAGCTTTGATTCCGCTTGCAGACAACTGGAGTCTGTCACCATTATACTTCACTGCAGAAGACTGAAGAAGTGTAATATGATTTATTGATCATAGAATCATAGAATACCAGGACTGGAAGGGACCTCGAGAGGTCATCGAGTCCAGTCCCCTGCCCTCATGGCAGGACCCAGTACTGTCTAGACCTCAGTTGGTTGAACTGCATGGTAAGGATGGATTCAATGAGAGGATAGACTGAATGGGGAACATAGCCTGGACTGAGGAGCTATGGAGGCAGATGACAGATTGGAAGGCAGATAACTGATTAGAGAAAGTGAAGTGGAAATAGATTGGAGCAGATTTAATTTGATGCATTAGCTGGAGACACAGAATTGATAAAGCAAAGACCTGGTGTACGTACACTGGGGCCTCCAAGGAGAAGAGAGGAAAAGCTAAGCTCACTTCTCACTGTGAGAAGAAAATGGGCATTGGAGGAAGCATTGATTTTGGGCAGAGTTAGTGAATTGAAGATAGAGAATTGATGAGGCAAAGGAAGAGTGTGGTGCACATGACAGCGTCCTGGGAAAACCTAATAGAATTGAGTTAAACCTTGGAGGACGTCTACACACCCAGCACTATTTTGTCTACGCTTCAAGCCATTATTTCTAAATAATGGTGAGCTGGAGGACTTCTTACTCTGACTCCTGTAACCCTCATTTTATGAAGAGTAAGTGAAGTTGAAGGAAGAGTGTTCTTCCTTTGACTTCCTGCTGCGTAGACAGCGCCAAAAGCCGAATAAAGCTATTTTGACTTAAGCTATGCAATTGATGTAGCTCAAGGTGCGTAGCTTAATTTGACTTTTGCCCTGCTGTGTAGACGTACCCTTACTTATTTGTGTTTAATCCCTTTTGTGTCCATTGTATTACAGATGCAAATGTTTGTGTACTATTGTGGGATTCCACAGAACTTCTTTAGCAAAGAAGGATTCATGCACTCTCTGGGAGATATTAGAAACTTCAGCAGATTTGGGACGGAAGGGATAGGTGGGAAATGATTGGCCTTGGAAATACTTGAAAATGAGGAAAGCAATTGACCTACTTCGAATCCACCCTTTTGAGGCTGTGACCTGGGGAGTGAAACCAATTGTCTAGAGATTATCCACTCCTGAAATATCCAGTGCAAAGACTTCCAAAGTGTAGAAAGGAGAGACTGAGTGTTTCACGAGTATGCTATTTCAGAGGTGAGGCTATTAGGAACTTGTGAGAAGAAAAGAGACCTAGAAGGGGACCTAGAAGGGAAGAAGGAGTTTGAAGTACTCACCTGCCCGAGACCCTTGTTGGATACAGCTGGATGGGTCTGTGGTAAGCTTATTAGCACACATGTAGGCCTATTTATTGTTTTTAATATGTTTTGTCTGTCAGGCTTCTACCCTAAGGGCATGTCTACATTCCAAAGAAGATCGACCCTCTGGAGATCAATCTTCTAGCATTTGATTTAGTAGATCTTGTGTAGACCCCTCAGTCAAACACGGTTGGTAATGCTGCTAGAAAATATTGACTTCCCATGTTTCTGCAAATTCTCTGGCTCAGCACTAGTCAGGTCCTGAGGGTGCTGGACTAGAGAGGTTCAACCTGTGATAAATAATGGTATAGCTTCCAGTTAGGGGGTTTAGCTCTTTAGTTAAAATAATAAAGGTACATACTTTCATCACAAAAGTCTCTTATTGAGTATCCGCTCATGGCCCAAGGGAGGCCAGTTACAAAAGCACATGACAAAAGGGTAAATTAAAAGTGCTCTGTAATTCAGGCTCTATTTGCTAACAGCAACTTTTAGGATTTTTCCTTACTGGGCTCCTTACAAATACGAATTAAGCCTCACAACACACACCTTTGAGAAAAATACTATTATTCCATACCTGGGGAAACTGAGGAAGGTGGCCAAAAGAGACTGAGGGAATAAACATCACAGCCCAGAATAGAATGCATCCAGCATTCAGCCCACTCAGCCTCTTCAAATTCATGCGGCATTTCCCCATATATCTCAATGTCCTGCTTATTTTTCTCTCTGCTGCCAAATATTTATGAAAACAGTTTTTAAGCTATGATGCACCTTCACCCAGAATCGGTTTTATTTTGTCCTCATGGGCATTTTAGAGCTTGCAACCTGTTCTGGAACCACCAGTTCCCAGTAGCTTATTTTTAATCTTCTACCAAATAAGGCTGCTCCAGACATGTTACAATCTATGTTCCCATTTTTAAGATCAGCTTGGATCCAAATTCTTTCCTCTTTAGTATTGATCAGCCCCGCCCATCTTGTGTCACCTTCACATTTTCATGTCCTTCTTTATGTTTATTCCTCTATGTCATCTCATCAATATACAATGCAATTAAGATTTGGCTTTGCACAAATCCCCATCACACTCCATTTGCTGCCTCCCTCCTACAGCCATTCGCTCTACTTTCTGGCCGCTGTTTCTAAGCCAAATTTTAATCCAGAAGAGCAATTGCCATCTATCCTATAGTTGCTAACTTTATATGCAGCTAACTAGCTTTTTATGTGCAGGTAGATTTTGGCGTGCTGTTCAACCTCTGTCATTGGCATATTATTAAAGATGCTGATTGGGATCGTTAACCATGGTAGTATTCCACACGGGCCAATTGAGCAAACTATTGAGCAACTTTTCTAACATTGCATGCATTGGTATAACAACAGTGAGACGTATAGATAATAAACATACCATTTCACTCAGTTCTTCATGGGAGACAATGTATTTAGTACAGTGACTTGATTAACAGAGCAGGCCTGAAGTTGGGTTTTAGCCTCAGCCCTGCCACTGGACCTCTTCATGTTTCAGTTTCACCACTTGTAAAATGGGGATAATTATACTTACTTCCTGTAAGGATTGCACTCACTGTTTGCAAGCACACTTTGGCTGAGTGTATGTGCCTGCCTTCTCTCTCGCCATTTTTGGTGGGTCTTCAGTGACTCGGCCCTCCGGCCAAGATACCTACAGTCTATATGTGAAACAAAACAAACCCCTTCCAGGGTAGAACTCCAATAGGGGCCTCTCTCAGGCTATGTCTACTAACGTTATTCCGAAATAACATAGTCTGCATCTGCACACAAGCAGTTATTTCAACATAATGTTAAAATAATGTCGAGCTGGAGGACTGCTTAGTCTGACTCCTGTAATCATCATTGTACGAGGACAAAGGGAAGTCGGGGAAAGAGTGCTCTATCTCTAAATAACTGCTGTGTAGACAGCGCCAAAAGTCGAAATAAGCTATTTCGACTTAAGCTATGGAATTAGCGTATCTCAAGTTGCGCAGCTTATTTCGTGCCTGCTGTGAAGACGTGCCCTCAGTGCCCTCAGTAATGTCTTTCTTTGTTTGTCCCCACTCTGGACTAGTGCGATGTTCTAGGGGTCCTTCCTTGGAGGCAACATTTCTGTCCCTAGCTCTTGAACTGGGTCACTATAGTTCAGTTTCTCCCCCCTCCTCAGGTGCCTTACTGCCCAGGACACTTCCCCCAGTGGCTAATGGGATTGAAGGACTCTCAGGCCTACTCTCAACTTCAAGTCCCATTCCAATGACCCTGTAGATAGCAACTGTCTGCAATACCCCTTTAAATAACTGAATTTCTACTATAATTCCCTGGAGCACATCCCCATGGCTCAAGCACTTTCTTCACACTTACCTCAGGGCCCTGTCCTGGTGGAGTCCCAGCGGCAAGCCCTGATTGGCTGCTTCTCAAAGAGACTTTCTAGGCAGCTCAGAGGACTTCTCTCCTGCCCTTTTCTAGGACAGTGTGTGGCAGGAAAAAAAGGCCTCCAATAGAGGGCCTCAGTTCCTAGTACATTCTGTCACACTTCCCGTGCAACATTCTTTGAAATGTATGGGTAAACTGTCCCAAACGGGATGTGAACTCTCCTATCTGCAGGTGACCTTAGCAATACCCATACTTAGCTATTTTACTTTAGCAGAAACACCTGGCTAATCTGCTTAATCTCACAATCTTAAACTGCCTTTCATTCCTCCCCAGGTTTCCAACAAAACCTCCACTTTCAAACAAGACAACATTCCTCATGCAATTAGATACTGACTGACAGAAAAAATGCATGCCCAGTTGAAAACTGACAAATATAGTAAGTGTCTAAAATAAATATAATTAATCATCAATCCAAACACAGAGCTTAAGGTGCTGATTGCTTTATTTATCTATATATTTGATTGAATTAAACTATTCTCTTTTAAATATATCTGAAAGTGCCACAGAACTTAGGTCCAACCTTCTAAGAAATATGTTATGCTATAATGAGCATTTTATAGACTCAACATGATAGATAATGAGGACCTTCTGAAGCCAGGAGAAGCTTTTACATAAGTAGCAAAGACCTTTTAGAACCTACTTGTGAGGTTTTGCTGTGAGGTTAAATTAGTGGTCCAGCCAGTGACATGTAAGTGCTGCACACACTGCAGCGATTCTCCATCGTTTATATTACAGAAACACCTAGAAGCAAGCCCTAATCAAGACTGGTTCCCAAATAATTAGAGCTGGATGTTGTATGCGTATATATAGTAAATGAAAGTCCTTGCCTTGAAGAACTAATCTAAACAAGTGATAGAAATGTAGCCGTGTTAGTCTCGTGTAGCTGAAACAAAATACAGGACTATGTAGCACTTTAAAGACTAACAGGATGGTTTATTAGATGATGAGCTTTCGTGGGCCAGACCCACTTCCTGATCTGAGGAAGTGGGTCTGGCCCACGAAAGCTCATCATCTAATAAACCATCTTGTTAGTCTTTAAAGTGCTACATAGTCCTGTATTTTGTTTAATCTAAACAAATGAAGGATAAGAGAAAAGCAGAGTTATTATGGATAAGGAACTGAGGCACTGAGAAATTACATGATTTCCCCAAGGTCAAAGAGGAAACCTTCAGTATTTCCTGAATCTTTGGGCTTGTCTACACAGAGACTCAGAAGAGTTAATCAGAATTAACTATTGATGTGAATTTAAAGTGGATTAATTAAATGTTCTTAAATTCCTGTGTTGACACTCTCCTTCAGAACCAAAGTGGCTTAATTTGATTTACTTCAGGCTATTTCGGTTCTGAATGGGAGTGTCTATACAGGGGCTTAATCAGTTTAACTAATCTTCTTTAAAAGTAGTCCTTTGGATAATTCTGATTAAATTTCCTGAGAGTCCCAAAGTAGACAAATCCTTAGTGTAGTGTTTTACCAACAAGACCATCCTTCCTCACCATGACCCTTTGGAAGCTGTCGCCTCTCATACACTTTCAAGTTCTGAGCTGATTGTGTTTCTTATGCCACTTCTTCTCAAGAGTATAGGACTGTTTTATTTATTTATTTATTGTTCTGTCCAATGGCACTGATTCAATAAATTAACAGAAACAGATGGAGAAGCACATAAGCCTGGCTCCACATAAACCACTGAGGTAATTAAACAATTATTTGCTGGAGCACATTTTTTCTACCAACCAATCCAATAACAACACCCCCCCCCCCCCCCACACACACACATACACACACACACACGTAATAGCAACATTTTATTACAATGGATTAGCAGCATTAAAAAAATTAAGCAAAATTAATGTGGTTGTGGTGAAATTACATTATGAATAATGGTAATTAAACCTTTCCCCAATTTCTCAAGATTTTCCATTGTTTGTGTTCTATTCTTTTGTGAGGATCAAATTAGAAAGACAAATGCAAGAAACAGGGAGACGGCTGGCAAAGGATTATAATGCTAGAGCAGATTAGTGGCAGGTCTCCAAAAGAGGGCTATAAAAGTCTTACTGAAGGGTTTCTTCTCAATAAGTTATCTAGCAATATAAAAAGAGGATATTTGGTGGAACTCTGAGCCATGGCATAAGTTTCTTTATAGTGTTCTCAAAGCGCACAGGATGGTAATTCACACACATGCTTTCAGTGTAATAATAGATAATATAACCGAGAACTCAGTGGAAAATAAGACATAAACCAGAAGGCATTAAGCAAGCTAGCTGATATGGGACACTGTGTTAGGCTGGAGACATCAATTTTGCTCATTAAAGATCCAAAGCTTCAGGTCAGCAAAAGTTGGCAGAGGAAAATGCCACAGTCTTAAAGCTTATCTGCATGGGAACACTCAGACCTGGCATACAACTCAAACTGGTTCATGTTGCTATGGCGCTCAGAGGAGTGAAGAAGGCTTCTGTCAGCTTAGCTACTGTCGTAGTTCCTACAATTAGGGGTGGGGGCTTCTATCTCTATGAACTTTGCCTATTCTATGGGGTTATGCCAGCATAGTTATTGTGGGGTAGATATGGCTCCAGGAAAGTTAATGTGAATTAACTAAAGTGAATTTAAAGTGGATTAGTTCAAAGGCATTAAATCTAAGTGTGGATGCTATTATTCAGAATTAAAATTTTGGAAGTGAATTAAACTAAAACAAACTAGGACACTTTTAATTCTGAATAACATCAGCAGAGGTTTAATGAGACTTAACTAATCCACTTTAAATGCACACCTTTAGCTCATTTGGATTTCCCTGAGTGTTCCCCATGTAGACAAGCTCTTAATGTTAACCTAGGTCTACACTAGACTGGGCAGGTTGCCTTAAGGGACACTATCCAGCTACACAAATTGCATAGCTGGATTTGGATTATTTTAAACCAAGCCACCAGAGCATCTACACTGTGGGAGGCCAACGGGAGCACATATTACATAAGATCTACTCCTGTATTTTATATGGCAACTCAGTGGACCAAACTCTGCTCTAAGAGTTTGATCAAAAGCCCACTGAACTCAATTGCAAGTCTTTCCATTGACTGCAGTGGGCTTTGGAGCTAGCTCTCTGTTAGCATATCAGCGCCACTGAGAGCAGAAATGGGGGCCCTACCTGCGAGCAGATGGGTGACTGTTGTAACCAAGACCCCCACAGAGAAAGTTGTAGCTTCGTTTAGAGACCTTAGCATTTACACTGTCACTTCACTAACAAAGCACTTCCTCTGGGTTTCCTATTTATACTCATGTACCCACTTCAGCTGTAGCTTTCGAGCGTGTCTACACTATGAAAAAGATTGGCCCACTGGAGGTCGATTTTCTATTGTTCGATTTAGCAGGTCTAATGTAGACCGCCAAATGGAAAGCTGAGGGCAGCCCCCGCCAGCGTCCTGTACTCCTCATTTTGTGAGGAGTAAGGGAAACACGCTCCTGTCGACATCCCGCAGTGTAGACACTGTGATGGCTCAGCTTAAGGTAAGCTGAATCCAGCTATGCATTTTGCATAGCTGGATGGCGTACCATAGAATCATAGAGCTGGAAGAGATCTCAAGAGGTCTTCAAGTCCAGCCCCCTGCCCAAGCCAGAACCAATCCCAACTAAATCACCCCAGCCAGGGCTTTGTCAAGCTGAGACTTAAACACCTCTAGGGATGGAGATTCCACCACCTCCCCAGGTAACCCATTCCAGTGCTTCACTACCTTCCTAGGGAAATAGTTTTTCCAAATATCCAACCTAGACTTCCCCCACTGTAACTTGAGACCATTGCTCTTTGTTCTGCCATCCATCACTACTGAGAACAGCCTCTTTCCATCCTCTTTGGAACCTCCCTTCAGGAAGTTGAAGGCTGCTATCAAATCCCCCCTCACTCTTCTCTTCTGCAGACTAAACAGACCCAAATCCCTCAGTCTCTTCTCATAGGACATGTGCTCCAGCCCCCTAATCATTTTGGTCACCCTCCGCTGAACCCTCTCCAATGTGTCCACATCCTTTCTATAGTGGGGGGCCCAGAACTGGACACAATATTCCAGATGTGGCCTCACCAGAGCTGAATAAAGGGGAATAATCACTTCTCTGGATCTGCTGACAATGCTTCTCTTAATGCACCCTAATATGACATTAGCCTTCTTGGCTACAAGGGCACACTGTTGACTCATATCCAGCCTCTCATCCACTGTAATCCCCAGATCCTTTTCTGCTAAACTGCTACTTAGCCATTCAGTCCCCAGCCTGTAACAATGCTTGGGATTCTTCCATCCTAAGTTCAGGACTCTACACTTGTCCTTGTTGAACCTCATCAGATTTCTTTTGGCCCAATCCTCTAATCTGTCCAGGTCACTCTGGACCTTATCCCTGCCCTCCAGCGTATCTACCTCTCCCCCTAGCTTAGTGTCATCTGCAAACTTGCTGAGGGTGCAATCCATCCCCTCATCCAGGTCATTAATAAAGATGTTGAACAAAACTAGTCCAAGAACTGGTCCTTGGGGCACTCCTCTAGAAACGGACCCCCAACCTGACATTGAGCCATTGATCACTACCCGTTGGGCCTGACAGTCTAGCCAGCTTTCTATCCATCTTACAGTCCATTTATCCAATCCATGCTACCTTAACTTGCTGGCACCAATGTGGAGGTGATGCAGTGTGTGGCGGGGGCAGCACTGAGGGGTTGGGCTGCAGTGGGGGCTCAGGGCGGTTGCAGAAGGTTGAAGTGCAGGTGAAGGCTCTGGCTAGAGATGCAGACTGAGGTACGGGACTGGGGTTGAAGGGTTCAGGCTGTCTGAGGGAGAGAGAATTCCCCTTCCCCAGCCCTCTCACCACAGCAGCTTGGGGGTCCAACTGAGAGGTGCCACTCCATGGCTACCACAGCTCCAGCCAGGCACAGTTGGGGGTGGGACACCTGTCTCTCAGCTGGTGCACGTTTGGTCCTGGCTGGGTGGGGACCAAGGAAGGAGCACCTATCACCTGACAGCAGCAGCTCAGGGACAGCTCCAAGTTGGGTCCAGTGGCCGGGGGAGAGACACGCTTTTCTGGTCCCAGCATGGAGCTGCTGCGGCCAGTGGAGAGGGCCACACTCCAGGCCCCAGGATGGAATTGCCATGGCAATCTGAGGTGACACTCTGTGCAGCAGCCTTGAGCCTCTGAGCAGGGCTTGTTAGGCAGCTGTGTGGCCGCACAGCCAGAAAGCTTAAAGGAATCTTAGCTCCTGGGTCTGTGGTGAGAAGAGGCTGTCAAAGCACAGCTATGTAGAAATTCAACAGACAAACAGACTGCACCAGGAGATGCAGGAGGAGAAGTACAACAGGGGTCGGCAGGAGAAAGTCAGGCCGCTATGGCAGGCATGCCTGAAAGCCACTGAGGCCAATGGTCCATCAATGGTCAAGCCACAGATCTGCCACTCTTACAAAGAGCTGCATGCCACACTGAATGGAGACAACACCACCACCATGCACACCATTGTGGTTACCTCCGAGATGCCCACAGTACAGACTTCTAGGGTGAAGAGGGAGCATGGGGGACATGTCACTGGGTGTTCCAGCTAGGCTGTGAGCTAGGAGCTGTTTGATAATTCATCACAGTCCAGTCAGTTGTGGCAATCAAGCACGGGTGAACCTGATGCTGGGGAAGGAGCCGTGAGTAACTGGAAATGTATTTCCCATCACAGTGACGGTGGCCCCAACTTAGCAGGACACAATTGCTGACTTTTCATTAACAGAGCTGTATTAGAAGAGGAAACGATACAACAACAAGAAAAGAGGCGGCAAGTGGTTATCTGTGTTTCGTTTTACCCTACAGTTCGGCTTGAGGGGATGGGGCAGGGGATGTCCCTTGAAATCTCCTGGGAGATCTCAATGAAGCATTCTGAGGGTTCTATGCAATCCTCTCCCAAATATTTCTAGGGACGGCAGCTTTATTTCTTCCTCAGCAGTAGGACACTTACACATACCAGCTGGTGATCATTTTGGCAGCCACCACTGCCATTCACAGAGTCATAGCACGTGGGTCTAGGATGCAGCACATGGGCCTAGGGCCAGCAGCAGCAGCTGCAGTCTCTCTACTTTTGTTACCCTCAGGAGTGAGATATCTACTAGAAACACCACTGCCTATGAAAATGCAGTGCCATTGCCCTATACTCATAGTTTTATGCAACCGAACAATTTCCTTCACAGTTCCCTCCTCTCTAGTGGAACATACTCTGCAGGGCTGGGGCTGTGGGTGGCACCGTACACAAGTCCTCTGAAGCAGAAGTAGCAATAAGTGTGTCTTGTTCAAAACTGCTTCATTTTGCTATGTTTACAAAGCTCATCTCCGTCGACGGAGCCATGTAGTGTAGACATACCCTAGGGGAGCAAGAGAAGGGAGTTCTGTACCTGAATTTTCACTTTCGTTCGGGACTATACTGACAATGGCACCTCCAGGCCCAGCCTTTGGGCAAGGTGAGCGAGGCAGTTGCCTTGGGACCCGCGCATTCAGGGCCCCGCGCTGCCCAGCTCCCACCCCTGCCCACCCGGCCGCTCACTGCTCTGACTGGGAGCCGCACGGTTGTGTGGCTCAGCTACACTGCCGTGGGCCCTGCAAACTCTTTGGCCGGGCCTGGGTACCTCTCTGAGATTTATCTATTGATGCTGCTCTTGCCTCCAGGGGTCCATTCTGTTGAATGACTAAGCCAGATAAGGAAGAGAAAGAGAATTCAATGTCCAAGGAGCTTCTGGAAGACCACGGCTGCATCAGATCATGAACAGAGGCCCTGAAGGATAAATATTTCAGAGTGACTGGAGAAGGAAAGAGTGGACAGGAGAAAGGCCCAGAAGCCCCAGCAGGAAAAGAAGAGGGAGATGTACCAGGACATAATGGGGCTTCTTTGGCAGCAAATGTTCAGACTCTTGTGGACCTAGAGTTATAACAGACACAGGCTCACCTCCTTTTGCAGTCCATGGAGAACTCCATTACAGCTCTCTAGAGCCTCATTTAATATTCCTGGTGGCATCAGGAACCACATCTCTACTCCCACAAGTCCACACCAGGAGATAGTCGGGACAACTACAGCATTGCATAGACTGATTTGTGAAAGCCAGGGTTGATGTATGTTTAGCTAAAATGTATGTGAATGTTCTATCCTCTTCTTTAAGTTCTGTTCCATACATGCATTGAGGTTTTAAGGTATTTACTTTTAATGTGCACAGAATTTTTAGGACTCTTTTTTGATACTCGGTAAAAGTCTATTCTTTTGGGAAACAAATCATCTTCATTTGTTCCCAATAAATGCTGCACAATAGCTGGTGGTAGTGAAAACACCCTCTTGTTAATATACCTTGTGACAAGATTAGTGACAAACACAAATCTACATCAAGCACCACAAAATCAACAGTGTTATATTCATAGACATGCTCCAAGGACCATACAGTTCCTAACAAGCCCCCAAACGGCAGGGCCAGGTAAAGCACAATATTCCACAACGTATTATAGTGGTTTGCTGATGCTCTTTCAAAGCCTCCATAAGAGGTACAGCTTTGCTTTGAGTGCTTCTGATAACCCTTGTATCCTGCTGTTCATACTCAGTAGACAGAACCTCTTCTCCACTGGCAACTTTCCCCCCTTGTTTCACAGATAATCTATAGGACACAGCAGGTAGCTATAACCATTGGGCATTTTTCTCACTGAGTTCCATTCTCTTCCATCTACCAACATTATAATTCAACTGTCATGCTATGCCAGTTGAACCAGTGGTTGAATTTTTCCATGGTGCTGTCAAGATGGTCCATGTATGGATTCATGAGCCAGGGTAGCAAGTGGTAGGCTGGGTCCCCAAGGTCATTACAGGCATTTCAACATTTACAATTGGAATCCACTTGGGGAAGAAATTATCTCCTTGTAGCTTTCTGAACAGCCCTGTGTTTTCAAAGATGTATGTCATATACCTTTGCTGACCAGCCAACATTGATGTCAGTGGAGCATCCCTGGTGAATCACTGATGCTTGCATAACCATAGAAAAATAGTCTTCTATCTTGCAACAAGGTAGTCTGGTACCAAAATAAGGATGTGTGTGCTGTCTCTCACTCCATTGCATTTCAGGAACCCGGATGCTGCAAACCCATCCACTATTTCCTGTACATTTCGGAGAGTGACAGTCCTGCACAGCAGAACACAATTAATGGCCCTGCATACTTGCATGTTGATGAGCCCTGCAGTGGATTTTCTAACTTTAAAATGATTTCCCACTGACCAGGTTATGAAATCATGACTGGTGTGATGCAAGTAGATATGGAAGTATTATTCATTCCTCATAACACAAGAACTAGGTGCACCGCGTGAAATCTATAGGCAGCAGGTTTAAAGCAAACAAAAGGAAGGGATTTTTTTCATACTTGGAACTCCTTGCCAGAGGATGTTGTGAAAGCCAGGCTTCACAAACAGGGGTCACAAAAGAACTAGATAAGGTCATATCAATGGTTATTAACCAGGATGGGAAGGGATAGTGTCCCTTATCTCTGCCAGAAGCTGAGTACAAGAACAGGGATTTGATCACTTGATGATTATCTGTTCTGTTCATTCCCTCCCGGGCATCTGGCATTTGCTCATGTGGGAAGACAGGACACTGGACTAGAGGGACCTTTGATCTGACTCAGTATGGCCGTTCTTCTGGCAACAATCCAGCGTTGCCTGGTTCCACACTGTGATCACCACTCACGTCTCCACTGTCAGTGTAGCACTCCTTTTGGAGGGCTGGGGTGATATCAGCTCACAGATCCAGGAATGTGGCCTTGTGCAGCCAAAAGTTCTGCAGCCACTGTTCATTGTCCCAAGCCTGCATTATGATGTGATCCCACCAAGCAGTGCTCATTTCCCATGCCAACAGGTGGTGTTCCACCCTTTGCAGCTGACCTGGGAATGCCAACAATAACCTTGAATTGCTTCGCATATATCCTAGGCAGAAATGGGCAAATACCGGCTTGCGAGCCAAGTCTGGTCCACCAGGCTTAGCCCCTGGCAGGCCCCCACTGCTATGTTTACCTGCTCCTCCAGGGGTATGGGCGATTGCAGCTCCCTTTGGCTACTGATTGCTGTTCCCAGTCAATGGGAGCTGCAGGAAATGGTGTCCCTGTTCATGCCGCTTCCTGCCACTCCGATTGGCCGGGAATAGTGATCTGAGCCCAACAGCAGCTGCAATTGCCAGTACCCATGGAAGCTCAGGTAAATATAATAGTGGTGGCCTGCCAGGGGCTAACCCTGGTGAAGCACCATTGTTTTATTGCCCACCCCGGTACTATAGCAATCCTCCCTCCAGGAAGCTACCATGTTCCTCACAGCTCTTCTTGCAGCTCTGCAGACACCAGATGATTGTGTGTTCTGTGCTTGCAACATGCCTCATGATGGGGCAGAGCTGTTCAGGTTCATACTTCTATTGGACAAGAGACAAATAGATATGGGTTTTTCAAAATAAGTGCAGAAATTATGGGTCAGAGATGGCATAAAGGGATGGAGAATGTTGCACGATGGGAACTTGATCTGATAGTCTTTATCATTCCTGCATGACTTGTTGCTGACCCATCATTCATTGCCAAAACTTCCAAAACCACTCTGGGTGAGCACACACAGTGCTGGCCAAAGAACCCAAGTACACAAGCAAACAAGTGATGTACTAACTAGAGCAGCTTTACACCCAAGTAACTTGCATTGGCAAGATATTAGAGTAGACATACCCCTTGGCGAGAGACACAGTTTCATCCATCATTCATCCAACATGGATCTCAGTTTTTATTCATTATTCATTTTTTAAAATGAATGTAATTGAAAGCTAAACCTCTCTGCTTCCTCGAGACTACTACATTGTTCATCATGGAAGGTATGTTTCAGGTGCTAATATACCTCTCTAAAATCTCTTGGTGTATATGTGTCCACCTCACACTATGAGTATATGAAAACAAGATTTTCTTCAGTGTTTAAAATAAACTATATTTATTTAATTCACCCTGTCCCCAGGCATAAATCAGGTGTAACAAGTGTAAGAGAGGCAAATCAGACCCCAAATGCCAAAAGTAAAATAATAAGTTCCTTGAGTTTTCTTTAAAGCACCTTCCTCAAATTTTCCTTCTCTGCCTTGTCTCCCTAGCCTCTTTCACAGCTTATTAATTTGAATTATGAACAATAAAACCTTCACAAAATGGAGAAACCCTCTGACATTAATATTTCAGTCACAAACAGCATAGAGAAGGTGGGAAATGTGATATTAGAAAGACAGAGCGCTAGAAGGAACAGGGACCACAGGAGAGAGGTTGGTAATGTCTGCATGGAATATTCATCTGACTCCAACTCATCTAATGAAGTGGGTTTTACCCATGAAAGCTCATGTTTCTGTATATTTTGGTAAGTCTGTCAGGTGCCACAGGACTACTCACTGTTTTTAAAGTTACAGACTAACATGACTACACCTCTGAGATTTTTTAGCATGGAATAGCATTTGCTGAAGACAGTTGGTTAGATTCACTGATATTCTGCCCTGCAAAAAGAAGCCTCAGTGTACAGGAAATCTGGGCCTATGGCTTTATAATCCAGCAGACACTCCGGTCAACCTTGCTTGAGGGTCCATGTACTGAGTCAGAAGTTCATTTATTACCCGGTCCCTAGACTCTCACATGCTGGGTTTGCTTCCCCTTCAATTAGGCCTTCAGCTGTTCAGTTAATTGACATCCTCTGCCAACTGCCTGTCTTCCAGTTAAGTCCCAATTAATATATACTAGTGAGTATTGGAGTGACAAGGTGCTCAGTCAGCTCCTTTTTCAGCACAGCCTGCAACATTTCATACAACGTTTTTCTGATGAATTCTGTAGGTCAAGACCATATATTTTAACCATCTCCCTTATGACACTCTATTACTGTTGAGCATTTTGAAATATCAACTTTTCATCTCCACCTTTACTATCCTGCATCCATAATCCGCTCAGAGTGTGCACGATTTGGGGCATACAAAATCAGTGCGGAAGAATTCTAATACATGAAATGCATGTCTTTAACATTTGCCATATAAATCTGTAACAATATGTATTGGAATAATAAGCATACGTGAGGAGAGAGGGTGAGGGTACATCATGGACTTCAGTTTTTATTCGAAACCATGACACATTTGCATGTGAAAAATATTAAACAAATTATATATGAATATTTAACAAAATTATAATAATAATGTTTATTAAACACTTCATTTGGGACCCATTATACATGAGTACTATTATTCTTTCTCATTCAAACTACAGTTGTGTGTCCTAATATGAATAACACAGGTCACATACTTGCCATTGCCATTTTCAGCTGCAAATGCTAAAGCTGATTTTGCCAGGTCATTGCAACATATCACACCTCCTGGGCATGCACACAATATGGTACATGGTTGTTTGCCACAGTTACATCCACGGCTCTTAGATGTACAAGATACTTCACTTGATTAACTCCAAAATATCTGGAGAAGCAAGAGTGGCAGGGTCTGGTAGAGCTTTTGGAAACAGTCGTGGCATCACCATTGTGTATATAATAATATTGCTATGGATACAGTGGTGGGGCATATGGATCCAAAGCACTTTTCTACACACAGGCCTGAAGACGTGCTCCTTTTCCATTGTTTTCTATAAAGAACTCAGTTGTTAGTAGTAAGATAATGAACTTTGATGTAGAAAAGCTTCAGAAGGGTAGCCAAGTTATTCTGTAAGTGGAAAAACTTAAAAAACAACAAATAGGCTATGTCTAGATTACAAAGATAAGTCGGAAAAAGATACACAAATTGTAAACCACAATTTGCGTATCTTTTCCAGCTTTTCTGTTAAAAGAGGCTTTTCTGAAATTTGGCGCATTGACACAGTGCCAAATTTTGGAAAAACCTGTTCTTTCGATGCATCCCTCCTTCCCCGTAGAACAAGGTTTACAGCGATGGCGAAAGAGCACATCTGCTTTTCCAATTTTTTTTTTCCAGAAAAGCAGACGCGTTCCTTGGATGCAGGATTGCTTTTCCGGGATACCTTGGGTATCTCGGAAAAGCGCTGCAGTCCAGATGTAGCCATAGCACCTTAGAGACTAACAAAACATGCTGTGTTAGTCTCTAAGGTGCTGCAAGACTATTTGTTGTTTTTTAACTTTGATGTAGTTCTGCTTCATCTTGCAACACTCACATGGAACCCTTTGTAACTGTCCAATACATGTATACATCACCTGATGATAACTTGTGTTCCTTGTCGACTCTGAAATGGTCACAAAGTCCTTTGTGATGTCACTTGCTGAGCAGTAGACTACCCAAAGATCTATGGAAACATCAATGCCTGCCCATCTGACTTCCTGTAAAACAGGCCTACTTGACACTGCTGTCTGAAGCTGATTTTTGAGCTTAGATTTAGCCTTCACAATCCACCTGTCACTTGAGTCAGTGAACACAGACACTGAACATAGAATCATAGAATACGAGAACTAGAAGGGACTCGAGAGGTCATTAAATCCAGTCCCCTGCCCTCATGACAGGACCAAGTGTCATCTAGATCATCCCTAATAGATGCCTATCTAACCTGCTGTTAAATATCTCCAATGATGGAGATTGCAAAAACCACTTTGGCAATTTATTCCAGTGTTTAACCACCCTGACAAGCAGGAAGTTTTTCCTAATGTCCAACCTATACCTCCCTTGCTGCAATTTAAGCCTATTGCTTTTTCCTCTATCATCAGAGGTCAAGGAGAACAGTTTTTCTCCCTCCTCCGTGTTACTCTTTTAGGAACTTGAAAGCTAGTATCATGTCCCCTCTCAGTCTTTTCTTTCCCAAACTAAGCAAACCCAGTTCTTTCAAAAAACAGGACTATGTAGCACTTTAAAGACTAACAAGATGGTTTATTAGGTGATGAGCTTTTGTGGGCCAGACCCACTTCCTCATCACCTAATAAACCATCTTGTTAGTCTTTAAAGTGCTACATAGTCCTGTTTTTTGTTTCAGCTAAACTAGACTAACACGGCTACATCTCTATTACTATTCCAGTTCTTTCAGTCTTCCCTCATGTTTTCTAAACCTTTAATAATTTTTGTTGCTCTTCTTTGGACCCTCTCCAATTTCTCCATATCTTTCTTGAAATGTAGTGTCCAGAACTGGACACAATACTCCAACTGAGGCCCAATTAGTGCAGAGTAGAGCGGAAGAATGATGTCTCGTGTCTTGCTCACAACACTCCTATTAATGCATCCCAGAATCATGTCTGATCCAGAAGCCAACTCATGTAACAAAATATTCTTGATGTCAGCCTCTTGTGAACTTTGCTTGTAGGCCCATCACTCTTGAATAGATACTATTAATGTTGAATACATTGGATGAACTGATCTCAGCATTCTTTGGTCACTGCCAGGATCTCCATTAGCTTTAATATTGGGACACAGAACCCTGTCTCAATTACATTCACATTCTTGCATTTGGAACATTCCAGTTATAAGTGTGTTGTGTACATTGATGGAGAATGATGTTAGTCTACCACCAGTCAATGTTTATTAGTGTCTCTGGGTGACCAGTGGATCTCAGAGTTCAATGCCCAACTCTAGGTCAGTAGTCAGCAACTTTTAATGTTTAATTGCTCACCCTTCTTTCCAGATCTTTAACAAATATGTAAAACAACATGAGATCTAATGTGCTACTCCGCAACCAGTTTTTCCCCCCCTTGAAAAAACAGCCTATATTTTGATATTTTGGAGCTGTGTATAGCTAGGCAAGGGTGAATTGACATTCTCCTGCCAGCTTTATTCACTCAGTACTTGTAAGGAGGAACTCAGCTGCTCCTAGGTTTTGGACTGCTATGCAATAAATTCAATAGGGTTTCATGGGAGTCTTCTATTAACTGCAGCAGCCACCTACCTACCTACCTACCTTTAAAAAAGATATTATCATGGTTTACAGCAAAGATTCCCAACCTTCTCCATACCAGGAGAGCCTACTCTGCGGAACCATAAAATCATAGGGCTGGAAGAGACCTCAGGAGGTCATTGAGTCCAGCTTCCTGCCCAAAGCAGGACCAATCCCAACTAAATAATCCCAGACAGAGCTTTGTCAAGCTGAGATTTAAACACCTCTAGGGATGAAAATTCCACCACCTCCTTAGGTAACCCATTCCAGTGCTTCACCACCCTCCTAGGGAAATAGTTTTTCCTAATATCCAACCTAGACCTCCCCCACTGTCATTTAAGACCATTGCTCCTTCTTCTGCCATCCGTCACTACTGAGAACAGCCTCTCTCCATCCTCTTTGGAACTTCCCTTCAGGAAGCTGAAGGCTGCTATCAAATCCCCCCTCACTCTTCTCTTCTGCAGACTAAATAAGCCCAAATCCCTCAGCCTCTCCTCATAGGTCATGTGCTCCAGCCCCCTAATCATTTTGGTTGCCCTCTGCTGGACCCTCTCAAATGCATCCACATCCTCCATCGCTTTTAGTTACATAGAAAGGGCAGAGTGCTCATAATCCTCTAACATCTGTTTGAGATCCCCCAGGTGAACAACCCCTGTTCCACACTCATGGGCCCAAACACTGCATCTTACAATAGTATTACTGCATCTTTTGAGAGTCCTGGGACCATTACTATAGAGATCTGGCATATATTTTTAATAGGGGCATCTGCCTGATCTCTGCTTTCTCTTTGATGTACATTTTATACATACACGTGTGCTGTGAATTCCTTGTGAGGTTAAAGACAAGGAATCCCAAGGCTCAGTTTGGTTTTTGCTGCACGCCGTATAGTGCATTAAAGTGAAATATCATGTAAAGTTCACTTAACTTGGAGCACTGGGAGGAAGAAGGAATGAAACAAAGAAGTAACAGTGACATTTTATATCACCTAGCAAACAGCTGAAACAAATAGAATGTGGCGTATTTTTTTGCTATCCCTCCAAGAAACAGATCAATAATAAAAATGTGCTTCATTTTTATGAATAGCTATTGCAACAAATTTATCTGGACATAAAAAAAACCCCATGCTTCACTGAGGCAGCTGGGCAGTGATACTTCTAATGGACAGCAGACCAACTTGTAAATGTAATCTGGGTCTGATCATGGAAAGGTAATTTTAGGCTCATAAACTCTAATATGAACCATACCTCTTCTTTATCTAAAATTTCTTAAGGGAGACATCAAAACTATCAATAGAAGGCAGGTGGATTAGTAGCAATTTGGAATGATATTGTTCAAAGGTAGCAAGTGGACAGCAGAGACCATAAGCATCTGGAAAGATAAAATCCAACGAGACATTGCTGAGTTCTTTTCAAAGATATTTTATGTGCTTTTCCCCTTTTGGTCTTTTCATGAAAGTCACCTGCATTACGTTTAATCCATTTATATTTCTTTTTTCATTGCAATTATGTCATTTTAAAAATGATACTGTTTTCTAGACCTTTCTAGGAGGGAAAAAAATGACCTTTCATGTGAATGAAACTGCATTGTCAAGCAAGAAACACAGGATGAGGCGCTCAAATCATAATTGGTATGAAATGTGCTAGCATAATGCTGACAATAATCCTCCTTCCTTCTTTCTTGAGATTAAGAAAGGACAATGCCATTAATGCTACTTTTATGTTCCATGTCTGCAGTTGTGTTGCTGCAGAGAGAGATTATTAAAATAGTTATTCAAGCTGACCATGAGGGCCACAAAACTGACAATTCCACAGTTTAATTTCTTGTTGCTAGTGCTTCATGACATCGGTGCACAGTACTTAACAAAAAATAGGTTCTTAATTTTTATAGAATCATGAAATACTAGAACTGGAAGGGACCTTTTAGAGGTCATCAAGTCTAGTCCTCTGCCCTTACGGCAGGACCAAGCACCATCTAGACCATCCCTGATAGATGTCTGTCTAACCTGCTCTTAAATATCTCCAGAGATGGAGATTCTGCAACCTCCCTAGGCAATTTATTCTCAGTCTTCTTTTTACACTATCAGAATTGGATCTGATGGCCTATTTGGGCCAGGATAGTCCACAGTGTTTCCAAAGAACACAATTTCACTCTCTCTTTTCAAAGTGAAAAAAGGCGGGGAGAAACAGGTGCAAATGGCAAAGTGACTGGTCTGATCGAGGCTCAGGAAGGACTCATGCCTTAGAAGTGGCCCTGGAAGAATGAAGGATCATACTTCAGAGGGGCACACAAATCAGTGAGGCTAAGGATTATAAAAGCAGCCAACTTTCCCTGGTGCAGTAGTAGATCATCATCCACCGTTGTCAATACAGACACAGCTAGTTTGAGTAACCAAAGAACTGAATGGAGGGAGTTGTTTTTCCCTTCACAAGAAGTCTGTAAAGATAAATTCTTAAAAAATAAAGTTGCAAACTACTGCACCTAAAGAACAAATAAAGTGTTAGTTTTCAGCATACAGGAGTGATGCTGAAAATATTTACAAAAGCAGAGACATGCAAAGAAAGAGAGCTAATTCCAAACAGAAACACATATAAAATGTGATATAGGAGCTGCATAGAGAAACAGTCCTTTCAAGAGGAAAATCAACCTCTGTAATTACCTACTACTTCTCTCTGCCTCATAGCTGTTAGAGGAAACTTTATTCCCCAAATTGCTTTTCTGGAGTGAAGACTAGCCCTTTAAATGAGGTGGAGTCAGGGAGCTACAGCCTTAAATTATTTTTACTCTTGTTGTCATTGTTGTTTGTTTTTATTCCTGAGGAGATGGCAGAGTATCATCTGTAGCAAGTGGAAAATTCATAGCACATGGAGGCTGTGTCTACACTGGCATGATTTTCCGGAAATGTTTTTAACGGAAAAGTTTTCTGTTAAAAGCATTTTCGGAAAAGAGCGTCTAGATTGGCACGGACGCTTTTCCGCAAAAGCACTTTTTGCGGAAAAGCGTCGTGCTAATCTAGACGCTGCTTCTAAAAAGCCCCGATCGCCATTTTCGCGATCGGGCTTTTTTATGAAAACAAATCTCAGCTGTCTACACTGGCCCTTTTGCAAAACTTTTGCGCAAAGGGACTTTTGCCCGAATGGGAGCAGCATAGTATTTCCGCAAAGCACTGATTTCTTACAGTAGGAAGTCAGTGCTTTTGCAGAAATTCAAGCGGCCAGTGTAGACAGCTGGCAAGTTTTTCCACAAAAGCAGTTGATTTTGCGGAAAAACTTGCCAGTCTAGACACAGCCGGATTCTGTGGAGTAATCACTACAAATCCAGGGGAGGGTGTCAAAGCTGCTTCCTTATTAACAAGGTAAGATCACTAGCCATTTAAATAATCTGATTAACAATTAAATTATATTACAACCATTGCAAGTACTGCAGAGATTTATCAGCAGGTTGGAGCAAGAGTGAAAGAGGAAATGCTAGGTTTATTCCAGAAGGACTATCATTTCCTTGATACTTCACGGCACTTTTTATCTCCTAGCTCTTCACCTCAGAGGAGGGCATGAGCCAGATAAACAAAGAGCACAGAGCAGCCCCACCAGAAGAGAGAACATTTTAGTTAAGGCCATTGGGACAAACCTCCTGATTGACCCTTTGAAGTCCCTGGGATTTTAAACTTCCATATTAAGCATTTAGTGTGGGGGTTTTAATTGCTTCTGAAAGACCCTGTAGTGGGTCTACAAACCCTATGCTGACATTGGGCAGGGGAGCCTGCTGTTTGCAGGCAATCAGCCCAACCACATGCACATACAGCTGCCAGCACTACAAGCAATGGAGACAGGCATTCACAGCTGTGCTCAATGCAGAAAACAAGTTCTACTATAAAGGAGAGGGTGCAATACAGGCAGAAAGGCCTGAGAGAGTAAAGGGGGCTATAGAGGTGCTATTTTTGTACAGCACTATTTAGCAATTGAAGCACATTTTTAGTCCCAGCTAAAGATCAGAGTAAAGGGGCAAACTAAGGGAGGAGGTCATAGTAGGGTCAGCAGTGAAGCCCCAAAGGACCACACCATGAGCTACTGCCACACTCAAGAAACAGAAGAGAACTCAGTTTAACAGTCTCAGAAGGCTGATGAGCTAAATCAACCCCATTGGAATGAATATATCAGAGAGTCTAGGTATTTCAGACCCATGGCTTAGACCACTGGAGGTTTTAAATCCTAGAAAAGCATACATGATTATCTTTCTAGAGATGAATAATCCCATGGAATCAATAAGATTTGTTACATACATATGAATTTGCAGGATTAAAGTGTAAATTGTCCTCTCTGCCTTTACCTTTTACAGGCTCAAATGTGAGTATTGGCAAGTTTTGTTGCTGATATGAAGTTTATCAAAACTTTTCTCTGATGTGGAGATTGTGTGGTAGACTTCCCAAAATTTCCCTAGCGTATTTGGTCTAGGTGGCTTTGAAACACCACAAGAAAGACCTTGCCTATGGTAGTTTTCTATTTTTTTCCCTTCATCTGAAAGACAGATGAGAAACCTGGGGAAAATGGCAACTGAACTTTTTCAGATCTCAAAATAGTCTAATTTGGGTTGGGTTTCAGGGCTGGAAGGTAGCTGCTGTTATCTCAGTTTTCTTCCCCATCTCCAGTGCTGGGGATAGGAAATTGGTGTGGGAAAAATGGATGAAATTACTTTTACAAGACATCCAAAAGAAAGCCACGGTGACACTCCAAGGGCCTGATTCAACACCCATTGATGGAAATCAGTAGAGTGATTTAAAGAATGAAGAGAAATTAGCAGCAACGTTGATGGCTGTAGCAATCTCTTTATAAATCATAGACTCAAAGGGGACCATTATGATAATTTAGTCAGACCTCCTGTACATTGCAGGACACAAACACACCCAGCCACTCCTGTAATAGACCCCTAAGCTCTGGCTGAGTCACTGACATGTTCAAATCATGGTTTAAAGACTTCAAGTTGCAGAGGATTCACCATTTACACTAATTTAAACCTGCAAGTGATCTGTGCCCTGTGCTGCAGAGGAAGTTGAAAAACCCCAGGGCCTCCATCAACTGTGCTTGTTCCTTTAGACCATGCTTTCAACATAAAAAAGTAAATAGAGATTAAATTATGAAAAAGGACAAAAGTGACAAATTCAAGCTAATTCTCGCTCAATATTTATGTAGCACTTTGCCTACTCAATGGGCTGTGTGAACAATGTGACAGATTTTCCCAGTGCCCATGTGAGCTAGCAAAGGAGCTGTTATTGCCTGAGAAACTGAGGCACAGAGGTGAAGTGACTCCCAAAGAGACAGTGAATCAAAGGTAGAGCCCAGAAAAGAATTTGGGAGCTTCAAAATCCTCGGCGGATCATTTCCAACATTCCATCTGAATTAGGGCAAACATGCTGCAGGCCCAAAGCAATAACTTAATCAGGTGAAGTAGCAGCTTGTCTCTGTTTGAGAGAGAGCATATATCATAGAGTCAGCAGGGTGATCTTGTTAATTTGCCAATTAGAGCTAATGTTCCCACTATCAGACAAAAGGAAGTTACAAGAACTAATGAAAAATTACTAATATATTTGCATTAATAGAAGTGCTTGCCAAACACTGGCTGTAGTTTCCCCCTCCTTCATCACTGGTGTTGCAGGGACACCTCCTAATGCAGACCCCTGTGACTATATAGAGTCCCATCAGCTTTTAGATCCATGTACTGCATATACAAACTGGTTATATAAGTGGGTTTTATGCATGCCGTGTTTTGAATTGGTCTCCTGCAACTGTGTGCTTGATTTACTTTGATTCTCTCCATTTTGTACATGTGTCTGAACAGATTTATTAATTGTTCATCCATCATTTGACAAATTAATCCCTGTCTTTGCCGGGATGGATAAATTATGTCTAATCATGGCAACATCATGTCAAATACAAGTCTGGAATATCATTGAAAACTTTAGGAAAATACAGTACTATTCTCTTAGATCTATAAAGGTCAGGGAGACAGACAGAATTGCTGGGCAGGAGGGGACGAGCGCCGTGTTCCTGGAAGGGCCGGGGCCTCAGGCAGAAGGGGCTGTGTTGGGGGCTAGCCTCCTACTCCCAGACTTTCAGCACCATCCGGAGCGCATCACTTGGAACTCCAGTGGTAATTTAAAGGGGCCGAGGTCCAGCCGCCGTTCCTGCCGCAGTAGCAGTGGTGGTGTCCACTGCTGCTTGGCACTCTCAGAGCAGGTGGGAGGATAAAGGGGCTGGGAAGTGGAGAGATGGGGTGGCTACCTGAGGAGCGAGCAGGCTGGAGAAAGGAGCTTCTGGCAGAAAGCTACTAAAGAGACACCCAGTGAGAATAGTCCAGGAAGTTATAAATTCACCTGCAGGCTGGAGAGCCTGCTAAGACCCAGGCAAAGGTAGGAAGGAGCTCCAGGCTCTGTCAAAGTCAAAGAAACCTGATCCTGCTTATCTTGCTCGAGGACTCTCAGCTGGATCCAAATGAAGTGAGTGGGCCTGGATTCCCCAACCAACTCCCTGAGGGATGTGGGAATGAAGAAAGGGGTTTTCAGATTCCTGGGCACTAGAAATAGGCTATGGGAGCCCAGAGGCTGCACTACACTTGGCCAGAGGTGGTACAGTTGCACTGCCTTACCCATGGCTTCCAATTAACCTATGGAAAAGTTACCCCTTTCTACAACATTCTGTAGGGCTTTTCTATCAAACAGCTATGAGGATGCTAACTACTGCAAGTTGGGCATGGTGGGTTCCTGGAACTCTCCGCATTCCTTTGAACTCTTCATGGATAGGAAGCCTTTATTTCATCTACTACCTATCTTAGAGTGTTATTATTTGTGTTATTGTAGTGCCTAGAGCAGAGGTGGGCAACTACTGGCCAGATCTGGTCCACCGGGGTTAGCTCCTGGCAGGTCCCCACCACCATGTCTACTTGCATGGCTGAAGGTACCAGCAATTAAAGCTCCTGCTGGCCACAGATCACCATTCCTGACCAATGGGATCTGCGGGAAGCAATGTCCTAGTCCATGCCATTTCCCACTACTCCCAGTGGCCAGAAATGATGATCCATGACCAACAGGAGCTGCGATCACTGGTACCTGTGGTCATACAGGTAAATATAGTGGTGGGGGTCCACCAGGGCTAACCTTGCTGAACTGCCACCGTCTTGTCAATCTCTGGCCTAGAGGCTCCACATTAGATTACACTCCATTGTTTAGGTACTGTAGAAACATACAGTAAAAAGCTGCCCTGAAGAATTTACCACAGAAATAGAAGAGACAGACAAAATGTGGGCAGGAAAGAGGCACAATCATGGTGAAGTGCCTTTCCCTGGGACACACAACCAGTCAGTGGCAGAGAGCACAGGGCCCTTGTCTCATCTCCCAGTCAAGTAGCCTGCTCACTAGCTCAGACTACCGCCCCTAGAAGTGCTTACTCAACACTCAAAAACTGTCCACTCCTAATCTTTTGCACGATTAAGACAGTAATCACAATTAGTCAGTCATCCCTGGTGTTACGCCATTACCTTTCTGTCTTTCCAACACCCATTTCTTTAGCCAAACAAAACTGCAGGCTTTCTTCTTAAATGGTATGTATGGAGCAACAATCACATTCCTTTGATATGCGGCATAATTTAATTAATAAGCAAATAGTCTGACTTAATTTAAATATTTAATGAAAGTATTAGTCTTAGCTCAGAGTGATTTACATTTCCATATTCATGCAGATAGCCTTCTCTCTTGTAGGTAGGCATGTAAACACCTCTACTATGTCATGTGGTCCCAATTCAGAATCAGAAGAGGCCTTACGAATGCAACTTGGATAACCAGGGACAGGGTGAAAATTCAGCACCCGCAAATTCATAGAATTGTAGAATACTAGGACTGGAAGGGACCTCGAGAGGTCATCGAGTCCAGTCCCCTGCCCTCATGACAGGACCCAGTACTGTCTAGACCATCCCTGATAGACATTTATCTAACCTACTCTTAAATATCTCCAGAGATGGAGATTCCACAACCACCCTAGGCAATTTATTCCAGTGTTTAACTACCCTGACAGTTAGGATCTTTTTCCTAATGTCCAACCTAAACCTCCCTTGCTGCAGTTTAAGCCCATTGCTTCTTGTTCTATCCTCAGAGGCCAGGAAGAACAAGTTTTCTTCCTCCTCCTTGTGACACCCTTTTAGATACCTGAAAACCACTATCATGTCCCCTCTCAATCTTCTCTTTTTCAAACTAAAAAAGCTCGGTTTTTTCAGTCTTCCTTCATAGGTCATGTTCTCTAGACCTTTAATCATTCTTGTAGCTCTTCTCTGGATCTTCTCCAGTTTCTCCACATCTTTCTTGAAATGTGGTGCCCAGAACAGGACACAATACTCCAACTGAGGCCCAATCAGCGCAGAGTAGAGCGGAAGAATGACTTCTTGTGTCTTGCTCACAACACACCTGTTAATGCATCCTAGAATCATGTTTGCTTTTGCAACATCATCACACTGTTGACTCATATTTAGTTTGTGGTCCACTATAACCCCTAGATCCCTTTCTGCCATACTCCTTCCTTCCATTGAATACACCAAGTTTGCGGAAAAACTTGCCAGCTGTCTACACTGGCCGCTTGAATTTGCGCAAGAACACTGACGATCTAATGTAAGATTGTCAGTGTTCTTGCGCAAATACTATGATGCTCCTGCTCAGGATAAGCCCTCTTGCAAATGTATTTGCGCAAGAGGGCCAGTAGACAGGAGGACTGTTTTGCAAAAAGCCCCGATGGCGAAAATGGTGATCAGGGCTTTCTTAAGAAACCACGTCTAGATTGGCACGGATGCTTTTCCGCAAAAAGTGCTTTTGCGCAAAAGCATCCGTGCCAATCTAGACGCTCTTTTCCGAAAATGCTTTTAACGGAAAAACTTTTCCGTTAAAAGCATTTGCGGAAAATCATGCCAGTCTAGACGCAGCCCAAGTGTGTAATCCTTACTCAAGGTGAACAGCATGACAGGTATTATAGCCACTTGCAATGTCTTTGGAGAACATACTGTATGAAGTTAGACTTGCATGAATTATTATGGGCCAAGATTGGAGACAATTCCATGGGGAATTTTGGTGTAGATACTCACAGTTTCTCTAGGAACTCAAAGCATCTTGGGTGATTTTTACAGTCCTGGAGATTATAAATAACTCAGGAGATAGGCTAGGATGGTTTGCATATACTGATTTAGAGCAATCACTGATAAAAGACAAGAGACAAAGACAACTTGAGATACAAAGGGTGAGTTTGGGGAGACTCTGGGGTCTTCCTTTAGATTCAGCAAACAGGACTCAGGGGGACTCCAACACTTGCTGCAAGGTTGGATTTAGGAAAACTATGTCCCCATTACACTGATGGATGAGTCCTGGCATGTTTACTAAATGTGCACGGATTTTTTTTTTTTTAATATTCTTAAGAGCACCAAATGTTCTTGCTTCTCCTTAGCTATTGAACCTTGTGGATAGTGATTGTGGGTTTGTCTATATGAGCAATCAGTTTGCAGCAAGCAGGGATTTGAACCTAACCTGCACTAGCTTACAGTTGACTAATTGTTGGTGTGCATACCACTGGAACTCATCAACAGTTCCTTAGAACGCTTTGAACTAGTCACATTTCAAAGAGAACTAGATCAGAATGCCTACAAATACTGTGGATGGATATCATCAGGGTGTACCACCGAGACAGTTAATCTATGATAAGGTAGGGTAGATAGACTTACTCCCCAGTTTTTCATTGAGGCCTGGTTTACACTGCGGAGATAAGTCTATGCAAGACATCTTATGTCAACCTAACTATGTAAGTACCTACACCAAAATGTTGCTCCCACCAATGTAACTCTGCCAACTTAATAACTCTATCTCCACAAGAGGCAGAGAGTCCATATTGGTGTAATTAACAGTGTCAGTATACCATATAAGCCACCAAATCAGAGGTTCATTTAACTGCACATCCAGGAATGTAATCTATGCCATCAAATGTCAGCAATGCCCCACTGCAATATATATTGGACAAACTGGACAGTCCCTACAGGAAAGAATTAATGGACACAAATCAGATATCCGTAAAGGGAACATAGAAAAACCTGTTGGGGAACACTTCAATTTGCCTGGGCATTCATTAACACAGTGTTTCCCAAATGGTGTTCCACAAAACCCCGGGGTTCCACAAAGTGAAAATAAGGGTTTTGCGAAAAAAATTCCATTACAATAACATTTTATGATTTTTTAAAAAAATAATTAATATTTAAGCATTTCTGAATTTTATTGAAAACTATTTTCATTTGTGTTTGCCACGATAAGCGTCCCTTTGTAATGCCAGCTTAGCCAGAGAGTGGGGATGATGATGTCACTACTCAGTGCTGCGCGCGCGGTCAATCAATGGTGCAATCGCCTGTTATATACCACTGTAAATTCTTGTATTCCCTCTCAGGGAGCGTGGATCACATGGATGACTGAATACAAATATACTAGCACTGCGTTGGACAAAGTCGAAGCTTCAGCTGTCAAACCAGTTGCTTTCAGCTCCATATATTAGACTGTTATTAGGGGTTCTGCAAAATTATTTCGAGTTTTAAAGGGTTCCGTGGCCAAATAAAATTGGGAAACACTGCATTAACAGATCTTCAAGTGGCTGTTTTGTTACAGAACAATTCCACAAGCCAAATACTCAGGGGAGGACTGGAACTACAGTTCATTCACAAGTTTGATACTCATGCTAATGGATTAAATAAAGATAACGGATGGCTGGGACATTATCAACCTACCAAACAATGAAGGTGCCAGTGATTCTTTGTCTGTATAGCCCCAAACTTTTACGGCTGCCAGGCGCCTGGGGCCGGCGCCGTGCCTGTGCCGAGTGCCCGGGGCCGGTGCCGTGCCTGCACCGCACTCCGGGGTCAGGGGCCGCACATGCGCCGCGCGCCTGGGGCCCGGGGTGCAAGAATGGCTTGGGATGGCTCTGGTCACTTGGCGGGCGCACATAAATGCCCCAGTGGGCGCCATGGCAGGGACCACTGCTGTATAGTATCTGGTGTTAATACTCTTCTTCTCTATTGCCTACTAACGGTTCTTATCTGCCTCTTTTGACTATCCAGTCTTTAGGTGTTTATAGACTATTTGTTTTTCCTGTTGTATTCCAACTTGGCTTTCCCCCTTGCTGTTTTTTATATCCACTACCTATTCTTCTCCCCCCCTCCCCCCTTCTCCCCTATTTATTTTAGTTCTGGACATCCAACACTCTGTTCATCTGAAGAAGTGGGCTGTGCCCACAAAAGCTCATGATACCATCTACATGTTTTGTTAGTCTTTAAAGTGCTACCAGACTTTGTTGTTTTTTTAAGTTTATCCACTATAAACAGTATTGTACTGTTTTTCAGAAGCCATCTCACAATCATAGAATCATAGAACACTAGAACTGGAAGGGACCTTGAGAGGTCATCGAGTCCAGTCCCCTGCCCTCATGGCAATGCCCCACACTAAGAATTGTGCCCCCTCAGCCCTTAGAGCTGTCCAGAGCGCATAGCACAGTGCTCCGGCGGTGATTTAAAGGGCCCCGGGGCCTTTTGAGTCACCAGGCTCCGGGGCAGTTGCTCCCTTTGCGCCCACCAGAGCTTTTTAATTGTATACTTAAACTGAGTGGTTAGTTAATTAATTAGCAGACTAGCTAACTAAATGATGTCAACAGAGCAGGAGTCTGCATGGAGGCCATTTAGAGGTTTCTACAAGCAATAGGAGAGAAGATATTGTTGCTGTGTTTTGCACGCTGCAGACTGCATAGGTTTTTAGCATAGCTGAGACTCAGTGAACTCAACCTAAGCTTCTGAGTTTCTTTGCACCTTGTTTTTGATGGGATTAACCTGTTTAGATTTGATTTGTTTGCCTTCTTTCTTTATGTATATGTATAACTGAAGATAATATATGTGGCTTATAATGTAGCCATGTTACATTGTAAAAAATAAATTATTATTTATTATGTTGCTTTACCATAAGAGTCAAAGTCATACTTAAGAATTAAGTTAATTCTTTTTGTTCTTTTTTAGACTGTATAGTGGACAGTTAGATTCTGTGCAACCCTTTCTGAAAATCCTCAGTGATTGAATTCTGGGGCTCCATGTGCTTATTTTTATGGGAGTTGAGGTTTGGGAGGGCAATGGAGAATGGCAATGAAGTAAACTCTAGCCTCTCCAAAGATTAGACTTGCAGGAGTCACAAAAAGAGGTCAGTCATTCAGCTGGCTTCTGAAGATTTATCAAGTTTTGGATTGATTAGCTACAATCTGAGATCTAAATAACCTTAATCAAGAGCCATATTTATTTACCAATAAATAATAATGAACCATAAATGAAAAGTATAACACAATCCTAACAGTTGACATAGAACATCATGAACTAAGGAAAACAGAGACAAAATCGGGTAGTGGTGTTTACCATGAACAGTGCCGATGGTTTCAGCTCTTGCCTACTATGTCAGTCTGATACCCCCACTGGTAAACTCAAGTATCAATTTTTATAACCCTTTGTTTACACACTATTACTTCTGTGGCCATATTTAATTCTGTTCCAGCTCTCGTGTGCTAGGTAACTACAATCAGGCTCCTGATATTTGACAGAGCTATTTGCATCAATAGAATGATCAATATTTCCAGTGTATCAATGTGGTTACCCTAACTGGCACATATTTCCAAAAAGAAACCCATATAATTTTGTTAGGATTTTATTATTTTATTCCTTGTAGTTAACTTGTTCAGGCCAAAGCTTCTACTGTTAAATCTTATAACCCTAAGACACTCACTTATACCATGTCTTCATTCTGCTTATGCTAGAAAACCATAAGACCTCAGGCAATTATCAAGCCTACCTTAACATTAATACAGGTTGGACCTCCCTGGTCTGGCACCCTCGGGACCTGATTGGTCCCGGATGAGGGATTTTGCCAGACCAGGGGAGGTCATATCTGGCCCCTCTGCTACCGGTCTCACCAGCTCTGGGCCAGCCACCAACCTCCCGGCCAGCTCCCCCCTCCTTGCACCACCAGCCCCACTGCCCTGCCAGTTTCCACCCCCTTCCCTGCTAAGCCAGGCAGCCCAATTCCAAGCACAGTGGGCTCATGGCCCCGCCAGACCATGCACTGTGCTCCCGGCTCTGCTGGGCAGGTCTGCTACCACGTGCCCAACTATGGTCCCAACAGGCAGCCCAGCTGCGGGGAGCCCAGCTGCCATCCCTCCACCAGGACAATCTGGTCCTGGCACAAGCTGCACTCATATTGCCTGTTCCCCTACTTGGCTTTCAGCTATCCTGAAATTATTCTTATTTATTTTAAAAAATTACATTATTTAAGAGTAGAATGTTCCCTCTAATTTTTCCATCCATGTGCAGAATAAATTTTGTGATGTGCACTGAGGCATCACAATTGAAATACGAGCTGCTGGCTGTGGGTGCTTGGCTAATCAGCTGGGCAGCATTTGAAACTTTCCTGGGTGGCTGCCCAAGTGTTCAGCCTACAGACAACACTGCTTTCCAGGATCAGGTCATGGGTCGACACAACCATTTGAAGTAAATGAGTATCTCCATCAGCTGTTAGCAGTATTATGCTCTTCTCTTCTGGGTGCATTCCCACTATGCCCAATACATCTGACATGGACAGTATAAATAATTGCAAACATACTCTTCCAAAGAAAATATAAATCTCTGTTTTGATGCCATGTTGATTTTATTCTAAATTAATTCTAGTTATTCCAGACTTGCTCTTCGGGATGCTTGAACAATTTATATAGTGGGGATGTCTATCCTGTATATAACTGAAACTTGTATAGAATCCTGTATATAACTGAAACCATTTCAAGCCAAAGCATGTGCAACACCCCCAGTTCCAGCACCCATGCTTAAACTGGGATACCTGAGTTTTGAGTAAGTCCAGTAGGTCCCGATCCAAGTGCTATTGAAGTCTGTGGAAAGACTCTGACTGAATTCAGTGACTTCTGGATCAGTCTGCTTGCAGAAACTCCATCAATTACATACTTAGTTAAAGCAATTATATTTAAAACAAAAGCAAAAGAAAGCCGCCTTCTGACAGCCGACAACATTGCAGCTGAAGAGATCGAATTACCTCCTGTTGTGCCTTCATGTTTCATTTAACTTGACTATTTAATTTAAATTAAAATTCTGTATTCCAGGTGGGCAACATACTATACAGTCATATTTTGCTCAGCACACTAAGTAGGCAGGGAATAACTGCATAATTATGGTCTTGATTTTTAATAACACCGGAGTCTACTGCAGAACGAGCACCCTTGCAGACTCTCCTCTGACTCCTACCAGTCCTTTACTCTTTCCAAATTCCCAACTCATGCTCATGATACTATCTACGTGTTTTTTTTAGTCTCTAAGGTGCTGCAAGACGATTCATTATTTTTTAAGTTTCATCAGAGGTATGACGTTCTGGATTAGTCTCCCAATAAGAATTGTGATGGCAAACAACTGCATTCATTTTAAGTGAGAGGTGGATGAGTCTGAGTGTGGTTGCACAACAAAGTTGCTTGTGATAATAGGGATCAGGGCTCACTTTTGGTTTATGTTTCCTATTCTTAAGCTAACGCTTCGGAGTTGCAGCTGGCCAACCCACAGGGATCAAGAAGAGGTTTCCTGACCCAGTGTATTCTGGGAATGTTATTTTTTTAGCTCCTGCCTCTGAAGCATTGGAAGTGGCCATGACTGGAGATAGGATATTGAACATGGGGGCACAGAGCATTCTCCCTCTCTCTCTCAGCTGGTTGGTTCATGTTCAGGATCTAACTCAGTGGCTCTCAAATGTTTGTACTGGTGACTCCTTTCACATAGCGAGCCTCTGAGTGCTGCCACCTTATAAAGAAAAATAACTTTTTATATATTTAGCCAGCTTATAAATGCTAGAGGCAAGGTGGAGAGGAGGCTGACAGCTTAAGCTGTCCCCCAAGCAACACCACAACCCTCTCTGGGTTCCTAGCCCTCAGTCTGAGAATCCCTGGTCTAACTGATTGTCATGGGATGGCTGGGAAGGAATTTACTCACAGGTCAGACTGACAGTAACCTTGGATTGGTTTCTTTATCTTCCTGTACACAGGCTGGATGCAAATCACTTGCCAGGATTATCTGGAGATCTCTCACATAATCATTTTCCTGCTATTGTGGGCAGTGCCGGACCGAGCCATACTTGCATCCCGGGCAGTGGGCGTGCGGTGCATGTGTGGCCCTTCCCCGGGCGCGCAGCGCCCCTTACCGCTTCAATCAGGCACCCCCTATAGGTTGGCACCCCGGGCAGCTGCCCGGCTAGACACCCCCTTAATCTGGCCCTGATTGTGAGCCTCAGGGTCTGGTGCTCCTCAGTTCTTCCTGTTCACTACCTTTTTGCCACATAGTAATCTAGCCTTCAGTGGGCTGTAATACTGGGTCAAATTTCATGAGTTGTATTTAGTGTGTCAGTGCTGGAGGACTGGAGTGAGGGAACTATGCTATAAAGGATGTCAGACTGATGATCTGTTCCCTATGTTCCCTCCTTAAATTCTATGTACAATAAATTTGTAATTATTTTCAATCGTTGTATGATGATAGTGCATTAGCCGACATGTGAGGGGGCCCTTTGCGCTAGTTGCTGTACACACACAATAAGTTACAAAGCGTCACATTAAATGTTATTTTTTTTCAATAAAGGTTATTAATCTAAGTGAAGTGTATCAGAACAGGATAGCCCAACCCTTTAATTAATAGTTGAGCCTTCAAGTTGTTCCCACTGTGTTCTGTGTTTTTAGAAGTGGACCAGAAACTAGCCACAGCAAAGTGCATCCTAGCTAGGCCAAGGGTGGGCAATAATTTTTGCAGGGGGGTCACTTAATGAATTTTGATACGCGGTCATGAACCGGCTGCACTCCCTTCCCTCAGAAGGGGCGGGGCCTGAGGTGGAAGGGTCGGGTGAGGACTAGCCTCCTCCCAGAGTTGCCTGGGGCTGGAGGCTTTGAATTAAAAACAGACCAATGCTCTCGTAGCTCCCGGCCCTGCCGCTACTACGTTGCCTGGCAGCCGCCTGGGGTTGCTATGGCTATAGGGCTCACAGTCCAGGCTCTGCCAGGGTATTACTGTGACTGGGAGCTGCGAGCCATTTAAGTAGGATGCTGCCTGAGCCACCTCCTGAAAATTCAGTGGCATGGGCAGCAGGATATAAATAGAAAGCAGCCAGATGCAGTCCATGGGATAGATCAAAGGGTTAAGTGGGCTGGATCCAGGCCCTGGGTTGCATCTTGCCCAGCCCTGAGGTAGGCCATGTGTGTTTATATATTTTTAGAAAATGTGGTTATTTGGGACCCATCTATACCTATGTCATTACTTCACATTATATTTGTGGTTCAAAGAGCAAAAGACACAATTCTGATTGCTCTCTCTTTGTCTCTCATATTTCTTCCTGTTTATCAGTCTCCAAGTCAGCACGCTTCGAACAGAGCCAGAGCTGTGCTGGCATTTTAACTCAAATGCCAAGTGATTTTATTCTTACCCTGAGCAAAGAGTTTCATGTTTAACTTTGTATTGAACTTTTCCATTAATTTAATATTCAAGTAAAATCTGTAGGAATAATTACAGGATGATTATTTAACTCTAATTGTGCTAATTCACGTAGACTTGTGCATGTGGTAAAACAGAAAACAGTCACCTCTGATTAATATGTATTACACTATTATAAACATGGGCAAGCCATTTTTTATACATAATATTGATACAAATACATTTTTATGAAATCAAATCACGTTTTCATGGATGTTTACTTTAATTCAATAATCATTTATTGGAACACTGAAACAGTAAATTTAACTATGATAATTATTGGATTTATTAAACTGTTGAAATATGTTTGGCATTAAAGGACTATTACCAAGTGTCAGGTTTTCCTGTTCTTGGTTCAAAATTATCTCCCATCTGATCTTGGGCAAGATATGTGTTTTCAGTGCCTCAACTCAGTCAGCTGTAGAAAAATTGATTCTGATATTAATAAAGTTATTTTGTTTATTTGTTATTTTTTCCCATTGAGTGATCATGTCACAAGGATTGCTTATAGTCACATTTTAATTCTGAGTTTTGCAAAATTGGATCTTTTTATTGAAATCTTTGACCATGATAGCATGGAAGTACACCAGAATCTCAGCTTTAAAACATTTTTTCAAAATTATTATGGAAAAAAATCTAAATTATTGTGGAGGAAATACTTGAAAATTTGAACTTAAAATCCTATAAAGCAAATAAAAACAACTAGTAATGTTAAATCTCATGTTTTTTAGCCACTCCCTTGATTTTTTGAAGTCTAGGCCATGGAATTTGAATCTTTATAAAGTGCATTGAAATCTATGTATGGAACACACTATGCACCTCCATATTGATGCCTAAATAAGGATTCAATAACCCAGATTTGAAGATTTTGGCATAAATGTATTGGATGTTCAAAATTCTAGCTGTGTCTGATAGGTGGAGTTGAGAGTATTTTAGTTGTTCTCTGATTGGGTGACTGTAGATCTTAGAATCAAATTTCCACTCTGAATGTTCAACTCATGTTTCAAATTCAAAATTCACTTCCCACGAGTATTTTCTAATATTTGCTGAAAACTGGCTGTCTTAATGAATATTTCTTGTTTATGAAATATCACTTCGGGATCACCAGTGTCGTCAGTCAAGCGGAGTCATCCCAATGGGTTCCAGACAGGTCTTCTGCTCTGTCGATGATAAACTTTCAGCTGCATGTGTGTTTGCTCCCCTCTCTAGTGCGTTAATCATGCACAATTAGTCAACACGACGGACTCTGAGAGAGCCCCCAGACACCACAAATCAGATAAGGATCAAAAGCACCTGGCTAGGTTTATTGCCAAGTGAAGTACAATAATAGTTGTTAGTGAACAGACTTGCCACTGTACCACTATGCATATGTACGCTGTGACAGTGGACTAACACCTAAACAATATTATGGATTCAGCATTGCCCTCCACAGCCAGCCAACGACCAGCCTTTGGGGTGGACTTTTGTACACAGGTACAAACAAGTTACACCTCACTCCTGACATATCAGGTTGCCACGCTCTATTGCTTAGTTACTGCCCCTTACCTCACACAAGGGGGATTCAATTACTATCCATTGTACTGTCAATTTAGACCCAGTCCTGAACCTGGGTCAGTATGTATGTTATTTGTGGGATATGTGTTGGCACCAAGATGTTTCTTAATGAGGTATTCTATTCTGACCCCTCTGGAATGTGCTCATGGCCTGTACCTAGTACCTCTGAGCGTTTCTGTAATATCAGCCCTGTTCTCTCCAACTCTGTGAGCAGGGCTTGCCTCTTGCTCACAGCTTCACTCTGCTTTATATTAGCAAAGTTTTGACTATTGCTGTCTAGGCCTCAGACCTTGTACCTGGCCTGTGATATGTGGACTTATGTTTCAGGCCTTCATTTTACCACATGTATTAGCTACAAACAGTGAACTACCTTGTCTCAAGAATACATGGATTCATGGGGGTGAGGGAGTGTGGCATGATCTAGTGGAATGAAATATAGGACTAGGCACTCCACTGAAAGTAAAATTTTGCATAAACTATATGCACATAAACATTTATACCATTGACATGCTTGATATAATGTTTCATGGTGTGGACCGTCTTAAGTTTAAATTACTTATAACATTCAGACCTACAGTTCTGTCCTTATCAGCACGGAGGCAATTCTTATTGACTTAAGAGATATATGTAGGGATAGAAATGGGCTTTACTGCAGAGGAGGAATTTTTTTCACCTATTAACTTAAAATAAATGCTCAGCTAAAGAGGAAGAGACTGTACAAACCAATCAGATAACAGAGTTTGTCTGGAACTGTAATTCTCCCCACCCCCCAAGGCCATTTATGACAAGGTAAGTGGGAAACACATTTTCTTGGTTACTTATTAGCCAGCCATGCTCACTCAAAAATAAATAATGAAGTATCCCAGTTGCTTGATCACCGTATATTTATTATGTTCAATGCCTATATTGATATAATCAAGAAATAATAAAAGTTAATTATGAATTCGTCATCGTCGTAGGCATACTTCGATCCCGAGAGATCATGGGTTTGCACCCCTGTTGGACTGATTCGAGCAGCGTCTTCTGTGGCTGTGCAATCCAATCCAGGAATGGCAGTCCTTTCCGCACTGTGAGCAGCAGTAGGCAGATGTCACTCTGGTATCACGGGCACGGATTTTCCTGAGGGCTCTCTTGTCTTCCGCTTCCTTCACCAAGGTAGTTTCATACATAGCAAGAGCTTCCTTCACTCCCTGTTTCCAGGCATACTTGTCTAAGGTGAGCGAATGCCAGGTGTTCGCACTGATAGAGAGAGCTCTGAGGTCACGCTTGCACGCGTCCTTGTAGCACAATTTAGGTCGCCCTTTCAGCCTCTTTCCAGATGCCAGTTCGCCAAAGAGAAGGTCCTTCGGTATTCGGCCAGCCAACATGCGTGAGACATGGCCAAGCCAGCGCATACGCCTCTGTTTGAGAAGGGTGAACATGGAGATGGTGCCCGCCCTCTCAAGCACTGCGCTATTGGGGATCTTGTCCTGCCACGAGATACCGAGTATACGCCTAAGGCAGCGCATGTGGAATGTGTTGAGTCGCTGCTCTTGTTTTGAGCGCAAAGTCCATGTTTCACTGGCGTACAACAGTGTGCTCAAAACACCGGCTGTGTAGACCTGCACCTTGGTGTGTACAGTGAGCTTATTATTAGCCCATACTCTCTTCGTCAGCCTGGAGAACGCTGTAGTGGCTTTTCCAATGCGCTTGTTAATCTCGCTATCAAATGACAAGTTGTCCGAGATCGTAGAGCCTAGGTACACGAACTCATGGACGACTTCCAGTTTGTAGTCTAACACACTGATAGATGGCTCGTTAGCCACGCTTTGGCCCATCGCCTGGGTCTTCTTTAAGCTGATTGTGAGGCCGAATTCCACACATGCGTCCGCAAAGCGAGTTATGAGTGACTGCACTTCCTGCTGAGTGTGAGCAGCAATAGCTGCATCGTCAGCAAAAAGGAACTCCCTTAGACGCTTCGTAAGCACCCTGGTCTTTGCTCTAAGCCTCGACAGTTTGAAGAGGTTGCCATCCATTCTCGTGCGGAGAAAGATGCCCTCTGTAGCAGTTCCAAAGGCATATTTGAGCAAAACTGCAAAGAAGATGCCGAACAGTGTTGGAGCCAGCATGCACCCCTGCTTCACTCTGCTGAGAATCTCGAAGGGTTCGGATGTGGATCCGTCACATACGATGGTCCCCCTCATGCCATCATGGAAGGCCCTAATAATGCTGAGTAGAGTTGGAGGACAGCCGATCTTAGCCAGAATCGTGAACAGACCTTTTCTACTGATAAGGTCGAATGCCTTGGTCAGATCGATGAAAGCAATATACAGAGGTTTGTTCTGCTCCCTGCACTTTTCTTGCACTTGTCTAACAGAGAAAACCATGTCTTTGGTGGACCGTTCAGCTCTGAACCCACACTGAGACTCAGGGTAGACTCTCTCTGCGAGAACATGGAGCCTCTTCAGGACAACACGTGCAAATAGCTTCCCCACGGTGCTGAGAAGGGAGATGCCGCGATAGTTGTTGCAATCACTTTTGTCACCCTTGTTCTTGTAGACAGTAACAATGTTAGCATCCCTCATATCTTGCGGTACGCTGCCTTCTCTCCAGCATTGGCAGAGTATTCCATGCAGCTCTGAGACCAGGGTATCGTTAGCACGTTTAAGGATTTCTGAGGGAATACCATCTTTCCCTGGGGCTTTTCCAGAAGAGAGTGCTTTTAGCGCGTCACTAAGTTCTTCCATGGTGGACACAGCATCAAGTTCAGTCATGGTGGGCAGAGGTTCGATAGCATTCAGGGCTCTCTCTGTAACTACGGTCTCTCTGGCGTACAGCTGTGAATAGTATTCCACCCAGCATTCCATCTGCTTGGTTCTGTCCTTCAAAACCTCGCCTGTGGCCGACTTAAGTGGGGCAGTCTTCCTTTGTGATGGACCAATGGCCTGCTTGATCCCATCGTACATTCCTCGCATGTTACCAGTGTCCGCAGCCTGCTGAATCTTGGAGCAGAGTTGGAGCCAGTAATCGTCCTCATATTTTTCTGCATTCTTTTATCAGATCCTATTGGATCTCCTTCTGTGATATTCTGAGCAACAGAATATCAGATAGCCATGCTCCAGATTAAAGTATGTCTGAGAGCTTTCCAGGACAGCTCTTCCATGATTTAGGTACACCACTTCCTTGTGTTTACATTTATAGGTATTTTTACATATTACTCATTGACTGTATTATTTGGTAAATATTTTTATCCAATATTCTACCAGCTATACCACTCAGCAGTCATAATCTGCTCTTAAAGAAAATAATTTATATCCAGACTAACCCCACTAACTTAAAATGAACCCTCTTAGACTTGCACCAGTGACCTTTAGAGCAGAATGTGGCCGATAAATCTTCAATATGGCTTTAAACTAATTTTAAATTCTGTAGTGGCTAAATGTGCTTCATTCTGACCCAGAGTTGTACAACAAACTATACAGATTACTTTCCTGACCAATTTAATCAACTTCTCTCTCCCCAGGGGCAGCCACCACCAGCTTCCCGAGGGACGGAGCTGGCTCCCTTGAACACAGTGGTTGTCGGCCACTTGTTTATGAAATCGGCCATCAATACATCCACATTACACCAACTCTGTATCCTTCTGCAGTGTGCAGCATGTCTACTTTATATGGGTATCTTACTGTCATTGCTCAGCCATTATGTGACTCTCAGATGCCCAGTTACGTTCTCATTTACTTCACTTCAGTTCCTTTGACAATGTTTAAAAAGGAACTTTAGACATCTCTTATTGAGGTTGATAATATGACAAATGGAGTTCTGATCCTCTTCACAGCACAGGCTGTTCCAGACTCTCAGCACCGTTTTGCACAGTTCGTTATCGTATTCTTCTAAGGGAATGCAGAAAAATATCCCTTTATCAAAGTTCCATATGTCTGAAGACTTCACGGTCAACCATATATTTTCAGGACTCTGCATTAGGTTCTCTCTTTACTTCTTTTTCTTGGTGACAGTTCTGAAAGATTGATATTAATCCTACCAGTCTCATGACGGCATGTAATTGCATCTATATATGTACATATATACATATTCATCCTGGAGCAGCTGTCGAGCTAACATATTTGATATCACTCCAGTTAAATCATGACACTTGAATAACTGTTCGTCACTCAGTCCAGGGAAGACACTAATTCAATGTCCCACATCTGACTTCATATCACTTGGTTTTCCCCATCTAATTGGAAGAGTTCTTAGAGTGACTCCTGCTTCAATTCAGCACGGTCCTGGAACTAATCAAAATGTAGAACCTTATGTGGAAGCAATAAATGAAAACGTTTTCACGTCTTAGTTATTTAGAAATGGTTCCCTCCTCTTATTGATAAATAACAAAAATAAATGGCACTGATTTGTTTCAAAAGATAGAAAGCATCTGTCGATAGAAACGAAAGATCAGGTGGATTTGCCAATAAGAAGAAGATTGGGACAAGGTGAGAAAAGGAAATGGGTGATTCAAAAGACTAGGGAGATGGATATACTAACTTGGGGGACTGGGATGGAAGGGTATAAGAACATTGGTGAATGGGAGGACTGAGAAAACTGCAAGAGCAGGTCTGGCGGCTGGCTGATGAGGAAATAGTCTTGCAAACTTTATTATACTGTCAGTTCCCGACTCCCTCATTTTGTCCAGCTGTAGTCTCTTTCATCTTTGAGTTGGTTGATTCACAACCATTGGGGACAGAAGCAATTACACAGGGAGTAGAAGAACTGTTACGTAAATGCACCACTTGGTGTTCCAATGCTCGTATTAATTTATGGCCCTTTCTCCCCTACAGTGTGAAAACAAGCCTCTGGTTTACATGGAAGTGAATATAAAATACTGCATCTACCCGTCTGGGCCTGTAGATCTGTTATTAGCTTAACAAGAGTAGCAATCTTCTGAGAAAAAAGAAGAGACAAAATCTATTCCATCCCCCTCTATATATAAATTTATTTAATCACTGGTGTATATATTTATTTAATTAGGGAAGTGCCTGATGCCCTCTGAGGGTGGGGGGGAGGGAGGATAGAGGGTTGTAAAAATGAGCCTCCCTCCCCCGTTTATTAAAAATATATTTTACATGACATTGTCTTACCACAGTAACAGGATACTTAACACACACATGCTATAATTATTCGAACTTTTAATTAGCAAAGAATACTGCAATTAGTGTTTCTGTACATTCCAAAGATCATTAATGTATTACCCCTGAACTTCCCTTGCTTCAGTGGTTTTTAATTAAATACACATCAAATTCAAGATTCTTCTTTTAACTTTTAAAGTTTTCCATTATCTAGATTAATATTATGACCTAGCTGATGTCTGTGTTTTCTTTCCTCCACATCACGGTCCCTATTCTGAAACTGCAGATCTTTTATCTTTTCCCTTGATCAGTTTAGTGTGATAAGAAATTAGCAGTAGGGATATATTACCGACCACCTGACCAGGACAGGGATACTGACATTGAAATGCTGAGGGAGATTAGAGAGGCTACCAAAACAAAGAACTCTATAATAATGGGGGATTTTAATTACCCCCATATTGACTGGATACATGTCACCTCAGGAAGAGAAGCGGAGATAAAATTTCTCAATGGCTTAAATGACTGCTTCTTGGAGCAGCTGGTGCAGGAACCCACAAGGAGAGGCAATTCTCGATTTAGTCCTGAGTGGAGCACAGGATCAGGTCCAGGAAATAACCGTTACAGGACCGCTTGGGAATAGTGACCATAATATAATAACATTCAACATTCTGTGGTGGGAAGAACACCTCAGCAGACCAGCACCCTGGCATTTAATTTCAAAAGGAATTACACAAAAATGAGGAGGTTAGTTAAACAGAAATTAAAAGGCACAGTGACTAGAGCCAAATCCTGCAAGCTGCATGGAAACTTTTAAAGACACCATAATAGAGGCCCAACTTAAATGTATACCCCAAATTAAAAAACATAGCAAGAGACCTAAAAGAGTCACCGTGGCTTAACCACCATGTAAAAGAAGCAGTGAGGACAAAAGGTATCTTTTAAGAAGTGGAAGTCCAATCCTAGTGAGATAAATAGAAAGGAACATAAACACTGTCAAATCAAGTGTAAAAATGTAATAAGAAAAGCAAAAAAATATTTTGAGGAACAGCTAGCCAAAAACTCAAAAGAAATAACAAAATGTTTTTAAGTACATTAGAAGCAGGAAGCCTGCTAAAAACCTGTGGGTCCCCTAGACGATCGAACTATAAAAGGCGCAATCAAGGCGATAAAGCCATTGCGGAGAAACTAAATGATTTCTTTGCTTCAGTCTTCACGGCTGAGGACGTTGGGAGATTCCCAAATCTGCACCGTCCTTTGTGGGTAATGAATCTGAGGAACTGTCCCGGATTGAAGTGTCATTAGAGGAGGTTTTGGAACAAATAGAAAAACTTAATGTTAACAAATCTCCGGGACCGGATGGCATTCATCCAAGGGTTCTAAAAGAACTCAAATGGGAAATTGCTGAACTATTATCTGTGGTTTTGTAACCTATCCCTTAAATCGGCTTCCGTACCTAATGACTGGAAGGTAGCCAACGTGACACCAATATTTAAAAAGGGCTCTAGAGGCGATCCGGCAATTACAGACCGGTAAGTCTAACTTCAGTACCTGGCAAATTAGTCGAAACAATAGTAAAGAATAAAATTGTGAAGCATGTAGAAGAACATAATTTGTTGGACAAAAGTCAACATGGTTTCTGTAAAGGAAATCCTGTCTTACTAATCTATTAGAGTTCTTTGAAGGGTTAACAAACATGCGGACAAGGGGATCCAGTAGATATAGTATACTTAGATTTCCAGAAAGCCTTTGACAAGGTCCCTCACCAAAGGCTCTTGTGTAAATTACATGGCCATGGGATAAGAGGAAGGTCCTTTCTTGGATTGAGAACTGGTTAAAAGACAGGAAACAAAGGGTAGGAATAAATGGTAAATTTTCAGAATGGAGAGAGGGTAACTAGTGGTGTCCCCAAGGGTCAGTCCTAGGACCAATCCTGTTCAACTTATTCATAAATGATCTGGAGAAAGGGTAAGCAGTGAGGTGGTAAAGTTTGCGGATGATACCAAACTGTTTAGGATAGTCAAGACAGAAGCAGACTGTAAGGGACTCCAAGAAGATCTCACCAAACTGAGTGATTGGGCAACAAAATGGCAAATGAAATTTAATGTGGATAAGTGTAAAGTAATGCACATCGGGAAAAATAACCCCAACTATCGTACAGTATGATGGGGGCTAATTTAGCTATGACAAATCAGGAAAGAGATCTTGGAGTTATCGTGGACAGTTCTCTGAAAACTTCCACACAGTGTGCAGCGGTCAAAAAGGCAAATAGGATGCTAGGTATTATTAAGAAAGGGATAGAAAATAAGACCCAGAATATCTTACTGCCCCTGTATAAAACTATGGTACGCCCACATCTTGAATACTGTATACAGATGTGGTCTCCTCACCTCAAAAGATATTTTGGCCTTGGAAAGGGTTCAGAAAGGCAACTAAAATGATTAGGGGTTTGGAACGGGTCCCATATGAGGAGGTTAAAGCGACTGGGACTTTTCAGTTTAGAAAAGAGGAGACTGAGGGGATATGATAGAGGTGTATAAAATCATGAGTGGTGTGGAGAGGGCCGATAAAGAAAAGTTATTTATTAGTTCCCTAAATAGAAGAACTAGAGGACACCAAATGAAATGAATGGGTAGCAGGTTTAAAACTAATAAAAGAAAGTTCTTCTTCACACAGCATGTAGTCAGCATGTGGAACTCCTTGTCAGAGGAGGCTGTGAAGGCTAGGAATATAACAGAGTTTAAAGAGAAGCTAGATAATTTCGTGGAGGTTAGGTCCATAAAAGGCTATTAGCCAGGGGATAAAATGGTGTCCTTGGCCTCTGTTTGACAGAGGCTGGAGAGATGGCAGGAGACAAATCGCTTGATCATTGTCTTCGGTCCATCCCCTCTGGGGCACCTGGTGCTGGCCACTGTCGGCAGACAGGATACTGGGCTAGATGGGCCTTTGGTCTGACCCGGTACGGCCGTTCTTATGTTCTTATGTTCTTATGATATTTTTGCCCAGACATATATTACGATTTGGCAAAACTTAAATTTAAATTTATTCTTAAAGCACAGTTGTTTATGACTTTTACTAGCTCAGCACTGTAGTTCAGTCCTGCAGTTATTTTTGTGTTTTAATTATGCTTTTAACTTTGCCAAATAAACAGAAAACACAAAAACCTTTGCAATGAAAAGAGTGAAATCTGTTCCATAAAATAAGTTTATTATTAATGCTAAAATGAATCCATCAATGCTAAAAAAAAACCCCTTATACTATTGTTTATACAAATAATGTTCAGTGTGACACATATTATATATTTCAAACCAAAATGTACATATTTACCTTTGAAACTTGCTTCTTGGCTACACAGTTCTTATATTTTTATATGAACATTGAATATACTATGATGCAATATTCTATATCATGAAAATATGCTTATCTAGACTATGCGGAACAGTCAAAAGAGGATATGCAAATTCCGCAGAGCTTTCGAAAGTGAAAGTAGTTTAGACGCGGCTTTTTCGGTGAACTCCCCCCTTTATCGAAAAGCCGCTCTTCCTCAAAAAATGAGGTTTACGTGGCTTTTCGACAAAGGGAGGGGTTTGCCAAAAAAGCTGCGTCTAAACTACTTTCATTTTTGAAAGCTCTGCTTTCGAAAGTGTGATCGGAAGAAGATATTCAAATTCCCGAGGAATTTGCATATCCTCTTTCAATTGTTCCATGTAGTCTAGATAAGCCCTGAGTGGTTGTTTTCAGAGAACTACCCACAATGACTACAAGATCTCTCTCTTCAGTAGTAACAGCTAATTTAGTCCCCATCATTTTATACATATAGCTGGGAATATGTTTTCCAATATGCGTTACTTTGCATTTGTCCACATTAAAATTGATCCACCATTTTGTTGCCCAGTCACCTAGATTTGTGTGATCTTGTTGAAGCTCTTCACAGTCTGTTTTAGACTTAACTATCTTGAGCAGTTTACCATTAGGTTATAATTTACTAGATATGATTATTCCATTTGCATGCATGTATCATTTTGTAGATTAAGTAGGGAATATTGATCTGGGTATCTGTACCTTTGTATTTTCTCCTTGGGATTGTACCCACTGCTGACACTTCAGGTACAACAATGAAGGAGGCCACAGTGCTTGTTACCCATCAGCAAGAGTCTATGAGCTATGAAAGAGCCTAACCTTCCTGGGAATGTGTGGTTCAGCCTATATGGGTCAGTCCATGAAGAATGGCTGCAAGAGCCCTACATGTGATCATCTCACCTGATACTGGAACCTATCTTGAATTCTGTCATTTTCCTTAAGAAACTGGGACAGAGTCAAACTATGAAACAAAGGACTCCTGCCTTATGCAAATCTAATTTAAGTGTGGGGAGTGAGGTAATCCAGGTTGTCAGTTCCCCCCAGCTACCTCCCTCAAGATGACTGATAGAAACAAGTAAGATTGAACTGGGGAAAGGGACAGGGCCCAGCCTGGAAGAGCATCTGTCCTGTGAAGATTATTAGAAGCACATTTAGGGGGAGGTCTTTCAAGAAACTAGTTACATGTATGTGTTAAGCTTAGCTTGTATGTTTGTTTATTTTGATCAGTTACCTATTTTGTTTTGTCTACTACCTCTTAAGACCACTGAAATGCTCTTTTGACACACACACACACACACACACCCTCATTGGTGGGCCTGGATATAGGCACCTTATGAAAGAACCATAAATTAAACCTGTATCTCTTGAATCCTGCTTTAATACCTTAATCATCAGATACCTTTCCTCTCCACTGACTTCATGGAATTACTTCTCAGCTGAATTTCCCCCTTCTTCATCTGTCTCTACCTCATGCAAAGTTGTACTGGAGAGCATCTGTCACTTAAAAGCACTATTTATTTTCAGCTAATACAAGAAGACACTCAAATCACTATTATAATACAAATCCCTTTGACCATATCAGCAATTTCCATCATGTCATACAAGTCTTATGAAGTATGACTATTCATTTCCACCCTACTTCATTGAAGCATTTTATCACGTTAATTATTATTGTGACTATTTTAATATCTGAAGACATTTTATTACTGGCACTGAAAGGTCCTCTTAAGATTGCTTTCTTCGGCGATTAACTCATAGTCCTATCAAAGGCCCCTTGGAGGCATCCCCATTAAGGACAGTATCAAAAAGGCTCTGTTAATCAGTCAGGTCTTACTAAAAAATACAAATTAGTAAATGAAACCTAACCCTTCAGCAATCCCTCTGGAGTGAATATCTTAGAGATAGAATATCAATATCCCATTTCTCATGACATAAACAAATACTTTAAAATCAGAGGGTCAAACATGTTGGTCTTACCTGAGGTAAAATGTCCAGTGAAATAGGTTTGCCTGAGCAAGGATTGAATGATTTGACCCAATCATAGAGTATGGCAGCGTTCTCAAATGTGTCCTTGTGGTAGAGAGAGGTGGGGTAGGACAAAAGGATAGGCAGAGGTTCACAGATAGACCTCTCAATTGTTTTCTGAATTTTGTCTTATATATTTTTTAATATATATAAAATATATAGCATCCAGGAACCCAGCCCTGCAATCAAACACGATGCCAACTCTGCCCACATATCTATACTAGCGAATTCGTCACTGGAGCCAACAACATAAGCTACCAAATCAAAAGGTCATTTGACTGCACATCCAGTAATTTGATCTTTGCCATCAAATGCCAGCAATGCCCCACTGCTATATATATTGGACAAACTGGACAGTCTCTGTGGGAAAGAATCAATGGACACAAATCAGATGTATGTAAAGGAAATATACAGAAACCTATTGGGGAACACTTTAATCTTCCTAACCACTGTTTAAAAGATCTTCAAGTGTCTGTCTTGTCACAAACTAATTCTGCTAGCCAGATACACAGAGAAGCATTGGAATTAGAGTTCATCCACAAATTCAATTCTCATGCTAATGGGCTCAATCCTGATGAAGGATGGTTGGGACACTATCTACCTAATAGTCAATTATCAGAGGGGTAGCCGTGTTAGTCTGCATCTGATGAAGTGGGTCTTTGCCCACCAAAGCTTATGCTCCAACACTTCTGTTAGTCTATAAGGTGCCACAGGACTCCTCACCGCTAATAGTCAATGATGGTGCAAACAGCTCTTTGTGTAGATTCCTATGTCAGGAAGGATACTATCAATTGACTTTGATTCTTATCTGTTTCATTTTAACTACCCAATCTTCAGATACTTACTGATTCCCTCTACCCTCTGCTCCCTGTCTCCCACCCCCTTCCTTCTTTTTTTTCCTTTCACCCCTGCCCCCCCCTTTTCTCCTAATTATTTTGGGTCTGCACATCCTAAACTCAAAAATCTGGTCATCTGAAGAAGTGGGCTGTGCCCACGAAAGCTCATGATACCATCTATGTGTTTTGTTAGTCTATAAAGTGCTACCAGACCATTTGGTTTTTTTGTTATATTTTTTTAAAGTTAGTCTTATACTTAGTTGCATGCTCTTTTGGGTGCAGGGACTATCTTTCATTCTGGTTTTGTTCAGCACCTAACACAATGAGTTTCTGTTCATGACTGGTATTCCCAGGAGCTATCTCAAATGATTTCTTTTTTCTTTTCTTTTCTTTTCTTTTCTTTTCTTTATGTAGGTCTGGTTATTGAGAGGTCATCTAGTCCATCTCCTTACTCTAAGGCAGGAATAAGTAAGTAGGATTAGATGATACTGGCTAGGTGTTTGTCTAGCCAGTTCTTAAAAGCCTCCAAAAACAAGAATTTCACAACCTTCCCGCCTCCTCTCCCCAATCACCCAGGTGGTAACCTGTTCCGGTGCTTAGCTACACTTATAATTGGAAGAATATATTTAATATCCTCCCTTGCTGCAAACTAAGTTCATTACTTCTTGATCTACTGTTACTGGATTTAAAGAACAATTTATCACTTACCTCTTTATAAAAATCCTTTGCATATTTGCAGGCTGATTATAACATTACCCATCAGCCGTTTCTTCTCAAGACTAAACATACCTAGGTCTTTCAATCTTTCGTCATACCTTTTCTCAGACTTACATCATGTTTGTTGCTCTTGTTTACACTGTCTTCAATTTGTGTCCACACCTTTTTAGGCCATGTCTACACTAGGAAATTATTTCAAATTTACTAAATTTGTCTTCTGGACTCCCGATTTAACGAATTTGAACTTGCGAGTCATCACTATGTGGAAGCATGAAAATTAGTCTGAGGCAGGCTCCTTTTAATGAGGATGCGCTACCTCGGACTCAGAGCCCCAGGAAACACTCTTGGGAGCTGTGGGAGGCCTCCCAGAGGCCAATTAGTTTGAATTAGCAGCACCAGAGCATCCACACTAACGTTATTTTGGACTTACAATTTTGGGAATAGTGTTATTTCTCATGAAAAGCAGGACTATGGAGTTCGAATTCCACAGCCCTTTATTTTGGAATAACAGGCTTGGTATTGTGGATGCACTGCTTACAAATTTGACCGGGGCCGGGGAAGGGAAGGGAAGGGTAAGTATTTCGGACTAAGGTCCTAGTGTAGACCAGGCCTTAAGGTGTGGTGCCCAAAACTGGGCACAGTTTTCCAGGTGAAGTGTAACCAATGCCAAACAGAGCTGAAAAATAACCTCCTGTGTTAAGCTCTTACCTCCTGTTAACGGTGTTATAAAAAAAATAACTTTGCAAATGTGCAACATGTATAACAGATGCAACATCCACCTGAGTATGCAGAGAGACTGAAATTGTGGCATGGAAGTGGTAGCTGCCCTGCTCCTTTCAAAAGGTGCTGTCTCAGATACCGGTACTGATACAATGTCAATGTTGTTAACGATTTTGCTGTTAATGATTTTGTCATTTTTTGAAGATCTACATCACCATGTTCGAAAGGATACTGTGCTCCCCACTGGGTGTGTGTAGGAGTAGGTAGCAGAAGATGTGTGGACGATGTCTAAAGTAAGACATGAAGGCTTCATTAACACATGGCAGAGTTACATGAGGAGAGGTGATTGATTCCATTTTCTTGAAGGCAGGCTCAGCTGTCAAAAGCTTGGGAAATGCTGAGCTGTATACTGTATGCTGTAATGTTCTTTGCTTAGAGGAAGGTGCAATTGTAGATCCAGTGACATTTCATGTATTTGAAAATTCCAAGAGGAGTCCACAAAAACTGGACATGGAACACAGTGCAACTATTTTAATAGCATAAAAATATAGCCCCGTTTCCACAGAGACCAACCAATGTTACGTATCACATTACAATAAATTTCTTTTTGCTTGCCTTCCTTTCCTTCATGTTCTTTTGTCTATTTCACATCTGCTGCATGCAGGTAGTATTTAAAGCAACAAAGTGCTGTGTATGAACTGAGACAGAGAAATCCCATCTCAATTCCAACAATTCCTCAATCTTTCTTCAATTTTTTCCCCTGTAAAATCCTTATGGAGGGTTATTCGATCTACATCTCTAAAAACTATTTGTTCCTGCCAAACAAATAACATGTAGTGCCACTGCAGTGTGAGCCAACAGAAGTATTTTCTGAATGAAATTATGTATCAAATATATGTACATGGAAGCTTAAAGATAAAAGAAAATCAAATCTGACTTTTGGGACTTGGAGAAAGAAAAAAATTATAGTTCTCTGCGACAGTGACTGATAAAAAAAAGACAGATCTACACTCTAGAGATATTCATTAAAGCAGTCTGGTGGTGTGTATTCCTTACCTCTCCGGTAGAGAAAGGCTTACTGATATTACAGTGAAAGGAAGCTGCAACTTGTATATATAACGTGCATATCGATTCATTGGGCATAGTGCATTGGGAACAAATTACAATATCAAATTTCCCCACAGCATCTCATACTGAGCGGCATGTCTGCAAGACACAGTCTTCCTGGGGTGCACCAATTTAATAGTTAGTTGTTTCACAAAGGGACCCAGCAGGAGCTGCCATGTTGAGAGGCATGAAGAGTGTTGTTGACGCGTACAACTATACACATCAAGATATTTGTTCAACTGGGGGTGAGCTGTGGACAGCTCTGGACTATTACAAGTTGGCTGAAATTTTGTAATAAACCTGCAAGAGTAATCTTTTTTTTTTTTTTTAAACAAAAATTGCACTTGCATAGCCCCTTTCACCTGTGCCTCTCAAAGGGCATGTCGATGCAGCAGGGCGAAAGTCGAATTAAGCTGCACAACTCCAGCTACATCAATTGTGTAGCTGAAAACGAAATAGTTTAATTCGGCTTTTGGCACTGTCTACACAGCAGGAAGTCGAAGGAAGAACACTCTTCCTTTGACTTCCCTTACTCCTTGTGAAATGAGGGTTACAGGAATCAGAGTAAGAAGTCCTCCAGCTCGCCATGGAGGCATGGCTAGAACTATCGATGATGTGTCCTGAGTCACCAGTATTCCATAGAGATCTCCCAGAAAAACTTCTTTCGAAAGAGAGCATCCACACAGCAAAAGCACAACGAAAAAGCCATCTGCTTTTTTAAAAGTTAGCGTCCACATTGATTGGATGCTGTCTCACATTTAAGTTGTGATTACTGTGGACGGAGTGGCCACCAGGGCACCTGTGCTTTTTCCTGAAGGCCTCTTCTTTCAAAAAAACACTCTCTTCCACGTCCATTCAATAGCAGTGTGGACATAAGTATAGATTTTCTGGAAAAATGGCTGTTTTTCTGGAATAACTCTGCATTATAGACGTACCCATTGACTTAGGTCAAACCAGAACACAAGGCAAGCATAGACTTTAGACAGAATTTGTGGAGAAGTGGCATGTTCTAGCCAGGGCTGGCCCGAGCCATTTTGGCGCCCCGGGCCTGGGCACGCAGCGCCGCCCCTGGGCACATGCCACATGCGCGGGCCCACCCCTGGGGCACATGGCGCATGCGCGGGCCCGGCTCCGGGCACACGGCGCATGTGCAGGCCCGAGGCGCATGCGCTGCCCGGGCCGGCCACGGCCACTGGCGCGCAGGCTGGGGCCTGCCCCCGGGGCGCACGGCGCATGCGCTGCCCAGCCCGGCCCTGGCACTGCTGCTGGCGCGCAGCCCGGGACGGGCCGCATCTGGCCGTGCGGGGCCCTGCGGCCGTGGGGGAAAGGGCACTGCTGGCCGGCGCCGCGGGGATGGGAGGGCCAGTGCTGCGGGAGCCAGGCGCCTGATGGCAGCTATAAGGGATGCCGTGCGCCCCTTACAGCTGCCATCAGGCGCCCCCATCGGTTGGCGCCCCGGGCAGCTGCCCGGCTTGCCCACCCCTTAGTCCAATCCTGGTTCTAGCAAAGGGGTGGGCAATAAAAGAGTGGTGGTTCACCAGGGTTAGTAACTGATGGGCTGCCACCGCTATATTTATCTACACCTCTGCACTTATGGGTGATTGCAGCTCCAGTTGGTAATGGATCGCCGTTCCCAGCCAATGGGAGCTGCAGTAAGCAGCATGGACAAGGACACCACTTCCCATAGTTCCCAATGTCCGGGAGCAGTGATCTGTGGCCAACAAGAGCTGCAATCACCCATACCTGTGGAGGTGCAGGTAAATATAGTGGCAGTGACCTGCCAGGGACTAACCTTTGGGAACCAGATCTACCCTGCAGGCCAGTATTTGTCCACTCCTGTTCTAGTAGACTATATAAAGGACCAAGACTGTCAGGCTCAGCAAATGACACTCCAGGTTGGTGATGTTTCAGGTAGTTGGTGCAATGAATTTTTGGATGGATTGAAGAGGCAATGCTGGATCCAACTCCCACATGGTTATCAGCTATGATTCAGCATAAGGATTTCTGGAGAATCAGGCCTACAGCCTAGGTGTGTCAGGGCTCATACATCTCAGGAGCTGTTGTCATGGGATTGGAGCTCAACATGGCATCAATTTTGACAAGACCAGTTGTTCTCATGAGATTACTGCCATCTTGGGAGGCATTCAAACCAGATATGGAAAATAGATGGGAAGTTATTGAATAGCTGTTAACTGCAGGTTGTTTTCACTTCCCTCTGATGAATCTGATATAGGCCATCTCAGACTGCATTCTGCACTAGATGGATCACTGTTCTGGTATGTAGCAATTCCTATGCCTAGGACCAGAATGCTAGGGACCTAGAATTGGATTTGGGGATTTGACTGGGGGTTCCCTTTGATCCCAACTCCCATATGATTCAAGTGGGAGGAGGGACTGGACTTGTATTTTGATTCAGATCGCATTACATCTCACTTCATGTGAAGCAAGAAGCAACCCCACTTTCAACAGTTTGGAAGAGCATTAGAAAAAGCAGCTGAGGGTCAGAGCACACAGCCCTAACAGAAAATTGTGGGAGACAGATGCTGTCTCCATCGGTCCATTGGCCAATATATTTCTAGGTTTTTGTTTCCACCAGTGCTTGGTCATTAGAGGGATGGTTATTGTCCTTTATTCCTATTGCTATGTGCAAATTCTGATGGACTCTGCTTTGGAATACTGGTGGCTCAGGACACATCATTGATAGTTCTAAGGGCATAACTGGTCTGAGTATTACTGGTTGAAGTAATAAAAACAGAGACATGATTCAGACAGCAGACTGGTGCAGAAACTTCTTTTTAATGGATGAACACGAGCTCACAATGCATGCACATACTTATCATTTGTGATTAAATCACACTAGTGTCAATGGGACTTGAGCAAATGTTTAATCTTAGAACATAAGAACATAACAATGTAAGAATGGCCATACTAGGTCAGACCAAAGGTCCATCCAGCCCAGTATCCTGTCTGCTGACAGTGGCCAATGCCAGGTGCCCCAGAGGGAGTGAACCGAACAGGTATTGATCAAGCAATCGCTCTCCTGCCATCCATCTCCAGCCTCTGACAAACAGAGGCTAGGGACACCATTCCTTACCTATCCTGGCTAATAGCCATTAATGGACCTAACCTCCATGAATTTATCTAGCTCTTTTTAAAACCATGTTATAGTCCTAGCCTTTACACTCTCCTCAGGCAAGGAGTTCCACAGATTGACTATGTGCTGTGTGAAGAAGAACTTCCTTTTATTTGTTTTATACCTGCTGCCCATTAATTTCATTTGGTGGCCCCTAGTTCTTATATTATGGGAACAAGTAAATTACTTTTCCTTATTCATTTTCTCCACACCACTCATGATTTTATATCCCTCTATCATATCCCCCCTTAGTCTCCTCTTTTCTAAGCTGAAAAGTCCTAGGCTATGTCTAGACTGGCATGATTTTCCAGAAATGCTTTTAACGGAAAAGTTTTCCGTTAAAAGCATTTTCGGAAAAGAGCGTCTAGATTGGCACCGATGCTTTTCCGCAAAAGCACTTTTTGCGGAAAAGCGTCCATGGCCAATCTAGACGCGTTTTTGCGCAAAAAAGCCCCGATCGCCATTTTCGCGATCGGGCTTTTTGCACAAAACAAATCTCAGCTGTCTACACTGGCCCTTTTGCACAAAGTTTTGCGCAAAGGGACTTTTTGCCGAACGGAGCAGCATAGTATTTCCGCAAAAAGCACTGATTTCTTACAGCAGGAAGTCAGTGCTTTTGCGGAAATTCAAGCAGCCAGTGTAGACAGCTGGCCAGTTTTTCCGCAAAAGCGGCTGATTTTGCGGAAAAACTTGCCAGTCTAGACACAGCCCTAGTCTCTTTACTCTCTCTTGAGCATGTGCTTAAGGGCTTTGCTGAAGCAGTGCCAAAGACAGTCAAAGCAGATGGAGGATAAGAAACAAACCAGATCAAATGTTGCTCAGGAATGTTCATTCAAATCAAAATGGAGAATTTGCCTGGGTGGCATTAACAACCAATTTTTTTCACCCCCCCACACTTGTGCACAGGGGCTGTCAACATGCCAGTGCTTGTGTGCCTTGAGCACAGATTCAAGGAAATGTCAGGTCTTCTGGTAGCACTGCATGTCCAAAGGGGAGATGATGTGGTGGGGGAAATCCCTAGCTCCCCTGTGCACCTGCTCATGGCTCTACCGTCCCTGTGCACATAGTTAGAGCCTGGAATCTAGGCCATGGTTCAGCAGTATGATGGAATTCTAGGAGCTTTTCTTGGCCATTCTGTATGATGTCCTCAGTGTGCTGAAGGCAGGATGCTTGCAGCCATGGGGACCAATGCTGAATACCTCCCTCCCTCTAGCCCCAGTCTGTCTGTGTCTAGTAGAGCTGCAGTATAGCTCTGTAAACTCTGTCGTATCACTTGACCACTGCTATATTTTCCAGCACTGCAATTTGTCCTCTATATCTTTGATAGAACTAAGAAGCCCTCAAGGATAGGTTGAATGGCAGATGATGGCTTTTGAAAATTGAAAATATGCCCCTCAAGTTGTAGGCCAGGTCAGAGTCAGTTGTTTTTGAATTATTAATCCCTTTAAATAATTAGAAGACATGTCACTCAATTATCTTTGATTTTCACATTCCATTAAAAGGTCACTAGGTTTTAGAGTTATCTTTAATTTGCCATAAGAAATTATCTGCCCTTCCCAACTCTGGCTGTACTTTTAACTGCACAAAATTGTCTTTGAAAGCAATTAACTCTTTGGGACAGGGGGTGGTAGCTATGTGAATCCTTTCTATAAGGATCAAACTGGAAAATGCCAGTGTTTAGAGGGTTAAGCTGAAATCACTTAATAGTTGTGGTGTTTTGCACTGCATTTTTATGGATTCTCCCTAATTCTTATTCTTTTGCATTTTGCTTTTCTAATTTTTTGTATGTGTATGTCTCTCTGGATTTCATGATAAATATCTAAAACATTTAGACACATGTCTTGAGTTTGCCATTTCCAGCCAATGGGAGCTGCAAGGCTCCATGGGTAGGGACATGTTAAGTAAACAAAGCGGCATGCCCAGTGGCTTACCTGGTGGCCCCCGAGTGTGAAAAGCACTAGGGCAAAACCAGCCATCCTACTGTCTAAGTTCTAGAGTTAACTGCACCTCTGCCCCTGACGGCACACCATTGAAAAGTCAAACCTCTGCCTATCACATTTCTTGAGGCACAATTTGCAATCTTTTCCCACCAGATGTTGGTCTTTGGCTGTAGAGTCCTTCAATTCACTCTCATTGCCGCCGTAGATCAGAATTCCATTGGCTGCTCTGTTCTCCCAAGGGCATTACCCGGAACAGTCAGTAATCAAAGAACTCTTTATTCAGAACTTTAGGGATAGCCGGCAGTGCTCAGAAATCAAAGTATTCTTTATTCAGAACAAAGCCATGTCAAAAAAAAACAACAACAACCCCATATCTTACCAGAAAGTCACTGATCTGCCATATGGTTCTCCTAGCTGATGTTAAAGATTTTCAGGATCTCAGCACGGCCGGTCCCTCTAACCACCGACTCAAGTCAGTTCTTGTACTAAGTATGATTGACCATCTCCCAGGTCACTTTATTCAGTTACAAGTCCCTTGAACAAGGCCAAACCAGCCTGGATGCTGTTTCCCCAAGCCACAGTGAAACTTCAAAAGACGTGTTAGATAGACTGTTTTAATATTGGGGATTTGCCTTAGTGAGTCAGAGAGGGGATTCTTCCTGACTAAAGTAAATGGGGGCATGTTAAATGAGACAGAAATCCAATCATGAGTCAGTCCATGAAAATACACAGAGCATTTGTAACGTTAACTCAGTAGTTTTTGAATACTCCATGTTTCCATAGCATTGCATGTCACACTTATGTTGACTCCAAATGAATGTCCAACAAAAGTTAATCTAGCAGAGTTTTTCTAACTCTCTATCCACTAGGAATGTGACACAAGAAATGTAATTTTTAACAGATCAGTTGATCTTTTCATAGGCAGAAATAGAAAGCTGAACAGTCTTATTAATGATGCATTAGTGCTTGTTCTCCTTTCTTCTATCCTCTGAATATCCCCAAATTGAATTGCCATGAGTGAAAATGCATAAATAAAATTATCTTTATTCACTCTACTAACTATTTTCAGCCTGCCCAAAGCATATCTGAACGGCACTTTTTTCTTCAGTAATATTAACGTTATTTGCATCATTCAAAATGCATAAAGACATAGAAGTGAAATTATAGCATCTATCGCTATCATTCATATGCTGATATGCAATGGTATGGAATTTCCAGCCTTCATGGTATCCATTCCTTAATAGAGTCAATATTAGCTGGTGAACAGAGCTTGGATTTTGAAGTCACCAGTGTTCTCTGTAAGAGGAGAGATTCAATGCCACCAACTGATTAGCAGAGTGCCCACAGCTGACAAGCATGTGCTTCTATTGGCAGTGCACATCTACATATGCCTTGGTGCACATAACAAAATTTATTCCACACATGCAGGGGAAAAGTTAGAGGGAACATTGGAAGTCATCCTCATTGATTCCAATCCTAGCTCTGCCATGAACTTGCTGTGTGATCCTGGTTACTCTACTCTTGCTGGGCCTCATTTTTGCCATCTGTAAAATGAGGGTAGCAATTATTTACCTCCTCACAGGCTCCTGTGAGGATTAAGTAGCTATAATGGTATAATTTGCTAAGTACATGAGCACCTACAATTCCCATTAGTCATTGGAACAAAGCTCTTTGCAGGGCTTCAGTACCACACACCAAAGGGTGGGTTTGATGAGCAATGGGTGGGAAATAGATTTCTTCTCTTGTACTAATTTTTGAGCTATTGAAAAATGGCCCCATCCCTGAACAGTGACAAAAAGTTGAAATTTCAAAAATGTTCAAAAAAAGTCAGTTTTGGTGAATAGAAATGATTGTTGCTTATTATTTTGTACTCCTTTAGCATCTAGGAGCCCTAGTCATGAGCCAGAGCCCTGTTGCACTAGGTACTATACCAGCACAGAACAAAAAAAGACAGGCCCTGCCATGGAGTTGGCTGGTATTGAACGTAGGACCTTAAGGGCTAAAGTCATGTGCCTCTACAGCATGAGCTAAAAGCCAACTGGCCCTTAGCTAAGGCTGTAGAGCAGAATTCACTCTCCCTTTCTCAGTAGTCTGAGGTCACATCTCCACTTACCAAAGGATCGACCTTCTGTGGTTTGATCTAGTGGGTCTAGTAAAGACCCCCGAAATCAAATGCTGAGGGCGTCCCCATCAACCGTGGTACTCCATGCGAGGAGTAAGGGGAATGAAAAGGAGAGTGTCTCCCATCGACTTCCCTCTGTGGGGTGCCCAAGAAAATCAGTGCAAGGTACATCGACTGCAGCTACGCCATTCACGTAGCTGGAGTTGCATATGTTGCATCGATTTTCTCCACCATTGCAGAACAAGAGATACTAGATGACTATAGTAATAGAGATGTAGCCGTGTTAGTCTAGTTTAGCTGAAACAAAAAACAGGACTATGTAGCACTTTAAAGACTAACAAGATGGTTTATTAGGTGATGAGCTTTCGTGGGCCAGACCCACTTCCTCAGATCAAATTGTGGAAGAAAATAGGCATGACCATATATACCAAAGGGATACCATCAAAAAAAAGTGAACACATATAGAAAGGACAAATCAAATTTCAGAACAGAGGGGGGATAAGAGGAGGGGAAGTAAATGTCTGTGAGCTAATGATATTAGAGGTGATAATTGGGGAAGCTATCTTTGTAATGGGTAAGGTAATTAGGGTCTTTGTTAAGACCCGGCGTAAAGTGTCAAATTTAAGCATGAATGACAGTTCAGAGGTTTCTCTCTCAAGCCTGGTGTGAAAATGTCTTTGAAGCAGTATGCAGGTAATCAAGTCATTGAGACAATGCCCTTTCTGGTTGAAATGGCAAGAAACTGTTTTTTCTTTGTGATACTGTCTGATATCCGTTTTGTGTGCATTGATTCTTTGGCGAAGCGTCTGAGACGTTTGTCCAATGTACATAGCAGATGGACACTGTCGGCACATGATGATATAGATTATATTTCTGGATGAGCAGGAATATGTATTCTTGATCTTATAACTGAATTGGTTAGGTCCAATAATGGTGTCAGCAGAGTAAATATGTGGACAAAGCTGGCAACGGGGTTTGTTGCAAGGAAAAGTCCCAGGGTTGGTATTAGCGTGGTATGTCCTGTGGTTGTTGGTAAGAATCATCCTGAGGTTAGGTGGTTGTCTGTAGGAGACTATGGGTCTGTCTCCCAGAGCCTCTCAGAGTGTAGTATCCTGTTCTAGTATAGGTTGTAGTTTATTGATAATATGTTGGACGGGTTTAAGTTGGAGGCTATAGGTGATGACAAGTGGTGTACTATTGTTGGTTTTCTTGGGTCTGTCTTGAAGTAGATGGTTTCTGGGTATTCGTCTGGCTCTTTCAATTTGTGTTTTTATTTCTCCAGGTGGGTAATTAAGGTTTATAAATGCTTGGTAGAGATCCTGAAGTTTCTGGTCTCTGTCGGTGGGATTAGAGCAGATGCGGTTGTATCGAAGGGCTTGGCTATAGTTGATGGATGGTATGGTGTGTTCTGGATGGGAGCTGGAGGCATGAAGGTAACTGTATGAGTCAGTGGGTTTTCTGTAGAGAGTGGTGTCTAATTTACCATTGGTGATTTGTACTGTGGTATCCAGGAAATGGATCTCTCGTGTAGAATGGTCCAGGCTGAGATTGATGGTGGGGTGTAGGTTGTTAAAATCTCTGTGGAATGTCTCCAGTGTTTCTTGGCCGTGGGTCCAGATCATAAAGATGTCATCGATGTAGCGTAAGTATAGAAGGGATAGTGTTTCTAATTGCTTGTAATCCATCTTCATGTGGGATGTTGGTGTATAGAGCTTCTACATCCATGATAGCAAGGATGGTGTTATCAGGGAGGTTATTGATGTTTTGTAGTTTTCTCAGGAAGTCAGTAGTATCTCGGAGATAGCTGGGAGTGTTGGTTGCGTAGGGTTTGAGAAGAGAGTCTACATAGCTGGATAATCCAGTAGTGAGCGTGCCGATACCTGAGATGATGGGGCGTCCGGGGTGTCCAGGTTTATGGATTTTGGGAAGCAGATAGAACAATCCTGGTCGGGGTTCAGAAGGTGTTTCTGTGTGGATTTGGTCCCAGTAGATGAAGGGAGGTCTTTAAGGAGACAGTGTAGTTTCTTTTGGTATTCTGAGGTGGGATCAGAGGAGAGAGGTTTGTAAAATGTGGTGTTGGAGAGTTGTCTGGTTGCCTCCTGGTTATAGTCAGACTTATTCATAATGAATAAGTCCAACTATAACCAGGAGGCAACCAGACAACTCTCCAACATAATGAACACTATCCCAGAGGACACCACTGCCAATCTGGCAGCAGACCTATGTAACTTTGTTCTCACCCACAATTATTTCCGTTTTGAGGACAACTTATACCTCCAGATCAGTGGCACAGCCATGGGTACCCGCATGGCCCCACAGTATGCTAACATCTTTATGGCTGACTTAGAACAACGTTTCCTCAGATCCCGTCCCCTTTTACCCCTTCTATACTTTCGCTACATCGATGACATCTTTATGATCTGGACCCACGGCCAAGAAACCCTGGAGACATTCCACAGAGATTTTAACAACCTACACCCCACCATCAATCTCAGCCTGGACCATTCTACACGAGATCCATTTCCTGGATACCACAGTACAAATCACCAATGGTAAATTAGACACCACTCTCTACAGAAAACCCACTGACTCATACAGTTACCTTCATGCCTCCAGCTCCCATCCAGAACACACCATACCATCCATCATCTATAGCCAAGCCCTTGATACAACCGCATCTGCTCTAATCCCACCGACAGAGACCAGAAACTTCAGGATCTCTACCAAGCATTTATAAACCTTAATTACCCACCTGGAGAAATAAAAACACAAATTGAAAGAGCCAGACGAATACCCAGAAACCATCTACTTCAAGACAGACCCAAGAAAACCAACAATAGAACACCACTTGTCATCACCTATAGCCCCCAACTTAAACCCGTCCAACATATTATCAATAAACTACAACCTATACTAGAACAGGATACTACACTCTGAGAGGCTCTGGGAGACAGACCCATAGTCTCCTACAGACAACCACCTAACCTCAGGATGATTCTTACCAACAACCACAGGACATACCGCTAATACCAACCCTGGGACTTTTCCTTGCAACAAACCCCGTTGCCAGCTTTGTCCACATATTTACTCTGCTGACACCATTATTGGACCTAACCAATTCAGTTATAAGATCAAGAATACATATTCCTGCTCATCCAGAAATATAATCTATATCATCATGTGCCGACAGTGTCCATCTGCTATGTACATTGGACAAACGTCTCAGACGCTTCGCCAAAGAATCAATGCACACAAACGGATATCAGACAGTATCACAAAGAAAAACAGTTTCTTGCCATTTCAACCAGAAAGGACATTGTCTCAATGACTTGATTACCTGCATACTGCTTCAAAGACATTTTCACACCAGGCTTGAGAGAGAAACCCTGAACTGTCATTCATGCTTAAATTTGACACTTTACGCTGGGTCTTAACAGAGACCCTAATTACCTTACCCATTACAAAGATAGCTTCCCCAATTATCACCTCTAATATCATTAGCTCACAGACATTTACTTCCCCTCCTCTTATCCCCCCTCTGTTCTGAAATTTGATTTGTCCTTTCTATATGTGTTCACTTTTTTTTGATGGTATCCCTTTGGTATATATGGTCATGCCTATTTTCTTCCACAATTTGATCTGAGGAAGTGGGTCTGGCCCACGAAAGCTCATCACCTAATAAACCATCTTGTTAGTCTTTAAAGTGCTACATAGTCCTGTTTTTTGTTTTAGATGACTATAGACAGAGTAGTGAAAGGAAACAAGGAAACACACAGGAGATGTCTACAAAGGCCCAGAAGTGAGCCTCAAAGCCCAGATTGATAGACTCAGGCTCTTCTGGCTTGTAGACAGCCACCCTTGGTTTTAGAACCCAAGCATTGACTTCAAAGCACTCTCTGAGAGCTGTTTTTAGAGGGCTAGCATGAGCCCTTCTACACCAAGGCTGGGTGACTTGCTTCCACTGGCTATGGAGACAAACCTATAATGAAAAAGATTTAGTTTAGATTATTTTTAACCATTTCATTTCAATGTCAACCATGTTTGTTTGCTTAATTAAAGTTTGATTTGTGCTAGAATGTTTACCTTTACAAACCAAAAGTGATTTCCAACAGGAATGTTTCAAAATGAAATGCTTCCACAATTTTGGAACGGTTTTACCCAACCTGTCTCATAGAGCTGGAAGGGGCCTTGAGAGGTCATCAAGTCCAGTCCCCTGCCTTTACGGCAGGACCAAGTACCATCCCTGACAGATTTGCCCCAGATCCCAAAATGGGCCCCTCAAGGATTGAGCTCACAACCCTCGGTTTAGTAGGCCAATGCTCAAACCACTGAGCTCTCCCTCCCAACTTTTCTGAAGTCAAAAATTCCGGGGAAACTTCCTCACCTACAAAAAGTTTGGACTTTCCAAATCCACAGGATCTGATGAAAAAAGTTTTGTCTAAAAATTCCTGAGGCATACTAGCATTGGCCTGTTTGCAGGGCAGGCCAGACTGGAAGCAATTGCTTCTTGAGCTGTCTGTTCTTATCTATCAAATACTGCAGACTAGTATTTTGGAAATTGCTCCCCTGGCCTTTAGTGTGAGGCACCACATGTTTCTATTCCATCACCTCCACGCTCCACACAATGTCTTTGCAAGAACACTAGGGAACACAGTGATCTGATTTTATTTTGGCTGCAGACTCATCAGTATTCTGATGAAACGGAGTTTCATGTCTCTGCTTCACTGGGCCTGAGAAGTGCAGTCACTTGGCTCCCCCAGCGTCTGACTGAGATCAGGGCTTGGATGTGAGCTCATTGGTTGATGAGGAATTCACTTAGAACTCGCTACATCTGCACTGCAAACCTCTGGTTGCAGCATGCAGGGTATGTGTAGCTATCTGCTACAGTGAAAAACAGACTGCATCCACACTGTGTGCACTATGGACATACTCACTGATGTAATGCTGTTGGGCTGAGGAAAACAACCAGAGGGAGAACAGGTGATATCTGCTTCTTGGCTATCTTTTGGATAATAAAGGAGACAATCTGAGACTCCTCTTAGATTTTTGCCTGCTTCTGCATGGAACAGTAGGGTTTGCTTTGGTTTTCACATGAATATATTGATATACATATGCAGATTCGGATGCATTACTTTCATATCCACTTTAATGTAATTTTTTCCTTGTGAATATGGACCTTTTGTTATTATTACTATATATTTATTATTTCTATTACTAGCACTCAGGAACCCCAGCAGGGACAAGGGCTCCATTGTGCTAGGCATTGTACAAACACAGAATGAAAAGACATTCCCTGGTCCAAGGAGTTTACTATCTCAGTGCAAGATAACAGACAACTGACAGAAACAGAATGACAGTGGTGTCACATGTTTGAACGCAACAATCATAGAATCTTAGAATCATAGAATACGAGGACTAGAAGGGACCTCGAGAGGTCATCGAGTCCAGTCCCCTGACCTCATGGCAGGACCCAGTACTGTCTAGACCATCCCTGATAGACATTTATCTAACCTACTCTTAAATATCTCCAGAGATGGAGATTCCACAACCACCTTAGGCAATTTATTCCAGTGTTTAACCACCCTGACAGTAAGGAACTTTTTCCTAATGTCCAACCTAAACCTCCCTTGCTGCAGTTTAAGCCCATTGCTTCTTGTTCTATCCTCAGAGGCCAGGAAGAAGTTTTCTCCCTCCTCTTTGTGACACCCTTTTAGATACCTGAAAACCGCTATCATGTCCCCTTTCAATCTTCTCTTTTCCAAACTAAACAAGCCCAATTCTTTCAGTCTTCCTTCACAGGTCATGTTCTCTAGACCTTTAATCATTCTTGTTGCTCTTCTCTGAACCTTCTCCAATTTCTCCACATCTTCCTTGAAATGTGGTGCCCAGGACTGGACACAATACTCCAACTGAGGCCAAAGCAGTGCAGAGAAGAGCAGAAGAATGACTTCTTGTGTCTTGCTCACAACACACCTATTAATGCATCCTAGAATCATGTTGGCTTTTTTTGCAACAGCATCACACTGTTGACTCCTATTTAGCTTGTGATCCACTATAACCCCAAGATCCCTTTCTGCCGTACTCCTTCCTAGACAATCGCTTCCCATTCTGTATGTGTGAAACTGATTGTTCCTTCCTAAGTGGAGCACTTTGCATTTATCCTTATTAAACTTCATCCTGTTTACCTCATACCATTTCTCCAATTTGTCCAGATCATTTTGAATTATGACTCGATCTTCCAAAGCAGTTGCAATCCCTCCAAGCTTGGTATCATCTGCAAACTTAATAAGCAGGGCTCGCCGAACCGCGACGATTTTTTGTTTCAGAAGGTGGAGAAAACTACTAGAGGGGAGGCTGTTCTAGAGTTGATTTTAACAAATAGGGAGGAACTGGTTGATAATTTGAAAGTAGAAGGCAAAGTGGTGTGAAATCATAGAGTTCTAAGGAATGGTAGAAGGGAGAAGAGCAAAATAAAGATAATGGATTTCAAGAAGGCAAACTTTAGTAAACTGGTGAAGATGGCAGGTAAGGTCCCATGGGAAGCAAGACTATGAGGAAGAACAATTGAAGACATTTGGCAGTTTTTCAAAGGGTCGTTATTAAGGGCACAAGTGCACACTACATAAAAAAGGTAGGAAGTATGGCAAGAAATAATATTGGTTTAACCAGGAGATCTTGAATGACCTAAAAATCCAAAAGGAGTTTTATAAAAAGTGGAAACTAGTTCAAAGTACAAAGGGAGAATATAAATGAATAACACAAGTATCCAGGTGCAAAATTAGAAAGCATCTATGATTCTAAGATAATCAGAAAGGTGAAGGCACAAAAGAAGCTCAATCTAGCTAGAGGTAGGATAAAAAGAAAACAGAAGGGGTGGGACCATTGGAAGTCAGTCTTTAGTGCCCCCAAGTGTGTGGCACTAGGCCCTCCTCCCCATCCTTCAGAGGCCCTCAGAATGGTGTTCCCATGGCAATTCAAACACCAGGTCCTGTTGTTATGCTTAAATGAAGCACCCGAGATCTTTTATAGGGGAAAAGGCAGTACGCTGCATTTATTGAGAATACAACAGTTGCATATGCTTTTCAATCACACACACACAAAACATCATGCATACACAGTCTTGCCAGACGATGTCATAGTTACCAGTCCAGAGTCTGTATTAATCTAGTGGCCAGCTAGATTGAACACAGGGAGGAGCAGGGCGTTTGTCGGTCGATCGATCCAATGCTCCTCTGGATTTGGTGTTGGCAAGATGAACCCAAAGCTCCATAGCAAAGCACCCTACTTTTATAATCCTTTTCTCTGTTGAAATCAATGTATTCCGCTGTGTCATTCTGTGACCGGAACGTTATCTTTTTGACGTCAGTGTTCCCAAAACATTTTCCCAGGCTCATCCTGTAATCATTCGTTTTTCGGGGGTGCTTGCTTGCTTCAAGGTTCATCAATCTGCCAATATCCAATCATCCTATGAGTCTGGGTATGCATCGATGGTTATAGATGGCTCCTCTGTAGCCAGGTTGTCTCATCTTCACCCATGCTTGCGACCCCTCCTTCTCTGGCCATCTGGTTTTGAGAAATAGCTTTGCATATTATCTCGACACATTCATACCCCTTTCACACACATAAGTAATGTTACAAACGCTTTCAAGGCTATGCGGCACATCAACATCTGTATTGGTGAGACAAAGAGGCATAGTAAATCAAGCAATTAAGGCCTCAGCCTTTAACATTCTTGTAGTCTTCATTAACACAGACACAATATGAGATCCTGTCTCTTTACTTACTAAAACTTTAAAACAAGGAACTATAAAAGATATATACTTAACTAAAGGATTTGACTTACTACAATATTAAATATGATTATATATATTACCTTACATTACTAAACCTAAAATACAAATATAAAAAAGAAGAAATAACTTTCAATCCTAACACTGTGCAATTCCTTCTTGGTGGACCTGAGAAGCAAGGGGAAGACCAACGATAGGGTAGCCCCATTGCTCAATGAAGAGGGAAAAACAACAAAAAACGTTGAAATGGCAGAAGTGCTTAATGACTTCTTTGGTTCAGTTTTCACCGAGAAGGCTGGTGAACCATGTCATACCAACCTGTTAGCTTGATAACAAGGCTTGTGGATTAAGTGGTAGTAGTAGATGTGATAAACCTAGACTTTGATAAAGCATTTGATACAGTCTTGCCATGACCATCTTATAAATAAACTAAGAGAATTCAATGTAGATGGGGCTACTATAAAGTGGTTACATAACTAGTTGGATAACCATTCTCAGAGAGTAGTTATCAATGTTTCACAGTCATTCTGGAAAGACATAACAAGTGGGGTTCTGCAGGCATCAGTTTTGAGACCAGTTCTGTTCAATATCTTCATCAATGTTTTAGATAACGGCATAGAGAGTACAATTATAAAGTTTGCATATGCAACCAAACTGGGAGGTGCTGTCATTGCTTTGGAGGATAGGATTATAATTCAAAATAATCTGGACAAACTAGAGAAATGGTCTGAGGTAAATAGGATGAAAGTTCAATAAGGACAAAAGAACAAAAACAAACCATATTTTGGGGTGACTTTACGTACTCCTATTTCATGCCTGGATCCCATCCCATCTGCTTTTCTTATAAAAACTGAAGGCTTTAGGTTTGATGAAAGTCCTTTATGCTTTGCATCCTGTGTATCTAAAAGAGCACTTTGAATTATGTGCAGCAAACTCTGTCTCACAATAACTTTCCATAAGAGTTTCCTTAGCACCCCCTCTTACCACAGGAGCATGGAAGAGGGTATACGTGGAAGAGTATGGATCACTTATCTAGCAGCAGCAGTAGTTTAGAATCAAGAGGCCCTAACTATCTTTGGTTTCCCATTGTGCCAATCACAGTGCAAACATACAATGATAGATATGGATCCAACATTTTGCAATATAAACAGGGTGGGAGAAGAAACAGAAGCACACACAGTTGAAGTGATTTTTCCCAAGGTCATATAGGAGGGCAGTGTCAGAGCCAGAAATAGTATTGGGTCTCTTAACTCCTGTTCCAGGACCCTGTTTGTGAATTAGTAAATAGCTGCTTCAATATATTTTGACAGATGATAATATATTTAATTGCATAAAGTAAAATTATAGCTGGGGTATGAAAAAAAAGTTTTGAGCCTGCCAACATGAGTGCTCTGCCAATCAAGCTAGAGGAAATGTAGTTCAAGGCTGCTAATATCTGTATACAACACAGCTTTCATCATGTTTCTCCTACCAGAACTTGTTTTGAGCTTTTTTCATGTTGAGCTATGAGTCAAAGCCAAGATTAATATACTGGAGTAGATCAGGAGGGACCCTATTTGAGTTAGTGGATTTATGCTAGGGTGTAACTGGGGAAGGCACGATCGGAATGAGGCCCATTTTATTCCTCTGTACAAGGACACAAATTAAAACATCAGCATGATTCTTTTCGGAGGCAAGAATCCAATAATAAAATATTGGGTAATAAAATATCTTTGGTAACTAAATGTAAACCTCACACAATCCTGAAATCAACGTGAAGAAAAATAGGATTCATGTATGAAAAAAATAAAGAGAAGGAGCAAGGATTCCTAATTCAAAGGAACATCTATTACAGTACAAAATGTTCAATGTTTTTTTAATTTATAAAGAAAAGAAAAGAATTATTTAAGGCTCTGAAAATCTGAGAATCGGTGTCCATATTTGCTTATCCCTCTATAGGATCAAGATCTAGAAACAAACAATAAACACACAGACAGGAGGCTACTATCTTAACAGTCTGATGATAGTCTCATCTTGACAGTCTGATAATAGTTTCTTCTCTCAAAAGATGACTGTCTCAAATTTTTTATATTCTCTGTGTCTTACTCAATGTTATTTGTCATTTGTACTGCGGTAGAATCTAGATGCCCCAGCCCCAATGTGCTAGGCACTGTACATACATACAATAAAAAGGCATTGGGGGTAGCTAAGTTAGTCTGTACAGGATAAACTTAAAAAAGAACAAATAGTCTGGTAGCACTTTAAAGGCTAACAAAACAAAGGCAGTTATTGCTGCTAGATTTCTACTCTTCCAGGGAAGTTTCAGCTTTCACCATTTTGTATGTTCACATTCTTAGAAAGAGTGAAACAACAGGTATTTCTGAAAATGGGTTTTAAAACAAATATTAACTGAATCTGTGTCTAAGATGTATAATATTAAAGCATATTTCACCTGCTTTAAATAAAAGCTATGTAAAAATATAGCCCATCCTTTGTTATGTCTATTTAGATTGTAAGATCTTCAGGGAAAGTATTTTCCCTCAGAGTATATCTACATTGGAGCTAGAAATGTAATTTCCAGTTTATATGGATACATACAGACTTGTTTTGATCTAGAATGAGGAAAACAGATGTGTAGCTGCTACTGCATGGGTGGAAGGATGGCTAGCCACACACACTATAATCCTGTCTGAAGCCCTGGGTATATAGTTGGGGCAGCTATCCCTTCCCTATGCCCATGAAGGGTAAGTCTACACTGCACAGCTATTTTGGCATACCTCTGGTATCCCAAAATAGCTACCCCACGTCTACATAAGCCTCCCGTTATTTCAAAATATTTTTCAAAATAACAGATGCACTGTTTCACCATCCTGGAAAACTTTGTTGCACGAGAAATAAGGGATGGCTCGAAATAGTGCATTATTTCGAAACTTGGCACTGTGTAGATGCACCAAATTTCAAAATAAGCTATTTCAAAATAGATTCAAAATAAGATACGCAATTTGCATAGTGCAAATTGCGTATCTTATTTTGGCTATGTCTAGACTGCAAGCCTCTTTCAAAAAGAGGCTTTTTTGAAAGATACTTTCAAAAAAGCCTCTTTTGAAAAAGAGCATCTAGACTACAACCAGTACTTTCGAAAAAGCGGCTTGCTTTTGGATGCAGTCTGGATGCTCTCTTTCGAAAAAGCACAGTTTGCATTACATAGCTCCTTTTTTCAAAAGAACACTTTCGAAAAAAAGGCGTTATCCCTCGTAAAACAAGGTTTTCCACGGTCTAAAAAACTGTTGTGTTCTTTCGATTTACTTTCGAAAGAATGCGGCAGCAGTCTAGATGCAGGGGAAGTTTTTTTGGAAAAAGGCCACTTTTTTCGAAAAAAACCCTGTAGTCTAGACACACCCTTTGAGTTTAGGGTGCTGTGTAGATGCACCCAAAGAGTAGTAACCTAAAGGGGACTAGATAGATGCCTAATAATATATTAGTGTTCAACACCAGGTTTAGCGCTCCCTAGATGAGGAGGCCCCATAACTTAGGATGTTGGAAATCAGGCTGGGTAGAGCACTGAAAAGTAAACCATAGGGCAAAGCTTTTCTGTGTAAAAACCAAAACCTGACTGAATAAAAGGACTCTGTCATAGAAAAAGAATATTATGCAACTGTGTGGGTGGTGAAGTCGTTCAGGGCCTAGTTATTTAATAGGAGGTTGAGGATTGTAATAGACCACCCACAGCTGGTATGGCTACACAGAACAAAAGGTCCCAGTCTGAAACTGACACATTGCAGTATAGCCCTCCAAGGATACAACAGGGATATTATACGTATTAAAGGCAGAGACAATGAGCTCCCTGATGCAGAAAAGCCTTGAACCGACACCTCTGGATCAGCCATTGACTGACTGTGCTGTGTCACACTTTCCTTCTTACATTGATTACAAAGTGTTCAGGAGAAATTCCAGACAGGAAGATACAAAGCAGTGAAGGTTATCCTGTTTGCAAGTGCGGGCCAAGGAGTTTTGGACTATCCAGTGTCCCCTGTAAGCTGAGAGCTTGGGCAACCACCCAGGAGAGTTTCAAATGCTGCCCAGCTGATTAGCAGAGTGCCCACAGTTCCTATAGCTGGCTGCCTATGTTGCAACTGGTGGTGTACATCCACACATGCCGGGGTGCATATAACAAACTTTACTCTGCACATGGATAGAGGAAATAGAGGGAACATTGGACTATTCCTGTGGCAAGAGAGACAAACTCTGGATCTTTCCACTGAAGGGGCAAGAGGACAGCACAATTGTCTCATGGCTAAAAGGTTCATAGCCAAGGTTTACAGGATCAAAAAATGAGGTTTACAGAATCTTGCGCAAAAGGGGTTTTTTCCCCCCACAAATGGCCCCATCTACATGGGGCTTTTTAATGGCAAAACCTCTTCCACAAAAATGATCGGAAGAGGATATGCAAATGAGAGCGTGCGATATGCTAATGAGCGCTATAATATGCTGGATGGCTTTTGGGGAGCATTTGCTGTATAGGATATGACAATGTCATGTTAGCTAAGTTTAGGCTCCAGTCTGTGTGTATTGATTTGATTTAATATGTAACCCTTTGTTTCTGGTATTTCTGCTTGCTAGCATTTGAATTTCTGCATTGTTAAACATATCTAAGTGCTGTGTGCTAAACAGGGCTGTGTTTTGTGGAATAATTGGCAATCTGGGATGTGCTGTTTCTTTGGAATCCGGATCTAGGTGGTCTGTGGGGTGTCCCGTGGATCTTTCTAGTAGGAAACACCTTATTGTTATCCAGAATCCTAACGCACAGGAACCCAAAAACAGAAAGGGAGAAAGCAGGCTACTCCCCAAGAGGTACACCTCAACTCTGTGCTGACTGATTACACAAGATCTAGATTTCATGCTCTCCTAGGCAGCTCCTAGTCTAAATGCAGAACCAGGAAACCCCTTACAGTGATAGCTTGTATTTTTAACACTGTTATCAATATATCAGAGTTAAAAGGTATAAAATCAGGACATAATAAAAATAGGCTCATACGAAGGAATTTGAAGCAGAATACATTCCTCATTTTTCTGTTTGATCTATAAATGTTTCCGTTTGTTTGTTTGTTTTCCTTAGTCACTTCCCTTCCCCAAAGAAAAAAAAAGGATTCTACATATCTGTGGTCTAAACACCCTTTTCAGCTGAACGTTTGCTACCATGTGAAAACTGGAATTAAGTGAATCAAAAATAGGGTATCATTTATTCCTATATGGTTTGAGAAATTGTGTTCTCCAGATTTTCTGCATAAATAGGAAGGGATCACTTGTTTTATAACTAAATTGAATCCTATGAAACATACACCAGGTTCCCAAATTATCAATTCATGGGATTCATTTAGGGCTAAGAAGCTTTAAAACTGCCTTGTTGAAAGGAGACTTATTGTATATTCTTTCACTTCTCCCTTTGTGTGAGAAGCAATTCTGTTCTAGTAGTTTAATGTTCATCTATACAGAGTAATTGCACTTCTCATGCAACTTGTGCTGTTTACACTCCGGGAATATGCCAAAGCAATTATTAGCAAGAAAAGTACAAACAAAATGATATTCTGACACAATTGGCTGTCAGTTAAATACAAACATTGGTATGTAAAAATATAATATTCGAACATCTGGCAGCCTTTTTCTATTATTCTGCTGTCTGACAGCATCTCTGACAACCAAATAATTGGAAAATCTCTCTAAACTTGATTGGCCAGAGTTAGGTGATAAAATTAATTGGATCTCAGTTTACAAATGAATATCTTAATTAAATAATAAACACTTTAAATACCATATTTCGGGTGGTTTTATGTATCATTTTCCTCAGTACATTTCAAAGCACTTTTCACAGGAAGTCACCATTATTATCCTCGCTGAAGGAAAGGATTTCAGAAATTGTCCCTGTGCAGTCATGTTCTACTCTGAAAAGTTACACTATAAAAATGACTCCATCTAACTCTTCAGTCCTACTCCCTGGCTGTATCAGCTTCATAGCTCCTGTCTTCAAAGACAAAAAACAAGTTTTTTGCTGCATCTTTTTTTGCAGAGCACACAGAGGTGAGAGAGAAAGAGCAGGATTCTATTTCTTCTTGTGGCATTGCCAACTTAATAGTTTAGTGCGTGCTAATAGGTGACATCTTGTACATCCTTTGAAGGCTCAGGTGAAGACTCTGGTATATAATATCGACTGCTGTGCCTTGAAGTCAAAAAGGGAATTAGATGCCTAAGAGCTCTGAGGATCAGAGACTGTTTTTGGTGCAAATGCAGCAGAAGGAAAGGACCCAGAGTGACTCTTCGAATTCTAGTTCAGAAGGTCAGCAGGTGTCATCAGATTTGTAAATTGAGCACCTTTCACATGGAAGCCAATGACAGACAGTAATCATGGGATACCCATACTGCCACTTTTTTTTTTTAAATATAAAAGTCCCTTTTCAGAGTCAAACCATACTTTAATATGAGGAACCCTTTTTCTGGTTCTGTCACATCTCAGCTATGTATCTGCTGGCAAAGCATACAGGACATGGGACATTTGTCAAGTTCCATGAATGTACTGAATGTATCTGTCGGCAACTCTGACAACCAAATAATTGGAAAATCTCTCTAACCCTGATTGGCCAGAGCTAAGTGACAAAATTAATTGGGTCTCAGTTTACAAATAAAATTCTTAATTAAATAATAAACACTTTAAATACCATATTTCAGGTGTTTGTATGTAGCATTTTCCTACATAGGGTCTGGAGAAGAGCAACAAGAATGATTAAAGGTCTAGAAGACATGACCTATGAGGGAAGACTGAAAGAATTGGGCTTGTTTAGTTTGGAAAAGAGAAGACTGAGAAGGGACATGATAGTAGTTTTCAAGTACCTAAAAGGGTGTTATAAGGACGATGGAGAAGAAAAATATTCTCTTTGGCCTCTGATGATAGGACAAGAAACAATGGGCTTAAATTACAGGAAGGGGTGGGGGTTAGGTTGAACATTAGGAAAAACTTCCTAACTGTCAGGGTGGTTAAACATTGTAATAAATTGAGAGGTTGTGGAATTTCCAACACTGGAAATATTTAAGCGCAGGTTGGATAGACATTGATCAGAGATGATCTAGATGGTTCTTGGTCCTGCTGTGTGGGCAGGGGACTGGACTTGATGACCTCTCAAGGTCCCTTCCAGTTCTAGTACTCTATGATTGTACTCTAGGGGAGACTCTTGCCTTGTAAATCAAACATGAGAGTGTGTATGTAATTCATCCTGGAATCCATATGGGGATCATATTGGATTGTGACCCCTTGGCAAAGGCCACAACTCAATCATGAGGGAAGGGTCATAAGACTGACATTTTTATGACATTCCCCACATTCCCTCATTTCTATTATGATGATTTTTTTATTTATTAATATTGCTGTAGTGTCTAGGAATTTAATGCCCTACAAACATAGGACAAACAGATGCTGTTTACTCTTCAAGGATAAATATTCTCTTCCAAGTCCCTTGAAACACACTTCAAAGTAAGGGTATGTCTACACTTGCAGCCTAATTCAAAATAGGGCTGCAAATGTAGGCATTCGAAATTGCAAATCAAGCCCGGGATTTAAATATCCCACGCTTGATTTGCATCTTCCCGGCCGGGCGCCATTTTTTTAAATTGACAAGCCCGGAATTACTGCCTGCATCTACATGCGGCAGTGAAATGGGCTTTCAAAATAAAGCCCTATTTCAAAATACCCGTTAAACCTCATTGCAGGAGGAATAACAGGTATTTCGAAATAGGGCTTTATTTTGAACGCTCGTTTCACTGCCTCATGTAGACGTGGGCAGTTTTTCTGGGCTTGTCAATTTCAAAAATGGCGCCCGACCGGGAAGATGCAAATCAAGCATGGGATATTTAAATCCCAGGCTTGATTTGCAATTTCAAATGCCTACATTTGCAGCCCTATTTCAAATTAGGCTGCAAGTGTAGACATACCCTAAGTAAATAGGTTTAGCTGTGTTATTATTAAAAAATTTTTTTAGTCTTCCCTTTATAGTAAACTGAGATTTACCTGTGTTCTCAGGTCCTTAACTAAATTAAGTGGTTTTTTTAATAAAAGGAAAATGTATATGCTTTATTTAAATGACTGTGTTTTTCAAAAATACACCGCTATTTTTTGAAGTTAATTTTTATTTTGGATTTCTTAAAAAAGCAAGGGATTATCAAAATTTATCAGCTTAATTTTTTTTACTCTTTTTTTAAATGGGAATTCCATCAAGTGTATTTTTTCCTCACCCCTATAAACTTTCATCATTCACTATGTTGTAACAAAAAAGGGTTATAGTCCATTCCAATAACATTTTCTTTTAAGTTTTCACACTGTAAGTATTGAACAGAGCATTACTCAAAATTTCCCCATTTAATCTCTTTTCTGTAAGATTTATTGAGAAGCAATTCTATTTTAGGTTCATCCTGTTTTTCTGGATCATCTTGGTTCAGTCTCTTTCAACATTTGCTCAATTAAGTCTGTACTTGCTTTGGTGATTCTGTCTCTTTTCTGTATGGTTTTATGAGAAACAATCCAATTCTAAGCACATCCCATTTTCCTGGCACAACCAAACCCTTACGTTACTTTAAGTTAAGAGGAAGCTGTATATAGAATTTGATGGTCCTAGCTCTTAGGGAATATCTACATTGCAACGCTATTTCGGGATGCCAGAGTATCCCGAAATAGCTATCCCACATCTTCACAGCAAGCGCATTATTTTGGACTTGCTATTCCAACATCCCTGTAAACCTCATTCTACGAGGAGTAAGGGATGTCTTGGAATAGCACTTTATTTCAAATTGTGGCACTGTATAGACAGCACCAAATGACAAAATAAGCTTTTTCAAAATAGCATTGAAAAAGATACGCAATTTGCATAGCTCAAATTGCGTATTTTATTTCTAGTTACGGTACAGTGTAGATGCACCCTTACTGTGTACTAGGAGTTCTTGATTAGATAGACAAACAGGCAAACTCAAATATACAGTAAATGTCAGAGGGCATGAAACATTTTTTGACTTACTATAAGGGGTCTCCATAATGGCTCACAAATCTGTAAAGGCTGAGAAGCTTTGGTCCAGACTGTATAGGTACGTCTACACTGCGGGGGTTTTCTGGGGTACCAGAGATATTCCGGGAAAACTCCACCGCATCTGGGAAATGCGTTTGATCTTCAGCTTTTTTTTGTGGAAGAGGGGAACTTCCGAAAGAGGTGGATTTTCTGAAATTTGGCCCAGTGTAGATGGGCCAAATTTCAGAAAAGCCTCTTTAGAAAAAAAACTCGGAAAAAGCTGTAGTGTAGACCTAGCCTATATCATGCATACAAGAGAAGTTCCTGTCTTCTGCTTCTGTTTCTCCCCAGTTCTTTCCAAGTCTACCACACTCATGAAAGAGCACCATAAGCTAGTAGAACCCAGTTCATTCCTTGATGTGATTAAGAGGAAAAGCACAGGTTGCAGGGTTTTTTTTTTAAGCAGCTGATATTTATTGAGAGATAAAGCACCTGATATTTATTTATGCACAAAAGAATTATATAATTTCAGAGGAGATAATACACTTGTCACCCAGACTGCATTTGTAGATTCCTCTAAGGCAAGATTCATTTAATTAATATGAATAAAGAGGGGAGAAAATAGCTTAAGATCTGGCACCAGTTTTGCTTTTAAAAATACCACATTGTGTTCATCTTTATACTGTCACTCCAAGGGCTCCTGATATTAGAGTAGATGAGAATAACAGTAATTTGTATGTAAGAAAGAAAGAAAGAAAGAAAGAAAGAAAGACAGCCATGTGCTTTAACTTCATAAAGAGCCAGGGATATGTGAGTGAGCAGGGAGTAGCACCAAGTTAATCATATTAAAATTAGCAAACATTTAATCAAAAACTATTATGATTCTGGCACGACCATGCTGTGCAAATGGAAGGTAAATGAACAGAGTGAAAACAATATCAATGAAAGGCAGGGGGAAAGGATAAGAGCGTGCTTTCAGCATGGGAATTTGTCAATTACAGAACTAACCATCCATAACTAAGTAACATCCATGCTTGGATGACGGATAACTACCACCAATCTGCAGATAGTCGTACGCTTCATTCCCCACGTCACCTGAGTTTCTTCCCTCATTTACATTTGGACTGACTTCATCCTCAACCTGTAGCCTTCTGAACAAAATCACCGTATGCTCCAGTTAGCCCCGGCTCCCCAATCACTGTCCTCTCCATGAATATAATGAAGCAGGTGGGACTGCAGTGCAGTTCATGATGTAACACTGAATTTAGGTTCCTAGATGGAGGCAGGTAGAACTAGAATTGCCTGGGATCCAGGAAGGTAGAGATTCAGCATGCTTGAAAAGAGCTGCTCTATTATCTTGCTAGACAGCCCACTGTGTCTTGCTGGAAGAAATATGCCAGTAAAAGTAATTTACTCATATGATAGGACAAAAGACAAGTGGAAGAGACCCAGTAGAAAACAGATGTAAGCTGCCAGCAGTCCAGGCAAAAAATTGGGCATTCAGTGCAGTTGTTTGATACATCCTCTACCTTATATTCATTCTGTTCTTATTCCCACCTACCTCTGGTGATTCCTGGACGCTACACAGAAAGAAGAGGTGTGGAGATAATCTGGATTTGCTAATTAATAAAATATTCACGGATTGATTTTCCTTTAATATTCTAATGGCATATCAGAATGGTGTCATGCATTGAAGAGATGCTCCATTCCTCATGGTTCAGGGGCACAAGTACCCCTAGCTGTTCAGACTTTACTCTATTTTTTTCCTCATAAGGGCTCTGCAAATCAAGTTGGGATATTAACTGCATTTGTCACAAAATGAGGAAATGGAATTTCTTCTTGAGGACAGGAAATGGTGGCTCGGTATGAAAGGGCAGTGTGGTGACGTGGGTAGGACAGAGGACTGAGCATTTGGAGATTAGAGTGTCTGGTCCCTGGTTGCCACCAGCCTATGGCATAAGCTTTGACAAGTCTCTTTACCTCTGTATATCTATTTCCCCTTCCATGCATCTGTTTAGAGTGTTAGCTCCTCCTGACTATGTCTCTGTTCAGAGATGACCTGTGCCTGCTGCTGGGAAGGTGGGGGAGGGGCAGGGGGGACGCAGAGTGAGAATAGCGAGCATCAGCAGTGTTGCAGAGGATGCTCCGTCTAGGTGAGCATGCTCAGTACCAGCTGAGCATCAAATTGGGGAGGGGGCAAGTGACCTGTATGCGCCCCTCATTGCCTTTGTCTCAATTCTCATTTACCTGGTATTGCCTGGGTTCAGCCTGGGGCGGGGGTGGGTTTGCGCAACAGCCTGGAGCAGAGGGGGGAGTGCACACCTCAGCCGCTGGATTCTTCCTGATGCCGGATGGGGGGAAAGGCCACACAACCCGGCCACTGGCTTTGCCCAGGGGCCAGCGTAGGGGCAGGGAGGAGCTGTGGAGGCTGCCCACCAGTGGACTATGGGGCTGGCCCAGCGAGGGAAGGAGCCCATACAGGCCTCCCATTGGCACGTCCTGGGCTTAGCCTGAGGACGGGGGGGCATGAATTAGGCAGCAGCTGCTCCCCAGGGCAGGCCCGATTGTCAGGTGCTACCAGCCAGTGTCTCCTCATTGGAGTGCTTGCTGGCCCCCTGTGGTCAAGCCACAGTATAAATATCTCCTAGCAGACCCCTTCCTTTCCATTTTATGAGAAACAATTAAATTCTAGTCACGTCCTATTGCTCTGGCACAACCAAACCCTGACCTTGCTTTAAGTTAGCATAAGAAGAATTCACCTAGCAAATTTGTTAGTCCTACCTGTTATTGTCTAGGAGGAGTCCTTGAACAGACTCACAGAGGGACAGTCAGACAGACAAATGCACATTTCTAAAATATATAGATAGATGGATTCTGAGCTCATCACTGTAGTGTCTGAGTGCCTTCCAACAGTGCATTAAGTAACATAACTACACATCTGCCATGTTGTTTTCTTATTCTCTCCCCAGATGAGAAAAGTTCTCGACCACAATTTTCATTCTAGGACTTTGCTAATCTTTTAGTTACCATGAGCCATGAAGTCACTCAGTGCCTTGAAGGTAATACTTAGCCTTGCCATGAGTGCAGGGGAATGGACTAGATGACCTTGTGAGGTTCCTTCCAGTCCTATGATCCTAGGGTTCTATGAGCACCAAGACGTTAAATGTGATTCAATGTTCTTCAGGGAGCCACATAATTGAGCAGAGAATGGCACGGAGGAGTTTGCAGCACCTGTTGTTGCTGAGGTCATGTGCTACATATGTTTGTAAAGTGCTTAGCGCAATGGGACACCTTTCTTGTAATAAATGTAATACAAATTAGTAGTAGTAGTAGAATGAGCAAAGGGGTTTAAAATAGGATACCATCCCCCCATTCTGTATGACTGATTCCTATATGTGCAGTGCTTATATGAAAATTATTTCACTTTCAGTGCCTGGCCAGAATAGGAAATGCAGAAGAAACTGCTCTCCTGACAGATCCAGCTGGACTAGGCTCTGAAACACTGTCAATCTCAATAGAAATCCTGTTCTCACAACATCCTCAGTGTCATTCTGAAAGCTCAAGAGACTCAGACAGTTTAGTTGAGATCTGAACCTGACTTGAATGCCCATCTTGTTAAAGGTCACCATTCTGATTTTAAAGGGTTATGCTCTTTCAAGGGAAAACACCGTGAACATCAGCTGTCCATTACTCTTCCCAGAATTTAGACCATCACATTAAATGCAAATTACAGTAATTGCGTTTAGAAAGGCAAGGGTTAATTTTCTCAGGGTTTATGGGGGGCAGGGACTCTGACAGTCAGTAATGCCTCCTTTCATGGTGCATTCCAACTCTGTCATTGTTATCACCTACATTTAATCCGAGGCTTTGCTTCAAAGTCTTGCTATTAGCTCACTGTTGTTTAACAAGGAATCCCATGAAGATTAATTGAGTTAGTTAAATGTGGTATTAGCCACACTTCTGTCTAATTGAACATAGCCTCTTTCTAATGCCGATAACATTGGTTATGTACCTAGGATCCATTTTGTGCAGCTATTTCTTTTATAGTACTGGCATGGTTGAAATTTTAACCATAGGAAAAGGAAGAAATTCTTTAATTACTGGATCCCTTTCTTTACTCTTATCCTCACTATCTATGGATCTATTACTTGCTCTTATAATAAGAAATGGTACTATAACCTGATAATAAGCAAAATGTTTTTATGTGTATGCATGGAAACATTTGACAATGTGTTCTTGAGATTACACATCATCACATGTTAATGTCATATAATGGAATGCAAGCCTCACTGAAAACAACTAAGGAAAACTGTCTTTTTTTTAATGGAGTATGTTTTGCCCAAAGTTACAGAGCCAGCCAGTTGTAGAGAGGAGTGGTTTGAACCAAAGGTCCCGACGCCTACTTCTTCTCTGATCATCCAATCTGAGCTTCTGTGTAGCACAGGCCTTAGAATTTCCCGAAATAATTCCTATCTTTTAGAAAAAAATATCCAATTTTAATTTAAAAATTGCCAATGGTGGAGTATCCAACCCCATCCTTGGTAAATTGTTCCAGTGGTTAATTACTCTCACTATTAAAAATGTCTGACTTATTTCCAGTCTGAATTTGTTCCAGACATCATGCCATGTTATGCCCTTCCTTGCTGAATTGAAAAGCTCATTACTGAGTATTTGTTCCACATATAGGTACTTATAAACTGTATGCAAATCATTCCTTAGTCTCCTCTTTGTTAAAATAAATAGATTGAGCTCTTTGAGTCTATCACTATAAAGCAAGTTTCCTAACAGAGTTGCCAACTGTCTAATCCCACAAACCCAAAGACTCTTGCCCTGCCCTCTGCCCCGCCCCTTCTTTGATCACACCCTCTGCCACCCATTTTTCATGTCCCTGACCCTCATTCATTCTACTTCCCATCCCTACATAGCTTATTGTCTCCCACACTCGATCACTTTCAGCAGGCTGGGGCAGGGGATTGGAGTGTGGGAGAGGAGGTGGCCCTAGGGCGGGAGTTTGGGTGCAGGAGGCAATGCAAGGTGTGGCCCCTGGGAGATTGTTTGGGGACAGAAGAGGGTGCAGGGTGCAGGCTGTGGAAAGAAGTTTGGGTACAGGGTACAGGGTTCAGGCTTTGGGCTGGGATAGGGGGTTGATGTGTAGGAAGGGGTGAGGACGTTGGTGCTTATCTTGGGTGGCTCCCAAAAGCAACTGGCACATCCCTCTGGCAGCAATACCTAAGTCTGGGGGCCTGAGGGTTCTCCATGTGCTGCTGTCTACGGACACCCACCCCTGTAACTCCGATTGGCAGTAGTCCCCTGCCAATGGGAGCTGTGAAGTCAGCAGTCTGGATAGGGTAACTATGTGGAGGCTCCCTGTCCCCACACCAGGGGCCACAGGGACAGTGCCGGTCTCTTCTGGGATCGGCACAAAACCAAGGCAGATAAGGAAGCTTGCCTTAGCCCCTGCTGTACAGCCAGACAGTTAGGGTATGTCTAGACTGCATTCCTCTGTCAGCAGAGGGATGCAGATTAGGCAGGTTGACATTGCAAATGAAGCAGGGATTTAAATATCCCACGCCTAATTTGCATAAAAATGGCCGCCGTGTTTTGCCGACTCAGCACTTTGTCGGCAAAAAGCAACTGTCTAGAGGGGGCTCTGTTGAGAAAGAAAGCCTTTTTCGACAGATCCTGTAAACCTCCTTGCAGGAGGCATAAGGGATCTGTCGAAAAAGGCTTTCTTTCTTGACAGATCCCTCTCTAGACCGTCTCATGCACATTCAGGTGAACTCAGCTTTGGGTGTTTCAGGGCTTCACTGCAAGAGCAACAAAGCTAAAAAAATGACCATATGGGAGCTTTCCCTGCTGTCAAGAAACAAACCTGAGGTGTCACCCCCACAAACATTGTTTACATCACACTTAACACTTTCCCATTTTTTCCAAATCTCTAATTTTGGGGGAATGGCAATACCCCAGCATGGCCATCTGTTCTTCCACTGAGACACACTGGTTTGTGCCAGTCTTTCCTGTGACTGCCATGGGCTTTCACAGAATCATAGAACACTAGAACTGGAAGGGACCTCGAGAGGTCATCAAGTGCAGTCCCCTGCCCTCATGGCAGGACCCAGTACCGTCTAGACCATCCCTGATAGATGTCTATCCAACCTGCTCTTAAATATCTCCAGAGATGGAGATTCCACAACCTCCCTAAGCAACTTATTCCAGTGTTTCACCTGACAGGAAGTTTTTCCTAATGTCCAACCTAAACCTCCCTTGCTGCAGTTTAAGCCCATTGCTTCTTGTCCTAGGCTTTGGGTCAGGTTACCAAGTAGGAACATAATGGCTGTTACACACAAGTGCTGATTCCTCAGCAGGGTTGCAGTTTCACTTTTCAATTCTAGGACTTTGCCCCAGAACCACTTTTTGAGGGGTTGCTGGTCCTTTACATGCACAGATACAAACACGTGAGGATCTAAGCAGCCAGCCATTGTGTAGCTGTGTGTCTGCTGTGCTGTATGTCTTCTCTTCTATGTGGTAAGTGATCTTAGCTCCCAGACACTCTGTCACGTCTCAATTCCCCAACCTGGCACTTTGAATGTAGATATGGGGGCCAACTAGCAGAATAAAGTCTGTAAGAACCTATCTCTGTAACTCTCAGAGAAAAACTTGTCCCTCCAAAAAAAGACAATCAGTTTGTTGCCACCATCAAGTGTAAATAAAAAAATATAAAATAAGCCCTTTTCCAGGGAAGAGGTCACTTGAACTCCCCTTCCTGAGGCAAAACTCTCCCCCCTGCCCCAATCTCCATTTTGCTTGGAGTTGGGAAAACAAACAGGTAATCCGCAGAGAACAATGGGGTTCTGCTTCTCCCAGGTAATGTAGGCAAGTAGGTTTAAAGTCACAAAAAACAACCAATACTGGTTAATCAAAACAAAAAGAAAACACGTTTATTATCAAAACAGGACTACTGTTGCAAGTATAGGAAATGACCGGGTGTTAAAAGCCATGGAGTGAAATAGACTCAGGAAGAGTCCGTGGGCTGTAATCCTTAGTTACAAAAGAGAAAAACAATTAAGCAGTTCAGACATGATTTCCAAACCCCCAAACAAGGAAAATAATAAAACCTGATGGACTATCTAAACTTTTCCCTACTTACACATTTCAAGGAGTCCATTCCTGGGAAAGCCCATCTCTCCTGGTTCCTGGGGAAAAACTGCTCTGATCGAAAACAAAGGAAGAGAGAAATAAACCCTCTCTGGGTCTGAAATTCCTATCTGCATTTCATTTGTTGAATGCCCAAAGCCCCCTCCCTCAGGTGCATCTCCAGAGTTGCTTAACACTTTCCTCACTCTCCAGGTAAGTCAGACTCTCCTTAGCAGCTCCTATTCATGACACGCTCGCTCTCCTTATTTGCAATGGGTGGATCCTCACACATTGAACCTTTGCCCCATTTTTGTCCTGTGAAGGTGGTAGGGCTTTGAAAGGAACCCATTGTTCGATCATGATAAAAAATACATTTTCCACTCTATCAAAAGGAGTTCCTTTAATTCAAAGTCAAAAGATGGGACTTTTTATCACCAGACTTCATATTGTTCACACAAAACCACCAGCCACTTCAGACATCCTTTGGAACAGCACTGAAAACCATCACACTTCATGGTACATTTCTATATCCATTTAATGTTTTCCAGATAGGTGGGAGGAATTTATGAGAGATCTCGTCACTAATCTGGTTTTTATGGAAAACATAATCCCAACTATACATATAAAATAAGGGGATCTAAATTAGCTATTGCCACTCAAGAAAGAGATCTTGGAATAATTGTAGATAGTTCCCTGAAAACATCAATTCATTGTGTCGTGGCAGCAGGGCCAGCCCACAACATTTTGGCACCTGAGACGGGGCGCTCAAATGATGCCCCCATGCCCCTCGGTTGGGCCAAAACTTTGAAAGGTCTCAATTCTGCCTTCTTCCTGTTCTACTCCTCTCATGGGACTGCTCTGCTACCTACATATGCACCAGCAGCAAACACAATTTTCTACACTCTGGGTCCTAGTGGCGCCCCCCCCCCCCACACACACACACACTCTGGCACATGAGGCAGCCACCTCAGTTTGCCTCTTGGTAGGGCCTGCCCTGCGTGGAAGTCAAAAAAAAAGCAATCAGATGTTGGGAATCATTAAGAAAGGGATAAATAATAAAACAGAAAATATTAGATTGCCTCTATATAAAGGCCCATATCTTGAATACTTCATGCAGATGTGGTCACCCCACCTAAAAAAAAAAAAGATATATTGGAATTGGGAAAGGTTCAGAAAAGAGCAACAAAACGATTAAGGGTATGGAATGGCTTCCACATGAGGAGAGATTAGTAAGACTAGGATTTTTCAGCTTGGAAAAGAGATGACTTGGGGTGGGCTATAATTGAGGTCTAGTAGAAAATGGAGATAAGAAAGTGCTATTTACTCCTTCTCATAACACAAGAACTAGGGGTCACCAAATTAATTAATAGGCTGCAGGATTAAAACACATAAAAGGAAGAATTCCTTCGCACAATGCACAGCCAGCCTGTGGAATTCTTTGCCAGAGGATATTATGAAGGCTAAGACTATAACAGGGTTCAAAAAAGTACTAGATACATTCATGGAGGATAGGTCCATCAATGGCTAGTAATCCTAAACTCTCTATAGTCAAAAGCTGGGAATCAGTGTCAGGGAATTGATCACTTGGAGTGTGTCTATTGGGATGTGTCTATTCTGCACCCTTACCTTGAAATAAAGCACTATTCCAAAACATCCCTTAACTCTCGTGGAACAAGGTTTACAGGGACGTCGGAATAGCGCTCCTGTTCTATTTTGAAATAACGGGTGTGCTCAAAAGATGTGGAATAGCTATTTCGGGATACTTCTGGTATCCCAAAATAGCTCCGCAGTGTAGACATAGCCTTGATGATTCCCTGTTCTCTTCATTCCCTCTGGGGCAGCTGGCATTGGCCAGATAGGATACTGGGCTAGATGCACTCTGACACAGTGTGGCCATTTATATGTTCTTAGAAGCATAGAATCATAGAGCTGGAAGAGACCTTAGAAGGCCATCAAGTCCAGCCCCCTGCCCAAGGCAGGACCAATCCCAATTAAATCAACCCAGCCAGGGCTTTGTCAAGCTGGGATTTAAACACCTCTAGGGATGGAGACTCCACTACTTCCCTCGGTAACCCATTCCAGTGCTTCACCACCCTCCAAGTGAAATAGTTTTTCCTAATATCCAACCTGGACCTCTCCCACCGCAACTTGAGACCATTGTTCCTTGTTCTGCCATCCATCACTACTGTGAACAGCCTTTCTTATGTTTTCTCAGTCTCCCCATGGAATTGTGGACTTTTTTTTCAATGCAGCAAGGACAGCCATCTATATTAAGGAGATATTTAGGAATCTCGTGATGAACCAGCACACCTTAGAAGGAAGGGGGATCCTGAGTGATAGATTTTGCCTAAGTAAGTCTGTCCTGCCCCAGAACACAACCAGCTCATGGGAGTTCCTACTCTGTGAGAAGTTTGCTTTCATCCCTATCTGGCAATGGATGAATATTTGTGCTCAAATCAACAAGCCGCTGATTTAGCCAGAAGACACAATACAGCTGCCTTACAAGCACTTTGCATCCATTGACTCACAGAATACTAGTATTGGAAGGGACCTCACGAGGCCATCTAGTGTCCAGCCTTCTGCACTCATAGCAGGACTAAGTACTATCTAGACCAGGGATGGGGGACCTACGGCCCGTTGTCTGGATCTGGCCCCAGGCTTGCCTTGATCCAGCCCATGCTGAGACTCGGGGCTTCACCCCTGCAGCAAGGTGACCCCGCCCTAGCACACCAGCCTTGTAGTGAGTCCCTGGCACCCCCTGCCTGGGAGGTAGTAGCTCTGTTCTCATTTCATGTGCTCTTGCTGCAGTTGAGCGTGTTGCTTGCCTCACACCAGAGGTTAACCTGGATCTCGCTCTGTACTTCTGGTCACCTAGTAGTGTGTTTGATGCAGGAATTCCTTCTTAGTGCTGGCTCTGTTAATACACATGAGCACCGCCTGTGTTCCTAGTTGAGTATACTGTGTGGTCAAATGCTCAGCAGCTGCATGAGAAGCAGGAGAATACCTTTGGTTCCTGTGAAGTAAGAGGTTTGGGAAGGAAAGGGCTGGGAAGCACTGCACCAAGACATTGTTGGGTAACATTAGCACTCTTCAGACCCAAGTCTGGAGACCTGGATGTGAGCTCCATCCACTGTGCAGAAAATTTGGGTTTTGACTTGATCACAGTAGAACTTGGCCTCTGCCCCACCCCTCTAAAAGGCATCCTGCGCCAAAGTCAGGAGGGTTTCTGGGTCTGAGTCAGACTGATTTCTGTGTGGATGGAAGGGGCTTGGTTAGGATTTAAACCTGAATCAGAACGGGGGCTTGGAATGCTGTGTAGACGTACCCATACACACAATTTCACCCATATACAATGACAGATCGGAGCAGTACAGGACACAAATGCACATCCCATATTAAAACAATTTCTGTTTGTAATGCTGGCAAAAAAGCACACTTTTCTATCTGGATTACAGGGGTGTAATTAAAGCTGCAGAGTACTATTTGCCAGCACTTCAGAAATTACTGAAGCAGTATTTTCCTTCTGAAGGCAGATTTATAGATTATTAAAAAGTTGAAAACAATACAACATTTTCCTTACATTGGAAAAAAAATTCCAACCTTCCCTATCTTCTCACGGTGTAATGAGAGTGGCCCCATTCAACTAAGATAAGGAAGATCCCTAATTGTTAGTGCAATTAACAAACGGCTGATAAAAAGAACCATTAATTTTAATTTGGCATCTCTTGTTATAGTATGTAAACCACTGACTTCAAAACTGTGCACTTTGAATAATAAATTATCTTTAAAAAAACCTCAAGAAATCAAGTCAAACTGACCTAGAAACCTGCTGGGTTTTCCGAGGATGCTGGAAATCTTGATTGCTGATCTGTCTTCCTCCCAGTAATTGTTTATGAGGCTCTTCTTCATCATGCTTGAATGAGAGCGTCATTAGAAAAAAGGAATGCATTCATCACCACATCTCCTCTTTCAGTGAGGATGATCCATATGGTGCTGTCCTGAAATTAGGAACTGGATTAAGGATCAGGAAATGAGAAAGAAAGAGAGAACAGTAAACCTCCAATAACTATGATTAGACTAAAAGTGAAAAATGGATTTAATTTTTTCTAGAGCCCTGAGACTTCATTAGGATTTATGTGTATTTACAGGAAGCACAAATAATTGTAAAACATATTCTATGTCCTCGTCTCCTTTTGACATTCTCCCTGCATCAGTCTGTCCCCATATGGTCAACAGGGACTTGATTCTGCAAAGTACCAAACCCTCATTGGATAAAATGAGACTATTCAGTAGCTGGATCAGAGCCAAAATGCTAAGAGTGTTTCAGGAACAAGCCCTGAAAAAGATTGCCACCATATAACTTAAGTGCTCCCAAGATGCTTCACACATTATGTCTAGGAACTAAAAGTGACCATGATTTTGAATATACTAAGGTTCTCTGCTTATAGAATGGAAATGCCTGGCCTTTCTATGACCTATTTGTGCAACCTGCTTAATGTTGTTTTTTGTGCTTGTGATTGACTCTGAAGACTAGAATAACAAGTTATAAAATTGTAATGGAAATAACAAGAAAGGGATACATGAATAAGAACACAGTGGAAGATAGAAAAACGATGAAAAGACAGACATGACATTTAATGATTGGCAAAAACTTGTTCTGAAATCATGTTAAAGTAGGTCAAAAGATGTTTTGGTCCTTTGTAGCTGGAAATGTGGAAGGTAACGGAAAGATAACTCTACATTTACTGTTATTTGACTGCTGCTAAACAGTGTAGTTAAAACAGCCAATTGTAGTATGAGATAAACAAGTTAGAAAGTGTCTGTAGCTCTTAGAGTTACAGTCTGCCTTGAAATAGGATGAGTGACTGTTACCTCAGAAACGTTTTACCTTGGGCTGCTTGTTTTGAGATGTCTAGTCTTTGATTCATAAACCAGACTTGAGTTTGGCCAGTTGATGTTTCAATCAAAATATAATCAAAACTAATGCAATTATTTACCAAGTCCTTAGCTGGTATCTGTTCTGCCACAAAGCATAAGGCCAGTCCAGGCATTCCCTGAAGTCAGTGCAGTTCTGCCAGTTTAAGTGAGGTTTGCATCAGGCCCAGCGTGTCCAATACTTATGCCAGAATTCTAATATTGCTCCTTCCAGCCTGTGTCCAAAGCCCATTGCAGACAATCTAAGGGTATGTCTACACTAGCCCCCTACTTCGAACTAGGGAGGCAAATGTAGGCATTCAAAGTTGCAAATGAAGCCCGGGATTTAAATATCCCGGGCTTTATTTGCATGTTCCCGTCCGGTCGCCATTTTAAAATTCCACTAGTCCGAAGTAACTGCCCGTGGCTACATGCGGCAGTGAAACGGTAATTCGAACTAACTCCTTAGTTCGAATTAACTGTTACTCCTACATGGAATGAGGTGTAACAGTTAATTCGAACTAAGGACTTAGTTCGACCGTTCACTACCGGCGTGTGAGCAGTTACTCGACTAGTGGAATTTTAAAATGGCGCAAATAGCTGGGATATTTAAATCCTGGTCTTCATTTGCAACTTTGAATGCCTACATTAGCCTCCCTAGTTCGAACTAGGGGGCTAGTGTAGACATACCTTAAAGGCTCTCGCTTGGAACCCTGCCTTACTCAAGCTGCAAATTAAGGTGTCTCATTTTAAAATGTTTTCTGAAATATTTATTCTGAAAGGTATAGATTGGTTAAGTGCTCTGGGGGGAAAAAACACTTTGCCTGGTTCTTCACTTGTTATAGCAGTGTAATAATCAGGATTATGTTGCTAATTCCCAAACGTGTGTGTGTGTGTGTGTGTGTGTGGTTTTATATTGGGCATAAAATACTTGATGCTTACACAGTATTTCAGCTCAAGATGAGGGAACACTTTACAAATATAAATTAATACTCACAAACACCCCCTGAGAGATCCATAATTTAAATGCTCATTATTCCAAGGGGGAAACTTGATGTGCCTACAGTGAATTAGTGGCTCAGGAATAAAGCCTGAAATTCCTGAGTTGCTGGCCTATCTACAAGCACTAAGTCGCGCTGTTATGCTGCCTATGAAATTCAAACATCTTACATACAACTCATTCCAGGGAATCTTGTCTCAAATCCAGAGCGAGACTTGGAGGGCAAAAGGTCAACCAAAAGATTTGTGATATAAAATCCTGCACAGGAATGAGGGAATGGTAGTATAAGAAACTAAACTGAGTGTTGGTATAGTAAGAACCTCAGAATGTGGTCTTGGAACCATAGAAGATGTTCTGAGAGCTGGGTCTGAACATAATAACATAAGAACAGCCATACTGGGTCAGACCAAAGGGCCATCTAGCCCAGTATCCTGTCTTCCAACAGTGGCCAATGGCAGTTGCCCCAGAGGAAATGAGCACAACAGGCAATCATCAAGTGATCCCTCTCCTGTTACCAGTTCCCAGCTTATGATAAACAGAGGCTAGGGATACCATTCCTGCCCATCCTGGCTAATACGCATTAATGGGCCTATCTTCCATGAACATATCTAGTTCTTTTCTGCACTCTGTTATATTCTTGGATTTCACAACATCCTCTGGCAAGGAGTTCCACAGGTTGATGATGTGCTGTATGCAGAAAAACTTCCTTTGGTTTAAAAGTCTCAGGGGGTAGCCGTGTTAGTCTGAACTGAAAAATCTTAAACAATGAATGGTCCAGCAGCACCTTAGAAACTTAACAAAAATATAGATAGTATCATGAGCTTTTGTGGGCACAAATCACTTCTTAGTTGCGGGCACGACTCACTTCTTCAGATGAATTAAGCAAGGGGTCCAGATCCCCTCTTTTTCTACTATTTATTTGTACCTCTGGACTTCTTGCTCCATCTGAAGAAGTGGGTTGTGCCCATGAAAGCTCGTGATGCTATCTACATTTTTTTATATAGTCTCTTAGGTGCTGCAGGACCATTCATTGTTTTTTAAGTTTTTTCCTTTGGTTTGTTTTAATCCCGCTATTAATTTTATTTGGTGACTGCCTAGTTCTTGTGACATGGGAAGGAATAGATAGGTCTTCTTTATTCACATTTTCCACGCCAGTCATGATTTTATAGCCCTCTATCTTTTCCTCCTTATTTGTCTGTTTTCCAAGCTGAAAAGACCCAGTTTTCTTATTTATCTCTCCACATAAGCACAAGCACACATACACACTGATTTTTGGATAGAGCAGACTGACATAGAAGGTGAAGCTTTAGCCACACCAGCCAACAAGGAAGAGCATTTCCCCCTCCCCATACTTGCAGGCTGGAGTGAATGCCACCATTCTAATCTGCTAGCTATGAATGGCTTTCCTAATGGTTTATTCCTGCACCTGGACACATGAATATCTCATCCAAAACCATAATAGGAAGCAGAGATGCAGTTCCTAAAGTCAATAACAAATATGACTTCAGTGGGAGAAGGATTGGGTCTAAATCTCTCCCCTGCTTTTCTGCTGTCTCTGTTAGAAAGTGAAAATTCTGGTCACATGTGACTTGTAAGTTCTTGTGATCTTCCTCCTCCACCTTAAACTTAGGGCTTATCTTGACTACCCACCAGATCAACAAGAGAGCAATCACTCTCCCATCAACGCTGATACTCCATCTCAACAAGAAGTTCCAGGGCAGTTCACAGGAAAGTGTCTCCTGTGGATGCATCACAGTGCAGATACTGTGGTAAGTAGATCTAAATGCATCATCTTCTATAATTAAAGTTGTGTAACTTAGATCAACCTCCAATGTAAACTTGCCCTTCCTGTTAAGCACTGCATTTTTATCACAAGTCCTCCAGTGGTGTCAGTGAGTCCACTCATATACTTAAAGAAAATAAATTGCTTAAATGCTATGGTGAATGAGGGGCTGGCCCAAAACTTAGAGATGCTTATGGCAAGAATCCCATTTAATTCAATGGACTTAGGACCAGGGCCCAGAAATTAAATTTTCTAGCATTCCAAGCTACATTTTCAACTATTCATCATCTATAACTAGGGATAGATTTTAAATGGTGCTCAGCTTCCAAAACACTCCCTGGTCTGAGCTCAGCTGAACATTTAGCCACTTATTTTGATGCCTAAATAGAAGGTGAAGTCTTCTGAATTATTCTGGGGAAGCTTTATGGCCTGTAATACACAGAAGGTCACAGACTGCATGAGGGCAGAGATAGGGTCCAGAGTGACTTAGACAAATTGGAGGATTGGGCCACAAGAAATCTGATGAGGTTCAACAAGGACAAGTGCAGAGTCCTGCACTTGGGATGGAAGAATCCCAAGCATTGTTACAGGCTGTGGACCAACCAGCTAAGTAGTAGTTCTGCAGAAAAGGACCTGGGGGTTACAGTGGATGAGTAGTTGGATATGAGTCAACAGTGTGCCCTTGTAGCCAAGAAGGCTAATGGCATATTAGGTTGCATTAAGAGGAGCATTGCCAGCAGATCCAGAGATGTCATTATTCCCCTTTATTCGGCTCTGGTGAGGCCACATCTGGAGTATTGTGTCCAGTTCTGGGCTCCCCACTACAAAAAGGATGTGGACGCATTGGAGAGGGTCCAGCGGAGGGCAACCAAAATGATTAGGGGGGTTGGAATATATGACCTATGAGGAGAGGCTGAGGGAGTTGGGTCTGTTTAGTCTGCAGAAGCGAAGAGTGAGGGGGGATTTGATAGCAGCCTTCAACATCCTGAAGGGGAGCTTCCAAAGAGGATGGAGAAAGGCTGTTCTCAGTGGTGACAGATGGCAGAACAAGGAGCAATGGTCTCAAGTTGTGGTGGGAGAGGTCCAGGCTGGATATTAGGAAAAACTATTTCACTAGGAGAGTGGTGAAGCACTGGAATGGGTTACCGAGGGAAGTAGTGGAGTCTCCATCCCTAGAGGTCTTTAAGTCTCGGCTTGACAAAGCCCTGTCTGGGTTGATTTAGTTGGGATTGGTCCTGCCTAGAGCAGGGGGCTGGACTTGATGACCTTCTGAGGTCTTTTCCAGCTCTATGATTCTATTCTATGACAACAGTTTCTACTGTCCTTAGCAATTGTGACAACCTGGCCTCAATTGTGGATGGGAAGCATTGTTGAAAATGTGGGACTACTGGAGAAATCCTTTAAATTTTGCCATTGACTTCAACATGACTAGGATTTCACTCTATACAGTTGTGCTAGAAACTAATCTGGCATGGAAACATTTGTTTATGGTCCAGTCTTTAAGCATTACAGGCTGGAAGGATTATTCTAATTCAATATATCATGAAATGTCAATCTTATTGAGATTCAGAAAGCTATGGGGGAAGGGAAACCAAAAGAAAAGAGCTTCTTCACTTTATATAATTGGAATGTAATTTTTTAATGGAAAAAGAATTGAATTTATTACAGAACCACTGTTTCATTTAATTACATTTTGAATGCGTAGGTATTACTGGTGGAGAGGACACATTACAAAGCTTTTGTTTTATACTGGAGCAAAATATATAAAATTGGCAAGATTTTGTTTTAATCAGTTAAAGTTGGGAATTAATGTCCTATGGTACCAGGTTCTGTCTCCTGCTATTAAGGAAATTGGACAATTATTAATTTCTACACTATTCAGATTTAATCTTCAAATACAGAGCCAACATTTTTATAAAAAAAAATAAGAGGGAGAGGAAGAAAAACAGCTTTGAGCTTCTAAGGAAAATGTTGCAAACGGAAAACAATGTATGGTCAAGCCACCTTTTATTTTCTGAGACAAATTATTCTACATTACATGAATGTTTTAATTATAAAACTTGGAGAGTACAATGGAAAAAAAGAAGTTTTGTGGAAGTGACTCACTAACTCTTAGATAAAAACCTTCATATTTTGTGAAGAGATACAAAGGTTAATGAGGCTTGAGCAAGTCAAAAAGCCAAAATCACACTTGAATAGACATGCAGAAATACGGAAATGTATATAAGGAAACCCAAAATCAATATGACCTTGAAAGAGTGTTGCCAAAATAATTTGCCAAGGTTGGTTCTTCATCACTCAGCATCAGCTGTAAGATCAAACAGCCATTGACTTATCCTCAACAATTCAACCTTAGTAAGTGTTTCTTTTTGTACAGTCAGCTGCTGTTGATGAGGATAGTCAGTACCTTTTTGGCTGAGAGTAGCATGCCAGGTGTTTTCAAGGAGGCATTGTTAAATATCCCTGCTCAACAAATCATTGCTTGACGTTGCTGTTCTTGGCAGCTATAGCTGAACTTCAAATCTCACGTGTTTTGGAAGGTTTATTGCCCAGAAGCTATGACAATGTTTTCAGTTTGTCAGATTCCAGTTTATATGAATTACATCTTCATAGAGGACTGAAATGCACCAGTGGCAATGGTCAATGATTCTTCTCCTGGACTAAAGATGGACAAGATAGCTCTCATCAGCTGCCTTTGAGATGGTTCATCGTACAATATTTCTGAGAGGAAATCTGGTCAGTCTGGGTTATTAATAAGACATAATCCTTCATTAGCCTAGAAGGGAAAGGAAGAGTCTCTGACCAATAAAGAGCCAGCAGGACAGTTAAGACGACGTGCTTTCTTTCTCTGGGAAAGTACTGCGTGAGCTTGAGACAGGACCAAAGCATCTATGGGAAAGCCCAGGAGTACAAGACCAGGCAGGCCCCTTGCTTAAACACTGTGACTAACCATTCCCCATTTGGGTTGGTGGATTAGTTTAAAGGCGCATATGCCAAATCTTGAATTTAGTTATTGTTAAGATGTTCTGCTCTCTCCTAATTGCTCTGCAGCCCTGTCAATCTGTTTCCTCATTGGGAAGCGCTTAAGACAATTTGCTACCTTAGCCAAAACTTCAACGTGCTGTCCCTCCTCCTGCCTTCTAGAACAGAAATCCTCCACCAGGGGAGCACAGCAAGCCTCTTCATTGTTCAGTGACCATGGTGAAAATGGGGAGACCAAGCGCCAGCTTACAGTGCCGCTCACTCAGGCTTGGCCTGACTACCCCTCTGAGGTGACAGAAGGGCAGTCAAGCCAAATTTGAGTGAGTGGCATTGCAACCAGAGCACAGGGTCACAGTGCCACTCATGTTTGGCCTGGCTGCCCCTGTTGCCCTGTAGAAAATCTGCCTTTCCAGTCATCTTCTCAGTTTGCAGGTAGAATGGTTCCAGTTCCTTTTGAAGGGCCTCACAGCATTTGGTCTGTGTTTGTGTAACCACCAATGATGGCTCTCTATATGCACGTCCTAGGTTTGGTAGGGCTTGGATCAAATGGAAAATGAATATTGTGATGCTCAGGACAGGGAGAAGAGTTGCAGTGGTTCAGCTGGTACTGTGGTAAGTGTAGGGCAGACTCAGATTCTTGCTTCTCAAATCAGTGGGTAGTTTTCACAGTTTTCTAGACAGTGCTAAGTATGTAAGCAAGATACCTGCTCATGGGCAAACGAAGGGGGAAAGATGGTTTTCCTGGTTGCCAAAATTGAACAAGGGTATAGAATATTCTGCTATTGCAAATACAGCTTTATAAAGTAAAATCTGCTCCCTCTTACCCCCACCCTTTTATACAACTTTCTTACTCTCTTCAGCTGAAAGCCTGGGGCTCTTAGGCCAGTAGAAAACAAGCCTATAACATATCTGACGTTGCAGAGAATGGTAAGCAATGATTTATTTTTTCCATCTTATAATTTTTAAATATTTGTTGTGCTTGACAGTAGCTCTTAACCTTCACACAATGGTGTTCTGTTACTTAACATGAAAAATAAGTGCTTGGAAAGCGTTGACCAAGCACTTGTCCTAAGAAGTGGAAAGCTCACATATGTCGGTCAGCCGGTCCCCCATCCTTCTGTGAAGTCCCACTGCCTTCATAAAATGCCACTGTAGCTTCCTAGCCTTCATTCTGTCTCATTGGTCACTGGGTAAGCTGTCTCTGAAATTAGTGGGGATCTGTGTGACTACAGGGATCCACCAGAATGGAGCAATTTGCAGGATCCCAGTCCTCAGGATGAAACTGTACGATCAGTTACAAAGATGCATCTCCTATTGGCTTCAATAGGATTTTCTTCTGTTGGAGATGAAGGCCTAATTCAGCCCTGAATCTCTAACTCCTGTCTCTAGGAAGTGTGGCAAAACAGAAACAGGTAACAGTGAAACTAAAATGACATTATTAAAAGCCTAGAATCAGGATAACTTTATGTCATGTGAGGCCCATGCATGGTAGAAAGAGCTTGCCTGACCTGTAAATTATTAAATGAGAGAATGAGGGATAAAAATCTGTAGATGCCATGAGGGAAAGAAAGGTCTGTGATTGACTGATTTATTTATTTATTACAAAACACGGTGCCAAATACGTTTCACTCATTTAATATAGACCTGACTGTAGATTGCGCTCTCTCGTTAGCCTCTTTATTTGCTTAGTACTTGGCTATTTGCATAATGAACTAGTTTTCCCCACTCCATCTTGTTGGTTTTCCCTATAAATGTAATGCTCATGAGGGGTGGTGGCTTGAAAACCCTAGAGGATGAAGACCTAGATTTATCAACAGAGCGCAGAGCAAATTTTCCTCAGCTGACCTGCAAGGAACCTATCTGCAAGGAAGGGGAGTAGTTCAATCTCTAAGCACATTTGGTCCTTGGCATCTCTGGTCTCCACAGGGGTACCAATTAGCTCCCAGCAGGGGTACCAGTTAGTGCTAAATGTGCTGGTGATGGTTGCAGTGTGGATACTTGGGGCCTCATTCTCCTCTGAAAACTCCTCTTGCTGCTGTGCTGCCTGCAGGGCATGTTGCTGATTTGCATAGAAAAATCTTTTGCTGTTCCCCCTTCCTGATTCCTGTCTGTCTCTCCGGAGCCTCCTCCTTTTGATGGTCTGTGAAGTGTCTGGCACATTGTGAAGGTTACTGCAAACAAACAATAAATGAATCATAATAGTAATAAATAATTCAGGATCACCTGTGCTCAGCTTATTATTAACAAGACTTGGCCCTTATCTAGCATGAATTTTCATTTCAGCTTTGCAGTGTCACCGTTTTAAGGATCTCTTCCTGTTCAGCAACAACAGGAAAACATCTCAATCACCTCCCCCATCTAGCTGCTGGCTTTGATACCATTGATCTTTTAACAATCCGCTCTCTGGCTCGCCTTGATCTGTTATCTCAGCTACTATACTGACTGTTCCTTCTTAATCAACGTTAAATCACTAGGTCAGGGAATGTGGTGTTAGCGGATAATACTCTAGACGGGACTTTTGGGACCTGAGGTGAAATTCTCCCTCCACTGAAATCAGTTCTGCCCTTGAGTCTCTTTCTTGTCTTTTTTTTGGCCAGGTCTAAACTTAAGGGAAAAGTTGATCTAAGATACGCAACTCCATCTATGTTAATTAAGCAACTGGAGTTGACATATCTTAAATCACGTTTCCATGCCATCCACATAGCAAAAGGTTGATGGGAGCACACGCTTCCATCGGCTTCCCTTAATTCTTGTGAGGAGCAGGACTACTTGTGCCAACAGGGGCGCTCTCTCAGTTTGAATTGGCGGGTCTTCACTAGACCTACTAAATCGAACCTTGGAAGTTCGACTGTAGTGTAGACATGCTCTCTCTGACTTGCTATTTGACCCTTGGGCAAGTCACTTAGCCTCTCTGAACCTCTGCTTCCTCACCCCTGTGCCAGTTTTATTTTCTTAGATTGCAAGCTCTTTGGGATAGTGACCACCTCTTACTCTGGAATCATATATTGATAGGGATAGAGTGTACTGCCAGCATCATCTAGGCTAACCCCCTGCCAGGAGGCAGGATGTGTTTGGTCTGCATATCAAGACAGATGGCTATCCAGCCTCCTTTTGAAAACCTCCAGTGAAGAACCTTCCCCAACCTCCCAAGCATGGATGGTGGGTATAATACCGCTGGAGAGGTCTAGCCTCCCCTACTGCTGCCGTTGGACACCAGGTTGCGAGTTTGATGGGGCAAGTTTTTGCTATATTGTGCTTCATGCAGGTTCTGGGGTGGTTGAGAAGGTAATTAATATAGGCTCTTCATCTTCCGGAGTTCCTCAGGAATCCCCCTAGACTCCAGAGAGATTCCTGACAAACCCAGGAGGATGAGTAGCAGATAGAGCCTCCTCAGCTGCCTTGGAACATACAGACTGGGATGGGAGTGAAACAGTTTTCTCTTGTGCAGCTTGGGACTTGGGAGGGGAGGTGTGGCATGGCTGCATCTGGTGCAGGTCTCCTCTGGGCAAGCAGGGAGAAGGGCTCCAGGCATCTCCAGGCTGCTGGGAAGAGGTGGAGGGCTTTGGCTGGCCCAGAGTTTCTCTGGCCAGTGGGGGGGAAGGGCACTCATGGCTCCTTCAGGCAGGAGTGAAGGGCTTGTGACTCCATTGCAGCAGGCTCTCAGGGCTTTGGCTCTGGGGGGGTCTCGTGGCTCCAGCCATGGGGAAGACAGGTGGTTAGAACTCTGACCAGAATAGGGCTCCTCTGACCAAAGAACGGTGCTCCAGGCTCCTCTAAAAGGCTTGTGGTTCTGGCTGCAGGGGCAGGAAGGAGGTCTTGGGGCTCTAGCTGCAGTGGGAGGGGCACATGAGGCAGGGGCGGAGCAGGAAGCTAGGCTCCACAAAGGGGGGGCTCCACTACAGCCCATGCCCTTGAGGCAGTCTTTTCTATTGTTGTATTGCTCTTACAGATAGGAAGGGTTACCTCCCCCCCAGTTCTACTCTAAATCTCCTCTTCTTTACTTTGAACCTATTGTCTGTTGTTCTGTCCTTTGTGGCAAAAAGACAACTTTTCTCCATCTTTTTATGGGAGCCTTTCAAGTGTCTAAAGACCAATAATATTGCCCATGAATCTCCTCTTTTCAAAACAAAACATACCCAGTTCCTGCAGCCTTTGCTCGGGTGGTTTCTTATTCCATGCCTTTGATCATCTTTGTTGTTGTTCGCCTCTGGATCCTTTCCAGTTTCTCTACATCCTTTCCATGCAGTGATGACCAAAATTGGACACAGCACCCTAGCTGAGGCCAAACCTGCATTGAGTGGAGTGATACTATCACCTCCCATGACTCGTATGCTGTGCCTCTGCTAATGCGACCTAAAGTTCCATTTTCTTTTTTTGCAACATGCTGACTTAAGTTGAGGTTGCAATCCATCATGACTCCTGGTTCTTTCTTAGCAGTGCTTCCCCCAGCCCAGTTCCTCCCGTTGTGTATTTGTGCATTTATTTCATGATCCCCCAAGTACTTCCTGCCTCCCTTGATTGGAGAACTCTCTCACCCCAGCAAGTACAGACCCTCCACAGGGGTGGAGAGGGAAAAGGGGGAGGACTGGAGTAGAGGCTGAAGCCAGTACAGCAGGCAGCTGCTGCTGCTTCTACTCCTCCACCATGAGGGAGCAAGTGCCTGCCCCCCACTTCCCCAGCCGATCATCTGAGCTTCCTGCCTGTGCAGGGAGCTCCGAACCTCTCCATGGGGCTCAGAAAAGGGCTACACGGCCATGTAGGCATGCAGCTTACAGGGAACCTTGACTAAGACCTGCTAAATCGAACGCTGACAGCAGCTCTGGTCAGCACCAGTACTTCTTGAAGTCATGAGGAGTAAGGGAAGCCGACACAAGTGTTTGCTCCCGTCTGTCTCCCTTTGTGAAGATGGCACCAAGCTTGGCTTAAGGTAAGCCATATTTTACGTAGCTGGAGTTGTGTGCCTTAACTTGTCCTTCCAGATCGAATGCAGACCTGGCCTCAGACAGGAATGTCTGACAGCAGGGTGAGGCAACAGTGCCTCAGGACATGACACAACCAAACCAAGTAGATTACTGCTGTCAGGAGGTAGCAAGAGCTGGTGATCCAGGGGAGCCCAGCAGGTCCATGTGATGCTGCCAGGCACCTCAGAGCCTGAATACTGTTAACAAATTTAATTATTAGGTTATTTATATTTATAAGTATTTCTAATTGCTTTTTTAAAATAGGTGTTCACATACTGTATATAAATAGGTCACTGTTCTCTTCCTTTCTCTTTCTTTCCCACTGCATGATCTGGATTTATTTTATAAGAACCATTTAAAAATCAATACATAAATAATTGAAAGGGGAAATGTAACCTGAGACACACACTTTATTTTGCAAGCAATTTTAAAGCACCTGCTTGCCAGGAATAATTGGATGGCTCTGCTATTAAAATAAAGAACTGTTCAGAGGAACAATATATAGTCTCAGATTTTTAAAAAAATCAAACACTTTGAATTAGAGTTGTTCATTTTGGGGAATAGCACTACTTTTGTCAAGGACACTATATCTGAGGAGGTGGGATCAGTGTGAAATCCAGGTCTAACACAGAGTAAACAACATTGCTGGAGGTGAAAGAATAAACAACACCCAACAAGTGGGTCACGCCAGTTCTTTGCCATATCGGAAGTGACTATCAGACAACAGTGCTGTTTGCTTCAGAATGCCTGGAGCAACTGTTGGTTTAGAACAAGAACAAACAGAACTCTATCCCGGTGCTTGAATCTCTAGCACACCGTCTTAAAGGACCTCACCTTGCTTCAGTTCCTCAGGCAAACACTCAGATTGTCAAGGCTGTAAGAGAAGATGTGCAGAGACGAACCTCCAGGAGGCTTCCTGGCCAGAAGAGAGCAGAGAAACCTTGTATGGCCAAAGAAGTAGAATCAATCTTTTGTTTCTGAGTGTCTAGAGTTTATCTTTGTGACTCAAGATGCCCCCGACTGAAGAAGTGTCTGGTGTTTGTTTTATAAGTTGTTTTTTTTCTTATAAGGAAAAAAAACTAAGCCGTTGCTACTAATTTGAATGGGTGTGTTTGCTGTCTCAGTGGTCCTTTTATCAGAGCTTTGGGGGCATTATTCACTATTTGAAGCTGAGATATACTGTACTTGTACTGTCTCCAGGATACTGGTGAGGATGATTGCTTTTTCTTATTCAACACATCCTGAATTGTTTATTCCTTCTGATCCCCCTTAATCAACACAAAATGAAAATTATCTGGGAACTCCAATATACCATAAACAGGCCAGGTTATCTATGCTTATCCCTATGTGATTACTAAATTCAGTGGATTTACACTGACATAAAATTGGTGGTGTGCAATTCAGATTAGTCCTGTGTGTGCTCTTTGTTTTCTGTGCAATAGGCACCGGACTAATTTTTTTTTCTCAGGTCCATAGGAAGTTCTTGAAATGGATATTTTGCTTTCCGTCTCGCAGTGACATCACTGGGAAATCTGAGAATGTAGGGAAAGCAGAATGTTGAGGTGGAGAGCTGTAGGAAAAATTCCATTCCTTGTTTCTGTTGTTGCTTATGTCTTTAAGTTGTGTGCCCATTCCTTCTGAAACAACTAATTCGCTACTAAGAGCAATTAGGCAATACAATCTGGCAAATCTGAGCAACTCAAATTTGGACAGACTTTTCATAGGAAAAGCTTTTCTCTGCTTTTAGTACTCCTATAAAATGTACTTATTCAAAGCCAAATCAGGGCTAATGCCCAAGTTTTATATCTAAACTGTGTTCTTAAGCCCAATTGTTTGACTCCAAAACTGCTATTTAATCCCACCCTACTAATCATCTAGAAGAAATGACTTGGAGCCAAATTAGTTTAATAATGAGAGGAATTTTCCAATCCTGGAAGAATTCAAAGGCCATGGGATAAGAGAGCTGTTTCTGTTGCACACTTTTTCAAAATCTACTGGCATAGCCAGGCTATATTCCCATTCCTGGAAACAGTGACCATTCCGAAAACAATACATCTTGTCCTGTCCCCAGCCCAGCTAGAACATACATGATTCCATCAGCTAGCACTAGCTGGCAGATGGTGGATGACCATACTGCTCCTGTTCACAATATTCTCTCCATCTTGCCATGGGGAATCCTGCCCTGGATTGTAGGTGTCCTGTTGCAAATGCCTCTCTTCTCACCAAGGCTGCATTTTCATTTTTATGTATCTGGGATGCTGCATGATCACAAGGCCTCAGTACAAATCACCTCCTTTCACTTGTTCAGTGGGCGATGACAAGGAATCCTCAGTCAGATGTCAAAATACTAAGCCAATTCAGACTAAGACTACGGATTGATGAAGTGCATCTCACAATTTAGTCAGCAGGCATCTGGAGGATTTTTATTCCAAGCCACAGAAACAGATTGGCAGAGTATGCCAGGTGGTTTGCCTAGGGGTGGAAGTGTCTTGATAGAAGATGGAGTGTTTGCTGACTCATAATCATGACAGATAGCCAAGCCATCCTAGGATTGTGCAAGAAAGCTAAGAGGGTCACCTGTTTCCCTCCCCCCCAATTAATTAGCATCTGGGGGTTGACTCTGGTTGGTGGAACAATTGTGGGTGTCACTTAGGGTATGTCTAGACTGCATCCCTCTGTCGGCAGAGGGATGCAGATTAGGCAGATTGACATTGCAAATGAAGCGGGGATTTAAATATCCTGTGCTTAATTTGCATAAAAATGGCTGCCTTTTTTGCCGACTTAGCACTTTGTCGGCAAAAAGCGGCAGTCTAGAGGGGGATCTGTCGAGAAAGAAAGCCTTTTTCGACAGATCCTGTAAACCTCCTTGCTGCTTTTTGCCGACAAAGTGCTGAGTCGGCAAAACGCGGTGGCCATTTTTATGCAAATTAGGCACGGCATATTTAAATCCCCGCTTCATTTGCAATGTCGACCTGCCTAATCTGCATCCCTCTGCCGACAGAGGGATGCAGTCTAGACATACCCTTAGTGTTAGGAATGTAACATTTCTTCAAGTGTTATTTTCTATGAACCTAAATTCTGGGACAATTTCCTGTGGGGTAAATTAGAGCTAAATAACATCACAGAACACCTAAAGTCAGGAATGGTGGCTGTAAACATACTTTATGGGACTGTGGGAAACTTGGCCACACCCATGTTGAATGGCCGTCCGGCTAACTAACATCATGCCAAATCACAAATGTTGCCAGACCAGAGAGTGCAAGACTAGAGAGGTTTGACATGTATTGATAAACTGTGTCATTCACAAAAATAAAGCTGCAGCCATTGTACTATTCGTGGTCCTATCAGCAGGAGCAGCACGGATGAATGAAATGCCTCCATTCTTTACTCTGATAACTTACCTCTTCATCAAGTAGCTTCGCTATGAAAACCCAATTCTAGTTCAGTGAATATAAAAAAGTCTTGTTTTTTTTTTCTCTCCACTCCTAATCTGAACAGACTGTAAGAGGATTTAAGAGAATGTGAAATAAATTGATTTTTTTTTTTTACTTCCACTGGAACAACTCTAGCTACATTTCAAATTCTGTAAAGCTTAAGTTCCTGTGTAAGATTATCATTGTTTTTATACATCAGGGGGATGCAAGAAAAAGATTCGTCCCTATTTTTAAATCTAATAATGCTAGAAATAATAACCTGCAATCTACATTGGGTTTATTAGATTAGCCTTCATTTGCCATCACTGCTTCCATTGGCTTTGAATGTGCAGATGCTATTCATACCCTCCTGTTTACAGAAGAGAATGCTGTGTTTCTCCTCTTTGTATTCATAGTTGTTCATCCGGCACTAGATAAGACCATTCTGTTTCCATTATTGTGCCAGAACCAATTGAGAGGTGAACAAAAATCAATATGCTTTATCTGGCAAGAGGAACAGAGTTACTGAACTTTTAATGGAAGCAAATTTGACACTTATAAAATGGTTCAAATGACATTTCTAATAATGAAGAGAAATCAGCCAATGTCTAGCAGCTTTCTCATATGATAGCAATTTTTTTTTCATTATGCTAACTCAGCTGCGTAGAGCGTGTTGTACCATTTAAGCGGTAGAGCAATTAGGTAGAAGCGTAAAAAGATATCACAACCTGCGTGGCCTTATCAAAATAGAGATAAAAACTGAGGCCATGGACATTGTCAGAGAATACTGTATCAGTGTGCAGACACCTCTTAAAATGATAAAATGACAGCAACTCTTCTAGTGTTATTGATGGCAGCAAAAAGAATTAGGTTTAGTAACATAAGAACAGCCATACTGGGTCAGACTAATACTCCATTTAGCCAAGTATCCTGTCTTCTGACAGTGGCCAATGCCAGGTGCCCCAGAGGTAATGACCAGAACAGGTAATTATCACATGATGCATCTCCTGTTGCCTATTCCCAGCTTCTAGCAAACAGAGGCTAGAGACACCTTCCCTCCCCTCCTGGCTAATAGCTATGGATGGACCGACCTATCCTCCATGAATTTATCTAGTTCTTTTTTGAACAGTGTTATAGTCTTGGCCTTCACAACATCCTCTGGCAAAGAATTCCACAGGTTGGCTATGCATTGTGTGAAGAAATTCTTCCTTTTGTTTGCTTTAAACCTGTTGCCTATTAATTTCATTTGGTGACCCCCTAATTTTTGTGTTATGAGGAGTAAAATAATGCTTCCTTATTTACATTCTCCACCGCTGTCATAATGTTATAGCTCTCTATCACATCCCCTCTTCATCATCTCTCTTTCAAAGTCCCAGTCTTACTAATGTTGTTTCATACAAAAGCTGTTCCATACCCTTAATCATTTTTGTTGCCCATTTCTGTATCTTTTCCAGTTCCAATATATCTTTTTGAATGGGGCAACCACATCTGCACACACTATTCAAGCTGTGGGCCTACCATGAATTTATATAGAGGCAGTATGCTATTTTCTCTCTTACGATCTATCCCTTTCTTTATATCCCCCAACAATCTGTTGACTTTTTGACTGCGACTGCACGTCGTTTTCAGAGAATTGTCCACTCTGATTCCAAGATCTGTTTCTTGAATGGTAACAGCTAAATTATCTGCCATTATTTCATATGTATATTTAGGATTATATTTTACAATGATGCATTACTTTGCATTTATCGACATTAAATTTCATATGCCATTTTGTTGCCCGGTCATCCACTTTTCTAGGGGTTTTCTTAAAGACTTAACTAACACCACTCAGGCTTCACCCAGAAACCTAGGAAACTATATCTATCACCCTGGTGTCCCATTGGAAAATACATGCCAACTCACAAGCACTGAGAAAAGGAGGTTAAGGCAAAGAAACCCTTAGTAAGAGAGAAGAGGGAAGAATAATAGAATTGACTCGGGAAAACCAGCAATTAATAAATCTACATATTCTCTGAGGTAAGACTCCACACCCAGGAAGCCTAAACCAAAGCCCCAACCTCAGTCCTCCAGGCAACTGAGACTAAGATTTGTAGCCATTTCTCTCCTCCATAGTCATGGTTGCTGTGTAGGGTTGCAGAAGTCCAAGGATTGTTTTGTACGTTTTTTTTTTTCCGTTTACCGACTAACATGGCTACCCTTCTGAAACTTTCTAGCACAGGGGAGAGAAAGTCCAGTGTGACAGCTGTAGAAAGCAACCTGTTGAGATCATCGGTGTTCACCATTGGCTGCTGCATGACCTGCTGAGGCTGCTGTGTCTGCTTCTGATGGACTTTTATAGAAAAGTTCAAGGGGGAGATGGTGGAAAGATGGAAGACAAGCCTGGGGGGGGGGGGAGGGGTGTTCTTCAAGAGCTTTCAGGTACACAGTGCCGAGTGGATGAATTTTAGATGGCTATAGTCTTTTACTTTATTTAGTATAAATTGTCAGAATATAAGAATGGCCATACTGAGTGAGACCCACAGTCCATCCGGCCCCACATCCTGTCCTCTGGCAGCAGACAATGAGAGCCATTGCCCCAGAGGGACTGAACAGAACAGGCAGTCACTGAGTGATTCATCCCCTGTCATCCACCAGCAGTCAGAGGCCAGGGATATGCAAAACATGAGGCTATGTCTCTGATCATTGTAGCTAATAACCATTGATGCGGAGAGGGAAGTATTGGCCAAGGGTGCCATTTTGGAAGTGGGGGTAGGCGCTGTGTGCTCTGGGACATGGCTAGCTTTTCGTCCCATTCCCTGGATGCTGAGGGAGCGAGGGGAAAGTGCTTCACCACTGGCTGGTGAAGGGAGCATACCGGCATCTATTTTCCCTGCATAACTTAAATGAATTGTATTCCCCTCGAGCGTACCAGCTCCTTTTTCTCTGGGGTGACTGGGCTCCCAATGGAAACCCGCTCGTGACACGCAGCTCTTAAAGGGGCCATGACAGGAATGAGAGGAATGCACAGAATGCAAGCACTTTCCCCTCACTCCCTTAGAGTCTGGGGAACGGGGTGAAAAGCTAGCCACATCCCGGAGCACATGGCTGCTGTCCCCTTCCCCCCCCCCCACCAAAATGGCATCCTTGGTATTGGCTCAGGACTATTAACGTTGCCATCCTTAGTCATCAGTCTTCACTCAGTCCAATGGCAGTTTTGACTGAGTAATGACTGCAGTATTTGTCTCAAAGGAAAGTAATTAAATTATTTAGTAACAATGAACTGAGCTTTGAGTAAAAGCTCAGGACTTCTGCTGCCAGGTGTCAGCTCAAACACTTACCACTTACTCTGTAATGGCCCTGAGACATCAAATGACTCTGTATAGTTGGAGCCCTGAGCCCATTCAGAAACAGTAGCCCAAATTTAAAATGGGGCTCATTGAACTCTTTAGATACATGAATTAAATTATGTCCTCACCTCCATCCTACACAGCTCAGCTGACTTGGCACACCCATGGACTTTGGTGGAGCTCAGAGCCTCTATCTCAAAGCAGAATTTGACTCTTAGTAAAGAAGCCTTATGTCTCAGGATGAAAAATACAGTATGGATTTTTCTCTGAAATTATTGTTCCAAGTGATGTTCCTTAGCTGGTCACTTGTGAGGTGCCCCACAGTGTTCTCCTTGAGGCTTAAGCAAGGGTCAACAGCTGAGCCAGTCAATCATTGATCATAATCAGCGCATCTGTCTAATCAGAACTGCTGCCTTGCATTGTTCTCCTATGTTTGGCAAGGCTCTGAAGATCTCTCTCCTCTGACAATTTATTCAGTTCCTTGTACATGTCAGAATGTTTATGTTTATGAGTTTATGTTTGTGAGTTACAATGAGAAAAGGACATTTACGCGGGACATTCAGAGCAGGATGCTGCAAAGCTGCAAAGTGAGATTGTGAGAAATTCCACTTTGCGGAGATTCAGATGAAAACAGTTCCAAGTGTCTCCCCTCAGTCCTTTTATCTATAGCAAAATCCACAGCGTGGGAGCATAGTTGTTGATTTTATTTCCTGTGCTGCATGGCTCTGCAGTTGGATTTCATGATCTTCTTTAAAGAAAGCAGCATAAGACAAACTGTAACTGTGGACGGCAATATACTATTAGATGACATTTTAGAAAAAGAACATTTAAACAAGGATGCTCAGGTGTTTTTTTTTTTTTTTTTTCCTGACATCTATACAGTGTGACTTCCTGTACCTGATCTCTTTGCAGGGTCGTTGTGGCTGTCTTGGTCCCAGGATATTAGAGACACAAAGACAGGGAGGTAATATCTTTTATTGGATCAACTTCTGTTGGTCAAAGAGACAAGTTTTCATGCTACACAGAGATTTCCTTCACAGTCTCTTACAGTATGTGTTAACTGCTTATGGTAAACAACCTATTCCACCTTGTATTTATCTTGACACTTAGCATACTTTCCCCAGACCTGAAGAAGAGCTCTGTGTAGCTCTAAAGCTTGTCTCTTCCACCAAAAAAAAATGGGTCTAATAGAAAGGTATTACCTCACCCAACTTGTCTTCCTGATCTCTTACCATTTGATTGAGATACACAGTTTAAGCTCAGTCAGAAATGTCATTCATTCCACTTAGACTTGAGGAGTTTCTTTTAGCCTTTATTATTAATAGAGCCCAGTAAATCCTCAGGGTACGTCTAGACTAGCTCTGCTGCGTTCAAGGAAAATTTCAGAAAAGCAGACGCGTTTTTTTGGCATCCCTGTAAACTTCATTTTCTGAGGAAGAAGGGATGTTCCAAAAGATGCTTTTTTTCTGACAATTCGCCCAGTGTAGATGGGCCAATTGTTGGAAAAGCCTCTTTCAGAAGAAAAGGGGAAAAAGATATGCAAATTGTATCTTTTTCCGATAGCTCTTCGTAGTCTAGACACAGCCTCAGATTTCCTCTTTACATATGTGGATGGGGATACATTTCCATTGTTTACTTTCTGTGCAGATTGAGGGTTAGATGCAGATCAGCACAAGGCTCCAAAAGTGAGACAGGGTGCTGGTATGGGCGCAGATGCGGATACATAGGAAAGGTGGAGTCTGGCTTGCAAGTCAGATATAAGTTAGTTCTTGCACATGCACATCAGATGCAGATACAAATTCTTTAACTGTTCAGGGCTCTCGTTATTGACTTTTAAAGATAATGCTCTTATCACCTATGTATTAGATATCCATGCAAAGAGACAAGGTGGATGAGGTAGTATCTTTCATTGGACCAGTTTCTTTGTTGCTGAGCTAGAAAAGCTTTCAAGATACATATCCTTGAATTCCAATGGCAATCACATTACTGCACACAATTTAAGAGAGCAAAACACATCAATCCTCTCCCACCAGATTTGTATTCCTTGCTTGGCATCATATTTGTGTACATGTCTTGGTACTGGCCTGCAAACATATTAAAGGGGCATGTTGATATTTTCTCAAGGGCTGCCTACTTTTCTGGACTCCAATATGACATCTACAGTCATCTGGCATTGAGGTCAGGAACACATTTTTTCCCCTCATGTTCAGCAGTGAAAAAGCTACGGTATTTGACTTTGTCTGAAACACTAGTTATGGCCTCTGCCAGACAAAATGGATCAATTATTTGATGCAGGATAGTAAATCCCCTATGCCTGTTTCCTGGGAGATATTTGATGCTGTTGAAAAGCAATACTATGGTATGTACAGCAATTAAACTGGGTATCACAGGCGCTGAATACCTCACTAGATCATTGGTCAATCACATAATGTTGCAAAATAGCCTTCCCATTCCCAGAAAATGATGAATGACAGAGGCACTCTGGGGTTCAGATTAGAACACTGATGTCTTTTGGGGGGGGGGGGTATAATTATCTGAAAAAAGAGAAAATATACTTTGTGCAATAATACATGAGGCTTCTGTTGATTGACACATAACTATGGGCTATGCTGTGACATGTCTCACTTGCCTACGGATTTGTCTCAAGATTCACTGGGTGCAATTTTAAGGGCCTGTGTTATGCAGGAAGTCAGATTAAATGAACACAATGATCCTGTCTGGTTTTAGAAATTAATTAATCTATGATTAACTTCCTTTTGCATTTGTAAATAAGCAAATGAGATCTTGGGTGGCAGGAGTAAGCCGTTCTACATGCACCTTACTCCACTCCACAACATCTGGGTGGAGATGCATGAAAAATGGGCGGAGCCTGGAGCCTACCTGCCCTCCTCACTGACCAGCCCAACCAAACCACAGTGAGAGAGACTGTGAGGGTACATCTACACAGCAGTGTCATTTTGGTATAACTGGTTATTCTGAAATAACAAAGAGTGCATCTACACTGCAAGCTGTTATTTCGATATAAGGTCAAGCTGGAGGACTGGAGGACTTCTTACTCTGACTCCTGTAACCCTTATTTTATGAGGAATAAGGGAAGCTGAAAGAAGAGTGTTCTTCCTTCAACTTCCTGCTGAGTAGACAGCACCAAAAGCTGAGTTAAGCTATTTCAACTTTAGCTACGCACTTAACGGAGCAGAAATTATGTTGCTTAATTTGAGTTTTGCCCTGCTGCGTAGACATGCCCTGAATGCGTGCTGCAGTGCGGGGTAGGGGAGAGGGCTTCCGTAAATTATCACCCTCTGGAGCAAGAAGTAATCAAGGGAGGACTCATGCCTCAGAACCATGTGTCTGAACTGCCGTGCCTCTCCAGTCTAATGCTGGGGCAAATGGAATCCTGGGTGTGTCTAAAGTCACATTGTAGCTCATACATAGCATCTGCCCATTGTAGAATGCAACCTTATGGCTTTCATCTACCCAGGCAGGTGTTTTAATGATCAACGTGGACAAAAAGGCACTTTTTATGTTTGGTATAGCCTATATTTATACTGCTATAATCAGGGCTTGACAAACGGCGGCGAAAGCCGCTCACCAGCCCTGCAATGCGCATGCGCAAGAGCCGCATTGCACATGCGTGCGCCGCTGGTAAATGGGGCGCACGGCTGAAATCTACTTGCCACGGGCGAGTAGATTCTATAGTTAATCATAGAATCATAGAATACTAGGACTGGAAGGGACCTCAAGAGGTCATCGAGTCCAGTCCCCTGCCCTCATGGCAGGACCCAATACTGTCTAGACCATCCCTGATATACATTTATCTAACCTACTCTTAAATATCTCCAGAGATGGAGATTCCACAACCTCCCTGGGCAATTTATTCCAGTGTTTGACTACCCTGACAGTTAGGAACTTTTTCCTAATGTCCAACCTAAACCTCCCTTGCTGCAGTTTAAGCCCATTGCTTCTTGTTCTATCCTTAGAGGCCAGGAAGAACAAGTTTTCTCCCTCCTCCTTGTGACACCCTTTTAGATACCTAAAAACTGTTATCTTGTCTCCCCCTCAGTCTTCTCTTTTCTAAACTAAACAAACCTAATTTTTCAGCCTTCCTTCATAGGTCATGTTCTCTAGACCTTTAATCATTCTTGTTGCCCTTCTCTGGACCCTCTCCAATTTCTCCATATCTTTCTTGAAATGCGGTGCCCAGAACTGGACACAATACTCCAACTGAGGCCTAACCAGCGCAGAGTAGAGCGGAAGAATGACTTCTCGTGTCTTGCTCACAACACACCTATTAATGCATCCCAGAATCATGTTTGCTTTTTTTGCAACAGCATCACACTGCTGACTCATATTCAGCTTGTGGTGCACTATAACCCCTAGATCCCTTTCTGCCGTACTCCTTTCTAGACAGTCACTTCCCATTCTGTATGTGTGAAACTGATTGTTCCTTCCTAAGTGGAGTACTTTGCATTTGTCTTTATTAAACTTCATCCTGTTTACCTCAGACCATTTCTCCAATTTGTCCAGATCATTTTGAATTATGACCCTATCCTCCAGATTAGTCACAACCCCTCCCAGCTTGGTTAATAAGGGTTAATAAGTTTGTCGAGCCCTGGCTATAATGATATCAATTCTAATTGTTCCAAAGCAGGATGAGGGCATTTTGGCATTTTCTGCCTTCTAATTCCCTAGCACGGTGTTTACATGGAAAAAAGTGGGAAAGCTGTCAAGCAAAAAACAAAAACAAACAAAAAACGCCCACACCTAAGACCGCAGTGGTCAGCGGCCGCTTGAAAATGGAACCCTTTTTAAAACAAAACACCAGAGGAAACTGGTCGACCAAAAAAAAAAAAGTGGAAAACTGTCACACAACAAAAAACAAACAAACAAACAAGCCAGGGAAAACTGGTCGACCAAAAAAAAAAAAAAAAACGCCGGCCCATTCCTAAGACCGCAGCAGTCAGCTGCCCCTTGAAAATGGTGGCCCCGGGTGACCACCCAGCTCGCCTACTCCTAAGGCTAGCTCTGGAGGGGAGGGGAAGTGATCGGGTTCTCATGGAATCCTTACTTTCACTTCGCGGAACACCAGGGTTCCACAGAGCACTATTTGGGAAACACTGCCCTAGGAGATGCTAAACTTGACATCTACGCTGTGGTCCTAATAACCATTTGCATCTAAACTCTTCTAAGAGACTATGCTCACTGGGCACTACTAGTCTCAAATGTTCACCCCAAAATGTCCCCCCTGTCTTGAGTATAATTCTGTTACACCTTTATCGGCATAGTCCATCTTTTGCACAACTGATTATGGTCATTTCCTTGGAGTGGAGTCTTCGGGCAGTTTTTCCCACGGTTTGGATGTTCCTTGTAAATGACAATACAGTAACCAGCATATGTCTATGTCAGACATATGGAAATGCTTCCAGTTGTTCTTCAAGTGGGATATTATTGTTAAATCAGCATACATGAACAGAGTGCCCTGCAAACAGTAGAGTGTATCTACTTGGGGGGATAACCCAGAACTTTTTGATGTGCATCATGTGACTCACAATACATGAATTGCACCCATATTGTGCAGTTGGGAAACCAGTTCTATTTTCAGTTTGCATTTTGTAATTATATGAGAGCAGAGTACTGCAAGCTGAGGGCATAGCATTCTCCAGCAGTATCCCCCATGGTCCTTTGCTTTGCCTGAGAGCAATTTGCATCCTGGGATTGTTTTCCATGTATATTGTGGGAAGCCACTTGCATTCTCTCTCTCTCTCTCGTTTGTTTGTTTGTTTGTTTGTTTTAATGCCATGTTTCAAGTGACTCTTCCCTGTGCTTGCTTTATGGACTGGCTCATACCACTTTCAAATTGCTGCCAGCCAGCCTGGCCCCAGAAATGCTCCACACTATGATGGTAACAAGCCTGAATAGGGACAGGCTGCATTACAAACACTGTTTATGGACTGTGTTGTAAGTGGCAGAAAAACAATGTTCCAACTGCTGTAACAGAATGTTGTGTTGCACAATAGTTGTGAAACCAAGAGGGAAAACCTTGTGGAGAAGGTGAGTGTGTGATTCTGTGCAGAAGTTCAAGCAACCAGCAAACAGACACAAAGGCCCATGGGAATTCTGTTAGGGAAATATACTTTTCATAGTTTGAGTCTTATGGCTGAACATGTTAGTCCATGGGGAACTGTTGGGATGCAGACACAGAGTACTGGGATCGTATGTGGGGGTGGTTGAAATTTAACATTCCCTCTGTTCTTTTGTCAACACCCTATGAATTATTTCAGCTGTATTTCAAGAATTCCTTGTGTTAAATGTCATGATGACCCATAATGAATGTACTGTGGATGGTTTTATTGTGAAACAACAATAAATAAAAATGTTAATACAAGTAGCAGAAAAATGTAATGACTTTATATTTGGGAACACATTTTAATAAACCAATGTTTTAAGTAACAAACTACACAGACCTTAAGTTACTTCCCCCTAGCAAACAAAATTAAAAGTTCAACAGGAACAATATACTAAGTACAATGTAATGGGGCAGGGCTGGAGAGGAGGTAAAAGTGAGTATACTACTTACCCCTGGTTAATCTTGTCTGCATGGGTGATGGAGTTCAATGCCTCTGCTCAACATTTCTAGGAGCATTGAAGGGTTCAAAGGAATTGGTTCCCAGGCGCAAGTATTCTCCATGGCCAGAGATGGGGCCCAGGAAGTGAATGGAAGCTGCTGAGAACATTGTTAGAGTATAGTGTTGGGTTGCTTCATGTGTATGCAAGCATTTTTAAATTGGATTAAATCTATTTGTTCTGGTTTAAACCCCCCAGAGAAGCGAGCACACAGTAAAACTTTTGCAGGACTCATTAGACTTGTACACTCTAATATCATCAGTTAGACAAGAGTAACTTTCCTTTACATAAGTGCAACATCTGTATGTCAGGAACCCAGAGTGAAGCCAAGGATAGAAAATTTATCATGATTCTTTATCAGATACATGACAAAGTGACTCCTACAGACTCTAAGGGTATGTCTAGATTGCATCCCTCTGTCAGCAGAGGGATACAGATTAGGCAGGTCGACATTGCAAATGAGGCAGGGATTTAAATATTCCGTGCCTAATTTGCATAAAAATGGCCACCTCGTTTTGTCGACTCAGCAGTTTGTCGGCAAAAAGCAGCAGTCTAGAGGGGGATCTGTCGAGAAAGAAAGCCGTTTTCGACAGATCCCTTATGCCTCCTGCAAGGAGGTTTACAGGATCTGTTGAAAAAGGCTTTCTCGACAGATCCCCTCTAGACTGCCACTTTTTGCCGACAAAGTGCTGAGTTGGCAAAACGCTGGTGGTTATTTTTATGCAAATTAGGCATGGGATATTTAAATCCCTGCCTCATTTGCAATGTCGACCTGCCTAGTCTGCATCCCTCTGCCGACAGAGGGATGCAGTCTAGACATACCCTAACTATGAGGAATCTAAGGGCATCGCTTCATCAAGTGAGAGACCCCTCACAATGGGAGGTCCTCTGGTGAATACACATGACTAATTTTAAAGATATTGTCACAATATAATGCAGGAGTGGCTGCAATTGGAAAGTCTAAAGACAACAAATGTACGCACCACTGTGACCAAGGGAATAAACAGGGTCATCTCCAGAGCCAGAGAGAGAGAGAACTTTTGTTGACTTCATTGTTTGAGCATCTAACAACTGCAGTGGGTGTAGTGAATCAAACATAATTCTGAGGGTATGACCTGTCATAACTACCACAGGGGATATTCCCGTTCCATGACCCTGGTTGAAGCTAATCAGGGACAGATCTAGCATAAAAGTAATACATGCATAGAAGCCTGGACACACACACATACACACACCAGCAAAACCCGCACCAGAATAAAATTGCTAATACAATGAGAGCTGGTTAGAAAAAAAAAGCTTTTTGATTTTTTTTTCTTAAAAGTTGAAATATTATGACCATGCCTCATGTGAAGTACATATAGCGATTTCCTAGTGACTAGGAATTGACCCATTTTTCAGTGCTTAAGAATATTTCTCTCTCTCTCTCTAAGGCTACATCTAGACTACAAGCCTCTTTCAAAAGAGGCTTTTTCAAAAGAGAGCGTCTAGACTGCAACTACTCTTTCTCTGTGGGTGAGTTGGCTTTTTTTTTCGAAAGAGAGCACCCAGGCAGTCTGGATGCTCTCTTTCGAAAAAGCCCTGTTTGCATTCAAGAACGCCTTTTTTCGAAAAAGCACTTTTGAAAAAAGGCGTTCTTTCTCATAAAAAGAGGTTTACCGTGGTCGAAAAAACCACCACGTTCTTTCGATTTAATTTCCAAAGAACTCTAGACGCAGGGGAAGTTTTTTTCGAAAAAAGGCCACTTTTTTCACAAAAACCCTGTAGTCTAGAGACACCTAAAGCATTTACCTGGCTCCCATCGCTGTCCATGTGGCTCAAAATCTATAATGTAGCTACCCTCCCAACATCCTAATAGGGTAAGAGTGGGACTATCACCGTTTACCAGAGGAGGAGCTAAAGCACAGAGAGGCAAAAGTTCTGTCCGCCCTGTGAGTGGGAGGTATAATTTCCAGCTTGAGGAGACATGTTTGCTCTGACGGAGCTAGAGCACTTCCAATAGAGGAGGAACCTGGGCAACAAGAGCAGGCTAATTCAAGCAATTATTATTCTTCCTCCTTACCAAGTGCCTCCAACTATCAGCCCACAGTGGAATCTTAATCAGCTTCAACCTCAGTTGGCCCCTCTAGGTAGATCTTCACAGCCTGTGACAGCAAATCTCCCAGACTGGGTCACAGACTTGGGTTCAAAGGACTTATGCTACTGCCTGAAGACTAGCTCTGTAACCTGTGCACAAAATTGCAGATCAGGCTTGAGCATGGTCTCCAAACCATAGGGACGCTGGAGAGGCAAAGCTCCAGTCTGAGCTGCAATTTCAAAGCTATTTTGAAAGCATTCATGCAAGCCCCATGAGCCTCAGAATGTCAACCCCGGCTGCGCGGCTTGCTTCGCCAGGCTGTGCAGAAATACCCACTTAGTCCTCAGGCTCGGAGGGTTTGACAACCTTTTTCTGCTGAGGTCTGCCCTTCTATGAGGAGGAAGGAGCATTTATGCTGGATCCCCTCTTCCATCTCATCTCTAGTTGGTTGGATAAAATGGGTACCCTTGGCCCACCCTCCTTACAAGATTATGGGCACTTAAAGAGACTAATGGGACTGCCTCACAAACATGTCTCTCTTTGAGGACTGTTTCCTCTTTCTCAGTATCTCCCAGGTCATTTTATCTACAATTGGAACTTTTAACCTTTCAAGAGCCATGCCAGGCAGCACTACTAGGCAGCACTGCCCTGAAGGGGTGGAGTACTCTATCCCTTGTATTCTACATGACTCATCCAAGATCACACTAGGGGCACATCTATACTACACAGAAGATAGACGCTTCCCAGGATCTGGATGTCCTGCAGTGGTATTGCAGGTAAGACACCTGATCTGGTGGTAGCTACCTACCTACCCACAGGTTCTAGGAGGAGGGACTGTTCTTTCCAGTATGACCCTTCCCATCAGGTTCGTGTGTGTCCACCCACTCTGAGGCCAGACATCAAAGCTTTCTTGCTTGGCAACATTTACATCCATGAGGCCCTCTCTGCCCTAGGATCCCCATCTCATTCTCCCTCGCTGCTGACCATAGTTGATTCCAGTTTACTTGCAGCGCAGCAGACTTTTCCCTATTCTAGTTCGGGTCCTATGGCTCTCCACTCCAGCTTGGATCCTGTTCAACTTTGGTTCATCTGATCTCCATTGCTCCAGCTCCACTCTAGGTTTCTGCACACCCCTTTTAATGCCTTACTCTGTCCTGGCAGCCCCAGCTCACACAGAAGAAGGATCCCCTGGCTCTTGACTCCCTTCTTTGCCTGAACAGCTTGTCAGTCCAACTAACTAGGGGCATTGGCCTCTCCCCATCAGTTCTGGGGAGTTGACAGTACCAGCATCTTGTCGGTTCTTCAGTCCTTCCCTTTTCAAGCCCACTCAGAATAAACCGTGGGGTTTTGTTTGTTTGTTTGTTTGTTGTTTGTTTGTTTGTTTTTATTTCAGTAAAAGCTTTTGGGGGTGAAAGAAATTTGGTTCACATATAACCAGATTTTGTGTTCAGACTTTTGGGTTTGGCTTCCCCAGATTGAGTAATCTAAGATTCATTCAGCCCTATTCCTACACACCCATGTCATTTTTTTTTAAATGGAACATAGACTCCTAAATATATCCTGGCTGATTGTTTTCCATTGAAACGGCTTTTCAGTGTAAAGTTCATCAACTACTTTTAAATGTATGCTGTCTGCAGATTTTTTTTTTAACCTGGCTTCCTGAATACCAGAAAGTTGAACTGGGCAGGAAACATTTTTTCCATCCAAGATAATTTTTTAAACAAATTTAAAAAAAACAATGTCCAATCAAGACATAAAAGTTGAAATCCCAGACCTTTTGCAAATCAAAAAATATTTTTGCCTTAGAGCAATCAAAATATTTTACTTCAATAAATTCAAATTTTAATTTACATTTTGATCTTTTTACATTTTTACAATTTGAAGTTACTTAATGTTTTTAAATGCAAAGTCATTTCATGTTAAAAAAAAAACCTCCAAAAATTCTTTTTTTCCAAAACAAAAATTCATCTAAACAGACCCTTTTACACAATTTCAGCTTCATCTCTCGTTTTCAGATTAAAGAAATAGTCAAAGAATTCTTGACCAGTTCTACCACAATGTTATCAGTTTTTTATCTGAAAACAAAATAATTCAGTTTGCTCATGTTACCACAGTTCCTTGTAGGTGTTGTAGATCTAGTCCCTAGTGACTGATTCTGTTCTATAGGCCTTACTTTCAAACCAGGCTTCAACATCCATGGTTCAGAGAAGCCAGGAGACTTTCATGATGTACTTCTTCTCACTAAGGGTGTGTCTACACAGCACCGTTATTTCAGAATAACGGCCGTTATTTTGAAATAACAATGCGAGCATCTACACAGCAATTCTGTTATTTCAAAATAAGATTAACATAATGGATGGCTTATTATGACTTCTGTAAACCTCATTTGATGAGGAACAACACCTATTCTGAAACTGCTATTTCAAAATAGCTGTAGTGTGGACACTTCACTGCTGCTATTTCGAAATAGCTCCTCCACAGGGCCATTCAAAGTAATTACTCCCCAGTGCCTCCTGGGGCTCTAAATCGAGGTAGCACGTCCACATTAGGGAGGCCTGCCTTGGACTAATTTTGGGGCTTCCCTGTACTGTAGACGTGCTATTTCGAAATAAGCTATTTTGGAGTATTTCTTCTGGAATAGCTTATTTTGAAATAAGCATGTAGTGTAGACGCACCCTAAGGGAGAGAGCCATGGTGCATCATGGGAGATGTAGTCTGATCATGGAACCTGGTCTAGAAATATTAAGGGAAAATAAGCCACCTAAATTTCTCCTATGAGGCACTACAGCAGAATATTTAATCTAAAAATTCAGTTGAACTTGTTTTGAATTTCAGCTGAAATATTTCATTTGTATCTCGTGGGGTCCTACAGAGGTATCTCCAGCCTCTGTCACTAGTCACTATTTTCTTTTATGACTTGGATAATGGAGTGGAAAGTATGCTTATGAAATTTACTGATAACATTAAACTGGAAGAAGTTGAAAGCACTTTGGAGATAGTACAGCTGAAAAAGATGTAGAGGTTATAGTGAATCCTAAATTGAATATGAGTCAACAATGTGATGCAGTTGTCAAAAAAGGCTGATACCATTACAGGATTGCCATATAATTAAGATACAGGAGTCATTATCCTACTGTACTTGGCACTGATGAGCCCTCAGCTGAGGGACTGTGTCCACTTTCAGATGTGATGTGGATAAATTAGAGAGCATTCAGAACACAACAATAATAAAAGCTTTAGAAAAGAGGACCAGTGAGGAAGATGAAAAAATGGGCATATTTGGTCTTGGGAGAAGAAGACTGAGGAGGGGGACATGGTAAAAGTTCAGGGATATTATTGCCCTTGTCTACACTAGGGAGTTATTTCGAAATAACAAGTGGAGCACCCGCACTACCAAGGCCGTTATTTCGACATAACAGGCTAGCTATTTCGAAATCTGTATTCTGCTTTCCTCTGGGAATAACGCTGATTTTGAAATTGTTATTTCAAAATAGCATTATTGTGGACACTTCACTGCTGCTATTTCAAAATAACTACTCCCCAGAGTAATCCAAATTACTCCCCAGTGCTTCCTGGGGCTGTAAGTTGAGGTAGCAAGTCCACAATAACGGAGCCTGCCTCGGACTAATGTTGAGGCTTCCCTGTAGTGTGGACATGCTATTTTGATTTTTTTTAATTTTGAAAGTTATTAAATTGATTTTAGTTATTTTGAAATAATTTCCTAGTGTAGCCATGCCCATAGTGAAGGTAGGACAAGAAGTAATGGTCTTAATATGAAGCAAGGGAGAATTAAGTTTGATCCTACTTCCTATTTGTAAGGGTTGATAAGCTCTGGAGTAGCTTCCAAGGAGGTTGTGGAATCCCCAGCGAAGGAAGTTTCTAAAACCAAGTTGGACAAACCTGTGGCAGGGATGGTCTAGGTCAGGAGTGGGGAACTTTTTCTGGGTTAGGCACCACTGACCAACAGAAAAATCAATTGGGGGGGGCAGGGTGCACAAAAGTGAGAAGAAACCCCCCCCCAAAAGCCAAAAAAACCCCACCCCTCCTCACTGACATGGCCCCAACTGAAATGCAGAAAGACACTCCCCCCATTGCCCTCACACACCAGAGCCTGGGGGGGCAGGCTAGTAGATTTTGTGGCCCCCCTAGGCTCTGGGGTGGGGCTAAAATAGGGGTGCAATGTATGGGAGGAGGCTGCTAGGAAGCAGGCTTAGGGTGCGGAATCTGGGCAGGAAGAAGGGGTCAGGAGTGGGCTGGGAGGGGAGCCCCAATCCTCAGTGGCCAGTCCCTGGGCCTTAGGTTCCCCATTCCTGATCTAAGTAGACTTGGTCCTGTTTCAGCACTGGGGACTGATCTATATGACCTATTCAGGTCTGTTCTAGCCCAGCATATTCATGTTTCTATGACTCTATGATTTTTCAGTTTGTAACTGAGAAAATAAACTTTCTGCAGGGAAAAAAAATCCAACCAGTCCTACTCTTTAGTCACTAAGGCACTTTTGAAAATTGCATTCACCTTCTTTACATGTTGATTTTCCTGTCTATTGCCTGTGTACCACTGTAATTGGGAACAAAGTTGTTAAAATGACACACACACAAAATCACAGAAGGAGAAGCCTGATGCAGCATCCTGTCATTTCAAAAAAATCTATTTAAGCTCCACTTGTCCAAATTTCAGCTACTCTAAAATGTGGCCTAAGCCAATGTGCAGTGACACATGGGTGTGCAGTGAAATTTTAAAATGTGCACTGACCTTTTTAGAAACAGGCACATTGAAAAACCTCAGTTCTCTAAAGGAATATTAAGCAACCCCCTGGTGTTCCAGTTGTACCTGCTTGGAATCAGCACTCCTTTCTCTCTGACGTGCAGTGACTTTTCAAAAGATAAGAAAGAATCCTTCACTGGCGTGGGAAATAAAAAATTTCACAGCATTTCAGAGAAGCTCAAAATAAATACTTGTTGTTTGTTTTCATTGGGTCTGGCTGAAACATTTAGATGCATAATAACGTAAGCAACGAGAAGCAAAACTCATATTAACTCCACCCTACACAACAAGTCCTATTGACTTTAATTGGCTCACTGTGGCATGAGTACAACAGATATTCAGCATAACTAGAAATATTAGTGTGGCCCATGATAAGAGAATTCAGTTCATGCTCTTTGCCAATATTTTGCAATAATCCTTTTGCTCTAGATTTTGACTTTATGACCACTCCAGTTCCACCTCAAAGGTAGTCATGAGAGGCACCTGAGACATACATCTGTTGCTCCAGGTGTATAGTAATTTACAGGTAGCCTGTACCAGAAGAGTGATAGAGATGCAGCCGTGTTAGTCTGGTGTAGCTGAAACAAAAGACAGAACTATGTAGCACTTTAAAGACTAACAAGATGGTTTATTAGGTGATGAGCTTTCGTGGGCCAGACCCACTTCCTCAGATCAATCTGGCCCACGAAAGCTCATCACCTAATAAACCATCTTGTTAGTCTTTAAAGTGCTACATAGTTCTGTCTTTTGTTTCAGCTGTACCAGAAGAAGCACTGAGTGGAAAAACTTCAAGGGAGCTAAAATGTTCTACTGAAAAGTGTTATGATTTTGTTTAGAAAAAAAAACTGGGAATAGTTTCAATGTTTTGTTTTTAAATGACTTTGCAGTTTTCATTTATAGCTATATTGTATGACAGTATAAATTAGGACAAGAAGTAATGGGCTTAAATTGCAGCAAGGGAGGTTTAGGTTAGACAGTAGGAAAAACTTCCTGTCAGGGTGGTTCAACACTGGAATACATTTCTTAGGGAGGTTGTGGAATCTCCATCGCTGGAGATATTTAAAAGTAGGTTAGACAGACATCTATCAGGGATGATCTAGATGGTGCTTAGTCCTGCTGTGAGGACAGGGGACTGGACTTGATGACCTCTCAGGGTCCTTTCCAGTTCTAGTATTCTATGATTCTACTGCAATATAAAATGTAAAAAAGTTTACCTCAGAAAGAAACAAAATGTTTCAGTCCATCCAAAATATTTTTTCTGGGATTTTCTTTCACTGAAAATTGTGAAATGAAGAGAGATAAAAAAGACTAGGACTTTTCAGGTTAGAAAAGAGGAGACTAAGGGGGTATGATAAAGGTCTGTAAAACCATGACAGGTATAGAGAAAGTGAATAAGGAAAAGTTATTTACTTGTTGCCATAACATAAGAGCTAGGGGTCACAATATGAAATTAATAGGTAACAGGTTAAAACAAATGAAAGGAAGTATTTCTTCACATAACGTACGGTCAACCTGTGGAACTCCTTGCCAGAGGATGTTGTAAAGTCCAGGATTTTAACAGGGTTCAAAAAAGAACTAGATACATTCCTGGAGGATAGGTCCATCAATACTTATTAACCAGGATGGGTACAAATCGTATCCCTACCTTCTGTTTGCCAGAGGCTGAGAATGGGTGACAGGGGAGGGATCACTTGATGATTATGTGTTCTGTTCATTCCCTCTAAGGCACCTGGCATTGGCCACTGTTGGAAGACGGGATACTGAGGTAGATGGACCTTTGGCTGCTCTTAAGTTCTTAATTTTAAAAACCCAGACATCCTTCACAAAATGGAATTTCCTTCCTCTGCACTGCTTTATATTCTCTCTTCTCAACCTTGGGTGACTCCACTAATTTGGCCCGCCAACAGGTAGAATGGTGCCAACACTCCACCCATTCCCTGCCCCCTCACCCAACATGTTTCAAGGAGACAGAATGTGAGGTGAGTAAGCCTTACGTACTCACATGAGCACAGTCTCCAGTTTCATATAGTTCAGGCAGGGGGATAGAGGCAGTTTTTAGGCCTTGGTGCTCCCTTGTGTGAATGTGCATCACAGTATAGTCTTCAAGGTTCACTGCCTTAGCCAGTGTGTCTGTCAGTGAACTTGTTTGCTAGGATATAAACAGAAAGCAAACACAAAACAGTCATGGACACAGTCAAGGTAAATGTGTCGAGATACGGGAACTTCACAGAGACTTCCACTGTATTCATATGGCTCTCATCCATTTCAAGCTGTCTCCAAAAAATGCTTATCAATAGAGAAGCTGAGCCAGCGAAGAACCTCTTGGTTTTAGTCTTTGCTTGGCTTGTCATTGAACAAATGTTCTGCTGGTGTAAATGGATGCAGCTCCATTGAAGTAAAGGAGGCTGCACCAGTTCACACCACACAAATGTATGAAATTGGGCATCTAACCCGGAGTGAAAATAAGCCAGTGCATCCTGGAGCGCAGCTCCGGCAAGAGCTGGCTGAGCTGTGGCAAAAGCGAGCAGGGAGCTATTTAAAGAGCTGGCAGGGTTACAATAGGACAGTACCTGTAAGAAATTGCAAGTTACTTTCACCGCTGCATGTAACTAAGCATATAGCCTACGGCAGTGGTCTCCAACCTTTTTAAGCATAAGATCACTTTTTAAATGTAAGTGCAATCCAGGATCTGCCTCCAACCCAAATACTCTTGCCCCACCTCCTTCCTGCCCCTTCTTGGAGGCCCCACCCTTGCTCACGCCCTCTGCCCTCCCTCCCCCAACCTCCCTTCCCTTTATCAGCCTGGGGCAGAGGATGGGGGGACAGGAGAGAGTTCGGGGTCCAGCCTTTGTAAGGAAATTTGAGTCCAGGGGGCTCAGGGCTAGAGCAGGGGCTTTGGGTGTAAGAGGGGGTTCATGACTTGGGCAGGGGATTGGAGCTGGCTCCAGCTGGACACTGCCTATCTCAAGAGGCTCCTGGGTGGTGGTGCAGTGGGGCTAAGGCGGGCTCAGCCCTGCCTTGGCCCTACACCACTCCCAAAAAATCAGCCAGAAAGCTCCCTTTATCCTAAGTCCTATTGTGCCCCCCTCTGTTCTGTGGGAATAAAATACAGGGTTGGAGAGGGGGCACCCTGACATCAGCACCCCTCCTCTCCTTCCCCTGCTGTGCACAGCAAGCAGGAAGCTCCTTGGGGGAGGGGCAGCTCCAAGGCAAAAGGCAGAAGCTCAGCATTGGGGGGAGGGGCACCCGAAATGTCAGCACTTGATAGCCTCTTGGCCAAACCAGTCAGGATCCCCTGTCAGAGGCTCCACGATCTACCAGTCGATCCCGATCGACTGGTTGGTGACCACTTGCCTACGACAACCTGGGAGATGTGATTCCCCAGTGCAGGCAGACAGCTCTCCTCAACTTTGAGCATTGAAAATAGCAGTGTACACTCAGTGGACCCTCCCACCAAATTTCAACGTGTTGAGCAATTGCAACTGCACGGTGTCATTGTAAGCTATAGGAGCCTGACTGAAAATCATAGATTGATTGGGAGTTAGATAAGATCCAAGGGATTCAGTTAATTAATAGGTGTAAAATGAGATGTTTGGTATTCAGTGCTCCTTAGCAACTTGCCTTACTCCAGAATTTTTCTTATAATGATGGTACTTATTTGTTCACATAATTTTTTTTGTGATCTTGCTTTCATTCATGGCATTTTAGCTGCATATATTTGAAATAGAGGCAAGTGAAGTTGGAAGGCATGCGAGGAAAATTGTAGGAAAATGATTTCAGTCACTTGCTACCTGCAAATGCAGTTCCAATGCATTGGGCAATCCAATGGCTATTGAGAATTGTACCAGAGAACTAGATACAGAAAACTGACTAAATAACCGGGGTCAGTCAGAAGACCAGTCCTGAAGTTGTGTGACTTGTACTACTGTAGAAGTTTTGCAGGTTTGTATTGCCTACTCTTACAAGAATTGTGAATGTGGACAGGCCACTTTATATTTCCAGGTCACAGAGTCATAGCAGTGCAGTGGCAATGGTGCACGAGCTCAAAGCTATAGGAAATATGGTATAGCTAGAACTGCTCCTTTGCAATAGAATCATAGAATCCTTGAATCCTAGAACTGGAAGGGACCTTGAGGGATCATCAGGTCCATTCCCCTGCCCTCATGGCAGGTCCAAACACTACCTAGATTGCCCCAATAGATGCCTGTCTAACCTGCTCTTAAATATCTCCAGTGATGGAGATTCCACAACCTCCCTACACAATTTATTCCAGTGTTTAACCAGCCTGACAGTTAGGAAGCTTTTCCTAATGTCTAAATGAAATGTCCTTCGTTGCAATTTAAGCCCATTGCTTCTTGTCCTATCATCAAAGGACAATTTTTCTCCCTCCTCCTTGTAACACCCTTTTAGATACTCAAAAATGGTTATCATGTCCGTTCTCAGCCTTCTCTTTTCTAAACTAAACAAGCCCAATTCTTTCAGTCTTCCCTCGTAGCTCATGTTTTCTAGACCTTTAATCATTTTTGTTCTCTTCTCTGGATCTTCTCCGATTTCTCCACATCTTTTTTGAAATGTGGGGCTCAGAACTGGACACAATACTCCAATTAGGGCCCAGTCAGTGCAGAGTAGTGAGGAAGAGTGACTTCTCATGTCTTGAGAAATAGAGAAAGAGGCGGGTATTTTTCATGTGGAACTAGAACTAGCGTAATGTAATAATAATGGGTTGCTCCCCAGCTACAAAATTCAGACTCTGAACACCCCCAACATTCAGGGGCATGTGATTTAGGCTTTCAGTTCAGCTCCCTCTAAAAATATGAGCAAACTGCAAAAGTCCACTTTGAACGTGTGTCTGCTCCTCACAGGCCTATAAAGGGTTAATGGAGGCATAGAGCGGCTGTGTGAGATGACAGCTAATCAGGGATGACCCGGCCCCTATAAGAAGGGCTGCAGAGCAGTTTCAGTTGCCCCCTGGCTCTCAAGGTGGGAAAACTGGCTACCCCTCAGAAGGAAGAAAGTGAGCACGTTGGACAAAGCAGTGTCTGAGGAGGGAGAGCAAGCTCCTGGCTGATTGTTAAGACTGCTATGCTGAGGCCCAAGATAAGGGCAGAGAAAGTGCTGTGCTAGTGGGGAAATGGTTCAGTGAAGAAAACGGAGAGGTTAGAGGGGATGGAGTGCATGGCTCCCATGTACAGCGTCCCTGATCTATGATCCAGAGTAATGGGCAGGCCCAGGTCCCCACTTTGAATCCCACTCATCATTGGGGAAGTTGCTGGACAATCAAATTGCAGTACATTCCCCCAAAAGGAGGGAGAACAGAATGGAACATGGCCAGAGGGCTGTGTCCTGAAGAGGACATGAAGAGGACATTGCGTACCTTGGAATTCCAGGAACAGAGGGGATGGCGGATGAGAGACCGCCAAGAGTCAGCATGCCAAGCTGTGGAGCTGAGTGGCAAGATGACCAGCAGGGGGCACTAACGTGGTGAGTTGCACCCCCATCACAGATCCAAATTTCTCTAAAGTTCAAGAATGTGTAGGGAAGGTACATGTAAGTCTCTCTCTACTGAACAGAAAACCTTGTTAATTTCTTGTAGTTCTTGTATATTGTTCTTTTGTGAATTATAATTCAGAAGTTTACGGTTTCAGGTATAGTGGAAAGGCATTTGTCCCATTTTGCTTTTCTTTGCATCACTCAGAGTCTCCTCCATTTTCAGTACTAGTGTGGCTCCCAGGATCCCTGAAATTAATTACTTACATGGTCACAGACTTCCTGTGTTAATCTCGAAGTGTCACTCAGTCTCTCTGGCCCAGAATTTTAAAGGGTTTCAGGTATTGCCACAAAGAATGTTACAAAGCCTTACTGAATTGGGAGTCTAAATATCCTAGTCAAAAGAGATTTAGGCAATTAGGAGTAAAAAATCCATTATTTTGGCTCTTAAGTGACCAATCCCTTTTGAAAATGAGATTAAGGCACATAAATCATTCAGTCTTTGCAATGCTGAATGCTGCAGTACCTAAATATCTTTAAGAATCTGGACTTCTGTGATTCAGTTTTCTTTTATAAATGGGGTTCACAGTACTGCCCTCTCTCACAAGTGTGTTGTGAAGATAAACACACTTTAAATTGTGGGGCTTTCAGATATTAAGCTAACAGAAGTCATTTAAATACTGTCTATAGCTATTACTATATTACAACAACCTCTTTCCATCTAAATGACTCTTAGTTTAGTTTAAAGGTGAAAAAACAGAAAAAGAACAAGCATCAAGTCTCCATATGGGGTGCGTCTACACAGCAGGGCTTAACTCGAAATAAGCTGTGCAAATTGAGCTATGTCAACTGTGTAGCTTATTTCGAAATAGAGCACTCTTCCTCTGACTTCCCTTACTCCTTTTACAATGAGCATTACAGCAGTCAGAGTAAGAAGTCCTCCAGCATGACAGTGTTTCGAAATTATTTCAAAATAACTGCCTGCTGTGTAGACACAGACTAACTTATTTTGAAATAACGCTAGTTATTTCAAAATAATGTTGCTGTGTAGACGTACCCCATGAGAGAGCACATTGTGCCCAGTCACTGAATCAGTTGTAAGTAGCAGCATTTCACAAAAAATTGGTCATAGTAAAGACCAATTTCATTTAATTGAAAGTTTGACCCCACTACTGAGTATGTGTAAATATGGATTAACTGAAAAATGTATGGATGAAGAGGTTTCTAAAATATGAGACTAAATCAGCGCAGTCCTGAAAAACACTTGTATTCATACAGAGCTGAAGATCAATGCAGACAAAAAGAACAACTTGGATGTCATACAGGATGAAAGGACTGAGAGGGAAAAAGAAAGATTTCTTAGTCTCAGGGAAATAGACACAAGCAGAATCTTCTCAGACTAAACTGTTTTGAGAAGTGTAAACATTGTCCCTTTAATGTTTGGTGTGATGCTAAGTTTCTTTATGTTATACATTGTGAAAATAACTAAAGCATAAATATATGACAGTCTTCTACCCTCTGAACAGCCAAAATGGAAAGGCTGCTAGACATTACTGTGTTTTAGTTGACTTGTTATCTTATGCAAAGAATAACTTATGCAGAATACAGTATTCTCGGGACAAAGGAATTGCTGTAGTGGATCACACCAATGGTCCATCTAGTTCAATATCTTGTCTTCAGAAATGGCCAGTTAAAGCCCTTCATAATCTTTTCCCCTATGAAATATATCAAACTTGTGCCAAAAAATCAAAACCCAGAATCTTTTGATTGAAAACCAAAATGGTTCGATTTGGATATCCTGTCTCATGGGAGTTGTAGTTTGGGTACTTCAAGTCCCCATTCACCTCTAATTGCTATGCTCACATGGACTCATCCTGGTCTCCCCCTCTTGCTCAGCCACCACTGCACATCCTGGAACGTGGTTTTATAAGAAGGCTATGACATTTTAAATTAATTATTTATTGAATGGCTTATTTTAATTTACTGAGTTAAGTGCTTCCTCAGTTTTATAGAAATTAGCCAAGGCACTAACCATTGACCATTTAGTTTCTCTATAGTAAGCCACAGAGGACAGGGCCGGTCCTAACCAATTGGCGGCCCCAGTCAAGCAAATAAAAAAAAACAACCGCTGGGGAAAATTTGTCGAACAAAAAAAAGGGTCTGGGAGTAACCAGAGAAACCTGGGGGGAGAATTCGGGAAGGATTCAGGAGATCAGGATGAAATGCGGTCGTGGCCCACCTTTAAGACTGGCTCTGTCGGCGGCCCCTTGAAAATGGCGGCCCCGAGCAATCGCCTGGCTCACCCTCCCCAAAGATCGGCTCTGTCAGAGGATTATCTAAAGTTATCTCAGGTATGATAAACCAAAGCAGAGCTCACTATAGATGAAGAGAATGATAACAATAATTAAAAAAAACCCCTTTGGTTTCAACAGACTGCAGAATTATCTAGAGATTCCAAGCCAGATCTTGTGACCCCTATAGATCCTGAAGGAGAGGTGGTGGATGAAGGGCTGTTACATCCCTTTGAGGAGTGATGAGTGACAGACACTCAAGGGAAGGCTGTAAGATAGGAGAAAAGACTGGGTGAAAGGCTTGGAAGATCATTTTCAGTTTTCTTTCCAGCCAAATTCTAAACCCAGACATCCTTCACAAAGTGGAATTTTTCTCCATAATGCTGCTTTATTCACTTTCCTCTCATCCTAGGGTGACTCCACCTATCTGGCCAGCCAACAGGTTGAATGGATCCAATATTCCATCCATTCCCACTTTCCCCTCACCCCCACCTCTTTGGTGGGAGAAGATTTTTTTTTCCGTTTAGTCAGAGGGCTAAACTAACTCAGTGAATGAGAGGAAAAGGGAGGCTTTTTATGTGTTTGGATGATGTAAAATTGTCAGTACACTGTTGCTAGGGTAGGTAGGGGACACTATTTATACAGCAGCTGGTTATTATTACTTGTTTTACGATAATACCTTGTCATGGACACGGACCGCCTTGTGAAACATGCTATACAGACAAAGAACAAAGAGATAGTTCCTGGTCCCAGGCTCTCCCCTATCATTAGGCCTTGTCTTTATCTTTGACTTGATGGCATTCCTTCTCCTGCAACAACTTTCCCTATTTCTCGTGTTACATGCATTGGCTATTCTCTGACTCAATAACTGTTTCCTGTCATCTGCTCAGAAAATATTGCTCTTTGATTAAAATCTGTGTCCCCTTTTTGTTCTTCCTTGATGAGTTGGGCTGATCCCTGGCCTTTAGTTTACTCTCTGTATCATGGAAAGTATACTTTACATAATGTATTTGAATCTTTTACCAGATCTTTAAATGACCCCTATACAAATGAATGCTCTAAAGTCATTCCCTGTTCTCATTCTTTTAGTCCTGAAATTAATCTAGTTACCCTTCTCTACACATTTTGAAGTGCTGTAATATCCTTTTTTAATAGTGTGATGACCAGAAGTGGAATATAATAACTGAAGTCTATTACCTCCAGGAAATCATATAATCCCCTAATATCTGTCTCAGAATACTTACATATTTTTGAATCAGTCAGCCCATCTTTATTGTTCAAGAATTTTTACAGACGGCTCTCTCTGCATTTTTAGTTTCCCTTCAAATATTTTTCTTCTTGAGTCTCTTTCAGTTTGCACTTCTTTTGTTTTACTTTACTTTGGTAAGGATCTTTGTGTAATGCATTTATCCATACTGGATTTCATGAACTGGGTACTTGCAATGTTCCCATGACACATGCAGACCCTTTCATAGCACCATTGATCCCTTCCCTGGAGATAATTTTCTCTGGTGTAATCAGTGAAGTTATTGACATTACTAGAAGATTCACCCAGCATTGCTTAGGGACTTAATTCAAATAAGTTTTGTGTTTTCTGCATTTAAATCATTGCTCTGGGGTGGGGCTGGGGAGGAGGAGTTCAGTATGCAGGCTGCCACGGGAAGAGAGAACACCCCCATCCCTCTCTCACCACAGCAGCTTGGGGCCAGGTGAGAAGTGCCTGTCGATGGCTCCTGCAGCTGCAGGAGGCACAGCCCAGGGAGCAGTGCATGTTCCCCAGCTGGGGGACAGACAGACAAACAAACGTTGTCCCTTTCTCCATCTTTCCCTCTATTTGCCCAACGGGATTATAGCTGTCCCGATCACCATCTCCAACTTCTTGCTGCCCCCTTGTGGCCATTCTGCTGTATAACTCCCTCCTACCAGACTCCTCCCTTTCCATTTTATGAGAAATAATCAAATTCCACATACATCCCATTTTCCTCCCACAACCAATCCCTTACCTTTCTTTGAGTTATGATAAGAGGAAGCTGTACATCAACTTCGGAGGTTCTAGCTCTTACAGTTAAGGGAGCGTTTTTGAGCAAATGGACTCACAGGCAGATAGATATGCATTTCTAAAATAGATAGTAAAATTTAAATGCAAATGTTTTCTATGATTTGGAAGCTTTAGAAGTCAGGCTACAAATAATGATTCTTATGTAATCTACTTTATATTTTTGAGAGAGTTTGTGTGTCTGTCTATCCATCTGTCAGTATATCTGGGTTTGTTTGTTTGGGTTTTTTTGCAAATTCAATAAAATCCTTTTAGGATTGAGAAAGGATCTTAGCTGGTTAATGCAAAGGCAATTTCCCCTCTCTTGATATTCACATCCCCACAACAACTGCTGTGAATGAGCCATAGCCACCCTGACTTAAATAACCTCATTAACACAAATAACTTCTTTCTTTTGTTGTTTTCTCATATATACCCCTGACCACTATAACTTCCACTCCAATTCATCTGATGAAGTGGGTTTTACTCACAAAACTTAAGCTCTAATAAATCTGTTCGTCTCTACAGGCCTCCTTGTTGTTTTTGCAGATACAGACTAATACAGGTACCCCTCTAAGAATATTTTGGGAAGTCATTTGAATATCTTCTCCTACTGCTGAGTCTACTTTGTTGAATCTAGCTGTCTTTGTTGTTAAATTGACCCATTACCACTCCCAAAATTATATTGCACATGCCTAAATATAACTTTATTTTTTCCCTTAAAGAAGCAAGGAAATGGTTTTTTTTTGGTCTGTTTATTTGATTCACTTTTGCTTTATTGCTGTAATTGTTGGAAGACTAGGCAGGAGAATGCATGTAGCTATGATGGGCTAAAGACTGTGGGCAGCATCTTCCAGATTTATGGAGCAGTTGCTTGAAAGAGTCCTATGATCTGCACACAAAAGCTTCTTTTCTCTTGGTATTTGATCCACAGTCAATGTTAAAAATAAACAAGGTGACCAATGTCGGTTCATGTAAAGTTTTCGCCTCCTTCTTCCCAGGAAAAATGTAAGAAATCAGTCTACTGGGGTATTTTTATTATAAGAATTTTGTGTTACTATGTGGGAATGCAAGTTGAATGAGCTGATTATGTCATTTGGACCAGAATGTAATGTAGCTTGTATTTATGATTGGTTACGGTGGAAATGAGTTCTAGTCGCTGGGCTTGTCCATTGAAAGAGTGCTGTATGCTGCAGCTTCACCCTCACTGAACCAGTAACTATTGATAGGGAGAGTTCCTAATCAGATGAATTGCCCTGTTGTGTCCATTTGGGTACCTCTCATGAGGCTGAGCAGTGCAAGGTACATGAGTGCCATACGCCGCCATTCATAAGAACAAAAGAACAGCCATGTTAGGTTAGACCAGGGGAGAGGAATAGCTCAGTGTTTGAGCATTGCCAGCACCCCCCAAAACTAGCGTTGTGAGTTCAATCCTTGAGGGGGCCATTTAGGGATCTGGGGCAAATCTGTCAGGGATGGTACTTGGTCCTGTCATAAGGGCAGGGGACTAAACTTGATGACCTCTGAAGGTTCCCTTCTAGTTCTATGAGATAGGTCTATCTCCATATATTAATGTAGCTAGACCAGTATCCTGTCTGTGACCAGTGCAAGGTGTTCTGGCTGTCAGAGGAATAGGGATTGCTTCCATGCCCATCTTGACTAATACCCCCTGATGGAACCATCCTCCATTAATGTATCAAATTATTTTTGAGCCTAGTTATACTTTTGGTCTTCACAACATCCTGTGGTCACTAGTGCCCCATGTTGACTGCATATACAAATAAATACTTTCTTTAGTTTGTTCTAAACCTGATGCCAATTAATGTCATTGGATGACCCCTAACTCTTATGCTATGTGAAGTGGTAAATAACACTCCTCTATTCACATTCTTCACACCAGTCATGATGTTATCATTGAATCTATCCTCCCTCCTTTTGCCATCTTTTTCTGAACCTGAACAGCCTCATTGTTTTTTTTTTTTAATCTCTCCTCATATGGAAGCTGTTGTATAACCCACATTTTTTTTGTTTGTTTCCTTCTCTGCAACTTTTCCAATTCTAACCTATCCTTGTTGAGATAGGGTGAAAAGAAGAACATGCAGAATTCAAGGTTTGAGTGTGCCATGGATTTATATAGCAGCGTTATGATGTTACTCTACTGTCTATCCCTTTCCTAGTGGTTCCTGTCATTTCATTTGATTGCCACTGCTCCTTGAGCAGCTCTATTGAAAGACCTAGCCCTGATGTTTCTTATGTAGGAACATCTAATTTAGAATCAGTCATTTTCTATGCATGGTTGAGATTATTTTTCCAGTGTTCATTATTTTTATATAGCAACATTAAACTTAATCTGCCATTTTGTTGCCCTCCCACCCTGTTCAGGGAAAATTAATTATCTTGAGTAATTTTATGTCATCTGTGAATTGGCCACCACATTGTTTACCCCTTTTCTAGCTCATTTATGATTGTTGAACAGAACAGGTGCCTCTCAGAAATACCACTTTTACCCCCTCCATTGTGAAAACTGATCATTTATTCTACCATTTCTTTCTACCTTTTAACCAGTTATTGATCCATGAAAGGGATCTTATCCCATGATTACCTATTGTACTTAAGAGACATTGATAAGGGATCTTGTCAAAGGCTTGCTGGAAGCACAACTGTACTATAACTACTGGGTGGCTATTGTCCACTTGCTGACTGAGCCCCTCAAAGAATTCTTATAGATTCATGAGGCATGATTTGCCTTTAAAATATCTGTATCAGTTCTGTCCCAATCTCTTATTTTTACCTGTGTCTCTGAAAAATTGTGTTTTTTACTATTGTTTCAACCATTTTCCCTGGTACTGAAATTAGGCTCACCTGCCTGTAATTGGCAGGATCGCCTCTGGAACCTGCTTTAAAAAGAATTACATTAGCTACCCTCCTTTCATCTGGTTCAGAAAAAGATTTAAATGATAGGTCACATATCACAGCTTGTAAGTATGCAATTTCATAGTTAAGTTCCTTCAGAACTCTTGGATGAATATCATATGATCTTAGAGAATTGTTACTTTTTAATGTATCAATTTCTTCCAAAAACTCCTCTGTTGTTACCTCAATCAGGGATAATTCCTTATATTTGTAACCTAAAAAGAATGGCTGTTGTCTGAGAATCTGCTCCAAATCCTCTACAGTGAAGTTAACAAAATAATTCATTGTCCACAATGGCCTTTTCTTCCTTCAGTGTTCTTTTAACACCTCAATTATTCATTGGCCCATTGAATTTTGGCAGCCTTCCTTCTTCTCATGTATGTAAAACAACTGGTAATGTCTCTTCAAATTCTTTCTTAGCCTGCCTAATTATACTTTTACACCTGACTTGGCAGAGTTTGTGCTCCTTTCTCTTTTCATCGCTAGGATTTGTCTTGCAATTTTTTTAAAAAGTGCCTTTTTGCCTCTAACCTCATCTTTTACCCTGCTGTTTATCCATTTTGGTATTCTTTTGGTCCTATTACTGTAGGGTTTTTTTTCCTCTTTGTTAATTTGAGGTATACAGTGACTCTAAGCCTCCACTACATTGTTTTTAAATAGTCTCCATGCAGACTGAAGACATTTCACTCTTACAAATGTTCTTTTACATTTCTGTTTATCTAGCTTCCAAAATCAAGAATTTCCTCTTCTCTGGTGTGTCCCAGGACTAGCTGCTCATAGAAGAAATTTGTCTAGGCATTTCATCTCTGAATTCCTTCTTGAAGTGACATATAACCAGTCAGTATAAGGAACCCGATCTCTTCAGGAACCCACATTGTGTTGCAAGGGGTACATTATATATTTGCTTTCAATGCACTGGTAGGTTGTGTTCTCTCAGGGACATGTTTATGTTAGCTACACTGATATTATATTTTCCTTGCCTGCTTTTACCAGGCACAAACAATGTGGTGAGAAAAAATTACTGTGAGGTAAGGAAAAGATTTTTTGTTTGGGTTTTGTTGTTGTTGTTATTTACTATCATTGTGACCAACATTAAGTGGTCTTAAGTTCCTGTATTTGTAGTATTATTCTCCATTATTTCTTTTATGGGTATGCCTTTGCCTAGATGCCCAAAGGAACCTGAGGACTCTTTAATCTAGCAGAGAAAATCATCACAAAAAATAAAGGCTGGAAATTACAGTCAGACAAATTTAATTGGGAAAGAAGGCTCAATTTTTTTTGTTAATGGTGAGGGTGTTTAACCACTTAAACAAACTCCCCATACAACAGGTAGATTCCTCTTCTTCTGAAATATCCAAATCAAGAATGGATGCATTTCTGGAAAATGTCCTTCAAACACAAATTATTAGAGTCCCTACAAGAGTAATCAGATGACATTCTATAACCTGTGATATAGAGGAGAGCACAGTAGTGTTTCTGTGGTACTTTCTGACCTTAAAATGTATATATATATCTGTTAAATCAGACCAGGGCCCCACTGCATTTCGCGGTATACATAGTAAGAAACAGTCCCTGCTTGGAACAGTTTATAGTCTAATAGACAAACGGGATGTGTGGAAAACAGTGGCATACAATAAGGAATTGACTTGTTCAAATCCAATAACAGGGCAAAAACCAGCTCCCAGAGCATCTGAGTGCCAGTCCAGAGCCCTATCCACTAAAATACAATTGCCTGCTGTAGTGGATGAGTGTCCACACAGAAAATCTGACAGAAAAGACTGTAGTATTTGGCATTAGTTAACAATAGAACTTTTCTGGAGGGCAACCATTGTGTTTGCAGCAACTTCCCAATATATTTGTTTCCATTCTGCATCAGAACAAAACCTGAATCCTTAGAAGATTTCCACAAAAATTGAATTGTCCGTTTTCAGCTTGGAACGTGAAGTATTTTATTGGGAGTAAGTAAATGTGATAAGATTGCAAATGATGGAAGTAGATTGAACATCCATCCGGACCTTCGTAAGGACCTGTTATAGATAGCAATTATGATGTAATAATGATTTTAATAAGTTTATTGTATTTCCTCATTTTTTCCCAAGTGGTTCAACAGTAAAGTTAATACAAGCTTTGAGCCACTCCATTCAAATCAGGACACATCTCTTACAATAGTAGAAACTTGAGAGATATAGTCCTGATTTAACTCTTGCATAATTCTCTGACATCCGATGAAAGAGTTTTCAATTTGGTATAGTCTCAGGAGATATGGAGTTGATTCCCACTACTGGGTCTTTCTCTCTAGTATTCTGCTATGAATTTTGTGTCTTCACTGCTGTCAATGTTTAGAAAAAGCTACTGGAACTGCCTTTCAATTCACTTAGTTTACAAGAGTTATCTGCGTATTTACACTTCCACTAAAGCCATTTAATTTCATAATCATATATGTTAGTTCATATGGTACAGTGCCATCATTTAGATTGGAATTGGGAAATTGTTCTTTGTTTACCTAAACCTACAGTAATATCACTCCTGTCAGTATAAATCCTTTTAAAAATATTAGTACTATGATCAGTGTTTGGGGTATTTTGTTTCAGTCTTTCAGAATCTTCTTGCTTACTTTTAGTGATGGCTCCTTTATTCACACCAGCAATTTCATTAGAAGCTGAGTTCTCCAGTGAGCAACTCAAAACAAAACAAAACCCTAAAAAAACAACCTTGAATCTCCAGGGGGATTGTGGCTGAACAGCCTTGAATCCAAACATGCATTCTTCAGACACTGACACTGTAGAAAGAATTCAGTAAAAATGGCCCTTTGGAGGAAGCAATAAATAAACAAGTGCTGTAACCATCCCTCTCCCAGACAAAAAATGCAACGGCTATTTCAACCCCAATAAATCTACTAAAGACTCCAGCCTGCATATCCTTCCTTCCAGGAGTAGTTGTTACTCCTGCAAATGCAGATGGATGCCAATAATCACGAGACTGTTGTTTACTAATGGCACATGGCATACAATCGGGCAAATCCCTATATATCAAATGAGACATCTTTTAAAACAAATGGATCCTGCAAATCCATCTTCGCCCATGCAGTTCTTACTCTGTCCTATTGCCTGCAGTGGAGTTACTTGGGTGAGTGTGCATTTTAGGTCATGCCTAGATGAGCTCTAGGTTTAATAAAGGGCCAGTCCTGTAACTCTCTACATTACACACAGCAGAGACAAAGAACCAGCACATTCCAGCCCAAGCACTCACAACCAGAACTTCTTGTCGGGGAGCCGACAGCCATGCAAGGCCCCTGGACAAGGTGAGGGGGGAGGGAGACAGCTCTACGCTCCCAGAAGGGGGATGGCCTCATAAAGAAGGGGCAGATCCAAGGGCAGCTGGCCCTCAAACATGTGGTGCCCCAGCCTCCCTAGGCAGCCCTAAGAACTGCCCAGAGTGCAGCCACGAGGTACTACGGCGGTGTGGTGGTAGTGGCTGGAGCATAGGGTTCCTTTGAATCATTGGGCCATGGAGTAGTTGTCCCCTTTACCTCCTGCCTCCCTTGCAGGGGCTGACATCCTGGGGACACAATGTTGTCACATGAGTCGAATGAGTTGCACCCAGAACACTTCCTACCTGTTCAGAGAAGCAGTAGCATGATTGGCTTAAATCTCAAATATTTTTAAAAAGAAAAATGTCTGGATTCAGGCATTCATCCTCTGATTCTTAAGGTCATAAGAACGGACATACAGGGTCAGACCAAATTGGGTCCATCTAGCCCAGTATCCTGTCTTTTGACAGTGGCCAATGACAGATGCCTCAGAGGAAGTGAACAGAACAGGTAACCATCACGTGATCCCTTTCCTGTCATCCATTTCCACTCTCTGACAATGGAGGTCTTTGTAAATTATTTCTGGGAACCTTGGTGAGAGGAAATTGAGGCAGGGCCACTGCAGAGCCACACCATGCCACAAGGGGGCACTCAAGACATAGTGGGTGTAACCATTCCTGCAACCTTCCTGCAGATTTTCCCATTTCTATGGCAGGAAACCAATCTCTGTGTTATTTTCTCTAAGGGCAAGTCTACACTAGGAAATTATTTCAAAATAACTGAATTTGAAATAATAACTCCCAAAATAACTATCTCGTAACAGCGTGTCCACACTACAGGGAAGTCTCAAAATGAGTCTGAGGCAGGCTCCATTAATGTGGACATGCTACCTTGACTTAGAGCCCCAGGAAGACTGGGGAGTAATTAGTTCGAGTTACTCTGGGGAGTAGTTATTCTGAAATAGCGGCGCTGTAGCATCCACGCTATTGTAACTGTTTCAAAATAAGCGTTATTCCTCGTGGAAAGCAGGAGTTATTATTTCAATATAACCAGCCCCTAATTTTGAAATAATGGGCCTGGTAGTGTGGAGGCTCTGCTTGTTATTTTGAAATAAGGGGAGTTATTTTGAAGTAACTCCCTAGTGCAGACCAGGGCCCAAGCATCATTGAAAACATGCAGTGATATGCTCATTTAAAACAAGAAAAATTGGCCCCCATAGCCCACAAATGTGTATGGCGATAACAACGATTAGATTATGCTGGAAAGGGTTAGTTGCTGGTTTTCATCAGGATTTATTTTTAGTCTCTTCTATCCAGTTGCAATTGAAAAGGCCAAGATGTGAGCATTTATGCAGGGTTGTTTTCCTCAGGCCCATCCTGTGCATGGATATTGTGTGTATGTTATGGCTGGAGTCAGCAGGCAGCACAGTTACACAGAGTCTTCCAAATGATTTTATTGTTATTCTGTGAGCACATTTTGACTCTTGGGAAGATATTCTGTGTTGCTGTTACTTTTCATTATGCAAAGGTTTTATGGTTTGTTTGTTACAGCCAGAACTGGAGAGATGAAACAGTACCAGCAGCTGGAATATTTTCTCACTGCCTTGGGTTCTTTATTTGGGCCCATTCTGTGGGCACATTTGTCCACTGGGAACCAAGTATTGGGTATGCATAGGTTGAGTTTCCCAGAGGAAGGAATTGCCCTCCAAGCTGTTCCAGAACTGGTGTATACAGAATACTCCCCATATTCCAAAACCTTCCCGTCCAAACCTCTGCATTATCCAAATCCTCTCCTTGTGCCCCATACTGGGGGTCAAGGAAGGGGTTCACATAATGCAGAAGGGAGGCCTCTGCAGCCCTGTTTTCCTCGGAGGGAGGGAGTGAGATTATGATTGTGCTGCACTGCTGGGACACCCAACACCTGCAGGTACAAGTGCATGGAAGGCTGTGGTCCTGATAGGTCCGAAAGGGGTCCTAACCAGTGGTGTCTGCTCTGACCTGCATGGAGAACAGCCTCTGCCCCACACCTTTCACCTTCAGTAACTGAAAGAGCAAAAAAGCAGCACAGAGAGCCTGCCTCTGCCGTCTTCTCTCTTGGGAATGAATGAGTGGGACCATTTGCTACCACTCCTGCCCTCTCGATTAGCTAAAGTCCAAGTTATCTGAATGCTAGCTGGAGTTACCTGGCGTTGCTCAGGAAACCAGAGGAACAAAATGTAAAAAACCAGTAGTCCATTATCTTTTTTTGAATGGTAGAAAAGTTGCACTAATTTCTCTAGGGATTAAAATATAGGTCTGTGTCATCCCCAGAGGGGGTGGGTGCGACCCCGGGTGGAGGGGAGGTTACACGCAGGAGGGGCGCCCCAGCTTGCACCTGGGGCTACTGGTGCCACGGGGGGAAGGGCGGGTGCCCGAGCCGTTGTGCGCGTGGGGGTTAGGGCACTGCGTGCCGGCATGGGGGAGGGGGGAGGAGAGGGTCGTTTATGTAACCTCGCGACTCTCTTCTACACCATCTTCTACTTTTGTCCTTCTATAGAGAGGTTATCCATCTTCTCCTGTTTGAGTCTCTTGAAAACGTTTTCTTGGGTATTTTTTGGTACACTTTCCATGTACCATGCAGGGAAATTTAGAATTGATACTACCGCATGGACCGTGTATCATGTTTTTCACAATTAGGTCAAACAGAATAGGATCTTGTTCAGGATCAGGTAGCTCTGCACTAATAAAGCTATCTATTTGATCTGGCCTAATTTTTTCTTTCATCCATACTAATATGTGGGCATGCAGTAGTCCTCTCTTTTGCCATTTGATAGAGCACATCCAACATCAAGTTTGTCCAAATACATGACCCTTGGTAATGGTATCCATGAGGTTTATCAGTTTTAACCTAAAGACTCTTGCCGATAAATCATGCTGATCACAGTAAGTTTGGCCAGTCATTAGCTCTGCTGAAATTTCTTGCCATTTAGGATTGCAAATGAACGTCACAAATAGGTCAGGTCTACCATATTTTCTGACATATGTCATAGCGTCTTGCATATGTTCATGCATATACCGTGGGCTTCCAGTAAATGGTGATGGTAGAATTACTAATTGACCAAGGTTGTTTGCATTCCCATCATTAGCCATTGCATCTCTCAGGTGAATATATGCATCCCCTCTAATTTTTTTTTATTTAAACGAATATACAGTAATCGTTCACTCTCAATCTTGGCATACATATCAATGACAAACTGATGGAAGAATTGACAGCACCTCAAAATGTGTTTAACATTTTCTGCTCGCACCATTATTCTGTTAGCATAAAATTTCATTGCCGATACTTTTTTTCCATTGATAGGGATTTTTGTTATTGGATCAATCCGCATAATTTGAAAGTGATAGCCATCTTCTCCTTGCCAAAAAATGAGAGGGTATTGTAATGCATCATAAGATCTGTGCCTTTCTGCCACTATCTGCAGTTGATTGTTTCTTTTCTTCAAGATGATATTGTGTCTCTCAAATTCATTTCCCACGATGACAATCACCACCTCATTTGTCAAAGGTTCATTAAATCGTTGCTCATGTTCTCCAGCAGGTCTTTTGTCCACTCGAATGACCACTTTGTATTCATCAGAAGTCATCCTCTGAAAAGCGGTTTTGAAAATGTGTACATAGTCATTATGTTGGTGAAGCATTTGTTGTAAGTCCAAAATGATGTCTGGGTTTGTATCGGGAATGTTACTGCAGCATTGGTTTGTTTCTTGATTTTCATCACCCATGAAATAAATTTGAAGAAATCGATGCTCTTCATTTGGAAGTGGCAACAATAATCCTATACGATGATAAACCTGGCCTTGAACTTTAAAAGTAGGCATGAAGCCTGGCTCACATATTTCATTGCTGGTACCAAAAGATGTCATTTGAAAACATGCGTTGTACTTTCTGATATTTTGCAAGAAATGTTTCGATCTGGATGTTAATTCTGATATCAATGATTGTAGCAGTTCCGGAGGAGGTTGGAGTATTGGTATGCTAATTTTACCACTCAAGCAGCACATGCCTGGTGTTTCTCCAATCCGCTTTAGAGCACTACAATGTAAACATACTTTGTTCATTCGCCCGATATCAAATTGAGGCCAATTTTCATAATTATCAGTCAGATTATAACGAAATGCCTTGCCTTCTAGTATTGACCAGCGTATAGCTCTTGAAGTTGCTTGTATTACATGTTGGTTATCAAGCTGAACCTGCCTCTGTTCCACACTTTCAGCTGCTCTAGATGCTGCATTTGTAAGTCTCAGATTTTCGAGCTGTGTCTGTCTGTGGTCTTCACTCTCGGATGCCCTTAATTCTGCTTGTATTACACGTTGCTTGTCTAGAGACGAATCTCTGTCTCTTCAACACGTTCAGGTGCTCTTCATAAAGTCATCCTTTTTGCACCTGCAGTCTTTCTTCCTAGCTGCCTTTTTTTTTAATGGCATGCATAATATTTTTATAAAATGGGCTAAAAATGCAATTTGTTGTGTATTGATTAATTATTGAATGGATCATATTATTTTTCCTAAAAAAATTTAAGTGAGCTACCGAAAAATAGAGTCCATATACATTGTTGATATATAAGTTGATAGTTGATATAACTGAGATGAGGAGCCTGAGGAGAGGGAGGGGAAAGGGAGCCACACACCTGCCGCCAGTGCCCGAGCCCGCCCTCCACTTCCTGTCACTCCACCGGCCTTAGTGAGTGACTGTCCCCGCCGCTTCCCCCAGGAAGCCGCTTCTCCCCCCACTGCCAAGCTCCGTGCAGCCATGAGGAGAGGAATCAGTCTCTCATCTTTTCCCTCCCACAGTACCTTAAACCGTTCTCCTTGATGAAAGGTTATCCCATGCAAAGTTTGGTTGAGGTAGCTCTTATAGGGTCCAAATTATTAGCGCACAAACTTACAAACATTCTCCTTTATATATTAGATAATCTATGTCCCTCCTCCCCACTATTCAGATAATTGGAAAGGTGCTTAATGTGAATAAAAGAAGCCAGTTGCATTCAGAATCTACCCACACAGCTGCTATGATTTTCCTCCACCAAGTACTGACATCCAGAGCCTTGGAATTCTACTCCCAGCTTGAGGTGAAGCAATGCCTGCATCTGAACAGGACAGAGAAGCAACTTGCAGAGCTCCCCTTTGAGTTCAATGGGGGATTCTGGCGGACATCTGGTGGTAGAGGCAGGAATTCATAAAATAATCCTATTCAAATAATAAACATAAGAACATATCAACAGCCATAATAGACCAAAGGTCCCTCTAGTCCAGCATCCGGTCTTCTGACTGGTCAATGCCAGATACCCCAGAAGGAGTGTACAGAAACAGGTACTCATCAAGAGATCCCTCTCCTGTCATCCCTTTCCAGATTCTGACAAACCGAGGCTAGGGACACCTTTCCTACACAGCCTAGCTGATAACCTCCATAAATTTATCTTTTTGGAACCCTGTTAAAGTCTTGATCTTCACCACATCCTCTGGCAAGGAGTTCCACAGGTTGACTGTGCTCTATGTGAGGAAAAACTTCCTTTTGTCTGTTTTAAACCCGCTACCTACTGATTTTATTTGGTGACCCCCTAGTTTTTGTATCATGGGAACAAATAAGTATTTTTTCCTTATTCACTTTCTCCATACCTGTCATGATGTTACAGAACTCTATCATATCTCCCACTTAGTCTCCTCTTTTCTAAACTGAAAAGTGCCACTCTTTTTAATCGCTCTTCATCTGACACCCATTCCAAACCACTCATCATTTTTGTTGCCCTTTTCAGAACCTTTTCCAGTGCCAAGATATCTTTCTTGAGATGAGGCGACTACATCTGTACACAGTATTCAAGATGTGGGCGTACCATGGATTTATATAGAGGCAATAAGGTATTCTCTTTCTTATTCTCTTACCCCCCCCCCCCTTTTTTTGGAGTATGCCTGTGTCTGTGTGTATTGTACTTTTATATAATAAGGCTAATATAGTCGCACTTTGTCCTCCTTTCTACAAAATTATAAAGGTTCTCATGTAGGCCACTGCAGCCTCTACTTCAAATGAATCAGGACTAGTGAGATTTACATTCACTGCCTCATTTTAAAAGCCCCAGTTTATGCAGGATTCTTATATTGAGGTGCATGAAACAGGCTTAGAAATATAATGAAACTTTCGACTGTTCATTAACTCCTTCTCTCAGTAATTGTAAAATGCCATATTAAGTATATCCATATAGATTAAATATAAACTTCAGACTATCTCCTGAGGTCCAAACATTTCATTTAATGATTAGCTGCTGGCAGAAGCAGTCTATTAGTAACAAGACTCTTACCAGCTGAGCTCTGAGTCTATTTAAGCTCTGACAGGATCATATGGATATTTAGATGTGAAGGTATGAGCTTTAAAAGGAATTAGGCGGGTATGGAATAAAGCAAGTGAGATTAAAAAACCCCCCTGATTTTACTGTAAAAAGCAGTGGGTTCAATCCAGCCATTTATAAAACACAGCATGGTGATGTGTATTAGGCCTCAGCATCACATACTTAGACATATCCTCTTGGACATTTCTTCTCAGATGTCTTGTCTGCAATTTAAGATCAGTGGGGTGAAAACTGAACTCCTATGCCCCCATTTTATCCTTCTCAATCACGCACTCTTAACATACTCCTATTCCCATTGATAGCACCATAATCAACTTCATCGTTCAGGCTAACAATCAGGGAGTCATTTTCAACTCCTCACACTCATTCTGCCCCCACACATAGGCCAGGTTCAAATCTCCTTGTTCTTCCCTTCACGGCGTTAAGTAGATCTGTCCCCTCCGCTCAGTCTTGATGACTAAAACTTACATCAGGCCCTCATCGACTCCTAATATGATTACTTGGGTCTTGTCTTCTCTAGCTTCAATGACTCCCACCCTGCCTCTCTCCTCTTCCTACAAAACTTAGTCTACGTCTGAACTGCAAGCCTCTTTCAAAAGAGGCTTTTTCAAAAGATACTTTTGAAAAAGCCTCTTTCAAAAAAGAGCATCTAGACTACAACCGGTACTTTCGAAAAAGCAAGCCGTTTTTTCAAAAGAGAGCACCCAGGCAGTCTGCTTGCTCTCTTTCGAAAAAGCACAGTTTGCATTACATAGCACCTTTTTTTGAAAGAGCACTTTCGAAAAAAGGCGTTCTTCCTCGTAAAATGAGGTTTTCCGAGGTTGAAAAAACTGCTGCATTCTTTCGATTTACTTTCGAAAGAACGCAGCAGCAGTCTAGACGCAGGGGAAGTTTTTTCTAAAAAAGGCCACTTTTTTCGAAAAATCCCTGTAGTCTAGACACCCCCTTAGATATTAATATTAGGGTTCTAGACCCTCAATGTAAATATATTTTTAGGCCCTTAAAGGTTAGGTTTGTTCTAGATGTGCTTCCCCTCTGCTCATTTTATCAACCGCATCCTACAAATCACAGATGGGTTTCATGCAGTATACATTTTTTCTTTTGAATTTTTGCCCTACAGCTTTGATTCCCTTCAAGTTTTTGCCTTATGTGATGTTGTTCTTCTATCTAAATTATCCTTAATATGAAGTGCTTTTCCATCCACATCTTGCAAAATCTAATTTTTAGAGCTGATTAGAACGCGGGGGGAAATAAATCATAAACTTTTTTCCCTGCTGATTTTTTCAATTAAAATTTCAACTATGTTCTTCTCAACATTTCAAATCTACATAAATTCCATACAGCTTTCTGCTAATTTTCCTTTGGAAGAATTCCCTGGTGCTTCTAACTCAAACAGAATTGTGGAAGATATCATCATATATTTCAAATTGTGCTTAAAAAAACACGCAAAGAACCAGATTATGAAGTGTGCAAAAATTAACACATTGCAGAATATGCTGTATATTTGGATTTCACCATAGCACCGTTTGCCTACATTTTTTTTTACTAACATCCTTGAGTTGTTTTGGTTTGTTGTTTGTGTTTATGCAATGTTGTCATGGCCAGGCTGGTCCCAGGATATTAGAGAGGTAAGGTTGTTGAAATAATAAGTTTCATCAGCATCTGTTGGTGAGAGAGCAAAAGTTTTTCTTCATGTTTGGGAATCTGTTAATATCTGAGAAGAGAAGAACTGTTGTCCATAAGAACTGTTTTTGACCCAGACCTCAAGAAAAGCTTGGAAGCTTATCTTTCTCACCAATGGATGTTGGTCAAATATACATTATTACTTTAACCATCTTGTCTTTTTTATAACACATAATATTACACATATTTGGTATCAACATAGGAAAAAAAAACATAGGCATAAGAAAAAAGCAAATGAGCACAAAAACTTGTAGAGGCAATACATACTCTCTGCACATGTAGTACAGAGAACAATATTACCTCTATAGTCAAAAGAAAAAGAGACAGCTGAAGTCCACTAAAGAAAGTTCAAAATCTAATGTAATGCAAAAGACTAATGAATTATTTCAACTTTTACGAGGCTAAAATAGTCTCAGATTCTGACATTGTTACTCACGTTGAGTAGTAACTTATTTATCAGTTTGATCCATTGAAAACAATGGAGTTACTCATAGAGTAAGGGACTACTTCCCCATGGTGGCTGTGCTAACAAGAAAAGACAAAATTTTAAAAGCACAAAATGTATGTGATTAAGAACAGTAACTGTTTTAATCAGAAGAAAATCACTCCTGAAAAACAGACAGACTCCATCAAACAAATAGCCAAAAATATATTGGAAACTGGCATCAATTTCTTGTTAACACATGTAATTTTGACTTAAACTTTAATATGCCAATATGTGATCCTAATCAAATTTAATTTACTCTAAATGCCAAGAGTGGTAATTAAAAATATCTAAAACTGTAGGGAATATAGTTGCAGAACAACAAAACACTAAATTTAAACATAACTATTAAAATAATAGCAGATGATTTAGAAATTTGCCTTTTTCATGTTAAAAATATATATAGTAAACCGAGTAAAAATATTTTCTCACTTGCTCACAGCTTCTAATTTGTCTGATGTTATCCTTTATAGGCTCTATGAAGAGGCTTGGCAGATTTTTTTTATTGTTATAATTTCTATGGATAATATCGATGCTTATTTTTAAGCATTTTTTCCATTTTAAATGTTCACAATTGTGCAAAATTTGGTGGCTAAGCATTTTTTTCTATTCTTATGGATTTAAATTTTCATAGCCATGGGAACTTGGGAGGAAGGGTCACACAATTAGTCAACTTTAGTAACATTAAGATTAAAAAAAGTTAAAGCTTTGTAATCATTATAACACAAATTGCCAATATTGTCTGTCAAAATATAAAAGTAAATAACCTTACTTCAAACTCTGATAAGTTCTCACGCAAGATTGTTCTTATTTTGTCAGGCTGTAAATTTTGATTATTATCTACAGAAATATATATTCTTCCATTTCTGTGTGTACAGTGAAATGTGTATTTAGCAGTATTTCTTGATAAAAAATCTAACTCTTCCAAGCCTATCTATAAAGAGTATCATTTGGGATATAGTATTAATAAGACAGCATCCAAAATAAAGGCTAAAGCTCAACTCAGACTTCAGATTTATATAGGGGCTTAAGGAGGAAATGGACCATCCCTTAAATCTCTGTGTGGGATAATTGACTCTTTGGAAATGCTCACTTATTCCCTTCCCCTGGAAGAAGAAGAAGGGAGTGGCAGAGCCTTTGTTTCCTCCGTTATTGTGATAGCTGAGACTGCACCTGCACTCAACATGTATAATCTACTACTGCTAAAGGCTAGCAGTAAATTACTACACGCAGGACATTGTATCTCATTGAGCAATGGCTCCTTCCCTGCCAGGCACAACCTTACTATGACATGAGTCTTTTGACCCAACCTACATTTCAACCTCATTGTCTATAGACACATCCACCTCTAGAATAGGTTACAATAATATTCATCCCCAAGATGTGTGGCGCCTGAACAGCTAATATGGCAAAGGTTTTTGAGCAGAGTGGATATTATCGCATAGAGGGTACTGTGACCTTTCCCTGCTACTCCTCACCCTGACCTGTGTTATCCATGTTTGCTTTCTGCCCTGATGTAATAAGAATGAGATATTGTGGACAACCCTCTGTGAAAGGACAGTCAAAGCTTATAGGGTCACAGTGGGATCTATACTCAAAGAGGAAAAAAGGTTGCGACTTGACCTGGAACTCTAAAGCTGACTAACGCCTCCTAAGGATTGATTTTGTAATATTGTGTGTAAAACCTCAGCTGGAGGCCCATCGTTGTAGTGAAGGTAAGATTTATCAGTGACATTCCTGTACCTCAAACAAATTGAATTCCTCCTATACCCTCCATGCAGAAGAAACCATTGGCATTTGAAAACAAGCTGCACTCGGGGTAACCATGGAGACTTCAATACAAACACACTCAGGATTTTATAAAACTGAGGGGAGAAAGAGGATGGAAATCAGTCCACTCCCTATTTGCTTGATTAGCTCCAAGCCATGACTACAAGAGAATTTCACAGTCAATATATATCCATGCCTGAGAGATTTCCACCTATCATACCAGAGACCCACTGTTCTTGACCTCCCCAAATGCCCCTTCAGGAGAGTATGCAGTGTTGTTGTAGCCTTGTTGGTCCTAGGATATTAGGGTATGTCTACACTACAGCGTTATTTCGAAATAGCTTATTTCAAAATAACTCACCTACACACAAAATGCATTTCGAAATAGTGTTTTGCTATTTTGAAATAGCACGTCCACACTGATAGGACGCTGAATCGCATTTAAGGCCGGACGGAACCGGTTCTGGCAGGGCATCAGGTCAGGAGTTACCTTGTGTGGCTGCTGCCTGAGGCTATCTAAGACCTCTGCTTAAAGGGACACCCCCCGGACAGCCGGTTCCAAGGTTTCCCTGCTTGCTTGCCTACCTCAATGAGGGACAGCAAAGCATTTTTTTTTCTGCGTGCTCTGATTGCCCTCACTCTGGTGCCCCTGTGCACTCTGGTGCTTCTCTTGGACATGTTGCTGCAAGCCTGGCTGCACTTTCTGCAGGCTGCCATCCGGGAGGTCCATCGGGGGGCTGTCAGGATCCAGGAGGCCCTGCTGGAGAGCTTCCACCTTGAGGAGCACTAAAAGCCTCCCTGGTCTGTCCCACTGGGGGCTTGTACCTCATTTCTCCCTCACCTCCTTCCACTTAACCTTCCCTAACCCCCCTTCCTGATGTCAAATAAAATACACGTATTTTCATGAACACAAACTCTCTTTATTTAACAAAACTCGGGGGGGAGAGTTTGAAACTCTGGTGAGACTGGGGAAAGGAGGCGGGAGAGAGAACGAGAGAGGGTGGGAGAGGGGAAGGGGAAACCTGGGAGGAGGGAGCTGGAAGGGGGAAGCAAGGGGAAGAAGGGAGGGGAAGCTCAGGGCTCAGGGTTGGGGGTCTCGCCGGACCAACTTAATTTTCATGCAAACCTGCTCCTGGGTTTGCATGTGGCCTTTGGTGGCCAGGCTGGCAGCTATCCTGCCATAGACGGCTGCGTTCCTCCATCTAGTGCGGAACTCATGGATGTTGGGGGCATCCTCCCCAAACCTGAATAAGGTCCACGATCTCCACCCTGAACAGGAAGGCACCCACCTTCTCTGGGCCCTGGCAGGCTCCTGGGAGCTGGCAGACTGCTCCTGGGGAGCGGTGGAGGCTGGCTTCCAGTGGCTTGCTGGCTCATGTTTTGGGGTCACTGGGTCAGGGGCAGTGACTGTTGGCTCTGGGCTGACAGGCTTGGAGCTGGCACAGGCACTGTGGCCAGAGTCAACCCCTTTAAGGGCTCCGGGGAGGGGGGAGGGAGAGGAGTGTTCTTGGTTGAGGCTGGAGTGGCCACCAGGGCACCCTGGGAAGGCTGGAGGCCCCCCTATTTCGATATAAGTGTCTACACAGCACTTATTTTGAAATAGCTATTTCAAATTTGGTGTTATTCCTCATGGAATGAGGTTTACCAAATTTGAAATAAGTGCTACACTATTTCGAATTAATTTTGAAATAGCGGTTTGGCTGTGTAGACGCTAGGAAAGTTATTTTGAAATAACGGCTGTTATTTCAAAATAACTTTGATGTGTAGACATACCCTTAGAGAAACAGGTAGGTGAGGTAATGGTCACTGGACCAACTTCGGTTGGTGAGAGAAGCCTTTGAGCTTTCACGGAACTCTTCTTCAGGTCTGAGAAATCTACACAGTGTGTCACAGCTAATTAAAAGGCAGAACAGATTGTGTAGCATAAATAGTTAACACACATTTCAAGGTGAAGTGGCCCATTCGCATCCCTCCAGCATAGGGGGGAAAGGAATGAGGGAGGAAAGCAACTGTGTTTTTTAGATTTATACATTGTTTTAGTAAGCCATAAATCCAATGTCTCTATTCAATCTGGTATGGAAAAAGTGAATAATGAAAAGTTATTTACTTATTCCCACAATATAAGAACTAGGGGCCACCAAATGAAATTAATAGGCAGCAGGATTAAAACAAACAAAAGGAAGTTTTTCTTTACTCAGCACACAGTCAACCTGTGGAACTCCTTGCCAGAGGATGCAGTGAAGGCTAGAACTTTAACAGGGTTCAAAAAAGAGCTAGATAGATCCATGGAGGTTAGGTCCATCAATGGCTTTTAGCCACGATGGGTAGGAATGGTGTCCCTAGCCTCTGTTTCTCTGGAAGTGGGAGACAGGGAAGGGATCATGTGAGGATTACCAGTTGTGATCCCTCCCTCTGGGGCTTCTAGTATTGGACACTGTCAGCAGACAGGATACTGGGCTAGATGGACCTTTGGTCAGACCCAGTATGGCTGTTTTTATGTTCTGATGTAATCCATGATTTTCTATCAAAGGTATGAATTTAAGCCTCCAGGCTCATCTTTTTGAAAGTGTGCAGGTTTCTTTTGAGGATGGGATCTGATAGGTCAGATATGGAGTGATAGCTCTGTGAAAAGCATTCACTCACAGGTGATAGAGTGTCTTAGATCATTTTTTTTCTGTATGAGTTCATTCAAGAGCATAGTGATTGTCTGATTTCACCTACATAGTACAAGTTGAATCTCTCTATTCTGGCATCCTTGGGACTTGACTGGTGCCGAACCAGAGAATTTGCCAAATCATGGGAGGTCAATGTTGTGTAGCAGCATTACCAACACTTCTACAGCTTACGGGTCTCTTAGAACAAATTAAGGTGCATATTAGAGCTAAATCACAGCATAGAACACTGAGAGCCAAGACTGGTGGCTATAAACAAACTTTATGGGACTACAGGAAACTTGGCCAAACCCATGATAAGTGGACATCTGGTTAACTAAAATCATGCCAAACCATGGATGTTGCCAGACCACTGAGTGCCGGACTAGAGAGATTCAGCATGTAATTATTGCGGTAATTAGTGCACTAGATGAGGTATGCCATGTGTTGTGATAAGTGTGTATAAGACTCACAGAGCCTGAAAGTTGTGTTGTGAGGGAATGTTGATCACAGTAGCAGTGGAGATATGTCTGCAGGCTTTGTATCTGTTGTTCTGGCAGGGTTTGTACCACTTTGAGTTGGTATATTCTGTGCTGCAAGGAGCTTGCATCTGATGATGCTCTTGAAGAGGGTGGAGAGTTTTTTGAAGTCCAGAAGAGGGGGTTTAGGAAAAGTTTCTTTCAGGATGATGTCCACCAAGTATGGGCTGTAATTGTTTGATGATACTCCATAAGGGTTTGGGGTGATAGGTGACAGCTAGTCATATTTGGTTAGAGCTGGGTATTTTTGTAATGAAGTAGGTTCTGCCTGGGTATTTGAGTGGCTCACTCCATAATGCAATCTCAGGAGAGAATTTCATCATCTGTTTTGAGGAGATAAAATTTAAACTTAGATCTGTAGCTTTATGCATTGGCCTAGCATTGGAATCAAATACTATCTCATCACTGTACATTTCTGACAATAAACATCTTCACAGTGATCAGAATGACAAATCACTCCATTTCAACAGAGCCAGGATGTAACCCTCAAATTTTAGTACCAACTCTAAGGGAGTGAGTCCCTGGTGGTATTCTAAACTTCATTTTCAGAGCAAGAATAAAACTTGAGTAATGCAGGAGAGTCAGGAAATAGCTTGGCTCACAGGATAGGACCAGTTCCACAAGGGGAAGTAGAGACAAAGTGAACAGTATTTCAAAGCACTCAAACCTACCAACCAAGAGCAAAGCTAAAATATTAACCTAGTTAATGGGGAAAGAGTTTTTCTACATTGAGGTGTTGGTTTTCAATATTGTTTTTTTTTCATTTGTGCACCCATTGAAAAATTTCAAATGGAGGCGTGGACCTTCTTGGAACTCTTAGATATAGTTTATTAATCCCAAAAGGTCTGCATACCACAAGTTGGGAACCACTGTTTTGGGGGAATCTGGGTAATGGAAAAATATTATTTCAGAAATTGCACATAGTTCAGAAAAAAAGGAAGCAATCGCATAAAGGATTCCAAAATAGCATCACAGCTGATATTGTGTGAAAAATAAGGCTGAAAATAGCATTTTCATTATAAATCTTAATTTTAGTAGGAAATATTAGGCTAAGTGATGAGTTGTCAAATTAGAGCCACTTATGGAAGAAACTACTGCCAGATTTATCTGCAGATATGTCTGTGCAGTAGAAAGGCTAAAAACAGGAGGAGGTAGATCTTGCAGGGTAAGGCTGGTACCCGAACTTCATCATTGCTGATGTGTATGGTGCTGATTCAGTCATTTATGTTATAGCTGTATTCAAGAACATGTGATATAGATACTCATGTATACATAACCAAGGATTGTATTTTATATACCTGTGTCTCTATCGTTTTTTCTCTGTTTTCCTGAAAATCCCAACCACTGGCATGTGTCTTATACTTTTCTGTGACATTTATCTTGGCATAGATCAACTGTAATGACTCATCACTGAAGACTGTCTTCCATGCTAGAATCATGAGGCTCTATCACTTGAGCAATAGGAGCATTACTCTAGACAATAGCAGTGATAGATTCATATCTCTGTGTGCAAGTCACTTGATGGAGATGTGGACAGTGAGTGGCACAGCTGGTTACACACACATAGAAAACTACAGCCATCAAAGTGTTTGTTTTGGAAGGTGTGTGCATGCAAAAATGGGGATTTAAAATGGAACCTTAACTATAATGGCTAAGAGGTGCCTGCCACAATAATTTCCCAGTTGTTAGGATGATATATTGTCTGTCATAATAAGACAATGGTGTAATTTTGATTGTTAACCATATACTGAGTGTTCCAATGATTTATGTTCTCCTTAGTCACTGGGGAGTTGTAAGGCTATACAGTTAATTAAGGTACTGGCTGGAAAGTATCTTTTAGTAGCTTTAATTAATTAGGAGTTTTATATATATGCAATGCCACAATCTAAATCTAAATCAATATTATTTGTTGACCAGATCCCTAATAAATATGGGTCTTAAAAGGAGAAATGAATACAACTTTTATTAACATTCCTAGTTAAAATAAATACACCTTCCTATGCAAGATCTGAAAATGTCTAAGTTTTACCAGCTATCTAAGACACCTTTCTGAATAAAAATTAAGTTACTGGAACTTTTTGGCCAGATCATCAGCGGATGCAAATAGTCAGAGCTTCATTGATTTTGGTATAGCTGTACCAATTTACACTAACTGAGGTCGTTATTAAATTTGCTTCGCTCCAAGGTTTCTAATCATAAGTTAAGGGGAAACACTAGCTATATAAAACAGAGATGTAACTTTTCATTCTATTCCATCAAGAACAAAAGACCCAAGCCAGCCAAAAATATCTGTAGCTGTCCACAAGGCTCATACCGCAGAGAAGTATTGATTATGGCCATGCAGTGGGCTGACCTACTGAGAAGGAAGGTTGTACTCCAGCAGGTACAATGTTCATTCTAATGAATTAAATCCATACCTCCCGCTTTCTTCTACTCATGCTATTGTGACTTTCAAATTCTCTTTCTTTTCTTCCAAAGGCTATTTTCTTGCTCTCTTGCCCTATCTCTAAGGTCTCTCCTGCATCTCTTTTTCTGCCTTCCTTTCTTTTCCTTTACCTCTTTTTTTCTGCTTTCAATTCACAACCTCCCCCTTGCTCTCTTTTCATATTTTGTTTTATGTAAAGCACTTGCAGCAAAAAGACAGCTGAGATGCAGACTTCAGACAGATGAAGCACAGATTAGGAGTAAAAATGTAGAATAATAGTTTGGCAAAAATAGAGATGTATAAATAACTTTATCGATACACATACAAAAATAAGCCACAGAGAACTGAAGGTCACATTGAGACTGCCTAGGAGAAGTCACGTACAAATCTCGTTAGTCTTCCCTTTTCCCTATTTTCTCCACCAATAAACTTTAAAGATGCCCTATAAAGCAGTCCTATTCCAGGTTCATCCTATTTTTCTGACTCATCTTGGTTCAGTCTCTCTCGACATGTGCTCAATTATGTCAGTTTTGAGACCTGTACTTGATTTGGTGATTCTGTCTCTTTTCTGTTTGGTTTATTGAGAAGCAATCCCATTCTAGGCACATCCCATTTTCCTGACACAACCAAACCCATACACTGCTTTAAGTTATGATAAGAGAAAGCTGTATACAAAATGCGTTGCTCCTAGCTCTCACCATTTAGGAGGAGTTCTTAATCAAACAGACAAACAAAAAACTCCCTAAAATATTTAGTAGATCATTGTCAAGATTACTTATGGGATCAGGGTTTTTTTTTATGAGGAGCATGGTTTGGCTTTGGTAGAAAGGTCAGTAAAAAATGAGATCTGAAAAAAAAAAGAGCTGTGCTGTGGTAAAAACAGGTTGAGCAGTAAGATGTGGAAACAGGGTCTGGGGAATAGACAGTGAAGTCTGATGAGATAGGTTGGCTGTGAAGCAAGGAGAATTCCAGTGTGAATGGAATGTGCCCTACCTACATAAAGTTCAAGTGCTTGAGGTACAGATAGTTCGAGTCAGAAGTGGATGGGAAGACACAATCAAATCTTAGGAGCTGGATATGGTGATCATGCATAATGCTCCTTCTTCCCCTTTGCCTGCTATTCTAGTTTATGGAGTATTGGGGTTAGAATCCACATCAGCAGACCATTCTCTGCCCCAGCAATGGCCAGCACTGGGGTGCTACTTAACTCCGTTTCCATAGCTTGGGGTCCTCTACATGGCTGCTCCTCAGCAGACGCACTGTGAAGTGCCAACACTTGATGATGAGGGTCTTCGGCTTGTTCTCTACCTCAGGAATGCATTTCACCCACAAGAATATGATAAAGGAGCAGATGTTAAGTATGTCTTCAGTGCCATAACCCAACCATTTCTCCAGGGAGAGCAGGATACTTCTCCAGGGAGAGCAGGGGGCGAGGGCAAGAGGAAACAATGTAGTCAAGGATTGGATTTCTAATGTAAGAAACAAGCATAGACATAAAATCAAAAAGTCTTTATACACATCATAGCCAGTCAAAGGCTAGATACTCAGCTGGTACAAATCACTCTAGCTCCAATTACTTGAATTGGAGTTATGTCAGTTTATACCAATTGAGCTTCATGGTCCCAAATGGGACATAATTCCCTGTCTTTTGCTTTGCTTTATAGAGCATCTTTCAAGTTCATTGGTGGGGAACATAGGGCAAAGAGAAGACTAAAGAGATTTGTGCATGACTTCTCCTAAGCATTCTGAATGTCTATTTTGGTACAGCTAAATCAATGTTTATGGTAGGAAATTAGAAGAAAGTGTTATTGGAAACCAAATTGGCTATAGCCCTAATTTGTTAAAACATAGCAAATGATAAGAGTTTATAGGGATGAAGAAAAAATACACTTGATGGCAGTGTTCCCTCAAATCTTTTTCATCCATGTGTGGAATACATTATTTTTATGTGCACTGGGACATATATGAATGTGCACCACCAATAGAAACACAAAACCTAGCTGTGGGCTCTCTGCTAATCAGCAGGGTAGCATTTGAATTTCTCCTGAGTGGCCACACAAGTGCACAGCTTATAGGGGACACTGCTTGATGGAACTGCCATTTTAAAAAAGTTACTAAAAAAAATTAAATGGAAACATTTTAATGATCCCTTTTTTAAGAAATCCAAAATAAAAATTAACTTCATAAAAATAATACTGTATTTTTGAAAAATACACTCATTTAAATAAAGCATGCACATTTTCCTTTTATTTATAAAACAACAACAACAACAACAACAAAAACTCACGCTTGACTGAGTTAAGAACCCGGAGCAACACTAAGTAAATCTGCTAGTGTAGAATAAAGATGTTGGGTATCAGAAATTGAATTTACTTCACATAGTATTTTCCACAAATTATTGTAAATTAGAGAAATAAGTGCTGTAGAATGTAACTGGCAGTCATTTAGATTTGTTTGTGTGATATATGGTTTAGCAACTATGTTAAAGTTTTGTATTAATACTGATGCTGAATGAACAATTTGCAACACAAAATTGTATTTGATGAATTTTATCATCTTTCCTTTTGGTCCTTGGTGAATATTTATATATTATTTAAAATGTTCATGAGTATTTTTCAAGTAAATAATTCTTGGTTTGCAATTAGTTCATAACAGATATTTGTCATTATCCCTTTACATTGAGATATATGAATCTATGGTATTAATTTCTGTTCTTTGGCTGAATGATGTACATAGCTAATCAACACTGCATGAATTGCACATTTCTCATTATTTAATTTCAAATTTTCTTTTGCTGAATATTCAAGCTTAATTGTGTTTTTTCGGGGATGGCAGAGAATTCACACTGGTTAAAAATCAGAGAAAATAAATGCAAAAGCGTAAGGCAAATGGTTAAATCAGAACTTGCTTTCAAACCTAAATGGCTTATATTGAACATTTTTTCTCCATTTTCTATTCAACTTAAATAAATTATTCTAGATCCCACAATCCAGGCATCTTTTGATGCTACCTGCACAGAAAACCCAACACATGGTCTCAATTTTTCTTAGCAAGATATATTGGAACTAAGAATCACTTAGTGAGGGATAATTATTCACTCATGACAAGAGTGCTCTACTTTGGTTCTCTCTTGTGCTCCACTAAACCTCCTACCCACAAGCTTCTACCGGACCATTTCACCTGCAAAACAGCAGCTGAACTGCCAAAGGGGAAATGCAGCAGGGAAATCTTAGTAGAGTAAGTCCCTTATAACTGAGTCACATTCATGCCCATCAGCACACATTAGAATGTCAACATGCTAGAGTAGAAAGCTCATGCTTTTGAACGAATGCAGCCATGATATTTGCTCACTCTTATAACTTCCAGCACAAAAAGCATGCGGCTCACCAATTTTGTTGCTTCCCAGAACCCTTCAGTTACAGAAAAAGGAACCTCAGCGACAAGATATATTTTACCAGCCACTTTTAGGCTCCAGAAACTTGATATACATACTATTTTTACCATCGCTTGGCTTTGCAAAAGCATTAGGGAAGGAACAGATCAGTACTGTGGAAAGTGGGTGCTGGGGAGCATGTGTAGTTATCTTGTTGGGAAATAGGAAAGAGCGGTTAAAAAGTTAAGGGCAATGCTGTGATATGGAGTACATCAAACAGGCTCTCTGTTCTCACTTAGTGTATGGCTACACTACGGGATAAGGTTGAATTAAGATACGCAACTTCAGCTATATTAATTGTGTAGCTGAAGTCAAAGTACATTAGCTCAACTTTTGGCACTGTCCACACTGCAGTGTGAACACTCTCGCTTCAATTTCTCTTACTTCTCGTGGAAGCAGGACTACTGGCATCAACCAGAGTGCTCCCTCAGTTCAAATTAGAGTGTCTTCACTAGACCTGCTAATTCGAACCCTGGAAGATTGACAGCGGCAGCTTTGATCGTCTCTGTAGTGTAGACATACCCTTACAGGTGGGTGAGGAATGCATGGGGAGGCATGGAGCCTTCCCTTCTTTTCTCCTGACAGACCAAGCGGTGCTGCTGGTATAGACTCCACTCAAAGGAAGCTGATAGAGAATTGTGTCTGTGAGGCAAAACACCTGGTTGGGCTGCTCCTGTCATGGGGTAATGTGCACCTCTCACTTGCTCAGGGCGTTGTCTAAAAGCATAGTTTAGATCTAAAAGAAAGAGAATCCACAATGAAATAGAAAGAAAAGCATTGTGGCAAGCATTGAGTGGTAAGTACATACAACCCTCCCCACCCCACACACACACATCTGTACCATCATCTGGGAATCTCCCAGGGTTGTCTCCAAGGGCTTTGTCCTGCCCTTTTCCAGAATATATCCAGGCACTTCCGTACAGGCCAGAAAGCAGGACTGTTCTTGGGCACAATATGCATTACTAATAATACAAAGTGACAAGGCAGCATAAAGACTTTTTCAAACTGATTAGCTAAATGTAATAAATTGGAAGGGAGGCTTTTTTGATTGCCGAAGGAATGTCCAAAACTGTATTTACATTCCATGGGTTTTAAGTGGAAATTCTAATTAAAATTCAAAGATGTCATCTCCTGTTTGTGTGATGTGAGTGGGTTTTATTTATTTATTTTCAAAATTGCAGGCCTCCAGCCAGCGATCAGTAATTAAATGTGTTCATCTGAGTGTCATTTCTCCTGTACTAATAGTGACAGGTGATATTGGAGGGGGGAAAAACTTCCTCTCATTACTTGAAATAATTTTAGGCTACGTCTACACTGCAATGCTATTTCAGGGTACCGGAGTATCCTGAAATAGCTATCCTGCGTCTTCACAGCAAACCCGTTATTTCGGGCTCGCTATGCTGATGTTCCTGTAAGACTCATTCGACGAGGAGTAAAGGACGTTTCAGAATAGCACTTTATTCTGGTAGCTGTTATTGTGCTGATTATGGATGTGGGTAGCTGCAATATGAATTGAATTGACTTGCTGCATCCACAAAAGTCGGTGAGTCAGAAGGAGAAGCTAGATTAGAATCCAGCCCTCCAGGGCTAGCCAACTGCTGCTCTAGCCATTAGATTACACTCTCTCTGCTGACCTATAAGCATAACACCAAGTCTTACAAGACACACAAAAACACAGAGGTTATGTAGGACTTCTAGCTCTTCCTGAAGATGATGGGCTCAGAGCATCTATGTTGTCCAAAGCAGCACTGAAGGGAAGTGGGCGGGGTGGGGGGGGGGGGAGAGGAGAAGGGATGCAAAGCAGGAATTCAGCTCTGCAGCTGCTCAAGTCATTCACTGCCAGCTTGGGTCAGGGTCTGAGAGATACACCTCCTCTCCCATCTCACCTGACATGACTGAGCTTGTGGCTAGTTATAGTAGAGAAATAGAAGGGTGAAGCGAGGAAGAAACAGAGCTCTGACACTTTCTTCCCTCAGCATAGGTTCTGAAGAGATATAGTTGTGAATATGTTCTTTCTAAGGGCCTTGGAATGAGGAGCAAAAGAAGAAGAGCTGAGTGAAATTGGGAATCCCTGTCTCACAGGAAATCAGGGAATTTGTCCCAAATCAGGTTTTTCTGAAATTTCAGAAAAGTTCATGGAACAGAAATTCTGAAAAATGTCATCTCATACATTTTCAGTTTTCAACTGAACATTTCAAAATTTCTGAAATATAAAAGTTTCCTTCATATTGCTAAAGTGATCCAAAACTCTTTGTTTCAAGTGAGTTCAACATGAAAATTTATGTTCCCAATGTGATGCATTGCCTTACGGGAGCTGTAGTTCTAAAGTTTGATGCCCCCATTTGCCCATAAGTGCCAGGCTCCCTAGCTGAAATACATTGCCCATAAGGCACCCCGAATCACATGACATCCATCATGCTTGGGAAGAAAGAAATCAAAGCACTATGGGATATGCAGTGTTCTAGGGAGTTTGTCATTTTTTTAAATGGGAATTTCATCCAGTGTATTTTTTCTTCATCCTTATAATCTCTTATTATTTGCGATGTTTTAACAAAAAAGGGCTATAGTCAGTTTGGTTTCTGCTAACACTGTCTTCTAGTTTTCAAATCTTAAGGATTTATTTTTACTGTACCAAAACAGAGCACTGCTCCACATTTCTCTGGTTTATCACTCCTCTGTAAGGTTTATTGAAAAGGAATCCTATTCCAAGTTCATCCTATTTTTCGGACTCATCTTGGTTCAGTCTCTTTCAACATTTGCTCATTTATGTCAGTTTTGAAGGCTGCTCTTGATCTGGTGATTCTGTCTCCTTTCTGTTTGGTTTTATGAGAAACAATCCCATTCTAGTCACATCCCATTTTCCTCACCCAACCAAACCCTTACTTTGCTTTAAGTTATGGTAAGAGGAAGCTGTATACTAGAATTTGGTGGTCCTAGCCCTTACGGTTTAGGAGGAGTTCTTGACCAAACAAATTTTTAATTATATTATTATTATTCTTTATTATATAAAGTATTATTGATAATTATCAGACATATTATTGTATAATTATTATATTTAATATTATTTCAATTAGGAAATTTCCAACAACATTGAGCTTTTCATGTGGAAAATTTGATTTTTGCAAAAAAACCTCCAAACATTTGGAAAATCATTCTGACAGCAACTTCCCATCCAACTCTTCCTTAAAGCCTCATGAAGCATTGCAGTGAAGCTCCATATCCCTCTCTGTGTTTGATAAGGCACAAATGAATCCTCTGTGTGTGGCCGGGACATCTCTCATATTGAGTCAGTAATGCAAGCAGAACTTGCCCTCCCTCTCACACTTAATATGCTAGAGAAACTATGTCTGATTCACTTCAGAAGAGATAAATGTCACAGATGTCAGACACATGAATGGCCTATACATAACCCCATGCTCTGAAGACTACAAAATCCCTTGTAATGGGCTGTTCAAGCATTGAAATTACAGCTGTGCGACGCTCATCAGTTCCAGCTTGCATGGGGTTCATCAAAACATTCAAACCAGTTCAGTTCTTCCCACACACTAAGCTCTACTTCTTGTTGCAGGTTGATCAAAGCCCAACCTCAAAACAAAACCAGTGGCTTCCATCTGGCTTGTCTGCACTGTGTGGCGAGGGTGACAGTGGTTCATTTAACCTGTAAGACCTCATGTGGCATGGGATCAAATGTCACTATAGTTTGAATTTGGAAATGAAATTAAAACCATAAAATGGCTTATTCAGACATAGCAGGAAGTTGACTCTGAGGGTCAAGGTGGTTTTTTTTATAGAGTTTTAAATAGAAGGAGTCATTAAATCGTCTAGTTCGGCCTCCTTTCTATCACTCCGTTCGGTTTCACCCAGAGAGAGCCCAACGACTTTAGTTAAAACAAAGCATTTCTGTCCTCAGGAGACTAAACTGTTACATGCCACAGCTAAAGATCAGCAGAGACTACGACGTCACCAATGGCAGAGGCCCTTGCAGTGGAAGTGAATTGATTAGGTGAGATGTGCCCTGGTGATGCTAGCATCAGCCCATGCTGCAAACAAGGCAAAAACAAACACCAAGATCCCTGCCAACTGGGCTTGGGCTACCTTTCTGACCCCAAATCTACTGAAGGTAAATTCCTTCCCACCCCATAATCTGGTGAGCAGCTGGAATTTGAGTGCCAAGTTTACATAAGAACATGAGAATGGCCATACTGGGTCAGACCAAAGGTCCAGCCGGTATCCTGTCTTCTGACAGTGGCCAATGCCAGATGCCCCATAGGAACTGAACACAACAAGTAATCCCTCTCCTGTCACCCATTTACAGCCTCTGACAAACAGAGGGTAGGAACACTATTCCTACCCAGCCTAGCTAATAAGCATTGATGGACCTATCCTCCATGAATTTATCTAGTTCTTTTTTGAAACCTATTAAAGTTCTGGTCTTCACAACACCCTCTGGCAAGGAGTTCCACAGGTTGACTGTGTGCTGTATGTGGAAATACTTCCTTTTGTTTGTTTTAAACCTGCTACCTGTTAATTTCATTCGGTGACCCCTAGTTCTTATGTTATGGGAACAAGTAAATAACTTTTCCTTATTCACTTTCTCCATACCTATCATGATTTTATAGACCTCTATCATATCCCCTCTTAGTCTCCTCTTTTCTAAGATGAAAAGTCCATCTTTTTAATCTCTCTTCATATGGCACCATTCCAAACCCCTAATAATTTTTGTTGCCCTTTTCTGAATCTTTTCCAATGCCAAGATATGTTTTTGAGGTGGGGCGACCACATCTGTATGCAGCATTCAAGATGTTGGCATGCCATGGATTTATACAGAGGCAGTAAGATATACTTTGTCTTATTCTCTATCCCCTCTTTAATGATTCCTAACATTCTGTTTGCTTAAGTCTGCAAGAACTTAAACTAGTTTGCATGAAACATATCTTGTTTTCCTTGATTTTGGGGCTCAGCCTGATTCACGCAGCTGTGGTCAATAATCCAAACTAAGTTAGAAGACCAGTTTATGTTGTGATGGGACATGGACTCAATGGGGGGAAAAGGTCAGGTTCTGGAACTGAATCTGGATTTCAAAAGCAGCAGATTTTGTGTGTGTCTGAATTTGATTCAAGCCCATCTTGAAAGAAAACAGTACATGTTTCTTGCTGTTCTCAGGACTTGAACCTCTCTCTCAATGCATGGCAGGAAACACTGTGAAACTTAGTGACTCAGATATTTTGCAGGCATATGAAACCTCAACAGCTAAAGCAGTCCCCATTGCATATCCAAAGGGCAACGTGTAGCTGCCCGCCATGCAAACTCACACACTACTTTGCATTCTCTCTAGAGTATACTTACAAAATACTTGGGAATTTTTCTCCTTGCTCTTTGGCACCGGTATGAAAGATTCATCAGAAATGGGAATTTCCTGTAAGAGCAGGGAGTGAGGAAAAAGTCACTGATAGTCCTGAACATTCCATAACTACTATTTCTACAATTCACTGATGAGTAGGTGGGCCAGATTCTGGCCAGCATTTGCATGGATGGGCAAGGTGTGTGGAGGTCATGAATGTCTCTTGTAAAAAGAGGCTGGCTAAGATCTCATTTGGAAGCATAGCCATTGTGGAACTCTGGGTGCGCAAGTTGTGTGTCTGATTTCAAGTCTATTTCAAAATAGGCTATTCTGAAATTTGGCACTGTCTCCACAGTGCCAAATTTCAAAATAACACGCTATTTCAAGCCATCCCTTAACCCTCATGCAATGAAGTTTACAGGGATGGTGAAATAGTGTGCCTTGTTATTTCGAAAAATATTTCAAAATAACAGGCACATTTCTAAAATGTGGGGTAGCCATTTCGGGATACCTTGGTATCCCAAAATATCTCTGCTGTGTAGACAGACCCTCTGAATGCTAGAAATGAATGTGGGGAAGGGCAAAGTGAGGTAAAATCTTGTTGTCTCCTCAACTCTGGCCTGTAGACATAGGCGTGTGCAGGGGGTGTGCCAGATGTGCTCAGGCACACCCTAATGTCTCAAAAGAAAGTGGCTTTGCGTTTTAATTTAATTGCATGATACGCTTTTAGTTTTAAAGTATGGATTGTTGTATTATGCAAGAAGCGCCAAATGTAGAAATGTATAGAAAGCACACGTTACGCTCGCAGCATGTCCTTTATGATTGAGTATTCAATAAATGTTCGCCTTCAAAAAAAAAAAATAAATAAAATTCCCTGGGTTCACACCCTAATGAAATGTGTTGCACACGCCTATGCCTGTAGAGTTGACACAGCTTGGAAAGGGAAGCAGACTGCAGGTTTTGCTCACGAAAGCTCATGACATTATATATATATATATGTTTTTCTTAGTTGCTAACGTACCACAGGACTACTTGTTGTTTTTAAAGGTACAGACTAACCCAGCTACCCTTCTGAGTCCTGTTGATGTGCATAGCCAGGATGACACCTGAAGCCAGATGTCCTCCAGCTGCAAAACAGCCTTCACTCTCTCTTTGTAATGTGCCCACACTGTGCTTTGTAAAAGGAGAGCGAGAGAGTGAGCGAGAGAGAATATCTAGAATGCTGATTTCTGCCACCTGTCCATAGTATAAAACCTCCAGCCCTCTAGAATACTGTAATGTCTGGCCGTTTGGATATTGTGGGTCTTAGACTAAACTGCATAGCATGTGTAATAACTGTCCATTTCTTGATTTGTTTTCAGTGTGACAGTATGCTTCCCTGTGTTATACATGCTGAAAATAACTGAAGCATAAATCTAAGATGATTCTGCTTGTATCTGTTTCCTTGAAATCATGTTTCTTTGGATCCTTTTATCCCCTATGACATCTAAGTACTTTCTTGGTCTGGACTTGTCTGCAGCTCTTTTTAAAATGCACGTTTTTCATGTAACATTCTCACTGCACCGATCTTATTTCATTTAAATTTGAACCTCCCATTCATATATTTTCCAGATAATCCATATGCTTTAAGTATAGTTGGTGACAAGGGGTCAGATCTTCAGCTGAAAGGCAGAAATCCTGTTTTTAAATCAGCCTGAGTCATGGATTGTTTTCTGGCATGCCGTGCCAAAGTGTTTCAATGAATATTAATTTTGGAAATATTGCAGTTTGAAAACAGCTAATTTTCACTCCTGTTATTTAGACTCATTACTAAATAGAGCTGGTCAGAGAATTCACTGTAAGTCATGTTGAATATACCTTATTCCTCAAGAATTCTGATTGGCCATGTAGAAATAATTCACCGAGCAAGGCATTCACCAAGAAACTTAAATTTGCACAGTCCAAACAGTTACTTTGAATATACAAAAATGGGCATTTATTTGTGCAATTCCATTTTGCAGGACCAATTATCCGTCAGTCATCCAAATGAAGGATTTACATGCCGAACAGATGTGCACAAATAGTTTCAGCATTCTGTTCTGAGCATTTGTTCCATTGTGTCTCTGCCAAAGTTTCCTCGGTTGCTTTAATTTCATTTTATTTTTAAACCTGATTGGGCCTTTTGCTTTTCTGGGGATGGTAACATCTGCCAAATATTTCTAAATTAAGGACAAGATAAGTGAAGACTAGAGCTACCTGGAAAAACTTTGATGAAAATGTTTTCTATTGGAGAATGCAGCTCCATCTAAACACGTCATGAAATTATGTACATTTCACTGATTTTTTTGTTACAGACAAAAAAAAAAAAAAATGGGGAGTGGGGTGCAAGCCTGGGGCAGGAGTCTTGACAATGTCAAAATGTTCTTGTTTGAAATGACATTTTGTTTTCTTTTTTAAAATTGCTTTATTGTATATTATAAGATAAAATAAAAAAGTTGAAATACGTATTTTTCCATTCTTCTTTTTGATCATATAAAAATATTTTGATTGATATGAAAAATTTTTGATGGAGGTTTGTTTCACAGAGAATTTTGAAATTGTTTTGCTCCAATTCAGCAATTGAGCATGAAACTAAATTTCTGGCTGGCTGAGTCTAGACTGGCATGATTTTGCGGAAATGCTTTTAACGGAAAAGTTTTTCCGTTAAAAGTATTTCCGCAAAAGAGCATCTAGATTGGCACGGGTGCCTTTGCGCAAAAAGTGCTTTTGCGCAAAAGCATCTGTGGCCAGTATAGACGTGTTTTTGCGCAAGAAAGCCCTGATCACCATTTTGCGCATCGGGGCTTTCTTACGTAAAAAATTCCTGTCCCTGTCTACACTAGCCCTCTTGCGCAAAAACATTTGCGCAAGAGGGCTTATCCCTGAGCGGGAGCATCAAAGTATTTGCGCAAGAACACTGACAATCTTACATTAGATCGTCAGTGCTCTTGCGCAAATTCAAGTAGCCAGTTTAGACAGTTGGCAAGTTTTTGCACAAAAGCGGCTGCTTTTGTGCAAAATCTTGCCAGTCTAGATGCAGCCGCTATGTCTACACTATGGGACTTTATCGGAAAAAGGTATGCAAATTGTGCTCCGCAATTTGCTTACCTTTTTCCGTTAGCTTTTTCGGAAGAGCCCTTCTTCCTCCTGGAAGAAGGAAGACTGGGCTTCCGAAAGAGCCATCTGCTCTTCCGCAAAAAAAAGCAGAAGAGCAGATGCATTCCCTAGACGCGGCGGAGTTTACGAGAAAAAACCCGTAGTCTAGACATAGCCTCAGAATCCTTCACTAAAGTAAATTCCATTTCTCTGCTCTGATAGACAGGCACAGGCCTAGGGGATATATTTCTGTGACCTCTGAACATGAAGTAAAGATTACTGATGTTGTCTCATCATGGTATACGTTTCACTATGATGTCACATATTTTACATCATGATGCCTCCCCACTGAAGCCTATCTGAGACTCCTGAGTATACATAAACAATTTGCCCAGTGCCCCAGCTGTGGTTCCCAGAATATGGATTTTATGTAACTGGCCTCTTTCCCGTGCTTCACTTTCCTTACCGGTGGCAAATTTCAGACATCTGGACTCTTCAGGAACATAAGAACATAAGAACGGCCATACTGGGCCACACCAAAGTTCCATCCAACCTAGTATCCTGTCTTTTAACAGTGTCCAATGCCAGATATCACAGAGGGAGTGAACAGAACTCAAGTGATCCCTCTCCTGTCATTTCCAGCCTCTGACAAACAGAGGCTAGGGACACTATTCCTACCCATCCTGGCTAATAGCCATTGATGGACCTAACCTCCAACAGATATAGATAAATTCAAACCCATGGCATTCTGATTTCATTGATCTGATACGGGCTCATTCAACTCTGAAAACTTTGTATTTTTTGCAGTGCTTAGTCAAAATACGCTTATTCTGCCTTTTCTATTTGTGGTGAGAAGCAAATGGTGATCTTACCACGAAGTTCACCAGCTTTTTCAGTGATAATTTTAATCCATAAAATATAATTAAAAATGGAAAGCCAACTGAACTGGAAACAAGCACTGCCCTGAAGCCAAGTTTGTCTCCATTATTAATCTGTTTTCCAAAATCAGTGACACATGAACCAATTCATACTTAACCTTCAATAATAAAAATATAACTTGGCCCGAATAGTTGTTTGTTTCTATGCAATGCAGAAAGAGCAGCTGTCCTAAGGTAAACCCAGAGTGCATAGTATACATGTTGGGTTATAGCGTGTATTCAGGGCCAGATCCTAATGGCATGGAAATCAATCAGAGTCTTTCCTTTGATTTAATGGCTTTGTATCTCAGTAATGCCTATTTACACACTTCACAAACATATCATACTCAAGGCTCAAAGGCTCTATACAGATTTAGAATGGTTAATCAGAAACAGGGCTTGCTGAATAAGTGGGTAGACACACCAACATGAAGATAATCTTTTCAATAAGTACAATCCTTTCTTGGATCAGAAGGTAGAAATCCCCCTCCCCCTCCCCTTCCTTTTTTTTCCAAAACAGGAATTCCAAAATATAGCTGCAGCAAGCTGCTTGCCAGACATCTTAGGCAGCCAAGAAATCTCACAAGCTTTGTTTAGAAAACTGGCAGCCTTTTTACCATTCATCATTTCAACAGGGCATGGAAAGTTATTTTAGTAATAGCAGGTGCTCTCAGTGGTGTTTGCTCCTTTGGAGAATCCAAACATTTCAGGCTCATTAAATGTTACAGAATAATAATCCCAGTATTTTGAAAGATGTTGTGTCCCGTGTTTACCAAGTCGATGTGCTCGTTTGCATTTCCAAGACAACAGTGCACTTCCAGCTGCTCACAGCTATGCACCAACATTACCTGTGGTGGGGTTGGGAAACAAACGGAAAAGTTCTCACTGGAGAATGCTGCTCTGATTTTTTTTTTCTTGTATTCTTTGCAAAAGGGATTTGTGGAAAACTGCCCCCAGCTTGCTTTGCATGGAAACATACCTTCAAAGTGAAATGAAACACCTCGTGGTGTTCCTAAATGTGCAGCTGAACCCCCTTGCTTCTACCATGGAGAGAGAACCAAAATCTCAGATCTGACACTCTCCTGAATGTGGGACAAGTCTGGCTATGGACTCGAATGCTGCAAGTCAAGCCACTCTCTAGCTTGAAAATGGCTACACTGAAGTGCATCATAATGGGTAGCTGTTAACCAAGTTAGGTTACAAAACAAGCTGCAAAGGTACTGTGATGAGTGTGTATTTTTGGTATTACTTCTGGGTAACTACATTCCAGAAGCAAGCCATATAAGCAGAAAATAGGCACAAAGGTGCATAGCTGATTCATCTTAATAATAATTTGTTCTATGATTCCCAATACAGTTCAGGCCCACTGACAGGGGAAAGGGGCAGTTACCTTGGGGCCTGGTGGTTCAAAAGGGTGTAGGACTCTGGCCGCTGTCACCAGTACCACAGGGATGGTGACAGCTGGAATCCCAGGCCTTTTAAATCACCGCCAGAGTGCTGCATGTCCCACTTTGTGGGTATGTCTAGACTACATGCCTCTGCCAACAGAGGCATGTAAATTACATTCCCCGACATAGTCAATGAAGCGGGGATTTAAATATCCCCCCCTTCATTAAAATAAAAATGGCCGCCGCACTGTGCCAGCTCAGCTGATTGTCGGCATAGAGCTGCAGTCAAGACGCGGATCGGTCGGCAAGGGAAGCCTTTGTCGACCAATCCCTTATGCCTTGTGAAATGAGGTTTGCAGGATCGGTCGACAAAGCCTTCCCCTGCCAACAGATCCGCATCTTGACCGCTGCGCTGTGCCGACAATCAGCTGAGCCGGCACAGCGTGGCGGCCAATTTTATTTTAATGAAGCTGGGGATATTTAAATCCCCACTTCATTGACTATGTCGGGGAGTCTAATTTACATGCCTCTGCCGGCAGAGGCATGTAGTCTAGACATACCCTGTGTGGCGCTGAAAGGCTGGTTGTGGCCACAATGCACTCTGGGTGGTACTGAGGGCTGGCTATCTCCAGCTCTGCCCCTTTTGCCCAAAGTCTTGTCCCTTCTGGGCAAACCCCTCACCTTGCCCAGGGGCCTGGTAAGTCTGTCACTCCCTTCCCCCCGATATAGTTATATATTAAGTATTGTAAAAGAACATGAAAAAGGCAAGATGATGTTTGCTCCCCCAAAAGAGCTTATGGTTCAACCCTGGCACAGTTGGTGTCCAGACAGCGAGAGTTTCATGGACAAGGACTCTATTGTTTGTACAGCTCTTTTCACACTTACGTATCTTAATAAATGTTGCAAATAATCTGTATGCAAGGCAGCAGAACAGCTGTGGATGGGCAGGGTGATAACAGCCGAGAGGTAAGAATGGGTAAGTCCTGTGGGAATAGGTTGTTAAAGGTGGAGGATTTGGAGGATGAGGGAGAGGCCGCCCAGTGGTGGCCAATACCAATGCACAATAAGAGCATGGAGGAAGGTGAGGAAAAGAGGTGAAGGGAGGAGTAAGTAGAATAGATTGGAAGTCGTATCAGGAACAAGGAAGTGAGGGCAGGGAGTTAGGGTGGGGAGAGGATGGTGAGGTTCATGAAGGTTGATGGAGATACTTAATATGGAGAGATTCTCTATTTGCTATAAAAGAAAAGGCATAATTGATATTTCACTTCCTGTCACCGGGGGAAGCAGGAAATCAGCTTTACTAGGGCAGTTACCAAGGAAACGGTTTGGTGCCTCCAATTCAGCAAGTGCATTCAGCCGCACGAGGCTGTTTAAATGGCTCTTCTGGAACTTCAGTGCTGTAGCCATGTCTGTCCCAGGATATTGGAGAGACAAGATGAGAAAAGTAATAACTGTTATTGGACAAACCTCTGATGGTGAAAGTGGCAAACTTCTGAGCTTACAGGGAGCTCGTCTTGCATCTGTTCAGAGTAGCTAACCAGAGTAAGCAAGTGCATGCTGTCATAATGTTCCCAGCTTCACGACCTTTGCTTCCGGTGGCTTTTTTAGCTTATGTATGTTTTTAGAGCCAGGTCATGGTTGCTCTTGCACAAGGAAAGGTGAGGTGAAAAGAGCCTTTTCCCAACTCTGAGTTTCCCAAACCGAGGCCAAGCACAACTGCAGACCATGCACTTCATGGACCAAAGCCCCCTCCTGTGTGCCCCACGAATGCCAGCTACCCAAAAGTGGGCAGGGAGGAGCTGAGAGCAGGTGGGGTCATAACCCTGCTCCCCTTATGTGCTGGCTAACAGAGCTAGCTAACACACAGGAGCAAATGACCTCCCTGTCATGTACGTGGGAGTTCCAGAGGAGACTGTGACTCTCTGGGTATGTCTACACTACAGAGTTTTTTTCAGAAAAACAGTAGTTTTTCTGAAAAAAACTTCTATTACGTCCACACTGCAATCACATTCTTTCGAAAAAAATCAAAAGAACTGAGGGCTTTTTCTGACATTGGTAAACCTCTTTCTATGAGGAAGAAGCCTTTTTTGGAAAAAGGTGTGTGTGGACGGGGAAGAGGGAGTTCCTTTGGAAGAAGAGGAAAGAGGAAAAAGCACAGGTGCCCTGGTGGTCACTTCGCCCATAGTAATCACAGTTTACATACGAGATGTGCTTTCGCAGTGTGGACGCTCTCTTTCGGAAGAAGTTTTTTCAGAAGATCTGTTCCAGAAAAGCTTCTTCAAAAAGAAGCCTGCAGTCTAGACACAGCCTCTGAATCACAACCCCTTCCTGAGCATTGCACCTACCAAGGCGTAGCCTGGCCTTGACTTCTTATCCTTTAATAGTATCTGATCCTGATTGCTCTCCATTGGTGTCAATCAAGTGGAACCGGATTACTGGAGTCAAACCAGTAAATCTGGTGGAGGTGGAAGGAACAGCAGGGTGGGAATGTTATTTTTAAAGCAATTCACATTCTAAAAGTAAATATCCTACTAGGACATTGTGTTCATGTGAGTCTATCACAAAGCATATTGCCCCTTAGGAGTCCTAGTAAAGCTACAGGCGCCTGTTTTCATTGCTTAACTTGCGTGAGGGTGATATGGCTTGTTTTACTCAGAGAGTTTTCTGGCCTCTTCTGGGTCTTTAGCTAATCTTCACATGTTAAAAAAAGAAACTAAAATGCACCTTTCCCCCTCACCCTAAAATAATAACTATAATAGGCCCTCATGATTACTTCAAGAATATTTCAGGAGCCGGCAGCACTTCATAATATCACATTTTTATGCACTGTTTCTCTCCATTATGCACTAAGAAAGAAAATCAATCTCCTTTTTCTTCCTTTAACAAAAGATACTTTTGTATTGAGGCAAGGCTATTTCTTTCTGAGCAGGCTTAGAACTAGATGAAAAATAGCAACGTGCCTACCAATTTCCTCTCTATCTTTTTCCCTCTGTGTTATTTCCTTAATCTCAGAGGGCATGGGCTTGCAGTATGAATGTGCAGTGGGCATAACACCATATCTCATGTACATTGATTTTTATGCCCTTTAAAAAAAAAAGCAGAGATCACGGATGGCACTTCTGCATTAATACAACCCTGCGCCTGACCCTCCTCTTGGTGACAGAGAAGATAATTTAAAGAACACGCTTTGTATTTCATGCAGGCGAGTTGCGGAGTGAGCCACATTTTTAAAAATAAATACAAATATCAGAGGGCAAGAGGAAAGTTTAAGGCAGCTCTTAAAAAGAACCAGCTGTACTATTGCACATGTCTTGCGTCCCAATAAATTGTTGAGCACTTTCAACACCTATTAAAACTGGTAGGATGCTGGGGTATTCAGCACCTGTCAGACAGTGGTCATGTGTTTGCAGGATTCTAAGCTCTGAGTGCACAAGCTAAAAAAAAAAAAAAACTTCCATTGCATCTGTGCTAAAATCTTTATAGCAAAATCCTATAGAATATAATAGCAAATGATAACTTTTCCATAGGTTTTTTTTACCGTCACAGAAAATTATAGCCTTGCTATAGAAAACTGCAGAACAGTTAAAAATGTAGAAATTATCTAGTTCCTAATGAAACTCAGTAGATTATAGGGGCAAGTCTGTAAAACTGAGTTTTATCTCTTCAATACCATTGATTTCACGCCCTTAATAGGACCTTTCCAAAACGAGGAATGACAGGAAAACAAAATCGTCAGCCAGTGGGGTAAAAAGAAATTATGCCTCATTGATACTAACTTTACTAATGTGAGTGTGAAAGGTAACTCTGAGTAAAGATGAGTTTGGTCAAGTTGAAGTAACCAATGTGCTGTGATGTTAGCTACAAACAGTGATGAATTCTCACCAGGGCTCTGCAGAGTGTTTAGTAGCATGTAATAACAGTGTTAGAAATATATGCAAAGTGGGGTAGATATAATCCAGGTGCTTCAACACAGGGAAGGGGATGAAGTAGTTTTAAGATCACTTCTGTGCATCCACTGCTGAGGACTGATTTCTTGATGGTTAAGTGGCAGTGACAATGGTGACACTAATTTATTGGAACCAAGAAGGGTGGAACATGAAAAGATGGAGTTGAGAATGAATGAAGATTTAAAGTGTTGAACCTCTCTAGTCTGGCACCTTCGGGACCTGACCGGTGCTGGAGCAGATAATTTGCCAGATGGTCAATATTGTCTAGCAGCATTAACAACTCTGCCACTGCTATTGGGCTCTTAGAAGACATTTAGGGGCAAATTAGATCTAAATAATAGTGCAGACCACCAAGAAAAATCACTGGTGGCTGTACACAAACTTTACGGGACCACGGGAAACTTGGCCATACCCATGATAAGTGGACATCCGGCTAACTAAAATCATATGTGCCACGGATGTTGCCAGACCAGAGAGCACCGGACTAGAGAGGTTCAACCTGTATGGGGAAAATGCAGCTGATGCGAAGTTGAGGAGTGTGAGGAATTAAAAGGTGATTTATCCCTAAGTATGGAAAACAAATGTTTTGTAATCCCATGCAATCTTGTTGTCTATCAGTAACTGTTAAGCAACACTATCTATCTATCTATCTATCTTATATGCCCATCTTTTACCATAATATTTGTGCATCTCCCAATTTTAAACATGCTTTAAGACAACACCCTACGAAGTATGGAAGAATTACCCCAATCTTGAAGGCCTACTTTAAGACATGATGCAACAAATGAGTGTGTCAGTCAGGATGGATGAGGGCAGGGCTTGTAATAATTATATGGTTACAAAGATAGACTACGTTTGTATGTGTTTGTATGTTTTATGTTTTGTATGTTTCTTTCTAGATTTCATTTTTAATTTACTAATGATGCACATTTCTATTTTGTTGTTACATCCTTTGGTTTGTATCTACTATTTTATTTTATTTTCATAGTCTTCCTATATCTATCTGTGCCCTTTTATTTTAGTACCTCTGCCTATTTCAATTACTTTCATAAAAATTCAGCTGACGGTTTCTCTTCTTTTGTTTCCTTATCCTTCTGCTTGCTTCTGCGATTCTCCATTAGCTCACTTCTGCTCCTGATGTGCAAATCAGTATATCTCTGTGCACTATTACTAATTAAAAATGCTGGACTGATGGCTTTGGAAATTAAAATCTTAGACTAAACCACTGTTACAGGACAGGTAGCAGCAGGGCAGATGTCTTCACACAACCTTGCCAATACGTCTCAACACTGTTGTGGAGGTTTGAGAGGACAGTTCCATCTCTGCAGGCCATTCTATCCTTGGCTTGTCTGCTGAGAATGTTAACAAAGGGGGCAGCTAGTGCCAACTGCAGTGCAGAGACCTGTTCACTAGGCCCTGGATGGAGACCAAAAAACAATTTTACCTAAGTCACTGAACAGCCATCTGTCACTACCGATTTCCAGGCAAGGATGACATGGGCTGATTTAATGGTGGTGAGTGGAAGACTCCATATCCTGTTACTCCTTATAGCCCCCGTAAAGACTTTGAAACAGTTTCTCTGTGTCCTTTCACACTCAAGTCATAGCTGTGAAAAGCAAGACTGTCTCTATGCTGGTGGACTTCTCAGCTGCCAAAGCAGCCCTTAGTTGGGTGGGTAGTGGGTACAAAGGGAGCCTAAAACCTTGTAAGCCCCCTTCTCCTGACCTGGAGGTTCTCCACTGAGCCTTTTCCCGGCCCATCACAGAATGTAACTCCTGGCCTTTTACCCAGATTTGTACAGAACACACATTTCTTCTCTGAATAAAAAGGAAGGCCCCAATTTACAAATAGGTCGTGTTCCAAATGTTCATTGGAAAGTCAGTGTGTTTGGAACTCAGAACGGATTTTCCCGCAGAAGCAATATTATAGTTTAAAGTTAGGTTCCCAGACTAGCTCACAATCAATGTAACCCATAATGTAGCTGAAATGCTGTATATTTGCAGTGAAAAATAGTAGGACTAGGGTGTTTTTAAAAAAAATAACCTTGAAATCTGGGGCTTGAGGAAGAACAGATTTAATGAGAGGAAGTAGATGGAGATTCTGAAGGGGACTTCTGGGCATCTCCCGGTTGTCACCCCATGACTCCATGGGTGCTGTGCCAGCTCCTGCAACCAGCCTCATTTACCTCCCCCCACGATGGTCTGGCTGCACCCAGCCCCCACCCCCCACCCCGCCCCCACTCACCAGGAGGCAGTGAGCAATGTAAGTGGGGTCGGAGGAGTCCAGAGGATCAGGGGCGGCCATGCCACCAGTGGCTGGAGAGAAGTGGCAGTTTCCCCTTCAAAGTGACCTCCCTCTACTTCTCCAGACTCCTCCAGCCAGCATTTGCACCTGTGCCTCTTGCCTGCTTCCCTGATGCTGCAGGTGAGCTTTTGCTTGTATGTGCGGCTATTCATAAGTAGGATGTTTGTAACTCGGGGAGTGCTTGTACAGACTCCATTCGCAATCCAAACTTTTTACAACATTCAACTCACCTTCCATTTGAGATAGCCCTGGACCCAGGCCCCAGAAGCAAACATCCCTAAACTTCAGGAATGTTTGGATCTGGACCCAAACTTTGCAGCTTGGCCACTTGAGAGAAAAGCCTGAGGAACTTTCTACTTCACTGTCCAAAATGCAATTAATATGAAACATTTATTCCCTCCAGCTGTCAGGACTAATAAAAGGATTCCCACTGTGAAAGAGCCATGTACTATCATGGGTGAAAGGAGAGAGACTGCCAAAAGGCCCTTCCAACATGTGGCAGGCTGCCACTGGGTCAGAAATATTAGAAGATAGACCCACTACGTCAAACCCAATTACCAATGTGACATGGCCACTAGACACAGCTCCTTGATATATCATCCTTGGTGAGGCTCATGTCCGCTGATACGCCAATAAACATATTGAAACAACAGTTAAAGAAAGTTCTGCATGTGGAAAGCCTGAGCAATGGTGGCATGGAAATTTAATGTCTCTCATACCACAAAACCTCTAAACCAAATTCTGTAGATCCTTCAGCTGTTGGATCCAAGTCCCAGTGAGTCACTGGGGGCATCCAAGTCCCAGTGAGTCCACCAATCCACGGCACTTGCATTCAACAATCATAAAACAAGAGGAACTTCTTACTGTTGGTTGGGTGGAGAAATGGTAACAGACATTAACCAAGGCCCATTGCTGCCCAGCATATAAAGTTCCTAACAATTCACCCTTTGATTTCTGACCATTCAAATGCTGATGGGTTCATTCATGCCTTTGAAGGGAAAGTACATTTTAATACAAGTCCTTCTCATAAAAGGATTCTTACATAATAAGGTCAGATTTTTTTAAATGTCCTACATTTTTGGGTGTCATGGTTTTGGGTACCGAATTTGAAACACGTATGGTTAGCAAATTTGACTGAATGGTGAGAGAGCTGCTCCACAGGATAAGATGATGGTGATACAAATGAACTTTCAACCATACTAGTCTTTGTCTAAGACCTTTGGAGCACAGATGGAATTAGGAATTTGTCATCTGAAACACTCTCTTACAATCTCACTCAAGATTTGGTACGATTTACTAAATGAATTTGCCCGTTTACAATCAGGCATGGAACACGCAGGACAGGGAAGGGACAACACAGATGGCTGTCCCCTCTCACTTATCTGTCTCTTACAGCTATCTTAAATGGGGTGGAGAGGTCACACACATCAGTGTAAATGTATTGGAGCATAAACTTTCGTGGGCAAAGACCCACTTCGTCAGATGCATCTGACGAAGTGGGTCTTTGCCCACGAAAGCTTATGCTCCAATACAGCTGTTAGTCTATAAGGGTATGTCAAACCGCCTTGCAGGAGGAATAACGGTAGTTCGAATTAGGAGCTTTAATTCGAACTACCTAGTCCATGCTGCGTGTAGCCACGGGCAGGTAGTTCGAACTATGGGGCATTTAAAAATGGCGGTGCCCGGGAACATGCAAATGAAGCCCGGGATATTTAAATCCTGGGCTTCATTTGCAAGTTCGAATGCCTACAATAGCCACCCTAGTTCGAACTAGGGTGGCAGTGTAGACATACCCTAAGGTACTACAGGACTCCTTGTTGCTTTTGCAGATCCAGACTAACATGGCTACCCCTCTGATACTTGACATCAGTGTAAATGACATTTCACCTACCCACAACAATCTGCTTGAATGTGAATTTAGGGACCAGCCCAAAGTGCATTGAGGTCAATACAAAGATTCCCATTGACTTTGTTAGCCTCTGCATGAGGTCTTTCATATTAATTAAAGGTGTTCAATTGACAGTCCTGGACAGTCTTTGACCACTAGACAGGTACAACATGGACAAGAGCAATATAAGTTTCCTCCATACTGTGTCCTGCCCAGCACTGACCAGGAGAAAACCACCTTTAAGAGTGAGGCAAATCAGAAAGTGTGATGTGATAGGGACATTTGTCCAATTAGAACTGTCCTGAGGCCCACCTGCTCATTTGACTGGGCAGGCTCTGCTAAAGTTTCCCTTTAAACAGTTACTCATTTGCAATGAGTGTGGCTCTGTCAATACCAAGTGCATCTCAGAGGCAACTGAGCAAATATACCATGTGTTGCTGTAGCTGCCTTGGGCAGACTGAATTGACATAACCTTCGCTCTACAAAGGCTCACAAGCGGTTTCTTTTTGGTTTAGAAATATGCTTATTTCACCACCTATTTGATGCCGCACACACCTGCAAGGGCCCTGTACAGACACAGACTGTGTAATTCCTCTTTCTAACTTGCTTCCATCACAGTACATCATAGCAAAGTGGATGTGTGCACAACATGAGGAGATGTAGTCAATAAAGTTCTGATCCATAACTCTGAGAAGCCAACAGGAATCCTTTCATCAGGGCCGCCAATGGGGGGAAGGGGAGGGTAAACAAAGAGGCCTTCTTCCTACTATGTAGTCTTGCCTCAGGGCCTAGCAATTCAAAAGGGCCTGGGTTCGCCTGGACTCTGGTACTGCTGCAGCAGCGAGAGCCCCAGACCCTTTAAATCACTGATGGAGCTCCAAGTGGTGCATTCTGGGCACGCTGAGGGAGACTAGCCCCAGCCTCCCACTTCTGCCCGAGGCTTCATCCTTTCTGAAGGCACAGAGCTGCCCTCTGCCTTGCCCAGGGACTTGGTGAGTTTGTTGACCACCCTGCCTGCCTTTCATCAACTCCAATGATGTTGAACCGACCCAGAGATGCTAAGTGGAGCACTGGTCCTTACAAAGAATGCACCTGATTGTCAACTGAAATACATTGGCAAGACTACGTAGTAGGAAGAGGGCCTGAAACTTAAGCCCTTGTATCAGAGGCCTGATATGAGTCCTGAGGCCTGGGCTAAAGTAGTGGTCAAAGCTTTGCTGGTATAAAGCAAAATCAGGCAGTGAGCTCGATGCAGGCCCTGCTCACAGAATCTGACAAGAACAGGGCTGATGTTGCATAAACACACATTCCTAAGAGGTGCTAGCACAGAGCACTCATGCAAATACATTCCAGAAGGGTGGTTTCAGAAGAGCTGGATACCAACACATTGTCTAAGGAGAACAGGATCACACTGACCCTCCCTAAAGATAAGGTCAGGATAACAGTGTGATGCATAGAGATGTATGAGGTGAAAGGTGGTAAGAGCCTACATCTGAGGGTGTCCACTTTCTATGTCAGAGGGACAGTACGTAACTTATTTATATTTGTGTACAAAACGGCATCTCAGAGGAGAGTCTTTTGCCAGCCTAGGTGGCAATGGAAAATCCTGTCATTGACTGAGCTGAGTCCATTGTCTTGGGCCTGCCTGTCTTAGGCCAGGTCCACACTGCGGGGGAAGGTCGATTTAAGGTACGCAATTCCAGCTACATAAAAAAACTTAGCTGGAGTCAATGTACCTTAAGCTGAACTTTGGCGCCATTCCTGCAGCAGGAGGTTTACAGGAGAAATGCTCCTGTTGACTTCCATGACTCCTTGCAAGGAGTAGGAGTACCAGCACCAACAGGGGCGCCCTCGGTGCTCGATTTAGAGGATCTTTACTAGACCCGGTAAATTGAATCCTGGAAGATTGACTACCACAGTGCTGATCTTCCTGCAAGTGGAGTCATGGCCTTAGTATCCCCGTATAGTCTGCCAGGTGGTACTACTATGCTTTGCTGACAATAAACCTAGCTGGGCATCTTTGTAACTTAGCAGGTCTTGTGGTCATTGGGGGTGTGTCTAGACTACAGGGTTTTGTCAACAAAACTGGGCTTTTGTCGACAAACTATACCTGCGTCTACACTACCGCCGCATTCTGTTGACAGTAAGTCAACAGAACGGGGCAGGTTTGTCAACAGCGGTAAACCTTATTCTATGAGGAATAATGCCTTTTTTCGATAGTACTCTGTTGAAAAAAGGCGCTATTGCATGCAAACTGTGCTTTTTCGAAAGAGAGCGTCTAGACTCTCTTTCGAAAAAGTGGCTTGCTTTGTCGACAGTACTGATTGTAGTCTAGACGCACTTTTTTGACAGAGGCTTTGTCGACAGGATCTGTCAACAAAACCTCTGTCGAAAAAGGCGTGCAGTCTAGACGTACCCTGGATGATTCAGTTGAGGTTTGCTGTGCCAGCTGCCTATGCAGAGGGAGGACAGCACACCAAAACAACACACACACACAGCCAAACCATAGGCGCTATTGGAGACAATGGAACTATGATGGTTAAACAGGCTGAAGCTCTGGTCCCTAGTATTCTGTGAAGTTTTAAATCCCTGTATGGGCTCCTTGAGCTTAACTAACAGACTGAGCCCACTGATACCATGCAAATCTGAATCCACTGAAATGACTCTGCTGTGAAACTGGTGAAGCAACATCAGATTACTCCTCTTCCTCTCTTCCCCATTCAGTTATACTTCTGATCCCTATAATCTGCACCAGCCTTCCTTGTTTCTTTTCGCCTCATTTATTCTCCAATTATTTTGAAATCTTATCTGAAAAATGTCTTTTTTTCCCCTCTGCCTTCACCTCCCCATCTCTTGCTTGCATGCCTGTTGTCCTTCAAAATTTAAACTTTGTGGCTTTTCACCCCATGAAACATTAGTATGGGGGAGTCATGCATATGTTCAATACACAGGGTCATGTTTCATTGCTCTGTAGTGTCGCTTGTTCCTTGGCACGTCTGTTTCCTGATATTTACTTATTTTTATGTTAACCTTGAAGACAAGAAAGTTCCCCCCTCTTGAGACAGTTTGTCTGGAAACTCAGAAGGCAACTTTGGCTGTTTCGTGACACTACTTGAGTGCTATCAGCAAAACCCACACAGTTCATTTATATCCTCCAGAAAAATCTCTTCTTGTTTCTGAGATGAGCATTAACAGAATGGACATAATGATGCAAAGTTACAAAAACTTTATTCTCTAATTAATGGACAGGTGACTGTTATTGCAGCAGCAGCTGGGGCAGCTTCAATGCCAGAAGCTACCATGAGGCACCACCCCAGAGAGAGGGTTCTGGAGGGAAGTGATAGGCATGCTGGCCTTTGGAAGGTGGCTGCATGGTGCAGCTGGAAGCCAAGGAATTGGCCAAAAGGACCAAGAAGCGGTGCAGTGGCCCAGGATTTTTCTGGATCTCATGAAATCCTTATGTGTTTTGGGTCAGAAAAACCAGTACCCATTCCGTTCTGGTTTAACCCAGACAACAACTGAAAGGAAGCTCAGTACAGGGAAATACACAGCTTCCTGGTTCTTCTGGCCCCTCCTGTGGAGGGCTAGATCTGGGCCTCTTGAAGAAGAAGGGGTTATAGTTCCCTCAGCCTTCACCCCAGTTTTGCTATCTAATGGGCTGTGTCGCTCTTACAGCAAGTGACATAATGTAAGCATTCCCTCAGTGTCTTACGTTTTCCTCTAGACTAATTGAAATGCTGTTAAAACTTCTAAGTAAAAAGTGTCTTGGATTTGAGCAAGTCACCTCAGTCTCCATCCCTTAATTTCATTATCTAGGCAATAGCGATAACAGCACTTATCTCCCTCACAGAACTGTGGTGGAGATGAATTAGATTATCTGTTTGTTTTAGGGTTTTCTATAGCAACTCTTTCCCTGGTGAATTCAATCTCCATGACAAATTCCCCAGTGGACTTCAGTGTAACATAATATTTGTAAAGTTCTCATAAGATGATCAAAGGTGTATTAGGATGCTGTTCTTTACTTACAGAAAACACATGATATCGCCTTTGGTATTTCCAGTGGGAACCAACTGCACAAAACCCAGGAAGGCTGATTAGAATATTGCAGAGTATCTCTATTTAGACTGGTAAAAAAATGAATGAAATATTTTCCTGTTGGAACTCAGAGTTCCATCAAAATTTTCTGCTGGGAAATTTAAACATTCCCTTTCAGGGAGCCATTAATCTCTGCAGTTTCCTGAGCTTGTGGTATCTTATATGAATTGTAGTTCTGGATCCCTCATGCCTGTATTTTAGGTATGTGTAATGCCGACAGGTGGAACCAAACATGGGATCTCTGGAGTTTAGTGCCTGGAATCTCTGGAGGTTAGTGCATGAGCCTCTACCGTGTGAGCTAAAAGCCAGCTGGCTCTCAGCTAAGGCTGTAGAGGAGACCCATTCTTTCTCTTAGTAAGTGGTCTAAGTGCCACTACATGGGACAGTGAACCACACCCAGTAGGTGTTTGGCTTACATGTGGGTCTGGCCCTGGCTTCTCAACTAGGCCAGACCTTTCCCTGTGGCTGAGCTAACTCAGTGCACGCAGAACTGTGATTTTTTTCCCAAACATCTAGACATTTCCAATTTTCCTTTAGCTTCCATTCTGCAAAATGTTTGGCTATTTCAACTTCTTGTTTCCATTCAAGACAGAAAAACAAATGTCAAAAATCAGTATTTCCCACAAGAGAAATTGCATTTTTCTATCAGCTTTCCTGTCCAGCGCTAGTATTTTTCAAAGCACCTCTCACTGTGACTTCTAAGTGCCAGTTCTGTCAACACTTCAATGTGGTTGCACGGGGGAGAGAATTCAGTTGAATCAAGGACTAGCAGATGCTCTGTCAGACTCAGAGTTCACTTAGTTTCCCAGCCAGTATAGTTGTAGTGAGTGTGGCACTTCATTTACGGGATGTGTAATTGCTTGGCATGTGTGTGAAGATACATGGGAGGCCAGTGATGTCGGCTTAGACCAAGGGCTGTGCCTATCAGCTGGAGGACATCTCTAATTTCAGTTGACAGTCTCGTTCCTGCAAACCTGCAAGTGGAAAATGAGGCTGCGATGCCTGCAGTAATGAGCACAAAGTGGTGTAACATGGAAAGAGAAGCACTGACACCAGCTTATGGCAGGGGCTCGCTTTTTGCAAAGCATCAGACAGTGCTTACCGATGAGAGCTTAAAGAAAACCAAATGACTGGAATCAGCTGAACAATTTATGAGACATTTGCGGAGGGGCTTGTTTTAGAATTGTCACTAGAGACGGGCAAGGAATCTAAAATAGATTTGCTTTGTGGAATTACAAAGTTCACAGGACAGGTGACCATTAAATTATATACCTCAAACTTGGATTTTGGGCAGCTATTTTTGCTTTATTAATCTCACCAGCACATGGCATATTCTGAACGCATTAACTACCAAATTCTTCTTAGTATCTAAGTTGCACGTCCAGCACAGCATAGTATTCCTGTGTCCATCATAGTCCAGATGAGTAGCACCATTTAGGGAAGTTTCGGTATCCATCGTGCTAAATGAGGACCTAACTCAATGTCCACTGCAGTCAAAGATAGTCTTTCCATTGACACAATGAATGCTGTATCCACCCTAAATCAATTTTCCATCCCTCACTGAACTGGTATCTGCATGGAACCTTTCTCCCACATGCAGCCAGTAGCAGTCTCATCTGGATTCAATATCTAGGTGGTTCCTTTCCATTTATCCAACACATAAATGGCTTTAATACCCACCCACTTACCTGGGAAATTCAATACGCTGCCCCTGGATGCCTTTGAAAGGCAATGCTTCCCCATACACAAGCACAGAGGCTGAGTGTAGAGAAGAAATGTTTAATAAAAGGAGGGAAGTAACTAGGCATTAATTTGGGAAAACACTACAACTAGGATTTATAAACCATAACCAGGAATGAAAGACCCATCCCACATAGATTGGACAGTGTTCTTTTCCCCTCAGGTTCTTATGTCCAGCAAAGCAAAAGTCCCCTACACATGTCAAATCCTTCTCAACATCCCATTCACCATTGCAAACCTTTGTCAGTGCGGACCCAGAGTTCAGAGGTACATCTGCAGAGTTCACCTCCTACCCTGGGTGAGATGGTAAAAAGGCATCTTTCTGGCTGCTCAGCGCACCTCTTCATATCACCATGCTGGCTGCTTATTGCACCTCTCTGCCACCACCCTGCTGGCTGTCAGACACCATCTGTTGCCTTCCACTACTTGGTTGTGACCTTTGGATATCTGCCTCTTAGTAATGTTCAGCTCTTTCGCAGGCAGGACAGAAACGCAGCCTGATCTCAGGTGATTTCAGCTCCCAATAATGCAACTCTTAGGCAGAGCAGAAACGCAGCTCTACCATGACTGATCTCAGCTCTGATTGAAATAAAATAACAAAGAGGCTCCTAATGAAGCCCATTTAGCTCAATTCTTTGAACAGTGAGTACAGGTCAAACCAGGCTAGGAAGTAACCCTGGGGAGGGTGTGCAGTCTCCTGACCAAAATACCTGCCCCCGCCCCCTTCTTAATTTTTCCTAGCTCTGACAGTCTACCCCCTGCTTAACACGGTCCTTTCTGCTAAGCACGAGCCTCCTTTGGAACAAACTAAGCACAGCCCTGCTTTTCTGTATTCCCACAATAATAACACTTCGGCAGCCATATTGTGTTACCCTGGTATTCAGTACTAACATAAATTGTGACCCAAGACAAGCTAGGTTGGTTACAATGAGCAAAATGCCACTCCAGCTGCTGAATAGCTAGCAAATCTAAGTAAAGCAGGAGCAAACTGTATTTACATAAACACACCCAGGGTCTCTTCCCCTCTCAGCTAGCATTCAGGGAAACAATTACTCAGATCCTGCATCTGTGTGCAATTGGCTGTTTGGTAGCAATTATTTTGGAGATCATCCATGTAACTGCCACTCAGCTTCAGACTCAACTACCACTGGCTGAGAGAGAAGATCCCTCCTGGCAGTCTTCTAATAATGCCTGTCTCTTGGTCCACAGAGATACTGGCTTCAACAGGGGAAAAACTCTCAATCCACCCACACTTTTCCCAGAGCCCAGTAATAATAAATGCACTGGGTTAAGTATATGCTATCACCTGTGATCTGAATTTACATTGTCCTGGGGAGGCTGGCTGATAGCAACTTCCACAGGATTTTGCTGGATCTCCTGATATCCTTCTGTGTTTTGGGTCCAAAAAAAAAAAACAACCAACCAACCAAACAAACAAAAAACCCTGTACCCATTCCACTGTGGTTAATCCAGACAACAACAGAAAGGAAGCTCATCAAGAGGAAATACACAGCTTTCCTGTTCTTCTGGCCCCTCCTGTGAAAGGCTAGGTCTGAGCCTCTTGAAGAAGAAAGGGCTACATTTCCCTCCACCTCCACCCCAGTTTTGCCATCTAATGGGTTGTGACTATTGCACAATGAGAGACATAATGTAAAGATTCCATCAGTGTCTTACATTTTGCTGTAAACTAAGCTACATGAAATGCTGTTAAAATATCTGAGTAAAACGTGTCTTAGATTTGAGCAAGTCACCTCAGCCTCCAACCCTAATTTCATTACCTAGGCATCAGATATAACAGTGCTTCCTTCTTGAGTTACACTTTTGCTGAGCCACAGTATAGACACCATGCCAGCAGCTTCTCCCCCCCCCCCCCCACCCCATTTGATAAAGGCAAGGTGATCTTTGAGGTTGCTTGGTACAATTCCATAGAGGACTCTGAACATCAGCAGAGAGATGTGAGGAGAATTTCATGGTCTACATTGACCCCTTTTGTTACCAGAAGATTTGAACCCAATTGCCTTTTTAATTAAAAGCACTTTATTTTCAATTTTACCTATTTTGGTATTAAAGGTTGTGGCCTATCCTGTGGATTTCCAGGGAAAATGCCACTAACGTAAGGCTAGCTAGTCTTCCCCTAAAAGGACCCAGTTACAGTCCTCTGATTAAGAATAGGCAGCGAGCAGTGAGTTCTTTGAAAACAAAATTATATTTATTAAGATGTCAGGTTACAACAAAAGAGAAGAGATAGTGGTAATACAGGTTGGACCTCTCTGGTCCGGCACCCTCAGGACCTGACTGGTCCTGAACAAGGGAATTTGCTGGACCAGAGGAGGGTCCCTTGCTACTGGCTCCCCAGACAATTTTCCCTCCCAGCTGCCAGCCGCAACCTCACCTGACCCCCGCTGGACTGCCGTGCTGCTGTAGCCCTGACAGCCCGGACTGCCCCGGCCCCAGCCCCGCTATCAGGGTTACCGCGTCCCTGGCCCTGGCTCCATTACTGGGGCTTCCATGGCTGCTGCATCTCCAACCCTGGCCCCACTGCTGGGGCTGCCGCATCTCCAGTCCTGGCTCCGCTATCGGGGCTGCTGTGTCTGCCACATCTCTGGCCCCAGCCCCACTACTGTGGCTGCCATGACTGCCACATCCCCGGCTAAGCTACTGGGGCTGCCGCGGACCCTGCTGCGCTACCGGGGCTCTGGCACTGATCCCAGTCCTATTGGGCTCAGAGCCGCTAGCCCTCTTGCCACTGGGGCTCCCAGCTAGCACTCTCTAGTTCAGGAATACCTGCAAGACCACGGATGTTGCCGGATGAGGGAGTCCCAGTTTTGGGAGGTCCAACCTGTATATAAAAATAAAACTATAAATATTATAGTTACAGTTTAAAGGAGAGCAGCACAACAAATAGGGACTCAACGCTGCATAAATAATTCTACTTAACTCTATAACATGTAACAATGTAACAGTATAATCATTTACAAATAACAGTATCCATTGCAAAGAACAAGATAGTAACTAACAAGCATATCACATAATATCTATTACATTTACCAATGTAGCAGTTAAGCGTATAACAATATCACATTCAATATTAAAAACTTAAAATCTAGACATTTCTTACATTCTGTCCTGCCAGGTACTAAATGGGTGGGAAGATCTCACTCAAAGTGCAGGCATCCAGCTCTATTGACAGGCAAAACCCTACACACTCCCGGATGTTGAAGAATTTTGACTTAGAGAGGGTTCTTTTAAAATTCCCTCTGAACCGTCTATGGTCCTTCTGTTAAGATGCAATGATTTCCGTGAGCCATTGACACCTGGTGTTGCACGGAGTGACTGCCTGCTCTGCTGCAGTGTGTGGTTGCTCAGGTGAAGTTGGTCCTTTGGTGAGAATATGGAAGACTGCTTGGGGCCTGTTGCTAGGCAGGTGTAGAGGCCTGATGCTGGCAGGGCACCAGGAGTGGTCTTTTCCCTGGCAATCCTGGAGCCTTGGGGTGGGCTGCTGCTGCCACAATAGTGACTCTTTAGGCAGCTTTTCCCTAGCAGGGTTTTCAGGCAGCTTCTCAAATGGCTTCTCTTGCTCAGGTATCTTCTTATAGTTGCTTGGCAACATGTCCCATGGTTTCTTCTATACTCCCCTTTAGCCTGACAGCTGTGGCTCTGATATACACTTTGGTCACCCAACCAATCGGTTTTTAGCTTGCTCTGAATGTTCATTTCCTAATCGCCAATCATCTTGCAGCTGAACTGTGACATCATCACCTAGTCTCATGGATCACGTGTATCCATGTGACTGACGCCATCCACTCTGATGGGCCCAATGCATTCCTATCGCATGTCTCAGCTGACTTTTAGGTGAACTCTAGCGACTTCCTGTCTAGAAGTCCCATAGGTTTCTATAGGATAGAATTTATCTCAGTGGGGTTTTGCCGAGTCATTCTTCACAGGAAATGAAATTACCATTTCATCACAAAGAGTAAAATTACTGCACCAAATGCAATAGACACCTGTGAGCTTGAGAGACTGAATTTCTCATAATCTTTATGGCAGCTATTACATAGTATTTCCTATTTTTAAACTAGTCTTAATTTGTATAAAACTAAGGCCTTACTTTTAAAACTAATCACTACTTTAGGAATGTCAAGGAGTCCTAGCACTATAACGACCCTTTTTATGTCAAATTAGGCATTTTTCAAATCTGACAAAATTTAAGCTTGTTCTGCAGTTTTACTGCGGATCTTCAATTTAGAACTGAGCAAGGCAATTTGGGCAACTCAGGCAAACCATTTTCATCAACCTTTCCCCTGGTGTCTGAGTATCACACAGTCTCTAATGGATTTATTCCACTCCACACCCTCATGGGAGAGCAAAGTGCAGCTATTTCTACAGTGTCCATGGAACTCTGTAGAAGATCAGGGAATCACACATAGGTCTCCCAACACCAAAGTTATTGTCCAACCACCGGAGTGTCTGTCATTTTCAGCAGGAGAGCTAGTGCACAGAAGACAGCACCAGGATGATGTTTTCGCAGTGATTTACTTTGCTAACAGATAGAATGCTGCATTTTGTGCCTCTTGGGTTCATTTCCGGGCATAGTGATTGACAAAAATTAAGCCAAGTTAGACGGTGCTTGGTCCTGATGTGAAGGCAGGGGACTAGACTTCAGGACCTCTCGAGGTTTCCTTCCAGCTCTAGTATTCCATAAACCTGGAGGTTAGGAAAGCATGTATCAGTATATCCAGGTCTGTGTCTGATAGGATGGGACTCAATTTTCCAATCAGTCACTGATGAAAGTTGGTGGATGCTTCTTTTTGCTGCCATGGCTTCTTGACATCCAGTACCATTGAAAAAGTCAGTAAGACCCTAAGTCTGTACATGGGTATAACAGATGCCCTCAACAAGGGTTAGTGTTATAGAGGAAACATATTCTTCCAAGAGTTTCCAACTTTCCACCAGCATTAGCTCAGTTCTCCACTTTTGTAAACTGCCAGAAACCAAGGACACTTTCCCAGCCTCCTTCCTACACATAAACTCAGTGATTGAAAAATTCTAATGTTTTCACTTGACAAAACTCTTTAGTAAATAGCTCACATTTTGATGCCACTCTTTGTATGGAAAAAAGATAGAGACTTATTATTATTAACAACAAATGCTTATTCCTACAGCAATCTTTTGAATGTTCCAGAGCTGATGATCATTAGCAACTTTCCAAGTTAAAACATTAACAGCTCTTGCAATAAAGCTGCATGCAGCTGAGTGTCAATGTTGTGCACTTGACCTCAGCTACAGGACAGTCTAGTAAACAAAAGTCATATTTCTCTCCTAATTTCTATGATTTTTATATGAAGTGTCATAAAAAAAGCAAATAAAAGGTATTAACTATTTCTTGTCATTTTTTGGTGAATATGACTGTTTTAGGGTGACATTTCCAGATCTGTATGAGCCACTATAAATGATGTAAAAACCATCACTCTGAGTTTCAGCTTTCGCCTGATATAATGGTGTGCCTCTAGCCAGGTCAAAAGGAGAGGGGCTGAAAATGTATGAAACCTCAGTATGTTTTGCCTGAGCTAAAAGACCTTTGACTTTTGCCTGTGCTAAAAGAACCAACTCTGATAGACATATTTGGTCTCTTGAGCTTGTAATACATTGGTCTAATTATGGCTGTTGGGCTTGGTGTGTGTGGCTTTGTCTACACGGCTGGCTTCTGCTGGCAGAGAGTATGCAAATGAAGCGCTGATTAGCATTTTGTCACACTTCATTTGCATAATCTATTCGAGCCATTTTTGTGCAAGGGGTTTTTGCGCAAAAACAAGCAGTGTGGATGTTTCCTTTTTGCGCAAACCCCCTTTTTGCACAAGATCCTTATGGCTCTCTTGTTTTTGCACAAAAACCTCTTGTGCAAAAACGTCTCGAATTGTTTATGCAAATGAAGCATGACAAAATGCTAATCAGTGCTTCATTTGCATACTCTCTGCTGGCAAAAGCCAGAAGTGTAGACATAGCCTGAGTGGGTGGCTAGGTGGTTGTGGATAGCCTATGATAGATTGGAGATCACACTAGATGAGATGGTGGTTTCTGCCCTTAAACATGAGGGGTTAGTTTTGCAAAGGTATTTAAATGCCTAACCCACAGACTTAGTTGCTTAAATACCTTTTAGGACCACTGCAATTCATAAAACTCCTAGGAACATCTAGCATGTGTACTGCTGCATCAGGATGTCTATCTCCCACCTAAGCCCCTAAGTGATTAATAAACTAAGCACTTCTCTGCCTAAATCATCTTGGGGGGGCAGGGCACACCAATAGACATGTTCAGAAACTCAAGGTAGTCAAATTCATTGGCATAAGGGATTGGATCCTGGATCTCCTACTGTGTGGTTTCTACTCGAAACACCAGCATATAAAACATTGTCCCTCAGGGACCTTTTGCCTATCTCAGCTTGGAATTGAACTCATTAATTGTATTAAAATCCCTCATTCTCTTATGACAGAAGGTTGATAGGCTGAGAGCAATGCAGAAAGGGTGATGGCAGTTACTGAAAACAGGCAAGGAGAATGCAAACTGTTGGCCAGTGTTCAAATGGCCCACAGTTTAACATAGCTTTATAGCAAACCAAACAGTCCAAAATAATTTACTGGAAGCCTTGCAGGAAGAGACCTTGAATCAATATTTGCTTCTTAGCATGTGCACTAGACTTTGTTTGTGGTTAAAATTTGTTTAAAACATGAAAAGCAGAGGGAAAGATTTGCTTTTGTTTTCATCTGTTATATATGTGGCAGTAAACCAGTATAATTTTCCCATGGAATCAATACAAACTCCTGGTTCATATGTTTCACATGGCTGACGTTCTTTAGCAGCTAAGTACAGTATACAGTCAAATTAAAAGCTATACATGTTTAATTTAACAAAAAGCAAGACCAAGGAATAAAGGGTGCAGCGAAGGGTAAAAGTGAGAAGTTAACACACATAATTAATTAATTTCTGCAATCTGCTTTATTATATGTTCTCAAAGCCGCAGAAGCTGCCGTAGGAGGTGAATATTTTAAAGGCAAAGGAGAGACATTATCACCTCCTTTGTTAGCAAGGGAGAAAGCCCTCAATTAATGTCATCTGAATAACAGAGTTGTCACATTTTAGCACATACTCCTGGGCTAAGCCTGGAGAACAAGTCACTTATGAAAATGGACAAATAAAGACTCTTGTCATTTGACTGTTGTTCTGTTTTAATTGTGTTTGAAGGGTCCTCAAAGAGATTATAGGAAGCTGTGTTTAATATGTAGGTCTTATAGAAAGATTCCCATTGATTTCAATGACCCTTGGATCAAGCTCATGTAGCACTTTGCAAATGGAGACCTCAAGCCACCATTACAAAGAGTAGAAAATATTTTATAGAGAGGGAAACTGAGACCCAGAGAGGGGCAGTGGCTCACCCTAGGTCACACAGCTGGTCAGTGAGAGAGATAGGCCTAGTCTACACTAACACAGGATGTTGATCTATGTTACACATGTTCATCTATGTGACTAACTGAACTAGATGTACTTAGATCTACTTACTATAGTATCTTCCCTGTGGTAACTCAATAGCTGGCACTCTCCTGTGGACTCCCTTTACTCTTCTGATTCTGGTGGAGTACCAGACTACATGGGAGAGCATTCAGTGATTGGTTTATACTATGCTAGACATGATAAATCAACCCCAGCTGGATTGATGGCTGCCCATTGTTTCAGCGGATAGTGAAGACATGTCCTTAGAAATAGACCCCTGGGGTGCGTCTAGACTACATGGCTTCATCGACGGAGCGATATAAAGTAGTTTACTCGACATAGTCAATGAAACGGGGATTTAAATAATCCCCACTTCATTAAAATAAAAATGGCCACCACGCTGATCAGCACATCAGCTGATCCGGCACAGCGCGGCAGTCTAGACGCGGCGTGGTCGACAAGAGAAGCCTTTGTCAACCGCTCCTGTAAGCCTCGTGAAACCTTGGGGTCCTCATATCCAAGCTAATATCCCAGCCCTATGCACCATACTATTTTTATTGATTATTATTGTATTAATTCCTCTGAGCCCCAGTCATGGCCTCATTGCGCTCAGTGCTGTACAAACCCAGAACCAAAAGACAGTCCATGGGTCAAAGAACTCATGTCTCCTTTTTAATGAATGACTATCTTTCCTGTTGAACTTGGCATCCATGCGAGCGACGTCGTGAGTGTTGGCAGTCCTACTTCTCATGTAGTGGCCCGGAATGAAGGGATCTTTTATCACAAAGAGAGGTTATACTGAAAAATAAGTGTGACTCACTAGAAGTGCAATTAAAAAGCCCCACACTTTTGTTATTTTAAAATGTCTATTAAAACCACTTTCTTTGTTTGCTTTTGACATTGGCTAAATCAGTGCGCTTGCAGGGATGAGTACTTTAACCAGCCATGGGGCCTTTCTGTTGACTGACCCTGTTTGGAGATGTTACGTTCTGCCCAAAGCTTCTCAGTTAAGACTGACTCATTGTGACAAAAAGTGTCTTGATAATTCCTCCCAGTTCTGAGAGAGGTGGAAAGTAGGATGGAGAACAACTCGTCACCTGCTCTTGGAAAACAGGGCATGTGCGCAGAAAAGAAAGGCACTTTATGGAGAATGTTGAGACTTTAAGGTAGCAAATGATATGAGGTTTATTGCAAGTCTTGGGAAAATGAGGTAACCTTCAAAAAAGTTCTACTGCATTTTCCTAAGAATACCGGGCAACAGTGAGGGAGTGCAGTGGCATAAATGTATGAGGCATATAGACTTGGACTACACTACATACTTATATGGGTATAATGCTCAGGGGTATGAAAAATCCAAACCCCTGAGCAACATAGGTATATTAACGTTAACCTGACATGTAGACCGTGCTATGCTGGCAGGAGAGCTTCTTCCACCAATCCAATTACCACCTCTCATGGAGGTGGAGTTATTAAGCTGACTAGAGAGCTTTCTCCAATCAGCTTGCAGCGTATTCACCACATGCGCTAAAGCAGTGTGTAGCAGTGCAGTCATGTAGACCTATAGGGGGTTGTTATATGCTCAGAAGGTGAGTCTGCTCCACCATCAGACAGATGAAGATGTGGGAGAGAGAAGATTTTGATGGATATTGTATGGGAAAAGTTAGGGAGGGTAATTCATAGTTGATGTGCCCTGTTGCCAACCTCCTATGTTTAAACATACAAGATTAAAAAAAATATGAGTGTTTTTATTTATGTAGTGTATAGGAATTGTGTAGTATTCTTGTTTTCTGGGGTGTTCTTTTCCTGTGAGAGTTCTTATTTTCAAGCTTTTCTCTGTAACAATGAGAGCTAGAAGCATTCTTTATTTGTTAATAAAAATGGACATTCTCACAGTGGATGAGAAGCTGGATATGAGTCAACAGTGTGCCCTTGTAGCCAAGAAGGCTAATGGCATATTAGGGTGCATTAGGAGGAGCATTGCCAGCAGATCTACAGAAGTTATTATTCCCCTGTATTTGGCACTGGTGAGGCCACATCTGGAGTATTGTGTCCAGTTCTGGGCCCCCCCACTTCAGAAAGGATGTGGACATATTGGAGAGGGTCCAGCGGAGGGCAACCAAAATGATTAGGGGGCTGGAGCACATGACCTATGAGGAGAGGCTGAGGGATTTGGGCTTATTTAGTCTGCAGAAGAGAAGAGTGAGGGGGGATTTGATAGCAGCCTTCAACTTCCTGAAGGGAGGTTCCAAAGAGGATGGACAGAGGCTGTTCTCAGTAGCAACAGATGGCAGAACGAAGTTACAGTGGGTGAGGTCCAGGTTGGACATTAGGAAAAACTATTTCACTAGGAGGGTGGTAAAGCCCTGGAATGGGTTACCTAAGGAGGCAGTGGAATCCCCGTCCCTAGAGGTTTTTAAGTTTCAGCTTGACAAAGCCCTGGCTGGGATGTTTTAGTTGGGATTGGTCCTGCTTTGGACAGGGGGCTGGACTCGATGACCTTCTGAGGTATCTTCCAGCCCTATGATTCTATGATTCTATATAATAACATCACTCCAGTGTTCAAGGCTTTAGCATAAAACACCAAATACTGAGAAGCTTGCAGGAGAATTGTGAAAGATGGCAACATTGCTAGTCTATAACACAATGTAAAGCACTGCCCTGTAGTCTACATGCAGGCCAAACCTGGGCAAACTGCATTGGAGTTCTTTCTGCATACAAAACTTCAGGATCAAGCCTGTGATCTGAATGCACAAAGTTCTGTGCTAAATCTAGCCTAAAATATATCTTACATTGGTGCAGATACCATTATGGGACTGGCACTGACATTTGGAAACAGCACTGTTACTCAGGGTGTGTCAAGACTACAGGGTTTTTTTCGAAAAAAGTGGCCTTTTTTCAAAAAAACGATACCTGTGTCTAGAGACTATCGCCGCGTTCTGTCGACAGCGGTAAACCTCGTTTTATGAGGAAGAACACCTTTTTCAACAGAGATCTGTCAAAAAAAAGGTGTGTGTGGATGCAGAGAGCCAGTTCTGTTGGAAGAAAAGGCCTCCAGGAAAACGCCCTGGTGGACAGTCTAGCCTTTACATGTAGAGCACCTCTGTGGTTCCTGGCCACAGCCTCTTAAAGGCACAGGCACCCAGACAGGCATTGCTGTCCGGCAGCTAGTCAGAACACCCGTGCTAGCCATGTCCCAGCCTCAAGGCCCCCCTGGCCTTTCTCGGGACAGAGACGAGGACCCACCCAGGGGCTCCAAAAGGGGGGCACCAGCCTGGTCAGGGCCAGAAATAAAAAAACCTCCTGGAGCTCTGGTCCCAGGAAGAAGCCCTGCAGACACACCGCAGGAATGTGGACATTTACGAGCGCCTGGCCCAGGGACTGGCCACCACAGGGCATCACCCCCGCTCCATGGCACAAGTGAGGGCCAAGGTCAAAGAGCTGTGGCAGGGATATGCCAAGGCCCGGGACCAGAGCTCCTTCTCTGGGGCAGCCCCAGAGAGCTGCCCTTACGACCAGGAGTTGGAGCAGATCCTGGGTGGTGGGGAAGCCCAGACTCCACTGCGTGTAGTGGAGTGCGGGTTACCCCACCACATCATGGACCGACCCCTGAGGGAGGAAGACCAGGCAGGAGAGGTGGGAGAGCTGCACCAGGAGGAGGAGGAGAAGGCAGCAGGGACCCTCTCCCAGGAGCCGGTCCTCCAGAGCCCAGAGGCCTCCCAGGCATCCATGGACATCGGGGAGGGAACATCAGGTGAATGCTTTGAGGGGTCACCACACACGGGCGGGTTGGCAGTGTGGGGGGCCAGCTAGCCCCATTGCCACTATGGGGCCCCTGTGAAGATTTCAGGCTGCTGCCCAATTCACATGCGGTGTCACGTGTAACACCCCTGAGTCTCCTATCCAAAGGAGAGCCCCTGACAGCCACGGTATGCCTTTGGGGACAGTAGGAGTTCACACAGACAGTGATTGTCTCCTCTTCTTTTCCTCCATAGCTGGACCCTCCACCCATCAGGGGAGCCCCACACCTGCCCCACCACCATCCCGGACCCGTGGCACCCGCAGGCACTGGCGGGTCTACAAGGACCTGCTGAAGGAACACGTAGTGGCCCTGCAGGACCTGAACAGGACCCTCCAGCAGAGGACAGAGGCAGAGGCCGAGTGGCGCACCAGGCTGCTGGATGAGCTGGTCCAGCAGCGCACGGACATCTGTGCCACAATGCAGGAGGTCCTCAGCTTGCCTGCCCGTCACAGGCACCGCTCCTCCTGCACGCCAAGCCCCTGCTCCCCCTGCTCCTCCAGTCTCCCCTTTTCCCCAGCCCCTTCAGCCCCTCTTCCCCCCAGCCCCTCCTGCTCCTCCAGTCCCCCAGCCCCTCCTGCTCCTGAGCCCTCACAGGCCCAGGAGCTGCCCCCCCAACCCCTCCTGCCCAGGCCAGGACTGGCTCTCACTCTACCTGATCCCAAGACCATGGTGATGCCAGGATGCAGGAAGGTGGCAGGACCCTGTGATCAGGGAAGCAGCGGCCTACTTGAGCCCCCCTCCAGCTTTTCAGTCCCCTACCACCCCAGTTAAAGGACATTTCAGTTATGTAACAAAATCTTTATTTTTAACTGTCAGATTTACTTTGTTTATAAACAGTTGAACAGTAACAGGAGAAAGGTGTTTTATACACAGTTCACACCTGTTCTGTACTGCTAGTGTTTCTAATAAAAAAAAATTCTGTTTACAAAGAAAACTGGGTCTATGTCTTCTTAATGGGAAGAGAGTGAGGATTGTGGAGGGAAAGCTAGGGGTGGTCCAGGCCAAACCCGCCATGGGGGAGGCCCTGGGGAGAGTCATTGGGCTCCTTCTAAGAATCTCTCCCTTAGGGCCTCTCGGATTTGGACACCAGCCTGGTGAGCCTGGCAGATGGCAGCTGTCTGGGGCTGCTGAAATGGCCTGTCCTCGCCATCAGCACCTGTCTCCCACCCCGGCAGGAAGGCCTCCCCTTTCCTCTCCACCAGGTAATGGAGGGCGCAACATGCGGCCATCACCTCCGGGATGTTGCGTTCACCCATCTCCAGGCGTGTGAGGAGGCAACGGAACCTCCCTTTCAGCCGACCGAAGGCACATTCCACCTGGATGCGAGCCTGGCTAAGATGCATGTTGAAAAGCTCCTCGCTCACATCCAGGAGGCCGGTGTAGGGCTTCATGAGCCATGACATCGGGGGTAGGCTGCGTGGGCCACTGTGCACACCGGCATCTGCACGTCCCCGAGCGTGAGGTGCCGCTGGGGGAAAAATGTTCCTGCCTGCAACCTGCAGTACAGGTAGGAGTTATGGAATATGTGGGCATCGTGTGCCCGCCCCGACCATCCGACACAAATGTCCGTAAAGTGTCCCCGGTGGTTGACCAGGGCCTGCAGTACCATTGAATAGTAGCCGTTCCTGTTTATAAACTGGGCTGCTCGATGGGGCGGTGTGTGGATTAGGATGTGGGTCCCATCGAGGGCTCCTCTGCTGTTCGGGAAGCCAAGGGCGGCAAACCCAGCAAGGATGTTGTCCAAGTCCCCAAGATGGACGAGCCTCTTCAGCAGCTCCTCATTTATGGCCCTCACTACCTGCAGCACGAGACAAATAGACAGACAGAAACCAGGGAGTTAGACAGGTTACCTAAGCACTTGGGAGAACCCTCTCCCCCCCCAACCCACCCCTTCCTTTTTCAGGACGCCCCCCTCCCCTGCATCAGTGCAGGGGTAGCAAAGGAGTGGCCTCCAAGTGCCATTCCATCCCCCACTCCCTCTTGACCTTGCCTGGCAGTCCCCCTTTCTCAACCCCCGCACTCAGCAGGGCCTGTCCCCCAACAGTGATTTACCTCCATCAAAATGGCCCTGATAGTAGACCTCCCCACACCAAACTGGTGTCCCACGGAGCGGTAGCTGTCGGGGGGTGGCCAGCTTCCACAGGGCAATTGTGACTTGCTTCTGCAGGGGGATAGTGGGCCGCAGGTGGCTGTCCTGGTGTTCCAAAGCAGGGGCGAGCCAGGCACACAGCTCCAGGAATGTGGCCTTCCTCATCCAGAAGTTGCGGAGCCAGTGGTTTTCATCCCAGAGCTGCATGACGAGCCGGTCCCACCAGTCCAAACTTGTCTCATGCCTCCAAATCTGCCTGTCCCCAAAAAAGTTTGGGGGAAGGACAGAGCTCCTGCATCCTGGAGGAGGGTCTCTTCAGTGCGGTCCAGGTCCATATGGGGCAGGAGATTCATGACAGAGTCATGCAGATGCAGCAGAAGCTGCAGCATGGCAGCGTAGGGCCATCGCCTGCCCAGAGGCAGCTCAGGCTCCATGGCCAAAAACATGGTGAAAAGCAGAAAAAAACCCTGCAAATAAACTGCTGTGGTGTCTGAGGAAGCAGGGAAACCAGAGCAAGAACTGCAGCAGCTTTGCTTTCCCTCAAGGAAGTAGGCAAGCCAGAAGCAGGAGGAGAGCAACGGCTGTCCAGGGGGATCCCTTTAAGCACGCGTCTCTGCAAAGGGCATGCTGCAGCACCTGGAAATAAAGGCTGCCCCCATGCCCTGCCAGAAGCACTTCCAGGTGCCTTCTTTTTTTGGCAGAGCGTCCAGTAGTCCGGACACTCTTTTTCAAAAAAGCGGATTGATTTTTCGATCCACATAATGTAATCTAGGCGCTCTTTTTCGACAGAGGTTTTTTCAAAAGATACTGTCGAAAAAGCTTCTGTCGAAAAAGGCGTGTAGTCTAGACGTAGCCTCAGTTAGGTCAATCCAGCTACATCACTCAAGCATGTGAAAAATCCACAAGTCAATCTTACCCAGAGGGTACCCAGTGCTAGCTGGCTGGGATAATCTTCTGTCAACAGAGCTACTGCCACTTGGGGAGGTGAATTAACCCCAACAGAGGAAGAACCCCTTCCATTCCTGTAGGGAGTGGCTACATGGAAGCGCTACAGCTTTAACAAAGCTTTCTGTTTTAGCAAAGTTTTAATTCACCCTCTCCCAGGGTTTCACCCCGCTCATAGCAGTATTCACACTGACCCTTGAAGCTTGTCCCACCAAGATCTTTTATTAAAAAAAAAAAAAAACCTGGAGTGAGGAAGCCTGACAGGCCACCGTGCTACCGAAGTCAACACCCCCCCACTGTAAATGCTGGAAATGACAAGATGAACTGCCGATCTCATGTTGGCAGTGAGTGGGACAGATCCACCTTAATCACAGATGCTAACGAGGAAGCCTCTTTTCATTGCAGTTAAAGAATTGTACATGTTATAGCTGAGAGAGACGTATTAAGTCAACCCATCCATTCCCCTGCTAGTGCAGCATTGCTCCTTATGGCATGCTACATTGGCCAGCGTTTTGTCCAGTCTCTGCTTAAACTGCCTCATGCAATGAGGCTTCCACCGCTTCCCTTGGAAAAAAACCCCAACAACCGTTAAACAGTCCGGCATGTTACACTACCAGCTTCATGTGGCTTTAAAATCACCATGGTTCAGACTTGTATTTGATTTCCACTCAGCCTCACACATTGTCAGCATTGTCTCAGGCTCTATAGCTGGCTGCTAGGCTGCACACATTATAATATCGGAAATAAAATGGAGAAGGCTTGATTTAATGAAGTCAATGGGAAGGTGCCCATAGACTTCAAAGGGTGCTGGATTAGGCCCCTGTTCAACACCTATTGGCTGCTGCCTGCTAAAGAGGGTGCAAAGGATGGGGGAAGAATAGGAAGGCAGAGAGAGGAATATCGATTTGTTTTATCTTCACGTCTCTCACTGCAAAGTTTCACCCAAAGTTAAAATAGACCCTCTTGTTCGGGTTATTTCCCTTTTTTCCCAAAGAACTACAAGAGGGAGGCAGAAGGAGAAAGGAATTGTAAAAAAATAGGCAGTGGCAAGAAAAGAAACACGTCCGACATGCCCACAGCAGAAGCTCAGCTGCTGCTCTGTCACACCGAAGCTGAGTGGTGAGCTGACAGGTCTCCTCACTCGGCTTGCAGATGAGCAGGCTCCGGGGTGATGGATAGCCTGGCTTAGCAGCAAGGTCAAAAGGAATTTCACAGGACAGGTGGGGAAAAAAACCCCTCCGATCAGTTGGTAACAAATGCTTTTAATTAAAGGCCCATTGCGTCCAAGAATTATCGTATTCGGTGTGGGCTGTAATTCTCTCTGCAGCACGGTTATTTTTATCATGGTGTGTAGTAAGATGAGGGCCTGAAACATACGCCTAGGCATCACAGGCCTGGTATAAGGCCTGAGGCCTAGAAAGCAACGGGCAAGACTTTGCTAATATAAAGCAATGTTAAGATGTGAGCAGGAAGCAGGCGTTGCTAACAGAATCTGGTGCAAACAGGATTAATGGTGTAAAGCACTAAATGGTGCCAGGCGCAGGCTATAAACACATGCCAGAGGGATCATAACAGAACAACTCATGAAGAAACATCTTGCCACCAACTTATAAATAACAGACAAATAATAGACGTGCTGACCCAGGTACAGAACAGGGTCTAAATTGACCGCATGAGAGATAGTGATTGAACCCCCATGTACAAGGTAATATCAGGAGTGATGAGTAATTTGTTTGTACCTGTTTATAGAAGTGCACCTCAAGGCAGTTGTCTTTGTCTGGCTTTGGGAGCAACAGAGAATCCCGCCACTGACTGAGCTGGTCCATTGTCTGGAGTACAGATGTGTGGTGGTTCAGCTGAGTCTCCTGACCTTTATTATTGTACTCCATTTGACAATAAACCTGGCCTGGTGCCGTCAATCCTTATCTGATTTTGTGGTCTTTGGGAGCTCTCTCGGAGTCTGCTGTGTTGACTATTTGCACAAAGTCAACACAACACACAGGAGGAGCGTGTGCATGCTGCCAAATATTTATCATCTTTGATGGAGCGGGACACCTGTCAGGACACCACAATGGTGACTTTTGGCTAATACAGGGCACAAAGAGACTATTCACTTTACACAACATAGAAAAGGCAAGGTACCTTCCTGGAAGAGCTTACAGTCTGAGAGCTCAGTTTCTTAAATACTTGTGCTCACAAATATAGTCACACCCAGATGCAGTCCTATTGATGCCAACGGGACTTCTCATGGAGTTAATCAATCCTGTAGCTGACTCTATGTGAGCATAGGGGTACAGCTGCATAGAATTAATTGCAGAATTCAGATCTCTGCTTACAGGTCCAACAAAAGTGCCCGGCACTATACAAATTATCGACAAGGTCAAACAACAAAATACAAGTGGTTTAAGCAATGTTACTAAAGTCGCAAAGTCAACCACTGATAAGATAGGAAATCATAGAATCATAGAATACTAGAAATGAAAGGGACCTTGAGAGGTCACCGAGTCCAGTCCCCTGCCCTCACAGCAGGACCAAGCACTGTCTAGATCATCCCTGATAGATCATCCTATCCAACTTGCTCTTAAATATCTCCAGTAATGGGGATTCCAGAACCTCCCTAGGCAATTTATTCTAGTGTTTAACCACCCTGATAGTTAGGAAGTTTTTCCTCATGTCCAACCTAAACCTCTCTTGCTGCAATTTAACCCCATTGCTTCTTGTCCTATCATCAGAGGCCACCCCTCCCAGCTTGGTATCACTTGCAAACTTAATAATCGTACGCTCTATGCCATCATCTAAAAAAATCATTGATGAAGATATTGAACAGAACCGGACCCAAAACAGACCCCTACGGAACCCCACTTGTTATGCCTTTCCAGCATGAATGTGAACCATTAATAACTACTCTATGAGAATGGTTATCCAGCCAGATATCCAGTTATGCACCCACCTTATAGTAGCCCCATCTCTGTTGTATTTCCTTAGTTTATTGATAAGGTCATGTGAGACTGTGTCAAATGCCATACTAAAGTCTGGGTATACCACATCCACTGCTTCTCCGTTATCCACAAGGCTTGATATCCTATCAAAGAAAGCTATCAGATTGGTTTGACATGATTTGTTCTTTACAAAACCATGCTGGCTGTTATCTATCAACTTATTTCCTTCCACATGTTTGCAGATGAATTCCTTAATTACTTGCTCCATTATCTTCTCTGGCACAGAAGTTAAACTGACTGGTCTGTAGTTTACGGGGTTGCTCTTATTTCCATTTTTATAGATGGGCACTATATTTGCCCTTTTCCAGTCATCTGGAATCTCTCCCGACTTCCATGACTTTTCAAAGATGATATCTAAAGGCTCAGATACCTCCTCTATCAGCCCCTTGAGTATTCCAGGATGCATTTAATCAGGCCCTGGGGACATGCACTCAGCTAACTTTTCTAAGTAATTTTTAACTTGTTCTTTTATTTTAACTTCTAAACCTACCCCATTTCCACTAGCATTCTCTATGTTAGGCATCCCGTCACCTTCTAACTTCTTGGTGAAATGACAAAGTTAATTATTGATTTATATATAATTTCCTAGATTTAGGTATTTTTAAAAACATGCAAAAACAAACATCTATCATGTACAATGGTAACAACCGTCTCCTTGATGGGAAATCACTGGGGCATGCACCCAGGACTTCTAACGCTGCAGAAAACTTTGTACTACTTCAGTTAAAAGGGTAACAGCATTTGATGGTAGCAGATCTAGCCTGTTGTCATCTGTGGATCAGCCATATGCCCGGCAACTCAAAAGGGCCCAGGGCTCCTGCGGTAGCAGCAGTGGTTGGAGCCTCGGGCCCTTTAAATGCCCTCCAGAGCCCTTCGCAGGATTGTCCAGGCAGTGCTAAAGGATGGCAGGAAGGGTGTGCAGTGTGCTCTGGGCAGCACTGAGAGCTGGTTTCACCCAACCCCACCCTTCTGCCCAAGGCCCTGGCCCTGTTGGGAGCATGGAGTTGGGCATCCCACCGCCTTGCCCGGGGGTCAGCAATTCTGTCACCTTCCCTGTGTGTATATCACAAACACCTGCCCAAGTGAGCATTTTTACTGCTAGATATCTCTATATCGGGGTGAAGAACCTTCGGCTGATCCTGCCCATGGCTTGCCTTGATCTGGCCTGTGAGGTTCCAAGCTTGCCCCCAACACAGGGGAGCGAGATGGCTCTGGTGCTCCAGCCACACAGGGGCCACTGCAAGAGCCAATCAAAGCAAGCGAGGGCCAGATCTAGGCCTTGGGCTCTGCCTGCCAGAGGGGAGGAATTACTCTGTGTAGGCTCCATCTCCTGTCATTGCCATTGGCTGATTATTGGCCAATGGGAGCGTTGGGGCAGTGCCTGCATGGATTGCTTCCCTGCACTGCACAGCCGCTGTGCAAAGACACCTGCCCCCTTCCCCAGCTGCTCCAGAAAGACGTGACCCCTCTCATGACCCCTTCCTTGACCCCTCCCTTCCAGCACCGCCACGGTGCTCCTGCACCCCGACTGATTTTTCTGTGGGTCAGTGCCCCTGACCCAAAAAAGGTTCCCTGCCTCTGCTCTATATGGAAGCAATGCCTCTGAAGTTTTTAAGAAAACAAACCTATAATGTGAACTAGACAGGTTTCAGCATATTCTGTGTAAGAGTTAGATGATGATAATGATGATGTTTTAAAATCTGTAATATTCTAACCCTGTGGGCCTCCCACTAGGCACAAATCAGTTCAATACTGGGTGCCTGTAATGAGGCTACCTCCGTACACTCATTTTTAGGTGACTAAATATGGGACCTGATTCTCAAAAGTGCTGAACATTCAATCCCTGCCATTGATTTTATGCATCCTTTTTTAAAAATAAAATCGTGCTCTGGGGTCCTCAAGCACATATGACCCTCTATAAAAAGAAACTAGAATTACTATCATAATATGACATTTCCCCCCTTGCATCCTTGTTTCTCACCACCCCCGAACACATGAGATATATATTTTTTTCTTACTGTTCTTTAAAATAATACCAAAGACATTCTAAACGCAGCAGGGCAATTTAAAAATAATGATCCAAAAGCCTCACATTTGTATGAAACAGGGCAATTAAGTAGCAGTTGGAAGGCCGTAATTCCAGCTGGTGAATATGTGGATTGTACTTTATTTTCAGATGCTTGCCTTAGGCTTGCACCAGTCACTTTTGATTACAAGTTTCTATGGACCATCGGGTGTGGAGAGCACTGAGCAATTCTGGTCATTGGCTAATTATTACCCTAAGGCAGTGACGCCCAACCTTTTCCAGCATACAGACTCCTTTTCAATCTATTAAAATTTTACGGACCCCTCCAAACAATATAGCTGTGCCTGCAGCCAGCATGTCCTTTGACCCACGTTGCTTCCCGCAGCTTGGGGAGCAGCACAGGCTGAGGGACTTGCTGGTGGCCTGCATGGAGCTTCTCAGCTCCCAGCTTTCTGTCGACTCCCTACAGTTCCGTCGCGGACCACCAGTTGGGAACCACTGCCCTAAGGAAATTTGAATTCTTGTGCCCTTGTCCACTTGTGCACAGTTTACCTCCTGTGTCTGTACAAAATGGACCTCACGCAGGGCTAATTTGTTAATGAGAAGGAATTTATTTAAATTTCAAGAGAGGTGAGTATAGTTTCAAGATAAGGGACCTAACTAGTTGCACACAGTTAAATGACAGACTGACTGGGCCTCTGTTAAGCCAAGGTGTCACCATGGGAGACACTGTAATAGCCTGAAGTTCCTGATTGAGCCGAAGAGGCTATCTGTTCCCTACTGCCCCTTAACATTCATTGTCTCCTCTGCATAATAACCATGGGATGGGATATACCTGGAAAAGAATGGGGAGTTAGGCCTTGGCTGATACTGACTCATTGAGTAGGCTTGAGAAAGCCATAACTAACTTCATCATTGACAATAAGTTATTTTTAGCTGAGGCTGTGCATCAGTTTCCTGAGTGTCAAACAGGTGTTTATACCTGTTGTAAGGGTTAAGTAGTGTGAGGAAAGAATATTGAGATCCTTGGATGAGAGCTGCACCTTACTAGCCACCTATTGGTGGCAGTGGAAACAAAGATGGGCCTGAGTTGTAAAATGTGGATCTGGTTCTAATTTATGAACAAATAAAGTTCAGGCATGTACAGCTGTTTGGGAATGGCCCTCTCTGCCTGAAGAGCATTAGAGCAGTGTTTCTCAAACTGTACTCCGCGGAGCCCCAGGGCTCCATGAGACATCTCCAGGGGCTCCGCGAGGTTGACAAACTGGAAACATCAATAGGTACAACACATACAATCAGTGGACCACTGGGGCTCCACATAAATTTTTACACATGTAAAGGGCTCTGAAGCCCAAAAAGTTTGAGAACTGTTGCATTAGAGCAAGCACCAGAGGTGGAGCCTGATAGTTTTTGCTACCATGTTTCTGGTTTTGCTCCTTAATTACACTGTTATCACAGGAATCCTATTAGTTACTCATTATTCTAAATATGGGTTGGGCGCCACAATTAATAGTTTCATGTAACCTTCCCAGCTAATATAGTGTACCTTATAACAAACATCGATACCTGCACTCTCCCAAACTGCCTATAAACTGAGTCCCCTCAGAAAAATGACTGTTAGGTCTACAAACAAACCCAGAGAACATATTTGGTCCATAGCTGGCTTTAATATAGGTGTCCAAATTATTGTCCATCCACTCTCTGCATGAAGGGTGCTTGTAAGGAGGCCATACCTCACCTATAGACTGAAGGGTGCTTGTAAGGAGGCCATACCTCACCTATAGACTGATTTTGTCACAGATGTTTACCCTTTTCTATCTGGTGAGGAAAGCTAACTTCTCATGGAGTAGTAACTGCAGCTGGTTGGTTGCATTCCAGGGGAGGACAGACTTATTAAGGCCTCTTCTGGGACTCAAGAACCCCCTCTATTCTGAGATGTGCTGGTTGGTTACTAGATCCCTAAATATCTCCTCAGCGTAGACAGATGCCTGTTCTCTATTGGCCTGGAACAGAAATTCATGCTTCTGCTTGGGAACATTCAAAATATTAGTATTCTCCAGAGCTTGACCTGCCTGAAAGGACTGAAAAACAATTTCAAGTTCCTAGCCACTCATAAGTCCTCCCTTCCCACCCCCCAGGACAAATGGAGGGGATCTAGAAATCGTTTTGATAATCCAAAAGACATCTAAAGTGGCCAGTGTTTTTTTACTAAATAAAATCAAACCTGGTGATCAAAAATTGCTATCTTTTCACCTTGAATGAATGCAGCTCTTTTGATGGTGGGAAATGTATTTTTTTTTTCATAGTCAGACAACAAAAAACACTTTCTTTTTCCTTTCAAGGTCCTGCCACTTCTGCAGGGCAAATGCACAGTGCTGGGAGCCTGAAGGACCCAGCTACTAGAACAAGGAGAAAGAATAAGCTGGTGGGAAAGACGCTCGATAAAATGAATCAGCAACTAGAATTCCAGAAGGACCAAATGGAATGTCAAAAGGATAAGGACACATGAAGGCAGAAAGGCAGACAGAGACCACACAGCCCAAGGAGAAATTGATGGGCAGATTCATGGAGCATGACTTCAGGTTGAGGGAGGAAGACAGAGTGCAGAAGAAGGAGCTGTTTGAATGATTACTTGCACTCTTGGCTACAAGAATCCCAGCCCCACTGCTCCCCTGGATCTATGATGCCTCATAAGTTTTCTTAGCCAGCTGTGAAGGTGCTTTCTCCAAGATCACTTGCAGCCTTTCCCGTAGCAGCAGGCCTGTACTGCAAGTATCAACTGTCATCTTTAGAATACTTGATTTCTCCCTCCTCCAGACAGGAATGTCCCCTCTCTGTTTACTCTGGGGCTGGGAGTTGTAGCTGAGGCTGATTTACCTGTGTAAAAGAGGGAATTTGTGCACAATACTACAGTAGCAAGTTTTATTATGGGTAATGTTAGAAGTGGCATTGGTTTTCATAACTGTCAGAACATGCCCATTCTCAACAAATTTAATAATAAAGACTTACAGACCATTATCACAGTAACCCATTAACTGTGAAATTCAGTATGTGGCCAGTACTGAAATATATATATATATATATATATGTATATATATATATATATATATGTATATATATATATACACACACACACACACACATCACAGCTGCATACATTTGATGACAATGATTACAAAATTCATACATTTTTTTAAAAATTATACAGCTGCTCCACATCCATATATACCACAATCTGAAATACCATTTCATTATCCCTAATGGATAGGATCGTGCTAATTCATTACATAGGCTCACTGCTTCGGGACCAACATGAGCTTCCTCATGTGGGTGCCCTGCTGCTGGAGAGCTAGGGTGAGCAGGACTGTGCTTCTTCTGCTTCTTCAGGCAAAAGCTCTGGACCCGTTGTTGGCCATCCCTGGTCTGGATGATGCTGTGATCCTACTTGTGGCTCTGCTTGTGGCCCTGCTCCAGAAGCACCAGTTTATACAGAGGGAATCTGCAGCTAAGGCAACTGGCATAAGCTGCATCAGCTGGGTCACAGGTGGCATGTCAGGATCCCCTCCAAGAAGTTCCTGTGGCAGTTCAAACACCGCCACTGTCATGTTCACCAGCATTACACAGATCCTCGGCCCGATTTCTGAAATGGAACTCACTGTGAGGTGGAAAACGTCTTCCATTGGGTCGATCTCAATGGCTCCAGCTGCTGGGAGTGTAGGACCCAGAATGGCTTGGCTGTTGGTTCTGGCGCATGAAAACCAACCAAAGCACTTGCCACATGACAGACAGGCAAGTTCCCCTGCAACCGCCTATGAACCAAGCCATAAAGTGGCTTCAGGGAGCGAAGGCACTTGGAAACCTGGAAAACCATGGTATGTGCCGATGGAAGCTGAAGTTCTGACCTGGGTCTGCGTAGTGAAGTATGGCTGCACCAGCATGGTTGTGAGGACTGGTGTGGATGTTTCAATGCAAGAGTGGATGTTCAAACATGGGAAACACCATCATATGCACATGGACTTTCTATTCTTTCTCCTACCCTGTGAGGCTGTGTCAATGTACGCAAACTGAGGATTTAGCCCACAAGTTTTGAACCAATGAAATAGCAGAAGAGAGTCATTTTTCTACCCAGACCTCAAGGATCACTTCCTCTCAGAGACGAATTCCTGGAGCAAATGTAGCAAAGGCTGGATCTGGTTTAATGTGTTAAAACATTGTTCATAAATTCTAGACTTCCCATCTGAACTCGATCACATTACTTATTAATAATCACTCTACAAATCAGCTGCTCCTTCTGTCAAATTAGGGTTGACCCATCTCATATAGGTACTGCCAGGCTAAAGCTGTGTATGTGTAAAATGCTTTGAGAGCCTTAAACAAGGGCACAATAGAAATACAAAGTATTATTATTATAATTTCATAGACTGGAAATGAAAGCAGCAATTTTCACTCACATACATTCCTTACTTGAAACCTGAACTTGTCAGATGCTGGAAGTGAAAATATTTCTTCAGCCACTAGCATAAAGATCCTTATCTGATATTCAGTTTTGTTTTAAATGACTCAAGTAGGGCAGTTAACTTAAGCGATTAACTCAAAACAAATTAACTTGATAAAAATTAATCATAATTAAATGCAGTTTTAATTACCCTGTTAAACATAATAGAATACTAATTGATTTTTTATTTTTTCTATTTTCATATATATTGATTTAAATTACGACACAGAATACAAAGTATACAGTGCTCACTCTATATTATCGTTTTTATTACAAATATTTGCACTGTAAAAAAGATAAATACTACTGTATTTTTCAGTTCACATCATACAAGTACTGTAGCACAATCTCTATCATGAAAGTGCAATTTAAAAATGTAGAATTATTATTTGTTTACATAATTGGCCTCAAAAAGAAAATAATGTAAAACTTTAGAGTCTGCAAGTTCACTTAGTCCTATTTCTTGTTCAGACAATCACTAAGACAAACATGTTTGCTTACGTTTATGGGAGATAATGATGTTCTCTTTTACTTACAGTGTCAACTGAAAGTGAGAATAGGCATTCACATGACACTTCTGTAGCTGACCTTGCAAATTATTTACATGCCAATTCATGCTACAACCACCATTCCAGTGGTCATGTTTCTATGCTCATGATGCTTATTAAAACACAATGCATTAATTAAATTTGGGACTGAACTTCTTATGGAAGAATTGTATGTTTCCTGTGCTGTGGTTTTACCCAGATTCTGCCGTATATTTTGTATTATGTCAGTGTTGGATGGTGACCCAGCATATGTTGTTTAAGAACACTTTCACTGCAGATTTTGACAAAGCACAAAGAAGGTACCAATGTAAGATTTCTAAAGAAATCTTAGAACTTGCTCCCAGCACTTGTCCCAAGGTTTAAACAACATATGAACTTTAAGTGCATTCCAACATCTCAGAGGTGTGGAACATGCTATCAGAAATCAGAAAAGAGCAACATTCCAATGCACAAACTACAGAACCCAAACCGCCGCCAACAAATAAAATCAACCTTTGGTTGGTGACATCTGAGTGAGACGATGAAAATTAATGTGCCTCACATTGCCTTGTTTTGGATTGTTATCAAGCATAGCCCATCATTAGGTGTGAGCTCCTTGGATTTCCCAATCCAAGGCAGGTTGCACTGGCTCAACCATAAGAATTGCACTCAACAAGAAAAATGCCAGTGCTGAGAGTAAAAGTGTTTGTAATTCAGGAAGCAACAATTTAATCTTTCCTCAATTGGGACTGTGCCCTTGTTAGGTAGAATAGATGTTTTAGAAATAGGTTCATACAGTTTATGCCTTGCAATAGTTTTGCATACTTGTTACTGTGTCTGTGAATAGTGATATAGATTATATAATAGGAGACATGGGAACTGTCCCTTTTAAGAATGGGGTGAGGGAGCTTTTGCAGAGTCTGGAGTGTGCACACTGTAGGAGGAAGCTGGCTGGTGGCTGTGCACTGAGGAATTTATCTCCACCAGAAACGACTAAAGAAAAAGGCTTGGGATCCCAGACTAACCAATGTTTTCCTGAAAAAGCTCAACCATGTGATCGTGTCTGTCAAAGGGGGTCATATGTTCCCCAACCAATCTAGAAGGGCTATCAAATTATTTTCAAAAGGGCCAAATATGTACAGAGTTGTCCACTGATAAGCGGTGGAACAGGAAACTGGATGGTCATCATCCTTTATTGAAATTACAAATCACAGCAAGGGACTGATGCACAAATTCAATGTTAAACTCTTAAAATCTAAGATTTTCCAGAAGTCGAACACCTCCTATGGCTTCCTGGAAGATTGTTTGCTTTTTAAACAGCAACATCAAGGGGCTCCAAAATATCCACATTCTCCCCCACTAATGGGACCCTAGAACTGGCCTACTTGTGATTAAGATGGTGCATGGGACATCAGACTGCGGGTGTGTCTTACCTCAAAAAAAATGTTAAACTGCATCCCTACTCATTTCTGATTGTTTAAGAACAATAAAATACAGGGAATGTTTCAAAATAAGGCAGGCTTTGTCCTGAACACAATTTCAATTTGGGTAATTACATTCTGCTATCTAGATTTACCTCGGTAATTTCAGAATTCCTCCACTGCTGATCAAAAATCAAGATGGGCAGAGAGGAGCTGATGAATCAGCAGATATTCTGTACATGTTACCTGCAGCAACAAAGAGCCAGATATATGAAACGAAAAACCCTACCAAAGATACATCATCCCTCATCCCCATCACTTTTGGAGGGAGAGAAATGGCACATAATGCAAGAGCCCTGCAATCCTGGGTCTCTCTACATTCATCTGCCTCCTAATGTGTTCTACTCCATTGATACAGGACAGTCTGTCAAAAGAGTCAGTGGATCGTAATCACACCGGGATGAAAGATGAGGGAACACGCTGGAGACTTGGCTCCCTTTGCAAATGAAAGAGGTAGTGACAGCCATAGAGAATAAGGGAGACAGAGGTAGTATCTGGGAGAATAATACAAGGAAAAAAAAGGTAGAACGTGAGAAACAAACATATCCTCCGTACACTTAGCATGGGAGCAATTCAGAAGGCATCACAGAAGAAAAAGCACATACACCTCAATCTTTTTAATCCAGCAAACCCTGTTGCTGGATTAAAGATTTTGCTGGACCAAGGAGGGGATGAGAGGAATGGGGGTTGGGTGCTTACCTGGCACTCCACATCCCCCGCCACTTCCAGTTACCACCTCCCTCCCCCGCTGCTCTGGGAGCAACAGGGACTAGCCAGTAGCAAAGTACGGCACAGTGCTGCCATTCCCCCAGCTGGTGGAGGAGGATGAGCAGCAGTGCGCGAAGCCACTCGCCCTCCTCCTGCCAGGGTCCTACTATGGGCGTTCCTGAATTAGGGACATCCAGAGTATGGAGGTTCCAGTGTATTACTTGTGCTAAGGGCTTTTTATGTCTGTCTGTCGATGTATGAATGATTGTGGATGAGTCTCTTGCCTCCAGTGCACCAGTGTTCAGGTTCAGTGTTGCTGGGGTTTTTAGAGCCCCTTTTATCTGTGCCAGTGCTACAATAATGTATCATTTTTCCATAGCTTAGCTCTCCAGCCTGATGAGTACACCGTCCATTGCCCTTCCATAGCCTAGCCCTCCAGCCTGGTGAGTACACCGTCCATTGCCCTTCCATAGCCTAGCCCTCCAGCCTGGTAAGTACACCGTCCATTGCCCTTCCATAGCCTAGCCCTCCAGCCTGGTGAGTACACCGTCCATTGCCCTTCTGCAGTAAACAGGAAAGTCCGAAAATAGGAATCTCACACCTGATACGTTCAAGCCCATTTCTCAACATCAATCTGGAACTTGTCATTCTTGGCCTCTTTCATGCCTGTGTACCTCCTTTTGGTCTGGGGGAGAGTCAAGGGGTGCCCTGCCCAGGGACACTGTTTTGGGTGGATGCAGATTATTTCTAGGATCCCTCCATCACTTCCCTGAAGGGCTCTAACTTTTACCACACGCGCTGAGGTCTAGACTCCCTCCATCACTTGCCTGAGGTGCTTCTCCACACTTGCTGAGGTGTTCACTAGGTTTCTGGACTCTACTATTTCGGCCTATTTTCATTCTCACTTAGGCTAGGTCTACACTGCACCGTAGTTCGAAATAAGATCTCCAATTTGAGCTACGCAAATTGTGTATCTTATTTTGATCTTATTTTGAAATAGCTTATTTTGTAATTTGGTGCTGTCTACACAGTTCCAAATTCCAAAATAACCCGCTGTTCTGAAACATCCCTTACTCCTCGTGGAATGAGGTTTGCAGGGAACATCGGAATAGCGAGCCCGAAATAATGGGCTTCCTGTTCAGATGCAGGATAGCTATTTCGGGACACTCCGGTTTCCTGAAATAGTGTTGCAGTGTAGATGTAGCCTTAAGGATTGGCTCCTAACTTATATCTCTGCAAAGTATCAGACCAGACTGAAAAGGGAAAGCAAAATACATTGTAAAGTACAGCAGGGAACATTGTTGAGAATGAGAGACATGAGGAGATCTGGACTTAAATCAAGGGAGTACCCACTGATTTACACCAGAGGAGGCACGTGGTATGAACTTCAGATTAATTTAGATCTTTAACAGCATATCTGGTCTATCCCATTTATAAATTAGTGGAATTGATTCTGGTCTCAGTTACCCTGGTATAATGCTAAAGTAATCCCACTGAAGCTAAAGGATTTAACCTTATGTCACTATGATGACAATCTTTTTTTTTTTTTTATACCATGTGCCCACAGCAATCTGTTCTCATTCTACACTATGCTTGGCTGTTTCAAATTACCATTTACTGTTCTAAAAAACTTAAATCAATTTTCCATTTATTTCTATGGCTGGACCATTAATGTCACTGAAAAATGTTTGGCAAGATGGTCCTCAAATAGAATGGCATTTTATCTAGAAAGGAGTAGATTAGTAGTTTAAAGATGAGACTAGGACAGGGGTGCAATAAGCAGTTTGTGGAATGGATACAGTTCACCAGAGCTAGCCTTCGATGGGCTGCTGGTGCTTTATTTACTTGCGCATCCTCAGGTACAGCCACTTGCAGCTCCTGTTGTCTGCTGTTTGCTGGCCAATGGGAGCTCCTGGCCAATGGGAGCTGAGGGAAGCGGTGTCTTGGTCTTGGTCTATACATATCTACACGGGGAACAAATATTTGATGCAGTAGCTATAAGTTGAAGCTAGACAAATTCAGACTAGAAGTAAGGCATACATTTTTAACACTGAATGGAATTAACCATTGTCCATTGGGATCATTTTTCAAGCATCATGGTGGAGTCTCCATCAGTGACAAATGTTTAAATCAAAATTGGATTTTTTTTCTAAAAGATTGACTGTAGGAATTGTTTTAGGGCATTTCTATGGTCTGTGCTGTACGGGAGGTCTGATTAGATGATCACCATAGTCCCTATGGGTATGTCTACACTACAGTGTTATTTCGAAATATCTTATTTCAAAATAGTTCATTCAAAATACGTTATTTCGAAATAATGCATCTACACACAAAATGCATTTTGAAATAGCATTTTGCTATTTCGAAATAGCGCGTCCACACTGAGTGGACGCTGAATCACATTTAAGGCCAGCCAGTGCCAGGTCTGGCAGGGCATCAGGTCAGGAGTACTTTGTGTGGCTACTGCCTGAGGCTATCTGAGGCCTGTACTTAAAGGGACCCCTCCCCCCGGGCAGCTGGTTCTCAGCTTTTCCTGCTTGCTTGCCTACCTCGATGAGGGACAGCAAAGCATTTTGTCTCTGCGTGCTCTGGTTGCCCTCACTTGGGACACCACAGTACTCTGCCGCATGGAGCCAGAGCTGCCCCTGGGCACTCTGGTGCTTCTCGTGGATGCGTTGCTGTGAGTCTGGCTGCACTTTCTGCAGGCTGCCATCCGGGAGGTCCATCGGGGGGCTGTCAGGATCCAGGAGGCCCTGAGGGAGAGCTTCCACCTTGAGGAGCACTAAGAGCCTCCCTGGTCTGCCCCACTGGGGGCCTGTGCCTCATTCCTCCCTCACATCCTTCCACTTACCCCTCCCTAACCCCCTTTCCTGATGTCAAATAAAATACATGTATTTTCATGAACACAAACTCTCTTTATTTAACAAAACTGGGGAGGAGAGAATGAAACTCTGGTGAGACTGGGGAAAGGAGGCGGGAGAGGGTAAAAGAGAGGGTGGGAGAGTGGAGGGGGAAACCTGGGAGGAGGGAGCTGGAAAGGGGAAGCAAGGGGAAGAAGGGGGAGGAGAAGCTCAGGTCTCAGGGTTGGGGTTCTCGCTGGACCAACTTGATTTTCATGCAAACCTGCTTCTGGATTTGCATGTGGCCTTTGGTTGCCAGGCTGGCACCTATTCTGCCATAGACGGCTGCGTTCCTCTGTCTAGTGCGGAGATCATGGACGTTGGGGGCATCCCCCCCAAATCTGAATAAGGTCCATGATCTCCACCCTGGACCAGGAAGGCTCCTGCCTTCTCCGGGCCCTGGCAGGCTCCTGGGAGCTGGCAGACTGCACCTGGGGAGTGGTGAAGGGCTGGCTGCCAGTGGCTTGCTGGCTCATGTTTTGGGGCCACTGGGTCAGGGGCAGTGACTGCTGGCTCTGGGCTGACAGGCTTGGAGCTGGCACAGGCACTGTGGCCAGAGTCAACCCCTTTAAGGGCTCCAGGGAGGAGGGAGAGGAGTGTTCTTGGTTGAGGCTGGAGTGGCCACCAGGGCACCCTGGGAAGGCTGGAGGCCCCTATTTCGAAATAAGTGTCTACACAGCACTTATTTCGAAATAGCTATTTCGAATTTGGCATTATTCCTCGTGGAATGAGGTTTACCAAATTCAAAATAAGCGCTCCACTATTTCAAATTAATTTTGAAATAGTGGTTTGGCTGTGTAGATGCTAGGAAAGTTATTTCGAAATAATGGCTGTTATTTCTAAATAATTTTGTTGTGTAGACATACTCTATGGCTTTGGCATCTTTGAGCAATGTTCGTACAGAACTTTGACAATAAAAATGAGGGCCTTGTATGTACTCTTGTGTGATATTCTCTCCAAAATCTTCACTATTAAAGAAACATTGTCTCCGTAGAACAGTGTAAATTGGTTTATTTCCTAGGGTACTATTTATCAGGCATATTTATTATTCATAATTATTACTATTCCCTTTGAAAAACATGGTTGGGATACTTTTATAAACAGTCTTGGCTAGAATTAAACAATATTTTTCCAGCTAAGTGTAACTGATAGACTTTTTTGATAAATTAAAAAAAAAAAAAACCTTAAAGGATTGATAGATTGTTTTTAAAACCAGAAATGCCCTTTATGGTCATTTAGTCTGATCTGCATAATATTGACCCTAGAGTTTCATCTTTATCCCCACTCTTTTAAAACTGAGATATCCCACAGAGAGCTTATTTCAACTTTTTCTTTCTTTGAGGAGCTGGCTGCACCCTAGACAATGGCTAATGCATTGTTTTTCTTTTTAATTGAATTTTAATTGGATTTTAATTGAATGCAACACTGGCAATCCACCAAATTGACTATTTGCTTCTTGTTTTCATTTTCCTGGGTGAGCATAACTCTGAGATTCTCTGGCACACTGATCATTTCTCCTATCCAACAGATCCGGCAGCAGATTATTCCTTCTCAATCTCTGTCTCATCTTTTCTCTCTTAGATGCAGTTCAAACAGCCTGGCTGAAAAGCTTATTTGTCTTTTACGCTCACTTAGTTGGAAAACATTCCAGTTAACTTTTTTTTCTGCCCAGTTTTCCGAATTCAGTGGTTGCACTGGTGGTGATGTAACACACTAAGGGGTGTATTTCCCCCTTAAGACAGAAGCCTAGTCAAATGCCTACCCATCACATACAGCCTGACTTGCCAAAAAAGCTTGGACAAGAAAGGTGATCCAGCTGTCAGAGGGGTAGCCTGGGACTTGGGAAACCTAAGTCCATTTTCCTGCTGTGCTGTGGACATCCTGTGTAGCCTTGGGCAAGTCATTTCGTCCTTCTGTGCCTCAGTTCCCCATTTGGGAACTAGGGGTAATAATAAGCACAATAACTACATTAAAGATTAGGAGGTGGGAATTTATTAGGGGATTTAAACACTGCCCTACTGGACTTCATGGAAGCTCACTATGATCCTTAAAGCTGAACTAGGTGCTTAGTCTACAGTGAATGAGGAGAGAGAGGCCCTTTAGAATATGACCCACAAAAGCCAGCCTGGTAGGCAAGGAATTGCTTAAGATAGCCAAGAGGAGGTGCTGATGACAGAGGTGTATGCTAAGACCCTTGGGAGCTGAGCAGCTAGCTGTGCTTAGCAATCCACAAACAGGCACCAACCCCCTGAAATCAGGGGGTTTAGGTACTGACCTCACTCTCAGTACACAATCAGAGGAGGTTATCTAATGAAAGAGGGTTTGGGGGAAGGGAGGGCTGAAGCCAGGGTCTCCCTAACCACTGGACTACAGAGACATTCTCATTTTCTCTCTCTTCCTCTTGAAGGCTCTCTCCTTCAGAGCTTGAAGGGGAGCACAGCAGATGCTGAAAGGGAAAAACAAAGGCTCCTAGGAAGCTTTACTCTGAAAAATGTAGGCCACTAGAACAAGGAGTTAGGTGTCTTGGTCTGGTGTTGAGGAATCTAAGTATTTTTGTGACTCTCTCCCTCACTACTTCAGTGAATGGGGCCAGATAAGTGTCTAGAATAAAACAAGCCTGTAGTTGCAGATCCAGTGGATTTTATTGGGATCTGCTGTTTTTTCCGATGGCAGTAAACCTCATTTTACGAAGAAGAAGCCTTTTTCCGAAAAAGCTTTTTTGGAAAAAGGCATGTGTGGACACGGAAGAGAGTGTTTTTTCAAAAGAAGAGGCCTCTAGGAAAAAGCACAGGTGCCCTGGTGGCCACTCCATCCACAATAATCACAACTGAAATGCGAGATAGTGTCCAATCAATGTGGACGCTATCTTTTGAAAAAGCATATCGCTTTTTTGTTGCGCTTTTGCTGTGTAGACGCTCTCTTTCGAAAGAAGTTTTTCTGGAAGATCGTTTCCAGAAAAGCTTCTTCCAAAAGAAGCCCGCAGTCTAGACATTGCGCCATTCAACAGAAATTTGTTGACTTCAGTAATGCTCCATTAATTGACACCAGCTGATGATCAGCCCTATTATATTTAGATATTAAAAGAGGGGAAATTACCTAGGTAATCGAAATATTTAACTCTAAGTATGATCAGAGCACAGAATGATTTGCTTAAGGAGATAATTATGGCACAATCATGATGTTTCAGGCAAGCTTAGATGGGTTGATCGTAATATATGGTCCTGTTCTGATTAGTGTAGACAATTGGGCTAGAAAAGCCTGAAGGCCTAACCCTACCACCTCTGGTTTCTAGTATTCAGACTCTGTATTGTTTGTTTTTCCATTGTCATTGTCTTCCAGCCATCAGCGGCTTTGTTGCTGCCATCAATAGAAGTGCTGCAGTAATCTCCATCCTCGTATTTCAATATGTTTTGCTCTGCAGGCAATAATTGGACTTAATAGTTGTGGTGCAACCAATCCTTACTGCTTTTCAGTTTGATCCCAAATCAGATTCTGTTTTCTGCCATCATGAGCTCAGGGAAGTTACAGTGGTACTCACAGAACCGCTAGAAGCATAAGATAACAATAGATTTCCCAAACATCGCAGTTGGCTAGTTTAGAGCAAAGTTGGTGATATTTGTTGGTCACGTTGAACTTTTTCCCTTTTTTTGCATCATCATTTCATTACTTTGTTCTTCGTTCTATACTGAAATTACTTTTTATGAAACATGAAGCTATTTCCCCACACAGATAGATTCTCAGTCCTAATAGAGATTCAGAGGAGAAGGGAAATAAGACTAAGAAGTTGAAAACAGCAGCACACAAGCACATACAGAAAAACACTGTGCTCTTTGGATTGCATGGTGACTAACCATCTGCAGTAATTTTTTTACCAATAGCATGACAGTGTTACAGCAGAAGCTCTGAAAAGTGGGTTCTAATGGACCCTGATAATCACTGGATGGTGCTGTACAACGGTTTTATTTTGGTATAGTTCCAAGTGAGTATTTGCTGTGCAGATAGAAGATAAAAGGAACACAATGTGGAAAAACTTGAAAAAGGATTGTTTAGCAATAAGTTAATCAGCCAAAGAGCACCTCTTCATTTCTAGTCAGAGACAATATATCAATCAATGTGTTTGTCCAGCTGATGCTCCAGGAAATAAAGGATTCTAGAAGTACAGGATTTAGAATGTAGAGGGCTCTAGAACCTGGAAGGAACCTTGAGATTTCATCAAGTCCAGTCCCCTGCACTCATGGCAGGACCATGCACCATGTTAATTCCTTTAAGCTAAATCAGGAGACCATACCAATCACCTTTGTAATGGGTTGTCATTCCCAGGATTTATACATCATAAATATAGTGAAATCCTACTTTTTAACAGCGTTTTAACACTGTTGGGTTTTGAATTTTTTTCAACACTCATTCTTCATTCATTCTTAGGGAGATATTGTTATGTCTCACAGTCAGAAGCAAATTGAAATAATTCCTGAGAGTACCCAGATGACTGAGAACGTAGCCTCAAAGAAAGAGGAATTTTCACAAAGGCACAGCGCCCCTTTTAAGGCAATTGAAATTAGTTATGTCAAAGCACCCAGTCCATCACTGTTGGGAAGGTATAATAGTTTTTATTCTTTTCTTACATGAATTAAAGCCATTGTGCAGCTTCAGTAGAGTTATATCTGACTTGTATTAGTGTAATTGATGGAGACCAGTGTGCTTAGGAACTCCAAGAAGAAGTAGTGTGGAAAGGAATCTGGGGAGTATAGTGAACCACAAGCGAAATATGAGGCAATAGTGTGATACTGTTACAAAACAAAAAGCAAACATCATTGTGGGATGTCTTAGCAAGAGTGCTGTAAGTAGGAAATGAGAAGTCATTCTTCCGCTCTACTCTGTTCTGATTTGGCCTCAGCTAGAGTATTTTGTCCAGTTCTGGGCACCACATTTCAGGAAAGATATGGAAAACATGGAGAAGGTCCAGTGAAGAGAAAAAATGATTAAAAGTCTAGAAAACATGACCAACGGGAGAAAAAAAACTGGGCTTGTTTGTCTGGAAAAAAGAAGACTGAAAGGGGATTTGAAAACAGGTTTTTAAGTGTCTAAAAGGTTGTTACATGGAGGAGGGATTAAAAATATTCTCCTTAACCTATGACGATAGAACAAGAAGCAATGGGGTTAAACTGAGGCAAGGGAGGTTTAGGTTGAACCTTAGGGGAAAAATCCTGTCCAAGTGGTTAACCACTAGAATAAATTGCCTAGGGAGGTTGTGGAATCTACGTCACTGGAGATTTTAAAGAGGAAGTTAGACACAACCCCCCATCAGGGATGGTCTAGGTGGTGCTTGGTTCTGCTGTGAGTGCAAGAGACTGGACTTGATGTCCTCTTGAAGTTCCTTCCAGTCCTATGATTTTATGATTATACACACTCTTACCAAATTCCCAATGTGATGGCACCTTAGAGGTACGAGATCAGGTCCTGGCATCAGCCTCCTACTTTCTATGCCCTCAATAGCTGGAAGTACTGTAAAGGTTAAGCCTCTGTTGAGCACTAAGGGATTCTGATATGTAACAAGCCTTCCTGGATCTCAGGCTGCCTTAAGGGAAAAGGTATGAAAGATGTCAACAGAGGGGAAGAGTAAAAATTGGGTGGCTTCAGCAGATCCACTCTAAACAAACAGAAATTCTACCAGCTCCTAATCTGTGAGATGTTCAAGATATGGACATGATTTTTCCTCAGTGTGGATGCTTGGGTTTAACTCTCTTGTCTGTGCTATTGCATGAGTACTTACAGAATTAGAACCTGAGACCAAAGAGGATGTGAAATGCAAGGACACGTCTGTATCACCAACAAGAACTCAGGCCAATGAGTTCTGCCCAGAAATACTGCCCAATGGAGCCTAAGCGTCAGCCTCCTTCAGCCTATAATTAGCCTATGCTGGTATATAAACCAAGAAACCATCACAGGGGGTTGTTAGAGCAACAATAGCAATTCGGGCTTCCATCCCCAACTCTTCACTTCGCCTCTTCTCTGTAACTGGTGCCTCACTCTTAATCCTTGACATCTTGAGCTCACTTAACCATGAATCCACCACTTGATTCCCATTTGCAATTCAGTGCCTGACCCCGATTTCCTGATCTCCTAGGCCATCTGGCCCCAACTCTGCTACTCTTCACCCCAACTCTGCACTTGGTAACTCACCAGGATACACTGGTTTTCCGCATCCCGATCCTGACATCATACACAGGCCACCTAGAAGATGAATGGGATGGGCCATCCCCTGACCCTGAGTCCCCAATGCCCAGGATCTGTAGAAACAAGTCATATACCTGCAGACAGAGAGCCTCTTGCTTCAGACCCGAGCTATGCAATTTACAGCTGTAGCAAGGACCCTGTGTGAGAAGCTAGCAAGCTCACAGGGAGAAGCATCTATACTATGTGCCTGAGCAAACCATTCCTTGCCTGCACTGTTGCTCCCCAAACAGTTTGAAAGGGATGGCCAGAAATTTTGGGGGGTCCCTGTGCGGCTTCTCTGCCTTTGCACATACCCAATATACAAGACAAAGTTGGGACTTGTAGTCAGCCTTCTCGTCAGCAAAAGGCATGCCAGGGACCCTGCTACTGGAGCAGAACAGCCCACCACTCTCTGACTGGTTTGTCTTCCTGCAAATCTTTGTGACCATCTTTGACACTCCCATCACGTTCTCTGGAATCTTTCTCGGGGCAAGTGCTGGCCACCTCCTCTGCCACTCGTTCCAGTTGGCTTATGGCTGAAGATGAGGCAGCCCAGCTTCACTGTTTCCAACGGGGGCTCAGTGAGGAGGAAAAAGAGGATCTAGCCCATGCTGAAAACTTATCTCTCTAGAGGCCTTTGTTGATCTCATCCCATGCATCGACAGTTGGCTGCATGAGTGGAAGGACTAAGGAGGAGGAGCCCTACAGCCAGCACCTCTGCCCGCTACACCAATGTTGTGAGAACTGAATCCTGAACCCACACGGGTAGACATGGATTGCCAACACCTGACCCTGAAGGAGAAAGATCATCAACAGCAATTCAGACTCTATTTTATAGGCTACATCCCCGCCTCCTATCTAGCTTGAAAGAGGTTGAGAAACAGACCGACCCAGGCCAAGTAGAGGGGCACAGACTGATCATTGCTCTCTTCCAACCTGAAGTACAACACAGCCTGAGAAATCCAGGTATTCCCCACATTTCCAATTGCCATTGCAAGTCCTGGAGGAGACGAGGTAGTGAATGCTGAGAGACTCCTGGGCTGTTGCTAATGTTAGAGATACTAAGGAAGCCCAAACTGTCCAAATCTCTCTCTGGCTAAAGCCCACACTGGACCTATAGTTGGGCTGGTAACCCAAGAAACCGATCCGCTAGAGGCTTAGTGATAGGGTGGCAGAAAATAATATAAGTCAATGTGACCCGTGCTCCATTCTTCCATTATCCATTCTTCCCAGGCTAAGATTGTGATGGGAGCCCTATGAAGCTAACCACTGCAGGAAGTACTGCCAAGTAAGGCATCATTGGTGGCCCCCTGCAGTCCACTGATTGACTTATGCTGGTATATATACTAGGAAGCCATCACAGGAAGCTGCCTGAGCAATGTCACCAACTATTTGTCTCTGCTCCAGAATTTGTCTTATTCTGAACGTTAGATTCCAACTCTGCTATTTGCCCCCTTTATGTAAACTGGTACCTGACCCTAACTTCCTGGTATCTTGAGCCATCTGGATGCCAACTCCGCTACCCATCTCCTGACCACACATGGTAACTCATGACTGTATCTGAAAGGAAATGCAACAGATAACTTGGTCTGGGCCAGCACCTGGTACAGGAGACCGTCAGCCACACTACTTGTGTGTGTTTGGCTCCAGCATAATAAGAGCTGGACCTTTCAGAGAAACACCAAATATTTCTGGGCTTGTGATAAAATCTTCAGAGCTGGTTTCACTGTGTTGTTCTGAATGGCTGGATCGTATACGAGGACGCCAGGTCTGAACAAATCCTTTATTGTCCCTAAGGGGATGAACAGCTGAGAAGTTCTGTCTTCAGTCTGAAGTAGCCAATGTTCTGTTAGTACCCCTTGTTCCTGCAAGTGGTGATAGGGTAGGAAGATCTTCTTGCCTCTCCACCACTTCCGCACTGCCTTCCCTTCCATGCTGCTTTTAGCGGGAACAAACTCCACTTGGTTTCCCTTCCTCTCCCTGGACACTCACCAACACCCACCCTTGTGCAACATAACAGCACTGGTTCTGCTGCTGGGAGAACTTCTGCACCAGCAAAGGGTGAAGGGGACATAGTTTCCCCCTCTTCTTCTATAGCAGCACAATGGTAGTATTGTCATGAGGATTGGACCTATGAAGCCAGACTTCAGTAGGGTTCAGGGTTAACAAAACCCTTCAATGGGCCATGGGGAGGAGCCTGCTCTGGCCCCCATGGAAGGGGCAGGGTCTTGGGCAGAAGGAGGAGGGTTGGTGGTCAGCCTCCCCCACCCAGTCCTTTAGCACTTCTGGGGCCATGGGAAGCACATTGCCCGGGGCTCCAGTGGAAATTTAAAGGGCCCAGAGCTCCAGCCACTGCCCATCTAGTGGCAGCTGTGGCTGGGAGCCCAGGCCCTTTTAAATTGCCGGGCCTGGGTCAGCTGCCTCCTTTGTCCCTCCTCCATCGTCAAGCAGGGTGCGGTAGCAGAGGATGTGAGCCATGGCACAAAATGAACCAATGGTCCCAGACCATTAGTACTTCTCTACTTAAGCAAAACTCCCATTGACTTCAGTGGAAGTTATGTTGGAGTAAAGACTGAAGGGATTTGGCTTTATGCAGGCAAGGTGCTACCCCATCTTATCTATTATGCATTTGGCTGAGATTTATTGGCCTAAATACCATAGGCAGTCCCGGGAACAGGTTTCCCATACATCCTTCCTGTGTGGTATGTGATGCAAGAGTATCCTGAAAAAAAAAAAATCAAAGGCGGTGAAAATTGCTCCATTATGATAATATAGTAATTGCAGCTCATAAGAGTTATGTTGCCTTGTTACTATGGCAACTGCCTTAAAACCTTCCTATTACTAGTTGGAGCATGTACAACAATGAAGTTATAAAAGAAAGTTCACAATTAATTCTCCCCCCCCCCCTTTTTGTTAGCTTGGAATATTTTGCAAAGAATTCTATAAATATTTATAACTGTTTAGCTTAATCAACAAAGCCTACAAAATTAATTATTCCATTAGCAGAAGCATTAAGTTACAGGGCATGGAGGGGAAGATGTATATTTTAAATATTATATGTTGTGGGGGAAGTTGTTTTACCACTTACACAATTCTGTTTTGAATGTAAGAAGGTCAAAAGCCAAAAATCCTTTGTTTCACATGCTGGAGTATTATTATTTCCCTTCTGCTATTATGCCAGTGTCCATTTTGGATCCATGGAAGTTAATGTGGAATTATTCTATTGACTTCACTGGAAAGACAATCAAAACGGAAGAATACAAATGAAAACAGGAGACAATTTGCACATAATAATTTAGCAGAAATAAATATGATGCCATCTAATGTGTTCTCACTAACCACCTGATCTTATAAAGTGTCCAGAATCCAAATCTGCTCCTGGGAAAACTGTGCACTGCAGCACAGAATCCATGTGCTCTGGGGGGGGGGGCTTCTGTGAAGAAAATATTTTGCTGAATAGGCACTATGAATTTGCCTTTTGCCCACCAGGTGGCAGGAGAGCAGAGAACAGCCAGCTGATCAACAGTTGCAGCCAGCAGTGCACTGTGTTCCTTATGGTACCAGGCCTTTGGGAACATGGTAGAAGGAACAGGATGTTGCAGGGGAGGGCAGACAGCATGGGTCACATGGGACTACTGGAGAGGCACAGAGTGGGATTCAGAAAGGCTAATGAGTGGGGACAGACGGAAGAAGGAACTGAATGGGAGTGAGGGTGCAGGGACACATGGGGACGGGGGAGAGGTGCCTGAACGAATCAGAGAGGCTAGGGGCCAACCCAAGGAAGTTCCATAGTACCCTAAAAATCTCTCCTGCCTAAAAAAAAATCATGTTCCATATTTATCCCACCCTCATCCAACAATCTTCAAGATTCAATCCCAGGCTCCTTCCCAGTAATTATTTTGCACTGCTTCTGATGAGTACATGAAATACATATCTGTATTGCAGTTTAAATGACGTATTAGTCAAAGCTCCATATTAATATGCATAAGGAGGAATCTATTCCTTAACAATAAATCCTGTGGTCAGTATTGTTACAGTTATACTTGCTGATAGGCAGTTTGAAATAAATTACCAACATAATTTTGAAACTAGTGTTATTTTGACAAACAAAATGAGCAGAAGGTTGCAGAATTTTAAGATACTGTACGCAGAATTTTTAATTTTTTAGTACAGAATTCCCCCAGGGGTAAGATTTTTGACTGAAGTCAAGAGGTGAAGGTCACAGCTCTACAGAGGACCACAGCTTAAGTGATGCCCTGTTCTAGGTCTGTCTCTCTACACAGGATGTATTTCAACTAGTGAGCATCTGAAAGTCATATAGTTTGCAGCACAAGATCAATAAACTGCCTCAATATAGGGCTTAAGAGGGACATCATTAGGACTTGATCCAAGTTCATTAAACTCAATAGAACGACTCCCATCAGGCCTTGGATGTAACCCAGGGGGGCAGATTTGTCAGTGCTAGCACTTTTGGGCCAATTTTTCAGAAGAATTAATTTCCCCTTTGGAAAAATCCAAATTTCCTAAACAATAGTCCAATTGTCAAATCTGTCCAGCACCAATAACCTCCCAGATATTCAACTGAGTAGATGTTGGGCCCTTTGAAATCCTGACCAATAGCATCCAGGCCTTCAGCTGAACTTATACATAGGGATGAATTTCACCCAGGACTCACTCACTTGTCTACACTACAGAGAAGATTGATCCTCTGGAAGTCGATCATCTAGTATTCGATGTAGTGGGTCTAGTATAGACCCCCAAATTGAAAGCTGAGGGCAGCTCCCGCCAATGTCCTGTACTCCTCATGCTGTGAGAAGTAAGAGAAGCTAACAGGAGTGTGTGGTCCTGTAAACCTCCCACAGTGTAGATACTGTGGCATCTCAGCTTAAGGTAAGCCAAATCTAGCTATCCATTTTGCATAGCTGGATGGCACACCTTAAAGTCTAGAGAATATGAACTATGAGGGAAGACTGATAGAATTGGGCTTGTTTAGTTTGGAAAGGAGAAGACCGAGAGGGGACATGATAGCGGTTTTCAGGTATCTAAAAGGGTTCCACAAGGAGGAGGGAGAAAAATTTTTCTCCTTGGCCTCTAAGGATAGGACAAGAAGCAATGGGATTAAACTGCAGCAAGGGAGGTTGGAAAAACTTAGGAAAAACTTCCTGCCTGTCAGAGTGGTTAAACACTGGAATAAATTGCTAGGGGGGTTGTGGAATCTCCATCACTAGAGATATTTTAGAGCAGGTTAGACAGACATCTATCAGGGATGATCTAGACAGTGCTTGGTTCTGCCATGAGGGCAGGGGATTGGACTCGATGACCTCTCGAGGTCCCTTCCAGTTCTAGTGTTCTGTGATTCTATGATTAAGCCGACCTGCCTGGTCTAGTGTAAACCAGGCCTAACAGTCCCTAATCTCCACTGGTACTCTGGAAAAAAAGAAACAAAAACCATGCAAACTTGCCACAAACAATATAGTAAAGCACAGAGTTGTTCAGAATTTGAGTGCACTGCTTATGAAATCAAAAGTATTAATTGGCAAAATATTACTTTCAATAGCTGAGTCAGTCACGTTAAGGTGACAAATTTCAAATGAAAAATAATGTTCCCCTTAAAGACTTCTCTTACTACTGAAACCAATTTAAAATGGACGTAAGTGAAACTGGTCATTTATAGTGTATTGTACCATGGAGATTTTAAGCACAGAAAATGTAATTGAAGCTTTGTTGGTATTACTGATGGGCTACCTGAAGAAATTAAAAAAAATTGACAAGGGGTTTAATGAATGCCATTTGCAGTATGAATGTATTGTCCACCTCCAGCAGGGGCACTTACTTTTCCATCAGCTTCAATAATGAAATACAGCTGTTGCCAATGAAGCCTTAACTAGAGTAAATATAAAAGAAAAATATATGTGATACAAAGCAAGTGCCTGATCAACTTCTTTTGAATCTTTTGAACTTCTTTTTTTCAGAGCAGCAGGCATTATGCAAACCTTTGATTTTGGTTTCTCATCTCATCATGCTTTCCCTCTGAGTACACACAGATACTATGAAGCAGATCTTCAGCTGGTATAAATCCTCCTAAATGTATTGATCTTAATAAGTCTATGTCAATTCACGCTATGTGAACAGTGTTCCCTGTAAGCTGAGCGCTTGGACGGCCGCCCAGGAGAGATTCAGGTGCCACCCAAATGATTGGCAAAGTGCCCACAGCTGACCTCAGCCAGCAGCATGTGTTTCTATTGGTGGTGCACATCTGCACACACCTTGGTGCACATAACAAGATTTATTCCTCACATAGATGGAAAAACTTAGAGGGAATACTGCATGTGAGGATCTGGCCCTAAAAGCTCAAAGGGAAGGTGAGGGAAATCCATTGAGTTTGGCACCTGAAACTGTGTTTAAGCCCAGCTCTGCTTAAGAATCTAAGAGCTTTCTTCTTGAGTGATGTGGAACTCTTGCAGTCCCACTTTGGAAAGGGCCACCCCCGAGCAGAGGGACCCTCCAGTGACGCAGAGCTGGTATAACCGAGAAAAAGAATAAGCTGAAAAAGGCTATTTATTTATTTTTCATGAACACATGGAAAACTTTGAAGAAAATTCTTCAAGAAGTGTTTGGACCTGATCCCTTTTCTGCCTTTAGAAATGTGTGTGCAGCTGCTATTCGGGTCACCGCTGGCAGCAGATGCTGTCTGAGACTAGAAAAATGTAAAAAGAAAAGAGATTAAAACAATTCTAAGTTAAGCCGCAAAGGCTCAGAAACACATTGACATAAATGTACTGTCAGAGCATATATATTACTGTGGGTTGCAGGATTAAGCATAACAGGAGTTTAAGGATATAATAAGACTAGAGGTTATACTCTTTTTCCTCGTTTGCATTAGCCTGGTTCTGGATGTTCAAAAGCATACGCAGATCCCTGGGACCACTGGAACACCATTAAAATTCATGCCTGAGACCTGGCTTAAATTAATAAAGACCAAATCAGGTTTTTAATATGGAAAGCTTGAACTAGATCCTCCATCTAGACCTCTACGTGCTGGGCTCAGCTCAGGATGAGGAGAGAGGAAAAAAGATCATTTGGACTGACCTTGAACTGTTTGTGAAGTTTGGAGGCCTTTACTTATGAGAGATGTCGAAACATCCACTTGCTTTGTTTCTTTAAAGGGAACAGTTCCAAGGGGGATTGCAGTTATGTTTAGATAAAGATATGGGTTTTGTGATGTTTGGTACTGCAGTTTTTTTACACAGAGTTCATTTGCTTAATGAGAGGTACCTAGGGTTAGATTCTCAGCTGGGGTATACCGGCTTCCACATACTTAAGTTGACATACATTAGGTGAGATTCTGGCCCATAAGTGGCTGAAGAGAGAGATGATTTTGGTCACCGAGCACAGCAACATGGACCCAGTCATGTGTTGTGCTCAGCACCCTCAAACCCAGCAGACTCAGGCTCTGATCCTACTCTGAGAGCCATGTGGGAGGACTTTTGTATCAGTGAAGAGTCCTACCAAGGGTAGTGGAACTCCACATGGGTGTGAGGATCAGTCTGAGCCACAGTCACTGACTCCATAGATGCTCAGGTGCTCAAGCACCCCTGGAGTAAAAATAGGGGATAGCCAAGGTTCCTGATTTGGTGGCCCTGGTCCTGGCTATCAATCAGTTGTTCAGCAACTGGCTTTGCACCCCCATCAGCTCTTCAGCAGCTGCACTGTCGATCAGCTGTTGAGCAAGGCTGCTTAGCCCATCATCTGTTGAGTGGGGCTGTCCCATACTCACTTCCCTCTGCCCCTTCCCACTCTTACTGCCCTTTAGGAGGGGACAGAAAGAAGCAAGCAGCACATGGGAGGCCTCAAGGAATGGGCTACATGGGGAGGAGATGAAGCTGGGACAGGGAGAAATGGCACAGAGTCAGCCAGGGACAGAGTGGGGGTGTGGCCTCAGAGGTGGGGGCGGGGCCACTGTGGGGCTCCCACCGACAAAGTCGGTGTCTATGTCCTTTGCAACTCTCAATACAGGATTGAAGCCTTCAACGGGCACTGAAAACGTTTCCGTTTCAGGCTGCGTGTTTGTAATTGATATCACAGCATTTCCCAATCTCACAAATATGTCCTACACAAAGGCAGACTGCACTACTGCAGTCAATATGACTATAATCATTAGCATCAGTGGGAACAAATTAGGGCTTTTAAGATATTGAACCTTTCAGAATGAGATACTGAATCTTTCAGAGTCTGGAAAATTTCATAGAGCTCCTGATGATATTTTGCCACGAAGTTTTCTAATGCTGATGCTTTGTTTTTAATTGCACTTGTTAATATTTAATAGCCCAAACATTTTCACTTCATAAAAGATTATTAGAAACTTCCTTGTGACTCAAAATGAAAAATTATAGCCAACTTTTTGCTATGGCCACAGTTCTGAAATTGGATTGCCGTGCCTTTTCTGGAGCACGTATGTTTAATTGGGACCTTTAAACTCACATGATCTACAGACGGAAATAAAAAAAATACAGTAACATTTATAGGGATTCCATCAACAGGGAATCACACTGACCTCTGCAATCTTTATGCTTCGTATTCTTACAAGTAACCGCTAAAATCAATGCAATTGAAAGATATTAAAGAGGAATAAAATCTTGTCCTTGATGAGCGTGCTTCCTTAGCTATCATTTTGTGTGATTATTGTGTTGCCACTACTCATGATTTTTACTGCATGTCTCAATGTGTTTCTGCGTTTCTTAAAGCCGCAGGATCTGGAATCAAGAGATTGCATGAGAATTTCAGTTTTCAGTTGCAAAAAAGCTGAAAGTTGCTAGTCCTTATGGTTGCAGAGAAAAGACTGAAAATGGAGTAATGACTGAGAAACCAGAAGGTGAATGTGAGGAATCCAATACAGGTTGAAACTCTGTTAACCAGGATTCTCTGGTCCAGCAACATCCATGGTCCATGCAGGTGTTGCAGGACCAGAGAGTCCCTGTGGAGGGCCAGTGGTAAGGACCACTGTGGGACTGGCAGTGCAGCAGGCTGCCCGCAATGAGCTGACAGCAGGGCTGCCCAACGCATGGCAGTGGGGTTCCCAGTGGGGCTGGGAGACTCGGCGCATGGCTACCTGGTAGGGCTGAGAGCCGCGGTAGCTGTGGCTGTGGGGCAGAGAGCCACAGTGCACAGCTACCCGGCAAGGCAGGGAACCATAGCAGCAATGGCTGCCCAGTGGGGTCAGCAGCGCAACAGGGCCAACAGGAAGTGGGGAGCTGGCTGGGAGGCCAGCAGGGCCGGTGGCAGGGGTCCAGAAATGACCTCCTCTGGTCTGGCAAAATCCCACATCTAGGACTGGTCAGGTCCCGAACCAGGAAGGTCCAACCTATATTTACTATTTTTTTAAATACCCATGGCTTGGGGGGGCTGACATGTGGTTTTTGAATGCATGAGAAGGGCAATACTTTGGCTAGGCAGGATTCAATTTAAATTCATAGATGTTGGTGAAGGCTTAATTTAGCGCACCCACAGAAATCAATGAAAAAAAATCCATCTGCAACCTTTGGCAGGAGGGCAATCTCCCGCCACTGTTGACACTGGATACCCTGCTGGAGTGAGATGTGGATAAGACTGTGGCCCAGGAGGAAAGAGCTCTGAGTGTTACCTCAGAATTGGAAGTTCCTATGTGTACCCCAGAACATTGCCATTATTGCAGTGCACAATGATTTTTTTTTTTTTCATATTCAGCCAGTGCCAACTGAAAACCAAGCATCACATAGCTAGGATAATCTTTGGCCTATGTGAGGCAAGGTCAGATAGCTACCTACTTAGTTCATTAATCAGAAAGGGAGGCCGGAACAGAACGATAACAAGTATGGAAAGGGGGTTAGCGGATAGCAACCTTGGTTTTCAGGGCCCCGACACATGGTTGTTATGACTAGACATGTTTTGATGATGAAAGATAATGAGTAGTTTTCTTGAACTTAGAATTGGTGACCCAATAGCAGTCACTATGGGCTATGTGCTTTGTCTGAAGTTAGCTATAAAAGACTAGGCGAAACAGTATGTTTGGGAGCAGTCCGCAGACGCTTTCTTTGGCCAAGGATCTGACAGCTAAGTTCCCCATCAGCTAGACAGAAGGCAGGCTGCTGTTTCCTTGAAACCTGTTCTTAAGTGTAGTTAACTCTACTTGTTTTGAACAGCTCCAACCATACTGCAACGGCATATGTCTGTATGTGCTTGAGAGCTAATAAAAAAGTAGTTTTATATGAAAGCACTTCTGTTTGTGTCAATTATTTATCGAATGGATGGGCTGTGTCCCCACTGATTTATTCCTGACTTCGTCTGGAAAGAGTCAGTTAAGTTACCACCGTTTTGGGCTCTGAGAAACCCTGGGGCTATGTCTACATTGTGTGTTTTTTGCAGAAGAGGAAATGCAAATGGAGCACTCATTTGCATATCTCATGCTCTCATTTGCATATCTTCTTCCAATCTTTTTTGCAGAAGAGGTTTTTGCGATAGAAAGCCCTGTGTAGACGGGGCCATTTGTCGGAAAAAACCCATTTTGTGCAAGAGCCCTTATTCCTCAAAAAATGAGGTTTACAGGCTCTTGCGCAAAAGGGTTTCTTTCCAACAAATGTCCCTGTTTACACAGGGCTTTTTATCCCAAAAACCTCTTCCACAAAAAGGATCGGCAGAAGATATGCAAATGAGAGCGAGAGATATGCAGATGAGCGCTCCATTTGCATTTCCTCTTCTGCAAAAAACACGCAGTGTAGACATAGCCTGGGTAACAAGAGCTCAGACCAAGCCTGTGAGGAGAAGGAGCCCTTAGCCCCATGGGAGCCCACTTTATGGCGGAAGAGCTCCTGCCCAAGAACAAAGCCCCTCAGCAATGGGGTGGCCTCTCTCACAACACGGATCTCGTCTTCATGTTCCTCATTGGAGTCCTGGAAGTCTCTGCTTTGTTCCGCCAGGACCACAGCCTTCCCTGCACCGGGTGCCTCCAGAGATCAGGAGTCACCAGCAGTGCAGGGAGTCCTCTGAAGCTTTGCTGTCATGGGTCTGATCACTCACCCACCAGCCAGGAGTGTGGCAGCGGGGTAGGAACTTGCCCACAGCCGTGGGTTCTTCCTCCTCCTTCCACCACTGGCCAGGGGGTTTCTGCTCTGCACTGCCGGGTCTGCAGCCTCCCCACCATTTGTGAATGGGGTCAACCATGCATGGAGCCCTGCTGTCAGGGTTGGGAGCCCCCCACAGGCCCATGGCAGCAGGACGGCAGCCTGGCCCCATAAGTGTTCACAACACTTATGGGGATATTTAGAAAGAAAATATTTCTAAAAATCAATATTAATTGTGGATGTTTCAAAAAAGATCAGATCCTGCCCAGCCCAGCCATACTACAGTCCAGGGTTTCTCAACCCCTAGGTGGGGACCTGACAGAATTTATCAAAGGCTTACACAGCAGCTCCTTTAAGTCCTGTCCCATGGGCTGGCTGGGCTAGTGTCCAGGCACTGCAGCATCTGGGGTCACAGCGCCACTCAGTTTGGCCTGGTTGTCATGAGGATGGGAGTCCCTCTTGGCCATTGTTTGTGTGAGTGGCACTGCAACCCTATGAGCCAGGTCACAACTTCACTCACACACATTTGATCCATTTGGGCAAACCCAGGCAACGCTGTAACCCCACAGGATGTGATGCCTGGAGCAGAGAGCCCAGCCCAACTCGCCCAACATCACAGGAGCCAACACTGTGGGGTGAGTGCATGGGAGGACCCAACCCCTAAGATGTGGAGGGCCTGACTGAAACCACTCCAGGACCTCCACCCTGAGGCATCCCAAGGAGCACCATGCGGATACACAACAGTGATTTCATGACAGTCCATAAAAATTTGCAAATGGGTCATGACTGAGGTTCATAACTATTTTAAGTTTTCACGTGAGAGGAAAGTATTTTGTGATAATTGGGCCTACAAATTTACCCTAGGTGTAAGCTGCAAATTGTGCATGAAAGTTCCTGAGACATCACAATAACCTGATGATGGGGAAAGGTATGAAATGGCATACCGGAGCGGTCGACAAAGGCTTCCCTTGTCGACCGCGGCGCGTCTAGACTGCCGTGCTGTGCCGGATCAGCTGATCGTCAGCACAGTGCAGCGGCCATTTTTGTTTTAATGAAGCGGGGATTATTTAAATCCCTGCTTCTTTGACTATGCCGAGTAAACTACTTTACGTGGCTCCGTCAACGGAGCCATGTAGTCTGGACATACCCTAAGTGTTCAATGGGGTTTGGTTGGAGGTGGGAGAAGAAACAGCTGCAAGTTTTTGACCCATCTCTAATTAAGAGAAAGAGAGGCATAGAAATTCCCATTCTGGAACTAGCTCTTGGTCCAACTTGCTCCATCTCCCTCAGTGACTAGTGCCAGAAATATTACATCATCCATTGCCCTACAGCATCCTGAGATACATTTGGGAGTTACCGAGAGCTCTAAGCATACACTGAAATAAATGGCAGTTAAAGACATTCAGGATCGTATTGAAAATCCTCTTATGTCCTACACAATGCATATTCTTTACTGTACATCAATTTTAAATCAAGAGAGAATAGACACATAAATAAGTGTTAAGCCCCTAAAGAGAACAAATAAGGGAAGACATTGTCATGGAGGCAATGAAAAGAGACTAAAACACACACAAACACTTCAGCAGAAAAGGACCTGGGGATTACAGTGGATGAGAAGCTGGATATGAGTAAACAGTGTGCCCTTGTAGCCAAGAAGGCTAATGGCATGTTAGGGTGCATTAGGAAGAGCATTGCCAGCAGATGTAGAGAAGTTATTATTCCTCTTTATTCGGCACTGGTCAGGCTACATCTGGAGTATTGTGTCCAGTTCTGCCCCCCAACCCCCACTATAGAAAGTCTGTGGACGCATTGGAGAGGGTCCAGTGGAGGGCAACCAAAATGATTAGGGGGCTGTAGCACATGACCTATGAGGAGAGGCTGAAGGATTTGGGCTTATTTAGAGTGAAGGGGGGATTTTATAGCAGCCTTCAACTTCCTAAAGGGAAGTTCCAAAGAGGAAGGAGAGAGGCTGTTCTCAGTAGTGACAGATGGCAGAACAAGGAGCAATGGTCTTAAGTTACAGAAGGGAAGGTCTAGGTTGGATATTAGGAAAAACTATTTCCCTAGGAGGGGGTTGAAGTACTGGAATGAGTTATCTAGGGAGGTGGAGGAATCTCCATCCCTAGAGTTCTTTAAGTCTCAGCTTGACAAAGCCCTGGCTGGAATGATTTAGTTAGGGTTGGTCCTGCTTTGGCCAGGGGGCTGGACTCAATGACCTCCTGAGGTCTCTTCCAGCCCTAGGAGTCTATGATTCTATGAATTTACGAAGAACCCGCTATGCCTCTTTGGTTAATAAGTCTGATTTTATTAATTCATGTTGGTAAATTCAGTTGTTACCTGGCAGATGTTGCACAGCTCGATACTTTGGAGGACTGCAGCTATATGAACAGACATCATAGCATGTTGGTATGAAGATCCGAGTCTAATTGCTTTGTACATCTGCTCCCTGACACATATATATATATGCATATAAACTGCATTAAATATGATCCCAGACAAAAATAAAATCAGAAAATGGAGTTTTTTCATGAGATGTGTTGGCTCTTCCTTCATCTGCTCAGGCTTCTGGTTAGAATCCTAACCATGACACTTATTAAGGAGTTAATGTAAAGAGCCACATAAAGGAAGCCATGGGCAATGAACAATGTCAGCAACCTTTATTGGTCCTATTCATACATTCATATATATACAGACATCACTCTCTCACTTCTCAATTTAGTATAAATGAAATTAAGTAAGCCCCCGTGTAGGACAAGAAAGAACTTACAGTTCATTCCTGCTGACTCTGCTGCTAGAACACTTGATATTACTTCCCTTCTCGGCAGCCCATTATAGCACATTATATTAAGTGGTAGCCACTATTTTCAGAGGCTATGGGTCAGTTCTCTGATTTGCTTTTTTCCCCCAGATGGCTACTGAAGGATTCTCCTTATATAGGACAACCTTGGTTGGTACGTAGCTGTCACAAAATCATAGAACCAAAGGAGTAAAAGGGACCTAGTCAAAACCCCTGATGAGATGTATGATTTGTTGTGGATAAAACATCCAAGACAGATGTTTATCCAGCCTCCTTTTGAAAACTTCCAATGAATATTTCATTATTGCCTTAGGCACTTTGTTTCACTGTCCTACTATTCTTACAATTAGGAAATTAATGCTTTTTTTTCCCCAGCACCATTGCTTTGTAGACTCATGTTGAGACTGTGAACTACCAGAACACTCAGACCCTTCTTAGTAGGGCTGCTGTCAAGACAGTTTTCCTCCATTGTTTTATTTGTGAATTTAGTTTTTATTTCCTTACTGTAGCACCTTACATTTAAATTTGCAGAATTTCATTTTGTCGACTATAGATCAGTTCTTCAATTTCTCAGGGGCCTCCAAAGTGTTCACCTCTCCACCCCTCCTGTTTTGGGTCATCTGCAAATTTGATCAGTATACACTCTATTGCTACATCCAGATCATTAGTAAAGATGTTAAATAACTGGATCCACAACAGATACCTTGCTAATCTAACCAGTTATCTTGTCAAAGAAATAAACCAGGCTGGTTTGGCAGGGTTCTTAGTCAATCCATGTTGGCTCCTGGTGGTCATCCCTTTATCCTCCAGGTATTTTCAAATTGAATATTTTACCCATTGCTCCTGTAGCTATCTGGGGCTATGTCTAGACTATAGAGTTTTATCGGAAAAAGGTACGCAAATTGCGCTCTGCAATTTGAGTACCTTTTTCCGATAGTTTTGTCGGAAAAGGCTTTTCCCAAATTTGGCCCATCTACACTGGGCCAAATTTCGGAAAAACCTCCTCTTTTGGAAGAGCCCTTCTTCCTTGTGGAAGGAGGAAGACAGAGCTTCTGAAAGAGCGTGTCTGCTCTTCTGCAAAAAAAAAAGTGGAAGAGTAGACGCGTTCCCTGGTTGCGGCAGTTTTTCCGGGATACCTCCAGTATCCCAGAAAAACCCCAAAGTCTAGACATAGCCTGGGTGTTAAGGTCAAGCTGACTGGTCTATAGTTCCTTGGCTTCTCCTTTCCCCCCCTTTTTTAAAGCTGGGCATGATGCTAGCCCATCTCCAGTTTTCTGGCACCTCACCCGTCGTCCAGGAGTTTGTAACTATTATTGGCATTGGCTCCACTATTTCTTTCAGCATCTTGGGGTGAATAACATTAGGCCTTGCTGACTTGAATTCCTTCAAAGTAGTCAGAAGATCTCTGACACATTATTTACTTATCCCGATCTGCATCCCTTCCCCTTTAATTTCTATAACTATTCTAGTTGTCCAGTCACATGTTTTTTTGGTGCGTGAAGACTGAAGCAAAGTGAAGTAGCTCTGTCTTTTGTTCATCTTTTGTTGCCAGCTGACCTTCTCCATTCAGCAGGAGATCCATACCATCCCTGATATTTTTATTTTTCTGTCTTGTACAACCCCTTCTTGATGTCTCTAACACTTCTTGTCAGCTGTAACTCATTCCTTTCCTTGGCTTTCCTGATTTTGTTCCTACATATTCATTCTGATGCCATATATACTTCCTCAGTGACACGTCCCTCCTTCTGTTTTCTGGATATATCCCTTTTATTGTTTAGATGAATAAAAAAGCTCCTTTAGCCTCCTGTGGCACTTCTTATTTCACCTCTGGATCAGAAGAATTTGAGCCTTGAGTATTACATAACAGCTCTTACGCTATGGCTGTCTCTGGCTGTAACTAATATCCTGAATATATTAGAGAAGTCTTCTAGCTGCTCTAATTTATGCTGGGTATAAGTCTGTTGACCCTGATGACCCAGGACTAGGAAAGAGAAATAGGGCATTTCTGTACCCACATATGCTACCCATAGCTCAGGACCAAGTCTCAAGTGTCCAGTATTTACTTTTCTGCTTTTTAGTCATCGATTTTTCATCTTCTTCCCACCTCATCTTTCCCCAATCCATCATGTACTCCAGCCAAGGGAAGTGTATCTCTTCTTTACGTAAAGATATTGTACATACTACACCAGCATCACCTGTCCCCTCCATCCTCAAATGACTAGCACTTGTACCAGCAGAGGCCTATTTTCTATTCACATGCAAAGAAATTATTACTGAGGAAAGCATCCCAAATATCCCAGGAACAGTGTGTTTTTGTTCTGGGAAACCAGACTTACATTGATGTGTAGGGGGAAAGGTTTGGTAATCAATAACACATGTACGTCATTTTGGAAAAGTCAAACAACAACATGGACGCCATCTTGGCTGCCCTTCTCCCTCCTCCCCTGAGGGCATTTTCCCGCTCTTTTTGGCATTTTAGTGGGAAAACTAACCAGACACGTGACCTAGGTTCTTCCCAGCAACAGCAACTTATTTAAGGGCTACCTCTTGAATTCCATGGGGCTGCCCTTTTTAGTGGGCAGAGTCCGGAGCTGCTTAGAGGGTTACGCCAGCACTATACAGATAGGTCTCGATTGTGGGAGGGTGAACTTACCTGCATGCAAGGGCTGTACTACCAGTGGCCAACCCTCATAAACAAGGATATACACACTCCCACGATAGTGCAGGGAGAAGACTGGGGTGACTACTGATGGAGCAGAGATGACTCAGCCTGATCACTCTCACCTGAGATACCATCTGGAGAGGGAATCCAGAGCTATCCCACCACCGTGAGGGTCCACAAGCTGCAGGATATGGCAGTGGTTTTATAATCCTCCATCTTCTTACCTGGGTCCCATCCTCCGGGAAGGGAACTCACTTGAGTCACAGTTGTGCACCACCCTTGTGTCACTTACCTTTTATTTGTGGGTGTCCTGGTTATAGTTACATTCTTTACCTTGTTTGAACTGTTAAATAAATGCCTTGTTTATTAGCACCCACATTTTAGTCAGTTTTATTTTTCCTAAGGGGCTGAGACAAACCCCGATGACAGAAGTGGGTAGGAAGATGTTCCTTTAGGCTGGTTCCCTTTTCAGCAAGGTATACCAGTCAACAGATGAAGAATCATAGACTCATAGAATCATAGAATACTAGAACTGGAAGGGACTTCAAGAGGTCATCAAGTCCACGGCAGGACCAGGCACCATCTAGATCATCCCTGACTGATGTTTATCTAGCCTGTTCTTAAATATCTCCAATAATGGATGTTCCACAACCTCCCTAAGCAATTTATTCCAGTGCTTAACCACCCTGACAGTTAGGAAGTTTTTTCCTAATGTTCAACCTAAACCTCCCGTACTGCAATTTAAGCCCATTGCTTCTTGTCCTATCTTCAGAGGCCAAGGAGAACAATTATTCTTATTAGTTCATTCCATTAAGATTCTTCCTCAAGTTTGGAATCATTTGCAAGTTCCTAAAGGCCTTAGCCTATGTCTTAGGTTTACCTCTGTCCAGCCTCATTTTGTTCATATCAAGCATGCAGAGCAACATGAATATCAGACTATATTGTGCTTTGCGTCTCACATAAGAGTTATTGTAATATACTAGGCATAGTGAAAATTTAATCCCCCCAAGTGCAAAAGAGATACAGTAAAACCTGTTTTAGCTGACCCAACCCAAGAGAATAACAATGCATTGATCACTGGGAGAGGTAATCTTTAAGGGTCGAACAAAATTTTAGGACTGATGAATGGGGATATGCTAAAGTTTGAGAAAGGCAGGCGACTGCCAGGTGGAATTAGGCCTTATTGCAGCTATTACTGTGCATAGAATTAAAAATAAACATACAAATCCAGCTCCAATAGGGATGTGACTTCCTGATGAGCACAAAGCAGATGCTTTATCCAGCAGGCTCCAATCTTTGATTAACAGTTCTGGGAATTTGCAGGTGTTCAATTAGTCACCAGAGGGAGCCCATATTATTCCATAAATGTGATAGAAACACACTGAAAAGTAGCAGGGGTGGGTGTGTGGGAGGGAAATAATCCACAGAGTGAGGGAGTTCAAGAGAAGTGCTGTGTGTTATACCAAGATCCATATTTCAACCATACTCCACAATAATCAGTCTTGCAGTACATTGCTTCATAATACAGGGAGATATCTCTATCTCTATCTCTATCTCTATCTATATCTATATCTATATCTAATCAGATAGATACATAGCAGGATAATAGGAAAAGTCTTTATTCACCTTCCTCATATATAATTTGCTTTATAATGCAGAGTTTGATTTTCCAGCACTGTGTGTGTGTGTGTGTGTTTGTGTGTACACAGAGTGAGTTGGAAAATCAAATTATATATAAGGAAGATTTACAAGGACTTTCCCTATTCTCTGGCTAGAAATGGTTCCTTTATTTGCTTAAGTAGGGATGCTTGCAAGGAAATCAATTTGCTAATATATGGAAATAAAATTCAGATGCTTGCTACAGCAGGATCTTAATTATTAAGAAAAACAAGGGTGACAACAAATATGTTTGGTTATCCAGGAGTCAAACAGGGAGTCATGTAGGACCAGTTTTTCAACGCCAATTATTCAAGCTGCCCAGTGACACAATCCCATGCTTTGGGGGTCGCTAAAGCTCTGAGTGAGATGCTGGGTGTGGATGACTGGGGGAGGATCACTTTATACAAGTTGAACTTCTCTAGTCTGACACCCTCGGACCCTGACTGGTTCCAAACCAGAGAATTTTCTGGACCATGGGAGGTCAATATTGTCTAGAGCATTATCAATACTTCCACTGCTTACTAAGCTGTAAGACAGCATTTCTTAAAGAGAACAGAATTCAAAATGGCCCCCCTTAAAGGGACAAGCCTTTTTTTTTTTTTTTTGCTCAACAACTTTTCCCTGGGGGCTCAACAAAAAAAAAAATCCTTGGTGTTCCCCACAAAAAAAAAATATTTTTTGGTGTTCCTCGGTCTTAAAAAGTTTAAGAAACACTGCTGTAAGAGGACATTTAGGGGTAAATTACATCTAAATAACAGCATAGATAACTGAGAGCTAGGATTAGTGGCTATAAACGATCTTTATGGGAATGCGGGAAACTTGGCCACACCCATGAAAAGTGGACATCAGATTAACTAAAATCATTCCAGACAACGGATGTTTCTGGACCAGAGGGTTCTGAACTAGAGAGGTTCAACCTGTATTGGTCCTGTTCTGTTCTTTCCCTCTGAAGCATCTGGAATTGGCCACTGTCGAAAGACAAGATGCTGGGTTGGATGGACCATTGGTCTGATTCAGTATGGATGTTCTTATGTTCTTATTAGAATAGAATAAGAATAGGGAGACTGGCTGGCAATGTTACGAAAAGAAGATTAGTGAGGAATTTTACAATGGGGATTTTACTAGACTTTTTCCGATGGCAATACCCCTGTTTGTTTGTCAAGTCTAGCCCTGCATAACTAGCCAGTAGTTTTTTTTTCCCCTCCTAAACTAACTGGTCACTCTTGCAAGTCATAATTTCCAATTTGTTGCTTCACCTTATGAACAGTACACATTTGTTTAATAAATCCCAGATAATTTCAGTGTGTAGTGTATCTCTAACCTCTTCACTGCTATTGCACTTCATCCTCATGTATTTAATAAGAAAATGGCACTAAATGAATTTTATTTTCTTTAGCAATTATTTTAGTGTTCTCCATAGAGGCCTGAACTTTAATGCCAATATAAGGAGGGGAAGGGGAAGTTTGGAAAGCTAATTTAGTACATCTTTTAAAACACTCTCTTATAGGACTACAATGGTAAAATCATCTATGCTCTGAGATTCATCAAATTGCACATTTTTTATTAAGACTATCTGCTTCTGATTGTACAGTAGGAATTTAAGTCAGCCTTTGAGGTAGTTTTCTCATTGTTATGGCTTTAAGAATCTTATTATTTTCATATATTAATTCTCTTGCAGACATTTACAAATGATCACAGTATTTCAGAAGCCTTTTTTATGTGAAGAGTGAATCATAGGTAGCAGCCCTGTCTTCCTGCCTAATAGAAACTAACACCCTATCTGCGCCTTCTCCCTTTAATTGCAAGGCAATTAAATTCCCTACCATTTGCAATATCTGTGTCCAGAATGAGTAATATCATTGCATCACCTTTTTTTTCCCCATTCCTTGGTCATGTGCTTAGCAAGATATAGCTTAATATTTTTGTGTTCCTGTGGAGCTCTCTTCTTGAACAGTTATTTTTCTAAGCCTTCCACCTTAATCTATAGAAATGTGTTTGGTTTCTTCTGTCACACCCAATACTGAAAAAAAACCTGCTCTCACCCCAAAGTGGTATAATTTTCATATGCTACATATGAAAGATATAGTATGTATGCTGCGGATAAGCATAGATTTTCAGAAAATTATTTCCGTCTCCCAGAAGGATTGTATATAATATCCAGCACTTAATTTCAGATTTAATCTCAAGCATTTTAAGAAACACTATTACATACTAAAGGTGAACAAACTGAAATGGGCTTGGGAATGATATTTAAACCCTGTTATAGAGATGTTGCTAACAAGACTATAAGATGATTTTATCAGCCCCCAAAATTGGTACTTATATTGCAGTGACGGTTATCTGTATTAAAGTGAACTTCCCACACATGTTGTCAGCCTGGATGGGTTCTGATTCCATTTAACTAAGAGATAGCAGGTGAATTTGCACATGTGCTTATGGGTTTTGTGGTCTTACTTTAGTTTCTAGTGGACAAGTGACATGTTGGGGACACCACGACCCTGTTAACGTTGCTAAAACAAGGAACAGTCCAAGAGCTTGAAGCAACCTCGGACACCTAGAAGTTGTCACTAGAAGTCAGGGCTGAAGTATACATGTAGCACTGATAGACCCTGGTCATCTGTAATGGAATCAAACCTGGGCCCTTGGAGCTTAGAACATGAGCCTCTACTGCTTGAGCTAAAAGCCAGCCCCAAATCCCTTTCCTTTAGGGTCCTTCATGGAGGCTGAGCAGTTTTCAGGGCACATTATGTCCTTCATCCAATTCCCTTTGCCGAGGATTCTATGCTGAACTATACCTGTTCCTTCTTGGAGTTATTGTGGATAGTTCTCTGAAAACATCCACTCAGTGTGCAGTGGCAGTGGAAAAAGCAAATAGAATATTAGGTGACATTAAAAAAGGGATAGAGAATAAGACAGAAAATATCTTATTGCTTCTATATAAAACCATGGTATGCCCACATCTTGAATACTGTGTACAGATGTGGTCGCCTCATCTCAAAAAAGATATATTGGTATTGGAAAAGGTTCAGAAAAGGGCAACAAAAATGATTAGGGGTTTGGAACGGATCCCATATGAAGAGAGATTAAAAAGACTTGGACTTAGAAAAGAGGAGTCTAAGGGGGGATATGATAGAGGTATATAAAATCATGACTGATGTGGAAAAAGTGAATAAGGAAACGTTATTTACTTATTCCCACAATATAAAAACTAGGAGTCACCAAATGAAATTAATAGGCAGCAGGTTTAAAACAAACAGAAGGAAGTTTTTCTTCACTCAACGCACAGTCAACCTCTGGACCGAGGATGTGGTGAAGGCTAGAACTTTAACAGGGTTCAAAAAAGAGCTAGATAGATTCATGGAGGTTAGGTCCATCAATGGCTATTAGCCAGGATGGGTAGGAATGGTGTCCCTAGCCTCTGTTTCTCTGGAAGTGGGTGACAGGCGAGGGATCACGTGAGGATTACCTGTTGTGATCCCTCCCTCAGGGGCATCTGGTATTGGCCACTGTCGGCAGGCAGGATACTGGGCTGGATGGACCTTTGGTCTGACCCAGTATGGCCGTTCTAATGTTCTTATGTTCTTTCAAGTCTCTTTGTGCACCAGACCTACTTTTCAAAACCTGCTACTCTCTTTCCACCAGGCCTTACTTTCCAGCCCTCACCACTACCTCTTTCCAGATACGACAAGCCATAAAATACATGTTCTTAAAGGACCAAGACCCATTAATAGAAATGCTGTATCATTGCCTCCCTTAAAGGCTTATTCTATTGTTTGCTGTCATTATGTACACCTAAGATATTAACATTATTTTAAAAGTGAAAATAAATGAGCATCATGTTGGTTAATTAAATGCAATGTTTTCATATTCTGTGTCACGATATGCTAGTTAAATATATACAATTTTAAAATACAGGACTTTTTCAGAAAGATATTACAGAGTTGCCCTTTCTGGTTCATTTTAGGGTTACATTCAATTGCTATGTTTATCTCTTAATGTAGACTCATACAGGCCAGCCTCCATAGCCCCAAACCCGTTCAATTGCTGCTGTAGCCCAAAGCTGAGGGCTGCCTGGGGAGGCCTGTTTCCACTCGAACCCCTGCCCCTTCCGGGAACACTGAACTTCCCCCCTCCCCAACACTACCACCACTTTCTGTCTAAATACACAGAAGGGGAAACAGCGGCATAGAGATGTGACATAATGAGCTGGGATAGAATGCTGGTATTCTCACTTCTAGTCTATTGCCCTAGCCTCTGCACTATGCTGAACCTCCAGTTAAGAATCTGGCCATTTTTTTTTATCCTAAGCTCTAGGTGCATGCATTAAAGATGCAAAAAGAAACACAGCCATCTCCCTGAAAACGGGGAGGCAATCTATTCAGCTGCATACTCCACCCCTGACAGCAGTCACCAACCTGTAAATTTTGCCACAAATTCCCACAAATGCCAGGGGAAAAATGATATGTGACAGGAATTGTTGAATATATTATTTACCTTCCATATGTTCCAATTAAGGCCATTTGTATGTTAAAATAACAAGCCTAGCGTGCACTATCAGGGATTATGTTTTATAATTCTTCATTAGTATGTTTGCTTAATCAGCAGCATTTTACTGTATTTCCTCAGTAGCTAACATTTGCCAGGACAATATTAAATTAAGGGTATTGGCTGCCCTAAAAATGTTTAGTTTCCTGGCGTTTGTGTCTCCTAGTCAAATGTTTAAAAGTTATTTTAATGCGGTTTTTCAGGGTGATATTTTTTGTCTTTTAAATCCATGTTGGTCATTTCCTCTATAGTCAGCACATCTCCAGCTCAGCACAATATATATTCCAAAAAGAGCCCTCGTGGCCAAATGCTGCAACATTTTCAAGGGTTCCACAAGACGATAAATTCATTATAATGGAATATATGAACTCCTGCCCCTCCTGGCCATATATTTTACAAGGAAATGGGAGATGTGCTGATTATCACATAATACAAATGCATGAGTTTCAACATAGCCACCAAGAGGAAAGAATGAGTTTTGGTGTTATCACTTGCTATTACGAGAGTAAAAGAACTCACACATGTATAATTAACAGCTACAAATGTCACACTTTTTTTTTTTTTTGCAGGCAGGCAGGATGGCTAAAAAAAGAGTCAATACTTTGTGACTTTGTCTTTTAGCCAAGTTGAAAGAGTGAGAGGAAAAAGAAACAAAGTGCCAGCCCACCATGGATGAAAGTACTTCTGGAGTCAAATTCCGACTGTGGTCTGTGATGGATTCTCACAGGATAAGCCTACATAGAAAGATAGGGAAGGATCATACCCGTGGTCCATTTAATCTAATATCCTGTCTCCAACAGCAGCCAGCACCAGCTGCTTCAGAGGAGGGCCAAAGAAATCCTACAGAAAAGTTTCAGAGCAGTCATCCTGTTAGTCTGTTTCAGCAGCAACAACAAGGAGACTTGTGACACTTTGAAGACTAACACATTTCTTTGGGCATCAGTTTTCAAGGGCTGGAACTTGCTTGGTCAGATGCACAAAATGGAAAATACAGGTTGGCAGGGATATAAACACAAATGCAAAGATGGAAGTGTTAGGACCAGTGCTAACATGGTGAATTTCATCAGGATGGATGTGGCCCACTTCCAACAGTTGATGAGAAGTTGAGAATACCAACAGGAGGAAAATTACTTTGTCCTGAGCTAGTCACTCCCAGTCTCTGTTCAGATCCAGTCTGATAGTGTCAAGTTTACCTATGAATTCCAGCTCTGCAGCTTCACCCTGCAGTCTCGTCACTGAAGTGTTTTTGCTCAAATACAGCAACTTTCAAGTCTTGAAACTTTCAGACATTAAAGTTGCCATGCTTGAGAAAAAAACAAACCTGAATAGAGTCTGAAAATAGTCTGAATAGAGTCTGGGAGTAGCTAGCTCACTACAAAAAGTAACATTTCTCCTTTTGGTATTTTCCCCTTCTTATCAACTGTGGGAGAAGGCCACATCCACCCTGATTGAGTTGGCCTTGTTAGCACTGATCCTCCTCGTGGTACTGTGTAACACTCCCATCTTTGCATGCACACCTGACCTTAGCAAGGCGGTTGTCTGGGACCCAACGCCTTCGGGGTCCTGTGCTGCCCAGTGCCCGCCCGGCTGCTTGCTCACTACCCTGGCTGGGAGGCGCCTGGCCATGCAGTGCAGCCAACCACAACATGCTGTCTTGGGCCCTGCAAACTCTTTGGCTGGGCCTGTTTGCATGTGTATATATCCCTGCCACTGTGATATCTACTTCATGCATCTTAAGTGGGTTCCAGACCATGAAAACTGATGCTCAAAGAAATGTGTTAGTCTTAAAGATACCACAGGACTCATCATTGTCCCTGCAGAAAAGATTTATTGGAGAGTCAGGAAAAGCTCATTGCTAAACCCCATTGGTATGAAATTGGCTCATGCTCTGAAGTTTTGCCAGAACATTTCCCACTAGCCCTTTGGCCCTTCCTTCAGCGTCTTGTAATTCTGTCCTTCACAACTCTCTTTGGCTCTCTGAAGTTTCTAACTTGCTACAGGCCTGATTTTCAGAGATGTTGAGCATCCACGGCTCTCAGTGACTTAACCTGGAGTCGGGGCACTGAGCACCTCTGAAAATCTGTCTGCAGTCTCCTGTGTCACTTGGGGATACAACCTGCCACTCCCCAGAGCATTGTGCGTTTCCCACTTTGCTTAGCTACTCTTTTGCAATTGTCATGCCTTCCGTTTGTGCTCATTAGTATCCTCAAATGCATCACCCCCATCGATGTACTGGTGCTACTACCCTTTACAAAACCGTGACACGGTACTTCTAGCAATTCATTTTCAAAGCCTTCCTTTGTTTTCCCTTCTCAAGTTTCCCACAAGTTCCCTTTTATTGCTCAGACCTCTAATATATTTAAAGAACCTTGTGTTGTTTATCTTAATATTCCTCGATCGCAGTGCTTCATTATTTCCATTTGCACTCTCAATGGCCTCTTTACAGTCCCTCTGCTTCTTCTCATAAAACTCGAACAATGCCGCAGATTGTTTCCTCCCTGCCATTTTTCAGAGCTCCAGCTTTGCCTGCGCTTAACTTAAAGGAGTTTGATGCTTAGTTTCTCATAATGGCATGCACTCCCTCTGAAATAGCTCTCCCACCCCTTTAACCTTTCCTTCACTTTCTTCTGCACTATTACTTTGTAATACGTATTGCCAGCCTTTATCACTTAATGCGCTACTAATGGTATTTATATTTGGCTTTTTGAAAAAGCTTAATTTACGCATGTTCTCAGCCAAAATCCCTCCAACAACTGACATTTGAAAGAGTAGCCTTAAGTCACCTCCCTTATCATATCCCTGCTCAAATATTATTCAACTCTAAGTACTGGCTACACATAGTAATAGAAAAATTGGCTCTTCACAATTGTGTTAAGCTCTCCCCACCTTTATCTCTTCATGCTTGAATACAGTATTACATCTGATCTGCAGTAAATTAAAATGCCCGGTTATTACTATGAGCCTGGATCTCGGCGAGCACGAGCACAGTCACATTGGTTTGGAGTTGATAAAATATTTATTTCTGGGAAAACTCTTGATACCTGGCTTTTCAATATGTCACTCTCCAGACACTTTCCTTCTGATTCTAACTCACCTATCAAAACTGCCACAACCACACTTCAATTGCTGTTACTCTCTCTCCTTCGTCTGTTTCTCAAAGGAGCAAGTGGGAAAGAGGAAGTTGTTTGATGTTACATCATGTAAAAGGCTTTTTAATCCGGTGGAAATGACTATGATGATCAGAGTTCTCAGGTCCAATGTTCCCTCTAATTTTTTTCCATCCGTGTGCAGAATACATTTTGTTATGTGCATGGAGCCATGTCTAGATGAGCACCACCAGCAGAAACACATGCTGTTGGCAGTCGAGGCTGTGGGTGCTATGCTAATCAGCTGAGCAGCATTTGGATTTTTACTTGGTGGCTGCCCAAGCACTCAGCTTACAGGGAACACCGGCTGGTGTCAGTAGGTTCAGTTCCATAGGAAAACGTGTTTTTCTATGGATTTACACCAGCTGAGAACCTGGATTAAAAAATGTTCCCTGTGCATACAAAAGAGCAGACTAGTCAAGTCAAGCTTCTCTGTGGAGACCTTAGTAACCCTGCCCCCCCGTCAACTGTGAGGTTTACAGTACCAATAAAGAGGGAAGTACATTTGAAATGAAAAGTCGATACTTATAAAGTGTAAGCAGGCACCAGCTTCTATTTGTACCTTTTGCAGACCCTCCCCCCTACAACTGGTAAAGTACCCAGGCCAGATCCTTCCCTGGTGTCAATCAACATAGCTCCACTGACTTGAGTTTCAGACCAACCTCCTTTTGCAGTGGACAGTGGGTCTCTGCGTGCTGCACATCCCCACAAGCACTGCCCCTGCAGCTCTAATTGGCTGGAAACTGGCCAATGGGAGCTGCAAGGATTATGCTAGGAGTGAGGAGCGCATGAAAAGGCCTGTCATGCTTTGAGTGGCCCATAGGGCCCTGGCAGACACAAAGCCTGACTGGAGTCCTGCTGGGCCTCAGAGGGCCATATACAACGTTTGGTGAGCCAGAATTTGCCCACTCCTGCCTTAGGGTAGATAGGAGCCAGGCCTGAAGGCTGGAATGCACTAAATGTAGCAAATGCGGCTGGATGTATTTATGGCTTTTTACAGAACTATTTTCTTAGCTCAGTGCCTTGTGTACATGGAGTGACAAGAAAGGGTATGGTCCTGGAGTCAAGGTTCAGTAGTACAGAGAATGGAGGTAAAGAGGCCACAGAGAAACAGGGGGCCAGATTTTCTTGCTGGAATCAGTTCCTGTGAGTTGCTCAGGCAGTACAAAGCAGATGGAATCCAGAAAGTTCGCAGCAGGCCCTCCAAGGGAGGAATTGGCTAGGACATTGGGTTTGGGACTTGGGAAGAAGGCTCAAGGCAGGAAAGCAGCAAGAGGGCTCTGCTGTCTGGCCTTCCCAAGCCACAGATCCAAGGCTAGAGAGGGCTGAAGGCAAGAGGAGCAGTAGCAGAGGGAGTTGTCTGATAGCTCCAAACTGGAGAGCGAGAGCAGAAGGCAGAGAAGCAGAGGAAGAGCCTACATCTTTAGTGCCAAAGTGCTGGATCCAGAGGAACTGCGATAGGGTCAGGAGTAGTAAGAGATCCTCCCTGGGCGAGGGTGCTCCTGGAAAAAGGGCTGTGGGGGGCCATAACTCCAGTTGGCAGGGCTAAGATGGCTGGCCTGGTACAAAGCAGGAGAGGGCTGTACTGGACAGACAAAGCATGTGAGGAGTGCCAGGATATGAAGTGACAGGCTGGAGAGCCATGGCATAGTGAGGGATGTTCGGGAAGTAGGTTGCATATGCTTTCTTGGAGTATGCTGCGCTGGGGGGGCAGGGCAGGGACGGTAAGGTTCTCGATTAGAATTGTGGGACTGTGTTGTGATTAATATGCATGGAACATCTAGAATAAATGACCCCACCCTGGCTGTTTGCCCTCGAAAAGACTGAGGACTACTTCTGGGGACGCTGAAAGGGGAAAATGAGGGGAGGCATATCAGCCTGAAGCAGGAGGCTGAGTTACTCCTTTCAAAAAGTCTGGAGTATTTTTAGGTGCAACGGTGCTTCAGAATCTGAGCGTCTATTTTATTATTATTATTATTATTATTTCTATTCAGGCTGTTTCTGCTGTATCTTGCTTAATAAACAGAATTATGATTACATAAGTGCAAAGCCTTATTACTGCTCCTGCAGCAGCCTCTACACAGTCCATCTGTTTCATTAAGATTCAGGCCTAGGTGGCTGCAGAGTGTTTGAAAGTACATTTCCAATAAAACTGCATTGATTTTGTTGAACTTGTTGAAGGTGAAAACATTGGGCATAATTGATCTGGATTTCTGAAAAGCATTTGATACTTTACAGCACAGCAGACTAATTTATAAAGCCAGACTGCAGCATATAGGTAGAACTATTGTAATAGGAGTAAGCAATGTCCTGGAAAGCAGACACAAATCTCTGTGAAAAGAAAGTATTCAGAACAGAGGCTGATTACATACAGAGTGCTGAAAAATACTGTACTAAAGAGATGTGGGTTTTGTCCGGTTTTCAGCTTGATTTTGCTGAATATGATCATTCTATTTGTGTGTGTAGCACAAGGTCCAGTGTATTTCAGGAGCAGTCCAGGGAACTACAAGTTGTAGACTACAAACCGTGGCATGTTGGGAGAACTTCCTGGTTCCTGCCAGGACGTTCCCTGTGCTCTCCCAGGAGGGTGTCAGCACTGACTGAGCTTGGAGCATGTAGGCTGCAAGCACAGAGAAGGCTGCTGAACTGGAATCCTGTTCTATGTTCCTTACAAAATAAATCCTCTGCCTGGTGGTTTGTCTGAGCAGGGCTACGTCTAGACTGCAAGCCTCTTTCGAAAGAGCGTCTAGACTACAACCAGCACTTTCGAAAAAGCAAGCCGGATGCTCTCTTTCGAAAAAGCACAGTTTGCATTATATAGCGCCTTTTTTCGAAAGAGCACTTTCGAAAAAAGGTGTTCTTCCTCATAAAACGAGGTTTACTGCGGTCGAAAAAACTGCCACATTCTTTCGATTTACTTTCGAAAGAACGCGGCAGCAGTCTAGATGCAGGGGAAGTTTTTTCGGAAAAAGGCCACCTTTTTCAAAAAAACCCTGTAGTCTAGACACACCCTGGGTCTGGTCTGAGGTGCACGCACACTAACACAGAGCACACAAAGGAGCCCCATGCCTAGTCTCCCATAGTTGTATAAAAAGTCACAAGGCTTCCCCTATCTTGAATAACCTCACACTGGGCTAGCGATCAGGAGGGGTTACACATGCAGGTATCATTTTCATAGCTCAAGTTATCAATACCGACTATAACCTGCATTTCAAATGTGTTTCTCCTGGGTAACACCCACAAGGCAGTTTACATCCAGTCTAGCCAGCACGTTGTGAATGAACCATTCAAGTTGATGGCCCATGAATAGACACAGTAGACCATGGAAGAAGCTTATTCCACAGCAGATGTAATAGTCCCTACTGAGATTCACTGAAGCCTGAAAGAGCTCTGAGCAAGTCATGTGACACTGAACTCCATCTTCTCCCTGTCTTTTTCCACTAACCGTGCTGGGGGCTGTATTTGAGACCCCTCGAAGCATCTCTGCTTTGTCTCTTTCCTGATCCAATCTCTGGATTATGGGCTTCTACATTTGGCAGTATTCTAACAAAGGAACTGAGGTCCTTCCAATCATTTAGAAGCAACCTGAGATATTATAAGCCAGCTGTTTATTCCATCGTTGCTTCAAGGATGCTAGAAGAACTTTGCAATTACCGTATGTATTTGATCCCTTTAATCAGTTTTAACTTTTTCTTCTTTCTTTTTTCTTATAAATCCACTTTTAAATATTAGATACTAACTGATTGGCAACAGCAGAATTATTATGTAAGATCTGAGTTATATATTGACCTGGGGATGTGGCTGGTCTTTTGGGATCAGAAGAACCCTTTGTTGGCAGAAATTGGTTTTAAATAACTATTTGTCATTAAATCTAGTGTCTGGGTGTTGAAACGAAGTCTGGGATGCTTAAGTAGACGGCATTTCTGACTTCTTGCTAGCCAATGTGATGAGACAGAAGTTTAATTTTGTTGCTGGTTGCTATATCTTATAGAAAAATAACTACAAGTTTTGGGATATGTCTGTCCTATTGCTCAGCTGTTTATCCTGCATGTGGTATTGTCACTTGTGACCAGTGTTCCCTGTAAGTTTTGTGCTTAGGTGGGCACTCAGAAGAGATTCAAATGCTGATTAGCAGAGTGCCCACTGCTAGTTTTTTTGTTTCTTCTGGTGGTGCACATTCACATATGCCTCAGTGCACATATAAATTATTCCACACGTGGATGGATAAAATCCATACATGGATGGAAAAGCTTGGAGGGAACATTGTTTGTGCCCCACTGAGGCATGGTGACTCAGGGTCAAAGTTTCACCTGTCAGTCTCTGCTGATCCTCAGAGGATGTAGACTTTGAGAGTTAGATGTAACTTTTCAAGAGTTGCACAGAACGCTTGCTGGTATTTTTTTTCCTGGGAGCCCATGAAGGAAATGTTGCTTAGTACCGTACTGGTGAGTGTCTTCTCCATAAACCCCTGTAGCACATCTGATGTTGTCATCAGAACAGAATTTGTTGAGACTACCATGGAGTAATGTGGTTGATATCAGACACAAAGGGTGTGTCTAGACTACAGGGTTTTGTCGACAAAAGTGGACTTTTGTCAACAAAACTATACCTGCATTTACACTACCGCCGAGTTCTCTCAACAGTAAGTCGACAGAACACGGCAGTTTTGTCGACGGCAGTAAACCTCATTCTACGAGGAATAATGCCTTTTGTCGACAGAGTTCTGTTGACAAAAGGCGCTATTGCATCCACACTGTGCTTTTTCAAAAGAGAGCGTCTAGACTCTCTGTCGAAAAAGCAGCTTGCTTTGTCAACAGAATTGGCTGTAATCTAGATGCTCTTTGTCGACAGAGGCTTTGTCAACAGTATCTGCCAACAAAGCCTCTGTCAACAAAAGCCTGTAGTCTAGACGTACCCAGTTGGGGCTAACTGGTGAAGAGTCAGAAGCCAGCTGCTTCCCTTACCTAAAGGGAAGGATCACTAGTCGGCCAGCCAAGGTAGCCATTAGGAAACAAGAACCTTCTTCTAGGCCACACTAAGAAGCATAGGAGCATCCAACCCTGAGACAGAACCCAGTGACCAAAGCACAGAGACTGGTGGGGTTCTGACCATGCCAAATAAAATGTCTGACTTTCCCAGAAGAACGTGGGACCTCAAGAGGCCCCCACCCAGGGTCCACAGGGTGCTCTGTTAGATACAAGCCACCGCTGCAACTTGGGCATGCCCCAAACTGAAGGCTCAGAGGTAAGAGACCTGCCAGGATGTCCCCTACTCAGGGTCTGATAAAAAAAAGGACCATAGAAGCAAGTGGAATGGGAGGGCCTGGGTCTTCCTACTCCCCTCATCCCTGCCTTACAGACTGTGACACCATAAACATGCCAACAAGTAGGCCGCATGGTCCTCCAAGCCCCTCTGTTACCCAGTTCCTCAGTTTTCACTGCAGCATGCTTCTCAGCTTCCTGGAACCAGTGGTAAGCAGAAGTGCTGAAATTACAACTCATGTCAGGAGTATTTCCAATCCAGTTCAATGCAGGAAGTACTGGTTATCTTGCATGTCAACCTGCTAGCATGAGATTTCTCGCTCAATTTATTATCTCAAGGGATGTGGATAATATTTGGGTATGATACAATTTTGTTCCACTGGTATAAATTGGTCTAGGCCCTTTGAAGTTTAACGATGCTGATTGGCACCAACTAACTGTGGGTCTTAAGTAAAATCCCAAGAAGTGAACACTTGAAAATGTAGGGCAGCTGAGATTCCAAACCCAGTCCTGGAGGCCAATTTGGCTGCTCTAATATAAATTAAAGATGTTATTCACGCTACAACTTCTGAGGTTTGCTCCTTGCCAAAGGCTGCATTCTATCTTTGGCCTTAAGCAAGGCCATATTTGAAGTACTTTGTGCATGCAGCATTTATACCAGAAGATTTCAGAAGAGGGTGACAGGTTTTTTTTAGTTTTTTGGGGGGCTGTGAAGTAAAAATAAAAATAAAAAACCCCCACAGTTCTCCAAATCTATACCACTGAGGAAAAGCAGGGTGACAAAGGAGGGGGAGGATGAATTCCAACAGAGATATAAGATGCGTAGAAAAGAAAGGAATGGATTGAATCACTTGTCTGAGATGGTAACTAATTTGCAAATAAGGCATGGACAGAAGTTGAGCCAGGGACTTGAATATAAATAGTTTGAGCAGAACAGTGGAAAGCTAGAATGAGAGCAAATTGACAGGGTCAGTAATACAAGCAACTGCAAATTAACACTAGAACAGGATGGATGGTTAGAGAAGGAAGAGTTACAGGGGTGTAACAGATCTATGGAGGCATAATAAGAAATGCAGTACTAGCACCCTAGGAAATGCAATGCTTTCTTCAAGCACTTTATTTAAGCCAGAAATTAATTTTAAATAAGATTTGCTTTTACCCACTAGGGATTTCACAGATCCTTTCAGTGTAGGCGCTGCAAGGGATTGTACTTGTCAGCTGTTTCCTCTCTAGGCTGATTTTCATCTCAAGAGCACACAGCTTGATGGACAAGATTTTATCTTCACGTAGCTTCCACATTTTCCAGTTACTAAGACATGGGGCAGCTGAGACATAGCAAGGGATTATGGATCCCAAAGCTCCCATTCTGCAAACCTCCAGGATTTGCAATGGTGCAATAGAGAGCAATTGGAGATGGGCTTTTGAAACTTTCTCCATGGTCTGGAGATAATCAGCAGGGAGGAATGATGGGGCTTGTGAGAGGTCAGGGTTTGTTATGGTGGTCTATGGCAATGGAATTTTTCATTTCCAAGGACAATGAAGGTGGCACCTACAGGCTGAATCATCATAATAGTCCATGTGATGACGGGAAAGTCATCACATGCCATCAGAGAACCTTGACAAGGTTCAACAAGGACATGTGCAGACCTGGGCCTTATAGTGGATGAGAAGCTGGATATGAGTCAACAGTGTGTCCTTGTAGCCAAGAAGGCTAACAACATATTGGGATGCATTAGGAGGAGCACTGCGAGCAGATGGAGGGAAGTGATTATTCCCCTTTATTCAGCACTAGTGAGGCCACATCTGAAGTATTGCATGCAGTTCTGGGGCCCTGTCACGGGGCTGGCCAGCCCCGCACTGAACCTGGGGCCTAGAGCCCGCCTATTAGGCAGAAAACGCCCCTCTCCCGCAGCCCTGCTGGTCATGCTCACAGTGCAGCCCAGGTATAAAAGGCTGCTGGGATGCACAGTTGGGGCTGGCCGCTGGAGAGGAAGGAGCTCCTCTCCAGACACCGGAGCCACAGCCGGTGCAGTTGGAACCAGAGGCGCTGGACCAGTTAACCCTGCCGCTGTTGGCTCCAGGCCGAGCCAGACCGCAACGCCGGCTGCGTTGGGCAGCCCCCCAGAAGCCGTCGCTGCCACAGCCACTGCTGTTGCCCAAGCCATGCCTGCCAATGTTGCTGCTGTCGCTGGACCCACATCTACAGGTGGGACTGCTGTTGGCCAGGGCGAGGGGGTAGGAAGCAACCCAGGGTGGGGACCAGGAAAGGACCTAGCGGGCTCAGCGAGTTTTGGGGAGAACTCCCCGCTGAGCCAGTGGTGGGAACCACCCGCCACTGATAGGGCCCTGGGTTGGGGCCCGGTGGAGAGGGAGGGCCCGGGGCCCCCTACCCCTTCCTCCTGGATCTCAGACGATGAGGGGATCCCACAAAAGGACTAGGCCACTGGGCCTGCATCTAAAGGACTAGGCCGCTGGGCCTGCATCCAAGGGACTAGGCCTCTGGGCCTGTATTTAAAGGACTAGGCCTCTGGGCCTGCAGTTAAAGGGACCAGGCCGCGGCGGTTGAAGGGGGCGGGGCTGGTGAGCCCGCCACAGGCCCCATTACGGAAAGGATGTAGATGCATTGGAGAGAGTCCAGCAGAGGGCAACAAAAATGATCAGGGGGCTGGAGCACATGACTTACAAGGAGAGGCTGGGGGATTTGGGCTTATTTAGTCTGCAGAAGAGAAGAGTGAGGGGCTGGGGGATTTGATAGCAGCCTTGAACCTCCTGAAGGGAAGTTCCAGAGAGGATGGAGAGAGGCTGTTCTCAGTAGTGGCAGATGGCAGAACAAGGAGCAATGGTCTCAAGTTACAGTGGGGGAGGTCTAGGTTGGATATTAGGAAAAACTCTTTCACTAGGAGGATGGTGAAGCACTGGAATGGGTTACCTAGGGATATGGTGGAATCTCCATCCCTAGAGGTTTTGTCCTGGCTTGACAAAGCCCTGGCTGGGATGCTTTAGTTGGGCTTGGTCCTGCTTTTAACAGGGGGTTGGACTCAATGACCTCCTGAGGTCTCTTCCAAGCCTATGATTCTATGATTTTAAGCACTTGGCCACTTTTACTGCAATAGATCAAGAATGAGCTTATTAGACAAATTACACAGAGGCACAAGAAGTCATTCCCAGCTCTAGGCAAGTGTTTCCTGTGTCACAATCATCTCTACCTATTGCATGATGTTGGAAATTATAATGCTGTAGTCCTTGGAGACACGGACTGATAATCTTCGACAATAGCCTTTCCTTTGCAGCAAAAATATCCCATGAAGGAAGCCCACCAGAGAGGTATTCTTTACCGTCCTCAAAGTATTGGTTTCTGAAGAAATCAACACATCTTGTTCCTTGGTAGATTTACTAGCCAGGAAAGTACTTAAAGCTTAATGATGCCTTGTGTACTGCATTATTTAGCTAGGAGAAAATCACCCCTAGAGATGGGTACAATGCCAAATTTAAAAAAGAGAGAGATAGAGAGAAAAAAACGGAATTTATACTCAAGGGAGCCCAAGAAGCTGCAGCATCGAGTGTTTGCAAAATAGTGTTCAGGGGAAGGAGACAAGACAGCTGAGTGAATTGATTTTTCTCCTAGATATAACATCCACTCTCTGTTACTTCTGATGGTAGGTTCCAATTCTCATCAGCAGTCCAGGGAAGTTTAAACATTTGTCCCCATTGAAATGAAACAGGAAGACAATTTTTTAAAATCCTTGTGAGACAGTCCTAGGCACAATACAGTAGACTTCTGATAATCCAGCACTTTTGGGACCTATGTGGTGCTGGATTATCGGATATCCCAGAGTACCAGGTGGTACTATAAGGGGGCATACTCCCAACCCAATCCTTCCCCACCTTATGCTCGAGTCCCGGAGCCGCCGGTACAGCGACGCGTCTTCCTCCAGGGGCTGGGGCACGTGCGCTGAGCAATCAGCTTTTCAATGAGCTGGCCGGGACGCCATGCGCAACCCAATCCCCTTCCCCTTCCCTTCCCTTCCCCAGAGCCAAACACCTCCGATCCCTGCTGTCACCCAATCCCTCTTCTCCCCCAACCTTATGTCCGGGTTCCGAAGCAACGGCCTGTGCTCAGCGGCCGGCTGCTAGCACGTGCAGGCTGGATGCTGTGTGCGCTGAAGATCGAGAGCAGAACAGCGCGGGTCACAGCTGCCTGGCCGTGAGAGCGGCTGACTTGAGCAGTTCCGAGTTCCAGTTGATGCTGGACTATCAGGAGTGCCGGAGAACTAGATGCCGGACTATTGGAGTTTTACTGTATATAGATCAAACTAGGCATTGTTCAAGTGACAGAGAAAGCAGGACTGAATGGTTGGCCTATTAAATTTCTTTTAAGTCAGGGCTACTCAACTTTGGAAGCCTCGGGAGCCACAATGATACTCGCAGCACATTCCGAGGGCCACAACTTAAGTGTGGTAGCATGTACATGCAAATATATATGCAAATATATTCAAATAGCTTCTTTCACAATGACGGGCATGAATACAAAGATTAAGGCAAGACTATACAACACACAGGTCCCATTTAAGTCAGTTCTGCTGATATTAATAAAATGCAACATTTACCCCATTTCCACCCATATGACAGCACTTTTAATGAGCAATGACAGTCCTGGAATTTAAACTACTAAAATGCATATCAACGAAGACCATTATATTGACTCCTTTTTGTTTTGGCTCCCACCTGAGGGTCGCGTGTTGAGCTCCACATAAACCCACACCGCACCGTGGGCCCGCAAGCGGGCCGTGGGCCGAATGCGGGCCTGCTTGTTGAGTAGCCCTGTTCTAAGTGATATGGAGGCATCTACAGGTACAAGTCATGATTTGGGATCCCATTGTGTTACTCCCCACCCAAATTACAAACTAAATGAATCAGACAGAAAAGCCAGTTTCCTTATTTACAGATGGGGAACTGAGGCACGGAGACATGAAAGCGCATGTCCTCAGAGGCATTTAGGCATGTAGCCTACATTGAAATCACTGGATGTTAGGTGTGTAAATACTTTGAGGATCTAGTTGTCGCCATGGCAGCAGAGAGGAGCTCAGCTGCTAGTCTTCTGAGTGTCAGATGAGCGACTTAGCCACAAGAGAACCCAGAGGCTGCTCAAGACAATCTGACACCCTAAAGAAAACTTCAGTCTGGTGCCCCCATCTTAGCACCTTAGAATTTGCCACAGACTCAAATAGACTGAACTGGGCTGGGTCAGGGTGAATATAAAAATGACCATACTGGGTCAGACTAAAGGCCCATCTAGCTCAGTATCCTGTTTTCCCACAGTGACCAATGTCACTTCCAGAGAGGACGAATGAGTTTTCTCCACAGCGTTAGCTGAGTGCCAGCTGGCTTTATAGCTCAATGTGCACTAAGCTTCAGAGGTCCCATCAGCTGATTGTCGGCACAGCGCGGCGGCTATTTTTATTTTAATGAAGTGGGGATTATTTAAATCCCTGCTTCATTGACTATGTCGAGTAAACTACTTTACATGGCTCCGTCGACGGAGCCATGTAGTCTAGATGCACCCCTAGTGTGGTTACTGAGCAATGCAAGTAGTACCTAGATCACAGCAACAGTTAAGATCAAGAGACCTCTACAGCATGGGCTGGGAGCCAGCTGGCTTTTAGCTCAGAGTGTAGAGGCTCCTATACTCTGCTTCAGCGGTCCCAGGTTCAACTCCACCTGGTGGTGGTTACACATGCATTTGGCCTCCAAAACCTTCTGCAACCTCAGTCCTCACCTTTCTGGATGACCTGCTCATTGTCAGGCTTATAGCCCATGTGCTGGCAATGCCTCCGGATTCTGGACCTCATGGAATGGACGCAGCATCAGGTGCTATCTGGGCAGCAGGAACCATGGGAGCTGGGGGCAGAGTAGCAATTGGAAGCTGACTTGGAGGTGGGCAAATCACATTGCTTGTGAAATTGCGCAGAATGAATAGTGATGCCAGGAGTGTCTTTGAGCTATGGAATACGTTCTTCTCCTCAGACACACAGCTGGGAATTGCCCTCTTCTGCCAGGCAGCCCCACCAGCCTCATTTGTCATTGCTGAAACCACCAAACCGCTGCCATCAGAAATCTGGCATCTGAGGCCATTGGTTTGTCTGCCATAGCCAGAGCAGCCTCTGAGACCTTCCTCCCTTTCTTTAGAAAAAAAGGGCTTACAGGTGTGTATTTCATACTCAGTGCCTTTCCCAGACCTGAAGAAGAATTCCTGTGTGTAGCTCAAAAGCTCGTCTCTTCCGCCAATTGAGGTTGATCCAATAAAAAATAATATTTCCTCTCCCTCTGGTCTCTCTTACGGGTGAGAGGCATTCAAACAGTTAAACATCTCCCTCCAGCATTCTCGGAATGTCCATTAATCTATTTACAAAATGGGTAGCGTGTTGTGCGTTTTTTTTTTTCCTTTTAAGGGTAAATGAAAGTTGTGAAAAGCTTGTACAGAGCCAGGAAGCATCTCATCGTTCTGTGATGATGTGTGCTTCGCCAGACTTTGGATGCCTGCCTGTTCTTTTAAACCTGGCAGCCTTGAAGCCCTTAGGATGCAGCAACAAGCTGCTGAATTTCCAAGCTGGCACCTGCCCTGCATGGACAACCACATTCTTCTTGGAGGAGAAAAACAAGAATGTTAGAACAATGGCAGCCCCTCCCCCCCCTCAGCTCCCGCACCTCCTCTCACACACTCTAACTTCTTGCCATGTACCCGCTGTTTGGTGAATGGGTTGGAGGCTGATGCCACATCCTGGTAGATCTATCCATGTCACAGGATAAAAACTCTCCCAAATCACAGTCAGTCTTTTGCAGAGAGGGCAAATACTAGCATGAGCCACTGAGATTGAAAACGTTCAGGCTTCAGAGCCCCAAATCCAGTCCAAGCCATAACTTCAGAGTGTTGTCTACACAGCAATTTTTAAAGCACAAGTGTAAGGCCTGCTAGTCCAAGTCTCTTGACCTGAGCTTACTGCCATGGGTTGTGTAGACATAATCTCCGAGACTGTCTTTCAGAATCTTAACAGAGACAGTCAAAGTTTGCAGTCAGCCCCCATGCTAGAGTCTGAATGAAAGGTCAGAATGAGTCAGGTTCCAAGCTCTGGGTCAGAAGGCAAAGTCCAAGTCAAGCCAAGAACTCAGGACCTCGGAGCAGAAATGGTGAGAGCAGCTATTGAAATGTCACACACTTGCCTGGACAGTTCCTGGAATGCTGCTAAGGTTTATACAGGATGGGGAGTCCTTCAGGAGCATAAGTCTGCTGCCTGTCAGTTTAAGAAATTTAAGAAATATTGGAAGTTGCATTTCCCAGGGGAGGGGAAATTGTAGTTGAGGCAACAATGCATGCTGGGAATCAGAGCAAGGAAACTAAATGCCTCCTTCTCGTCAGTGAGATAAGAGACCAGGTTTGCTAGAAAGGCTGCCACATGAGGCAGGGGCAGGTAGGATGTGCATAGATCAGTCCTGTTGTAACAAGCCTATGAGAGGACTAGGGAGGAATCCTATGGAATGAAATAAAGGATGCACATCAAGGCTATGTCTAGACTACAGCTTCTTTTTTCAGAAAAAGGTACGCAAAATGCACTCTGGAATTTCCGTACCTTTTTCCGCTTTTTTTTTTCGGCAGAGGCTTTTCTGAAATTTGGCCCGTGTACACTGGAAAAAGGACACATGAAATGGAATAAAGAGACATTCAAAGTACTACATGTAGGAAGGAATCTCTTGTAAACAAGGGAGGAAAAGTAATTCTTCCATTCTACTCAGCATTAATAAGGCTTCATGTGGAGTATTGTGTCTAGTTTTTAGCACCACACTTTGGAAAAAGAAGTGGACAAACCAGAGAAAGTCCAGAGCAACAAAAATAATTAAAGGTCTAGAAAACATGACCTACGAGGAAAAATTGAAAATACTAGATTTGTTTAGTCTGGAGATAAAAAGAAAGAGCAGGAACATTGCAACAATCGTAAAGTATGTACAAAAAATTGTCTTAAAGGGGAGGGTGACAAATAATTTTCTATAATCACTCTGCGCAGGACAAGAAGTAACAGACTTAAATTACAGTAAGGAAGATTTAGGTTGTACTTTAAGAAAAGTTTCCTAATGATGAGGACAGTTAAGCACTACAACAAATTATCTAGGGAGGTTGTGGAATCTCTATCATTGAAGGGTTTTCAGGACAGGTTAAACATAAGTCTGTCAGGGATGGGATGGGCTAGAGATAATACTTAGGCCAAGTCTACACTAGACCTGACAGCTCGGCTTACGTTACACACGTCCAGCTACGTAAAATACGTAGCTGGAGTCAGTTTATTTTAAGCTGAGCTTGGTGATGTTCCCACTATGGTAGGCCCTCAGGAGCAAATGCTCCCATCAGGTTCCCTTACTCCTGGCAAAAGCAGGAATACCAGTTGTTGTCAGGGGTGCTCTCTGAGTTTGATTTAGCAAGTCTTAACAAGACTCACTAAATCAAACTTTGGAAGATATATATATACATATATATACATATATATATATATACAGAGAGAGAGAGAGAGAGAGAGAATTATAGAAATGTAAGTCTGGAAGGGATTTTGACAATCAGATAGATAGATAGATAGATAGATAGATAGATAAAGATGACACAGAGAGAGAGAGAGAGCTGTAGAGGCGGGGCAGGGATTGCCTTTTATATCCTCCTCCTCACTCCAGTGAAGGGATACGCTGACAAGGCTTAATCTATCCCATTGAGTTTGCTGTCAAGAAGTGTGAATAAGGAAAACATAAAATATGCTCACTGCTGCAATGAGCCAGGTGTCTAATGGGTTCCAAGACCATTGACACTGATAGAAAACAGAAGATTGACACAAGGCTCCTGTACAAAGCATTCCAAAGGATATACTACCTTAACCTTTCTTTGTAACAATCACAGAGATTTAACATGTAGGAAGGATTTTTAGTGCAGCATTACCATGATTTTAATTATTTTTTCACATCCATATGCAAGCGCTCAATTAAAGACATTGCTTCCTTCCCATATGCTCTCCATTTTTCTTGTTATGTTTAGATATGCGTGTTGCCAAGACAGAAGAAGGTTAGAGTGGGCTCTCTGTAGAAACAAGTACAGTACATACGTGACTAGATTTCTCTCCACGTATTAAAAAGAAAAACAGCCTTCCCACTTCCTCTTCATTGAGAGTATCTCAGCAGATGGGCAGTACTTTGGAGACCATGCACAGCTTATGTCAGCCCTTCAAGGTCATGCAAGGTACAGAACTTGTCAATACCAAGTTCTAGCCCAAACAGGGGGTTCTGGAGCAATTAATTCACAGCTCCCCTCTGGTTTGGCGTACGGGACAGCAAGGAATGAGGACATGGCTGCCATGGTCAAAAAAAGTAGTGTTCCATCAACACAAGGAGAGGTCAGAAGAGAAAAGCAGTGGCTGATAGTCTCTGTGGGGTTTGTGAGGAAGGGAGGATGTAAAGGGAGAGGAGGAGGTCTAATGGTAGGATGCCAAAAGATGCATGGGAGGTAAAATATTAGGTGCAAGCCCTGGATTTAAAGCAGTGATGTCTCTGCATTAAGGGCAAAGGGGTTTGGCCTTTGATCTGTGGGACTCATGTTCACAGATCAAATGTATCTTGGCAGACTTTCTAGGGAGGAACAATAACCCAAGGAAAGAGCTGGTGGTTCTGATCTTCAGGTCTTCTTTGGAACATTCACTACTCAAAGAGGAGAGGACTTCTTGCTTTTCACCACCCTAGTATCTCAATGACTATACAATATGGTAATTACGATGTTACCCATAGGGCCAAACCCCTCAGCTGATGTAAATTCTCAAAGCTCTATTGACTTCAGTGGAGCTATGCCATCTCCTACAAGCTGAATATTGTACACCTGATATTTAAAAAAACACTCATTCTTGCTCTTTACCTAAATATATCTTTTTCTCTATATATTTTTTCAGCTATTATTTTATGAATGATCTTTGCAGGAAAAAAAATAAAGTGACAAGTATAATCCCATAAAAAGTAACTGTATAAAATTAGTAATTGGATATGAAAATAACCATAAGTCCTGTGGCACCTTAGAAACTAACAAATATATATATAGTATCATGAGCTTTCGTGGGCAAAACCCATTTTTTCAGATGAGCTTGCGTGAAGAAAAAAGGGGGACTATCTTGTCTTAATTAAACCTTATCATTGGACAAAGGAAATGGGACAGAATTCAATTAATGGTAAGTTATTTTTTCTATCTACAGCCTCTTCCCGACTTACGAACCGGTTATGGACCAAGCAATTGGTCGTAACTCGTTTCGTTTGTAAGTTGGACCCCATAGAGTTACACACGACCACGCTGTTTGGAAGCATGGATCGCGTTCGTAACTCGGGGTCTGCCATTTATGACAGCTTTGGTCGTAACTGCGAACAGTTGTAAATCGACCGTTCACAACTCAGGGACCGGCTGTATTTTAAAAAAACTCTCTCTAAAATGCTGTTCTTCAATAAAGCATTGCAGCTAAAAGGAACAATCATTCTATGTTTTCCTCTGTGCCATATTGACTTATATAGACTGTAAGCCAGCATTGGGCAACCAAGACTAGTGAGTAGGCCCACGGCCGAATGGGGTTCCACTGCAACCGATGCACCCCCTTTTCTTCCCCTTTCCCCATGCCTCTTTTACACACTGGGGCACTGGAGCCCCAGTCTTACTCCTCCTTCTATTCCACCCCAGTACTTTTGGAGCACCATGAATACACCAATTTACACTCTGTCTCCACTCCTTCCCCTCCCTTCCTGAACTTAAATAGCCACAAACAGCTGTGCCAGGGCATGAGAGGCACATGCAGGGGGCAGACGGGAGGTGCACAGGCTGCAGGTGGAATCCCAGTGGGCCACATGTGGCCTATGGGCCACAGGTTGCTCACCACAGCCATAAGCACTTTAATTCAAGGACTCTCCCTATTACTTGTTGGAGCCAGTCAGGGCAGTACAGGATAAGGAAGAAAACTGGCAGCATGTAACCTGTAGAAGGAGAAGACAGCCAACTCAGGTATCCCCCATTCCTGTAGAGGTAAGTAACTGCTATCAGGCTCTCTCCACAGGCACTGCAGTGGCAAATGCTTTGGCAGGGACCTCTCAGGGAAGAAATCAGAAGGGAACACCATCTACCAGAAGGCATGGGATGCGTAGTCCTAGGGATGGGGGTTCCACCACCCCAACCCCCAAAAGAAGAAGATGGGTGGTGGTGGTCAGGGACTCCCTCCTAAGAGGGACTGAATCATCCATCTGCCATCCAGACTGCAATCTCAAAAAGTGTGCTGCTTACCGGGAGCTCGCATACAGGATGTCACCGAGAGTCTTCCAAAAGTGATTAAACCTTTGGATTGCTATCCCTTCCTGCTTCTCCATGTAGGAACTAATGATACAGACAAGAATGACCTTGAGTGGGTCGCAGCAGATTATGTAGTGCTGGGAAGAAGGATCAAGGAATTTGAAGCACAAGTGGTGTTCTGGTCCATCCTTCTAGTTGAAGGAAAAGGTCCGGGTAGGGATCATTGAATTGAGGAAGTAAATGCATGGTTACACGGGTGGTGTTGGAGAGAGGGCTTTGGTTTCTTCGACCATGGGACTCTGTTCTGGGCACAAGGATTGTTAGGATGAGATGGGATCCACCTAACCGAGAGAGAGAAAAGAGCATCTTCATGGACAGGCTTGCACACCTAGTGAGGAGGGCTTTAAACTAAGTTCATTGGGGTACGGTGACCAAAGCCCTGAGGTAAGTGAGGAAGCCAGACACTGGGAAGAATCACAAAGAGGAATGAGCAACAAAGGAGGACCCCTGATTCGGATGGAGAAGGTAGGGCGATCAACTGGTTATCTAAGGTGTTTGTACACAAATGCGAGAAGCTTGGGAAACAAACAGGAAGAATTAGAAGCCCTGGCCCAGTCGAAGAACTATGATTTGATTGGAATAACGGAGACTTGGTGGGATGACTCGCATGACTGGAGCACTGTCATGGAAGGGTATAAACTGTTCAGGAAGAACAGGTGGGGGGAGAAAAGGAGGAGGAGTTGCATTGTATGTAAGAGAGCAGTATGATTGCTTGGAGCTCCAGTATTTAGAGGGAGAAAAGACTGTTGAGAGTCTATGGGTTAAGTTTAGAGGTGAAAGCAACAGGGGTAATGTTATGGTTGGGGTCTGCTATAGACCACTGGATCAGGTGGATTAGGTAGACGAGGCTTTCTTTGGACAACTGAGAGAAGCTTCTAGATGGCAGGCTCTGGGTCTCATGGGTGACTTTAATCACCTTGACATCTGTTGGGAGACTGATACAGCAGTACACAGACAATCCAGGAAGTTTTTGGAGAATGTTGGGGATAACTTCTTGGTACAAGTGCTGAAGGAACCGACCAGGGGGCATGTACAGCTCGACCTGATGCTCACAAACAGGGAGGAACTAGTAGGGGAAATAGAGGTGGGTGACAACCTGGGAAGCAGTGATCATGAGATGGTAGATTTCAGGATCCTGACCAAAGGAAGAAAGGAGAGTAGCAAAATACACACCCTGGACTTCAGAAGAGCAGACTTTGACTCCCTCAGAGAACTGATGGGCTGGATTCCCTGGGATGCTTACATGCAGGGGAAAGGAGTCAAGCAGAGCTAGAAGTATTTTACAGAAACCTTATTAAAGGCACAGGAAGAAACCATACCGATGAGCAGCAAGAAAAGCAAATATGGTAGGCGACCAGATTGGCTTATCAGGGACTCCCTTGGTGAACTTAAACACAAAAAGGAAGCTTACAAGAAGTGGAAACTTGGACAGATGACTAGGAAGGAGTATGAATACACTGCTCGAGAATACAGGGGAGTTATCAGGAAGGTGAAAGCGCAATTGGAATTGCAGCTAGCAAGGGATGTGAAGGATAACAAGAAAGGTTTCTACGGGTATGTTAGAAATAAGAGGGTGATCAGAGAGGGTGTGGGGCCCTTACTGGATGAGGGAGGTAACCTAGTGACAGATGATGTGGGAAAAGCTGAAGTACTCAATGCTTTCTTGGCCTCTGTCTTCGCCAACAAGGTCAGCTCCGAGACAAATGCACTAGGCAACACAGTATGGGAAGGAGGTAGACAGCCCTTGGTGGGGAAAGAACAAGTTAGGAACTATTTAGAAAAGCTAAACATACACAAATCCATGGGCCCACATTTAATGTATCTGAGGGTACTGAGGGAGTTCACAAGTGTCATTGCGGAGCCTTTGGCCATTATCTTTGAAAACTCGTGGGGATCGGGAGAGATCCCGGATGACTGGAAAAAGACAAATGTAGTGTCCATCTTTAAAAAAAGGAAGAAGGACAATCCAGAGAACTACAGACCAATCAGCCTTACCTCAGTCCCTGGAAAAATCATGGAGGGGATCCTCAAGGAATCAATTTTGAAGCACTTGGAAGAGGGGAAAGTGATCAGGAATAGTCAACATGGATTCACGAAGGGCAAGTCATGCCTGACCAATCTGATTAGCTTCTATGATGAGGTAACTGGCTCTGTGGATATGGGAAAGTCAGTGGATGTGATATACCTTGACATTAGCAAAGCTTTTGATACGGTCTCCCACAATATTCTTACCAGCATGTTAAGGGAGTATGGATTGGGTAAATGGACTGTAAGATGGATAGAAAGCTGGCTAGACTGTCGGGCCCAATGGGTAGTAATCAACGGATCGATGTCAGGTTGGAGGTCGGTTTCTAGTGAAGTGCCCCAAGGATCTGTTCTTGGACTGGTTTTGTTCAACATCTTTATTAATGACCTGGATGAGGGGATGGATTGCACCCTCAGCAAGTTTGCAGATGACGCTAAGCTAGGGGGAGAGTTAGATACTGTGGAGGGCAGGGTTAGGGTCCAGAGCGACCTGGATAGATTAGAGGATTGGGCCAAAAGAAATCTGATGAGGTTCAACAAAGACAAGTGTAGAGTCCTGAACTTGGGACGGAAGAATCCCAAGCATTGTTACAGGATGGGGACCGAATGGCTAAGTAGCAGTTTTGCAGAAAAGGACCTGGGGATTACAGTGGATGAGAAGGTGGATATGAGTTAACAGTTTGCCCTTGTAGCCAAGAAGGCTAATGGCATATTGGGGTGCATTAGGAGGAGCATTGCCAGCCGACCCAGAGAAGTGATTATTCCCCTTTATTCGGCTCTGGTGTGGCTACATGTAGAATATTGTGTCCAGTTCTGGGTCTCCCACTATAGAAAGGATGTGGACGCATTGAAGAAGGTCCAGTGGAGGGCAACCAAAATGATTGGGGGGCTGGAGCGCATGACCTATGAGGAGAAACTGAAGGATTTGGGTTTATTTAGTCTGCAGAAGCAAAGAGTGAGGGGGGATTTGATAGCAGCCTTCAACTTCCTGAAGGGAGGTTCCAAAGAGGATGGAGAAAGGCTGTTCACAGTAGTGACGGATGGCAGAACAAGGAGTAATGGTCTCAAGTTACAGTGCGGGAGGTCTAGTTTGGATATTGGGAAAAACTATTTCACTAGGAGGGTGGTGAAACACTGGAAGGGGTTACCTAGGAAGGTGATGGAATCTCCATCCCTTGAGGTTTTTAAGTCTCGGCTTGCCAAAGACCTGGCTGGGTTGATTTAGTTGGGATTGGTCCTGCCTTGGGAAGGGGGCTGGACTTGATGACCCCCTGAGGTCTCTTCCAGCTCTATGATTCTATGATAGTCCCCCTATCCTGTCTGGCTTGTGAAGGCGGCAATGCTAAATGATCTGTGAGAGGGAGCTCCTGAGTGAAGAACAGAGAAATTGTGAGCTGACCAAATAAAAAAGATTTTTTAAATTCTCTTGTCATGATCCTAGCTGTTCCCAACAGTGGGAGGGATAGAGTGTGTCAGTGCCTCTCTAGCCCAGGAAGAGTTGAGGACAAATATATGTCAAGGTGAGGTTGACACGAAGGGGGAACTTTCCATTCAAGACCTTGGGCTACGTCTACACTGGCAGCTTCTTGCGCGAGAACTCTTTTGTGGAAGAGTTCTTGTGCAAAACCTCTTCCACAAGAGAGCGTCTACACTGCCATGTGCTTCTGCGCAAGAGCATCCATAGCAGTGTAGACGCTCTCTTGTGCAAGAAAGCTCTGATGGCCATTTTAACCATAGGGGCTTCTTGCGCAAGAAATTCAAGTTGCATGCCTACACTGCCCTCTTCTGGAAGAGCTCTTGTGCAAGAGGGCTTATTCCTCGTGGGGGAGAGGAATAACTCTTCCAGAAGAAGCCCTGTTTTACAACGCTGTACTGTAAATTTACTTCTGGATGAACGCTTGTGCAGTGTAGACAGCCGGCAAGTTTTTGCGGAAGAACGGCTGTTCTTGCGCAAGAAGCTGCCAGTGTAGACGTAGCCTTGGAGTTTTGTGCGATGTAGGGCTCATTGGTAACTTGGACTACACCTCCATGCAATGGAGTAAGAGGGGAGGCAGAACCCTATTTATGCTCTTGTATGGGAGGCCTAGGTTTTGAATACAAGCATGAAGAAGTATACAGGTACTATACACCCATCTGCTAACTACCCCAGAACAAGTGGGTGGAGAGTGAGCAGGGAGGGATGGGAAGAGGTGAATCCTGTTCCCCTTCCAGAAACTCACAGGACACGATGGCTGAGTTATTGCCAGGGGTGTCAGCCTTTGTTGCTAATGTGAGGCCAGCAGCTAATATCTCTGCCCTCAAATCAAAGGTAGAGGAGGGGAGGAACCATGCCTCAAGGGTGTCTCTGAGGTACAAGGCCATCTGGGACATTGCAGTCTATACACCGCTTCCTCTCAGGCCTGTGCCTAATGTGCCTGTAACAGAACAAATCAACTGGTCCCCCTGGTGCTATGACAATTGGAGGAGACAAGAAGAAGGTGACTCAAGGATACAGCCATCTTAATGAATGCACTGGCTGGTGTCTGCTCCAGCCAAATGTTAGGAGAGACAGCGGCAGGCAGCAGCGCGATGAAGAGATGGCTATCAACACTGAACTCCTTTCTCTGAAGGAGAGGGGGGAATGCACGCTTGAACTGCAATGAAGATAGCAATCTGACAGCTTTAACATCTCCAAGTGAATATTCTCAAGCTGTTTTAAGCAACATTCAACCTTCCATTTATCAACACTCAGAAGTAATAAAGGTTGCAACTCATCCGGGGGCTCAGTATCAGGTAGACAATCTGACTACAACAAAGACTTTAGCTTCAAAGGACTTAAAATGATAGATAAAAATTGAATGCCGTTTCCAGCACAGGCAAGAAGGTTAACTTTATAATGCTTAATCACATCCCCAGTTGGAACCATGTCAGAGTGAAGGGATAGTACGAAAGACGGAACCTTTGGGAATTCACAGACTGATTGCCCCATTGTAGTGGAGAGAAATCTATTTGCGGAAACAAATTGATCTTGCCAGCTAGATAGAGACACAGATCTTAAATGATGTAACCAGGCCTCTGATTGTCTGAATCACATGTTGCTCTCCTGTGGCAGCCAAGGAAATAGTGACTTCCTTTCCGCCCCCCCACCCCCCGCCCCCAGTCAATAAAATTGTTTTGTCAAGACTATTATTCTTACTGGTACCAAGCACCCTCTGGGTGCTATGAGTGGTCCTAACGTTAATCTGCTAGAAAGAGCTGGTGTCGGTAACTAGTGACCTTTGCTGCCAACTCTCATGATAGTTGGTGTTTTCTTCTAAATGCCCAACACCAGGAATCCCTCATTTTAAATGGAAGTTGATGCTCCCCTTATGTTTCTAGTTCTTACTGCATGCAAGGTTGTGGAACCTGTTGGTCCCAGGGTATTAGAGACCAAAGTGGGTGAAATAATACCTTTTATTGGACCAGCTTCTGTTGGAGAGAGAGACAAGCTTATATCTCTAATTCTTATAGTGGCAAAGAAAAGCTTGAAAATGTAAGTCTTAAAGGATCCAAATCCATAAGGCAAAGAAAATGGTCCTCTGGGCGTGCACATCTCTTTGTTATGGACCTTAGCATATATAGAACTGTTCAAAAAATGACAGGACTGTAAAAATTGAAATGTCTGCAGGAAAACGTCCCATTCTGTCCAAACTTCAAAACAAAAATTAGTTTTGGTAATTAACAGCTGGGAGCTACAATTCCAAGATGGGACACACCGTGCCATCTATGCTTAAGCAAGTGCCTAAAAATAGCAATATGACTGCAGTAGCATGGGTCATATCTTGGGCTAGCTACCTTAATACACACCCACATTTTTTCGGAGGAATTGTGCTTTGGCAGAATGTTCCAAGTGTCGCCCTGCCAAATTGAGTATGCAAGTTTGAGCAGAACTAGCAAATATATGTTTACTCAACACAGGAGTCACGCTTCCTGTCTGCTGTATAGATGTACTCTGAAGGACACTTTAATCTCCTACCCCTGCGAATTCAATGCAAAGAGTGTAAACACTTCTAGTAACCCATCAAGGCACAGATTCAATATATTGGTCAGATTTGCCAAAGAGAAATACAGGTTAAACCTCTCTAGTCCGGCACCCTTAGGACCTGACTGGTTCCGAACCAGAGAATTTTCAGGGAGGTCAATATTGTCTAGCAGTATTACCAACACTTCCACTGCATACTGAGCTGTTAGAGGACATTTAGGGGTAAATTAGAGCTGAATAACAGCACAGAACACTGAGAACCAGGACTGGTGGCTATAAACAAACTTTATGGGACCATGGGAAACTTGGGCACATCCATGAAAAGTGGACATCCAGCTAACTAGAATTATTCCGGACGATGGATGTTTCTGGACCAGAGAGTTCTGGACTAGAGAGGTTCAACCTGTACAATGAAATATATCTAAAAAGATTAATTCTTCAAAGCATCATGGCATGATTGCATCACTGATGCAGGTATGAGAGTTTCCCTTGGTCATGCTTCTTCTTCCTTTCAGCTCTGCTGCCTGTTCTCGACAACCTCACCGGTCCCTTGAAAATTTTGTCCTCTCTTAGCCAGATATCTGGAATCACGTACACTACGAGCTCAGGGATGCAATTATATCACTTTCATGCCCCTGATAGTCCTACAGACCAGGCTAATTTGCTTTGCTCACTTGCTATAAAGAAATCAGTAATGAATGGGTCTTTAGTCAAGTCATTTGTCTGTAAGTACCAAGCTTCCTCTCGTCTCTTTTATGGAGTCACAACATAAGTCACTTAGCACCAGAGATGGGCACCAACCAAAACTCCAGATCCAAGAGTCTCCTCTCTTTAAGATCTCACTTCAAACTTCTTGGCTCACAGCCACAGTTGTTAGACACAGCTGTCTCCCCTACACCTAATGGAGCGTTTCCTGCAGCTGTGTAAATGGCAGCACTGTCTGTTTACATTTCTATTTGTCTACAGGCAGGTTTGTTCAGTTCCATCCTTCATTTTAGTTGGGAGCTCTCACTTTGATCAAACGCAGATGATCACAACAAAACTCCATGAAACCCCAAACCTAATTTCTTGCTGAAAAGACTTGAGTTTTACATTGATTTGGCAGCAAGCCACAAGCTGGGGAAGAAAAAGGAAAAGAAACAAAACAGGACTCACAACCAGAGCTGACATAAATCAGCATAGTTCAACGGGCAAAAGAAGGTCTCTTGAAGAGTTTGCAACCAAGGTGCAGTCTCCAGTGATTACAAGTTCACACTCACATTATGTCAGTTTGTCCCATAGTCACAACTTGGGCTAGCACTTCCTGCCATCTCCACTTGGCTAGAAGCCTCCATTCCGTCCTGCCGGAAGATGACCTAGTCTTGGTTATTCATGCCTTTGTCAATTCTCGGCTACATTGCAGTATTCTATGGACCTGGGCACGAGGAAACAATGCTGTAGCCCATCTCCTCAGCTACACAGACTACCTCCCCTCTCTGCGCTGGCTTCTCATAAAAGTTTGAATCATGTTGAAGCCCTCTGTCTTTATCTTCCAAGCATTGCATGGCCTGGGTCCAAGTATCTAAAAGAACCCCTAAAACTCTGAGATGAACACAATGATTAGCCTCTTTGCTCCCCTGTTCCAGTGGACCTCTCTCCTATTAGGCCATGTGTATCATCACACCACCAAGAGCTACACACTTCTGTGAAAAGCCACAGGTGTTAGCGAAAGGCTCTGGCAGAGGGGAGACATCAGGAAAGGCCCAAGGAAAAGTTCTGCTAGGGAGTCAGCCTGAGTCTTTCCAGTTTGTTCTTGAGGAGGGGGAAATCTCTAGTGGAGGGGAGCAGCAAGACTATACCCCACTAAAAAATAGCACCATGGATAGGGGAGCAGGGAACAGTGGCACTGGAACAATTTTTAGATTGGGGGTGCTGAGATATGTTCCCTCCCCTCCACTTACCTGTTCATGCCCCTACGAGACAACTCTCCCTCACCAGGCCAGCCAGATGCCATTTGCGGAAATGGCATCCAGTCCGTCAGGTGCAACAGAGCTGGCAATCCTAGCCCCTCGCTGCCCCAGAACAGAGCCCTGGGCTGGCAGTGGGACTCCAGGTAATAGCGGAGCCTCTAGGGCCAGTGGCCTAAACCCCAGGGCTGGCAGGATGCAGAGTCTGCCTGCAGGACCCAGAGGGCTGGCAAATCCTGTGAGGCCAGCAGGACATCAAGGTGTGGCGAAGCCAATGGGGCCAGAATGACCCTGGAAGCTCACGGGAGGGCCACCTGGATGCTGGGACCTGAGGCTGGCAGACTGAACAAATACTGGGGGTGCTACAGCACCATCCCACCCTTACTTCCCCACGGCAGGGAGTGGAGACTGTGTAGGCTCTGATTCCCATGCATACCTGTATCCTTCAGGTGTGCCGTTACTTGCAGAAGCTGCGCCTCACTAGCAACACTGCTATTCATACTGTGCTGGGGGGTTATGTGGATACTGCTGAAAGGCGTGTGCAGTGGGGAAGTCTCCTACAGGAAAGCTGTTAACACCGGCACACAAACCTACCTGGAACATTGGAGGGCCCTTTGATTTCTATGGCTCATTGACTCAAGCTCAAAATGAAGTACATAAATAAATGTTTTCCTCCCATACCAGCATCTCATTTGACCTCCCCTCCATGCCAAGGGTTGTGTCTGCTCCTATTCCCCCTTTCTCCCATACCACCACTATTCCTCACCTAGATGTTTCTCCTACCTGAAGTGGTAGTGTGTGTTTCGTTCTCCCCTCTGCACCAGGCCTCCATTTGCCCTCGTGCCAGGGGTTGTGTGTGCCCCTATTCCCATCTCTCCAGATGCAAGGTCATTCCAATCTCCTCCCCAGCAAGAATTCTGCATCCCCCATTCTCTCCTCCTCCTACCAGGATCCACTATTGCCCTCAAAGGGAGGGTCTGTGAGCATCCCTATTGCCCCTTTTCCTCATGCCACCATTTTCCTTATACCAGGATCCAACAATCTCCCCTACCAGTGCTCCTCTGTGCCCCCCATTCCCCATACCATTGTCTTGCATTCTCTCCCTATGCCAAGATCTATCTGTGCCAACATTCCTCCTTCATCCCCTCTTTTTCCACTTTTAATACAAAGAACCCTTCTGTGTGAACCCCCAGTGCACCCTTTTCCTCAGTCCTACCCACCATTGGAAGGGCTGTGTATGTTCGCCACTCTCTCTCTCCATCCCAAAATCCCCCATTCTCCCCTCACATTCTAGGGCCTGTGTTCACTCTCCCATTCCTCTTGCCTCCCACCATTCTTCTTCTTACTATGAGGGAGCAAAGTCATTTAGCGTGTCAACATGTTAAACCACTAGTACGGTAAGTACAGATTAGCAGGTGTCTTGTGCTGTAAGGTGTTAATGATGCTATCAGTCAGTTATTTGATTCATACATGAATGCAAAAGTGCTAGACACTGTGGCTATGCTAAAGAGATGGCAGGGTCCCCATTTATGCCCCCTTTTGGTTTTCTGATTTGTTCCCAAATCATTAGTGTTCGGACCATTGATGCCTAGAATAGTATTAGTTGACCCTCTCTAGTCTAGAACCCTTGGCACCAGAGAGTTTGCTGAACCACATGAGGTCAGTATTTTAGTGAGTGGGTCTCTTTATTTTTATTTTGCTAAGGCAAAAAAATGGAACCGATACACCCTATATAAGCCTTCGCTAGGCCACACCCATAATAAGTGGGCCTCCAGCTAACTACAATAATGCTGGATCATGGATGTTGCCGGACCAGCGAGTGCCGAACTAGAGAGGTTTATCCTATACCTGAAATATGGCATTTTGGATGTGACAGTCCAAAGTTATTGCCTTACACAGAGTCAGGGAGGCATACACAGAAACGCCATCCAGTGGAGTGTCACTCCTTATCAAACTTGGCCAGTCATATTCATTCTCTTTCCAGGCGGACCCTGTTTTTATGTAAATCAGGGAGTGTTTTAGGGCTAACAAGATATAAGACATTAAAATAACCCTTCTTTATTAAAGAATTGAGCAAGGTTTTGGAATGTTATCTCAATTTTTGTCAGGCTTTTTATACTTCCCACGTGACATTCTTATAAGCAAACTAGGAAAATGAGATCTAGAAGAAATTACTATAAAGGGGATGCACAACTAATTGAAAGGTTATACTCAGAGATTAATTATCAATGATTCACTATCAAACTGGGAGGATATATATAATGGGCCCCCATAGGGTTATGTCCTGGGTCTGGTACTATTCAATATTTTCATTAATGACTTGGATAATGGAGTGGAGTGTATACTTATAAAAAGCATGTGGGCGGAGTTGCTAGTACTTTGGAGGACAGGACTGGAATTCAAAAGGACCTTGAGAAATTGGAAAAGGGTCTGAACTGAACAAAATGAAATTCAATAAAGACAAGTGTAAAATACTAAACTTAGGAAGGCAAAATGAAAGGCACAGATACAAAATGAGGGATAACTGTCCAGGCAGTATTACTGCTGAAAACCATCTGAGGGCTCATCAGTTGGGTCACAAATTGAGTATGAGTCAACAGTGAGATGGAGTATTGGTTTCCAATCCGGGCACTTCACAATAAGAAAAATGTGGACAATTTGGAGAAAATTGAGAAAGAAGCTACAAAAATGATAAAAAGTTTTGCAAGTCTGAGCTATGAGGGAGGGTTAAAAAAACTGGGCATGAAAATCTTTTCAGCTCATTGTCATATCCACCCATGACTTTACCAACAGGTATGCAGACTCCACATCACAGCCCTTTTACATTAAACAATCCAGTTTGCACTACTCTGTCTACAATTGTTGCTGATATTTATAAAAAAATTTTTATGAAGTGCTGAGTTGCACATTTATTAATTTGGACAATTTAAATTCTGGGAACCCCGAGCCCTTCTTTTGACAGCTTGTACACCTATAGAACCCCTAGCCTGGGTATAAATGCAGTGTAGTGAGCAAGACATGGCATGGGTGAGTAAAGACATGCCTGATGTGTGTGTGTGTGTGTGTCTGTGTGTGTGTGTACATACTCAGATATAAACCATACATGCCTCTCTCCTCACCCAAGTTGTGCCTCCCTGTCTACACTGCTATGTTTAACAGTGCAATGTCCCACTGCCTCCTCTTTCTGTAGGCTTCCCCCTCCCCAGGAAAAGACTCCCCAGGCAAGGGAACACTCTGACAGTGGGAAGGCAGTGAGGAAAATCTCTACCAGCTCTTCCCTCCCTGAGCCTTTCCTCACTCCAGGGAAAGTCTCTGGTAGCAGAGAGCTGCTGAAACTTTTCCCTACTAGCTTCCCTGCAAGGCATATATTGCAACATACTGCAGTGTGGACACATCAGGGTTTTCACTGCAGTGCGTAGCTACCCATATCCTACACTACACCCTACAGTAGTAAGACATAGTCAGATTATAAGTCTTCTGCACAGCAGCACTGTCAAGCGTACAGCCATGTTCCATGGATATGCTCCTTTTCATAGAATCATAGAATCCTAGGGCTGGAAGAGACCACAGGAGGTCATCAAGTCCAGCCCCCTGCCCAAAGCAGCACCAATCCCAACTAAATCAACCCAGCCAGGGCTTTGTGAAGCTGAGACTTAAACACCTCTAGGGATGGAGATTCCATCACCTCCCTAGGTAACCCATTCCAGTACTTCACCACCCTCCTAGTGAAATAGTTTTTCCTAATATCCAACCTAGACCTCCCCCACCGTAACTTGAGACCATTGCTCCTTGTTCTGCCATCCGTCACTACTGTGAACAGCCTTTCTCCATCCTCTTTGGAACCTCCCTTCAGGAAGTTGAAGGCTGCTATCAAATCCCCCCTCACTCTTTGCTTCTGCAGACTAAATAAACCCAAATCCTTCAGTTTCTCCTCATAGGTCATGCGCTCCAGCCCCCCAATCATTTTGGTTGCCCTCCACTGGACCTTCTTCAATGCGTCCACATCCTTTCTATGGTGGGTGGCGGGGCCAGAACTGGACACAATATTCCAGATGTAGCCACACCAGAGCCGAATAAAGGGGAATAATCACTTCTCTGGGTCTGCTGGCAATGCTCCTCCTAATGCACCCCAATATGCCATTAGCCTTCTTGGCTACAAGGATAAACTGTTGACTCATATCCAGCTTCTCATCCACTGTAATCCCCAGATCCTTTTCTGCAAAACTGCTACTTAGCCGTTCGGTCCCCAGCCTGTAAAAATGCTTGGAATTCTTCCGTCCCAAGTTCAGGACTCTACACTTGTCCTTGTTGAACCTCATCAGATTTCTTTTGGCCCAATCCTCTAATATGTCCAGGTCATTCTGGACCCCATCCCTGCCCTTCAGCGTATCTACCTCTCCCCCTAGCTTAGTGTCATCTGCAAACTTGCTCAGGGTGCAATCCATCCCCTCATCCAGGTCATTAATAAAGATGTTGAAGAAAACCAGTCCAAGAACAGATCCTTGGGGCATTCCGCTAGAAACTGACCTCCAACCTGACATCAAGCCATTGATCACTACCCGTTGGGCCCGACAGTCTAGCCAGCTTTCTATCCATCTTACAGTCCATTCTCTTAACTTACTGGCAAGAATATTGTGGGAGACCGTATCAAAAGCTTTGTTAAATCAAGGTATATCACATCCACGGACTTTCCCATATCCACAGAGCCAGTTACCTCATCATAGAAGCTAATCAGATTGGTCAGGCATGACTTGCCCTTCGTGAATCCATGTTGACTATTCCTGATCACTTTTCCCTCTTCCAAGTGCTTCAAAATGGATTCCTTGAGGATCCCCTCCATGATTTTTCCAGGGACTGAGGTAAGGCTGACTGGTCCGTAGTTCCCTGGATTGTCCTTCTTCCCTTTTTTAAAGATGGGCACTACATTTGCCTTTTTCCAATCTTCCGGGATCTCTCCCCATCTCCATGAGTTTTCAAAGATAATGGCCAAAGACTCCACAATGACATTTGCCAAGTCCCTCAGTACCCTCGGATGCATTAAATCTGGGCCCATGGGTTTGTGTATGTTTATCTTTTCTAAAGAGTTCCTTACTTGTTCTTTCCCCACCAAGGGCTGTCCACCTCCTTCCCATGCTGCGTTGCCTAGTGCATTTGTCTGGGAGTCGACCTTGTCTGTGAGAACAGAGGCAAAGAAAGCATTGAGTACTTCAGCTTTTCCCACATCATCTGTCACTAGGTTACCTCCCTCATCCAGTAAGGGCCCCACACCCTCTCTGATCACCCTCTTATTGCTAACATGCCTGTAGAAACTTTTCTTGTTACCCTTCACCTTGTTACCCTTGCCAGATGCAATTCCAACTGCGCTTTCACCTTCCTGATACCTCCCCTTCATTCTTGAGCAATATATTTATACTCCTCCCTAGTCATCTGTCCAAGTTTCCACTTCTTGTAAGCTTCCTTTTTGTGTTTAAGCTCACCATGGATGTCCCCGGTAAGACAATCTGGTCGCCTGCCATATTTGTTTTTCTTGCTGCACATCGGGATGGTTTTGATGTCTCCCATCTGCTTTATCCAGGAGTTCTTAAAGATTTACTCTAAAGACAGAGGGAAAAAATGCTGATTTCCTTGCAGGTGCCATTTAGTTGTGGGTAAATAGCTCAGGCCCTCCCTCATTATGCCAAGGTTAGACAGACAATTTCATTTTTGGCAAGAGGTGGGGCCAACCTCCGAGCCTGATTTTGGAAGCCATTTAAAAAGAGAACACTTCTAATGGCAGGCCCTTTTCTTTTCTAATCCTTCTCCCTTTCTTTTTCCTGTGTGCATCTAGCATCATTTTCTGAGCTTAAAATTGCAGTGTAAACTCCAAGCCACTCTGGTCCTTTGTACAGAACAGAGGGACGGAGGGATACACTTGTTCTATTTTGTTGCATTATCAAAAACAAAAGGCCTGAAAGGAGATTGTTCTGACAAAGATTACACACACACAGAGAGAGAGAGAGAGAGAGAGAGAGAGAGAGAGTGCACAACAGCTTTAAAATCTCGTTGACAATGTTAGAAGAGTGTATTACTACTTAAGAGAAGGAAGGAAGATAGCTGTCAGAATGGAGAGAAACAGACTTGCTGTCTGTGTTCTGAGATAAACTTCCTTTTCAAAACAGAATAGAAACCGCATTACAGCCCTCAGGGGGGAAAAAATTGATTGGCGCTTTGAACTTGTGAAGAAAATTCACCTTGCCCAAGTCAAATGAAAAGTTTCCAACAGCAGAGCAAGGAGGAGACTTGGTCTTCTAACTGGCACACTGATCACAGGAAATATATTACCAGGGTCAGCAGCTGTAGGAGTGTGTTGTCTAGTATCTCTGCAGACCTGTTCCATATCACAAATAAAAAGGGCTTTGGAAGCCTCCTCCTAATACCACATTTGTCCCCAAAGTTTGGCACCAGTGGAAATTTCCACAGAAGAGGGGCATGCAGGGGTCAGGGATGAGTAAAATAGGGACATGAGTCTGTTGCTCTTTATCTTGAGATAGTTTGAAGTTTTACCACCAGCCATGAGAAAGGGGCATCACATGGTTATGCTGCTTTATAACGAAACTAGGAACCTTTTTGTGAATGGTTTCCTACCCCCATACTCCACTGGAATATGGTCAGTCCTACACCCTTAGCAAATGCCTTCCCCCGTGTGTCAGCTTAGCTTTGCAGACTTTTGTTATAGGAGTAATAAGTGTCCAGGCTTCACTTACTGCCCACCGATGTAGCCACCCTAAAAAACCTTCTCTCCCACAACACTGTGAACTGTATTCTGGGTAGACCACACATAGGTATAAAGACGCCTCATGCCCAGTCCTCCCTTTGTGCTGGTGTGTGATAGTGGTGCCCTATATGAGTAGTCTCACTGACACCCAATGAATCTACTCATCTGAAAAGTGCTACTGAGCTGGGAACTTTTCTGATGGAAATTAAAGGAAAGTGAGAGGCTTTTAGAAGTATATTGTAGAATTCAACTGAGACATAATCTTTTTTGCAGATTCTGTAGGATGAATATAGAATCCTAAGGCGGGAAGAGACCTCAGAAGGTCATCGAGTCCAGCCCCCTTCCGAAAGCAGGACCAACCCTAACTAAATCATCCCAACCAGGGCTTTCTCAAGCCGGGACTTAAACACCTCTAGGGATGGAGATTTCACCCCCTTCCTAGGTAACCCATTCCAGTGCTTCACCCCCCTGCTAGGGAAATAGTTTTTTCCTAATATCCAACCTAGACCTCCCCCACTGTAATTTGAGACCATTGCTCCTTGTTCTGCCATCTGCCACTACAAAGATGGGTAAAAGGTTATTTTATAATGAATCAATTTTATAATGAGTGGGTTGTTAAAGTGACTTCTGTGGAACCCTCTTACATTTCAATGGAATCTTATAGTTTTTTTAATTATTATTATTCCTACTAACTTTAATAGGATCTTTGCAGGACTTTCTATAGCCCTTATCTTTATGGTATCTTCCAGTATGGAAGAACTATACTCTCCCTCTCAAATAATAGTAACAATAAGTCAAGTTTCATAAATGCAAAACAAATCTGTAAAGGGTTAAAAATAACTTCCATAAGCTTTCTCTCCCTCTATGTCCCTTTTTACCCAAGTTCTGACTCACCTGCTGATAGACACAAGGTAAAAGTGAATATCCAATAGTTCACTTTTGTTGTTATTAAAAGATTAACACTGATAGCTAACAAAGTGCGAACTGGGCACTGCATAGCAGATGAGTATGCTTTTCACCATGTTAGATGAATGGCTGAAGAGACCACGGAAAGAATACAATTGTAGTAAATTAAACAGAGTTTGGCCACGTTTACTGAAGAGGAAAAAAATATTAGACCCTCAGTAAATAAAGTGCCATGTACAGCAACAGCAAAACAAATAGATCAATAGGCAAAAGCCAGGAATCTTACCAAGAAAACCAGCAAGCTCAGTAACAGCCCAGTGTGCTCTCCTTCAATCTGTAAAAAATAATAAACTCGCCAAGGCCAAAGAGACTGAATAGAAGCATTCAAATTAGCATGCAGTAGCAACATTTTGAGATCCACCAGGTAGCCAGTTTTAAAGTGCATCACATTAATCTGATATCATTATAGTACTTTAATCAGTTAATCACATGAGACCTTGACCATGTCCAAATCAAGTTAAAAAATAGGGCACGCCTGGTTTTAGGATAACACTTCTCTGAGGAAAAAAAAGGTTCACCATTGCTTTTTTAAGTAATTCTTCAAAACTCAACAGGGAGAGAATCAGTTGAACACGCTGCGGAATTACTGACAATACTTACATCACTGACTATGACTTTTACTTTGAAGGGTTTAGAGAGAATAATTATCTAATTTACAGCCATTGCAGAAAATGACTGGAATAAATGAAATTCTGATTTAGAATGGAATACGTCACATGTCTAATCAAAAATACATTTAATTGTATGTGGGTGACGGGACTGGGGATGTAATTTACAAAGAAAAAAATCAACATCCCTTAGAGATGTGATGCGTAAAGCCCTGAGATGTGCGATGTGTTTAGAAATATCAGCACAATTATATATAGAAAGAGACTACAGAACCAAAACCATAGAGGGACCAACTTTACCACTAGGGATCTTTGCTAACCATTAGAGGATTCTGAAAAGTCTTTCAGGTGCACCTAATTTTAATGGTCCACACATTTTCATCTGAATTCTAACAAAAGGACTTAACATCCATCTAAGCTATTTATTAATCCAGATCAGTATCTTATTATAATACAATGTAGAAATCATATAAACAATATTTTTTTAAAAATTAGAGAGGACCAATTCAGCTGGAGTAAACACATGGAAAAGTAGGACAGACATTGACATAGTTCAGCCACAGCATGAGCAGACTCCTCAGTCACTTTGAGGACAGTTCATGGGAACGTCATTCGGGTAGGGTACCTCAGATCTATGAAAGTGAACAACCTGAGACAAAATACAGGACTATGTAGCACTTTAAAGACTAACAAGATGGTTTATTAGATGATGAGCTTTCGTGGGCCAGACCCAAACCTGAGAGGAACTCTCCCCTCTCTTTATCCCTATGGTACCTAAACTTAAACTAACAGAGCCATTTGCAGCCCTGGCTCACAGACCTAGATAAAAATGCATTATTTATAACTTTTTGCAAACAAATTTTGAAGAAAGGTATTATTATTATTATTATTATTATTATTATTAATTTTGAAATCTCTCTCTTTTGGAATTTTTCAATTTTTCATTGACTAGACAAACATTTTGATTAAAATTCAAACTAATTTTTCCACCAACTTTACCTGTAGGATGAAAGTATCATTGCAGAGGGTTCTTCCTGAAGGCAGAATAAGCTTTGCCATTCCTCTTTTGAGGAGATATTACCTGATTTTGGGGGTTGCTTTTGTTTATTGTTTTACTGGTCAATCTGTTTTTTTCCTACACGTTTGGGCCTGGTCTACACCAGACCAGGCAGGTCAGCTTAAGGTATGCCATCCAGCTACACAAAATGCATAGCTGGATTCAGCTTACCTTAAGCTGAGCTGCCGCAGTATCTAGAACACATGCACCCGTTGGCTTTCCTTAGTCCTTGCAAATTGAGGGGTGCAGGAAGCTGGTGGGGGCTTCCCTCAGTATTTGATTTGGGGATCCACACTAGACCCACTAAATCAAACAGTAGAAGATTGACCTCTGGAGGTTTCACGAGGCATAAGGGATCAGTCAGCAAAGGCTTCCCCAGCCGACAGATCTGCGTCTACACTGCCACACTGTGCCAGATCAGCTGATCGTCAGCACAGTGCGGCAGCCATATTTATTTTAATGAAGCAGGGATTATTTAAATCCCCACTTCTTTGACTATGCCGAATAAACTAATTTACATGGCTCCGTCGACAGAGCCATGTAGTCTAGACACACCCTTGGAGTGAAGACCAACCTCCACTAACCAACAGGATGTAACAATAAAAACAACCCTGTTAGTACATCTGGTTCTCATCAGCTGTGCCCTTACTTACCCGTCATTTCAAATGGCTGCTAATAATAGATCTAGACCTCTGAGAGAACTAAGAAACAACACAAGCTTTGCTTGTCACCAGGAGGCCTTGTTGAAATTACAACTTTGTCATGCAGATCTAGAGTTATATTATTCCTTAAGTCTGTGTCCCATGCTGACTTTTGACAGGCTTGACATAGGTATTTGGTGTCAGAGCTATGGTTCTCTCCTCCCCACCCCATCAGGTTTCATTTTCTTCTTTTTACTCTTGGCACATCTCAATTTGTTCTTATCGACTCAACCCCACACCATAGGCAAAGTAAGATTACGAATATCACCTCACTGATGTTATACAACTAGGTTGTTCCTGCTCGCCAGAAAACCAGCAGCAGAAATAGAAGAAAAAAACAAGTCAGGTCCTCAGTTGGCATCCATTAACATAACTTCACTGAAGACAAAAGAGCGGTGGAGATTTACACCCATGCAGGATTTGACTCTGACAACTTCATCAGCACTGATTGGATCAGAAAAAGTAACCTCTATGTCTCTCCAACCATGAATGGACACATTTTCTAAGAAAGGGACTGGAGTAACAAAATGCCCTCACAGCTACCAAAGGTGAGGGATTGAATAGATTGAAATCTGGTGCTTCTTACGTATATGGTGATGTTCTTTTTGCTCTACTACTGCTGGAAGATGAAAAGGCAAGGATGGACTGAACCTGCTTTATATAAACCAATAACAGAACAAGAAATATATGCAGGGAACCTGAAAACAGGGTAGTATATGTGATATGAAAGGCCAGACTCTTTATATTGAGCAGATTCCTGAATCAGAAATAAGAGATTGTAATTAATGAAGGGAGTGGACTTGAGCTGTGGAACATTGAGTGGCAGGAGTGGGATTGTTACAGGTCACCAAAAAGCCAATACAGTATCATATATTTTGCGGAGGGTAAAGAATCCAGCTACCTACGGTGAGTAGAAAACATATGATTTACAATATATTTATGTCTCAGAGGTCTGTTTTCACTATGAAATCTTATCTCCCCTGGATGATTTTCAGAGGTAACTTTATTACAGCAACTCTGTGATCGAATGGTAATGTTGACCAGTAATATACTTTTGTCTATTTACACAGCACACTTAGCACTTTATGTTTCCGAAGTTCCGCAAAACATTAACGGCGAGATTGGAGCCTAAGGGGTGTTATGCAGCCACAACAGAAAGATTGTGCCTCACTCAGGCATAACGTCTCTCAATGTGGCTCTTTGCCCAGGAGGGGTGTGCAATCTGCTCCATTCCTTGCTGCCTTTTTGATAATTGCAACATTTGGTACCCTCTGGTCCTCTGATTTTAATGAGAAGTGTTGCATACTTTTGCAAGCCGCTCAGCCACTTCAATTTTTTTTAGATCCTTTGGAACTCCCTGATGTACACCATCTGGTCCTGGTGACTTGTTGTTTAACTTATCAATTTGTTCTACCGCTACCTCCTTTGACCCTCCGTTCCTGACTGTATCTCATTTCTGTTACCTAAAAAAGAATGTCTCTAAGGTAAGCATCTCCCTAAGACACTCTATGGTTTGCTGATGCCAAGCAATAATTTCTCTTCTTTGCTGTCTCCTTATCATCCTCAATATATTCCTTTACAACCAGGATATTCAACAGGCCAACTAGCACGCTCACATGCTTCCTGATTCTGACAGATTCATGAACGCCAAGGTCACAAAGAACCAATGATAATCCAGTTTGAGCTCTTGCATCACACAGTGCAGAATACAGACCAGAGACTTTCAGAAGTGATCCATGGATCTCTTCCAACAACTTGAGCTTGAGCTAAAACACATTTATTTTTTAAAAAAGCATCCTGTTTTCAATTAAAGAATATAAGTATTTAAAATTCAGCATATTCCTTAGTGATCTGTTCCAAAAGTTAATTACCTTCTGTGTTAACGTTAGCACCCTAGTTCCAGTTTGAACTTGACTGATTTTAACTTCTAGCCATTGGCTCTTCTTATGCCTTTGTATGCTAGATTGGAGACAAAAATATATACATTTGTCTTTTTTTGGTTGTGTGTATCTGGCAAAAATGATAGCTAACTAAACTGTTTGGTCAAGATTCAGGGCCAGTGCACAATAAGGAGGGAAGTAGGAAACAGAGGGATTCAGAGTAATAATTCTGTGCCATTTCTGTCCTTACTAGAAGTGATAGTTCTCTCACTCCGTAACCCAAATGATTGCTAGTGAGTGAGACATACGTGCACACGTTGATTGAGCTGCTGTTATGGCTTGCTGGTATTGTTTTATTAAATCTGCAGCGAAGGGCAGACATTGGGTATTGAATGTCAAGTTCTTGGGCATATTGGTGGCAAAAAGGTGCTTCCCTCTGAGAATAGGAGTTACGGGAAGCAATGTTTTGGGAGGCACTACTTGCTCCCTGGACAGAAGCAACACATTAGATTGAAGCCTGCTGGAAGTTCAAGAGTGGGGGGTGTGAAAACATCTGTCACCTTTGGGATGCAGCAGGTCAGCTTCTTTAGGATGAAACACCTGTCTGCTGTGCAAGGCCAAATTGAGAAATAACCTTCCGTTAAAAAATGGAGGGTTGTAAAGGAAAGCAGAGCTCCTATGAATGTCATACAGAACCTGACCCTCAAGAGCCGCTCACCTATTTATATATTAGAACTGTGAAAGGTTCAGAAAAAGACAACAAAAATCATTAGGCGTATGGAATGGCTGCCCTATGAGATGAGGAGAGATTCATAAGACTGGGACTTTCCAGCTTGGAAAAGAGATGACTGGGGGGGGGGGGGGGGGGGGGGGGGGGGCGGGGTATGATAGTGGTCTGTAAAATCATGAGTGGTGTGGAGATAGTAAATAAGGAAAAATTACTTACTCCTCCCCATGATACAGGAACTAGGGGGTCACCAAATGAAATTAATAGGCAGCAGGTTTAAAACAAACAAAAGCAAGTATTTTGTCACACAACACAGAGTCAACTTGTGGAACTCCTTGCCAGAGGATGTTGTGAAGGTCAAGAGTTTAAAAAGGGTTCAAAAAAGGACTAGATAAATTCCATGTTCATTCTTATGTTCTTATGTATCTAGATAGCCTTAGAAAGCAGGGCTGGAATAATTCCATAGTAAGGAACCCTTAAAACATTGCACTTGCCTGATGAATGTGGGGGGGAGAGGGGTGGGCAGTTACAATGTTAGGCACTTGCAGCCCATGCAAACTCAGGGGGCCTTGAGGTAGCAAAGGGTTCCCATAAAATGGTGACTAAATCACTTGTCCCTGGTGACAAAGTAAAATGCAAACCTCACCTAACCTGATGATGGAGGGGATGCAAACTCTGCCCAGCAGGATTGATGAAAGCACAGATAGGGACCCCAGCACTGAGCTGTGCAGGGCATCACCCTGGGACAAACACCACCACTGTGAATAGGGGTGAAGCTTCCCCCAGATAAATGGTCTGTTACTTCAGGTTTGAAATCCCTAATTGGTGACATGTGGTTGGGGACATCATTGTTCTTCCCAGTCTCTGGGAGATCAGACTCTTTCCTTTCTCTCTGGCTACGTCTAGACTGCTTTCCTCTTCTGAAAGAGGAAATGCAAATGACGAAAGAGGAAATGCAAATGAAGGGCTGATTAGCATTTTCTGGCTTTTCATTTGCATATCCTCTTCCGATTCTTTTTTTGGAAGAGGTTTTTGGGAAAGGACGTCTAGATGGGGTTTTTTGCACACAAATCCCTTTTTTTGAAAGAACACTTCTTCCTCAAAAAATGAGGTTTACGGGGTTCTTTCAAAAAAGGGGGTTTTGAGTGAAAAACCGCATCTAGACTGCTTTTTTTTTCACAAAAAAACTCTTGCAAAAAAAGGATCGGAAAAGGATATGCAAATGAAGCACAAGAAAATGCTAATCAGCACTTCATTTGCATTTCCTCTTTCCTCATTTGTATTTCCTCTTTCGGAAGAGGAAAACAGTCTAGACGTAGCCTCTGAGTCTTGGCCAAAGCACACTGAATTCAGTGGGAGCTTTTCCACTGCCTTCTATGGGCTTTCTATTGGGTGTTGTATCAACTGCACAACAGAGATGTTTGCCAGAGACAGCTGTTCCTCTCCCCTTTGAGCCTTATAAAAGCCCCTTCACAGTGCCACAACCCAGCACTGACTCATCCGTTCCAAAAATGCACTGGGAGATACATTTCCCCCTACTAGTAGCTGGGAAAATGTGTTAGTGGAAGACTGGGAGCCAGCAGCGAGGGGAAGCCTCAGATTGGTTGAGGAACTGATACAAGATGGTGGGACTAGCAATGGTTTGGCAAGGAGATTAGAACTGGGCATTTGGGGACTCTGGAGGAATGAGTTCAGATTTTCTGAACAAGGACATAGAGATTGAAATGAGAAGCCTGTGGAAATTGGGACTAGCTCAGTGAAGAGAGCAAGATTGGGACGAGGAGTCAATGGTGAATCAGGCCTTGTCTATACTTCTTTGGATGGTCAAATTAAGATACGTAACTCCAGCTACATTAATTATGTAACTGGAGTCGGCGTACCTTAATTCGAGTTTCTGCACGGTCTCCACAGTGGGAGGTTGATGGGATCAAACACTCCCATCGGCTTCCCTTATTCCTCATGAGGAACAGCAGTACCGGTGCTGACAGGGGCACCATCTGAGTTCGGTTTAGACTCGCTAGATTGAGCTCTGGAAGATCGGTTATGGCAGCATCAATCTTCCCTGTAGTGAACACATGGCCTAAGAGACAGGACAGGGACACGGTCAAAATGGAACTTAGGCAGAAGGGGTCAAGCTTTGAGGAGTAGGCAGAAGATTCTGTGTCCACTAGACACAGTCTCCTTTGGAGCCTGAAATGGTTCCCAAGGTTCCTAAGTCTTAATGGCCAACAATTATCTGTGAAACTTCCTTTTCCCCTCCAGTGTTGGTCCACATAGAGGATAGCAATCTATTACTACTCTTAGTTGTTCTGGTAGTTCAAACAGCAGAGGTCTAGGAGATGAATCTATAAATTCCAAGCCTACTAATGGCCCACAGGGGTGGCAATATTGATGCCACAAGACAGAATTTCTCTTTTTTGGTTTAGTTTGTTTTGTAAAAGCTTATAAGCTAGACACTTACATTTACCTCCCTTCCCTCCCCAAGTTAATAGAACATTATTAAGCTTGCACAGTTTAGCACTAAAAAGTTAAGGAATACTAAGATTAAAGTGAATTGTGCAAATTAAGGACAAATGAATGTTGCAAAGTCATATGCTAAGTTATGAGTGTTTGACTTTTGCAACCAGCATAATGTTCTTTTGTGTATTTCTGCACCACTCCCACTGAAAATAAATAAAGATCACCTTTCTGTATTACAGAGATAATAGGCCCTTTCACTAGTGATTTATATGTTGCAACTGTTTTTATGGTTTGTTCTGTTTTTGATTAAGTCATATTTCTTCACAGCTATTGCAATAGCAAATTGTTCTATCATTAGGTCTCCTTAGTAATCTACTATGATTTTATTAAAAGGGAAACCTGGCTATTCCTCAAAAGACTAAAGGGATCTTTTCATGCAGTTAACTAATATCCGCATGATTTGAAAATTGTTCTTTTATTATTAACGCAGCCTCCCCCGCCGGAAATCATTTGTGTAATGTCTATTACCACCTCTATATTCCCAGCTAGAGAATGGGACTGCTGGCTTGTCAGATGTAATAAATAAAAAGCATCAAAGTCCTTGAAGTCTGTCAGAAAATGTATGTATGTTAACATTCAATTTAGCCCATGAAAGGAAGGAATGGAGTGTGAAGAATATGGCTGACTAGACTAATTCAATTTTAATGTAACTTCAGTTCTGTTTATTGGTTTTGTGTTTGTCAAAAAGTTTATTTCTTCTGTTGTTTCAAAAATGTTCAAAGTGTTTAACAAAACACTGATAATCTGCCATAGCAAGTTGACCACAACTCAGCAAGGACTTAAACCCAGCCATACATAAAATCATAGAATACTACTGTTGGAAGAGACCTCAGGAGGTCATCTAGTCCAGCCCCCTTCTCCAAGCAAGACCAAACCCAGCTACGTCATCCCAACCAAGGCTTTGTCAAGTCTGATATTATAAATTGGTCCCTTCCAGTTCTAGTGCTCTATAAGTCTGTAGATAGACATCTATCAGGGATGGTCTAGATGGTACTGGGTCCTGCCATGAGGGCAGGGGACTGAGCTCGATGACCTCTCAGGGTACCTTCCAGGTCTAGTGTTCTATGATTCTATGATCCTAAACCTCTAAGAATGGAGATTCCACAGCCTCCCTAAACAACCCATCCCAGAACTTCACCACCCTCTAATGAAATAGATTTTCCTGATATTCAACTTACACCTCTCCTAATGGACTTGAGATCATTGCTCCTCTCTCTGTCATCTGCCACCACTGAGAATTGCCTCTCTCCATCCTCTTCTCTTCTGCAGACCAAATAAACCTAGTTCCCTCAGCCTTTCCTTGTAAATCATGTGCCTCATCCCCCTATCCATTTTCATTGCTCTGCACTGGACTCTCTCTAGTTTGACCACATCCTTGTGTGGGATTGGGAGTTCATTAACGAGGACAAACACAAAGTGGAATGGTAAATTCATCCTTTATTTTTTGTTATTTATTTTTACGACTGTAGTTCCTAGAAGCCCTCCATGGAATCCAAGACCAACACAGAGCAAAAAGACAGTCTAAGGAGAAGACTAGATGTAACAGATGGATACAGACAGAAGAAAGGAAGTACAAGGAAAAAATGAGACATGATAGGCATTTTACTAGTTGTTGTACATTTGCCTAGTAGAGCACTGAGGAGTTTACCATCAAAGGCCTCAATCCTATTGACATTTAAGTGGAATTTTAACACGTGAGCAGTCCTACAGAGGTCCACAGGACTATTGACATGCCAAAATTCAGCACATGTGTAAGTCTTTGAAAGATCAGGGTTTAAATAGGAGCTTTATTCCCAATTTTGTGGGTAGGGAATTGAGTTACAGGGGGAGTAACTGAACTGCCCATGGTCATATTGGCTATGGCTAGGGCAGAGATCCTCTGAGTCCCAATCCAGTGTCTTACTCACATGTCAGCAGAAATAGATGCTACAGGCCGCAAGGATTGAAAGCTGGTATCTCTGTGCAACAGAAAAATCATACTATATCTCTGATTCACTGCCTTTTCCTTATGGACGAGTTCATCTATTTGCCGTCCATGGTTCTTGTCACCACAGCATCTCAGCACCTCACAATCTCATCCACCTCTGAGCTAGGGCAGTGCCATTATCCACATTTTACAGAGGGAAAACTGAGGCACGCAGAGGTACAGTGACCTGCCCAAGGTCACACATGAGGTCTGTGACAGAGCAGGGACTTGATCTCCAAACACTGGTCCATCATTCTTCTCCTAGCCTGGTATTCTCACTTCACACACAGAAGTCTTTGCATAGAATCTTTCTATGGGTTCGCCCTGATCATTTACTAAAGACTATGTTAATGCCAGAGGAGATTTTAAGTGTCAGGTCATTTCTGTGTTATTAAACTATGGTGCTAAAATGTGTATGGTGTGGGTGTTACCCCTGATATTTTTGTAGACACTATTTCATGGTAGATTACCCATTTTATGAGCCAGACAGCGGAGGGGTGGGAGGAGCTATCCGAGTGCTGTAAAATGGACAAACTGGCTGCTGTGGTTTGTTTATACTTACTATGGCATAAAGTAGATGTGTTTTATAGATTTAACTATAAATAGGTCCTTCTGCCATAATTGAGGAAGTCTGTGTTTGTAATTAATTACCTATATATTAGACAACAAATATTCATAGATACTTATAGTGTGCTTAGAGTTATTAAAACCTCTCATTCAAATATGCTGAGCAGTCGATGTAACTGTTTCATCACCGTCCAGCTTTCTGCTGCTGAAATGGATCTAATGTTCTCATGTCCAGGCCCGGCCAAAGAGTTTGCAGGGCCCAAGGTGGCATGTTGTGGTTGGCTGAACCGCGTGGCCAGGGCAGCAAGCGACCAGCCGGGTGGGCTCTGGGCAGCCTGGGACCCAGAAGGCACGGGGCCCAAGGCAACCGCCTTGCCCTAAGGCCAGGCCTGCTCATGTCCCTGTAACTGGATTCAGAAGTGAATCATGTGCTTCCTATCTGAGAGTGCCTGAAATATTCAGCAGCAATTGATTGTCCTGAAATGCATCGAAGTAACACGAATGCATTGCATACTCTGAAACTCCAAGGCTTTGGCAGGGCTTAAAGATTTGTTCACCTTCTGCTAAAGGGAGCTGGCAAAGAGATTGCTTTGAATGGGGAGAGTGGCAGGGAAGATGCACTCGGAAGATGCCAAAGCATCTGAGCCAGAAGATAACAACAACAGGTGGGGAGTGAGAACACATCACTGTCACAGATCTTGTTAGGGGAAGAGAGGTTGTATGTAGGCAGAAGGTCATGGGACTTAACAGAGCCTTCCAGTAAATGCGCATAGTTTGGACAAGCTTTGGCTAAGCAGCTGCATATTTGCCAGTGAAAGTCATCTAGGCTTGTGCTCCTGAATTCCTTAGGTGTCTTCATTCCCCCACAGTCTTTTGATTGCAGCTAGTGGCATTAGCACAGAATAAATGGCTATGTCAGCCCAGTGGCTCAAGGCTGATTTAAAGGACTCTGTAAGTACTATTCTATGAAGGGAAATAGCAATTATTGTGGGTGATAAAAAGGGGATTGACTAATGTGCTACTGATCAAGTCTCTCAAGGGCATAGTGGAAAAAAACCTACTAGACCTGGAGTCATTTAAAATGAGGCAAGCCAAAATTATAGAAAACATATCCTAAGGCACAAGGAGATGAACTAGCACGGTCCTGGGACTGCTTCATGGTATGTCGACGTACTATGAGGCTGTTTCAAGAGCCATCTTCCCTCCCATTCATCATTGTAGGAACCATCTCCCTGCCTCTGCCATCCTATAAAGGCTGTGAAACCTACAGGAACTGCTGAGCTACAAAACCAGTATTAGGAGAGTAATAGAGATGTAGCCGTGTTAGTCTAGTCTAGCTGAAACAAAAAACAGGACTATGTAGCACTTTAAAGACTAACAAGATGGTTCATTAGGTGATGAGCTTTCGTGGGCCAGAGTGGGTCTGGCCCACGAAAGCTCATCACCTAATGAACCATCTTGTTAGTCTTTAAAGTGCTACATAGTCCTGTTTTTTGTTTCAGTATTAGGAGAGTATACCTCTAGCTTTGCACACTGTGTGTGTGAGACACTCCTTTCGGGTTGCCATTTTAAAGGCTTAGTTTCCCAGGATGCCTTTCAGTGACTGGCCCTTTAGATGTGGGAGGAGCAAATCCCAGTAGTCCTAGAGTAGCCATTTAAGAATTGGCTGCTGCTTACTATCTCCCACCTGGTAAGTATTCTTAATTCTTCTATGTTTTTCTCTTCTGATTTCTGAGCTGATGGCATAACAGCATACCAGGCAGAGGCCAGCTAGCCACCTTGTAAGTACAGAGAGTTAGTTTCCAGGAATGACAGCCAACCTAGGAGAGGCAAGGAAGAAACAGGTTGATGCACACACCCCATTTCCTCCAGACTAGTCATCAGAGCTGACTGAATAGGATGGGGGAACACACAAACCCACCTTCTATGGCAGACCAGTGTCTATCTGTGTTCTCCAGAAGTTGTCAGAGCTTGAGTGGCCAAAGGAAGATAGGGAGACAGCAAGAGAGTGGGACCACAGGGCCCTTAATTAGGGTATGCCAAGGACCTCTGATTGCCCTAATTTGGCCGCACCACCAGAGCTGCTTGGAAAAGTCACTGCATCAGTGCCTTAACATAGGAGTTCTCACCCTTTTTGTGGTAGCACCAATTTGTTCCTACCTTGCAGAGTAAAGGCCATAAGCTGCTTCTTTCTGCTGAGTTTGCTTGCTTCTGCTGTGGGTTCCCAGAAACCTGGGATAGAAGCAGGCATGGAATCCAGCCCAAAGGGTTCACTGTAGTAAAATTTGAAGATAGTACTTTGCACAGTGATAGCATCTCCTATTGAAGGATCTGAACGTGTTTTATGACAATAATGAATTAACTCCCATAATAGCCTCATGAGGGTATTCCCACACTGTTACAGAGGGGGAAACTGAGGCATGGCAAAGCTAGATGACTTAACTTTGGACCTTAAAATGAATCAGTGGAAGAGATCAAATTAGTAAGACCTCCAACAAACCAGGCCGCCACCCTATGATTTGTGTATGCAGAGTTTGCAGACATCATTTGCCCGTTTTGAATGCACAGTGACTGCTTTATAAACACATCCTGCAGGTGTAATTAGGTGTCCAGGTTTCAAAATGTGGCCCACACAGACTAGAAAAGTAAAGATTTAACCCAATTTTTAAAGCCATGGAGGCACCTAACTCCCACTGATATGTAGGTGCCTACAAAACTTTAAAAAATGGTCCTTGTTAGTCCCTTAGAGCTCATTTATTTTGCATTCTTAGTTCAAAGTACACTGAGTTTTGCCTCTAACCCCACTCCTGCCACATATACAAGTCAGTAGCCGGCATTAAGTGATGCTGTAAACTCAAGCTGTCAGATCCACTGGGGGTACAGGTTTAAGTACAATATGCTGCTGGAGCTAGAAATACAACTCCAGGTACAACAGCGCATCAGCTGCTAATCACTCCACCCTTTCAGCAGCTTTAGCAGCAGTTTACCTTAACGATAGGGATTGAGTGTAGCCCGAAATGCATGTGTCAGGAAGAAGCTGGCTCCCCCTACTTCCACACTTTGGTTTTCTGCTTAGCCATTGGTTGAGCATAGAGGAGGGAGGCTAGTTGACTGGCTGATGCCCCCAACATTACCTATGTAAATGAAACCTCAGCTTTTCAAATGCCTCTGCTCTCTGTTTATCCATCCCACCTTCTCTCCTCTTACTTATGGATTAGGAGCTGTGGCCCTTATGATGCTCAGGGTCTGATTGATGGTCTGTTTTGGGAGGTTCGGGAAGGAATTTTTCCCATTGTCCCCAGCTGACATGTTATCCAGGGGCCATTTCCATTTGCCCTGCAGCCTCCCAGTGGCACCAATGGCTTAGAAATGATAGGAGTTGAGGATGATATAATGCAGTTAATATTACTGCCTTGTTGCAAATTGTGCCTGATGTCCCAGGCTGGTAAGGGCCAAAGGGCCAGCTCCCATAGCCTCAGAAGACTGTGGACTCTGCAGCCCTCATGGGAGGGGTACAGGTGAGAAGCATTAAGTCTCACAGACTGAATCCCCTACCCATCCTTGAGGCCTCTGTCACGCCACCCTGCCATACCCATGATGTATGGCTAAGGTTTCACAACTGAGTTGAGTTTATGCCGTAGAGTGGTGAAGATCTACCCTGAGTTTCTGTTTGGCTTGTGGTTAAAGCCCCGGAACCCACATTGGAACTCATTAAATGCCTGGGGAGTAAAAGCAGGGGTGTGTCTAGACAACAGGGTTTTGTCGACAAAAATGGACTTTTGGCGACAAAACTACACCTGCGTCTACACTACCGCCGAGTTCTGTCGACATAACGTCGACAGAACTCGGCAGTTTTGTCGACGGCGGTAAACCTCATTCTACGAGGAATAATGCCTTTTGTCAACAGAGTTCTGTCAGCAGAAGGCGTTATTGCATCTACACTGTCCTTTGCGTCTACACTCTCATGTCGACAAAGCGGCTTGCTTTGTCGACAGAACTGGATGTAGTCTAGATGCTCTTTGTCAACAGAAGCTTTGTCGACAGTATCTGTCGACAAAGCCTCTGTCGACAAAAGCCTGTAGTCTAGACGTACCCCAGGAGAAGGGCAGTGTAACATCCCTCTGCAAGGTATAATGAATAAAGTGGCAGTCTCCTGCTTAATCCCAGCCCACGTATCTATTGTCCATGGTACTGGCTTGTCCTGGTCAATGTGCTTCTAATCCGATTGCTCTGTAGCCCAAGCATTTGGCTGGGTGGTCCCTCTCACTCCAGCGAGGCTAGTGGAATAACTTGACTGTACTCGGTGGCGCTAATGTTAACATACAACAGCTTGTTCATGCCAGTTGACTTTGGGAATGCAAACCTTTTTGCTTCAGGAACTTCTTGCAGACAGAGACTTCTTCTGTACACGAGTCTCCCCTTCAATCAGTAGCAGTCACACGTTCTGCACAGTCTGTAACCTTCCCACCCTATTCCCATTTCTCTGATTATATAGTTTTTTATCTCACTGTTCACAAAAATGTGTACAATAACATGCACAATTATTACTAAATAAGAACAACAAGAATCTATTGCCAAAGCCTCTAGGGACCTCATGCTAACACTGCAAGGAAGGCCACCCTCTTTTCAGCATGAAGATCCATCCTAACAGATACTTGTACTTCTCCAGAGCCCAATGACTTAGGGTGAGGTTCCCCTTGAGCACAAGTGTCTGCCTGCCTTCATCCGTTTTCAAGAAGAGAGCCTTGAGATTGATATAAGACCAGTCCTCTAGATACCTACAAGAAAGTAGTGTGAAAGAAGATGGCATTTACCTGATCTGAGGGTTGCAGGACATGGGCCAAAGCTCTTAAGAAGGACAAAGTGCTCTTAAGAAGGACAAAGTAGAGGCCTCATCAGTGCAGCTCTTCACGAATGAATTGGGTAGATAATGTAGGATTGATGGAGTGAAGTTCTGCACATTAGTTGGATATGACGGGGTGACCCTAATGCCTTCCTCCTATTTTGTATTTCAGTGATAATGCAGGATGGTTTGGGGGCAGAGAGACTATTTTGGTTATAGAAGTTGACACGGTGACTTGAAATGAAACATTGAATTAGCATGATTTTTAACTGAAGCCTGAACAATTATGTCCAACATATTGAAATCTTTTTTTCAGTAATACACGTGACATTAATGTCTTGTGATTGTTTCCTATTTTTACTGTCCTTTTTGCTCCCAGTCATGATTTTCAATTTTTTCCTGCTAATTGAAATCTTTCCTACTTTGGAAATTAGCTTCTCAATTGGATTTAATGCGACTCCCAGATTATCATTCAGTTCAGTGCAAAAGTCATTTATAATTTACATTAGATAGAATAGGTTCAAAGAGGTTAGTAGTAATAGGTTTGGAACTGGGTATGTCATGCTATTTTTTTTTCACTGCTGTTACTACTTCTAACAATTTGCCCCTTGAGCTTCTGAGTTTAGGGAAGGTTCACATTGGTGCTAGATCAGGTAGCATACAGAATAGCTGTAACATTGTTGCACCATGTTATCTTTAGTAGGTCATTGGAAAGCCACTTTCTACCAAAAAAAGGAAGTTTTAAGACTCAGAGCATAGCACAGGGGAAATTATTTCTGTCAAATAGACACTTCTGATTTTAGCATTCTAAATGTAAAATATAGTCTCTCTCTCACTTTTTTGGTTTTTAGTTGGATTCCCATTTAAGTTTTAGTTCCAACTTTATTCACTTACTTTCAGTATTTCCTTGAAACATTGCAAGAAATAACTGGTTCTTCTGAGGGTTGCATGAGTGAATTTGGGAAGAAATAAAAGAGAAAATAAATCAACCTTTTTTTTTCCAAAAAATTCAAGTGTCTGGTTTCTGGCTGTGATTGGATATAAGAAAACCCAGACTTTCCATGACAATCTATTCTGAGGTTTCATTACCAACCCAATTTTTCAAACCCAAAAGATGACAATGACCTTTAGCATATCAACTCTTAATAATTCTGGTAATACTGTATACCAAGGTCTGGTTTCCAGTAGAGACCAACGCCAAAAGTGGCAAAATATCATATCTAAATCCATTCTTGCATTTCCAGATATAGCTGGGAGATGCCATACATCTCATGAGAAAACGTGTTCTTCTGAAACTCCCAGACAAACATGGGAAACTCAAATATCTTGAACAAACATCCAAACTTAGAAAACTGAACTGAACTGTACTCTGAAACTTTTCCCCCATTACTAATTATTTCTGTAACATTTCATGGCTTTAAAAATAGTTGAACATCAGTCCTTCAACAATAAAATAAAGGGAAACAAATAGACTATACCTTGTATTTGTAGAAATGCTAGAAGTAGAAATACAGGAAACATACAAACACACAAGAACCTCTGTGAAGATTCCAGCATGTATATTAAATTGGTATCCTCATCCACATCTGCATCTTCAAAAATGATCAGTGGCTATCCGCATCCACATGCATGAATGCAGATACCTGTGTATATAAAGTGGACATCTGCAGATTTGCAGGGTTCTAGATAAAAAATGTGCATCCATATCCACAAAAATGAGCCACAGATATCTGCATCCACAGGTGTGGATGCAGATACTTGTGGATATAAAATGGATATCAGTGAATTTGCAAGGCTTTACTCTGAAACTCCAGGGGAACACACAAACTAAGGGCCAGCCAGTCAAGTAATTGTAAAGACACAGCAAGTCTTTCTCTAGTCATCCTTCTGGATGAGGAAGGAGCACGCTATTCATTAAAATGTGTTGCTTAGTCTATTTAATTCTAACTGATGTCAGTATGTGGACTACAAATATGTAATCTTCAGAACTGTCAACCCTCTCCTCCCACAGAGACAACATTAGAAACAATCTAACCGATAACAGTTGCAGTGGGACCTCTAGCCCCTGCACAGGCTGCTTGAATTTTTACGGCCAATCTGGAGCCTAATGTTTCAAAGCAATGTAATAAGCAGGTAACTTTGCACGGGTGGTACATAAACGGCTTCCTTATTGCTAAGGGCTGTGCAGCAGGCTGCTGAGTTAATCAATAAATAGCTCTCCAAGATCGCCATAAGTCCAAAGGATAAAGGGCCCCCTTCCCTGGATGGTCAGAGTTTTATGGATTGGTAACAGCACGTTTACAAATCCTTGGCAGAGAAAGGACACTGTTTCAGGGTAATCAGGGTTGTTCAGCTCTGCACAGTCCAAGTGTGCCTAAAAAGTTGCAATGATTTAAACTTTCCTTCCCTTTAACAGTTAATAAGAAAATCTCCTGTTCTCGGTGGTGGCAGATGGGCAGGCACCTGACGGGATTAAGCCGGTTTTGAGCATTCCAGGAGACACTTTCAGGCTACGTCTACACTGGCAGCTTCTTGCACAAGAACTCTTTTGCGGAAGAGTTCTTGTGCAAAAACTCTTCCACAAGAGAGCGTCTACACTGGCATGTGCTTTTGCGCAAGAGATGTGCTTTTGCGCAAGAGCATCCATGCCAGTGTAGACGCTCTCTTGCGCAAGAGCATCCATGCCAGTGTAGACGCTCTCTTGCGCAAGAAAGCTCTGATGGCCATTTTAACCACAGGGCTTTCTTGCACAAGAAATTCATGTTGCCTGTCTACACTGGCCTCTTCTGGAAGAGCTCTTGTGCAAAAGGGCTTCTTCTTGAGCAGAAGCGTCAGAGTTCTGGCGCAAGAAGCCCTGATTTTATATATTAGAACATCAGTTTACTTGCGCAAGAACACACGGCCAGTGTAGACAGGTAGCAAGTTTTTGTGCAAGAGCGGCCGCTTTTGCGCGAGATCATGCCAGTGTAGACACAGCCTCAGTGTGTATCACATGGGTTCCAAGTCTTCTCCAGCAGCTCCCATCTGGGAATGTAGATCTGCAGCTCAATCTGTAAGAGGCTTGTCCCTTTAGCTATGGAGTCTCGGGTCCAGTCTCCTCATGATGACCAAGAAGATGGATGTTACATATGCACAGGGCTAATCGGTGTTCTGAGGAGCCTACTAGAAACCTGGCACTGCATGACCTAGGGAAAAGGGCAGTTGATGCTTGTAGATGCTTATGCTATTGGTTTCCTGTTCCACTAGAGAGGTCTAACTGCCACTTCTACCTGCTGTGGGATGTTTCTGCCCAACCTGCATTAGAAACGAGGTTCCCCCATTGACAACTGAAATCACTGAGCACTGGGGTGGCACCTCAAGAGACTGACTCATACAGGTCACAGTAGGTGGCAGCTAAAATTGATGGTACAAGGCCATCAGGGATGGAGCAGACAATGGCACTGTGGAGTGAATGAACAGCAGCAGGAGAATCAATGACCACGTTGCAGCAGCAGAAGGAAGCAAAAACAGAGTGAGGGGTGTTTACTATGAGCATCAGCCCTGGTTTTGCTCCATGTCCTTCCTTTCCCTCAGGGTGGAGGAGAACTCATGTGGATGTACCTCAGAACTCTGGGCCTTCCCTGACCTAGGACAGAAGCTGTGGGTGAGCTGTGGCCCAGGGGAGGGGAAAGGCCTGTTACAGGACATTCATTTGTTGGACTTTCTCACCAGAAGGTGAGAAAAAAGGGCAAAGGATACCGCTCCATGTACTCTGAGGGGAAAGCTTTGCTTGTGGTCAGATGTGCAAGTCACAGTTGTGGTGTTGCCTCATAAAAACACCAGGAAAGTGTTGCTGCTGAGAGGCGCGCCCAGGGAAGTGTTTAATTTTTCCAGATTACCTGTTCCGTGTTCTATTGTTAATCCAGCCTTTGTGGCTGCCAACTCCACCCGGTAGATGGGTTATAATTATTTGTACCCTAGTAGAACTGCCTTACTCATTAGGCTAGGCACTCTACTAAACACAGGTCAGAGCACAGTCCTTGGTCCAAGGAGGAAACAAAGGCATAGAGAATTATTATTGTCATTGCTTATTAATTGTTTCAGGGAATACACCTTGAAGAACAGCTTTGTGTAAGCTCACAAGATTTCTTAGCCACCCATAGATGTTGGTCCAGTAAAAGAGATGACCTCACTCACCTTGTCTTTCTAATATCCTAAAACCAACTCCGTTACAACAACACTGCAGACAAATCCTTTGCAAGCAGAGAAAATGACGACTCTAACCCCTGATAATGCCAGTCCAAAGATGGACATATTAAAAAGCAGGCAGTGGGGAGGAGTGAGGCACACATGCAGTTATATTAACAAAAGTATTACATAAAACAATTAAAGCTTTAAGAAGTCCATTAGAAATCTATGGCTAGCTGTTACCTCTCCACAAGCATGGGCAGATTGTCAGGAATCCAATTACAAAATGACCACTGCTAGCAAGATTAGCAAATCTATATCATTTCAGAGTTCACTGTCAGTGCAACAGGAAACATTTCATTGTGGGTGAGTGTATAATCTATCAAGGCAGTCTAGGCTAGTTGTTTGATCACTAGCCCTAAGACCCAGCAAAATATTAATGCTTGTTCCTGCCAGTGACTCGTTTGCGGTCTGCCTTGCTGTCCCAAAACTTTGAGCACATCTGAGGCTATGTCTAGACTGCAAAAGAAAAGTCAGAAAAAGATACGCAAATTGAGAAGTGCAATTTGTGTATCTTTTTCTGCTTTTCTTTCGGAAGAGGCTTTTCCAAAATTTGGCCCATCTACATGGGGCCAAATTTTGGAAAAACTTCCTCTTTCAGCACATCCCTTCTTCCTCATACAATGAGGATTACAGGGATGGCGAAAGAACACATTCACTTTTTTTGGAAATTGTTTACTCCATGGATGAATTTAGCCATTTAATTAATGATATCTTCTCCTCCATATTTACAAGTAAAATCCTTCTCTGTGATGTGGTCACCATTCATCCAAGCTTCTACAACCTCCTTCTCTCCAAACCTCCCTACTCATGGTTTACTCATCTACATTCTCTCCTAAATTCCAAAAACAGCTCATCTTCTTCACCTGCCACAATGCCCACGTTTAATCTCTCCCTTGACACTTCTGTTTCAAACTAAACACCTCCCCTTCCCCACCTCAACGTTGCACTCATCTGCTCAGACCCATATTGTCTCTGGTTTCTCTCTACTCCGCCACCGTGCTCCCATTGTTTTGCCAACATCATGTATTATTGCATGCTTCTTGACTTCCTCCCTCGCTTCCCTGCTGCCTCTTCCCTTGGGCTGCCCTCCCTGTGTTGGTGAAGCAAACATTTACACTTTCACATGTCTCCTCCAGTGATATGTGGACTCTTTATTGAGCTAGGAAGCCCCGTCCCCTGAGGGATCCTGAGCTTGAACAAAAGTCACCAGGATGGCACCACCCCCAAAAGCTTGCTCTGTGCACTGACTCTCCATGAAAAACAAAAGCCAGTTCGAGGTCATTAACCTGACAAAGCCCTACATGGAACTGGGGCTGACCAGTGTTCCCTGTAAGCTAAGCACATGAGCAGTCACCCAGGAGAGATTCAAATGCTTCCCAGCTGATTAGCAGAGCGTCCACAGCTAGCAGCATGTGTTTCTACTGACAGTGCACATCTGCATATGCCTCAGGGCACATAACAAAATGTATTCTGGACACTGGTGGGGAAGATCAGAGGGAACACTGGTCCTGAATAACTTGAGAGAATTCTCCCTCTCTCTGAACATCATATTCCACCACTTCTGACTACCGCTGATGTTGTTGACCCACCCATGGGGTTCAGAATGTGGGAGATAGAAGCCAAACCAAAAATACAGGAGTCCAGGCTAGAAGTAGGAGCAGCCACCAAGCTCACTATATTAAGAGCCAAACGTAAAAACCCACCTGTTCTAACAGACATGTTCCCTCATTTGTTCACTTAGAAAAATACCCATTCTCTAAGCCTACTTCTTGGGGCAGGAGAGGCAGAAAGAGAGAGAGAGCACACACATAACCAGTGTTTAAGTGGATATTGCTAGTTGAAAAACTGATTCTTTATTTTGTAAAAAATGTTTGAGTTTTCATGAATAAAGTTAGTCCCAAAGAGAGAAAAAGTCAAAACGCTGAAATTTTCACCAACCAAATTTGGAAAAACAAGGCTTTGGGCCATTTAGAATGTTTTGCTGTGATAAATTTCACACTTGCCATTTCAATTTCAACCCTTTTTATTTTTAATATAAAAATAAAGCAACCTTTGAAATGAAAAAGAGTCAAAATGAAAAAAATCAAAACTTTTGATTTCAAAAGTGACAAAATGAGATGATTTGATCTTTTCAAAATGCTTTCCCTTTCAACAATTTTAAATGAAATTTCATCAAAATGATGATGTGAAAAATGTTGGTGTATTTAAAATGTTTTGACCAGCTCTAGCAGTGGTGATTGCTCAGATATTATGGTGATGAGGGCATACAAATATCTGGATAGTTGGATGGATGGATGGATGGGCGGATACTGTGAAAGTCTGCTAGTCCTAATCCTTCACAATGGGCAGAACTAGTAGCTAGAAAATAATTTAAAATAATGGCAATTACAATGGTATGAGGTGTAGTCACTTTCTGATCTCCAGCACTCCCATACCCAACTGTGGTATGAATTACTCTTGATTTGTTTCTTCTCATTTGCAATAGATTGAAAACTTTTTAGGAGTGGAGGAGTTTAGTTACTCCATACTCTGTGTAGCGCTGAGAATTCTACCAACACTCAAATAAATATTATTGTTGCTGGAGATTTTGTTTTAACTCTGAAGAACATACAATTTAACTCTCTTTCTTCCTGATCACAGTCACTAATTAATCCTCAGAATACCTTTCTGAGGTATTTTAGCATTATCCACGTCATACATATGGGAAAAACGGAGGCAGAGTTTAAGGGCAAATTTAGGCCCCTAATTCTGTAGTTAGCCACCAGGGAAAATAGTCTGATTTTAGCAGCCATTGCAATAACTGGAAATTAATACAAAAGAGCACCACGTAGCTCCCACTGTATCTACTGGTGTAGGAGTGGGCACAAAGCAGTCACACCAAAATGAAAAAGTGGAGCATCTGTTTAAATATGTTAAGAATATTTTAGTAGCTTTATATGAGCAGGGGGTCGTCTACAAATGTCAGACAAAAAGAAGTGAATCAAGGGCTTTGAGGTAACACAGAAAAATATTGAGCTGTGCTCACAACAGGTCTCCAAGAGCTCTGTATTTGATTCAGTCTGATCCACCCAGTTCAGAGAACATTAAAATGGCTTGAAGATTTGTAAGATACCCAGACTTGAAACCTTCCAGTTTTCCCCTGAATTCTGCCTGACACAGCCTGTCACCAGTGCTCCAATATTTAGTACCAGAGACTGTCCCCTGATATGAAGAACAGCATTATTAATGAGATCCACATTCATTTTTGTTGAAAACGTATTATAGAAACCAGTCAATAACAATGTAAAAATTAATTGCAAGGTGCATGGTACATTAATTCTTTCCCAGAAACAAACATCCAAGGACTGATGCTAATGCAGAAGTGATTGTTTTCTACTCATACCTGCCAAGACAGATGGAAGACATCCCAGGCAGCAGTCTGAACAGTAGAGAGCTTTGAAATAAGTGTTTCTTCTGAGAAGAAGGCCCCATGTGATGAAGCAGGATCCAAGATTTCATTGGGGATTTTATCATTTATTATTTATGTTTTGATAGTGCATACGGTGTCGCTGGAGGCTGAAGGCAGCCTGCAGAACCTCACCCCTACCAACATCCTGCACTACGCCAATTGTGTATCTTATCTCAAATCTATTTTGAAATAGTTTATTTTAAAATTTGGTGCATCTACAGTGCCAAATTTCAACATAACGTGCTATTTTGAGCCATCCCTTATCTCTCATGCAATGAGGTTTACCAGGATGGTGAAATAGCACACCCATTATTTAGAAAAATATTTTGAAATAATGGGCGGCTTGTGTAGACATGGGGTAGCTATTTTGGGATACCTCCGGTGCAGTGTAGACATACCCTGAGTGTCTTACAGCACCACAGGATCACACAGTAACCCCAAACTATAAATGGGAGAAAAAAATCATTATCACCTCTGGGCCAAGGGATGGAAGATAATGCAGCTTGAGGTTGGAGTTGAAATCAGTGATGTAGAATCTGGGTATATATTTTGTGCAGCCTGCTTAGTACTCACTATATACAGTAGTCCTGGAACAGAGATGGATCACAAATGGCATTCAAGACAATCCCTCTTTCAGGGAACTCAGTCCAAGCACCAGTGCCTGGTTCTCAGGGATCAGGTATGCCTGGTAAAAAGTGACTCTATTTAGAGACATGAAGACAGAGAACAAACTCCACAGCTTCATGATATAGTTTCCTCAAAGAAACTCCTAAACAAAACCACCTCCTTCAAAACATTTTCTTTCGAGACTAAAAATTGGCAGGCAAAAGAAATTGTAATTTTATATGTAACTGTGCTATTGGGTGACGTCTGTTTTAAATGAATGCACATACTCAGTTCTTGTCTACACTAACTGGTGCCGTCAATCTATTCCAACGACACAAATAGCATAGCTGAAGTCGACATGCTAACCCCTGCGACTTGTGTGCCATACGGTCTGTGGGGGTTGCTCTCCCATTGACGCTGGCTACTCTTCCTGTCTTTGTGAAGTACCATCATTGATGGGAGCATGCTCAGAGATCAATTTAATGCATCTAAGCAGACACGATAAATCGACAGCTGGTGGATCGATAGCTACAGCCTCCATCCTCCGCGTAGAGCAGACAAGACTTCAGAAAGGCCAAATAACATCTGAATGAAGGCATCCAGGATTAGCCAGGTTGTCCATCATACACCACAGGTTCACGGACTATGACTTGTTTGTGACCACAGACCTCCTCCTTGGTACCCAACCCAGCCACCCTATGATCTAAAAGATCATAGATAAAAATAAAAAATTGACTGTAACCATTATGTTATGAATGGATCTAATTCTAGTTTGAACCCAGTTATACATTTGGTCTTCACAACAGGTTGACTGTGTGTTCTATGAAGAATTGCTTCCTGATATTGGTCGGAAACCTGCTGACTATTCATTCTATTAAGTGATTCTGTTCCCTGTGTTATGTGAAACAGTAAATATCACGTCCTTATTCGCTTTCTCCATGACATTCATGATTTTTTACTATTTCTGTCATATCCCCCCATTGTCATCTTTTCCAAGCTAAACAGCTCGAGTCTTTTTAATCTCTCCTCATATGGAAGCTGTTCCAAACCCCTATTCATTTTTGTTCCCCTTATTTGTATTTCAGGATTGTATGCAGTAAAGCAGTATTTGAGTTTGGGGTGAACCATCGTTTTGTATATTGGTGTTATGATAATTTATTGCATTATTATCCATCCCTTTCCTATTGGTTCCTAATATTCCATTCACTTTCCTGACCAGTGCTGCACAGTGAGCAGATGTTTTTAGAGAACTATCCAGAGTGATTCCAAGATCTCTTTCTTGAGCTGTAACAGCTAATTTAGACCCTATCATTTTGTATGTATAGTTGGGATTTCATCTGTCATTTTTTTGCCTGGTCACCCACTTTCGTGAGATTCCTTTGTAACTCTTCACAGTCAGCTTTTGAATTGGTGGAGGTTTAATTCACTTTTTTTCCTCTGGGGTGTAGTAGTGGTGATGAAGAAAAATTCCAATTTTATAACTGAATGTATAGCTCTGATAACACATCCCTGCATTCTTAACCACCCTGACATTACAACCAGCTTTTTTTCTAAAACTTAAATCTCAAACAAGTTTGATTCCTGGAGAGAAAAATGAAGTCAATACCAAGCTTGTATAAGGTGAGGTTTCCCGTCCTTTGAGAAGATGCTCTTTTGCCTTTTGTCCAAATGGTCCTTGGATTTATAACTGCCATTTATACCATTTACAGCTGGCACATACAATTTCTATTAAGTATTTTGTATGAATCACAATTTGCAATAACCGATACACCATTTGAAACACAGCATAAGGAAAAAGGTACAGAATTAAAACTAAGTAGGAGTTATGAAAGTTGTCTTTTAGGGATTGCATTAACATTTAGGTGTGATAAGCATGGTTTTATGGCCACAGAGAGTTATTTTCCCTGCCATTTGGCTTGTCCCTAGGTAACACAAAGCAGAAAACTCTTGGAATTAGTCTGACATAGTGTAGCATAAGCAACCAAAACATAAATATGTCTTGTTATATTCTCCAAGCACCCAATGTATAATATAACAGTAGGAATAGCTTACTATTCAGTAAAACCAGAAACAAATTTGTACTGACCTAATGTTAAAGGAATAAATGTTTTTAATAAGCATGTTTGCATCAAAATTGAGGTTTCTCCACTAGAAAAGCTTGTGGAAAATTCAGATCTGGATTCAGCAGTGTTTTGATGTGGGGTTTTAATTCAGGCCTGTTCCCAGTTAGCGACACATGAATTGATTTAGGGAAAAAAATAGGAACTTTGTTTTCTTCAAAGACAATCAAAATTGCTAGAAGCAAATCTGAAATAAATGTGCAGGGTTCTAAAATACATGGGTAGGTTCTCTTTGAGTTGCAGCTGGGACTGGATCCAGAATAACCCCGTGTCATTAGCATGGCTGTTTTGGAAATATTTGCATGCCAAGGGAGGAAGCCTCTCCTGGTTGGGATTTCTGGGACAATTCTGTAGACTTGAGTAAGTGCTCACCAATGTGGGTAAGTGTTGAACAATCAGATCCATAGTGTGCACTGTTCTGAATATCTGGAGTTAGAACTTTAAAGACTTGAATGCTTATCCAAGCTGAACCCAGACTCAGGCTTTTCAGGCTTTCCAGTCCCTAATTTGGAGGGGATCTCCTCCAGAGCTGTAGATATGGGGCTTGGATAGCCCCTTGCACTGTACACTGGCTTCCTGAATATGAAAAAATCATAGGATACATCTGCAGGTTGAACCTCTCTCGTCCGGCACTCTCTGGTCCAGCAACATCCATGGTCCAGCATGATTTTAGTTAGCCGGATGCCTACTTATCATGGGTGTGGCCAAGTTTCCCGCGGTCCCATAAAGTTTGTTTATAGCCACCAGTCCTGGCACTCAGTGTTCTGTGCTGTTATTTAGCTTTGATTTACCCCTAAATGTCTTCTAAGAGCCCAGTCAGCAGTGAAAATATTAGTAATGCTGCCAAAGAATATTGACTTCCCGTGGTTCGGCAAATTCTCTGATTCAGCACCAGTCAGGTCCCAAGAATGCCGAACTAGGGAAGCTCAACCTGTAGTTCATAATTTTGAATATCCCAAATTAAGGTTCATATATTTAATTATATAGATTAAATATTAGCATCCAAATATTCCGTGACATCACTCATAAAAAAATATACTAAGTGTAGCTTATTGAAGGCAGACATAGGAATAAGAACATAAGTATACCCATACTGGGTGAGACCAAAGGTCAATCTAGCCCTGTATCCTGTCTACCGACAGTGGCCAATACCACATGCCCCAGAGAGGGGGATCGCAACAGGTAAACCTCACGTGATCCCTCCCCTTTCCCCCACTTTCAGAGAAACAGAGGCTAGGAATACTTTTCCTATCCATCCTGGCTAATAATCATTGATGAACCTAACTTCCATGAATCTATCTAGCTCTTTTTTGAACCCTGTTAAAGTTCTAGCCTTCACCGCATCCTCTGGCAAGGAGTTCCACAGGTTGACTGTGCGCTGAGTGAAGAAAAACTTCCTTCTGTTTGTTTTAAACCTGCTGCCTATTAATATCATTTGGTGACCCCTAGTTCTTATGTTGTGGGAATAAGTAAATAACTTATTCACTTTTTCCATACCAGTCATGATTTTATACATTAGTCGTGAATGAGTGTTCATTGTTCTTCAGTAACTGAGAATTTAGGATTGGTTGTCCCTCAGTGAATACAATCCATTAGCATATTTCAAATATGTTCCTGGGTTCGCTTCTCAACAAAGCTCATTTCTCTTGGGAGTGGTAATCCAACACCAGACAAAATTGATCACTTGGGCAATACAGCTCTGTCTGCTGAATATCAAGGCAGAGTAGGTATGCCCACGTAAATCCTGTCTGGTCCTGCAGCCTTTTCTTCCCAGCTCATCATTAGCTGTCAGAGGAGAGCAGCTTCAGATCTTGCTTACATCAAAATAATCACAGTATTTATGGCTAGTTGCCTGTCCAGGTTTATAATTGTCTGTTGATCTTTGAAATATTGATTTCACTGCTCTGCAGATGGACTGGTACGTGCTGCAAAAAGGCATCAAATGACTTTATATTGTTCTCTGCCGTACAATATGATGTGGCATTTGGATTTTTCCTCCTGCATCTTAGATATTATCTGTAAAAAACCCCCAAGAATCTGACAGGTCCAGCACTTTTACTTCTCAATATAGAGCAGGAGCAGCTGGAGTTTCTTCCTGTAGTACATCAACCTTTTGATAGTTTGTTGGCCATGTTTAACCTCACTTGTGCTAATCTACACTGATCATTGCTCATTTTGCTTCCGTTATTTTGTCACTGCGTTGTACAGGTATCTGAAAAGATACACCCTCTTTTTCCCAGGTTACTTTTTCCCAGGTTACTTTGCTTGCTCACTATATACTGCTGTGAGTGAGGTAGGCAGCTTTCCAGTGGGGTGTTCAATGGGGCACCCATTTCTATAAGGGGAAATTGATAGCAAGTGCGGTGGCTTGCAGAACATAAGGAATTTTGACAGATGGTTTATTTGGTGGGAAATGATTTGACCAACACACATTTTTTCATAAATTTGTGACAATTTTTAGGGCATGCTTGGAGCACATGCCTTGGGGTGTGGGAGACCCAGGTTCAACCCCCTCTGCTTAATATGGAGATGGGATCTGCATCTGGATCTGAACTCCTTGCAAGACAGAATTCTAGCCACTGGACAATGGGATATTCGGGCTGGTCACCAGGCTAGAAACAAAGGGTATTTCTACACTACAGAGTTTTGTCGGAAAAACGGCTGGTTTTTCGACAAAACTTGAGGAACGTCCACACTGCAATTATGTTCTTCTGCAAGAAAATCGAAAGAACAGAGGAGGTTTTCCGGCATTGGTAATCCTCATTCTACGAGAAAGAAGCCTTTTAGCGAAAGAGCTCTTTCGCAAAAAGGTGTGTGTGGGTGGGGAAGAGGGAGTTCTTTCGCAAGAAGAGGAAAGAGGAAAAAGCACAGGTGCTGTGGTGGCCATTCCATCCATAGGAATCACAGCTTATATGCGAGAGAGTGTTCATGTAGTCTGGATGCTGTCTTTCAAAAAAGCAGATCACTTTTTCAATGCACTTTTGCAGTGTGGACACTCTTTCAGAAGGAGTTTTTTCGGAAGATCTCTTCAGAAAAAAGCTTCTTCCAAAAGAAGCCTGTAGTTTAGACGTAGCCAAAGTGTCACCCATGACTAGTAACTGTCATGTGCAGAGACACTCCTACCACCTTCAAATAAACCAAATATTTCAGGTCAAACTACATTTTTCATTTGACTCAAATCAGATTTTTTTTTCCAATTCACTGAATATTTTTGCTATTTTCAGATCTGTTTCAACCCACACTGATTTCCTCCCCTCAACTTGCAGCGAACTGAAGAATGGAAGAAGAGCTCTGTGTAAGTTTGAAAACTTGTCTCTCTCTCTCCACCAGGAGTTGGTCCAATAAAAGACATTACCTCACCCAGATTGTCTCTTTAATATCCCGGGACCAACACAGCTACAGCAAAGCTACATACAGTGAACTGAAAAGTAGCTCTCAAGGCTAGTTATAATGATGCCTTTGGGTTACCTGAGAATACACTTCCAGAAAAGAGAGTATTTTATATTAAAAATGAAAAGAGACCTGAACTTAGATTCTCCTTCTGTTGGTCAAAGCCCACACCAGTATTCTCTGTAAGCGGAGTACTTGAGCAACTGCTTAGAAGAGATTCAAATGCCACCCAGCTGATTACCAGAGCACCCCTAGCTGGGCTTTTTTTCTGTGTGTGGTGCACTTCTGTGCATGCCTCAGTGCACATAAAAATTTATTCCACACATGGATGGAAAAGATTAGAGGGAACATTGGCCAGCACACTTTAATTGTTATTTGTATTACAATAACACCTGTTTGGTCCCTTTTTACCAGGCTCTGTAAGTACAGTGAGACAGTCCCTGTACTTAAGGGCTTGCAATCTGTGCAGACAAGACAAAAGGTAGAAAGCACAGGTGAATTGGCAAGGGCTACTCAACCATTTGATGACTGAAGCAGGAAGCAAACCCAGATCTCCTGTCTCCTTGCAAACCTTCCATTGCAAGCAGGAGACGATGAGTGCATCTGCCATCAGAATTAGTTCTAAAAGAAAGCACTATAAAACCATGCATATCAAAGTCTAGTTAAATAACTAGCCAGTAATTAAGGTTCCAACAGAAGGCACTGAAGAATAATTTTGAAAATTCTTGGTTCTGTTCTGGATCAGAACAGAAAGAAATGTTAAAACCATGAGATGTTTGCTGAAAGACAATTCTTGTTTTCCAGCGAACCCTGTTAAGATGTCCTTGCATTTAAAAATGGCAAGGATTTTCCTGCTTAGAGAGCACTGAAAAGAAAAAAAGTTAACCAAGGGATAAGAGTAATAAAGTAGCTTCACTAACTTTTGGCAATAGATCTCTATTTTATGCCCAGTTATACTATTATATTAGCTGTGGTATGTGCAGCATATTGCCTTATTAAGGTAACAAATCTGCACTCCATCTGACTTAATTGCACTTTGCTTTTTATGATACAGCCATGCACAAGTTGAGAAATGTTGTTCTAGTCCAATCAATCATCACACAATTGTTATCTGTCTGTAGATGTCTTGGAAGGTCAGCTTGCAAGGGAACTAAATAATGAATCCAGACTAATTGTTATGCAGGTAGCAAAGTAATGCATGTATTTTGTATGCCATTCAGTGAGACAGCACTTTTATTTATCCCACCTCATGTTTCTATTAGATTTATTCATGCAGGATGTGAATCCAAGAACGTACCTAACAAATCCGAATGCAGCTGTTTATTTTACAGACACAGAAGAAATATGCTGCCTGCCATTAGCAATAAAGGCTTGAAATGAATCTGTGTTTTAATACGTTTTAGTGAGTAAATAAATACTTTGATTTGGAACATAATGCAAATTTGTCTTGGAAGGGAATTTGTCAGAGTTTGACCTTGGGTTTTATTTATGTCAAGGCAGGGTGGCCAACTCCAAGCTTTCAAAATTCAAGTCATGTGATTTAAAAATGATAAATATTCATTGTATCAGCCTTCTGGAGTTAGAGTGCTTAGGGTTCACGTCTTCCAGCTTTCCATTGCATACAGAAGGGCTGAATTTTTTTTTTTTTTTTTAATCAAAGTGGGGATTCTCAGTTCAGCACCTGATTCCAGCAACTGGGGCTTTAAGAAAGAGTCTTGAGTTCTGGCAATACCATGAAGGCCTCGTTAGGCTGTTTCAGGGGGTGGGGGTGTCCACTTGATGTTGCTAAAACAGTATGAAAGGGCCTTTTTTGTAATTGAGCAACAAGCCCGTTGGACCTCCCTTGTCCGGCACCCTGACCAGCCCCAGACAAGGGAATTTTCCAGACCAGGAGAGGTTTGGGAGGGGGGGCACGAGCCTCCCTGCTGGATTCCTCTCTCCAGACATCTGGGCTCCTCTCCTCATCCTCCTGGTGCCGCAAGCTGTGGCAGCTCTGCCAGAGTTTCTGGAGGCCCCACCAACCCTCCAGCCTCTTGGCAGCCCTGTCACCCCACCAAAGCTCTCGGCCCCATGGCAACCCTGCCACCATGCCAGAGCTCCCGGCGGCCATGCTGGCTGTGGGCTCCACTTCCCTGTGAGCTCTCCCGCTCTCTCCCCCCGCCAGCTGCAGGGTCTGGTGCCCACAGGCTCTGCAGCCTTGCAGGCCCTGCCAGCTGGCTCCACTTTGCACCACCAACAACCTCTGCCACGCGGGCTCTTTAGTCCCACAACATCTGTGGTCCAGCATCAGAGAGTCCCAGACCCCAGAGGTTCAACCTGCATATCATCAAAGGGAAGGTTTACTCTGATATTGGAAACAGTTAGATTTCCTGGAAACCACATATGAGAGTCTCTCTCTTGGCCAGCTCCACAGGGATTATATCAGAGACCTCCAGAGCACCAACCATAAACCGCTCTAGCCTGAGCTGCAGAACCAAAGCTTAGTAGTTAGGGACTGGGGAAAAAATAGTCCCTGAATGTTGGCGCACACAGTCGGGATCTGTAATGCACCCTTGCCAGTGGATTATGCACGCATGGGTTCACATTCCCGCTTCCAGCTCCGTGAGAGCGCAAAATACACTGAGTTTGGGTCTTTCAGATGATACTATGAAAAAAGAGGCCCTGTGCATTTGGTGTTATCAATAAAAAACACTAGACATTTTTATGTAGTCATGGGGTTTTGTCCTAGTGTCATTACTCAGAAACATTTCCTTCCCTTCCTTCTGTATAGTTTGCAATAGAGGCTGGTCTCTACTCCCACACGAGCTATCTTGAGGGTATGTGGATAAGACCCTCACCTGCAAAAATTATTAGGGTGATCTTTACTCATGCAAACAGTCAAGCTAATGAGTCAGCCTTCTCTAAGCCCTTGTCTGTCAGTTGCCCTGTACTTTCGCCACAAAGACTTTATATAATTTGCCTTTAATATTGTTTATTGCTTTTGCTGGCAAAATTGATTAATATATCTCTCACGATATACAAAAAAGTTTTTCCTGACATGCGACATATTGATGTCATCTGGCTCTCTGGCCGTGAAAGCGAAAGTGGTCAGAGAGAGGGGGTGGGCAAGCGTAGCAAGCACAGGGTGCAGCCCGAATGGATGATTCACTATTGCCGCAAACAACTTTCACTGCCCAACCTATCCTAATTGTATCCCTTCATTTCACTGATCAGACTCTGGTGATAGCTGCTGTGCTGTGAATTTGTGTGCTCTTTATGGAGCACATTTATGTCTGTTTCCTACTTTATTATCAGGAAAGTTTCTGAGTTCTTGTAATATTTATATGAGTTGCACTATGAAACAATATACTTGGTTAAAGGGAAGTTCAGTGCCTGAATAGAGTAGATATGGGGATGTTGTTTTTAAAATTTTCTTTCACGTTAAATGTGTAGCTTGTATTATTATTTGCATTGAAGTGGTCTCCCAGTCATGGGCCAGGCCTCCAACATGAGGTGCTTGCAAGTGTAACCCTGACAAACCCGCATCAGCGATGGCTGGGATCCAACCTGGGACCTCCAGAACTTACTGCAGGAGCCTCTACTTCCAGGGCAGAGCGAGCTTGGGTGGCCACTCAGGTGAGATTCCAATGTTCCCAAACTGATTAGCAGAGTATCCACAGCTGTCAGTGTGTGTTTCTGCTAGTGGTGCACATCTGCACGTGCCTCCGTGCACATAACAAAATTTATTCCGTGCATGGATTAAAAAAAAATAAAGGGAAAATTGGGTGGCAGACACAAAGCTCCTGGCATCATCTCTCCTCTCTCCCCCAACATTCTTCTTGGAGGAAGTAGGAGTCAGTTGCCTCTGCCTCATGTCCAATGTCCCTTATGTCTCCCCAATCTCCACCTGTGTCCCCAGAATCCTGTGTCTGACAGGTGTCAGTACCACCAGTAAAGGGAAGAGGAAAGCAGGACTCAAGTAAGCAGCTTTGGAATAACCTACCCTCAGAAGAAGTTCCTTAGACTTCATTTGAGTTGATTTATGCCCCTAAGCACCAGGACTTATTCTTTCCCAATTTCTTGATTTTTAATACCTATATCACTGTGTATTCTTGTTATCCATGTAAATGTTGGGTTAATTTTCAATCTTTTTTAAGGTTTTGGTTTCAGCAATACAGTAAAACTCCAATAGTCCGGCATCCAATAGTCCGGCACTCCTGATAGTCCGGCATCAAAATGGCAAGAGCCTAGTGAGTGAGCTTCAGCAAAAAATGAGTCACAAGGTAACAGCGGCAGCAGCTGAAATGAGCAAAAAGGGTAAAAAACGCTTAAAAAAACTAAAACATTACAGTATACTGTATACAGTATGTACAATAAAAAGGGTTAAGAACACTTTATATACAGTATATAATGTATACAGTATATATGTAACCTGCTTATAGTACCTCCTGATAGTCCGGCATATTTGATAATCCGTCACCACCTAAATCCCATAGGTTCCGGATTATCGGAAGTCTACTGTATATTGTGGTAGCGAGTTCCACAGACTAACAGGCTTCTGTAAAAAAAAAATCCATTTTTTTTAGGTTGTTTGACAAAGCCTTTTGGTTAAAAAGTATGCATTAGAGCTCAGCATGAAACAAGACTTGATGCCTCTCTGAATTTTTGCCCATCTCGAGTGTGTACAGACTTAGATTCACACATTCCAAGGCCAGAAGGGAACACTGAGATCATCAAGTCTGACCTCCCATAGAACACAGGTCAGACAATGGTCCCAAAATAATTCCCTGAGTATTTCTTTTAGGGTACGTCTAGACAGTGGGGCTGTTTCGGGATACCAGAAATAGCTACCCTGCGTATTTTAAACGTGCCCAGTATTTCGAAATATTTTTCAAAATAATGGATCCACTATTTTAGCATCCTTGTAACCCTCGTTCCACCAGGGTTAAGGGATGTGTCAAAATAACGTGTTATTTAGAAATGCGGCACTGTGTAGACACACCAAATTACAAAATAAGCTATTTCGAAATAGGATATGCAATTTGCATATTGCAACTTGTGTATCTTATTTTCAGTTTAGAGTGCTGTGTAGACGCACCCTCAGAAAATATCCATGCTTGATTTAAAAGTGGGTGTGGAGGAAGAATCTACCAAAACCTTGGTAAATTGTTTGGTGGTTAGTTATGCTCACAGCATTGTAAATCAGAGAATCATAGAATACTAGAACTGGAAGGGATCCCAAGAGGTCATCAAATCCAGTCCCCTTCCCTCATGGCAGGACCAAGCACAGTCTATATCATCCCTGATAGATGTCTGTCTAACCTGTTCTTAAATATCTCCAGAGATGGAGATTCCACAGCCTTCCTAGGCAATTTATTCCAGTGTTTAACCACCCTGACAGTTAGGAAGTTTTTCCTAATGTCCAACCTAAAGCTCCCTTGCTGCAGCTTAAGCCCATTGCTTCTTGTCCTTAAATATGTGCCCTATTTCCTATATGAATTTGTCTAACTTCAATTTCCAACTATTGAATTGTGCCATACCTTCTTCATGCGATTTTTTGGGATGCTTCTGTAAAGTGAACCATCTCTCATGTCCCAGTTCATTCATGACCAAGGGAGATACTCCAAAAAAGTGGGATGGTCAAAGGCAAATGGAAGAACATGAGATTCATTAATGGAGAAAAAGGGGCATGAAAAACCTAGCCATTTATATTTGCTATAAAAAGATAAGAGCAAGCAGAGAAAGAATCAGGTTCTGTCAATAGGGTGTTATGTTATTTGGGGTGTCATGATTTGATAATATTCTTACCTCTTGATCACTTTATTAACATGGTAACCACCAGCAAAAGAAAATACAAAATTAGTAAGTGTCTATAGAGTCAGATGCTTCAGGGGGGTGCTACAGTGTGATAGGAGATAGAAGATCCCACCTTATTACATGATGTGGCATAATGCCACTTAGATTACAGCCTGTTTTCTGATCTTAGGCCAGGTCTACACTGTCAGAGAAAATCAATTCAAGATTTGCAACTCCAGCTACATGAATTGCATTCAGCAATGTACCTTGCATTGATTTTCTGGGGTGGACCCTAAGCTGGAGGTCAATTGGAGAAATGCTCCTGTTGATTTCTGTTACTCTGCATGACAGCAAGGAGTACCAGTGCTGATGGGGATGCCCTCAGCATTCGATTTAGCATGTCTTTATTAGACCCACTAAATTGAACCCCAAAAGATCAATCACCAGAGAGTAGACCATCTGGTAAGTGGAGATGTGGCCTTATACATGTATGTGTTTTCTTGGAGGATTGTCTTTTCCTGCCCAAAGTCAGGGCTAGCTGTAGGCCAAGTTCTTTTTCAAGATTTTCAGAATACAAAGGAGGCAGTTTGATAGTATTCATACTGCTATTGCTTACCCCATTCCCTCCATTCATTCACTGGGAATATACACAATGTAGTACTAGATGTCACAGATAAAGAACATTAGCTTGAGTCCATTTTAAACAGGTCTTAGAATGAAAAAACGGTTATTTCCAAATTATGTTCTACTTCCCTTTACCCCTTCTGTTAATTTTGTCTATCCCGTCTCCAGGAATTTTTATTCGTTTCATTCCCTGAATAACTAGTGTCTGAGGTTTTTAAGGCAGGACTCCTAAATGCTGAGTAGGTCTGGTTTACCCAATTCTTCAGTGCACCACTTCCCACCCAGTAGTTGGCAGAAAGTACAGTCTGGGTACAATGCGGGAAAAGAGAGAAGGATTTTGAATTATCACTCTGTGGTAATATGTTATGACAATATGACAGCGAATTAAAATGATGTAATGTCATCTTTAAATCAAGATGACATCATGGTATGCTAATTTGGTGGATCCTTCATATTATGCTGTAGCTTTCCATCTGTGAAAAATTGAACACAACTCTGGAAGGCATCCTTCTCCAGATGAATGTACAAAGGATCAGATGTTTGTAACTCATACTTTAAGAATGTTGATTTCTATTTCTGCTTTGTTCTAGATTGGTTCCTATATTATTCCCAAAGTTGTAGTATCTGAGACTGTTCCTGTAATGCATTAACAGATGTGACTAACATCTGTCCCCTAGTATTTGTGTGTTCTTTTATCCCCTCCTTAAAAATTACCCTCCAAAACAAGACACTCTACTTCCTCACAGTTGCCTTTTTTTAAGTTTAAATTGATATGTTGTCATGTGTTCTAGAGAAGGCAAGATAAGAGAAATGCACATTGTGTGTATGGTACTCTGATTATTAGCAGCTAAGTAAGCGAAGTCTCCATATCTTCCACACATGACTCATTGTATTCTGAACTGATGTGGGGAAATTTCATATATTGCTGTGATGGGGTGGACAAAGCCCAACATCCCTTCAAGAGGCCTTTCAGCACTCTGGCCAACAACGGGAGCAGTAGAGAGGCCCTCTGAGCAGAACAGAGTGGCAGCCTCTGCTGCAGCCAATCAGGGTGCAACAGGTGAATATAAAAGGAGCTGCTAGGCCAGGCCCTGTCAGTTCCTTCTTGGAGCTTGACCCAGGCAGACCTCAGGGCTGACTGGGGAACACCAGCACTCTGGACAGCTCCGAGTGGGGACTGGGGCATTGTACCTGGTTGGAGCCAGGTCCTGTGGCTGAAGGCTAGCCAAGAACCCTGCAGAACCCCAGACAAGGGGAACTCAACCACAAGGCCCTAGAGCAGTGGTTCCCAACCTTTTCCAGATGGGGACCCATTTTGACAATTCAGGAAGACAATTCAGGTGACCCAAGGCAATTCAAAAATGAGGGGAAGAGGAGGGGCAGAGCCACCTGGGGAGACACTTGGGCTATGTCTACACTCACGGCTTCTTGCGTGAATAATATGCAAATGAGGCTAAGCGTGGAATATCGCCAAGTCTCATTTGCATACCTAATGAGCCACCATTTTTTTCAGAAGAGGCTCTTGCGCAAGAAGGAGCGTCTACACTGCCCCTTCTTGCGCAAGAAAAACCCTCTTGCGCAATGCCGTTACACCTATTACTTTTCAGGAACGGCATTGCGCAGAGAGGTTTTTCTTGCACAAGAAGGCAGTGTAGACGCTCCTTCTTGCACAAGAGCCTCTTCTGAAAAAGTGGTGGCTCATTAGGTATGCAAATGAGGCTCGGCGATATTCCACGCTTAGCCTTATTTGCATATTACTCGCGCAAGAAGCCGCGAGCGTAGACATAGCCTTGGTGACCCTTTTGAAATGTAATGGTGACCCATATTTGGGTCACAACCCATAGGTTGGGAAACCGTTCCCTAGAGAAAGGGCTGGATGGGACAGCATCCTGGGGAAGTGGCCCAGGGACATGACAGCAGCTAAGTACTTTGAAACTTAGCAGGTAACTGCTACTTATAGGGTCCCTAGGCCGGGACCCAGAGGAGTGGGCGGGCCTGGGTCCCCCCAACCCTACTGCAAATGACACCGGGGGTGTGTGTGTAAAAGAAGAGGCCTGATCTCTGGCCACTTGTTGGACTCTGCCTCACCTACAGACAGGCGAGCAGAGACTCCCCTCACCCACCAAGGAGTGTGCGCCCAAAAGGTAGAACTCTTTACAATTCCTCTTTCCTGCACCAAACTTACCTCTTTGGCATTCATGTGTATATGTGTTTTGTACAGTTCATTCATTGATACCTCCTTACTAATAGGATTAGTTTTATCCTTGCCAATATCACCCTCATTATTTTGCTCCTCTCTTCCATAGGCATGGAGCTGTAGCTGAGGTTAAAGCCATTTTTTCTTGTCAATTAGTATATTAATGATTAACTGTTTCTCCTTCAGGAAATAACTCCCTAGGATTTGTGCTGAGGTTTGCAAATATTTCACAAATACTTTTGACTGTCTTCTGCAGTGAAACCATCTTTGGAAATGAAAGTGTTGGGGTTTTTTTGTTTTGTTTTGCTTTGTTTTCTAAATCACCCTCAGTACAAAAATTCCCGTTGAAAGTGAGAAGAACTGAATATCATGCATTTCTTTTTTTCCACACCTGTGGAGAGACAGAAAAAATAAATAAGTGGTTTTAACTAATGCCCCTGTGAGGATTGGCATGACCCCTTGAATGTGAGACCTGCTTAGGGCATACCTACACCTGGATTTTTGCAGTGAGGTAACAGGACAGTGTTGAATAACTGATCCTATTCTTTCTGGTTTTGGTAGCAATTTCTCCTAGTTCAGAGGGTTCTGAGATTGAGGTAGATCAGGAAAGGTTTTTCCAGAATGCACTGGGGTATGTCATGCCCAGGAAATCAGATGAGTCATAAAGAATTCTGTATTAAATGTGAACTGAAAGAAGACTGAAGAATAGCTGGGTAGAAATTTTTCCCTTTGCACTGAGTGTAGGACTAAGAAATGCCATTTTGTGTAGTATTGAATTTTTTTTTAAACAACTAACCAAATCATCCAAAGCACAGGATTTGGTAGTGATGGGGACATCAACTTCCCAGACATCTGCTGGGAAAATAATATAACACAGATTATCCAACATGTTCTTGGAATGTATTGGAGACAATTTTTTTTTATCATTTTCAGAAGGTGAAGAAAGCTACTGAAGGAGAGGCTGTACTAGATTTGATTTTGACAAATAGTGAGGAGCTGGTTGAGAATTTGGAAGTGGAAGACCGCTTAGGTGGCAGTGATCATGAAATGGTAGAGTTCATGATTCAAAGGAATAGTAGGCTGGAGAAAAGCAAAATAAAGGCAATGAATTTTAAGACGACAGACTTTAGTAAACTCAGAAAGTTGGCAGGTAAAATAGCATGGGAAGCAAATCTAAGGAAAAACATTTGAAGGCAGTTGGCAGTTTTTTAAAGAGACATTATTACAAGAGCAAATTAATCCACTTTGGTCTGTTTCGCTACTTCCTATCTTTCCTACACTCTGATTTAACCAGGAGATCTTTAATGGTCTAAAAATAATTTTTAAAAAACATCCTGCAAAATGTGGAAACTAGGTCAGATTACTAAGTATGAATATAACCAAATACCACAAATGTGTAGGAGCAAAATTAGAAAGCTCAAAGCACAAAATGAGATCATACTAGTTACACAGATAAAGTGCAACAAGTTAGAATTCTACAAATACATTGAAACCAAGAGGAAGAACAAGTACAGGGTGGGACTTTTATTAAATGAAGAAGGGAAAACAATAACAGAATATGTGGGAATGGCAGAGGTGCTTCATCACTTCTTTGTTTCAGTTTTCATCAAGTTGTTGATGATTGGACCCAGCATAGTGAATGCCAGTGAAAATCATGTAGGGTCAAAGGGTCAGAGGTGGCCTTGAAACCTGCAATGATTTCTGTAAATTACTGTATAAAAAGAATTGTTTCCCTGCCCGATTGGGATTAGAGAGAAACTTCCACTGCATAAGAATCTGATAAAGGAGTTTGACTGTCATCTCTTAGAGGTGTTGACTTGTTTGCTTGCTTTGCTATTTGTTAGTGAAATATTGGGGATGGAACAGAGCCTGCAACTTAGGAATGCAAGGTTTTTATCATGAGATGTGTAAGCTAAGTTAGTAAAAGCCCCATGAATGTGCTACTACCTACTGTTGCTATAAAATCCTTTGGTTATATCTGCTTGACCTTCTAGACCTTCAGCAGCTTCTAACTTTCAAGTGACTAGTGGGGAAAAAATTATTCTATGGTTCAGCTTTAACCTTTGAGGAATGATTTCCCTCCAAGGAATAAGGGTTGTCTCTGGGCTTTTGAACTAAAGTTGCATGGTGCTTTCTTTTCTGGAACACTGACTCAAAGTGTGGACATGAACAGTTTTGTTTTGTGATGTTTACTTCCTGTATGGCTGGTATGAAAAAGTAAAATGAAATCAAAACCTGGTATTAATGCTGGATTACCTAGATTAATATTGTTGCAGCTGGAAAGATACCTTGCTGTTAGTAAATCAGAAAATGGGGACCACTAAAAAGGATGGCCTTAATTTCCACTTTCTAATAAATCTGGTGCAAAAATAAATCACCACATCATAATCCACCTAGAACCATGGAAGCCTCGGTAAGGAAGAGAATTTTTAGTGTTCGTGAGTCTTAGAGAATCTTCTGTGCTTCCTTGAAGATCGAATTAAATATTCTCCAGTACACAGTATGGATTTAGGGCCATTTTTTCATCTTATTCATGCAAGTAGCTAGAGGAGATGCAATGGAACTGCTTATATGAGTGAAACCAGCTGGATTTGACCCATAGACTGCCTGTATAGGTCTCCCATAGGTATCACATTTCTCCCAATGGCGTGTGAATGCCCTGAGCTAGTAAAGGCAAATTATGGAAATGGCATTTCCCTATTTCTATTTCCAAATATGTCAAATCTTTTCAATTACAGGTGACATGTTCCAAATCCATTACACAAACAATATCTGTGGAATTAAAATGAGCAGTCGGCAGTATACTATTTTGAAATTTGCCTCTGCTTTTTTGGAACTGGAGCTCGCAATTTTTTCCTCCGCCATTTATCCATCCATTTTCCCAGGTCACGGTGCTCTTTAGACGTACTCTTTTGTGTTGGTTGCCTTTTTCATTTTATATCACTGAAACTTTATAAGGGGGAACAAAATTATGCAACTTCATGATGAACTACTTGTGCTACTGTGGCACTGTGTATAAATTCTTCACAGTATCTGACAAACAAGAGCATAGCGCTGGATACTAGAAAGTGATAGAATCATTCCTCCCCCCCACACACAATAAAAACCTGTTTTATCCTAAGGTGATCTTAACCAATAAATGCTTTAAGTTACATGAAAGCCTTTCACCATCATGTTATGGATTCTTTTCTGTTAAAAAGAAGAAATTGATTTTATGCTTGTTGCTAACAATTTGCTGTGGTAATATACTTGTGTTTGTAATGAATACCTTGAGTCCTGTTTTCCTCCTTTTATTGGCTTCCATTTATTTCTTTGTTTTTGACAGTGAAGGGAGTTTATAGTTAGCAATCAGGTTTTAAATATGGAAGCCTTGCTGTGAAATGCTACCTTTTTAACACATTCAACATCTGTACTCCTAAAAACAGCGAGAGAGAATAACCGAGAAATCTTTGTCTTTTTAAAACCTAGCTACTCTGTCTAGCCACTGCCATGAAACCTGAATCCAGTAGATTCCCAATAGATCTGTAAATGTGTACTGTATATAAGTTCTGAAGAAATACATACGTCTACAGTTAAGGGAACATCATTGTTAATGATGCCCTTTAGCGTAGTTTAGCATTTTTTTCCAAGAGTTATTGGACTCTGGGCATTGCTGTGCCATATGGATATATATTTTCTCTTCATTATGAGACTCTCAGACTTTTGATTTGGGCATTTTAGAGCTCCTGTTAGAACAGGAGATCAGGCTGCATTGTCTAAAGAATACCAATTTTGCAACGTTTATGCACCAGCATCTTAGAGTGTCCATGCCATGCTGAGACAGAATTCTTCCTGAGTGGCAGCTGGAGTGACCTGGCTCTAGGCTGTCCCCAGTTCATACTACTATGTAATCCCATTCCTTCCTGAGACTTTCCAGTGCTTTTGTATTTGGCCCAGAACATTTCCCACTCCCCCCTCCCTCCCCCCGCCCATAACATGCCCTCCTGGCTGCAACCTACATTTCCTTGCTGCCTTTATGCTTCTTAAGCTTTTAAAACAAACAGTTGTGTGTGAATATATACCACTACCCTCTTCTTGATTATATCAGAACTGCTCAACTGTGTGTCATGGGCCATCTACCACTAGTAGAGATTCTCCTTTGGCTAATGTGTTGAAGGATAGCTCAGTGGTTTGAGCATTGGCCTGCTAAACCCAGGATTGTGAATTTGATCTTTGAGGAGGGGGCATTTAGGGATCTGGGGCAAATCTGTCAGGGATGGTACTTGGTCCTGCTGTGAAGGCAGGGGACTGGACTTGATGACCTCTCAAGGTCCCTTCCAGCTCTAAGAGATAGGTATATCTCCACATATTACTAGCTTATGAGTTTGCAAGAAAAAGGTTCAGGCTGTCAACATGAAGTTCTGAATGTCTGTGAGGTGTAATGTGACAACTGTAACATCCTAGATGGCCATAGTAAATATTTTTCTGCACTCCTCTTGGATCCTCTCTGGCCTTTATACTGGTTTACTCCATTCTAGTAAGTTTTCACAGTTCCCATCCCTAAGTCATTGCAGGAAGGACACAGTGATTGAAAATGTGATAAATTACTTTTCATGATATGATTTAGCTTCCCAAATGTTCTTCATCCCACCAGCATTTTCTATTCACTTGCTCCATATGCTCACTCTCTGTCATCACCAGCTGGATCTAAGAAATGCACTTGGCTCTGGATTCCAAGTCATGTCCACTTACAATCACTATCTTCTGGGCTGTGCATTAATTAAATGCTGTTGTCACTTTCACCTTTTTTTTTAAATTTTTTTTATCAATCATGGTTTTGACTTCCAGTCTGTCATTCCTTAGTAGGCTCCAGCCCCCTCTTGTCTGCGGCTTTAGATATGAGACTGAAGTCGTTAATAATCCCTGACTTGCTTTAGAAACACTGTACCACGTTTGTGTTAATATATCTCGCCTTCCAAAAGCTTCGTTACAGGTGAGCAGTGTCACTCCTGTCTCCTGTTAAGTACCTCGTTTCACTGATGGACAACTGTTCAGAATCCAAACATGGCTAGAGGTTCAGGAAGGTGCTTTGTAAGCCCAATAAAAGAGGTAATTTTTGCAAGTTTATGGGGTTATGAGAAGTTGTTTCATAGTCTCTTCAGGCATCTCTCTTTTTTTCAGCTTTCTCATAGTCCTGCTGTTTCGTACACCATTCTATTGTAGTAAGATGAGGGCCCATGTACCACAGGCCTGATGTGAGGCCTGAGGCCTAGACAACAATACTCATGACTGTACTAATATAAAGCAAAGGGCAGCTCTGAGCAAGAGGCAGGGCCCTGCTCACAGCTTCACTTTGCTTTATATTAGCAAAATCTTGAGCATTGTCCTCTAGGCCTCAGGACTTACACAAGGCCTGTGATAGAGGGGCTTATGTTTCTGGTAGGGTTGCCAGGTGTCCGGTTTTCTACTGGACAGTCCGGTATTTGAGTCCTCTGTCAGATAGAAAAATTCAGAAAATACCGGACATGTGCAATGTCCGGTATTTTCTGAATTCCCGGCTGGGCGCCGGATAGAAGCTTGCCGGAGGCGGGGGAGCGACTGGGAGGTGGGGCCACGATTGGCGCTAGGAGCCCTGTGGTCACGTGCAAAAGCCGGGCAGGGCGGGGCGGGGGCAGTGGCCAGGACTCCCAGCCACTCTCCCCGCCCGGCTTCTGCACGCAACCAGAGGCTCCCAGCGCCGATTGCAGCCCCGCCTCCCAGCTGGGAGCTTCTGGTTGCATGCAGAAGCTGGGCCCCTGCCCCTGCCTGGCTTCTACTAGCGACTAGAGGGAGTGCCTGCCAGGGGCGCAGCCTGTTGGACTCCGGCTGCTGCCAGTGGCTGCACCCCCCCCTCCAGCTCTGCTTCCCACCCCCTCCTCCTGTCCAGCCCCCGGACCCCGATCTCCCCAGCTCTGCTTCCCAGCCCCTCTTCCTCTCGGCCAGCCCCACGGCCCCTGACCCGCCCCACACACTAGCCCCACCTCCCCATCCCCCTTCCTCGGCCAGACCTGCCCCCCTCCTGGCAGGTCCCTTCCCCCCCACCCTCCCACAATCAAGTGTGTCTGGTATTTTGGGGGGGGTCTACCTGGTAACCCTAGTTTCTGGCCCTCATTTCACTACATCTATAGATAACCTGGGGATGTCTGACAGATATCCCCTACTATGTAAATAAAATAAACCACTTCCTTTGGAGAGATCATCCTTCATATCTGTGGGACCAGACAACTCCCTCCTCAAATCTGCAAGAGACACTTTCCCTCGCCCAGTGTGGATTCCTATTTCAGAAAGCCATGTCTTCATGCTCTCAGAACAATGCTTGACACACACTGAGGCTATGTCTACACTGCTGGGATTTTTTTGGAAAAAGATACGCAAATTGCAAAGCTCAGTTTGCGTACCTTTTTCCTCTTGTTTTTTCAGAAGAGGCTTTTCCAACATTTGGCCCGCCTATACAGGACCAAATGTCAGCAAAGCCTCCTCTTTGGAAAGAGCCTTTATTCCTCATAAAATGAGGAATACAGGGCTTCCAAAAGAGCGTGCCTGCTTTTTCAGAAACTGATCCGAAAAAGTGGACGTGTTCTCTGGACTTTTTTTTCCAGGATACCTCCGGCATCCCAGACATAGCCTAGACATAGCCTGACTCCCAAATGCCATACACGGGCTAGAATGACACACTCCACACCTGTGCTAATACAGTTGTGAACAACAAATCCTTTCATCCTTCTCAGGGAGATAGATTCAGCACAATGCCATTTTTATTACTATTTATCAATTGAATTGCAGTGGTTCCTAGAGGCCCCAGTTGCTGTAAGACATGGTCCCTTTCCCAAAGACCTTACACATCAAATAGATAAAAGGATAATGGTGGCAAAGGAAGTAAGATCTCAGTTTTACAGATGAAGAACCCAAACACACAAACTGGAAGTAATTGGACTAACATTACCCAGGAGATTTTCCAAGAAGGGATTTCTCACTCCCTGAAACACAAGAATAGGTTTCTCTTTTGTTGTTGTTGCTGCCTAGGCTATGATTTACCTTATTTCCTTACATAATCCAAAGATGGGCTTGTTTTTAGGCAGATAGCTCAATCAAAAGCAAACAACTGCAAACAAACTGCTCGTTAAATGAGCATTTTAGAAAGAAGAGCATCCTCATTCTAATGAAATGAGGCTAAGAGGACTCTGGTGGCGGTGCTGAGATGAGACAGTTTCATCATCCCATCACCTTCTGTCAATGGACATTTCTGCTTTTATTTTGTTTTATTTACCTCTGATAATCTGGTTATGGTTTTTTCTTTCCTGATCTTATTTTGTTCTTACCTACCCTGTGAGGTTGTGCTGAATGTTCTAATTTTACCTCAGGTTAAAGAAGCTCATTTCTACCTGGGCTTCAGATGAGACAGACCACAGGGTGTGTGTGGTTGGGAGGGATGGAGTAGATGAAAGGAAGAAAAGGCAAAAAAAGTGGATTAATTTGTTGAAATGGAAGTGAAGAGGGGGAGGGGATGAAGATGAAAACAGATTTGAAACGGCGTCTGGAAGACAAGTCTTGTTTTCATTGATTTCAGAAGACATGGGACAGCTGCCCAGTGAAATGCTGATCCCCGCACTTGTTTTTGTAATTCTTCCTAGGAAACTGTTCTCTGATTACGGGAGATAAGGGGACTGAAGAGTTTTGAATCTTTACTTTAGGCAGATGGAGATGAACAACTGACTACACAGCAAGGTCTTATAGCAATGAACCTGAGCCAAAAAAACTCTGATGGGGGGGGCGGTATCACACAATAAACATGGTCTTGATCATCATAATGATTATGACGGAAAGTCTTTACTGAAGCTGTTAAATGAAGAGAGAGCCCTGTAGTTTCTCCCTTGCTCTCTACCTCCCAGATGACAAGTTCTTCTCGTGAAGAAAATAAGCAGATCTAGATAATTCCAAATATCTTCCCTTTTTATGCCTCAATGGACAGAAATTCTCCAAATTCTCTTTTGTTGTAACTTTGGGGTCACAGTAAGAAAAAGGTTTGAGCATCGCTATCCAAGTCTAATCAAGAGCAACCAATGTTGCTTAATATCACTCTATTAGGTCTCACCAAAGCCTAGTCTGAACTAAACCCCATCATGAAATGGCTTTCTTATTATACTACTAGTCCATGCTTTCCTACAGATCAGGTATACTAGCATCCATGTTTTCTATTTGGGTCTGTCTCTATTATAGAATCAACTATCAACAGTGGTGTGGAGAGGGTGAATAAAGAAAAGTTATTTATTAGTTCCCATAACAGAAGAACTAGAGGACACCAAATGAAATTAATGGGTAGCAGGTTTAAAACTAATAAAAGAAAGTTCTTCTTCACACAGCGTGTAGTCAACCTGTGGAACTCCTTGCCAGAGGAGGCTGTGAAGACTAGGACTATAACAGAGTCTAAAGAGAAGCTAGATAATTTCATGGAGGTTAGGTCCATAAAAGGCTATTAGGCAGGGGATAAAATGGTGTCCTTGGCCTCTGTTTGTCAGAGGCTGGAGAAGGATGGCAGGAGACAAATCGCTTGATCATTGTCTTTGGTCCACCCCCTCTGGGGCACCTGGTGCTGGCCACTGTCAGCAGACAGGCTACTTGGCTAGATGGACCTTTGGTCTGACCCAGTACAGCCATTCTTATGTTCTTATGTTCTTAACTATAAAGAAAACAAGAAAAGATATATCCTGGTTATATAGTTCTAGTAATATAGCAGTATTAGTTTTCCTACACAGTGCCAGTCTTGCTTGGAAACACACAATGGGAGAAACAAAAGACAGGACTATGCAGCACTTTAAAGACTAACAAGATGGTTTATTAGGTGATGAGCTTTCGTGGGCCAGACCCACTTCCTCAGATCAAAATAACGCTAGTTATTTTGAAATAACTTAGTCCGCGTCTACACAGAAGGCAGTTATTTCGAAATGATGTCAAAATACTGTCAAGCTGGGGTTGTGCCGATTTTCTTCCACATATTGATCTGAGGAAGTGGGTCTGGTCCACGAAAGCTCATCACCTAATAAACCATCTTGTTAGTCTTTAAAGTGCTACATAGTTCTGTCTTTTGTCAAGCTGGAGGACTTCTTATACAATGAGGGTTACAGGAGTCAGAATAAGAAGTAAGGGAACTCAGAAGAAAAGTGGTCTATTTCGAAATAAGTGCTGTGTAGAACATAAGAACGGCCATACTGGGTCAGACCAAAGGTCTATCTAGCCCAGTGTCCTGTCTGCCGACAGTGGCCAATACCAGATACTCCAGAGGAAAGTTGCTCCCAATTTCAAAATAAGCTATTTTGAAATAAGCTACACAATTGATGTAGCTCTATTTGCATAGCTTATTTCGAGTTAAGCCCTGCTGTTTAGGCACATGCTAAGTAAAAGGCTTCTTCTTAATTCTGGTTAGCAAACTCAGGGAAAAATAACAGTGAAGAAACAATATGGTTTTTTAATTGGGTTAATAGCTTGACTAAACCTCCCTGCAGAGCGGAATTTGAGCTGCTGTCCCAAAATAAAAACAGAGCTGCCATGTCATTTTAGCATACGTTCAGAACACACCTAGCTTTGCAGTGTAGACTTCTGACTTCTTTAGAGCAGGGACAGATTCAATCACTGAATTTCTTCAGCTCTTAGCACGTTGTGGATCTGCTGAAAACAAAGCTATACATAATATAGTGATAGTAAATAGATCTGGACCAACAATTCTCTGTGAGCAATTCCTTGGTTCCTTTTTTTCTTCTTCTTCCTTTTTGAAGAGAGGAACAGCACAAGAGAGGAACAGTACCCGCAAAGATGGCTGAACAGGCCTGGAACTGGGGTAAATTTGTGAATGGTCTCCATTAGATCCAGGTTTTGTGCAATCCCCAGATTTCCATATACAGAAGTAGCTCATGACCCTGAGTGAAACATCCTGAGTGACTTTCTCCTGGAGTGACACCTTGCTTAAGTAACAAAATCTTTCTTTCAGTCATTCTGTCTGATAACGGCGCTTACTCATGTTATAAAATGTCAGATGCTTATCACAAAGATGATCTCCCATTGGTTCTCGAGGAGGAATCAAGTGTATTAATCACGGGGGAGCGTGCTGACATTCCCTTAATTAAAGCAAATTGGCAAAGAGCCAAGTGATTAGAAATACTGGTTTCCTGATTTGAGGAGGATTTGTGTGTGCTCTGCTTAGCACAGACCAAGATCTGCTTCTGTCATTCTGAATGGCGGAATGAATCTAAGATGCTTTGGTCTATATAAAGGCCAAAAAGGGAGGAGAGGCTGTGCTTAACTTCCTGCTGAGTGCAACATTTCCTTGGCGTTTGCTTTTGAGACCATTGTTAGTTTAGTAAATATCCCAGACCCCCAAGCCGGTCCGTGGTGGAGAATTCCTGTGCAGCGTTTTGTTTAAGGGGCCCTGAGATAGAGGAATACTGGGGCCGGACACTACAAAGATACCATTGGCCATGAAGCACTTAGCAAATGGTGCCCCTGCCACAGCATTAATGCATCTTGAGGGCTGAATTAAGATTGGAATCCATTGTAGGGGGCATAACACAGACACAGAAAACGAGACAGTCCCTGACTCAAAAGGAGAAAAAACAGAGCAACAAAAAAGAAGCATTCATGTTCCTGTTTTACAGATGGGCAGGAGATTTAAATGATTTGCCCCCAAATCATGCAGGAAATCATTAGTGTGGCTTGGAATTTAACCCAGATCACTAAGGGTATGTCTATACCACGGGATAAGGTTGAATTAAGATACACAACTTCAGCTATGTTAATTGAGTAGCTGAAGTCAAAGTAACAACTTTTGGTGCTGTCCACACTGCAGACAATCAAAGGGAGAACACTCTCCCTTTGACTTCCCTTACTCCTCGTGGAAGCAGAACTACCAGCATCAACCAGAGTGCCCATCTCAGTTCAAATTAGCGTGTCTTCACTAGACCCGCTAATTCGAACCCTGGAAGATTGACAGAGAAAGCTTCGATCTTCTTTGTAGTGTAGACATATGCTAAGTGAAGTCCTTCAAAGCCGGAATATTTTTCCTCATGCCAAAATGTCCTCAAAAATACTGGGCAGGAAATTTATTTTCCCATCAATGAGCATTTTTTGAGAATTTGAAAAAGTGCTTTCATCTCAAATTGGGACAAAAATCCAAATCTGACATTTTTGTGAACAAGCAAACTAAAACAAAATTTGGTTTGGATTCAATTTAAACCATTTAGCTTTGATAATTTAAAAACTTTTGGTTTTGATTGGCCTTTTCCTTTTTTTTTTTTTAGTTATACGATTTTCTTGTATAAATTAGGTTGCGTTTTGAAATAGTTTTTTTAAACTTTAAAATAAATGAAAAATTTTCTACATGAAAATGTCAAAACAGGATGTGTTGAAACTTTTAACATGTGGTAGTTTCATCCTTTCCTACAAAGAGTTTTGGTTTTGATTAACTGGGATTTTTAGTTGAAAAAAATATTTTGTCAAAAATTCCTGATCAGATGTGCTCAAAACATCTTAAATAGTAAGCTTTTATGTAATACCTGTACAAGCTTATTTCCTTAGCTTAGCTTTCATAGTCCTCTTACACATTTCAGGACCCTCATGTTTTATGAATAAGCTAGGCAGAATTAAATTTTTATTCTTTTACAGTTCCGATGGCCAAAATTGATATCTATTTTTAAACGTGTCTTTTTTATTTTATCTATTCAAATGTTCACAGATGTGTGAAGTTATGGGAGGATCAGATGAGAGGGGTGAAAAATAATTAATAAATAATAGTAGATGTCGAGATTGGAAAAAGTTTAAGCTTTATAACCAGAAACCAGAAACCGTCAGAATCACATGTTGAAATATATGAAGTAAATATCCTGAAATCAAGCTCTAATATGTTCTCGAGCAGCATTTTTCTTACTTTGCCTATCTGTAAATTTCAGTTATTATCCATGGAAATACTTTTGTTGGGGTGTATGTGTGTATGCATGGTGATATTAACATTTTCTGACAAATGCCAATAAAATCTAATCCTTCCATGTCTGTTTGTTTATTATCTAATAAACCAAAGCAACCCTTTGTGTCTTTCCCACCATCAATGGTGCAAGAGATCTGTATTTATTGTTTTATTGTCCTGTGATATGCTCAGATACCATGGTGATGGACACCCATTTCAGATAGGCTGGTGATAATGAATTTCATTTTGGCATATAACAAATTAGCATATCACATAGAGCTTATCTCTCTGTCCTAGGTATTGATATGGTTTTCATCACTGCAGTATCTGAGCACCTAAACTAAAGCTTCTCTTTATTAATCAAATTCCAGTTACATTAACCTGGTTATTCAGTATGAAGAAAAAAAACCCCTACAGGATTAAAATTGCATTCACTTGCCACCTTATTAGTGGGGCTCAAACATATTATTCTTCATAGAAATGAATTATAATACAAAATATAAATCAATAAAGGAGCTAAATCAAAACTTCTTTTTGTGTTTGTCAGATTATTCAGTAGAAAAGCTAACAAAATTAGGCTCTTATTGATATGATAATCAGTAAATACCAACGTATTGCTTTCCAGATCACAAAATTTTAATATAACAGATCAGTAGACAACTAAGTCAAAGCTGCTTTTTATATCAATCAAATTCCAATTAAATGAGAGCAGATTACTCAGAAAGAAAGCTGTCAAAATTAATCCTCTATTGATGCACTTGTAAGTGAATGCAGATATGTTACTTTCTAGATCAGCGTTTCAAATAAAAAAAATGTATATACAGTAAATTAAAATTTGAATATATGCCAGGGATGCTGGCTTGCATTTTACATGAGTCCTCAAGTACCAACCTTTTTTGTGAGCCTCTTACGAAACTAAGCAGATTTTTCAAAAAGGCAGTTTTATAAGTTTTCCTGTGTGTTCTGTTTTTTATCTCCAGTTGAATTGTTGTTCCTGATTGTTGTAGAATCATAAAACTGGAAGGAACCTCGAAAAGGTATCAAATCCAGTCCCCTGCACTCCTGGCAGGACCAAGCACCATCTCGCCTAGGGGTGGACAAAAACCAACCCACGGGCGGGGTCCAGTCTGCCAAGGTTAGGTCTCAATGGGCCCCACCACACTGCTGTATATACCTTCTCCACCATAGGTATGGGGGAATCACAGCTCCCATTGGCTGTGGATTGATTTCCCAACAAATGGGAGCTGTGATGGCCCATAGATGCAGGTAAATATAGCTAGAGTGGCCCAATGAGGCTAATCTTGGTGAATGGCTGGTGTTTTATTGCTCACCCTGGATCCAGACCATCCCTGACCACTGTTCCCTGTAAGTTGTGTACTTGTGCTGCTTCTCAGAAGAGAGTCAAAGCCACTCAGCTGATTAGCAGAGTGTCCACAGATAGGTTTTTGTTTCTACTGGTGATGCGCATTTGCGCATGCCTTGGTACAACATACACATTTATTCTGCACATGCATGGAAAAAATCCTCACATGGATGGAAAAGATTAGAGGAAACACTGTACAGGTGTTTGTCTAACCTGTTCTTAACACTCCCCAATTATAGAGATTCTACAACCTTGCTAGGATTCAAATCAAGTGGTTAGATATGTGTGTACGTTCTGAGTTGCTCCCACGATTCTCCCCAAACCTGCCGCTCTTATTCAGGCTGGGTACTAAACTGGCTTCATTAGGATTATTTGCACAGTAAAATATTTCTCCAGGTGCTCGGCAGGGTCTGGACCACAAAGGCAGGGAGAATCTCATGAGACAGAACAAGAAAAGGAAGCAGAAAGGAGAGGAAAAGAGACCTTTTCTCCCTGGGTTTTTCAGGCAGTGTCTAGCTCATCCTTCCTGTTTTCTCCTTCACTTAGGGGAATATGAAACAGCTACTGAGGTAGCAGAGGCTGGAGTTTAAGGTATTCAGCAAGATGTGAAAGAGTAAAGGCCTGCTGTTTGAGTCAGGCCTGAGGCTTTCTTGCTGTGCGAGCAAAGCTGTTCCACCTGATGTACATCCAAACCCCATCCTTAACAATCTGTTCTGCTGCAGTCACTGCTGAAAGGATCAGCTGAATGTTCTCCCTTAGACACAGGCTCTCATTAGTTTCCACCACGGCCTTTTGTTGTAGGGACCTTGAAGGCCTTTGTTATTAGAGGAGAACAAAGGTTCTGTTTTCTTTGTCAATGGGAGCAGACACAGTGGGTGAATTAAAAAAGATGGATTCACTCCCTTGGAGAGATATGTGGCAGGCACTGGAAAGCATCAATTAGTGAGAGCTGGCTGCATAGTGGGAATATATATTTGCAAAGCTGTCCACAATGTTTTGGCACAATATAGTGGTTTTGTTTGCTTGCGTGGAGACAGTGTATAGGCAGCAACTAACCGAACAATGATTTTAGGGCATGCCAAAAAGAAGAGACTTTACTGGATATTATGGCTAGCCTAAAAAAACAAACAAACAAACAAACAAACAAAAAGACCCCAACTTCATCACAGTTGGCAGTAAGCTTGTAATCATGCTTTAACTCCTATATGTTACAATTTAAAAAATTTATTCATCTGAAGCTATTTGAATGGCACCATCTGAATGTTAAAATATTTGCTAAATCTGATGTGTGATTTGATCCAAAAGTATTTGTATTATTTTGGGGTCATTTTTATGAACATCCACAAGACTTTTTTTTTTAATTTTGTGGGGAGGGCAGAAACATTTAGGGAGAAGATTTAATTCATGTAAATAAGGGCATTGACATGAGTAGAAGCTTATATGCTAAAAAAGGAGTCACTTGATCTCTTTGGATACATGACAGCTTCCATCTTGGCTAATACACAGGGATTGAACCAGGGACCTCCAGTGCTTATAAAGCACAAATTGTAGCTTCTACTGAAGCTCCCTAGCTGGAGCTGTAACAGACTCCTACCTACAGATGGTTGAAACAAAATGTATGGAAAAAGGTTTTTCATTGAAAAATCAGTTTAGTATAACTACATTGTTTTGTGTATAAATTAATTTCAATGAAATTTGATGGAGAAAAGTCTAAACAAATTATTTTGACTTTCTCATTTTGTTTTGATTATGTTTGAAGGTTTAGCTTTTACTTTGCTATTGTAAGGCTATTCTAATGTTTGTTATGTTAATATTCTTTATAACATTTTAATGTAATGTAAAAGTTGAAACTAAAGAAACCAAAGCAACTCAGTCAAAATGACACATCAACACCATCAAAGCAACATGTCCTGGAATTTTCTTCCTCTCAAACGTTGTAATTTTGTTTGTTAGTTCTTATTCCAATTTAGAATGAAAACACATGTTGGACTTGGAATTTTGAATTTTTTGCAGAATAGAAATTCTGTTTTCTGACTAGCTGTCCCATTAGCCTTTATGGACCAGAAACAGAGAGGGGCCTAGGACACATACTCACCAGAAGCTTATAAATATACATGTAGTTATTTGGTGGGGATGTGGCAAGAAAAAGTGGAGCATTTAAAAACATCAGAAGCTAACGAATCTGGCTTACACCTTTCACTGTCTGTGTCAGTCTTAAAAGAGAATGCAGCTAATTTTAATTATGAACTCAAAATTCTGAAAATGTCTGATTGTGCATCCATTTGATGATACCTGGACAAAACATGGGGCTTGTTTTCAGGTTTTCAAACTCAATCAGGACCAGACTGGGAGCTGAGATCCAAATTAGACATCAAAAGATTTTCAATTACTTTTAATCTCACTAGGTATGGTCCTCTTTTAAAAATCTGTCAAAGATTCATAGTGGAAGGTGTGAACTACACTATTGAGCCTCTTTTAAATTCTATCTTGTATGTAAGTGACTAAATGGGAGGTGATTTACCATGAAAATGTGGCCCTTGGCTTATAATATCTCTTTCTGTTCTCTTTCTGTTCCTAATGGCAACCAAAGAACCTCTACATGCTACTTTGTCCCATCATTTTCATTCCTTCTGTTTGATATTTTTAAAATACAGACAATAAAACCCTCATGCGTAAACTGTGGAAGAAAATTGGAGTTTTAATGCAAAAGTATATTAAAGATTAAAAAGCTCCCCAATTAAGTCCTCCCTCCCCCAATTTTCCTGTAGAAATTTTTCTGCTTGTATTTCAATTTCAGCTGGTCTCAAAAGCAGAAATAAGTAAAACCTAAGAAACTGGATATAAGCAGTGCATACCAGGATTGATAACTAGTGTACAAAACATACAGGTTAGTGGATTATAGAATCTTGTGACACACTGCTTTCAGCAGGAGAATACTTCAGAATTAGTTGTGTAGGTTCTTTGCTTTGTGAATATGAATTTGGTATTTGCTTTGAGTGTGAATACCCCTAAAAGATTCAATCATAACTTTTGCACATTTGAAAACAGGAATTTTATTGAAAAGTCTGCAGATGAAATGAACAGAAGTATTCACATAGGCTACGTCTACACTGGCATCATTTTGCGCAAATACTTTTAATGCAAAAGTTTTTGCGTTAAAGTATTTGCGCAAGAGAGCGTCTACACTGGCATGTGTTTTTGCGCAAGAGATGTGCTTTTGCGCAAAAGTATCCGTGCCAGTGTAGATGCTCTCTTGCGCAAGAAAGCTCCGATGGCCATTTTAGCCATCGGGCTTTCTTGCGTAAGAAATTAATGTTGCCTGTCTACACTGGCCTCTTGCGCAAGAATACTTATCCCTGAGCGGGAGCGTCAGAGTATTTGCGCGCAAGAAGCACTGATTTCCTACCTTAGAACGTCAGTGTTCTTGCGCAAATACTCGTGGCCAGTGTAGACAGGTGGCAAGATTTTGCGCAAAAGCGTCTGCTTTTGCGCAAAATCTTGCCAATGTAGACACAGCCATAGGGCCAGCTCCAACACTCACTGAAAATAGGGGAAAGGCTGCAGCTGACTTTAGCAAAAGTTGAATCGAGCTTGTAGTTAACAATTTTAGTTGACTACAGTCGGATATCTGTGCGTGCCTGGGAGGGCTGGCCATAGAGATGCAGCTCAGGAGAATGTATCCCTCATTTGCATAGACACACATCCTGGCTCTGCAGTTTGTGTGTGGGTGTCCAGTCTGTGGAGGTATTTTGTGGCCAGCAGAGGCAGGTTAAAATCAGTGAGTCCATGATCATAGTTTTTAAACAGCTGGTGTTTACTAAAGAAAGTAGCTGCAACTATAGGGTGTGTCTAGACTACACCTCTCTGTCGACAGAGAAATGTAGATTAGGCACATTGAAATTGCTAATGAAGCAGAGATTCAAATATCCCATGCTTCATTAGCGTAAACATGGCTGCCACTTTTTTTTTAAATGGAGTTTTTTCGAAAAAAAGGCAGTCTAGACACGGATCTGTCAAAAATAAACACTTTTTCGACAGATCCTGTAAACCTCATTTTTTGAGGAATACAGGATCTGTCAAAAAAGAGTTTATTTTCAACAGAGCCATGTCTAGACCGCTGTTTTTTTCTGAAAAACTCTGTTTCGAAAAACAGCGGCGGCCATGTTTATGCTAATGAAGCATGGGATATTTAAATCCCTGCTTCATTAGCAAGTTCGATGTACTTGATTTGCAGCCCTCTGTCGACAGAGGGATGCAGTCTAGACGTAGCCATAGACACAAACAGGTTACTACACAGCTCCAATTCCAGCTTTGTCTCCCGGGTTCACCATTGTCTGAAACTCGGTATAGGGCACAATAAATGTAGCAGACGAATAATATTCTGCATGCAAATATATAATTAAAACCATAAACTGTGAAGATGCACAGTTTTATGTAAGATGGCACAAAAGGAGCCTATTGTATAAGTGCTCTGCCAGGCTCTTGATTGCAGTGGATGATTCCATTACCCTCTGGAAGCATGCTAGTTGTCTGACAATATTCACTTTGACCATAAGCTCTGTCTTTGGACATGTGCTTAAAATTCACCATGGGACTCTACCCGACCCCTTCTGTTCTCTGTCTGGAGTAAGTACCATTACACTCTGTGACACCACAATAGGATTTTTCCTTTAAGCACCATATGCCAATAGCACAGAATAACTCTCCATCCACTCCATATGAGCATCAATGGCAGAAGTGGGATTTAATCTGTAGTGTTCATATCAGTATTTAATACACACTCCATAAACTTTTTCCAAGCAGTTTGGAATTTCAGGCACCATTTTTAGACAACAGAACAACTATTTCATATTTTAAGCATAGACTACACTGGATTATTCTTCAATATAGTTAGCCAACAATTATATTTTAAAATAATTCTTATCTTGCTTTTGCTCCTGCACCATTCTCAAGAGTCCAGTATAAGCATCCATGAAGAGAGAGAATATCTGATACTACAGAGCTCTTTGGTCTTCTAGCAGATCAGAACAGGTTTCAATGAAGGGAAAATAAGGTCAGAAAAACTCCAACAGGGAATACAACACACATTCCTAAGTGGTTTCAAATGTATAATATTTATTAGCAATTATCTAATTACTTAATTATCTAATGAATTATTACAGCAGTTCACTGAATGATATACCAACTTCTCCATCACTAAGGACCTTTGAGTCAAGTGTGCTTGTCTTCCTAAAAGATATATTTGAGTTGAAACACAAGTAGTTGGGCTTGAAGCAAGAATTACTGGATGGGGTTCTACAGCCTGGATTATGCACAAAGTCAGAACAGATGATCCTCACCCCGACTGTGAAACCTTGGACTTTGGTTAGCGGGGCTCTCCATGGAGGATCAATATGGGTTAGAGACTACTTTAATATCTTTATCCAGCCACTGTGCATCACTCTATTGCTTCTAAATTCTTGGTTCTAAATGCTTCTTGTCAATCTATGGACAGCAATTTTTATTTCTGAAATTTAATCTCCAGCATAATTAAATTAGCTGGAACATCTCCTTTTAGGTGTGGGCTGATCATCTGAAACCAGACAGCTGGTCTTGTATTGCCAGATGGGAATTCCGCCCTTAATACAAATATTTAATGCAGATACAAACCCTCCTGGTTCCTATCCACATGCCCATCTGTTAGAATGATATTCGCCCACTCGCACATGGGTCAGATCACTGCCCTAGCCATTAGGTGCAAGGTAAATGAAGGATTAAGATGGACAGCTGGCAAGACACTGAAATTGCCTTTGATTCCAGAGGAGATTCCTCTTGTGTGCTACTGCTGAACCGGGGTCCTCACATCCCCACCTTAGAAATGACCACAGCTGTTCTCACATCTCTGCCAAAGGAATGAATACCTGACTGAGCAAAAATAAGCGGGGTGGGAAATGTTCCTTTTTTCAAGGCCAGGGATGAAGAAATGGTTTCATATTTAGTTGGAGAGTTATCTTTGTCTGGATTGACATTACTCTGAGGTTATTCATTGGTATTATTAATCATCTCTGATAGCTCTGCAAATGGATAGGGTACTTTATAAGCACAGCTTAAACAGATCTGCTGACAGAAGGAGACAAAACCATTAGTTTCACCGAGAGAAGATGTGCAGGGACTTTTGGGGAGGTGGAAAAGTAGTGAGGATTCATGAAGGAAATGGGTTTTTAAAAAGGGAATCTCCAGGGGGGAAATATGCAGACAATGAGCAGTAGACAGCATGATTGCAAAGGGTGAAGCCAAAAGCTGAAGAAGACAAAGGGGATGTGGTAGTTGTTTAAAGGGAAGCAAGAGCATAGGACATAAGAAAGATAGATAGGGGAGATGTTATATTAGCTGCCTCAAGGGTAAACTTTGCCTGTGAAGAAAACAGAACTTTCGCAGGGCCGGTCCTTGACGGTTTAATGAACATAGACCAGGGCTACTCAACTTTGGAAGCCCCGGGGGCCACAATGATACTCACAGCACATGCCGAAGGCCACAACTTCAGCGTGGTTGCATATACATGCAAATATATGCAAATAGCTTCTTTCACACTGATGGGCATGATTACAAAGCACTTCTTACAATGCCCTGGCACTACCAGCACCTCTGTGGAGGCTAGAAACGCCAACACCTTGTACCCGTCTGTTCCAGCCAGCCCATCCGCTTGCTTCTTTAAATGCTCATCCCACCTGGGAGATGCCTCGCCATGTTCAAAGGATCACACCCATGGGCTGCGTGTTGAGCCCCACGCAAACCCAAACCACATCACAGGCTGCAAACAAACAAGGCTGCGGGCTGCATGCGGCCCACAGGCCACGTGTTGAGTAGCCCTGACATAGACTTTAAGATAAGAAAGGACCATTATGATCATCCACTCTGACTCCTGAACATCGCAGGCCACAGAACCTCACCTGCCCCCTCCTTTTATAGACCCCTAACCTCTGGCTGAACTGCTGAAGTTCTCAATTATTTAAAAACTTCAAGTCACAGAGAATCCACCATTAACACCAACTTAAACCTGCAAGTGACCTGTTCGCCATGCTGCATGCTGCAGAGAAAAGCAAAACAAAACCCAAAAAATCCACACCCCAGGAGTCTGCCAATCGGACCCCGAATATGGCCATCCCAATGGACCCTGAGCCTGTGGGCAAGACCTACTGACTTGACATCTGGGAAGGAGTTCTCTGCAATAACTCAGCACCCTCTTTATCAGGTGTTCCATCACTGCTGTTGGAGATATTTGCTGCTAGTAGCTTTATACTATTGTAGGCAAACCCCATACTAACATTCCCTCCATAAGCCTATCAAACTCAGTCTTGAAGCCAGTTCTTTTTGCCCTCAGTGGTCCCCTTGCCTTTGTCTAATTTCAAGCCTTAATAACACTGCTGTGTAGACATAGCCTTAGTGCATGACTTTGCCCTATTAAGCTTCATCTCATTTCTATTACTTCAGATTTCAAAGGTATCCAGAATGTACATGATATTCTAGTCCTCCTCTGTATTTACAGTACCTCCTAACTTTTTGTCATCCTCCAACTTTTTGTGCCAAAATCATTAATAAAAATGTTAAATAAGATAGATCCCAAGAATGATGCCTGAGGGACTCCTTTACTAACCTCATTCTAATCTGACAGTTCACGATTAACCAGTTCCTTATCAACCTTCCAATTCTCCTATAAATCCAGATCTTTTCCCGCATGCAACTCAATCATATACCATACTGAAATCCATGTAGATTAGATTGCCTGCAGTTCCTTTTTCTAAAAAAAAAAAAAATTTTTTTTTAAATCAGTTATCTTCTCAATGGAGAGCAGGTTGGATCTGGAACAATCTACCTTTTGTAAAAGCATGCTATTTTTTCCAATTACCATTTCCTCTATGTCATTAACTTCTTTCTCATTCAAAATGTGTTCCAAGACTTTCCATACAATTGAGTTCCAGCTAATGGTACCCTCACAAACAACTTCACCTTCCACCTGAAGTGCGAGGCATGTTGCTCCAACCTATCTCCTCTGATATAAACACAGAGCTGTGTGCCCATGGAAGGAAAGACAAAGCCTTTTCCAAGAGAAAAAACCCTCAGCTTCACATGGTTTTCTCCTAAGAGAAAGGATGAGTGACAGGACAAACCACATAACATGAATGTTAGTTATGTCACTATGCCACCACTGGAAGGCATTCAGAAAATATGGTGTTGAGTCTGGTATTAGACCTGATCTAGAATAGCATATATCCTTAGCTAGTGTAATTCCATCTAGTGCCAGTTCATTTCAATGGAGCTATCTTGTCTCATGTCATTTGAAGTTCTGTTTACCTTGGCAGCAATGTGGCAACCAGTGTAAGGTCACCACTTGTATCCTCATGAAAGTTTAGGTGAAAAAAACAATTGTATCCAATTAAAATGACAGAGTAATTTAGGCAGACTGTGATTAGCTACACTGGAATTTTATTCAGTTCACCAGCTCAGATATTCACACGTTTTGAACAAAAAAACACCACCACCAAAATGGGATCTTTAATGGCAATAAGTGGTTGGGACTGTAAAAGATTGAGCCCCCATCAGGACAGAAACCTGAAGGGCCCCTAGTTCAATTCTAACTTGTGTGAGAAATGCCAGCTACAAAATGAATTGCACTGGCTACAACGGTATCTTTTCTTCCTATCCCCCCCATCTCCACACTACTGAAAGTCTCGTAGGCAAACAGTTATCAGGCTGAGAGTTGTTTGACTTGGGGTATCTAAAAAGATCAAAATTTGAGTTGAAAGCTGGTTGACAGTTTTCTAATTAAATGTCATCTAATGTTTGAAAATGCCACTGACAGTGAAATGGGTACTAGGTATTTTGTCTCCTGTTTTCCTGAGTCCTGCACTATTGGGCTAGTGCCCTTGTTGCACAGTAAGAATTTGAGATAACTGAATATACATGCCCTGGAAATTACACGAGAGATTCAAGCTGCAAACCAGGCTGAGCACAGCCCTGATATTAATTCTGTATTAATTATTTTAGTCCCCTAATTTAGGCTGTTACCATCACAGCAACACTTCCAATTACTGGTATAAATTACAAATTGTCATTCTCAGCAACTAAGCTTGTCATATAAACACACAGTCTTATATTTTAAACCAAATACATTATAATCACCTAATTTCAGTTAAAATGTTTGTTTCCCATTAATCTCCGTTGCAGAAGTAATTTGTAATGTCAGATTTAAATAAGGAAACTTTTAGATTAATTCTAATTGAGACACAAAACATAACATTTCCTAGATACTCTCTCATTCAGGAAATAAATATGAAGAAGGGAGTTGTGAAATTCACAGACAGAGAGACAGACAGATGCGCAAAGTCTCTCAAATTTATAGTAGATTTGTTTGTTCAAGAAATCCTCTTACACGGTAAGAGCTAGGACCACCATATTTGGTATGCAGCTTCCTCTTATCATAACTTAAAGCAAGGTCAGGGTTTGGCTGTGCCGGGACAACGGGATGTGCCTGGAAGGTGATAGTTTCTCATCCAACAGAAAGGGAGGGCTGTGATTGATAGCAGGGACAGTTATACTCCAGAATGACCACAGGAGGGCAGCAACAAGCGTTCCCCCGATGGCTCGGAAGAGTTGTGAAGCACCCACTGGCTGGTCAGTGCAGGTCCTGCTGCCTCAGCCGGCTCAGGGGAGAGGTTCCCACTACCCCATCTGGCCTAAAGGAGAAGTCCCAGGCACTCCGACAGCCCCGGAGAGCCATGGAGCACCTACCAGCCAGGCAGCATGGCCACTGCCACCCTGGCATAGCCCAGGTATCAGCCAGTGGCTGTCAGTGTGACCCCTGTTGCCCCAAGCTGGCCTCAGGGAACAGCTGGACAGTGTGACCCCTGCTGCTCCCGGCCAGCCCCGGAGAGTAGCCACCAGCAACCTCCAGTTCATGTGCTGAATTCCCCCACCCTCTTCCCTGAGCTGCCTCCACATCTTTGAACCTCCTGCCCTGACTCTTGTACTACCCCAATCACAGCCCTGAGCCTCTCCTCACCCCAATCCTGACTCCTGCCCCTCCCCTCATCGCCCCCTTCTCTGAAGTACCAGGCAAATCTTCTAGTATAATTATAAAGTAGTGTTGTATTGATGTAAAACAAGTGTATCTTGGGGCCTTTAGAATGTCAAGAAACAGTGAAACCTGCTCTAAGGGTCATTTTCAATAGGCAACCCTCTCTGTTAAACATTCTCAGATTTTCAAATATCATTTTGTTTGTGCACTGAAGATCAACCACCATTAGGCAATCAATTTTACCAGGTCCCTTCAGTGGATATATTGTTACCTTGTTCTGTCCAACAATTTACCAGTTATATCTCATGATGATGGAAGACCAAGAATTCAGCTCAATTAAAAAAATTAGTCTTAAGTCTTTAGTTTCTTTTGGCATCAGAATGAAATGTAGACTGTGAAATTTGCAGTGAAAAACAACAAAAGAGAGGGATCATTTTGTAAAAGAACGTTAGCACCCAATTACAGGGAGAAACAGCAGAAATAGACTTTATTTACAAATTCAACACTATCAACTTAGGCTTGAATAAAGATCTTAACTGGTTAATGCACTACAAAGGCAATTTTTCCCTCCTTTGATATTCGCATCTCCACATCAAATGCTGCAAATGAGACATATCCACCCTAACTTAATTAGCCTCATTGACACTAGTCCTACAATTGGCAGGTAACTTATTTTGCTTTTAGATATATCCTAGATTCTTTAATTTCCACTCCAACTCATCTGATGAAATGGGTTTTACCCAGAAAAGCTCATGACCAATAAATCTCTCATAGGGATAGCCGTGTTAGTCTGTAACTTAAAAAAAAAATTAAACAACAATGGTCCTGTAGCACTCTGGGGTACATCTAGACTACATGGCTCCATCGACAGAGCCATGTAAAGTAGTTTACTCGGCATAGTCAAAGAAGCGGGGATTTAAATAATCCCTGCTTTATTAAAATAAAAATGGACGCCACGCTGTGCCGATGATCAGGTGATCCGGCACAACGCGGCAGTGTAGGCACGGCACGGTCGACAAGGGAAGCCTTTGTCGACTGCTCCTGTAAACCTCAATTCACAAGGCATACCGGAGCGGTCGACAAAGGCTTCCCTTGTCAACTGCGCCGCGTTTAGACTGCCGCGCTGTGCCCGATCAGCTGGTCGTCGGCACAGCGCGGTGGCCATTTTTATTTTAATGAAGCGGGGATTATTTAAATCCCCGCTTCTTTGACTATGCCGAGTAAACTACTTTACATGGCTCTGTCAATGGAGCCATGTAGTCTAGACGTACCCTTAGAGACTAACCAAAAAATACATAGATAGCAATATGAGCTTTCATGGGCATAACACACTCTTTCAGATGACAAATGAAAGAAGCACGAGGCACAGAGGTTCAAATAAATAAATCTGTTAGGGTCTGTCTACACAGCACCCTAAACTTGAAATAAGATATGCAATTTGCATATAGCAAATTGCGTATCTTATTTCGAATCTATTTTGAAATAGCTTATTTTGAAATTTGGCGTGTCTACACAGCACCAGATTTTGAAATAACGTGCTATTTCAAGCCATCCTTTATCCCTTGTACAATGAGATTTACCAGGATGGTGAAATAGTGCACCCGTTATTTTGAATAATATTTCGAAATAATGGGCAGCTTGTGTAGACACAGAGGTATCCCAAAATAGCTGTGCAGACATACCCACAGTCTCTAAGATGCAACAGGACGCCTCATTGTTTTAACAAAAGAGAGAGTAGGCAAGTGGAACCCCAATGGGTAGGCAAGCATCAGGATTGTGAGAAATGCAGGTTCTGTCCCTACTCTTTTTGTTTCAGAACAGGCACATAATCCTGCATATCCTATATACAAAGTAAATGCCTTAAGCACTTGGTTATTTGAGATCTTTCACTTGTTTTGTCTAGATATTCCATTGTGGACCTGAAAAACCTGATAAATATGTTTTGTTGAAAAATTCTCAGCAAGCTAACGAGCAGTTTTGCCACTGATTTCAATTTCTGGAAGAATGAGGCCAAGACATTGTAGCAATAAGATTTTAGCTTCCTTTCCCATGTATCTACCCTGTAAGAGGAACTCTCCTTTAAGCTTTCGAACAAGAAACATTCACATAGATCTCAATCTAATGGCCACTGAAGTCACTGAAGTCTTTCCAGTTACTTCAACCAGGATTCCATCAAAGGAATGGTTGATGGGACTGGTGATAAATTGTCTGAGTTTCACACTTAGAATACATACAGAACTGGGTCCTTAAAACCAACAGGAAGGTTTCCCATGAGTGTTTTACTTTGTTATATTTTAAACCTTCTTCAGCAGCTTTTACATCTTAAATATTACAGAGTTGTGCTATTGTAAGAGAGATAGAAAGCAAAATTGATTGGAAATTGACTAAAAACTTTTAAAACCCCAAACAAACAAAAAACTGAAGGTAGTATCATTAATCACAGTTCAAAAACATAGTGAATGTGGGTATTAAGTATAAGATTTTGAACTTGAGAGAGTCCCTTTAAACTCAATTGATCTTGCAGTCTTTTGGAATGAGACTGAATCGAAGCACATGCTTAAGTGTTTTACTGAGTCAAGGGCCAAGTCTGTAAAAATTACGTGTTGCTTGATGTAAGAAAATATGTTAATCTTAGATTTCAATTAAAAGCTAAGCAATGAAAAACTGTGTAATTAACGTAAATCATAAGACCACTAAGTTTTACTAAGAATATGAAACAAAATTTTATATCTCATAAGGAAATAGATCAAAGAAATATATCACCCAATTTTTGTCTTTATTCCATTAATATCATGAATATTAGTAAGAGCTGAGTTTAACACAGACAAACAGTCGTGGATTAATCTTTAAAGACTGGATTTATAAGATTCATTGTACATATAAGAGCAATTGCATTGTTAACACCCTGGGTAATTTGGTCTGAATGGAATTACACCATGGGAAATTGTAGTAACTATGAATAATAATAACTAAAAAAAGACCCTTAATACTTTATCTTTGATTATTATGGGTTTTTTTTAATAAAATTCTTACTTTTTTCACTCTATTTTGACTTTTGCAACTTTAGATAAAACACATCTGATTGTTTGGGACTAAAAAGACAGATATGGGAAAACTATTAAGTACCCAAAGTAAGGAAGGATTAATTAAAACAGATGTTTTATTAAAACTATCACATGTTTAGAATTGAAATTTTCCCAGCATTCCTACACATTTGTTTTGGTAATAAAAAGTACATTATCATTCCTCTATGACATGACATGTATCGATACAGAAACCTGGGAGGAAGGGGCTTACAGCTGAACTATAAGCTTTAAAATGAAGCTTCCGGGGGTAGCCGAGTTAATCTGTACAGGATAAACTTAAAAAACAAATGGTCTGGTAGCACTTTATAGACTAACAAAACATGTAGATGGTATCATGAGCTTTGGTGGGCACAGCCCACTTCAGATGACCTGAGTTAAAATAAAGCATGCCATCTGTTATTTTGGCTGACCCTCTTTATTGCTTCCGTCTAAACCGAAGAGCAATATAGAACCAGAAGTTTGACCTCGGTTGGAACATTTTTGAGATGCTCATACAAATTCAGCACCTTGATTGGCTGAGGGCTTTTGTGAAAAAAGTATGACTATGATGAGGTATAATTGTATGCACTTGAAAAATGTCAATGATAAAGTCATTCATTAAACCTCGTGTCTCCTGTGATTCTACTGGCTTCATTGGATAAATATTAAAGGTCTAGTGAAGGGAACTGCAAACCCCACACTGGGCATCAGAGTGTTAAGGAGCTGCTCTGGGGGTTAGTGAATCACACCCTGCTAGACCTGTAGGTGGTGCACAAGCAGGAGGAGGAATACAAACAGAGCAAAACAGCTCACTTAGGGCACAGCTATACAGTAGCGCTAGAGCCAAAATAAGTGACACAACTTGAGCTATATCACTTGCATAGCTTAAGTCGAAATAGCTTATTTTGGCTTTTGGCACTGCCTACACAGCAGGAAGTCTGAGGAGGAGCACTCTTTCTCCGACTTCCCTTACTCCTCATAAAATGAGGGTTACTGAAGTCAGAGTAAGAAGTCCTCCAGCGCGACATGATTTTGACATTATGTTGAAATAACTGCTTGTTGTGTAGACGCAGACTATGTCATTTCAGAATAACGTCCAAAATAACACTGCTGTGTAGACATACCCTTAGGAGCAGGCCAATGGAGAGCATATCTGTATCTGGCAGCTCCTGAAAGAACAGCCCTCAGTGCTTCCTGGACTGCCCCACGCTTCCTCCCCCTTCCCCACAGTCAGCCATTAGTGCTGCCCAGAGCGCTCCAGACACCATGAACTTTGTACCTTTTTGAATCGCTAGGCCATGGGGCAGTTGCCTCCTTTGCCCCCACCCCTCCTTGTTGTGGGGCCTGATAGTGACCATTAAGTTGTTATCATTTGCTGACATCTCAGTGTTTTATCTGAAATAATTTGGTGGTCTCCAGTTGATTCCCAATTGACAGATGTACACAAAATCCAGACCCCTTGTGCCATTTAACGGTACTTCTATTGGTAACCTCAGTTGATGGCCTATTCGGAAAGGCCTTTTTGTCAATATGATAGAGGCACATTGGTCAGCCTAAATTCATTGGGACAGACATGGTAACTTTTTCCTTCCCTGGCTCAAATCAGATGCATTAAGAGCTTTACTTACACCTGTATGCTGTCAATCCGTATTTCTGGATCAAGTGCACCTACTCTTTTTCAAATTTCAGGATCCTCTGCATTTTGGTGGAGTAAGGCATGTAGACTTCTACATGCCTGTTTGACTTCTAGCTGTCCTGTGAATAACTAAGACTTCAGACACCTGAGCTGTCAATTCAGAACTTTTTACCAGTACAAATTTCCCCTTTTTAAAATGTTAAAAAAAAAAGTTGAAAAAAGGAAAACAAATCTTTCTCCTAATAATATTATAGGAATATTCAGTGTGACTTTATCTACATAGGAGGCAGATTTCTATTGGTGGAATAGTTCAGTACTCCTTTTTTACAGGCCACCAATGTGTTTTAAAGGTTGTTTAAAGATTGGTTAGGTACAATAAGCTGATACATTGATGAAATTATACACACAACCTAATGCAGTATTTGAAGAAAATACTTATCAACCTCTGATCTGCCAGGAGAAGAAAATAAGGGGATGAGATGATGGTCATGAGTCCTCCCTTATCTTGTGAGAACAGCAGTGGTACCTAATCCATTTTTTATGCTTTTTTAACAGCCTAAGGAAATATTGTCTTTACCTTTATATTTTATTCCTGATCAATCATAGAATCGTAGAGCTGGAAGAGACCTAAGCAGGTCATCAAGTCCAGCCTCCTGCCCAAGGCAGGACCAATCCCATGATGTAGCATGTTCTTTCTGGCTCCCTTGGCTGTAGAAATTATAGTTCTGGTAAATGTTGAACTCTCATGGAAATGACATTCTCTGCCAGGTATGGAACATAAATGGTACCAAGGGAATTGGAATTTTGGAATGTGACTATGGGAATGGGGAAGTGGGTGGATGTGAAGATGCTGAAAACAGGTGTACTCCTCTTCTTTGCCAAGCCTAAATAATTTAGAAATGGGGGAGTGGAGCTCCGTATACCAAAGGAAGATGATCTGGATGTTTTAGGCAGATTTTAGAAGTGTGTGTGTGTGTGTGTGTGTGTGTACACTCAAAAGAGGGGGTTTTTTTGCAAGAAAATCATAACATCAACAAATATTTCAATATTTCACAATGAACTGCAAAGTTATTTCAATACCTCATCATCCATGTACAATAGTCATGAAGATGTTAAAGCTAATGAGAATCTGCAGGGCACACTTAGGAGTCCAATTTTGCTGTTGCTGATTTTCCAGAGTTCAGCAAACATATTGAGAACATTCTTCTGATGCCACTGAGAGAAACACCATGATGGCCAGCGAATCTTGAATGGAAACATGCAGTGTTGTAAGGGTCATCTGCCCCACTGACTGTGCACACGGAGACCTTGACTTGGTGTTTTTGAACTGATGCATCAACAAGTACTGCTCAAGTGAGTTACTCATGAATTGTAGGCCATTAAGTGTCTGGAACTCCAATTTCATCTGTAATCCTATGGTAAGCAAACTGATTTACAGTGTCAGTGTATTATATATTGTGTGTACTATATTGCACCATATGGAGAGTGTGTAATATATAACGTGTGTATATTGCATCACAATCTTGAAAAAGAAAATAAAAGATCAATAGGTAACTAATATGAGGGACTCTTCTCTGTTTAATTTAAATACTAATACAGAACGTGAGTCCAGTTCATATTGTTGCAAACAACACTTTCACATAATTCCATTCATACATTTATGGGACAGTGTATGGCAGGGGCCAACTGGTGATTAGTTTTCTGTGGTTCCAGTGGTTGTCTTGCCTTCTGCTTCCACTATTTATTGTCCATTCCACACTTGTATGCCTTGTGTCCAAAACTCTTGCCATAATTTGTACTGTTCTGGCTCTGGTACTATGGAAAGTATTCAGAGGAACACTGTGGCGTGTGCTTCGCAATGCCACCCTGACGCTGTGCAATTACAACTTGCTATTCTTTGCACCGAATCCTATCCTATGCAGCAATTTCATTCCAGTAGTTCCAGTACGCTTCATGTCTAGTGGATCCTGAGCGTGTCCTGTTGGCTTTCTGCCTAGCACCTATGAAAATTCTTGTAAAGTTGGTTCATTTTGTGTCTCTTGTTTTAGATTCTCCAAAGTTGTTGTGGAAATGGGGTAGGACTTGAGCCACACCTATTTCAAATTGCTTTTTCCCTCCAGTTCCCTTAAAACATGCATGCCGTGGGTTTCTTATGGGGCCTGGATATCACATTAAATAGATTTACAACATCATGATCACTTTCAGAAATATAGTGGTGCTATGCACAATGGTTAATATGAGTTCCAATAGTTTATGGCCTGCTTCCATGCTGACCATAAAAAAAATAATGAAAATATGTACAATCAAATACAATTCCCATTACATTATTTTTCAGAATGATCATAGCTCTGCCATGTTTGTCAGTGCTTTGCAAGAAATTCATCTCCAGGACAGCCTCACATCTCCAGGACAGCCAGGTAAATTTGCATTATCTGAGATCTTAAGGCTCTTGGTTCATTTCAAAATAGCACAATCCCTTGCATTTATGGTAGGATTATCTGGATAATCCCTCACAGGAGTTTGTCTAACCTGCTCTTAAAGATCTCCACTGATGGTGATTCCACAACTTCCTTAGGCAATTTATTCCAGTACTTAACCACCCTGACAGGATGTTTTTATCTAATATCCATCTGAAACTGCCCTTACTGCAATTTAAGACAAATGCTTTTTATCCTAATTTCAGAGGTTATATTGAACAATTTCTCTCCCTCTTCCATGTAACAACCATTTATGAATTTAAAAACTCTTATCATATCCCCTTCTTTTTTCCAGAACAAACAAACTCATTTTTTCAGTCTTCCCTTGGAGATCATGTTTTCTAGACCTTTAATAATTTTTATGACCTGTTCTAGTCTTTTTTCCAATTTGTCTACCTTTTTCCTGAAATGTGTTGCCCCTAACCCATGTGAAGTAGAGAGGAAGAATTCTCATATCTGACTTATAACACTACTGCTAATACATCCCATTGTTGAATTAAACTTAGCCTGTGATCACTATGACCTCTAGATCTCTTTCCCTTGGTACTCTTTCCGTAAGCACTCATTTCACATTCTATATAAGGGCAACTGTTTGTTCCTTCCTATGTGGAGTACTTTGCATTTATCCATATTGAATTTAATTCTGTTTATGTCATACCATTTCTCCAGTTTGCCCTGATCATTTTCAATTTTAATCCTGTCCCCCAAAGTACTTGTAATGTCTCCAATCTTGACATTGTCTGCAAACTTTTGTCTGCCATTATCTAAATCATTGGTGGAGATGCTAAACAGAACTAGACCTAGAAATGATCCCTGTGGGAACCCCACTTGATATGCCCTTCCATCTTGAATGTGAACCACTAGTAATTATTCTCTGAGAGTGGTTTTACAACCAGTTATGCACACACCTTATAGTAGCTCCATCTAAGTTGTATTTCCCTAGTTTAGTCAGGCTTTTGATACTGGTTTGCATGACTTCCTCATGAATAAAGTCAAGATCTACCACATCCTCGCTATCCTCAAGACTTGTTTCCCAGTTGATGAAAGCTGTTAGATTGGTTTGATATGATTTCCTCTTAACAAATCCATGCTGTCTATTACTGATCACTTTTTTTTATCTTCTAGGTGTTTGCATTGTGATTGTTTAATTATTTCCTCTATTATCTTTCTGGGTACTGAAGTTAAGATGACTGGTCTCTAATTCCCCAGGTTGTCTTTATTCCTCTTTTTTATAGATGAACAGTGTATTTATCCTTTTCCACTCTTCTGGGATCCCACTCATCTTTCATGACTTTTCAAAAATATTTGCTAATGTCTTAGACAAAGTAGAGGCCTTCAAATCACCATGGCCTGATTAAATACATCCTGGAATACTCAAGAAGACTGAGGAGGCATCTAAGTAACTTAACTTGTTCTTTCCTTAGTTTAATCTCTGATCCTCCCTCATTTTCACTAGTATTCAAAGTTAGATGTCTAATTGATACTAAACTTTTTGGTAAAATTCATTTAACACTTCTGCCATTTCCACATTTTCTGTTATTCTCCCCCCACCTCCCATCAACTAATGGGCCTAACATCCTTTGTCTACCTCTTGCTTCTAATATTTTCATAGAATATTTTCTTTTTACTAGTTATGTCTGTAGCTACTTTAATCTCATTTTGTGCTTTTGCCTTTCTAATTTTGCCTCTACATACCTGTGTTATTTGTTTATATCCATCCTCTGTAATTTGACCTAGTCTTCACTTTTTGTGGAATTCTTTTTTCTGGATTTCAGATCTCTGACAATCTTATGGTTAAGCCAGAGTGTCTCTGGCCATAAATCTGATCTTTTCTTTTTACGGGGTTAGTTTGCTGTTGTGCCCTTAATAATGTCACTCTGAAAAACTGCCAACTCTCTTGAACTTTTTTCCCTCTATAGAATTGCTTCCCATGGTATCTTACCTATCAATTCTCCAAGTTTCCAAAAATCTACCTTCTTGACAACCATTCTTTTTACTGCTGTTTTCTCTCCTACCATTCCTTAGAATTATGAACTCTATGATTTCATGATCACTTTCGTGCAAGCTGCCTTCCGCTTTCACATTCTCAACTGGTCTCTCCCTATTTGTCAAACTCAAATCTAGAACAGTCTCTCCCTTAGTGACTTTTACAACTTTTGAAATAAAAAAAATCTCCAATACATTCTAAGGACTTGTTGGATATTATATGCCCTGCTGTGTTATTTTCCTAACAGATGTCTGGGTAGTTGAAGTCCCCCATGACCACCAACTCCTGTGTTTTGGATGATTTTGTTACTGGCTTATAAAAAGCTTCATCCACCTCCTCTTCCTGGGAAGGTGATCTGTAGTAGACCCCTACCATGACATCACTCTTAAAAAAATCCTTTTATCCTTACCTAAACCTTTCAACAAGTCTTTCTTCTATGCCCATTTCAACCTCAGGCCAAGTGTATATATTTGTGATATATAAGGCAACATCTCCTCCCTTTTTCCCTATCTGTTCTTTCTGAGCAAACTGTATCCTTCTATACAAATAATCCACTTGTGTGTATTATCCCACCATATCTCTATAACGCTAACTATAATATAGTTTTTTTATTTACTAGCATGTTGAGTTCTTCCTGTTTATTCCACATACTTCTTGCATCACTGTACTAACATCTGAGATACTGATTTGATTCCTCTCCTCTCCTCACTACAGTGTTCTTTCTTCTCTCTCTCTCTTATCCTAGCTACAATGCTTCCCCCAGCTTCCAACACATCTCTCAGGCCTCTATGGTTTTGGTGTTTGTTTGTTTTTTACTTACCTGTGGGCTTTTGTCTCTTGCCTGCATCAAACCAACTTTAAAGACCTTATCACTAGGATATCTAGTCTGTATCCAGTCTGTATGTCTTCCCCTCCATTGATAGGTGTATCCCATCTCAGCTTAGCAGTTCTTCTTCCCACAACATCCAATAATCAAGGATTCTGAAGTCCTCTTAGTCACGCCATTCTCGGAGGCAGACACTGACCTTCAGATACATCTTTCTCTTTCTGGGCCTCTGTTGTGCATCAGAAGTATTTAAGAGAAACCCCCCTGAGCCATCAGCTCCTTCACCCTTATTCCCAATGCCCCATAGCTACTTCTGATCTGCTCAGGTCCTGCCACACAGTGTCATTAGCACCCAAGTGGGTGTGTAGCATGGGGTCAGGGGCCGCCCATCCATATAGGCAAACTAGGTGGTCGCCTAGGGCGCCAAGTTAAATGGGGCGCCAAATGGTGGTGCAATATCATTCAGAGGTTTGGAGGTGGGGGTGCCGATTGCATGGTTTGCCTAGGGCGCCAGTTGCTGGCAGCTAATCTAGGGTAGTATCAGAGGGCTGCATGGGGTAGTATCAGAGGGCTGGATGAGCCTCAACAATTCCTCCATGATATCCCCAGCTTTGGGGATACATGGTTTCTCCTCCACCAACTTGGGGGGTGATTCCTCATCAGAGGTGTAGCGAGGGTGTTATGCACCTGGGGGAAAAGTCAAAATCCCTCCTCCCCCGGGCTGAGTGCATGGCTGAGCCTGACCCTGGGAGGAGGGGAGGAGCTTGTACCACGTCCTCCCCTGCCCCCTCCAGTTTGAGGCCAGGCCCCCACACACACTAATCCACCGGCGGAGATGGAGGAGAGTCGGGCAGAGAGGCGGGGAGCAGGCTCCAGCCAGCATGCGGAGGAAGAGCAGGTGAGCCGAGGGATGACAGGGGGAGAATAAATTGGCACCTCCCTAGCATGGTGCCTGGGGACAACTGCCCCCCTCGACCACCCTTGCTACGCCACTGTTCCTCATTGTTATCAAGGCAGCATAATAGTTTTTTATCACTATGGCAGGTGGGTTGGGAGCAGGGGTGGGGGGAGCACTGCCAGAAATAACCAGCACCCAGTGCCCTCCCTGTGACAGTGTCATACTCTCCTAGGGGTGTGAGAGCAACCCTCTCTAGCTCAATAGCTTCCTCAGCTTTGGACATCTCTCTATGAACTCTTCCAATTAGTTCCTTCTCTACACAGATGTTCCTCGGCCTAGTTCTTCCTTTAGCTCTCCCTATAGTGACCAAGCTATACATTAGTCTTTTCTTTGCTATATAGGAAGAGCAGCCATTATATTTTTTTAGTGTAAGGCCTAGTGTGGTGTTTTGGTTTTCTTTTAAGTTAGCCAAACTTGCCCCAAGGATTTTGTAACAATAGCATGAATGCATTTAATTGTGTAGATCATGGGTTCCCAAACCGGGGGGGGAGGGGCGTGAAGAAATTCCTGGAGGGGCACAAGGCAACCCAGCCCACCTCCCAACCTCACCCCCAAGAAAGAGCCCGGTATGTCCGGTAAAAAAAAAAATCAGAAAATACCACGTGAAATGTCCGGTATTTTCTGTCTTTCCTGGCTCCAGTGTCTGCCAGAATACGCGCAGCTCGGGCTGGCTGGGGCGGTGGGAGGATGGAGTATCTCGGGTAGACTTCAAAATGGCTGCTTTTAAAAGGGCAACTTTTTTTTTTTTGGTCAACAACTTTTCCCCTGAAGTACCGGCACCGTTTTTTTACACTGGTCCCGGGAATTAAAGGGGCCGCAACTGTTTTTCGGCCCTGGTCAGTTCCTTTTTTTTTACTCAACAAGTTTTGCTGCTATTTTTTGCGGGGGGGAGGTGAAGGTTTCTCAAAAATCAAAAAGCGGGAGTTATGCCAAAAAGTTTGGGAACCACTGGTATAGATCAACTAGAGTGGGGGAGGGAAAATAGAGTGTTCACAGAGACATGAGGCAAAAACCGGAGCTGATTCAGAGGGGAAGCATGCCAGATGATAATCTAACCACCCTCACACACCATACACCAATCTGAATTACTCCTTTGGACTCTGTTCGGTTTATTTGGAATGCTCTTCTTATGCCTCTACTTCATATTTGCTCATCCTAGAAATATTGATGGAAGTTCTAGGCAGCAATATAGGAAATTCAAAACTGAAAATGCAAACATGATGTGTTTGATGTTTGCAAATCCTGTCACATATTTTAAACATCAGCTGAGGACATTGCATGAGCAAACTGGCCCTGGCTAGGATATAAACAGAAGCTGCTTAGTAAATATGTGTCATTTTTCCCCCCACCTACTCTATCTTTTGCAGTCCCCAGGCTCCTGCAAAGCATTTGACTTTCAGTAGTGGAACGAGCCCATATAACATCTTGAAAATATGGCCAGGTGGCACATGAATGGTGGATGATTTGGATGCCTTCAAGCTCAAGACATTACCGCACAGAAGGACATACCATTGCCAATATTTAGATCATTTAACATCAAATGCTCATAACCCTCCTAAAATCTAAATTGCATCCCTAATTACCAAATACATCTCATCAGTTTCTGTCACTCACAGTACAAATGGGAAAAGTTGGCAGAGGGAGAACACTTTACTACTCTGTTTACTGAAGGGCAATCTTTATGGATTTACCTCTGGAGAGTAAAAGACTTCTGACTTTGCAGCTCGACATCCGTTTCCCTAGCTCCTCTTGCATACAAATTCTCTTCTTCTGCTTCATTATGGAGCGAGCAGCTTTAAAAGTTGCCATCACTTTTATGTGGGCAACAGTGCTGAATGATTAAATCCTATTGTCTGTGCTTTCTATAAAAGTCATTAAACTGGAAAGCAGCTACCTGTAAATTGAAATTCTGCCTTCAAGGTCATTATCATTTTAGCTCTTCTGCCTTGTCTGACACTTACTGGTATATATAGTAACAGTAGACAAATAGTCCCAATTTCCAATAAAAAAGCAAAGTGCAACAATATCGGTTATAGTCAAAAAATGGGGGATAATAACCATCCATTCAGCTCCTGTAGCCTTTAGTTCTCATGTCAAAGATCCATAAAGCTGCTTTGAGTCTACTCTAAGTCTTTCATTGTTTCATATATTGATGATTGTCTACTTTCAATTTTTTATAGCTGTGATGCTGCAGATCAATTGGGCTTTCACAGCTTCGACTAGAATAGCTCCAAAATCATAATGGGAAATGTAGTGAGGGAGTCACATGTTAATCTAATTGTCCACCAGTGTCCAAGACTCATTTGTGACCCAGAAGACTGAATATTGTGTTAAAATGCCAGTGGGATTTACATCGTTTTGATGAGCAACATCTGATTATAAGCTTACATTACAAGGACATAGAAATATACAAGCAAGCACATGCACATGGGAGTTGTAATACTTTAGTCTAGTGTAAATTACTGGGTTCAATACAGGGGTAACTGAGGTGGTTCAATTGCCTGTGGCATGCAAGAAGCCAGATTAGGTGACCTGGTGATCGCTTCTGGCCTTAAACTCAATGATTCTGTGACAAACAGACATACCCCAGCAACAGCCGTGGGCCATGTCCCACAGAAATAGTCTATGCAAGGCTAAGTAATATTATTCACTACTCAGCATAGTAATGAATTAAATCACACTGTACTGGCTTATGCAAAGTCTTCATGTATGGGTCAGTGTCATCTGCAAACATCCTTTCGATTGAATCTAGAACAGTGTTTCTTAAACTTTTTAAGACCAAGGAACACCAAACAATAATTTTTTTTTTTATGAGGAACACCAAGAATGTTTTTTGTTGGAGGGAAAAAAAAGGGTCGGGAGAAGTTATTGAGCAAAAAAAAAAAAGGGGGGAAAAAAGGGGGGGGGGTCGAGGAGAAAGTTATTGAAAGGAAAATAAAGGTCGCCTGCCCCTTTAAGGGCGGCCATTTTGAACTGTTGTTCTCTGCGGCACACCTCCAACTGCCTCGTGGCAAACTGGTGTGCCATGGAACACAGTTTAAGAAACACTGATCTAGGAGGTGCAGTCTGAGAGTATTAATTATTATGAAATCTTCTGTATCCCCCGCTCTGCTGTACCCATGCCATAATTTACAAGGGCCAAGGTAATGGCCATAGAGAAAGCAGTTTGGTCCAGTAGACAGGGCATTAGACTAGGGCTCAAGAAACACGGATACAATTCTTGACACTGACTTTTTGTATGCCTTTTATGCTTTTTATGGGCAAGTCACTTCACCTCTTTCCTTTCCAACTCTTCCTTTACCCTCCCCTTTCTATTTTGCTTTGAAGCTCTTTAGCAGAGGAGCCATCTCTTACCAAGGTTTTGTGAAGGGCCTGCTGCAGTGGGACCCTCATCCCCTAGAGGCTCCTGTAGTACAAATAATAGTAATAGAAGCCTCTTCTTCAACATCAGTTAGTCCACCTCAGAGCAGTGTTTAGTTTCATTTTCAGAGTTGTTAGCCACATCACTGTTTCCTTCTGAGAAAATTGTACCCCATATTATATTTTCCTGAATCATAGAATCATAGAATAGTAGGACTGGAAAGGACCTCGAGAGGTCATCGAGTCCAGTCCCCTGCCCTCATGGCAGGACCCAGTACTGTCTAGATCATCCCTGACAGACATTTATCTAACCTACTATGAAATATCTCCAGAGATGGAGATTCTACAACCTCCCTAGGCAATTTATTCCTGTGCTTAACCACCCTCACAGTTAGGAACTTTTTCCTAATGTCCAACCTAAACCTCCCTTGCTGCAGTTTAAGCCCATTGCTTCTTGTTCTATCCTCAAAGGCCAGGAAGAACAATTTTTCTCCCTCCTCCTTGTGACACCCTTTTAGATACCTGAAATCCGCTATCATGTCCCCTCTCAATTTTCTCTTTTCCAAGCTAAACAAGCCCAGTTCTTTCAGTCTTCCTTCATAGGTCATGTTCTCTAGACCTTTAATCATTCTTGTCACTCTTCTCTGGACCTTCTCCAATTTCTCTACATCTTTCTTGAAATGCGGTGCCCAGAACTGGACACAATACTCCAATTGAGGCCTAATCAGCGCAGAGTAGAGCGGAAGAATGACTTCTCGTGTCTTGCTCACAACACACCTGTTAATGCATCCTAGAATCATGTTGGCTTTTTTTGCAATAGCGTCACACTGTTGACTCATATTTAGCTTGTGGTCCACTCTAACCCCTAGATCCCTTTCTGCCATACTCCTTCCTAGACAGTCACTTCCCAATCTGTATGTGTGAAACTGATTGTTCCTTCCTAAGTGGAGCACTCTGCATTTGTCCTTATTAAATTTCATCCTCAGACCATTTCTCCAATTTGTCCAGATCATTTTGAATTATGACCCTGTCCTCCAAAGCAGTTGCAACCCCTCCCAGCTTGGTATCATCTGCAAACTCAATAAGCGTACTCTCTATGCCGATATCTAACTCGTTGATGAAGATATTGAACAGAGCCGGTCCCAAAATAGACCCCCTGTGGAACCCCACTTGTTATACCTTTCCAGCAGGATTGTGAACAGTTAATAACTACTCTCTGAGAATGGTTATCCAGCCAGTTATGCACCCACCTAACAGTAGCCCCATCTAAGTTGTATTTGTCTAGTTTATTGATAAGCAGGCCTCGCCGAGCGGCGGCGAGCCCCACTCACCAGCCGCGCGGTTCTGCGCTCTGCGCATGCACAGATCATTCTGTGCATGTGCAGATGGCTCCACGCCGGGTCTTCCGGGGTGTAATCTACTCACCACAGGCGAGTATATTACACTATTTGTCGAGCCCTGTTGATAAGAATATCATGTGAGACCGTATCAAATGCCTTACTAAAGTCTAGATATACCACGCCCACCGCCTCTCCCCCTATCCACAAGACTCATTATCCTATCAAAGAAAGCTATCAGATTGGTTTGACATGATTTGTTCTTTACAAATCCATGCTGGCTGTTCCCTATCACCTTATTATCTTCCAAGTGTTTGCCAATGCCAGAAGTCATAATCATGGGAATGAATGGTAGCCTCTCAATAGGTAAAATAGTGACTGCATGGCAAATGAACTGGAGTGAATGGGGTCTTATTGAAGGACATGGTGGGGGAAGATTCACTGTAGTGTAACTCCCTTGATTTAAGACTTATTTCACCAGGGATTCATTTGGTCCATTGTATCTTAGCAGATAAGTAAGGATGACTGTTGGAAAAGCAACAGAGCTCAGTTCTGGCCCAAACATTGAACTGAACCTAAAGTGAATTTATTGTTGAAAAATATAATACTTTGACCCCGACATTTCTAATTTTGAATGGAAAGGGTTGAAATGAATGGAGAAGTTTGTCTTTCAGGTATGGTGCAAATGAAAACCGTACCAGAAACGATGCATCTACTAGCATCTATTAGCATCTATTAGCTTCTGGCTCAATGTTTGATAACTAGAGTTTTGAACCAAGTTCAACTGAACAGCTGATGTGGAATTTTCAAAAGCTCCAGTGCTACACTGAAGTCAATAGGTGCTTAACCATGATGTCCATCAGAAGGCTTTTTCACTGCTTTCAATGGGAGCAGAGGTAGGCCAAGGATGAGTACTTTTGAAAATCCCATTCCCGAAGGTTACCTATCTGAATCTTCATGGAGCTGAAGCCGTTCCTCTTTCCTTATTGCCTTTGGTGAGGTATCTTGACTTAGTGTATGGATGTCAGAGTTAGCAATGCCTGAATTCTAAACTCCACTCAAAATTCAGAATCACTTTGAGAATAGTCATTGCACCTGTTTGTCTTGGTCCCCCAACCCCCACATCTTACAAAAGGGAACAATAATACTTCAGAAAGGGATTCATGGGCACAATCCTGTGAGGTGCTGAGACTGTCTGGGAGGTGAGGTCAATAGGAACTTCCTGAGACGTTAAGAGATTTAAGAGGAGCTGACAATACTCAGATTTGGTCCCAATTTATGTCTGAAATTCAGGTAGTGGGCATGTGAAATAAATTGCTCCAGTTATGGTCCATTCTGCAGGGGAAATGAAAAATAACTGAACAAAATAGTTATCCAAACTTTAAATATCAATTTGATTCAACGTTTTGGGTGATGATTTTGATTGGCTCTGGTTTAACCTCTGGTGTGAATGGCCCTCATCATTTGCATTCCCGAATCCGGGAATGGTATCCATTTTGGATGGCAGGTGCTACAGCCGTGAATTATCGTCCAAACCAAATCCAGAAAGAAGTGACAACAATGGTCACCAACTGCTCAATTACAGTGTAACTCATCAGGGTCAAATTCTGCTATTGATGACAATGGTTTAAATCTAGATTAAACCATTCTGATTCTGGGTTGACATTGAGGGAGCTGGGAGCAGACTCCAGTCCTTTGCAAAGAAATATCTGGCTCAATTTCAGTCACAGCACAAGCAAGCCCAAATCTCAACAAATTCAATAGAAGGTTACACCTATGTAATCAGCATTGGATTTGCTCCACTGCATTATTTACACAGCAATTTGGTTTCCATGTAACATCTCTAAGAAGTTATTTCAAATCAGCGCTCAGACAACTTATTTTTCCTTCCAATTGGGGAGCCTGGTGCTCGTTTATTATCAGATTTATCTTTAGATTTTTACAGTTTCCTTTCCCAGCTTCATACTATTCTCACCTCTTTATGTGAATGCTTCCCTCCCTGCCTGTGTTATCACCGTCTATTTATCTTATCCTGTGTGATCTACACTACTCATTAGCTGCCGTCTCTCAGATCACTTCTTGCCTCCACAGCATGTGGGATAACCCTTATATCACCCAGCTGTGTTCCACAATCCCTCCCTCCTCCACCCACTATGTTTCATACCTTCTCACCATTCCGCTTTTATTCTTCCATTGTTGTTTACTTTCCTCCATTCATTCCTCTTCAACAAGCCTTGTTTTAATTCTTCCACAGTTAGGACAGGGCCTCACCAGCCCTTTCTCTGGTATTCACATTTCCAGTATAGAATGTTTGATTTCCCCAGGTTCAATATATCAGAGTATATAATTCTTATTGAGTTTCCTTCTTGATCAAATTATCAGAGTTGCTGGTTTTTTAAATTCTCTCCTTCCTGCTTGCTGATCAAACTTCTTTTTTCAGGATGCCGACAGAACGAACATTAACTGCTGAACTCATTGATTCTTACGCTTTACAAATTGTTTCATCCATAATCCCTCACATTCTGCCTGAATTCAGCCAAATTGCATGTCTCATTCTGGATGTGGCTACTTAGTGCGTTTGTTTAATGTATACTTTAAACAATAGCTATGCCTGAATTGATACTTTTTGCGGCCACTGGATAAAGGCTATCCAGATCATTGGCTTCAAGGTACATAAACTTGTATTTCCTGAACATTGCCTAAAGGGGTTCTGGTTGGTTACTCATGCTCAGTAAGGTTCTAAATGAGACTGCTTTATCCAAAACTTCTTTATATTTGCAGTATCTTATATGTTTCATGTAACGGAGATGAGAGCTCTCTGGGTCAGACCAAAGGTCCATCTAGCCCAGTATCCTGTTTTCCACAGCAGCCAATGCCAGGTGCCCCCCGAGGGAATGAACAGAACAGGGAATCATCCAGTGATCCCTCCCTGTCGCCCATTCCCAGTGTCTGACAAACAGAGGCTAGCGCCACCATCCCGACACCTCTTGGCAAATAGCCATGGACCTCACAAACCTCAGCAGAGCAGGGGTTCTGCAAAAGGTGACATTTTCCACCCCTAAAAGATGCGAGAAGTGAGGTAGGATAATGGTCACAGTTTCCCCAGAAATCCCTACCATTGTAGATTAAAAGGTGGGCATGCCGGTGAGTGCTGTATGCAATCTACTATATACCTCAGAGAGTTTGTGTGACTGTCTGTGAGTCTGTTTGTTCTAGAACTTCTCCTAAATGGTAACAGTTAGGACCACCAAACTTGGCAGGCAGCGTCCTCTTACCATAACTTAAAGCAAGGTCAGGGTTTGGTTGTGCCAAGACAAGGGGATGTGCCTGTTTTGCATAAAATGGAAAGGGTGTGCTCTAATAGCAGGGACAGTTATACTCCTAATGACCACAGGGGCAGCAAACACAGGCCCCACCACATGGGGCAGCCCTAGGAAGGCTGCAACTGGGCAGCACAGACCCTACAGCCCTAGACAGTCCTGGAGAGCTGCCACCTGGATATTGTGGCCAGTGCAGCCCCTGCCCCCTTGGCCAGCCCCAGGGAGCTGCTGCCTGGGCCGCCTGGTGCCCTCCACCCTGGCTGGCCCCATGGAGCCACCAGCAGGGCAGCATGGTGGCCAAACTCCTAGCCCCACACTCCCCACCACACTCAAATCCCCTGCCCTGAGCTTCCCCCCACACCCAACCTTCTGTCCTCACTCCTGCACCACCCACATTTCTGCCCTGACTCCTGCACCCATCACACCATGTCCAGACCCCCCCACACACACACACACATACTTCTCAGCCACCTACCGTGACTTCTGCACACACCCCACCCTCCCAGCCCTGAGCCTCTACAAGGACCCAAGCAATGCCTGATACATTTTCTAGTCTATTATATATTTGAGAGAGTTTGTTTGTCTGTGAGCAAGCGAGCGAATGAGGCTGTCTGACTGTCGAAACATTTGTTCAAGAACTCCTCCTAAATAGTAAGAGCTAGGACCACCAAATTTGCTATGCTGTTTCCTCAAATCATAACTTTAAAGCAAGATAAGGGTTTGATTGGAGGGGGGAGGGGGTGAAACTCCCCCTTCCCCTGTCCACGTACAGGGATGCATAAAACCATACAGAAAAGAGACCGAATCACCAAGCAGGTGAAAGGGGCTGGCTGGGGTCATGCCTCTCCATCCCAGACTGCCCCAGTTCTGAGCCTCCCACTGCCCATCTGCAGGTGAGGGTGCAGCTCCTCCTGATTTGTATAGGAACATGGCTGCCTATTCCCCTTCCTCAGGGAGATAGGGAAAAGTGCACAGCTTGCTCCAATCTGTCTGGGGAGTGCAAGGGGGCAGAGGATCCTGAACCTGCCCCAGATGGGGGACATGTACCTCCTGGCTGTACCCGCTGGAGCTGCAGCAGCCATGTAAAGGCGCTTCTCATCTGACCACGCTGCAATGAAGTAAAACACAAAATAATTGAATTAAGGACCTGTGCAAAGCTAGGTACATGTTCTAGTATAACATAAGCAGAGAATTCCCTAAATATAAGAAGGAGTAGATGTATAATTCAGTGACAAATTCTGTATATAATCTGAGTTTAAAAAAATCATAGACAGTAGAGACTGTGCTTGCCCAGAATTGTTCCCGAAGGGTATGTCTACATAGCGGGGCAAAATTCAAATTAAGCTACGCAACCCTACGTCAATTGCGTAGCTGAAGTCAAAATAGCTTATTTTGGCTTTTGGTGCTGTTTACACGGCAGAAAGTCGAAGGAAGAGCACTCTTCCTTCGACTTCCCTTACTCCTTGTGAAATGAAAATTACAGGAGTAAGAGTAAGAAGTCCTCCAGCTCACCATTATTTCACAATAATGGCTTGCTGTGTAGACACACTCTTTGTTATTTCAGAATAACGTCAGTTAGAATCATAGAATCATAGAGCTGGAAGAAACCTCAGGAGGTCATCAAGTCCAACGCCCTGCCCAAGGCAGGACCAATCCCAACTAAATCAACCCAGCCAGGGCTTTGTCAAGCCGAGACTTAAAAACCTCTATGAATGGAGATTCTACCACCTCCCTAGTTAACCCATTCCAGTACTTCACCACGCTCCTAGGGAAATAGCTTTTCCTAATGTCCAACCTAGACCTCTCCCACTGTAACTTGAGACCATTGCTCCTTGTTCTGTGAACAGCCTTTCTCCATCCTCTTTGGAATCTCCCTTCAGGAAATTGAAGGCTGCTATCAAATCCCCCCTCACTCTTCTCTTTTGCAGACTAAGCAAACCCAAATCCCTCAGTCTCTCCTCATAGGTCATGCACACCAGCCCCCTAATCATTTTGGTCGCTCTCCGCTGGACCCTCTCCAATGTGTCCACATCCTTTCTATAGTGGGGGCCCCAGAACTGGACACAATATTCCAGGTGTGGCCTCACCAGAGCCAAATAAAGGGGAATAATCACTTCTCTAGATCTGCTGGCAATGCTCCTCCTAATGCACCCTAATATGCCATTAGCCTTCTTGGCTACAAGGGCACATTGTTGACTCATATCCAGCTTCTCATCCACTGTAATCCCCAGGTCCTTTTCTGCAGAACTGCTACTTAGCCAGTCGGTCTCCAGTCTGTAACAATACTTGGGATTCTTCCATCCCAAGTGCAGGACTCTACACTTGTCTTTGTTGAACCTCATCAGATTTCTTTTGGCCCAATCCTCTAATCTGCCTAGGTCACTCTGGACCCTATCCCTGCCCTCCAGTGTATCTACCTCTCCCCCTAGCTTAGTGTCATCTGCAAACTTGCTGATGGTGCAATCCATTCCCTCATCCAGGTCATTAATAAAAATGTTGAAAAAACCCAGTCCTACAACAGATCCTTGGGGTACTCCTCTAGAAACTGACTGTCAACCTGACATTGAGCCGTTGATCACTACCCATTGGGCCCGTCAGTCTAGCCAGCTTTCTATCCATCTTACAGTCCATTTATCCAATCTATACTCCCTTAACTTGCTGTCAAGAATATTGTGGGAGACCGTATCAAAAGCTTTGGTAAAGTCAAGGTTTATCCCAACCACTAACTTTCCCATATCCAGTTACCTCATCATAGAAGCTAATTGGATTGGTCAGGCACGACTTGCCCTTCGTGAATCCATGTTGACTATTCCTGATCAGTTTCCCCTCTTCCAAGTGCTTCAAAATGGATTCCTTGAGGATCCCCTCATGATTTTTCCAGGGACTGAGGTAAGGCTGACAGGTCTGTAGTTCCCTGGATTGTCCTTCTTCCCCTTTTTAAAGATGGGCACCGCATTTGCTTTTTTCCAATCATCTGGGATCTCTCCCAATCTTCACGAGTTTTCAAAGATAATGGCCAAAGGCTCCGCAATGACACTTGCCAACTCCCTCAGTGCCCTCAGATGCATTAAATCCGGACCCATGGGTTTGTGTATGTTTAGCTTTTCTAAATAGTTCCTAACTTCTTCTTCCAAAATAACGCTGCTGTGTAATCATAGCCTTGCTGTCCCAAGTGAAGGAGCTTCCACCAGTTGCAGGCAGAACATGAAACATGGAATGTAACCTAGGCCACATGGATCCCAGGCTCGTACTTAACCTCAAGGCCATTCTTCCTTTTTCCGAAGATTCATGTTTAATCCTTTATATATTCCATTGTCTTTGACAAGATGGCTCTTTTGGAATGCCTCAGAACCTTACAAGTGAGTTTGACTAACCCTCCTGAATTCCTCTTTAATGGGAATAGTGAAGGTTTCATGTTTATAGTAATTTGGAAAAAGGTCTGCAGGAAAAGTCCTGCAATATCAAGAGAATGAGCTGCACGGCCTGACAAAGTCAATAAATTATTTCCATTTCTAATTGTTATGGTTATATGAATGCAGAAAAAACCAGACTAACGGCTTGGAAGGGGGGATTGCCATTTACTGCATGAAGCACAGATTGAGAAGATGGCAAGTTTCACTGAAGAACATTCATATGATCATATCCTAAAGCCATAATTACTAGCTGGTTTAGAGTTTGGGTATTTTTTTCTAGAGAGTGGCCAACATTGTGTTCTGGATTGCTCTCAAAAATGGAAAATATGGAGTACAAATGTAAAATGTTACTCATCTGCCTACCCTCTGTAAAGGACCAGCAGCCACATGCAACACCAGATGGAATTTTCCGGTGGCTTTGATGGTCAAAACCATATACTTCTTGATTGCATTATTGCAACATATGTTGACAGGGACCTAAGTTACCATGGTTCACTGGAATCACCATAATCTCTCTGCTTTTCAGAGAAAAGAGAGAGTGTGTCTTCCAGGGGTACAACAGAAATCAGGGCATCTGGGAGCAACGCAGAAGTGTAGTAAACATACTCTATTTCTCACCCCCAGGGCCCTGCCCTGCCTCCTGCACCTCCCACCCTGGCCCCCTACCCCTGAGCCCCTCATACACTCCAGCCCTGACTCCTGCACCCCCACAACCCCAGCCCCCGACCATAACATTGACAGAAACACCTGAATGTGTGCATGAAGCTGGATTTGACCCGTTATGATGTAAATTTCAAAGAAATGTACGGAAAGATGCTTCAGTAGAAGTTCTATAAATAAAGTCTGTGAGTACAACGGTTCATTTATGCTACTATTAATCATCATATCAATTATCAATATTAAGTTGTATGTTTTCAGTCACACAAACGGGCATACTTATACGGCTCTTTGTTGACCATTGTTATGAATTTTGATGTAGTTTGGCTCTTTGGTTTGAAAAGGTTGCCAACCCCTGATCTAGTGACTGAGTCACTGTGTCTCATTGGCCAGGTGAAAAAGAAAGGAAGAGTTGCAGGTCATGACTGTCATAGGAGTCCAAGCAGTCTCTGAGATTCACGACCTTCATAATGCGAGAAGTGCTTTTTGAGGGTGAAGTTGCGGTACCTCCCAGTTGAAAGAGAGAGAGAGACGTCACATTGGTTGTTACTGGTGTGGTGGTGATGTTGCAGCCACACTGCCTCTAAGGGTATGTCTACACTACAGCACTAATTCGAACTAACTTAATTCAAATTAGTTAATTCGAACTAAGCTAATTCGAATTAGTGCATCTAGACCTAAAAACTAATTCGAATTAGCGTTTTGCTAATTTGAACTAGCATGTCCACATTGAGTGGACCCTGAACTGAAGTTAAGGATGGCCGGAACCAGTGCTGGCAGGGCATAAGGTTAGGACTTAGAGTTTGGAGCTGCTGCCTCAGGCTAGCCGAGGGCTGTGCTTAAAGGGACCTGACCCCCATCCCAGACAGATGGTTCTCAGGGTTCCCCGCTTGCTTGTCTACCTCGATGAGGGACAGCAAAGCAGTCCTGTCTTGGAGTGCCCTGAGTGCCCACACTCGGCACATCACAGCACTCGGCCTTCAGCCCGGCTGCACTTGCCGCAGGCTGCCAGCCGGGGGGGGTCAATCGGGGGGCTGTCAGGATCCAGGAGGCCCTGCAGGAGAGCTTCTACCCCGAGGAGCCCGCAGAGCCACCCCAGTCCTCCCCATCGGGGGATCGTGCCCCATTCCTCCCTCACCTCCTTCCACTTACCCTTCCCTAGCCCCCCTTCCTGATGTAAAAAATAAAGGACACGTGTGTTCAAAAATAGAAACTCTCTTTATTTAACAAAACTGGGGGATTAACCTCTGGGGAGACTGGGAAAAGGAGGTGGGAGAGAGAAGAGAGAGGGTGGGAGAGGGGAGGTGGAAACCTGGGAGGAGGGAGCTGGAAGGGAAGCCAGGGAAGAAGGAGGAGGAAGTATCAAACTATGGTACGCCATATCTTCAGTACTGTGTACAGATGTGGTCTCCTCACCTCAAAAAGATATTTTGGCCTTGGAAAGGGTTCAGAAAAGGGCAACTAAAATGATTAGGGTTTGGAACAGGTCCCATATGAAGAGAGGCTAAAGAGACTGGGACTTTTTAGCTTAGAAAAGAGGAGACTGAGGGGGGATATGATAGAGGTATATAAAAGCATGAGTGGTGTGGAGAGGGTGAATAAAGAAAAGTTCTTCATTAGTTCCCATAATAGAAGAACTAGAGGACACCAAATGAAATGAATGGACAGCAGGTTTAAAACTAATAAGCGAAAGTTCTTCTTCACACAGCACATAGTCAACCTGTGGAACTCCTTGCCACAGAAGGCTGTGAAGGCTAGAACTATAACAGAGTTTAAAGAGAAGTTAGATAAATTCATGGAGGTTGGGTCCATGGAGTGCTATTAGCCAGGAGGTAGGAACGGTGTCCCTGGCCTCTGTTTGTGGAAGGCTGGAGATGGATGGCACGAGACAAATCGCTTGGTCATTGTCTTCGGTCCATCCCCTCCGGGGTACTTGGTGCTGGCCACTGTCGGCAGACAGGCTACTGGGCTAGATGGACCTTTGGTCTGACCCAGTACGGCCATTCTTATGTTCTAAGCTCAGGGCTCAGGGTCGGGGGGTCTCACTGGACTAACTTGATTTTCATGCAAACCTGCTCCTGGGTCCGCATGTGGCCTCTGGTGGCCAGGCTGGCAGCCATGCGGCTGTAGACGACCACGTTCCTGTGCCTAGTGCGGAGGTCGTGAACGTTGGAGGACTCCCCCCAAACCTCGATGAGGTCCACGATCTCCTCACTAGACCAGGCGGGCGCCTGCCTCTTGAGGCCCTGGGTAGGCTCCTGGGAGCCGCCAGCCTGGTCCTGGGAAGAGGCAGAGGGCTGGGTGGCAGCGGGTGGCTGGCTCATGCCATGCCAGGTGCAGGGTCTGCTGGCTGGGTGTGGGCAGGCTTGCAACTGGCACAAGCACTGTAGCCAGACCGTGCCCCTTTAAGGGCTCCGGGGCCGGGAGGGGGGCAGAAGAGTTTCCCTGGTTTGGCCCAGAGTGGCCACCAGGGCAAGCTGGAAAGGGCTAGCCTCCAACTAATTCGAATTAAGTGGCTACACAGCCCTTAATTTGAACTACTTAATTCGAACTAGGCGTTAGTCCTCGTAGAATGAGGTTTACCTAGTTCGAATTAAGCGCTACGCTAATTCGAATTAAGTTCGAACTAGCGGTTTGTATGTATAGACGCTATGAAAGTTAATTTGAACTAACAGCTGTTAGTTCGAATTAACTTTGTAGTGTAGACATACCCTAAATTCCTTTCATGAGATATGCTGAATAAGAAGGGGAATGCAAATTGGCCTGAAGATGAGGGCTGGTTGCGCACCCCTCAAAGGAGACACATCAGGGAAGAGGCACCACAGCCCACCAACACTTTGAAATGTCTTTGTTGTGCACTGGGACCAAAAAAGGGGCCTTTTGAAAATTGAGAGTGTGACCCTATGATATCCTACTGATCCGCCTGAAACCTCGCCTCCCACTCGACAGTGAGAGGCATAGGGCTATTCTGAGGAACTGTCTGTGCCTTTGACCAGAAATTCGATCCTGCACCTGAAAACCTTCCTGACGAAATATTTCAGCCAGGGCCGGACCGAGCCAGTCTGGTGCCCCGGGCAGACAGTTTAATTGCGCCCTGGGTTGGGGGAAGGCGCATGCGCAGCCCCCGGCCCCGCGCCAGCGTGTGGGGGAGGACGCATGCGCAGCTCCCGCCCCTGTGCTGGCACGTGGGGGAGGGCGCATGCACGGCCCCGGCCCCGCGCCAGCGCATGGGAGAGGGTGCGTGGAACTGGCGGCAGCAGGACGCATGTGCCCGGCCCGGCCCAGCCCGGCTACCGCCGCTGGCATGCAACCCAGGGCCGCCCGGGGCGGGCCGAACTTGGCCGAGCAGGGCCCCGCAGCCGCAGGGGCAAGGGTGCTGCTGATCGGCGCTGTGGGGGTTAATTCGGCCTCCACCCCGGGTGGCCGCTGCAGTGTGGCTGCTGGGTGCTGCTGCAGCCCACGATCTGGGAAATGGATGCAAGGCGCCTGATGGCAGCTATAAGGGGTGCTATGCGCCCCTTATAGCTGCCATCAGGAGCCCCCCATAGGTTGGCGCCCTGGGCAGCTGCCCGGCTAGCCCATGCCTTAATCCGGCCCTGATTTCAGCAACAAATTTACCAGCCACATGTATGTCCAGCAAAGAGGTTGTGAGATGGGATTTTGGCTGCCCGTGGATTGTTTTGGAATCACACTGACCAGTCCTGTTTAATTTCCCCCTCATTTAACTCCATAATTATGCCATCAACTCAAGCTCTTTAAAGGTAAAAGTGAAAGCTGCAGAATAGGATAGCTGTGCATTAATGAGTTCCCCCCCAGGAAATAAATGCAGAGAGAGGCTAGTGGAGTGTATATTTGCAAGTAGCCAAAAATCATTGTAAATTCCCATCTCATTCATGTGTACAAATTATTTGATTTCTTACATTAGGCATGGTTAAGTAAGTGCCACTGGCACTGCTGTGACGCACAAAGTTTCATAAATCAAGCTTGAAAAGCAGATGGGCTTTAATCTGTGTCATTTCCCCCCGCTACTGCTTTTTTACATTTTTATTTTATCATTGATAAGTGCTGGGGCTTTTATTCTACATAAAATTCTGATCTATAATTTGACCTGTGGGTTTTAAAAGTGTGTTTCCTAGGATGTATCTCATGGGAAAATATTTCCCATGTAGGAACAAAGTCACAATATATATGAGAAGGGGTGGATATTTGTCCCTGACTGGGCCCACTGATGTCAAGAGGAAAAAGATGCTACTTAATATGAATAATAATATTGGAATCTGCCCGTCATTTACTTCTTTTGCAAGGCATTGGAGTGTCAGTTCCAGATACTGAAATTCACAGAGCGGGTACAATGCAGGCAGCAGCACTATAGGTTTCTCAGATGTCTCTGCAAATACACCTTCGGGGAGAGCAATGCTATTTCAGTCTTCATGGCGTATTCAGCCCTTGACCTCTCTGCGGAGACTGCTAACAAGTTTGCCAATTAGCACCGTGTGCTGGTGTTTTTTTATTGATGGGATCTCATCTACTGGGACTGGATTTAGACCAGGATTGTGCTTTGTGGGGGCCCCGAGCTGCCAGACTGAGATAGTATAATCTAAAATCTGCCCTGTCTTTATTTTTCAGTGCTATGACAAAGTGTTGCCTTCTCTTCTTACCCCTCTGCTGGAGGTCAAATTCCACTGCTGGAAGGAGAGACTGATAGTCAGTTGTCTTATTTGACAGTAACCTTGTCTGATGGGATCAAATGAAAAATCGTATTTACATCAATCCTATTGTCAGAAATGGGCAAAGAGTAATAGGTTCCTTCCCCCTTCTATACCATCACCTTGCTGAGTAGCAAGTATGCCAAGAACTTCCAATATTGTATAATTCCAACTGGTCACTTCCTATAGCCCACCCTGGTTATAGGCACAAAAAAGGCCACTAGTAGTAGTTTATATAACTGCCCTCTATTGAGATGATGACAAGGAAATCAGCCATGTTGGAAAAAGCTCAACAGTTTAAATGCTGTTAAAATTCATTAACACCCACATGGGAATTTTGAGTTGGGGATTGAGACCCAAATACACCCCAGTTTTGCAATATTTTATTTTTGATGTGTAGGTAAGGTAAAGACAGTTCTCAGGAATATTAAGACACCCTTAAGGACTCAAGTCTGTCATTGAAGTTGGTAGCTTCCCAAAGATTTGCTAGAGGATATATTCTCTTGTGGATACTTTGCTGTACCTCCTTTGGCCAGGATGACTCTTGATGTTGTTGACATATATATATATATATATATATATATATATATATATATTACTGTTGTTTAATAATACCTCCTAGACAAAGTTAGAGGTGGCAAAATGTATGTAAAACTTCAGTACAGTTGCACCTATTTACATGCTTTCTGAATTTGATCTCAAGTGTTTTTGTATTCAAGTTTTATTATCTATACCATTTGCCTTTAGCATCCACATTGTATATTTTTTCAGCTATAGAACGTTAATCATACACTAAATTGGACCCATTTGGAATGACAAAAATACTGTATGGAACTGCACCCACTTAGAGTGGGATGTTCAAATGTATTCAGCCTTGGTTTAACACTGAATAATAGAATCATAGAGCTGGAAGAGCTCTCAGGAGGTCAGAATCCACACCCTTGCTAAAAGCAGGACCAATCCCAACTAAATCATCATAGCCAGTGCTTTGTGAAACTGGGACTTACAAGTCTCTAGGGATGGAGATTCCAATACCTCTCTAAGTAACCTGTTCTATCTGTCACCACTGAGAACAGCCTCTCTCCATCCTCTTTGGAACCCCACTTCAGGTAGTTAAAGGCTACTATCAAATCCCCCTTCACTCTTCTCTTCTCTAGACTAAATAAGCCGAAATCTCTCAGCCTCTCCACATTAGTCATATGCTGCAGCCCCCTAATCATTTTTGTTGCCCTCTGCTGGACTCTCTCCAATACGTCCACATCCTTTTTGTAATGAGAGGATCAGAATTGGACACAATACTCCAGATGTAGCCTCACCAGTGCTGAATAAAAGGGAATAATCACTTCCCCAGATCTGTTGGAAGTGCTCCTACTAATGCACCCTAATATGCCATTAGGCTTCTTGGCTACAAGGGATCACTGTTCCCATTGAAGTCAATGAGGGTTTTACCTTCTACTTCACTGAGTGCAGAGTTATGCCAAGGCTAAGGTTTTTTGTTTGTTTTGTTTTTGAAAATCCCACTGTTAAGTATCAAAGGTGTGTTAAATGTAGTTAATGTTCCTAAGTGTAGTTCAAGAGAAGATGTAGGAATAAACACAACCTTTAAAGAAGTCCAATCATTACAAAATATAACAAATGGTCTGGTAGCACTTTGTAGACTAACAAAACATGTAGATGGTATCATGAGCTTTCGTGGGCACAGCCCACTTCAGATAACCAGAGGGTTTTTTTATTTATTAAAAATATTTATTATTATTTATTTATTTTTTATTTTTAGTTCATTAAAAAAATATGAAAATCACATGCTAAACTGACAGGAACAATTCTAACACTGATGGTAATATAGAAGCAATATAGCATACTTCATACATAATCTAACAGAGACTAATATGTGCTTGAAATCATAACACCCCAGACTCACAAAGCTATTGTGAATCTAAATTAATGTCTATAACATTCTTTGTCACCTTTAAATTAAAGCTATACTGTATAAATTCAAAGTGCATGCCAATGAGGCAAATATTACCTATTTATTTAATGTGTATATTGTGAATGTCCTTACCATAGTATATGAGCACTTCACAGTCTTTAATGTATATTTCCTCACAAGACTACCATGAGGCTATTAGTCCCATCTTACCAATGGGGAACTGAGGCACAGAGAGAGAAAGTGGCTTGCCCAAAGTCACACACAGGAAGTCTGTAGCTGAGCAGGAAATGAAAAATCGGTCTCCTATTCTATCCTTCCTCTCCTCTCCCTCCTCAAGACAATGGAACCAATGTGGTTCTACTGCACAAGAGATGGGAGCAGAATGTGAATAGGCCGTGTTGAATTCTGCCTCTCCTGCAAGTTGTTCCATAGAGATCTGCAGCAACATCCAGAGCCTCTAGGATGGTCAGGGATTGATGGGCCTGTGCCATGGAAGGGGAGACGCAACAGAAATGTGCTATGGCAACCCTACAGGCTGTAGTGGTGAACATGGAACCACTCTGCTGCTCTGCAGTCTGGAAAGAAGATCCTATTTACTGACTCACAACAGATCCCTAGTAGCATGTGGCTGATGTGCTTTGTGATTTCACACATACCACTGAAGAACTATCAGGTGATAAATAACTTTTGGCTACTGTTGATCCAGGCTTTATTTGAACCTTTATTTGAATCGAAAGGCTAAAGGATTTGTAGCACATGAAACAATTCACTCCATTAACAAGATTATTTGCAATACAGTCAGGATGTGTGCGCTCTCACTCTTTCTTTCTCTTTGAATTATGAGTGCGGACAGTGATGAAAATATCTAAAATCTGGTTGGCACTCCTCATTTATTTGACCTTTTCATCTGACTGGCATTTAGTTTCAGTGGGATTTCAAAATCAACATTGAAGAGGATTCCCCGTGTGTCTTGCGTTCCTTGGCAGGTAACGAAATGATACACTGTATGTCTAGTAAACCCATTTCCACACTACATTAGGAATTTATCAAAGCAGGTCAAATCACTTCTCTACAAAAGGAAAGTATTTTGGGAGGATTTCATATCTTTGCCTTAAATCCTCTCTCAATCTCAGCTAAAGGTATATTTTTTCAGCATATTTCCTTGAGTTTACACTGAATTAATATTGGAAGGGAATGTGAGAAAAGACAAACAGCAAAAAACAAACAAACAAAGTTTATTGTTTTATTGAAAAAGAATAACCACTGAATTGCTGTGTTATGTTACTGTGCAAAATTGCAGCACCAAATTACAGTAAGGTAAATTCAGTATAGTCTTTCTACAACAGGGGTGGGCAAATACCAGCCTGTAGGCCCGATCCAGTTTCCCAGGGTTACCCCGATGAGTCACTACCACTATATTTACCTGCGCCTCCGCAGGTACTGATGATTGCAGCTCTCATGGGCCATGGATTGCTGTTTGTAGCCAATGGGAGCTATGGGAAGTGGTGTCCCAGTCCACGCCACTTCCTGCAGCTCCCATTGGCCAGCCATGGCAATCCATGGCCAATGGGAGCTACAGTTGCTCATACCTGAAGAGGCGCAGGTAAATAAAGCAGCAGCGACCTGCCAGGCACTAATCCTGGTGAACCACTGCCATATTATTGCCCTCCTCTATTCTATACAAAAACATCTTAAAATGCTCCCCCCCCAATCTTTTGTATGTGACCAGTTATACTGTGCGTCCTTGCATTTTCTGTTGAAAGAAGCCAAACTGTGTCTAGAGGAGCCAGTGTTGTAAAACAAGCTATTGTTCAGATCTTCTCAATAGATTTGATACTTACATCAGAGAGTCATAAAAATTACATCAACATAATACACAGGTTGGACCTCTGTGGCCTGGGATTCTTTGATCCGACCATGGATGTTGCAGGACCAGAGACCCCCAAGGAGAGGAGCTGAGAGTCTGCGGGAGGTAACCAGCAATGGGGAGCCTGGTGTCTGGGGCCAGAGCCAATAGAGGAGCCCAACCCAGGGTAGGTGGTGGGGGTGGCCAAGGCCAGGGCTGAGACCAGGGCTGGACCCAGCCCAGTTGGGATGTGGAACCCAGCTGCCAGGGCCATTGGCCCAAGGGCAGGGAGCCTGGAAGCCAGTCTTATGGCCAGGATAGCAGCCAGACCAGCCAGCAGAGGAGCCAAGTGGGGGCATGAAGCCTGGAGGGGAGTCTGGCCCTCTGTTGATGGACGCCAGAAGAGCCCTGAGTCCATCAGCAGAGGGGTGGGAATTGATCTCCCATGGTGTGGCAATACCCCTCCTTCGGGACTGGTCAGGTCCCGAGGGTGCTAGACTAGGGAGAGCCAACCTGTAGTCAGTTCTTCGAGAATGAAAAAAGCAACACAACTTTCAAATGAGCTAACTGACAAAAGCGAGTGTAGCAAATATTTGCAGGAATTCTGCCTGGCTGTTCTGTTTGACAATTTTCTGGACCTTTTTTGCTCACAGTGCGTAACTGTTTTGTTTGCACAACTGTTTGGTAAAAAAGTTCTTTTGTGTCAATACCCGCGTGTGCTTGCAAACACAGATATCTGCCTCAGAAGAAATGTATTTATCCTTTGTTATTTGATGTTCACTGATTAGTATTCTTGTTGTTGTTGAGAAGAGCAATCGTCTATCACACAAATTAATTAGGTTTTAAGGGATATTCTGGGTAGTTTTGGGAGGTGGGGGTAAGGAAAAGAGGCATTGCACTTTGGTACTGAGAAATTTGGGGCCTGGAGAGACAAGGCAGGTGAGAAAATACCTTGCATTGGACCAAATTCTGCTAGTGGGTATTGCGGGGTTGACTCACTGGCTGGTCTTCTCTGGAATTAGCTCTTCTTCAGCCTTGGAGCACCTTCTGCTGGCCGGTGTCTCAGCCTCAGTTTCGTATCTTCTTCTGCGGTAGTTCAGACTCTGTGTTCCTCCCGGCTCACAGTGCCCTTTCTCGCGGTTCTGTACAACAGCAGTGCCCTGCACTCTGGGGGTCCTCCCTGCCCAAGGAACCCCAATCTCCTAAACTCATTTAAATCGCTGTGCCCTGGAGCAACTGCGCACTTCACCCCCTTGTTGGCAAGCCTGTTCAGCAGGCTGTTAACTCACTGAGAAAATTATACCCTCACTTATTACATGTTGGGACTGACTGAATCAGGGAGTCCCTTTTGCCCACGACCTCCCAGGGAGTTGTAGGGTCTTCCTTAGTGGTACAGCAGGATCAGGATGAATTGGACATGTTTCTGCAAAATGACCTGGCAAGGCAATTTATGTAGTAGGATCTTGATGTCTTTGTTGCACCTGTTGTTTGTTTTGATTCACGCCATTCATCCTTGTCTGAACTCCAGTAAGTGCTACACTTTATCTTCAATCAGAAGCTGCTCAAAATAGTTAGGACCAAAGCAGACTGTGAAGAGCTTCAAAAAAGATCTCACCAAACTAAGGGTATATCTAGACTACAGGGGTTTTTCGAAAAAAGTGGCCTTTTTTTGAAAAAAACTTCCCCTGCATCTAGACTGCTGCTGCGTTCTTTCGAAAGTAAATCGAAAAAACGTGGACTTTTTTCGACCGCGGAAAACCTTGTTTTACGAGGAATAATGCCTTTTTTAGAAAGTGCTCTTTCGAAAAAAAGGCACTAGGTAATGCAAACTGTGCTTTTTCGAAAGAGGGCATCCAGATTGCCTGGGCGCTCTCTTTTGAAAAAGCGGCTTGCTTTTTCGAAAGTACTGCTTGTAGTCTAGATGCTCTTTTGAAAGAGGCTTTTTTGAAAGTATCTTTCGAAAAAGCCTCTTTCAAAAGAGGCTTGCAGTCTTGATGTAGCCTAAGTGGTTGGGCAACAAAATGGCAAATGAAATTTAATGTTGGTACATGTAAAGTGTTGCATATTGGAAAACATAACCCCAACTATACATACAATATGATGGGGACTAATGTAGCTATAACTACTCAAGAGAGAGATCTTGGAGTCATTGTGGATAGTTCTCTGAAAACATCCACTCAGTGTGCAGCAGCAGTCAAAAAAGCAAACAGAAAGGTGGGAATCATTTAAAAAGGGATAGAGAATAAAACAAAGAACATCATATTGCCGGAAAAAGCATAAGAACCACTGGAACCCTGGGTGGTCCACTCCAGGCAGCACTAAAGGACTGGTAGAGGGAGACTAGCCTCCAGCCCCACCCCTTCTGGGAATGCAGATCTGCTGCCCCCACACACTTTGCCCAGGGACCTGGCAATTCTGTTGCTTCCCCTCCACCTTCCCCATGCACAATATTATTGCAACTTATACACACAACATTTTCATAGATTTTAAGTCCAGAAAAGACCACTTTGGTCATATAGTCTGACATCTGGTATCACACAGTCTATTGATCCTCACTCAGTAAACCCTGCGTCAGACCTATTTTGTACATATATTCATAGCATGTCATATACAAGTTCAGGTTGGGGGGGGTGATATTTTTATTAAACCCACTAGCTCCTAAATGTGCCTCTGACCCTTTTTTATTTTTAAGTGGAAAGTTCCTCCGGTTTCACAAATAAATATACTTTAAAGAGCTTCTTCACTGTTCTGTACACATTCTTCTGCTCTGAACTTAGCTCTGACTCAGCAATGTATTCATCTGCTTCCTCCTTCTCCCTTAATACAGGGTGTCCAAGGAAATGTACGCGGTGCTCTTTCTTGTTCCTGAGAAACCTTGCTAAGACACAAGATTGCCTGAATTGCTCTCTCCTTGCTGCTTATCAGCAATGCTAACGTTTTCTGCATTGCAGTAAAAAAAAGCACCTTTTAAAAACTACTGTGCTTCCTCGGTATTCACTAATGCTTCTGTACCTTTAAGGTAGCTCTTTTAATCCTCTCTCACTGTAAGTTGAAATGGCTTATTTATATCTCAGATCCTTTTATTGGGGCTTCATTCTATCATTGCACTTTTCATTTGGAAAGATCTTTTTTTTTTTTTTTTTTTTTGCACTGAGGTGATAACAATGGTTCCAACTATGAGATATGGTGTGGCTGCTGTGTACCACCAAACCAGTGATTTGTTGCCCAAACTTTGGTGCCACCAGACCGGGTAGATTCACCCCTTGCAGAAGCTGGATAAGAGCTCCTACACCATACTGTCCAGGAGAGAAGTGGGATTCTCTCTTTTTTTCCCTTTCAATCCATCTCTGAAAGTGATCTCCAGGTCCTGTAATGGACCATCCTATGTAAAGGGGGCCATGCACCACAGTAAGGGTACGTCTAGACTGCAGGCTTCCTTCGGAAGAAGCATTTCTGGAAGAGATCTTCCGGAAAAACTTCTTCCGAAGGAGAGCATCCACACTACCAAAGCGCATCGAAAAAGCGATCTCCTTTTTCGAAAGATATTGTCCACACTGAATGGATGCTATCTCGCATGTAAGCTGTGATTACTATGGACAGAGTGATCTCCAGGGCACCTGTGCTTTTTCCCCTTTCTTCTTCTTTCGAAAAAACTCCCTCTTCTGCACCCACACATGCCTTTTTCTGAAAGAGCTCTTTCGGAAAAGGCTTTCTTCCTCGTAGAATGAGGTTTACCAATGTTGGATAAAACCCCTGCGTTCTTTTGATTTTCATTCGAAAGAATGCAATAGCAGTGTGGATGTAAGTGAAGTTTTTTTGGAAAAACCCCTGCAGTCTAGATGCAGTGGGATGTGATGATTTAATTTGAAAGGTGCTTGGTAGTTGTTGCCTGGTAGCACTGTCCTTTTAAGAGAGAAGAAGCAAGTGCCTCTATGACTCATGAACTGACATCTATTGGACTTCAGAGAACTTCTAGCTGTACAAGGAGGAGCTGGGGTGAACTGGAGATCTGGGAAGCATGTGACTGGAGCATGGTGGGTGGGAGCATCCAGAGACAGTAGAATTTTCTTAAAGGAGGTGATATCTAGTCCCTTGTGGAAGGCTGAAGTCAGGGCAACAGCAGAAGGATTTGTGGGGTGTGTGTATGTAATTGTGATCTTGCATGTAAAGCATGCCATGGAAGGTATCAGGGGAAAGGTTATGGTCTGGTGAAAGTCATTGTTCTATCTAAATATGTCTATCATTAGTGCATATGAAGTTATAAGAACTCCATTATATGTATGTCTCTAAAATATACTGTGGGTTTGGAAAGCACCCAGCTACTAGCTCCCCAAAGACAAAAACCAGAGGGACAACCAACGCCTGAGCTGGAGTCAAACAACCATTAACAGCCATTGTCCAGCAAGGAAGCTACAATTTAATGACTCACCTGCTTAAGGCCACACCAGAGGCCTGGAGACTTAGCAGTGCCCACCAGACCTGCCTGGACTTGTATTCTCCAACCACATGGGTCTGAGTGTATAAAACAGAACACAGGTTGGCCTTTCTCCCACCCCTATCCATGCTGCAAGCAAAAAGGACACTGAGAAGAAGGCTGAAGACTCCAACAGAGGGGACTGTACAGGTTTAAAGAAGAAATCTGTATATAAAGGACTGCAATATGCAGTGGAGTGAAAAAAAAAACTATTAGCTGTTGCCCATTCTAATAGGGTTGAGCATTTACACTGTGTTTATATTTTCTTTTCTTTTGGCAACTATTGTGACTTTTTCCCTATCACTTATACTCACTTTTGTAGTCAATAAACTTGTTTCACTGTTTATCTTTACCAGGGACTTTGCCTGCAGCGTCTGGTAATATGCTCAGGTTTTACAAAGGCTGGTGTCTATCCACTTCCAATTGATAAACTGGAGAGCCAGCTAATACATCTGCACTGCTCAGTGTAAGATAGTATAGTCCTGAGGTGCAAGGCTAAGAATTGGGGGGATTGGGCTGGTGCCTTTCTCTGAATGAAGCGTGGAGCATACATGCAATCTAGCTGGATGTGGGGCTCCGCATGCTGTTGTGATCAGTGATCTCAGTGCCTGGAAGAGTTTGTTGCTTGTCACTCGCAAGTCATTGTGAGCGGCAACCCAGGCTGGAGAGTTAAGAGGGCAGAGTGATTCCCCTGCCCCAGGCTTCACCCCTGAATTCCCATCACACCACAAATCTGGTATTTCATTTGTTCATTGCTCAGCAAAAGCTGATCTATGCAACTGTAACCGCCACCAGGCAGATTTGAACCTGGAACCTCTAAGAGCAGGGGTGGGCAACCAAAACCTGAGAAGGAGCCAGAATTTAGCAATGCACATTGCCAAAGAGCCACAGTTCTATGTCACCAGCCTGGATCATCTCCACACCACTCTCTCAGCCCACCCCGCCCATAGGCAGTGCTGCCTCCTCTTTCTCCTGCCCACTGGGATCAGCCCTTTCTCAGTGGGAGACACTGGAGGGGGGATGCATGGGTCTGACAGGCTCAGTGGAGAGGGTGGGAAGTGGTAAGATCCAAGGGGGAAAGGGCGTAGGGCAGAGCTGGGGGTTGAACAGTGAACCCCCTCCAGCCCAGTGGAGAGTTGGCACCTGTAGCTCCAGCCCCAGATTTGGTACCTATGCAAAGAGCCGCATATTCACTTCTGAAGAGCTGCATGTGGCTTTGGAGCCACAGGTTGGCCACCCCTGTTCTAGAGCTGAGTGTAGGAGCCACTACAGCTTGAGCTATAAAGCCAGCTGGTTCTCAGCTTATGCTCTGTTGTTCTTATCTCTCGCTGTAAGTGGTCTAAGTGCCACTACATGGGACAGTGAACCACACTAGGGGGACGTCTACACTGCACAGCTATTTCGTGAGAACAGAGGTATCCTGAAATAGCTACCCCATGTCTACACAAGCCCTCCATTATTTCAAAATATTTTCCGAAATAACGGGTGCGCTATGTCTCCATCCCGGTAAACTTCATTGCACGAGGGACAAGGGATGGCTCGAAATAGCGTGTTATTTCAAAATTTTGCACTGGGTAGATGCGCCAAATTTCAAAATAAGCTATTTCGAAATAGATTTGAAATAAGACACGCAATTTGTGTAGCGCAAATCATGTTTCTTATTTCGAGTTTAGGGTGCTGTGTAGACCACTCTTAGTGTGTGGATTATGCAACCTTTACCCATGGTGATGAACACCTACTCATGTGAGGAGTCCCACTGAAAGATGATGTAAGCAAAGATTGCATAATCTATTCCTAATATATCCTAGACCACTTCAGTTGAAGAATATTGACCTCAGTGGGTCCGGACTTGGGGCACAAAATGAATTCTCTGTTCATGCTGGGTTCTCAGCCATAGTATGAAAGAACCCCTTCCTATCATGTGCAGGAAGGTTAAAAACCTACCACGCTCTGTCTTTCACAGGTTGGCATTTTCTTGACTTTTCATTCTCTATTTCTAAATATACTGTTGTTTCTCATGAGATCTCCATTTACAAACTCTGAGGTTTGCTGTCTGGTTTTATGAGCCCTGAATCAGGAGCCCTCTTTGTATTCCTGAAAGTGGCATTGTTAAATTTTACAGCTGATTCAGTAAATTGGATAACAGGAGGTGGGGAGTAATATTTTATTCCCCGACTTTCCACAAGGTTACTGTTTCAGCCCTGGCTTTTTCATTTGCATAGCCCATAACAATCTGAAGCTGGTCAGTGGAACACAATTCAGCTTTTTTTTTTTTTTTTTAAATTTTCCCTACTAAACTGGCAGTAAAGTGATATGGAGCAGGCTACAAACTATTGTTAATGAATCTTTTCAATACTAAATACTTTAGACTGTATTTATTTATTGGCACTTTGAAACTACTATTGTAATAAACACTATTTAAAAAGCACTGCAAGGTGGTCATTTGAATTATTCATCCATTCACCATGCCACAAAAGTTATACAGTTCCTCATCCCCTCCCTTCTTGTCTTCTGCAAGACAAATTAAAATGGCTACAAATGCATGCCAGGAGGATCATTGCTGACTTTAATTCACATGTCCTTGATTTATCATTTACAAATCCTCATGGTGCTACACTAACTATTTAAATGTTGCAAACACAGTGTATTTTTCTTTTTTGACTAAGCCTGAAAACAAAGTTTTGCCCTTTTCCTCCTCCTCTATGCATACCTAGTTACTGTATATTATACGCTGCTGGTGTTATGACTTTTATATATATACAGAGAGAGAAGGGCGGGGTAAGAAAAGGTATCTATGCTAAATGGAGCCCCTCAATATCTGCTGGACTCTATGCCCATGCCTCAAGTTTTGCAAAGGAATGGAGGGCCTGTGACTGCCAGACCTCCTGGCATTTGAAGGTTTTGACTGTGTTGCAGTTGATTTCAGAACTCATCTAGGGCACCTCAGTGGTGGGGAAAGAGTAGCAGAAGAGATGCATAGGCCACAGTGTCTGGATGAGATTTCAGAAGACACTTGCCAAGGATTCCCCTAGCTCCACCTCCCCCTGCCCCAGTTAATTCCCCCCCTCACAGTAGTCAGACAAACCAAGATGAAGAACTTATCAAGAACTAAGAATATATCCGTGTGTCATCAAAGGCCTGGGTGTATAGATTATTGCCCAGCCTGGGAGCAGGCCTGGACTCCTTCAACTGTTTGTGGCCCTGCGAACTACTGCTGAGCCAGAGAATAGGCCAGAGCTTCCTTACCCTGTTTGTCGCCCACCCCGAGCTAGGGACAGGGTAGACTCACTGCTGCTCGGCTCGAGCATAGGCCAAAGCCCTGTGATTCTTTGCTGGCCTGTCTTGAAGTAGGGCCAGGGAAGACAAACTACTATTTGGCCCCAGTATAGGCCGGAGCACCCAGACTGTGGCAGGCCCACCCTGAAGCAGGACTCTGCTAGACTAATAACAAGTCTGTTTCCAGGACAGTGAGACATCTTGGCCTCCCTCCAGACAGGGACCAGTACATTCCCACTGTTAAAAATGCAGGAGCTTAGTTTGCCAGAGAGTTTGTCAGCATTAGCTTTCTGACCTAGGTGAAAAGGCTGCAAAACACCAAGCTTCTAGATTGCCTCAACACGCAGAAAGCCTTATAAGCCAGTCAGTGCCCACTCCAATTTTAGAAACACTTAATGAGGCCATTAAGAATGCTGGAGACACAACACAGTTTATGCACATAAATATGGCTATCAATCATACTTTCTATTTAAGCAAGAGATAGCACACGCTACAAATTGGAGGTCAATATTCACTGCACTGTCGCTTGTTAACCCTGAAATTGAACTCTCGTCCTGAACAAGACCTGCAAGTGCTCACCATCTTTCTGCAAGGAACACAACTGGCTGGTCAGAAACATACAGTGCAACAGGGAAAGACACAGAAGTTGAAAAATGAAGAATTCTCACACCACTGTCCAAAAAAATTGCGTATGTGGCTAATGAATGCACTTATGCAAATGTTGTCAAGTACTAAGTCATTGCATACATTATCTTGATGTCAGTGGGAGGACCACAGATGCATTTCTAGATGGTTAGGTTATAGAAGACACATCAGCTGCATCTGTGATAACTCACATCTTAGAAGAGTTAAATGTTTATAGAACGGATGCCAAATAGACATCTGCTTGTTCCTTTCATGGAGCTGCAAACTTCTCTGGAAGACATAATGGAGTACAACTTTGCTCAGAGAAAAGTGTAATCCTAATGCATCCTCTACACATTAATAACATCCTATACACATTAACACAAAACAACAAATGGTCCTATAGCACCTTAGGGTACGTCTACACTAGCCCCCTAGTTTGAACTAGGGAGGCTAATGAGGGCGACCGGAATTGCAAATGAAGCACGGGATTTAAATATCCCACGCTTCATTAGCATGTTCCCGGGCAGTCACCATTTTGGAAACTGACTAGTTGGAAACTAACGGGAATTAGAAGTAAACCCCTAACTCGAATTAGCTGTTACTCCTTGTGGAATGAGGTTCAACAGCTAATTCGAGTTAAGGGGTTTACTTCGAATTCCCGTTTCACTGCTGCGTGTATACGTGGGCAGTTACTCCGGGCTAGTCAGTTTCCAAAATGGCGACCGCCCGGGAACATGCTAATGAAGCGCAGGATATTTAAATCCCATGCTTCATTTGCAATTTCGGTCACCCTCATTAGCCTCCCTAGTTCAAACTAGTGGGCTAGTGTAGACGTACCCTTAGAGAATAACAAAAATATAGATAGAATCATGAGCTTTCATGGGCATAACCCCTTCTTCAGATGATGAGTCCATTTGTTAGAGTCTGGGAATGGGTGATGGGGTGGGATCACTTGATGATTCCCTCTTTTGTTCGTTCCCTCTGGGGGCATCTAACATTGGCCACTGTCAGAAGATAGGACACTGGATAGATGGACCTTTGGTCTGATTGAGTATGGCCATTCTTATGTTCTCATCTATGTGGGGGTAAGAAATGAACTCCAGAGAGGGAGAAGAGCAAAATAAGCTTAAGGACAATGTTGCACGATTACCCATATATATAAACTAGCCATGATTAAATTTAGGCTGGAAACCAGAAAAAGGAGTCTAACTCTCAGGCTATGTCCAGACTGTAGGCTTCTTTCAGAAGAAGCTTTTCCGGAAGAGAGTGTCCAGACAGCAAAAGCGCATCGAAAAAGCTATCTGCTTTTTTGAAAGATAGTGTCCACACTAAATGGATGTTATCTTGCATTTAAGCTGTGATTACTATGGATGGAGTGACCACCAGGGCATTTGTGCTTTTTCCTCTTTTCTCTTCTTTCAAAAGTACTCCCTCTTCCTCGTCAACACACACCTTTTTCTTCCTCGTAGAATGAGGATTACCAAAGTTAGAAAACTCTCCTCTGTTCTTTCGATTTTCTTTCGAAAGAAAGCGATTACAGTGTGGACATCACTGAAGTTTTTTTCAGAAAAACGGCTGTTTTTCCAAAAAAACTCTGTAGTGTAGACATACCCTCAGAGAGGGGTGAGTTTCTGGATGAGGCTTCCAATAAGAGTAGTGGGGAGCAACCAACCTAACTAGTTTGAAGATGGAGCTTTACAAATCAGCTTATAAGACAATACCTGTTCCTGAGGTAGGAGGTATTGGATTCTGCAACCCAGGAAGTCCTTGCCGGTCTTATATCCTGCAACTCATGAATAAGGTTTTTGTGAATCCCAAAAGGCCATGTGGATTGCTCCAATGGAGACTGTGACTAAGCTGTGCTATTCACCGTAACCATGGCAACCCCAGGCTCCTGGGTTTGGGAGGGATGCTAATTTATCTTACCCTCTTCCCAAATGCTTGAATCCCCTTCATAGCTTGTGTTACGAGACATGCCTTTGACTAGGAGAGCTGACAGCCTGACCGGACCCCTGGACAGGATGGGAGGGACACCTCCATACTCCTGAAAGAGGGGTGGGGGCTTCGGAGGAAGTGACAGGGCTGGGGGCAGCCAGCCCTCCACACCATCCCGAGCGTGGCGCCCTGACCCAGCCAACCAGGAGCCCTAGGCTCCTTTGAATCATCGGGCCCCAGGGTAACTGTATCTTTTGCACTGTCCTCCTTCCCCCCCGCCTCCTCCCCGACTGTCAGTGGGCCTGCCTTTGACTCTTGGCATAAGATGAAGATATAGGAAACTGAATCAGAAAATTCTACAATGCTGTATTTAAAATTTGTACATAGGCAACACAGCCTGAATGCTAGAAGGCAAAGAGATCCGATATTTAGAAATGCTGGTTTATAGAAGAGATGGACCTAAAACAAAACCCAGAATTCAAAGTCCAAGGTCAGATCTGAACTGGTCCCTGTGTCCATGAGGCTCCCAAATTCACTTTTCAGACCCAGATCATCACTTTGTGTCTTGGAACCCATTTCTACTTTATTCAGGATTTTTTTTCCTTTTTACAACAAAGAACAAATTGTCCTGGCTTTCAAATGAAGATTAAAATCCCTGATTCTGTTGTGCCAGTCCTCATTTCTGGAAGCCATCCAGTATGACTCCACATTTGAAATCAAATACAGTATTCAATTTTTGTTGTTACTGTTGTTGTCCCTGAACTGTTATCAGCTATAAGAAACACTGGTCTGATTCTCTACCTTGCACCTTATGATGCTTTTGACACTAGTGCACAGTGAATGTGCTGGGAATGGGTAACAGGAGGAGGATCACTTGATGGTTACCTGTTCTGTTTGTTCCTACTGAAGCACCTGGGATTGGTCACTGTCAGAAGAAGGGGTCCTGAGCTAGATGGATCGTTGGTCTGACCCAGTATGGCCGTTCTTATGTGCTTCTGTAAAAAATTATCAGTCTGATTTAATTAAATTCTGCTACTTTTTCACGAATGCAAAAGATGATGCAAGATGCAAATTTACTGGAGAATTGGACCCACTAAGAGTTAACTGGCAAACTTATATTGTTGCCTGCAAATGCTTAGGAACTGGTGCCTGCCTCCCCAAGGAAATATATTCTCCAAACAAAAGCTATATTGGTGGAACTTGAGGTGTCTATTCTATTAACAATCTGTATATTCTCCCTGCCCAGGCTCCTGCATAATAAACACAAATGCACGTATGCGGGTTGACATCACTTGTGTTTGTGAGCAGTTCAAATATTCATTTTGCTTTGGGTGGCTGGCAGTTGGGATGTAAATAGTCAATATCCAGATCAACAGTGAGATTTTGCCCTGTTCTCCTCTTTGTTTGTGAGCTTCTCCTTTCACTGCCGTTCCGAATGGTGCCTGTAACTGAAAAGTCTGCTAATCGATATTAAAACCTTTTCCCTTCCCCTCTTGTTTGTTACCAGATCTCAAAAGCCGTGCATAAATCAAAAGAGACTTTATTGTTCACAGTTCAATAGGAGCTAATTCCTGGTATATATCAATAATCGGACTTAAGGTAAAATTCACACTGGGTCGAAGAGCAATCCAGTGCCTGTGGATCAGTTTAATCCAATTTAAGCCCTCAAAAGAGGACATAAATGAGACCAAAATGGTGCATACCTTTGTGATGGTCCTCTGCACAGGAATAAATTCCATCCTAATATAGCAGTTTAGTAAGATACTTAAATATTATACCTCAATATACCCCTTTGAGCCATTATTATTCTGTCTACAGATGGGGTAAACTGAGGCACAGAGCAGTCACATACCATGACCTTTTTCTTTCCTTCCCCAGAAGAGTCTTCCCATCTCTCATGCTCCCTTTCTGTTCAGAACCCGTACGTGCTCTCAAGAATGCAAGGCAGAGGCTAAAAAACACCCAGTGAGCTGTTGTCTATGTCTGACAGGTTATATCGCAGGTCTTAAAGGAATGGCACAGGTCTTATAGGAATGAGTCCGAACGTTGTGAGATGGAATGGCTTTACCGGCTAATTCCCAGGAGCCTGAAGGTCTGCATTTAATTTCTATTGACATAAACATACATCTTCTACTATGTTTTTTAGAGCATTTGTGCACCTGTCTATGTGTCCATCTGCCTGTCTGTAAGTCCAACCTGTTCAAGAACTCCTCCTCAACAGTAAGAGGTAGGTAGATAGGTGCTTGCTATGGTTGCTCCCCTACTGACCCACAGGAGGAAACCAATCCTCTGTCCCCCCAGCCCATCGCAGGGGGACTCCAATCCACTGCCCACCCCTCCGCCCCATCACAGGAAGAGACAGATGGGGCTGGAGGAGGAGGCCAGGTGGGCAGCGCAATTCCCATCTCCATGAATGTCCCAGGCAGCACCACCACCAGACCAGTGCAGCCCCAGGTAACCCAGGCAGCTGCCCCCATGGCAGCAGTGAAGCCCTGGGCACCCCAGGAGCCACCATGGCCAGACCAGTGTGGCTCTGGGAGCCAACGCCACCACAGCAGCACTGCTCTGGGCAGCTGCTGTTGACTAACCAGAGCTGCACTTGCTGTCATAGTTGGCCCTGGTAAGCCCCCCTCAGACCTCCCCCCCCCCACCACCACAGCCTGAGCTACCCACCCTCTGCTGTGAGTCCTAAACCTCCCACCCATTGCCCTGAGCCCCTTCACACACCCAAACCCTTTGGGCTGATCCCCACCCTCTGCTCTGACTCCTTCCCTGCCACTCCCTGCCTCAGCCCCTCCCCCCACACCTCCAAGCCCCCTGCCCTGGCTCCTGCACCCTCCACACTGTGCCCTGACTCCTGCATTCCCCCCCCCAAAATACAGTTAAGGACCCGAGCAATGCTTTATGAGTTGTATAATAAAATATATACTCACTCAATCCTGGATCTTCATTGATAAAAGCTGGATTCTGCATCGCGGAATGAATTTCAATGGGAGTAGGAGCAGGGCTTTGATTCATATAAATTGCTTGCTGCTTGAGTTCTCTGTTAAGTAAATCCCTGTAGTGGATAAACTTTGCTTTCACTAGCTATGTACAGAGAGAGGTTGTGAGCCGACGTTGGCCGTCCAGCTGCATAACGGGCATCTCCATCTTTCAGAACGAAGGTAAAAAAGCAGGTTAAAAAGCAGTTCAATGCAGAGGTGAGGTCTCATGGTAAGGCATGGCTTCCAACTTTGATCTGACTCTTAACCCACACCTGTGATTGTCAGTGAGCAAATCAAGCAGTTCTCTTCAAAAGTCAAACTGCAACATGATAGGAGAGCAACTGTTCTGAGTGCTCTGTTGTTCCTGTTTCCAATTGCTAACTCACATCTAGCACTTAAATCTGTCTCAATTAGGACATTTCCATTGAAGTAGCGAATGCATTTGATATGTACATCCATTAATCACATGCTCATTAACTTAACTATTGTGTGTGGGTTTGCAGTGAAGACATTAGTGGGGTTTGTATTTTGCTGCCTGTGATTATAAAAAAGGAGCATTTGATACACCTTTATTCTCAAGCGGTGTAGAAGTAATGACAGATCACAGAGGATGTTATCTGATAAGCTCTCATTACTTTGAAAGCTTTAAAGTAACTGTCATGGTGTCAGAAATTCAGAACCACAAAGCAGTTAGGCACACTGGCCTCAGAAAGGCATTTTCCAAACAAATGATTCTTGTGACCATTTAGTCCAGCACTTCTCAACTCCTGGCCTGCTGGCTGCATGCAGCCCAATTAGTCCAGCTCACCTGTGTGCTAAAGGTCATGGGTTCCTGGCTGCCTTGTGGTTCCAGGGACCTAGCTGCTGTCTGGCCCCCAAAGAGGGGTCTGAGCTGCAGAGTCCCAACTGCCTCCCAGCCTACCACATTGGGGTCTAGGTCTGGGGCAACCCACCTCATGGTTGGTGAGGCTCTAGGACTGTCCCACAGATTCAGGGTTCTGCATCCAAGGAAGCCACCTGGCTCCCTGGAGGTGGGATCCAGTCAGTTTGTGCTGCAGGGTCTCAGATCCTGCAGTTTGCGGCTGCTACAGCCCTGCCACAAGGGCCCAGGTAACACTTTGTGGGCTTCATATGTGACTCCCACGCTGTGTCTAGACTGGCCAGTTTTTCCGGAAAATCAGCCGCTTTTCCGGAAAAACTGGCCAGCTGTCTACACTGGCCGATTGAATTTCCGCAAAAGCACTGACTTCCTGCTGTAAGAAATCAGTGCTTTTTGCGGAAATACTATGCTGCTCCGTCGGGCAAAGTCCCTTTTGCGCAAAGCTTTGCGCAAAAGGGCCAGTGTAGACAGCTGAGACTTGTTTTTCGCAAAAAGCCCGATCGCGAAAATGGCGATCGGGGCTTTTTTGCGAAAGCGCATCTAGATTGGCCACGGACGCTTTTCCGCAAAAAGTGCTTTTGCGGAAAAGCATCCATGCCAATCTAGACGCTCTGTTCCGAAAATGCTTTTAATGGAAAACTTTTCCGTTAAAAGCATTTCCGGAAAATCATGCCAGTCTAGACGCAGCCCCAATGGGTAAGCCGTTGAGAACCAATGATCCATTCTGACCTCCTACATAACACAGGCCATATGAGTTTCCCTGAATTAATTTCTAGTTCAAGTCCAATAGCTGAGGCAGGACTAGAGCACATATTTTAGGGAAAAAAAATCCCATTTTGATTTTCAAATTGCTAATGGTGGAGAATCCACCAAATTGTTGTTGAGTTATTCCACTGGTTAATTATCCACACTTCAAAGTTAGCACCATACTTCTAGTCTGACTTTGTCTAGTTTCTTGCCAGATACAAAAGTTCTCAGTTATCATATTTCTGTTCCCAATGCATGTGATTACACACTGTGATTGTGTCACCCTTAATCTTTCATTTGATAAATGAAATAGCTGGAGCTCCTTGAGTTTGCCTATAAGGCACATTTTCTAATCATTAAATCATAGACACCTAAAACTGGAAGGCTCTTCAAGAGATCCTCAAGGCTAATCCCCTGCACTCATGCCAGGGCCAAGCACCAGCTACACCAGGAAGTTCTTAACCTTTTTCCCTTTACACCTCCCCTGAAAGTGAACTTCATGTTCACACTCCCCCGGGAGCCATTTTGTGCACAGCCTAGCCCCGCCCCCTCACCTGACAGGAAGCTAAGGGGCGTGGCTAGGACTATAAGAACTCTGCCAGGGAGCTCAGTCAGGGCCTAGCCTCTGAGGGAGACAGAGGCTTGCTCAGAGCTCCTGGCTGATGAGGCTGAGACCTGGTCCGGGCCTCCCACAGCTGCCTTCCCTTAGGCCAGCGAAGGCTTCCCTGTGATAAATTTTCTGGGAGGCACCTCACACCTCCCCTGTATCCCCTTCATACCTCCCCTGGGGAGATGCACCTCACTGGTTAAGAACCCCTGATCTACACCATTCGTGGCAGGTGTTTGTCTAACCGGCTCTTAAAAATTTCCAATGATGAATACACAGCCTCCCTAAGCAATTATGCCTGTGCTTAAGCACCCAGACAATGAGGAAGTTTTTCCTAATGTCCAACCTAAACCTTCGTTGCTGCAATTTAAGCCCTTTGCTTCTTATCCTACCACCAGAGGTTAAGGAGAACATTTTTTTCTCCCTCCTCTTTTACCTAATACCTAACAACCATTTAGGTATTGTTATCATGTCCCCTCTCGGTCTTCTCTTTTCCAAACTAAAGAGACCTAATTCTTTCAATCTTCCCTTACGGGTCAAGTTTTCTACACCTTTAGAAGGCAAGCAAGAGCAAGACAGGATCTTACTGCCCTGTTTCACTGAGTACAACTAGGGCATTGCTCAGCCTTTCAAATTTACAATCACTTACATGCATTCACTCTATGAGGCTGGGGTTTTCTTTCAGAGGGAGGTCTTCCTGCCCCCACAGAACTTAAAATTGAATGGGTGGATTCTGCAAATACTGTCACATATGGACTTATATGAGTAGATCATTAGAGTCCATGCAATCACTCATGTGAGTAAATGCCTGCATACACTTGGGCTGTGTCTACATTGGCATGATTTTGCACAAAACCTCCCACTTTTGTGCAAAAACATGCTGCCTGTCTACACTGGCGGGAAGTTCTTGTGCAAGAACACTGACGTTCTAATGTGTGAAATCAGTGCTTCTTGTGCAAGAACTATGATGCTCCCGCTCAGGAAAAAGCTCTCTTGCACAACTGTTCTTGCGCAAGAGGCCAGTGTAGACAGGCAACATGAATTTCTTGCACAAGAAAGCCCAATGGCTAAAAAGGCCATCGGAGCTTTCTTGCACAAGAGAGCGTCTACACTGGCACGGATGCTTTTGCATAAAAGCACATCTCTTGCGCAAAAGCACATGCCAGTGTAGACGCTCTCTTGCGTAAATACTTTAACACAAAAACTCTTGCGTTAAAAGTATTTGCGCGAAATCTTGCCAATGTAGATGTAGCCTCTAGTGTTTAGAGAATTATATGTTAAGACAGTCAAATAAAAAGTTTCAGAGGGGTAACCAAGTTAGTCTGTAACAGAAAAACTTAAAAAACAACAAATAGTCTGGTAGCACTTTAAAGACTAAAAAACCATGTAGATGGTATCATAAGCTTTTGTGGGCACAGCCCACTTCTTCAAATGACCGGAGTGTTGGAAGTCCAGAACCAAGAATAAATAAGGGCAGGAGGGAGGGGGAAGGGGAAGGAAAAAAATTGGAGGGGGAAGGGAAAGAGGACATTGGGTAGGTAAGTTTCAAAGGGATAGCAGAGCCAGTCTGTAACAGGAAAAACTTAAAAAACAACAAATAGTCTATTAGCACCTCAAAGACCAAATATTTAAAAGAGGCTGATAAGAACCATTTGTTTGCACTAGGAAAGGAAGAGTACTAATACCAGATTCTACACAGACATCAAGAACCATTGGCACCTTCATTGACCAATATACATGGCAGAAGGAGTGCCAAACTAGACAGTCTCTATGACAAAGAATAAATGGACACAAATCAGACCAGAAATAGTAACATACATAAACCTGTAGGGGAACATTTTAACCAGCCTGGCCACTCAATCATGGATTTAAAAGTGGTCATCCTTCTACAAAGGAATTTCACTAACCAATTACAGAGAGAGTCTGCTGAACTAGAATGTATCTATAGATTTGACACCCTTGGGCTTAATCAAAGTCATTAACTGGTTGGCGCATTACAAACCTAATTTCTTCTGCTATTAACATATGTATTGCCACATCAAAAGCTATGCATGGGATGCCTCCAGCCTACTTAATAAGCTTCATTAACACTGGTCCTACAATTGACAGGTACTTCTTCTGCAGTAATATATATCAGGACTACTCTTTTTTTAAAGATTAAAAAAAAAAAGCACAGAACAAAGCCAGGGCCCAGAAAGGTGTCAGAATATTGGAAAAACTGGGAGAAGTTGGGAACAATGTGAACAAGACAAGGAGGGTTTTAAGAAAAAGATCTGAAGGAAGAAAGAGATGGGAATTGATGGAGAAGAATGGAGAGACTGTTCCAAGAATCAAAGGATGGCTGAGTTTGAAATATCTGACCTGGAGTTTGCTCCCTGTTTTCTGCAGTCTGACTCCCTATGTCATTCGCATTGATGTTTTGGAGTGAAGGCTTATTGACCACCACTTTCAGTCTATTCCATTGCCCCCATTGCTTTCCCTTTTCAACATTTTCTTCTAGTATGCAGCCTATATGTTTCCCTTCTTAGCTTCAGACCATTGCTTCCTGTCCTGCCAAGACTGAATATTTCCCTTTGTCCATATGTATTTGTTCCTTGGTGATACTTACAGAACGTAATCATGTCCACACCGAATATTTGCCTCTCTAAATATTTTCAGTGTAGCTTTCTTGCTCTCTTCTTAGGGTACGTCTACACTGCAAGCTTATTTTGGAAAAAGCTATTCCAGAAGATATCTTCCAGAATATCTTATTTTGAAATAGAGCGTCCACACTACAGGGAAGCCTCCAAATTAGCTTGAGGCCGGCTCCCCAAATGTGGACATGCTATCTCAATTTAGAGCCCCAGGAGGCACTGGGGAGGAACAACTTTAGAATGGCCCTGCTGAGGAGTTATTTCGACATAACAGCAGTGAAGTATACATACACGCCCTCTTCCGAAAGAGCTTTTTCGGAAGAGGTGTTATTCCTCATGGAATGAGATTTACCAACGTTGGAAAAAGCCCTCCATTATTTTGATTTTCTTTCAAAATAACACAATTGCTGTGTGGACGCTAGTATGGTTTTTCCAGGAATAACAGCTGTTATTCCAGAATAACAGTGCAGTGTAGATGCACCTTTACATTTTATGCTGTTCCATTTTCTATATCATATTTGTTTATGTAATTATTTCCTTACATTTCTTGTATCCTCCCTCAAACAGTAGAAAACAAACTTTACAACCTATTGGTATTGCCACTAGTGCCACCTTGGTTTTACATATGTTCCTTCCATATTATAATGATAGTTTATGAATTATTATTAATGCTATTCCTAAAGTTTCCCTTGCCATGTTCAAGTTTCTTGAAGTGCTCTATAGTCATGCAAGAACTTAAGGCAGTGCAAGAAAGAATTTAGAATAGGTTTGGGCCAGAACCCCTTTTTCAAATAAATGTCCTCCAACCACTGCAATTAGCCCCATACTTTGTAAAAGAAGGTTGGATTTTCTATGTTGTGACATTTTCTGGTTAAGCAAGATGCTTTTCTCTATAGACATGCTTTAGCCAAACACAAGGAATGCTCTCAATATTATAATAACTATATACAATTCTTGGACTTCTGTTACAAGGTGGCCAATTGATCTATTTGGTATAGTTGATCAAATAGTCCCTTGAGACCTTAAAATCTATGAATGGTCCTAACTTTCATTTGTAAACATTCCCAAAGCACCTGAAGTTGGTAGCATTGGCTCATCTCTGATAATATTCAGAAGGTTTTGATCTTCCAAGTCTAACACACAAGATTTTCTTCCACTGGGTGGCTGTGTCTAAATTACATTGGATATGTTGTCTGATGTAGGAATTCTGTCTTGTAGCCTTCCCCAAAAATAAATGGTTTGTTTATTTGGAAACTAAGTGCCTCACAGTCTGGGATGTAAATCTATAGCCCTCTAGCCTATCATGCACTAAGTAGCTGTGTGGACCCTAGCACTGAAACAGCAGTACATCAACATTTTGTGGTTACTCCCTTGTGTTTTCCCTTCCATATGCATGAATACCCAGCCCAGACATTAATGGGAACAATATGACCCAAGCATAAAGGAGTATGAAGCCTTAAAAGTCTGGTTTGATAAGAACAGTGGCAACAGGATTAAACCAGTCAATTATTTACAGGATTTAGTTTTATTTATAAGGTAAATAGTGACAAATGGCCTGTCAGTCTTCTAAAGTTACTCCAATAACTTTATTATTGCCCATAAGCTAATTCTGCAGTTTGGAATATGATTGAAAACTTCTGTGATTTACATGAACACTGGAATAGCTCCCTGTGACGGGGGCCTATCTACCCCTTACTGAAGGGCAGAGAGTTGCCCTGGCCCAGCTGGCTGAAAAGGCCCCACCCCCACAGCCCTGCTGGGCATGCTCCCAGGGGAGGCAGGGTATAAAAGCTCAGGGAGCCACTCAGTTGGGGGCTGACCGCCAGAGGGGAAGGAGCTAGGGCCAAAGCTCCTGAGTTATCCCGCCAGCAGCCGCGGCCACCACTGCAGCAGCCCCAACTAAGGGGGCCGCCTACAGGAGTCCAACAGCCCGAACGACCCGCGGAGAGTGGTAGGAAGTAGCCCAGGGCAGAGGATGAGCCTGCGGGGAGGTCGGTGTGTATCGGCAGGAATCCCCGCCGAGCAGGCAGCAACGCTTGCCTCTGCCTACAGGGCCCTGGGCTGGGACCCAGTGGAGCAGGAGGGCCTGGGTCCTTCTACCCCTTCCCCACACTCCCCAACCAGGCAGCTCCCTAGCCTTTGGAGGGCTTACCCCGGTGACTAGGCCTCAAAGCCGTAAATACCCTGATAGCTGGACCTGTAGTTAGGACTGGGCCATAAATACCCTGATAGAGGGACTTGTGCTCTTGGCTGGGCTGTAATTACCCTGATAGAGGGACATGTACTCTTGGCTAGGCCTTAGAGCCGCATATACCCTGTGAGAGGGGCACTAGTTAAAACTGAACCCGTGGGTTGTGGTGAAACTGAACCCTAGGGAAAGCAGGCTTACAACAGACATTGGGGACTTTCCGTACTGTCGAGGGGCGTCCCCCTTGACACTCCCCTTCACACAGCTAAACATCTGCAAGACAGGGAAGTGAGAAAGTACATAACAGAAAGAGGGTAAATGCTTTGTGGACTGGAACTCTGCAGAGTGGGGCTATCCTGTTTATTGCACCCAATGTAGCATGTATGATGACCTGCCCTATGGGCTGGTGGTATATGTGTGCATTCGGTGCAAGGAGCGCCTGGCCCTCAGAGACCACGTACGGGCTTTGGAGGCCAGGGTGGCTAAATTGGAGGCGCTAAAGGAGGCCAAGAGGTATGCAGATGAGGCTTTCCAGTACACTGTAGAACTGTCCCACCTCCAATCAGACAGCCCCTGTGCTGTTAAGGAGGATGAAAGGCTCGGGGAAGGAGAACAGCCAAATGGAGCAGAGGGAAAGGATCCCATAGTTGGGACCCTCCTTCCAGAGGATGCTGTGGTATCCTCTCGCACTGAGGAAATTTCAGAACTTTTAACTGTGGTTTGTAACCTACCATTTAAATCAGCTTCCATAATGACTGGAAGATAGCTAATGTGATGCCAATATTTAAAAAGGGCTCTAAAGGTGATCCTGGCAATTATAGACTAGTAAGTCTGTCAGTATCGGGCAAATTAGTTGAAATTATAGTAAAGAATAAAATTATCAGATGCATGGCTAAACATAATTGGTTGGGGGAAAATCAACATGGTTTCTGTAAAGGGAAATCATGCCATACTAATTTGCTAGAGTTCTTTGAGGGGGTCAACAAACATGTGGACAAGGGGGATCCAGTGGATATAGTATACTTAGATTGCCAGAAAGCCTTTGACAAGGTCCCCCACCAAAGGCTCTTAAGTAAAGTAAGTTATCATGGGATAAGAGGGAAGGTCCTTTCATGGATTGATAACTGGTTCAAAGGTGGGAAACAAAGGGTAGGAATAAATGGTAAGTTTTCCGAGTGGAGAGAGGTAACTAGTGGGGTCCCCAAGGGTCTGTCCTGTGATCAATCCTATTCAACTTATTTATAAATGATTTAGAGAAAGGGGTAAACAGTGGGGTGGCAAAATTTGCAAATGATACCAAACTGCTCAATATAGTTAAAGCCAAAGCTGACTGTGAAAGGCTTCAAAAAGATCTAACCAAACTAAATGATTGGGCAACAAAATGGCAAATGAAATTTAATGTTCATAAATGTAAAGTAATGAACATTGGAAAACATAATCCCAACAATATATACAATATGATGGGGACTAATTTAACTACAACTACCCAATAGAGAGATCTTGGAGTCATTGTGGATAGTTTTTTGAAAACATCCACTCAATGTGCACTGGCAGTGAAAAAAGCAAATAGCATGTTAGGAATCATTTAAAAAAAGGATAGAAAATAAAACAGAAAATATCTTACTGACTGTACATAAAACCATGGTATGCCCATATCTTGAATACTGCGTACAGATGTGGTCGCTTCATCTCAAAAAAGATATATTGGCATTTGAAAAGGTTCAGAAAAGGACAACCAAAATGATTAGGGGTTTGGACTTTTCAGTTTAGAAAAGAGGAGACTAAGGGGGGATAGGATAGAGGTCTATAAAATCATGACTGGTGTGGGAAAAAAGTGAATAAGGAAAAGTTATTTACTTATTCCCACAATATACGAACTAGGGGTCACCAAATGAAATTAATAGGCAACAGGTTTAAAACAAAAAAGTTTTTCTTCACTCAGCATACAGTCAACCTGTGGAACTCTTTGCCAGAGGATGTGGTGAAGGTTAGGACTTCGACAGGGTTCAAAAAAGAGCTAGATAGGTCCATCAATGGCTAACTTCCATGAATCTATTAGCCAGGATGTGTAGGAATGGTGTCACTATCCTCTGTTTCTCTAGAAGTGGGTGACGGGAGGGATCACGTGAGGATTACCTGTTGTGTTTCCTCCCTCTGAGGCATCTGGTATTGGCCACTGTCGGCAGACAGGACACTGGGCTGGATGGACCATTGGTCTGACCAGTATGGCCGTTCTTACGTTCTAGCTCAGAAGATATAGTTTCAGTTCCCAGCTCTGACACAAACTTCCTGTGTGACCTTTGGCAAGTTGCTTAATCTCTCTGTGCATCAGTTCCCCATTTGTGAAGTGTGGGTAGTAATAATTCCTCCCAGTTCTACTTTCTTGCCTATGTAGATGATCAAGTTTTCATGGCATGAAGTGTCTCTTAAATATGTTTGTACAGCACTCAGTACTTACAGGACTCAGCCAAGATAAACGGCTTGTTTTACTATCATGATATGAACGAGAACTAGTACTAATGAACTCACTACCTCTGTCTGCCAGGGATTATAGTGATGGTATTTTTCCAGCAAATTTGCTACTTTAATAAGAGTAAGAAGTATAATCAAGTACATTAACAGGAAAGGAGAGAGAAAATACAAAGACAATTTAATACAAGACATTCCAAATGATAAGTACTGTTATGTGGTAAAAAACAACTATACTTAGCTTCTTTAAAAACATATTTTCCTTTTTTTTTCAGGAAGGGAATTTTAATGTTATTTTGTTTTTCTCCTCTTGTTTGATAGTGCTTAATCTTAGGACTTTATTTGCCATCTTGATTACAAGGAAGGAATTTATGTTCATCAGTGGTATTTGTAAGTGTCGTCTCTCAACATCTGAATAAAAGATGGTCTCTGTGGCTATGTCTACAATATTTTGAAATTAGTAAATTCAACTTAACTCCTGATTTAACAAATACAAAGTAGCATGTCCACACCATGGGGAAGCCTCGAAATTAGTCCGAGGCAGGCTCCGTTAACATGGACATGCTACTTCGTACTTAGAGCCCCAGGAAGCTCTGGGGAGTAATTAGTTCGAGTTACTCTGGGAAGTAGTTATTTCAAAATAGCAGTCCACGCTACTGTTATTTTGAAATTACTATTTTGGAATTAGTGTTACTCCTGATGAGAAGCAGGAGTACAGATTTTGAATTCTATGGCCCGTTATTTCAAAATAATGGGCTTGGTAGTGGGAATGCTCTGCTTATAAATCCGACCTTGGGGGAGTTATTTCGAAATAAATTCCCAGTGTAGACCAGGGCTCAGATGTCAATTCTGCTATGAATTGAAATAACCAAGATAGAGGGAGTGCCTAGAAATGAATGCATTAACAGCCTCCTGGTATAAATGCAATGTATTACAACATCATTTCAATATCAATTCTGTTATTACCCTAATGGTGCTCATTTTTCATCCCATGCCTGCTAAGTTGGTAATACCACTGGTTTACTATTTCTTCCAGGTCCTCTTTTGAAGACATCCTTATTGCTATGTCGTTTACATATAGCAGTGGCTTTTTCCAATTGGGATACTCCAGCTGACCCAGTCCATCAATATGATAAAAAGTTAGTGGTCGTAGGGAAAACCACTGGTGCAATCCAAATGCCACTTAATACATTCCAACTTTCACTTTCACATTTCAAAACATGTTTAGATCATTGGTTTAGGTGATCTGTGTAGAGAGCATTCACCATATTTAATAAATTCATAGACACTTCATATTTCCTCAGAACAAGGATGAGCATCCTTTTTCCACTTCTTCATATGCCCTTTCTAGGTCTATAAGGGACACCTACACAGCAGGGCCAAAGTCAAATTAAGCTACACAACTTGAGTTATGTCAATTGCGTAGCTGAAGTCGAAATAGCTTAATTTGGCTTTTGGCGCTATCTACACAGCAGAAAGTCAAAGAAAGGACACTCTTCTTTCAATTTCCCTTACTCCACATAAAACGAGGGTTACAGGAGTCAGAGTAAGAAGTCCTCTGGCTTGAAGTTATTTTGAAGTAATGGCTTGCAGTGTAGGTGCACTCTGCGTTATTTCGGAATAGATTTCGGAATATTTCGGAATATTGCTGTGTAGACATACCCTAAAAGACCAGAAGCTGCCCTGTTGGTTCTCCAGCCACTTCTGTTTGTTGCTGAAGTACAAGTGCAGCATCTGTGGTTCCATCATTCTCCTAATCCTAGCATCCAGACTATGTTCCAGTTATCTTCATCCCACTCAACAACATCTTTGTCCATTGATACTTTGCATGTTCACAGATGCTTCCCTGCTTATGTGTTGGGACCAAGACCAGTTCTCCATCACTTCCTCATGTATTACTGTTTTACCATTCTTCATTTCCTGAACTGCATTTTTTTGCTTCCCCCTTGGATTCATCAGGCTCAAGCCCTATATTGAAGATCACGTGTTGGCAACTCCATTAAGGGTTTTGCTTAGTTTAAGAAACTGTTAAAAGTATTGTGTCCACTTTGCCTTCACTTGTTCAGGTGTGACGAGCCTTCCTTGACCATCACTTATACATTGTTATAATACCATCCTCCTTGCCTTTTGTATCTCCTTTTTGCAATGCCACAGATCGTTTTGCCAGTCATCGGTGGCTCATTTACAAGCCTAACATAAACATGAGCGACTGCACTCGTTGGCCTTCTTCACAGCATGGCTGGCATTTTGCTTTGCTTCTTCGTATTCATTTCCATTTGCACTTGACAGATTCATTTCTTGTTCTTTGAGAGCCATATTATTGCTTTGGATCACTACTTGCACTTCATGGGTCCACTGCTACTCCTTTGTGTCCCTTGGCTTACCCCATCTGTATCAGCTACAGACCTTTCCCATTACGGCAATCCACATTCTTTTTGGCTACTTCCAGTTCTCTTCAGTGGGTGCCAAATCTTTTCCTTGTTCTGCTTGCTCAGACTTCTCTGCCCTTAACTTCCCCTTAACTTCCCATACTTTTCTCTCATTTCTTTTGAGCTTAGTTCCCTTCTTGTACCATGCCATAAAGGGTGAGCCTTGGTCACCAACACCTTATCAATCTGGCTTTTGTTTTCATCATTGAAATGGGCAATCAAATGACTGACCCTTTTTGGGTTTTTTTGAACCCTGTACCATTGGTTGGCAGACAAGCCTTAGGGATGGGCCACTTGAGCAAGTGCCCATAGTCAGAGGGCACCGTGCCACAGTGCAGAGATGTGTTCTAACCGTGTGGAGTCAGGAGCTGCTCCCGGCTGGCAAGGGAATGCCACAAGGGAGAGGAGGCACCTAGATTTCTTCTCCCTGCTTCTTCCTCATGGAGGAATGGCATAGGACGGCAAGTAGTGATGCACATATACAGTTCACCCCCCACCCTCTCCCTGACACTTTTCCACTTCCCCCTTGGTTGCTATGAAGGAGCATGAAGCAACACTAACTGTTCCATGCATCCAGGTAACTTTTCCCACCTGGGCTATGCTGTGAGGTGAGCACCTGGAGCTGCTGCTCTCTACCCTCCCCCCTTACACAGCCCAGGTAGGAAGGCTGACCTGGGTGCACAAAGTCCTGATATTGCTCCTTAATCCCCCACCACATCCCCCCCCTAGGAAGATGCAGAGGCCCAGCATGGGGAGGTGTGAGCAGTAATGCCAGCAGCTCTGTGCATCCAGCTCATTTTCCTCACAGGGGCCAAAGATGGGATGCAGGGATTGGGGGGCAAAGGGCAGGAGCTAAGGGTACAGAGTGGATGCAGGGGTTAGGGGTGAAAAAGGCACAGTGCCTGGGTTAGGAGCACAGGAGGGTGCATTAGGAGGAGCATTGCCAGCAGATCTAGAGAAGTGATTATTCCCATTTATTCAGCACTGGTGGGGCTACATCTGGAGTATTGTGTCCAATTCTGATCCTCTCATTAATGAAAGGATGTGGACGCATTGGAGAGAGTCCAGCAGAGGGCAATAAAAATGATTAGGGGGCTGGAGCACATGACCTATGAGGAGCGGCTGAGGGATTTGGGCTTATTTAGTCTGCAGAAGAGAAGAGTGAGGGGGGATTTGATAGCAGCCTTTAACTACCTTAAAGGAGGTTCCAAAGAGGATGGAGAGAGCCTGTTCTCAGTAGTGACCGATGACAGAACAAGAAGCAATGGTCTCAAATTGCAATGGGGGAGATCTGGGAGGCTGGTGAAGCACTGGGATGGGTTACCTAGGGAGGTGGTGGAATCTCCATCCCTAGAGGTTTTTAAGTCCTGGTTTGACAGAGCCCTAGCTGGGATGATTAAGGTGGGTTTGGTCCTTCATTGGGCAGGGGGCTGGACTCAATGACCTCCTGAGGTCTCTTCCAACCCTGTGATTCTATGATCCTAGGGGGCTGCAGGGGTTGGGACAAAGGGGGCACAGTTCAGGGGTTAGAGGCAAAAGGGGGTAGGAAGGGTTGGAAGCCTTGGAAATCCTGGGGGGTCAGGCACAATGGGGGGCACCACACCCACCAGGGCCAGGGATGCTAAAATACAAGTTTGCCCTTTTTTCTTAAGGGCAAGTGTTTCTCCTTCCTCATTCATAGTCTAGGCTGCATTTTCCTAAACACATTGTATATCTTCTTCTGTTTTTACCTGTGTGTGCATTCAGATCACCCAGCACTCAAAGCAACTCCTCAAGGAATTCTGTATCTACTAGTGCCTACAGTTCTTGGTGGAAAATTCCCTCCTCTTATTCATCACATCTATGTTGAGTGATATCACAAACATGATTCACACTGAACTTGGACTCATAAAGACATCAGTCTTTCACTTACTCTGGTAACTTCAAATGCTGTCTTCTTCAGCTGTTCTCTCACAACCACCCCAGTTCCATTATGCTCCCTTTTGTCACCCATGTCAAGGAATCTAAATTAAGCTCAACTCTCTCTGTGGGTGTGTCTACACAGCACCCTACAGTCAAAATAAGATACACAATTTGTGCTATGCAAATTAAAGGAATGAGGTGAGACCATATTACAACTCCAGCTTTAATGCAGCCAGAATTTGTGCACTGCAGTGCCTGCCTCCCCTGCAGCTGCCTTCCCACTTAACCCTGTTGTTTTATGCCATTCCCCATGCCTCAGCCTGTCTCTCAATCCACAACCCTGGCAGCCCAGCCAGTGGTGGAGGGGAAGCCCTTTACAATACTACTCTGTCCATTAGAACACAACATAGCATGAAAATTCTAGCTCCCTGTGAGGAACAATCAGTCATAGAATAAAGACATTTGGCAATAGGTTTTGAGCTCACTCTCCTTGTGCCTCTTCCTAATCACACTGGAGATTAGGTCCAGAGATCAGTGCCACCTTCTGTGGCTTGCACACTGTCGTTCTGTATCTCTCAAAGTTTGGCAGTTCTTCTCTTTTCTCAGTAACCATAGCATCTTCTTCATAACAGCTCTCTGGGCAGGTCACTGCAGCTACATCTACACTGCAGCTATTTTCCAGGATACTGGAGGTATCCCGGAAAAGCTATGCTGCGTCCAAGGAAAAAAAAAAAAAAAAATTTGGAAAAGCGGACGCATTCTTTCACCATTTCTGTAAACCATATTGTACGAGGAAGAAGGGATGTGCCGAAAGAGGAGGTTTTTCCAAAATTTGGCACCCTGTAGATGTGCCAAATTTCGGAAAAGTCTCTTCCAAAAGAAAAGCGGAAAAAGATACGCAAACTACAGTTCACAATTTGCGTACCTTTTTCTGACTTTTCTTTGTAGTGTAGACATAGCCTCGGTGTCTCCTTCTGAGGTAGCAATGTCCCTTCTCTCTCATGATCCTTCCCTCCCAGTGCCCCGTGGTTCCACTCCCTCGGTGGCTGGTAGGTAGGGGAAACCAGGGCCAATGTCTAGTTGGGGTTCCATCCAGGGATCCTCACCTTAGCACTTCTGGGCCTTCCTCTCTCCGCTGTCGCTACTCCTTCCCTACACTGCTTCTAACCACACCTGGTTCCCCTTCTATCACTGGGTGTACTCGCTCCAAAACCTCCCTCTTCTCAGAATGTGACTGCTGCCTGCCTTCCTGCAGCCTGTGAAGTTAATTGGCCTGCAGGACCATCTTAGCCCTTTTCAGTGACCCCATCACAGAGGGATAAAGTGATTCTTTTTAAATCAAATAGTGCAAAAGTTAGTGTGAGTGACACTGAATAATTCTAATTAATTTATAGACACATCACCAGTGACATGCACTGCTGTTTTCTCACCTAGGGCTTAGAAAAATAATTGCAATTACACAAGTTCCTTCTCGCCTTCAAATCAGATTGAACAAATCCTGTCAATTAGCAGCAAGCAGTGAGATGAGTTGATTCTTAGGAGCAAAAAAGACACCTCATGTTAGGCTTTTTCTTATTGGCACATGAAGGTACTATCCTGCAGGGAGTGGCAGCTGTGTTAACTGCCTTGCTAAGGGCCCCATTAGAGTACTTAGGGCTTGTCTTCACTATGGGGAAGATCAACACTGCTGCAATCAATCTTCCTGAGTTTGATTTAGTAGGTCTAATAAAGACCCACTAAATCTAACTCAGAGGGTGCCTGCATTGGCAGCCAGTACTTCTGCTCCTGCAAGGAGTAAGGAAAGCAGATGAGTGTTTGCTCCCATTGACTTCTCACTGTGGGGAGGGCGGGGAAACTCAAAGTAAGGTGTCAACTACAGCTAGGTAATTAACATAGTTGGACTTGTGTATATTAATTCGACCTTCCCCTGTAGCATAGATCTGGGCTTAGACCTTATTGCCACTCAGTAAAACCTAATCACCAGCAGGAGTACAGAGAGCTGGGGTGCTGTGGATGGAAACCTGAAGATAGAATTATTTGTTTGTTTTGGTTTATACTAAAACTAAAATTAAAAAGTGCCCATCCCAGGCATTGGATAGTGTGAATACAATAATAGAACCATAGAACACTAGAACTGGAAGGGACCTCAAGAGGTCATCCGGTCCAGTCCCCTGGCCTTGCTGCAGTACAAAGCACCATCTAGATCATCCCTGACAGATGTCTATCCAACCTGCTCTTAAATATCTCCAGTGATGGAGATTCCACAACCTCCCTAGGCAATTTATTCCAGTGTTTAACCACCCTGACAGTTGGGAAATTTTTCCTAATGTCCAACTTTGCTGCAATTTAAACCCATGTCATCTTGTCCCATCATCAGAGGCCAAGGAAAACAATTTTCTCCCTCCTCCTTGTAACACCCTTTAGGTACTTGAAAACTGCTATCATGTCCCCTCTTAGTCTCCGCTTTTCCAAACTAAACAAACCCAGTTCCTTCAGTCTTCCCAAATAGGTCACGTTTTCTAGACCTTTCAGCATTTTTGTTGCTCTTCCCTAGACCTTCTCTAATTTCTCCACATCTTTCTTGAAATGTGGTGCCCAGAACTGGATATAATATTCTAATTGAGGCCCTAATTAGTGCAGAGTAGAGCAGAAAAAAGACTTCTCATGTCTTGCTCACAACACTCCTGTTAATGAATCCCGGAATCATGTTTGGTTTTTGTGCAACAACATCACACTGACTCATATTTAGCTTGTAGTCCATTCTGACTCCTAGATCCCTTTCTGCAGTACTCCTTCCTAGACAGTCACTTCCCATTCTGTATGTATGAAACTGATTGTTCTTCCTAAGTGGAGTACTTTGCATTTGTTCTTATTAAACTGCATTTGTTCTTATTAAACTTCATCCTGTTTACCTCAGACTATTTCTCCAATTTGTCCAGATCATTTTGAATTATGACCCTATCCTCCAAAGCAGTTGCAACCCTTCCCAGCTTGGTATCATCTGCAAACTTAATAAGCATATTCTTCATGCCAATATCTAAATCGTTGATGAAGATATTGAACAGAACTGGTCCCAAAATAGACCCCTGTGCAACCCCACTTGTTATGCCCTTCAAGCATGATTGTGAACCATTAATAACTACTCTCTGAGAATGGTTATCCATCCAGTTATGCACTGACCGTATAGTAGTCCTATCTAAGTTGTATTTGCCTAGTTTAATTGATAAGAATCTCATGCAAGACCATATCAAATACTTTACCAAACTCTAGGTATACTCTGGTAGAAATGTCACAAAAATGAACCAACTCTTCAATCTATAGGTAGGGTACAGGCATGGTACTCAGACCTGTGATTCTATTCCTGGCTCTGGTAGTGATCTGTTGTTGGTTTGGGACAAACATTTAGTCTCTCTTTTGCCTCTGTTGCCTGTGTAAAACATGGCTAATAGTGTTTCTTTTCTCCCACCCTTTGTTTTGTCCATTTGATCTGTAAACTTTTCAGGGAGGGGACAATTTCTTACTCTGCCTTTATATGGCATCTAGCACAGTGGGTGCTGATCTAGCTTGTAGGTAACTTAAAACCTCCAAACATAAATCTCCAACAGTGCTGTCCACTTGCCAGCCTCCTAACAAATTAAAGTTGCAAAGCTAAAGAGAGAAATCACTGAGGTGCGTAGGCCGTTATGGAAAAAACCTTGACTGATCAAAAGCAGAAATTGCATTTTACTTACTATTTTATTACTACAGGTTGAACTTCTCTGGCTATGTCTAGACTGCAGGCTTCTTTCGGAAGAAACTTTTTTCGGAAGAGATCTTCCAAAAAACTTCTTCCGAGAGTGTCCACACTGCAAAAGTGCATCGAAAAAGCTATTTGCTTTTTTGAAAGATAGCATCCACGCTGAATGGACACTGTCTTGCATGTAAGCTGTGATTGCTATGGATGGAATGGCCACCAGGGCACCTGTGCTTTTTCCTTTTCCGAAAGAACTCCCTCCACCCCGTCCACACACGCCTTTTTGCAAAAGAGCTTTTCATATCTTTCTCATGGAGAACCATGAGTAGGGTGGCTACATAAGGTCTTCTAAAACTTGGTTCCCAATTAAACCCACAGAATGGGGGCATAAGTAGGACATATGTTACATAGTCCTTTTGTAGGATCTCTACACCCTATACATTTCAGCACAGTCTCTGGGTACCTACTTTGTAGTTTATGCTCCAATACATCTGTTAGTCTATAAGGTACTACAGGACTCCTTGTCGCTTTTGGGTACCTACTGTAATTCCTGTCATCTATGCAGAGTCCTCACGAGGTTACCTTCAGAAAAGGAATGTTGGACTCAATGGATTATTATTCTGTTCTCCTCTGGCATTTTCCATGAGAGTTCCACTGACTGCAGAAAGTGCATGAGATGGAAATGTGTATTGAGGCAGCTTGTTATTGAGTTAACTTGGTTGTTAATTCAGTTGTGGGAGCACTGTAGATTGCTGTGCTGTGCAATAATCAAATGAAATATGCTTGGAATTATGGCTTGACATCTTTCATGCAGCCTCAACCCTGATGATGTTTTTATTTACCTGTAGTTAAGTGGAGGTGTGACTTTGCAGTCAATGTAGCTTGTGATATCACAGTGAACTGCAAAATTAAATCAATGCTTAACGTGCCTTGTCATAACTCTTTTAGAAATATCTAACAGCTTGTTTTCTACCTTACGACGTGCTTTTTCTGAGCTTTTCTTATGGTCTGTTGCTGTGCTGCTCATAATGGACTTGTGTATCCAGTTCATAAACTGGGATAAGTTGCCAAAGCTCTATTGACTTCTGTTACACCAATACAGCCGCTCCCCGAGTTACGAACCAACACTTGGTCTGTAACTCGAAGTGTTCGTAACTCGGATCCCATAGAGTTACATGGCGACCGCGCTGTTCGTAAGCGCGGATCGCCGTTCGTAACTCAGATCCGCATTTATGACCACTTTGGTCGTAAGTGCGGGTGGTCGTAAGTGGAGGTGGTCGTAACTCGGGGAGCGGCTGTAGTCCATTTGGAGTAGTAATAATACCTAGTGGTTACTTGGTCTTTACAAACTGGGCCATTGCTATTATCCCTATTTTACTAATGGGGAGACGGAGGGACAGAAAGGAGAAGTGAATTGCCCAAGGTCACCCAGTGGACAAGTGGCCAAAGCCAGGAACAGGTGCCATATCAGCTGAATCTTGCTCCCATTCTCTGTCCTCTAGGTCATATTGCCTCTATTACCATATTATAAAACACTGTTATCCCATGGTATATACTGCGACAGGTCAGGCCAGAAGGGTACAAGAGAGTGATGGAAGGAAGGCATATATTTGCCTCAGATTGAGTAAATCTCTATTCCCAGGGTAAACTGGTAGGGGCTAGTCCAGAACCAGCAAGAGCTTGCCAGAGTCAGAGCATTTAAGCCTTTGGAGCTAATTAAGTGAGCCTGAGGGGTCAGGTGAACCAAGGCTAGTTGGAACACTTGGAGCCAATTAAAGAATCGATTGAAAATGGTTAAAAAGGAGCTTCTTTGAAGTTAGCACATGGGGACCTGAGAGGACAGAGGGAGTGCTGCAGAAGGTGTAGGAGGAGCAAGCACCTGCAGATACTAGGAGGAAGAGCCTGAGAGAAGAAAGGTGCTGAGGAAGGTGTGGAGAAGTAGCTCAAAACACTCAGTATATACGTGCCATTGCTCTGCTGTCTCCTCAAAAGGTCCCAGTAGCCCTGTAACTGGCCACTGCTGCTGCACTTCCCTTTCTTCCTTTCTCTCTCTTGTTTTTCTCACAGCCTCTGGGCTTCATTCTGTCAGAACAAAGCAGACCCTGGTTTTAGTTTCACTTTGCACTGTCAGTGTAACAGTCAGTTCTCACGCCCACCTTCCAGAACAGCAAAAAAGGTTTGTTTTCTTACATTAACATTGACTTCTGTTGCTGGAGGCAGCACAGGTATCCCATCCTCCGCGCCACTTTGTTGCATCATTTGGAACTACAGAGTTTAGGAAGAAATTGCTTGAAACAGAGAGCTGTAGGGGCTGCAAGTTGCCATTTTATTCCATAACACAGAACTAACTGTAACCAGTCCAAACTGGCTGGGCTGACCCCTAATGACCTAACTCAATTACTATAACAACCAGATTTATGTCTACAACAACCCAATTCACAACACTTCTGTGAGCCTCTGAGGCAAGCAATCTACCTAAAAGCACAGGACCCACTAGTTTGAGTAGGAGCTTTGTCACAATACATTTACCATACTGTACTCAGACATTCTATGTAGTAGAGTATTCTACTATGCTCACAGGAGTCATTTCTAATCTATCACTCCCTTACTCCTATATGTTAACTGTATACCCATATATCGGGAGACTATACTGCTGAAAGACCATTATGAACAATCTTCAGACTGTAATGATTCAGTGGCTTCCTTTCCCATTACAATCTTTAGCCAAAAAATTGGATGAATGTTTCCCATGCCCTTCCCAGTCCAATCTTTGTAATGGCATGATTACTTAAGAGAAATACTTTAGCTTCTATGTTGAGAATATACCACACTTCATTCAGCTTTATATGTAGAGTGTGTTTTAGATTGTCAGTTCCATATAGTTCTTCCCATGAGTAAAAGTTTGCTGGATTTCAACTTTAGAAATTTCCAGGGGGAACAATATTTGAAACACCATTGAAGCATATGCCCTTTGCAGTGGGACTTGTGCACCAGTATTCTTAAAGAGCTCTTGGAAATCTCTCCTGCAGTCAGGATCATCAAGGTAGCTAAACTTAATCTAACCTCAACTTCTTTTCCTTCTCTAGACAAAACCATCCATGAAACAGGAATACACACCTCACCATGATTTGAAGGACCTAACTTCTGTCTCTAAATCATCCTATGGCAGGGATAAACCATACATTATGTAAAAATGCATTTCCTTACACTTGGTTGGAATTTGTTACCTACCAGATTAATGGAATGTCCCTTCTCTTTTGCCCTGTGAATATTCATTTTTTTCTCTCTCTCTCTCCTATCTTGGACTCTCTTTTGTTTCCAAAGGGTTTGTTGTTGTTGTTGTTTTTGCTCAACAAGTTTGGTCTCTTTTTTTTTTTTCCCTGCCATGTTCGGGATTTTTTGTGAAAGTATCTGGCAACCCTACATATTGAGAAGACAATTGAAATAATTTCACTCTTCTGGTGAATGATGTATGTTGTTATGAAGGTCATTTGAACTCCTTCATATCCAGGGCATCTCTTTTGTTCACCTCTTGTCTGTAGCATTGCTTACTATGTAGCATTGTTCATCCCCACCAAATGTGTCTATATTTCATTAGTTACTGGATCTGTTTCTATCTTTTTTAGCATGACTGAGCAGAAATGACTCCTGACATATATTCTCTGGGGGTATGTCTACACAGCAACATTATTTCAAAATAACTAGCGTTATTTTGAAATAATTTAGTCCGCATAAATAACCCATTTTGAAATAAGCTATGCAATTATTTCAAAATAATTTGAAATAATTATTTCACCCAGCTTGCGAACAGGTGAGTGCTAACAGGAAGTTTAGAGAGGGGAGTTCTCCAGGTAGAGGAGAAGCAGATACAGGACTCTTGAGGGAAGTGTGTGTTGTGTTTGGGGCTTTCTTGCTGTGTGCTGAGCTTGTGTTTGTGAGTGAGGGTTGGTGTGTGTTGTTTTTTTTCCCCTGTGTTTGTGAGTGAGGCTTTTTTTTTTTTCCTCCACTTCCCCTTTGCCCTCCCCCTCCCCTTCATGGAGTGTGTGCTGTGATTGGCTGGTGCTGTGATTGGCAGGTGGAAACTGTTGGCTTCTAATTAAAGTTTGAATTCTAGAAGCCTCTGCTGATTGGCTGAGCCTTGGTAGGGGGAGGGACTTTCAGGCAGTCCAGGGCTTTATAAGGCTCTTTGGGCAAGCGACCAAGGAGCTTGCGAACAGGTGAGTGCTAACAGGGAGTTTAGAGAGGGAGTTGGGAAGGGGGTGAGGTTCTCTTGCCTTTCTTTTTAAATCCTTCTCCAGGACAGCAGGGATGGATGGTGATGGTTCTGCTGTTGTTACCTGCACGGAGTGTGCCATGTTTGTCTTCCTCCCGGAAGAAAGAACAGATTTCATCTGCACTAAGTGCAAGCTGGTCGCCATTTTGGAAGAAAAAATTAGAGGGCTGGAGGCCCAAGTGTCGACCCTACGCTCGATCAGAGAGGATGAAGACTTCCTCGATAGAAGGCAGCGTTTAATCCTTCAAGCACGGCAGGCGGAAGAGCCAGAGAGGGCAGTACGTGACCAGGAAGAGAACTGGCAGCATGTAACTTCTAGAAGGGGAAAAAGGCCAGCATTGGAATCCCCCAATGCTATAGAGGTAAGTAATCACTTTCAGGCTCTCTCCACAGGCTCTGCGGTGCTGAATGCTTTGGAAGGGATCTCACAAGGAAGAAACCACAAGGGAACACCATCTACTGGAAGGCATGGGATGCGTAGTCCTAGGGATGGGGGTTCCATGGCCACCACCCCCAAAAGAAAACGACGGGTGGTGGTGGTCGGGGACTCCCTCCTAAGAGGGACTGAGCCATCCCTCTGCCATCCGGACCTGGAATCTCGAGAGGTATGCTGCTTACCGGGAGCTCGCATTCAGGATGTGACTGAGAGGCTTACCAAACTGATCAAACCTTTGGATCGCTACCCCTTCCTGCTTCTCCATATGGGAACTAACGATACGGCCAAGAATGACCTTGAGCGGGTTACTGCGGATTATGTAGCGCTGGGAAGAAGGATCCAAGAACTCGGAGCGCAAGTGGTGTTCTCGTCCATCCTCCCTGTTGAAGGGAAAGGACTAGGCAGGGATCGTCGAATTGAGGACGTAAATGCGTGGTTGCGCAGGTGGTGTCGCAGAGAGGGCTTTGGTTTCTTCGACCATGGGACTCTGTTCCGGGCACGAGGATTGTTAGGAAGAGATGGGATCCACCTAACCAAGAGAGGAAGGAGCATCTTTGCGGGCAGGCTTGCAAACCTAGTGAGGAGGGCTTTAAACTAGGTTCGTCGGGGGACGGTGACCAAAACCTTGAGTGGAGTGGGAAAGTCGGATACCGGGAAGAAATGCAGAGAGGAACGAGCAAGAAAGGAGGACCCCTGTTTCAAATGGAGAAGATAGGGCAATCAACTGGTTACCTGAGGTGTTTGTACACTAATGTGAGAAGCCTGGGCAACAAACAGGAAGAACTGGAGGCCCTGGCCCAGTCCGAGAAATATGATTTAATTGGGATAACAGAGACTTGGTGGGATGACTCGCATGACTGGAGCGCTGTCATGGAAGGGTATAGACTGTTCAGAAAGAACAGGCAGGGAAGAAAAGGAGGAGGAGTTGCACTATATGTAAGAGAGCACTATGATTGCTCTGAACTCCAGTATAAAGAGGGAGAAAAACCTGTTGAGAGTCTATGGGTTAAGTTTAAAGGAGCAAACAACAGCAGTGATGTTGTGGTTGGTGTCTGCTACAGGCCATCAAATCAGGTGGGTGAGCTAGATGAGGCTTTCTTCGGACGACTGAGAGAAGCTTCTGGATCGCAGGCCCTGGTTCTCATGGGGGACTTTAATCACCCTGACATCTGTTGGGAAACCAATACGGCAGTACACAGGCAATCCAGGAAGTTTTTGCAGAATGTTGGGGATAACTTCTTGACACAAGTGCTGAAGGATCCGACCAGGGGCCGTGCGCAGCTTGACCTTCTGCTCACAAACAGGGAGGAACTAATAGGGGAAGTGGAGGTAGGTGACAACCTGGGAAGCAGTGATTATGAGATGGTAGATTTCAGGATCCTGACCAAAGGAAGAAAAGAGAGTAGTAAAATACACACCTTGGACTTCAAAAAAGCAGATTTTGACTCCTCAGAGATCTGATGGGCAGAATCCCTGGGATGCTAACATGAAGGGGAAAGGAGTCCAGGACAGCTGACAGTATTTTAAAGAAGCCTTATTGAAGGCACAGAAAGAAACCATCCCGACGCAAAGCAAGAGAGGCAAACATGGTAGGAGACCGGATTGGCTTACAGGGGAAATCCTTGGTGAACTTAAGCACAAAAAGGAAGCTTACAAAAAGTGGAAACTTGGACAAATGACCAGGGAGGGGTTTAAATGTATAGCTCGAGAATGCCGGGGTTATCAGGAAGGCGAAAGCGCAAATGGAATTGCGACTGGCTAAGGATGTGAAGGATAACAAGAAAGGTTTCTACAGGCATGTTAACAAGAAGAAGGTGATCAGAGAGGGGGTGCGGCCCCTACTGGATGAAGGAGGTAACCTAGTGACAGATGTGGGGAAAGCTGAAGTACTCAATGCTTTCTTTGCCTCTGTATTCATGGACAAGGTCAGCTCCTGGACTTCTGCGCTAAGTGACTCAAGATGGGATGAAGATGGACAGCCTGTGGTGGGTAAAGAACAGGTTAGGAACTATTTAGAAAAGCTAAACGTACACAAATCCATGGGTCCGGACTTAATGCGTCCGAGGGTACTGAGGGAGTTGGCAAATGTCATTGAGGAGCCTTTGGCCATTATCTTTGAAAAGTCGTGGAGATCAGGAGAAATCCCGGATGACTGGAAAAAGGCAAATGTAGTGCCCATCTTCAAAAAAGGGAAGAAGGACAATCCAGGGAACTATAGGCCGGTCAGTCTTACCTCGGTTCCTGGAAAAATCATGGAAGGGATCCTTAAGGAATCCATTTTGAGGCACTTGAAAGAGAGGAAAGTGATTAGGAATAGTCAGCATGGATTCACAAAGGGCAAGTCGTGCCTGACCAATCTGATCAGCTTCTATGATGAGGTAACTGGCTCTGTGGACATGGGAAAGTCAGTGGATGTGATATACCTTGACTTTAGCAAGGCTTTTGATACGGTCTCCCACAATATTCTTGCCAGCAAGTTAGGGAATGCGGATTGGATAAATGGACAGTAAGATGGATAGAAAAATGGCTAGAAGGCAGGGCCCAGCGGGTAGTGATCAACGGCTCGATTTCAGGTTAGCGGTCGGTTTCTAGCGGAGTGCCCCAAGGTTCGGTTCTAGGACTGGTTTTGTTCAATATCTTTATTAATGACCTGGATGAGGGGATGGATTGCACCCTCAGCAAGTTTGCGGGTGACACTAAGCTAGGGGGAGAGGTAGATACGCTTGAGGGCAGAGATAGGGTCCAGAGTGACTTAGACAAATTGGAGGATTGGGCCAAAAGAAATCTGATGAAGTTCAACAAGGACAAGTGCAGAGTCCTGCACTTGGGATGGAAGAATCCCAAGCACAGTTACAAGCTGGGGACCAACCAGTTAAGTAGTAGTTCTGCAGAAAAGGACCTGGGGGTTACAGTAGATGAGAAGCTGGATATGAGTCAACAGTGTGCCCTTGTAGCCAAGAAGGCTAATGGCATATTAGGTTGCATTAAGAGGAGCATTGCCAGCAGATCCAGAGATGTCATTATTCCCCTTTATTTGGCTCTGGTGAGGCCACATCTGGAGTATTGTGTCCAGTTCTGGGCCCCCCACTACAAAAAGGATGTGGACGCATTGGAGAGGGTCCAGCGGAGGGCAACCAAAATGATTAGGGGGCTGGAGCACATGTCTTATGAGGAGAGGCTGAGGGAGTTGGGTCTGTTTAGTCTGCAGAAGCGAAGATTGAGGGGGGATTTGATAGCAACCTTCAACTTCCTGAAGGGAGGTTCCAAAGAGGATGGAGAGAGGCTGTTCTCAGTAGTGACAGATGGCAGAACAAGGAGCAATGGTCTCAAGCTGTGGTGGGAGAGGTCCAGGTTGGATATTAGGAAAAACTATTTCACTAAGAGGGTAGTGAAGCACTGGAATGGGTTACCTAGGGAAGTAGTGGAGTCTCCATCCCTGGAGGTGTTTAAGTCTCGGCTTGACCAAGCCCTGGCTGGGTTGATTTAGTTGGGATTGGTCCTGCCTAGAGCAGGGGGTTGGATTTGATGACCTTCTGAGGTCTCTTCCAGCTCTATGGTTCTATGATTCTATGAATTGACGTAGCTCATTTGCATAGCTTATTTCAAGTTAAGCCCTGCTGTGTAGATGCACCCTGGGTGTCAACTTGCACTAGGGTTACATCAAGATTTGTACTGTTGGAGCCCTCTTTGCTTCTTATTACTATGTTGTAGGGTAGTTATTGGGCACTCATAGCAATGTGACCTTCTGAGTCAGTGAAAACATTCTTACCTAAAAGAGCCGAGGCTCTAAATTTGTTCACAGGTAGATGATATGGCACTGGTGAACATCTGAGGGGGTTTTTTTCTTTTATTCTGTGCATAATGTTCATAGAGATAGAAAAACAGCAACCACTATATTGCTGCGAGAAGACTAAACTTGTCATCTTAATGAGCACAGTATCCTCTTTTTCAGCTAGTGTTGCTGTTTTCAGTTACATTCATTGGGCTAACGTCACGATGCCAGGATGGATGGCTATGGCCCAAAAGCAACACACCTCAAGATACACTCCAAGTACCTTAATATTCCACCTGCAATGCAGGATGAATTCTGAATTTCATTGAATAATACTAAGCTTCTGGGAGGGGTGGAGGAGATAATTCCTTCCTCCCAAGATGGGGGCATCAAAATCCCATCTCTCTCTTTCTCCAGGTGAGGGGGAGCAGCTGCCCTGAGTGGATGAGTTCAAGTCTCTAGGGGCCTTGTTCACAAGTGATGGCAAGTGGGATAGTGGGATCAACCGGTGGATTGGTGTGGTGGTGGCAGTGATGCGGGCCCTGTACCAATCCATGGGCTTACTCAGCAACTCAGGAGGGCCATGGAGTACAGCTGCTTCTGGTCCAGATGGAGAGGAGATGGTTGAGGTAGTTCAAGCACCTGATAAAGAGGTCCCCTGGGAGGCTGCCTTTGGAACTGTACCAGACACGTCCCACTGAGAAGAGGCCAACCCAGGACATGCTGTAGAGATTATATCTCCCAGCTGGCCTGGGAGTGCTGGGGAATGCCCCAGAAGGAGCTGCAACCTGTTGTGAAGGAAAAGAAAGTCTGTTCCTCCCTACTTGCCATGCTGCTGCCACAACCCTAACAAGGAAAAATGGCATAAAGGAAAAAGAAAAGGATGTGGGCAGGTTTAAGGTTCCTGAACAGAACAGTGCTGCTTTCCCAGGGGTGTTCTTTACAGACTGGGTGGCAGCTGTAGTATATGGAAGGGTCTTCATAACACCCCCACGGGCAACCCTGTTCACACCTTCTCTCCATCCAACAACTCTTCATTTTGGGGGCAGTGCTAACCCCATCCATTCTCCTTTCCCCGCCCTGGAACAATCAAGGTTGCAGCTGATTTCCTTTTCAGAAGACTTTCTGGTTTGGGACCCTCTACCAGCCACCAAAGTGACAGATTGTAACAGGGTCGACCTCCTGCCACAGCACCTCCTGCTGGCCACACTGGAAATTAGATCTGTCTGCTGGAGTGCCCCACCTTCTGGCCATCCATCATCTCACCCATCATCACTCTCTTCCACTGTCTCCACCTTTTCTCTGCAGACCCACATCACCCCCAGACTGCAATGTCCTCTTCTGGAGACTGCCCTTCAGCAGTGTCCACCACTCCGTTCTCATCCCCTTCTGGGAGTATCAGCAGTCCTCAATCGATACATCTGCCTCCGTGGCCAACTGAAGCCACAAACTCTACCCCTTACAACAGGGGCCACCTGCACTCTCTAAAGGCCAAAGTCCTTGGGGGAGAAGGAGGGACCCAGACCTGCCCAATGCTCTAGGTTCTGGCCCAGGGATCCTTTAGCAGCATCCTTTTCCTGCTCTCCTTCATTCCCCCTTAACTGCCCCGTGCTGCTTCACCCAAGGCACTTCTTCCTGGGAACTGGTCCTTCACCCTCACTGGTCAGGACCCAACTACCCTCTGCTCTGCTGAGTAGCTCCTTATGTCAGGGCTATCCCAGCAAACCACCCTTTGATTGGCTCCCTAAAACCCTCACTATGATTGGACGGATTTGCTCAGTCTCCCTCCAGCCTGCTTTTAACAAATCCCTGGCCAAAGTGGGGCAGCCGCCCCACCACACAGCTAGGTACATGTAGGTACGAGTAAATGGGAAGCAAAGAGGGAGTTCCTCTTGTCCTTCATGGAGAGAATGCCAGCAACAATCAAGTACTGCACTGTTGTACTTCCAATATAGCGTTATTGGGTAGGGATCAAAGAAGCTAATGATCCATCATTGCATATTCCATTTAATTTCTCTTGTCACATTGCTAATGACAGAAATAGCCATTTTGGGATGCCAACTTGTTCATGTGGTGACAAAGTTCAGGAGAACACACTTTAGCACAATGATAATCAACCAGCTGGTCACAGCAAAGTGATGGGCCATCGGCAAAGCTCAGGTGTACCATGAAATCCCATTTCAGTAAGTGAAATATGCTAAATAACTGTACCTTACCCAAGGCTGCATGATCCCAGAGCCTCACTCTAGAATGAAGCAGTACCCTGGACAAAGTCCTACCTGTGAAATTCTCCCTCCTCAAGGCTATAACTTCACTTCGGATGTGTGGTGGGATGATGTCACGGGTTGCCCCGGTTAGTCCGTCGCCGGACGGGTCACCGGCTGTGGTTGCCCTCCTGTTCCCTTCCGCCGCACAGCAGGAGGGGAGGAAGGGGTCCGGGCCCGCCCTCGCTCCGGACCCCGACCCAGGGCCCTAAGGTGAGGTCAATGTCCTCACGCAGCGGGGGGGGCATCTAACCCCAAACCCCCCGCTCTCGGGTTCCGCGGCCCCGCCCTGGGCCACATCTTCCTCTCCCGTGGACAGAGTCTCTACCCTCCAGGTTCCCCCTCCCGGGGTTTCCTTACCCGGTCAGGCCGTCCCTCGCCCTCCGTTCCTCTGCCCTTCCTCCTGTCTCCCCTTCCCGCCCTCCTTTGAATCCCCCGCCGCAGGCCGCCTGCCCTGCCTCCGCACCACGTCCTCGGCGTCCGGAGGCCCCGCCCTTGACGCGGAGACGTCAATGACGTCATCCGCCGGCGCCCCGGCCTGTCCTCCCTGACCTCCCACGCCCGCGTCGGCCATGCCGGCGTTGCTGCCGGCCGGCCGTGTCTCCGGGCTTCCCCCCTGAGCTCCGGGACCGGTAGGAGTGCGGGGCGCGGCCGTGCCGGGCGCTGCCCCGTCACAGATGAATATTAAATGGTTCATGGAGAATACTTGTTTGTAGCTGTAATTCTTTTTAATCACTTGCATTTTTGGTTTTTATTTTATTATTTTAAGTCTTTGTCTGCAGAAGAGAAGAGTGAGGGGGGATTTGATAGCAGCCTTCAACTTCCTGAAGGGAGGTTCCAAAGAGGATGGAGAGAGGCTGTTCTCAGTAGTGACAGATGGCAGAACAAGGAGCAATGGTCTCAAGTTACAGTGGGGAAAAACTAGGTTGGATATTAGGAAAAACTATTTCACTAGGAGGGTGGTGAAGCACTGGAATGGGTTACCTAGGGAGATGGTGGAATCTCCATTCCTAGAGGTTTTTAAGTCTCAGATTGACAAAGCCCTGGCTGGGATGATTGAGTTGGGGTTGGTCCTGCTTTGGGCAGGGGACTGGACTCAATGACCTCCTGAAGTTTCTTTCAGCCCTATGATTCTATAATTAAGACTCTGAAGAGAGTTTTCTATCTTGTTAAATTCTCTTCAGGCCAGCGACTGTTTCTTATTATGTTACAAAATCAGAATCGAGTCTTGATCTTACTTGGAGCCCACAGTGCAAATGATAACCACTTGTAAAGTTTTCTTTGAAAAACACCCATTTTTCATAGGCAATGCAAGACTTTGTGTCATATTTGCAAACTGAAATTCAGCATCATGGTTTTCTATTTCTGTTTTTGCTTTGCGAGTGACATCTCTTCCAGGACTACGTAAAGACTCGGAAAATGGCACATTTGTCCTTTTAGATCTACCTGGCTTACTGAGGTTTTTTAGTGTTTGATTACAGTTTGGACATGGATTCCCTTGTAGTGTGTCTGTCTAATTCATTCTACTCTGGAAAATATATTTTTCTCCTGATACTTATTTGTTTGGCAGAAAAACAAAGGAATAAAACCAGAGACAGTGGAGGTTAGGGAGACTCAGGGCCGGCGACAGACAAGGCACCTGGACTAGGTAGGAGAGTTCGGCTCCGGGGCCCCCAGAAGAGGCTGACCCTAACCTTTTTGAACAGATTATTCTCAATAACAGAGAATGGCCCAAGTTTTAAACAAGCAGCTGGAGGTTATGTCTACACAGCAGTGATATTTCGGAATAACATAGTTCGCGTCTACACACAAGCAGTTATTTCGACATGATGTCAAAATAATGTCGAGCTAGAGGACTGCTTACTTCAACTCTTGTAACACTCATTGTACGAGGAGTAAGGAAAGTTGGGAGAAGAGTGATCTATCTCGAAATAACTGCTGTGTAGATGGCACCAAAAGTCAAAATAAGCTACTTCAACTTAATCTACATAATTAGCGTAGCTCAAGTTGCGTAGCTTATTTTGAGTTTAGCCCTGCTTATTTCGAGTTTATGCCCTTAGATTTCTGTATTCAAACCTCACCACTAAAATATAGAGTTATTAACTTAAGGGGAAATGCTGATTTGGAGCTATTAGGCGTCTATATATAGCTGAGACATTCAATGAATTCCATGCATTTATTGGACTGCTGGCAAAATTACTTTGGAAATCTGGACTTTCATATAAACCACCTCACAGGCTGCCACTAAATGCAAAATGTGATGAAAATTAAAAATAAAGTGATTTCCTACAAGACTGTAATATTAAACAATGCACATTACAATACGTAAATCTATATGACTCCAGCAGTGCCCACAATTCATTTTATGGATATTTTGACACTCCCTTGGTGGGAATCAGGCAATGGGATACATTAGCATTTCCAATTTAATTGATATCCAGGCACCAGAAAGACTTTGGGGGGATATTCTCTGGAAGGCACAATCTATGTAGTTAAAACAAAACAATTCCAGAATCATATTACTGTGTAGGATTGGAGAGTGGGGAGGATTAATGATAACATTATTAGAGTGGATGAGTGAGGGAAAGTCTGTTCAGGCTTATTAACAGGAAAAGATGATACAGTATGTAAGCAGAATAACTTCTAATTTCTTAATGCAAGAGTTTATGATATCGATATGATAGAGTCTATATATTGGAGTCTGGTCACTTCAGTCACAGACATAAGATGTTTATGTAGTTGATGCTTAAACTGGAGAAAATGTGTTAATCTCAACAAAGTGTGCTCCTTTGATTGTGTTTTCTTGAAATTTACACCTTTTTTATATCCATGTAACTTTGTTGGTGCCAAAGCATTGATTCCTGTTCTGCTGTGGCATAAATTAGAGAACAGGGACTTTTGTCTCCTGCATAACAAGCTCTGCATGAATCCTGCTGTTTAAAGAATACCTTTTGATAGCGGAGAGGAAGAATATGTACACAGTTTTACTCTGTGTGTGTGTGTGTGTGTGTGTGTGTGTGTGTGTGTACACGAGAAAAATGGAAGCAAAGATAATCTGTCGTTTGCCTTGGCAGGTTTGCTCAGTTTCATCTATCATCAAAATGAAGGTTTTGCTAGCCGTGATAACTGCAGGTCATAGAATAGATTCCACTTGTCTGCAATGTGGTTTAGTAAGTAAAATGAGGAGCTGAGAGTCAAGCTTCTAATAGGGAATGTCTATTCTCACCTACAACACAAACAAAATTCACTTACTATCACTATGTCACAGCTTATCTATCTACAACTTGAACGCAATGTAACCCATCTCAGAGGGTTAGCTGTGTTAGTCTACACAGGGTACGTCTACACAGCAGCATTATTTTGGAATAACTGAAGGACTTCTTACTCTGACTCATGGTAACCCTCATTTCACGAGGAATAAGGGAAGCCAGAGGAAGAGTGTTCTTCCTTCAACTTCCTGCTGTGTAGATAGTGCCAAAAGTGGAATTGAGCTATTTGACTTAAGTCACACGACTGATGTAGCTGAGGTTGCATAGCTTAATTCAACTTTAGCCCTGCTGTGTAGACGTACCCTAACTTTTAAAACAATGAGCAGTCCTGTGGCACCATAGGGCATGTCTACACTAGGAAATTATTTTGAAATAACTTATTTCAAAATAATAACTCATGAAATAACTATTTCAAAATAAGCTTATTCCCCGAATGCAGGAGTACAGATTGTGAAATAACCAGCTTCTTATTTCAAAATAACTCCCTAATGTAGACCAGGTTTTAGAGACTAACCAAAATATGTATATAGTATCATGAGCTTTTGAGGCAAAATCCACTTCATCAGATGAATTGGAGTGGAAATAATAGAAAATAAGTCAGTCATATAGCTATAGATACAAACAGAAGAAGCAATATCTGTCAATTGTAGGACCTGTGTTAATAAGGCTAATTAAGTGGACTGGATATGTCCCATTCACAGCTTTTGATGTGAAAATGTGAATGTTAAAGTCAGGAGAAATTGGCTTGTAATTCACCTACAAGTTAATGTCTTTAGCTAAGCGCAGGGTAATGGTGTCAAATCTGTAGATGAATTCCAGTTCTGCAGACTTTCTCTGTAATTGGTTAGTGAAATTCCTTTGTAGAAGAATGGCTACCTTTAAATTCATGACTGAGTTACCTGGCAGGTTAAAATATTCCCCTATAGGTTTATGTGTGTTACCATTTCTGATATCTGATTTGTGTCCATGTATCCTTTGTCATAGAGACTGTCTGGTTTGGCCAATCTACATGGCAGAGGGGTATTACTGGCACTTGATGGCATAGATCACATTGGACTAGAGGAGGTGCAGTTGTATGAGCCCCTGAAGTTGTGGCTTATGTGGTTGGGTCCTGTGATGGTGTCACTTGTATAGATGTGTGGATAGAGTTGGCAATGGGGTTTGTTGCACAGGTAGGTTCCTGGGTGAGTGTATCTGAGGGGTGTTGTGTGGCTGCTGGAAAGGATTTGCTTCAGGTTGGGGGGTTGTCTGTAGGCGAGGATTGGCCTGTCTCCCAATCCAATCCAATAGTGTAATCCATATGCCTAACTGGAAGCTATTCCTTTAAGAGACCTAGTGACGAGAAGTGTGTGGGCAGTGGAGGGAGGAATGGGTTGTCTATGGGTCATTGATGCTCTGCAGAGGCCCAATTAGCATTCTAATCCCAGACGTTTCTGGTCTTGGGAGTGATTTAGTATATGCTCAGTAGGCTCTCTGTAGCTGAATTAATGGATTCCATGGAAGTCAAGTGGTCATGACAGCTGCTTTATAAAAGTACTAGAAGATTTACCTGGCATTGCTTGGGTCCTTAACTTGATTCATATTTGGCTTTTTTCTTTGGGGTGTTTTGTGTGTTTTGTTTTCTTTTTGTTTGTTTGTTTTGGAAAATGAAACGAAAATGTTCATGCTCCATTAAAATCCCTGCTCTGGGGCTGGGGAGGAGGTGTTCAGTGTGCAGGCTGCCCTGGGGACAGAGGACTACCCCAGCCCTCTCGCACTGCAGCAGTTTGAGGCCATCTCTCCATGGCCACTGCATCTCTAGTGGACACAGCTGGGGGAAGGGTGCATGTCCCCCAGCTGGGGCAAGCCCAGGTTCATCTGCCCCCTGTGCTCTCCAGCCAGAATGAAGAACGCAGCAAACTGTGCAATTTCCCCTCTCTCCCTGGTGAAGAGGAACAGACAGCAATGTTCCAGTATGAATCGGGGGGAGGGTCTGTTGACTTTTTCTTCAAAGCCTGAAAACAAGGGCACAATTTATGAGAGGCTATGGAGGTTAGTAGCCCCCCCTAAAGAGTGAACCCCTGGATTTCATACTTGAGATCTGCTTAAAGCACATACCCTAGTTCCAGAGGCAGTTCTTAATTGCAACCTTCCAGCATTGCCTTTGGGGCCGGGCATTTCTATATAAACAGAGAGAGGCAGGGCGATTAAGATAACAAAAGGCTTGCCATTCAAGTAATTGAAGGATCCTTAAATTATCATGAAAACATTGTCTAATCTTCCACTGAAAAGACAGAAGAAAAAAGAGTAGGAATAAAAGTGGTATGTGCCAGGGATCTGCATTTGGACCACTGCTGTTAAACTCAGAAATGTTCTTGAAAAGGGGGTAAACAGTGAGGTGGCAACAGTTACAGGTAATACAAAATTACTCAAAATAATTAAGTCCAAAATTGACTGGAAAGAGCTACAAAGGGATGTCTCAAAACTGGGTGACTGAGAAACACAAGGGCACATGGAATTTAGTGCTGATAAATGCAAAGTAAAGCACATGGAAAAATAAAATCCAAACTATACATACAAAAATGGAGTCTAAAATAACACCGAAGAAAGAGATTTTGGAATCATTGTGGATAGTTCCCTAAAAATAACTGTTCAATGTGCAATGGCAGTCTAAAAAGCTAACAGAATATTGGGAATTATTACAAAAAAGAATAGATAATAAGACAGAAAATATCATATTGCCTCTATATAAAGTCATAGTATGTCCTCATTTTGATTACAGATTTGGTCATCACATCTAAAAAAAGACATATTGGATTTGGAAAAGGTACAGAAATGATTGGGGGTAAGGTACAGCTTCTATATGAGGAGATATTAATAAGATTGGGACTTTTCAGATTGGAAATGAAATGACTATAGGGAGGGGGAATACGATACAGGTCTAGAAAATCATGAATGGGGTGGAAAAATAGAATAAGAAAATGTTATTTACTCCTTCACTAACATAACACATGAAGCTCACCCAATGAAATTTATAGGCAGCAAATTTAAATTATTTCTTCACAGTCAACCTGTGGAATTCTTTGCCAGGAGATGGTGGAAAAGCCCAAACTATAACAGGGTTTCAATAAGAACAAAATAAGTTCAAGTAGCATAGGTCCATCAATGGTTACTAGCCAGAATGGGCAGGGATGATGTCCCTTGCTTCTGTTTGCCAGAAGGTGGAAATGAGCAACAGGGGATGGATGGATCATTTGATGCCTTCTAAAGTACCTGGCATTGGCTACTGTTGGAAGAGAAGATACTGGGTTAGATGGATTATTGGTCTGATCCAGCCTGGCCATTATAATATTCCTATATAGTGCCCAAATGTATCTGCCTTCTGCTGTAATCCACTGGATGCTACTCCCCTTCCAGAGCTGAGATAGAACCTACGGGTACGTCTACACAGCAGCATTATTTTGGAATAACTGATGTATTCTGAAATAACAAAATGCATGTCTACACTACAAGCCTTTATTTTGAAATAATGTCGAGCGGAAGGACTTCTTACTCTGACTCATGGTAATCCTCATTTCATGAGGAATAAGGGAATTCTAAGGAAGAGTGTTCTTCCTTCGATTTCCTTCTGTGTAGGTAGCGCCAAAATCTGAATTAAGCTGTTTCAACTTCAGCAATGCAATTGATGTAACGGAAGTTGCGTATCTCAATTCAACTTGTTCCCTGCAGTGTAGATATGCCCTAGGAGTCCTGACAGTCATAGAATCATGGGACTGGAAGAGAAATCAGGAGGTCATCGAGTCCAATCTCCTGCTAAAAGCAGGACCAAAGCCAAATAATTCATCCCAGCCAGGGCTTTGTCAAGCTGGGACTTAAAAACCTCGAGGGATGGAGGTTCCACCACCTCCTTAGGTAACCATTCCAGTGCTTCACCACCTTCCTTGTGAAATAGTTTTTTCCTAATATCCAACCTAGACCTCCCCCACTACAACTTGGATCCATTGTTCCTTGCTGCCATCCGTCACTACTGAGAACGGCCTCTCTCCGTCCTCTCTGGAGCTCCCCTTCAGGTAGGTGAAGGTTGCTATTAAATCCCCCCTCCCAGCCCCCCACACATGCACACTCTTCCTTTCCATAGGCTAAATAAGCCCAAATCCCGCAGCCTCTCCACATAAATCATGTGCTCCAGTCTCCTAATCATTTTTGTTGCTCTTTGCTGGATTCTCTCCAATGCATCCACATCCTTTCTGTAAATGATGGGGGCAGGAGGGCAGAAAAATGGATGCAATACTCCGGATCTATCTCTATTTCTATCCCCTCCTCTTCAGAGTTAGTAACAAAGTAAGAATATACATTAAAATGTAAAGGCTATCCAGTGTCCCTTGAGTGACTTGCCACACGATGTCAGAATATGTTAGTATTTGATCTTTTATATAGGAATTAGATGCAGTGCTCCTGTAAGCTAATTGCTAACTAATCTGCCCAAAACAAAATAAAAATAGTTTTCCAGTGCCTTAATAGCCCCTGGAAAGGCTGATTTCCCTCTCCCTCCCTCCCCCACATTTGCTACTTGGCTTGTACTGAGCATGCGCCATAACAGTACTGAAGCTGCTGTCCTCAGTCTGCCCCCCATGTTTTCTCTCTTCTCTGCCATCACAGCCTGCACAGGTCAGCCTCCCAACCTCCCAAAATCTGAAATGGTGCCCCTGCCTGAAAAGTGAGGGTTTCATTAAGAAGCTTCTCATCATGGTTCCCTATAAGCCTGCCACATGTCCTGCTATGTATCACTGTACGGAATGTGAAATCCTACCAACACATGCTATGTGCTGTGACTGTAACATGTGCACTCAGCTCTCACTCAAATAACAGGTAAGTTTACTGGCTTCCAGGGCATGTGTGGTTGATTTGAACTGTCACCACATTTCAGCTGTGTTGATTTCCCAGAATACCTGTAAAAGGCTTTGGTCCAGCCTTGCAAATGGCTAGTGATCTGTGCACAGGCGGGTGAACCAACAGGTGCACTGGGCCCCTGGGCAAGGTGGGAGGGCAGGCTTCACGCTCCCACAAGGGGCAGGGCCTCAGGCAGAAGGGGTGGAGCCAAGGCAGCTGGCCTTTGGTGCCACCTAGACCATGCCTCCTCCCCAGTGCTGAGTGGCACATGCCACCTGGAGCTCTGCAATGTGCCATCTGGGGCTTCAGCTGTGATTTAAAGAGCCCAGGGCAATTGCCCCTTTCCCCTCTCATCTGTGGGCCTGCACAAACTACATATGATTTTCATGAATTAAGAGGAAGACTTCTGCCCAATAAAAAAAAAAGTTATTTACGCAGTCTGCAGTTAAAAAAAAAAAAAAGAAGTTTGTATAATATGTAAAGTCTGTAATATGCACCTTCATTGTGCCGGAGAAGCACCAGTGAGTGGTGTACATTATATTTGAATCACGATCTGGGCTCGGCTCCTTGTCTGACAATGGCTCACAGTGCCACCATTTCATCTTCATCTGCGTCTACAGATGTGTAAAGCTCAACATTCAAGTGCTGAAGTCTCAGCACCCTGTCAAGGGCAGTATTTATTTTTCTTGCTCGTCCAATGTCATGCGAACGTGTGGCGCTATCGATCCACATTTAAACACATTTCTGCAATGGCAGACTGTCACATTAATCAGATGAATGTTCCATATTTATCGATCGATCAAGAAAATTTCTTAATCAACAGCACGGAGCCCTGAAACTTGTGATACTGCCGGATGCATGAGGAGCTTACAAACAGCTCAAGGGCCACACTGGATTTGCATCATATAGAATGTGTTGATTCCACAAACAACTGGACACCGCTATTTACCCGGGTCTTGCCCCAAAACTGAATCAATTAAAAAAAATTAGCCCACCTGCAATAAAATCCTAAAGTTGCTTCAGCTTTGTTGGGACATGGCTGTTCTAGTGGTTAATGCACAGCATAGGGTACCAGCAGACCCACTGATGTGGGGGAAAAGGAGCAACTGTTCCAGGGCCTAGTGATTCTAAGGAGCCTGGGGTTCCCCTCCTGGATACCGTTGCTACTACTGCAGCAGTGCCTGAAGCCTGGCCCCTTTAAATTTCTGTCAGAGCCCTGCATGGCATACTCCGGCCGGCTCTAAGGGCTGGCGAGGCTGGCATAGCGTGCTCCCAGTGGCAATGAAGGCTGGCTGCTCCCAGCTCTGGCTGCTCCCAGCTCCCAGCCCTGCCTAAGGCACCGCCCCTTCCGGGAGCAGGGAGCTGCCTTCAAACCTTGCCCAGGGGCTATTGGCTCCCCTGGGTTCCAGAATACCTGGTTTGTAATCCATGGGTCCTACAAACCACTCCTCTGCCTCCATTTCCCTGTGTGTAAAATGGGGATAAGAACACTTCCTATATCACACAGGCAGCTTTAGATTTAATTCGTCCATGTCTGTAAAGTGCCGAGCTTCACCCAGAAACTTAGACAGCTAGAAAATTACTTGGATTCACACACAGCCTGATTGACGCCTGGAATCCTTATACAAGGAATGGACAGAGATAGGTGCTTCCGAATGGGAGTCACAGACGCTAGCATGGTAGGTGTCTCCTTGTTTGAGAGAGCCATTCAGAGATGCCAAATTGAGGGAGGATGCTAAGCCCTGTACCTCTCTCAGAGATAGGTGGGAAGCGGAGTCCCGATTCTTGCCACTTGCTGGCAGGTGGTCCCAGAGCAGTAGACCTTGAAAGCTGTGGGGACCCAGACCCTGAGGCAACCCATGGCCAGGCTGTCAGGGCTCCATGGAATGCATTAATCACAAGCCCACCTTTCTTTTCATATATTTACTGAAAGATCCACCAGAAACACAGAAAGGGAAATATAATGACAATTGCTATGGAGGGAAATATTTAGTTCAGATGCAATCTTTCACCCACATTACAAGAGTTTTTTAAAAATGGAAAGAACTCATAGTTATGTCCTTTTCTCCTCAGGTGATGTATTAAATTCATGGTCTATCCAAACTCAGAGTGCTGTCTAGCTAAAAACCAAAGATCCCATGATGCCCTTCAGCTAAGATTAGGGAATATTTCCAGTATCTTGAACAGTACTATCAGTCTCACTAAAGCAAATTATAATTAGCGAGGGGTGAATTTCAGGAGATTTGGTGGTTCTTTTTGGATGAGTGCCCAAAGCCTTGTATGACATGTATCAGGACATTGCAAGAAATCTGGAGCCCTGTTCCCCATTCTTACAGGACCTGTCTGCACTACAGAGAAGATGAATGCTGCTGCAGTCCATCTTCCAGGGTTCGAATTAGTGGGTCTAGTGAAGACCTGCTACTCAAACTGAGGGAGTGCTGTTCAGCTCTGAGGGTATGTCTAGACTACATGCCTCTGACAACAGAGGCATGTAGATTAGGCTACCCAGCATAGGAAAATGAAGCGGTGATTTAAATAATCGCTGCTTCATTTAAATTAAAATGGCTGCCGCGCTGAGTCGATCAGCTGTTTGTTGGCTCAGCGCGCTAGTCTGGATGCTCCGCAGTCGATATCAAAGGCATTTGTCGACCGCCCCGTTATGTCTCATGGAATGAGGTTTACCAGGACGGTCGACAAATGCCTTTGATGTCGACCACAGAGCGTCCAAACTAGCGCTCTGAGCCGACAAACAGCTGATCGGCTCAGCGCGGCAGCCATTTTAATTTAAATGAAGCGGCGATTATTTAAATCGCCGCTTCATTTTCCTATGCCGGGTAGCCTAATCTACATGCCTCTGTCGCCAGAGGCATGTAGTCTAGACATACCCTCATAGTCCTGCTCCTCACAAGGAGTAAGGGAAGTTGATGGAAGCATGCACTCCCATCAACCTCCTGCTGTGTGGACAGTGCCAAAACACGATGTAAGATACTTTGACTCCAGCTACGTAATTAACATAGCTGGAGTTGAGTATCTTAAGTCAACTTTCTCCTTTAATGTAGACCAGGCCACATGGATGTAATTAAGAAGTCGGCTACTTGACAGAAGTGGGTTAGACTGGAGTAAGTGACGAAATACTCAATCCCTTCTCCCTTCCCTGGGGCACTTGCTAGGAGATTTTTACTACCTGGTGGTTTCTATTTGGCTGGAAACTCAAGCAACCAGATCCTCTACTGCCTTGCACTTCCTACAGTTGTGTATAGCTATATGAGTGTACTGTGGCCACTCAGATTTGGTAACATTTTTACATTCACTTTCCACAGGTGTAAATGACTACACAAGGTGCAAGGAACCCAAGAATCAGACTACGTGTCTTTTCTGCAGCGCATTAGAAGGCTTATTCATGTTACAGCCAAACAAGCAATTCCCCCAGGGTCTTTCTGAACATGGGAGTACTCACAGGAGGTGACATCTGCATTATTCATACTTGGGAAAATCACACAGAAGCTAGGGAGACAAGGTGGTCTTTTGAGAGGGAAATGCTGTTAGAGGCAGCATTAATGGACTATGATGAGAGGGCTATTGGAAGCAAGTAATGGAGGGGCAGTGGAAAAATCAAAATGGTTTTTTGTACAGAAGGGAGTGAAAACAAGGCTGAGACGATGCAAACCTGAACAGGCAAAGTGCTGTAAAGTGGTAACAAGAGACACAGGGCTTTATTCTCTAAGTCCATTGGCTCTTCAATGGAATCACATTGTCAACTTTGTGTAACAGAAGGGAAAATTGCCCCCCTTGGATTTAAAATGAATCTGATATATGAAATCAGGCTGAATAAAACAGAGAGGGCTCCAAACGGTGAACTGATTGTCAGAGTTGTGGAGAAACAAGGCCCAGGGAAACTTAAGGTAAGTATGAGGCTAGTGAAGGGTTGTTAGAAAAAGAAACAATATTTTGGAGAGCTTTTGGCTGGCAGGCTAGATAAATGATAGTACCTCTTTAATTTGATATGACGTTATTTTTTTCTCTCCTGAAGTTTTGCACCTGTAAAAGGGCTCTGGAATTGCAAATTTCTCTAGATCTGTAACCTGAATAAGCACAGACAAAGAGAGAGCTTGCTTTTCGCAATGAAATTCAGTATATTGAAGCTTGCAATCAGGTTCATTGAGGAAAAAGTTATTCAGAGGAAGCATTTTCATTCATCATAGCATTGCAGAGAATACTTAAGACTCTGACTTTGGAATGCAGTGCAGGCAGATATTCCCATCCCCTTTATCTCTCTGTCGACAAAACGCAACCACGGCCTCAAAGTACTGCAGTCCTGGCTGTAGGAGAAAGAAAGAGCCTGAAGCATGGGCCTGGTGCTTGAACCAAAGTAAGTAAGAGTTATGCGCTGAGTAATAGACAGGCTGTGTCAAAAGCAGATGTTTGCCTGCAAGTCACTGTTTCTCGGCACTGGAACTGCTAGCACTGATAAAAGCATGAGAAGTAGGTAAATACATTCCACCAAGACAATACAGGAACACCCAGCTGAGTACATAATAAAATAGTTTAAAACAACAAGAGTGAAAGCATAACAATGGGTAGTGAATGCTTTGGAGGAAAGTACAAGACCAAACGTGTCATTAATGTGTCAGATGATATGTCTGGTTTGTATCATAGACTGTTCAGTTCTGTCTACAAATATTGGGATACCTCAATTTAATTCTTTGGCTGGCCTAGGGACGATAGTGAAATCCATACTATTGACTGAGCCCTGTCCACTGTCCCAGGTATAAATATGTAGGGGCTCAGAGGCCATACAACTTTTAATGGACTTAATTCAACAATAAACCTGACTCAGGTGCCTTCATATCTTATCTAAGTCTGTGGTCTTTGGGGGCTCTCATGAAGTCAATTATGCTAGCTATTTGTGCAGAGCGGGCATAATTAATTGAGGGATCATACAAAAACGCACATAGCTGAACATTTATCATCACTGACGGAGCAGGAGAACTGTCCGGATGCCACACCGGTGAATCCTAAATTTACTGTATCGCTATCCTGAACTACTACACTGGTCAGTAATTAGAATAGAAGAGACTTACATCGCATGTGCATCGGGGGGCTGTGGAACACATGCCAATATTCTAAACCTAGATGGATGGCTGAATGTGGGCCAAATGTACAACCGGTGGAAATATCAGTGGATTTCCGTGGCACTAGGGAGACACAAACCAGCTGAGGGGTCTAGCCCTAAGAAACCTTTTTATAAAACAGAGAATCCCCTCCAACACATAAGATGCAAAAACTAAAGAAGTGTGTTGGTTACCACCATCAATTGTGCAATCCTGGGGACACCAAGAATAATACCAGGAGGGAAGCAAATATACTTTGCAATGTTTTTTTCACATACAAATCTGTTTTAAAGGTGACGACGCCCGGATTAAAAAAAGCCTATCTATTTTTAAAACTCCCTGTGTTGTTATTAACACCCTAGAGCATTGCAAGAGAAAAGAATTGATCAGACCCAATTTACTTTCCACCATTTCAGGTTTTTGTGCTTCACTGGTCTTGGGCCACATAACTAGATTAATCAGTTTCACTTTCTAGTTCTCATGATCTGTCTAGTCTATCTAATCTAGATTCTAAAAATGCTCCTGTTGCCAACCTCGCTGATGGAGTGCGGGGGCAAAGTGGGCCCAGCAATTCAAAAAGGCCCAGAGCTCGCTGTCCAGAGCCCTGATCCCTTTAAATGGCTGCCAGAGTGCCACATAGCACATTCCAGGTGCTTCTGAGAGCTTCAGGTGAAGCACCACAGTCTGGGCGGAGCTGAGGGCTAGCTGCCTCTGGTACTGCCCCTTCTGCTCAAGGCCCCGCCCCTTCCTGGAGCATATAGATGCCTCCCCCTCAACACATACCTTGCCCAGTGGCCTGGCCAGGATGTCAGCTTCTCTTCCTGATGCTATAATATCCACAAGGATCATCCTGTTCTGTTTTGGTTTCCAAGGGATAATTTTAAGGGCCTCATCTCATAAGTACATTGTGTATGGTTCTCTTGTTGACTTCAGCATGAGTTCTATGTGGAGGGTGCTTTCAAAGATATGTTCTAGATTTTCTGAAAAAACTTTTCTTTAGAAACAGTAGAACACAATTCCATAGAAAAATGTTGGGTTTTGTTTGTTTTAATTTATAACAAACCACATTGGCAGGATCCTTCCATAGTTCTCAAAAGACAGGCTTGGAGATAAGGAAAAGGGACTAAATATAGCTACACATCTGTTTTCCCACTTCTTTTCTGTACCATGGAATCACAGAATCATACAATCATAGGGCTGGAAGAAACCTCAGGAGGTCATCAAGTCCAGCCCCCTGCCCAAAGCAGGACCAATCCCAACTAAATCAACCCAGCCAGAGCTTTGTCAAGCCGAGACTTAAAAACCTCTAGGGATGGAGATTCCACCCTCTCCCTAGGTAACCCATTCCAGTGCTTCACCACCATCCTAGTGAAATAGTTTTTCCTAATATCCAACCTAGACCTCTCCCACTATAACCTGACTTCCCCCCGTACCTTTAAATATTTAAATCCTAGTTTACACTTGGAATGAACCCCAATTTAAGCCGACTGATATCTGCACCAGAGAAATATTCGTGGCTCAGAAAAATCATCTTTTGCTTCAGTGGGTTTACCTATTCACAAAAGAAACCAAGGTCAGCTCCATCCATGCAAAATGAGTTTTGGAATGTTTCAGCAGCCATTTTGTCCTCTAAATTGCTGCAATTTATGGAAAGGAGAATTTTTTTGTCATATCGGCTGCTTTCTTCTCAAGGGGAAAAATTGTATCGGATGTTTTGGCAATATTTACTCTATATCTGCCATGCTTGTATGTATTCATTATTATTGAAAGCAGAATCAAAGATCATACCTTGCATTTGAAAAAGCAAGGTATGAGGTAGGTCTTAAATTTTGTGACACTTCATGTATAGGTCTTTGACCAGCCCCCAAGAAAGGTTGGGTTTTTTTCCTCCTGCATAAGCACTACCTTTTTGGTAGACAACTTCATTATAGTTGAAGAATGGAGTTATTGACCATAATCCACATCCTAGAAATATAGGTGCTTTTTTTTAGTTTTCCAGGAGCCCAGATCACCAAATGTCTCTTCGGTTGTTCCTTCCAATTTATACTATTGGGCTGTGTCTACATTGGCATGATTTTGCGCAAAAACATGCTGCCTGTCTACACTGGTGGGGAGTTCTTGCGCAAGAACACTGACGTTCTAATGTGTGAAATCAGTGCTTCTTGCGCAAGAACTATGATGCTCCCGCTCAGGAGTAAGCCCTCTTGCGCAACTGTTCTTGCGCAAGAGGCCAGTGTAAACAGGCAACATGAATTTCTTGCGCAAGAAAGCCCGATGGCTAAAATGGCCATCAGAGTTTTCTTGCGCAAGAGAGCGTCTACACTGGCACGGATGCTTTTATGCAAAAGCATATCTCTTGCGCAAAAGCACATGCCAGTGTAGACGCTCTCTTGCACAAATACTTTAATGCAAAAACTCTTGCGTTAAAAGTATTTGCGCAAAATCTTGCCAATGTAGACATAGCCTTATACTTTTTTATCCTTGCCTGCCTTAATCTAAAATAAAATAGTTTATGTTTTCCTTTTCATGGGTGGAAATACAGTGGCTTGGGCCACTTTCAGTGAAGCAAGTCTCAAACTGTAGGTCAGGACCTCAGAGTGGGTCACAACTCCATTTTAATGGGGTTGCCAAGGCTTCCTGGGGCCTGGGCCCATGCCCAAGTCCCAGTACTTGCGGCTTCAGCCATGGGTGAAGTGATAGGACTCCCGTTACAGGCCCCTTGCCGAGATCTGAAGCCCTTGGGTTGTGGCTTTGGTCCCAACACTAGAGTGGTGCAGTTTAGGCTTGGGGTCTGGCTTTGCCTCCTCCCCCACCTCTGGTGCTGGGCTACAGGGAGGCAGGCTCAGGTTTTGGTCCCCACTCCTAAAGTCGTGTAGTAATTTTTGTTGTGAGAGGAGGGTGCCGGTGCAGTGAAGTTTGAGAATCTCTGTGGGAATGCAAAAGCAAATTCCCAGAAGCAAAGGCTTAAAACGAGCACAACAACACAACCTGTAACAGAGTTCTAAATACCAGCATGGCATCCACTATATCCTTCATGGGCACCCAGTTAGACAGGATCTGTGCATTGTAGATGGCCAATTTCTGCTCCAGCAGCAGAGATGACTTGCAGCTCACAGAATTTGGGATATGAATACAGCGAGCACTTATATGATGAAGACTAGCAACGACAATCAGTTGCATGCTTCAGAGCCATAAAGCACAATCAGTCTAACAACAGGACGCCATTGTTAACTTCAAATTTCTTATGAAAGCAGTTTCACAATGGAAGAGCCTTGTGAGAGTACTTCATTGACCCTTGAACTATATCAAGGTCTATTTTTCCCTCTACTAGCTGTGGTCTGCTCACCAGAGGGTAATTCATCAGAATGGTTAAAAAGTTGTACGTACCTGCACGTTGGTTATATTTGGTTTTGCTTCATTCCAGTAGATCAAGTCACAAAGATAACTCACCCCAAGGTCAGGCTGAAATCCCTTAGAGCAGGTGCACCCCTGCTGCATTACCTTACATCTCGGTAACATGAAGAAACATAAGATATCTTGTGTTAAAGCACATAGCAGATAGGTCTGCACACAGTGGAGCTGAAGGAGCAAACAGGACTCTATTAGGTTTTGGTGGCTGTGTGCACAGATTAGAGATTGTGAAATTCACCAACAATTAATTTGAATTTTTTTTTCAGGAAGAACATTTGCCCCCACCTCTTTGGCAAAACTAATATTAGTACTGTGGCACCCTGAGAGCAGGGGGCTGCAGAAGCCTAATGGAAGGCAGATACACAGGGAGCTGGGTATGCGGTTTTATGTTCCCAGTATAGGCTGCCAGAGACTGCGACCCGGCCAGTTCAACACCTGAAGCCCCTATGTCATCAGCCTGAAGGGAAGGCTAATTAGAACACCTGTGGCCAATTAAGGGTAATGGGTGCACCATAAAAAACCCTCCCTCAAGCAAGGCTGGGGGGAAGGAGTGGAGGGATGGACCAGAGGAGAAGTAAAGGAGAACAGAGCAGTCCAGCACAAGAGGCTGACCCTAGGCAGCCTGCAACGAAGCCTGTCCCAAGGCATCGGGAGGAGGTATTCAGGAAGAGTTGCAAAGTGGCCCAGGGAGGGGCTGCTGTTCAGTGGAGCAAGGGCCCAGCCTCATGACCCACTTGGATCTACCCCCCCCCCATAGGGCCCTAGGCTGGAGCATGTGGGTGGGACCAGGTTCCCCCCAACCCTCCTCCCGGTTGATGGGCTGCCAGCAAGAAACTGGGGAGGCCCTGTGGACTAACGGAGAAACTGACCTCCCATACCTTGGACTTGCCTATGATGAAAAGGGCTCTGATAGTGGGATACCATTGCCTTCACGGAAGTGATAGGGACACCACGAGCCTCTGAGGCACACAAAAAAGACCCATCAGGAAGCACAGGACCCAGGGGTTTAGCCCCAACTGGCCACAGTATGCTTGAAGAGACTCTAGTCTTTTCACCAAAACTGATGCTCCAGAAAAATAGAACGCGTTTTCTGATCATAACTGAGCTTTCCTCCCCTAAATATTCAACATGTGGCCCTGATTTAGAATGAGCTTCCTTTTTCTAAAAGGCCCGTCAGTTGGGGAATGATTCCTTTGGCCCTACCCACTTCAAGTTGTCTCCCTGCTTGTCAATGGGTACATCTGCTTAGTCTAGTTTGGTACAAAAAGATTTGGATTGTAAACATTTGTATTTATACAGCACCTAAAAGTGTGCCTGACATTTTACAGACCCTGCATTAAAGAGCTTACCATCCAATTTAAACAGCAATGACATGAAGAGGGAAGATCATGATAGGAAAAACCCAAAGATCACAAGGCAGGGAATAAGGGGGCCAAGAGTTGCAAGTATAAGATCATAGTCCTGAATCTGTTACTTAAAGTATGATCCTGCTCCCACTGAAATCCCTGTCAAAATGTCGTTATCTTTAACTAGAGAAAGATCAAGCTTGTACACATGTGGAAAGTGGACTCTGCCATTCAGATTTGGTATCCTTTTTACGTGCACTTTGCTTTGCACTCGTACACTTTGCACAGATGTAAATAACTCGATGAAATGCAAAGCCAGGGAGAATTGGGCTCCATGAATGTATTTGGTGGCTCTGCGAGCATCTGGGAGAGCTACATCTATATGTCTACCTGTCTGCCTGTTACAATATTTTCTCTTGACACTACTCTACACTGCAGGCTTTTTTGCGCAAAAATGGCCATTTTTGCGCAAAAACTTGAGGAGCGTCTACGCTGCACGTGTGTTCTTGCGCAAGTAAATTTACAGTAAAGCATCAGAAAAGAGGGCTTCTTGCGCAAGAGTTATTCCTCTCCCCACGAGGAATAAGCCCTCCTGTGCAAGAGCTCTTGTGCAAGAAGGCAGTATGGACGTGCAACAGGGGTTTCTTGCGGAAGAAACCCCCTATGGCTAAAATGGCCATCAGAGCTTTCTTGCTCAAGAGAGCATCCACGCTGCCATGGATGCTCTTGCGCACAAACACATCTCTTGCGCAAAAGCACATGGCAGTGTGGACGCGTTCTTGCGCAAGACCTTTTGTGCAAGAACTCTTGCGCAAAACAGTTCTTGCACAAGAAGCCTGCAGTGTAGATGTAGCCTTTGTGTTTCAGGATTTCATAGATTTCGAAAGGCCCCGGTGTATTTATCATGAAAACCATCATTTCATAAACAAATGAAGAAAACTGAGATGAAGCCAGCTTTGGATATGTTGTATTTATTGTAAAACTCTAAAGTACAGTGTTGAAGTAGTTTGCTTTCCTTGCTGCTTTGTTATGTAAAAGCAGGCCACTTATTTTCTGACCTTAAGAATCAGGCTCCCTATGAAAAGGATTTTAAAATGAACAATGAAAAAAAACTTAGCTATAAAAGGAGCTAGTTGCTTGCTGACATTTTGTAGGTCTTGGGCCACACAGAGGTGGTGGAAGCAGTGCAGACCCAGAAGGAGGGAAGGATTAAAATGATAATATTAATAGCCATACTGCATTAATTGAGCTTGTTCTGGCTATGAATGTCAGTGTTTGGAGCACCCAACCTGATTCCCATATTTCCAGCTCTGCTTATTCTACAGAGAACAGGATTCTGTCACTGCATGCAGTTCAAGTGGTAGAGGCTTCTGCTTTAGCTCCGGAGGTCAGGTTCAATTTTCATTGACAAGTGAGATGATAGTCATTTAAATGACTTTACTCACTGTAAGGAGACAGTACTATATTATAGATGTTTCCCGTGGGAAATGACTGTGGGTCAGAACATACCTCTATTATGGAAGAGCGTGAGGAGAATGCATTATGGAGGTATGTTACAGATAGATTGATCTTTCTATCTAGGCATTTATGAATCTGCCTCTATTTAAATTAAACATATTTTTCTCTTTAAAAATTAACCTATTGAAAATTAAATTTGAAATTGTGACAGTTTATTTTAAGGCTTAGATTTACTATAAGCTATTAAAATATATTCTCAAGCAATATGTGTTTGTTGCCAAAGTTTTAAAGAAAGTCAGAGCACTGAACTGGTAAAAGTTATTGCCTTCTAAGCACCTGGACCCAGAGTTTCTTACAGTGCTAAACCAGCTTTTGACAGTGGTAGCATCTTCTGCAGGTGTCAGGAGAAAATGTTGCTCATTTCATTACAGTTTATTCAAATTGTGAGTTCAATGACGAGTTCATTGCAAACTGTGAAACTGATGGGGAGTTGAAAAAGCAGGAAGCTTGTTTTCCTCCTCCAATCTATGAATAAAAAGGAGACGTGAGAAGATGAGACCTACTAGTGCTAAAATATTGGAGGTAACAAATCCATTCAATTTACTAGCTACAGATAATACTTCTTTTATAAAACGAGTCAGTTCATTTTAAATGCAATATATGTTTGGTAAACTTACTTACTTTCCCCCTTATGAATCCATAAAATTTAAGGCAGCCATATTTAACTAATTAACAGCAACAAAAATTGGTGTTTTGTACATTTTAATTATATTCCAATTTCCGGCCAAATGCAGCTTGACAAAATTCACAAGTTAAAAATGAATCATCTAGTAAATAAGAAATGTGTCATTCACCATTTTCGAATGTCATAAAAATGTGGAAATTAAGAATGTGAGTATTTACATGTTAAGCTGCATAATTGCGTCAGTAAATATGCATCTGTGTAGTAGATCCTCTTTGTTAGCAAAAAAACCCAGTGAGAATCAATCTTCCTTTAGGAAAATAATCCAAAAGAACAAATGCAACACAAGATTAAAATTGATGATTTATATAAAGGTTTCTTGCGTGATGATGATTTAGATGGTAATTAAATTGGTCATTTAAGCCTATTTGAATTAAATTAATTTAACCTGCCTGTCCACAATGGGTACATCTACACTGCACCCTTAGCTCAAAATAAGATACGCAATTTGCACTATGCAAATTGCGTATCTTATTTCGATTCTTTTTCAAAATAGGCTATTTTGAAATTTGGCACATCTACACAGCACCAAATTTCAAAATAAAGCACTATTTTGAGACATCCCTTATAGTAGACATATCCAATGGGACCAGGTTTCTGGAATCCATAGATACTGACCCTGAAGGGATTCCCTTTTTGTTCCAACACTGTAGAGTATGGTATTTATATGCATATATTAGCACATTGGTCCTTTATTTTGGAATGATACTTATTTGCCTGAAACCCTTAATCCAGGGATTCTCAAACTTTGTGATACCGTGACCCCCCCCCAAGTTGCTCGTGACTTCCCAGTTTGAGAAACGTGACCTTAATTCATTTGTTAACGCTTTTCTCCTTTTTTGTTCTGCAAGCATTGTTCTGATGTTTTCCCCTTGCAATTACAGTGTTAAGCTGTCAGAGAAATCTTGGATCTCTTTTGTTTAGATAAATAGTGCTCAGTAAAATCCCCCAATCCTTGATGTAAGTAGCGTGTAATACAGGGTATGTCTACATTGGAGCTGGGAGGTGTGATTTTAAGCTCATCTAGACACACCAATGTGCCTCAAAGAAACAGCATGGTGATGGTTCTAGAAGCCCTGAGTACCATCCTGCCTGTCTTCCGGGGCACATACTTGGGCAGCTATCCTAAGCTTCCACCTTTGTATCTATGGAAACAGAGTTATTTTTAGGTGCTCGCTCAAGCAGAGCTAGCACAGAGATGTCTGCGCAAACTGGGAATTGTGCTTCCCAGCTCAAATTTAGTGAAAGGCATCTTGGTTGTATTATTTGTCCAACAGGGCAATTTGTATTGCTCTTTCAAGCAACACATGACTCAACCTATTTTGCGCAGAATGAATTAAAGCTACAAGTCCAAAGACTTCATGAGACTTCACATTTTCTGGAAAATTATGCAACTGCATACATGAAAATATCCTTTTTTCTAAGCTATGATGAATTTAGTTTTAGAGGGTCAAAGGATTACATTTGATGGACTGAAACTGAACTATGTAGCCCTGTAGAATAATGGAGCAGCTAAATAATGTTTAGCATATTATTCCAGTTTTAAAACGTTTTCTCATTACAGTGTTGAGACAGCTAAGGGCTCTGAACCAAGTAGGTTCTTGTCACAACAGCTCTGAAGTGCAGTGTCCAAGTATTGAATTACTAGAACATTACACTATAGTATAGGCTAGTGAAAATCTGTCCCTAATCTTTGCCCTTTTTCTGTTCAAGAGAAACAAAATGGTCAAGAGAGATACACTGATTATTCTGATCTCACATCTACATAGAACAGGAAAAAATCCAATGAACCAGTTAGAATTAAAATTAGTTACAATAATTCTACAAAACAGAAGTCAAGCCATTTGAGCATCTATGTGACAATTGGTCTCATGCTTTCTATCTCCACTTGCCTCCCTTTAAACCTACCACTCCCTCACTACTTCTATGTTGTAGCACTAAGGTACGTCTAAACTACGTTTATTTTTGAAAGTCATTTATTTTCCAAGTCATTTGGGTTATGAGACTGACTTGTCTAAAATAGTCATTAGAATCTTTGACGTGTGGAACACCACTGGATCACTAGTGTCCAAATAGTAATAGAGATGCAGCCGTGTTAGTCTGGTCTAGCTGAAACAAAAGACAGAACTATGCAGCACTTTAAAGAGCATATTGATCTGAGGAAGTGGGTCTGGCCCACGAAAGCTCATCACCTAATAAACCATCTTGTTAGTCTTTAAAGTGCTACATAGTTCTGTCTTTTGTTTCAGCTAGTGTCCAAATGAAGGACTGTAGCCTGGCAAGCATTAAGGCTATGTCTAAACTACGTTCTATTTTCGAAAGTGGATATGCAAATTCCACGGGAATTTGCATCTCTTCTTCCAATTTCACTTTTGAAAGAGGATCTTTTGAAAGTGAAAGTAGTCTGGACGCAGTTTTTTGGGGAAAAAAAGCCCTTTTTCAAAAAAATCGCATAAACCTCATTTTTAAAGGAAGAGTGTTTTTTTCACAAAAGGGGTTTTTTTTCTGAAAAAAACTACGTCCAGACTACTTTCACTTTTGAAAGATCCTCTTTCAAAAGTGAAATCGGAAGAAGATATGCAAATTCCCGTGAAATTTGCATATCCACTTTCGAAAATAAAACGTAGTCTAGACATAGCCTAAATGCTTGCCAGGCTACAGTCCTTCATTTGGACACTAGTGATCCAGTGGTGTTCCACACGTCAAAGATTCTAATGACTATTTTAGACAAGTCAGTCTCATAACCCAAATGACTTGGAAAATTAGCATTTACTTCACTATTGATAATATTTCCCATATGTAAACCAAAGGATGTTCAATCCAAGTTTTCATGTATGGGATATTGAATAGATCATAGTTTATACCTCTCAAGATATTCATGTGAAATAACAGGTCAGAATTTCCTTCTGCTGTAAACCTTGTTTTAGATACCAAAGCATTTTTTGGAAGAGGCTTCCTAGATTTTAATGTGACTGTTACTCTAGATGGATTCCTTATTTCTTTGGACTGACGGGACACCTGAGTGGATTTTGCTGATAAAACTAAATTCCATGTACACCAAAGATAAATATCCTAGCTATTTATAATTAAAATTTGTACAGATTAAGAGTTTCTCTTCATAAGAATATATGATAGCTCTTACCAGATTGAAACAGTAGTATCCCTATTCCGTTTCTAACAATGGACAGTATTGTATCTTTGAGAGGAAGGTGCAAGAAAACCTGAAAAAGACAATTATAGAATAGCCTGTGCACATAGAGAATACAAAGTCGTCTTATCTTCTGTCCAGTTGTGATTGGGTTATGCCCTGAAGCATTAAGATTTATATGCAGAAAAAAATGTATATCCTTTCTAATGTAACTGTTGATGTTCTCATTATCAATATAAATGTCTAATCTCTTTTTGAATCCTGCTAAGCACTTGCTAAGACACATTGATTTTTATCTCTGACTACCCTACAGCTATCACCCTCCTGCCTCTCTAAAGACCTGACAGCAGGAGAGTAGGAAGTTCTGCAAGAATATTTTCGGTGTCTTAATCATCTCTGAATCCAGATTTGGACTCTGTGATTTTCCAGTAGCTGTGAGAAAATCTCCCTCACAAGTCTCTTTAATTCAGCTAATAGTTCTGCTACATTCTTCTCTAAAAATTGGATGCGTTACACTTACACACTTTCTTTACTATGATAGATTCAGAAAAAATCAATAGTTAAGCTTGAAAACATATGAAAACAAATTAGGTAACCTGGAGATAATGGTTCAGACTTTGTTTTCACTTTGATTGCTTAACTGTCTTCAGTTTTTCCTGTAAATAGAAAACTGGTGAATAATCTTTTGTGGTGTGATTCATCATGCATTTCTAGTATTGCAGATATTCATCCACGTTTGTCATTGTTCACCATGATCCAAAGGGGCAAGAATCTAGCCCTTAATGTGGAATGTCATGATACAAATCTCAAAAAGGACACTACTGCTATAATGCCATCCCTATGTCTGCTATGTCTTCTATGTGCTTTTCGGATCCATTAAATGGCATAGAAGGGTTGGTGATTTTTTGTCAAAAGATTTTATCAAGTGAAAAACAAGAATAAGTTTCAGTGAAAATGTTCTGAGCAGTTTCTCTTCCTGTTTGTTTGGTTTTTTTAAACCAGCTGGTTGGGCCATTTTCATTGCAAACTGTGTTTGATGGAAAGAATGGGAATTACAGAGCAGATTTAATATTCACATGTAATCAAACATTAAACAGGATGTTGGGTTGTTTGTTCTCTGGCATTTGGGATTTCAAGGTTTCATTTGATTGATTGGTTTCTAAATATAATCTTGGTGCATACTGTAATTTTCATGTGCCCATTTCAGCCATTTTTTCTTGAAGAGGATGAACACACAATCACTTTCATTAGCAACATAATAGCTTGCTTACCACTCCAAAACCTCCATTTTCTTGCTGCTTCTTGTTTCTAAATGTACAGCTCCGACTGTGAAAGTTGCAAGGAGTCCATGCTGCAAGAATCACATTTCTGTGAGGCAAAATCCTCCATTTCTAGTTCTGGTCACTAAGGGCTGGGTTCTATACTGGAAAATTAGGTCAACCCCCGCTATGTTGCTCAGGGGTGTAAAAAAATTCCAAACCCTCAGAGACATAGGCTATGTCTAGATTGCAGGCTTCTTTTGGAAGCAGCTTTTCCAGAAGAGATCTTCCGAAAAAACTTCTTCCGAAAGAGAGCGTCCAGACAGCAAAAGTACATCGAAAAAGCAATCTGCGTTTTCGAAAGATAGCATCCACACTGAATGGATGCTATCTTGCATTTAAGCTGTGATTACTATGAACAGACAGAGGGACCACGAGGGCACCTGTGCTTTTTCCTCTTTCCTCTTCTTTCGAAAGAACTCCCCCTTCCCTGTCCACACACGCCTTTTTCCAAAAGAGCTCTTTCAGAAAAAGGCTTCTTCCTCATAGAAAGAGGTTTACCAATGTCGGAAAAACCCCTCTGTTCTTTCAATTTTTTTTGAAAGAACGTGATTACAGTGTGGACATAAGTGGACATGAGTCCCAGTTTAGAGAGAGAGATAGGCCAATTGAAGAATTCTTCTGTCAACCTATTTCTGTCTGTCAGAGAGATGGATTTAAAACAGGGATGGAAGAATCTCTTCTGTTGTCATAGTAAGAGTCTATACTGAAGCACTGTAGCAGGGTAGCTGTAACACTTCCAGCGTGGACATAACCTGAGTGAAGGAACAGGCCCTAAATACTGTACTCCATGAGGTAAACTCTCTTGCCTTTGGCTGTGATTTTTTTTATTATTTCTTTAAAAGAAAATACTGAGTATTCCTATAGCCTTTGTCTTCCCTAGAACACCATGTGCCTGGACCAAGGTGAATGTTGTCATTTTCATTTTACAGAAAATGAAAATGAGACTAAGAGAAAGCATATTCAGAGTTGTATAGTGAGGCAGCGGCCCAGTCATGGGGGGCATCCATGTCACCTGGTGCCCAGTCCCATGCATTATCTTTTTAGACAATGCTGCATCTAAATAAAACTTCTCCATCATGAGCTAACTAAATAAGAAACCAATTAAACCAAGAGCAGATGATAGCTCTGCCCTCAGATGAACCAGCCGATTTGCTGTATGTTTGACAGCGAGACAATAATGAACAATTCTGAAGCATTTTGAATACAACAAATGGATATAAAGATATTTATAGACATTGCTGTGGAGTAAAAATAAAAAGTCTTTCCCATTGCTGACTTGGTGCCAGCACACATGTCATGTTCAGTTATGAAGCCACAGGATGAACAGAAGTGGGATGTGCACTTTGGTCCCTGCAAGACAATGAAATCTACTAGTAAAAGACACTGAAACTTATTTTTTCCCAAAAGCTGTAATTACAATTTTCTCTGCAAAACCTTTCATGAAAATATTGTAGAATCCTAGATAATTTTTTTTAAAAATGTCTATTTTTAAGGAAGGAGAGAAATGATGTAGTATGTTACATGTATGTACTTAGGAGTAATACAATGAAACTTTTAAAAAGGAACAATGTTGGCTGAATATCTGTGAAATTTTTCTGACAGTGAGATGTATTTACAGTAGAATCATCTCTCAAGGGTAGTGGTATAAAACCTATCCTGGAAGAGATTAAAAATTAAAGGGCACAAAGCATTCAAAAATGAACAATGAACAATCCGGCTTTGGTGCAGAAATAGACGAGCAGTAATTCTGCTGGAAGTAGTTCTTTTACCACCCTATGACAATTTACGACTTATTGAAAATATGTCTCATTTTGAATCAGAATGAAAAATCACAATCTCAGAGGGATGATCTGAAACAAAAATGAATCTGACCAAACAAAATAGTTCATGTTGATCATTGTGAAGTATTCCATTTTGCTACTGACCTTTTTTCTCTCCATTGTTGTTTTTAGTAGAAATTAACTAACTAAAATTGTTAAACAAGAAGTCATTTCAAACCAAACCCCTCAAACTTATTTATTTCAAAAATACCAACCCAGGACATTTCAACAACTTAAAACTCTTTGAACTTTTTTTCATAGCAGGACATATGTTGAAACAGACATGTTCCTGTGAAGAGTTTGGGGTTTGATGAATGGGCATTTTCAAACAACAGCAACAGCAACAACAGTTTCACCAGAAAACTGACCAGCACTTGAAGTAACCCATTGACTTCCAATGAAACATAGGATCTTAAGGGTATGTCTACACAATATTTTTGAGCAAGCAGGGAAGAGCCTCCTATGCAGAATCAACAGATTTAGGGTAGTGAGCTCATGCTAACATCCTAATATAGTTGTATGGACAGTACTTTGAAGTTGGTGCATGGACTGTATCTTTGTCCCTGAAGCCCACACCCCTATTCTTGATTTCAGATCCCACTTTCCAGTTGAAGCTACAACTTCAAAGTGCTGTCTATAAACTATTCTCAGAGCACTACTGCACATTTGGGTGCTCATTCTAAAATGCCATGTAGACATACCCAAAGTCACTGCTGAAAATTGTATTCAGGTTCCTAAGTCATAGTATCACAGAACACTAGAACTGGAAAGGACTTCGAGAGGTCATCAAGTCCAGTCTCCTGCCCTCATGGAAGAACCAAGCACCATCTAGATCATCCCTAATAGATGTCTATCCAACCTGCTCTTAAATATCTCCAGTGATGGAGATTCCACAAGCTCCTGAGGCAATTTATTCCAGTGTTTAACTACCCTGACAGTTAGGAAGTTTGTCCTAATGCTCAACCTAAACCTCCCTTGCTGAAATTTAAGCCCATTGGTTCTTGTCCTATCATCAGAGGCCAAGGTGAACAATTTTTCTCCCTCCTCCTTGCAACACCCTTTTAGGTACCTGAAAACTGCTATCCTGTCTCCTCTCAGTCTTCTCTTTTCTAAACTAAACAAGCCCAATTATTTAAGTCTTCCCTTATAGGTCATGTTCTCTAGACTTTTAATCATTCTTGTTACTCTTCTCTTGACCTCCTCCAATTTCTCCACATCTTTCTTGAAATGTGGTGCCCAGAACTGGACACTATACTCCAGCTGAGGCCTAACCAGCGCAGAGTAGAGTGGAAGAATGACTTTTAGCTGAGGGTGTTTCCAGCCCTCTTTCCCAGACCCCGGCACAGCTCAAAGCCTCTGTAAGAGCTAATGCTGCTGCTTCCTCCTCCTGCCACTTCTTCCCAACAGCTACAGCTTCTCAAATCCCCCAAGCAAAGAAGCCACAGCAGTGTGTTCTTCAGTATGGACTAGCCCTACCAGTACGTTTCCTAGAGTTTTGGTGAGATTTGTCTAGCCCAAGGTGAAGCCCTGGGACCTGAGCAGATTTCCTGGTCTCCATTTCCTGAACATCCCTCCACTTACTGCAGGCACCTGATGCCCTATATAGGGAATTTCCTGATTCACATGGGATATATTCTGTGATCAGGACTGGCTTAGTTCCAGGCTGTCCAACCAAAAGGTGTGCTACCCTGTTAGAGTTTGCAAATACAGAGGATTAGGAAACCTTAGAACATTTTAAACTTTTTTCCCATTTCTGCTCTCCAACAGGTAGCACCCAAGGCATCATTTATAGAGAAATCAGCCTGCTGAAAAACTTATTGCTTGGTTTTGTCATCTTTAATATTATAACAGCGATATATTATAAAGTGGAATACACATTACTTTAGAGCTTCAAATATTATTCCCACAAGACATGTTAACTTGAGGCATTTTGAAATATGACTAAAATCAATTTGTTTGGTCATCTTTTATTGCTTATATTTAAAATGCAATTTTAATATAATTTCCGTTTCCAATCGGCTGAACTCTAATACATGCTGAGGAAACTTTGCATGGGACTTTTAAATGAGTGTGGGTAGTTTAAAGGAGTCGCAAGTCTTTCTTCATTGTTCTGTTTATCTTCCCACTCGGTGTATTTTAAGCCTTGCATTAGTGATAATGCCTCTTTTCTTCTCTTCTTCAGAACCGGAGATAACAGGAAAGCCTTACATGTTGTCAGAATCTTGCTGAAAATAGAAGCATAAGCATATATTTATTGCAGAAAAACATATTTCTGAATGTGGGTTATTAAAAGGTGCATAATGTTTAGTATGTTTTTTAATGATAGATTTTTTTTCTACTGCTAAATGTTAATGATCTTGTTTTAGATGTGGATTCAGTTGCCATCTTCTCTGCCCCCTTTCACTCAAGCAAGAACTATAAATATAAGAAAAATAATGAATGAATATAGATTTGATGACAGCAAATCAGCCAAAAAGAGTATGAAGAGCGACCAAGAAAAAAAACCCAAACACCTTTTTAAGTGAATCCAACACTAACTATGTATCTGCCCTTCAAGGGTATGTTTTGATTTGTAAGTTTCCCAGACTGTCAGTCTCTGAATAGGTTGCTGGTATCAGAGATTGAATCCAGGATCTCTAGTTCTAAAAGCGCAAGCCTTTACAAAGTTCAAAGACATGGCTCTCTTAACGAAGCCTGCAGTATGTTTAACCATCAGTATGTGGCCACCACTAGAGGTGGACAGAGCTCCACTCTGAGTGGACGTGATTTACTGTAGTTGCAGGCAGAGGTCATGCGTGGCCTTTGTTCTGGTTTTGTGCACAAGAATTAAATGTCTCCTGTGATGAATGGGAGGGGTACTGCCTTTTTCTGAACATCCCCGCCACTCAGTTAACTAACATTAAATTTCATCTGACATTTTGTTGCCATTTTGTTGCCCAGTCACCTGATTTTGTGAAATCCTTTTGAATGTTTTCTGTCTGCATTGAATTTAACTCTCTTGAATCATAGAATCATAGAACCATAGAGCTGGAAGAGAACTCAGAAGGTCATGAAGTCCTGCCCCCTACCCAAGGCAGGACCAATCCCAATTAAACCAACCTAGCCAGCGCTTTGTCAAGCCGAGACTTAAACACCTCTAGGGATGGAGACTCCACTACTTCCGTAGGAAACCCATTCCAGTGCTTCACTACCCTCCTAGTGAAATAGTTTTTCCTAATATCCAACCTGGACCTCTCCCACCACAACTTGAGACCATTGTTCCTTGTTCTGCCATCCATCACTACTGTGAACAGCCTTTCTCCAGCCTGTTTGGAACCTCCCTTCAGGAAGCTGAAGGCTGCTATCAAATCCCACCTCACTCTTCTCTTCTACAGACTAAATAGACCCAACTCCCTCAGCCTCTCCTCATAGGTCATATGCTCCAGACCCCTAATCATTTTGGTAGCTCTCCGCTGGACCCTTTCCAATGCGTCCACATCCTTCCTGTAATTGGGGGCCCAGAACTGGACACAATACTCCAGATGTGGCCTCACCAGAGCCGAATAAAGGGGAATAATGACATCTCTGGATCTACTGGCAATGCTCCTCTTAATGCAACCTAATATGCCATTAGCCCTCTTGGCTACAAGGGCACACTGTTGACTCATATCCAGCTTCTCATCCACTGTAATCCCCAGGTCCTTTTCTGCAGAACTGCTAGTTAGTCACTCAGTCCCCAGCCTGTAACAATGCTTGGGATTCTTCTGTACACCATGCAGGACTCTACACTTGACCTTGTTGAACCTCATCAGATTTTTTGTGGCCCAATCCTCCAATTTGTCTAAGTCACTCTGGACTCTATCCCTGCCCTCCAGAGTATCTAACTCTCTCCCTAGCTTAGTGTCATCTGCAAACTTGCTGAGAGCGCAATCCATCCCCTCATCCAGGCCATTAATAAAGATGTTGAACAAAACCAGTTCCAGAACCGAACCTTGGGGCACTCCGCTAGAAACCGACCGCCATCTTGACATCGAGCAGTTGATCAGTACCCACTGGGCCCGACCTTCCAGCCAGCTTTCTATGCATCTTACCATCTATTTATCCAATCCATACTCCCTTAACTTGCTGGCAAGAATATTGTGGGAGACCGTATCAAAAGCCTTGCTAAAGTCAAGGTCTATCACATCACTGACTTTCCCATATCCACAGAGCTAGTTACCTCATCATAGAAGCTAATCAGATTGGTCAGGCATGACTTGCCCTTCCTGAATCCATGCTGACTATTCCTGATCACCTTCCCCTCTTGCAAGTGCTTCAAAATGGATTCCTTGAGGATCCCCTTCATGATTTTTCCAGGGACTGAGGTAAGACTGACGGCCTATAGTTCCCTGCATCGTCCTTCTTCCCTTTCTTAAAGATGGGCACTACATTTGCCTTTTTCCAGTCATCCAAGATCTCTCCCAATCTCCATGAGTTTTCAAAGATAACGGCCAAAGGCTCCGCAATGACATTTGCCAACACCCTTAGTACCCTCGGCTGTATTAAGTCTGGACTCATGGATTTATGTATGTTTAGCTTTTTTAAATAGTTCCTAACCTGTTCGTTCCCCACCAAGGGCTGTCCACCTTTGTCCCATATTGCGTCACTTAGCACATCTTGAGCGGTTTTGTATCATCAGCAAATTTTCCCATCTCACTGTTTATCCCTTTCTCTGGATCATTTATGAATATTTTGAATAGGATTGGTCCCAGAATGGACTTGTGGAGGACATCGTCTCACCATTCTGAAAAGTAACCATTTATTCCTACCCTTTGTTTCCTGTCTGTTAATCACTTACCAAACTATGAAAAGAACTCCCCTATTATCCCATTTCAGCTTACTTTGCTTAAGAACCTTTTGTGAGGAACCTCGTTAAATGCTTTCTGGAAATTTAAGTACACTATATCTAGGATTCCCTTGTCCATATGCTTGTTAATCCCTTCAAATAATTCTAGTTGAGTGATCAAAAATGATTTCCCTTAAGAAAAAACATGTTGACTCTTCCACAACAAATTATGATCTTGTATGTGTCTGATCATTTTTGTTCTTTATTGTAATTTCAACCAGTTTGCCCAATACTGAAATTAGACTTGTAATTGCCAGGATCACCTCTAGAGCTCCTTTTAAAAACCAGCATCACCTTAGCTATCCTCCAGTCATTTGGTACAGAAGATGATTTATAGGATTGTTTACAAACTGTTGCTAATATTTCTGCAATTTCACATTTGAGTTCTTTCAGAACTCTTGGGTGAAGGCCATCTGGTCCTGGTGACTAATTACTGTTTAGTTTATCATTTGTTCCAAAGCCTCCCCTGATGACACCACAGTCTGGGACAGTTCCTCAGATTTGTCACCTAAAAATAATGGGTGAGGTTTGGGAATCTCCCTCATGTCCTCAGCCTTGAAGACTGAGTCAAAGGACTCATTTAGTTCCTCCCCAATGAGTTTATCATCTTGATTGTCTGTCCAGTGGCCACACTGGTTGTTTAGAGGGCTTCCTGCTTCCTATGTAATTAATACATTTTTTGCTATTACTTATTAAGTCTTTGCCTTGCTGTTCTTCAAATTCTTTGTTGACCTTCCTAATTGTATTTTTATACTTCATTTGACAGAATTTATGCTTCTTTCTATTTTCCTCACTAGAATTTATCTTCTACTTTTTAAATGGTGCCCTTATATCTCTCGTCGCTTCTTTTACTTGGTAGCTGGGGGCTGAAGAAAGATTCTTTCAGGATAGGTTTCAGATGGGTAGCTGTGTTAGTTTGGTTCAGCAAAAATAACAAGGACTCCTGTGGCTCCTTAAAGACAGAAAAATCACTCAAGGGCCACACACAAAATAACCTCACGGACATGGCGCCTCACTGAGAAGGAGAAAAAACTTCAGAGGGGTAGCCGAGTTAGTCTGTAACTGGAAAAACTTTAAAAACAACAAATAGTCTAGATGAACCTTAAAGACTAACAAAACATGGAGATGGTATCATGAGCTTTTGTGGGCACAACCCACTTCTTTAGATGAATGAAGTATTAAAAGTCCAGTTCCAAGAATAAATAGGGAAGGGGGAGGAAGGAAGGGGGAAAAATAGTGAATTAGAGTGTTCAAATTACAAGAAGCTGATAAGAACAATTTGCACCTTCTCTAAGTGCCCACTGTAGATTTGGTTAAGTCATTAGGATGTGGAAAGTAGTGTGCGAGCCAGCCAATGTCTTTATTCATACCTCTGTGATAGGAATCAAACTTGTAAATGAAGTTAAGCTCCAATGCTTCCCGGTGTATTTGGCTTGTGGAATTGGCCTAAAACAACAGGGTGACTTGGAGATCCATTAATGAGTGCCTGGGCAGGTTAAAGTGTTCTCCAACAGATTTTTGTGTGTTACCATTTGGAATATCTGATTTGTGTACATTAATACTTTCCTGTAGAGACTGTCCGTAGAGACTGGCCAATATACATGGCAGAGGGGCATTGCAGGTATATGATGGTATAGTTCACATTAGTGGATGTGCAGTTAAATGAGCCCCGATGTAGTGGCTGATGTGGTTGGGTCCAGTGTTGAAATCGCTTGTGTAGACGTATGGACAGAATTGGCACTGGGGCTGATTGCAGGGGTGAGTTCCAGGATTATGATGGAGGTGTTACTGGAGGTTACTGGAAAGAATTTGTTTGACGTTAGGGGGTTGTCTGTAGGCAACAATCTACAACCTATCCTGGAAAATGACCCCTCATTCTCACAGGCCTTGGGGGAAAGGCCAATCCACCTCCTAGATCAGGCTAGCAGCTGAAGCCTGGCTGGGGAGCCTGGGCAGCTGTGGGGTGCTGTGGACCCTCCACCTGCCCAGGATGAGAGGGCTGAAAGCAGTCCCTGGCATGTATCCCTGCCCTGAGGGCCCCCTGCCTAGAACAGAAAGGTCCACAGTTCCCCCACCCCAGTCTCCCACATGGCTCTTATCGTGGCCAAACACTGTTGTCCCTCCATCCAAAGCCAGGTTGGGGTAAGAACCACACAATTAGCAGTGGAAACCCATGAACCTTCCTGCCTTGGGCCGAAGACTCGTGGGATGGGAACATGGGCTGGATGCTGCCCTCAGCCCCTCCACTAAACCTCAAGGAGATGGACAGTCTGAAGCTCCTGGCTGCTCCAGCTTCCAGCTTGGCCGGGATGGGGCCTGAGGCAGAAGAGATAGGGCAGAGGTGGGGCCTTCAGCGAAAGAATAGGGGGAAGGGCCAGGACTATAGAAGGGGTGAGGCCCTCTGCCTCCATCCAGTTTTGGGAAGGCTCTGCCATCCCTGATCTATGGCCCCAGGACTGACAATTTGCAGCCCACCAATGGACTGTAACAATGTGCCTGAAAGTTCGGCCTCTGGATTGTAGAATGCTTACACTTGCTAAGCTCTGCAGCACCCCCGTTGCAGGGCTGAACCTTACAAGGCTCAGCTGAAACCTGGGTATTTGCTGGTTTCCATATGCTAGGCTGTACATTCTCAGGCCAAATGTTTTGTATGCAGAACATCGCTTGACAGGCTCTCTGTCATGTATTACAGCACCAGGATTGTTTGGAATTGAATCCCCACTTTGGTGTCTGTAATTTAGGGGTTTGCTATAGCGGGAGCTCATTTCAACAGTCTAATTAGACTTGGTCTGGAAAAATAAAATACTCCAGGGCTAATCGAGAGAGCGAGCTTGTTCTGCTGATGATTCTGCCATAATTCATCCACTCTGATGCTTGTAAAATGTTAACCTGTCTTGCTTGTTAATTTTTTTTATTTGAATGCACTATAAAAATTATAACTTCCTCAATATTTTATGTTTTTATTTGTAGTTGATGCTTGTAAAGTGTTACGGAAAGCAGGTTTTTATTTACCTGTCAGGGATGCTTCCTGAAGCTATCCAACTGTGTTTTCAAGTACAGCAGTATAAAGTTTGTGAAGCTCAAAGTTGACTTTAGGTAACATCCAGGGCCTTTTCCGTCATTGCTCTGGCTCCTTGTGCACTCACGTGTCCTTGAGCAAAGCAGGGATAAAAATGTTATTGCAATTGTTCAACAACTAACCTGTAAGGCTACATCTACACTGCACAGTTATTTCGGAATAAGCTATCCCGGAAGAGTTATTCTGAGATAGCTTATTTCGAAATAGCACATCTACACTGCAGGGAAACCTCAAAATTAGTGCGAGCAGGCTTCCCCAATGTAGACGTGCTATCTCGATTTAGAGCCCCAGGGGGAATAATTTAAAATGGCCCTGGTGAGGGGCCATTTCAAAATAGCAGAAGTGGAGCGTCTACACACGCCTTATTTTGAAATAGCTATTTCGGAATGAGCATTCTTCTTTGTACAATGAGGTTAACAGAAGTAGAATAAGCTGCTGTTATTTCAAAATTATTCCAAAATAACTTTGCTGTGTAGACACACCCTAAGAGCACAGCATTTACTTTTCGTCAACCTCACCTAGGCATTTGGTGACGGGCATGGTATAAGAATCTACATAGAATGGAGTTCAATTTTCCTCTTCTTTTGCTCATCACTCTCGCTGGTGCTTCCTGTCTTAGTGTATATGTTCTGGGCAGGGACTGTTTCTGTGTAAATACAGTGTCTCACCCAATGGGGCTCCAATCATTACAGCCCTGAGAGGACCTAAACATTTGGGTCGGCATCCACAGTAATGAACTGGCATCTGATCCATGATCTACACTCACCTTGTATTTGTCTCCAAATCCACGCCAGCGGATATCTGCGGATGTTCAGGTCTCTGCTGCTCATTAGGGTGGCCTGCGGGCATGACTGTAAAATAAGTACCTGTAGGAATTGCGATGGAGGAAGTACTGAACAAGGCAACATGCTGGCTGTGCACATGGAAATGCCTATGCAAAGCACAAGGTAGTGGTACTGGTGAATCCTCGGAGTTGTCAGTTCTGGTCATTATGTTCCAAGTGTACATGAACCACAGCAGTAACATGGTGCTTCAAGGCTTGATCCCAATGGTTTTATCATCTCACTCCTCCAGGCCTCCTGACAGGAGAGTGGGGGGGAGGGGCAAAGATGGCGGCTGCCGCAGGGCCCAGTGATTTAAAAGTCCTGGGGCTCCCAGCCAGTGCCAACACTACAGTGACAATGACAATGGTGCATGCCAGGCAGTGCTGAAGGCTGGCTGGGGGATGCTAAGCCACCAGCCCCACCGCTTCCACCCATGATTCTGCTCCTTAGGGCACAGCGAAGTCTGTCGGCTGCCCTCATCACTGAAGTATCTGAGGACCTCTGAAATTGGTGGAGAGGCCGGTCAGACCAGGCAACAAAGTGTTTTTAACAAACACTGGCGATCAGATCCAGCATGTACCTCCTGGACACTAATTCTATGGTTGGAATGGAGGTCATATCATGCCAAGACAGCATACAATTCCCACAGTTTGGAAAACAAGCCCATGGTTTGGGTCCAAGTCCCATGTTAGCGGGAGAGTGTGCATAAATGTTTTTTGACTTGGCCCATCCCTAGCTAAAATTATAGATTTTGTGAGACAGCATTCTAGATATTAATTTAAATATTTCTTGTATAGAAGGGCTTCATGCAAGGGCCAAACCTCTTTAACCCCTTTAAACGTTCAGGATATTATTCATCTGGGGGCAGCTGTAGTTGAATATCTGTCTGAAATGTCATGGTAAGAGAAAAGTTGATCCTTAAATGCTGTTAGATCAGCACAGCACTAGCCAAAACTGATACGCTAATTCTGGCACATTATTTGAGGACACTGAAATTGCCACTGTAAGAGCTCAGTTAACTTTAGGAGCACAGCTGTTGCCATTAGCAACAGGCTAGCGATTTATAGAGGGGAATGACATTTATCACTCAGTGTTGCTCTGCATTTCTAATGCCTTACTTAGAAAAAAACAAGTGTGTCACAGTGGTTATTTTACATTTGTAAGCCCATCTCTGGTTTTGCATCAGCCTAGATCTAATTTCCTGTGCAGTACAAAGTCGAGGTTTGCAAAGAGCCTAGCATTTGTGTGGTTTTTCAAAGTACTGGGGGGTGGAGGTTGCATTGGGATTTTGCTCTGCCTTTCCCCCCAAAATGTCCATTTTATTGGTCCAGAATCTGTCTTACCTCTCTGTTGCTCCTCTAGTTCTCCTCCTGCCAACCTGATATCATATCCCTTGGCATGTCTTTCAGTGGGTTCGCTTCTTCCAGTCTCCCATGGTGTGTTGGTGTTGACAGGGATCTGTCTTCGGTTCCCTCATCTCTCCCTATACATCATCTCACTGGGTGATCTCAATTGTTGCCATGGTTTCAATTATGGTTTTTTGTTTCTGCCTATTTGCACATCTACCTTTCCTATCTTGACTACACCCATCCAATCTCATATCTCCGTCCACCTGGGTGTTTTGCCGTCCATTTAGCAGCCAAAACTGACCTCTTCCTGGTCATCCCTCCGATGCATGCTCCTTGGGTACTGCCAACACCATTAACAACCTCCCTTTGACTGTGGCCTGCAGTCTTGAGGTTATCATTGCTCCCTGTCTCTCCCTTGTCCCAACGCATTCATCCAAGTTGTGTCCCAAGTCCGCCATTTCTTCCTCCTTATCTCAGGAATCTGTTCTTTTCTCCCATACCCACTGTGAAAGTTCTGGAGATGCCCACCTTGAGTGGTGCAATATCCTCCTCTCAAGCCTGCTAAACACCAACCTCTACTCTCCCTCACTCCACACAAAACATTGCTGGTAAAATAATGTACCTTGCTTCTCAATTATATCACCTTTCTTTCAGCTTCCACCCTTCCTGCTGCGTCCCCTCCTCCACAAGAATACATCCAAACTTCTTGTTGCTGCCTTCAAAAAGCTCCTTGCCTCTTGACCCCCAACTCAGGCTGCATCCACTCCTTCATGTCACCAGCCAAGACTGTTCATTGGTTTGTTTCTCATATGACTGTCTTTGTGCCTTCTTCCACAGTGCTCCTGATGTAGCATTATCTTACCAAGCTCATGCACAAAGCCCCTTCCATTTCCATCTCCTCCCTGAAGACTTATCTCTGCCATAATACCTGTAAGAGATTGTTATGCTTTAGGAAAAAGCTGGATACAATTTTCTTTTCCTCTTTTTATTTGTTCATTAACACAGCCATTTATTTACTGTTCTCCATTCCCTTTCCCGGGTGTCTGTCTGACACTCAAAACCTGCTGAGACTTTGCACAATAGAGTGGTCCCACTGAAGTTGGTGGAACTGCTCATGTGTATAAAGTTAAGCAAACCCATAGAAGCCTTAGCAGAACTGGGACCAGAAACTATAGGCCTTTCGAAGCAGGCATCAAGTTATCTATGTCTGGAAAACATTCATCAACCATGGGCATTACTGGAACTTAATAAATAGAAATAACAATGTAGGTGACAGGAGGAGTCCAGGGTTCGAGCAGTGATGTCCCATAGGCCATGTCTACCCTATGTGGAAGATCGACATTGCCGCAGTCAATTTTCCAGGGTTCAAATTAGTGGGTCTAGTGAAGACCTGCTAATTCGAACTGAGAGGGTGCCTCCGTCGGCACCGATAGTCCTTCTCCTCACGAGGAAGTTGATGGAAGCATTTGCTCCCATTGACCTCCTACTGCGTGGATGGCCCGAAACACAATTTGATATGTTGACTCCAGCTAATAATTAACATAGCTGGAATTGCGTATCTTAAGTCGACTTTCCTCTTTAGTCTAGACCAGGCCTTAGGAATTAATTTATGAAAGAGGAAATTCTATATCCTAATAAATAGGATTTGAAGTAAGTTGAACAGTCAAATGTAAAAGAGTCCCAATGTAAATATAACCCATGAAGGCAAGCAACAGAATGTATTGATGAAGGGTACAGGTGCTTATATACAAATGCTGCAAGTCTAAAAACTCAGATGGGTGAACTAGAGAGCTTGGCATTAAATGAAGCTATGATCTAATGGTAATTGTGAAAACTTCCTGGAAGGAGGATAATTAATGGGATACTGAGTACAAAATATATAGGAATGACAGAGTCAAAGAAGGCATAGAGTCAAATACAGTAAAAATCTTAAATGAATCAAATTGTACTATAGAATTGCTCTGAATAGAAATCCCAAACTTGAACAATAAGAGTATTGCAGCAGTAATATACTATCAACTTCCTGAATAGAATGGTGATTATGACTATAAAATACTCAAGCAGATTAGAGAGAGAGAGCCATAAAAATGAGGGATTTCAATTATCCTCATATTGGCCGTGTATATGTCACCTTAGGAAGGATTACAGAGATAAAATTTTATACACACCATTACTGATTGCTTCTTGGAGCAGCTTGTTCAGGAACCCAAAAGGGGAGAGGCAGTTCTTGATTTCGTCCTAAGTGGGCCACAGAATCTTCTCCAAGAGCTGAATGAACCATCCCATAATAACAATCATAATGTAGTTACATATAACATCCTTGGAGCAGGGGGGAATGCCAAAGAAAGAATCCCATTACAGTAGCATTTACTTCAAAAGGAGAAACTACACAAAAAATGAGGAAACTAGTTACATGGGAAGTAAAAGGAGCAGTTGTGATGGAGAAATGCTTTCAAACGACCCTTTCAAACAACATGGAAATGCTTCCAAACAACCCTAATAGAGGTGCTAACTAAATACGTGCTTAAAAAAAAATAAAACAGAAGATCAACAAGAAAAATGCCTAAAGAGACTGCCTAAATATGGCCCAAAACAGATGAGTAAAAGAAGTGGTAAGAGGCAAATATCTGAAGTCAAATCCTAGAGAAGCATAAATCCTGGCAAGTCAAGTGTAAACGTATAAAGAAAGAATATGAAGAGCAATTAACTAAAGACACAAAACTAACACCAATTATGGTTTTTAAGTACGTCTCAAGCAGGAAGTCTGTGAAAAAGTCATTGGGGCCACTGGACAATGGAGGTGCTAAAGAAGCACTTAAAGAAGACAAATATATGCAGAAAAACTAAATGAATGCTTCACGTGAGTCTTCATTGCTGAGAATGTGGGAGAGATTCCCTCACCCGATCCATTCATTTTAGGTGACACATTTGAAGGACTGTCCCAGAAAGAGGTGTCAGTTGAGGAAGTTCTGAAACAAACAAACACTGAACAGTAGTGAGGCACTAGAAGGAGATGGTCCTGTCATGACGGCAGGGGCTGGACTTGATGACCTCTCAAGGTCCCTTCCAGTTCTAGAATTTGATGATTCCTTAGTATTCACTCAACAGTTCTGAAGGAACTCAAATGTGACATTGCAGGACTATTAAGTGGTACGTGTCCACTCTGGGCTCCTTCTGTTGGTGAAGTGCATCCTCACTTGGAGCACTTCCACTAACTTAAGAGAAATAGTGGAGGGAGCAGGTGAGAGGTAAGGCTTTCAGCTCTGAACACAGCTCCCTATCAGTAGCATGTCTCCCTACTGGGAACCAGGCAGCCACACTCAGTTTCTCAGCTCTGTACCAGGATCGGGGCTGCCTATTCCCCTCAGCAACTTGATCCCTGCTGAGAACAGAGCAGTCGAATGAACTTGGTGCATAGTGCTCCTACCTGGGCACGCCCATGCTTCCAGTGAGGAGTGGGGAGACATGAGTCTGGGCAGCAGCCTAGCTAAGAGCAGGGAGTTGGGATTCCAGGCAGCATTTTGAGCAGGGAGTCTGGCTAGCAGACCAGCTTGGAGCAGAGACAGGGCATCAGCCCATCTAGGGAGCCAGCTTGCCTGTCAGTTACACAGCACCCCTACTACTAGTGGTGGTGGAGTTATGTCAGTGTAGTACAGGGGTAGCCAACCCGTGGCTCGTGTGCCGCATGCGGCTCTTTACCCCTGAAAGTGCAGCTCGCAAAGCCTCCCCACAGCTCACAAAGCCGCCCCTGTGCCCCTACAAATGGCTCCTGGCCCCTGGCTCCCTGTGCTCATTGGGTGCAGGGGAGCTGTCTGATGCGGCGATTCAAAATGGCGTCTCACGGCAGGAGCCTGACGTGGCCAAAAAGCCTAACCCACGAGTTGCTCAACAACTCTGGCTGGTGCAACTCTTTGCATTTTTTCCGCCACTGTTTCGGCTCTCTTTGTTTAATGGGTTGGCCAACCCTAGTGTAGTAGGACAATTACATCGGCGGGAGCAAGTCTGTAATGTGTACACTGACTGTGTAAGCTACCGTACACCACCCTTATGCTGTTGTGTAGATGAGGCCTTAGAGACAATCTCTGAAGAACTTACAGTAGAAGTAGACAAGATAGGGCAAAGGGAGAGAACATAAAGTTTATACCCTGCAGAGAAGCACTGAGCACATTGTTGGTTCTTAGTTAATAAATGGTAATATACTGAATAAACAGCTTTATCAGATACTTTTAATGCTGTTAGAGCTTAGCATATTGGATCAAACTGGCTATCTATCTAATATCTTGGCAGTGAGCAGTAGCAGCTGCTCCAAGTAAGGCTAAAAAATATCTTATAATGAATGTTGTATAAAATGGATATTCTTCTAAACCCAGCTAGGTCCAAATCCTCAAAGGATGCCTTGAAAGCTTGTCTCCCCCACTAACAGAAATTGTTCCAATACAAAATAGTACCTCATTCACATTCTTTCTCACCTGTTTTAAATGTGAATACAACCACAAATACACTTAAGGCTGAATATATTATGGGAAATATACAACATCCAGAATCTGCTTTTTCTCCCTACTGGCTTGTGTGGTGTACAAAATGGACCATGTATATTTACAGTTTTTTTCTAAAGAACCCCGTCTAGACTGCAGGTTTTTTTTTAAAAAAAACCCTTTTTCGAAAAAGCACTTGGATGCGATTATGCAAATGAAGCACGAGATTTGTAAATCCACGCTTCATTTGAATTTTCGATATGCTTCATTTGCATTCCTCTTTTGAGAGCGGAATGCAGTCTAGACAAGCCCAAACACACAGCAATTGATTTGCGTCTGTTTATATTTTTTAAGGCAAAAACTTTACATGGAAAAACTCAGATGTCCCTCTAAGCTAATTTTTCAAGAGCTCAGCAGCATATTGGGTTGTGAACATTGCAGACAGTCTAGATAGATGTCACAATGGGCGTTACTGGGTGCTGACTACTTCTGCATGCTAGACTCTTATTGAAATGCCTAGACGGGAGTCTAGCTCTTAAAAATCTGGACCCTATTATGAGTGCTCAGCTCTCTGGCCCTGAGTTCTTTTGAAATGTGTTTACATTAAGAAGAAAAAATAAGATTTCCCTTCCCCGCTCCAAAAAAATATGGCTTTTGTAGATGTTATAAATGCTGGCTCTGCCTACAGACTATTAATTGCTTTTGTTCCAAATACAGCATTGATTGCTTCCATTTACAGCTCCAGATGAAATGGGGGAGAAAAAAACCCATGTGTAATTTAACAACCTTTGTTTTTCTGAATGGAATAACTCCAGATATAAAATTTCCCCTAAATCTTCACACAGTACCTTAATTAACTATACTCCACTTACAAAAATACAGCATAGAAAGAAGCAGCGCTAAGACTTAAAGTAAATAGTCCGGATAGTATCATTTCAGATTACTAATAAATATTCTTTTCCCATTCATTTATATGTTTGTACTCTGCTGGAGGAAGCTGCCATTTGGCACTGAGTTCAGATGCAGCCTCCTACCAAGAAGGTACAAACATGGTGCTCTCTTGTGGACACTTTACTTTTGTTCTTTCTTGTTTTGTCATTTTTCCTTCACTATGAAAATATATGTGTTGTGTTTTTTTTTATTGGCCAAAGGGTGTAGCTGGAATCCCCTTGCTGCTAGTAAATTCCAATCTCCCACTCTACCTGTTGGGTGGGAAAACCTGCAGCTATATTAATAATAATTGGCTTCATGAGGAAATCACTTGTATCCACTAACACAGAGTTCATGTGCCCCGCCAGCATCAGTCCCTCAGTCACCACTGCGTGGCCTCATTCCCTTTGTCCCTGGCCACACCTCAGATACAATAGTCATACTTGTAGGGACGGTCTGGAGAGCCCTCGGCCTCTGCAGAAACCTGGAGCTCTGCTCTAGGCCAGTTGTGTCCTAACAGCATCAGCATATGCCTTCCCTACCAACTTATGCAGTTCCTTCTCTGATCCTAGGAGAGCTGGTAGCATGGAGAAGCCAGCTTCTCCTTTTTGTTCACGCCCCCAGAAATAAGGGTGTGAGGGCATGAAAACAACTAATACACCTGAACTCTTATCCATGACTAGGGCTTCTAGGTGCCACAGCAGTACAAATAATAAAAGATGCAAAAGGTTAGGTATTCAGCTTCCTAAGCGAGGACTCTTATAAAGCTTTATTATTACTTATTAGAGCAGATCAGAAACAAATCATTTTAAATAGTCATTTTTCCAACCAGCCCTGTTAATAACCCAGCACCCCAAATGTACATGGTGCTCAGCAAGTAACGTACGTGACACACCCCTGCTGTGGGGAGTCCATCTAATTCTTGTTGCTTAGCACTAGCTGCCCCCACGGCCCCGACAGCCACGATGCCAGCTACACGAAGCTGCTACTCCCCACAGACGTCAGCTCCACCCACGTTGCCTTCGGCGGAATAACTGATGCATAACAGAGGGAGCCTGCCCAGATGTGAAGAGGCTAGGCAGATGGATAGACATGTGCATAGCCTCGTATAGCGTTATTTATTTTGCCAAACACAGAGGAAAAGGCAGGCACTTTCCTGAAAACTGTGTAATCTTAAAATATTACAACAAAAAAGATAAAGGTTATAAAGAAATTAGCAACACAGGCCTTCTTGTTAGTAATGGACCCTTCCTGGAAGATGTCTTCTCAATGTCTACAAAACCAGGTGGGCTGCCTACACAATGCAACACCTGCTGTAATGCTGCTCCTACATCTCATACAAGCCCAGGGAAAAGCTATCCCTGGTCTGAGCCTTCCACTGTGGGAAGTGATCAACTGCCAGCCTACTGAAACTTAAAATATTTTCTCCAGTTACTTAATAGCACTCCTTTGGAAGTCAGAACACCAGTGAGGAGATAAATGATCTGCAAACCCCTCTTCAACACCCATCATGAGAGAACAAAAACCAAGAAGAGAAAAACCTCTATGCTACAGTTAGACACTATCTACAACACAACAGCTTCCTGCTGTGAAGGGATATGGCTGCTCCCAGGACTGCAGGCTGGGAATTGTGTTTTAACTGCATTACAGAGGATTTGTGGAGAGGGAACTTCCAATAACTTACACAGCATTAAAATAGGGTTGGTCCATAGTCATGTCCTATAATGCTGTGACGTAACGGTACTAGGGATCTAATCATTAAAATACAACTCAAGAAGCTATTCAAATGTATTTATCTGTAGTATTCACACACACAGAGTTATTTGAACATGAAAATACAGAGTAAAATACATAGTATTTCAATGCATAGTGAAGTGTACGTGAGCACCATTGAGACTTAGCATGGAGGCATTAACAATGACACCATAGTTAAGGTTTGAATTGAGTTTTGCATTTAAAGCCAAGATTCAATTGTATTATGTATGAAGATTACAATGCATCTTCCCTCAGATTACAGCATTCTGTGAGGAGGGCCGGTCCAAGCCATTCGCGTGTCCCGGGCCCCGGGAGTGCGACGCATGCGCAGCGCAAGCCCCCGGGCACCTGGCGCCCCCGCCCCAGAGCACGCGGTGCATGCGTGGCCCCGCCCCGGGTGCACGGAGCATGCGCAGTGCTGCTCCCGCCCGGCCCAGCAGCCCCACACGGTGCCCCCTACAATGGGGCACCCCGGGCAGTAGCCTGCCTCGCCCGTACCTTGGGCTGGCTCTGTCTGTGAGGACAGAATGGATTTCCTAACAATTTGCAAGCAAATCTGTTCATTACTTTAGGAATAAAAATTAATTAAAATGTATTCTTTGAGTTTAGCACCCAGTGATAGTCTTTGGAATAAAGGTGCTAAATCCAAGAACTTGACCTTAAAGGGCTTAGTGCCTGGAGTATCTGTTAAAATAAAGATATACTCGAAAGGTCAATATGTTAATAATGTAGCTGTATTCTTATCACTTAGCTAGTTACAGGGGTGTAAAAAACAAAGAATCAAAAGCAGAACCCACCTGTGTATGGGCTTTCTCTCGCTGTGACAGTCTGAGGCCTTGTTCTTTGGCTTAGCAGCAGGGATAGCCAAAAGCTATGAAGCAAAGGATCACATCCTCAAATTCCAAACCAGCCACACTGAAATAAGGTAATATTAGGCTATTACGAAGGTGATCCAATCTAACACCGGTAGGTAAAGAAAAGACCCTAGAATGTTTAAAGTAAATTTAGTTGAATAGCAATGAGTAATACTGTGGCACCTCAGCCCTGGTCTACCCTAGGGAGTTACTTCAAATATCTACCCTTATTTTAAAATAAGAAGCAGAGTTTCCACACTACCAAGTTCATGATTTCAAAATCAGGGGCTGGGTGTTTTGCAATAACAACTCCTGCTTTCTACAGCTATGGCTACCCTGCAGCACTATTTTGGGATGCCTCCAGTATCCCCAAACTGCTATTCCACATCTTTTGAGCATGCTTGTTATTTTGAAATATGACAGGCTCACTATTCTGACATCCCTGTAAACCTCATTCCACAAGGAATAAGGAAAGTTTAGGAATAGTGATTTATTTCGAACAGGTACTTCCCCCCCCCCCCTTCTTTTTCTGTTATAAATTGCCAGGGCCCCCCCACACACCTTTTTTCTCCACTCAAGCTCATCTGAGGAAGTGGGGTTTGCCCACAAAAGCTCATGTTACTATATATATATTTCTGTTAGTCTCTAAGGTGCCACAGGACTATTCTTTGTTTTTAAACTTAAAGAACTAGGCTATCTCTAGTTCTTTAAGTTCTCTAGTTCTCTCCAGGCTTCTTTTGGAAGAAGCTTTTCTAGAAGAGATCTTCCGAAAAAACTTCTTCTGAAAGAGAGTGTCTACACAGCAAAAGTGCATCGAAAAAGTGATGTGCTTTTTTGAAAGAGCATCCACACTGAATGGACACTATCTCGCATTTAAGCTGTGATTACTATGGACAGAGTGGACACCAGGGCACCTGTGCTTTATCTTCTTTCCTCTTCTTGTGAAAGAACTCCCTCTTCCCCATCCACACACGCCTTTTTCTGAAAGAGCTCTTTCAGAAAAAGGCTTCTTCCTCGTAGAAAGAGGTTTACCAATGTCAGAAAAATCCCTCTGTTCTTTCGATTTTCTTTCGAAAGAATGTGATTGCAGTGTGGACATAATTCAATTTTTTTCAGAAAAATGGCTGTTTTTCCAAAAAAACCTTTGTAGTGTAGACATAGCCCTAGAGGTCACCAGATGAAATTAATAAGTAACAGGTTTAAAACAAACAAAAGAAAGTTTTTTTTCACATAGTGCATGGTCAGCCTGTGGAACTCCTTGCCAGAGGAGGTTGTGAAGACCAGCACTTTAACAGGTTCAAGAAAGAACTACATAAACTCATGGAGGTTAGGTAAATCAATGGCTATTAGCCAGGATGGGTAAGAATGGCATCCCTAGACTCTGTCAGAGGCTGGGAATCGGTGAAAGGAGAGGGATTGCTTGATGATTCCCTGTTCTGTTCACTCCCTCTGGGGCATCTGGCATTGACCACTGTTGGAAGACAGGATACTGGACTAGATGGACCTTTGGTCTGACCCAGTATGGCCATTCTTATGTACAGACTAACAGGGCTGCTCTTCTGAGACTTTTAGTTTAATAGCTTTCTTTCTGGCAAGAACTCACTTACCAATAGATATAGTTGTGAAATTTTATAGACGTAGTTGTGAAAAACCTCATTTCTTTATTGTTTTGGCTTTATGGTGCCCACTATTCGATTGTTAATCTGTATGGTCTCTGTCTGGTTCTTTAATTATTTCTGTCTGCTGTCTAATTAAATTTGTGGGATATACATCAATCAAGGTGGCAGGATATAATTTGTCAGGAAATTATGTTACAATACACTAGCATTGGTTTGTAGAATTGCAGTAAAATGACTGGGTATATTACCCAGCTGAGAATATTACTGTTTAAATTGGGGGGGCCAAAAGGAAGTAAGTAGGGAAAAAAGGAAAATTGGAATCATGCTTGCTGGAAGTTAACCCCAATGAATATTGAATTGTCTGCACTTTGGATTTCTGGTATACTGTGACTCCCTTTCTGTGTGAGAAGAACCAGGGAAATGGGAGGGTGAAGGGAAAAGCCCTCCAACATCATCAACATTGCTTTGCCCCCTTCCCCCAGCATGTTCTATATCCAGCGCACTATTTAATATCCTGGAGATATGTACAGAATACAAAGCACCACCCTGCAGTAGGATGACATATATATTTTCTACTATCACCTTATCTATCAATGGCTATATCTAGACTACAAGCCTCTTTCAAAAGAGAGCGTCTAGACTACAAGCAGATTTTTCAAAAAAGCGAGCTGCTTTTTCGAAAGAGAGTCTAGACACTCTCTTTCGAAAAAGCACAGTTTGCATTCAACAGCACCTTTTTTTGAAAGTACTTTCGGAAAAAGGTGTTATTCCTCGTAAAGGTGTTATTCCTCGATTTACTTTCGAGACAAAGCAGCTGTAGTCTAGACGCAGGTGAAGTTTTTTGGAAAAAAGGCTACTTTTTTCCAAAAAACCCTGTAGTCTAGACACACCCAATATGACACACATAAAAAACTATGCTAACAATCATATTAAGGGTGAAAAATAAAGCACTAAGAAGTCAGAAAATGCCAGGATTAAGGATGCTTTGTTAACCTTAATTCAGCCCCTTGTGTGTATGCATTATGATGCAATCTACAGTTACATTATAACATACTGTTGTTTTCTACAGGATTTCTACCTCAGTGCACCGAATGGGTGGTGCTTACTGAAAGAGCAGCTATTCAGTATTTTGTTTTCTCCTCATTGTTCGATGTGTAGCACTCGGATTTATTTACTGTACACTATTCAAATCCTGATCCGAGTACAGAATGATTAATTTCCTTATGGGATTTTCTATAATGCTTATCACTCATTTGTCACAAACCTTTATTTATCTTCCAAACGCTCTATGAGGCGCTGAGGCACAGAGAGATTCAGGTCAAAAGTATCCCCTAATTTTAGGTCCCCAGTTTGAAATGACTAAAATCAGATTTTAAAGAGTACCTAGCATGATATAGCACTTTATATACCTAAAGCACAGCTCTCATTGACTTCCATTACAGCTGTGAGTCATGGAACATCTGCAAATCAGTCCCCAGGGTCGCCAGTCAGGCATCCAGAAAATGAGAAACACACAGTTAGTGGCCACCTGAGAAAAGTTTGGTTTATGTGATTTGCCCAGACTCACACAGGAACCCTGTGACAGAGGCAGGAATAGAATCCAGTGGTCTAGGGCAATAGTCAGCTTTCTTAACCATGAGTGTCTTTTCTCTTCCTGCAGTATCATGGTGGTTCATTCACTACACGCCTTCCGCAACAAATGAAGCAGAGACTTACAGATGACAGTCTTCTGCACTACACAACCCGGATTCATCATGAATGAGGAAGGGATCCTATGAGGAAAAAAATCAGGATGTATTCATATAATTAAAGACGACCATAACGCTTAGACACAAGAGGCCTAATTTCTGCAATCTACAAAAACACAAGTCCCATGATGTGGTTGCATTAACACACAGTGACCTGGGACATCAGCAGTGTTGAAACTTTTACAGCCATCCACACAGACCTGAGCCATCTGAGGTAATGGAGGAACAGATAGCAGTAGTAGGTTGTTGCCCTATCTATGAGCCAGCACTAGAAGGGGAGGGAACACTTTGCCACTGGGTTTCATAGATACTTGTCTTCAGCAAAGCAATGGTGAGATGTAGGAATCTTGGGATCTTCTATTCCAGACTTTGGAAGAAGATGCAGTTTAGTGAGCACAGACTCTTCTGCTTGTTTTCCCCAAGCTTGATTCCTTTTGCCCTATCCCCTTTAACATGTCCTTATCCCCTTCTTATCCTCGAGTTCATGTCTTAATCCTAATCTCCTTGCCTTCCCAGACCCAGTCTCTGCTCCTCAGACTTTTTGTCACCATCTTAGTATATAGTTGCTTTGTGGGGGACTCGCAGCCTAGTCCAGGGGTGGCCAAGATATGGCCCGTGCGCCAGACCCAGCCCACCAAGCCTTTTAATGAGGCCCACCTGCCCCTGAAGCATGGCGCACTGCCACTCAAAGTGGTTACCTGCTCCCTGTGGCACTCTATGCTGTGGTGGTGGGGACAGGCTTTGCCCCAATCCCCCAGCAAAATCTCTCAGCTCTGACTGGCCAACAGGGGCTGAGAGATTTTGCTGGGAGCAGGGGCAGTGCAGCACAATGTCTCAGCTCCCTTTGGCTGGTTTCCAGTCAGTAGGAGCTGAGAGCTTTTGCTGGAGGCGGAGTCAGTGCATGAAGCCTCCTCCCCACCTCCCCCTGCAATGCTGAGAGCACCATGGAACAGCCAGCCGGGGGCTGCTGGTAAGCAGGGAAGCCTGTGAGCTGCTGAGGCATGTTTGGCTGAGAGTGGCCCCTACAGAGATGTTAGCTGTTAAACTCTTGCAAGTCCCTACCAAACTTTTGTGAATTTTGATTTTTTTCCCCCAAAGGCTTATAACTAGCCCAAATTTCAGTCGCTTTTGAGAGAACACAAAAGGCACATTCCAGACCCACAGGTTATAGGCCTACAAGGTTTGAAGTCCCTGGTTCAAAGCATGGAAGTCATGGTATTGCCAGAAAAGACTGCCAGAATTTTTCAACATGGGAAAAACAATGCAGCTTTCCCTAGCTTCCTCCTAAAAAATGACTGGACTGTTGTTGTTGTTGTTGTTGTTTTGGGGGAGAATTGGAATAATTCAGACTGAAGCTGATAATCAGCATGGAAGTTTTCAGATCAAACCCATCATTTTGGCAACGTTAAAGGAAATCAAAAATAGGGGCTTATACAAAGCTACCAGTCTTGACAATAGCATAATACTCCTTAATTTTGGTGTTTTTAATACTGATAGGGTTATTTCATGATCAGTCCAGAAGTGCCTAAAATCCTAATATAAATAGCATAATAAATTATTCTATTCTAAATAGAACAGACAGACAATATAGTGCCGTTCACTGGAATTATTCAGACATAAACTGGAAATAAAATTCTTGTGCTTGAACGAATAAGAGAAAATAGTCCTGAATTGGCAGATTGGCCTCTACAGTCTTATCTGGCATTACACTATAATAAGGTTTTATGGCACAAATAAAGTTATATAGTTTTGCCTCTACATTTTGCTTAAATATCACATTCAGAATAATTCTGTATGGAAATTTATTCAAATCTTTGAGTCTCCACTGGTTTGTTTATAGCATTACTTCCTTCCTTGGGAAATTCCTTCCAGAGGCTGATGTAAAATGTGCACATTTTCTAATGACATTCAGAGTCTTCTTGATAGGAAACTTAAAAAAAAATCCGCCGCCTTAGTTTCTGAAGTGGGTAGGCACACATTTTGGGCTGCTGCAAGGGACAATAATATTTTTCCTGTGAAAGTTACATGACTGTTGCCACTTGTCTTGTTGACAGCCAGGAAAAGGCCAATGGGAAACATCTATTATGAACCTATGACATGTACATGGACTGCTAAGTCTTATATATTAGAAAGATACATATGAATTGTGGTAGTGTCACCGATTCCCAGTTATGTATCAGGGCCCCGCTGTTCTAGGTGCTATGCCAAAACCACTTGAGTGTTTTCCTGGCAGATATTTAGGACTGTAAAGAAAGCTGGGTCCAAGTGACACACCAGTGTTCCCTTGGTGACATTTTCCACTGAAGTTCTTCCAAAGAGGAAATGCTTCTGCCTATCTCCTCCCTACAGGGTTCATACCACACAGTAGGCAAAAGGACAGCTGCTGTTCCATTATGCTGAAGGTTGGAAGACACTCCGAAGTCTTCAATTCTATTCCTGACTTTACTACCAGCCTGCAGTGTGGCCTTTCTGTACCTTAGGTTCCTGCCTGTGATGATATTGACCTCCTTGTGAAGTGAGTTGGAACCTCTGGTTGGAAAGCACTCTAGCATAGCTAGGCAGTATTATTACTGAGTCTTAAACCAGCGCTCTAACCACTAGGCCACAATGAGGAGACATGCAGTTGTTGCATGCTACGGCACTGTTGCACAAAGCGGGCACTCACTTCTGAACCAGCATGATTGGTGGTAGGAGTAAGATCCGGAGGTTTGATTGGTTCTTTGCATTCTATTTTGTATACTGAGTGTCCACGTCACACCAGTGTTTCTGCCTTTGCTGAGTAGGACCTATCAGGCTCTGTCTTTACTTTCTTAGTACCAACATGGAGGTACAGATTATGCTTTGCAATTTGGAGGGCATTCAGAATCTCACTATACTCTGAACTTCCACCTCTATAGTTCTAACGTGATTTTCAGCTTGGAGGCTGATTTTCTGTTTTCCCTATACTCTCTCCAGCCACTGGATCATTTTGTGTTTCTCCTTTTATCTGGTCAACTTATATTTTGGAAAAGAGCAGCAACTGAGTCATGTTTACTTCAAGTTCTTGTTCTACAACTCCTAGTTTTCACTAGTTACATGTGCTTGCTAATACAGACAATTGCTTGTTGGATTTGTATTCCACATTTGTAATACTTTTGTGATTTTAGCCTCACCTTCTAAGGCCACGGCTAAGGTCGGGGTAGTTTTGAACCTCAGTGGTGCTGAAAGCCAGGGCCACCCAGAGGATTCAGGGGGCCCAGAGGCTTCAAAGCAATTTCGGGGGCCCCTTCCTGGCACTCCCTGTCTCAGACCTCAGACATTCTCATGGGGGCCCCTGCGGGGCCTGGAGCCTAGGGCAAATTGCCCCACTTGCCCCCCTCTGGGCAGCCCTGCTGAAAGCTTCCCATCAGGCCCTGTAAGAGTCTTCCAGCTGTGAGAGTACCTAAAATGGAGTTACTATTAATCAATGGTTGCACATGCCAGTGTAGCTGGCAGAGAAAAAATAAATCCTCTAAATTCCTTCAGCTCTTTCATATTGCTACTAAACTGTAGTGTGATCACTATGGATTGTTGTTTTTTTCTGTTTGTACAAAGATGTTCTTTTGCACTTTAAACACTTAGCATTTCATCAGAGGTGTCTGGGAGGAACATGCATGATGCTTTTTCCTAATGGGGAATCTGTTTTGTTTTGGCCTTTTGATGTCTGTTAGTTTACAGGAATAAAAATACTTAAACCAGATGAATAATTCCTCTGAACCAATAGTGCTTTAATGTTGGTTGCTGGGGGTGGAGTGGGAAGGTATTATCTCACTTAATTAATCCCATTTTGCAGCCTTACATTTATTTACCTGTGGCAATCCAATCACATTTTAATTGGAGCATTGTTTAATTAAAAGTGAGGCATCTAAACAATTGCAGTCATTGTTTATATGTAAAGCATAGCTTAGTTTTGTATTTATGTTTTTAGCAGCAAACCCAACTGGAGGAGGTTTGTGGCAAACATTCTCCTCACGAGGCTGTTTCTTCTGTGCATCTAAATGGAATAATTGAGAACTAGAATTTATTCATGTGTTTGAAATTGCATCTTATTTTTCACCTCAGGTGTCTGCATTTGATACCGGTGCCAACAATAATACATCAACAGCTGCATGATTTCACCACACACTGAACCTGTTTTTTCGCACGCCTGCCTGTTAAATACGGAATGTCACCCAGATTTTCTGCCAGCATAAATGGAGAATGCTATGACTGACAAACTTCTGAGGCCTCACACTTCTTTGCTTTTGGGGCGGGGGAGGGTTCCTCCCGCCAATTAAAGAGACACTGTCTATGAAATAAACGTCTCATGCTTTTAAAAGATAAATATCCTATTCTGGTGGTTATTGTTGGCACCTTAAATCGTTACTGCTTTAAAGATTTTTTTTTTAACATTCTAATTTACCTTTCACAGAATCCCAAACTGTTTATTTTTGTGGTCTGATTTATGCTGCGGGTTCAGCCTAGCACACTGCAAGCAAAACCTAGATTGCGAGTCTCATTCCCCACATTCCTTAGCCTTGCTAGAGAACAGCCAGAGAGCCATTATATTTTTAAATACTTATCTGGCCACAGCCACATAGTATCTGAGCCCTACACAAGAACCCTGTGAGGGACAGAAATGTTATTGTCCCCATTTACAGGTAGGAAACTGAGGCAAAAGGGGCTAGATCCACAGAGGGGACTTAGGCACAGCACTGCAATGTGCCTCCCTCCCAGGGGAATCCTTAGGCCAGAGATGGGTGCCCCGGAGTTAGTACCTCAGAATGGGGGGAGTTAGTACCTCAGGCAGTATGCTGAGTGGGGAGCTATCTAAACAAACCACTAAGAAGTGCCAAGGAGAGGGGTGGAGTCTATATAGTGCCCCCACAAATAGCATCTGTGCTTGGCATTCCCAACCATGAACCTTCTCCTGGGGGTAGACCAGAGGTGATGTGTGGGAGGGGATAAGTGGGGTTACATGCCCTTCCAACCCAGATTTGCTTTCCATGACCTTGATCATGCTATCAATGATGTCTTCTCCATCCTGCCTTTTGGCCTCTATGAAGGAGTACTTCGTGACTTCCTTAATAGAATCATAGAGCTGGAAGAGACCTCAGGAGGTCATCAAGTCCAGGCCCCTGCCCAAGGCAGGACCAATCCCAACTAAATCAACCCAGCCAGGGCTTTGTCAAGCTGAGACTTAAAAACCTCTAAGGATGGAGGTTCCACCACCTCCCTAGGTAACCCATTCCAGTGCTTCACCACCCTCCTAGTGAAATAGTTTTTCCTAATATCCAACCTAGACTTCTCCCACTGTAACTTGAGACCATTGCTCCTTGTTCTGCCATCCGTCACTACTGTGAACAGCCTTTCTCCATCCCCTTTTGAACCTCCCTTCAGGAAGTTGAAGGCTGCTATCAGATCCCCCCTCACTCTTCTCTTCTGTAGACTAAACAAACCCAAATCCCTCAGTCTCTCCTCATAGGTCACGTGCTCCAGCCTCATCATTTTGGTCACCCTCCGCTGGACCCTCTCCAAAGCATCCACATCCTTTCTATAGTGGGGGGCCCAGAACTGGACACAATACTCCAGATGTGGCCTAACAAGAGCTGAATAAAGGGGCCTAATCACTTCTCTCGATCTGCTGGCAATGCTCCTCCTAATGCACCCTAATATGCCATTAGCCCTCTTGGCTACAAGGGCACACTTGACTCATATTCAGCTTCTCATCCACTGTAATCCCCAGGTCCTTTTCTGCAGAACTGCTACATAACCAGTCAGTCCCCAGCCTGTAACAATGCTTGGGATTCTTCCATCCCAAGTGCAGGGCTCTACACTTGTCCTTCTTGAACCTCATCAGATTTCTTGTGGCCCAATCCTCTAATCTGTCCAGGTCACTCTGGACCCTATCCCTGCCCTCCAGTGTATCTACCTCTCCCCCTAGCTTAGTGTCATCTGTAAACTTGCTGAGGGTGCAATCCATCTCCTCATCCAGATCATTAATAAAGATGTTGAACAAAACCGTTCCAAGAACAGATCCTTGGGGCACTCCACTGGAAACCGACCGCCATCCTGACATTGAGCCGTTGATCACTACCCGCTGGGCCCGACAGTCTAGTCAGCTTTCTATCCATCTTACTGTCCATTTATGCAATCCACATTCTCTTAACTTACTGGCAAGAATATTGTGGGAGACCGTATCAAAAGCTTTGTTAAATCAAGGTATATCACATCCACGGACTTTCCCATATCCACAGAGCCAGTTACCTCATCATAGAAGCTAATCAGATTGATCAGGCATGACTTGCCCTTCGTGAATCCATGTTGACTATTCCTGATCACTTTTCCCTCTTCCAAGTGCTTCAAAATGGATTCCTTGAGGATACCCCCATGATTTTTCCAGCGACTGAGGTAAGGCTGATGGGTCTGTAGTTCCCTGGATTGTCCTTCTTCCCTTTTTTAAAGATGGGCACTACATTTGCCTTTTTCCAGTCATCCGGGATCTCTCCCGATCTCCACGAGTTTTCAAAGATAATGGCCAAAGGCTCTGCAATGACACTTACAAACTCCCACAATACCCTCAGATGCATTAAATCTGGGCCCAGGGATTTGTGTATGTTTAGCTTTTCTAAATAGTTCCTAACTTGTTCTTTTCCCACCAAGGACTGTCCACCTCCTTCCCATACTGCATTGCCTAGTGCATTTGTCTGGGAGTCGACCTTGTCCATGAAGACAGAAGCAAAGAAAGCATTGAGTACTTCAGCTTTTCCCACATCATCTGTCACTAGGTTACCCCTCTCATCCAGTAAGGGCCCCACACCCTCTCAGATCACCCTCTTATTGCTAACATGCCTGTAGAAACCTTTCTTGTTATCCTTCACATCCCTTGCTAGCTGCAACTCCAATTGCTCTTTCACCTTCTTGATCACTCCCCTGCATTCTCGAGCAATATATTTATACTCCTTCCTAGTCATCTCTCCAAGTTTCCACTTCTTGTAAGCTTCCTTTTTGTGTTTAAGCTCACCAAGGATGTCACCAGTAAGCCAATCTGGTCTCCTATCATATTTGCTTTTCTTGCTGCGCATCGGGATGGTTTCTTCCTGTGCCTTTAATAAGGCTTCTTTCACTAAATCCTTCCTCTTGCGTTTGGGCCTCTTTCTTATCTGACACAGCCTGTCAGCTGCAGAAGGCTGCTGTGTCCTCAAGGTCTCTGCTACAAAATACAGTAAGGGTACGTCTACACTGCATGGCTATTTCAAAATAAGCTATTCTGGAATAGTTATTCAAAATAGCTTATTTCGAAATAGCACGTCTACACTGCAAGGAAGCCTCAAAATTAGTCTGAGGCAGGTTTCCCTAATGTAGATGTGCTATCTCAATTTAGAGCCCCAGAAGGCAATGGGGAGGAATACCTTAGAATGGCCCTGGTGTGGGGCTATTTCAAAATAGCAGCAGTGGAGCGTCTACACGCACCTTATTTCGAAAAAGCTATTTCGGAATAGGCATTATTCCTCGTAGCATGAGGTTTACAGATTTCAGAATAAGCCGTCCATTATTTCGAAATGATCTCAAAATAACAGAATGGCTGTGTAGATGCTTGCATTGTTATTTCGAAATAACCCTAGTTATCTCGAAGTAACGGTGCAGTGTAGACGCACCTTAAGGGGCTACATTCCAGCTCAACATTGAAACATTTCACTTACAGGCTCCTTTGGCAACATATCCAGTCACTTTCCTACTAATCCTTACAAGGCGCATGCATTTCTGCAAGCACTGCAAACGTGATGAGTGTGGGGGAGGAAGGGAGTGATAGATGTGCATGGGGCAAAAGAAAACACAGTTTTGTGGCTTGTGGAGCAGCTTTGCAGGGAAATCATTCCAATTATGCCACACTTCTCCCCAGGTGGGGAATCACTCTAGCAGATATGTCACCGCTGAGGGGAAGGAAGGAAATCAGATCTCACTGACAGGATGCTAGCAGCTTTTGCCCTGCTACACAGGCAGCCCACCTAAGTGGCGCTTTGGTCCCTGCATCAGTGACTGCACAATGCTATGGGGCAGTGTCCTGCAATAGGGGAAGAAACACAGATGCATTGCCAGCAGAAAATGAACAAGTACCTCAGGAAAAGTTTCCTGCGCATCTCACTGCAGGATTCCATTGAGTGTGCATCAATGCTCTGCGTGGACATAACGCTTAGCTACACAGGGCTATGGGCAGCTCACAGAAACATGGCCAGTATCCCAATTTCCTGTGCCCTGTGTACAGCTCTGCACGCACCAAGACACAGTCAGCTAGCCTGCCTCTCATCTCGAGGCTAGCACCTAGTTCTTCATGACGCCAGCCGGTTTTGGGTGGAGCACTGGAGTGCCAGTTTGCCTCCCTCACCTCATGGCATGACTGCTTCAGCTTCTTTATCTTCAGTCTGCACTGCAGCATGTCCCACTCGTAGCCCTTCTCACACACGCATCATAAAATTTGCTCATATGTATCCCAATTCCTATGGGTCACTCGCAGCTGGGACTGCTTGGACTCTTCTGGTCCATGCCGGAAAGCATTTGGAGCAATAGCCAGCCTTGAGCAGCTGGGAAGATGGCCCAAGACCACTCAAGGCCGAGCCAATCAGCAGGAAATGGAATGTAAAGTTCATGGGGTTGCCAGGAGGAGGGGTGGATTGCTGGTTGCAGGGCTGCCGACTTCAATGTGCTGATCAGAGGGCATTGTGGGAAACTTTCTGGAGGGCAATGAACATGAAGAAAAGACCGCTGGTGTCCACACTGCATGATTGTTGACAGTCAAGGGAGGAGGAATGAAAAAAAGGCCCTCATGGAAGTGGAAGTTTTTTGTCACCAAAACTGGACATTTTTCATCCCATTGCAGTGTGCACACGAATCACAGTTTTGCCCCCAAAATGCAGTTTTGGGGGACAAAACTTGACAGTGCAGACATGCCCTAAGTGAAGATGCTCTTATGCTGATGGGAGAGCATAGTGAATCCACCTTCCTCAGAGGATTTTTCACCCCAGAGGGACGTAGTTACACCAACAAGTAATCCTGTGGCACTAGGTAGGCCTGGAGCAGGGGTCAGCCACCTATGGCTTGTGAGCCAAATATGGCTTAGTAAGGAACCAAATGGGGCTCTTTTGTCATTCCCAAAATACACACAACTTTTTACATTAAAATGAAAAATGAGTTCAAATTTTTAAAAACACCTAATTCCTCATGACAAGAGGGTCTTTTTTTTTTTTTTTTGGTCTATTTCCCCTTTAACCAGAGGTGAAAGGAAGCTGGGGCGCCCCAGTAAGAACCAGCTACACTCCGGCAAGAGCTGGCTGGGGCACTCTGCTCCTTTAAAGGGCTTAGGAGAGCTATAGGGGATGTGTGCACTCTCCCAGCCGGGATAATGAGAGGGACTGGCAGCAGATGCCTCCATTGGTCTGTGGCGGCCTGGCTCCTGTCCCCATGTGACTGCCGTGGTCTGTCCCCAGCTGCCGTGCTCCTGAGGTGGCCCCTCCGGCTCAGTCCTGGCAGCCCCACAACTGCTGCCACATCCCAGTTTTGGCAGCCCAGCTTGACCTTGAGTTGTGGCTGTGGCAGCCTGGCCAACAAGGCCGCAATCAGGGCTCAGCCCCCTTCTGGCCACAGCATCCTGCCCCCATCCCCGATCCTGGGGCAGGCCCTGCAGTCTGGCCCACATCTAGCAGCAGGAAGGGCTTGTGGCGACCCACCTCCTGCTGGGGCATGGGTAAGAGGGGAGGCCACGATCAGGCTGTGGCGATCCTGGCCCGGCCCCTCATCCAGCCACTGCTGCCGGGATGCAGCAGCCCAGCCCCTGCCAGGTAAGGTAAACTGGCCCCGCTCCCACCCCACATACTCTACGTCCCAACCCCAGCACCCTGCCCCGAGCCCCTCATACATCCCATCCCTGACTCCTGCACCCCACATCCACAAACTGCACCCCCCAGCAGAAGTCCCTTTACATAAAGTCTGTGAGTACAATGTTTCATTGCTGCTGTTATTAATCATCATGTAAATATCAATACTAATCAGTTGTATGTTTTCATTCATGCAAATGGGCATTCTTCTACCGGCTCTTTGTTAACCACTTGTTCAGAATTTTGATGTAGTTTGGCTCTTTGGTTTGAAAAGTTTCCCCACCCCTGGGAGTGTAGACCTGGCCTTAGTAAGCAGGACTTCCCTGAACATTTTACACCCTCTAAGGATCTGTCCACTAAGCATTTGCAAATCACTCATTAATTGCTCCTCTTGCTCGCCTTACCCTATTTCACTGCCTCCTTTGGAATGTCTGCTGAGAGTCCCTTGTTGCAGATCAGCTTATTCATGCAGATGGTGATTCTGTGTTGGTTTACTCGATGACTCATGCTGAGCAGGAGTTTTTGTGTAATTTACATGAAAACTGACCTTATGCTGAGCCTATGAGTTCCTGTGGAACATTCCCCTCAGGGGAAAATTTACGGAGGGACATCAAATCATGAAAGGGAAGAAACAGATTGAAGCTGATGAATTGTTTGAGAAAACAACTAATTAGAAAATATGAGGTCAGGGAGTGAAGTTGAGGGCAAGATCAGCACATAAACTATGAAAGGTTTGTTATTTTCAGTCATAAAAGATTAGGGAAAATGTGGATAAAATTGCTAACTTGATTGTGTGGCGTGGAGAATTGGGTACATCAGAACGGGTGCATTTTTGGAGAGCACTGGATGCAAGGGATGGCTAATGAAAAAGAAGAGAATTCAGTTTTGCTCTTTCACTCAGAGAAAATGATTTTATAGACAATGAAACTCTCGTGGTGTGGATGGAAGAGACTTGCTTCCTCTTTTGGATTTTCTCTGCTTCAGGCAGCCTTGCAGGCCCTTTCAGTAATCAGAGTGTTGTTGGATCTTAGGGTGCATCTACACAGCTGAGAGGGGAAAAGAAAAAAAAAGAGAAAAAATGTTCAGAAATCTATATCCAGAGAAATATAATTGAGGGCACCCCATGGAAAGCAAAGTGGGAAGGAAGGAGGGCAAAAAAGCACAAGAAATTAGACAAAAGGTAATTGGAGTCTCATTAAAACTTTGGTCCAGGAGGGTACTTTTTTCACAATTCTTGAATATTTTATTTCTCAGCTGAAACATGTTAGACGCCCACATTGGTTTGAATAAGCAATTCATGATTGTCCCCAAGTGCCATTGTAGATCCACAAATGTAATAATAGCATATAATACAGTTATTTGCATATCATATTATTTTGCCATTGTGTTCTCAGACTAAAAAAGGTTTATCTTTGATGAAAAATATGATGACTATTCCGCAATAGGCAAGAGCTATATTACCTAATTTTGTTTCTTTTCAATGTTAAAGTAAAATGTCCATTTAAGGGTACAAATTTGGGGGGAGAGATAACTTTAGACAAAACCTGTTCCTTCCTTTTTAGATTATTTATTAGTGTTAATAGCTAATGTTCTGCTTAAGGGTCATGAATCTTATTAATTTCACTTTCAATTATCTCCTAAATTCATATAAGAGTGTAATGCAATACTAAAGACCCACTGAATAAAACTGGAAAGAGAACTAATATTTGTTTCTGTCTTAGACTCCTTATTGCAGTCCGCTAAATGACGTATATCAGACCAGCTTTTTGTTCCTAACAGAATTGTGCCATATATAAATAAACCACTAAGCACTACTTCTAGGAGCTGGTTGGATTTAACTCAGGGAGTCTCCCTTCTCTTGCAAAGTCCTTAATGTAGCCCACTAAGGATGCGTCTACACAGCAGAGTTATTTCAGAATAACAGCCGTTATTCCAAAATACCAATGCGAGTGTCTACACAGCAATTCCGTTATTTTGAAATAATTTCTAAATAATGGATGGCTTATTCTGACTTCTACCTCAAACCTTAAACCTCATTCCACAAGGAATAACGCCTGTTTCGAAATAGCTATTTTGCTCCACTGCTGCTGTTTCGAAATAACTCCTCCCCAGGGCCATTCAAAGTAATTACTCCCAGTACCTCCTGGGGCTCTAAATCGAGGTAGCACATTAGGGAAGCCTGCCGCAGCACATCTACACTTCAGGGAAGAAAATTAGTCTATTTCAAAATAAGCTATTTTTTGGAGTATTTCTTCCGGAATAGCTTATTTTGAAATAAGCGTGCAGTCTAGACATACTCTAAGTGTGCGTGGCTATTTTTCAGAATAGAAGATGTTCTCGGCCAGCTGTCTATAATATAGGTCAATGTATTAATCCTGAGCCACCCAACATGTGGGTATTTTGCCTTAGGTCAGAATTAATACTGAGGTTGTAGGCGGTGGAAGCACTGTACAGCCCAAGAACAGAGTGAATACTCTACCACAGTGGTCACCAACCAGTAGATCGGGATCTACCGGTAGATCTTGGAGCATCTGACAGGTGATCCTGACTGGTCTGGCCAAGATGCTATTATCAGGTACCAGCACTTCAGCTACCTCTCCCCAACCCTCCTTCCCTCCGCACTGCTGTGCATCTCCTGCTCTTTGCCTTGGAGCTGCCCCTCCCCCTGGGAGCCTCCTGCTTTCTGTGCAGGGCAGATGAGGGTGAGGAGGTTGCTGATGTCAGGGTGCCTCCGCTCCCACCCTGTATCCTATCTCCACAGAGCAGAGAGGGAGCACAGAGAGGGAGGACTTGGGAGGGAGTTTGCTGGCTGCTTTAGAGAGTTGTCCAGGGCAGGGGTGAGCCTGCCTTAGCCCCCCTGCACCACCACCCTGGAGCCACCTGAGGTAAGCAGTGTCCAGCTGGAGCCCACATCCTACCCCAGTTGTGAACCCCAAACTCCTGCCCTAGCCCCGAGCACTCTGGCACCCTAACTGCCTGCCCCAAGAGCAGCTCAGAGCCCCTTCACACTCCAGATCCCTTAATCCAAGACCAGAGCCTGCAGCCCGACTTGCTGCCCCACCCTACTGAAAGTGAGTGAGGATGGGAAAAAGAGGGAGGAGGAGTGTGCAGGAGGAAGCGGGGCCTTGGAGAAGGGGCGGGAAGGAGGTGGGGCGAGGGCATTTATATTTGAGGTAGATCTTGGATTGCACTTAAATTCAAAAAGTGATCTCGTGCTCAAAAAGGTTGGAGACCCCTGCTCTACCACCTATTCAGGGGCTGCTCCTGGCTCTCCACAAAATATATCCAGCCAGCTCCAAATGGGGATTAGCAAAGTGCCTCACCTGCTCCTGTTCCTCTCCTGCGCTCTTTAGCTTGGTTAGTGCCCCGTGAAGTATAAAAAGGGGCTACAGATTTGCTTGACCTCTGCGCAGGGGACACAAGGTGGAAAGGCTCATTGTTTCCCCTCATTATCTCTTTGGTGAAATTCAAAGATCACACAAAATCCAGCATGGGTGGTGGGTGAAGGCCCAGCTGGGAAGGCAAGCCCCAGTCCTGCCACTTCTACCCGAGGCCCTGCCCCTTCAGCAACCTTTGCCCTCCTCCTTGTGGAGCCAAGCCCCGCCCAATCCCATTCCGATCCTTTCTGGACACCTAGGGTGCCGAGGCTGCTGCACTGCGTCCCCAGCCCTCCCGGGCAACTGGTGACCGAACTGCTGTGGGCCCAGTCCTGGCCCTAGCCTGGCTCAGCTCTAGCCTCAGACTTCTGAGGCCCCAGCCCCTGCCACACTGACCCCAGCCCTAGTCTTCCTCAGCCGCCCAGCTGCCACGGCCCCAGCCTCAGCGTGCCCCAGCCTTCCCCAGGCCTGGCCCCAGCCTTCCCCGGTGGCCAGGCTGCCGTGGTCCTGGCCCCAGCCCTCCCAGGCCACTGAGGAGATGGACTGATGCACAGTGGCCCCAGGCTTCCCGGGTGGCTGGGGAGTGTTGGTAGTTTTGGGACGGCAATGCCTTCTCTTGCCTACATTACCCACTGCCAATGCAATCCAGAGCTTAGATCCACATCCATGTTATCAATCGCTATGCAAAGATTTTCTAAAATATAGGTGTTCTCCAGGAATTATTTGGCAAAGTCGGTAAAGGTTGAAGTCCGGCACCCTCGGGACCTTACTGGTACCGAACCAGAGAATTTGCTGGACCAAAGGAGGTAAGTATTGTCTAGCAGCATTGCCAATACCTCCACTACTTATTGGGCTTTTAGAAGACATTTAGGGGTAAATTAGAGGCAAGTAACAGCACAGAACACTGAAAGCCAGGACTGATGGCTGTAAATACACTTTATGGGACCACAGGAAACTTGACCACACCCATGATAAGTGGCATCCAACTCATTAAAAACATGCCAGACCATGCTGCCAGACCAGATTGTGCCGGACTAGAGAGATTCAAACTGTAGCACTTGTGCTATGCAGGTGTTCAGACTAGTCAATCACAATGGTCTCTTCTAGCTTTGGAATCTATGAAAAACTGATAAGCAAATCAATGAAGGGCTGCTTCTTATTCACCTCCTTTAAATACAGATACAAATTCACAAGGGAGGACACCCCGTGGAGAGCAATGTAAGGAAGGAAGGAGGAGAAAAAAGCTCAAGAAGTTAGACAAAAGGTAATTGGAGTCTCATTAAAACTTTGGGCCGGGAGGTTTTTTTTTCACAATTCTTGGATATTTTATTTCTCAGCTGAAACACGTTGGACTCCCACATTGATTTGAATAAGCAATTCATGATCAATCCCCAAGTGACAATTCTTTGCCAGTGGCGCAGTGCCTTAGAGGTTTGCTGAGACACTTTTGTGTGACAAATCTGAAAGTGAAGGCAGTGTTGCAACAAGCCTGCTGCCCATGGATACCTTGTCTCTTCCAACTTGAAAGGAAACTTTCACACGTTGCAGGCAAAAGGCCAACAAAATCCCCAACAGCAAAAATGACTAAGCACAAACTACAGCAGACATATGGAGTTCTCATAATCCCCATGTCTCCAGAGACCAACACAGGGAGAAGAATTAACAAGCCCCCCCCCCCAAAAAAAATACTTTATGGGCTCTCTTACATCAACAATAAGCAAACAAAACCAACCTCCCCATTAGAGAGACATGAGATCATAATTTGTTGACCATATTTAAATTTCTAATTATTTATTTGCTTTATAATATCTCCCTATAAAGTGACTGGCCTCCTACTAAGAAAAAGTTATTCACATATTTTGTCTTGAGCTGCCGCATAGTGTGGTAAATCTGCATTCCAATTCTGATGGCTGCCTTCTGCTTTTTATTTCAGACTCTTGAACTTCTCTGTGATTTCCATTTTGTTTGATAAAATAAATTTACCTTCCCTTCAAGCCTCTTCGAAGTGGGCTAGTGCCAGTGTTCTGGGAATCTTTCCTTACCTTTGGCAACAATAATGCAATTTCCTGTGGGAAATGTTTTCATTTTCCTTCTTTTAATGTGATATGCCATATTCACAAATCTGTGCTTCTTTTGAATAATGGCATCAGTAGCCTGGATGCTGTGTTGATTATAATTAACATACAGTGCAAAGCTTATAAAACTTGAGCTTTATAGTGCTAGGTTTTAAGAGCACACTAGAAAAAAAACACACACTCAAATATCATATATTAAAACGCTGGCATTCTTCACCCCTATCTACAAGCTCTCAGCTTCCCTTTGTGTTTCACGACTATTTTTGAGACTACAGTTTGGAAAATACCCAATTTTAGGGACTATTAACACTCACGGAACTAATCTGGAATTACTACTAATGTCTACAGCATTATAAACTGCTTACTCACAGTCAGCCTTGCTTAATATCCCCTGATACCGAGTATTCTTGACCTCCTGTTATAAAGTGCTTTGTGATGTGGCTGTCCACTGTGAAACACTTTCATAGAGTAATAGATTATGAGCACAGAAGGGATCGTTAGATCATCCAATCTGACCCCATGCATTTTACAGACCACAGAATTTCAGCCAGTTAACACTGCATTGAGCTCAATAACTTTTGTAGAAATTCTGTAGTAACTATCTGGCTAATCATCAGTAACAATGGGTCTGAATGAAGCCTTCCCATTGTTTTCTCCCTTGCATTAGTTTCAGGGCTTTGTTCATTTGTAATCCCTTTTGTTGCGTATCACTGTTCACAATGTCTATCCAGTGCACCTTCAGTCTTCTTCTGTTTCTAGTTCCTTGTCCTCTGGTATTTATCATTGTGGGTGCATCTACAGAGCACAGTTATTGCGAAATAGCTAACATTATTTTGAAATAACAATGCGAGCATCCGCACAGCAATTCCGTTATTTCAAAATAAATTCAAAATAACGGACGGCTTATTCTGACTTCTGTAAACCTCAGTCCATGAGGAATAAGGCCTATTCAGAAATGGCTATTTCGAAATAGCTGTAGTGTGGACACTCCACTGATGCTAATTCGAAATAGCTCCCCCACAAGGCCATTCAAATTAATTACTTCCTGTTAAGGCTGTTCCCCACTCTGGCACGAATAATGCAGAAGTGGGGGCCCACAAAAGCACCGCAAAATCTGATTTCTACAGGCTTTGGTACAAAACTCCCTTCAAAGTCCTAGTACCTGGACTTTGGAGAACAAAAACCGCTGCCACCACCCAAGTAATGGTAAGAAAACCGGGGAAGAGATCACTTGGGAAATCTCAGCCCTAAAGTAAAACCAGGACACAAAAATTAACCAATACCAGGTTAAATAAAAAAAGAAAGAACTTTATTATCAAAATGGCTAGATGGTAAGAGCCACCAATTAATATACTCATGGAGGATCCCCCCATGGGCCCGCAAAACTTAGTTACAAAAGAGAGGAAAAACCATTTCTAACAGCACAGACATCAGATCCAAATTCCCAGACCAGAAAACAATAAAACCTGATGGATTTATCTAGACTTTATCCTTCTTACACATTATGAAGAATCAGTTTCTTGGAAAGAGACATGTCTTCTGTCTCCCTCAGTATCTAGAGAGCAAACTGGCTCAGAGACAAAGGAGGGAAAATCCAAAAATTCCTTTGCCTCAGTTTGAAATCCCTACCTGCATTTCTATTGGCTGACCGCTACCTGGCTAGGTACAGGGGACATAGTTAACCCCTCAGTCCCCAGGCTGCTGATCATCCCTCATGGTCATGACACTCCCTATTACTTCCTGGGGCTCCAAATCAAGGTAGCATGTCCAGATTAGGGAAGCCTGCCTTGGACTAATTTCCAGGCTTCCCTGTAGTGTGGACGCGTTATTTTGAAATGAGCTATTTCAGAAGATTTCTTTTGGAATAGCTTATTCCGAAATATGTGTGCAGTGTAGAGGTACCCTGTGTGCAGTTTCCTTTCCTAGTCCATTCCTGACCCATGTCAAACCCATTGAAGTTGTATTTCTTGGGTCTTCTGTAACATTATTTTTTGCCTTAGCTTTTTTCTTATCCCTTTAAAAAAATTTCTGACAGAGCTCCATGACAGAGTTCTGGCCTTGCCATGAGATCGTGCATTTCTAGGCAGAAAGTGTTTTCCTGAGAGGCTCCCTGTGGCCCTCTACATAGCCTCTTGCCTTTTACTAGAGTCAAGGGTCACAGCCTACAAAGCTATCCTCTTCATAGCCCAGTCAAATGGGTTTTGGGGTGAACCCCTCTTTAGTCCCAAACTCTCCCTTCAGAGACAGTCTCCATAGTGGTGCAGGGAAGGAACCTGGGCTCGTCCTTTGTTCCAGGTTCCAGTCCAGTGACCCTATCGGCAGCAACAGCAGGTAGTAATTCCTCCACCACCAGAGCTGCAGCCTTTCCCTGAGCCACTTTCCCAACCAACTCCTAGAATCATAGAATCATAGGGCTGGAAGAGACCTCAGGAGGACATCAAGTCCAGCCCCCATAAAGCCAGCTTCTCCCAGTACCTTTGTCCTCATATCTGACCACGAACTTCTGTTCTTCCCCAACACTTCTTCACTCTCGGTTCTTGGCCTGCCAGCCCTCCCTGAAGGGAAGCCTTTTAACCAAGCCCCAAGCCGGTCCTTAATGGGCTGCAGGTGTTCTGATTAGCCTGCTGCTTTTGGCAAGCAGGTTCTTCCTGGTTGTGCTGCAGCAGCCCCTCACCTGGTTAGTCAGGGAAGCGAAAACTGTTCATCCAGGGTGCGTCTACACTGCACCATAGCTCGAAATAAGACACACAATTTGAGCTATGCAAATTGTATATCTCATGTCGATCTTATTTTGAAATAGCTTACTTCGTAATTGGGCGCTGTCTACACAGCGCCAGATTTCGAAATAATCTGCTATTCCAAAATGTCCCTTACTCCTCGTGGAATGAGGGTTACAGGAACGTCAGAATAGCAAGCTCGTTATATTTCATCTTGCCTGTCTACACTGGTCGCTTGTATTTGCGCAAGAACACTGACTTTGTAATGTACAAAATCAGTGGTTCTTGCGCAAATACTCTGACGCTCCCGCTCAGGGATAAGACCTCTTGTGCAAGTATTCTTGCGCAAGAGGGGCCAGTGTAGACAGCCACGTTTATTTCTTGTGCAAGAAAGCCTGATGGCTAAAATGGCCATCGGAGCTTTCTTGCGCAAGAGAGCGTCTACACTGGGCACGGATGCTTTTGCGCAAAACCAAATCTTTTGCGCAAAGGCACATGCCAGTATAGATGCTCTCTTGTGCAAATACTTTTAACGGAAAAACTTTTCCGTTAAAAGTATTTGCACAAAATCTTGCCAATCTAGACGCAGCCATAAGGTAAACAGAGTTGTACAGAAAGTACACAATATTGTGTTGATCTGTTTTTATGTTTCGTAATAGAAGACTGATTTCTGTGGAAGATGTGTAGCTAAAAGCTAATTCACTGAGGTTCTCAGCCCTCACAGTTTGCATTGATTTTCAGTGGGAGTTGTGGATCCTCAGCAGCTATGAGAATCAGGCCATCGGTGTATATAAAATAGAATTAACCCTATAAGGCAAGAAACTCCCTATGTGAGAAGAGAAACGTTAAAGGTTCCATAAAAAGAGACAGGCCGATTTTGTACAATTAGTTTGAGAAGCACTTTGGCAACCATCTAATTGAAAGAAACTGAATGAATACAGTGTCAGCATCAATATACTATAATTTTTTTACTACATATGTAACTTGGCACCAAGCAGACAAACTGATAATCTTATTTTACAGTTATTCCATTGGAATTGCATTCATTTACTATGACCATGTCTTAACTGGTACAATATATATTTAAAAAAAAAAAAGACCCGTGAGAAAACAAGGAAGCAGACACCGTTACGGAGGCGCAGTAAGATTTCCTTCGTTTATGTTACAAAGGCTATGTCTTCTCCGTAATGATTTTATGATCAGTGCAACAATTAATATTTAATGGGTCATTAATTATTAACCTGGGACTCAATTAGGGCCCTCTATGAGGGGCAGTGATATGTTGGCAGTGAGTAGTGTGTCAGACAAGAAAAATGGCTAGATCAAATTGCTGAGCTTGTGCAAGTAGATTCAAATAAGAGGCAAGATAATTGCAAGGAACTGATCTTGTAAACCGTCTCCTAGCCCTTGTGCCTGGAGCGGATGATAATGTACAAATAATTGGTTGCGTTGGTAGTTACTTCTTGCTGGGGAAGCTTACAACACAACATGTGGGTCTTTCCTATTCTTTTTTAACTCCCTTTCTGCTGGAATGTGTCAGTCTGACTCCTTGCAACACTGCCAAACCATTGCTTTGCACTTCAGCTGACGTAAATGGACATTGTTGAGTGTGGATAAACTATAAAGACTACCAGCAGTGCTCCGGAATTTTTTTCGTTCTTTCTGGGATGGCAACTACCAGCTGTCCAGATGTATTTGTCAAGGGCTTTACCTTTGTTAAAAGCATTAAGAATAATTTTGCATTACATGAACCATTATTCTCTCCCAGTTTGATAGTCCTTTTGGTACACAACTGACTTTTAGGTGTGATGGGGGGAACTGGGCAATTGCACCATATTTCCCCAATGAAATGTCATATTATAATAACAATTTTAATCTATGGAGCAGCATGTATATTAAACACCCTCATTTCCCTCTGACATTTCATATTATAATAGTAGTTTTCATCTATGGAGCAGCATGGATATTAAACAATATGACATATTCTAAATTGGCCTTGCCAATAAACATGTGTAACCTCCTTCAGAGGGCGTGTTCCTGAAATACCACGCTAAGCCTCTAGGGAGTTGTAGCCGGCCAGAGTAAGTCTAAGGTCCGACACTGGGTTCTCAAAGTACAAAATACGCCACATAGGTATTTGTTAAACACAAGTAGTTTATTTCCTGACAGCTAACAGCTGTGCCCCATAAATGGAAGAACAATATAACAAAGAAGCGGCATATCTTACGTCCCTTCCTGCAAGCCTGGAACCCCGGGTAGGCTGCGGACTAAGTGGGAGGTTGTCTCAGCTTCTGAGGCGCCGGTACCCAAAGCCCATCGGTGAGGTCCGATTTGCTAGGCTCTGAGGCAGCCTTAAATACAGTTTTCCTGCCTTGTTTTGCAGTTTGGAAATTTCCAGCATTACGTGCTGATGTAGGGCTTAGCTGTTAGTTATCGATCTGGTTCTGATTTAGTTCTACTTGTTCTTTGGCCTTGTTTACATGATCAGTACGTTAGGGTAAACAAAATTGTTTATGCGTTCTTGCCCTTTACCCTTATCTTATACTTGTTTTTGCTATACTGGCAACAATGCTTATCTTAAATGGCGTATGTTCCCAAAGACTTGCTTCTGGCTCATCAAAAGGAAAAGGGGGGAAAAGAATGCAGGCCTCACCACCCCTAAACTAGCACGTACAAAGTTCTTCCGCAATTGACCACTACAGGAGGTCACTCCCAAACAACAGCATTAATGGTGTCAGAGGCTCAAGATTCCATTTCCCAGATTTTCCAGGTCCAGGGCAGAGAGGGCATAAATTAGAAGATGCTGCAAGAACCAACCCTGAGCCAGAACTCAGAGACAAAGGGTTTGGTTTTAGTTCTGGCTTTGGTTGTTGTAGTGGAGAGGCCCCATTACAGGAGTGGTTCCCATTAAACTTCCCATTACTACCTAAAAGGCAGCTTTGAACTCTGCTGGTCTTACAGGGTCATTGTCAAGTGTCAGTGTAATGGAAACCAACAAACTGGATGGCTGAAGAGAGATTCCAAGTGAGGCTACTGGCAGCTAATCTGATTTCTCATTACAAAGGCAAGTTTCCTTCTGTTGGTTTTCACACCTCCCCATCAACTGCTGGGAGTGAGCATCCATCCTGACTGAATTGACCTTGATAAAACTGGTCCTCCCTTCTTTTGATATGCTAGTACATATATATAACCCAGTCTCTGTGATTTCCACCCTATGCATCTGACTGGGTTTTTTTCCTCGTGGAAGCTTATGCCCAACTAAATCTGTTACTCCTTAAAGTGCCACAGTTCTCTTGTTGTTTTTGCAGATGTAGACTAACACAGCTACCCCGTTGAGACTCCTAGTATATTAATTTATGGTAAACATTTCCCCAAGGGACAGCATCCCTTGTGTTCCATGCACTATGAGGGGTTCCCCTTGGGTGAAGGCACCATGCACTAAGAATCCAGGACACATACCCTCCAGCTGAGAAGGGAGAAGCAGCACCAAGCAGAAGGCCACCAGGAGACAGATGAAGCCATGTCTCAGGGCTGGTTTACTCTTGTGCCTATGTAAACTTACCATAAGCATTGCTAACATTTATATGTGGTGCAAATGTAACCACACACATGTACTGGGTGTGATGGACTGTCCCATGTAGTGGCACGGAGCCCACTTACAGAGACAATGAGTTTGCTTTAAAACCGTAGCTGAGAGCCAGCTGGCTTTTAGTTCGAGCTGTAGAGGCTCATGCACTAAGCTCCAGAGGTTCCAGGTTCGATTCCATCTGTTGGAGTGTTTTACACACACACACTTCCACTGCATGTGTTCAATGACATGGTAATTGAACAGCGGCGGTCAAAAAGGCAAATAGGATGCTAGGAATTATTAAGAAAGGGATAGAAAATAAGACACAGAATATCTTACTGCCCTGTATAAAACTATGGTACGCCCACATCTTGAATACTGTGTACAGATGTGGTCTCCTCACCTCAAAAAAGATATTTTGGCCTTGGAAAGGGTTCAGAAAAGGGCAACTAAAATGATTAGGGGTTTGGAATGGGTCCCATATGAAGGGAGGTTAAAGCGACTGGGACTTTTCAGTTTAGAAAAGAGGAGACTGGGGGGATATGATAGAGGTATATAAAATCATGAGTAGTGTGGAGAGGGCGGATAAAGAAAAGTTATTTATTAGTTCCCATAATAGAAGAACTAGAGGACACCAAATGAAATTAATGGGTAGCAGGTTTAAAACTAATAAAGAAAGTTCTTCTTCACACAGCGTGTAGTCAACCTGTGGAACTCCTTGCCAGAGGAGGCTGTGAAGGCTAGGACTATAACAGAGTTTAAAGAGAAGCTAGATAATTTCATGGAGGTTAGGTCCATAAAAGGCTATTAGCCAGGGGATAGAAATGGTGTCCCTGGCCTCTGTTTATCAGAGACTGGAGAAGGATGGAAGGAGACAAATCGCTTGATCATTGTCTTTGGTCCACCCTCTCTGGGGCACCTGGTGCTGGCCACTGTTGGCAGACAGGCTACTGGGCTAGATGGACCTTTGGTCTGACCCAGTACAGCCGTTCTTATGTTCTTATGTAATCCTCATGCTCTTTGATCAGAATGTATTCAGAATAGGCATTATAAAAAGGTTTCAAATCTTCATTGCTGGCAAAGCTTAATGAAAAAGTTATCCTGAGTTAGTTCTCTTTTCACAGTGTCTAAACGTCTCCGATCTCCTGGACCCTTGGAAAGGACAAAAGGACAGGCCACTCCTCTCAACATTGGTCTCTTCCTGGCAATTGCGAAAGATCAGCTATCCATGCCAATACTGTGATATTCACCAGCGTCCTTAGAGACGATTAATGATTCAGTATTATTGAAATGTCCACGAACCTTAATGGAAGTTGATGCACCAGCCCTTGAGAGTCTTGTTATTTTCTCTCTGGGAGATCCCAGAGGTCAGCAATGGGAGGTTATTTTCCTCTCCTCAGGACTTTGCATGTAGAGTTCCTCAGGGGTCTACTTAATTGCTCTTTTGTTCTGTGGGTATGTGGATGGTTAGGAGGTCATGTTGGGGCACATTCAATATGCTGATGACACGTGGCTCTAGAGATAGCTCACCAAAGGCAAAAAATATTGAAGTGACTGGATTAGTGGATAACTTTCAAAACTTTGGCCTTAATCTTTGTTTCAGCATTTTAATAATGGCCAGAGGGTGACACTTCTCAACCTCACAGCAGTGCTGTGAGCATCATTAGTGAATAGCTGATTAATGCTCTGAGTTTCAGGGAATTTCTCAGAATACAGATGGTCACAATGATCCCTTCTGGCCTTGGAATCTATGATTTTTGGTAAAGTACTTTGAAGATGGGAAGTGCTAAGTGTAATGGAATGTAGGAAAAGGATCAGCTATTCCTCTATTGACCGGAGAAAAGATAGAGCACTGTATGTATTTAGTGTCATATTGGGAAATGCCTGCTTTGGTGCAGCTTATAACTCACAGGTAAATGTGTAAATATTGATACATTTTCAACACATACTATTTACCCAAAAGAATACAACAGCTGCTTCAGAAGTGCTGTGGTCTCAGTTGTAAATAGGTATTTTGGCAGTTTCTTAAAATAGTATTGACTCTTTAGTTCCTTTCTGAGGCATCATCTGAATGTGTGATTCTAATAATTATTTAACGGAATAAGATAATCTAAAATAGTTTGATCATGCTTAATATGGGAACGTCAACACAACAGGGAAAAGGTCAAATTAAGCCACGCAACTTCAGCCACATCAATTGCGTAGCTAAAGTCGAAATAGTTTAATTTAGCTTTTGGTGCTGTCTACACAGCAGGAAGTGGAAGGAACAACACTCTTCCTTCAACTTCCCTTACTCCTCATGAAACGAGGGTTACCAGGAGTTGGAGTAAGAAGTCTTCCAGCTCAACATTATTTTCAAATAAAGGCTTGCTGTGTAGATGTGCACTATATTATTTCAGAATAACCTCAGTAGACGTATTTTGGGAATTGTTGTGGGCTGGATTGGTACCTTTGTAATCTGCCCTGAGAAGAGTTCAGCTTGTAGTTGACGGTCCAGGCTTCCAGAGGCATCTTGTTTCCCATTCTGTACCAGCTCAGCTACATCAGCTTAATGGATAGGTCTGCCTATTACCTGGGAAAGGAAGCAGCTCTCCAGTATTGTGACCCATAATCTTGGAGGCCCACACAAAGGAGAAAATGGAGCGTAAAATGCTCTTTAAGCCCCTGGGCAGGGATGTTAGCCAACATACAAGTGAGCCTAAATGTGCCTACCATATGCATCACTAACATTTATATGTGACACACACACATACTTCCACCACATATGCTCAGTGGCCTGGTAATCCCCATGTTCTTGGATCAAAATGTATCAGGAGTAGGTTTTGATGTTAGGCATCTCCCTGAGCCACAAGTGACTCAGACATTTATCAACCTAAAGGAATGGATATGACTATCAGGGATGGTCTAGTCAGTACTTGGTCCTGCCATGAAGGCAGGGGACTGGACTCGATGATCTCTCGAGGTCCCTTCCAGTCCTAATATTCTATAATTCTATGATTCCCCATTTTCTCTTGCTGGCTCATCTAGCCGATGAGTGCGAGTGGGGAGCTACCCACAGTTCCCTGATGCTCCTCAACCATCTTCTGAGTCCTATCTCCCACGTTAGGAAGCAATCCTGCTTACCTCTAAGCACCTAGTACAGTTGGCTCAACTAAAGGCATCAGGGGGAGGGGAAGGCAGATAGTTCCTACTCCCTTTTACTTTCCCTGCATGGGATCATAATCTAAGTTTTAGAAAATAAGCTAGTCATATTCAAGTGAGTACAGGTTGAACCTCTTCAGTCCAGAACTCTCTGGTCTGGAAGCATCCATCTTCCGGAATTTTTTAGTTAGCCAGATATCCACTTTTCATAGGTATGGCCAAGTTTCCTGCAGTCCCATAAGGTTTGTTTACAGCCACCAGTTCGAGCTCTCAGAGTTCCGTGCTGTTATTTAGCTCTAATTTACCCCTAGATGTCTTCTAACAGCCCACTGAGCAGCAGGAGTGTTAGTAATGCTGCTAGACAATATTGACCTCCGTGGTCCAGCAAATTCTCTGGTTCAGAACCAGTCAGGCCCCGAGGGCGCTGGACTAGAGAGGTTCAACATGTATTAGAGTAAAATAAGACTCCATATAAGAATCAAATACTTTTCTTATATTACAACTATTTAGGATAAACACACTTTATTGAATTTATAAGAAATACACATTTTATTGGTATTTCTGTACACAGCAATGGACGTGAGATAATTGGTCCATAAGAAGTAGGAATTCTCCTAGTATATCTCTGAAGTATTGTAGTGAATGTTCAGGCGGTTTGTGTATAAACATCAATAAAATACAGTTTATTGAGAGACTGGATGGCTCAATGAACTGGTCCTGGGATCTAGAGACTTTTCTCTCAAGGTCATTGATTGATATTCAGCCACATTTAGCAGTCACTGAAAGTAGCTTTGTCACCAGGCAGCCGGGCAGTAGCCAACCGAGATGAGTTTGGTGGTCTCAGTGTAAGTTTGGCCAATCAATACAGAATTTAGCATTCATTGGCGACAGCCTCTCTGGAGGTGAAAAGGACTTTATGAGGGGAACAAAACACTGCAGTGCTGCTAGATGAGATCAGGACAGTTTAGAGATACTGGCTAGTCAAGGATACAATGTATTGACATAGCAGTGTGGTGAGTTTATATTGTGGCTGTTCATGTTGAATATGTTGTGTGATTAAATCGAGAGTTTCAGTCTTCAGGGCTGTAATCCATTTGCTTTTCATGAGTACTACATTTACACACAGAACAAATTTTAAGGGATTGTTTTTAATGGGGCAGTTACTGGAAGTTGGCAAGCCTCAATAAGAGAGCGAGAAATTGAGCAATGCTCGTCAGAGGTGAGAGTTCGGATGAGCATGTAATGATCGTGCTCCATTTCTGAGAACAGGGGTATGACCCGTGCAAATGTTTTGTGTGTCTGGGTTCAACTGACAAGATCTATCTATGAGGTGATTCTTAGATTCTTAAAATGATATTACACTGCATGTTGCGATGACATATCTACACCATATCACCATCATCAAACGGATCAAGAGATTTCTAGCTTGCTTATGATCATCTTTAACTGAGGTTTTATACAGCTTTTAAAGTATTACTTTCGCTACAAATTGCTTCAAAATTCAAATGTCATGTTCTAATGCTTTAAAGGGGAATTTTGCTGAGGCTCTCAGGGGAGTTGACCCTCTCTAGCCAATAACTGGCTCCTTCCACATTCTTAAACTCACTCTTAACCAGCCCTACCCTAAATCCCGAGACATCACGGCTCTGTTTTACCCAGGATTTCCCGTATGTGTCCCACAATTCCTAACTCACCTTCCCATCGCTATACTCCTCTATGCCAGATCTATACCCTCCCTTTGCATACCATGAAATTGCAGCTCCCTTAACCTCGTTCTCGTGGGGGACTTTAATCACCCTGACATCTGTTGGGAAACCAATACGGCAGTACACAGGCAATCCAGGAAGTTTTTGCAGAATGTTGGGGATAACTTCTTGATACAAGTGCTGAAGGATCCGACCAGGGGCCGTGCGCAGCTTGACCTTCTGCTCACAAACAGGGAGGAACTAATAGGGGAAGTAGAGGTGGGTGACAACCTGGGAAGCAGTGATCATGAGATGGTAGATTTCAGGATCCTGACCAAAGGAAGAAAAGAGAGTAGTAAAATACACACCTTGGACTTCAAAAAAGCAGATTTTGACTCCCTCAGAGATCTGATGGGCAGAATCCCCTGGGATGCTAACATGAAGGGGAAAGGAGTCCAGGACAGCTGGCAGTATTTTAAAGAAGCCTTATTGAAGGCACAGAAAGAAACCATCCCGACGCAAAGCAAGAGAGGCAAACATGGTAGGAGACCGGATTGGCTTACAGAGGAAATCCTTGGTGAACTTAAGCACAAACAGGAAGCTTACAAAAAGTGGAAACTTGGACAAATGACCAGGGAGGGGTTTAAATGTATAGCTCGAGAATGCCGGGGGGTTATCAGGAAGGCGAAAGCGCAAATGGAATTGCGACTGGCTAAGGATGTGAAGGATAACAAGAAAGGTTTCTACAGGCATGTTAACAAGAAGAAGGTGATCAGAGAGGGTGTGCGGCCCCTACTGGATGAAGGAGGTAACCTAGTGACAGATGATGTGGGAAAGCTGAAGTACTCAATGCTTTCTTTGCCTCTGTATTCACGGACAAGGTCGGCTCCTGGACTTCTGCGCTAAGTGACGCAAGATGGGATGAAGATGGACAGCCCGTGGTGGGTAAAGAACAGGTTAGGAACTATTTAGAAAAGCTAAACGTACACAAATCCATGGGTCCGGACTTAATGCATCCGAGGGTACTGAGGGAGTTGGCAAACGTCATTGAGGAGCCTTTGGCCATTATCTTTGAAAAGTCGTGGAGATCGGGAGAAATCCCGGATGATTGGAAAAGGCAAATGTAGTGCCCATCTTCAAAAAGGGAAGAAGGACGATCCAGGGAACTATAGGCTGGTCAGTCTTACCTCGATTCCTGGAAAAATCATGGAAGGGATCCTTAAGGAATCCATTTTGAGGCACTTGGAAGAGAGGAAAATGATTAGGAATAGTCAGCATGGATTCACAAAGGGCAAGTCGTGCCTGACCAATCTGATTAGCTTCTATGATGAGGTAACTGGCTCTGTGGACGTGGGAAAGTCAGTGGATGTGATATACCTTGACTTTAGCAAGGCTTTTGATACGGTCTCCCACAATATTCTTGCCAGCAAGTTAAGGGAATGTGGATTGGATAAATGGACAGTAAGATGGATAGAAAGATGGCTAGAAGGCCGGGCCCAGCGGGTAGTGATCAACGGCTCGATGTCAGGATGGCAGTCGGTTTCTAGCGGAGCGCCCCAAGGTTCGGTTCTAGGACCGGTTTTGTTCAATATCTTTATTAATGACCTGGATGAGGGGATGGATTGCACCCTCAGCAAGTTTGCGGGTGACACTAAGCTAGGGGGAGAAGTAGATACGCTTGAGGGCAGAGATAGGGTCCAGAGTGACTTAGACAAATTGGAGGATTGGGCCACAAGAAATCTGATGAAGTTCAACAAGGACAAGTGCAGAGTCCTGCACTTGGGACGGAAGAATCCCAAGCATAGTTACAAGCTGGGGACCAACCAGTTAAGTAGTAGTTCTGCAGAAAAGGACCTGGGGGTTACAGTGGATGAGAAGCTGGATATGAGTCAACAGTGTGCCCTTGTAGCCAAGAGGGCTAATGGCATATTAGGTTGCATCAAGAGGAGCATTGCCAGCAGATCCAGAGATGTCATTATTCCCCTTTATTCGGCTCTGGTGAGGCCACATCTGGAGTATTGTGTCCAGTTCTGGGCCCCCCACTACAAAAAGGATGTGGACGCATTGGAGAGGGTCCAGCAGAGGGCAACCAAAATGATTAGGGGGCTGGAGCATATGACTTGAGGAGAGGCTGAGGGAGTTGGGTCTGTTTAGTCTGCAGAAGCGAAGAGTGAGGGGGATTTGATAGCAGCCTTCAACTTCCTGAAGGAGGTTCCAAAGAGGATGGAGAGAGGCTGTTCTCAGTAGTGACAGATGGCAGAACAAGGAGCAATGGTCTCAAGTTGTGGTGGGAGAGGTCCAGGTTGGATATTAGGAAAAACTATTTCACTAGGAGGGTAGTGAAGCACTGGAATGGGTTACCTAGGGAACTAGTGGAGTCTCCAACCCCAGAGGTGTTTAAGTCTCAGCTTGACCAAGCCCTGGCCGGGTTGATTTAGTTGGGATTGGTCCTGCCTAGAGCAGGGGGCTGGACTTGATGACCTTCTGAGGTCTCTTCCAGCTCTATGATTCTATGATTCTATGAACCTTTGTCACTCCTCCCCCCCATATGCTCAAGTCAATCAATCCTTTACCTTAGTATCTTCTGGGGCATTACCTTTGCAGTTGCTTACCTCCCAGCCCTTCCATGAACTTCTGAATCCCTGTGCACACCAGCAACTCTCAGTCTTCTCCCTTAAATTTCTTGAAAATTGATACTGTCATGGCTCCTTCCCTCTCTGGCATGATAAATGCAGAAGTGGGGGCCAGCAATTGTACCCCAAAGCCTTATTTACCAGGCTTTGGTATAAAACTTCCCCCAAAATCTTAAAAACCTAGATTTTGGGAATAAAACTTCCGCTGCCACCACCCAAATATTAATAACGAGATTAGGGGAAAGATCATTTGGGAAATCTCACCGCTATTATAAAAATCAGGACACACAAGTAACCAATGCCAGGTTAATAAAAAGAAAAGAGAAAATTTTTATTATTACAACAATATTCCTGTTGCAGGCATAAGGATCAGATGGAAAGGTAACAAAATATACTTATGGAGGAATTACACCATGGGCTAGAACTTAGTTAAAAAGAAAAGCCAAACATCTCTTAAGCAGTGCCAGATATCAGATCCCATACCCAACCCTTAAAACAATAAAGCCTAACGAAACTACCTAAACTTTACCCTACTTACAGAAAGGGAAGAATTGTTCCTTGGAGAGAGAGAGACATGCTTGTCCCTCCCTGTAGCTGCAGAGGACTCACCCAGAGAGACAAAGGAGGGCAAAACCCCAAATTCCTTTGTCCCAGTTTGAAAGTCCTACCTACATTCCTATTGGCCACTCCACCTGGCTAGGTGTAGTTAACCCCTTAATCCCCAGGCTGCTGGCTAACCGTCATAATCATGACAGATACAAATCCTGAATCCCAAAAGCTTGCCTATAAGCTTCATGCCCTTTAGCAGTTCCTACCTTCCCAGCAATACTCATCTCTTTGTCTTACTTCTCTCATTTCTACAGCTTTTGCCAACTCAACATTCCCCCTGCTATTTCTGCTATCACCATCCACCAGAATTCACTGGCCTCCATTTTCACATTATAGAACAGACCAGACCAGCCAGATCGAGCAAGGTCAAGGACTCATCATATTGCACTCCTCGACATGTAGGGTGTGTCTATACAGCACCCTAAACTTGAAATAAGATATGCAATTTGTGTAGTGCAAATTGCGTAACGTATCTCAAATCTATTTTGAAATAGCTTATTTTGAAATTTGGCACCTCTACATAGTGCCAAATTTCAAAATAACATGCTATTTCAAGCCATCCCTTAACCCTCATGCAATGAGGTTTACCGGGATGGCAAAACAGCGTGCCCGTTATTTCAAAAAATATTTTGAAATAACAGGCTGCTTGTGTAGATTCAGGATAGCTATTTTGGGATACATATAGCGTAGACGTGCAGTGTAGATGTACCCATAATCGTTTTGGGTCTGGCAGAGGAGTCAGTCCTCCACCTACGCACACTGACCCCTCAGCCCAAAGTAGGCAAAGGAAGAGATGGATTTTAAGAGTGGGGACGGGGAAGAGATGGATTTTCTGAGGAAGAAGGTGAGGAGAGCTGGATGCGGAATGCATCTGGGCTGCAAGCAATGTGAAGACTGTAAACAGAACTCTTCTGAAATAAGCTCCTCTTGTTTCCCATCACACCACACAGCTATGTGACATCATATCACAACAGGATGATGCAGTCACAGAGTTTAAGGCCAGAAGGGACCATCAGGATAAGTTACTCAGACCGCTGGCATCATACAGGCCAGAGAATTTCACTCCGTTACCCAGGGCCGGATTAAGACTTTTAGAGGCCCTAAGCACTGAAAAGATTATGGTGCCCCCCCATATGTAATTCAAAATAAAAACAATACTATATTGTAAAATCTCTTTTTTTTTTTGGTGCCTCTGCTTTGCTGGTGCCCTAAGCACGTGCTGAGGCTGCCTATTGGGTAATCCAGCCCTGCCGTTACCCCTGTCAAGACAGCCACCAAACGTGTAAGCATGGTTTGACCTTTATTAATGGCTGCTTCCAGCCCTTGTTGGCACCAACAGTGTGACAACCAAACTGGTCTCCCCTACCTGTTGGTGCACGTGCTATTAGGCGATAACTGGTAGTGGGGTCTCAGGTATTTCTTTGGTATGGTGCTGAGAATCAGGAAATTGTGAAGTCACATCTTTCTCCTACCATGCGATTGCTGTGTGTGTCCTTGGCAAGTCACAAGATCATTGGGGAGTGGTTTGACAGAGGCCTAGGCCTCGCCATGCCAACAGACTTCCTCCACAGATGGCTGGAAGGACTGGATGCAAGTGGCATTGCATCTCATTGTTGCATGAACATTTTCATGGATTTCCAGTAGGTTTGGTTGGGGTGATCCCTCTACCCCAATCCTTCTTCCATCCCTCCTCTTCAACACAGCTACTGGGAACTTCACAGCAATGTGCATGGGCTCTCAGACATGGCCAGCAGGGAGTCAATGGCACAGATAAATTAATTTTCTTTGACCCCTGCTTCTTCCCCCTTCCACACCTCCTTTGTTACTGGCTTGTAAAGAATTAATCAGAAAAAATGGCCCCTGTACAGACTCATTAAAATCTTGTGCAATTTCTTTCTTTTCATGCAGTTTTTTAGGTCTAATAATTCATTTTTATAAGGGAATGGGCTGTTGCTATGCAACTGTGCATGTACCGAATGGAAGAGAAGAAGATGGAAAAATGAGGGAGAAAGAGAAGGAAAAAGAAATCTAAGCAAGTAGTAGGCTGACCCTCAATCTGAGCTCAGCCATACGAGGTTTTCCCCACTCTCCGGGGCAGGAGTTCAGGATCCCTTTTGAGTTCAATCATTTCTAATTCCCCAGGTCTTGCCACCTGTTATTCAGTGGGGTAGAGGGTCCAGAACACACTGGAATGGCATCCCAGCACTGATACAGAAACAAAATGGTGTTCTCCATGCGGCCTCATCGAGGATGCCATTTTGTAGAGCAAAATGGCATTTTTCACACAGCAGAACCTCCCATACCCCATACATATGGGGTCATGCTGGCAGGGGTGAGGAACCCATACTTCAAAAATATGCAGTGGTAAGCTTTGCCTTGGTAAGCTCCCCTTCTCCAGGTGGAGCATGTTCTACAGGAACTTCTATTTGATGCTGTCGTGTTGCAGAAATGCCCATTAACCTTCTTGCCCGTGGGATAGGGGCATGTCTCATCACCATGCTTAACTACTGCAGCACTGATGTGGTGAACTGAGATCTGCAGAGGGTTTTTCGAGGATGGAGGGAAAGGGGTAGATAGATCACACAAGTGTGATCCTACAATCCTTAGATTCAAGCATCTCCCTAACCTTCCACATGAAGCTCAACCACCCTTTGGATTGGCTGGCTTCTGTAGGCCATTTTATTCAGCAATAATCGAAGATGGATACTTCTGAGACAAATGTACCAGGCCTTAGGAGATCTGGATTTTGTTCCATTTAGATTGTAAGCCCTTTATGGCTGGTACTGTTTCTAACTGCACCGCGATTAGTCCAACAGGGCCTGGAAATAGTACAGATAATTATAACAGTAAAATAAGGAGCTATCATACTGTACCCCTTTCTACTGCATAAGCCAGCCTACAGATCATGAAGCAAGAACATGCCTGACCTTTGCACAACTCTTTGCAGAGAAATAGCACTTCCTCTGTTCTGTGCCTTGTGGAACTCACACCAAGGGAGTTCCTTTTGCTGCAGAACTGTGCCACAAGCCATGAGTCAGGACGGTAACGCTGCCTGTGACTCAAGGGCATGAATCCCAGCCTCCAGGCAGACTGTGGGGCGTGAGTTCTATACTCGGATTTCACCAACCAATTGTCAAGGGTAAACTCCTCAGGCACTACTACAGAATTAACACACCATTACAAACAGTCCCGTTCTTGTACCAAGAATTACAGCAATGTTCAGGCTTCTCCTGGTCCAAAAGGACCAGTCACTTACTCAGGGGGCTGACATAATTGCCCGGCTCCTGGACAAGGAGTGGGGGACATGGTTCTTCACTCCGGGAAGGGCCAGGGCCTTTGGCAGAAGGGGTGAGGTTGGGGGCAGCCAGCTCTCAACTCTGCCTGGAAAATGTCTCACAGCACTCTAATGGCAATTTAAAGGGACCAAGGCTCCAGCTCCAGCCACTGCTGCAGAAATGGAGGCTAGGAGCCATGGGCTTTTTTGAATCACTGGGCCCTGGGGCAGTTGTCCCTTTGCCCTCCTCCCATTGGTGGGCCTGCACTTACCCCACATCCGTTGCACTTTTGACTTGACAATACTTGCAGTCAATCCTATAATAAACTACATGCAGAATAGGAAACGGGAACTAGAGAGTTATTTATGAGGTGGAAGCTGGCAAACAGATGCACACAATGAGTTGTAATCTTAAGTTTCAAAATAGCAGCATTCAAAAATTATAGAAGCTTTTATAATCGGCAAACTCGGTATGTCATTTAGGCCTAACCCAGGCTAAGTAGCTGGGGATCTCTCATTTATGCCTATAAACACTTTGCCCCCCAGAGTCCAAGCTGCACAGTGATAACAAATTCCTTTGCTTTGGGATTCTCATCCTTTTCCTGCTATCTGCTCTTCCTTCCAAACTCAGCTCAAGGGAGGAGTCCCCTTCCATGACTCATCTTCACAAGGAGGAGGCAGAATGGCTACAGAGTCTTTTGTCCTCATTGATGGTATAAAGGGAAATTCCATTCCCAGTGTTCCACAATAGTGTGGTATGGATGAATCTTTCCTATTGGGAAGGATGTAACACCTTGTGTTGAAGATCAGCCCTACACACCAATTAATGGCTCTCAGAAAGGTGCAGTTCAGCTGCTCGCATATTACCTCACCACACAAGACACAGATGTTATAAGTGCAATTAATGCATGCAACCATTTACAAGCATTCAATATAATTCTAACTCACTTATATTTCCAGTACCTATTTTAACAATGCTAACCCCCAGGTAAGCCAGACTGAATCCCTCTCTGTATTTGTCAGTGCTCACTTGAGATGGGAAATTTGGCATGAGCTGGTACCTGATCTGCCAGCATCACAAACATCAGCCGGCCTGGTTGTGAGGGTGAGTTAGAATAGTTGTACATCTCTAGGTGGAATCCAAGCTCTGGATATCCTGTCCCATTCCATTGAAGGTTTGTTTCCTATCTCCTCAGTACTTTCGGGTTCACGGTGATTTTGGTAACGCATCATTTGGGTCTGGTCTACGGCTAGGCATACTAAGAAATGTTCATTTTAATAGCAGTCTGAGCTATAAAGAGGGAAGATGTCAGAGTTCCTTCATTTTTGCCTTCTGACTGAGATTTAAGCCATTATTAATAATTAATCTGGAGGTAGAAAACTAAACCCAAATCCTTATAGATCATTAGCAGAGGAGGCTGAACAATCTGTGGGAAGCAAGGCTTTTTTAATGATATCTGCAGGAACCTGGTCTATTAGGGTATGTCTACACTAGCTCATTAATTCAAGCTAGGTAGGCAAATCAGGCAACTGGAGTTGCAAATGAAGCCCAGGATTTAAATATCCCAGGCTTTATTTGCATGTTCCCGTCCGGCCGCCATTTTTAAATCCCCCTCAGTTCGAACGAACTGCCCACGGCTATACGCGGCAGTTTAAAGTTAATGCGAACTAAGTCCTTATATCTTATACTTAAGTATGGCAAGCACCCTTTGACATTAAGTGTGTGAATCTTTGGAGGCCTTAGCACTCTGGTATATAGTTTATACAGAAGATTATTGACACCACAACTGGATTTCAATAAGACTTCAATAATTCACTGAGTCTTAAACCCCTCTATGAAGCATCAAAAAGAATTACTTTACCTTGAATCAGTTCCTGCCGTTTGATAGCGAAATGAGCTTAAACACTATTTTCAGGGGCTATGTGGTTTACATTGTGGCTGTATTTTATCTTCACTTGTTATGAATTCAGGGTGCACTTTTCTGACAAGGTCCTATGTGAGAAGGAATAAGACCTTGGTCCTTCTAACATTTGTGCAGTTGCTATCACAGAGCAGTCACAGCTGCCATCACAGGGCATAATTAGTCACAGGGCTGTCCTTAGGATTTATGCAGCCCTATGTAGTACCATTAAACGGGTTCTCGTATGCTCAATGGCAGCCATGGCGGGAGGGGAGTGATCTTTTTAGAGATATGCTTTCATAATCTTCAATAACACACTAATGAAACTGTAAAGCAGGTTTTAAACTGAGGTCCTGTAAACCAATCCAGTAAATTCAGAAAATGGCAGTATACACCAGTGTTTGGCAAATGCCTGTTAAATGGCTTCATTACCACTGGAATGGCTCTTTCACAGGTTCGATGTTCTGCTAATTGCTCTGGCAGGTTTATTCACTTTTAAGTTAACAAGATCCTCTCTGGAGGAAGCAGAGGGCTCCTCTAGACTACATTCCTCTGTTGAAAGAGGAATGTAAATGAGCCTGATCGAAAGTGCAAATGAAGCGCGGATTTAAATATCCCGTGCTTCATTTGCATATTCACGTCCGATCACTGTTTCGAAAAAGGGTAGTCAGGAGTACGGATTGTTTCGAAAGGTTTTTTCCCCCTAAAGAACCACATCTAGACTGTGGTTTCACTTTTGAAAAACCCTTTTTTGAAACAGCGATCAGACACGAATATGCAAATGAAGCGTGGGATATTTAAATCCGTGCTTCATTTGCACTTTTCGATCAGGCTCATTTACATGCCTCTTTCGACAGAGGAATGTAGTATAGAGGAGCCCAGAGTCACAGAACAGGGATAGGAAGAAGTGGACAGGTGGACATTAAGACCCAGTGGTGCCTCACATTTTTGGATACCCTACACAACTGCATATCCTGCATATTGGTAAGGATGGCACTGAGTAGTCAAATAGCGATGAAGTAAACTCGACTATATGTGTGAAAAGTTATCGATATGCATTAGTCCTTTGCATAATTAGACTAGGTCTAGACTACAGTCTTCTATTGGAGAAAGCTCCGAAAATTGCGCTCTGCAATTTGCGTTGCTTTTTCCAATAGCTTTTCTGGAAGAGGCTTTTCTGCCATTTGGCCCTGTCTAGATGGGGCCAAATGGCAGAAAAGCCTCCTCTTTTGGAGGCGCTCTTATTCCTCGTAGAATGAGGAATACAGGGTTCCCTGAAAGAGCACATTTGCTCTTCCGCAAAAAAAAGCAGAAGAGCAAACACATTCCCGTGACGCGGCGGGGTTTTTCCGGGATACCTCTGGTATCCCGGAAAAATCCCGCATTGTAGACATAGCCTTAGGGTTCAAGGACTATCTATAGTTGGTAAATATACATGTTCTTAAAAGGCAGACAGTCTGAAGAACACTCTTGCCCACTAATAGTTTTTTCACACAAATCTTTACATTTTATCTAATTAAAAAATAGGATGATTTACATTCCTACTATATGCTTACACTGATGGATAAAGAAAAAAAACCCTACTCACAGGAAAATGAGTCTTCTCCCCAAGTTTTTAAGTGCTAGTTGCAAAAACATAATGAAGTATTGACTAATGAAATAGCTGCTATTGGGAGAGGAACTTTCAACATTAAACACTCCAGATGTAGTTCACAGATCAATAAGGAGAATACGGCAGATAAGAATATGGTTAGTCACTGCAGAAATGCAGCTACCTTGAGGCAGACACATGGCCGCTCATTAAGGGTACGTCTAGACTACATGCCTCTGCCGACAGAGGCATGTAGATTAGGCTACCCGACATAGTCAATGAAGCGGGGATTTAAATAATCCCCGCATCATTAAAATAAACATGGTCTAGACTGCCGTGCTGTGCCGACAATCAGCTCATCGTCAGCACAGCACGGCGGCCATGTTTATTTTAATGAAGTGAGGATTATTTAAATCCCCGCTTCATTGACTATGTCGGGTAGCCTAATCTACATGCCTCTGTTGGCAGAGGCATGTAATCTAGACATACCCTAACAGTGCACAGTAATGCTGCACAAGAAGTGGTGTAAATATATATATGCTGCTGCTGTCCACTGGCCATGAAAAGCTCCATTACAGAAGTCCTTTTATTGTCAAAATGTCTTTAAAGAGTCTGATAAAATCAGGACAATCCAGCAGTGAGGACAATCAAATGGCAAAGAATAACAGAAATAAGACGCCTGGAAAAGGCATGTGCTGTCACTGCCCTCAATCAGAGGGCTTCCTTTCCAAATTGCTTTCCTTTCTTGTCCTGTCAGAAGTTTTCAAAACCTCATTTTGGCTACATCTAGTCTACAAGCCTCTTTCAAAAGCGAGCGTCTAGACTACAAGCAGATTTTTTGAAAAAGCAAGCCGCTTTTTCGGAAGTGAGTCTAGACGCTCTCTTTCGTAAAAGCACAGTTTGAATTCAATAGCGCTTTTTTTCGAAAGAGCACTTTCGAAAAAAGGAGTTATTCCTCGTAGAATGAGGTTTACCGCGATCAAAAAAAGTGCTGCGTTCTTTCGATTTACTTTCAAAAGAACACGGCTGCAGTCTAGACGCAAGTGAAGTTTTTTTGAGAAAAAGGCTACTTTTTTTCAACAAAACCCTGTAGTCTAGACACACCCTTAGAAGCCTATTTCAGGCCAGTGTTTCTCTGGACTTGGCCATTTATAATTTCACATCCCTCCTGTGACAAGCAAACAAACCCAGAAAAGTGCATCATTATTTAAGGTTTGACCCCTTTTGTGAATAGAAAGCACAGGAGTGTAGCAAAAGGTGATAGTGCAAAGCCTCTTTTGCAGCCATAGGCATAGAGTTCTATAGGTCCATGGTGCCTGGGTGCAAGGAATATTCCTGGCCCAGGGCCCAGCTCCAGCAAAGTTTGGGGTTGGGTCTCTCGACAGCACAGTCTGCTGCCCCCCTGGGCTCTCACGCTTGTGCATCCCTCGGCCCGCCTGCCAAGCCACATACTCCCCTCTGCCCTCTCAGCCCACCTGCCACCCCTAGGGGTATGTCTACACTGCATTCCTCTTTCGAGAGGGGAATGCAAATGCAGCTGAGTGAAATTGCAAATGAAGCGTGGATTTGAATTTCCCGTGCTTCATTTGCATAATCGCCTCCAGCCGAATATCCTATTTCGAAAAAAGAAACGCTGTCTAGACATGGTTATTTCGACAGAAAACCCTTCTTTCGAAATTACCCTTAAACCTCATTTTATAAGGAATAAGGGTAATTTCGAACGAAGTGTTTTCATTTGAAATAACCGCGTCTAGACAACGTTTCTTTTTTCCAAATTGGGTATTTCGAAATAGCGCCCAGACACGATTATGCAAATGAAGCGTGGGAAATTCAAATCCGCGCTTCATTTGCAGTTTCGATCAGCTGCATTTGCATTCCTCTCTCGAAACAGGAATGCAGCATAGACATACCCCTAGGTGATTTTAAATGATCTGGGGGCCCTGTCACCACCACTGGCAGCACACTGGAGGTACAGGGGCTGTCTCTGTGCGCTGCTCCCACTCCGGAGTCCTGTGAGCAGTGCACGGAGACACATGGATACACACACACAGAGACCACATGGATGCACTAGCAGCTGTGCGGAGCATGCTTCTGGAAGCAACTCTAGCCCTACTGTTGTGCTGGTGCTGCACCTCAATCTTCTGCCCCAAACCAAAGCCTGCACCCCTCACCCAAACTGCCTTCCAGAGCCTGCACCCTTCACTCCCTCCTGCACCCACATTCCCTACCAAAGCACAATCCCTCATCCTTTTCTGCACCCAAACTCCATCCCGGAGCCTGCACCCTTCATTCCTTCCTGCACTCCAATCCTCCGCCCCAGAGACTGCACCCAGCACCCATACTCCTTCCCAGAGCCTGTACCCCTTCCACACCCCAAACGCCCTCCTAGCACCTTATGCAGGTGGGGTGAGGGAGTTTGAGTGGGTTGCAGTCTTTCAGAATTTTGGGCACCACCAAAATTTCTGTATATCTGCCGACCCTGTTTGCAGCCACAGTTCCAGAGCAGAATACTTTGCTGCCATTATTTTGACTACATCTGCTTCTGCTTCCTGGTCTGGATGAACAAGTTTTCTCCCTTCTTTCTCCAGAGCTGTCAAGCTGCATCCTATCGTCGCTATTGTGATAAAAAAGGAACTATTTCTCTTCATGCCATCTCCTCTGCTTGGGAGTCTAGCATCTCTTGGCGTATGTTCATGGGTGGCGGGTGCAGCCCCCCATTAGGGGAAGTAGCCCCCTGCCACACCTCTTCCGCTGCTCCCCTTCTGCTCCCAAGGACAAGAAACAATGGGCTTAAACTGCAGCAAGGGAGGTTTAGGTTGGACATTAGGAAAAAGTTCCTAACTGTCAGGGTGGTTAAACACTGGAATAAATTGCCTAGGGAGGTTGTGGAATCTCCATCTCTGGAGATATTTAAGAGCAGGTTAGACAGCCATCAGGGATGATCTAGATCAGTGGTCCCCAACCTTTTGGGGCTGCTGGGTGCCCGGGGGTTGGGGCAAGGCCGCCCATGCACCACGCATCCAGGGCCGGCACCGCGCATGTGCTGCGTGCCCGGCACAGGGGCCACCCATGCACTGCGTGCCTGGGGCAGGGCCGGCCCAGATCATTCGGTGGGCACACATAAATGCCCTGGCGGGTGCCATGGACCCCCTCGAGCACTGCGTTGGGGATCACTGATCTAGATGGTACTAGGCTCTGCCATGAGAGTAGGGGACTGGACTCGATGATCTCTTGAGGTCCCTGCCAGTTCTAGTGTTGTATGATTCCCCCTGCTCCTGCTGGCTGTCCTATTGGCATAGCCTCGAACCCAGGCTGGCACCCAGAGCAGCCCCAAACCCCAGCCAGGCCACCATCACCTGGAGAGTCTGGAGTAGCCCAATATCTAGTGGAGCTCTGAGTCCAGGCTGCCGAGAGGAGCGCTGCACCCCTGGGGCTGAGGTGGAGAGCATTAATGGCAGAGGGTAGTAAGAGGCAGGAGGAGGCTAAACCCCCCCAAACTGTCTATTCCTATATTCCAATTCGACCATTGCCTGTGTGACCATTAGGAACATGATAGCAAGTACAGTTGTTGCTGATTTTAGAATTCTTGTCACATCTTCTGCTGCACAATGTTTGCTACTGTATCTCCTCAGGCGCAGCACCTCAGCTAGTGCACCCGTATGTGATCCACACAACAGCTACCAGGAGGCAGCTAGTGTCTATTTTAACTCCGTCGACCTGAAATGAGACAGTTCAGGAATGCCTACGTTGCAGTCAAAGGTAAGTGTAGACCTAACTTCTAGGTAGCTTCAGTAACAATAGTAATGAATCCATGGTAGCGTGGGCTGTGTAAGCCCTCCCAGGTCCCTGGGTATGTACTCAAGCAGCTTGGCTGTGTTGCAGCCTGGGCCCCCCCCCACCCGCCCTGCACTTTAATACCTTCGAGGATCTGAGCCTATTCTCAGAGGATGCGAGCAGCTGCCAGCTGGCACTAGCGAAAGAACAACACTGGCTGCTCAGTCCTGCTGAAAATCAGAACACGGCGGGGATGCATACAACACAATTGGACACACACAGCTGGCCTGGGTCAGTTGACTCAGGCTCAGTGGATCTGACAGCTTCCACAGGCCCATGGGCAAAGTATGTGGGGGGTGGCACTACACTCCCAGTACGGGGGTGGGGAGGAGGGCAGCTGATCCCCAGTGCTGCCTGAAGTACAGTGTGCCACTCCCTGCCAGGCCTCAGCACTGCCCGAAGTACAGTGCGCCCCCCGGCCCAGGCCTCAGCATTGTCTAAAGTGTGGCACTCCGGCATGGTGCTCCTGCGTCGATTTAAAGGACTCGGAGCTCCAGCAACCACTGCTGCTACTGTGGCAGCTTGAGCACCAGGCCCCTTTGAATACCCAGGCACAGGGGCAATTGCCTTCTTTGCTCCCCTCTGCATCATGGACCTGCTCAGGCTTGTGGGGCCAGGCTAAGGGGCTGTTTAATTGTTCTGTGGACATTTGGGCTTGTGTTGAGCCAAGTTTGAGGACTGTGCCAGATGCGAGCGTCCCAGAGCTCAGGCCTGCTGTATCACTGTATATTACAGCTCAGGCTTGCTGTAACACTGCCATTGAACAGCCCCGTAGCCTGAGCCAGCTAGTATCTAATCGCAGTGTAAACCTACACTAGGTACCTATATTTAGAATCCAAAGTGTGACTGTTTTGGGCGTAACCTGCTTATGTCTTAGTTTATCCATCTAGAGTGTGGCTTTAATATTACCTACCTAGTTAATAATAAATGAATATAAACACCTCTGGCAATGGACCTGCCATGGTTCTGCATGACAAAGTGGATTAATCAAATGATCTTGTTACACTATTTGTCAACCCATGCCATGCCCCCAGTCCTGTTCATTATATACTGCCCCACCACAGTATGCCTGTACTAGACTGCAAATACTGTGGGAAAAGGACAATCCCTTTCTGTCAGCAAGTTGTAGGCTCATTTTTGTGTGCTCTAAAATATATTTTTTGAAAACAGGAATAATAGTTAATAATCACAATGCTAGGGTACTGTGAGACTGCATTAATTATTGTAATGTTTGCAAGGTACAGTGGGATGCTCAGCAGAAAACTGCTATATATTCAAGAGTAGATTCGCTCTTTCCCCAGATGACCCATTTTCAGATGGCTGTTCTCTCTAAAGTGTTCCTATCAGTATGAGTGAGTCACTAGCTTTGGTGATAGAACTGGGTGAAATCTTAGTTTTCAGTTACCAAAGACTATCAGAAGAGAATGTCTATATAATGTGATTTTTTTTTAAAAAGTTAGCATCACCTAGCAGATTCAAGAGTCTTCAAAATTAGTGAAACCTAATTACGTCAACTTAAAAATATCTTTTCTATTGTGGCTGGCTATAATGGGAACACAGTCTTTTGAAGTACCTTATGATTCATCCAGGACTTGTTACAGCAACATTCAATGGCGTCTTTGCCATCTTTACTCATATTGAGGAGTATAGAGTTTCTCAGACTGTGGGTCTGGACCTTAAAATGGATCACAACCCCATTTTAATGGGGTCAGCAGAACTGGGTTGGACTTCCTGGGCCCAGGGCGTGAGTCAAAGCCTGAGACCCAACTCTCAGGGACTGAACCGAAGCCCAAGGCCTTTAGCTCTGGTGGCAGAACTCAAGTTACAGGCTTCCTGCCTTGGGCTTTGGCTTTTACCCACCACACACACTTTATACACACACACTCCAGGAGGTGCGGCTCAGGCAGGCTCAGGCTTTGGTCCCTGCTCCTGGAGTCATGTAGTAATTTTTGTTGACAGAAGTTTGAGAACCGCTGGAGCAGGACCTTACTTTGTGGTTAGTCTCTTTGATTTCAATGGGATGAGTCATAAAACTACTACTCCTGGTCAGTAGGGGTATGTCTACACTACAGTGCTATTTTGAATTAACTTAATTTGAAATAGTTAATTCGAATTAAGCTAATTCGAATTAACACATCTACACACAAAAACTATTTCGAAATAGTGTTTTGCTATTTCGAAATAGCGCGTCCACACTGAGTGGACCCTGAACCAAAGTTAAGGCTGGCCAGAACCAGTGCCAGCAGGGCATCAGGTTAGGACTTAGCATTTGGGGCTGCTGCCTGAGGCTAACTGAGCTCCGTGATTAAAGGGACCCTACCCCCACCCCGGACAGACAGTTCTCAGGGTTCCCCGCTTGCTTGTCTACCTCGATGTGGGACAGCAAAGCAGTCCTGTCTTGGAGTGCCCTGAGTGCCCACACTCGGGACACCACAGCACTCGGCCACATGGAGCCAGAGCTGCCCCTGGGCATGCCGGTGCGTCTCGTGGGGTCGTTGCCATCAGCCCGGCTGCACTTGCTGCAGGCTGCCATCCGGGGGGTCCATCGGGGGGCTGTCAGGATCCAGGAGGCTCTGCAGGAGATCATCCACCCCGAGGAGCCCTCAGAGCCACCCCGGTCCTCCCCACTGGGGGCTCGTGCCCCATTCCTCCCTCACGTCCTTCCACTTACCCCTCCCTAGCCCCCCTTCCTGATGTCAAATAAAAGACACGTATGTTCAAAAATAGAAACTGGGTTTATTGAACAAAACTGGGGGCTGAACCTCTGGGGAGACTGGGAAAAGGAGGTTGGAGAGGGGAAAAGAGAAGGTGGGAGAGGGGAGTGAGAAACCTGGGAGGAGGGAGCTGGAAGGGGGAAGCAAGGGGAAGAACGGGGAGGGGAAGTTCAGGGCCTAGGGTTGGGGGGTCTCGCCGGACCAACTTGATTGTCATACAAACCTGCTCCTAGGTTTGCATGTGGCCTTTGGTGGCCAGGCTGGCAGCTATCCTGCCATAGACGGCCGCATTCTTCCGTCTAGTGCAGAGATCATGGACGTTGGGGGCATCCCCCCCAAACCTGAATAAGGTCCATGATCTCCACCCTGGACCAGGAAGTCGCCCGCCTTCTCCAGCCCCTGTCAGGCTCCTGGTAGCTGGCAGACTGCTCCTGGGGAGCGGTGGAGGGCTGGCTGCCAATGGCTTGCTGGCTCATGTTTTGGGACCACTGGGTCAGGGGCCCCGGTGGCCACTGCTGGCTCTGGGCTGACAGGCTTGGAGCTGGCACAGGCACTGTGGCCAGAGTCTACCCCTTTAATGGCTCCAGGGCTGGGGTAGAGGAAAGTAAGTTTTCCTGGTTGTGCCCAGAGTGGCCACCAGGGCTCCCTGCGAAGGGTTGGAGGCCCCCTATTTCGAATTAAGTGTCTACACAGCACTTAATTCGAAATAGTTATTTCGAATTTGGCATTACTCCTCACAGCATGAGGTTTACCAAATTCAAATTAAGCGCTCCGATATTTCGAATTAATTTCAAAATAGAGGTTTGCATGTATAGACACTATTAAAGTTAATTTGAAATAACAGCTGTTATTTCGAATTAACTGCAGTGTAGACATACCCAAGAGGAATTACAATCTGGCCCAGAATTGGAAAATATTTAGTTCAGTTAACTGGTCCAAAGCTTGTCAATGAAAACAGTTCTCTGAAGTTTATTCCGTAATTCCATATGGTCTAGGGCCTGAAGAAGAGCTCTGTGTAGTTCAAAAGTGAGCATGTTCCTCCAACAGAAGTTGGACTAATAAAATATTAACTCCCCTACCTTGTGTCTTTTATATCCTGGGAAGAACATGGCTATACTAAAACTGCAATCAAATGTTGGTGATATCCAAACCTCCTTTGCAAGACTGGTAGTTCCTGCTTCATTTGTACTAAATTGTATCATTTCAACACTTTTTCATAAACGTACAAACAGTGTGAGGTATGTTTTCAATCATGTTAAATACATCACCTAGAATTTTGGATAAGCATACAACTTCAGTAAATTAGAAGTATTTAGATATTGATCTTATAGGATCCATACCATAAGAAAAGAAAGATACCATCCCAAGACATTATAATCTAAACAGACAAATTGTTGTTCACATTTCCCTATGAAACAATGACTGAAACCAAATGTGCATTGTTAATCATTGGATCATTAACCTTAACAATGTCAATGTGTTCCCACTATCAGATTCAACTAAATGATTGCCTTAGGTAATAGTTAAGAGAACATTTCACATAGATGAACATATTAATGCTTTATTTGGTTCTAAATGCAGTGTGAAGGATTTAGGTAAGAGCTAATATATGCTAAACAGAGAAGGAAAGACAAAGAACAGTCACAAGAAGGAAGTTAAAACTTGTCAGAATGAAGCATCAACTTTTCAGGGCACTCCCATAGTTTCTCAAGCACCTATTGTTTAGGGTACCTTCTTTGCTAGTCATTCTGAAAATGGATGATGCTCTTTGGAGTGGAATATAATCTGGGAGTCTGAAACCCACACTAGAAGCCATGAACTCCTAACTTCTAATCTCCCCCTTCTTTGATTCATGAGAGTTCTCTGCTCTAATTTATTCTTCTGTTACATGAGGATGATAACACTTTCCCTTCCTCACAGGAATCTTGTTTTTATGGTCGCTAATCATGGCATCACTGAAGAGGATGACCTACTAGAGGATGCACACTATGGCCATGTCTTCACTCAGCGAAAGATCGATGCTGCTGCGATCGATCTTCCGGAGTTCAATTTAGCACGTCTAGTTGAGACCCGCTAAATTGAACTCAGATGCTGCCCCTGTCAGTGGCTGGTACTCCTGCGAGGAGTAAGGGAAGCCAACAGAAGCATTTGCTCCCATTGATCTCCCTCTGTGGGGACGGTAGGGAAACTTGAATTAAGATACGTTGATTCCAGCTACATAATTGATGTCGCTGGAGTTGCATATCTTGATTCAACTTTCCCCTTTAGTGTAGACTTGGCCTCTATCTCTTCCAGTGCTGGATCTTTTAATAATGCAATTGTTGGTGCTTTATCCAGCCTACTTTTAAAAGTCCTTAGCCATCATGCTCCCACCACTTCCCTCAGAAGAATATTCCACCATGTGATGCATTTCACTACCAAGAAGCTGAAGAGCCTGATCCTGCAAACATTTGGCATCAGGTTGACCTTTGCTACTGTTAGCAGTCACATTGAAGGCTGCTTGGATTAGTGATGGCCGGCCACATGATATCTGTCTGCATGTCACTCTGCAGGCTGTTAATAAGTGGATATAGACACAATTTAGGATGCTTTATGTCAACAGAGCTACTCATACTTCTAAGCATGACACAAGGCAATGGGCATTTGAAGGACTGGCAACATGGGTGGCAGGCAAAGCTACCCTTTGGGGAGTCTAGCTCTCTGCCCCATCTCTTCTGCCCTGCTTCTTCTGGCCAAGGTCCCACCTCACTTGCTGTTCTCATTCCCTCCATTGTGGACCCAGCCTGGGCAGGGTGGTGCTGGGAGCTCATTCCTCCCCCCGCCCCATAGTCTCCTGCCAAAGTGTGGGGGTGTTGAGCTGAGCTCTTAATCTCGGTTGGGACGATGGAGGAGCTGTCTGCCCTGGCTGGAACTATAAGCTTGGATCCCTTACCTCATTCCACTTTTTCCTCCTGTAGCCCCTCACATGGCTCCACTCCATTCTGTTCCTTCCCCCACAACCCTGCCTTCATTCTGCCCACAGCCCAGTCCTCATTCTGCCCAGAGCCCTGCCCTCATTCCCTCCCTTCCCCTCAGGCCCGACTCCCATTCTACCCCCACTCCGCCTCTTCCCCTGAGGCCTCACTCCCCTGTTCATTCCTCCCCCCTCCTCACTGCAGCTTAGAGACTGGAAAAGCTCAGGGGCCTTGCTGTGGCCCCAGGACTGCAGTGGAGAATGTGAGCGCCTCCAGCCCTGAAGCAATGGTGGGGAATAAGAGCTGTGATGGGGGAAGATTTCTCAAGGAGGTCCAAATCTGCCAACACCCCTTCCTCTGTAAGTGTGAGATTTGAGGAGGCTTAGCCTTAGGTTTGCCAACCCTCCAAGTTTGGCCTCACGTCTTCCACAATTAGCATCAATCTCCCGGTGACAGAAATGACATTACATCATGTTGGGGGAAAACATCACCCATAATATTTTCAGTCAGAGTTGGCCACCGTACTTAGCCTCCCCCAGATTCCATTATGCACCACCCACGTTTAGCCATTATTTTTGTCATTCCTAATTTCATCCCCTGACTTAGGTCAGATCTACACTATAAACTTACATTGGTATAACTACCTCACTCAGGGGTGTGGAAAATCCACACTACTGGGCGATGCAGTTACACTGATCTGCATCCTGTAGTTAGTGGTGGGCCAACAGGATGGGATCTCCTGTCAGTATAGCTACTGCCTCTCATGAAGGTGGATTAACTACACTGACAGAAGAAGCTGTCCTGTCAGAGTAGCAGCAGCTTCACTGAAGTGCGACAGTAGTGCAGCAGTGCCATCAGCTGAGAGCCCCGCACCAGCCAAGGTGAGTTTGGTGGCTCCCTGGATGGGAGAGGGCAAAAAAATGGCAAGATGGGCTAGGTCTTGTGAGATTTGGCAGGAGATTTAGGGCCATGGTTGGAGCCCTGAGTCCTGTTTGCTGGTTTCTGTCAACCAGTCACCCTCATGGAGGTCTCTGCAGAGTATGCTAGCTGCTGCCACTTTGGGGCCAGGAAGGAATTTTCCCCGCACACCAGACTGGCTGAGGCTGGTCAGGTTTTTTTCACCTTCCTCACAGCAACATCTAAAGTTTGGGGTTTAGGCCACCAGAGGGCTGGAATTCTTCTCTCCCAGAGGGAATAGTTTGGACCTGTGGGAGAGTTATTTAGTCAATGCAGGGAGAGGTCACAGAAGACCCCTTAGATTGCTTCCCAGTGTGCTGACAAAGCCACTGACACTCGCCTCCTTGCTCTCAGGGCTTCTCACCACCCTGTCCTGCTGGGCCAGATCTCCTGGTCTCCTCCAACCAAGGCACAGAACTGAAATTACTTCCCTTTCCCTCCACCGAAGAGCAATACAGACACTGCGTCTCTTCAGGTCTTAGGAGAATACCATTGGGCTCAGCTACCAGGAAACCCACTCCCTAAATGGGATCAGAACCCCAAATGAATCATTCAAGTAAGCCCCCGTTAGCAATGAGAAGAGGATGTACACACTGATTGCCTCCCAAGGTAACAGCAGTTTACATTGGGCTTGACAGTAAATAAAAGTGATTTTATTAAGTAGAAACAGTGGGATTTAAGTGGTTGCAAGTGAAAACAGGCAGAGCAAAGTGAATTACAAATTTGAAATAACAAAATACACATTGCTAGTTCTAATATACTAACGCTTATCACAAACTTACCCTAAAACTTCTAACTTCAGCTAAGCCTCCAAGACGGGGAAGATCCTTTTCACCTGGGGGTCCCTGGTTCATTCTCTTGGGAGTGTCATGCCAGACAAAGACAAAGGGCCTGAAAAACTTTTCATCTTAAATAGCCTTCCTTTCAGGCAGGAATTCTCTGTTTTACATTCTCCCCCCTTCCATGGAAAATTACCTGATCAGCCCCTACCAGTTAGGGTGGTCACATGCCTTACTAAAACCATCCACTGCTAAGGGCAAAAGGGGCTGTTTGCAGGTGATGACCCAAAAATTGAGGGAAACACCCCCTGATGGTTTTCATTTGCACATTTAAAACCATAAACCATTCCACACTCCATATTTCTAACTTGACATACAAGCACGATACACACACCAACATAAAACATAGAGGTCCAGCAGACTGAGACGTTAAAATGATAAGTTACATGAAGTATTTTGTCCAAAGCATCTTCAAGTTATGCATATTTGTAGCCATAAGTCAATTTCATAGAGCGGTGGGGCGGGGAGGGCAAACTGTCACATCTGCAAATTTAGCGGGATCCAAGTGCAGGACCTTGCTGATCTAGGCTCCACATCCAAAAAGGCAGCATAACTGGCATTCTGAGGGCTTGTCCTTATGAGATGTTGGCACCATGTCTAAATGTGTGGGGGCATATGTGAACCAGGGGACGACGCCATCAACATGTGCTACCAAAATGCTGGCACAGGGCTGAGGTCCCCCCTTCCCTGGCCTCAACCACTGAAATGGGGAGAGATGCTAGGGGGGAACCTCCTAGTGAGAAGATTGGCTCTCCCTGCCATGGGAGCACCCCAGGAATTGGCAAAGGTTCAGTGGGGTTCCATTGGCTGCTCTGGGTTCTCCTGAACATGGAATCTTGGGTTTAATTTGAGTAATAAAATTGCAGTCTGGTGTACCTGCTCACGCCACAAAAGAAGGCAAGGACACATAATACAGATTTTAACCAAATACTACCATGAAGCAACTAAATAATTTATCTGGGTCTCCTTGTTTCTAACACCATTTGTAGACTCTTACTCAGCACTTAGCACAGCTGTTTGTACACTTGCAAAGAGCTCTGAAGATGAAAAGTTCTCATTATTGTTACACCAGGATTTGTTTCTTAGTGTATCGTTAACATGATGGAACATATTTGCTTCTGATCAGCCTGATTCTCCTCCTATGTACGCTAGCGCAAAGCAGTAGTAACGCCATAGCTGTGAATACGGTGACATCAACATTGAATAGGTGCAAGTAACAAAAGAATGAGGCCCAACAATTCCACTTTGGATGGACCTGGAAAATTACTGGTCTGCCCAGACCTAATTTTCAAACCCATCATAACAGACTCAAACCTGATCCACAAGAGTCAAGAGCTTTCCAGAGTCAACCCAACCTGGACTTTAACGCTCTCTCTCTCTTGTGATGAAGACTGTTCTGCTCTCAATTTCAGTGAGACTTAAAAGTCTCTCTGATTTATAATTTGTTGAAATCTCACTCGTTCCAGCTGTCACTGTGTGATGGCCCTGTGCTATGTAGACTGAAAAAAAAAAAAAAAAAAAAAAAAAAAGCCTAAAAGCACCAAATCTATTTTGGGCAGGGCAAAGTAAATATCAGATAAAGTAATTTCTCTAAGCCTATATGTAGATACTGAGCAACGTGGCACCCAAACAAAGGTGTATTTTTAAGCCAGAGAACAATCCAAAACTTCACTGTTAAAGCCACTGGTATACAGGAGAATGACATTCTCAGATGCCAGGAACTGCCAGGCTAGATCACAATTATTGTATGTTTAACTTATCTGAAATCAAGTAAGCAGCAGCAATAATAATTCAGAGACTTTGGGGACATTTCAGAGGAAATCTTAGCAGCGGCCATGGCATCTTCTCCTGGCCCCTTCGGGATTTAAGTTACACCTAAGGGAATTGGGGTACGTTATATGCTGAGGGGCTGGAAGAGAGGAGTACAGCAGGAGAAGCAACTAGCAGGAGGTGGAAGCATGAGAGGACATGTAAGATGGAGTGGGAAATGCCCTGTATAGTTTTTGAAAAAGTGGAGGCATCCATTATTTAGGGGAAAATATAGGGAGGTAATAAAACACCCCCACCCTCAAAGATGATCAATGGAGACAGAACCTTGTTTCTTGAGTGTCAGAGTGCAGTTCTCTATTTCCTGAGCTGAAGAAATAACCATGTTTGCTAGTGGTAGTAGACGTACCCTCTGTCTGCAGCAGCCATCAGAGGAGGGTGTAATGGGGTCAGCCAGTGTGTTAAACATTCTGCCAGTCACAGGCTGCTCACCCCAAGCTTTTGAAGTAAATGGGTTGAAATCCCTATTCTGGCCAATGCTTTGAAAAGAGCCTTATGATAGGCTGAGTCATGCGAGAGCCCTGGACTTTCAGCTTCAAAACCCAGACCTCTACCACTTGAAGTAAAGCAAGTGTTCTATTAGCTGGTACCAACAGTAGGCTCTTATCTTCCAGAGGGCAGACACAATAGTCTTGGCCATTGTGGAGCATAAGACGTGCCCGCCTCTTGGAGCCTGTGGAAGGACTAAACAACAGCAGTCCCTGTGACTGCTCAGTCCTTGCTCCCCTCCAGACAGCAAATAGATGTGGGGGGGGGGGGGGGGGGAGGCAGAGCAATGGACACATGCTGCCTCCATATGAGTTCTGAGAACAGAGCCAGCACACATCAGAGGAGAAACCCGTGTGATTATTCTAGGCCACCCCGTTCTGCATGCGCAAAGAGCTTGTGCTTTCTTGTCCTGGGCAGTTTGCCACCTGACCACCCACTACACAGGGCAGTGTCTAAACCACTCAATCTAGCCCCTGCTGTGGGCTTCCAAAAGCCATCAGAAATTGCTAGGCAATGCTTTATTGACTACCCAAGACCTATTTTCTCTCTCTCTCTTTTTTCACAATAAAATACTCAAAGCAGCTATAAAAACCTCTTGCATCCTGGAAGGCCCCGTGCTGTGTAAATGCAGTATTAGTGCCAGGATCGACTGTGCCGTGATGAGAAGCAGCTTGGCTTAGTAGCGTTTCCCTTTTCCCCCCGTGATACTATTTATTCCTAGATGGGAACAGACAAGCTGCTGCAATAGACCTAGATTTGCAGTCTTGCTTGTCTTTATGGATACATAATTAGGGCCTGATTCTAACCTTATTTTGACTGGTGTCAGTCAGAAGTAGAACAGCAGACTGTGAAGCCAGCAGAAGGAAGATCCGTATCAGGCCCGGGTAATGCAACGTAAGAAAAATAGGAGATCTAATGCTGACTTCACACCAGTTTTACAGTGGGGGGGACTCCATTGTTCATTAGAGCTACTGGTGATGGGTAGTGGTGTACATGAGTTCAAAATTGACCCCTGCTTTTTTTTAAATCAATTCCTTATGAGTTTGAAGATTAGGAACAATGACTTGAACTGGCAAAGGAAATGAACAGGCACTCTGTTCTGAAAAGATACTTAGGTATTCAAAGCCCAGATATAGGTGCCCTTGGAATTTACAAAACCCATTTAGTGTCTAATCTCGCTCAGCGCCTACACTTTTGCTGTAAAAATCTCATAGATGCCTCAGTTTCTTCCTCTGGGCATGTTCACACACCTGGTCATCTAGCTGACACTTAAACCTCAGCACAATTCTCAAGCCAGGTGAAGACAGGCATTCCCTTGTCTATTTTGTCAATCTTGTAGGTGGGCAGAGATCCCACCCTAACTCCACAAAAGATGACAATAGCAGGTCCCCCTTTAGCCCAGTGGTAACGGGACTCACTGGGGATGTAGACAATGCTGTTTCTATTCCCACCTGTGCATGATGAGGAAAATTGTTAGAAAGAAAAAGTGAAATAGTGTCAACAAGAGAGATTAAGAGAGACCCCATCCCCAGAATGTCCAATAGTGCAGTGGATAACGTCCTGGCTGAGTAGTCTAACCACTAGATTAAAGTTCATATGATAGTTCACCTCCTCCTCTACTCACCCCCTTCTGGCCATTTTGTGTGGATGTAGGCATATGCCACCACCATTTATTCAAGGCACAGTTTAATCCAAGAGAAGGTTCCTAGCTGTGGATTCTGAGTATGAGCAGAAAGAGGAGGACTTAGAACACACCCCTCTTGGCATCTCCCATTGGCTACTTTACACAGATTCCCACCTGGAGGACTGATTTTTATGGAGCTCATTCTGAGGTACCTCTCTCTGCTCATGCTTTATCTAGGAAGTGACGCAGCTCACCCACAGTTTGCTCCTAGGTACCCAAAAGTCAACACTGCATGCCCTGTTGTGGAGCTGGACCTGACACAGCCAATGGTGGGAGTGCAGGAGTCATGCGCTCAAGGTGGATTAGCCAGTGAGGGCAGCCACGTTCTCTGTAATCTGGAGCCTCTGCACTGCATCAGCAGACACCATGAATTGCAAAGCAATCTGATCTGGCCATGGCAAATGTGTGGGTCCCTGTTAGCCAGAACCTCATCTAGCAAGCTGCAGGCAGAAGATGGGCTTTTTACCTATTATACTACCTGATTATTTAATCCAGAGTGTCTGAAGGGACATGAATATGAGGGACCCTAGATGTCTGCAGTTGTGACCAAGACCCCTGCCACATCCTGAACCACAGAGTATTTTATACTTGTGACAGAAGCAGAAACCTTGTATGTTCTTTATCTATGTGAGGATTCAGTCATGTATGCAAGTGTAGTAGTATCTGTGTCAGTCATGTGGTGTAGAAGCATTATTTCCTCACCCACGTATGAATACTTTCCTTGTAAACGCTCATCTCTATCCCTTTTCATTGATTGCAAGATCAGCCCCTAATTCTCCTAGGCTATGTCTAGACTGGCATGATTTTCCGCAAATGCTTTTAACGGAAAAGTTTTCCGTTAAAAGCATTTGCGGAAAAGAGCGTCTAGATTGGCACGGATGCTTTTCTGCAAAAGCACTTTTTGCGGAAAAGCGTCCATGCCAATCTAGACGCGCTTTTGTGCAAAAAAGACCCGGTCGCCATTTTCGCGATTGGGGCTTTTTTGCGCAAAACAAATCTGAGCTGTCTACACTGGCCCTTTTGCCTGAACGGGAGCAGCATAGTATTTCCGCAAGAACACTGACAATCTTATATGAGATCGTCAGTGTTCTTGAAATTCAAGCGGCCAGTGTAGACAGCTGGCAAGTTTTTCCGGAAAAGCGGCTGATTTTCCGGAAAAACTTGCCAGTCTAGACACAGCCCTAGGGTATGTCTACACTTGCAGCCTAATTCGAAATAGGGCTGCAAATGTAGGCATTCGAAATTGCAAATCAAGCCCAGGATTTAAATATTCCGGGCTTGTCAATTTAAAAAATGGCGCCTGGCTGGGACGATGCAAATCAAGCACGGGATATTTAAATCCCGGGCTTGATGTGCAATTTCAAATGCCTACATTTGCAGCCCTATTTCGAATTAGGCTGCAAGTATAGACATACCCCTAGTTATTCATTCACTGTCTCTGTCTTGCTACCTTTCTCTCTCTCTGACACAACCTCCTTTCAAAACAATCATCTCCGTTCTCAGAAAAAAAGAAATGATAGATATGGATGTACTATTAGAATATCACTCTCAGTCCTTTGCATGCACTATACAAATGGTTATGTGTCTCACACCTAGAGAATGAAAATGGCCATGCCCTTTGCTCCAAATATCTTCTTATCTAGAGCTCCAAATTTGAGGTCCATAATATACACAAAATAAAAATTGCATTTTCTTTTGCTTATGGTTGCACTTTACTCACTGAAGTTCAGCAAGGGAAATGGAGCATATACATTATATGCTTGCCTGGCAAAATAACACAGAACCTGGTTTAAGACTACAACCAATGCTGTTGTTTCTGGGAATAGAGCTTTAGAAGCAGTTATATTAGTCAACTGCCTTATGGCTGAATGCCAGTCAAAAGGTGGGGGAACTTGAGAAAGAGTAGTAGTGGATGGATCTCCAATTGTTTTACGATGAAGCATGACTTTGAGATGTTTTACAAACCTTACAGAAAAGAAGTACTTCTCCTAAATAGATGTTGAGATATTCCCCATCTCTGTTTTTTTTTATTTCCTGACTCACATATATACGTTAATGCCCCATCAACATTTATGAGAACACTCTTGATGCTGACAGGAATGCTTTTTTAATGAAAACTTTTGATGTATTTTTGCCTGTTGTGGAAATGTTGTTTCAGTCAGACAGAATAAAGAGCCATTACTTTCAGAAGAAACCCTGCAGTTTTCACACTTGTTCCCATCAATGTTTTTAGCCCATGGATACTGATTTCTGTATGCCTCAGTCAGTCTAATAATCCCCTGCAAATGTAAGGCACCAAAATCGGAAGTAGGGATATTGAAATGGAAATAGATTTCTAACAGTCAGCTTAAATATCCCATTTGCACATGGTCAGTATTTCAATATGTTTAAGGTATATGCTAATTGATCGGATCACCTGCAAATGTAGTGTTAATTGATTATATTCAAAATACAGTTACTTTAATGGGGTGGGAGGTGAGGAAATGACAAGTCTATTGTACCCTTGTCCTTCAGGCTCTAATCCTACAGCTATTAGGACAAATCCTGCTTATTTTCATGGGTGTTCATCTGGAGTAAATCAACTGATGTAGGGTAAGATGCCCATCACCGTAACAGAAAAATGGATTCGGCCCCCTTAATATTTTAATTATAAAGCTTGTAAGGCAACTGACTCATTGATATGGTTGACATGTCAGATGATAATAGATTGGCCAATTAAGTACTAGGGCTAGTATTAATAGTAGTGTGACTGGGATACACAAAGCACAAAGCTATAGGTAGGGGATGATGGCTTCTCTATATTGACCTGTTGTCTCTTGCCTTATATATAGGATGTAAGATCTTGGGGACTGAGGTTGAGTTTTTGCTCTGTTTGTGCACTACCCAAAGCAAAGTGGGGAGGGGGGGGGGGGGGGTCCTTCTCCATGCTGAAGTTCCTAGGAGCTATAGTCAATAAGTAATATTTGTAGATCTCTCCTTCTCCCTTCACCCCCCCACCCCTGTTCTGGGTCTGGCTAATTCACATTTTGCTTTTATTTATGCGCATTGATGTATGACCTCAAGGAGTCAATCCAGCCATGAGAAATTAAGAGGGTGTAGGAAAATCCTGTCTCAAGATTTCAGTAACTGGTCCAAGAGCAAGGGGAGGGGTTTCCATAAGGATCTCCCAAAACACCAGATCAGAAGGCTCCAAGGCTTCTGTGTGCCACCAGAGTGGCAAAAGTAGCTGGATCTATGATCTAGCCCCTCGTTTTTTACATTTAGACCCTATTCCTGCTCCCACTGAACTCAACCAAGGAAATTCCCACTGACTGTGGTGACTGCTGCTTTGGGCCCTGTCACAGCTCAATTCCTCAACCTGACACTTCAAGTGCAGAGATGGGGAGCCGGCTAGTAGAATAAACTCTGTAAAACCTGTCTCTTGACTCCCAGAGACAAACTTGTCCAGTCTCAGTCTCCCTGAGATCCAAAAAGACAAAGACTGATTCGCTCACTGCAATCATCCAAGTGAGTAAAAGAAAATATAAAATAAACCCTTTCCAGGGAATCCTCTCCCTAGGGCAAAACTCTCTGCCCTGCCCCAACCTCCATTTTGCTTGGAGTTGGAAAAACAGAGGGAATCCACAGAGAACAATGGGCTCTGCTCCTCCTGGACAATTTAGGCACATAGGCTTAAAGACACAACAATCAACCCATACCAGTTAATCAAAACAAAAAGGAAAACACTTTTATTATCAAAATAAAACTACTCTTGCAAGCATAGTAAATGACTGGGTGTTAAAAAGCCATGGAGTGAAATAGACTCAGGGGAAATCCCTTGGTTGTAATCCTTAGTTACAAAAAGAAAAACAATTAACCAGCTCAGACATAATTTCTAAACCCCCAAACAAGGAAAACAATAAAACCTGATGGACTAGCTAAATTTTTCCCTACTTACACATTTCAAGAAGTCCATTCCTGGGAAATCCCGTCTCCCTTCAATACCTGGGAAAAACTGCTCTGATCTCAAACAAAGAAGAGAGGAAGAAAACGCCCCCCTCTCTCTTCCAATTTGAAATTCCTATCTGCATTTCATTGGCTGAATGCCCAAGCCCCCTCCCTCAGGTGCATCTCTAGTTGCTTAACCCTTTCCTCACTCTCCAGGTAAGTCAGACTCTCCTTAGCAGCTCCTATTTGTTACAGGCCCTAATTCTGTCTTGAATGTTCTTTATTGAATGCACAATGCTGACTGTCCTCAGTGACTTCCCACCTTTCCAACTGTTTTATTAAACAATTGGGGGGGGGGGGGGGGGGGGGAAGCTTAATTTGCCACAGCCAAACAATTCCATTGTCAAACTCTGGCTTAGAGGACTTCAGCAAAGTTACAGCATCACACAGGAGAGTCTAAGCTACAAAGTACAAATCCTGGCCAGCATCCAAATGTCACCAAACTCAGCCTGGGTCAAAGGGAGCTTATGTAACACAATCACCAGCGGTTTACATGGGATAAGATCCACAAAGGCTCTTAGATGCCTTAACTCCAGACTTAGGCAACAAACTCTTGGATTTAGGTGAAAAGTTCCATTTTGGCTGCACCACAATCCACAAAACTCCTGTTGAACATTATACTCACTGAACACCTGTGTTTTTGCAGTCAACATGCGTTAGGTTATGTTACTGCCTCTGAGCCTGCACATTGCTGTCTCGCCTAAGCACTCAGATCCTTAAAGCCCAGAGTGACTTATGAACTGAAGAAGATACGAGTTTGGCTACACACATCAGCTGTGTCTAGACTGGCAAGTTTTTGCGCAAAAGCGACTGCTTTTGAGCAAAAACTTGCCAGCTGTCTTCACTGGCAGCTTGAATTTGCACAAAAGCACTGATGTTCTAATGTAAGAAATCAGTGCTTCTTGCGCAAATACTTTGACGCTCCCGTTCGGGCAAAAGTCCTTTTGCGCAAATGTATTTGCGCAAGAGGGCCAGTGTAGACAGCTCAGGATTGTTTTGCACAAAAAAGCCCCGATGGCTAAAACGGTGATCGGGGCTTTCTTGCGCAAAACCGTGTCTAGATTGGCACGGACGCTTTTGCGCAAAAGTGCTTTTTGCGCAAAAGCATCCATGCCAATCTAGACGCTCTTTTCCGCAAATACTTTTAACGGAAAAACTTTTCCGTTAAAAGCATTTGCGGAAAATCATGCCAGTCTAGACGTACCCATCATGTTTGGTGGCCTGAGTTGTTATGTGTCCTTGGGTCATCTATTCGAGTAAGCCCCACAAGTAAAACAGTGTAGGGATAACTTAGCTGATACAGCGTAGAGATAACTTAGCTGACTTTAACACAAAAAAAGTACCATTAACTATTATGAACAGGTTTATAGTAAATAAGGAAGGCAGAAACTAGCTAAACTACCACGCATATGTTGTGTTACATAAGAACATAAGAACATAAGAACGGCCGTACTGGGTCAGACCAAAGGTCCATCTAGCCCAGTAGCCTGTTTGCTGACAGTGGCCAGCACCAGGTGCCCCAGAGCGGGCGGACCGAAGACAATGATCAAGCGATTTGTCTCCTGCCATCCTTCTCCAGCCTCTGACAAACAGAGGCCAGGAACACCATTTTTATCACCTGGCTAATAGCCTTTTATGGACCTAACCTCCATGAAATTATCTAGCTTCTCTTTAAACTCTGTTATAGTCCTAGCCTTCACAGCCTCCTCTGGCAAGGAGTTCCACAGGTTGACTACACGCTGTGTGAAGTTGAACTTTCTTTTATTAGTTTTAAACCTGCTACCCATTAACTTCATTTGGTGTTGCAGCTGTGTTAGTCCCAGGGGGTATGTCTAGACTACATGCCTCTGTCGCAAGAGGCATGTAAATTAGACTACCCGACATAGTCAATGAAGCCGGGCTTTAAATATCCTCAGCTTCATTAAAATAAAAATGGCCGCCACGCTGTGCAGGCTCAGCTGATCGTTGGTACAGCATGGCAGTCAAGACATGGATCGGTCGACAAGGGAAGCCTTTGTCGACCACTCCTGTAAACCTCGTTTCATGAGGCATAAGGGAGCGGTCAACAAAGGCATTCCCTGTCGACCGATCCGCGTCTTGACTGCTGCACTGTGCCGATGATCAGCTGAGCCGGCACAGCGCGGTGGCCATTTTTATTTTAATGAAGCCGGGAATATTTAAATCCCGGCTTCATTGACTATGTTGGGTAGTCTAATTTACATGCCTCTGGCAACAGAGGCATGTAGTCTAGACATACCCAGGATGTTGGAGGAAGGTGGGTGAGGTACTATCTTTTATTGGACCAACTTCTATTGATAAGAAAGACAAGCTTTCAAGCTTCCACAGAGCTCTTCTTCAGGTCTGGGGAACTTACTCAGAGTGTCACAAAGTAGGCAGAAACATCCTGAACTGACTGATAATCTTCCCTTACATAGTCTGCAAAGGTATTGGTGTATATACCTCAGGAGGGGCTTGCACTGGGCGTTTTCCACGCTCTGGAGAATTGCCTCTAACTACTAGGAAAAGGTTATAAGAGAAGTCATGTTCCCTGCTCAGTTGTTTTGTACAAACTTGCATGAGGGGCCCTATCCAATAGGTGTCTTCTGAGCACGCCTAAGAGAGTAGATCCAAAATACACATTAGGTGCCTGAACTTTCTCTTGGTCTGTGGATCATAAAACCCTGCAGCCTGGACTTCGATGACTAGCTCTGAGAGAGGGGTGGAGCCTAGACCACATCCCCCAGCTCGCTATCTCCCATTGGCTATCTTTGGTGGTGCCTTGCCTAATATGCTGGCTTTGTGAATTGCCTTCTAAGGCATCGATCTGTCCCCACTCATTGAAAAGGGAGCCTACAAGACTAAATTGGCTTTGTGGATAGCAGTGTGTCCCTGTGATTTTCCAGGGGCTTAATGAAGTCAGGCATTTTGACTCTCAGTATCATAGAATCATAGAACACTAGAACTGGAAGGGACCTCGAGAGGTCATCAAATCTAGTCCCCTGCCCTCACAGCAGGACCAAGCACCATTTAGATAAAAAAAGGAGCTGTGTAGACGGTGCCTTTTTGCACCAAAAAACCCCCCTTTTCCTCAGGAAGAACGGCTCTTGCACAAAAGGGGGTTTTTGTGCAAAAAGGCACCATCTACACAGCTCTTTTTTGTGCAAAAACCTCTTGCGCAAAAGGGATTCAAGGAGGAAATGAAAATGAGAGTGTGGCCTATGCAAATGAGTGCTCCATTTGCATTTCCTCTTGCGGAAGAGGCTCATAGTTTAGACACAGCCTTAGAGATGCAGATCCTCTATGGATTAAGACAGAGGGAGCAGGAGTTGGATTGGTCTAAACTACAGAAAGGAGCGTCACAAGGAGTGGAATGAGAAAGAAGCCAAGATAGTCATGTTTGTCCTGAACAGAAGTGTGTGGAGTTTGGAGCAAATCAGAACACAGGGCTCGGAAAAAATAAGTGGAACATAACTCTACTGTGTGGCCCGGGTGTTTCACTGATTGATTCATATCTGTTGAGCATATAGAAACTCTTGCATGGAAGGAGATAGATACTTATATGTGAACAAATTAGTGTGGAAAAGGGTACTCTTTTTATCCTGCAAATAGCAGAAACTGTTCCTCTCCTTTAAATATCTTTCTTACATGTGTGATATAGTTCTGTTCTCTAGCAACACCCCTTTTTTCTCCACTTCTTAGAGTCTCTTGTTAATATCTCCAGATCTAGGACACTCAGAATTACTCTTTGGCACCTCTTCGGTGTTTCTCTTCCCTTTTCTACATGTTGTTCCTACTTCTTGTGGAATGTGTAGTTCACGCATGTGTAGCAGAGGTGTTGTGTATGTTTTCTGTATCCTGCCCTTTCAAATCTAAGTAGTCAGGCTAACAGTGTTTACAGGCAGCTTAAGATGAACCTTAACACATATAACTAACTACTTCTCTTGAGGTTAGAGCATGCCAGTTTTTAATCATGATTCTCCCTTGCTGTCAATAGAAACCTACAGTGGTTCTTTTTTTGCTGTTTTCCTCTATCTCCAATTTAAAAAAAAATCCCCACACAGTCCATGTTTTGCTCTGTGTGCGGAAATCATATATTTCAACACCCATTTATTTGCTCCGGTTTTAATAACTTTAATGTGCTCTGAGACATTTCCATAAGGGTGCATGAGTGATTGGCCACCAAGCATGACTGCGCTGATGTCAGATTGCTAGGCTCTGGAATTGCTGTGTTATGGGATGCGGCACCTACTTTTTCCTTATAAAAAGAGGAATATCAGTCCTTTTTTACTAGCCTGGCATATCCTTATGAGGGACTTTATTGAGGAAGTGGGTTTTGAGCCATGCATCTTTAGAAGAAGTCTGGGGTTTTTTTTAACCTTAAGCAAATAACCAGGACCTATCTGTTATACATTCCCTACCTCCACAAGGGGATTCCCTGACATTTTTCATTAGTACAGAGATGCTTTTCAGCCACTACAGAAGCAAACAATTCTCAGCTTGTTTGAGACTATTTCTCCTTTTCTTCTTCCAATTGCCTTCTTTGTCACACCCGGCTCCTCACATCACTGGTTACCATGACAGTTCTTAGGAGTGCAGCTGTGGAAGTGGAGTTTTGTACACTCCTCTGAAACTCAAAAGCACACTCTCTATATACAACCACATGACTGGGGCAGCCGGAGGGCAGCCCACAGTATCCTAGGCTACTACTCATGTTTACGTTGCATGAGCAGCTGCGGTGGCAATGCATTTTAAATCAAACTGATTAGATATGGAAAATCCTAGTATGCTTTATTCTATCCCCAAGCCACTGCACTACTCCTCTCGGATATAATCTCCACTGCAGTTCAGTTTTAAATATCTCACAGAATGGGGGCTCCTATCTAATCACTTGGGAGATTGCTCTGCAGCCTCGCTCATATTTTTAATTGCATCCCATTAACTGTATTTGATCAACCAGCAACTTTTTAATGACCAATTACTGTTATTACAGTAGCATCCAGACACCCCAATTAAGGAGCAGTGCATTGTTGTGCTAGGCATTGTACAGGAAACAACACAGTCACACAGGACAAGCAGGGGATAAAGATAAACACAGACATATTGGTTTTGATGTGCTGGAAGAAAGGGAAACACATTGGAGGAATGCTAAAAAAAGGGGTGATGTGGTCGGAGTGAAAAGCCCAGAAGATAGTCCTAGAAGCAGAATTTTGAATGCTTCTAAGCAGTAGATTATGGAGAAGGGGTCTGTTTTTGATGTTACCTTCCTTCATAATGAGGTAATTGTTAAATCACAATATGCTAAGAACGAACACTGGAATACCTAAGGTATCTGAAAATTCTGATTTTTTTTGAACCATCACAGTTATTTACTTAGGAACTGTAATGTTTGGCAGCGCTGCACACTGAACCTGTGCTGTCAGTATTTACGCTGTCTTGATACAGCCAGACTTCCCTTGATTGTTAGGTGATTTGTGGAACAAAGAATGACCAACACTATCCAAACACGATGCCGTTATTTGACCTACAGTAACGTATTTGTATAGGAATCTGTATTGAGTGCAATTCAGTCCAGCAGCAAAGAAGATAGGCTCTCTGGCTTGTATCATCAAATGACAGACTTCTGTGAAGCAGCACAACACAGAATGCAGTGGGAAGTGATGGAATAAGGATAAGGCATTGATGAAACAATTTGACAACCTTTTAGGGTTTGTTAACCTGCAAGAGCAACTACTTTAGCTACAACTAATTAAATCTATATGCAGATTGGCTCATTCCCATCAATGAAGCGCACCCATGGCTGAAAGTCAAGAGATCACAGTCATTATGGACTATAGATAGCTATTGAAACCATTTCTTCATCGTGAAAAGAGTTTAACTGAGAGCTTTGTATACTGTGCACGGAGGTCAACTGCTACACTTCATTTCTGCCCACACAGCCGCAGTAGAACAATGAACTACACAGAGTCCATCTCTAACTTTCACATTGCATCTCCAAGCCTCCGATTTGCTGCAGAGCCCTGATGTATTCATCATAGAAGTTGCCCACCAGATGAAACAGATGTCCTGCATTAACCTCTCTTCCCACATGCACACACATAGAATCATAGAATACTAGAACTGGAAGGGACCTCAAGAGAACATCAAATCTGGTCCCCTACCCTCATGGAAGGACCAAGCACAGTCTATATCACCCCAAACTTCACTCAAGCTATATATAAAGGCTATATCTATATTAAAGGTATAAAGGGGCAGTGTTAAAATTGTGCAGTCAACTTAACTTTGACATTTGTTTTTGGTAAAGCCATGTTGGCTGCTAGTGAATACCCCTTCGCCCTCCAAGTATTTGCAAACTGAATGATATATATTGCTCTACTAGCTTTCCAGGTAGCCAGGCCAGGCTGACTGGTTTATATTTCCCTGGCTCCTTCATTTCCTCATTTTAAAAGATGGTCCCTAGTTTTGCCCTTCTCTACTTTTCCAGGACCTCTCTTATCAACCTTGAGTTTGCAAATATTATAGCAAGTGGCTCTGAGATTTCTTCAGCACCCTGGGGTGAATAGCATCAGGCTTGGATGCTTTGGATTCACGCAAATTAGTCAGAAGATCTTCAACAGATTAGTTATCTGGATCTGGATCCCTTCCCCTTTGTTGTCTATAGCAACTTCATTAGTTGTCAGTCATATTAGGGCTTAAAGCAAAGTAGACGCTGAGCAGCTTTACTTTTTTAACAACTTTTGTTGTCAGCTCACCTTCTCCTTTGAGCAGCAGACCCATACTACCCCTAAACTTTCTTTTCTATCTGGCATATTTGCAAATCCTCATCTCTAACTTTTCTTGCCAGTTGTAAGTCATTCCTCACCATGGCTTCTCTAAGTTTGTCTCTACCCACTTATTCCCATGTATAGTTCCCTGGTGACATGGCCCTTCTTTGTTTCCAGTATATTCCGTTTGGTTTTTAGATGCTGGAAAGTTCCTTGTGTAGCCACATGAGTCTTCTGTGACTCTTCTTGTCTTTCTTCAGCATTGGGGTAGCTTGATGTTGAGACTTTAGTATTACATATTTTAGGAAATGCCGGTCCCCTTCGACTCCTTTTCTTCCCCAATGGCGTCTCCATCAAACCTTGCACATTACATCTCTGGGTTGGTTGAAGTATGCTTCTTTGAAGTCCAGTATCCTTGTTTTGCTGTCCTCACATCTTCCTTTCCTTAGGATCTTGAATTCTAGCAGATTATAGTCACTTCCTCCCAAGTTACCAACCATCTCCACACTTGCAACTAATTCATCCCTGTTGGTCCAAAACCAGATAAAAAAAGGATGATCTCCTAGTTGTTTCCTCTACTCCCTGAATCAGAAAATTTTCCTCTACATATACTAGGAACTTGCAGGACATTATGTTTTGCTGTATCAGTCTTCCAATAGGTATCAGGGAAGTGACAATCTTGCCATTAATACTAGCTCATATGTTTACCTGCTTGACAAATGCCTCATCCCCTTCCTTTTCTTGATTTGGTAGTCTATAATAGAATAATAGAATAATAGTAATGTTATGGATGCCTTCTCCTTTTCCCCCCATACCGATAGTTTTGAAACAAGCTATATCCCTCTGCATTGGTACCACAATCCTGGGAGTTGTCCCGCCAAGTCTCTGTAATGTCAGTTAAGTCATAGTTTTCTACATCCACTACAATTTCCAGTTCACCCTCTTTGTTTCCCACACTCCTTGCGTTGGTCTAAGGGCACTGAGGATATTCTGCAGATTTCCATGTTGTTTTTCTTCTTGCTTCTTTAATGCAACTGTGGTTTCTCATCCCTCCTCTGGAATTTTGCACCTTCCCCTGGTCTTCATTACTAGAACCCCAGATGTACATTTGCCAGTTTTTGTTACCATCACCCATAAGACCTAGTGTAAATCTCTCCTTATCCAAATGATGTCCAGAGATGCTCTTCCCACTATTTAACAGAGCCCATTCCAGCATAATAATCCTCATTCCTGGACCATCAGCTTCTTGAAAAAGCCAAAGCCCTCTCACCACACCATTTGCAGAGGCAACTCCCCCATCCCCCGATTCATTGGTACCTTCCTGGGCTTTTACCTTCACCAGGGAGGATGGAACAACACTTGCATCTCAAACTATTATCCTTCCCAGAGCCACTTAGGGTATGTCTACACTGTGAAGCTATGTTGGGATATCAGAAGTATCCCAAAATAGCTATTCCATGTCCACTGAAGCAGCCCATTATTTCAGAATAGATTTTGAAATAATGGGCAGCTTATTCTGATATCCCAGTAGCCCTTGTTCCACAAGGGTTAAGGGGAATTTTGTCAGACAGTCACATCCTGAATTGAGGCCAGGAGCAGACTTCTTGGGATCCCTCGTCTGGACAGCAGATGGATGACTTCATTCTCTTTAGGAAGGAGTTCCAAATTATTACTGTCCTTCTTGTCCTCTTGGGAGTGATAGTCGTGGAACCCCTATTCCTAGAATAATGCATCCCATGACTTCCAGCTGATGGTATCTCCTTTTGATCTCTTCCCTCAGGTGACTCTTTCAAGGCATTTTCAAGGTAGTATCTGAGCTGAAAACCTGAATGCAATTGCATACCTCTGTGTCTGGTTCTTCTCCCCCTTCTGGAGTTCCCATTTTCTTCCCTATTCTTCCATCCCTCCTGAAATGCCCTCTCTGATTCTTCAGCAGTCTATTGCTATATTATCAAATCCTGACTTTGACCCAAGAAGTCATTTTCTCTGGTGCAAAACAGGATCAATACTTGGGCCTTCTGTCCTTTATCATTTTGCAGTATGAAGACTGCACTCCGTATAGAGTCGCTTTTATTCTTTGGGGAACGAGGGAAACAGTACGTCCTCTACAGGTCAAAATTGCTGATCCTTAACCGATGTACAAATTGTTGTGTCTAAACCATCCCAGAAAGATGGCTCTCCAGTCTATTTCTGAAAACCTCTAGTGAAGGTCCTTCCATGATTTCCCCAGGCGGTTGTTTCATTGTCATGCTGGTCTTACATCTTGGAAGTTTTTTCTTGGATTTAATCCAAATCTGCTCTGCTGTAGTTTGAAGCCATTGCCTCTAGTCCTGCTCTCTGTAGGAGAACAATTTTTCTCCATCCTACTGCTATAATCTCCCCCATTATCTCCATTTCCCCTGTAGTCTAGACACACCCCAAGTGACACTTTATTCTCTTCTCTGCCCCGAGGTGGTGCCGGAGTAGACTGTCCTGTTAGGCTATGTCTACCCAGCAGTGAAACACTTGTGACTGGCTCAAACTGGCTGACTTAGACTTGAGGGGGCTTCATGGCGTGGGGCTGTAAAGTTGCTATGTTGGTGCTTGGGCTCAGGCTGGAAACTGGTCTCTGGGATTCCATGATGAGGGAGCCCTGCCTCCAGATCAAGCTCATACATCTATACAGCAATGTTTAGCTCCACAGCCCAAGTCCTGCAGGCCCAAGTCAGCTGACCTAAGCCAGCCGTGGCTGCGCCACAGGTCTTTTCTTCCAGTGGGGATGTAAGCCTAGATTCTAAGTCCTTGTTATGTAGAGCCTATCCCTGCAAGGTTCTGGCCACCTTGGGCAACGAGTATCGAGCATCCTCCACTCTCAGAAACCTCCAGGAGGCACTCAGCCCCTCAGAATCAGACCCTTAAGTTGTTTACATTGCATATTTACTTGCTCTGTAGTAGCCCTCCAACCGTTTCCATGGCAACTATCAGCAGCGCAGCATACTACCCATTGCCGATGTACAGCAAATGTTTTCTTTACTTCTCTTTTGAAATATGTGACTTATTTATTTTTTACCAAAATAATATCTTTAGTACATCTAACTAGCCTGCCACACTGCCAGAGGAATGCTCTGGTAGCTTCCCTATAGTCCATTCTGCTAAATCATGCAGTAATGATCTCGCAGGCCTTTTTTATTCCACTGCTTCCTGAGATTAATTCGTAAGAGGCACACTGGTAGCGCAACCAGCACCAACACTTGTGTTTGCACTACTAAATCTTCATACAAATGAAGGCCAATTAGAAATTACTGCAGTCATGCATGATCTTTTTTTATCCTTTTGGGGCTATTGCATAGTATTTATGCTTCTGTACGGCCATCACTTATAATTATGTTCTTTCATCTGTAGCCTGGCTGAAAATCTTGTGCCTTGGATAAGCCTATTCCTTGCAATGCAGTATTAAAAATGACAGCATAAATTTTGCACGGAGTGTACTATCCTCCAAATCTTTATGGAATTTGCTTGCATGAATACAGTTTAACTTGTACCCAATGATGCAGTTTCAAGAAAGAAAAGAATATCATCCGGCTGTCTGAAGCAACCAACATCTGCTTTTGGACATTTCATACTAATGCTGACATTGCCTAGAGGAAATTTATTCCTTCTCTGTGTTTCCTAACAAGAGTTCTGGCACAAGATGGGGATGGATAGGACGAGACAGAAAAAACGTGATCTGAGACAGAGGTCTCCAAACTGATCGACAAACAGCTAATTGAGAATATTGGGAGGAAAATGCTTTGTATCATCAATATGGCTTCTATTTGTTCCTCCAGAAGCACATTTAAAGGGCCACTGTCAAGTATTTATCCTATTTTGATTTACTTAAAACTCTGGCCCATCCGTCTTTCATCTTTCTTTCCTCCTATGTATCCAGAATGCTGTTGCCAACGTCATCATGATTAGGGAGGGTGCGGTAATTGTTAAAGTTCTGGCTTGGGACACAAAAGATCTGGCATCATTTCCTGGATCAGCCACAAACTTCCTTTGTGATCCGAGGCAAAACACTTAGTATACCCTGTATCTCTTTCCTGCACTTGTGAAATGGGTTTTGTATGTACTTCTGGGGTGATGTGAGAATACGGTGCATTAAAAATTGTGAATCACTCAAACACTAGGATAATGAGGGCCATCCCTCAATGTCTCATGGTGCTATGACTGGGTCATCACTCTTGTTCTACCCTTATGTTTCTCCCAACGAACTTCAACTCTTTCCATAACTCTGCTCCTATCCCTACCTCAGGTCATTACTTCTTCCACCATCACTTCAAGCAGGAAGAGGTTTTTGTGCAAAAAAGTGCTGAGTAGATGTTGCCTTTTTGCGCAAAACCCCCCTTTTGCACAAGAGCCCTTCTTCAAAAAAAATGAAGGAAGAAAAAGGGGGTTTTGCGAAAAAAGGTGCCGTCTACACAGTGCTTGTTTGCGCAAAAACCTCTTCCACAAAAAGGATCGGAAGAAAAAATGCAAATGAGAGTGCAACATATGCAAATGAATGCTCCATTTACATTTCCTTTTCCGGAAAAAGCTTGTAGTGTAGCCATAGCCTTCGAGTCTCTTGAAAGTGTAATAATGTTGCCTTATCTTACGCAATTATACTGCCCGTACCGCAAAAGAATCAGAGTGCTTCATAATTTTTAATATACTTACACTCACAATATCGTTGAGGCAGAGAACTACTATTATCCCCATTGAACAGATGAGGACCTGAGGTACAGAAAGAATAAGACCAAAGGTTATACAGTAAGCCAGTGGCAGAGTAGAGAACTGGAGCCAGCTCTCCAACTGGAACCCGGACTCCTAGACCATTCTCCTTTCTCTGTGCATAGTACAGCATTTTCTTCTCTGCTGTTGTAGCAATAGTCACCCAATCCACAGAAGAAATAGTCATTAACTAACATGTATTATTCCCAAAGCTGTTATCAATGCCATTAACAATACCAGGACCATGCATCCATGTTGACTGATTTTCCATAAAACACAGGAGTGAGCGCGTGGAAAAAAGACAAGACGATCTGAAAACATGTTTCCATTAAGAGAAAACATGGGAGGTAACAGTGCTTGATGGAAAAGGGCAAAAATCCTCTGTGTCTGAATCATGGTGAAGGAATGTATTCAGGAATTTAATGTACTTCATATGAGAAATAAGACAAAGATTTATTTTAAAGATCAAAAGACCCATTGGTATGGCAAGTCTTTAGTGTATCTACCTTTTATCATCATCATGCAGCTATAAATTAGTGAGCAGTGCAGGAGAATAAAAAAAGACATAAAAACAATGGGAGGAATGTTGCAAGACACTAGGCAACTGAGACTCACAAAAAATTCATAAGATTTCATATTTTCAAAAAGCTGAAAAACCTTTGATGCAACACTTTTGTCCAGCCTTAAATTTTGTCTAGCCTTGTTATGGTTTTTTTTTCTTATTTCAACACAAACATTTTAAGCACTTAGGACTTCCACTAAGTTTTGTAACCCTGGCATTATTAGCTGTCTCAGTTAATGATAACTCATTTGGATAGTATTTATCTTTTGCTTTTTAGGACATGAATTTGAGCTCTGATTTTTGCAATTTGTCTATTTTATCATGGCATTTGCTACTGACAGGGGAGTGCCATGTGCAGGCATAAGACTTCTCCCTATTGCGTTTCCTGTTGCCCCCTGTTTTCAACAGGAAACACACGGTGCCAACTTAAAGGTCTGCTAAGATTCAGTGGAGGAATTCTACCCTTGACAATTGGGGTGTGATACCATGACTAATACCTTAGCATCCCTTTGCTACTGCAATTCATACTCCTAGGCAACAGCACTGCTGCATGGATAATCAGCACCACCAAGAAGCTGAAAAATTATGTTCCTATAAGCGTGGAGACGTCGGTGAGAAAGAGAATCTAGCACACAAAATAAACTCACTAGTCAATCACTGAACCTTCCTCCTTGGCCACTTGATCACTGATCCTGGATGAGGCTCAACAATCTACTCTCTAGCTCATCCTCAGTTGCCACAACTATTTATTCAGTGGACCTGGTTTCCTCTCCACACTGTGATTGTAGGGAAGGTCTGCAGATAACCACTCATGTGGTGGAAGGGTATCCAACTTGACATCTGGCAGGCAATTTACAACACCTAAAGCCTCCCTTAAAACAGAGGCTAACCTCTGACTATGTAACCTGAACGTTGAGCTCTAATGACTGCATATGACAACAAGGAGAAGGCCTTCCAAGGGACAAGTTAACTGGGTAACTACTCCCGTTTCTGTTCTCCGCTCTCAGGCTTCCCCTAAATTACTACGTAGAGTTGAAGGTCTCAGTCCTTATCTTTACAGTACTCAGGGTCCTGAGCTCAAGATACTTTAATGGTTGCCTAAAACTCCACAAGCAGATACATGACAAAGCCCTGGCTGGAATGATTCATTTGGGGTTGGTCTTGCTTTGAGCAGGGGGTTGGACTAGATGACTTCCTGAGGTCTCTTTGAACCCTAATCTTCTATGATTCTATAGTTGACAACTCTGCTCCAATAAAAAAATGGAACTTAGTACCACAACCTTATCTATGCAGAATAGAGATTTCTTGGAGGCTGGTCCAAGATGGTGGAATAAACTCTTACAGGAAGTAAAGGTAGCCATCACTGTCTGCTCCAAATGCAAGGCACACTTCTTTCACTGGCCTTCTCCACTAGATGCACAAAATAAATGTGGATATAGGAAAACCTAATGGTATTTATTCATTGTTTTTTACCCCCCCCCCACCCCCAAAAAAATCCCTAGATCAAAACTACCCAGACAAAATACTCCACTGAACACACTCTCTGAAGAGAGAAAGAGAATGAATGAATCATGTTAGGCACATTGCTTAATGCATGTCTGAAAAGTGCTTGGATACTGTAGTTATGAGGGTAGCATATGTACCTAAATGAAACAAGATGCGGGTCTGAATTCCCAATCCTTTTCTGGATTCATTAGTCCACAAAGAACTGCTTACTCACTTCAAGGATTTCATCCTCCATGGGCAGAAGTCAGACAGAGGGACATACAGAGGCAGGGAAGTTAGGAGGACATGCTATGACGGAACATCCTACACTCAGAATACTCTCTTAGGGTCCATCCACACAGCAGTGTTATTTCAGAATAATTTACATTATTCCAAAATAACATAGCGTATGTCTACACTAGAAGCCTTTATTTCAAAATAATGGCGAGCTGGAGGACTTCTTATTCTGACACCTGTAACACTCATTTCATGAGGAGTAAGGGAAGTCGAAGGAAGAGTGTTCTTCCTTCAACTTCCTGCTGAGCAGACAGCACCAAAAGCTGAGTTAAGCTATTTTGACTTCAGCTACACAATTGATGTAGCTGAAGTTGCATAGCTTAATTCAATGTTAGCCCTGCTGTGTAGACATACCCTTACTCTTCCAGTCTTGAGGAGGATATTTATTTGGTACTTAATGTTCCATGTCCCTTATCAAATCTCCATACGATGCCCTTTCCCTTACATTTCAGCTAAAATCATACAAGGATAGCGTGTGATTTTTTAAAAAATGTTTTCTACCACTTATTAAAATGTTTAGTACTGCCCCTTAAATTGTAATTATTTAAGCTGTCCTTTAGTCTGTCAACCATTTGCTCATTGAGGTATTTATACATGGCCTTCTTAGAACTCTTTTCTCTTTCTAGCTGCATTTCTATCAACAAACTCTGTATATAACACCTCACAAATGTGCCTGCATTTATGAAGGGGAAAGGAAGCGGAGATTTAGTTGCCGTATCCAAGGTACCACAGCAAGTCTGTGGCAGAGCCGGGAATGGAGCTTAAAACTCCAGAGTCCAAATCTAATGACAATACTGCCTCTCCACCAAACAGACATCACCACTCACCCTGATTCACTCAATCCTCATCGCTTGTAAACCAACACAAATTGCTATCAGACTTTCCTGAGGAGATCATCTAATGTGGTGCTTTCAAGCTTTTTCATCTGTGGACCCATTAAAATTTCAAATGGAGTTGTGGAACCCTTTCGAGAGTTTAGACATAGTCTGCTGCAGGGATGTAAATGAGTAGTTGAGTATACGATTAACCAATAAGCCTGGGTTCATCATGTTAATTACTCGCATTTCCTGCCCCCTTGCTGTCTCTGTATCAGAAACAGCAAGGGGGGAGGAAGCAGGAGCCAGTGCTAGGGGGAGCTGCCTGCTTCCCCTGTGCACTGCTGCCTCTATCAGGGAGGTGGAGCAGCCTCTGTCCGCAGACAGCTTGGACCTCCTATGGACAGAGCCTGCTTCGTGGCAGCCTCCCCAACCCCACAGCAGCCTCTGTCTGTGAGGAGCTCAGACCCCTCACAGATGAGGGCTGCTGACACCCCACGCTGCTGCCTTCGTTTCAGAGGCAGAAGCGTGCAGTGGCAGGGGACTCCCTGGAAGTGAGGCTGGATTGCACTGGCTGCCAGCCCTGCCCCCAGGGACTACTGAATAGTCGAGTAACCAATACAAATTCATGTGGTTACTCGACTATTAAATTGCCCGATATCTAACATCCCTAGTCTGCCGACCCATCTATATGAGACCACCCAGTTAATTTTTTGCATCAAGTTAGCTACTGTAGCTATTGCAGATGAGTGCGATGTTTTTGAGTTTAAGTGCTGGAGGCTAAAGAAATTTTGCTTGAGGATAAAACATAGGAATTATTTAAGAACCAAAAGGTATTGTAAATTTAATAACTGTCATGAATAAGTAATAACAACATAGTTAAAAAATAAAGATCCTATACTGAAATCCTGCCAGTGAAAGGTGCACTGGTCAGATGGAACCATTTAATCTCAATTGTTCCTGTACTATGGACAATGTCTAACTCTATTACTTTGAGGAATCAGACACTCTGATTGTGCTGATAGAGTATCTTTAGCCTGCATGACCTCCACTCAAAATCAATCCTTGCTCGTTAAAGTATTTCCTTTGGACACTGTGGTTCTAGATGCATGGAGTTACCTCGTTATATTTCCTGGCTTGCCTCTTTGTCAGTCAGCTACACCCACAGCTAGTACTCAAATAAATACAGAGGTGTCAAGGCAACAGTAGTGTATATATTCAGTTAACATGGTATAAAATCTGGCAGCTAAGATTTAAAGTTCACATATAAACTATCATAATGAATTTGTCACTATGGGTACGTCTACGCAGTAGGACAAAAGTCAAATTAAGCTATGCAACTTCAGCTATGTCAATATCATAGCTTAAGTCAAAATAGTTTAACTTGTCTTTAGATGCTGTCTACACAGCAGGAGGTCAAAGGAAGAACTCTCTTCCTTCAACTTCTCTTACTCCTCGTGAAATGAGGGTTACCATGTGTTGGAGTAAGAAGTCCTCCAGCTTACATTATTCCGAAATAAAGGCTTCTAGTGTAGACATACCCTATGAGGTTAGGATACCTAATAACATTAGATAACCACATAAGTCATAACATCAACCTCTCATACAACAGCACATCCTCGAATGTGATCTATGCCATCAAGTGCCAGAAATGCCCCTCTGCCATGTATTCTGGCCAAACTAGACAGTCTCTATGACAAAGGATAAATGGAGACAAATCAGACATCAGAAATGATAACACACAGAAATCTGTAGGGGGAATATTTTAACCTGCCTAGGCACACAATCATGGATTTAAAAAGTAGCCATTCTTCACAGGAATGTCAAAGGAGTTTCTTCAAAGAACTTACAAAGGAATTTCACCAGCCAATGGTAGAAAGAAAGTGCAGAATTGAAAGTCATCTGCAAATTTGACACTGTTTCCCTGGGCTTGAACAAAGGCAGTAACTGGATGTCACATTATAAAACCAGTCTTCCCTGCATTTAACATTTTTACATTAAAAGCTAAGTATAGGACACTCCCAGCACACTTAATTAGCCTCATTAGCACCAGTCCTATAGGCACCTTTTTTTTCTGTTATAAAATACTTGGCTTCTGGTATTCCGCTCCAGCTCATCATCTGAGGAAGTGGGTTTTGCCCAGGAACACTCACGATACTATATATATTTTTGTTCATTTCCAAGGTGCTGCAAGTCTACTCATTGACATTAGATGGTTACAGTTTCCATGATTCTTTTAAACATTGCTGTATTGGGTTTATTTCCTGAATTACCACCTAGCTGAATGGTAAACTGACAACAAGCCATACCTTGGAGAAAAAGGTGTTTTATATGCAGTTACCAAAGGAGACAAGTTTTGGAGAATGCTGAGAACAGCCCTTGTCCCGACGGGGAGCAGAGGTGAAAAAAAATATGGATAGACTGTCCAGGGGGGAGCAGGGGTGTATAAGTAGAGACCTAGTTCAGAGCTCCAATTAGAGTGAAGAGACCCTATGGGAAGTTATAGCCTTCACTTAGGATAAAGAATAAGTCTTTCCCAACATACAACCCTCCCTCCCCCCACCCAAGGGACTGGTTAATATTGGTGATTTACATGGCACATACAAAGCAATTGAAGTGAGGGAATGCCTCCTCAATGATACACAGGTACAGGAGATGCTCTGCTCAGTGAATCTCCATTTCATATATGAAAGGGATGGTACCAATGGCGGCACCAACTTCCTTTCCTTTAGGCCATGCCACTGTGCCAGAAACCTGCGGAGAGGAGAGAATGGTAGCAGGCAACCCCAGAGCACAGCTATCGACATCTTCCTTCCATCAAGTCCTGTGGCAAGACCTCTTAAGATGTGACTGCACCCTGAGGCTATGCTTTCTCTTACCTGTCCTGGTGCGATCCAGCCTTTCGGGAGAGTTCTAGGCACAACTGGCAGGAAAACTCTGGTTCCTGGGCTCCAGGGTGGAGGAAAAGGAGTTGCTGTCGCAAGAGCAAGGACATAAAGGGCATGTCTAGACTACTTTTTTTTCCGAAATGAGATATGCAAATTCGGCGCTAATTTGCATATCTTCTTCTGATCACTTTTTCGAAAGTGGGTTTTTTGAAAGTGAATGTAGTCTGGACATATTTTTTTCGGGGGGAAAAAACCCTTTTTCAAAAAAAACTGCTCTTCCTAAAAAAAGGAGGTTTACGCAGTTTTTCAAAAAAGGTTTTTTTTTTCCCAAAAAACCCATGTCCAGACAACTTTCATTTTAGAAAAACTCGCTTTTGAAAAATTAGTGCTGAATTTGCATATCTCTTTTCAAAAAAACCCATAGTCTAGACGGCATTAAGACTAGAAGGCTGTGTCTACATTGGCACCCTTTTCCGTAAAAGGGATGCTAATTGCAAATCGCGAGGATTTAAATATCCCGCGGCATTTATGAACATAACTGCGCTTTTTCCGGCTCGGGGTTTTGCGGAGAAAAGCGCCAGTCTAGACGCGATCTTGTGGAAAATAAACCCTTTTCCGGAAGATCTCTTATTCCTCCTTGAAAGTAGGAATAAGAGATCTTCCAGAAAAGGCCATGTTCCTCTCTGTGAGGACTCAATTCAGTGTCTCATTAACATCACTTTGGAAAAAAATGTAAACACAACAAGACTTTAAGTACAATGGCTCTAGCCTCCTCTTGAAATCAAGGTATGTCTATACTGCAGCTGGAGGCAGACATGCACTCTCAGGTTTTGATGGAGCTAGCACCGAACCATAGAAGTGTGGCCATGCCAAGCATATCTGTGGAGAAGCCTGCACGGCCCAGTCTTGACTGAAGTACTGTCATGTGATCAGGCAAACTTAGGCCTGGATAAAGTCTGGTGCAATACGTACACGCAGGCAAGGCCTGAAGCAAGCATGTGCTGAAGGCAATTGGGCAGAGGGTGACCAAACCCAACAAACATTCCAAAAGATAAGCAGAAGTACAAGACGTGACCAGGCAGTCTTGAAACCATTAGCCACAAGGAAGCACACAATTTACAAAACTAGCGTAGCGTAAGTAAAAATAGTGATGTATAAGTTGATCGGTAGGATAAGAAAATAACGTAGTTCTAAAAAATGTGTGGTTAGTCATAGGTGACCAAGTGAAGCCTAGTATAAATACAGGTTTAAGCAAGGCAATCGCTAGGAGGGACTGAGCAGGTACAGCTACATACCTTGCTCGTGGCAACCAGAAGCAGAGCCAGAAGCAGATGCATTGTGGGTGCCTCCACATGTGGGTAAAACTGCTTACCCGGTGAACTGTATCTGATCTATAGCTATTGATTGCAGTGCATACAGATATTATTAGCATTGATTATAAGGTTTGCAATAAAGGTAAATGTTAAGTGAATATCCCCTGTGTTTCCTGGCTCCTTTCAGGTCCAATACCTCAAACACATGACAATTTCAAGCATATGCAAGATGCTAGGCATGTACTCAGACACCTAAGGCAAGCTGCTGTCTTTGCCACGGCAGCTATACTGCTGTTTTTAGAGCGCTAGCACAATAACATCTCCAGGTGTAGTGTATGGGGGTCTGTAAGTCCTGAGGAGGGGAGATTCCATAAGGGGCATGGATGGGAAGGGGAGAAATATCCACAGCTCTATGCTGAGTGTGGAATTTTTTTCAATTTCATTTTTGAGAAACAGAATGGGATCATGTAATTAAAAACTAAGGAACAGATTATCATGTTAGTTTTGAAGCCAGTGGAGCTATGCTAGTTTGTAATAGCTGAACATCTGGGCTAGCACTGTCATCAAATAGCACAAGAGGGCAAAGTTAAGGTTATATAAGTAACCTTAACTTTAGCATTTCATGACTTCTGAGCACTTAAAGAGAGCATTATACAGGTTGAACCTCCCTAATCTGGGACTCTCTGGTCCAGCAACATCTGTAGTCCAGTAGGGCCTCTGATGTTGCTGGACCAAAGAGCCCCGGAGCAACACAGCAGGAGCCAGCTGAGAGAATGCAGGGCTGGAGAGCCCTGGCTGGGCCAAGTGGCAGCTGGGAAGCCTAAGCCTGGCTGGAGAACCCCTGGCATAAGCAGGACCAGGCAGGGAACCTCTTGTGATAGCTGGGCCAGGGAGCAAATGGGAAGACCCTGTCCCAGCCCCAGCTGGGAGCAGGACTGGCCAGTGGTTGCTGGGCAGCCTCAGCTGAGGAACCCCAGGAAACCTACAGTGGCAGCAGGCCAGAGAGTTGGGTGGTTCCAGCCAGGGAACTCCATGATGTCAAGGGCACCAGGCAGCCAGGGAGCCCTAGCTGGGGAACCCAGGGAATCTCCCAGTGGCAGTGGGGCTGGGGTGGCCAGGCAGCCAAGCCAGAGAACCCCCAGCGACAGCGGGACCAAGTGGCAGCAGGGGAGCCTGGGTCAGGGAACTCTGGGGAATCCCCAGTGGCAGCAGGGCTGCCGTACTCTGAGCAGGCAGCCAGGTGGCCCTAGCAGGGAACCTCGAGGAATCCCCTGTGGCAGCAAGCAGGAATCCAAGCCTTAGGAGCCCGGGAGTGGGGCAGCCAGTAGGGGAGCATTGACCTCCCCTGGTCCGGTAAACTCCGTGGCTTGGGACCACTCAGGTTCTAAGGGTTCTGGACCAGGGAGGTCCAACTTGCAGTTGCGAAGTATTTTTCTTTTTCTTTTTTTTTTTTTAAAGAAAGATCTTTACCAGTTCCACCCAGAAGGCCAAAATAGTGTTAAAATTGCTTTGGAAAGTGATCAAATGGGGTTTTCCCCCCTGCTTCTCATTTCCTTCTGTTAAGAAGGAAAAATATTCAGAAATATTTGAGATGTGGTCAATATGAATATCTTATCCATTGTAAAACATTGTTCCTATCTTGGCAAAGAAAGGCATGATTACAGCAATCATGAATAATTTTTGTGCCTGTCATCTGCTCCTCCAAATTAAAGTAAATACATTATACATATGGTACTAAGGAACAACATATTCTTAATCTGATCCTTTTGTTCCTATGGTATATAGTCTGCTTTACGGAGCTGCTTCTTACTCTCTGCTCTCTCCTGTAAGAGGCCTACTCATGCAGCAGCCCATATTGAAGTAAATATTTCTAATAACAAAAAAATATCTAACTGGTGCTACTGCTATTCAAACCAGTAGGCAGCCACTGCTCATCATCTTGAGTTCTTTTATACCTGGATTTGTCTACTGACGCGAGACAGAAAATGTGCCCTTTTATTTTTACCTGCTCACAGAGAATGAACATCTCTCTGCCCCAAAAAAACTTGCACTAAAAATGTTTCGCCATGAAGATCCTCTCTAATGTCAAATAAAAATAACTTTAAAAATCCTTCTAAATCCCTCATTTATCTAGAGAAAAATCAGTCTTCTTATACCCATGTTGGCAGCCTCAGTCGGATACACCTCAGAGATCAGGTTCTTTGCTATTTTCAGCCCCTACTGGCAAACCCAACGGGAGAGCTGTCAAGGAGCCAATCACATCAGCACTTTGTTTGGTCTTGGTCAATTCCTGGCCCTGAAGAAGGATTAGAACAGCCTGGGACTGCACTAAACAATGCCAGGTGGGGCCATATTCCATTGGGGGCGGGTCTCTGGAGAACATCACACTCCAGCCATTCTATATGCTCCACCCGACAGACCTCTACCTAACGGTATTTCCAGCTAATAGATTAAAGTCCATCTCTGTAGCCTGAGCCGCACAAAGGAAGGGGAACAGGACTCAGAATCAATCTTTATTTTAAAGGCATTCTCCTTTCCTTAATATGAATTTGTGAGTCCCTTGGATTTTCCCTTCACAGCATATTAGTAATGTATTGGAAATTCCTAACAATGCAATACACCTGAGGTAGGTGCTACTCCCGACCCCCCACATTCATTTTGCAGAGTTTTTTTCAAGCATAGCTGGAGTAGCTTGCCAAAGGGGAGAGATAATTTTCTCCTTCTTCCTCCTTTCTCTAACCACAGGTTCCCACAGGATGTGTGATTGCCTTAAATGCTAGAGCTCAGGCACTGATATCTTGAGGGAAGAACTGACCTCATGTTTTCTCTAGCCCTCTGGATGTCTGGGTTAGCTTAAGCAAGGCCTCTGAAATTCTACCACAAAGGCCCATAGCAGCAATAGTGATACAAGGAGCTTTATGTGCTGTTCTCGTCCTTTGGCAGAATCTCAGGCACAGAGAGGCTAAGGGAAAGATTGCAGAGGAATTAAGAGCCCTAATGTCTCATGTTCACATCAGTGGGGGTATTCATTGCAATGGCATGACTCACCTGAGTAAGTACCCACAAGTCTGAGCAAAGAGTCCACAATTGGACCTCCATGATTTCCTTATACTGATGGAGATGGGAATAGAACCTAAGAAATTTGACTTTTCATCTGTTTTGTTTTTCTTCAGATTGTGAACTGGAGGTGCTGACACAGCACTGCTAACTTGTTAAACTACAGGTTGGACCTCCATAGTCTGGACTTCCCCAGTATCTGTGGTCTGGGATCTGTGGATGCGCCAGGGCTAGCGCACCCACGGGGAAAGACAGAGCCCATGCTCAAAAACTTTTCCCTCCCAGAGCACCACAAATAGCTCATTTGCTCTGCTTCAGTTCAGGGAGGGAAGAGGAGGAGCAGAGACAGGAGGATGCTCAGGGAAGAGGCAAGGTGGCTGTGGTTTGACCCCTGGTGATGAGGCTCTGCAGACACTTTGCCTCTTCCCCAAAGCACCTTCCCCCCGTCCCCAGTCATTTCTTGGTCTATGCCAGGTCCTCTGTTGCTGCTAGAGTGGGGTCCTGCAACTAGCATCAGCAGAGGGGCTGGCTTTGGCCTTCTCTGCTTCAGCAAATCATAGAATCATAGAATACTAGGACTGGAAGGGACCTCGAGAGGTCATCGAGTCCAGTCCCCTGCCCCCATGGCAGGACCAAATACTGTCTAGACCATCCCTGATAGACATTTATCTAACCTACTCTTAAGTATCTCCAGAGATGGGGATTCCACAACCTCCCTGGGCAATTTATTCCAGTGTTTGACTACCCTGACAGTTAGAAACTTTTTCCTAATGTCCAACCTAAACCTCCCTTGCTGCAGTTTAAGCCCATTGCTTCTTGTTCTATCCTCAGAGGCCAAGATGAACAAGTTTTCTCCCTCCTCCTTATGACACCCTTTTAGATACCTGAAAATGGCTATCATGTCCCCCCTCAGTCTTCTCTTTTCTAAACTAAACAAACCCAATTCTTTCAGCCTTCCTTCATAATGTTCTGGTTTGGGACTGGTAAGGTCCCAAAGGTGCTGACCAGTGAGGTACAACCTGTACTTTCAGTTGCTTCCTTGATTTCTGCAGTGTGACACTAACTGGGGCTGGTGACTCAGGCCTAGATACTCTTATTTCCCTGTTGATTTATTTAACCTCTTAGTAGTTTTGTTATTTTCAAATCTTGCTGGAATTCCAGTGATAGGAAGACATCATGTACATTGGAGAGATCAATTTGACTCTAATACAAATCAAGTTGGAGACAGCATTCTAAACTAACAGATTTTCAGTCTGGAAGATATCATCGTGATCATCTCATCTGACTTCCTTCATAACATAAGCCATGGAATTTCAACTAAAAAAAAAAGTTATTTCAACTTGAACAGAGAATGGTTTTATATTTGTATTTATTCTGAAAAAAAAAACCCTCCCTCCCCCCCAAAAAATCAGGTGAAGTGAAATATTTTGATTGGCCCAAACCAAAATGTTTCATTTTAATGTTGAGCATTTAACGTTTTTGATTTTTCAAAAGAAATGAGAAGAAATTCTGAAATAGTCATCCGAAAGAAAATCAACATGTTTCTATTTTGAAAGCATCGAAGCAAAAGATTTCATTAAAAAATATCAATGAAATTCACATGAAATTTGCAAAATGTTTCAGTGTTGCTGAATCTGCATTTTGGGAAAAAGTTGTGAAAAAAATTTCACACCCTCCTCCCATAGCTGAATTCCCATTGCTACTGCTTCAAAGTTTAAGTTTTTGATTCAGACTCATCTATAATAATGTAGAAGCCACTCTTGCTTTGGCAGAAGGATGTCTATATGATTTAAGCCTGCTTTTTCATTTCTCATTTCTGTGGTGCTATGTTTCTATGCAACAAATTGCAATTCTATAGACATTCTTTCCTGGGAGAGATGTAATTTCTCTGATTTTTTGCTTCAGGCCAATCCTGATATTTCAGAGCTAGTCTGATGATGTCTAACTCCAAAAGCAGTCAATCTATTTTTTTTTAAATATTCCAGCAGTATCTGACCAACTGTGTTAAAATAGATTTCACCTATTGGACAGCCCAGTCTAAGCCCAGTAGTTGTGTATCTCTGATGGCCCTTGTGGAATTAGAAGTCCTAAAAGATGTAATCTCATGTTAACATGTTATATAAGTAAGTCATCAAAACACAGAAGATGGAATGGACCATTGTTTTAGGTACAACCATCTTCTCTCCAGTCAATCAAGAGTTGTGCTCTGCAACATTTTAATATTTTGTCCATCAGTTGAAAATGTCCCAAATAATGGGGACTTCTAAGATCACACAAGATATTCCAATTTAACAGCTCATCCTAAGTGAAATGAAGGACATTTTAAGCTTCATGTCACCAAAAAATCCTTTCCTAATTAGGAGATCTGTTGAATTATATTTACACTTTTCAGACTTTTTAATCAAAAAGAACAAATGTTCAAAAATAGCCTCTAAATTTGCATGCCCAATCATTTGCATGCACTGAGAACAAGCAGACAGGATTTGTGTATACCAATAAATTTACCAGTTTTCACTGATAAATCCTGTTTGTAAATGCAAATTGTATTTTGTATATACAAATATGTATACACATTACGTTCTGCCACAGGTGATGAATACACTTATGTGTTATATTGTTTAGAGATCAAGCTATAAGTTTGGGATCTAGATCTGGCGGTGTATGAAATACAAGTGCAAGTTTCAGGATGGTCAGCCATGTAGCTTGGTTTTAGACACACAGTCTATCATTCTAATTGACTAGATGCTGAGAAACCATGTTGACACGAGTCATTAATCCAGCTAACTGTTTGTTTTAACTGGACTGATAGCTGCTTTGCATCACTGGAGCAGCACAATGCAGCTGGGGTTTACCTGCCATTTTGACCCTGAGTTAAAGAAAATAGACTTCTTTAGCCCACTTCTCCTTTCCTGCTAGTATAAATTAGAAGTCATCGCATTGAGGTGAACCCGGGCATGCACCTGCATTCAAATTCTAGCTCCATCACCAGTTTGCTGAGTGAACTTGGGAAGGTTTACGTCCTTCTTTCTGCCTCAGTTTTCCCCATCTGTAAAATGGGTGGAAAGAAACTGATCTCCATGGTAAAGCTCTTTGAGGTCTATGGATGAAATGTGCTTTATGAGATGGGTATTTATTATTAACCAGTTTTAGATTAGAAGCTGTGAGTTAGACCCTTTTTTCCTAATGTGGCTATGTATATGGTGACATTATTGTGTTCCATTTCATTCTTATTTCCATTTTTACTCTGCTTTTTTTCCCCTAAAAGGTGAACAATTATACACATACACACTTTAAAACATAGATTGGTGGCATGATGTGATCAAGAGACAATGGAATCATGTTTCCAGGCATTGCTGTCTAATCATCATTGTTTCCAATGTAGTTATTGTGAAAATAACATGTTTAATTTAAAATGCATAATTAAGTTTGTGCCATCACAGCATACAGTAAGACATTGATCCTGCTTTATACTCCATTGCTCTTAATCTTCTCAAGAAGACACATCCAATCTCAAACAAAGGCACAACATGTACCAGACAAAGAAAGTCATTTCATTCTTGAGTAACCTGTAGGAGAACATTCAGTTAGATACTGGCTGCAGGGAGATGAGGATATTATTCATATCTTTTTATCTGATTGCCCTTCTTAATACCGTCTCTATAAGGTTTGAGTCACCCCACTGTTAACCAAATTGAAGGCATTATTATTTCAAATGTAGCTGGATGTACAAGTGTGCCCATCTTAATCTATTATCATCTTATTTGCTTTAGCTCAGAAAACCAGAAGGAAGGAATCAGAAGTTGTGGGATGGCATTATCCTGCAGTGTGTATAGCCCCAAGCATGATTTAATAGCACTCGCTGGTTTTGTATTTGTAGTAGGTATCAGGAAACCAATATGAAGCAGAGCGAGGATTGAGCAACCAACATACAGATCTTTTAGAAAGAAAGAAACAGCCTCATGTTCCTTCCCCCGAAGCTAAATGCAGAAATGTTGAGTACAATCCACAAAGGGCTGAAATAATTTTGCCCCTTCGGGCCACGTAGCTAGCTCATATTCAAGGTATTTCACAACTGTTTCTATTTGGATGAGAAAACCTAGAAGTGCAGGGATGGAAGGGACCTCCAGTCTATCCCACTATGCTGAGGCAAGATTAGGTATACTTAGACCATCCTGGACAGATGTTCATTGTAAGAACCACCGGGGAGAGTCACAACCTTCGTTCAAAATCTATTCCAGTGGTTAACTATCCTTCTACTTAAAAAGTTAAACCTAAATCGCCTTTGCTGCAAATGACGAGGATTACTTCTTGATCTTTTCCCTCCTTATAGCAACCTTTTACATATTTGAAAACTTATCGTGGGCTCCTTTCAGTCTTCTCTTCTTTAACCAAAACATGGCCAGTTATTTCAACCTTTCCTCGGGGTCATGTTTTCTAGATCTCTTTTAAGTAGATTATATCATTCAGGTATGTTCTTGGTGTAATCTTGTTCATCTACAGAAAAAAAGACACAATATCCCCCATTTCCCTGGACACAATAGAAACAAAGAGAGCAGGCCCTTTTCTTACTCGGAAAACTCAAGTCTGCCAGTTGAGCAAGCTCTGCACCTAACAAGCTATGTCTCTTAGCTGCCCTTCAGGACCCTGCTTGATCCCTTGCTCCTGACTTTCTGCCTCCATCACTCACAGCCTGCAACAAAACCCTACCCCCTGCACCTGTAATGCTTCAGTTCACATGCCTTAGCTCTATGACCTTATAGTCTAGTGCCTAAAGCAGTACCTCCCATTGCTTGCAACTCTTTTTACTACATAAAAGGGCCTTGATTCTTCACTCTATGTTAAGCAGGAAAGAAAGGAATTGGCACATCTACATAGAGAATCACAGAGTTCATTAAAGCCAATAACACTAACTGAAAAAGAAAAAAAAGCACTTATGTATTAATACAATGAACTATAATATTGTCTTCTGTTGTCTTGAATTGTTTCTAGAAAGTACATTATTAGTATTCTTGCACATGCAGGATCAAGTCCATGCCTTTGCAGAGAACTATCAAGACTCCCTGTATATTGCCAGCTTCTACTTACACCCTGTTCTGAAGATTTAAATAAGTCTTAAAACATTATACCAGCATGGGACAGACCCTCTGCTTAGGGTATATTTAACAAAGGCCTCATCTTCACTGCTAAAAAAAATACCTTTTAATCTCAGAGTAATTAGTGGCAGGAGTTAAACTGAGGAAGAAAAACATAATGAAGGCTAGACACTTCAGTTTTAATGGAGAAAAAAATGGCATTAGATAGATGGAGGTAGAAATTCTGGGTTGCCTGACGTCACAAAACATAAGAGCATCTAATAAATTAAAATTAGATTTACCTTGAGGTAAAGTTGCCCAGGTCAAACTCAGGCTGGGGAATACAGCAGTTTATCTCACAGTAAAACTAAGCTGCTTGGTCTTCACTGTAGTTTTACCTCAAGTTATGCATGTTAGTTATCTTGAGGTTAAAAAAAAAGCACCCTTTTTAGCAGGCCTCAGAGAATGTAACAAAATATGATACCAGGCAAGTTTCAATCTCAAAACTCAGGCTGGGTATGCTTCTATGTTCAGTAAGGTTTATAAAAGATATTTTGAAGATCCCTGGACACTTTAAAGTTTCATGTTGCTTGGTTGTGAGCTGTTTTGATGCAAAATCATCTGAAATTCATGGCACCAGCTGAGCTGGCTTTAAAATTTTAAGGGTGGTCGAAACCCTCAGATCACTGCAAAACTGAAGGGATACAAAAGAAAGTGGACAATGAAGGAACAAAATGAAAACAAATCCTGCCAGTGAAACTGACCACTCCTATCACTAGGATTTTGGATTAGTCCATAAGACCTTTGGGGTTGGGACTGGCTTTTTAGTCTGTGTTCTTACAGAGTCTGCCACAACGGGGTCCTAAGCCACAACTAGGGCTCCTATGCACTTACTATAATGCAAATAAATGATGCAATGTAGTGGGAAGACCAGAAGCCAAACCTGAATAACAAGGAGACACCACAGCACTGTAAACTGAACTGGCCACATTGATTTGCTTAATACACAATCCACCCCAAGCAATCTGTGATCATTGACCTGTTGATGATACACCATATATTCGCTAACACTCTCTGGTAGCACTGCTGTCCACAGACAGAGATATATCTACTTAGGTCGATGGCCCACGGAAGTATAGACAAGGCCTAAGTTACGCAACATCAGCTATGTGAATAAAAAATTGCCGTATTAAGGCCGTATGGCACCCTGTGTTACTTAAGTCCCTCCTTATCCCCTTAAGTACATTGGATAGTGGATCGGATTCAGGATTTTGTGGGGCTATTTTTCTATAGCCATCGCCTCATCATTTGAAAGTGCTATAATGAAGCAACTGGCAATGATAAACAGCTTTCTGAGCTAACCCTTTCACGTATACTTACATGAAAGTCAGTTTCTTCTAGAGGTTGTTTTTGTCTGGAGGTTTTATTTTCTTTGGGGATTCTCTCTCGTGTGCTCCCTCGCTCACTCTCTCTTTTTTTTTTTGTCAAAAAGGTAACCTGTTTTTGGAAATAAAAAAATTCTACAAAAATGTTCATTTCTTTCAAGATTTTCTATTTAAAAAAAATATATAAAAACAGTTATTTATGTTGTCACTTTTTAAAATGGAATAATTTCCAGAAGAAAGTTTGAAAAAAATAATCTTGTTTAAAAAGGTGTTTAAATGTTTTCTCATTTTTTACCTTTTTTTTTTTTAAATGTTCCTTGTTCGTGGCATGAGGTCCTTGAACAAAGGTTGTTGACTGTATTGATCAAACTGTGTGGTGGCCTCAGAGGGGATGATGAGACATACAAGGTCACAAGCTTGCACTAGACTATGCTTAGTCAAGTTCTGTCCCTAGGGTCTTACTCTTCCTTAAAAATGACTGATCTATGGTCTACGAGTACTAAAGGGAACAAGATTAGATTTTGGCTTGTGTCACACTTCTGCGCAGAAGCATAAAGAGGACTAAGTACCCCTAGTATGTACTTGTGAGGGCTACACACATCCTGATTCTAGGCACACTGGAGCACACAGGGCTGTGTCCTCTCAGGCCTTTGCTCAACCTCAGAGAAGTAGGACAGAAAGTGGACTGAACATTGCATCTGATCGTTGCCCTCAAGCAAAGGCACCCGCCAGCTCAGCCCAAGCCAGCAAGGGGAAGATAATAGTTTGCAACTGGTATAGGTCCACAGTAAATTATTACCTTCACACAGCAGAGTGGAGCAGGGAGGGAATTATGGATCTCTGCCTGCTAACTACCTCAGATCCTAAGTTGCATTTACTATGGGCTAGTTTGAGTCATAAGCAGCAGTGAGAAGAAACTGAAGCTCAAAGGCCAGTCAAGTAAGATTCTTCTACCCATCCTTGAAAAACATACAGGTGAAGTCAAAAAAATTTGAGAAGACACCGTGCAGCCTGGGATTTGCAAAGGAACCTAACACAATTAGATGCCCCATTCCTACTGATTTTCAGTGGGAAGTGGGTAGCTAGCTGTCCTGCTCCCATTTGAAGATCCCAGCCCTAGATATGTATCTAAAGTTTCATACACACATCCAAATATTACTGGAAGAACAAGGCTTGCTGACAGGGGTGGGAAAAGTGAGCAACTGCCCCAGGGCCCAGTGATTCAGAAGAGCCCCTGCCACCTCTACTGCCTTTAAATTGCCCCCAGAGCTCCGCACTGCATTCTACTCAGCATCTATGTAGGATGCCTGGGGCAGGCATGGTGTAACCCAGGCAACGGTGGGGCTTCCTGGGGGAAGCTAGCCCAGCCACGCCCCTTCTGCCTGAGACCCCGCCCCTTCTGTTTGTTGGCTTCACTGGGCAGAACTCAGATAAAAATCTTGCAGAGACAGACGCTGGAGAATTTCTCTTCCTATCCTGAATGGCAATCAGAAGTGAATAATCATGATCCAGACCACAAATATTTTTTTCTTAAGTTCTAATTTGTGATAAAGCATAGATACTTTCTGAGGCCCGGGGGGGGAGGGAAGGCTGTTGTTAATAGATACATATGTTAATGTTTTCTTGTTGGAAGAGCTGTGCTTTGAAAAATCCTTCTTTATCTGTCGCGGAGAAGATGAACATTAAAGTACTATTTGTTTGCTTTTTAAATAAGGATCTATTTTCTGTGTGTCCCAGAGGGGAAATAATCCATATGCAATGCAAGCGTATTATTATACCATGTGTCATTATATTATTATGGGCTGGGTGACACCTTGTTATGGACCGAGTTAAAACCTAAGTGAGGTTGATCGGTGCGACTGCAACCTTCAATCAACTAACTGTATAAGTAAATTAATCACAACCCCCCACCTCAGACAAAAAGGATTATTGATGTGAATTGTCCATTGAGGTTTGGACTGTGTGGGCAGAAGGGATTGTGCTGAATATTTTCAGGGTATGGGGGAAAAGGAGAGACAGAGCAGAATCACAGAGAGCGCGCTCATAGATGCTCCTGAGAAGTGGGAGGACCAAGCTCCGACCCCCAAACCGTGGCTCCCCACCACCACCATACAACTACCCCAAGACCCTGTCTCTCACTTGCTCCTTACCACGTTGCTTGCCTATACGGCCATGGTATAACCCTCCCACTGTTAAAAGTAATGGAGACATGATCCCCCTGGTCCCACACCCTAGGCAGATATTCAAGTTTGTTGGTTGGTTTGCCACCTTTCTCTGCAACATGGGCCATGAATCACTTCCGCATTTAAATTAGAGTAAATGGTGAATTCTCTCTTTTCTTTGGCTTGAAGTCTTTAAATCAGGCACTCACCCAAAGGTTATGAGAGAGTTGAGCAGGTGAGGTACTGTGGCCTGCGGCTGATCATGCTGGTCACTGTGGCCTTGACATCCGAGTCTATGAACTGCATGCCATCAAAGTGAGTATTACAAAAACCCTTTAGCATATGTAAGTAAAGACTTGCCCTGCCAGTGAAGAGAGACCACAAAGTATGTCCTTTGTTCCCAAAGCACGATCTGCTACATAGCAACTTTCAGATACTGGTTTTCCAATTGCCTTCCAACTTGCCTGGAAAAATGAAAGGCTTCTTCGGCATGTAAGAGAAGGTAGGCTTCAGATTTATTTAGAGAATAGGCTGTAGAAAGCCTACTAGAATCAGCAATTTAATGTAATGTTTGATTTCATCTCTGGTACCTGGAGTGCCTAATGCTATAAAGAGATGCATAGGTAGATAAAAGATTCTAACGGTATAGATATAGGGACAGGGGAAAAAAAGATGAAATGATGTTTTAAAGTTTTTTGGAGCCAACTGGAACATATTAAACATCATGTAAGGATAAAATGTGAATACCTCCCCCTGAATATGTCCTTGTGTGGAACTGTGACATCATAAAATACAGGCTGTCCTTGTACTGGTAAAGCCTTCAAACCAAACACTACACAAAAGTCTCAGAAAGAGGAAACAGCTTTAGAAATGTGATCAGCCTTGGAGAGTGGGCTTAGGATTCTTTGACAATGGCATGTTGTTACAGGAAGAAGGATTGCTAAAAAGTGATGGGTGCCACCCAATGAGCAGCTTCACAGCCAGGCTTTTTAATTTAGCGAGGGGGGCTTTGGCTAGTTTGCAGGGAGATGGTGAGCTGAGCCCTGAGGTAAGTGGGGAAGTGGGGTACTGGGAGGAAACACAAGGGCCGCATCTAGACTGGCATGATTTTCCGCAAATGCTTTTAACAGAAAAGTTTTTTCGTTAAAAGCATTTGCGGAAAAGAGCGTCTAGATTGGCACGGATGCTTTTGCGCAAAAGTGCTTTGCGCAAAAGCATCCGTGCCAATCTAGATTTCTTATAAGAAAGCTCTGGTGGCCATTTTTGCCATCGGGGCTTTTTGCTCAAAACAGTTTTTACCTGTCTACACTGGCCCTCTTGCGCAAAAGCATTTGCGCAGAGGCTTTCAGCGGGAGCGTCAGTGTATTCGCAAGAACACTGACAATCATACATTAGATCGCCAGTGTTCTTGCGCAAATTCAAGCGGCCAGTGTAGACAGCTGGCAAGTTTTTGCGCAAAAGCAGCCGCTTTTGTGCAAAAACTTGCCAGTCTAGACGTACGCAAGGAGTAACAGGAGAGTTCTCCTGATTCATACTGAGAGAGTAGGGCAATATAGGCTAGTTATCTTAGGTGCCTGTTCATAAACAGAAGTAGTCTGGGAAACAACTGGAGGAATTGGAAGTCCTGTCATGGTCAAGGACTTATGATGTGATTGGAATAACAGAGAGCAGAGCTCCTGTATGACACTGGAGAAAAGCCTGTTGAGAGTCTTTGTGTTAAGTTTAGAGGTGAGAGCAACAAGGGTGATGTCATGGTGGGCATCTGCTATAGAACAGTAGATCGGGAAGATGCAGTAGATGGGGCTTTCCAGATCACAGGCCTTGGTTACCATATGGGACTTCAATCACCCTGACATCTGCTGGGAGACCAATACAGCAGTGCATAGACAATCCAGGAAGTGTTTGGAGAATCATAGAACACTAGAACTGGAAGGGACCTCGAGAGGTCATTGAATCCAGTCACCTGCCCTCACGGCAGGACCCAGTACTGTCTAGACCATCCCTGATACATGTCTAACTAACCTGCTCTTAAATATCTCCAGAGAGAGAGATTCCACAACCTCCCTAGGCAATTTATTTCAGTGTTTAACCACCCTGACAGTTAGGCAGTTTTTCCTCATGTCCAATCTAAACCTCCCCTTGAACATGAGATGAATGAGTTAAGGATTCTGACAAAATCACTTCCCCTCAGGGAAGTGATCAGCAGGGTCTCCCAAGAAGCTTATATGAGAGGGAAAGAAGACAAGGAGAGCTGGCTATATTTTAAAGAATTTTTATTGAGGGCTCAGGAACAAACCATCGCAACGTGCAGAAAGAATAGCAAATATGGTAGGAGACCAGCTTTGCTTAACACAAAAACAAAGCTTACAAGAAGTGAAAGCTTGAACAAATACTTAGGAAGGAATCTAAAAAACTGCTTGAACATGCAGAGGTGTAATCAGGAAGGCTAAAGCACATTTAAAGTTGCAGCTATCAAGGGATGTAAAGGGTAATAAAAAGAGTTTCTACAGGCATATGAGCAACAAGAAGAAGATAGTCAGGGAAAGTATGGGACCCTTATTGAATGGGGAGCCAACCTCATGACAAATGATGTGGAAAAAGCTGAAATACTCAATGTTTTTTTCCCCCCTTAGTCTTCACAGACAAGGTCAGCTCCCAGATATTGTACTGGGCAGGACAGTATGGGAAGCTGTCAGTGGTGAAGAAAGAGGTTAAGAACTATGTAGAAAACTTTCATAAGGCCATCGGGCTGGATGCAGTGCCACTGAGGGGCAGATGTGTTGGCAGATGTGATTGCAGAGCCACTGGCCATTATCTTTGAAAACTCATGACATTTGGGGGAGATCCCAGACAACTGGAAAATGCAAATGTAGGGTCCATTCTTTAAAAAGGGAGTAAGGAGAGTCAAAGGAACTAGACCAGTCAACCTCACTTAAGTTCCTGGAAAAATCATGAAGCATGTCCTCAAGGAATCAATTTTGAAACACTTGGGGGAGAGAAAGGTGATGAGGAACAGTCAACATGGATTCACCAAGGACAAGTCATGCCTTAATTGCCTTCTATGATGAGAGAACTGGCTCTAGGGATGTGGAGAAAGTGATGGAGGTGATATACTTTAAGGGTATGTCTACACTATTTTTTTGTTTTGGGAGAAGTATGCAAATACCACGGTGCATTTGCATACTTCCTCCTTTTTTTTCGGAAGAGGCTTTTCCAGTATTTGCCTCCATCTACATGGGGTCAAATTTCGGAAAAAAAAAAAAAAACCTATTTGGAAAGACCCTGTAAACCTCATTGTAGGAGGGTTAAGGGGGTCTTTCGAAATAGGGTTTTTTTCAGAAATTTGACCCCATGTAGATGTAGATGGAGACAAATACTGGAAAAGTGTCTTCCAAAAAAAAATGGAGGAAGTATACAAATGCACCACGGTATTTGCATACTTCTCCCGAAACAAAAAAATAGTGTAGACATAATCGGATTTAACAAAGCTTTTGATATGGTCTCCCATAGAATTTTTCTATCAAGGTAAATAAATATGGAGAGGATCAATGGACTAAGATGGATAGAAACTTGGCTATGTTGTCAGGCTCAGTGGGAAGTGATGAATGGCTCGATGACTAATTGGCAGTCCGTATCAAGCAGAGTGCTCCAGGAGTATATCCTGGGGTCAGTTTTGTTCAACATCCTCATTAACGATGAGGATAATGGGATGCAGGCCTGCTGACAGGGGGTGGGGTTTGGGAGGGACAGAGGGAATCAGGGAAACTGCTCTGGGGACTCACTGGCTAAGAGGCAGTTCTGCAGAAAAGGAGCTGGGGATTATAGTGGACAAGAAGCTGGCTATAGCCAAGGAGGCTAAGAGCATATTGGGCTGCATTAGGAAGAGCATTCCCAGCAGATGGTGGGAAATGATTACTCCCTTCTATCTGGCATTGATGAAGCCACATCTGGAGTATTGCATCCAGTTTTGGACACCCCCCCCCCCACTATAGAAAGGATGTGGACAAAGTGGAGAGAGTCCAGAGAAGGACAACAAAAATAATTAAGATGATGGAATCTATGGATTTTTAAAAAAAAGTCTTTAAAAAAATAAGAAACAAACAAGTCATTGCTTATATTAAGAAGCCCTATATGGGTTGAACGTCTCTAGTTTGGCACCCTCGGGACCTGACTGGTGCTGAACCAGAGTATTCGCAAACCACGGGTGGTCAATATTGGCTAGCAGCATTACCAAAGCTTCCACTTCTGACTGGGCTGTTAGAAGACATGTAGGGGTAAATGAGAGCTAAATAATAGCATGGAACACTGAGAGCCAGGACTGGTGGCTGTAAACAAATTTTATGTGACCACAGGAAACTTGGCTGCACCCATGATAAGTGGACATCTGGCTAACTAAAATCACGTTGGACCATAGATGTTGCCAGACCAGAGAGTACCAGACTAGAGAGGTTCAACCTGTATTAAAATAAGATGGCTAAGGTTGTAAAGTCAAGGACACAAAAATTAGAAAATGCCAGAAATAACATTGCCTGTGCAACCTGCTTGTGCTTATGCATTATCACACAGTCTGTCTATGTGATCGCATATTTTGTTTTCTTCAGGACCCTTCTTTCAGTGAACAACCTGACTGGTGTTCACTGAATGAGTAGCTATTCCATTTTTCCTTTCATCATCATCATTCATTGTGTGACCCTGGGCTTTATTTACTGTACATTATTTAAAATCCTGCACTGAACACCAGACTATTAATATGCTGAAGTACTTCTCTATGACATTCTACCCTGTCAAGAATCATGACCTGTTCAGTTAATTCCTCCCCTTCCTTCTCTCTCTATGGACTCTGTCCTGCATTCCTGAAATTGCTCATAGTTCCTTTGCCGTGACCTCTGATGACAAACTGAATTACAGGCACAGGGTAGGTTCCTCTGTTGCAACTGTTCCGTTGCTACACCTTTCTTAAGTGCCTTGAAGAGGAAGCTACCATGGTATATGGGCTTAGCTGTTACAAGTAATTTTTCAAAGTCAGATAGTTTTTGAGATTGGAAACACTGTATAAAATAGGGAGAAAAAAGCCTTAACAGCAAAAACTGCCACTACACTAGGTGTTGGTTCATCCTAGCCCCCCTCCCACCTCCATCTCCCAGTCAGCTACTTGCTTTTTACTTGCTCAGTCATTTATTCTCCATTTTAGTCTCCTTTTTCATCTAGCCATTCTATTACACTCATTTTTTGCCTCTTGTGATCTCTTTTCATCTCCCCTACTGCTGCTTTTTTATGGCTGTAACAGCCCTGGTTCTCTCTACTGCTGACAAGCAAAAACCAAAGCAAAAGCAAAGCCCCAGTCCCTAATCAGAGAGATCAAACAGTCGGCACTGAAGAGACCAAACAAAATGAATTGATGGGACGCCGCTTAATCTTCTTTTCCTTGGAATTCCTTTTTTTCTCTTTGGACAGTGCAACTCAGCCTGGCTTCCACAGCTTGGCTTCTACACTACAGGCTTCTTGTACAAGAAGCTTTTTGAGGAAGAGATCTTCCGCAAAAACTTCTTGCGCAAGAGAGCATCCACACTGCAAAAGCGCATTGAAAAAGCTCAGCGCTTTTGTGCAAGAGAGCGTCCATGCAGTGTGGACGCTCTCTTGAAAGAAAGCACTGATAGCTATCCACAGAATGGCCACCAGGACACCTGTGCTTTTTCCTCTTTCCTGTTTTTGCGCAAAAAACCCTGTTTCCCGTCCACACACATCTTTTTGTGCAAGAACTCTTGCGCAGAAAGGAGTTATTCCTCGTAGAAGGAGGAATACCTACACCAGAAAAACCCCCTCTGATCTTTAGTTTTACTTGTGCAAAAACGCACTCGAGATGTGGACGCTCTGCGAGTTTTTGTGCGAAAACAGCTGGTTTTGTGCAAAAACTCTATAGTGTAGACCTAGCCTTAGTGTCCCTGGGTGACTACTCAATATGTGTTAATTTTTGGGGAGCGGACAGACTTGATGGGTACTGGAAGGAACTGTGCTCTGAGCAAAAATGATGGATGTTGTGTCCTATCTATCAGTGGCAGGACAATCTCCGAAGATTTGAAATTTGGGTTCAGCCCAGATAAACATCTAAATTGCTAATCCTTTTCTGAAGCTTATCCAACCAGTTTGGAATATGTGAGTCTTCAATGTCATGGAATTTTATTATTTTATAGATAATGTGCCCCTGGCTGAGTATCAGCAGCATGGATTAAACATTTGATCTCTGGATTTCAAAGCATAAGCTGCTACTGTCTGAGCTGAAAGACCCAGTTCTCTTAGCCATCCCTATGGCAAGTTCATTGATCTCTATGTGGCCTACCCACTGCTAGTAGTATCCAATAACCCAAATAGAAACCACAGGCCCACTGTGTGAGGCACTTTGGAAACACAGTAAGGCCGCGTTTCTCAAACTGTGGGTCCCGACCCCCCAAGGGGTTGCGAGCAACTTAGAGGGGGGTCGTGGTATCACAAAGTTTGAGAACCCCTGCAGTAAGGGACAGGCTTGCCATACAGAACTTACTGCGTAATTAAACAAGGAAGACAAAGGGCAGGAGAAGGAAAAGTATTGTTCCCATTTTACAGACTGGAAATGGAGACACATAGATTTAATAATCTGCCCAAGGTCACACATGGAAATATGCAGTAAAGCCAGGAGTTGGATCTTCTGCATCCAATTTCAGTGCTGTAGGCCAGGTCTAAGCCTGGAAGGTCGGCTGAAGGTAGAACACGTAGCTGGAGTTGGCTTACCTTAAGCCGAGCTTGGTGGTGTCCCCACAGCAGGAGGCCGATGGTAGCAAATACTCATGTCAGCTTCCCTTACTCGTCGCAACTGTGAGGAGTACAGCTGCCATCTGGCACTGCCCTTAGTGTTCGATTTACGGGTCTGAACTAGACCCACTAAATCGAATGCCAGAAGATTGATCTCTGATGTGGTGAGTGAAGATGTGGCCTAAATCACAAGACCAGTTTTGTAAGACTATTTTCCCTCTCTTTGATTGCAGCTTTAGAGCCCAGCCCCATCATGCAGCTGGTGTAGAGATGCACTACTAAAAGTTCTCTCCAGTCGGTGCAATGCTTCCACAGTTGCAAGATACAATGCCTTCCACAGTTTCAAACATCCAAGCATTTAACATGCAAAGCTCGCATGGTTGCTGAACCAAATTTCCTGTTTCAGGGTGCTGCATTTAACCCCTGGACTCGGATAGTTCCACAGATGTGCAGGTAGAGGTGTGACATCACTGAAAATACCAAGCCAACCAATCAGTGTGACTTTAAACCATTAAGTTTTGTCTACACTAAAGGAACAAACCTTTGTATTTGAGCCTGCTATACTGGTTTAAGCACAAACGATCCAGTGCATTTATATTAGCTACCCTGAATTGGTCTAAGATTTATTTACAGTAGTCGTGCCCTAAACATGTCCTCTGGGCTTTTATTTAGAACAATTTGCGCAATTTCTAACTCAGCCATGCATTATGGGAGATTTTGCAAGGTCAGCAATGTTCCCTGATTGGGCCTTAGATGGACTACTTGAACCATTTCAGGTTTCCAGCATCCACAGTGTCACTAAACTAGCGTAGGCTGCACAAATTAAATTATGATTTGCAAACCAGTTCAAAGGTAGTTGTTTTAACTGGGTATTTACATTCCATGTACAGACCAATGAGATGTTTTTGCGTCAGGTCTCCAATATTCTAGGGGCATCAACTGATTCATTTTCTAATTCAGATGAAGCCTCAGTTTCCCCAGACAGACACTAATAGTTTGGTCTGTTTACTATTTATTATTATTTTCCTTCTGTCATTTCTGTGTTTCTAAACTGTTCCCCACAGTCCTGGTATTTATTCAGAATATCTGGAGCGGAGCAATGCAAACATTTTTGTAGGTACTGATCAACTAATTAAAAAAAAACACAACTTTTTCCTCCATCAAAACTACAGACTCTGAATATATTTCAGCGTAATTATTTCATTTGGCTTAAATTAGTCCTGTGCAAAATGTCACCTCTGCCTTGCGTGTTTGTAAAAACAGTGTGAAATTATTCAATTTGACTCGCAAACGAGAAGGTAACAGGAGGATCTTATGACTCAAAGTTTATTCATTTGATTCAGGAGATAATGTTCAGTGCAGCTATCTTCAAACAACAAAGTGTTTAACATGCAAAACTCACATGCTTCACAATGGGTTGTGGATTCATTTGTTATCATCTATAATTCTTGTTATTAAAGCAATTTATGAAACAGGAAATATATTAGTTGAACCCTAGGGGTGTTCCAATACATATTAAGAGCTGCAAGAATTTAAAAGGCTAGCACAATAACAAACACATCATGGGGCAGTTTGTTTATTTGTTTTCGTAAAGCAGTAGCTAGGAAGTTAGCACACAAAATTAGGCACCACTGTAAGAAGGTAACCCTAAACATCAGTTTAATTATAGATTAATTTACCGGGGCCAACCCAATCTGAATTATGAAGAAAGCAATCAGCAGCCCAGTTATTGATATCTATTTCAAGCCTTTGTAGATTCTGGATGTATCGTATGAAAGAGGAAAATGGAAACAGATGTACAGTTTTATTTTATCTACTGTAATTGCCATATAGCTGACAGCAGTCAAAGGGAAGATAGGGAAAAGCAAAGTGCTGAAAAATCTACATTCTTTCCTTAAACCTCTTCTGCATGCTACTCTAAGAACCTGATTATGAATTTTTAAGGCTGTACAGGACTGGGAATCACACGGCAGCTCTTATCCAAGTGATGATTCATGGCCGAGTGGTGGATATCAGATTCAATTTTGCAGCGTGGTCATGGCCCTTTTTACATCCTTTGGGTATAACGAAAGCCATGACTAATGAGTAAAAAAAACCCAACATTCTAGTAATCCATGTAATGTCCTTTGTTTCACCCTACTATTGTGTGTTCGACTTGGTTATTTATCTCTTATGACAACCCAGGCTAGAGATGATATAAGCCAAAAGGGCAGACTTACATGCAGTGTATTTCAGTCTCCAGTGATGTACTAGTGAGGAGTACTGCATAAGACTTTGCCTAGGCATGCCTTTGTAATCTGTCTGATTCGCCTTATAACACCCACTTGTCAGCATAGATTCTATGATGCAGGTATATGTTCTTCTGATCAATTGATATTGGTGCTGGTTTACAGCCTTTATGTTGATCCTGCCAATAAGAATAAAAGACAAAGACACCATAGGAATCTGTGTCATGCAAATAAAAAATTTCAATGCAGGCCTATTCAAACACTGGTGTGGGCAATTATGGAATAGCCTGCACTTAGCAAAAGATTCCCCCCTCCCTTAATCTTGTAAATCAGTGATGCATTTATACAGGTTGAACCTCTCGATTCTGGCACCCTCGGGACCCGACTAGTGCCAAACCAGAGAATTTGCCAAACCATAGGAGGTCAATATTATCTAGCAGCCTTACCAACATTTTCACTGGGCTCTTAGAAGACATTTAGGCACACCTACACAGCCAGGCAAAAGTCAAATTAAGCTACACAATATGAGCTACGTCAATTGCGTAGCTTAAGTCAAAGTAGAATCATAGAATACTAGAACTGGAAGGGACCTTGAGAGGTCATCGAGTCCAGTCCCCTGCCCTCATGGCAGGGCCAAGCACCATGTAGATCATGAAGTAGCAGTAGCTTAATTTGGCTTTTGGCGCTGTCTACACAGCAGGAAGTCGAAGGAAGAACACTTTTCCTTCAACTACCCTTACTCCTTGTAAAATGAGGGTAACGGGAGATGGAGTAAGAAGTCCTCCAGCTTGCCATTATTTCAAAATAAAGGCTTGCAGTGTAGACACGCTCTTTATTATATCGGAATAACGTCAGTTATCCCAAAATAATGCTTCTGTGTAGACATAGCCTTAGGGGAAAATTGGAGCTAAACAGCAGAACAGAACACTGAGAGTCAGGACTGGTGGCTGTAAACAAACATTATGGAACCACAGGAAACTTGGCTACACCCATGATATCCAGCTAACTAAAATCATGCCAGACCACGGATGTTGCCAGACCACAGAGTGGCAGATTAGAGAGATTCAACCTATCCCATAAAGAATCAGGACAAAATTATCTCAACAGAGATATAAAACCTAAATTCCTTCATCAAGAAAATTGCCCCATACATCATAAGCTCCTGGGGGCAGGGAAAGTGTCTCATTTGAATGCAAAGCATCATGGATGTTTATGTTGCTGTATAAATAAATAATAGCCTATACAAAGGAGGCTCACAAAAATTATCACAAGCAGCCAGATTCTGAGACTACTCTGGTGATCTGGGCATCACAGTTCCCACCAATGAGAGCTGCCAGGAGTGGCGCAGATTGGACACCGCTTCCCGAAGCTCCCATTGGCCAGGAATGGCAATCCATGGCCAATGGGAGGTGCAAGCGGCCGTAGATGCGGATGTGCAGGTAAATATACAACCTGCCAAGGACTAACCCTGGTGAACTGTGTCTGGCCCATGGGTTGCTTATTGCCCACCCCTGCTCTACTGTCACCTAGGAATCCCACCTCCTCCCCCACCCCAGTCCTAGAGACAGCTTATGGAGGCTTCTGCTCTCTGCTGCTTCCCTGTCTATCATAGGCATCTCTTACCTGCCTTCTTCCTTGTTCTTTCTTTGAAATGGCCCAGGTGTCTTCTTTGACCCCAAATTGACAGGCAGCTACTCAGTCACATTAGACTCTGCTCCCTCTAAAAGAGCCACTCGCCCTGCGATACAGGGGCATTATTTGTGGAGTAAGATCCTCCCAGTGAGAAGAAGAGTATTAAATTCTGGTCTTAAAACAACACAATTTTTAATTCATATTTGGGGCAAATTACCCAGTTAGGTTTTATTACCTCTGATCTGTCATTTGTGCATTTTGTTAGGCCAGGACTCCATGTCATGCTGACAGGCAGAACCAAACGTGGGACCTCTGGTGCTTTGTGCATGAGCCTCTACCTCCTGAGCTAAAAGTCAGCTAAGGCAGTAGAGCAAACTCATTCTCTGTCTCTGTAAGTGGTCTAAAAGCCACTACATGGACAGAGAAGTATGCCCAGTAGGTGTGTGGGTTACATACACAACAAAAGTACATCAGCAGTGGAGCCCTGCAACAGTACCACTATGCTGATGCAGCGTTGTAAGTCTAGACTTGCCCTGTGTCATTTTTCCAGCAGAACTCCAAACAAAGAGAGGTTTACAATTATGACTGATATCAGTCTCGTTCTACAGGAAACACTCTAGATCATGGGTTCCCAAACTGGGGGGCATGCCCCCCTAGGGGGGCATGAAGAAATTCCGGGGGGGTGCGAGGTGACCCAGCCTCCCCCCCCCCATCAAGTTTTGCTGCCCCAGTCAGTTCCTTTTTTTTTTTCTCAACAAATGTTGCTGCTATTTTTTGGGGGGAGGGGGGGAACATGAGGGTTTTTCAAAAATCAAAAAGGGGGCATGATGCCAAAAAGTTTGGGAACCACTGCTCTAGATGAAACTATACCCCTGGGCATACATGTCTATAGATGAGTATGGTTTTATTAATGAAACCAGATATGTTTAATGAGCATCTCTGTGAGTTATCTGCAGTGCAGCCAATCCCTATCTGAGTCCCAGTTCTGATTTATACAGGTGTCTCCTCAAAGTATGTTTTATAGAATAATCTCTCTGGCTACCATGAATCCTTCTTTCCTATCAATTGCTGAATATTGCAAACTGCAAAGCTCTTAAATCTGCTTTGCCATGGAAAAGTCACTTCCTTGGGTGAGCATGTGTTTTGTTCTCCTCTTTGAGAGCTTGAGGATGGTGGAAACCTGACCACTCTCCTCTGCATAAGATGATCAGTACAGAAATAAATGGTTTACATGCTTTGTCTACGCTGCAGGGGTTTTGCACAAGAAGCTTTTTGTGGAAAAAAGCGCGACCACACCTCAAAAGCGCATCGCAAAAGCGACGTGCTTTTGAGCAAGAGAGCGTTCACACTGCATGGACGCTCTTGTGCAAGAAAGCTCTGATTGACATTAACAGAATGGCCATTAGAGCACCGGTGCTTTTTCTGATAGGCTCTTTTGGAGCAAGAAACCCCTGCAGAGCGTCCACACATGCCTTTTTGCACAAGAGCTGTAGCGCAAAAAAAGAGTTATTCCTCGTGGGGAGAGGAATAACTCTACCAGCAAAAGCCCTCCTATCGATTTACTGTATTTTTTTGTGCAAAAACGCACTTGAGGTGTGGACGCTCCTCTGGTTTTTGTGCAAAACACTTGTAGTGTAGACATAGCCATACAACAAAGCAAAATCCTGGCCGTAGGGAAGTGAATGGCAAAACTCCCACTGGCTGGGGTAGTGTGGTGTTGGGGGAGAACACCGCAGTGGTACCTAGGAGGAGATGCCAGTTTTGTTCCTTGGTGACCTTGAGAAGTCATTTGCATCTTTCTCTGCCTTGTTTGTCCATCGTTAAACAGGGGATAATCTTCATCACAGATTTTGAGAGGTATGGAGTAAGAAGTACGAAATCAAAGCTAGATCTTATTGTTATTAAATGAGGATGCATCTATACTCCACCATTATTTCAAGATAACTAGCATTATTTCAAAATAACAATGCAAGCGTCTACACAGCCATTCTGTTATTTCGAAATAATTTCAGAATAACGGACGGCTTATTCCAAGATCTGTAAACCTCATTCTACGAGGAATAACTCCTATTCCAAAATAGCTATTTCGAAATAAGGCCTGAGTGGATCTCCACTTCTGCTATTTCAGAATAGCCCCTCACCAGAGCCATTCTAAGTTATTCCTCCCCAGTGCATCCGGGGGCTCTAAATGGAGATAGCATGTCTACATTAGGGAAGCCTGCTTCAGACTAATTTTCAGGCTTCCCTGCAGTGTAGATGTGCTATTTCGAAATAAGATATTTCGGAATAACTATTCTGGAATATTTTATTTTGAAATAAACATGCAGTGTAGACGTACCCTGAGATAAGACTGTCATCCATAGATTTTAAAGACAGAAGGGAGTCTGACCTCCCACCTAAGATAAATATATTGGGCAATTTTGCTCAGTGATTTTTACTGCAAGCCCAGTAACTTTTGGTGGAACTAGAGTAGATCGTTTGGGGAAAAAAAAGTATCCAGTGTTGATTTACGGATTTCTGGTGACAGAATTCATCACGTCCCTTGTTAAGCTGTATCAATATTTACTGTTCAATGTTGCCAGCACTGCTGAAGTGTATGGCATTTGTCTATCTTTAACTTCTATCTATTGAATCTTCAGATACTAAATTAAAGTGCCCTCTAATATCAGATAATTGACCTACTCCATTGTAGATTATTTCCACCTTCTTTACTGGCACTGATTATCCCTCCCCCACCAGTAACTGGATATGTTAGGCCTGATAGATCAATGTTTTCACTTGTATTCCTGTACTTTGTGCTTCGTGAGTAATTTTTTCATTAATTCATTTCCTCTTTCACTAGTTCCTCTTTCATGAACTCCTTCTTATTCATGAGCATGCACATATTTTGTTAGCTATCTGAATGTAATGCTTGTGAAACATGCAAAGTAAATAGGAGTTTGGGAACTGACTTTCCTGGGAACAGGATCAAGCAATTAACCTCTACAGTCCGTGTGCTGAGAGAGACAACAAGATTCCAAAACAGTGTCAAGTTTGGTGACTGTTAGCAGGCAGGCACCACCAAACTCATTTCAGATAGGATATTTAAAACATATCAAGGAGCAACTTTTGATCACTGTATGATCCATGTAGGATGTAAGTTGCGGGTGGGGGGGAAAGAGTTTCCAGTCAATAGCCTGTAACTTGGCAGAGATATGGGGGCAGAGTTAATGTTATTTTTAGAATCTGAAAAATTACATGAGTGCATACTTAGTTAACCTTTCGTTAACTGTTAATTTCTATGCTTTTTACATGCTCAGGGTCTCCAAAATGCAACATTTCTTCAATAGGCTGTGGATAATGCCATACATTTATGCCTTTGGCCACTAAAATACAGCTATTTCTATATATATTAAATACAATGAAACCCCCAAACATGTCAAACTTTCCTAGTTTCCTGCTTCTATACAAATGTGAAATTGAGAGCCGGTTTAGGGCATGATTCACTAAAATATAATGAACTTTCAAACAGATTTGAGAGGATTTATGCCTTTACACTGGAATCATGCTAAATTAGTAGCTCATTGACAAACCTGGTGAAATTCAACAGCCTGATTCACTGCTCTTTTAGTCAAATCTAGCACCAATGAATTTGGGGTGACGTCACTTTTTTTCTCCACTGATTTGAATCCTTGTACTTCTCCATTAATTTCAATCCTAACACAGGAAGGACTGCTATGGCATGCACCACCTTTAGAGCAGCTCCTTGCCCCATGGAACTCCTTGCCAGAGGAGGCTGTGAAGGCTAGGACTATAACAGAGTTTAAAGAGAAGCTAGATAATTTCATGGAGGTTAGGTCCATAAAAGGCTATTAGCCAGGGGATAGAAATGGTGTCCCTGGCCTCTGTTTGTCAGAGGCTGGAGAAGGATGGCAGGAGACAAATCGCTTGATCATTGTCTTCGGTCCACCCTCTCTGGGGTACCTGGTGCTGGCCACTGTCGGCAGACAGGCTACTGGGCTAGATGGACCTTTGGTCTGATCCAGTACGGCCGTTCTTATGTTCTTATGGCATAATGTTTTTATCATCTGCATCTCCAGCACCAAGTGCAGGTCATCTGCTTCTTTATGCAATTCAGCCCTCTGAATCCAAGTCCAACCCTCAGCAGCTCAAACTTGCCATCATAGTGTCCCAAGAAACTTACACTTCTATGGGCTTCATCTTTGATCTCCTTCAGCTACTTCTTAGTCTTCTCCCCCCCAGTTCTGGTATTGATCACCGGACCCTGAGGATGAGTCTCTCTGAGGTTCCTGTTCTTTTGTAGTGTTATCTCAAGCCCTTTCCCAGAATTCCCTTGGGTTCCTCCCTCCAAACTGTACTCTTCTTTAATGAGGCCCAGATGTCCACTAAGGGCATGCCTACACTAGGAAATTATTTCAAAATAACTTATTTCAAAATAATAACTCCCGAAATCACTATTTCACAATAAGCTTATTCCTCAAGGAAAGCAGGAGTTATTATTTCAAAATAACCAGCCCCTTATTCCTAAATAACGGGCTTAGGAGTGTGGATGCTCTGCTTATTTTGAAATAACTCCCTAGTGTAGACCAGGGCTAACTCACCACCTGCTACCTCCCAGTCCTGCCGCAGCAGTGAATAATTAGGTACATCTATTGCACCTGTGCCATACTTCATTGGTAGGGCCCGATTGTAGGGATCCTGCCCCCTCCCCAAAAAGGGAGTGTGGGGTGAGAGGTCATAAGGTGATTGTAGGTGCTGCTGGCCTAGGGGTTGCCTTCAGAGAGGGGCTGCTGGAGGGTGGTGGCTGCTGCCCAGGATCCTAGTTTGGAAGGCAGAGCTACTTCCAACAGCAGGGCAGAAGCAAGGATGGTACACTGTGGTATTGCTGCCTTTACCTCTGTGCTGCTGCTTGCAGAGCTGGGCCTCAGTCAGCAGCTGCCATTCTCTGGTCATCCAGTTCTGAAGGCAGCAGCATTGGAGTAAGGGGGGGGGGGCATAGTGTGGCATTGACACCCTTATTTCTGTGCTGCTGCTGGTGGAGTACTGCCAGGGCGGTGGGTATAATAGGCAGAGGAAGGCATTGCCTGGCCCCACCCATACTCCACTCCCAGAACGCCTGCTGTAGGTATACTGGGGGTGGAGTGTAGCTGTCCCCGAGCACCCACCCTCCCTGTGCTCCAGGGCCAGGGTGTCTAGGGACACGTGCCACCCACCCTCCCTGTGGTCTGGGGCAAGGGAGGCTCGGGCCATGTGCCACCCATCCTCTCTGTGCTCCAGGGCAGGGGAGACTGGGGCCGCACTCCACCGCACCTACCCATGGTACTGTGGGTGGCATTGCCTGGGCAGAATGGTCTGGGCTGGTCCTACCTTCACCCACCGCCCATGAGCACTGCCTTCTAAAGCTGGGCATCTGGCCTATAGCCATTGCTCTCCAGACAACCACCATTGAAGGCAGCATAAAAGTAAGAGTGGCAATACTGCAGCACCCTTACAATAAACTTGCAATGCCCCCTGTAACTCCCTTTTGTGTCAGGACCCCCAATTTGAGCAACACTGGTCTTCCCTGTGAAATCTGTATTGAATAGAGTAAAAGCACACAAAACCCAGATTCCATAGGGATGGGGACAGGATTTCAGTCTGTGACATGTTTTTCACAGCCGTAGGTCCCTATGAATTGGTATGAATCCCTTTCCAGCTCACGATGTGGTTTCTTCATTGGGGCTTTTAGATACAACTTGAATAACTGAGGTTATGTCTAGACTGCAGGCTTATTTCGGAAGAAGCTTTTCCGGAAGAGATCTTCTGAAAAAACTTCTTCTGAAAGACAGCGTCCACACTGCAAAAGCTCATCGAAAAAGCCATCTGCTTTTTGGAAAGATAGCATCCACACTGAATGGACGCTACCTCGCATATAAGCTGTGATTACTATGGATGGATGGAGTGGCCATCAGGGTACCTGTGGTTTTTTCTCGTTCCTCTTCTTGTGAAAGAACTCCCTCTTCCCCGTCCAACACGCCTTTTTCCGAAAGAGCTCTTTCTGAAAAAGCCTTCTTCCTCATAGAAAAACGTTTACCAATGTTGGAAAAACCCCTCAGTTATTTCAATTTTTTTTTTTGAAAGAACACAATTGCAGTGTGGATGTAATTGAAGTTTTTTCGGAAAAAAACCACAATTTTTCCGAAAAAACTCTGTAGTGTAAACATACCCAGCAATACTATAATATAATGATGATGTTGGTAATAAATAAAACCCTATGAATGTATTTATATCTAAAATTCAAAATGTAGTTGATTACAAAGAAAAAGAATCACAGGAACCTTGCAAAATAAAATGTCTGATTTTGACACAGTGACAGACTGAGTTTAGCTTTCAAGAAAACTGGGCAAGTGTCTGAAAACTTTTGAGGCCTAATTCTATCTATTGCACCAATGTAACTCCTGTTATCTTTCATTGGTATTGCTCTAGTAAAACAAAAGGGAGAAAATGAGTCTTTTGTCTTTAAAACTCTCTTTTCTAATTAAAATGTGAGCACATTAAAAGCTCGATATGTGTTGCTGCATTAGAAAACGGAGATACATTTGCAGACTGAACCTGTCTCTCCCATGTGAAAAAAGGAAAATGTGCTTAATGGAGTGAAGCTGCAACAAATACCAACCAGTCAAAAGGAATTATAGAACTGCTTTGATTTACCAGTTACCCAAGCTATCGAAACTTAACACAGGCATTCACCTGACAGACTGAATGGGTTTTCAGCACAGAGATATCCACAGAATTCACAAGCAAGAAGGATTTCAAAGCAACATAAAAGCAAGATGAAAACACCTGCGAGCCAGCCAGACACATTAGATGACAGAGCTATTAAAAATGTTGATCTGCCACTTTAATAAAAGAATATGGGAAAGTTCTGCTGAAAGCAATAGAACCTCCTTAGCTTCATGTAGCAATTTTTGTTTAGCCACATTGTAGAATTTAATAGAGAATTATCTCCTGGCTGTGAAATTCTAAAGGATGTTTTAAAAAAAATCATATAGAAAAGACATTATCCTTTTTGGTTTTATGGTCAATTTTTGTAAAACCCTGGTACATTCCTAAATAAATCTCTTGGTTTCATCCCTATTAAATTCTAGAAGATTTCTCCATACTGGACGGGGGGGGAGGGCAAGGAGAGGGAAGAAAAGTGGACTAAATATTGCCCCACTCTTCAAATATGGATTATTTTTTACATGGAAGCAAAGAAGCAGGTTTTATTCATCTTCTTATTTATAAGTAAAATGTTTGTGGCATCATAGTAAGTAATGAAAATAATCCCTCTCATCTGTGTCTGAGTAGTTGGCAGATCAGCTGGCTAATGCATTTTCTGTACAACTCTAGTGCCCGAGTTTTATATCCTAACCAAACCATAATAACGGGTGGGTGAATTGATTCAGTACAATTAAGGACTTCACCAAACAGTTACTCCGGTCTGGAAATGAACTTGAATTTAGCATTTTTAAAATGTTATTTTTTTGCTTTTTGTTCAGATACGCCCTTTTTCTTTCTGCATTTCCAGAACCAAAGCACCAGGATTGGGGGATAAGATTTGCAAGTGCCAACATACCACAAAATATCTTTTTCACAGTATTTCTGGGTATGAAAGGTGGCAGAAGTTTCATGAGCAGACACGCTATCTCAAGAGAGACTGTTAGATACAGCAGGTTTGGGGAGTTCAGAATAGTTCTCTCACCTCCAGTCAGAAGAGAAGGTGATAATAAACCGAGATTTGTTCTGCTGGATTGCTACTGCAATGAAAGCAGGAATATTGCCTTCCTATTTGTCTGCAAAGCAAAACACATACACACACACAAACACACCCTTTAAAATAAATCATTACACCAATAGAACATTTTTTTTCACAACCCCGACACACAAACTTGAAAATAATCTGCAACAGCTCACATTACCACTTTCATAAATGACTTATTATCCAAACTGATGGACTTTCTACCATTATGGAGGAAGGGGCAGATTCAGTCCCATCACATAGCCCAAACAACCAAGCTGGGGACTATAGGATTATACAGAAGGTCAGTAGAAGAAATTACTCAGTACAGCCGCCTCCCGGGTGTTGTGATGGCTTCTGTGACATGACTCATGATAGGATTGTTCAGTGGGTCGCTTTACTTTTAGCAATAGTGTGAACTGGCACAGTACAGCCCTGCACAGCGGTTAACCTTACTCAAAGTAAATCTACTCCAGACAGGGCTGCCATTGTCTTTGTGCTTCATTGGGAAGAAAAATTGAACTCCATGGGAGGTGCATTTTTTGTTCCTTCCTAAGATAATATTCAGTCCCACCTGGTTAACTTCTTGCAGGCAGCCTTTAGCACTTTGTGTTTAATAAACTTTATTAGGATTAATTATCTCGAAGTAGAGAGTCCATTAAGTATACTCTATTTCAGCCTCAATACAATCTCAATTAATTCCTTCACAAACTACCTTACTGTAAATTATATAGCTCATATATCAGCCCTAAATAAAAAATCCATAACATTTTCACAGAAATAAACCCACCACCAGCTCAGGGATACTTGCCTTTAGCAACAATTGATAACATTGATGGCTGCACCAATGCATTCCCTAATTAATTCCTCCATAGACTGCCTTATCTTTCATGAGAAGATAAGAATGGCCATACTGGGTCAGATCAAAGGTCCATCTAGTCCAGTGTCCTGTCTGCTGACAGTGGCCAATGCCAGATGCCCCAGAGGGAGTGAACACAGCAGATAATCATCATGAGATCCCTCTCCTGTCATCCATTTCCAGACAAACAGAAGCTTGGGACACTATCTTAGCTCAGATAGTTTGTAAATCAGATCTGGGGAAAACTAAAGAAACTCTTAGGTATAGCCTCTCTCTGACTTACGAACCGGTTACGGACCAAGCAATTGGTCGTAACTCGGTTTGTTCGTAAGTTGGACCCCATAGAGTTACACGCGATCGTGCTGTTCGTAAGGGTGGATCGCGTTCGTAACTCGGGGTCCGCCATTTACAACAACTTCGGTCGTAACTGCGAACGGTCGTAAGTCGACCGTTCACAACTCGGGGACCGGCTGTATTCTAAAATGTCACTAGCAAGCAAACCAGGATGTTTGTTAGAAGTTGGAACTGTTAGGAAAATGAAAAAAAATTTCAAAGCTATTTCCATTTTATAAGTTTCAAAACACATTTTTCATGAAGTTTTTAATTCATAATTTGTCTTTAAAAACATCGTCAAAAATGTTACAGTTTTTTGGGGGGAAGAAGGGGGACAAATGAAGCATTTCAGTAATGCTTTCCATAATGTTTTTCGATAACAATATTGATAAAAAGGTATCCTGACCAGGGCTTGACAAGCGGCGGCGAGCCCCGCTCGCCAGCCGTGCGGTTTGGAACGCTGCGCATGAGCAGACTGCGCTGCGCATGCGCTGATTGTGCTGCGGCGCCGTGCCGGGCTAAAATCTACTCGCCACGGGCGAGTAGATTGCCCTAACTGTCGAGCCCTGATCATGACAAATGTCATTTAAAACACTGGGGGGGGGGGCACGGTTTGTAGAAAAAAATTATTTCAAATAAGTTATTTTTTCATTTGAAAATTATCAACCCATGCTGGTACCTGCCACTTAATTCCAGGTTCACCCCAAATCCTTCCCTGAATTGATAGGTGTGTCATTCTTTAATAATAAATGACGGCTACCTTAACGCAAGGTGGATTGATGATATAAGCTATGGACCCAGGTGGCTGTATTTCCACCTATGCATGATTAACAGTAAGTCCCCCTGTCGTCTCCCTCTGCAGGGTGTTGAATATTGAACAGATATTTCCCCAGATATTACATACAAAACAAAAGACAGATATTATAACAGCCACACTACTAACTGCATTGTCACTAAGCATTAACAGCCAGATTCAGCCCTCCTTGTATTATGCAGTCTAAAAACACCATCACCACCATACAGCATATGCGGAGTTTATACAAGAATTGCTATTGGTACAGGTATGCCAAAGCAGCAATAGGAATAAAGAAAAAAACCAGAAAAATAAATGAAAAAAAAAACAAAACCACTGTGCTGATAGAAAAACTTAAAAAACAACAATTAGTCTTTAACATGCTATTAGACTAACAAAACATGTAGATGATATCATAAACTATAACAGAGTTTAAAGAGAAGCTAGATAATTTCATGGAGGTTAGGTCCATAAAAGGCTATTAGCAAGGGGATAGAAATGGTGTCCCTGGCCTCTGTTTGTCAGAGGCTGGAGAAGGATGGCAGGAGACAAATCGCTTGATCATTGTCTTCGGTCCACCCTCTCTGGGGCACCTGGTGCTGGCCACTGTCGGCAGACAGGCTACTGAGCTAGATGGACCTTTGGTCTGACCGAGCACGGCCATTCTTATGTTCTTATGTTCATGAGCTATCATGGGCACAAACCACTTCTTCAGATCACTGGAGTATTAGAAGTCCAGACCCAAGAATAAATAAGGGAAGGGGGAAAGAGGAGGAGGAGAAAAAAGAGAAAAAAGGAGGGGAGGGGAAAAAAGAGACAGTGAGTAGATGGATCAAATAGTTACAAGAGGCTGATAAGAACAATTAGCACCTCCATTGTTTGGTTAAGCCATTAGGATGTGGAAGATAGTGTGCGAGCCTGCTGACGTTCCTGTTCATATCATTTTCATAAGAATTAAACTTGTAAATGAAGTGAAGTTCCAACCCTTCTCTGTGTATTGGCTTGTGGAATTGTCCTGACACAAAACGGTGACTTGGAGATCCATTAATGAGTGTCCAGGCAGGCTAAAGTGTTCTCCAACAGGTTTTTGTGTATTGTCTTTTCAGATATCTGATTTGTGTCCATTAATTCTTTCCCGTAGAGACTGTCCAGTTTGGCCAATATACATTGCAGTGGGGCAATATAGATACAATATACTATACAATATAGTGATAGAGATGCAGCCGTGTTAGTCTGGTCTAGCTGAAACAAAAGACAGGACTATGCAGCACTTTAAAGACTAACAAGATGGTTTATTAGGTGATGAGCTTTTGTGGGCTCATACAATATAGATACTTTGGTGATAGAGTCACTATTAATGCCAGACTTGAAGTCTAGGGACTGTGTCCTTCCTCTTGAAAAATCCAGACCTTTTAAAAATTCCAGGATCATTAATTTTGCCTGACCATCATATGTAAATGTCAAGGACCTGATGATATGATTCACCATGACTTTCATCACCAATCTCTCTTTACGGTCAATCTACTCCTGGGGTGGAGGCAGGAAGCACAGAGGGGGGCACATGACTTTCATCTATTGGTGCCTCAAGGTTGGGGAAGCTCAGTCACGTTATATGCCTCGATCCTGGGACAGCACATGCTCCATCATCAGAAACCCCTGAATTTGAACACTCCTTATCATGACATGAAAACCACCACTTTCCAGGCCCACACTCATGGGGGCTGTTAATACATGTAGGACAATCGTTTTACTCAGAATGGGAAGTGCTGTCTCACTCATGCTTTGGTGCTGTGAAGTCAGGGTGAGATCCCCACAGAGGGACTGAAAAGTCTCTTATAGAATACTAGAATACGAGGACTGGAAGGGACCTCAGGAGGTCATCAAGTCAAGTCCCCTGCCCTCATGGCAGGACCCAGTACTGTCTAGACCATCCCTGATAGACATTTATCTAACCTACTCTTAAATATCTCCAGAGATGGAGATTCCACAACCTCCCTAGGCAATTTATTCCAGTGTTTAACAATTCTGACAGTTAGGAACTTTTTCTTAATGTCCAACCTAAACCTCCCTTGCTGCAGTTTAAGCTCATTGCTTCTTGTTCTATCCTCAGAGGCCAGGAAGAACAAGTTTTCTCCCTCCTCCTTGTGACACCCTTTTAGATACCTGAAAACCGCTATCATGCACCCTCTCAATCTTCTCTTTTCCAAACTAAACAAGCCCAATACTTTCAGTCTTTTTTCATAGGTCATGTTCTCTAGACCTTTAATCATTCTTGTTGCTCTTCTCTGGACCCTCTCCAATTTCTCCACCTCTTTCTTGAAATGCGGTGCCCAGAACTGGACACAATACTCCAGCTGAGGCCTAACCAGTGCAGAGTAGAGTGGAAGAATGACTTCTCGTGTCTTGCTCACAACACACCTGTTAATGCATCCCAGAATCATGTTTGCTTTCTTTGCAACAGCATCACACTGTTGACTCATATTTAGCTTGTGATCCACTATAACTCCTAGATCCCTTTCTGCTGTACTCCTTCCTAGACAGTTGCTTCCCATTCTGTATGTGTGAAATTGATTGTTCCTTCCTAAGTGGAGCACTTTGCCTTTGTCCTTATTAAACTTCATCCTGTTTACCTCAGACCATTTCTCCAATTTGTCCAGATCATTTTGAATGATGACCCTATCCTCCAAAGCAGTTGCAACCCCTCCCAGCTTGGTATCATCTGCAAACCTAATAAGCATACTCTCTATGCTGATAACTAAATTGTTGATGAAGATAATGAACAGAACCGGTCCCAAAACAGACCCCTGCGGAACCCCACTTGTTATGCTCTTCCAGCAGGATTGTGAACTCTTTCCTTAAGTAGTAGATCTGGAGGTACTCAGTCTCTCTGCCATGTTGGTCATGGTCCAGGCGCAAAAGCCTGGCTGAACTTCATCCAGAAATAGTGCACAGATCCAATCACTTATGGGCAAAGGAGGGCATGAACAATACAGTATGAAATCTAATACCTTGTTCTCTGGGTCTTCACTGGTAGTCTAGGCTGCCTAAGATGATTGGCTGTTTGAATAAAGATTTTTTATATTTTTTTAAAAGCTGTCCTGGAAATAGCAGGGACTTACGCGAATTTGATTCCCTTTTCCTATAAACCCCTGGAGTTCCCAGAAGGATTTTGCATACCGATGTCCAGCCAGCCAATGTCCCTGTTCATACCATTTGATAAGAATTAAACTTGTAAATGAAGTGAAGTTCCAACCCTTCTCTGTGTATTTGGCTTGTGGAATTGGCTTGAAACAAAAGGGTGACTTGGAGATCCATTAATAAGTGTTCAGGCAGGTTAAAGTGTTCTCCAACAGGTTTTCGTGTGTTGCCTTTTCGGATATCTGATTTGTGTCCATTAATTCTTTCCTGTAGAGATAGTCCAGTTTGGCCAATATACATTGCAGTGGCGCTGAAGGACCCATGATGCAATGAAGATTCTATGCTGGAGCAGATTGCTGAAGAACATGGAAGACAATACTATACCTGGACACAGCTGTTTAGTATGGATCAACTGCTCTGCTGCTTTCTGGTTCTAGGACAGCCTCTGGGAGCCACTTCCTGAAATATTTTTGGGCTTTGTCAATTAAAATAATCACCTGTAAACTGAGCACAGGTTGCAGGATCCAAGCACAATGTCATAATACCGTTGTCCAACAGCATTAGCACTGTGTAAATTGGGTGCTACAGAGTTAAAGCCGGGTAGGAAAATTGCATACACTAAGGGCTGCATAAAACAGCACAAAATGGCTTGGTCAAGGTGATTGAGATGCAAAGCAGAAACTATCCAGCAAACTGGAAATTGCAAATTATTAATGATGCATATTGCTCCATGTACAAATTAAATTAATTGTGTTAAAAGTTCATGGCTGTGAAGTCAAATAATTTTTCAGCATAAGCATTGCATTTAGAACCATTAAGGCATTTCTATGGATGGAAACCCTTTTTGTTAGTGAGCTGCTATTTGATGATTATGTCTCTTTCCTAAGAACCCTAAATTAAATTTTTAAAATGTCAGGGAAAATTACCCATGTGTGCATTTCTGAGTCACAAAAACCTATTAAGGATGTTATTTCTTCATCTTGTATGACCCACTATAACTGAACATACAGTACTGCTCAGCATCTGGCCTTTCAGGCATTAAATATCTCCTGCAACTTTTCAGAGAATAAGAAGTCATTATGAGGTGTATTTTTAAATTAATCCAATAAATTAGGTGAAGGCTTATTCAATTCAATTTACATTTACATTTTTCCTTGTCCACAGCACTGAAAAGAAAAAAAAATGCAGCACGGGTTTTGCTCCCTGTTCATTAACTACTGCACTGAAAGTGTCTAGATAGCAAGTATGTAACTTATTCTCTTAACAGCTTTATTTCTTTTCCGGCCCTAATTTGGTTATATAGCTATTTATTTTACCAAACTGGTACAAAGGGAATGTATATCTTTGAACAGTTTTATGCTTTATTCATGTATTTACATTTTCTGCATGCAGAATATATACGACCAGGATAAAAGATCTCAGTGGAGGGAAATCCCTGTTCGTTTGTTTGTTTTCTGTAGGACATTTTACTCTATGGGCATGGATGCCCCAGCTCCTTTTCAACAGATGCAGTGGTTTTTCTTTACAGCCCAGTATTTCATTTGGGAGGTTAAAAAAGCATTCCCTCAAAGATCACCTCATTTGTTTATGCAGTGGAATTAGTTCACAGGGGAGTTTGTGAAATAACCTTTTATAGTAATAGCCTGCTAGTCACTCGGGAATTAGCATCATTGTGCACTGGAGCGCTCCCTTCTGGCTGGTGTCTCACCTGTTTGTGTTTAATGGTTCTGCCTCCTTACGTTAGGGCCTGCATCCCTCCCAGTCTGCAACACCCGCCCTTCTGGGTACTGCCCTGCTGCAGTGCCTCCACACTTTGGGGTCCTCCCCCTTAGGGATTCTCCAGCCCTCTATAACCACCTTGCTTCGGTGACCCACTGCCAGTCATCATCTAGCCCCTTACCGCAGGAGCAAACTGCAGTCTGAAATGGCCACTCATCATGGGCAAGGGGCCTGCTACCTTCAACAGCCCTGACTGCCTCCCTGCAGCTCTACTAGTCTCAGGCCTTGAGAGCAAGGCCTCAGCCTGGAAGGCTGCCTGGCCAGAGCTCCCCAGCCCTGCTCTGTATCAGGAGCCCTCCAGCTTCCCTGGCAGCCAGGTCCCTCCTGCTCCCCAGCTGGAGTAAGAGTGAGTGAGTCTCCTCTCAGGAGCCCTTATTTATACAGCCCTCAGCTGGGCCCTAACTGGCTGCTATCTGCCACAGCTGCTTGCTCCACAGCCGCAGCCCTCTTCCAAGGCTGGATTAAATGTTTTTTAGGCCAATTCAGGGCAAGACTTGATATTTATCTGAGTCAGTTCACGGGTAACGAAACCAGCCATAGTACAAGGCAATGTCAGGGGAGGTGTCCCAAAAGAATTCTCAGGGCCGTCCCAACCCACATGCAGAACAGGCAGCCATTTGGGCGCCATGGATTTGGGGGCTCCGGCTGCCCCCACTCCCATCTGCCTCTCCGCAGGCTCTCCAGCAACCCCATCCCCTTGGCCGCCCTCTCAAGGTTCAGCACCCAGCCCCACCTGCTGAGCTGGAGGACTCACGGAGCAAGAGGCAGACACGCAGCAGGCAGCTAGAGAGAAGCGGTGCTTTCCCCACACACTGATAATAAACCTACAGTCAATATTCCTAATTTCAGATTCAGAAATGGTGCATGCATACAAATAGAATATACACAATAAGCTTTCCTGGGAGAGGTTACGTGATATATTTTGCAGAAAGCATATTCAGGTTAGGCATATTTCTATTCATACGTCTATTTCCATAAAGAATATGGGGTGCAACATCATACCTCTATCATATCCCTCTTAGCTGTCTCCTTCCTAATCTGAACAGTCTTGTTCTTCTTAATCTCTCTTCATCTGGAAGCTGTTCCATTACCTTTATTCATTTTGGTTGCCGTTCTCTGTACCTTTCCCTTTTCAGCATATCTTTTTGGAGATGGAGCGACCAGCACTTCATGCACTATTCATGGGGTGGGTGGACGATGGATTTATATAGTAGCATTAAGGGTGGGGTTTTGTTTTGTTTTTTGGTGTCTTCTGATCTCTTTCCCCAGAGTTCCTACCATTCTGTGAGCTTTGTTGACTGCAGCTCAACATTGAAGAGCTGTTTTCAAAGAGCTATTCACAATGACTCCAAGAGCTCGTTCTTGAAATAATACTGAAGAACACTGTTTAAAAAAGCAGAAGACGAAAGATCCTTTTTTTTTTTTTACTGATAAATTGAAATATTTGGCGTGTGTGAGTCTAAGCAGAACAGCCACTGTCATCAGACCATTTTCAAATGGAAGTTTGAGGTGAAGCGCCGTAGGCTGGAATACATCACCGTGATCATTTATGCCAACATTTGCACTGTCAAGTGCTAAAACATGGGGGTATTAGATGTTACTGCATGCATAGGGCACTGAAAATGATATCTCTGTAAGTGAAAAAAGACAGACGAAGCTAACGATCCATTCAGTGATGAAGCTCATCCTTTCCCTATTCTTGCTAGGCATGGCACATTCATATTTAATAGAGCTCTACTTTTGAAATTGTAGAAAAGTATTTTTATTTCCTGAATGTCTGTCTTGAGTAATTATCAAAGGGAAGGACAGAACAAGGAGGGTATGTCACTAGCTCGTTAGTTCGAGCTAGGTAGGCAAATGAGGGCAATCGAGTTGCAAATGAAGCCCGATTTAAATATCCTGGGCTTCATTTGCATCTTCCTGGGCGCTGCCATTTTTAAATCCCCCTTAGTCCAAACTCCGTGCCCACGGCTACACATGGCACGGAGTAGGTAGTTCGAATTAGAAATCCTAATTCGAACTACCTACCCGCGTCGCTGCAGCCACGTTCCACGAGGAGTAACGGTAGTTCGAATTAGATCTCTAATTTGAACTATTTTACCCGCGCCGCTGCAGCCGCGGCACGGAGTTCGACTAAGGAGATTTTAAATGGCGGCGCTGAAGATGCAAATGAAGCCCGGGATATTTAAATCCTGGGCTTCATTTGCAACTCCGGTTGCCCTCATTTGCCTACCTAGCTCGAACTAACGAGCTAGTGTAGACATACCAGGAGTTATTTACTGCCAGTTCCCCTCCACCCCCATTCAAAATGATTAATTTATACAGCAGGAGGTAAATTCTAATTGTGACAGTGTCAAGAAATACAATGACAAGTGTCCTCTGGTGTGGGTCAAGGTTTCTGATTTTTTTGCATTTTTAATGCAACTTGTTTTGGTTAGCTTTTGCAAGTATTCTCAGTAATGACACTCCTTCTCCCCACACACACACACCACCCTTCCACAGTATTTGTTTGTAGGCGGCAATTATCACTTATGAAGCACCATATATCTATTGCACTGCACAGAGATAGGTCAGTGTCAGCCAGGCCTGTGTTCTGAAGGCCTAATAATGGAAAAGAACCAGCCAGGAAATACAAGGCAGATTTATAATGAATACTGCACGGCCATTACAGTGTCATAGTTTCCTGGGAAATATATAGGGGTTTGGTTGGTTGGTTGGTTGGTTGGTTTGGGTTTTTTTTTTTAAGAAAGAGAAGGAAGGGGCTTGGTATCCATGGAGAAGTCACTGAGCTACATTGGCATGTACCCATTAAAGGTCTGGCCAGTAAGTCTACAGGGCTGTTAACATCAGATTCTAAGATGGGATCCTGCAAATAGGTCAAATATTTTGAATGTTACATTTTGTTTACACGAGCAGTGAACAGGATCGTCAAACCAACTCAAGGATTTAGGCACCTATGTCCTGCCAAAAGTCAGAAGGAGGTTGGGAGCCTAAGAGTTTAGGCCCTTTTAGCAATCTCACCCAGGGATACTTTTCAAGTGAAATTAAGGTGCAAAGTCTAATGTTTCCCTTCTGTACTGAACAGCAGCATCAAGCACAGAGTCCACAAGGCCCACCGCGAGGGCAAAGCACCAGCTTTTCCAGCCCAACCCCATGGCTAGAACAAATGGCAGCTCTCGGAAAAGAATTTTACCATTACAAATGCACTGAGACAGAAAAGAAATGATTTATGGAGCCCTATGGGGGTATGTGCTGTGTGCAATTGGGCGTAGCTAGGTCGATGATACAGGATGTATACCTATTATAACAGAAATGAACAAAGATACATTTTCGTCCTGTTTGTATGGCTGCTGCCCACCCCTTCCTAGAATGGTAATAACGCTCTTCTTCATTGCAAACCTTCCTGGAGATTTGGAAGTGGGACACTGTAATGTTTTACATTTTAAACCAATAGGATCCTCATCTAAGAGGCTAAGGGTCTTTCTTTTAATTTACACAAGGGGAAAAGAGTTTGCTGTTAAACTTCCTTCAATGTAAAAGTACTATTAAGAAAATTAAAGCTGCTAATGAGGTCTCTTAATTGCTTTTTGAAATAAGGCCCTGCTGGAGTCCTGTTGCATGGAAAAAATGAAATCCCCTCCCTGTTCATTATGCACAGCAGAGAGTTCATGTGGGCAGATTTAAGGGGAAAATAGCTGTTCTTTAGGGTCACAGAGCCAGGTTCATGGCTGATGTAAATCGATGTAGCTCTATTGACTTCCGGTAAGTATCTGGCCCCCTTTGTGTAGGCCTGCTGAAACATAAACCGCTCATTCTCAAAACAGGGAGCATTCAATGAAACCGAATAGCAGCAAAATTAAAATTAATCAAAGGAACACATGTAAGACAGTCATATGGAAATAAGTCTGTCCATAGTTAGAACATAAAGGATCAAACTGGCACACTCGTGCACTAACCAGCCTCCACCCCTAAAACACTCAGACTTCTGAAAGTCATACAAAACATCATGTTTCAGGGCATAATCAAACCTCTAACTAACAGGGGATAGGAAGAAACCATCCCTGAGGACAGGTTATTCCACATCTATTGCATAATGCCCTACATCGTCCTCTGAAACAATGGGTATTGACCACTGTTGGGGACGGGACTCTAGAGCAGTGGTGAAAATTTAAAAAAATGCCTAGACATAGGAGCCTAAGGCCTTGGGTACACATTGCTTTAGTCTGCACCAGAGAGGTGTAAATTTTACTTCAGACTACCATGTCATGGACGAACTAGTCTGTGTGGCGACCCTGCAGAAACTCATTAAAATTCCCCATGTGCCTTAATGTACCACTGGTTGAAGCAGGACAACATGTATATGCAGTAAGGAACTATTTATGCCACCAGGACCTGTCCGAGCACAGCACACTTGTGTGCACTAGAATTTACAGCCTTTCGGTGAAGACTAAAGCATTATGCAGACAAGTCCTAAGCTTTCATTTTCAAAACGTGCCTAAGCCCCACTGAAAGTCAATGAGACTTTAAGCTACCAACGTCCTAGCGCACTTTTGAAATAGAACTTAGGCATTATTTTTTAATTGACCCCTTGATCTCTTTGGGGTTTCAGACTGTCATTCACTGCGTGTTTACACAGCGTCAGGCACACTGGGATTTTGATCTGATAAGCCTCTGGGAGCAGCCAGGGGGAAAAAAACAAAACAGTTAAATAATAACAATAGCTGGAACAGTGAACTGATGCATCAGGGCAAATCCTCTCCTTTCATGTACTAATTCAGCAATTAAAAATTTCAGAACAGGTTAAATTGAGCCGCACAACTTTTTCCTTTTCTACAGGAAGCAAAAGTTTAAAAGGGTGAGATGGTAATTTCCTGATGGGCAGAGCAAGATGAAGAACAGAAGTTGCAAATCACTGTCTAGTGCAGAATAAAATCATGTGAGGATTCATGGATGAGACCTTACTGGCCGGACACCTCACTTAAAAGCTAAAGCCCATTTGAAGCCGTACAAAAATCTGCAGCATATTAACCAAACAAGACCGGCAAGAGATGTTTGTATAGGAAAAAGAGGGAAGGAGCAAGAACTTTATGTGCAGTATCTCATGAGACACCACTTGTGACCATCTATGACTTATTGCAACTTCACTCCCTTTGTGCACGCAGGGAGTGCAAAAGCAAATGAATCACCTTGGAGAAAAATGGCCTAAACATCAAAGCTCAGAATTCGCTGAACTTACAGGAACCAATGAAAAAGTAATTGCTCAGCTGTTGCAAAACCAAGCTTGGGGCTATTGTTATTTCAGCAGTACTGCCTGCTGGCCATGCCTCCAGCTGCCAAACAAAACAAGGAACCTGCTTACCTGCTTTACCTCCACTGAGCTTTGAAAGAAGCAAATCAATCTGGCACAAGAACATGTCCGGGGAAGAGGGGAAGGGGTTTAAATAAAAAAATGCCGTTTTTTATTTAAGGATTTATGAACTAGTTTGAAAATAACAAAAGCACTCTGGAATTGTTGCTCTTCAGTAGCAACAAACCAGGACCAAATGTTTCATGATGTTGGAAAAATCTTTAGCTAGTTCTCTTTGCGCCCAGATCTTATTCCCTCTCGCTGAGACTTGCTGTGACAGCTTTGCTTGGGTGGATCTGATTTCATGAAAATTGCAGTGGAGAAATTTTGGGACAGGAATAGTTCCAGATATAGGGAACACCAGAGAATATCCACACACAGCAGATTCTGAATTCCTACCTGTGAATAATGTGGAATGTAACTAGCCCTTGTATCCCCACAATTAACTTGACTTCAGCACAAGTTTAACTGCTATCACGAGCAAGGATATTTTCGAGACAAGGGGCCTTCAGTCCTGATCCTGCAACCTGTTTTGTGCACGAACTTAAGCCCACGTGAAGTCAGATGACCCTGCTGGAGCTGCTTGCTCTCAGCTGTGACCTACCATGATATATTTCATGTGCATTTCATTCAACTGCAGTAGCAGCAGTGATTGATTTTTGGAGAAGCCGCCGCCCATGGACGAGAGTGAGGCTTCGAACGCGGGAAATGTAAAACAATATTAGCATTTTTCATGAGTTAAAGACAACTTTGGTGGGTTGAAGGATGTAAACTCATGGGTTTTCAAAATTAGCACATGCGCTTACCAACGCTTACCATGAAAGAAGACTCTTCTCTGCTTTTTCATGCTGTTGAAGAGAAAATTTAATCTGGGAGTTAATGAGCCTGATTTTCTATATACTTACATCAGTTCTATACAGATTTTTGACAAAGAATCAGTGGGTTCCATCTCCCACATGGATTTTAATTGAGTGATGCCAATTTATACCACCTCACTTGACCTATTATGTAAAAAGAGTCTTGAAAGTACATTATTACAACTCGATACATTCTATATTTTGAATCAATGGAATTTGTTGACTTTGTTTTTCCCAAGTTACAAGCAACAATTATTATCCAAATGTACTATTATATCAAGCGTTCCAAGGCTGCAAAGAAATGTCTATTATTTTGACTTCAAATTCTGTAATTAAGTAATGGGTGTACTTATTTATATGCCAGGAAATGGGCAGACTGACTTTGACTGTTGTAAGGACTTCATGAAACATAAACGATTGTGTATTTAATTTGAAAACATGAAAAGAAAAGTTTTGGAGAAAGGCTTCCTGACATGATGCAAACATGGTGAATACAGAAGCCTTCTGCCAAAAAGATGGGAAAGGAAATGATTCCCATCTAACACTGGATTTATCAGTGTAACATCACTGAGTACAATGAATAGTAATAGAGAGGTGTTAGTTTTTCCTTTTGTTTTAGCAAGATCAGACTATGTAGCACTTTAAAGACTAACAAGATGGTTTAATAGGTGATGAGCTTTCATGGGCCAGACCCACTTCCTCAGATCATATTCTGGAAGAGAATTGGCATGACCATATATACCAAAGGAATACAATGAAAAAAAGTGTATTCCTTTGGTATATATGGTCATGCCAATTCTCTTCCAGAATATGATCTAAAGAAGTGGGTCTGGCCCACGAAAACTCATCACCTATTAACCCATCTTGTTAGTCTTTAAAGTGCTACATAGTTTTTCCTTTTGAGTACAATGAAGATACCCTTGAGTAAATCAGGGATACGGGAATTCTGAATCAGACACAGAGTTCAATTTTCAAAAGCAACTCATTGTGTTAGGAGCTTAAGTCCCATTTTTTAAAGTAACTTAAGCACTTTGGAAATTAAGCCCGGCTGACTCTCTGTGCAATTTAGGCCTTGCCTATATTGCCACTTTACTGCACTGGAACTGTCTGGCACAGGGGTGTGAAAAAACACACACCCCACCTGAGCACAGCAAGTTACAAGACTGTGAAGCGAGAGTGTAAATATGTTCCCAGCTCTGTTAGCTACTCCCCTTGTGGAGGTGGTTTCCTTTCAGTGCTGAGAGCTCTCTCCTAGTGCTGGTGAAGTGATTACACTGCTTCATTAAAGTGTTGCTGTGGTTGTGTAGACAAAGCCTTAGTCTCCTAAGGCTATTTTGACACTGCAGCTGGGAGGGGCGAGTGTCAGAGTGGGTTGACAGAGTTGTACTAACTCATTTTGAGCAAGTACACTAAAAATAGCACTGAGGATGTTGTGACATGAGAGCTAGTGTGAGCTTGTGTGATAGGAATCACACTTCCCAGCTACTGCACAGACCTACCCCTTAAGAGAGACTGTCTAACCGGACTGGCAATTGTGACTTCCAGCTGCATTGTAGACATGCAGGCTAGATTCTTCAAAGGCATTTAAGGGTCTAAAAATCCCCAGGCTAGATTTTTCAAAGGCATTTCAGTCTAAAAACTCAAATTAGGTGCCTAGTGGGATTTTCAAAAGCACCTAAACCAAATAAGGCACCCAGTTCCCACTGCTTTCAAATGGATTTACGTCTGTAGGTGCATTTGAAAATCCTACCACAGGTTGAACCTTTCTAGTCAGCACCCTTGGGACCTGACTGGTGCCAAACTAGAGAATTTGCCAAACCGTAGGTGGTCAATATTGTCTAGCAGCATTACTGACACTTCCACTGCTTACTGGGCTCTTAGAAGACATTGAGGGGTAAATTAGAGCTAAATAATGGCACAGAACACTGAGACTATGGCTACACTGCCATTTTTTTTGGAAGAGGGTATGCAAATCGCACTTGCATTTGCATATCTTCTTCCGATTCTTTTTGTGGAAGAGATTTTTCCAATATTTGGCCCCATCTACACGGGGCCAAATGTCGGCAAAACCCCTCTTTCGCAAGACCTTGTAAACCTCGATTTACAAGGAATAAGGGGTCTTTCGAAAGGGGGGAGGGGTTCAGAAATTTGGCCCCATTTACACAGGGCCAAATATTGGAAAAAAACCTCTTCCGCAAAAAGAATTGGAAGAAGATATGCAAACGCGAGCACAATTTGCATATTTCTTCCAAAAAAACCCTGGCAGTGTAGCCATAGCCTGAGAGTCAGGACTGGTGGCTGTAAACAAACTTTATGGGACCACGGGAAACTTGGCCGTACCCGTAATAAGTGGACACCTAAAATCATGCCAGACTGCAGATGTTGCTGGACCAGAGACTGACAGACTAAAGAGGTTCGACCTGCAGGAACTATCTGCAACTTCAGGAAGTCACCTTGCGTGCATTAATACTGTCTTGTTTGAAATGGAGCTGCCTCAACGCTCCCTAAGGAACTTACAGTGCTCACTGGCAAGGTCCACATGGAGCAGGCAGTCCACATCATGCTAGATCACCAGAATTTCCATCCTTCTAGTGATTCCTCTAGAGCCACCTTACGCCAGTGGTCCCCAACCTTTTGGGGCTGCCGCGCCGGGCAGGGGCGGGGCTGTGCATGCACTGCGTGCTCAGGGTAGTGGCTGCGTATGCGCCGCACGCTCAGGTCCTGGGGCACAAGAATGGCTCGGGCTGGCCCTGGTCACTAGGCGGGAGCACATAAATGCCCCGGCAGGCGCTATGGTGCCCGCGGGCACTGCATTGGGGACCACTGCCTTACGCAATGTGTGTGCAAGCCCTGAGACACCTTCTTCATGCCAGCATTTTTAAAAATTCTGTTCACACCCTAACTGGTGGCACAGCCTTATCTTCCACTCCCCATTGATAGCAAAAGACCTGGCCCTAGGTTCTGAAACCTAAGGTGCTTATTTAACCTGCTTCATCTCTTAATCTCAGGTTATTCTACAAACACTAACAAAAGGCCTGCTCCGTGCACGTGTTCCTCGTTATCACCCTCATATTGCAGACGAGAAAATGGAGGCACAGTGCAGTTAAGTCACTTTCCTAAAGTCCCCAAGAGAGTCAATGGAAAAGCTGGGAACATGACCTAGCGGTCCTGACCCCCAGATGTGTATTGACCGGAACACATTGGGTATGTCTATAGAGCAAACACCTGTGGTAGCTGGGTCTGACCTGTGCTGTAAAACTGCAGAGTAGATGTTTGGTTTTGGGCTGGAGACTGATCTGTGCGATCCTGAGATGGGGAGAGACCCAGAAACGTGGCTCCAGCCCAAGTCTGAATGTCTGTATTACAATTTTACAGCTCCAGCCCACTGGCACAGGCCAGCTGCAGGTATGTAAATGCTGTTTTCAAATACCCACTATCAGGCCCGCTGATGGGGGAGGGGAAAAGGGAGCAATGGCCCTGGGGCCTGACCATTCTAATGGGCCCAGGGCTCGTGGCCAACACTGCTGCCTCATTAGCAGTGGCAGCGCCCGGAGCCATGGACCTTTTAAATCGCCACTGAAGTACTGTGTTGCGGACTCCTACCAGTTGTAAGGGCTAAGAGGGCGGTGTGGCACGGCCCCAGTGGTATTGAGGGCTGGCTACCCCTAGCCCATCTCCTTCGAACATAGACCCACTCCATTAGAAGCTCAGAACTGGGTCCTCCACCCCAACCTGCTCAGGGGCTGGTCCGCTCTGCTGCCGCAACCTTTCTTGTTTTTCTCGCCAACAAAAGTTGGTTCAATAAAAGGTATAACTCCCCCTCCCCCCCCCCCCCCCCCGTCTCTCTCATTTTCTTATATCGGCTCTGGATATTTTTTCCTGTCCTGTGAGAGCTGATAATTAAATATATTGTTATTCTCCAGGTCAGGGAAAGGTACTTGAAGTGTCATAGCTCAATGCAAGGTGGAACCAATTGTTTCGCATAAGCACATATTCTAAGTGGAAATTGTGACACATTTGTAGTTAAACGTCCTTACATTCAAAAGTTATCAAAATTCCATCTCCTGCAAATTCGTCACGTCTGAAAAGGGTTTAGATGATTTAGTAGGATTCTTTTCATAAAATTCTATAAGCTATGGATGAGTGGGAGTGTGTGTATCTAGCAGCACACCAGAAATGCAAAGCACTCTCTGCTTAACAAAGGAGGTTCGTTTTGAGCTCTGAAAGTGGAGTTTTGAGTTACTTAATTCCCCATGTGAGCCCCAACCTGAAGGTCATTTTTAACTTTCCAACCCATTTATTCCCTTCTTGACAAAACCACCAAATTATTTTAAGGCATTTCTTTATGGAAATTTTCTTAAGAGCACACTAGAGAAAAGGGCACGATTTCTCCTTACAGGAATGAAATGAGGCACAGTCAAGTAAATAGACAACATCAACATTCATGTGAATCCCAATTTGATCTATGCAGCTGATTTGTGGCAAGGACTCCTATACGGGGCTGGAAGGAATGGGTGGAGTAAATGAATATGCTCAAATATTAATTATTTATCTGTACTGCGATTTCACCTGGGGACCCCCGTCATGGGTTAGGGATCCAATGTACTATGCAGCACAGACACAGAACCAAAAAAAAAAAAAGACAACTCTGGCCCCGAAAAGCTTGCATCTGTCCCCATTTGCAATTTCCTTGAAATCCTTCGTATTTCCCAAAGTAGGTAACTTTTCTTCTGATGATAGAGTATCTTCAGGGTTTGAGTAATGCTTTAGAGGTTTGACATATAAAAAGGCTTTGCCAGTAAAAGAAGGTTTTGGATTCCCATCACAAGGCTTGTCTCCTATAATTAAAGCCAGTGACTCAATTGCCATTGTGAAGAGAACAAACAGCAGGTAATACTGAATTTCCATAGGTTTTGAGGCCAGATGGATCATCTAAATCTCCTGTATAACACAGCCTGGAGAATCTCCCTCAGGGATTCCTACATATAGTCCAATGGCTTATGGTTAAAAAAAAAAAAGAGTACCTTTTAGAAATACACCATCTTGATTTTCCAGGTTCATGTCTTTCTCCCTTTGCATTGTTATCTCTCCAGTAGGGATGTGAACGGGCAACCAGTCAAATGGGAGACCAGTGGGGATGGCAGCTGGAAGCCCCATGGAGCTGGCATCTGGACTCCCCGGGGGGTTGGCAGCCAACAGCCCCATGGGGATGGCAGGGGATGTTGGCTCCACCCGCAGGTGGGAGACCTCTCCAAGCCCTCAGTGTTTAACTGGGATTTTACATCCCTACTCACCAGTAAAGAACAATTGCTATTTAATCAAGATGATATTAGTATTTGTTTAAAAATCAGAATTTGAGGTAAATTCTACACCGCTCAACCCAAAACGTCCTTCTCTGCTTGAAACGTCATGTTTCCTCACCACTAATTTCTAGGGATGACTGGCCGTGTTGTTATTATTGACATCTTCTGAGGTGGGGGGATTGTTTTGTGGAAGGAAGGTGTATAGTAGACACTTACTGCAAAGCTCAGCACAGTGAATTCCCATGGACATGACAGAGTCTTCTTGGCAATAAGTGGGCCAACAGTTCATTGTTAACAACCTCCATTGTGGATTCTGGCAATTCCCCCCCCCCCCATGCATATTTTTCCTTGAACTATTTGATTGCCACTGACTTTCCCAGCTCTGTCCTTGCTGGCAGGAACTGTAAACAAGTCCGCTGACATTTATTTTTCTTACAGACTGTAACAATGCAACATTTTCCTTGTACAAACACCGAATAAGTAGTCCCTGCTCTGAAGAGTTTATATTCTAGAATGGACCAGAAATACTGGGACAGCAAAGGGAAGTGACTTTTCTAGGGTCTCATAGGAGTTAGAGCTCAAGCCTGGCAGAAGATTCAGATCTCTTGCTTCTTAGCCCATGTCCCCACCCAGTAGACAACTTGTATCAAGTTTCCTATGTAGCCTTTACCACCATCGTGTTTAAGTGTCTACAGTCATACTAGGTTCTCTTTATCCTCCCCGCCCCACCACAAGGGTGATTGGGATCCTTTTCAGCCCTACATTTCTATGATTCTGAGAGGGCATTTCAAGGAAGAGGGAGGAAAATTGTTCTTCTTGACCTCTGATGATAGCACAAGAAGCAATGGGCTTAAACTGTGGCAAGGAAGATTTAGGTTGGACATTAGGAAACACTTCCTGTCAGGGTGGTGAAATAAATTGCCTAGGGAGGTTGTGGAATCTCCATCACTGGAGATATTTAAGAGCAGGTTAGATAGACAAATATCAGGGATGATATAGACCATGCTTGGTCCTGCTGTGAACGCAGGGGTCTGGACTTGATGACCTCTCGAGGTCCATTCCAGTCCTAGTATTCTATTATTTGATGGTCATTATTAAATCTCACAACATCTAGGCAGGGTAGGAAAGACTCTTCCATTTCAGATGTGGAAACTGATAACCAAGGTAGGTTAAATAATGTGCTCAAGGTTGCATAGGAAGGCAATGAGTGAACTAGGATTTGAACCTAGGTTTCCTAGTGGTTCTCAAGCAGGGAAACATGTACCCAAGGGTCTTCCAAGTGATACATCAATTCAGCTAGATATGTGCATAATTTAATAGGCTACATAACTCAATTCACAGTCCGTAAAAAAGAGCTAAAATTGGACCGGTCCATAAAAGCCATAAAAACTTTTAGATATTAGTAAAGACCAGAGAGCTTTGCAGTGGAGAGGAGGCAGCCCCCTCCCTTGGCCCCAGGGTGAGCTCCGTGCTACGGGGCAGCTCCAGAGAGTTTACAATTCCTGGAGTAGGAGCAGAAAGGGGAACTTCCTGGTGGGGGCTCCCTCCAACCTGCTGATGGCTGGCGGAGGCTGCTCTTCACTGCCTCCAGCCTTGAGCTCTTCTTCAGCATCCCTAACATCAGCACAGCAGCAGCTTTTGGTGGGCATGTGTGCAGCACACACCCCTGCCGGGCTCTCCACAGCTGGGCACGTGGGGGTTGGGATTTATAGAGGGCCGGGCATAGCAGCCTTCTGCAGGATCCCTGTTGGTAAGTCACAGCCGGGTGGTCATTTCGATATAAGAAATAAATTGTCCACACCTAAGCTGGGAGAATTATTGATTGTCAAAAACATACCTGGAAAAATTACTAAAGCAGTGGTTGACACTGTGCTGGCTGCAATGTACGATCACAACATGGAGATCTTGGAGGACACTGATGGGCCTAGTAAGTAGGTTAAATTAGATTTTGTGCCCTATGAATGACAACATTGAATATTGTTCACTTTTGACCTTTTGGGCCATCTTTATATTATGGAAGAATGTGTCTGTAAAAATGTTTGGTTGCCTGTAATTATTTTCTATGCTGTCCATAATAGTCATTTACAGACTTTGGCATTCCTGGCCATACTTTCAGGCTGTGGCTACACTGCACCCCTTTTCCGGAAAACGGATGCAGATGAGACAAGTTGGAATTGCAAATGAAGCGGGGATTTAAATTTTCCCCGCTTCATTTGTATAAACATGGCTGCCGCTTTTTTCCGGCTCGGAGCTTTGACGGAAAAAAGCGCCAGTCTCTTGCGGAAAATAAAGCCTTTTCCAAAAGATCCCTTATTCCTGATTTTAAGAGGAATAAGGGATCTTTCGGAAAAGGCTTTATTTTCCGCAAGAGCTGCGTCTAGACTGGCGCTTTTTTCCGTCAAAGCTCCGAGCCGGAAAAAAGCGGCAGCCATGTTTATACAAATGAAGCGGGGAAAATTTAAATCCCCGCTTCATTTGCAATTCCGACTTGTCTCATCTGCATCCCTTTTCCGGAAAAGGGGTGCAGTGAAGACACAGCCTCAAAGCCTTATGTCTGATTTTGTAAGCAAGTGTCTTTAAAGCAGGGGTGGGCAATAGTTTTTTGCCAGAAATTTTCGAAGTGGCCCTGTGCAGCATCGGAAGGGGTGGGGCCTCAAGTGGAAGGGGCGGGGCCAGGATACTTCCAAGTTCCCCACCCCCAGACCATGTTTCCCCTAAGTGCCCATGCTGCTGGCATGGGAAGATACTTCTTTCACTCCCCCACCCCCAGGCCCTGATTGGCCTGGGGGCGAGGGAGTGCACGAAGCCTCCTCCTGCCCTGCGAGGAGCACGTGATGCTTCTAAGCACCGCGTGCTCCTGGCAGGGTGGAGGAAACTTAATGTGCTTTTCCCCACCCCCAGGCCCTAATTGGCCTAGATGTGGTGGAGGGGGTGTGAATCCAGCCCGTGGAGGCCCTTTTGCCCACCTTGCTTTAACATGAAGTGAAACATGGGGCATGCCAGACAAATCAGACTCCTGGACGGGGTGGAGGGATCTTAAAAGGTTGAGAACCATCAGGCCTAGCTGCCAGGTCTATGCTCAGACTGCCACTCACCACAACTGACTCTTACATTTTATTAAACTCCAGGTGTGTGTGTGTGTGTGTGTGTATAATTGTAACCCACACACCTTCTGGGTGTGGTTCACTGTCCCATTTAGTGGCATGGAGACCACTTACCAAGACAATAATGAGGTTACTTTACAACCTTGGCTAATAGGCAGTTGGCTTTTAGCTCTAGTGGTAGAGGCTCATGCACGGAGCTGCTGAGGTCCCAAGTTCAATTCCACCTGTTGGTGTTCCATAATTTCCTTCTGTAGGATACTCCATGGTTTGGTGGATGGGATTTTTTTTCTGTATTAAATTTAAACAGCACTAAAATAATGTTTAAAAGAACCCTAAAGAGAAATGTGCTTTTATGTTATAAACATTCCTCGGAGCACCTGTGAACTGTTGAGTTTAATTGGGCTACAGCTGGTGCTGACTCTTGTGTGCGTGGGAGGACGGAGAGAGCTTGCGGGAGTTTTACTGACTGTTATGCCATATATTTACAATGTGTTGCCTTCATTGTTGCCAGCCCCCGCCTCCTGACTTCCATGTTCCTTGTGGTAGATTAGAAGGGACTGTTTGTCAGAGTAATACGACCTCACTTGGAAGAGAATTCTGTCGTCTTTGCAAGATGTGATGCTTCCCAGAATACAGGCTTTCTGCTCCAGTTCACAGTGTAAAAGGGATGGGCCAGAGACCTATGCTGTCACTTTATATTAGTCCTGTGCGGGCAGGGCAACATTTTAGAAAAACTCAGCATTGGAAGCAAGTGGCAAATTCTACCACTGCAGAGAGTAGTCTGTACAATTATATTATATTCTGCAAAGTCAGGTGAGAAGGGGCACAAAGAATGCAAGACAGACACCTAAGAAAAATCTGGGGAGAGGGTGCAAACCAGGATCTTGGGGGGCGGAGGGTTAGCGTCCCCCTTTGTCCCATTGCATATCACAGCCTGCTCTGAGGCCACAGAACCAATTTAATTGGCTAGCAGACCATCTCGCCAGCATGAGGAAATCTCACAGTACACTAGAATCAGCTTCATATCAAAGCCTTCAGCTTAGGAGCTATGGCTAGAGCGTCATTGTGCTGCAACAATCACCAACCTGCAAAGCAGGCCCTAGAGCATGTCCGTATCAACCACAGGATCCGGGGGTGTAAAGCTGCTTAAAGCTCCCTGTATTCTTACAACACGCACGATCGCTTGCCAAGGGCAGTACACCTAAAACTAAGAAGCAGACTTGTTAACTTCAAACTCTTCTCCTAACCAACAGTCTATCAGTATTTGACTATTTTCCTATGCATGTGGTCCTCTAGATATGTGGGGCTTGTATTTTTTTTTATAGAGTATTGTTCAAAAATGGGTGGATTTAGGAACATGCATAAATGCTTGGTGACTCACAAAGAGGCAGATGCTAAACAAGCTTATAATTTATTCATTTAGAATAAATAGAATATATATATATGTAATCTAAATAAATTATATTTTAAATTATATTTTGAATACACTTGAATTATTTTAGAATACATGGAAAATATATATCAAAATTACTGAGTAAAATTCTATGGTCTGGGTTATGCAGGAGGTCAGAATAAATAATCACAAGAATCCATTCTGGCCTTAAAATCCAGGAGAACATTTACAATAGTGCCTGTCTAGGGATTTCAGTGCACTAACTATATACAAAAATACAAGGCAAGAATTAATGAATCAGCCTCTCCAAAACCACGAAAAGAAAAACAAAACTCTACCCCAGCCACAGATCACAGCCCTCAATACACAAATGCCAACTTACAAAGGTCTGGGTGGACATGGGTTTTCAGAGTCCCTGAAGATCATCAGTTTAAGGGAAGAGTAGTGAATTCCATAGGGAATGTAAAAAACAGCCTGCCTGCTGCCCAAACCTTCATAAACCTAGAGCTGGTCTGTTAGGGTACGTCTACACAGCAGCGTTATTTCAGAATAACTAGTGTTATTCCGAAATAATAGAGAGCGTGTCTACACTGCAAGCCATGATTTCGAAATAATGACGAGCTGGAGGCCTTCTTACTCCAACTCCTGTAACTCTCGTTTACCAAGGAGTAAGGGAAGTGGAAGGAAGAGTGTATTTCCTTTGACTTCCTGCTGTGTAGACAGTACCAAAAGCCGAATTAAGCTATTTCGACTTAAGCTACACAACTGACGTAACTCAAGTTGCGTAGCTTCTTTGACTTTTGCCCTGCTGTGTAGACATACCCTTAATTAGAACTATGGTAGTAGGCCAGTGGCTCAAATAAGTAGGTTCTAGGTCATGTAAAACTCCCGGAATAAAATTAATGAGTGCAGGACCTAGAGGTGGGGGGTTATGTATTCCTGATGAGAAATGCCACTTCACAAGCAAGCTGACATGGAGTCCGCACTAGGTTCAAAGTCTAACCAGTTTAAGGTTTAGCTGGAGGTGTGTAGAACATATTGCAGTTGGCTATAACTCCAAGGTTCAAAGTCATGGGCACCATCTCCTCGCCAGATGGAGATTTTAGAAAGCCATCCTGGTCATCCTAATGGCAGCCAGGGATCCAGCCCAACAAACAAGTGATGATTTGACATCCATCCTTCACCTGCCTGTGTCCTTAAGGGACAGGTAATCCTTGGTACATCTTTAGCCATTCCCTCAGGATCACGTCCATCTTTTGAGGATTGAGTTTCAGCCAGCTAACCTTCAGCTATGATCCGGTCTCTACCAAATTAAAGCACTCACCAGCACTGGCTGGGTCAAATAAAATATAGACATAGTGCTGGGTTGGCTTAGTTTATAGAGTTTAGTAACCATAAGTTAGTCTTTTGGGGAATCGTATGCCATTCTGTGTGGAATTTGTAAAGCAGCCTGTATACACCAATATAGAAATATCTAGCTAGATGGGCATGTACATATCTTTCGGCTAAATCACTTATCCAATGAAAGTCTAGTAATTAGGAGGACATGCCTATTTTTGTAGCTCTCTTTGCTTGGCTTGACATACATTTGGAAGGTACTGTAGAATACGGCTAGAAATGAAGCCATATGCCTTGAAAAAGCTCCAGCTGGTACAAAATGCAAATAACCCATCTATTTAGTCTCTCCAGTGTTCTGCTCTCTGCAATAGTTTCCCATTGAATACAGAATTCAGTTTTCTGTCCTGATGCTGAAAAACCTTCAAGTATTTTGCTCTCCCTAGCAGTCAGGTCACCTCTCCTCCCCCACACCGCGGCTACATTTTGCAAGAGCATTGGAGCTGTTATCCCATATGAGGAATCTCATGACTGCCTCAGTCAGAATTGCTGGCCCTACATTACAGAACTCACTCTGGCAAGAGCAAAGAATTACCCCAGAACAAGCTGCTTTCTGAATTAAATAGAAAATAACTTCTCCGACTTAGCTTTCCATCAGTAAGTTCATCTCATAGGCAGACTTCAGTGCAAAACACCCACTTAACACCGACATAAGCAAGCAAACAAAAGCCTTATAAATGTACCCAGCTAATTTATTTTTTCCTCAGCAGACTAGGAAGGAAGAGACTGTTCGCATTTCTGTTTGTAAATACATAGGAATCCCTCAGATTGTATGACAATGAGGGCTGCATATGTACTGTGTGTGTAAGTAGTGTGTGTGTGTGAGAGAGAGAGAGAGAGACATAGTATTTCCATTTTAAGGTAAACTCCATTAATTTTGCTCTGCATCTTAATTTGCACATTCAGAAACATGACTCATCCTGAATAAACTATAAAATCTATTTATAAGTTTAGGGCAATTTCTTGGTCTCAGCTACACTAGAGTGTAGAATAACTCCACTGGAAGTAACATGGTGACACAGGGGCACATGTCTGTATCGAACTGTGAACTCCATTTTCTTCTGTGAGAAGTCTATATTGTTTTGCGGCTAGCATTCTGCATGCTAGTTATCAGATCAAGTTCTGTGGTATAAAACCAGCTTGGCCCTGACAAGGCTGGTCTATTCCAGACATGGCCCTACACAAAAGGAATGTGGGATGTCACAGAAAATACACTCTAGCTTCGTCTTCACGGCGAGTTCTTCTGGCAGAAAATATGCTAATGAGATCACAACTTATGCTAATGAGTCCCTCATTAGCATATTTTTTGCCAGAAGAACTCGCAGTGAAGACGTAGCCTCAGTGAGAGAGATCAGGCAAGAGAGATTCCCCCTCATTTTCTCTTGTCTACTAACACATCTACAAGAACTATGAATTCTCCACACAGAAGCGGACTTGGGGAAAGTGGCTGGTTTTCCTCATCCTGTGCACATGGTCAAAAGCGTCAGAGATTGTTATTAAGGTGGAAAGCTCTCTCGGGGCAACTACCATATCCCAGGGTCTAGGCTGAAGAGAAAGTGACAAGACAGTACAGGTCTGCCTTGCCTAAAATGCTGACTGACCCCAAATTAAATATTTTCATTAACAACTTGGATGCTGGAATGAAGACTGTGCTTATACAATTTATAGATAGGGGGTTACAAGCTCCTTGGATTGCAATTTGAATATCAAACAACAAGGTAGGGCTGTTTTTAAAAAGGCACATCTAATTCTAGGATGTATTAATGGACATGCCATATGTAAGAAACAGGCAGTAATTGTTCCACTCCATTCACCAGTGGTGAGGACACAGCTGCCATACTGTGTCTAGTTTGGGGCTCTATACTTTGAGAAAGATGTGAACAAGCTGGAGGGAGTCCAGAGGAGAGCAACAAGAATGATACACAGTTTAGAAAACATAATCTATGAAGAAAGGTTGAAAATGTGAACCTGTTTCGACTAGAGAAGAGAAGGCGGTGGAAAGATTTGATAATAGTCTTCAAATATGTTAAACATTATTATAAAGAAGACAATGATCAACTGTTCTCCGAGGATCAGACCAGAAAGAATTAGTTTAATTTGCAACAAAGGAGATTTAGGTTGGATATTAGGATAAACTTGCTAACCATAAGGATAGCTAGGTACTGGAACAGGTTACCTAGGAAGATTGTGGAATTCCTGTCACTAGAGGTTTTTAAAGAACAAGTTAGGCAAACATTTTTTTATGGATGGTCTAGCTATACCTAATCATGCATGACTGCAAGGTGTGTGTCTGTGTCTCTGTCTGTAGAGACTATATCTCTCTCGAGGTACCTTCCAGACCTATACTTCTGTGATTCTAACATTCTCAGGAGAAGTGAGATCAGACTAATGGGATGAGAATCTCAGGACTGTTATTTTAACATAAGAACAGCCATACTGGGTCAGACCAAAGGTCCATCTAGCCTAGTATCCCGTCTTACAACAGTGGCCAATGCCAGGTGCCCCAGAGGGAGCAAACAGAATAGAGAATAATCAAGTGATCCATCCTGTCGCCCATTTCCAGCTTCTGACAAACAGAGGCTAGGGACACCATAACTGCCCATTTTGGCTAATAGCCATGGATGGGCATATCCTCCATGAATTTATCGAGCTCTTTTTTGAACTATGTTATAGTCTTGGCCTCTGCAACATCCTGTGGCAAGGAGTTCCACAGTCTGACTGAGTGTTGCGTGAAGAAATATTTCCTATTGTTTGCTTTAAACCTGCTACTTACTAATTTCATTGTGTTATTGTACATCTTAACACTAGAGAGTTTTAAAGATAAAAGTGATGGTAATTAAGAAATTACCGCTATGTTCGTGTTCCTTACTTGCCTACCATGGTGCTCATGAAGACATTAATGGAGAAGATGAGAGTGCTCACAGTGAAGTGGAAATCTGTGGGAATGTACACGAACAACTGGGAGGCTCAGGGTCGGTGACACATTGATTTCAGCGTCTAAAGTAGCAAGTCTGTGAAGCCCCATATCCCAAGAAAAGGTGGCCTTAGAGACCCAAAGTGAGGAATAATCATAGGTGCATTCCAAACTCAGGAGTCTTAGGGGTATGTAGGATCCAGAACATGCTTCACTCATAACAGACTAGTGATATCCAGAGTGGGGGTCAGGGCCACGTTTTGATGAGCCTCAATCCCAAAGATGATATGTGCCCCATATAAGGATTGTTAGGTGAGGTTCTAGACTCTGTGTTATTGTAGAGTATTTTATAATGTTTTATGCAATGTGCGTAGTAAGTAGTACGAGAATAAATGTTAAACAACTGTAACTCTGCCAACCATCCTTCTCTAGTTAGCAGAGAGGAACGGCCTTTTAGGCCATTAGTAAAGATACAAGCAGACTGCTTGTGCTTGTATCTGATGTCAAGACAGAAAGCGATCAGAACGATCCCTGTGATTCAGCATGGTCACACTGTTGCTCTTTGGAGTAGTTAAAACACGGATCGTGTTATAAAGAAATTATAATGAATAATTAAAAGTTTGTGTGAGCAGAAGCTTTGTACTGGAAATTGGTAACTTTTGTATGGATAATTGTATCCTTTTTTCCCACGTGTGAAATGATTGTGTCATTCCTGGGGAGGGAGTGAATGAGTTTGAAATGTGAGTGTTTGGAGAAGAGGTCGTAAAACTCAGAGGCACCAAGCTACCATCAGCTGGGCCCAAAACAAAGCAGACCAATGCAGGACATATGGACGGCCATGGAGCTAAGGGCAGGCATCCCTTTTCAAACAAGACAGCCTTGAAATAACACTGGGAAGGAGGCACCAACAAACTAATGTCAGATGGCAAAGAAAAATGACTTCCACATAAACAGATGTTAAAATGGTGATTGATTAAGAACTGATGCAGCAAAATGTATAGACCTGAATGGAAGAAAAGATGGGGTATCTTGCATGAATCTCCAGGTCTCATCTTGGCAAGACCAGAGCATTGGTCCGGACTGAGAGAAGTCCCCGCTCCTCTCCCTCACATTTAACTCACCTGGCCAGTGAGTTAATGTGAGCATCAGACTGGTAACTTTAAGCAAAAGCAAGATGGAGTTTGTTTGTGTATGTGTGAATATGCATATAACTGAATAATGTTACATTGTCGATAAATGTGGCATTTTGCCTCATCCCCCTAGAGAAAAGATCCTGTGAAATTCTTTCAGGTATAACATTATGCAAGAGGTTGTGCTAAAGTATTGTAGCTTCTTTGGGGATGAGGGCATCTTTTCATTTTGTGGTTGTTCTCCATCTAGTTTTAGATGTTTCTGGTCTATTACTGAAGTCCCCATGTGCTACTGTAATGCCAATAATTATTATCATCCCTTGAAGCCTTAAAACCTATTATCTAAGTTCAAAAACACAAAGAGAAATTGTGATTAAAATAATGCACTTTAATCTACATAAAGAACCAGTTGTCAGTGAAGCAGAATTCTCTATGGAGGTAGAAAAGGCAATTTATTGAAAGGAGTATGACTGTGTGTTCCTAAAAATGCACAATTTACCTCCATCATAATAAAGGAGCAAGGGTGGGGAAAAGTGGGGGAAAAGAAAGTGAAATGGAGGAAAACAGGGTCATTGCAGAGATGATGTCTAGATACAGTAAACTTAAGCATTTGGAAAACTGTAGAGACCTGCAAATTTCTGACACAAGGAAAAGCAAAAAAACCCCCAAAAACTGGCCCTTTAAGTGCCAGGCCGCTCCTCGGACAAGCATGCAGCACTTACCTGAATACCTGGGAGAGGGGCGAACAGCAGCCAGAAGCAAGCAGCAAGCATCTCGGCTCCCCCCACGGCTACTGGCACCCGTGGCAGGCCAGCCCCCCTGTGGCTCCTGCCCCCCCCAGCAGGCCACCCCTGTCATCTCTGCCTCCTACCCCCAGCTTCCACCCCCTCACCAGGCCGCATCCCCACCTCCCGTTGCTCATTGCCCCCAGCAGGCCACATCCTAGCCCTCGCATGGCTCCATGCCCCCCATAAGCTCCGCATGGCTACTGCCCCCCTCCCCTCAGATAACCAGAATTTTTAGGTTACCGGCATGCCCTAATCCCGGGTGTGCTGGCTAACACAGGTTTTACTGTACTTGAAAGTCTCAAGTCTGGCAACTCCAGAGCCAGAAAGTATGTATTTGACTATTCTGATATTTGTCTGCATGCATGCCCTGTGCCCTTTTCCGGATTATTTAAACTCTGTGTGCATAAATCAAAATCACAGTGTGACCAGAGAAGCGTCAGAAGAAATTGAGGAAGCCTTAATTTATTTTGGAACACAGCTAGCTACCAAAGGAGAGAAGACAAATGTCCCTCATAAAATAACTGCACCGAGAAAGGATCGAGGAGCACATAAATTTGGGGGACTGCCAAAGCGAAGTCATGAAAAAGGGTAGAGCTGGTTCAGTTAAAAAGACAGTTCTACTTCGGCTGGGCACAGATTCTAATCCAAAGGCCATTAATCCAGTCCATGGAATTTACCACCCACCTGCCCCTTTCTGTATTAAGTCCTCTCTACAACACTGATAACATCTAAGCAGCCTGCCAAATCAACTGATGCTTTTTCTTTTTAATTCAAGGCTAATTGTTTCCGTTATGTTCACAGATCTGTTCTGATCTGAACTGATGATAAAAACACCTGGGTGACCTCCCCCGCTGTTGAATGAAGCAGGTGGCAGTCAAGACATTTCATAAGGCTCAAAGGAATTGAGTTGAACTTTATCCTAACAGGAAGCGATTTAGGCATCACTAAAGTGGATTAGTACAATGCATTCCCCTTTTCAAGATAAAATACATAATTATTTTAAAAGAAAATAACAGATGGTGACATTAATTGCTAAAATCAGTTCTGCCTATTAAAAGTTGAATGAGGGATCCTGACTGACAAACCTTGCCTTAAATGATTTTATAATGATGATAGAGAGACAGACAGTTAGATCCAGAGCTTTTTGAGTCTGGCCTCACTTAACTTGAACTTTGGAACATTCAGAATGGCCTTGGTCAGATCAGTGGGCCACCATTTCTATATTCCATTACAACTATTAGTGGCCAATGACAATTAAAAAAAAAAAGGAAAAGAAGAAGAGTGATTCAATTGTATAACGTAGTGCAAGATAGCAAAATATCCTTCCTGGCTCATGTGGTGGTCCATTTACATCCTGGAGCATAAGATTTGATTACCATTACTAATTAACTGTACATTCTCCTTTGCCATGAGGCCTACAAAAACTCGACAACAGTTACACAGCTGGTGTGCAGAGATCACTGCCTATCATCTTGCCCAACATTGGCTCACTGTTTCCTTGTGCTATGTTTTTATCTCTACCTGATGTTTCTTGAGGTATACTGTACATTTTGGGGGACAGAAGCGGTCACTTTGATCTGTGATGACAGTTGAACTATTACAGGCATTTGGCTACTGTGCAAGAACTCTTATTATTTTGTATTACAGTAGTGCCTAAGATTTCCCAACATCTGGCCTCTATTATTCTTTTTAATGGAGGGGACTCCAGCTCCGACAACAGGACTAATTCCAGCCATGGGCATAAGGCAGAAAGGTAGCCTCTTAAGGAGCTTATTAGAGGCTCTATGGATTAATTAATGATTGAGGAATCAGTTTTCCACTTGATTTTTCCCTAGCAGCCTAAAGATTTAAACTTTGTGAGAAATAGTGGGCGTTAACATAGGAGTCGCCTTTGAGCAGATTGTTCTCCTACTCAATGGTCTAGCGCAGTAGTTCCCAAACTTTCTGACATCATGCCCCCTTTTTGATTTTTGAGAAACCCTCATGCCCTCCCCCGCAAAAAATAGCAGCAAAATTTGTTGAGGGGAAAAAAAAGCAACTGACCAGGACGAAAACCAAAAATAGCAGCAAAACTTGGGAGGGAAGCACTGGGCCGCCTCGCGCCCCCCCCTGGAATTTCTTCACACACCCCAGTTTGGGAACCCATGGTCTAGTGATTGAGAAAGCTCGAAATCAGTGCTTTCACATGTATGATGCCCGTCACGTTGGCCAATATTGTCTCATTGTTTATGCTCCCCCTTCCGTCTGCTAAAACACTATAATATGCTGATGTCTTTTGTCTTTTAGGGTATGTCTATACTACAGCACTAATTCGAACTAACTTAATTCGAATTAGTTAATTCAAAATAAGCTAATTCGAATTAGTGCATCTAGACCTAAAAACTAATTCGAATTAGCGTTTTGCTAATTCGAAATAGCATGTCCACACTGAGTGGACCCTGAACCGAAGGTAAGGCTGGCTGGAACCAGTGCCGGCAGGGCATCAGGTTAGGACTTAGAGTGTGGAGCTGCTGCCTCAGGCTAGCCGAGGGCTGTGCTTAAAGGGACCGGACCCCCCATCTCGGACAGACAGTTCCCAGGTTTCTCTGCTTGCTGGTCTGCCTCGCTGAGGGACAGCAAAGCATTTGTGTCTCAGAGTGCTCTGCTTGCCCTCACTCGGGGCACCCTACCACTCTGCAACATGGAACCAGACCTGCCCCCAGGGACTCTGCTGCATCTCATGGACACGTTGCCGGCAGCCTGGCTGGACTCTCTGCAGGCTGCCATCCGGGAGGACCATCGAGGGGATGTCAAGATCCAGGGGGCCCTGCGGGAGAGCTTCCACCCTGAGGAGCGCTAACAGTCTCCCCGGTCTGCCCCACTGGGGGCTTGTGCCCCATTCCTCCCTCTCCTCCTTCCACTTCCCTAGCCCCCCCTTCCTGATGTCAAATAAAAGACACGTATTTTCAAAAATAACAACTCTCTTTATTCAACACAACTGGGGAGGGGGAATGAAACTGGGGAGACGGGGGAAAGGAGGCGGGAGAGGGCAGGGGAGAGGGTGGGAGAGGGGAGAGGGAAACCTGGGAGGAGGGAGCTGGAAGGGGGAAGCAAGGGGAAGAAGGGGGAGGGGAAGCTCAGTGCTCAGGGGTGGGGGTCTCGCTGGGCCAACCGCTTCCCAGCACAGCAAGGAGTGGGCCTCGGCGTCCCGGGGATGGGGTGGAGGGTGCGGTTGGGGTGGGGGTGTGGACATTGAGGAGGAAGATGTGGGGTTGAGGAGGAAGAGGTGGGAGGGGGGCAGGAATGGGAGGAGGGACAGTTGTTGGGGGGGCAGCAGGCGCAGGACCGGCACAGGGCACCATGCTCTGCGGCAGGGCCTGCAGGTTTGCGTTTCCGGCTTGGTCCTCAGCCAGCTGCTCCCGGCAGAGCTGCAGGTCTGCCCACATCTAGGCCTCCACGGTGCGGTGCAGGGCTTGCAGGGACCCCAGGTGCTGGTCCCAATACTCCTGCTCCGTGGTGGTGGTCCGGAGCAGGCCGCGGGTGCAGGAGCATGTCCCCGGCAGGGTGGTGCGCCCTGCACGAGCAGCTGGTGCAGCTGTAGAGAAAGAAGAGAAGTGGTCAGTTCTCCCTGGGGACGCAGTGGATGATGCCCAGCCGCCCCCGCGACATGAGGGCGACCGTGCCCTGCACCGTCAGAGCCGTTGTGCTTGTACAGAGGCCATGGTCAGGATGTCTGGCTCTCCCCGGGACTGGGGCTGCCCCAAGACCGCACCCATGTCCCTGTGCCGTGTACAGTGTGGCCGGGGCCGGGGAGAGATGTCCCCTGCCTCTGTGTAGAGGGGGCATGTGAAGAGAGAGCATCCTGCTGGGTCCCGCCCCGGGGTCGGGAGCATGTCAGGTCTCTTCACACATGCATGTGCCTATTGGGCCACGGCCCCTGGGTGTCACGCAGCTGGAGCCACCTGCCCAAGGGTGGCATGGCACATGCTCGCACGTGCACAGGTGGCTGCATGATCCGTGGGAGGCATGGCCCACGCACGCAGTCCCTGGTCTCCCTCCCCACCTCCCACCCAGGTAGGGGACAGTGCTGGCACTTACCCGGTATGGCCTCCTCGGACGACCCTGCCGACTCCGGTGCCGGAACAGCTGGCGGTGGCCCCTCTGGTGCACCCAGGTCAGGACCCTCCGGTCCCAGCTCACTGTCTCCCGGGCTGGCGCGGACCGCCTCACCCCCCAAGAGTTGGTCAAGGGTGGGGAAGTAGGGGCAGGTGGCAGCCCCTGCTGCGGCGCCGCCCCTGGTGGCCCTGGCGTACGCCTGCCACAGCTGTTTAACTTTCAGGTGCACCTGCTCCTGGGTGCACCTGTGTCCCTTTTGGGCCATGGTGGCCGCTATGCGGCTGTAGACGGCCGCGTTCCTCCTCCTAGTGCGGAGATCATGGACGTTGGGGGCCTGCCCCCAAACCTCAATGAGGTCCATGACCTCCGCACTAGTCCAGGAGGGCGCGCACCGTCTACGGCCCCTGGCTGGCCCCTGGGTGCTGGGGGAATGGGCGCGGGACGGCTGGCTGTCACTGGCTGCCTGGCTCATCGTGGGGCCACTTGGTCGGGGCAGAGACTGCTGGCAGGGCTGGCTCTGGCAAGTGCTGTCTGGCCAGAGTCTACCCCTTTAAGGACCCTGGGGCTGGGGGAGAGGAGAGGAGTTTTCCTGGTTTGGCCCAGAGTGGCCAGCAGGGGGAACCTGGGAAGGGCTAGCCTCCAGCTAGTTTGAATTAAGTGGCTACACAGCCCTTAATTCGAACTACTTAATTCGAACTAGGCGTTACTCCTCGTAGAATGAGGTTTACCTAGTTCGAATTAAGCGCTCCATTAGTTCGATTTAAATTCGAATTAGCGGTTTGTATGTGTAGCCCCTATTAAAGTTAATTCGAACTAATGGCTGTTAGTTCAAATTAACTTTGTAGTGTAGACATACCCTTACTGAGCTGGGAAACTGCTGTGGGGAGGGACAGTCTTTTTGTTCTGCATTTGCACAGCACCTAGCACAATGGAGTCTTGGTGCATAACTAGGGTTGTTAGACCCTGTATGGCCTCCAGAGGTCTTGAAAGACGGTGGGTTGCAGCATTAAACTGATCGTTTTTTGCAATGTTTTGTGTGGCTCAATAGACCAATGCGTGAAAGGCATGTTCAGCTGCAGTAGGTACAGCTCCATGCTGTAGTAGTGTTAGTTGTTATCGTCTGTTCTTTCCTCTTCATTCTTTTCTTGTTCTGGTTTTCTGCCAAAGTCTTGTCGTAGTGCTTTTGTCCTTGGCGGAGGCGTTGACACCAGGTATTTCTATCCATTGCCACGTTTTCCCCAACTATCAATGTCTATCTGAAACTTTACCAAAACAACTTTGCAGTAGTCCTTGAAACGGAGTTTAGGGCATCCTTTTGGTCTTGTTCCCTCTGCCAGTTCTCTGTACAAAATGTGCTTTGGGATGCAGTTATCGTCCATTCTCTTCACGTGACCCAGCCACCGTAGCCTTCTGTTATGCAGAATGGGTCCCGTGCTTGACATTCCAGCTCTTTCTAATACTTTTTCCATTCAGGACTTTATCTTGCCATTTGATGTTCCAAATTTTGCATAAGCAACGGAGATGGAAAGAGCTAAGTTGTTTTTCTTTGCTTGCATAGGTGGTCTACGTTTCTGATCCATAGAGAAGAACGCTCAGCACACATGCCTGGTAGATAAGAATCTTTGTTCAAATTGTGAGCTTTGAGTTTGCCCATGCATGTTTTGTTAGTCTGCTGAAAGTAGTAGCCGCCTTTCCAATACAAATGTTAATTTCTACATCTAATGACAAGTTGCTAGTTATGGTTGAACCAAGGTAGCAGAACTTCAGAACTACTTCCAGAGGGTTATTATTTAGCATAATACATGGTGGAGTCGCGTTACCTTGTGCAAGGACCACAGTTTTCTTAACGCTGACGGTAAGAGCAAATTGTTGACAGGTTCTTGATAGTTGGGCCATAAGATCCTGGAGTTGTGTTTCATTATGAGCTACAATAGCAGTGTGATCAGTGAAGAGCAGTTCTCTGATAAGCACTTTCTTTATCTTGCTTTTCACTCGCAGTCTAGCTAGACTGAAAAGTGATTCGTCAGATCTTGTATGGAGGTAGATGCCGCCATGTGAGTTCTTGAATGCACAGCTTAGGAGGACTGAGAAGAATATTCCAAATAGGGTTGGGGCAAGAACACAGCCCTGCTTTACTCCTGTGTTCACCTGAAAGCTATCTGATGTATATCCATCAAACTGGATAGTAGTTCTCATACTCTCATGAAAAGCTATGATCAGCTGCAATAGTTTTGGTAGGCAGCCTATTCTCTCAAGTGGAAGGTGAAGTCCTTGTCGACTAACAGTGTCGAACGCCTTTGTGAGTTCCACAAAAGAGATATAAAGTAGCATGTTTTGCTCATGGCACTTCTCCTGTAGTTGGTGAAGGGAGAAGATCATGTTGATGGTCGATCTTCCTGTATGAAAACCACACTCTGGATATATGCGATTAGCCAACAGTTGGAGGCATCTTAAGATGACTCTTGCAAAAGCTTTACCTGCGATGCTAAGGGGCGATATGCCATGATAGTTGTTACAATCTCCCTTGTCTCCTTTGTTCTTAAATAAGGTGACAATATTTGCATCTTTCATACCTTGTGGTATTTCCTCTTTCGTCCCGCACTTCAAAAGGAGGTCATAAAGAGGGGGAATGAGACAGTCTTTGTTGTGCTTGAGTACCTCAGCAGGAATGCAATCTGTGCCTGGAGCTATTCTGCTTGACAGTGCGTCTATAGCATCTATCAGTTCCTGCTTGCTTGGCACGGCATCAAGTTCTTGAATTTGTTCCATAGTAGGAATGAAGTCTCCGGTTTCTAACATGATGTTTCATTCCTCTGAATACAACTCTGAACAGTGCTCAAGCCATCTGGCCATTTGCTTGCTCTTATCTATAATTGAGATACCCTCCTTAGTTTTTAGGGAAGCAATCTTAGTAATGTTGGGACCTAAAGCTTTCCTAAGGCCTTCATACATGGCTCTTGCATTTCCTGTATCAGAGGCAACCTAGATATTACTGCAAATATCTATCCAGTACTGATTTACGCAGCACCTGATCTCTCTCTGGAGTAGGCCTTTTGCATGCTGTAGTTTAGCCTTCGCGCTGTCAGATGGATTCTTGATGTATTCAAGATATGCATCGTTCTTCTGCTTTATGAGGGGCATCAATCTGTCAGCATTTTCTTCAAGCCAGTCCTTATTGGAGGACTTCTTTTCGCCAAAAGCTTCACAGGCCGCTTCATAAATAGCGCTACGAAGAGTTTGCCATGTTTCTTCAACTGATTCTACAGGTGCATTCTCTTCCCACTTTTTTGCAAAGGCTTTGGCAAACTCTTCACATTTAGCACTATTCCTTGTGTTCACACAGTTAATTTTTGGCTTTTTGTTCAGTGTGGTTCGATGGAATTTTTTCACTTTTAGTTTTGTTTTACTAACAATGAGGGAATGGTCCATGTCACAGTCAGCACTATGATAGGTGCGTGTGGACTTTATGCAGTTTAGGTCCCTTCTTCGCAATAGGACAAAATCCAGTTGATGCCAGTGGCATGACCGTGGGTGGTGCCAAGAAACTTTGTGGCATTCTTTTCCAGGGAAGAAGGTGTTTGTTATGCAGAGTTCATTAATAGAACGAAATTCAAGTAGCCTTTTGCCATTCTCATTCATTTTTCCAATGCCATGATGTCCCAGGCCAATAGGCCATGATGAAGTATCAATGCCCACTTTTGCATTTAAGTCTCCCAGGACAAAAAGTTGTTCATCTGATGAGATAGAATCAACTACTTTCTGCAAGCTCTCATAAAAGTGATCTTTATCTGCACTATTTGTTGTCAGAGTTGGTGCGTAGGCACTGATGATGTTGACGTAGTCTGATTCAGTGAATAGTCTAAGAGTCATGATGCGCTCGGATTCAGCACTAGGCATGTCTATTGACTTGAGCAAGTTGCAAATGGCAAAACCAACTCCATGCAGGCGTTTCTCATCACTATGTTTTCCTTGCCAAAAAGGTGTAGTGGGACTCTCTTATGGATCCAGAATCGGCAAGTCTAGTCTCTCGAAGGGCAGCAATATCGATGTTCAACCTGATGAGTTATTGATCTATTAGCGCAGATTTCCTGATGATTATGGTCATATCGTTAGAACTGTTATTAAGTCCAGGACACATGGTTCTTATCTTCTACATTCCCAGTCTGAAATTTGAGGTTTTTCTATTACTGCTAGGCACATGATTTCATCTGCTTTTTGACTTTTGGTCTAGTCCCATGTGCCCAATGAGACGGACAGACATAGTGGGTCAGCACCTAACTGTCTGGGGACTGCCTAGCTTAATGCGAGTGGTAGCTGACTTTAGTGCAATGACGGTAGTGGAGTGCAATGACTCCTCCCACCATCGAAAGTGACCCCTGGCATCTTCCTCTTTGCCAATTTAGGAAGGCTTATAACCAGTATCTTCCACTTTCCGTGTTATGATCATGCTTAACAGCAAGGATGGAGTGTCCTCTCCATGTTGTCTTCTGCTGCATTGGCTGGGCAGATAATATGGAGATCGTGCATTACCCAAGGACACTATCCCCCTCTCGATCCTTCCAGTTAAGCCCAAAGAAATGACAAAAGTCTATACATTTGAAAGTAGACTGATTGTAGGAGATGCCGGAAAACAGATTGGAGGCGTCCTTCCTGCTAACCGCCTTAGGGTCTCCGCACCAGATTTTCTGTTGGGGTTTACTCCCATAGCCTATGATTTTCCCGAAACTACTCGCAAGGCAAGGAGGGATTTTCTTTCAGGGGTTTCTTTCCTTAGCCTTCCACCCTCCCGGGCTAACCCATGAGGCAGTGGGGGCAGCAGCCTTATTTAATGGTGGGCTACACTTGCCATGTCACGTCGTCGTTGGGAACATGTGATTTTTGATCAGTACAATGGACGCCAACTGATGTCCAATCACACCCTGGTAGCGTTGCCCTGTACTACTAATACAAATAATAATTTTAAATACTCCACTAATAGTTAGCAGTTTAAAACCAACAAAATGAAGTATTTCTTCATGCAGCGCACAGTCAACCTGTGGAACTCCTTGCCAGAGGATTTTGGGAAGACCAGGACTTTAACAGGGTTCAAAAAAGAACTAGATAAATTCATGGAGGTTAGGTCCATCAATACTTATTAGCCAGGATGGGTAGGAACGGTGCCCCTAGCCTGTTTGTTAGAGGCTGGAAATGGATGACAGGAGAGTGATCACTTGATGATTATCTGTTCTGTTCATTCCCCCCCGGGGCAACTGGTATTGGCCACTTTCAGAAGATAAGAACGGGACTAGATGGACCTTTGGTGTGACCCATTATGGCTGTTCTTATGTTCACTTCCTTCAACAGAATGGAATCTGACCCAGTAAAGGGCTTGGGTCCTTGGCTTGCTTTAGGATCTGATCCAAAGCCAACTGAACTCTGTGGGAGTCAGACAAAGAAGTACTGTCAGATTGTACTCTCACTTAGAATAGTAGAACCCCACTGCAGCCAATGGGATCAGACCAGTACAATACAGAATATGCCCCAAGATGCTTTAAAAGTCATAAAAAAAAATGTTTGGTATCAAGAGATGACATTTAACACACCATTAGTCTTCGAGGGAACAAAAAAACTCCACAGAGGTTTACTGAAGCTAATAGGTGTTTACAGTTATACCAGGGGTGGGGAAACTTTTTTGGATCTGGGTCCTCTGACCCATAGAAAAATCAGTCAGTGGCCCCACACAAGTGAGAAGCAAAAAGAAGAAGAAAAACCATCACTGACATGGTTCCTGGCTGAGAAGGAGAAAGGCACTCCCCGCATTCCCATCACACACCAGAGCCTAGGGTGGCCCAGGCTAGTAGATTTTGTGTGCTCCAGTATGACAGGGGAATGGTGGGAATGGGGGGGAGGAAAGGGGGAGGCTGGAGCTGGGGGGGAAGCCCGGAGCCTTGGAGGCTGGATCCAGGCAAGCCGGGGGCCATATCCGCCCCCTCCCCCCCGGCCTTAGCTTACCCACCCCTAGTTATAGGATTCTAGAACTTTTTAAGCTAACCAGTGCACTGTTATTGCTCATGTGGAATTGTTTAAAAAACAAAGGTATTTTAGCACTTTAAATTTTCCACATAAAAGGTGGTTTTGACACTGAACTTTTTCCAACACAAAGTTCTCTGTGCAAATAGTGCTGGCAAGAGAGAGGGTTTTTGAAAGTCAAGTAGGTATTTTCTGCATATGAAAGAATGATCCGCATAGGGTTTTTTTTCTTAAATGCAATGGACTGTAGAGGTGAGAAAGATCTCTACAGTGGAAATCAATTTACGGGACATTTGTTCATTTCCTTTCAAATTCTAAATTAGCTCCACTTATAATAAATTATCATGATAAAACAAGAGCACTCTCTGTGAATATTTGTCATTTCTCAAGTGAATTGTTTGCATTGCAATGATTTCAATTGTCTCCATAGCCAAATTACCTTTTTTGGGGGGGTGAACTATTTACCTACTTATCCAACAAACATATTTTTTAATGTGTCCAATGCTATGGCATGTAAACTCTGATTGCATTAGTGAAAAATCAGGCACAATGAAGTTATTTTTAATAAAACGTTCACAAATTCACAATCATCCCAACTTTCTGCCTGAAAAGTTTTACATCTCTTTGAGGCCATCTGCATGAAAAGTCTGATACTTGAAGGTTGTTTCTGAAGACCGAGTGCCATATGATAATGAATTAATAAAGAATGCAATACACATCAGCACTACTGTGCATAAAGGATGAAATGAAAGAAAAACGATGAAGGTTCCACTGTATGATAGCGAATTAAGTTTTGATGTTCCATTTCCAGCAGTTTCAAAAGCAGCTGTCCCTCACCCAAATACTCAAGTCTCTGTCTCTGAAATACAGGAAAGTTTGGTCCTCCTTTGCTCACAAGTACATCCTCGAGTTAGGTTACTTTCCTCTGAGCTGCCTCTTGCTCTATCATATCATTTCCAGTGCAGTCCACCCTTCCATCAACAACACTGCATATCCTGTCCCTGCAGTTACCCTACCTAGTAAACCAGTGGTTCTCAACCTGTGGTCTACGGATTCCTGGTGGTCCGCGATGGTACTGCAGGTACTGCAGGGTCTGCGGAAAGTTTAAAAGTGGGGATCGGGCCCAGCTCTCACACACCAGCCAGACATGAGCGGCATGCACGGAATGCAAGCAGTTTCCCCTCTCTCCCTTAGCATCCGGGGAACGGGATGAAAAGCAGGCGGCTTCTCAGAGCTCATGGCTGCTGCTTCCATTACCCTCCTGAAATTCTGCCCTTGGTGGTGGTGGTGGGGGCTGCGGTGGGGGCTGCAGTGTTGTAACCCACATGGTATAGGTTCCATGGATAATATATTATTTTCCAAATGTTTTCATTAGTCATGAATGGTAAGGAAAGTCTTACCAAATGCTTTCCAAGATTTTTCAGTGACCAGTAATAGAAACACGGAAAGTATTTTAATTTAAAAGGTACACAGAACTATCCTGAAGTTATCCTTAATGCTGCAGGTACTTCAGTAACCTCTCCCAGTAGGATCACCCTTTGCAACTTGTCCTGACTCAATACAGTCTTGTCAATGAGTGAAATGTGGGGAGGGCAGGAAGAGAGTGCTTTCCTATATCATGGGATATACCTTATACACTCCAACAGACAAGCTCTTGTGGTCATGGAATTCAAATATTACAAGTTTTATTTTGAAACAATGACCGCAGGAATGTCTGCGAGGACTCGTCGTGCAGCGGTTTCTCATTTAGCTCATGTTTGGTAACCACAGTTTCTAGATTGCAGATCAGCTCATGGCTTGGGAATTTCCAAAGCACCTATTAACTAGTGTGTATGATGTCTGTATGAGTTAGTTTTACCCGGTCAGAGGTGGCAGTGGTGGGAAGGTGAGGAGAGAGAGAGGGAGATACTCTTCCACTTTATTTTGAGTGGGTGTAGTGGAAATTCAAATGTAATCTCTCCTCCACCATGTCTGGAATGAATCTGTCTGGCACACTGAGTATAATCATTGCAAAAGAGTATACTTGTTATAATCATGTCTTTCCTTGGAGCCAATGCCATCCCTTTCACAGTTAATGGGAAAATTCACGTGGACTTCAGAAGGCATGGGAGCAGGCACTAAGGGCATGAATAAACTCCTGCCAAGATCTGGATCAGAGCCATTCTAGCTATGGCACAAGTGTGGTGGATACAGGCATTGCCAGCAGGATACTCACTTGCTTTCCCTGACAAGAATGGCAGGGATTTTTGCCTCTACACTGTGACCAAAACATATCCAGCCAAATCATCTCCTGGTGTAAATTGATGTTGCACCTGTGACACCCGCAGAGCTAAGTTGATTTATACTAGCTCAGTATCTGGTCAGCTCTACGCTAATCCTCCACCTCCCCAGGTCTTCTGCGTCTGGCTACGTTAGGTAATTTTGACCCAAAATATTGGAAGGGACACAGCAGTCCATCGCTGCCACTGAGGGTCCCAGCAGCACTGTAAACTAAGTGCATTTGCTGGACCAGGTGCAATCAGAACGTCTGTGTACAATATTCCATAGCATTCGTGCACCACTTTCCCATCAACGCCTTCACTTACAAACCTGCCAGGCAGGTTTGGAATGTTTGAAACTGGCTACATTGTTTGGGGGACCATGACATTTGAATAGATTAATTAATTAATTAGATTTTATAAATTGAAAAGAGGTCCATGTGCTTGAAAAGGTGAGGAACCACTGTAGTAGACCATCTGGAGCCTAGCCAGGGAGATGACACTGTTGGGAAACCATTGTGGCAGAATATAGGGGATGGAATAATGTGTACGGTGAAGGTGCTGAGAGCCGCTGAAGCAAACTATAAACCCTATATATGATGGAAATCACTTCAGGCTTCCACCTGCTATCAGCCCTAGTTCCAGCATCGGTAGTGCAAGATAATCTTGAATGAGTGCTCAAGTTGTCAAGGTTTTATTGAGAACTCATTAGTTACTCACCAGTACTCTAGTGGCAGAAACAATTATTCATGAAGAATTTGATGACTAAATATTTCAACGATGAAAGCATCAATGTCTAAATATTTAGTTATCTTGGTTTGACAACTAAATGTTACCCAGCTGGAAATGTGGACACTTAGTAGTCAATATGCTTTCAGTGATGTCTAGATTTTTTCACTAGTGCTCACTCTGGAGCTATTACTAATTCTTACATCACATCTGTCCATTATACATCTCTGATCATGGAATAAGAACACAAGAATGGTCATAGTGCTTCAGACCAAAGGTTCATGTAGCCCAGTATCCTGTCTTCCAACAGTGGCGAATGCCAGATGCCCCAGAGGGAGTGAACAGAACAGGCAATCAAGTGATTCCTCTCCTGTCATTCATTTCCAGCTTCTGACAAATAGATGTTAGGGACACCATTTCTACCCATCCTGGCTAATAATATTGAAGGACCTAATGTCCATGAATGTATCTAGTTCTTTTTTGAACCCTGTTAAAGTCCTGGTCTTCCCAACATCCTCTGGCAAGGAGCTCCAGCTATGTATTCTACCAGTGCACTGTGTGAAGAAAAACTTCCTTTTGTTTGTTTTAAATTGCTACCTATTAAGGAATCTTCCCTAGTGTGAATTAGAGCACGAAATCTGCCAGTTTTCTGCACCCCAAAAGGACTATTATGTCAGGTGGATAGTAACTGGTATAGTGTTCTTTCTGTCAACCAGTGTGTTGAGGGTCAGGAAAACAACAGGTCAATTACCTCATCCAGTCTGTTCCTTGGAGAAGATTTTTTCACTGCACGGGAGGGTAAGAAATAGCTGGCCTTCACGTAGACCCTGAAAAGGTTAGAGGGACGCCTATGTGAAGTCCTTAAGTGGACAGGCAGAAGGGAATATAGGAAAGGAGGCAATAGGGGCAGAGTTAAGGTTGATATTTCAGCATTAAGAATATTTGTGAAAGTTTTAGACATTCTGGTTAGATTTTCAAAGCTGTTCCTAGGTGTCAAGCTGCATTTGCTCCTGTCAGCCTCCTGCTGTGGGGATGCCATCAAGCTCAGCCTTAAGTTAAGCACACTCCAGCTATGTATTCTACCAGTTGTGTACCAGGTCTAGTGTAGACCTGGCCTGTGTTAATACTGTTGGATAGCAATACTGTACACTGGTAAGTGGCTGCCACGTTTGACTCCACTTCCATTGGGTTGGGGATGGTTACTAATTTTCAGGAAAGTCTATAATTCAGTCTGGAAATAGTTGCAGGTTCCTTGGAGATGAAATTTGCTGAAGTGGCATGTCATTATCATTATTATTACACTAGATCTGAGTGGCCTAGTGATCACCCTGAGGAACGGTGTCCAATAACGACAGGGCTTCATTTTAAATTATTCATAACCAGTGCCCCCCTTAAAATTATCTGCCAAGCAGCAAGGAAAAGCAGAGGTCAGGAAGGAGCTATGCTCTGTGCTGATATGTTAGCATAACCTTTGTCATCATTCTAATAAATGTTTTTATTAACAAGGATAATATCAGACACCACCACATCTGGATCAGACTTAGCTCCTGATTCCTAATTTTCACTTATAAAACCTTCAGCTCTGAGGTACCTGAAACAGCCATAGCTAATTATCTTCCCCTTTCTATTCTTTTGCAGGGACATTATAAAGCCCACTTTAATTTTTAAGATGCGGCATTATATAAAGGCATTTCAGAGCTTCGGTCTCCAGAGAACTGCTGGCACAAAGTCCTCTAGGAGGGTGAAAGGCCAGCTTTATTAAGAGGATACATTAAGTATCCATTATAATCTTTCATAGCAATCAACCTCCTTCAATGCCTCCTGATAATCACAATTCAAGGTTTGGCTGCTGAAATGGAATCCGTTGCTTAAATTGTATGTCCTTTGGGGCAAGGACTATCTTTTGGTTCTGTTTCAGAGAGGTAGCCAGGTTAGCCTGTTGTTTTTGTTCTGTGTTTATACAGTAACCTAGCACAGCGGGGTCCTAGTCATGCACAAGGAATAATAAATAATAATAATGATAATCACTTACAAATAAGTTATAATGATTAGATCTTTTCAGGTTGAAATTTTCCATGTGTGACCTCAGGGAATCTTTTTGGAAAGTTGGAGGATGTTGGGTGGGTGGGTGGATTGGTTGGTTGAAAAGTTGGAGGATGTTGGGTTGGTGGGTTGGCTGGGTTCCTTCCTTCCTTCAACAGAAATGAGTGAAAAACATACTTTCCGCCCCCCATTATAAACAACCAAAATGCTTTCCAGTTTAATTTTAAAGCAGCCTTACAGCCAACATGGCTGAGGCTTAAAAGATGACATTTGTTGAGGAACAGCCCCTTATGAGAAGTTAGTACAGCAATGGGCAACCTTGGCTAGTGAGTGGGCTGCAGGAGTGGTCCTTCATCATCTCAGTGGACTGTAAGACTGTCATAACCACTGAGATGATGAAGGACCACTCCTGGGACAGGATAGTTTAGCTAACTGTGCTTGCGTACCTAGAATTTGTAGGTTCGCCAACTGAACCATGGTAGCACTTAGATGGGACGCAGAGGGAGCATGTGGCTCTCACAAGCCCTATTGTGTACAATCCGCATGCATCTCACTTCATGTGCTCTTGCTCTATGTGCGTGTCACTTTAGTATCACCCGCAGGGAAAAAAACTACGTGGATGGAAACCAACAGATCTTGGTAACTCTGTGCATGGGCAATGGTAAACAAAATGTCTTGCAGGCCACACGTAGAACCCCAATGGTCTTCACGTGGCTCACAGGCAGCAAGTTGCCTATCACTTAGTACATGAACTTTTTCGTCTAGGTGCAAACCTAACAAGCTAGTAAAATTTATACAAGCTTGTTTAATACCAAAAGTATTTTTTACTGAAGGATATGATGTACATGCATGAACTAATATTCTATGCACATACTAATATTCTATGCTAAATCTCAGGGAAATTTAGGTGAAATGCAACTACCTAAATGAAATTTGTACAGAAGCCTGGCTGTATCTACGGTACATATATTGTCCAACACTGTAGTATCTGATCATATCACAATATTTAGTGTAACACTCCTAAGAAGCAGGACAGTGCTGTTATCCCCCTTTTACGGAGGGGGAACTGAAGCACAGAGAGGCTAAGGGACTTGTTCAAAGTCGGACAGGAAGTCTGTGATGGATCACTGAATTGAATACAGCTCTTTGAAGTCCTTGGTTAATGCCTTAACTACTCGGCCATCCTTCCTGTCTACAAATAGTAGTCATCTGTTTTGAGACACAAAATGTCACAAGGCCTTTAATGGCCACAAGTTGACAGTGTAACGAGAAGCATTCAACTACTTGTAATGAGAGGGTGAAATGTTAGTGTATCAGACATTGCAAGCACATACAGTAACCCTGGGGACCAATTAAATCCATGAATGGTTTATGTATTTTGTTTTACTCCTTGGAGGAGAGTTGAGACAGCTCCTATGTGGGAAATAATTAAGGTGAATGACTTAGGTTATAAATACCTCCAGAGAGGTACCATGCCCTGGGAAGTCTGGTTTGTATTGACTTAAAATGCTTTTCCCAGAAACCAGTAGGAAATTAAAGGACTTTCGATACAAAAAGGCCGTGTTTAAAACAGACTTAGGGCCTTCTTTTTGACTCCTCTGATCCCTTATCCAAGGGGGGAGGTGGAGGGACTCACCCTTGCAGATGGATTGAAAAGACTTTGACCTAGCAGGGCCCCATGAGACTGTTGGGAGTTTTGTGGTATGTTTTCTGTGTGCGTTGATGTGCTTTTTCGATAATGCTTTTACTGAACAATAAATGTACATGCTTAGATTAGGTGGTGTGGGAACTTGTAATGGCTGGCAATATGCTGATCAGAGCCATCAAAGCAGGGAGTATTTCAGCCTTCAAAACCGCAGCCAGAAGGTGGGAGTTATGCACTTTTCTGTTTGACTCCTAAAAGTCACCTAGCTACATGGTTAAGGGCCTAAGTAACTTCCAAAATCTGGCTCCAAGGCTTTGTCTATACTATGGCTTTTGCCAGAAGAGGCAATGCAAATGAAGCGCTGATTGGCATTTTGTCACGCTTCATTTGCATAATCTATTCCAAGCCGTTTTTGCACAAGGGGTTTTTGTGCAAAAACAAGCAGCGTGGACATTTCCTTTTTGCACAAAACCTCGTAGTGTAGACATAGCCTCAGTGTTTCTCAAAGTCACACAGGGACTCTATGGAAGAGCAGGACATTGAAACTAGATCACCGTAGGCCTGGTTTAGTAGCTTAATCACTGAACCATTCTTCCTCTTAGACTATATATGTTGCCCTACCTCTAACCAGACAGTTGCCTAATTTGATTAATTAGATTTTGAGCTAATGTGGTCATTTGGTATTCTCCTAGGATGAATGGAGAAAAAGCTTTAATTTCTGAGGAGGTTAAGGATGGCAAGTCCGTATACGTCAGAATAATTATTTTTGGAAAATAGTGGGCAGACGGCTTTGCAGAGTGAAATGTTTTGATTTACCTCCAGGACAGAGGCATCCTGGGGCATTTTTGGAGACCATGCCAACAAGGGTGCCCGTTTTACTGTTGGCATCAGATTTGGTGCTGGCTTCTGAGGTTTTTACTAAAGCTATTGCTCTGTTCTGGAGGCTACAAGCCTTGTGGGACAAGTCTGTCCACCTCTGCTGTCACTTTTAGGTGCATACTTTATAAAGCCCAGGTCTGCAGTGACTGGCAGTTTGTTCTACCTGAAGAGAGCACCTGGGGGAAAGGAGCCAGTCATCTCACATAGTTTCTACTGGACAGAGGTCCACATAATAGGAAGCACACCACCGCGACTGGCTCTAACTGGAATCCTCGTTGATAGGGCCCATAGACATGCCAGCAGGTGGAGATGAAGCTTTCCTCTAGGTTTGAGGGTTGGACCTTCCAGAACAAGTCTGAGCTATGCCGATGCTGCTTATGTTACATGGGTCCTATTGGAGAGGGGACATCCGTCTCCAGGGCTGTCAATCCAACATTCATCAGCACTGAAAATTCACTTTAAATGTAAGGTACAAGAAAATAATTCAGTATTCTCACTCTTTCAAGAGCGTTCCTTTGGCGTGTCTTGTGCAGTCCTATCTCAACAGCCCTACCTGCCTGTAGACAGTTGGACAAGTGCCAATTGCTTCTTTACTGCACCTCCCCGTCCTTGCCATGCTCTGTCAGCCTGTCTTTCCTTGCTGCATTGCCAACGCATGTGCCCATGACACTCGTGCTATTCCTCCTCTGCTGTCATTTCTTCTGAGTCTAAAAAAATCAACCACATGTCACTGGCAAAAGCCTAATAGTGACTATCTTCCAGGAAACCTCAACCCATGTCACTGTCTCTTCTATCGGATCCCTTTGCACAACGGCGTACAAACTGACACGACTAGTCACCAATACCGTTCACGTATCTACTCAGCCCTAGCCAGGAAAAATCCTTCGCTTCTCAATATGCTACAGCGTACTTGCTAGAAAATTGGGAATTGTTATATGCATTTATAAGGTGCCCGTCTCCCAACTACACCAATACAATTTACAGGGCTTGTCAATTGGGTCTATTAAAATTGCAGTTGCGACTTATTCATTAGTCTGAGATGAGAATCAAGCCCATATGTTGAAAAACCCACTGGGCCAGTCAGTTCAATGTAAAAGGGTAAAATACCCCCACACTAAATGGGCAAAGAGGTGTATCTCACATCTTTATAAAAATACAGCCATCTTGTGATTTTAACAGCGTGTACCCTGTGGAACTAACTTCTAGACGCATCATCTCACTGATGAGAATGTCCTGCTACGGGCTTTTATATATTTTACCGTTAGGACACTTTATAGAAGAATGTTAATGAATTGGTGGATCATAGATGAAATCAGACTTGCAGGAATTTTAAGCCTAAATTATTGATTAAACATGACCTGCAAAGGGGAAAAATAGTTTGTTTTTAGAGGGTTTATGAAGCTACACATACTAAGGAAGTGAAACCCAAACTATTTTCTTAAGTTCCTTTTAGGTTATAAAGGCCTGAAAGTCTGCCTTTTTGCCTTAGAAATTCAGATCTTATCCACCACATTTTTCCTAGAAGACCATAGCGGGAGACTAGAGGGTTTATGAAGCTATGCATACTAAGGAAGTGAAAACCAACCAAATAAGAGGGGAGGACTTTTTTATTCAGACTGTTTGAAATGCTTTGCCAAATGTTTGCATTAAGTGCAGGAGAACAGAGAGAAGGGGTGTGACTGGGCATTCTACTCACCACTAGGACGGGGACGACTCCTATTTATTCACAAGGCCAACATCCTTCCTGTGGTTGCACTCTGTCACTCCATCTCTTGCTCCGGGTTGCCAGGCCCCCTCTCTCTCTCCACAAGATGCTAGTGCCTCTCTGTGACTCCTCTTTCCTCTGGAAAGCCTCTTCACCCAATCAGGTTCCGGTAGTCTTCCTATTCACTGCCTCCTAGGGACACTTCCTCAGTGGCTGGCAGAGAAACCTAGGCCCACCCTCTATTCCAACTCCCAGCTCAGCAGCCTCTAGCTAGCAGTTCCCTGCTAGACCTTGCTGCCTTTCCCCATGCTCTCTCCTACAATCTGGCACCCTCTCTTTGTATTTGCCAGCTTCCTAACATCCCCCCTGCCGGGGAATAACTGTCCTGTCCCTGTAGCCTCCAAACATTGCCTTCTCCCAGGGAATGACTGCAGATTTCCCCAGCATCCAGCCTTGATACTGCCACATTTTTTGTCATTATTCCAGTCCAGCTCATTCCTCCCCAGTTGGGCTCCCTCCATCCGTCAGGGTATTTCTGGGATTCCTGATTGCCCTCGCTCTAGCTTATTGATTAATTAGCCCTCTTTCTTGGGCTTCGTTAATCCTTTCAGGCCAAGTGTTGGGTGAACAGCCCATCACAGAGGGGCAAAGCAGCTGGAATGTGTGCTATGGTAAGCTAGATGATAATGCCTTGGGTGTGTGTTTATGCTAGCTCTCATAAACTAAGCATAGTTAGGCCAGGTCAGTAATTGGTTGAGAGACCTTAAAGCAAAGTGCTGGTGATTTGGGATTGGGCAGTCTTCTCTTCTGAATGAATACTAATCCAATTCCCCAGCCTGTGAAAGAGAGGCTGTTTTAGTTCTGCCAACTCTTTTGCAAGGCTTGGGTGTTAACCACAACACTCAAGTCATATCTTCACGGGGACTATTATACTGCAATTTTAACTGAATAATGAATTTTTCCCATCCTACGTTTAGTGCTGTATGTGTATTGCTATCTCCTATTACTCAGATGTGTTGTTTCACCTCAGAAGTGGATGTGTTACTTAGGCTGAGGAAGCCTCTCCTTTTTGGAATCAATTTCAAGAGCCCATAAAATAAAGAAACAGGGAGTATAAACAGAAGATCTTACTATTAATTCATCAAGGTTAATAGATACATAAACTAGATTTCAAAACTAACCTGAAATGTAACTCTGATTCAGTTGGACAGATTTTATTACTATTTTCATGCCTCGTTCATTCCCGTTGTGCCACAAGGGTCTGTGTTACTCTCTATTTCCTTGTTTCCATTGTTTGTCTTGTGTTTTTCTGAATTCATGGCAGATAAAGTATTGAACTGGAAACGGAGGAGTAAAGAACAAAAGAGTAAGGCAAAATAATGATTTTGACCTTGTGTCCAAAGCACAGTCACATTTCAGACACTATTTGATTACGCATTCATACTCTGTTGAAAGTTTGTTTATCCACTTTGACAGTGGGTCCAGGGGAAGGTTCGATAAGTCCTAATTGTGTTAATTTAAATGGAGCCAGAGGCTTTTGGTGGATTACATTTACCATCCAGTTCCAGCCACAAATTTTCATGCTAGTCTTTCCATTTACATTTGGATAAAATATCTGTTCCTTCATTTGATGCCTTGCCAGGTCTGAGAGGTAAATAATTGCTACGACTGATCAGAGGATCTAATTGCCCCTATCTGTAAATAAAAGAGAAGTAAATGAGACTGTTGAATCAGGACTGGAAGGGACCTCAAGAGATCATTTTGTCTAGTCCCTTGCACTAATGGCAGGACTAAGTATTATTTGACCATTCCGGAAAGGGATTTGTCTAACCTGCTTTTAAAAATCTCCAATGATGAGATTCCACAACCTCACTGGACAATTTATTCCAATGGTTAACAATCCTGGCAGTTAGGAAGTTTATCCTAATGTCCAGGGCTTGACAAACGGTGGCAAGACCTACTTACCAGCCCGCATTGTGCATGCGCAAGACCCGCATTGCGCATGCGCGCACCACTGGTGAACAGGGAGACCGGCTGAAATCTACTTGCCACGGGCGAGTAGATTCAGTGATTTGTCGAGCCCTGCTAATGTCCAACCTAAACCTCTTTTGCTGCAATTTAGGCCTATTGTTCCTTTGTCCTATCCTCAGAGGTTAAGAAGCAACATTTTTTTCCCTCCTCCTTGTTTTAACTTTTTATGCACTAGAAAACAGTTATGTCCCCTCTCAGTCTGATCTTTTCAAGACTAAACAAACCCATTTTTCAATCCTGCCGCATAGATCATCTTTTCTAGACTTTTAATCATTTTTTTGCTCTTTGGGGATTTTTTTCCAATTTGTCCATATCCTTCCTCAAATGTGGCACTCAGAACTGGACACAATATTGCAATTGAAGCCTAATCAGTGCAGAATAGAATAGAACAGCGTTTCCCAAATGGTGTTTTGCGGAACCCTGGGGTTCCGCAAAGTGAAAATAAGGGTTCCGCAAGAAAATTCCATTACAATAACATTTTATGATTAAAAAAATAATAAATATTATGTTATTTTTGTTTTTAAATATGTGCAATTGAACTAAATGTTGATCTCATGACCTTGTTTAGCATTTGTTTATTATTATCCTTACGTATTTGTGGTCTACTTTTTCAACTCCATATATTAGACCGTTATTAGGGGTTCCACAAAATTCTTTCATATTTAAAAGGGTTCCATGGACAAATAAAATTGGGAAACACTGGAGTAGAAGAATTACTTCTCCTGTCTTGCTAATACATGTTTTGCTGCTAATACATCCCAGAATGCTGTTCACTTTTTTTGCAACAGTGTTACTGATATTTAGCTTATGATCCACTATTACCCCCAGATACTTTTCTACAGTACTCCTTTCTAGAAATTATTTTGCATTTTATATGTCTGCAATTGATTGTTTCTTCCTAAATGGAGTAGTTTGCATTCATTCATCCTGTTTACCTCAGACCATTTCTCCAGTTTGTCAGTTTGTCCAGGTCATTTTGAATTAGAACCCCATGCTCCAAAGCACTTGCAACCGCACCCAGCTTGCTATCATCTGCAAACTTCACAAGAGTGTTGTCTATATCATTATCTCAATCAATGTTGAAGATACTGAACAGATCCAGACCCAAAACAGATCCTGGCAGGACCCCACTTATTATGCCCTTCCAACATGATAGTGAATCATTGATAATTATTCTCTGGGAATGGTTTTCCAGCCAATTATGCATCCACCTTATAGTAGCTCCACGTTTGTATTTCCCTAGCTTGTTATGAGAAGGTCATGTTAGACACCAACAAAAACTTTACTGAAGTCAAGATATACCACATCTACCTCTTCCCTCCATCTACAAGACTTTTTACCCTATCAAAGAATGCCATCAGGTTTGTTTGAAATTATTTGCTTTTCATAAATCCATGCAGTTACTTAGCACCTTATTACTTTCTAGATGTTTGCAAATCAATCAATTATTTGCTCCATTATCTTTTCAGATACAGAAGTTAAGCTGACCAGTCTATGAGAAGAGCCTACAAAGAAAGTATGGGAGAAAATGCAAATAGATTTTCACCCCGCCTTTGTTTTTTTGTTTGTTTGCTTGTTACTATTTAGGCTTATTAAATTTTGTTGTAATTATGAGAGAGGAGGGAGTTGCTTTTGTTTGTAAATATATGAAAGACTGAGTGAAAGAATAATAGCATTTAGATAGCCTGTGAGACTGTTGCTTTTCAGTATCCTGTGTCACTAAGAAGTTAAACTGATAACCTTGGGCACTTAACAAGCAGGAGTCCATGGAGAGGTTGTACTAAAGCTACAATAGCCAGTCATTGAGCTTGGCGGGTCTCCTTGGCACTGCCCACCTGGCCATTAAAAGGCCAGTCAGCAGCACAGCAGGGGCCTGGGGCCTTAGCTCCAGGTTCCCTACCTTCTGGGGGTCCACACAGCTCCTGGAAGTGGCTGCCAGGTGTCTATAGTCCCTAGCACCGCACCCCGAGTACCAGCTTTGCAGCTACCATTGTTAGGGATCCACGACCAATTGGAGCTGTGGTGGTGGTGGTGTTTGCAGGTGTGAGGCCATCGCGTGGGGTCCCCCAGGCTGCGTCTCCGGGATAATGCATAACGATCTTGCGCAAAACAGGGTTTTGCCAAAACGGAAGCAGCTACACTGCTTCTTTTTGCACAAAAACCCCTTGAGCAAAAAGAAATGGCAGAAAATATGCTAATGACATTGTAACTTATGCTAATGAGTTCCTCATTAGCATGTTTTCTGCCACAAAATTTTGCAGTGTAGACAAAGCCTCTGGTGCTTGCTCTCACTCATTTTCACCGGGCTGGGGCAGAGGCTTGGTGTGCAAAGGGGAGGCTCTGGGTTCAGGTATGGGCTCTGGATGTGGCCAGAAATGAGTGGTTGCCCTAGAGATATTGAATTGGGCAACAAGAAAAATTCCATATTGTAAGTTTTGTGCCTACTGTTATATGTGGTTTTCTCTATTTCCCTGAGAAGGTTACAAGAAAACTACAGATTGTACTAAAGATGCACACTGAAAAAAATGCATATTTAAAAAAAAAAATCAAGAAACCAACCGAGTAATTTTTAATAGCCTATACGCTAATTCTAGGAGACTAGAATTAGAATAATCATTGGAATTGCTCATTTATTAACATTAATTCAATCTAGTTGGTATCACTGAAACACAGTGGGATGATTTGCACAATTGGAATGTTAAAATCAATGGTTATAACTAATTTAGGAAGAATCGAGTGAGCAAAGGGGGAGGAGGAATGGCACTTCCCATCCAAAATGTTTCCAAGTCATTGGTAACTCAGAAGAAAATTATCCCAATTGCTTATGGATTAATGTACAAACTAGGGATTTAGTTGGTGTCTGACATAGACTATCAAATCACATTAGGGAACAGGATGACCACTTCCTATTCACTCTTCCATAATGTATAGGAGATAAAAATTGCGTAATCATAGGGGATTTCAATTTGACTGACAAATGCTGGAGGTCTCACGCTATCAGCGTACAAACATCCTTAGAATTTCTAAACATTGTTGATGACAATTTCCTAACCCAAAAAGTGTTGCAGCCCACACAGAAATATTCTATATTATACCTTGTCCTAACAGATAAAGAAACTGATTGCGGAATTAAAAATTAACAGTAACTTAGGTACAACTGAACAAAACTTGATCAAATTTATAATGTGCAAGAAGAACAAATTCCAAATGAGTAAAATATACACTTGGTGCTTCAATAGGGCTAATTTCACAAAACTGAAAATAATTAGGAGCCAAATAAAATGGAAGGAAATATGTAATCAGAAAAAATGTGAATGATAACTGGGAATCATTTAAGAACACCTGACTAGATGCCCAAAAAGCTGCAAGCCCACGATTTAAGACGACTGTACTGATTAAAAAACAAACCTGGTTTAGTGGGGAAATGGTGACGAGAGAGAGAGAGAGAGAGAGTGAGTGTGTGTGTGTGTGTAATACATATACCCAAAGGAAAAAAGAAAAGTTGATAGTAATGAATATTGTCAGAAGTTAGCAAATTGACAAAGGAAGCCAAGTGACACAAGGAGATACCGATTATCAGCAGAGTTGATGAAAATAAGAAGTTTATTTTAACTACATCAGTAACAAAAAGAATCCTGACAATGGTATTGGTCTATTAGATGAAAGTGGTAAAAATATTAAAAGTGCAGAAAAGGCAGAGATATTTAATAAATATTTACATATTGAGCTTCAGCATAAGGGGAAGATAAACACTCTTTCCATTTCACTAATATCTCTGGAGTATGTTAAACAGAAGCTACTAAAGGTAAAGATTTCTTAATCAGCAGGTACAGATAAAACTCCTGGATGAAAGTTAAGACCTGGCTGAGAAGCATTAATGTTGATTTGCAATAAATCTTGGAGCACTGAGGTAGTTCCATAAGATTGGGAAAAGCTATCGTTGTGCCAATTTTTTAAAAAGGCTAAATGGGATGACCTAGATATTTCAGGGCTTGTCAGCCTAACATTGATCTGGGGGAAGATAATGGAGGTGCTGATACAGGACTTGATTAAGAAAGAATTAAAGGAGTGTAATGTAATTAATACAAATCCACATGGTGTAGGGAAAATAGAAGCTGACAAACCAATTTAATTTTTTTTTCTGAGATTACAAGTTTGGCTGTTAAAGGCAATAGTGTTCAAGTAATATATTCAGACTTGTATAAGTTGTTTCACTTGGTAATGCACAGGAATTGAATTAAAAACCTAAAATGATATAAAATTAATATGGCATATACTGCATGAATTAAAAACTGGCTAACCGACAAGACAGGAAATTACTTCTGAAAATATCGCCTAGCTCCTAGCTAATCCTAGGATTTGGAAAATACTACCTGTAACTGTGCAAATGAGGAGGCAATAGCAGTGGTATTTTCAATGAACTTACATTTGTAGTTGTGGAACATGTGTATAAAATTAGGTCACATATGAAAGTTAGCTGACAGATTCTCACTCAGGCCTGTATCAAGTTTTCTAACTTAGACCTATGACACCAGATTAAAGAAATGAACAGGTCATGTTTGGGGAAGCCATTCCACACAAGCACTGCTGAGACTTTGTGTGGGTTGATAGACAGTTCTACTCCAGAGAAGTATGAATTTATCCTGACAAAGGCCAAGGTTTTGGAAGAATTCAGGTAGAAGAAGCAGGTTCCCACTGGTTGGTTTTCACACCAGAAAAGGAAGTGCTGAAAAACTATAGTCCAACTAAAACTATTTTTAGAACACCCCCCCTCAATTCTGTGGCACTGATTACAATCCCATAGATTGGGAACTATAGTCCTTTACAATATGGATCCAGAGTTTCATGATGCAAATAGAGAAATGATTGGACATTAGGAAAAAACTCCTTAACTATCAGGTTAAGCACAGGAATAAATTGCCTAGGCAGGTTGTGGAATCTCCTTCATTGGAGATATTTAAGAGCATGTTAGACAAACACTTGTTAGTGATGATCTAGATGGTGCTTGGTCCTGCTGTGATTGCAGGGGACTGGACTTGATGACCTCTCGAGGTCCCTTCCAGTTCTGTGAGTCTATGATTCTAAGGGTGCGTCTACACTGCACCATTATTCTGGAATAACAACGGTTCTTCCGGAAAAACAATACTAGCGTCCACACAGCAATTGCATTATTTTGAAAAAAACTGAAATAACGGGGGGGGCATTTTCTGATGTTGGTAAACCTCATTCCATAAGAAACAATGCCTCTTCTGAAAAAGCTCTTTTGGAAGAGGGTGTATATGGACGCTCCATTGCTGATATGTTGAAATAGCTCCTCCCCAGTGCCTCCTGGGGCTCTAAATTGAGATAGCACATCCACATTATGGGGGGGGGGGGGGCGCGCAGAATAATTTTGAGGTTTCCCTGTAGTGTGGACGCTATATTTCCGAAATAAGCTACTCCAGAAGATATCTGCCGGAATAGCTTTTTCTGAAATAAGCTTGCAGTGTAGACATACTCTAAGTCTCAAAATATAACTGTAAATAGGGAATAGTTATCAACTGGGTCTGGTTTTGATGAAATCCTGCAGTGGTTGGTTCTTGGACCTATTTGATTTAACATTTTTACCAATGACCTGGAGGAAAATACTACATCATCATTGATAAAATTTGAAAACCACACAAAAATTGAGGGCATGGTAAGTAAGAGGCAAGGACGCTGATTATTTTAGTAAAGTGGGCATAAGCAAACTGTAGGGTTGCCAGATGGTTTCAACAAAAATACCAGACACACTTGACATTACATCGCAATCTACATTACATCTTATTTAGAAAATACTGGACATTTATATTTTCTCAATTTGTTTCCTGAACAGAATGCTCAAATACTAGACAGTCCGGTTCAAAACTGGACACCTGGCAATTCTAGCAGACTGTGTGTTTTAATATGACTAAATTTAAAATATACACATCTGAGAGCATTTACAGTATGGGGAGGGACTCTACCTGGGAAACAGTGACTCTATAAAAGATTTGGGCATCATGGTTGATAATCAGCTGAATGTGATGTTGTTGTGTGATGCTGTTACCAAAGAATTAGTGCAGTGCTGGGATACATAAATAAGGGAATCTTAAGTAGCAGCAGGGGTGGCCCTAGACTAGCTGCCAGCAACTGGCGCCCTAGGCGAACCATGCAATTGGTACCCCCCCCCACCCCAAGGGCAGATAGAACCAAAAACCTCAGTCTGTGCTGGGGAGGGGGGGCTGGGGCTAGAGTTCTGTGGCTGGGGGCCGGGGGCTGGAGGCCGGGGAGACGGAACAGGGTGCCAGTGGGGAGAGTCCCCTGCACCTGCCTCCTATGAAGATCCCCAGAGAGAAGCCGGCATGTGCCTCTCCCGGGGCGACCCCCCCCCCCGGCAGCGCAGGGAAACCCCGCGTTCTTCCTCCCCCGGGGCCGACTCCCCCTCCCACAGCATGGGGGAAGCCAGTGCATGCCTTCCCCGGGGCTGACCCCTTCTCCTCCCATGGCGCAGGGAAACCCCATGTGCCTGCTCCCCCAGGGCTGACCCTCCCCCCACGGCCAGAGAACCCCCGCACGTGCCTCTGCCAGGGCCAATCCCCCCCGTGGCAGGGGAAGCTGGCTGGCACTTTCCTTCTCCGGGGCAGACCCCCCCCTCCCGCGGCAGGGCCGACCGCCCTGCAGTGCAGGGCCCTGTCCCCCCGCGCGCAGCCTCTCCCAGGACTTACCCCCCTCCTGGCCGCAGGGAAGCCGTGCTCCAGGTGAGGCACCGGAAGGGGAAGGGGAAATGGAAGTGGCAGGGTATTTGGAATTTGGCGCCCCATATAACGTGGCGCCTTAGGCGGCTGCCTAGTTTGCCTATAGGCACGGGCCGCCCCTGAGTAGCAGTAGAGTGGTTATGTTACCTCATTATTCCAGTAGCAGTTGTACTAGTAATAAATACAGTATCCAGTTCTGATATCCACAATTCAAGGATGTTGATAAATTGGAGCGAGTTCAGCGAAGAGCCATGAGAATGGTTAAACAATTAGAAAATTGGTGTTACAGTGACAGACTCAAGAAGCTTGATCTATTTAAGTTAACAAAGAGAAGATTAAAGGGTGATTTGATTACAGTCTATAAGTACCTATGTGGGGAATAAATATTTAATAATGGGCTCTTTAGTTTGGCAGAGATAACCTGATCCAGTGGCTGGAAGTTGAAGCTAAACAAATTCAAACCGGAAATAATTCATACATTTTTGATGGAGAGAGTAATTAACCACTGCAATAATTTATCAAGGTTTATGGTAGATTTTCCATCACAAACCATTTTTAAAATCAAGATGAGATGTTTGTCTAAAAGACCCTCTCTAGGAAATATTTTTGTGTAGTTCCAGGGCCCATGTTATACAGCAGGTAACATTAGATAACAATGGAACCTTCTGTTTTTATAATCTAGATGTTTAATCTTGGGTCAAATTGAGGTATCACATATGTTTAATCTAAGACCAGATTTATTTTATGGCTTTTCCATTAAGATGCTAGAAGTTCCATGACTCTTGTTAATGCACCTCTGAGGACTACTGCTAGAAGATGGCATGTGTGTCCAAAGAGAGGCGAGTACATGGATTTGAAGGACATGTCACTTTGTGATTGAGATTAAAAAGCTCTAAGCCTTTTCCCAATATGTAGGATGACAGTCCCAATACTATAGTGTTCATGCTGTAATGTAGACATGGGGCAATAAGAGTAGATGGGGAAATAAGACAGGCAGAGAGGATTTAGGGTCTAGTCACCCAGTCACATACATGCAAAAAAGTCCCTTTTGTTACAAAATCTGTTCCCCAATATGTATAAAACTCCACACAAAACTCCATTAAAATCCCTTTCCAGGACAGATTGACCATTGCTTGACTTCCACAGGTTCCCTTATTGTCAAAGCATGTGCCCTTCATTCTGAAACCCAACTCTCGACTCTATTCTCCCCCAATATACAACCATCCCCATTGCTCTACAGCCCTCTCCTCTTCTGTCCTTCCTTCTGATGGCAGCTTCAAAGGAGGCATCTTCTGGACATCCCATATGTCCTCCTGACTATTAATCACCTCCTTCAGCACAAGTCCCCTTCCCCTTCCCATCATTGTGGTATCAGAGGATCCCTGGGATGTGAATGCCATTCCCTTTTCTGTCCCCTGGCCCAAACCAGTGTCCGTGTTGGTCAGGACAGCTCACCGGCAAAACATGGCCAAACAGGGACTCCTGTCTCATATGGAGTTATCCACTTGCTCCTTCTGCCAATTCACCAGTATGTACAATCAGGTTCCATCAATATTGTATGACTCTGTCTGTTACAGAGATTGTAATGGGCAGGCTGGCCTCTAGCCTCCTACCCTGCTGTGCTACTGCTTGTTTGGTTTCTGGCCTACACTTCAGTCAGAGGTGAGAGGCAGCAAGCTTGGACCAGGCCCAGAGGGGCTGACAGAATTGCCAGGCCTCTGGGCATAGTGGGGGGAGGGCCCAGCTTCTATCCTCAGAGAGACCCCCACAAATCCAAGAAACCCGAATTCCTAGAGACATGCCAAATCCCAATGAATCTGCACTGGCATCTCCAGAAACCTCCCTGAACTCCACTGAATATCACTGCAAGCCCCTTCCCCTTGAATCCCATCCCCAGAGAGACCCCAGAGCCCCACTAAATCTCACTAAGCCCCATCCCGGGCCCCCGTTTCACAAACTCATGTGATATATTTTATTTTAATAATTTGTATGAGGCCTGTTGCTTTATTTTAAAAGAACAACAAATATAAATAGTTTCATGAGCTAAAAATTGAATGGGTTTATGTAATAGACGTATAAATGAAAGTATGAATGATCTGTACCAAGTGCATGAAAACTTACTACTTTGGCTGGAATTATGATAGACACCGCCACTTCAACACTTCAGACTACTTCAACTGCTGTGGATCAGGCTGTCAAAGTGCTCTTCAGAATAAACAGTTGCAAATTGTGCATATGTGTTCAAAAGGCAACTAGGTATTTCTGAGGATGGAGATAGATGTTAAAGGAGAGCAGCAACTGGTCCCTGTACTCTTTCACTATCGCTTTTCCCTTCTGCTTTGATATCAGTTAACATGGACTCCACAGGTTTGCAAAAGACACTTGAGTGTCTTCATAAACTTGTGCTGCCAGTTTCCTTTCTTCTAGAAATTTTAATTGTTACTTTCACAATTGATGTGGTCATAAAATCATGGAGACCTAGCTCAGACTCGTTCAGAGGAATAATTTGTGACTTGCCAAATCACTGTGGGAAGCGTCCTAGCATGTGTCTTTGGATGCACTTCAAAATCAAAACATTTTGGTGGTTTCAAAGCATTTATTTGGCAACCACAAAAAAGGCCAATGTTGTTTCTCTGGTTAAAGCTTAATGAGGTTTTATCCTGAGCTTCGTTAAGAAAATAGTCTGCAATGGAGCCCAATTTATGTCTCCCCCCACCATCTGTGGCTCTGAGGCAACAGGATACTCCACGGTATTGCCCACATACTTCTATTCAGGCATGTGCTCAAGTATTTTGCTATAGCTAGGGCCTCAAATACAGTTCCTCATAGAATTTAGGTGCCTACCTCCTGATGATTTGGGCTTCAATGACTAGAAAGGAGGTTTGGAACACAATGGCAGAACAAGTTAAAACCACTGCTTCAAAACCAGCTATCGTACTTCACCACATCACTACTGGTAACACAGGAGCTCTTCAATGTTACATCCAGACTGAAAACCTAAATGCCAAGCACCTGTCCCATACCACTGATCACTAAATGACAGAACTATAGAAATTAAAGGGCTACGTCTACATTGGCATGATTTTGCACAACTGCTCTTTAACGCAAGAGTTCTTGCGTTAAAGTAGTTGCGCAAGAGAGCGTCTATATTGGCTGGGACTCATCGTAAGAACGATGCGCTTTTGCGCAAGAGAGCGTCTACATTGGCGGGACGCTCTTGCGCAAAAGCAGGAGCCAGGAACCATTTTGGAGAGGGCAAAAGGGCACCAGCCCTTTCCGGGGTCGGGGGCTGGAGCTCCTTTGAGTCACGTGCTTAAAGGGATCTCCCCGGACAGCCGTTTCTCTCCTGCTGCGAGCCTTAGGACTTCTTGCAGGGACTGACAGCCGTAGCAGTTCTACTTGTGGTTGCCCTCTGCCTTGTTGGACACCACAGCCTTGTGCCTTAGTGCCATTAGCTGATTTTTTGACCTCAGCTCTCTTTTTGTGCCATGGAGCCAGGGGTGGCCTTGTGCCTGCTCTGGCCCCTTCCGGCCATTTTGGAGTGCCTGCAGCTGCTGCTCCATGCTGCAGCACTCCTCGTCCAGGACCTCAAGGTGCAGGTTGCTCTGGACTCCCTCACCAGGGAGGCCATGGCGTCCCTGTGGCATCCCCACCCCACCGTGGAGAGGCCCTTGGTGGAGACTGGACACCAGTACCGACTGGTGGAACCAGCTGGTCCTGGGGCAATGGGACGACCAGCAATGGCTCCGGAACTTTCGGATGCGAAAGAAGATGTTCCTGGAGCTATGTGCCTGGCTCGCCCCTGTGCTCCAGAGAACCACCACCTGGCTGCGGGCACCCATCTCCGTGGACAAGAGGGTCGCCATCGCACTCTGGAAGCTGGCCACCCCGGACAGCTACCGATCGGTGGCACACCAGTTCGGAGTGGGCAGATCGACCGTCGGTGCCGTCGTCATGCAGGTAAGTCCGGGGAGGAAGGGAGAGAAAGGGTGCTGCACTCCATGCCCAGGGGCAGGCAAGACTCCAGGCTGGGGCGATGGGGAATGGTGGCCCGTGGGGCGAGGGGGCCCTGGTGTGTGTGAGTGTGAGGACAGAGGGCATCACGGGGGGGGGAACCCCCCCAAGGGAGCAAGCACTCACCCTGCCTTATGTGACGCGTTCCCCTGTGTTTCTGTGCACCCGTCTGCAGGTCGTCCGTGCCATCAACGACGTCCTGCTCCAGCGAGTCATCCACCTGCGGGATGTGGAGGCTACGGTGGCCGGCTTCGCTGCCCTGGGGTTCCCCAACTGCGGGGGAGCCCTGGATGCAACCCACATCCCCGTCCGTGCCCCGGAGCATCGAGCGGCCCACTTTATAAACCGAAAGTGGTACTTCTCCATTGTACTCCAGGCCCTCGTGGACCACCGTGGCCGCTTCCTGGACATTTATGCAGGCTGGTCCGGCAGGGCACATGACGCCCGCATTCTACGAAACTCCGGCCTGTTTTGCAGGCTGGAGGTAGGCACTTTCTTCCCCCAGCGGGAATTTACTGTCGGGGATGTGCCCATGCCCACGTGTGTTGTGGGGGATGCGGCCTACCCCCTGCTGCCCTGGTTAATGCAGCCCTACACGGGGCGGACAGACCACAACCGGGCACGGTTCAATGACCGCCTCAACCGGGCCCGCAACCAGGTGGAATGCGCCTTCGGCCGCTTGAAAGCCCGGTTTCGCTGTTTGCTCAAACGTCTGGAGATGGGTGAGCGGAATGTCCCTGAGGTAGTGGCCGTGTGCTGTGTGTGCCACAACATCGTGGAGCGGAAGGGGGAGGCCTTCCTCCCGGCATGGATGGCAGGCGAGGGCCAAGCCTTCGAACAGCCCCACACAGCTGCCATCCGCCAGGCGCACCATGATGAGGTGCGCATCCGGGAGGCCCTGAAGGAGATGTTCTCCCAGGCCCCACAGTAGGGTCGCCTCTGTCTCCCTTGACATCTCCCTCCCATCCCCAACCCTTCCCTCCTCCCCTCCCAACAAACAACCAACACAGTTTTTTTGGGAAAACAAACAACGTTTGGAACTTTTTATTTACAATGGGGGGACGTAGGGTGGGAGGGGGAGGAGGCTCTGAACTGGGAGGGGGGAGCTATTGCTGGGAGGGGTGGCCCCTGCGACTGCCTCTGTGGGGGCGGACCAGGACATGGGGGTCAGGCCGCATTGGGTCATGCAGCACGGGGAGGTGGGCAGGATGGGGTGTATCATGAGGGGGAATTGTGGGGGCAGCAGGAGGAGGGGGAATTGTGGGAGCAGGAGGGGCAGCAGGAGGAGAGGGAATTGTAGGAGCAGGAGGGGCAGCAGGAGGAGGTGTGGGAGCAGGAGGGCAGCAGGAAGAGGGGTGCGGGAGCAGGAGGGCAGCAGGAGGAGGGGGAATTGCGGGAGCAGGAGGGGCAGCGGGGGGAAGGGGACACGGGCATTGTCATGGGAGGGATGGCGGGTGCATGGAGCAATGCCATGCCGTAATGTACGGCATGGCCAATGTGCGCGGTGAGGGCGGTGATGGCATCTGCCATGCGGTCACACTGGGCCTGGAAGTGGCTCCAGGCCTGCTGGCGCCACTCCAGGTTCGCCTCCACCCGGCATGTGATGGCCGCCTCCATGCGTTCGACGGCCTGGACGTGCCACCGAAGAAGTTGGTCCCACTGCCGGACCCGCCGGCTTGGTGCTTGGGCGGTTGGGGGTGCTGCCACTGCCGCAGGGCTGGAGGGTCCCCCGCTCCTGCTTGGTCCCACTGCAGGGAACAGAGAAAAGGATGGGCCAGTCAGGCAGCCCGGCCACCGTCCCCACACCCCATGCCCTCTGCCCCTGAGCCCAGGTGACACCACAGTACTGTGGCTTGGGCCCACTCTATCCCCTCCCCCCCGTGTTGTATGTTTGCATACAGGACCGCCCCCGGAGAAGGGTGCTCCTCCATGTATTGTAACCACCGGTCTGTGTCCTGGCCCCTTGGGGGGCGGGAGGGCGTGTGTGCTGTGTTAACCTGTGGAACTCCCTGCCAGTGGAGGCTGTGAGGCTTTGGGCTAATCAATGGTGTTTGACAGGGAGCAAGATGAATCCCCACACAGTGCCTGGGAGCACATATGGCAGACATGGTCTGGGCTCTCAGATCCCCATCATGTGGATGTCTCCTGGATGGAACCAGGAGTGACCAGGGAGCGTACCATCCTTGCAGCGAAACTCGGCTCGAGTGCTTCCCCCTCCCCTTACCGCTAGCCCTCACACATATAGCCCAGGGACATGTGGGGCCACAGTGGGGACTTCCCTCGGGGGCCAGCCAAGGCACCGGGAGCAGGCAAGGGGCTCAGTAGGGGCCACGCTCACAGGGCTGTGTCGCTGCGGTTTTCCCAGGAGCAGCCTGCTGTGCTGCACAGCCAGGCATGGAACAGTGTGCTGTTCTATGTGCTGCACCCTTTCCCGGGAGGTGTGGGCTCTGGCCTGAGCCCCTGGGGCCCCGGCTGGTTCCAGCCGGCATCCACCCTTCCCCCTGATCCCCCGGATGTGTGCGAGCAGCACGGTCCCAGGCATGCCCTGGAGCTGCCTGCTGCGGCCACATGCCACTCAGTCACCTGGCTGCACGTGCTGCATACTGCTAATGCTACACAGCGTGCAGCTCACGCGGCCTGAGTGACGCTCCCTCCCCCTTCCCCTTGGGCACCTGGCTCCCCCCCGCCCTTGTGAGTGCAAAGTGCAACACTCACCAGTGGATCCTTCCCCGGCCTCAGATGACACATGGGAGACGTTCGGGCTGCCTGAGAGGACCTCGAGCTGCGGGGTCACGGTGCTGCCCTGGTCCTCCTCCTCCTCCGTCCCACTGGGTAGCTCTGGGTCGTCCCCTGCCTCGCTGGGCCTGGTGACGGGGGGGGCGCCTGCTGCTGTCCACTGGCACTGATGGTCCCTGGGGTGCTGCCTCTCCAAGAATGGCGTGGAGCCGCTGGTAATGGGGGCAGCTGTCAGCTCCTGCTCCCTAGTCCTCGCTGGCCCAGACATAGCCCAGGCACAGCTCCTTGACCTTAGCCCGGACCTGCTCAAGGGTCCGGGCTGGATGACCCTGGTCAGAGAGTGCCTGGGCCATGCGGCGGAAGATGTCCGCGTTCCGCCGATGGGCACGGACGTTGTGGAGGGCCTCTTCCTCTTCCCAGAGGTCCAGGAGGGCCTCAATCTCCCCTGGGGACTAGGAAGGGGCACGCCGCTTTGTGCCCCTTGGGGCCTCCTGCGCTGGGGGTGCGGGTTGTTCCCCGCCCCGGAGCGGCCATCCTGGGTGGTCTGGTGGCTGTTGGAGGGAGCAGAGCCGTGCAGCAGAGCTGGGTGGCAAAGGTGCTTCTGCCTCGTGGCCTCTGCAGGCTGCGTCTGCCTTTAAGGGGGCTCAGGTTACCAGGAAGTCCGGAGCTGCCTGCACGTATGGAGCGTCCAAGCGGCCACTAGGGCTTTTTTCTGTTTGGACGGCTCTTGCGCAAAATCTCTTGGCTGCCTGTCTACACTGGCCTCTTGAGCAAGAACAGTTGCGCAAGAGGGCTTCTTCCTGAGCGGGAGCGTCAGAGTTCTTGCGCAAGAAGCACTGATTTCATACATTAGAACATCAGTGTTCTTGCGCAAGAACTCACGGCCAGTGTAGACAGGCAGCAAGATCGCACCAATGTAGACACAGCCAAGATGAACAAGTCTCCTGAGGTCTCTTCCAGCCCTAGGATTCTATGATTTTGTGACTTGCAGGCCATCTCTTCCCCCCAACCCCACATGAGCAAGCACAGGATGATTCTTGGTAATGCAGCATATCTGGATCTGCATATGCTTCCGCTTTCCATAGACTTGTTTCCCATCTCAAGTTCTTGGCCATCAACCTTTAACTTTTAATCATAGAATCACAGAATACTAGGACTGGAAGGGACCTCAAGAGCTCATCAAGTCGTTTCCTGCACTCATGGCAGGACGAAGCACCATCTAGATCATCTCTGACCAATGTCTGTCTAACCTGCTTTTAAGTACCTCCAGTGATGGAGATTCCACAACATTCCTAGGAGATTATACTTATTTAACTGTGAAACAATCACTTAGAAGTTGAGTCTTGTATCTAGCTTCCATTTCTCTCATTGCCATTCCATTTTCCTAGTTACATTGCTCAAGATACACTAAGCAGTTATTGGTGTTCGCAAACGTAAAAAAAATTCAGTTGTCGTTTACTTCATTTTAATTATCTTTGGTACCCATGGGACCCTATTTACCACAGGGTCTCTAAATACTTGAGATTTGAAATCTGTCCTCATAACATCCCTACAAGGTAGGGCAGTGCTGTAATCCCCACTTTACAGACCAAGAACTGAGTCACAGTCTAAAATAGGAAGTTTTATTTCTATGGAAACTCAAGTACAAAGAGATTAAGTGACTTGCAGAAAGTCATGAGGAATTGGTGACCAATCTAAAGTCACACTGGAAACCTCTGGAAAGAAAGGAATGAACCAAGGTCTGTCAAGTCAGAGAATTGTAGGACTGGAAAGCACCTCAAAAGATCTTCTAGTCCAGTTTCCTGCACACAAAGCAGGACTAAATACTGATTGTTTTACCTGTTCTTAAAAACCTCACAGTTATCACCCTATTGAAACTTGCACATAGGTATGTGAAAACAATTAAAGATTACTAGGGATTTTTGTTGCTAAAAGCAGTCCAGTGGAAATGGAAATCTAGATGTAAGTGGCTTTCAGACGAGTTCAGAAGCCTGAGAGAAAGAAGATGAGACTGAACAATTTTGTTAAGTCAATATCTATCTGCAGGAATGTTTTTCATTTACTATAATTTCACAAGCTATTGACTTTAAATAAATAGGTTTGCATGCATTTTTGTAAGCATAAACATTGTGAAATGTATACTGTGAAGAAACACAAAAGCAAAACCAAACAAATAAATGTGGCACTTTACCTATGGAGAAAAAGTAAGACAATTTACATTACTGTTCTTGAAGTTACTGAAGACAGCAAAGAATTCTTCACCAAAACAAACACTACCAGAGGAAGCTACAAAATAGTAAGGTGAGGATGTTTTGGGGTAGGTAACTTTCTGACTTCTTGACATCCAAAGATAGATTAACAAAAACTTTTGCCAGTACATCAGCTGGTGTAAATTGGAAAAGTTGCATTGAAATCAACGTAGCTGCACTGATTTGCCTCAGATGGCCATCTGGCCCCTTGAAAGTTAACTTGTTTCTTCATATCGCCAGTGTAAGACAAGGAGTGAGAGAGAACTTGGCTTTCTGTCAAAAACAGCTCACACAATAAAATTCATTTGCATTGACGTGATTTGATTTGGAATAGAAGATTAAACCAGATTTTGCCAGATAAGTGGTTTTAGATGTTTTTCACCCATTTATAATGAATAGAATAATTTTTGGGGGGGGAGGAAGGGAGAAGGGAGGATTATTAATCGGACCATGAGTTAACTACAGAGCAAAAATAAGATGACTGTTTCTCTCTCTCTTCCTCTTCTTCTCTCTGGGTATGTCTACACTGCAGAGTTTTTCTCGGAAAAACTGCCGTTTTTCTGGAAAACCAATACTTACGTCCACACTGCTATTGCGTTCTTTCAACAGAAAGTTGAAAGAAAGGAGGTTTTTTCTGACGGTGGTAAACCCTCATTCTATGAGGAAGAAGCCTATTTCCGAAAAAGCTTTTTTGGAAAAAAGCAGCTGTGGAGGCAGAAAAGTGTTTTTTTTTCGAAAGAAGAGGCCTCCAGGAAAAAGCACAGGTGCCCTGGTGGCTACTCTGTCCAAAGCAATCACAACTTAAATGCAAGATAGCATCCACATTGATTGGACCCTATCTTTCAAAAAAACACATCGCTTTTTTGTTGTGCTTTTGCTGTGTGGCCACGCCCTTTCGAAATAAGCTTTTCTTGAAGATCTCTTCTAGCCTCTCTCTCTCCCTCTCTCTTACACACACTATATGAAACATGACATTTTATTAGTAGTGAAACGCATTAAGAGTGTTAATTTGTGTTTAGAGACCATCGCCACATCAGGTTATGCTATGCTATTCCAGGAGGTGTTGTACAAATCCCTGCCTCACAGAGCTTATACTGGAAATAGAGCAAGCAAAGAAAAAGTGAGGGGAAAAGGGAAGTTTTATTTCTATGGAAACTCAGGCACAAAGAGATTAAGTGATTTGCACATGAAGAATATGTGACCAAGCAGACCACTGAACTTGGATCTTCTGAAGTTCCGAAGCTCCACAGAGCCACGCCTCTTCTCTTAAAAACATGTCTCCCCTCCGTGCCCTTGCACAAGGCATTTCTCACTTGGGCATACCTTCTCATCCTGGTGACACAAGATTTATGCCCAGAGGCTTCTGCAAATTTGAGGGATACTACCACTTATCCTCTCTTCCCATGTAGTTCATCTTTTGGTCATTTTAGGACACTATGTAAGTGCCTTTAACTGCTTCCATGCCTTAATGCACAGGCGGGTGATTTGGACCCTATTTGAGTTAGGAAGTAGTGTAATTCCACCCCTTAAATTTTGATCTCTCTCATGCCACTATTAACTTAAAGTATTACAATACAGATCTCTCCTCCAAATAGACACTGTACCAGGGGTGGGGAACGTAAGCGCCCCTGCACTATACATTCCAGACTGTGAATTCAGTTGCAACTATAAAAATAGGAAAACACATTATACTGATACTACCTAGCATTTTTCGTTAGTATCTGTACAATTTTTAGAAAGGTAGATAAGCCATCAGAGTCCCCTCCCCATTTTAAAGGGTGTGACACCAAGTTAACAGTTTTAAAGAGCGGGCCATCAGTTAACAACATAGCTCAGAGTAGAACCCAGGTGTATTGACTGCCAGACTGGTACCTCTTAAGTTCCGTTTAAACAGACTTGTCCTGTTAGTCACTAAAATGATTTGAGTTCAGCCATTATAATCAGAAGGTGATAAAATGCACAAATTGCAATTTTGGCACCTCTTGCAAGTAAAAGTTGGAGCCATGAACATCAAATGACCTCAAGGGGTTACCATTGTTGAATTGTGGCAAAACTAAAAGTTCCTCCACAACATGGATCTTCCTTCCAGAAGAAAGTTTATCACAGAACAGGGCACATAAAGCTCACTTTAATCACTTAAGGTACCATTTCCTGCAGGTGGACAGCATATTAGGGCTCGGTCTGAAACCATCACAGAGAAAATTCATGTTCTTAAACGCCTGCCAGAGTAGACCAAAATATCCATTTGAAAAACAGTTTCACAAAGTTTTACTAGTATTTTATTTATAAGAAAAAAAAGTTCTCAAAATGGATAAGGGCCCTAAAACATAAAAACCTAATCATGCTTCTTGTGGTTTATTATTATAGTAGGAAGAGAGCCCTCGTATCCGAGGCCTGGTATAAGATTTGCAGACATAAAGCAAAGTCAGATTGTAAGCAAGAAGGTGGCCCTGCTCAGAGAATCTGGCAAGAATACAGCTGATATTGCAAAAACTCACACATTCCTAAGAATGGTTAGGCACAGAACACCCACACTAATACATTCCAGAAGGATGGTGGGAGAACACGCCACACCAAATATGGTACAAACACCTCCTTCCAAAGATAATGAGAACAAACAGACCCCACTTAAAGATAAGGTCAGGGTGACATCACAAGGGATAGAGATGTTTTGATCCAACCAGCAGATAAAAAGCAATGGGTGGCATCCAGAGACATCAGAAGGCCAATATGTAACTTGTTTTGTGTATAAAGAGATCTCTCAGAAGGAGTGTCTTTGGTTAGCCTTAGGGATAATGAAAAGTCTCACCATTAACTAAGCTAGTCCATTGCTAAGCCAGGACATTAGGAACATGCTTCATTGACAATAAACCTAACCAACTGCTTGCACCACAAAGTGAGTCTGTGGTTACTGGACAGTTTGATTAAGGTTTGCTGTGCCAACTATCTGCACAGAACAGGGTCAATGCACAGAGAATACACCCGCAGCCACACACCTAACAACAACTGTATTGGATTAAAATACACCTGAAAGTTAAGTTTTGAAATACAAATGTCTTTGAGGCTAGAAATTTGGTTTTAGGAAGTGACACAGCTCTGGCTGTTGATTTATGACAAGTTCTTGCTTCAATTGCTGGCAGTATGTCGTGTGCATTTTGCTTTTAAGATGGTTTATGATTAGAACACTGTGTGTAAATCATGGACAAAGTTGATAATTGTCATAGGCTGATGACAAGAAATATAATCAGGACCCTCTGGTTTGCTACAGATACATACATAGATAACAACTATTTAATTTCTGCATGTTCTCACTCTTGTCAATGATTGGATGTGCTTTTAAGCTGTCAAAGATAAACACACATGAAAATCAACCCATGAAGTTGCTGGCGGGACACATCCCCATTTCCCTTGTGGCAAGGAAAAAAGGCATTGTAGCCCCATGAATAAGTCCACCTGGCTGCGTTTAGCCTCCAGGCAGAATGGCTCAGTGGCTAGAATCAACATGGTCACCATGTCTTGCAGGACTGCGCAGCCAAGTGACTAGAGTAAATATGGTGGTCCTCCTTCACAGGGCTAGATGGCGTAATGACCAGAGTCAATGCAGCTGCCCTCCTTCACAGGACTGTGTGGCCTGAAGTCCTGGTGGTGATGGGCCAGCATTGAGAGTGGTAGTGGCTGAGGTAGGGTACCCTGGTCCTTCCTGCTCCACCAGGTCCCAGCCAGGGCCTTTTCAGCAGAAAGCATATTTGCCACTGGGTCAGTGAGGCTGCGACCAAAACATGTTGAATTATTCTTTGATTCTAAAACTGGGACAATGGCTAGTTTCCCTGGGCTGCTTCCAACTGTGTCTTCAGGAGTGTCTAGGATCTCCAGAGTCTTCAGTCTGAGAAGCTCCCAATGTCTTCCAGGTATCCAAAGTTAGCTGGGTGTCCACCTGGGTCTCGACATGGCAGGCCTCCATGATTCTTGGGGTTCTTAGTGCTCCTGGGCGGGAGCCTGCAACATGCACCCTTCCTTGCTCAGCGATTCACCGAGTGAATTGGGCTGCTACTCTTTACACGGATAGTCCAATTGGAGCATGCCCAGAAGGGATGAGGGGGAGTGGCTTCCTCTGATCAGAGTACCAGGTTAACCCCTCCTTGTCCAGTGCAGGGCAAGTCCACTCCATCACAGTGTTCTTTACCATAAGGATAACAAATATAATAATAAGCTTATAGTACCGAGATTTCATAAACCGCTTTTCATCAGCAGCTTTCAAAGCATTTTGTAAAGGAGGTCATGCATCTGGTCAGAAACATTCTTGAAATATCTTTCCTCAGTGATTTTTACCAGTTCATTGACATTGAAACATTTCACAGAAACATTTTGATTTTGATAAAAATTTCTCTGGAAACCAGGCGGATTTCTATTATTTTCTCAGTAGCCTGCGTGGTGGCCTCCTGAAAAGCATGGCCTTGCAGAGTTTGTGACTACAGAACAGGAAACCAAATGGACTTCCCTGAGCTTATAGACCCCAGCCAGGACTGCCACGGTCCAGAGAATTTTGAATTTTTTTGCCATTTGTTCTAATTCAGAATTAAACCAAATGTCTAAAACATCGAAATCCTTCATGAAAAGGAAGATCTTTCTCTGCCCATTTTACAGAGAGGGAAACTTGCTAGATGTCATCAAGAAGGTAAGAGGCAGAGGTAGAAATACAATCCATGTCTGCTAAGGTCCACAGTAGTATGCTAGCCACTAAACCACACTGCTGAGCACTGATTTGTCTTTTAGATGGATACCTTAGGTACTTGAACCACTGGTGGAGGTAGAGTCTAAATTCTAGCCTGTTAAGGACACACACCATGCTTATTTAAATCTTCAGTTAATTCATGCTATTTTCCATTCAGGAAAATTCTGAGTAGGGAAATTTGATATGAGATATTACTCTCTGAAGGAATTAATAAATATGATGCAATTAGAGACCAGATGGGGAAAAAAATCACTTAAATCCATTGGAGTGGTGGTAATAATAAAAACCAAACCAATATGAGAACATGCCTCAATTTAAAATAGTAAGACAATATATAGAAAGAGAGCATTCTGCTCCCAGGTGTGAAAAAAGTAAGCAAAATGTGTTTATTTCTTCAGACAGATACAGTAGCTGCTCCCAAATCTCCCCCGTACAGAAAGTTCTAGATAATGGTTTAGAATGCCATTTGACAAATTCTGTTCCCCATGTTAAAAGTTTGCTTTGAACATAAGAGTTCCACAAGGAAATGTCAGAGGTTAGAAAGAATGGATAGTACGACTAATTACATTGTTGTTCTAGTCTCAGTTGTAAACACAGACATGATGCTAGAATAAGAAAGTCTGAATGTTGGCAGGAAGGATAGTATGAAATGTTATGAAAGAAGATGCTGTATAGAAATGTTACCATTAAAATGTGTGGAACTACTAGATTCCAGGCATGTACATTTGGAAATGTGGACCTCATGTTCCAGACAACATAAGGAAATAAATGTTATGTCATGCTAACACAGGATGTTGGGGTGTTGAATTATGATGTAGGAGAACCAGATTAATCATGTAGTAGCCTGGTATTAACATCTTGATTCTTGGCATGATTTTAAAAAATGCTCAGAGTGACAATATCATTCATGTCCACCTAATGAATCATTAAGTCATCAGCAAGTACCAAAAGCACAATGGCAGAGGATAACATTTGTCCTCTTATTTTGAAGGCGTACACTTTGGTGAGGTGGATAATCAGCGATTTTTACTGACCTGTTATTGTCTGACTGTCGAACACTTTCTATTATCACCAGATTTTCATTTTAAAATATTTTCCCTCATAATTTGAGAGTCAATTTTTCATATTACTGAACGAGGCAATGTGCCTTATTTTTCTAGGGAAACACATTAATACCACTAGTAAATACTAATGCCAATAGTTCTTTTGTTATACTGTCAACCAGTGAGAAAAACCGGGTCTGACGTGCCAAAATTCCAGCAGGTTTATAAGGCTAATTCTTCATTGATTGAAAATTGGCTCAACTCCATCAAAGTCAATGAATAGAGCTAGGTCAGTTTATGGATGGATTCCACAGTTTGCTGAATCTTCACTTTACGACGACAAGGTGTTGAGAATTCATAGTGAATGAAACAATGACTAGACCTCGAGAAAAAACTATTTGTCATGATTTACTGTGTAGCATAGAATAGCACAGATTTATGGTATTCATTATATTCCATGACAATAGCTCTACCTTTGGACATGTTGTAAAATGGTCAGTGACACTGGGCTTCTTGTTAGTAAAAGGTGACACATTTCCCAGACTGCAAGGGACCATGCTGGAATCAAAAGGTCAATATTCTCAATAATTCACTAAGGGATTAAACTTGTTATAATTTGTTAGTTACTAGAATATTTTTGCCTTGAGATCTTAATGTTTTATTAGCTGACTCATGCAGAAGAGACTTCAAGTCCCAAAGATCCATATTGATTTCACTGCATCTTAAGACATCATTTTTTTAGAAAAGAATAGGATTTTAAATTTAATGAACCTTATGAAATGCAATATTTTGCTGCTTTCAAGAAAATTGTATTAAGATATGTATTCAGGGCCTATCTTTCACCCTCTCACTTTCCTGGACCTTTTCACATGGACAGAGAACGGCAATACTGGAAGTATGAAGATGCAAACACTTTAATCTTTATTGGGGTTCGCTTCCAGGAACTATAAATCAAGTTTCCTTTCCTTTTGCCCTTTATTTTTTCCCCGTCTCCTTCCTGTTTGTCCCTAATATATATATATAGTAATATTTTCAGATATATCTTCATCAATTACTCTACTGAAATTTGTAAAATGATTATCTAACCAATTATATCCCATCACCTTAATTGGTTTACACCCAGCAAAATTAATTATACAGGTAACAGAAACAATCAAAGAGCCAGACAGAGGCCATACAGATAAAGAGAGATGGGGAACATAATAACAAAGCAATGACCAAATGAGGATTTCACAACCCCAACTATTGATAAGTGGAGCCTTCCCAGACAGAAAGCTATACGCTTAAGTTTCCTTTAAATCTTCAAGGCTCTTCCCTATTGAATCTGGAGGCAATAGATTGGATCGCCTTTCCAACAGCCCTGAAATGCCTTATTTCAATGTGACTGGTCTAAGACCTGACTGTATGTTTCCCAGTTTATAGCTGCTCCTGCTGGTTAGCCAAAAGTCTTAGCAAAACAACAAGGCTTCAGACCATCACACGCAGACTGTGATTTTGATTCTTTGCTTTTATACCCCTGTAGGAATACACCTAAATTCTTAACATATAGGCCATCAGAGGCAGGCCTGAATGTCTAGATCCTAACATGTTTCATGCCTTACTGCCATATCATTGTGCATGACTTTTATTTGTACGCCATTATACATCTTGTCCTTCAACACCAACACGAGAAGATTCTCCCCATGCAGGTGTCTATCGTTCTGTAGTGGTTTATTCGCAACTCATCGAGAAATACAGGGGCAAGTCACTTAGACACGCTCAAAATGGTCAGAGCCATTCCTGCCTGATTTTTGCCATGGTGCTGACCATTACAAATACAGCTTAGTTCATGTAAAATAATTGAAAGGCAAATGGACATTTTTAACTTTTTCAAAAATATCATAGAATCACAGATTACTGGAACTGGAAGGAACCTTGAGAGGTCATTGGGCCCAGTCCCCTGCCCTCCCGGCAGGACCAAGCACCACCGAGATCACCCCTGGCAGGTGTTTGTCTAGCCTGCTCTTAAAAATCTCTAATGATGGAGATTCCCACAACCTCCTTATGCAATTCATTCCAATGCTTAACCACTCTGACAGTTAGGGAGTTTTTCCTAATGTCCAACCTAAAACTTCCTTGCTGCAATTTGAGCTCATTGCTGCTTGTCCTGTCATCAGAGGTCAAGGAGAATAATTTCTCCTTCCTCCTTGTAACAACCTAGACCAAACAAACCCAATTCTTTCAATCTTCCCTCACAGGTCATGTTTTCTAGCCCTTTAATAATTTTTGTTGCCCTTCTCTGGACCTTCTCTAATTAGTCCACATCTTTCTTGAAATGTGGTGCCCAGAACTGGACACAGCTCTCCAGCTGATTAGGTGCTGCAAAATGAAAAGTATTTATCAATAGAATTTATGTATTATAGCCCCATGAGCTATCTTCAAATGCCTCCCAAACATTAATTAATCTATCTTCAAAATATTCTTGTGATCTAGGAAGGAATAGTTAGGTTGCTAGTGTGCTGAGACCACTGCCTGACAATATTTGTTAGGCAGTGGTCTCAGCACACTGTCTCCTGGTATATTCCAGTCTGTTCTCTCTTGTTTTATGCTTAGATTATAAACTCCTTGGGGTTAGGGACTGTCTTTTTATTCTGTGTTTGAACAACACTTAGCACAACAGGTTCTGGGGCCATATTTCCTAGGTGCTACGTTAATTCAAATAAATACTACTAATAAATTATTCCAGTTTTACACATGGGAAACTGACAAGTAAAGTGACTTCCCAAGGTCACACCGGAAGTCCCTAGCAAGGGGGAAGACTCTCTGGAGTCCCAATCTAATGTCTTAACAACAAAACCATTCTTGGACTTCTCAGCCCCAGTTGTGTTCCAATGGAGTCAAAGACATCTTCCTCAAAGATCATAGAATACTAGGACTGAAAGGGACCTCGAGAGGTCATCGAGTCCAGTCCCCTGCCCTCATGGCAGGACCCAGTACTGTCTAGACCATCCCTGATAGATATTTATCTAACCTACTCTTAAATATCTCCAGAGATGGAGATTCCACAACCACCCTAGGCAATTTATTCCAGTGTTTAACAATTCTGACAGTTAGGAACTTTTTCCTAATGTCCAACCGAAACCTCCCTTGCTGCAGTTTAAGCCCATTGCTTCTTGTTCTATCCTCAGAGGCCAGGAAGAACAAGTTTTCTCCCTCCTCCTTGTGACACCCTTTTATATACCTGAAAACCGCTATTATGTCCCCCCTCAATTTTCTCTTTTCCAAACTAAACAAGCCCAATTCTTTCAGTCTTCCTTCATAGGTCATGTTCTCTAGACCTTTAATCATTCTTGTTGCTCTTCTCTGGACCTTCTCCAATTTCTCCACACCTTTCTTGAAATGTGGCACCCAGAACTGGACAATACTCCAACTGAGGCCTAATCAGTGCAGAGTAGAGCGGAAGAATGACTTCTCGTGCCTTGCTCACAACACACCTGTTAATGCATCCTAGAATCATGTTGGCTTTTTTGGCAACAGCATCACACTGCTGACTCATATTTAGCTTGTGATCCACTATAACCCCTAGATCCCTTTCTGCCGTACTCCTTCCTAGACAGTCGCTTCCCATTCTGTATGTGTGAAACTGATTGTTCCTTCCTAAGTGGAGCAATTTGCATTTGTCCTTATTAAAGATATTAAGATAATTCAATCTGGATCACTTTTCCAGCACTGTCAGCTGAGGGAGCTTATCAGTGCCAACTGTGATGGTGCTCTGTATTTCCATCCCCTGAGAACTGGACCAAAATCACCATATTGAATGTACAGAAGCTAATGAGCAGTCGTCATTGGATAACACTCTATTCAAGGACATTGGGCCTGATTCAGCAATGTATCATGTCAGGTTAACAGCACTGAAGTCACAGATGCTGAGATCAATGGAGCAAAACTTAAGAAATGAAGAGGTCAGTCATGCTCCACGATACCCAACTCAGTATTCTCTATGGATTGCTCATGAAATCAAAAGTGGATGATTTTGACTGAATTTTGATAGTACATTTGACCCTGAATCTCAGCGGGCATGAACTCGTGCAAATCAAAAAAGCAGAACACTTCATAGATGCATCCCTACAAACAAAAACACTGGGATTTTTTGCAGCTAACACGGTATAAAGTCACATTCATTTGATTTTTTTTTCTTTGATGGATTGTTCACAGCATCTGCAACCAGACCATCAGATATGATGGGGCGGGGGAGAGGGGGGCACGAAGGAAACAAGACAATGGAAAGAATTTGTCCAGAACGCGTCTGTTCATGTATTAAGCAGATTTAAAAAAAAAAATCGGAAAAACAAAAACATGGCTGCATTCATCTATTCGCAGTTCTGCAACCCAGTCCTGTAACTACCCATGTTCAAGCTTGAATTCCTTTTGTCGTTTGTTTTCTTTCTGAATTAGTGGTAAAATCTCTAGGCTCTCTGCAGTGAATTCACACATTTATTGATGTGCAGTCAAGTATGCCATTCATTGTAATACAGTCCTCAGGTATTGTTCCCTAATCAGTCATCTAGGTGGTGAGTTAAAACAGAATACCGGTTCGTACTGAGTCAATGTTTCCCTGAAGAGCACTGCAGGACCACTGAATTACCTGTAGACTGATGGAATTACAAGGTCTATTTTATTCTTCTAAAATATAGCTAGGTCGTGGCCTTAAAGTGGTGCAGTAAAAGAAGTGGAAGTGTTGGCACAATATACTATTTGCTCAGCCAATTTGTGAACAGTGAGTCTGTTTTAGAGTTTGTGTGCTACTTATACCCCTTGCCATAAATCTGGCTCAGTGAAGGTAGTAGCTACCTGAATTGAGAGTGGTTATTGTATTTGGAGGAGTTCCCACCCCCTTCTGCATTGCATAGAAAGAGATACTTGAACCCAACACTATTCATGGAGTATGCATTTAGATCAAAAACATTGTCTCCCTCCAAATTATTCCCCATCTTCTATTTACATGCAAACAGTGTTTTGTTCTTTATAGAGTACCTCCCATCAAATGTTTGAAAAACGTTTTGCAAACACAAATGTAGCTCACAGCAACCCCAGGGAGGTAAGTATACCCGGCCCAACTGTATATGTGCAGAAACTGAGGAATGGGACTCATCCAAGGTCACTCAGGAAGCCTGCGTCAGAGCCTATAACACAGGCGTGGGGAAGCTAAGACCCGGGGGTTGGATGTAGGAACTGGTGCTCCAGCCACACCCATACCCCCCCACACACTATCCTCCTGTGGGGCTGAAACACACAAAATCTACTAGGTTGAGCCACCCTTGGGTTTGGTGTGTGTGGGAATGTGGGAAGTCAAGGGCTACATCAGTGAGGATTTGTCTGGGGGTTTTTTTGTTGTTTTTTTAATTTTTGCTTGTGTGCCATAGCAGAATGCAGCGCTGTGAAGCCATGGCGTATGTGATATTTTTCAAGTCTTGCAGCACGGCCAAGAAAGCATTAATTAAAAAGGGCTACAATAGCAAGCAAAGATTACATTGCTGAACGCTGTTAGGACAGAGACCTCACACACCCTCACTTGCATGAGTACTCTTTAATGGGACAGCTTGAGTGAGTAAAGTCAATGGTACAACTAATGCAAGCAGAAAGTTTGCAGGATCATACTCACAGTAATCTGGCAGACAGAGGAAAGATCGAATGCCCAATTATTTAAAAAAACTTAAACAACCAATAGTCTAGTAGCATCTTAAAGACTAACAAAACATGTAGATGGTATCATGAGCTTTTATGGGCAAAACCCACTTCTTCAGATGACTGGAGTATTAAAAATCCTGATCCAAGAATAAATAAGGGAAGGGAGGGGAAGGAAAAAAGGAGGGGGTTAGGAAAAAAAAAGAGTGAATACAGTAAAACTCCAATAGTCCGGCATCCAATAGTCCGGCACTCCTGATAGTCCGGCATCAAAATGGCAAGAGACTAGTGAGTGAGCTTTGGCAAAAAATGAGTCACAAGGTAACAGCAGCAGCAGCTGAACTGAGCAAAAAGGGTAAAAAAGGCTTAAAAAAACTAAAACATTACAGTATACTGTATACAGTATGTACAATAAAAGGGTTAAGAACACTTTATATACAGTATATAATGTATACAGTATATATATAACCTGCTTATAGTACCTCCTGATAGTCTGGCATATCTGATAATCCGGCACCACCTAAATCCCATAGGTTCCGGATTATTGGAAGTCTACTGTAGATTGTTCAAGTAGTTACAAGAGACTGAGAAGAACAATTAGCACCTCCATTGTTTGGCTGGTTAAGTCATTAGAATGTGGAAGGTAGTGTGTGAGCCAGCCAATATCCCTGCTCTTCAGACGTAGATCTACATCAGGGGCTCATTTAACTGCACATCTACTAATGTGATCTAAGCCATCAAATGCCAGCAGTGCCCCACTGCCATGTATATTGGCCAAACCAGATAGTCTCTACGGGAAAGAATTAATGGACACAAATCACAATATCCAAAAAGGCAATACACAGAAACCTGTTGGAGAACACTTTAACCTGCCCGGGCACTCATTAATGGATCTCCAAGTCTCCAGGTTGTTTCAGGCCAATTCCACAAGCCAAATACACAGGGAAGGGTTGGAACTTCATTTAAAGTTTGATTCTTGTAACTACTTGAACAATCTATTCACTGTCTTTTTTCTCCTTTTTTCCTCCCCTTTCCCCTTATTTATTCTTGGATCTGGACTCCTGATCAGCAGGAGAAGAGGGAAACAGACAACATTTTATTGCCCTTTTGATACATTGTCTGTTCCTGGTTTGTATCAGTCTGTCTGTCTTTTGTACACTGTTGACTCTTTAGAATGAGGGCCACACTTGGTTCTCTGTGAGTGTAGTTCTGCACCTTAGATATTACCAGAATACAAGTAACTGGTGCTGCTGCTACTAATAAACAAACACATTTGAAAGGTAATTCAAGATGGAGCAAGGTCCAAGACAATCAATCATGGCCATGACAATATGCTTGGCTAAACTCCAGACATAACCGAAACAGCCACGGGTATCCACGCATCTGAATGGCCATCAACTCCAGCATCATTTGGACGTCCCTTTCTACAACCTGCCACAGGAGACGGCTCTGGGGTCTTCTGGATCGTGCACTGCATGACGGTGATCTGGCCTAGGTACGTGTGAAGGTTTTAGATCAGGCTTCCAGCAGGCACTGGGCTTGTTTCTGCTGTTCGGCTGACAGACTGTCACCCAACTGTGGCTCTTCCATCTCAGCCAGATCATGCACATGGGAGCCTAGGGTCAGCTCAGGGGTAGATGGGGCAATCATCAGTGCTTCACATGGCACGCCAAGGTTTCAAAAGGTTTATACGGTAAACCGGATTCTTCTTCCCCTGGTCCTACACGATGGGCTTTCTTGTGTGGCCCTTGCTAGCGGGCGAGGACCTTCAACTCCTCGGAGGGGAGGAATAGGAGCACCCAGTCACCACTGCTCCTGGGTGCCTTGTGCCACCTAGAGATTTTCTCAGGTGAGAGTCCCTGCCCAAGGGAGTTGGTGCTGCAATTGCAGTACATATTGGAGAAGCCCTGAGGCTGCTGAAGGAGCGTGCTCCCAAGCATCCCCCCGGGGACTGTCGGCCATATAGAAGTTCAAAGGGGGAGACCTTATTGGATGACTCAGGTACCTTGGAAATGGATAGGAGCAATAGTGGGAGCAAGTAGTCCCACTGCTGGAATTCCTCAGCATGCCCTTCAATATCCTATTGAAGCATTCAACGAGCCCATCCATCTGCAGATGCTACATAGAATCCTGGAACTCAAGTTGAGTCCCCTGTCCTCATGGCAGGACCAAGCACCATCTAGATCATCCCTGACAGCTGTCTGTCCAACCTGCTCTTAAATATCTCCAGTGATGGAGATTCCACAACCCCCTTAAGCAATTTATTCCAGTGTTTAATCACCCTGACAGTTAGGATGTTTTTCCTGATGTCCAACCTAAACCTCTCTTGCTGCAGTTTAAGCCCATTGCTTCTTGTCCTATCATCAGGAGTCAAAGAGAACAATTTTCCCCCCTCCTCCGTGTCTCACCCTTTTAGATACCTGAAAACTGTTATCATGTCCCCTCTTAGTCTTCTCTTTTCCAAACTCAACAAGCCCAATTATTTCAGTCTTCCCCCAGAGCTCATGTTTTCTAGACCTTTAATCATTTTTGTTCCTCTTGTCTGGACCTTCTCCACATCTTTCCTGAAATGTGGTGCCCAGAACTGGACACAATACTACATTTGAGGCCTAATCAGTGCAGAGTAGAGCGGAAGAATGACTTTTCGTGTCTTGCTCACAACACACCTGTTAATACATCCCAGAAGCCTGTTTGCTTTTTGCACAACAGTGTCACACTGTTGACTCATATTTAGCTTGTGGCCCACGATGACTGCTAGTGGATGGATGACTGCAGTTTCTTGATGCCCAGCCAGGGGCCTGATGGAATAGCCGGGAAGCGATATTAGTCCCTTGATCAGTGAAGACTTCCCAGGAAAGCCCCATGCAGGCAAAGACCTTTGCCAGTTCAGCTGCGATGGTGCAGGCACTGGTGTTCTGTAGTCAAATGGCTTCAGGTGAGTACATAGCATATGAAGGAACCTGGCCATGCTTTTTGTGAGGGAGGTCACAGGTCCACTAAGAGGAAAAGGGATCAGGGTTGTTTTTGGCATCCTGGGGGTGGTAGCCAACAGGCATTCAGAGCATGAGTGTCAATAATCCCTTACCTCTCCATGGACCCCGGCCAATAGAAGCAGAATAGAACCCATGACAGGATGTTTTCTTGCCCAAGATGGCCGGCTGCAGGAATGTTGTGAGCTAGCTTTAGAATGCCTCTCTGAGGACACTGGGGGATGACCTTCTGGGTCCAATTGACATAAAATTAATACACTAAAACTCCATTCGTCCGGCATCTGATGGTCCGGCACTCCTGATGGTCCGGCACCATCAGGAACCCGGAAGTGCTCCGGGCAGCCGGACCATTGGAGCTGCTCTGCCCCCGGCTTCCCCGATTCAGATGCTGCTGAAACTGACCAGCGGCTGAATCGGGGAAGCTGGGGGCAGAGCAGCTGGAGTGCTGCCAGTAGGTCCCACAGTGCTGCCCCTCGGCTGCTGGTCAATTTCAGCAGCGGCTGACTTGGGGATGCCTGGGACAGAGCAGGTGGAGTGCTGCCGGGTTGGTCCGGTAGCGCCACCCCTTGGCGCTGCAGGACCAACCCAGCAGCACCCCAGCTGCTCTGCCCCAGGCGTCCCCAAGAGCAACTGGGGTGCTGCCGGGTTGGTCTCACAGAGCCAAGGGGCGGCACTACCGGACCAACCCGGCAGCACCCCAGCTGCTCTGCCGCAGGCATCCCCATTTCAGCCGCTGCTGGTCAGTTTAAGCAGCAGCTGAATCAGGGACGCCTGGGGCAGAGCCGGACAATTGGAAGGGGGGGCTATGAAGGGTCTGGGGTGGCATCCCCCCCACACCACCCTAGACCCCTCATAGCCCCCCTTCCGATAGTCTGGCATATCTGATAATCCGGCACCCCCTGGGTCCTAACGGTGCCGGATTATCGGACGTTTACTGTATACATTTTGTGATTTTATTTGGAAATAAATAAATAAAAACCAAAACATTAACAAAATATCCCCTTCCACTCCCCCAGAGCCAGGCACTCCCATATCCCCATTCTAACCGAATTCCCTTCTGCTCCCCCAGAGCACCCGCCCCACTCTAACCCAATGCCTCCTCCCTTCCCCGACCCAGGCACTCCTAGCCCCTCCCCCCCATTTGAGGTAGCCCTGGGTCACTGCAGAAGGGGCAGAGCCTAAGCAGGAAGGGGTGGGGCTACCCAGACCATGATTGGTCCTGGATGGGGGAGCCCCTTTGCCCCCTCCTTCCCACTAGGCACCCATGTCTCTGGTAGGGCAGGAGGTGGCTTTGGGCTCTCCCCCATCCCCAGGCCAATCAGGGCTTGAGGGCAGGGGAGCACGGGAAGCCTCCTCCTGCCTTGCGAGGAGTACGTAGCACTTGGAAGCGCCGTGTGCTGCTTGCAGGGTGGGGGCAGAGCAGAGAAAGCTTTACATGTTCCCCGCCCCCAAACCCAAATTGGCCTGAGGGCAGGGGAGCAGCAGGACCTCTGCAGACTGGATCCGACCCACGGAGGCCCTTTTCCCTACCTCTGATCTACATGTTTTGTTAGTCTTTAAAGTACTACTAGACTGTTTTGTTGTTTAAGTTTTTCCTGTTACAGACTAACTCAGCTACCCCTCTGAAGCTTATAAAAAAGGGTTCTATACCATTCCTTTTTGCCTCCCTGTTTCCTTTCTCCTTTGGCAAGTTGGGCAGGCAGGAGTTTTGGTAAAAATGTATCAGACATGCACACAGTGCCCGTTCTACCTCAGCTGGTGCTGGATAATCAGAGCCTCAATTCTAAAGGAGTTGGCATTACTGAAGTGATAGATCACCCCACATTTTGTTGCAGATATTCCATCTCCCAGTCATAGCAGAGACTTGGGATTAACATGGCTCTCTGAACTAAAAGTCTTATACATGTTCGGATGTTTTGATTGTGAACATCTGGCAAGGCAGTTTGCTCAAGGCAAAGTTGGCCTTGAATCTTGATATCTATGGCTTCAGTTGAATGGCTTGTGTGAAATTTGAAAGAGCAGCTCAGAGAGACTTCTCTCCTTTACTCAAGGATAGAATCTCATGGCAGCCTGAAGGAAAGAGTCCTCATGGCAGACAAAGTCATGCTTGCAGGGTATCCTCAGCCTTAGGCTACTTACTGCTTCAAGTAAGTGAGGATGATTCTTGTGTTGTGTGTTAGTTTTATTTAAAAGTTTTTTGAAGTGTTATTTTAACAGGTAAGTTAATCTCTTACATTCATAACTCGTGTAGTTTTTCACTGTGTGATAATGTGAAAAACAATTAGGTTAACTAGGTAAGTAAACAGGCAGTTAGGAAGCATTACAGATTGCTTACAATAAATGTATTAGGTATCTTGTTAGCCTTTGAAGTGCAACATAACTTTTTTTCTTTTACCAAGATCAGACTAACACAGCTACCTCTCTATTACAATAAATTTGATATGCTCAAAATCTTTACTTTTTAGTCATTAAAGCAACGTGTTATTCATTTGCTATAACAGTGGTTTTAAATGCTTGAATGCAATATAGTGATTAAATGGATAAATTAATGTTATACAACCTAAATATCTCATTTTATAAAACTTACATATTTAAGAATTTGACATTTATGTAAAAGACATGAACCCAATGAGAATGGGATATGAACAAATTAAAGAGAAAAAATATTTAACAGAATGTAAACCACAAAACTTTATAAATTATGTGTCTGTAGTTAGTAAAATAAGTAATTCGTTAAACAATAAATATCCTAAGTGTATTATTTACAGTGGTGTAGTGAGGAGGGCGCGGTGGGGGGGGGGGGAGGGAAGGGAAGTGGCCCCTGGAAGCCACACTAGGGAGGTGCCAGTATAGTCCCCCTATATTCCCCCTGTCATCCCTCTGCTCACCTGCTCTTCCTCTGCCCACCGCCACCAGCTGGAGCTACCTCCTCCCCGCCTCTCTGCCCCCAGCTGACCCCCTCCACCTCTGCCAGAGGGTTAGTGCATGCGGGACCCAGCCCCAAACTGGAGGGGGTTGGGTAAGACATGGTACAAGCTCCCCCTACTCCTCCAGGGTCGGGCTCAACTGTGTGCCAGGTTCGGGGCCCCACCATTTGGCGGGGCGGGGGCACCGATTTTGCCTAACACCTTTGCTACGCCTCTGTCCAATGTTCCTGAGTATGTGAGTTCAGTTCCACCTGGTACAGATGATCCACTACAAGTCTGAAGCAGGACCATTGCTCTGCCTTTTGGGGGTGGGGGTCTGTGATGGACACAGGCCACCTGGTTATATGCATAACTAAGTATAGCACCTTCCTGCTGATCTCATGGGAAGTTAGAAAGGCAGGCTGTTGCCGAGTCCTCCTCATGGGAATTGGACAGATTTGCAGTTTCAGGGTCATCATGGTCTTTATTTCGCCTCCTGGAATCTCCTCCCCATCTCCATGGAGTCCCCCTCTGCCAGCCTCAGTGTGTCTGGCCCCAAAGTTTGATCAAAGTAGGATGCCCTACTGACATCCTGCAGCAAGTCATTAAAGCCCAGCCAAGGATAATGGGGTAGGTGAAAGAGGGGGCCAACCCCACTATAATTTCTCCATTACCCCATTTATTGTCAGGAGTACCGTGACTCAAGCACACATCCCTACAATCCGGTACATGCACTGAAGTGAGCTCTCCCTCTCTAATACTCCAGGCTTGTGAACGACCCCTGGCAGATGAGGGTCTGCCCACAGTCTGAGTCTAGGAGGGCCAAAACTAGTGTTCTCTCTAAGCTGAGCAGCAGCACAGCCCCATAGCTGCTTAATCAGCCCTGCCCAGTCAGGCAGGTCCATGCATGGAGCCCTGAACCCCTGACTGAGCAGGGCTAGTTAAGCAGCTGTGGTGTTGTGCTGTTGTACAGCTTAGAGGGAACACTGGACATGACTCCCATGGGTCCCAACCCCATGGGTGTCGTCAGCTTTGGGTGGACGCTTGCAGGCCCAAAGCTCTGGTACAGACCCGGCTGAAGCTGCAGTCCATGTCAGGGCATATCCTTAGCTATTATAAAGTCCCACACGTTTGCGGTAAACCACCAGATAACATCGTATAGTCAGTTACCTGTTAAGTTCACTTGTGCACAGAGGGTACATGTCTAGACTGCAGGCTTCATTCGGGAGAAGCTTTTCTGGAAGAGATCTTCTGGAAAAACTTATTTCCAAAGAGCGTCTACACAGCGAAAGCACAACAAAAAGCAATCTGCTTTTTCAAAAGATAGCATCCACATTGGACGCGCTCTCGCATTTAAGTTGTGATTACTGTGGATGGCGTGGCCACCAGGGCACCTGTGCTTTTTCCTCGAGGCTTCTTTCAAAAATGTCCCCACATGCCTTTTTCCAAAAAAGTTTTTGGAAAAAGGCTTCTTCCTCGTAGAATGAGGTTTACCACCATCGGAAAACCCCCTCCGTTCTTTTGACTCTGTCAAAAGAACGCAATAGCAGTGTGGACATAAGTATTGTTTTTTCCGGAAAAACAGCCATTTTTCCGGAAAAGCTCTGCAGTGTAGACATACCCTTAGTAAAACTTCTACAGATACAGGGAAAAAAATTTCTGAAAAATGATGTGGGTATTTGTTTAGGAAGACCAGGTAGCAAGTCAAGGTATTTGTGGATAAATATGTAAACCATAATGCTGCTGATGAAAACCTAAATGGGACTCAACTAGAAATCCCTCACTTCCTCTGCAGAGACAAAATAATAATAATAATGGAAATAGCTATATGAAAATAGGCACATGTTGGGATAAATATCCTCTGATCTTCAAACCAGGATGCATAATACATTGGGGATTGTTGGAATAAAGTGCAGTACAGCATTAGTAGAAGATTCAAAAACATCTTTAACATATTCTCTGCACCATCTTGGAAAGCATATGGGTGTTGAGCGCTCAGAAGAGATATCACAGATATTTCAGGTTTCAGCATTGTATTTTTCCTGTGTTTCACACAACACCACAATAAAGTGTGGCTGCAGATGCTGTCATAAACTAGAATTCTCCTACTCAGCTGAAACAAAAAGTTCCATTCAGCACCAAAATACATGAGTGCTTCCTAGGCAACTGAAACAAATATAATTGCCAGCTCAAGAAATATTTAGGCTGGATTCCTGAGCTGAACACAAATAGCTGGTCCCCACTGCACTGATTTTAATGACCTTTTGGAATGTGCTTCTGCCCCCCCACAAATTTCTAATGGTTACAAGAGAAAACACTGGGAAGATTGTGGCCAAAAGAGCTAATGCTACCCTTGGGCACATAAAAAGAGAAATCTCAAGTAACAGTAAAAAGGCTGTTTTACCTCTATCTTTGATACTGGTACAACTACTGTAGGAATTTGGTGTCCAGACGTGGTGTCCACAATTCCAGAAAGTTGTTGATAAATCAGAGGGGGTTCATAGAAGAGCCACATGGAATTCAATCGGTTTAGCTTACAAAAAAAGGGTAACCGGTGATGGTTACAGTCTATTGGTATTTGCATGTGGAATAAATATTTAATAACGGGTTCTTCAATCTAGCAAAGGAAAGGCATAATGATCCAATAGCTGGAAGTTGAAGTTAGACAGAATCAGATACGCATACATGCTTAACAGCGAGTGATTAACCATTGGAACAACTTTCCCAAGGGTCATGGTGCATTATCTATCACTGACTATTTTAAAATCAAGACTGAATATTTTTCTGAAGAGATAATCTAGGAATGGTTTGAGGGGGGAAAAAAACCCACCTATGGCCTGTGCTATGCAGGAGATCAGACTAGATTATTGAAATTTCCCTTCCTGGTCTTGGCATATATGAAACTAGTCTTTCCTCATCTGGATGGAACCCACCAACAGACCAGTTGAGCTGGCATAGTATGGAGATATACCTATCTCATAAAACTGGAAGGGACCTTGAGAGGTCATCGAGTCCAGTTCCCTACCCTCATAGTAGGACCAAGTACCATCCCTGACAGATTTGCCCCAGATCCCTAAATGGCCCCCTCAAGGATTGAACTCACAACCCTGGGTTTAGCACAGGTTGATAGAAAGCACTGGACCAATCTCCCCATCTCAAGCTCCAGTGAAGGTGGCATGATCCTTACTCAGTCATAGACCAGCAAAGACTTACTTGTTTAAGGCCAAGGCCCTAGTATTAAACATGTATACAACCCTGTCTATTTCTTTTCCATCTGAACTCAGCCCAGATCTACTGAGAATATGATCCTTTCTGCTCCGTCTTAAGTTTCCTTTATTGGATCTGGTCACTGTTTAGTCCTCCCCTTCTGAGGTGACAAAGTCTTTCTGGAGTAGCTGGCGAGTTGGTGTCTCCAACAAACCTAAACCACTTCCCAGTGACTAATAGAGGAACCTAGGCCCATCTACTACCCTGGATTCCAGCCTAGAAACTCTGCTCAGTCCTACCTCTTACAGCTGTTCCCCTGGGCCTCTTTCTAAGCCTCTGTTTCAAGCTTTCTTTCCCCACAACTCCTCTGTGATTGGGATCCTAACCCTGGAAGGAGGGTCAAAGTTCCTACTTGGATTTTATTCTCCCTCTTGGATTTTTTTTTTCCTTTCCTGTCTCTGCTCCTACAGATTGACTGCAGACTCTCTCCTTGCAACCTTCTTTCACTCTCAATTGACTTTATACTAACCAGCCTGCTCCTGGCCAGCTGGGCGTCATGATCAGTCAAGACTGACTCTTCCTTTAGGTACATCCGGGCATCACAATTGACCTTCCATGCCCAAATTATAATTAGCCTATCCAGACCATATTAACCCCTTCATGGCCTGTGTGGAGCATGCATCCCATTACAGACTTATATGAAGCGAGGAGGAGATTTATGACAGAAGCTTATTTTATCTAGCAAAAGCACATTGAGATACAATACTGGAAACTGAAGGCAGACAAATTCAGGCTAGAAATACAGTAAACCCTTAATGGTAAAAGGAACCATTGGAACAATTTACTTAGAGATGTGCTGGATATGCTCTGTTGTTTGGAAAGAATATCCAGAGTCAAAATAAGAAAGATATCCTTGGCAGAATGTTTATTTCAAAAATCTGTCAGTGATTATCCAACATGAAATCCTGCCTGGAATACCAAGGTTGTGGTTAGAGTTGATATGAAATAAGAAGAGATCAAGAATGAAAGCAGATACTTTGTACAGACCCAATAAACAGCATTGACCAGGTGCTCCAAATATTCTGTGGGACTATTCTGCAAGCCAGTTCAAATTAGCAGTGGACTGGAGATGCTCCAACCCACACAAGAGAATTGTAGCAATATAAACATTTGTTGGCCACCCCAAATTAATAATCATTAACGTGACATCATCACACCCACCAGAAATTTACACACATCCTTTAATAAAGGCTAATATATGGTTTCGGGATAGAACTAGACAGAAGATCAGTTCTTTTCCCTTCACTAATGACACATATTGCAAATTATATAGTTCATAACCCCAATCATGAACCAGAAAGCATCAAAGATTGTGAGAGCCAATAAAGGAAGATTTTGAATGTATTTAGAGATCAAAATTAGCTTTAACTAGCTCAATCCCCTTTGGTACCAGTACTTTTATGTAAGGCACTATGTTTCCCAATTTTCTAGAAAACTGTTTTTTTACAGAAAGCTAACGTTAGTAGAAGTGATGGCATCCAGTCAATTAGGAATTAAAAAAAAAAGGTATATATAACGAACTGACATCAATCTTTGTAGACAGCTTTCCTAACTAAAGAAGTGCTCTTATATAACACACTGGGGAAAGGATGCGGATAGGCAATTTACCTCAGAAGAATGGGATCTGAGCTTTAAAAGAGCAGCAACCTCAGTCTTAAAGGGCACGTCTACACAGCAGGGCAAAAGTTGAATTAAGCTATGCAACTTGAGCTATGTCAATTGTGTAGCTTAAGTCGAAATATCTTCATTCAGCTTGTGGCGCTATCTACACAGCAGGAAGAACCCTCTTCCTTTGACTTCCCTTATTCCTCATAAACTGAGGGTTACAGGAGTCAGAGTAAGAAGTCCTCCAGCTTGCCACTATTTTGAAATAATGGCTTGCAGTGTAGACTTGCTCTTTGTTATTTCAGAATAACTCACATTATTCCAAAATAATTCTTCTGTGTAGATGTACCCTAAGACAATAAGAGAAAATTTCTTTAAGGTACTGGTATGAGGTGCCAGTGAAACAGGTTAGAAGAGGAATAGAGAGAAACTACATGGCAATAAATGTAGGAAGAGTTGTGATCAGAGACAAGATTTTATTCATGAATGGTGGACATGTCCAATCATTAGAGAATGTTGGGATGCCATCTATAAATACCACACATTGTTGGATATTTCTTGCCTGTGGTAAACCTCCAAGGGCTTCCTAGAGGAAATGGTCAGACAAAAGGAAATGAAGAATTACTCTCTTCTGCTAGTAGTTTCTTTGCTACAGGTAGTCTCATTGGGAAAATGGAAATATAAAGGATTAGTTCAAAAATTATGGGAGGTTGTGTTTAGGAAAAATTAACACTCACAATTATATATCCAGAAAAATAGATAAAGAACAGATAGACACTTCGATGTTTGATTCAGTACTCAAAAAAAAAACACCACCACCACACCACTTTAAAAAAAAAAAAGCACTCACCTGCCTTTTTTATATTCACATTTGATAGACATACCTGGTCAATGAAATTTGTGTCTAGGGGAGATATTATTCCATAAAATTATTAGAAAAGACAGAGGTGTTGCAATGAAGCTTGCACTGTAGTATGGTAACACCCTGTTAAGGAGAGAGCTGATAACTGTTTTCCTGTATAATGTCTCCTTAAAGCTCCTCTGGGGGTGCCGGGAGGGGGCACAAAGTGTGACGTGACCCACTGGAGAGGGACTGTAACTTGTTCCTGGTTGCAGAGCAGTATAGTTAAAGAGTCCCAGTTAATGACTCACTCCTACTTGCGGCTGATGCCATCCATCCCTCAAGGGATGGGAGCTGGGGGAGGGTTTACATCCCCCAGCAGGGGGGCGGTCTAGGCCCTACCACTCTGCTGGATCCCAGCCCAGGACCCTGTTAGTGGCTAGAGAGAGCCACTGAGTCAGCAGGGAAAATTCCAGCCGCAACACACTGACTCTCCGGAGTCAGCTCACTCACCATGTAGCCATCACTGTGCCTGGGATGCTTCCTGCTTCAAGTGTCTCCACTCACTGAGGAATCTTCAGCTCCCTTCCTTCATCTGGGATCTGGCTGCTTCTGTGGGTGTCTGGAACCTGTGAGGTCTCTGTGGGGGAGTGCCTAGGCATTTGGGTATTCTCTGCGGTTTGCCCAGAGCTGGCAAGCCATGTCCTCTCTCTCCGGTTGCCAGCCCCAAACGAGCGGGGCTGCTCTTTTATAGCAGAGCAGCTCGAGCATGCCCCGTCAGGCTCAGTGGGTGGGGCCTTCTCAGCCCTCAGGGCTGGTTTAACCCCTTCCTGCTCAGTGCAGGGAAGGAACACCCTGTCACACCCGCCCTTTCCATTTTATGAAAAAATTGAATTCCAGGCATAGCCTAGTGTCCTGGCACAACTCAACCCTTGCCTTGCTTTAAGTTATGATAACTGGAAGCTGCATTCTAAATTTGGTGGTCCTGCCTCTTAAACGGACTCACAGATGGATGGGCAGACAAACATACATTTCTAAAACGTACAGTAAAGATTTAATATTATATATTTTTCTAGCTCCAGAAGAAGTGATTATGGGCTGGATAAGGCAGATGTGCAGTAGCCCAGAGACCCATTCACCAATATGGTCTCTTCCTAGTCATCAAATCTGCTCCCCCGCCATGTTCTCTTTTTGTTTCAGTGACAGATATAAAATGTAACTACACTATACTCCTATTGCCCTGAACAACCAATACAGCCACACCACAGATCTGGAGTGTATTCTGCATTGCCCAGCACAACAGCAAATTTTATGTCTCACAGTTGCTGGGAAAACTGCTGCAGTCAATTATACTAAGTAGCACGAGCACAAATAAAGTTGGAATTCAATTGGTGGAAACTTTAATCAGGGATGATAATGCACTAGCCAGAGAAGACAACATTTTAATTTGCAGAATCCAAGTTGAGTCTTTAGGGACAGTTGTACTTAATTGAGCATATCTGATTTTGTTGTCATTAAGACTAAATTATGACCCTCCCAAGATGTTAATCCTACAGAAATTATTTTTGAAACAGAGTCATTCTTTAGAGTCATTGACTTGGTGAAACTTTTTTCTTCTGAAACCAGTGCCCCATGAGGGAAAGTGAAGAAGAGGCTAAACAGCTGGTGGTTGGACACGAAAGTAGACAGCATGCCCTCTTGTTTTAGTCAGACAAAACCATTAGCTTCTTTATGTGCCTACTGTGAGACTGGATATGCCCATGAAAACTGATGTGCATCTAACTAGACTAAAAATTTGATGTCCCCCTGAATTTACACTGGTAGTCAACTCCAAGGAAGTCACAAACTTTCCATGCTAAAGAGCATAACATAGTCCATATACATGGGAAAATTCTCCATACACAATTCTAAATATTACAGCAGGTGTTTGGAAGCAGCTAGTGAGGTCAAATGCTGATGTGACAATGTTAACATAATGAAGCTCTCATAAATAATGAGAATTCACATATAAAAGCCACTTTAGACAAACATTAAAGATTCAGAATTATGGAAATGTACAATAATGAGCCAAGCCTCCATTGGCTGCTTTAGCAACAGTGAGGTTCCATTTCAAAATTATATAATTTAGTCCTATTATTACAGTTATTGATAAAAAAGGTTTGAGTCATAACTATGAATGTTGAATCATTTGATTAATTTTTTGTAACATCAACACTGCTGTAAGACAACACACAACATAAATATATGTAATTCCACTTCTGTTCCAACTAAATACACTACAATTCATTCACAAGTTTAATTCTCATGCTAATGATTTAAGTTGAGATACTGGATGGCTGGGATAGTATCAACCAACCAACAAATGAAGGTGCCAATGGTTTTTTATGGCTCCGTAGAATCTGGTTTTAGTTCTCTTCCCCTCTTATTGCTAACTAATGGCTCTTATCTATCTAGTTCTTTAGGTGCTAACAGACTATCTGTTGTTTTCCAGTTACATACATACTCAGCTCTCTCTTTGATACTTATCTACCCTCTGCCTCTTTCTGTCCCCCCCACTCCCATTTTCTTCCTTCTCTCCCCTCCCCCCCCCCCTCTTCCCTCATTTATTTTGATCCTGGACATCCAATACTCTGGTCATCTGAAAAAGTAGGTTGTGCCCACAAAAGCTCATGATACCATCTACATATTTTGTTAGTCTATAAAGTGCTACCAGACTATGTTGTTTAAGTTTTTCCTAAACACACACAGCACACTTGAGTCCCAGTGAGCAAACATTAAACAGAGATAATGCCACAGTAAAGTTGTGTGTCATCACATCACACAGATTTGCAATCATACCATGAAACCAGGAACAAGGGCTTAATATGTCACAGAGAAGTGGAACTCACCAATGTACAATAAAAAAAAATGAAAGCTCAAGAACCAGATCAAGATAAAAATCAAGACTGTTGAATCTGAGGGTATTTTTTAAATAAATTGACCCATTAAAATACTATTGTTACCAGAACGAGTAGAATAATGGTGCCTGGATTTTACTGAGTTTGTACATATTGAACGAAAAAAATCTCACATTGCTTGATTAGATCCTAGGATTTGGACAGCATTGGATCAAGCCCTGTATACTCTTGCTGATGGCATGTGCCTATATTTCACTACTCTATTTATTCCAAGTATTTATTCTATTTATTCCAGAGTATTATCTGCTATATAGCAACTCAGTATAGTATTTTTCAGTACTCATGAAGGCATATAGCCTATTGATGTTTATTCCCATGCTTCTCCCCAGGAGCAAATTAAGCAATGAATATGGATTATTGAATATTTATTAGTTGTCTAATTTATCTCTTTCACACCATGGAGAGAGGCTTTCATCTGTTACATTAGTTCAATACTGTTTTCTTCACAAGAGGATTCCTGCCTTTGCAGTTTTTTCTCTCATCCAACCTAGAATTTCTGAGTTTAAATTTTTTAGTGTACAAACACACCTCTTTGTTAATAGAATACAAACATTCCTCTGTATTTTCAACGGCCCATGCTCTACTAATATTGGAAGAATATTTGCCTGCATTTAAGTGTCAGGGTAAAGTCACCTTATATATTCTCTTCTTGCTGTGCGTGTTGCTGACTTTTTTGTCTGCAATAATCCTTTTGTAAACTAGTTTTCTTAAGAATACGACAGACAAAAACAAGTCACCTATGACATTATGAATAAATGAAGCTGGTGGTGGGTGAATAGCAGGGGAAGAAAGATGTGAAAATGAAAAAAAGTGAAGTAATGTAACTACAGTGAAGTAATGTAAATGTTCATAGCTGAAAAGTAGGATAATGTGTTAAACAGAACTAAAAATACTTATTATTCTTCATTTTAAGTGAGCTACATTCTTGCTAAAGGTGTGAGATTGACAGCTCTGAAGATGCAAGTCCTCCATTAAAAGACTGGTACAAGCAGGAGAAATGTAATTTTCGACCCACCATTGTGACTCAGCTCTGTTTTAGAGAGACCCCTGTTATGCAGAAGTGTGCTGCTAGTTTTCTGTGCCCATTTGGTCCTTTACCTGATTGTGGTTTTGGTCCATTAGAAACTCTTATGGTAACACCAAATAATTTCACATCTGGCAGGCCAAGCATGATTCATATTATAATCACTGATGGTTATTCCCTTCCCTCGGTAGTAGTTTGAAACCAGTCATCTAGGCTACGTTTACACCGCATAGCTATTTCTGGATACCTCCAGTATCCGAAAATAGCTATTCTGCATCTTAAGAGCAAGCCCGTTATATTGAAATATAACAGGCTCGCTATTCCAATATCCCTGTAAACCTCATTGCACAAGGGCTAAGGGATGTTTCAGAATAGCACTTTATTTTGAAATTTGGCACTGTGTAAGCTGTTTTGAAATTACTTTGAAATAAGCTACACAAATTGCGTAGCTTATTTTGAGGTAAGAGTGCTGGGTAGACTCACCCCTACAGTTGTATGGCTCTGAATTTCTTGGCTAACTGTATCTACTTGAGTTTTGAAAGCACAATCTGAAACATTTTAACAAGGAGAAATTTTAGAAGGGTGAGTCCTGTAGACTTGCTGAAAATCAGGACCCTCTTCATGGCACTATAAGATGTCTCAAGCTGGCCAACCAAAAATTGAAACACTGCAACAAATCACTGCTAATTTTGACAATTTAATGATACGTGTTTGAAACACTTCAGTCCACACTGGATATAGACCACTTCGGTCTTAGTTTAGAATTTTAAAAAGCCATTCTCGTAGCAGAGCCTCTGATCTCAATAGTACATACTGTTGCAAGCCCATTGCCCCAAAAAATAAATATCAGAGCAATTAAAAATGTAGAACACTTACAAGTACAGATAATCTAGTCCAGTGTTTCTCAACTTTTTATAGAGTACCCCTTTAAAAAAATTATAAGTACCCCCAATTCCTACAGTTTTCAGGACACACAAAATTTTTGTCTACTGTTGCAACACATTTGTTTAAACAACTTAATCATAGCCAGACGGGTGATGAAGTTTTTGGTGTAAAAAGTACAAAAATAATACAACGCTGTAAAACTTAACACAAAAATTCAGTTTTCTCCAAATTTCAGTTGTGTTGACGTACCCCCCAGACATCTCTCGAGTACCCCTAAGAGTACTCGTACCACTGGTTGAGAAACACTGATCTAGTCCATCTCTCCTGACAATATGGGATTGCACTCTATACTATAAACTTTATTGTTTTGTCTAGTCCAGTTTTCAATTACTTAGAAAACTGGCCCATACTTGGCTTACGTTTGTCTTTCCTGAATTTCATCTTATTATACCTAGTTACACCCTTGAGCTAAACTCTCTTGACAGCGATAGCAGTTCTCAGCAATGTTTAGATACCATAATACATTCTTCTTTTTAAATCCTCCCACAAAGATATAGCAAAATAAAAAAGAAACTCCGGCTCCTCAAAGTAGTTGTGCATAAAAAAAAAAAACCCAAGAAAAGTGTCTTGATTATTTGTGTAGTAATGTATCTACCGCAATGTCAGTGGCTTGGAAACTAGTGAGACACATTTTTTTTCCTTACTAAATCTGAAACTGAGTGGCCTTTGCATCTTCATTTGAATTACAAAGTGAGCAACATTGTTTTGGTGAGAGACCCTGGAAGTTTTGATTATTTGTTAACATTAGTTAGTGGCATTATTAGCAATTTTTTTTCCTCCCTGTTTTATTTACTTTATCTGTTTTACTTCTTCCATCTGTTTTGGTATGAAAGAAGACCATTTTAAAATGCAAATTAATTCTATATTTACATAATAACATTTACCCATGTGATTTTCTTTAATTCAAGAATTTCAACATATCCTACAAGTAATTTCGGCATTTAGAAATTGTGTGTATGTAAAGAGGTACTGTATTAATTGTGATTAAATTCATGAGCCAAAATAACTAGAAGGGATTAGTTGACACTAAACAGTCTGGACATCTCTGATGTTTTTGATCCTTCTGTAACCTCGATCACTCAGCTAAATTGAGCATATGTCCAAGACATACCCTCTACATTTTTTAAACTGGATGATTAATAAGGGATAGAGGAACAAACTAATTCATTAAATATAAGAAGCAGACTCATACTGGTTCAAATAAATTAAAACCAAACTTTCAGTATTAGAATTGATTTAGATCAGGACTTTTTGTCTCTCTTTATTCCCTAATCAACCCCATTTCTTTGCTGATATCCTGCACATTTCATTGCAACATACATTAGGTGCCATTGTTTTTAGGCTGTGACTTGAAACATGCCTGGCAGCCAAACATCAGTTGAAACCGATCAGATTTGTGAGCTCACAGCCCCTCTGAAAATGAGATCCTTACCATTTGGGACTACTCAATACCCAGACTCAATAATATGAGATACAATGTATTTCCGTTCACAGAAGACCTAGGCATTTCCTTTCAGTCTGAAGAGACTTATTTTAGATTATGGAAAACAACAAGGAAAACACCAACCATGTTCTATCTGCAACATTTCTGAAAACAAAAGATCTACCACTTGGAGAGAGAAATTCAGACTAGAAGTAAGGTGCACATTCTTAACAGAGAGATAAATTAACCATTGGACAATTTACTAGGGGATTTCCTGTCAAATGAAGTCTTTAAATCAAGATTGGAGAGGTTTCTAAGAATGTGTGTACACTTGGAGTGGATTCCCTTGTGCTAGCTCTTATTTAGCTAGTCCACTGAAAGATAGCATATCTGCAATAGCATGGACAGCAAGTAGTAAAAGGAGACAGCTATGCCTAATACAAACCCACCAGAACCATACAGGCTTATCCCAAGGCAACTAGCCTGAGTAGCTATCTGTTTTTGAGGCCTACAAGCCTAATAAGCCTTAGCATAATTATCTAACCAAGAGTAAACATAGATAAGATATCATGAGATAAAAGAGAGTTATAGGCAAGTGTTTATAGGAAACAGCAAAACACTAGTTGATCCTAGATTCGGGTATTCCAGAACAGAAACATCAGCATATGTTCAGTCATAAGAATTTTATAGTAATTAATTGACCAAGTTAACAAACTTGAGGTAAATTATATGATAACTGATGAGAAGATAGCACCCAAAGGGTGCGTCTAGACTGGCAAGATTTTGCGCAAAAGCATCTGCTTTTGCGCAAAAACTTGCCAGCTGTCTACACTGGCTGCTTGAATTTGCGCAAGAGCACTGACTTTGTACTGTACAAAATCAGTGCTTCTGCGCAAATACTGCGATGCTCCCATTAGATAAGCTCTGCGCAAGAATACTTGGCGCAAGAGGCCAGTGTAGACTGGGAAGGAATTTTTGCGTAAGAAAGCCCGGCGCGCAAAATGGCGATCGGGCTTTCTTATAAGAAATCGCGTCTAGACTGGCCACGGATGCTTTTGCCAAAAGCACTTTTTGCGCAAAGGCACCCATGTCAATCTAGACGCTCTTTTGCGGAAATACTTTTAAAGGAAAAACTTTTCCGTTAAAAGCATTTCCGCAAAATCATGCCAGTCTAGACATGCCAGTCTAGCCAAAATGTATTAGGGTAAGAAAGTTTGGATATGGACAAAGGAGGCTAATAGCCTTGTGAATAGTAACACATGGCCATAAAACCTTATAAAATGTCTGACTATCAGGATTCTCCTGGCATGATAGGACCACTTGTGAATCACTTGTCTCACCAGTTCTACATTTCCACTGAGGATGGGGAAGGGGAATGTATATGAATGCTCTAATATGAAATATTTTGATCATCCTGTGTTATCTCTGTCTACTCTGCTGTGTTGCAGTATTTGTAATATTTTTTTTTATTAGGATAGTTTACAAAAAACAAAACAAAAAAATCACACTCAGAAGGCCTTTCCTAGATGGGAGTGTCACTCCCATGCAAACCAGGATCTCCATGCTAGTGAGAACGCTAATAATTTTACATCTAATCTTGATGCAGAACCATGACAGATAACAGAATATTACTGGGAATTCTAATTAATCAACTGACAATAACACACAGACACAAAGCATCACGTTAGATCTGCTTCTTTGACCCTGTCTTCGTTATTATAAACACAAACGTGCAGGTTGCACCTCCGAAAACTGGCACTCTCTGGTCTGGCAACATCTGTGATCCAGCAAGGTCACATAATCTTCTGGACCAGAGACCCAGGGAGCCTAATGGCAGGACAGTCAGCTGAGGCCAGGGGTAGCAGGGCTGCCAGCTTGGCCGGGGGCAGTGTAGGGCTGGCGCTGTAGCTCCGTGGCAACCCCTGGCACTTGCGGTAGTTCAGAGCCAGGGCCAAAGCCGCGCAGCAGCACCAAGGAGCACAGGGCCGGGGCTGGAGCCCCACAGCAGGCCTCTGTCAGTAGGGTTGGGGCTGGAGTCCCTGGCAACCCATTGCAATGGGGCTGTGGCTGGAGTCGGAGCTCACGGCAGCCTGCAGCAGGAGCCAAAGCCTGTGGCATCCCAGCCAGGCTAGTGAGGTGGGGCGGAGGCAAGGTGCGTGTTGAGGCAGTAGCAAGCCAGAATCAGGTGGGTTTAGGGCCAGAGGCAGGGGATCTCCCCTGGCAAATTATCTCCTTTGGGGCCGGTTAGGTCCCAAGGGTGCCAGACTAGGGAGGTCCAACTAATAACAACAGTGAATGAAAGTCAAATAATTGTTTTAAAGATATTTTCACCCAACTTTCTCCTTGGCAAAGTAGAAAAAGAACCAGACCAGACAGATGCAAATCTTGTCACTGAATGTACTTTTTAACATCCCCAGAGTCCCTGGTGAGGTGTGTGGAAAAGCCTACATATGATTCACTACTGTGCTGTAACTGTTTGCATCTCTGGTGATGCAAAGCAATTATAAATTTGGAGCTATTAAATGGTTTTGCAGCAGCTTTTTATCATTCAAAAAGCAAAATTATATGTGTGATCCTGCCCCATGTTGCAGAGTTTGCTGTGAGGTCAGGAACATTCCTAATTAAATCTCAGATAGTGAAGGCAGCTGTTGAGGTTAAAACAAAAGGCAGGGGTTGGGATGTTAAGTGTTTTCTACAAAAGCTTTGTGGTTCAAAGACAGTGATGAGCTCTTGTTTCTCTTATTCCTAACCTTTCTTTTTAACTGCAAAGATGTTTCTTTGACTCTTAAAAATAACTAAGGATAACACTACATGTAATTTTGGAGCATAAACTTCATAAGATTCAAGTTCTTTGTCAAATCTCTTGGTGATCTTTGGAGTCAAGACAAGAAAATTGAAGTCAGAGTGTGCAATGGGTAAGGAAATTTGCCATCTGTAAAATCAGAGACTAGTCAAGATAATCAGGTCTATAAGTAAATTGTATTTTGGAAAGAACTGAAAATAAGAATATCTAAAGGAGATTAAGTTAAGACTTGATCGGACCAACTTTAATTCTAATCAATTTACCTAACAATTTAGGATATGTTCACGATAAGTGGCATGTATGCTAAGGGACATGTGATTTCAGCCCATGCTACAGTTGGGATTGGTCCTGCCTTGGCCAGGGGGCTGGACTTGATGACCTCCTGAGGTCTTTTCCAGCTCTGATTCTACATGAACCCTGGAGATTTCAACCCTGTTAGAAAGAACACATTGTGCATGATCAAGGTTGGCCAGACAGCTAGGTGTTGGTTAGAACATTGCTCTCACTGGACCATTGAAACCAAGACTAGTCAGCCCACATAAAGAAGTTCATATGGCTGCGCTACCCCCAGAGCAATGCAGGGAAGAAATCAGACTGGAGAGAGAAATAATCTGCTGCTGCCAGAGGCACCAACAGACTTACTGGGCCCTGGGACAGGTGTAGGGGCCTGGCTCCTTGCTCCTGGAAGGGGTGGGGTCTAGGGCAGAAGGATTGGGACTGTCCTGCCAGCCTTTCAGCACTACCCCTTGATGCCTGGGGTTCTGGAGTGTGCCACCCAGGCTCCAGCTGCCCAAGATCCCTATTTCCAGCACCTATGAGTCCTGGGCCAGCTCGTCTGCATTGGTCAGTGTTCTGGATGTTGGGAGGAAGCCATCACTCCCCCAACACACTGAACATGCACCACCTGTTTCCAGGCACAATCGCCCAGCGGGGCATAGGATAGAGGAGTTACTCCCCTTTATGTCCCGTGTGACTGATATCGAGAAATGTCTAGAAATGTCAGGCTTCTCTGCATTAACAGTTGGAGTGTGTTGGAAACGGGTTTAACTCTACAGCACACTGGAGTGCTGCATGCTAACTGCCCATGTGCATCCTGCTACCACGCACTAAGAGTTCCCTAGTGCACACTGACCTACTCCCATTTTAAAGCAGAGTAAATGCAGTGTACAGTACACAGGAAATTTTAATGTGTGGTAGCTGGGTCCAAGTGGGCCATTAGTGTGATATGTTCATGAACTGTAGATTTACACCTCAGCTTGCTTGCTTTATCCAAGCCAGCTATTTTCAAACTTTTTTTCTCATGACCCAGTTGAAGAAAATTGTTGATGCCCACGACCCAACATAATTTGACTGAAGTGTAGGCTCTGGGGTGGAGCTGAGGATAAGAGTTTTGTACTGTAGGGGGGGCTTCAGCTGGGGGATGGGAGAGAATCAGGTCTGGGGTAGGAGGGGCTCCAGGCTGGTCTTATTTCCTCAAGCAGCTCGCAGAAGCAGTATCACATCTCCCTTCCAGCTGGATCCTATGTGCAGGCAGGGCCGGACTAAGGGGTGGGCTAGCCGGGCAGCTACCCAGGGCGCCAACCTATGGGGGGCGCCTGATGGCAACTGTAAGGGGCGCGCAGCATCCCTTATAGCTGCCATCAGGCACCACGCGCCCGGCTCCCGCAGCGCCAGCCCCCCCCATCCCCGTGGTGCCGGCCAGCAGCGCCCTTCCCCCCATGGCCGTGGGGCCGTGCACGGCCAGGCGCGGGCCCGCGCCCCAGGGGCAGGCCCGCACATGCGCCGTGTGCCCGAGGGCAGCGCCGCGTGCCCGGGGGCAGCGCCATGCGCCCAGGCCCGGAGCACCAAAATGGGTACATGACAAATCAGAATGGCTCAGGCCGGCCCTGTGTGCAGGCAAAGCCAGGCATCTCTGCACACTGCCCCATCCACAAGCATCATGCCTGCAGCTCCCATTGGCCATGGCTCCCAGCCAATGGAGGCTGAGGGGGCAGTGCTCAGGGCAGGGGCAGTGCATGGAGCCCTCCCTCCCATCCCACCCCCCATAGGAGCCAGGCCTGCTGCCGGCCACTTCTGAGGCACAGTGCAGGCAAGCAGGTGCCAGGACAGGCAGGCCCAAGAAGGAGACCAGCAGGAAAGGAATAGAGGGAAGAAAGAGGAAAGGAACAAGAAGAAGAAAAAGTAGGAAGGACCTGGAAGAAGAACTCACCTCCAAGACCCAGCCTAAGACCAGAGAAATCTTCTGCATGACCGTGATGTGCAGCACCTGCTATCTGGAGAGACTGACCTTGCTTGGCCAACAGGGGAAGTTTGCCTGCCTTTATCAGGATTGGTGAGCATGACACTATGTGCTTAGCATGTGTATTCGGCTTGCTTGTGAAGGGTATGCTTGTGTTCATTTTAAACAAAATGTGATTTAAAAGGTGTGTATGCATAAAAAAGCATGCTGTGGCTCATCACTCTAGGAACAGTCTAGAAAAGGCCAAGGGGCGAGGGGTGAGCTCAACATGTGGAGTGGAGAAGTACAAGCATGTGATGAACAAATCCATATATGGAAAGGTTAAATATGATTGGTTTAGAGGTTTGTGTTATGTAACTCGTTATGTAACCTGTTATGTAACTACCATGTGCTATAAACTAGCAAGGGGAGGGGCTCCTTGCTCGAGGGGCTCTGAATGATTTTTGTACCAGGGGCTCTCCCTTTGTGCACACTGAATAAAGTCTTGTTGAATTGAATTGAATTGAAGTATCGAAGACCCTTGATTCTGCCCAGCATCTGACTCATTTGTTTGGGAACCACAAAATCCCAACACTTGGTAATTGTCAATAAATAGAGAGTAAGGATATTACTGTGTAAGTCTCTTTCCATGGTAAAAGTTCCTGCAGACCTGCAGGAAGTTACGCCCTGAGCCCTAGGAATTGGGAGAGAGTGGGTGTTTAAATTAACAGAGTTGCACCTGGGGTCCTAGGAATTGGGTAAGAGTGTGTCCCTAGCAAGTGTGAAGGACAGAGAATTCTATGTGTGCAACATAAGATTACACCAGACTCTAGAAAATCTGGAAACATACTCATGCTGAAATGCCCAGCAGCCAATATGTTGCAACTGCAAAATACTATTGGCCTAAATGGAGGCTGTGTGGAAAATCTGTGCTATGGTCACCTTGCTGACTTACCCTTGTGAAGATATATATATATATAAATATATGTATGTATAAAAAGTCTTTGAGTAAACATCCACACTTCTGTCTGCTCATCTGGACTGAACCTTCCGCATATTGAACCATCCGCATATTGAACCTTTGGATGTTTTCCCGTCCCTAACTATGATTAATGACACTGATGGCCCTCAAGAGGTTTGGAGGTTTGTTGGGATAAGCATGCAAAAGTACATTTGTGTCTCAGTTGAACTTATCCAAATCTCACTCATTCACAAACTAGTCTGGGAACAGAATGCTAAACAAGTTGCTTCACAAGATTTACAGATTCAGTTTCCTAATATATTTTGATTTGTGCCATTTCATATAGTTTTCCTACTGAATGTACATTTTTCAATTCATTCCCATCTCAGTCTGCAGATCTTTTATGCAGATCTCCCCTCCTGATATACAGTTGAATCCTAATGTATTTGCATGTGGATAGCATATTCCAGATATTGTCAACCAATATATAGTTCAAAGATGCATAAAAGGCCATTCAAAGTCTCATCTGGTTACAATATGTATCTACCCTGCTTTTATTCTGCCTTTGCTGCCTAGTCAGTACGAGATAAGTTCAAATGGACAGACACAATTTCTAGCGAGAGAACAGAATGCATAAAGAATGCACGGGGGGGGGGGAAGGAGGCAGTTCCATTTCTAAGCATGGAAAGAGGTGTACCCACATCACCACTGTCTTCAGGTAACTGAGAAGGCTGCCCGTCCATTTCAGGGTGCAGTCTGGAAGAGCTCTCATTTTTTGTGGATCCTGTGGGGATATCAGTCTGTGTCAAGACTCCAACTTCTTCTACTCACCTAGTATTTATTGACCCCAAGCCTATCTCTGCACACAATGTATCAGTTTTTGATGAGGGAGCTGCCTCCTCATTGAGCCTTCTCCTCCTCTCCATGTTGCTCTGGATCTCTCTGCTTTGCCAATTCTCCTAATTTTAAAACCCAACTGAAAACACTTCCTCCGCCACCATGGTCTTCCAGCAGGCACTTCTTAAAGTTCCCCCTAGTCTGCTATTACTCTGTAGAGGATTTGGGGATGAAGTTCACACCAGAGCAGACCTGCCAACAGTGGCAAAAGGCGGCAGCCAACCCGGGGCCTGGTGATTTAAAAGGTGCCAATGCTCCCGACTGCCAGCACTGGTACAATGGCAGTGGCAGGAACCTTGGGCCCTTTAAATTGCCACTGAAGCCTCGGGCCACACGCATTGGGCAGTGCCGAAGGGCTGGCTGGGAGACGCTAGCTTCACAGCTCCACCCATTCCACAGGATGGCCCGCCCTTTCCGGGGGCCCAGAGACAGCCCCCCCCCATGCCAAGGGGGGATTACATGATAGCCTTGGGGCACCCGATTGCAGAAATAAACATGAATCACCATAAATATGGATTGCATCGTGGAGACCTGAATTCTATTTTCTGCTCTGCTACTGACCTGTTTCATAGTGGTTAGATTTTAACCAGTTTCATAGTGGTTAGATTTTAAGGCCAAAAGGGATTATTATGTCATCTGATCTGATCTGACCTTCTATATATCACAGGCCAATCATTTTCATGAGATTACCTTTGTATTGAGCCCAATGGTTTATGTTTGACTAAAGTATAATTTCCAGGAAGTCAGTCTCAACCTGAAAACAACAAGAGATGGAGAATCCATCACTTCCCTTGGTGCTTTTTGTTCCAATTGTTAAAACAACCTCACTGTTTTAAAAAAAAATCATGTGTTATTTCCAATTTGAATTTGTCTCACTTCAGCTTCCAGGCATTGGTTCTTTTCATGCATTTTTCTACTAAATTAAAGAGCCCTTTAGTACCTGGTATTATCTCTCTGTGAAAGTACTTACACACTATAATCTAGTTTATCAAAAAGAAGATTGAGAGGTGACTAAACAGACTGAGCTGTTTAAAATCTCTCATTGGCAGGCTTTTTCTCCAGGCATCAAATCATTGCTGGGATTCTTTTCTGTACCCTCTCCAGTTTTTCAACATCCGTTTTGAGTGTGGATGCCAAAATTGTATGCAGTATTCCCATATCAGTCTCATTTATAGAAATAAAAATCACCTCCCTGTTTCTCTTGCTCACTACTCCCCTATGTATATGTCTAAGGATTTCATAAACCCTTATTGATACAACATCACACTGAGAGCTCTTATTGAGCTACTTTTTTCTCTCTGATCCATAAATTCTTTTTAGAGTCACTGTGTGCCAGGGTACAATGCCCCATTCTGTAGGGGTGACCTTCATATCTTGTCCCAAGAGAGTTCCATTAGAACACATTTTGTTAGAATGGGCCTGATTATAAAGCAAAAAGGATCACGCTGTATAACTGCCTTTTCCTCAGCATTATTTACCCATCCACCAATCCTTGTTTCAGTGGTGATTGTATAATTACTTCCATACCATTGGTGAAAATATGGCACAGCATTGGACCGAGTACCAATCCCGATTAAATTCTACTAGAAACACCCACCTATATCATGGAGTCGGAGGGCCAGTATTCCCTGGAAGAACTGTTATTGGCAGGATACCAATGGTGTAAGAACAGGGTGGGGAATTAGTCTGGATGGGAAGCAACTCCACCATGTGGATATAATGGTCCACAGGATTTAGTAACATGTCACTGCAATGTAACCTGCCTTTGGCTTCGCTGTAAGTGAATCTTGGTGGCAGACTCTGAGCTGTGAATTTCTCTGAACTGCAGCAGCTGGTGGCTTGAGCTAGAGAACTAATCTCCCAGAGTGCTGGATTTTTCAGTTGCAAGCCCAGCCCAGTGATGGGCACACAGTGGAATGGGGAACAACGAGTAGCCATGTGACACCTTAGACTAACAAATCTATTAGGTCATGAGCTTTCGTGAGTAAAACCCACTTGATTAGATGAGTTGGAGTGGCAGTTACAGAATCCACGGTATATATGACAGCAAAAGCAGTTTTGCTAGATAATTTCATGGAGGTTAGGTCCATAAAGGCTATTAGCCAGGGGATAGAAATGGTGTCCCTGGCCTCTGTTTGTCAGAGGCTGGAGATGGATGACACGAGACAAATCGCTTGATCATTGTCTTCGGTCCACCACCTCTGGGGCACCTGGCATTGGACACTGTCGGCAGACAGGCTACTGACCTAGATGGACCTTTGGTCTGACCCAGTATGGCCATTCTTATGTTCTTAATGAAGCAAACACATCAGGCTGGATGTGTCCCATTCATAGCATTTGGAAATGTGAATATGAAAGGCGGGGGAAATTGCCTTTGTAGTGCATTAACCAGTTAATATTTTTATTCAAGCCCAAGTGAAATGGTGAGGTTGAACTGTCCACTGACCTGTCCATGCAGGAGGAGAGCAATATGGGAAAAGTAAAACAAAATGGTTACTGTATCTTATTGGGCAATCAGGCAGAGAGGTCTCTGAAGCTAAGCATTGCCTTATGCCTGTCAGAAGTTCTCAGAGCATGGGGACCTATTGATACCCAAAGGGAAAAAAATCTGTAGAACAGCGTAGGTTTCTCACTAGATACCAATCCAAAGGCAAGGGGATAGACCCCTACATGTTTGCCTTATGCACACTGGCTGCTACATACAATTTTGCACACTTGATAGATTCCCAGAAGCAAGGCAGGCTAGTCTGTGGCTCTTAGGATAACCACCTGCAGGAGCAGATGCTCTAGGAATGTGATCCTACATTAGACACATGCTTAAACCTGGCATGTGCCATAGAAGCCTCAAGAGAATGGATGAAAGCCCTGGAAGGCATAACACCTGTAGAAGTGAGACAACAGCAAAGGAGAGCAGGTGGCCAGGGTGAGATGCATTAACTAAGGGAGCCAACATGAGCAAGTTGAGTCATTTTATCCATGAGAATCAGAATAGATCTCGGAATCATTCAATCCGGTTTGTATAAGAGGCAGGTGGCATGTGAGATAGTGGTAATGACATTCAAGAGAATGTCAACATTCAAGAGAATGTCAAGGTTCAAGGTTCCACAACAGGAAAGCAACAAGTTACAATGTGCATCAAGTTACACTGTGCAAGCAACAGTGTCAATAGAGAAATGCCCTGTGAGATTTCAGCTTTACAGTGGGACTTCCTACAGTGTGATTCCTTGGGCTGAACTGGACTTGAACACGCTGCTTGCAAACAGCAGGCACAAGCTAATAATGTCCAGTTAGAAGACAATGCAGCCCACAGGAAAATGTGGCCTCACAGTCGCTAATCCTGAAACTAACAGGCAGCAGCCACTGAAGTGTGTGGTGGTGAATGGTAAGCATCACAAACTGTTCTTGGAGAATAAAGCCATGCAAGCTGTGGGTCTGACAAGGGTGCAGCGTTGCAATTTATTGCTCCAGTGCAGGAAGCAAAAAAGGAGGAGTCCCATAGACAGAGGAGACCATTTTAAAATCCTCTGGGGTTGTTTTCAAAGGCAATGGCTGCCTCAGAGGAATGCTGGGACTGGAAATCGATCACACAGTGAAATCCACGGGCTTCACACAAAGAAAATTCCAGCAGCATTAGGTAAGCAGGTGGACAAGGAGCTCAAAAGTCTGCATAGCAATGGTGTCATTGCACCTGTAGAGGCCAATACAGGCGCAATAAGCAGCACAGTTTGGCCAAGAAGCCATCCTGAACAAGGATGCATCCGTATGAACCCAAGGGCGCTGCCCCAGGAATTGACACAGAAGCTGCTCTCCTCTGCCCACAGTTGATTACATCCTGCCGGAACTTTCCAAAGATATAATCTTTGAGGTGTAGGATGTGAGGGATCTGTTTTGACACAGAAACTTGGATAAAGAGTCCAACATGCCATTTGATCATTCAAGATAGCTACACATGCCAATGGGCATAAGCGCCGCCCCAGAGTTGCTCCAGAGAAGACTCAGCCTAGCACTGGAAGGATGGCTTGGAGTGAAAATAATTGCAAATGATTGCTCCCTTCACCTACACAGAGATTACGATAAAGCTGAACAAAACCAAGATGTAAAACTACAGGCTTTTCTACAATCATGCCGGAGCAACCCATCACTGATGCCAGCAGGTCTTCGTCAGAGACTGAACAAGGGATCACCCAAATAGACAAATTACTGGATGTATGGAGAGGAGTGATTCCATCAATACATCCATGGCTACCTACAAACAGTGCAATCAGACCACAAATCCCTAGAGCAAATCGTGGCAAAGCCCTTTCTTTGTGCGCACATTGACAATCCTCCAGGACAGGGGTGGGAAAGCTTTTTTGGGTCAGGGGCCGCTGACCCACAGGAAAATCAGTTGGGCAGGGGGCAGCGTGGGCTTCCCAAGGCTCGGGGGGAGGAGCCCTGAGTTTTAGGGACCAGATCCAGGCAAGCCATGGACCGAATCTGGCCCCTGGCCCTTGGGTTCCCCACCCCTGCTCCAGGGCTATCAGGTAGAGAGCTTAGATATTGGTGTTAGCTGAAACCATGAAAAGAGCATAGATACCCAGCATTCGCAAGTTGGAAGAATGGGGTCAAGACAGTGCAGCATGTTAATGGATTCAGTAGCTCTCAGATTGAGTTCTATAAGCTTTTCTCTTGATAATCAAAGAGGCTACGGATTACGGATAAGGACTCACAACTACATTATGAGAGCACCTCGACCAAAAAGAAAAAAAAGCCTAAGGGTGTAGCATCTGACAGCTGCCTTAGACAGGCTCAAGAGTGTTTTTACAGCCGGAAACTAATATACAGCTCTGCTCCTGGGTAGAAGGGTGTGATTCCTGCTGGTCATATGATAATTGCCAGCGGAAAGAGACTATCACATGAGCTACACAACCAAACACAAGAAAGAAGATGGGTGCAGATGTACTTACCTCCAAGGAAAAGCAGTATTTAATGACAGCGTATTGTTATTCACATCTCTGGGAGGTTGATGCCCTGACTGATACAAGAAGCAAGTCAATGACTGGCAAACTGAATGCCCAGTTTATGAGATATAACATTTGGGGCATCATAGTCACTGACAGTAGACTGTAATTTTCCTCAGAAGAGCTACAGGAATTTCCATTTGAATGGGAGTTGACCACCACCTCTTTTCTCCAGCACCCCTGTAGACTAATGGTAAAGATGGAGTCAGCTAGGACACCAGCTAAGAGCCTGTTATTACACAACGAAGTTTCTATTGGTTCAGACCCCCTGTTGGCATTTTTGCACCCAGGAATACCCCATCGCAGGGATGCCAAAACAGTCCAGTCAAGGGACGGGAGACCCGTTGAGGCCACAAGGTTGAAGATACTGCTGAGAGGAGATGTCCAGTTTACCAAGGGTTGTGGTGGGTTCTCCATCACTGACAATTTTTAAACCAAGAATGGATGCTTTTCTAAAAAGTCTGCTCTCAGAATTACTTTGTGGGATTTCTATGGCCTGTTTATACAAGAGATCAGACTAGATGATGACAAAAGTCTCTTCTGGACTTAGAATCTATGAATCTAAACAATCAGAGAAAGCAGGCACTATAGAAGGACCTACCACCCCTGGAGCCAGGCACTCCACTGAGGAGCCAGCGATGAGAAAGACATCAGAAGGAGTGGATTCCTGGCATTGTGAGGGGTCACTCAAGTCATATGAGGTGAGTATGCAAGAGGGACAAGTGAAACAGAGAAATGGGGCACTTAGAAGCCAGTAGACACAGCCAGCAGAGAAACACTATAGAGATCACCTCAGAACAGCGAGGCAGAGGACCATCTAGAGGCCAGCCACACAGGGAGAGAAGACACTCCACAGAGAGATCCTTTACCAGACTCACAGACAGGTGACAGGTGTGGTCATTTGTTGAGGAGACCCCAAACCATCTGAAAGACTGCACAACCATCTCAGTCAGTCACCTTTTTCCTCTGCTAGCAATCTCTGGCCTAAAGGGACAAGGAGTGAGATCTGGGCATCAACAGTTTGTTTAAAACTTGTATGTTAAAATACTTGTAAAGTAGGGAAGGTTTATAGGGGTCAGTAGAATAAGAGCTAGAGGGCCAATGTTCCCTGGCAGGACTGTTATTAATGGGACAGAGGAACAGGGAACACGGGGAGTTCAATTAGAAGGCAGAGGGTATAACAAAGTTTGGCCTATTGAATTGAAACTGTCTTCTGTTTCACGCTTCGGCTTTGTCTACACTGCGAGTTTTTGTGGCAGAAAATATGCTAGCAAAGGACTCATTAGCATAAGTCGCGATCTCAGCATATTTTCTGCCGTTTTTTTGCGCAAGGGGTTTTTGCGCAAAAAGAAGCAGTGTAGCCACTTCCGTTTTGCGCAAAACCCCCAAGACAACTCAAAGTCATATGTAGACAGCTCAAACTCTGGGAGAGGCATAAGGATCTTGCGCAAAACGGAAGTGGCTACACTGCTTCTTTTTGAGCAAAAACCCCTTGCGCAAAAAGAAATGGCAGAAAATATGCTAATGAGATTGCAACTTATGCTAATGAGTCCCTTGTTAGCATATTTTCTGCCGCAAAAACTCACAGTGTACAGTAGATGAAGCCTTTGTGAATGAAACACCCCCTTTGATGAGTCACTTCATCCTGCTGTGCCTTCATTTCTCCTCCCACCCTTTGCCCATTCGAAGTATCTTATTAGGAGTTTGTATGACACCTCACATAGTGGGCGCAGTCTAACAAAGGGTTTTCTGTGCTATCTACTATCTATTTGGGAGAGTTTGTCTGTCTGTGTGTCTGCCTGCCTGTCGGTTTGTTCAAGAACTCCTCCTAAAGAGAAAGAGCCAGGGCCACCAAATTCGGCATCCAGCTTCCTCTTATCCTAACTTAAGGTAAGACTTTGGTTGTGCCAGGAAAATGGGATGTGCCTGGAACATAAGAGATTGCTTCTCATAAAGCCATACAGAAAAGAGACAGAATTACCAGGCTGGTGAAAGGGTTTGGCTGGGGGGGGGTGTGTCCTCCCTGGGACTGCCCCATCCCTGAGCCTGCCACTCCCCAGGCACCCTTTATAGAGGGCGGGGGATGGTTAAGCTCCCCCCCATACATACACACACACACATGGGAGTATTGTTAGCTGTTCCCCCTTTATCAGGAAGTGAGGGGAAAGTGCACAGTTTGCTGCATTCCTCACTCTGCCTGGGGAGCACAGGAGGCAGACAAATCTGGACCTGCCCCAGCTGGGAGACATGCACCCTTCCTCCAGCTTTGCCTGCTGGAGTTGCAGCGGCGCTGGAGAGGTACATCTCACATGCCCCCAAGCTTCAGTGGTGAGAGAGGCCTGGAGTGGTCCTCTCTCCCCTGGGCAGCCTGCAGACTGAACCCCTCATCCCCAGCCCCACCCCAAAGCACTGATTTAAATGATGCATGTACAGTTTCATTTCATTAAAAACAATAATTGAGATAAGGACTCCAGCACCACTGGGTAAATCTTCTAGTTGTAATATAATTATCTTCATATTTACAGCTGTCTTGAAAAAGGGAGAGAGAAATTTGGTCCCTTCTTTATAGCATATAATTCACCAAGCACATATTCTACTTCGCTTCCTCATGTGTGTCATGGCTTCACCTGTCATTGTGATTTCACCTGTCAGCTCAGCTGCTAACACCGTTGTGCACTGCTCCAGTCTCTGGGAGGCTGTAGGGGAGAGGCAAACATGGAGTGCCATATGCCACTTTTGATCTTTGCTCACGACTCTTTCTGGGGGAGTTCTGAGCAAAGGTGGCATACAGACCATGATGTTTGCCTCTCCACAACAAACTCCCAGAGATTGGAGCAGCACACCACAGTGTGAGCAGCTGTGCTGACAGGTGGAACCGGGGCACAGGTCTTACCTGCAGATTTGGCAAAACAGATAATCTGATTGAATGCTGTGCAACCATATGCCGACTCCCGGGCCCAAAGCAGATGTTTATGTTCTGGGAACTTCTTGCCTTCCATCTCACCCAGCACAATGCAGGAATGAGCTGCAAATATGTGAACCAGAAACAGCATCTGGCAGCTTTGTGCCCCTTCACTCTTTATGACATGCACCACTCACAAAAGGAGGCTGGATAGACTTCTATCTTAGGGTACGTCTACACTACAGCGATAATTTGAGTTAACTTAATTTGAAATAGTTAATTCGAATTAAGCTAATTCGAATTAACGCATCTACACACAAAACCTATTCTGAAATAGCGTTTTCCTATTTCGAAATAGCGCGTCCACACTTAGTGGACCCTGAACCGAAGTTAAGGCTGGCCAGAACCAGTGCCAGCAGGGCATCAGGTTAGGACTTAGCATTTGGGGCTGCTGCTTGAGGTTAACTGAGCTCCATGCTTAAAGGGACCCTACCCCCACCCCGGACAGACAGTTCTCAGGGTTCCCCGCTTGCTTGTCTACCTCGATGAGGGACAGCAAAGCAGTCCTGTCTTGGAGTGTCCTGAGTGCCCGCACTTGGGACACCACAGCACTCGGCCACATGGAGCCAGAGCTGCCCCTGGGCATGCCGGTGCGTCTCGTGGGGGCGTTGCCATCAGCCCGGCTGCACTTGCTGCAGGCTGCCATCCAGGGGTTCACTGGGGGGCTGTCAGGATCCAGGAGGCCCTGCGGGACAGCGTCCACCCCGAGGAGCCTCCAAGCCTCCCTGGTCCTCCCCACTGGGGGCTTGTGCCCCATTCCTCCCTCACGTCCTTCCACTTACCCCTCCCTAGCCCCCCTTCCTGATGTCAAATCAAAGACACGTATGTTCAAAAACAGAAACTGGGTTTATTGAACAAAACTGGGGGGGGGGATGAACCTCTGGGGAGACTGGGAAAAGGAGGTGGGAGAGGGGAAGAGAGAGGGTGGGAGAGGGGAGGGGGAAACCTGGGAGGAGGGAGCTGGAAGGGGGAAGCAAGGGGAAGAAGGGGGAGGGGAAGCTCAGGGCCCAGGGTTGGGGGTCTCACCGGACCAACTTGATTGTCATGCGAACCTGCTCCTGGGTTCGCATGTGGCCTTTGGTGGCCAGGCTGGCAGCTATCCTGCCATAGACGGCCGTATTCCTCCATCTAGCGTGGAGATCATGGACGTTGGGGGCATCCCCCCCAAACCTGAATAAGGTCCATGATCTCCACCCTGGACCAGGAAGGCGCCCGCCTTGTCCAGCCCCTGTCAGGCTCCTGGTAGCTGGCAGACTGCTCCTGGGGAGCGGTGGAGGGCTGGCTCATGTTTTGGGGCCACTGGGTCAGGGGCCCCGGTGGCCACTGCTGGTTCTGGGCTGACAGGCTTGGAACTGGCACAGGCACTGTGGCCAGGGTCTACCCCTTTAATGGCTCCAGGGCTGGAGGAGAGGAGAGTAAGTTTTCCTGGTTGTGCCCAGAGTGGCCACCAGGGTTCCCTGGGAAGGGCAGGAGGCCCCCTATTTCGAATTAAGTGTCTACACAGCACTTAATTCGAAATAGCTATTTTGAATTTGGCGTTACTCCTCGTAGAATGAGGTTTACCAAATTTGAATTAAGCGCTCCACTATTTCAAATTAATTTTGAAATAGCGGTTTACATGTATAGATGCTATTAAAATTAATTCGAAATAACTGCTGTTATTTTGAATTAACTTTGCAGTGTAGACATACCCTTAGATGGTTTAGACACAACAAATTCTGTAACTTGGCAGGGGTTTAGACTAGATGACCCTTCTTCACCCCTCCTAACACTATGATAACAATATAGCAATAGCCCTGAGCACCACTGTTCACACCAGGAGGGCTAATGCTGCAACAAAATTTCTATTACAAATCCTGATTTTCAAGTGCTTACTTGGCTGTAAAAATTGCATGCAGACAGGTGCCAACAGGCAAGCGCCAATCAAAGGAGCACATGGATTTTTAAAAAATGCAGTTGACAAAAAGGACAGAGTAGGCAAACTCAGGAAGCTTACTGATCATAGAATCAAAGAATACTAGAACTTGAAGGGAACTCAAGAGATCATCAAGTCCAGTCCTCTGCCCTCATGGCAGGATCAAGCACCATCTATCATCCCTGATAGATATCTGTCTAACCTGCTCTTAAATATTTCCAGGGATGGAGATTCCACACCCTTCCTAGGCAATTTATCCCAGTGTTTAACCATCCTGAAAATTAGGACATTTTTCCTAATGTCCAACCTAAACCTCTCTTGCTGCAGTTTAAGCCCACTGCTTCTTGTCCTATCATCAGAGGTCAAGGAGAACAATTTTCCCACTTCCTCCCTATGACACCCTTTTAGATACTTAAACTACTATCATGTCCCCTCTCAGTCTTCTCTTTTCCAAACTCAACAAGCCCAGTTTCTTCAGCCTTCACTCATAGCTCATGTTTTTTAGACCTTTAATCATTTTTGTTGCTCTTCTCTGGACCTTCTCCAATTTCTCCACATCTTTCTTGAAATGTGGTGCCCAGAACTGGACACAATACTCCAACTGAGGCCTAATCAGCACAGAGTAGAGCAGAAGAATGACTTTTCATGTCTTGCTCAGAAGTTAATGCATCCCAGAATCATGTTTGCTTTTCTTGCAACAGTGCCACACTGTTGAGTCATAGGCTATGTCTACACTCGCGGCTTCTTGCGCAAGTATGGTCGTTCTTGCGCAAGAATCCGCAGAGCATCCACACTGCCCACCAGCTCTTGCGCAAGGAAATTTACAGTATGGCGTGGTAAGAGAGGGCTTCTTGCGCAAGCACTACGGTCTTTTTTATCAGGTGTAAGCCCTCTTGCGCAGGAGCTCTTGTGCAAGAGGGCAGTGTGGACGCTCCGCAGGGATTTATTGCGCAAGAAAGCCCTATGGCTAAAATGGCCATCAGAGCTTTCTTGTGCAGGAGAGCGTCCACACTGCCATGGGCGCTCTTGCACAAAAGCACATCTCGCACATGGCAGTGTGGACATTTTCTTGTGCAAGACGTCTTATACAAGAACACTTGCGCAAGATGTGCTTGTGCAAGAAGCCTCGAGTGTAGACATAGCCGTATTTAGCTCGTGGTCCAATACGACCCCTAGATCCCTTTCTGCAGTACTCCTTCCTAGACAGTCACTTCCCATTATGTATGTGTGAAACTGATTGTTCCTTCCTCAGTGGAGTACTTTGCATCCTTTCTCCTTATTAAACGTCATCCTGTTTACTTCAGACTATTTCTCCAGTTTGTCCAGATCATGTTGAATTATGACCCTATCCTCCAAAGCAGTTGCAACCCCTCTCAGCTGGGTATCATCTGCAAACTTAATAAGTGTACTCTCTATGCCATCATCTAAATCGTTGATGAAGGTATTGAACAGAACTCATCCCAAAACACACCCCTGTGGAACCCCACTTGTTATGCCCTTCCAGCATGATTGTGAACCATTAATAACTATTCTCTGAGAATGGTTATCCAGCCAGTTATGCACCCACCTTATAGTAACCCCATCTAGGTTGTATTTGCCTAGTTTATTAATACGAAGGTCATGTGAGACTGTGTCAAATGCCTTACTAAAGTCTAGGTATGCCACATCCACCGCTTCTCCCTTATCCACAAGACTTGCTATCCTATCAAAGAAAGCTATCAGATTGATGTCTGTCAAAGTTGGCTGATGTCAAACAGCTTTTGATAGCACTCACTACCAAATGTCCTCTTCAACAGAAAGTTTGTCTAACAGTGTTTAAAGCATCTTCTATACTGGTGTGTATAATTCAGGCCTCTGAATGGCAGGGACACTGTTCTAATCACTGTGATTCTTCCCCTATTATGGAACATGGAATATCAATGAGATAATACATAAAACTGACTGGAATTTGTGTCTAAACCCCAACTGAAAATAGTACCTGATTCTCCTCTGAGTGTATCCTAGCGTACATCATAGTGACATCATGCAGAGTGAGCAGTGCTTCAGGTAAGCTAAAAACCAGCAGATGAACGCCATGGGGTGCTGCTGTGGCTAGGAAGTGAAGTATGGAACCTTCCGGTAAACAGAATACTCTGGATGTGGGTGAAAGGCTTTCTATGTGGGAGCCTTCTCACTCAACTGTCATGTGGGAAAGAAAGTAGATAATGAACCCCACACGTTCCTGCCATGAAAGTCTTGCAAATCATTTTGTCAATAAGGAGGGAGAAGCAAGAGAAAGTGACTCATTAGAATGGAAAGAGGAGTAGGGAGATGGACAAGAGACCGATATTTCTCAGTTGAAATGGAGGCCCAGGGTCTTTATTTGTGTCAAACATTCTTAAAGCCCAAGGTGCTTTACTATTGTCCCTTTTAGCCACATATTTAATGTGATTTGGCAGAAGGGCCTAGGTTCAGGAGCAATTTTCAAGATGAAGCAAATGGTCCTTTATTATGTTTTTCTGGTGTAGGTGTTTGCATTTTTGCACAGTATGGCTAAGTCTAGACTGCAGGCTTCTTTTGGAAGAAGCTTTTCCGGAAGAGATCTTCCAGAAAAACTTTTTTTGAAAGACAGCATCTACACAGCAAAAGCGCAACAAAAAAGTAATGTGATTTTTCAAAAGATAGCGTCCACATTGATTGGACGCTATCTCGCATTTAAGTTGTGATTACTTTGGATGGAGTGGCCACCAGGGCATCTGTGCTTTTTCCTGGAGGCCTCTTCTTTCGAAAAAACACTCTCTTCCGTGTCCACACATGTCTTTTTCATGTGTGTAACAGTTTGGACACCTACTTCCAGGAAGAACAGCTTAGAAGTAAGTAAGCATCACAATGAGAATTTTGATTTGATAACTTGGATGTTGCATTCAGCTCAAAGTCAGGGTTTCTTTTTTTAAACATCTAAAGTATAAACTGCCAAATGTAATGCTTTAGCGTGGAAACACAGACAGACCCTTAGCTATTGTGACAGCAAAAGACAAAGTGGCAACAATTTTTAGTTTATAATATCATCTGAAATTGAATTGCTTTCATCTCGTGACAAAATCAATTGTGTCAATGGAACAAACATTTACAAGGAGAAAAATGAAGAGATTTCACATTTCTGAGCATAAAATGATTTATCTGACGAGCTACCTGGAAACTGGCACATTTCTTGAATAGACTTCTAAAATGCTAAATGTTAAAATGAACAATTATTTAGTACTGGAGAACAGAACTTTCAATAACAGTTAAAATATTGGGACAGCATGTTGCTTATGTTGAAAAAAGCAAATGCCGTTCCAGGGTCTATTAACAAGAATGTTATTATATAAGACATGGGAGGTGATTGTTTTGCACTATTTGGCACAGGTGAGACTTCAGCTGGAGTATTTTGGGTACTTTTAGGTGCACACTGAGGGTAACTATACTGCAACTGGGAGTATACTTGCTAGCTTGAGTACACAGACATGAACTATCTCTACTAGAGCTAGTGCACTAAAAATAGCAATGTAGCCAAGGGTAACCATGGTGACCGGGAATGAGATGGGTTTGTCCTTTTGTGGCTAGTTTAAGCTGCTACCTCTGCTATCCCAAGCTACACTGCTCAAGCAGAACTAGGATGGGTCTGTCTCCCTGAGCTGGGAAGCAGGCTCCCAGGGGTTGTGTAGGTGTACCCTGTCAGAAATATGTGAACTTACTGGAGAGAGTCCACAGGAGAGCATAAAAGATTGCTAAAAGATTTAGAGACCCTCTGACCTGTGAGGAAAGGTTGAAAGAACTGGGCATGGCTAGGCTGCAGAAGGCTGATGAGGGACAAGATGACAGTCTTCAAATATAGAGGACATGTAAAGAAAACAGTGACAAGACATTATATCAGTTTAGTTCACAGTGAGGAAGATTTAGGTTAGCTATTAGAAAACAAAAATGTTATGACGAGGAGGATAGTTGAGCAGTGGAACAGTTTATTTAAGGAGGTTGTGGGATCCCCGTCAGTGGAAGTTTTTAAGACTAGGTTGGCCAAACTCCTGTCAAGGATGGTCTAGGTAGACTTCATCCTGATTCAGGACAGGGGGATAAACAAGATAACTTCCCAAGGTCCCTTCCAACCCTACATTTCTATTGGCTGCAATTCCCTGCCAGTGAGAGTGCAGAGCCGGTGCTGGGGACAGGAACAGCATGCAGAGTTTACTTGATCATCCTTCCTGCCTACGGGCCATAGGGACATGCTGGTGAGCTGATGCTTGTGACTCCAGCCCAGCTGGAGGTGAGGGGGCTGTTGAGACTCAAGCCTTCCAGCAGAGACTTGCTGCTGGCCGAATGGAAGGAATCCGCAGGCTGGTGGGGGCCGCAGGATCCCCACCCCTGCCCTAGACTGCTGTGTTGCTCTGACTGAAGACCAGAGCTCCTTAACTCTTGGTGCCCTGCCCTGCTCAAGAGCTTGCCTCAACCCTAGGCTCACTGCTGCTCCGTCTGATTGAAGGCCAGAGCCCTTAACTGCTGCCCTGCCCTGTCTGAGGACTGGGGTTTATAGACTCAGTTGCTGCCCGCCCTGGGCTGTGGGCTTGGGCCTATTAACTGTCAACTAATTCTCTCCTGTGCCAAGTTTCTCCAGAGGTGTTGTAGCACGGGGGCCTGGCCTCCCTCTCTGACAGGCGGGGAGACAGCTACAGCATCCTTACAATTGTACTACCTCCCCATGTTTTACAGGATGTCTCCCAATGGTTTTGTGAGAAATGTTACGTGCCCCTGATGTGGGGGTCTCATTATCAATTTGATACGGAAGCTCAAAAGGGCTCTTTTTAAAAAAAAATAATTGCAGGTCTCATTTAAGTTAAAGCTTTTTCAGGGCCCATCTACAAATGAAAATCTGAAGAAGGCAGAATGTGAAATTAAAGCAGAATAGGCATCCCCGCATAACTCCATGTGGGTATGTCTACACTAGCCCCCTACTTCGAACTAGGGAAGCTAATGTAGGCATTCAAAGTTGCAAATGAAGCCTGGGATTTAAATATCCCGGGCTTTATTTGCATGTTCCCGTCCAGTCGCCATTTTGAAATTCCACTAGCCCGAAGTAACTGCCCGTGGCTACACGCGGCAGTGAAATGGCAATTCGAACTAAGTCCTTCTTCTTCTCCTGCTTCTGTGAGAAAAGGCTTTCCACACATGGTGTTATTCAGGAATAGATGAGCTCTTGCAGGGGTTCCTTGTATCAGTACTTCGATTTTTTTCGCCCAGTGTTCATTGCCAAGTGCCAGGCCTTGATGTTTATTTCCTAGATAGCTGCTTGATAAATCCTTGCAAGCGCAGCAGCTTGTTGAGAAGGCTGCGACATGATATACTTCAGTGAGTACTGCTCATAAGGGATGAAATTCACCCCTGCACTATGCAAAAGGCCAGTCCCAGACTATCTGCTGTGTAGGTCCCTATTTTGAACACTTAGAGGGGATTTATGCAATGTGTAGCCACTGTGTTCGCTCACGGTGAACAGGGCTGAATTTCACTCAAGCAACCTATCACACCAGATCCTAACTTACTGTCTTAGCTTCTGTTTACTCAGTACTTAGATTTGAAAGCAGAACATATGGAGTCAATGGCCTCGGGTTCTCTTCTTATGATGAAATGGTGGCTCCTGAGAATCTTCTCTATGAATGCGAAAAGGTGTGTGAGTGACAGACAAGCTTTCAAGCTTACCCGGAGCACATCTGCAGGCTTGGGGCTTGGTACTCTGAGTGTCCAAGCTAAACACAAAGTGAATCAGATTTGGAATGAGTGGTTAACACAGATTTCAAGGCACCACTGAAATGGAGTACATTTTCCAAACCTGAAGCTTGAACACTTGTCTCTTTCACTTTTTAAGTTGGTCCAGTAAAACATGTTACTTCACCCATCTTGGCTCTCTAATATCCTGGGACTGACATGGCTACAACAATCCTGTGCATTCAACAAGGGATAAATGTGTGCATTCAAACATCCTGGGTAGTCTCTTGTATCCTCCAGTGCCCTATAGATTGGCCTGGCTGGTTTTAGAATCTGTGGTGGTATCAAGGCTGTTCCCCACTCTGGCACAACAAATGCAGAAGTGGGGGCCCACAAAAGCACCCCAAAATCTAGTCTGTACAGGCTTTGGTACAAAAACCTCCCCCCCAAATCCTAAATAGCTGGAGTTTGGAGAAATCCGCTGCCACCACCCAAGTAATTTCCATGAAAACCAGAGAAGAGATCACTTGGGAAACCTCTTCCCTAAGGTAAAACTCTCCCCCTGCCCCAACCTCCGTTTTACTTGGAGTTGGGGAAAAACAGAGGGAATTCACAGACAGTAATGGACTCTGATCTTATAACTAGGTACTAAATCACAGGACACAACAATCAACCAATACAGGTTAATTAGAAAAAGAAAACAAACTTTTATTATCAAAACAAAACTACAGTTGCAAGCATAATAAAGTGGCTAGACGGAAAGGGCCACCAATTGATATACTCTGGGGAATTCCCTGGGTTCAAGATTTTAGTTACAAAAGAGAAAAAAAAAACACACTTAAGCTCAGATATCAGTTCCAAATTCCCAAACCAGGAAAAAAATAAAACCTGACGGACTGTCTAAACTTTGCCCTACTTACACATTGTAAGAAGTCTTTTCTCGGAGAGAGACAGGCCTCCCATCTCCTTCAGTCTTGGAAGAAACCACTCTGACTCAGACTAAGGAGGGAAAAGCTAAAAATTCCTTTGTCCCAGTTTGAAATCCCTACTTGCATTGCTATTGGCTGACCATATACCTGGCTAGAGACAGGAGACACAGTTAACCCTTTAGTCCCCAGGTGCTGGTCAGCACTCCTGATTATGACAGGTGGTGTGGCATGCCACTGACAGCGGGCATGGAGATGCTCTGTGTGTCCTGAAATTCATAGCATAGGTCTAACTTGCATGGGTCTGTCCCTTATTCTGCAGTTAGAGTCCTTCATTTATTTCCAGAATGCTGGGGCCATGGAGCAGTGACCGACATGAGGTTACTGTGCACAGAGGCACTCTCCTGATGGCAGAAGGAGGAGATTATGACTTACTGTGTTATAGTCTGGAGACATCAATTCGCTCTCAGGATTTCATTGTGTTAAGCATACACATGTGAGCAGCCACTGTAACTGAAACACATGACAAGATGCCATTATGGCTGACATAATGGAGACCGCAAGGGGAACCTGCAGAGCTAAAGTGATGAGCTACAGCTGCTATCACTAAAGAGTGGACCCTCTGTTCCTGTGACCTGTAACAACTTTATTTTTTGTGGTTGGTACAAAGGTGACAATCTGTAATACATTCACCTGTGGGTTAAAACAGCAGGAAGAGAAAACACACATTGAGGAAGAACATTATAACTGTGACATGAACATAAGAACGGTCACACGGGGTCAGACCCAGGAGCAGCCCGAGACGAGCTGCCAGCAACTGGCACCCTAGGCGAAATGCACGATCAGCATGCGATCGGCGCCCCCACTTCCAAAGCCCTCAACGGCAGTTTATCTTGGTGCCCTAGGCGACCACCTAGGTCGCCTGTATTGACAGGCCGCCACTGGTCAGACCAAAGGTCCATCTAGCTCAATATTCTGTCTTCTGATAATGGCCAATACCAGGTGCCCCAGAGGGAATGAACAGAACAGGTAATCATGAAGTGATCCCTCCCCTGTCACCTATTCCCAGCTTCTGACAGAGGCTAGGGACACCATCCCTGCCCATGAGCGAGTCTGACACGCAACATCTGCCTATGGGCTAAATTCTACCCTCAGTTACATCTGTGCAACCTTGCTGAATTCATTGTGAGTGTACAAGTTAGAACAGACACCAGCAGGCAGCTAAACCTACACATTTTGCCTGTTACCTTTTTGTACCATCTTCCCACTTTGTACCATTTCCTTTCATTTAGAAAGATTACAAAGCGAGAAGGAAGATAAATGATCTTAGGTGACTTAAATATCTCAATAATAGGGGCTTTATAGAAAAATTAAGGCGATGCACATGTGATTGATTGTTTTCAGTGAATTTGGAAACAAAAATGTGAGAAGGAGGGGGGTTCAATAGCAAAGAGGATATGGTTGTCATCAGGATTAATGTTCAATGATCATTCATGTCTGTCTTATCTCACACTAAGTTTTCCTTAGTGGAATTTTAATAATGTAGGCTTTGTATTATGGCAATATAATTCTATTGGTATATTCAGTTGTGTTGGTTAATTTACAAGAGTTAATTTTAAGTGTAGCTGCTATATTGGGAAATCTGTCCTCCTGAATTGATAACCCAGTTTTTAGGATATTTTTTCCATTGGAAATTAGTCTTCTACAGCTTCATCCCCATCATTTCCTGCTATGATTTTCTGTTTGTAGTTAGGCAATTGTAAGTGAGAGGAAAGGGGTCTTTCGCTGGGTTTTAACCACAAGCATTTTTAAAACAGAATGTTATTGATCTGTAAAACAAAGTTACTCCTTTTAAAGTAATCCCATAACAACTCCCAATAAATAGTGTTCAAATGCTATGATAAATATAAACTACATTGGATATAGTCTTGTCTCAGAGACAGAGAACATTTCCTTCTGCTAACATTTATTTTTTCTGCTCAAGTTTTTTCCCCAACTGCAATATGATTATTTCACATTCATCCCAAGTTGCTTTACAAACAGGAACGACTTTCTCTTGTCACTGATATTTAGCCACCTCTGTAGTTGGATGAGGCAGGTGTTAACTGTGCTCAGCTATGTGATCCAACCTTTTTCAGATAAGGGAAGAATCAAAGTTGGACACATAAAGCTAACCATTTCCTGTCAATGTGCATTTTGACTTATGAAATGAATTTGCTATGGACATGTTTTACAGCCATCATCTCTGTTGTCACTGCACATGAACATGAATCCACCAGAGCTATAATAGGGAACCTCTGTATCTTGAGAACTAGAATGTTCTTCCACACAGTACCTTAAGCCACTCTCATCAATGTATTTAGTACCTCAGGCCTGGTCTACATTAGACCTGGCAGTTTGGCTTAAGGTACGCCATCCAGCTACACAAAATGAATAGCTGGATTTGGCTTACCGAAAGCTGAGCCACCATAGTGTCTACTCTGCGGGAGGCCAACGGGAGCGCATGCTCCCATTGGCTTCCTTTACTCCTTGCAGAATGAGACGTACAAGCCACCCGGCAGGGGCTGCCTTCATTGTTCAATTTGGGGTCTACACTAGACCCGCTAAATCGAACCCAAGAAGATCGACCTTTGGAGGGTAATATAGACGTGCCCTCAGTGCTTTCAAACACTGCATTAAGAATTGACAGAAATAATGTTTTGGCTCTAAATCCTCTACCTGGGGTATTTTGAAGCAAATTTCTATTTTCTGTGGATCAGGCACTGTAAGAGATGCAAACCACACTCAGGCAGTGGATTCCATGTGCTCACATTCCTTTCATGCTTTGTTTCTGTAGTGCAATAATGTTTTACTGACCTAAAAGGTCACTGCGAATGAAATTCAAAGTCCCATATATGAGCCTTTGCAGAAATTGAAATTTGAATGCTTGCCTGTGCTCATCCATTCAAAGAACAGAATCTATATTATGTATCTATCTTTCCAATCAAAAGTGATAAGCAGCACATCTTGAATCTCAACTATTTGGAGTCAGCTCCAAGTGTAAAACATGGGAAAAGACAATGGTGAAATAAACTCAAACAATATCCAATCCAAGTCCCATTAAAATCAAACGATTGGAACAACTAGTCCCAGTTCAGCAACCTACTCAATCACATGTAGGGAACTGGACTAAATGACCTCTCAATGTCCCTTCTAGTCCTATGATTCTATGATTATAGTCCCATTAATTTATGTGAGTCTAAGCTTATGTTTAAACTTAAAAAACAACAAATAATCTGGTAGCACTTTAAAGCCTAACAAAACAGTAGATGGTTAGCCCTTAAAGTGCTACCAGACTATTTGTTGTTTTTTAAATGTATCCTGTACAGACTAACTCGGCTACCCCCTGAAGCTTATGTTTAAAGTTATGCATGTGCTTAAGTGTTATGCTGAATTAAATCAAGGAACTGGTAACCTGTTCATAGGGAAAAAGAGGCTAAATGTATTGATGAAATTATCTGTAAATTACATACTCAAGTTTAATAAGAAGAGCCAATAAAAAGAATTTAATGGGAAGAATGTAATTATCCAACAATAGTTGTGAGAGAGCACTAGAGCTTGCAAACTTTCTTTTGTAATAAAAATAACGTTAAATTAAGCAAAGCGTTTCTTCAATTATGTATTCTGTTCAAAAGAGCACATTTAGCAGCCCATGACACCATGCTGAGATAGTGTCTGAGTCACTGTAAAATCAGAGTGCATTGAACTGAATCACCAAAACTTCTTTCTGCAGGACCGGGTGGATTTCCTTGCAACTCTTCCTCAAATACTAGCCAGACTTGATCTTGTTTAGATCGGGCTAGTTAATGTGGGCAGAGAACTAACTGATATGACTGCAGATGTTTAAGATTAAGCAACACGCAGCCCAGAATGGGATTCCACCACCCTTCCTCACACTGAGTAGGTCATATTCTTGAAGCAGTCATGTTAACAATTGATAGGGGCTGCTTGTAGGCTTAGCCTAAGTAACAGTGGCAGGATCTAGCCCAGTGGTCTGAGCCTTTCCAGACTACTGTGCCCCTTTCAGAAGTCTGATTTGTCATGTACCGCAAGTTTCACCTCACTTAAAAACTACTTGCTTACAAAATCATACATAATACTACAAAAGTGCCAGAGCACCCTATTATTGAAAGACTACTTCCTTTCTCATTTTGTCTGTATGAAATTTTAGTGTGTACTAACTTTGTTCATGCTTATGTAGCCTGTTATAAAACTAGACAAATATCTAGATGACTGGATGAGCCCTCTGAAAGACCTCTACATACTGATACCCATGACTGAGAATCACTGAGCTAACCCATATTTATTTACTTGGTATTTTTTACATTTTTCAGAAGGATGGTGCATCTACGGTATAGCAAAATAAGGCTGAATATTACGTGTGATGTATGCATTGTGGCCTCTATTTTTAAATTACTTTAACATGAATAAAAAGCACAGATGCACAGTGGGAAGTGGAGCTAGTTCGTTAAGATTAGGTAATGAGCATAAATTATGTTGCTTACTTGTCGCAGCCTGACTCTGTCACTTTAAGGCAGCCACATCCTCCCAAACCCAGCTGCACCTGACTTGGGTTTTGAAACTATTTGCCTCCAGAGAGAAGAATGATCATCCACCTTGCTTCTACTGGAACTAAAACTGGGACTGCGAAGGACCCTAAAGCAAGTGCAATGTGGTTCCTTTAGAAATCCCAAGTAAAAAAATGAACAAAACAAAAACAAAACAAAAATGTTGCCACTACTTTCCGAAGCTTCCCACATAGATCTGCATAACAATATTTAGACAGATTTTGCTTATCCGGTGACTTGCTATAAACATGTGGTGATTCTAAAAAACTGTAGTTTGACAACTCCACAGATAGCTCATGTGATAATTATCAAAACAAAAAACCAGCATGTCATTCATCCCCTGTCAGAATGTGTAAGTCAAGATTTCAAAGATGAGAAATGTTTAAAATGAGATGGGAAGACCACAAAATAAACGCACTATTTTATTTTGAAAAAAGTCACTGCTGACCAGGGCAAAAGAAAATAAAAAACTGTTATAAAAAAGGGAAATGACTTGACAATTAGACCCAGGGAACAATAGCTCTAAGAGGGTAACTTGGGGCTACAGTGACAATGAAAAGGGAAAAGTGGAAATGTAACCTTTATGCATGCAAACAGGAGAACAAGCATTCAATCTATGCATGCAGATGCGAATCAAGACATTTAACATTTCACAGGAAGAATCTTCAGACAAGGACACATAACGGAGACCTGATAACTTCCATTTGAGAAGCAAATTGCACAGGTTTTCAGGACAAATCTGCATAATAAATCATAACACACACACTGTTTCACACACTTACACAGTGCAGTCACTGCATGCCTCAGTCGGGACCAGCTGTTGGACCTAGAGTATCCAAAACATAGGTCTCTACTATAAAAAAAGCCCAAGAAGCACTCAGAAGAAAGTAACAATCATACCCACCGAGGAAGCTTAATACATAGTCCCCCTATTAGGCAAACTAGTCCTCAAGTATCAGAGACCCCCAGGTGTTCAAGTCCCCTCGGTGATTTTGCAATAACCAGTAATAAGGAAGTACAACTGCAATAAACCTCAGAGGAGATCAAACCTAGGATCTTTATCACCCCCAAGGTCTTCACCAGCTGAAAGGAACAGCACTGGTGAACAAAGCAGGTGGTGAGAAAATGAACCCCCAATGTGAGTTTCAGTATCTCAAAGTTAAAAATCAAACCCACCCCTACAAGAATTTTAATGGAAGTGTTGCTCGCTTGAGACCTGAACATGAAGGCAGGTTCATAGAAAAGGAACGTGCGAGTAACACTAAAAGTGACGACTTGCGACAGGTGATGTATGAAATAACCAATTTCAGTGGGAGGTAGGCACCTAAATTCCTTTGAGAGTCTGCTTTGGGATGCTGCAAATGGTGTTCTGAGACCAATGTTCCCACTAAGGTGTACACCTGTGCAGCCATGCACCAAAAATTCTTCCCCCACCCACCTCCTCTGGAGAGCCGCACAGCAGCACTGGCATGGCAGACAGCTGTGACAGTGTGGTGAGGGAGCCACTGGGGCAGGAGGTTGGGACCTGCCGCGGCTACGTATCGGGCTGGGGCTGCCTCGTGGCGGGGGGGCCAGGGCCTGTTCTGGTACCTGGGGTGGGGCCTGCTCCAATGGCTGGGAATGGGACATGCCGCATGGTCGGGAGAAGGTGGGGGCACAGGGTTTGCTCCATCAGCTGGGAACGGGATCAGCTGCATGGTGAGTGTGTGTGTGCAGGGGCGGCCCATGAGTATAGGCCAACTCGGCTGTCGCCTAGGGCGCTGCCTTCAACGGGGTGCCCGGGGCGCCTCATGATGATGTCACGCCATTGACAGCTGTGCAGGCGGGGGCGCCAATCGCACGTTCCGCCTGGGGCGCCAGCTGCCGCAGCCCGCCTTGGGCCACCCCTGTGTGTGTGTCTGCTCTGGCGGATGGGAACATGTGTGTGTTAAATTGGGTGCCACAGTGGCACACATCCAAACCAGTACACATGACCTCAATATTGGTGCACAAGCCAAAACTTGCTCCGCTCATGGTTGGAAAATCTTAGAGGGAACACTGTTTGACACCACTCCATAAGCTGGGCAATAATGTCTCATTATCTCTTTGTATTACCTCATCAGTCTCTATGTATCCGTTGTCCTTTGCCTTATGCTTATCTTGTATCTTCTTTGGGGTAGGGACTATCCCTTTATTCTGTTTGTACTTTGTCTCTCACACTGGGGACCTGGTCTATGACTGGGACCCCTAGGTAATGGATTCAGGGTAAAGATAGCAGGGTCCTTTCCCCAGCTTTCCAATGAACTGTGACACCTTGAATTAGGCACTTAATATTTCAGGGCCTCAATTTAACTGTCTGTAAAATTGCTTTAAAAATACTTACCACACCTGTGCACCAAGGCTAAATTAAAATGTAAGTGCTTTGAAATCCTCATTCAAGAAGCATTATATGAATGCATATTAATCCAGGGTAATAAATGCATAGACATTATTTCAATAATTATTGAACTATTTTAGCTAGCATTGTTCATTGATGGTGAACAGCAATAGCCGTTATAATAAAGACAAACAATCCTTCATTAATAACAAAATTTCTTATCTCCTAATTTTTCAGATTTAGCAATAAAAGAGGCCCACATCGGGAAAAAAAATCATTTAATTGACCTCTTGATGAATAGGTAGTTTTTCAGCCAGTTTTATGCTAACCATTCCTCTCTGCCAAGCAGATTTTGTTGATGTATGTTTTCGCATTGTTTGGATACCAGCGTGAAGAGGCAGAATGAAACAAACATGCTGTTCTTCTCACTGTTCTCCTTTAATCACCTCTCAGTGGGTGTTTGCTGCTGATGGGCTGGAGGTGTGATTTGGAAAACTATGAAAAGAACGGTTGTGTGGCTAAAGACACTGAGAAGGAGTTAGGGGATCGTGCTTCCCGTTTCCTGCTCTGCCGCAGATTTGCTGCATTCCCCATGAACATCCATTAAACCAGACACTTCAAAAGGTCTCAACAGTAATTGGGGCTAGAGCAGGTGAAAATCTGGCTCTGAGCTCTTTTGAAATCTGGGCCACCTAGGACAGAGATTTCAGTTCCAGAACTCCCTCCAAGCCTATGGAAGTCAACGTGCACTGAGGGCACTTAACCTCTCTGTACCTCAGTTTTCCACATCGGATAGGAAAATACACATGGCATGTTGCGAGGATGAATTCATTAATGGTAGAAAACTCTTTAAGTTCCTTAGATTAAAGACACCAGAAGTTTTGTTCTCCAAAGTCAGGTGTATACCCAAAGCCTAGCCAAACTCTCTCAGCCTCTGAAAGCAAAAAATCATAGGGTTGGAAGAGACCTCAGGAGTCATCGAGTCCAACCCTCTGCCCAAAGCAGGACCAACCCCAACTCAATCATCCCAGCCAGGGCTTTGTTCAACCAGACCAAAGAAATTCACAAGCATAATCTTTTTCTCGGGCTTTGGGGCACCTGGTACATCAAGTATTACCAGAAATAAAAAGACCCCTTTCAGTATTATTTCATGCCTTCCAGGCTAAGATGGAGGCTAGAAACACAAAGGTGTTTGTAAGGGGGCTCTCACAGCTATCTCTCCATATAAGGGAGGGGACTTCCCAGCTGCATTGTACAGTATCTGGAAACTTTAGATTTCCCATACAGACCTTTCAATAGCCTTTCCCATGACCATTAACTCCCACTCTGTGTTAAGGGAAATGAAGACAACAGCCAGGGTATAAACAAACATCACCTCTAGGATTCCTTTATTTATCAAAGCAAAGTTTAGCCTCTAGTCATGCTGGGAACAAACAGGCTATGTCTACACTCACGGCTTCTTGCGCAAGTACGGCCGTTCTTGCACAAGAATCTGCAGAGCGTCCACACTGCCCGCCTGCTCTTGCGCAAGGAAATTTACAGTACGGCGTGGTAAGAGAGGGCTCCTTGCACAAGAGCTACGCTCTTTTTTTAACAGGTGTAAGCTCTCTTGCGCAGGGGCTCTTGCGCAAGAGGGCAGTGTGGACGCTCGGCAGGGATTTCTTGCGCAAGAAAGCCCTATGTCTAAAATGGCCATCAGAGCTTTCTTGCGCAAGAGAGCGTCCACACTGCCATGGGCGCTCTTGCGCAAAAGCACAGCTCGCACATGGCAGTGTGGACGTTTTCTTGGCGCAAGACTTCTTGCACAAGAACACTTGCGCAAGATGTTCTTCCGCAAGAAGCCGCGAGTGTAGACATAGCCACAGTGTCTTGGAGGTCCTTCTTCCTCAGCAAAGCAATTCAGGAGGACTTGGAAGCACGCTATTAGAATACCAGGCATGCTTTCTCTGCCAATAGTTACTAGGTAAGTCAGCAAACCCACTCTTCTGCAGTTCCCCTTCTTCTCCTCAGTTAATTTTTTCTAAATGGACTAGATTGCAAAGATGGCAAACCCCCTTAACATTCTCTTAGCAATTTATTTCCCATCCCTTACTCCTGACTGAGTAGACACAAGAGCTTCTGGGTTTGTCAATTAACCCATGTCCCTTCAGCCAGGACTCGGTTGGCTCTCATTTTTGGGCACATACTGGATCATCTGAGGCCCCAATGGCCAATAAATCCCATCTTTGGAAGAAAAAGTAATTCTGTTTTTGATCCTCCTTTACAAAGGTGTAGTTAGAGTTTGGAGTAAATTAAGAATGGATTCATTTCATCCCAACTAGTTCTCCCAGACTAGGGGTTTTGTTTTGTTTTTGTTTTGAAATTTTATTCTATGTATCTTAAAATCAGAACAGAAACAGTGGATCACACCAGTTGTCCATGTAGGTGTCTGATATTAGATATTAAAAACAGTAGGGAAAAATTCAAGAAAACTCACACACTTGACAATTAAGAATAAACTTTCCTGTCACTGTGTATTTTTCGCAATTCACGCAAATGCATATTTTTAAATCCTGCTCAGCTCTTTTCCTTGCTACCTTCTTGCAGATGATACGAAACTGCTCAAGATGGTTAAGTCCCAAGCAGAGAATGAAGAACCACAAAGGGATCTCACTGAACTCAGTGACTGGACAACAAAATGGCAGATAAAATTCAGTGTTGATAAATGCAAATGTGTAGATAGGAAAACATTATCCCATATTTAAATATGAAATGATGGGGTCTAAATTAATTGTTACTTCTCAAGAGAGAGATCTTGGGGTCATTGTAAATAGTTCACCACTGAATATGGAGTCACAGTCAAAAAGTGATCAGAAAGTTGGGAATCATTAAGGGCAGAAACTGAAACATAAGATATCATATTGCTTCCGTATAAATGCCACATCTCTAATACTATGTGCAGATGCGGTCACCTCATCTAAAACTATATACTAGAACTGGAAGAGGTTCAGAAAAGGGCAACAAAAATTATTAGGGGTTTGGAACGGCTGCCGTACGAGCAGAGATTAATAAGACTGGGATTTTTCAGCTTAGAAAAGAGATGACAAAGTGAGGGATATGATAGAGGTCTATAAAATCATGACTGACCTAGGACCCTGGGAAAGATAGAGGAGACCCGGCTCCATGCCCCTGCAAGGGGCAGAGCCTCAGCTAGAAGGGGTAGGGGTGGGGGGCTAGCCTTCCCCAACCAGCAGGGTTCCGGAAGCGATTTAAAGGGCTCGGGCCGCCACCAATGCCACAATACCAGTGGTGGCAGCCAGGAGCCCTGGGCCCTTTTAAATCACTAGGCCTCGAGGCAGTTGCCCCTTTTACCCTCCCCCGGCCCCACTGGCAGTGGGCCTGGTGTATGCCTCACTATTCAGTTCAGCAATTCCGGTTCTAGCCAGTAGAGGGTTATAGTTCACCTGCACATCAGGCTGCCTCATATAACACTTGCATGCAATTCTTAGAAGTCTTCTTGAGTGACTCACGTTTCTTTTGAACTTCATGTGGGTTTATATACCCAATAACCTACTAGGTGCCAATTTGAATATTTCAATGGCTCTCCAACTGTAGCACAAAACTCAGAGTCACTTGTTCCAGAAGAGCTTTTCTTTTTTAGATTTTTGTTTGTTTGTTTGTTTGTTTGTTTGTTTTGTTTTTACTGTGAATCAGTAGGTTCCTTGCTGTGAAAAAGGCTCTTGAAATAGTGTTTAGTGGGGGGTAGGGGGAAAAGATTCTCAAACAAACCTTCTGATGTACACTTGAATGTAGTCGCAATAGGAAGTTAATCCTCCTTATTTCTACTTGTTGATCTCCAAAGATAATCTTTTCAGAGTGTTGTCTAGTGCTAAGAGCAGAGTACTGCCACATAGTACAACAGACTTTTATTCCCAGTTTTGAATTCATTGCTGGTGACATTATAAAAGATAATACCTTGCCACACTCCAGTGTACACATAGTACACTTATCAGGCCAACGGGCTAGCAAATTATCCTAATTGGATCAACCTAGTCCCCTGCAGGCAATGAAGCAAATTCGAAGTAGCTTGATGTGTTTGCTTACATTGCTGTCATATTATAAACACCATCATTGCGTGTTAAATAGATAGATAGATAGATAGATTTTTTTTTTCTGTGAATTGCTGTGACTAGGAATCTCATCACAAAATATTTTATGCCGGGTCTTAATGAAAGTCTCACCATGCTATTCATTTTCTCAGGATAGATTTTTTTTTAAGATCCATTGTATTGTTACTTGCTAGATGCTGTTCACAAAAAGACCCAACAACAACCAACAATGCATATTTCAGTAAGCAGCAATAAAGCACAGACTGTACAATTTTGAACAAATTACATTGCACTAAATTACTGACATTCAATCAACATTGTATCAGTGTTTGTCGGGTCCCTAAAAGAGTTGCAGAAAAAGCGACTCCAACATAAAAGTCATTGTTTGTTTGATTTTTTTTAAATTAAAAACATTCTCAAATTACTTACAATTATTTTAAAAAATTACCTGCATGTGTCTCAGAATCAGAAATTGCCTCTCTCCCCAGCCTATTTTTACTGGGGAAAAACAAGTTTTACTCCATGTCAACAAATGAAATCTAGCTCAATACGTTCTGGGTTGCTCTGGAAAAAGCCACAGCTCTATATACCATTCACACAGAAATAGGAAAGGGCTGCATTGGAGTGGACACATTCTATTTGTGCAGCTTGTTTCTTTGGTTCACATGCAAGGAAATACAAGATGTTCTACCAGATGGATAAAGAGTGCAGGAATGAGAAAGAGATGTGTCTGCATATAATGGTGGATTGAGGCTAAAGGAGCACTGATTATCAGAAGAATTCATAGAGACAACTTTAAAATAAAAGGCCTTCCTTTTGCTGCTATCTACTACAGAGATATTTACCTGTCTAGTTTTTTTTTAAATAACACCCTCCACTGTATCAGAGGGGTAGCCGTGTTAGTCTGAATCTGCAAAAGCGACAAGGAGTCCTGTGGCACCTTATAGACTAACAGATTTATTGGAGCATAAGCTTTCGTGGGCAAAGACCCACTTCGTCAGATGCATCACCCTTCACTGTGTTACTTAGAGCCAACAACAAGGTGAATACCCACAGACCAGGTCTACACTATAAACTTACCTTGGTATAACCACTTTGCACAGGGTTGTGTAATATCCGCACCCCGGAGCAATGCAGTTATACCCCCCCAGTGTAGACCTATGTCAAGGGGAGGACTTCTCCAATCAACATAACTACCACCTCTTGGAGGTGGAGTAACTGGAGAAGCAGTGCAGCTTTTTAAGTGTAGACCTTCACATATTTTAGCAACCTGTAGGAAGATAGTTATCATAAAACTGAGATTGTAATATTTATTAAATAAAAACAAAACCAGCATTTATGTTACACATATTTCCTCATTTTTACTGCAATTTGGACACAAATGAAGCCACCATACACTTGCTGCATTTTGTGTTTTTTGTTTATGCGCTGCATTATGTATCCCTTGGCATACAAAAATTTGAACATAAACTAGTCTATAAATTAAAACAAAACCATGTTTTACGGTAAATACAACAACTTCCTTATAATGAGTTAGCTTAACCTGTGCAAACTGCAGTTTTCATGGCATAATTCTCTGTGCTTCATTTGCATTTACTTCTCTTCAGGTTCCCAGATATTTTGAGGTATAATAGTGCAGGAGAAATACTATGGCAAGAAAATAAATAAGCGAAACACAGAGTAGTTTTCCCCTAATCATATTCTTCAAGCTATTTCATACTAGTCCAGTACGTGAGCATCACTGTTCCTGCCAGCAGGTAGAGACAGGGTGAACCAAAGTTTTGCCCAGTTGCCTTCTTCATATATTAGACAGTCTAGGGAACTGCATTTCTTTAGCGGAAAACTTCACATGTATTCCCTATATGCAAATTTGCATTAAAATCCATCCACTAAGCCCTGTAAACAGTAGTGACCCACAGTAAAAGCCAAGTTGGTTTAAAATCAATAAAAAATGGCACCCATTACTACCTAGCATGCTTGTAAGAAATAGCCTTTAATTTTAGCTCCACACATTTTATCTTTATCATTATGAGTACTCATAAGTTCTGCACACTTCAGATGTACAGCCCACACTCCCTCAATTTGTATGTAAATGAACTGACAACTCTCTGACACCTCCTACTATAAAGAACTCAAAGACGACCCCAAACTACAACATACTCAGGAATTCAAGTACATCACCAAATCCTTCCCCACACAACTTCAAAAGAAACTCTACAAACATCAAAAGCTCACTTGAAGATCCTGCTACCTGCTTTTCAAGATATACAAACTAGGGAATCCGAGAAGATCCATCACTGCCAGACATGACACGCTTACTGAAAGAATATTAGGACTCACACAAACCATCCTTACATCACTCACTACACAAAGGACCAGCTTCCTCTGCAAACTCTGCAACATTAACAATCCAGTCATCTGAAGAAGTGGGCTGTGCCCATGAAAGCTCATGATCCCATCTACATGTTTTGTTAGTCTATAAAGTGTTACCAGACCATTTGTTGTTTTAGTCTCTCTCAGAACATCCTTTTCCCCAATGGGTGTCACTTACCTATACACCAATTTCCCTCAGAATAATGGCAAACTGCCTGCCTCAAATATTTACAGTACAATGGATGAGGGGGTGAGGATGAAACTGGTGGGTTTGGCTAATAATTTTACACTCAATAACAAACTCTATCCAAAACATGGGAACAGCCACAGTTACATTATGAAAAAATCCTTAATGGGCCGCCTTAAAGAACTTCAGGACAAAAAGTGCCATGAAACCAATTATATGCTTGAGATATACTGATGATAATTTCATTCTCTGAACAGTCTACTTAAGCTTCCTTGAAGATTTCCACCACAAACTTCAACACCCAATATCTCTCCATTAAATTCTCTCTGCAACACTCCCACGACAGCATCAACTTCCTCAACACAATGATCAGTTTCAACACTGGAACCTTACTGAAAACTGTACACAAGAAATCCACCAATCCCCGTGCCTCCCATAACCACTCCAGACATACCAAGAAATCTGTTATTTACAGCCACTCTGTTGCCACAAAATAGTCTCCAAGGAGAAAGTCTGGGATATACATCTAACACACTCAAAATCACCTTCACCAAAGGAGGATGCTTCACCACATAAGTATATTGCATCATGGAATGAGTCACCCAAATACCCTGAGGGAACCTGCTTCAATACAGAAATAAAATTCCATCTGACTGCATGCTCCTAGTTGTCACCTACCACTTCAGACTGTACCTTTCTTGAGACATCATTTAATAGCTACAACCACATATGGGTGGAGACTCCATCCTGAAAAAAACTTTTCCCGTACTCCTCTTCTGGCCTTCAAACAATCCCCAACCTCATCATCACACAGACTAGGATACATCAACTAAAAATGTTATCAAACTCTTCCAGAACAACAGATGCAAAACTTGCTGAACATATCTTCATCCCTACAAGGACCAGCACATCTTTCAAGATCCATGGATTTTATACATGCCCATCACAACAGGCAGTATACCCGTTTAGTGCACTAAATGTCCCGATAACAATAACCCAGGTGAAACCAAACAATGACTACACTTTCAATTGAAATCACACAGGAAAATGTTAAAAGAGAAAATCATCACCATATCATCTGTGGGTGAAGACTTGTCACAAAGCAGTCACTGTATATCTGATCCATTAATCCTCATGCTGAAAGAAAACTGCACAGCACTTTCAAAACACAAGCTTGAATTAATAACTTCGTTAGACATTAAAAATCACGGACCAAGACACTGAATTTATGATTTTTTTACAACAATCTATAACTATAGATTTTTATAACAATGTATAACAATCTATATTTACTAACAATTCCTCAGCTGCCTTCCTCCCTTTCTTTTCCACCCTGTGACCAGAGGGGGGTGTTGATGGGCCACTTCACCTTGGATGGTTCTCTTAAAATATGAACTACTTACGCCAAAGAATCTGTTCCACCTTGTATTTTGCTATGATGCACTGCATACATTCCCCAGATGTGGAGAGAAGCTATGTGTAACTTTGTGTCTCTCACCAGCAGAAGCTGATCCAATGAAAGATATGAGCTCACCCACCTTGTCTCTATAATTCTGCAAAAGGCAGAGTGAAACTCAGGTCCAAGTATTTTTATTCATAAGGATAGAATTTCCAGAACTTTGAACACTGCACATTGTAATTTAAAATCTTTAACAACTATGTGGCTGCCTCTATGGATTGCTACAGACAGTCTTTGCCCAACATAAGGAACTTGGCTGTTCATAGGCCGTATGGAGGAAATCCCGCTCGCTCCATTACTGTTAATAGATAAAAACTTACAGTGATTTCCATGGGGAGTCAGGATTTTACCATGACCAAGGTGGGAGAAGGATCTTCCTCTATCCATTCTAGTCTTTTATATTGTGGTTATCACACCAAAGAAGTTCTATAGCCCCATAACTGTCTATGCCTTTGAGAAGCACCACACTTCATTGGTGGTCAAAGTGCCCCACACATATGTATCTTTATGTGCACGGACACACATAAACATGCACGCACATATAAAGTGTAAATCACATGTAAAAGTCACGAAGATTTACACAGCAAAGGCTATTTTATTTTCACAATGATACTGTTGGAAAAGACAGCAGGAAGTGACACCAAAATATTTTAGTAGCCTTTCGATACCCATTCCATCCCCCTTTATCTCTCCCCAAAGAGACAATGGTGGTGGTTGTTTTTTGCGCGCTGCATAAAAAAGTGCCAATAATAATAAATAGATAACAGTTCCCCTTCCTAGTACATTTCTGTCCACTGAAATAAATACTTTCAAACCTTCACAAGCACAATCTGCATGTCCGAATGTTGGTATAATATCTAATTCATGCCATAAGGAGGACAGAAAGAATAGTAGCTGCTTCTTCCCATGTTATGCACAAAGTAATCAAGTGAAAGGAAATTCTATTGATTCTAGCTAAATATACTGTGCTTTCAATTGTGCTTCTCAAGTCACATTCCCTTTTAGGTTCTCCTGCATGTGCTGAGCTAATACACACCCCATTTAATCTGATCATGATTCACTGGCAGTTTTTCTAATTAACCCTCTTGTAAACCTATATTCTTTAGAAAATAAATTTTGAAAGCAAAATATTGCTTTCAAATCATAATCTATTTATTCTTTAGGATTATTTTTTCCAATTACACCTATCAAATTCTTTAGGCAGATAATAAATGTTTGCAATTATGTAGTTAGCTAACAAAGGCTTCAATAAGCATCTCTATTCCCTATCAGGAGCTATTATCATCATCATCCCCATTTCATACCCAGGGAAACTGAGGCAGAAATTACCTAATTTACCCAACATCATACCCAACATCAGGATACTTTCCACTGGCCAGGGTGAAGTTAGTTTGGTGTCTCCACACAGCTCCTTCTGAACACCAGTCTCAGTCATTAAGAAACAAACAAACGACAAAAACAAAAACAAAAAAACAAACGGTGGCAACAGGTTTACTTCCTGGCTGTCACTTCTTGAACCTCGTCTCATGCCTCAAGTTAGCCTCTCTGTATTTAGTGGTATGAAGGAAGGTTTCACTATGAATGCTTCTGATGTGCCCGTTTTGTCGATAAATGGAGTTCTTTGTGCTGCCAGTTTTTTAAGAGCATCCAAATCTCTAAATGCACAAGCTTTTAAGTTGCTTTCCCCTGTAACGCTAAGCCATGTTTCTGGGTTGTTGTTTTTTCCCCATTAGGGTGATAAAGGGTTTTTGTTGCTGTTGTTATGTGTCACCCAAGAATTCACATCACGTGAATATGTTTTGCTAAAAGAACCACATCACGTGTCTGACCATGGCTTGAAACTGAAATCAGAGACAGTCCATGGGTAACATGACAGCCAGTGCAACAGGACATGGGGCATTAGTGGACCATTACTCAATGCTGGACATATCTAATACCTGCACACTCTTTGCCTTAACACTGACTCTTACTGTCTTCATTAAAGTTATTCATTAACTTGAGACTCAGCATATCATGCCCTCAACGTCATCACCCATTTTTCCCGCTCTTTCAAGCTTTCCTTTACAGTGACAGGCCTTCTTCCATGACAGGTTTCATTTGAAGATCTTTAGCACTCCTTCAGTCAGAGTGATCCTGGGGCAATGCCAGGCGCGCTTCTCCTACACGTCCACAACCGTGTGTGATACACTCACAGCCCTCCCGTGTCTTTGCCAGTTCAGAGAGCACAATCAGTCTCTTAATTTCCTGCATGGCAGCACAGGGTGCTTAGATCCTGTGCAGACAGGAATATTAAACTGGTATGTAGCATCACTGTAATGAAAGCGTCTTCTGCGTCTGATCACCACTGAAATCAATTCAGTGCTAGAATGGGACAGCCTGGGATTCTTAGTCCACAAAATCAACACAGTCTTGTAGTTCCATTTTGGTGGATTCTAGGCAGCGGGGCCGACAGCCTCACCAGTCCCCTAGGAAAGGCAGGGGAGAGGGGCTGTTCTATACCCCCAAAAGAGACGTGGCTTTGGGCAGAACGGGTGGGGCTGGAGCTAGGCAGCCCTAAGCACAGCCTGGAGATCACGCACCTCCCTGAGGTAGCCCTCAGTCTGACCAGAGCGTGCCGTGTGGTGCAATGGCAGCAATTTAAAGGGCTAGCGGCTCTGGCCACCACCGATATCACACTAGCGGCAATGTTGGCTAGGAACTCTGGGCCCTTTTATATTGCTGGGCCCTGATTTAGTTGCCCCTTTTGGCCACCCCCTGTTGACAGGCCTGATTCTCAGTATGTCATAGCCCCAAACTCCCTTTTCCTTTGTTTATGGCAGCACAAGGAAGCATAAAGAAATTAAAGTCTCTTATAAAAATCATAAAAATAAACTTTGAACAGCCTCCTCCATTCTTAATGAGATTCCCTCCATTTTCACTATGAAGGCAGAACACTTTAGAAATACAGAATAGAAGGGACTCCCTATCACGGGCAGCAACATTATGTAATCAACAAAGCATAGATAATTCAGTGTTCTCAGTGGAGTTCAAGGGGGATTAAGATGATTTTTGTTTTAGTTCCGCTTTTATTTAGATTTGTTTTAAAGAAAACGATTTAAAAGTAAATTTGAAATAATTCCAACCCGTGTTAAGGCTTGCGTGTATTATAATGTATTACAATAATTAATAAAATAAACACCGGTGATGTGTGGGAGGGAGGGGCCATGTGTCCCCCAAATGGCGAGGGTGGGAGGGACAAAGGACCAGAGCCTCTGGGTGAACCAGGAGATTAGTACGGGGGTTGGGAGACAGGCACCAGCAGCAGAGGTCGGGAACCCACAGTGACTGGCAACATCAAGGGGAAGCACAATTCAGCTTCGCTTCCCCAGCTGCCATCCGCATCACTTGGGGGTGGGGCAAGACCATCCCTTGCACTCAGTGGCAGGAAGTGGGGGTGACGCAGATGGCAGCTGAGGGAACGGAGCCACATTAGTCTGCTTGCTCACACCACTACTGGTGAATACAAGGGGCCTGACCCCTGCTGCCAGCACCAGGCTCCACCACTAGTCCCCTGGGTGGTATCGTTTGAGGGAGGAGGCTTGGGGAAAGAGGTGGGGTGGAGGACTGAGTAGGGGCAGGGAGGAGATGGGGCAAGGGCAATGCCTTATCCCAGTCCTCTCCTGGTGGTGTGGGAAGGAGTCATATAGGGTGCGGTCATATGGCTAGTGTCCCCCCCTCTCCCCAGTCCTTCTTAACCCCTGAAAATAATATTGATGCAGTGCATGTCTGCTGACAACATTCTAAAATCAGTCAAAATACTGATCTAATAATGCAAGCCACTGGCTAAGCACATAGAACCAGTGTACATCCTAAAACATCTTTTGACTGCACCTGCAAAAGAGGCAGTTTCTTGAGAGAATGTTTTTTTAATTTCAGTTTATTCATCTACTTCAGCTGAGTGATTAATTCAGTGAAAGTTGAGAAACCAACGAGGAGGTTAAAAAAAAGCAAGAAATCTTCCAAATGTGATTAAAATGAGGCATGAGAAGATGAGATCTACTAGCTCCAAACTCTTGAAGGATACAATAAACAGAAAAAAAATAATTCTATTCCCTTAATACAAATAACACTTCTTTATTTATTAAATCAGTTAGCTTTAAATGTAAAATATGTTTTGCTAAATTTATTTTTTTTCTTCCTTATCCAGAACACTTAAGGTAGTTTTAATTAATTCATAAAAAAAATTGTAAAATGCTGTGTTGAAATGAATTGAATTCCAATTTCCATCCAAATGCAGCTGAACATAAATCACAAAATTTTAAAAAAAAAAATCTAGTAAATGGAACCCTCTTTATTCACGGCACTAAACATAATAAAAATGTGAAAAACAAACTAACATAACAGAACATAAAAAGTTAAAAATCTGAATATGTGTATGTTAAACTGTATAAATGCTTAAATAAATGTGTATAGTTATAGCATATCTTCTGGCTTAGTGAATAGAAGTATGAACTTTGGGGTGAAGGCTATCAGTTTTGGTTACAAACCAATGAGATCCAATCTTATTTTAGGAAACTAAAAATTTTAGAAATGCAAAACTGGATTAAAATGAATGATTTAAATCAAGGTTTACTCTCTGGCTCCTTTAAACTAGGATTAAAATTGATGATTTAAATCACTCCCCCCTTACTATAACTCTGTTCCGCATGAGCATGGATCCAACTCAGCAAGAATAACTTCTGCTTTGCATTCACTGTGGATTTTACACAAGGAAAGCAATAACCTGGTCTATCAATTACAGGCCTCGTAAAACAGGCATGTTGAAGTGGAATTTGTGCATCTGTTATTCTGATCATAAACAGAATTATCAGGTGAGTGCAAATGGCAACATTGGTCCTATGCTGTACTACTGAAACAGCTTTGTGAATCAGAAATCGCAACACCCCTTAATTCTACCTGATATTAAAACACACAGAAATAATAAGGAGAGAATGGGTCCTGTTTGTTCTCAATTATGTTATCACATCTGCAGCTGCTTACCTCCTGATAGACAAAATGCTCCACTTGTTTTTCAAACATGGTCTGCCAGTAGATAAAAATATATATCTAATTTCAAACAGAAAAATATCTCAATTACCTGGCTAGATGTTCATACTTGTTTGAATAATGTCATTTACTGGTGCCTGGACTTCTATTTTCAGTCAGATCAGCCAACGAGATGAGGCAAAGTGTTTGGCAGTAAAATATGAAATGTGTTTTTCTGATCATGTTGTTATTCTGAGAGTAATTTGTTCATTAACTGTAAATGCATGGAAAATGCAGCGCATGAGGTAGACACCGGCGGCTGGGAACCAGCTGGAGTTGAATTTGGATACATAGATGCTTAAAGCGTTACTTTGCTGAAGTTACTACTTCGCATCATAATCTGAGCAATGAAAAAAAATAAATGTTTGATGATTAACAGGAAGGCTTCGGTTGGCTCACTAAAAATGTGAACAACAGTCAACACAAGCCAGTGACAGAGGTTCAGATCTATCCCCCCCCCCCCCCAAAAAAAACCAAACAAACAAACCAATAAAAAAAAACCTTGGGCACTTAACTCTCTATTTTAGGCCCCCAAGTCTAAAAAGACTGAGATCTTCAAAAACCCTTCATGAACCGAAAATCCCTGGGTGCCAAAATTTAACCATACAAAACTCCTAGTGCCTCAGTTTCTGTCTCTCAGCATGAGCTTTGAAGCCTTACCCTGGGTGCCTGCACACCTAAGCTCCACTGGGCTCCTCAAGCCAAATGAAGATGGGAGTTCACCCGTCCCCTCCCTTTTCATCTACATGGTATAATTTGGTAGGCGTGCTCCCTCTAGCCTGGATTTAGGCATCCAAGTTCCAGAGAGGAGCAGGGCTTAAACCTCTATTGTCCTTGTCAGCATCCACTGCCGGCCAGGGAGGGAGCACATGATTTTGTGGATCCCATTATGGGTATGTCTTCCCATTCCTTAGTGGAGAAGCTGGGGAACCTAACTCAAGTTCTGTGGATACCAGAAGACCCTAAAATGTGGGTGTTGCGATGCTCGGTGTGAGAAAGGCTTGGGATGCTTGTGGATCTGGATCCAAGACACAGAATATCTTACTGGCCCTCTATAAAACTATGGTACACCCACATCTTGAATACTGTGTACAGATGTGGTCTCCTCACCTCAAAAAAGATATTTTGGCCTTAGAAAGGGTTCAGAAAAGAGCAACTAAAATGATTAGGGGTTTGGAATGGGTCCCATATGAAGAGAGGTTAAAACGACTGGGACTTTTCAGTTTAGAGAAGAGGAGACTGAGGGGGGATATGAAAGAGGTATATAAAATCATGAGTGGTGTGGAGAGGGCGAATAAAGAAAAGTTATTTATTAGTTCCCATAATAGAAGAACTAGAGGACACCAAATGAAGTTAATGGGTAGCAGGTTTAAAACTAATAAAAGAAAGTTCTTCTTCACACAGCGTGTAGTCAACCTGTGGAACTCCTTTCCAGAGGAGGCTGTGAAGGCCAGGACTATAACAGAGTTTAAAGAGAAGCTAGATAATTTCATGGAGGTTAGGTCCATAAAAGGCTATTAGCCAGGGGATAGAAATGGTGTCCCTGGCCTCTGTTTGTCAGAGGCTGGAGAAGGATGGCAGGAGACAAATCGCTTGATCATTGTCTTCGGTCCACCCTCTCTGGGGCACCTGGTGCTGGCCACTGTCGGCAGACAGGCTACTGGGCTAGATGGACCTTTGGTCTGACCCAGTACAGCCGTTCTTATGTTCAAGTGCCTTGTGTGCTTAGGATGCTTCTGCCCAGATTAATCAGCTACATCATGTCATGTGATTAGAGTCACCTTCCTGTACCATTGAACAAGGAGCTTTGTTACAATCAAGAGCAACTCTGTCTTTTTCTGCACTTCCCTGTAGAACTTGTGGCTCGATCCAGCTCTCTTCTGCCTGGTCATTAGCTACATCTTTAGAGAAACAGTACATAAACCATCATGCTGGCTTCAGATGGCTAAAAATGAACCCCAAGAAGGGGAGTTTTAGCCTTTTTCTAGACATTCCCTTGAATGTCTAGACAATGGGTAGAAGTATCCTGTCCCAATACCACTGATGAAGGGCAACCCAGAGTAGAGGAAACAAGCATTCCATTGAATAGAAATACGGGGATAGAGGGGCTCTCAAATTGTAGGATGATGTACTTGGTGCATAAGACACCAGTGCAGAGCTTCTGGATTTTGCCAGAACTGCAACATGGATGGGGGTAGTATGGGCAGACTATGGAGGACTGGGGAGCAGAGTGGGCGGAGCGGTGTTTGGCAGCACCCTTAGTTCCAGCACCCTTGAGTGGGTGCAGTCATTCTGGGAGCCTACGCCAAGCTCCGTGGATTCAAGAGATTTTCTGGATGCCTAAAATGTAGGATGTTGCAATGCTACAGCATATCATGTGACTAGAGTCACTTTCCTCTACCAATGAACAAGGATCCCCCACCATTCACAGATCTTTCAGTGTCTGGCCCAGCTGTGGTCCCCAAACATTGGGCTGAGTGTTTCTTCATCTGTCTATGGTTCTTATCATAGTTAGAAACAGCCCTGAACAAAAATCCACCATCCATAATGCTGGGCGTTCAGATCTGAGCAGTCACACAGGGATACAAATTTGGCAGCTTGCCCTCACTTCCATATTGATTCAGAACCAAACCCTAAATCCAAACACATCCCCTTTCCCCCGACTTTTGGGGACATTCAAGGCAGAGAGGAGCTTTTCTGATTGGGACTCTCTTTGATCACAATGTGCACACATCCTCTTTGAGGTTGACAAGTCCCCTTGCAAGAGTGCTCCAAGTCCGTATATATGTAAATACTTAATACAGACGGTCCCAATAGACAGAGCTCTCAGCTTGTAATCCCATTGTCCCCATTTTATAGATAGAGGTAAGAGACACACAGGGGATAACTCATTTGTAGAACTCTGTCCTGATACAAAATTGGCATCCACATCTGTATCTGCAAAAATGATCTGCAGCTATCCACATCCACCTCTGTGGATGTGGATATCCACGGATGTAAAGCAGATCTCCATGGATTTGCAAGGGCTCTGTAATCAAAAGTCCCACCGAGAGTGAGTCACCAAGCAAGGAACAGGGTCTGGATCACCTTGCTCCCACTTCTCTGTGTCCTAATCACTAAATCTTGGGAGTAGAACTAGGCTTTTGTATGTTTTAGGGGACACAAGAGGGAGTTAGGCACCCAACTACTTCACTGAAAGTCAATGGGAGTTATATGCCCAACTGCTAGCTGTGTCTTTGAAAATCTGCCCCATGTCCTCGGCCTGCAGAAGAAAACTTCAGTATTTATTAACAAGAAGCCTGGTCCCTTTAAGAGAGCCGTGCACAAAGAACTGGCACTAGGCATAAATAGACTAAGCAATTACTTAAGGCTCTGAGCAGCTCAAGGGAGCCCCCTATTAATTATAACTAGATCTTGTGAAAAGGGGGTAAAATATTCTTGCTTAGGGCCCCCAATGGGCTAGCACCAGTGCTGAGCACGCCCGGACAAAGTCAGGGGATTCACATTGTATGACTAAGTTAATTAACCATACTGCAGTGGAGGGTAAATAGCATGTGGTTGAACTCCTGCCCCAGTCTTAATGCCAGCAGAGAAAACATTTTTCATTAGAGAAGCCCAGCAGGGACAAACCTCAATAGGAACCATGTTAAAGAGGGTCTTAGATGAACCATTACTTGATTAGGAGACTGCAGCTCACCTGCTGTAAAATCTCATTTCGCCTGTCACTGCTGTACTTTAGTAATTATTTACATTTCTGCAAACACACACAGAGAATATAGTTCTAAATAAGACTAACACTGGTCATCAGGGATGCTTTGTAGCTCTCTGTAAGCACCAGATTCTGCCATCCTTCCCCCTGCTGAAGAGGACTTTACTCTGTGAGCAAGGAGTGTCCCTTTATTGGTAGGAACACTACTAGCTGCTTCAGCAAGAATATACTTATATTATTTATTTTAAAATAATGTTACCCCTCCCCTCTATTTAAAATATGAGGACTCCTTCCAGCTGCTCAGAGCCTTAAGTAATTGCTTCTAATCTATTTACGCCTAGTGTCAGTTCTGTGTGAGAAGGGTTTTTTTTCCCCCCTAGCACATTCAACCTTTTTTTTTTTTTTTTAATCTGGGAGGAGACTTCCGGAAGGACTCTTTGACTTCTCATGTACACACATATCTCTAGCTTTCTTTTTCTGAAGTGCAAGCTTCTGAAGAGAATAAAACCCTGAGAAGCTTGTTTTTAAGGTAATTGGAAGTGAAGAAGAAGTATAATTCTGTCTATGGAACACAGTGCATTTTCCCCTCTTCCCCACAATGCAAAAAGAGAAGACACTCCTTGATTTAATCAATATTGATCAATGTATTTGAAACAATTAGGGGGGAAGGATCAGTAACAGCTGCAGCTGCAAGCCCCTTTTCTTTTCTTGTTCCTGCTGTGCCCAGGCTTTGTGATGTTGGAGCAGCTCTCCTTTAAAATCAAAGGGAGCTTTCCAGGAATAGCTTATTTGGGAACTGTATGCTTGTCCAATAACAACAACAGGACAGCTCTGTTACAATGAAGCTCCAGATCCTCTGATGGCTACTGAACTACATACCAAAGGCGCGGTCCCAGAAAAAAACTGTATGTAAGTAAACAAACTTGAAGGACATCTAACAGCAATCAGATCAGTTCACACCACCTAAGCAGGGTTAGTTAAAGGGAGTAGTAAGATGGAAACACCATAGGAAAAACTCAAAGTGCTTCAAGCTAGGCCCAAGCACACCTGCAATTTAATTGACCATTAGAAGCTAACTGCCCCCATTTATTATTATTTGTTTTATCAATATTGCCATGGAGACCCAATATAGGAGCAAGACCTTATTGTACTAGCCAAAGGACAAATACAGTACAAAAAGACAGGTCCCTACGCCAAAAAACTTCCAATCTAAGGCCACGTTTACACCACAAAATTAAGTCGACTTAACTGGCATTGGCATACAGCCTTACGCAGTAATTATATTGTGCGTTTCTATGCTTTGTTTCTTGTGTCGGCAGCCACCCGTGCCCTCATTAGGAGCGCTTGTCTGATTGTACTGTCAGCATAGGGCAGTGGTCACCAACCAGTAGATCAGGATCTACTGGTAGATCTTGGACCCTTTGACAGGTGATCCTGAGAGGTTTGGCTGGGAGACTATCAAGTGTGGGCACTTCAGCTGCCCCTCTCAGCACTGCCATGCTGCTCCTGCCCTTTGCCTTGGAGCTGCCCCCCCAACCGTGGGAGTCTCCTGCTTGCTGCGCAGGACATGGGAAGAACAGGAAGGGGGGTTACTGATCTCAGGGTGCCCCTTCCTCTACCCTGCACCCCATCTCCACAGAGCAGAGGGGGGCAGGGATGGAGAGAATTTGCTATCTGTTTTTGGGAGCAGTGTGGGGCCAGGATTGGGGTGAGTCTGCTTTAGTCCCCTGCACCACAACCACCCAGAAGCCACCTGTGGTAAGTGGTGCCCTGCTGGAGCCTGCATTCCGAACTCTGGCCCCAGTCCTGAATCCCTTCTGCACCCCAAATTCCTGCCTCCAGCCTGATAAAAGAGGGTGAGGATAGGGGAGGGAGGATGGAGTGAGCAGGGGCAGGGCCTTGGAGAAGGGGCAGAAAGGAGGTGGACAGGGTATTTGGGTTTGAGGTAGATCTGGATTGCACTTAAATTCAAAAAGTGATCTCATGCTTAAAAAGGTTGGAGACCCCTGGCATAAGATGCCATGTGCAATGGATCCTGAAAGCTAGTTAGAGCCGACATAAGCAACTCAGCGTCTATATCATCTAATTGTACTGGCCCTGACTACGCCGCTTGTGGAGGTAGGGTTACTAAGTCGGTGTAGTGAGGGAGTTACATCAGGGAGAGAGAAATATAACTGTGGACATTTCCCTAATCGGGCTGATGTAAGCTGCCTAACTTTGTAGTCTAGACAAGACCTAACTATATGATTAGAGACTACAGATGGAAACAGACCCCGGGGTCAGCAGTTGCAGCAGCTGCATAATGCCTCCAGTGGATGATACCTTCCCAGATCCAGGACCAAAGCCAACCCATGCTTAGAAACTAAGGTGTTGGATACTTTAGAAATACAGGCATGGAACAAGTCAGCATTCTTGCTCTATCCCGGTCTCTTTCAGTCAGATTGTTCCTTATTTTTTGTTTCTTTTGACTACAGAACTATCGTACCGCTGCTTCTTTGCCTGCAAATACATTTTGCAAATTGGCAAGTGAGAGTGGCCCTGTTTCACAACTAAGATGTCTACCTTTTTTTTTTTTTTTTTTAATTTTTTAAGTCTAGGTTTTGTGGAAATTGCTGAGAGTCCCTTGTTTACACCTAGCTGTGCAAAAGTGCAGTATGTTTTCCTAGCTTGACAGGACTGACCCCATCGGGCTTCGTGCAAAGCAGGAGTGGGCTCTTATGGAAACAAGGGACTATGATGACCAAGTTGGGGAGAAGGATTTGTACTCTTGATACATTCCATTTATGTGCTTGAGTGAGACTGTGGTTTAGGCCATGCTCATGAGAACATTGCATGTCTGTTGACACCTGCACGTTATTGGCCAGCCTGACCAGTGTGGTCAGCACCCTGTAGATTCAATGAAGAGTGGCACTTTGGAAAATCTGGCTTCTTGTCAATATGATGCTCCCGCTGTGGCATTCCCCCTCTACGTATGAGGGAGAATGAGCACTCTTCTCCCTACCATCCGTGCACAGGAGAATTCTACTTTACAGAGTGAAAACTATAATGGAAAGAGGAGAAATGACTTACCTGAGGTCAGCGGGCAGGACATTGACAGAGACAGGGATAGACTGTGACTTGGGAGTCGTGGAATTCTATCTAAAGGACTATCCTGTGTCCCTGTGCATCAAGTCTTTATGCAAAATCCAGGCACTGCCCTGAAGCACTTTTAGTTTATAGTCTAAGAGACAGGTACAGCTCAGTATTTATGCATATTTTGTTTTGTGGTTTTGAACTTAAAAAAAAAACTTTCCTTCCAACATCACTGTTAGAGACAGAGAAAATAAGCTCAGTTGCATCTGTTCATTAAGGGGGGGGAGGATCAAAACAATTATATCTAATTACGGCCATAATTTTGCTTGTTTACTGCAGAGAAAGCCTGGTTGTCGAGTTGATGGGAAAGGTATTTATAAATATAATTGGTGGAGCCGGAATGAAATATTCTGCTTGACAATTAAACAGCAAAAAATTGGAAGTACATTTGCTGAAGACTTTGAACAAAGCAACAATACTATGGAAAGTAATGAACCAGTGCTGGATTGTGCTAATGCAGTATCGGCATCTGCCCAGAAATGGACACTACAATGTAGATTTGTACTCAAAGTGACTGGTACAAGGTCACATTGCTGATAAGTGGCAGAGCCAAGAGTAGTGCGTGGGTCGGAGTCACAAATCAGTGCTCTAGTCACGGAATCTTGCAAACTTATTAAAAAATGAAAGGGTGGAAGCTTGAGAGAGGTAGGAGGCATCGACTGGAGTAAGTAGTCAAGAGGCTTGTAAACAAGCTCAGTGGGGTAATTGTGTTAGTCTGTAACTTTAAAAACAATAAGTAGTCCTGTGGCACCTTGGAGACTAACAAAAATATGTATAGTATCATGAGCTTTCATGGGTAAACCCCACTTTATCAGATGAGTAGGTTGGATATTAGGAAAAACTATTTCACCAGGAGAGTGGTGAAGCACTGGAATGGGTTACCTAGGGAGGTGGTAGAATCTCCATCACTAGAGGTGTTTAAGTCTCGGCTTGACAAAGCCCTGGCTGGGTTGATTTAGCTGGGATTGGTCCTGCCTTGGGCAGGGGGCTGGACTTGATGACCTCCTGAGGTCTCTTCCAGCTCTACGATTCTATGTTTCTATGATTCTACCCACAAAATCTCATCATCCTATATATTTTTGTTTGTCTCTAAGATGCCACAGGACTACTCATTGTTTTCAAAATAATCTGTCACAGTCAAACCTGATGCCTATTGTGATCTATTTAGTATAATTATACATCGAAGTATTAATTTACACTCCTTTGGTATTACATGATCAGCTGAGCAAGGATGTAAGAAAAACACCATCTATTCAGAACTTTCATTATGTGCAAACTGAATTAGAGTTCTGAAGGAAATTAATGCTACCTGAATGACAGTACAATGATATAAGACCAGAGCCTGAAAACCCTGACTAGCGGAATTAATTTTTAATCTTGCACCTTGGCCCATTAAAGTCAGTTGGGCTAGTAGCATAAAGAAAGATTACATGAACCACAGTGTGGTTTCATTCAGTGTTTCCTTTTCTCCATGAATGGTCTTTAAAATCTTAGATACAAGGGAAAAGAAAAGAAATGAGTCCTATAGCACCTTAGAGATTAACCGATTTATTAGGGCATGAATTTCTGAGAGTAAAACCCACTTCATCAGATGAATTGGAGTGGTACTTGATGATCACTAGATAGAGTTACACACAGGGCTGAGTGTGAGAAAAGGGATGTTGTTTATTGTTAGTCTTGCTCCCAATGGATGGAGCAGACATTCTTTCAAAACCTCATGCAAAATTAAGGCACATGGTGCCCATATACAATCTCAGATAAGGAGCTGTTTTAAGTAAGGCCTTTATTGAGCAAAGCTTATAAACAAGTATTCAAAGTCAATCAGATTGAAATAACTAACGAATGTACACCAATTAGCAATACAATCAAATGTTGTAATGGGATCTTCTGCATGTCTGAAGGAGTCTACTTCATTTGTAGATTCCATTCTGAAAATATGAATTCTTGGCCTGTCAAAAAATTCCGCAGTATCTTAGGTACTAGCATGTGTACAGATCCCCTTAGTTGGGATAATACCTTTAATTTAATTGTGCAACACACAAAAGTCTCAGAACCTTTAAAGATAAACAGTATATGGAAGGCTAATGTAAACTCTACCACAGCATGCAGTCACAGAGGACTCTCTAGGATTAGCAAGGCATTGTGCTGTTTGGTCACACCTCATTTTTCTTGGACATATCTATAGCACTAGATGCCAGTGGCTGTGGTGTCCATTCCAAAAGATTTCCCCCTATGCTGGGGAAAACTTCTCATGGACATTTAAATCAACCTTACAGTCACAACACGCTGATGGCAAAATGCAAAGTGTCCCCACTTTAAAAATGAGAGATTCATCAGATGAGACCCACAAAAGCTCATGACACTATGTATATAGTTTTGTTTGTGTCTAAGGTGCTACAGGACCACTCGTTATTTTTAAAGTTACAGACTAACACGGCTACCCCTTTGAGACTTTATTTGAATGTTTGGGGTTTTCACACTTAGTTATTTATATCTTGTGAGGGTGATGATGCTAAAACAGTGGTAGGTAAAGACTACACGGGGCCTGAAAACCAGAGAGGCCCTAGCCAACCAGATTTTGCCAACGTGATACATAAGGCTTCTGTTCAACAAAGCACTTGACTTTAAGCATGAGAGCAGTCCCACTGAGTTCAGTGCAAGTTAGGAACCCAAACTGTTTAAGCACTTTTGAAAGTCCCACTTGGGCATGCCTCTTTAGACTTCCGCGTAAACCTGGCATTAAGTGCTTTGCTGGCAATCAGGGCCTAAATGAGCAGCTGGTACTTACAGGAACAAGCCAGAGTCTGAAACCTTGCAATAACCAAGGCATATATAACCAGAAACTGCCAAAGCCAAGTCCTGCTTTGCATCTTATGGACACCTCAATATAGAATTGGAGGGGGAAAGATTCAGAAATAAAGAAAAGATTTAACAGAAACTAGAGAGACTTCTAAGCTAACTTTGTGTTAGGTTAAAATATGCTAGCAAATGGTGAGGGATGATAAAACCTGACAGCAAGTTTCTTGTTTTGTACAATTTTCAGCAATGCTTGTGTAAGTGGTCTCACTTAGTCCTGGGCCCCTGACCTGTGCTCAGGCCCTTAAGCAATGGTCCAGCAGCCCATTTTAGACTGTGGGGCCAGAGGGCGGGGCAGACTTCAATGCCGTGCCAGTCCAATATCAATACAGCCCCAACCCTAGTTCAGGGAGGGGCAGGCAAACAGTTCTTCAGTACAAGTGGGGAGGGGGAGACTGCCACCTAGTATGTGGGGATGGCAGGGGCGACGTAGGCCCTCCCTACTCCACCATGTCCCAGCCCAGGGCCCTAGCAGCCACTGGGGTCAACGGGGAATCTGATCTGCAACACGCCGACACAAGTCAAAAGCTATTGAGTCAGCCTGACCATTATCTGCTTCACCTGGGCCACTTCTGAACTCCCCCTTGGTCTGTACCTGGCTCCTGGTCAGCGGCAGGTTCACAGAGTCCAGGTAATCTGTGTTTGGGGATAGAGTATGGAAAGTCTCCTCTTCAATGCCTGGCCTGGCCTGGCCTGGTAGTCCAGGCCAATTGTTGACCTCTGCCAGATCCCCAAGGCCCTGCTGGCGTGAGAGTTCAGGGTAGGCCCCTGCTTTCTCCCACAGCTAGGGCCCTACTGAGCTCCTGGGCTGGGTTTTTATGCTGCCCGCCCCACCCCTGGGCCTCTCTGAACTTAAAGGGGCAGGCGCTGTTTCGGCCCACCCGGGCTCAAAGAGGGGTTCTTCCTCATCGGGTTCAGTGAGCGCCCACCCCTGCTCACTGCAGCTTGTAATTCTTGGTGGGAAAATGTTTGATAAGAACCAGAGAGCACCATCAGGATATTTGCCACCATGAAGTCATGGATGTGATTATTTTTGATTGCATGATATTTGTGCTGAACCGAGATGTTCAAAAAAAGAGACTACCTTCATATTATCCAAAGTGACCTATTTAAGCTCACCCCTCACCGTGCTCCCCAGAAAAAAAGTTCAATGTTGCATTCTGACACGTATTTTACGTCAGGGGAAAAACGTCACTATTGAAAATTGCTTGCTTGCCTCATGAAACTGACAGCATGCTACTAAACCCAGTCCTGTTCTAGCTTTTAAAGAGAGCTACTTTAGAAGCAGCAGTCAGGGTCACCAATGTAGTAGTTCAGATTTACCGGTGAGGCATTTTGACAGGTTTTTTGCTTTGTTTATGATGATAACTGTTTGGCTGTGTACGTTTATGCATTTGCTCCCCGTTTACTGTGTTGACCATGCCCAAATAGTCAACACAGCAGACTTTGAGAGAGCCCCCAAAGATCACAAAATTAGATAAGGCTTGAAGGTACCAGGTCAGATTTATTGTAGACGAGGCACGGTTTTAGCTTCCCTGGACCAAGGGGTTTACAGTTAGGCTAACACATGTATGCCCGTTACAGTGGACCGACTTAGTGCCATGAAATTTGCACTACCCCCTGGGTTAGACAGACAACTTTTTGGGGTTGCTTTTATAAACAGGTACTAACAAGTTACACATCTCTTCTGATGTTTTAAGTTACCCCCTCCTGTTGCTTAGTTACCAGCCTTTATCTCGCAGTGGAGGGGTGTTAATTACTATTTATTATGCTTCAGAGGGGCAGCCGAGTTAGTCTAACAGGAAAAACTTGAAAAACAACAAATAGTCTGGTAGCACTTTAAAGACTAACAAAACATGTACACTCCGGTCATCTGAAGAAGTGGGCTGTGCCCACAAAAGCTCATGATACCATCTGCATGTTTTGTTGTTCTTTAAAGTGCTACCAGACTATTTGTTGTTTTTTAAGGTTTTTTTATTTTTTATGCTGTTAGTTAAGACCCAGTTTTAAATCTGGGTCGGTATGCCTATTTGTAGAAAGAAGGTTGATACCAATTTTTTTTAAACAAGGTGTTCTGTTACAACCCCTTTGAAATGTGTTTACAGCCTGTGCCTAGTACTTTTTGGTATAAGTGTTTCTGTAATATTAGCCCTGTTTTTGCCAACTTCTGTGATTAGGGCCTGCCACGTGCTTATAGCTTATCTTTGCTTTATATTAGCAAAGTTTTAACCATTGCTATCTACACCTCAAGCCTTACAGCAGGCCTGTAATGAATGAGCTTACGTGTCTGGTCCTCATTTTACTACAGCCACCAGGGTCATTTATTTAGCTTTCCATCATGTCCTGTGCGACTTCCTGAAATCGGTCATTACAACTCAACCAAACTACTTCTCACTGGCTTTAGTCAATGTGGGGGTTTTAAGTGTTATTTGGAGGAAACCCATCCAATGGTGTAATCCACTCATCACTGAGGAATACAGGTGCCCCTTTGTACTGGGGGGGCTCACAAAGATTATGAAGAAGTTAAGCCCTGCAGGAGAAGTATAGCCTCTTTTGCTCAAGCTGCAGCAGTTGATGCTTTTAGCTCTGGATGTTCAATCCTGGGTGTTCTAGACAAAATGGTGGCCCTCTCATTTGCATTGGGTGACTTCCACTTCTCTGATTACAAGAGTAATGCAGCTCGGTTGGAATTATGTCACAAACATTTTACCAAGTTTTCTATAAAAACTCAAGGAATTGTACAAGGGAATTGGATCTATGTGACATAGGACCTGGTACCTGAAGCCCCTAATCCTGCAAGATGCTGAGTGCACCTTTCACCCTAAACTTTCAGGGTCCTAGAGCCCCAAGACCTTTTACAACAGAGTACAGATGCTTGAAAAATGTAGAGAAACATCAGCATGCTGGGTTCCGATGTCCTTAGTCGTGATGAGCAGTACATTTCTCTGAGTCTTCTCTTGCCTACAGTATGGCTACCCTTGGAACAAGGTCAGGCCTGTCAACATTGTGGGGGGAGGCAAAGAGGGCAACTGCCCCAGGGCCATTTAATTGAAATGGACCTCGGGCTCCTAGTTGCTGCCACTGCTACCAGGCCCTTTAAATCACCACCAGTGTGTGTAGCCTATTAATCATTACTTGTCTTATTTTGGCCTAGGAATATGATATTTGTTTTAGTTAAAGTAATAGTTATATGTTATCCTTATTTCTTTTAGTATAGATTTGAAATATGCTGGTAACGCAAGGGGCCTACAGAATCCACATTCTGTAAGATGGCTGATGGCAATAAGATATAAATGGGGAACAATATGCTTTGTCCTTGTAATTTTCCATGAAGGGATGAAACAAGAGTCTGCGGTCAGGGCAAGTTTTATTTTTTGAACCCTACCCAGGATAAATCTGCTAACATGGCACTTATGGGTGTTTCATCTCTTGGCGCAATCCAAACAGATGGAACCTCGTTAACCGCAGCTTCCATATAGCTTCCCGCCTTTTGTGTGTGGTATAGGGACAGCGTCCAAGAAAGCCATCTGGCACCCATAATGAATATTCATAAGATACCCAGAGATTTCTTCCAATTAAAGATGGTACCCTCAGAAATCTTGGGGTGTTAAGCCCAGTTATGGAAAAAGGGTGATATATCCGGTATGCTTTGGCGCCCAAAAGGGTATTTAGGCCTAGGGATTAGAGAGATCGGGGCTGCAATCTAACGCCTCGCGGAAAGAGAACAGTCCGTCCGGGGTCACGTAAGTACAAGATTAGAGAAATTTAGGACTTATTTCTATTCCTCTCTGTTGTAACAGCTTCTTTCCTTTTTCTTGTTTAAGTCTGCTTTTAGGAATCCTACTAACACTTGCTCCCAGGTTTCCAGGGGAAGGGAAGCCACCCTTCTCCATCCAACTTTGGGATCCTTGTGTGTAGGAATTATTATTATTACTATTATTATCATTACTTTTTGTATACTTAGATAAATTTGGGATTAATTGTGTTAATGACATCTTAGGAAGGAATTCAAGTGATTTGTGTTCTTACTGTAGAGTGCTGTGGTGATCATTATCATTATTCCATTAGCAATAAAACTGTTTTCTATTTCATTCCCTGAGTTGAGGTGGTAGTGTTGTCTGTCTTCTGTTGACCCTCAAGAGGAGGAGCCTTGTGGCTCCACGGAATTGTAATCTGGGATAGAGGACGAATTTAGATCTACTCTGATCAGATTGGCAAGCCTTACCCATCCATAAATTTCACAAAACTCTTTCCCAGGCTACATGTGCTGGGTGGCAAATCCTGGCAGGTGCCGAAGGAGGGGCAGAAGGTGGGGCAGAAGGAGTGGGCGGAGGAGAGGTCTACACCCCCCCATCTTGTCCAAGCACCCAGCTCTGCACTAAGGTATTCCTCAGTTGCAGGATGAGTAGCAATATCTTGCCAACTATAAGTCCATTTTACAACACCCGCTAATTACATTCAAAATATTGTTTCCAAAGTCAAATATTTTTGTATAAGTGGGAAAAAAAAGTGCTACATTACAGCAAAATGCTGCGTTCTAGGCAATCTCAACATAAATTAAAGATGAAAGGATTTCACAGAAGTTATGTAAGGAAAATAAATATGGCTTTGTGTACACAGGAGAACTGCCAACTCGACTGCATGTACAAAGGTGAGTATAACATCAAGCACATTTATAATCCTTTTTTTTTTTTTAAAGCACAGCGTAGTAAATGTCAAGCTACAGGAAGGTAGGTGTTTGAGATGAGAAGTTGCTTTAGCATGTACAAAAGCAAATCTAGTCTCCAATGCCAAAGAAGAATGTATCTTTGCAAACAATTCTACAGACATTCCCAGTTAAACATCACAGCTCCATGGAGAAGTAGATAAGTACTAACATAATTGTAGATGATAAGGACACAAAGGAGGTTTAGAGGCCAATTTTTCTGCTCGCTTTTGATGTCAAGAGTTCCTAGTGATTTACACCAACCTGGAAATAATCAGACACTAGTCTCTGGGTTCCAGGCCCTTTGCCCAGCAGTGTTGCCCAGGTAATTTTATATATATATATATATATATACACACACATATACACACAGGGCTCGCCGAACCACGGCGAGCCCTGCTCGCCAGCCGCACTGTCCGGCGATCTGCGCATGCACAGATCGTTCTGCGCATGCGCAGATCGGCCGAACCCGGCTCTTCAGGTTGCAATCTACTCACCACGGGCAAGTAGATTGCATTATTTGTCAAGCCCTGTGTGTGTATATATATATATATATATATATATATATATATATATATATATATATACACACACACACACACACACACACTCTCTCTCTCCCTCTCTCTCTCTATAGATAGTGTGACAGGGTCAGGCCAGGAGCTGCTGCAGAGAGGAAAAGGCAGCCCAAAAGGGAAAACCCCTGTGAGAGAAGCAGAGAACTGCAGCCCAATTAGATGCAGCTGGGAGGGAGCTGGCTCAGGCTAATTGGGGCCAGCTGACTTCTCTGCTGTCTGGCTGAGGGCCTTTAAAAGCCTCAGCAGTTGGAGGCTGGAGGGGAGAGGGAGAGGACAAAAGGAAGGTGGTGGAGAGGCAGAGAGAGAAGAAGCCAGAGAGAGAACAATTTTGACCGGCATTAGGTAAAGGCAGCTAAGGAGGGAGCCTGTGGGCACGTGGCCTGGGCTCCCTACCATTGAGACCCGCTGCAAAACCCCTAACTGGGGGGGGCTAAGGGGAGGAGGCCTCCCCAGTAGTGGCTTGGGGAAGAGGGGCCCTTGCCACACGTGGTACCAGGAGTGGGATCGTGGCTGTGAGGCCTCACAGCAACCCAAATCTAGCCAAGTTGACCCTCGCAGCAAAAGTACCCATGGAGGACCTGGTAAAGCACTGGTGCAGGCCACGGCTGCCCAACAAGAGGCTACTCGGGTGCAAGCAGCTGCCCAGCAGGAGTCGGTGCGGATCCAACAAGAAACCAACCAGTTGTTGATGAGCCAGGTAGCCCAGGACAGGGCCACCCTGCAGGAGGTGGTGAACCAGCTGAAAGCCCTGACAGTCCAGGCACGTGATCAAGATGCGGCCCGACTTACGGGCCAATTTCTACTTACAGAAAATGACAAAAGACGATGAGGTTGAGGCCTATCTCTTGGCCTTCGAAAGGACAGCTTTGCGGGAGGCCTGGCCTCAAGCTCAGTGGGCCAGCATTTTGGCCCCTTTTCTGAGCGGGGAAGCCCAGAAGGCATACCTTGACATGGCAGAGGAAGCTGCATCCGACTACCCCCAGCTGAAAGCTGAGATCCTGGCACGGGCTGGGGTCACGGTCACAGTGAGAGCCCAGAGATTTCACGACTGGCGATATCGAGATGACCAGGGCCCCAGAACTCAGTTGTTTGATCTGGTCCATCTGGCCCGGAAGTGGCTGCGCCCAACATCCACAGCCCGAAAAAGATTATCGAGGTGATCGTTCTGGACTGGTACATGAGGGTTTACCCCAGACCTTCGGGAATGGGTGGGCCAGAATGACCCCACGACGTTTGATGAGCTGGTGGCTCGTGAGAGACGATTGACAGCTAAGGGACTTTCCCGCAGCCCCAGAGTCGAGGCGCAGCAGAGCAGAAGGTCCGCCTTCACCCCAAGGACCCGTGCCCTGAAGTTTCTGACCGAGTCCAGACAGGAAGAAAGGAGGCGGAAGAGCGACAGGACGGGCAAAAGACCTTGGGGTCTGGACAGGAGAGGGCCAGGGATCAAGACCCAACAGCCCAAAAAGAAAGGGGCTGTCCGCCCAGGTTATAGGTGTTATGCCTGCGGGAGATAGGGCATATTGCGGTTCAGTGCCCTAACATAGACGAGCCTATGCAATGTGACCTGGGGAACCTACAAAGTGTCCTAGTCAACCTCGTTGGGGTAGCAGTGGCCCCCATCAGTATACCCAGCCCGTGAAAATGAATGGGGTAGAAACCACTGCCTTAGTAGATTCCGGGAGTGCAGTTACGTTGGTCTCAGGGAAGCTAGTGGGGCAAGATCAGCTGACTCAAGCCAAGTACACTGGGGTATCTTGTGTACACGGGGATACTAATTATTACCCCACCATCCCTGTGGAGATAGAAGTACAAGGGCGGGTTACAGAGGTAACTGTGGGGTGGTCCCAAGGCTCCCTACCCGGTGGTCATTGGACGAGACTTCCCGGGTTTAGTGACCTGCTACCACGGGACTGGGGAGGAGGATAGCTCCTCCCGGCCTTCCATGAGTTTTCCCAGGACCTGTTCTCGATTCCTGGGAACCCGGAAAACCCGACGGGAGAGGAGGGCCGCAAAAAAATTGGGGACCAGGATCTTGACCCAAGGTCGGAAGCAGGCACTGGTAGAGGGGAGGCCTACCCAACTACTAGAGCAGAAGCCCGGGACAGGATGAGCCTGAAGCAGGACCCAGCTCATCAGGGGAGGAAAGGGGGCTAGGTTCCTGGAGCCTGAGCAGGTGAGATCCCCAAGTGAGACCTTTGGGCAGGATCAAGCCAATGATCCAATATATCAGAATATCCGTAAGGAGGTGGTTGAAGTTAATGGGGTCCCAGTGGAGGGGAGGAACAAGGGCACGGGGCCCTACTATATAATCAAGGGGGAGCTTCTATATAGGGTAGCTCATATACAGGGCCAAGAGGTGGAACAACTCTTGGTACCCCGAAAGCACTGGAGGGCAGTACTGGAATTGGCACACAGTCATCTATTTGGAGGACATCTAGGGGTGGATAAGACCCTGGACCGCATTCTTCGGAGGTTCTTTTGGCCTGGGATCTATGTAGAAGTCCAGAGGTATTGTGCTTCCTGCCCGGAGTGCCAACTACATGGGCCCCGACCACACCTGAGGGCCCCATTAGTACCCCTACCAATCATTGAAATCCCCTTTGAATGGATTGCTATGGACATAGTTGGCCCACTAGAGAAGTCTGCCCGGGGCCACCAGAGCATACTAGTTGTAGTGGACTATGCTACTCGATACCCAGAGGCAGTGCCCCTCACGCAACACCCTATCCAAGACCATCGCTAAGGAACTAATTCAAATCTTTTCTAGGTAGGGATTCCTAAAGAAATCCTAACGGACCAAGGGACCCCTTTGTGTCCAAGCTTATGAAAGACTTGTGTACCTTGCTCCGCATACGGGCCCTGCGGACCTCGGTATACCATCCTCAAACCGACGGTCTAGTTGAACGGTTTAACAAGACCCTAAAAAGTATGCTTAAGAAAGTAGTAAGTCGGGATGGCAAAGATTGGGATATGCTACTGCCCTACCTCATGTTCGCGGTAAGGGAAGTTCCCCAAGCTTCGACTGGCTTCTCCCATTTGAACTTTTGTATGGGCGTAACCCACGGGGCATACTAGACCTTGCTAAAGAGGCCTGGGAGGAACAACCCAACCTGGGGAGAAATGTAGTTGATCATGTGCTCCAAATGAGGGACAGGATTGCCAGAGTCACCCCATAGTGCGGAGCACCTAGAAAAGGCACAGGAAGCCCAACAGGTCTATTACAACCGGCGAGCAACCTCCCGGAAGTTCCAGGTGGGAGACCGGGTGATGGTGCTAGTGCCGACGGGCGGAGAGTAAGCTCTAGCCCAATGGCAGGGGCCATATGAAATAATAGAAGCAGTGGGAGAGGTATAAGGTTCGCCAGCCTGGCGGCGAAAGCCTGAGCAAGTATATCACGTCAACCTGCTGAAACCCTGGCGAGACAGAGAAGTGGCCTTGGTTGTGCTGGGGCCACCACCCCAAGGAGAAAAACCACCAAGGCAGGTGGGAATATCTCCTGAGCTGACTCCGGACCAACAGGCCGAAGCAGCCGACATGATTGAGCGGAATCAGGATGTGTTTTCGACAGAACCGGGTAGAACTACGGAGGTTTACCATGACATCATCACAGACCCCAAGGTGAAGGTGCACGTTAAGCCATACCGGATACCCGAGGCAAAACGAAAAGAGGTCCAAGCTGAAGTTGAAAAAATGCTGAAGCTCGGAGTCATTGAAGAGTCCCATAGCCAGTGGTCTAGCCCTATTGTTATGGTGCCCAAGCCAGATGGAAGCCTACGCTTTTGCAATGACTTTGAAAGTTAAGCGAAGTATCCAAATTCGATGCCTATCCCATGCCAAGGGTGGATGAACTCATTGACCAACTGGGCAAGGCCCGATTTCTATCCACCCTTGATTTGACCAAGGGGTACTGGCAGATCCCCCTAGCACCAGGGGCCAAAGAAAAGACAGCCTTTTCGACTCCAGAGGGTCTCTTTCAATACACGGTCCTCCCTTTTGGTTTGCATGGGGCTCCTGCAACGTTTCAAAGGCTCATGGACAAGCTGTTGCGGCCCCATGCCAAATGCGCAGCTGCCTATTTGGATGATGTTGTTGTCCACAGTCCTGACTGGGACACACACATTGAAAAAGTTGAGGCAGTATTGGAGACATTAAGGAGAGCGGGACTTACGGCGAACCCTGCAAAGTGTGCGATTGGGCTGGCGAGGCCAAATATCTCGGGTATATCGTGGGAAGGGGATAGTGAGGCCCCAGCTCAACAAAGTGGATGCAATACAGAATTGGCCCGACCAACCCGGAAAAAGCAGGTCAGGGCATTCTTAGGGTTGGTTGGATATTACCGCAGATTCATCCCCAACTTTGCCTCCAGGGCCTGCCCTCTGACCAACCTGACTAGAGCACGTGGTCCCGACATTGTAAAGTGGACCATGGAGACGGAAGAAGCTTTTAAAGATCTCAAGAATGCCATCTGCGGTGATCCAGTTCTCATAGCCCCTGATTTTAAGAAGGAGTTTATCTTGCAGACCGATGCCTCCGAGGTAGGACTGGGAGCGGTATTGTCTCAAATGGTTGGAGAGGAGCACCCAATCCTGTACCTCAGCAGGAAGCTTCTGCCGAGGAAGCGAAACTACGCCGTGGTAGAAAGGGAATGTCTCGCGGTAAAGTGGGCCATGGAAAGCCTTCGCTACTACCTTCTTGGGCGGAAGTTTACCCTGGTCACCGATCATGCACCTCTGCAGTGGATGCACGAAACAAGGACAGAAATTCGAGGGTTACCCGGTGGTTCCTGTCCCTGCAGCCCTTCCACTTCCATGTGCAACACAGATCAGGAACCCAGCATGGGAATGCAGACGGGTTGTCAAGGGTGCATTGTTGTCCGACCAAGTAACCCAACCCCATGGGGTTGAGCAGAGGGGATGTGTGACAGGGTCAGGCCAGGAGCTGCTGCAGAGAGGGAAAAGGCAGCCCAAAGGAAAACCCCTGTGAGAGAAGCAGAGAACTGCAGCCCAATTAGATGCAGCTGGGAGGAGCTGGCTCAGGCTAATTGGGGCCAGCTGACTTCTCTGCTGTCTGGCTGAGGGCCTTTAAAAGCCTCAGCAGTTGGAGGCTGGAGGAGAGGAGAGGACAAAAGGAAGGTGGTGGAGAGGCAGAGAGAAGAAGCCAGAGAGAGAACAATTTTGACCGGCATTAGGTAAAGGCAGCTAAGGAGGAGCCTGTGGGCACGTGGCCTGGGCTCCCTACCATTGAGACCCGCTGCAAAACCCCTAACTGGGGGGGGCTAAGGGGAGGAGGCCTCCCCAGTAGTGGCTTGGGGAAGAGGGGCCCTTGCCACAATAGATAGATAGATATAGATATATATATGCTCTCTGTGTCTCGTACTCCTAGTTCTATTCCATAAGGAGAACTCCAAGTGCTTCACCGTGCTGGGTAAGTAAATATGAGCAGCCTGATTGACTGAGCGGTCAGGCCAATGAGGGAGTGGGGGAGAGTCCCATCCTGCATGCTCCATTGTGAGTTGGGTTTTTCCTGGGCCACACTGAGTGGGGCTGTGCTAAGGAGACAACAGGTGCCTGAGGTGAGCTGAAGGGGAGAGCCATGGCAGCCAGGGAGAGCCAAAGCCAGCGCCCAGCAGCAGATCCATGCTGGGAGCAGGGCCGCAGCCAGAGCGGGGCCAGAAAAGCAGCCCAGGAACTGGAAACAACACAGAAGAGAGAGGAGCTGGGGCTGGATCAGGCCGGAGCAGGGTGCAGGGAGCAGCAGTGGAGAGCAGAGGGGACCCAGGATAGAAGCCCAGCACAGGAAGACTCCACCAGACAAGAGGCCTTCCAGGCCAATGGGCCTAATTAGTTAATTAGGCTGCAAACAGGGGGAGGTTACAGGCAGCCATTTAGAGAGATGCTCATCCCACCCTAAAACTTGCCCCAGCCAGAGGGCTGAGCTACAAAGAGGATGCTGTGACTTCTGAGAGTGAGAGATGGGCTGCAGAGGAACAACTGATGGGTTATAACTGGTGAAAGGGGCGTCGGAATCACGAGGAGGAACTTCTGTCATTATGGTGAGTAGAGTGACCCAGGACAGACCACTGGACTATCTAGGCTGAGTTCCTGGATATCACAGGACACCAACCCCTTAGAACTACAAACTGAGCCCAGTGATCTCCTGACTTCTGCCTCACTGAAATTTTCCCAAAACTGCCCAGGGTTTCTACTTCTTTGGTCACATGTAACATGCCTCCTTTGTGCCTGAGTCTGCAGAGACAAGAGTTGTCTTGTGAACAGGGCACCAAACTGGTAGGTAGGATACCTGGATTCTGTTCCTAGCCTGGCCATTGACTCCATGTGGATCTGATCCAATGTTCATTGACGTCAAATGCAGTCGGAATACCTTTAAATAGGTACTGGCTCAAGCCAAGAGAGCCAAGGCAAAGCACTGTACCTCTGTGACTCAGTTTCCCCATCTGTAAATAAAATCCTCTCCTATGTGTTTAACATGCAGGGAGATCTAAGGAGGAAAACCATACCTATGGCGTTCTAATGAAGACGATGCAAGCAGAGGATCCAAGAGTTAGCACTAATGGAGAAAGTCTGCCTATCGTGCAATATATCAAGATACTCAATTTTACAATTAGTAGTACTAATTGGCATAAAAGACCTGCCTGACACTTTTCACACAAGGAAGGGAGGTGGGGAGGAAATCTCAAATGCCACAACACTGAGGTGAAGAACTAGGATAAGATGCAACCAGCGCTGAAAGTAACTTAAAATGTTTTGCAACCCGGGTCTCTGCCAGCTCTTTAAATAGCTCCCTGCTGGCTTTTGCTGCAGCTCTGCCAGCTCTTGCCAGAGCTGTGCACCAGGGTGCACCCACTTACTTTCATCTCTGAATGCAACATAAGGCAAAGTGATTAAAGAATCATGTGTAGCAAGTGTCTTGCTGTGTTTTTGTAGCCATGTCAGTCTCAGGCTAGGCGTAAGACAAGGTGGCAACGGCAACCTCTTTTATTGTCTGATTTCTGTCGGTGAAAGAGACAAACTTTCCAACTCCAGAGTTCCTCTCAGTAGGTCCAGTGTGTACTTGGGTTTTAACAAACACACAAAAGCTTTTTTATCTTCTTATCAACTCAATGCTAGGAGAGGACTGAGAGTTACACTAAAGACTGAGATTCTATGGCAGTGGTTCTAAAATGTTTTGGCCCACCCTGCTCATCGCAAACCTTTCAGCGGACCATCAGCCAACCACCCATGATGACAAAATAGGTGCCGAGATGGGCTGAGGGTGGGGGGGGAGTCTGAGCAGGAGGTAGGGTGCAGGAGTGGGGTGAGCATGGGGGAGGGTCCCAGCTGAGATTTCGACAATGGAAGCAGTGGGGAAAGCCTCCAGGTGAGCAGTTCCCTGCACTGCTGTTTCCCAGGGAGAGGGGAGCATCAACATGGGGACGTGCTTCCTCCCGCCATGAGCTGGATCCAGTCTTCAATGCTCGGGCCTCCCTCCTGCAGTGGGAAGCCAGTCCCACAAGGGGAGGATGTGTGTTGGGCTGGAGCATCTGCATGGGCTCCCCACTGCAGGGAGGTTGAGCCCCACGCCCGTGGCCCACCAGGAACATGGTCGCACACCACTACTGGTCCACGGACCATACTTTGAGAACCACTGTACTACGGAACTAGAGGCCAAATACCTACAATACATAGAAAGACGACAGGCTTTAACGTCTCGTTTCACATGTACTTCCTGCAGAAGCAGCAACTTTTTTTTCAGAATTCTCTTAAAACTCAACTGCTGACACTGAGAAATGAGACTACGGCACTTGGTACTAAGCTGAGCAGCAAGACGGCCTGCCCCACACAGTGCAGCATTGAATTGAGAAGAATGTTCACGGCAGCTGATGATCCTACATTCGCTGCTGCCTCCCAGGCAGTTCCAGCCCATCAATATAGCTGTCCATACAGTGCACACTGGTTCTAACAACTGGGGCCTTGCTGCGGACTTTGATTTCTCATGTTCCATCTTCATCCTGCGCAGGAGAGGGAAGGGAAAAACCACACGAGCGTACATGTGAGTGCTTGAGAGACAGATGCAATGAGCAGGATACCAATTAAATGGTGGTACTGGATATGTGAAGAATGTTAATTTAAATTTACGGTACATAGCACCTTGCAGGCACAGAAAATGTGTTCAAGTGCTTTATGCAGAGCAGAAAAAAGAAACCCAGAAAGTTACGAAAACAAGTTACAAATTCAGATCCAAATGCCAGGGAGCATTCCTATAAAGTCAGAACTGAGGGTGAGGAGGTCACATTTGAGGTAAATAGATTATGGCATTTGTAACAGTTCCCCCACCCATGCTTTATGAAAATTGGTTTATGAATATAAATACACATAACTTGAAGGTGCTTCAGACAAAATCCCTCATGTAACCTCTCCATTTTAATGTTACAGTCTGCTGGATCTGTATATCCTATTTTGGTGCATGTACCATTCTTGTATTTGATGTTAGAAATATGAAGTTAGAAATATGAAGTATGAGACTGTTTATAGCTTAAAATGTGCTAATGAGAGCCATTACTGATGCCTTCCCCACCCCTGAAAGCCTTAATGTCTTGGTGATCCATGTAATGATTTGTAAACAGTGTTGTTTGTCCTTGAAGTCCAAAGGCAGTTGGTCCTGGTATTAGGATCCATTTTTTTCAATCCAGTACTGACCTGGGGGAGCATCTGTTTAAGCAATGGGAAGTTATCAGCCCTTTGTCTTTGGCTGGCCTGGCACACTCCAAAAGGATACAAAAAAGAGGGCTGGAGAGGCAAGCTAGAGTAAAAAAATTGAAAGACTATGCCTGAAATAAGAACAGTTTTGTAGGGCAAGAATCTGCTGGCCATACGTATGAATTAGAGGTAATTATGCATTTTCTTTCCATTTTAATATAGTAATTTACTTTGATCAATCTGTTTTTCACTTGCAACTACTTAAATCCTACTGTTTGTACTTAAAAAAACACTTTTGTTTACTATCAGGCTCAGTGTAAATAATTGGTACCTGGGGAAACAACCATTGTGCATCTCTCTCTTTCATGGATAATGAGTGTTCCCTGTGGAAAATTTTTACATAGAGAAAGATGGATTCATTTGGGAGGTTGATCCCTTTTAGGGGTTGGTTTCCTGGGTGCTGTGACCTAGAACTACATCCTCTCAAAAGCTGAAGTGGTTCAGTATCTGCATTGCGCTATATGAGGGTGGTTACTCCAACTCTGTGCTGGGGGAGACCAGAGGATCAGGCCCAGCAGGACAGGGTGGTGGGGAGCTCCAGAAAGCAAGAAGGCTGGTGTCCATAGCATAGTCAGGACATTGGAGAGCAATCCCAAGGGGACTTCTGTGACTGCACCCTGCCACAGCACAGAACAGTTAATGATGAAAGGCTTGGCAGAGAGAAAAATGCTGACAACCATTAAGCAAGTCTGCATGGCAGGACATTTAGAATAATGCTAGCCACTTGAGGGTGGCACTAGTGGGGAAATTATAGGGGAAAGTGACTTGATGCTGATGTGGTGAGAGACTTTGGCTACCATGAACTTTAGGAAGTGTAATACAATGTGCCCTCAGTTTCTGCAGGGCACATTCTTTTTTCTTGAATGTAGGCCTTTACTTTCATTTGTCTCTTAGGAGTCCTGTTGTGGAAGGAGATAAGAGAAAATTCAGAAGTTGGTAGGGAGTCTTAGGTCCCAGTTTCTTTGGGCTACTAAGTCAAAGATGAGTGATGAGGTATTTGATCAGCAACCAGAGGACGTGGCTATTCACATCAGGTTTGATCTGCACCTTTCCCCTTGTGTCTTCTGGTCTCTCTTCTCTGTTCTCCACTTTGATTTCCCAGTTAGGCAGTGGTGCAAGTCAACAAAAATTCTTACCAGTGTGGGAGGGGAGTTACACAGTTAAGTGTGTGTGTGTGGGGGGGGGGGAACGTGACCCCCTGTGTGACTCTGTCCCATTCCGGAACCCCAAGCTCTTCTCCTCCTCTTGACATCCCACATTAACAGGGGAGAGGAAGGGCTGGGGTGATATAGCACCAGAGCAGCTGCTGGCAGTTCTGTTCCTTCCTGCTGCTCCTCCGTCCCAGAAGGGAAAGCAGCCTAACTCCCAGCCCTGCCCCCCACCCTCCAGCTCTGATTACAGAGACAAGCTCCATGGAGAAGACAGGGGTGGGGCTGAGAGTTCAGCTCCTTTCCCCAGTAGAAGGGGCAGCAGGAAGAGGAGCAGAATGCCAACAGCTCCTCCAGCTACCAAAGTTTTCCCAGTTCTCCCTCCCACCAGGTAATGTGGGATGGGGAGGTAATGCGGGATGGGGAGCAGGGGGTCCCGAGCTGTATGTAGAGATGCAACAACCAATAGAGCAGCTGGAAATAGCTGGCAGAGGGAGTCTTTCCAGCATGCCACACCAGCTAAAAACTAACTTGCCAGTACGGCACATCAGATCATACCAGCCCACTTACACCACTGCTGTTAGGGGCACTGCATTTCTGGGCTCAGGAAGTTGTTCAAATCTACAGGGAAAAAAAAAAAAGAGAGAGAGAGAGAATGGAGGCAACTTCCTCCAAGAATGGTTGGACTGGAGACTGGCAATGCTGCCATTAGACTGAATTTTTTGACATCAAACCAGCACCCAACTTGCAAGAGGCTGCCTTTGTAGGCTTGGTGGTGCTGTAACTCTGTGCTGGTTGGAGACAGCTGGTGCTTATAATAATAATATAATATAGAGAGAGACATACCATCTCATAGAACTGGAAAGGACCTTGAAAGGTCATTGAGTCCAGTCCCCTGCCCTTACAGCAGGACCAAGTACCATCCCTGACCGATTTGCCCCACATCCCTAAATGGCCCCCTCAAGGATTAAACTCACAACCCTGGGTTTAGCATGCCAATGCTCAAACCACTGAGCTATCCCTCCCCCTCAAATGCTTATATCTAGATGCAGAATTCTGCAAGTTTGAGTAGACAGCTTGTCAGAGAAAAGCAACAATTTGCCGGGGTACGGCTGAAAGAGAGGAAGGGGACAAAAATCAGACTAGAATCATCATCCTGTTACTCCAATTTTGCGCCAGGTTGCTCCCATTACATTCAATAGATTCACAACAGCGTGATGTTGGGGTAACGTGCTGGCAAATCAGGCCCATTTAGACAGGTGGAACAAGGCACAACTATGTACTGGCTGGATGCCCTTACAGGTCTGTCTCCTCTTTAGTTTTTTTGGTAGGAGAAGGGCTGCTGCAAGACAACAAAAAGAATGATGAAGGCTGTTTGGAAGCTTTACAGTGCATGTAATTAACCATGGGAAAATTTACCAAGGCTCATAATGGAGTGTCCATCACAGAACACAGTCACTTCTGTTCTTGGAATCCATAGGTAGCTGTAGCCACGGAGGCAGGTACCACTTTTATATCTAGAACCCTGCAAATGTGTGGACACACTTTCTATCCGTGGGTATACGGGGGATCATTTCTGCAGATGTAGATACCATGGCAGAGCTGTGGTAGTAGCCCCTGGGTTAAGCACTTCCTGGTAGATTTTAAGATGCCTCAGAGGCTCATAGTGACCCTCCCACTGCCTCTTGGTTCTTTTAGAGCATGGGGGGGGGGGGGGAGAGACTCAGCCCCAGGGGCCAGATGCAGCCCCCTGCTCGCCTGGATGCAGCCCATGAGGCTCACGGTCTCCCCTCCCCCCAAGCACTGGGTAGCCTGCACTGGCACTCCAGTCTCCCTGCTGCCCTACCATGGGGCTAGAGGCGCAAAAATCTACTAGGCTGGGCCCCCCATAAGCTCTGCTGTGCAAGAGGAATTTGGGAAGGGGTCAGTGAGTTTTGTTTTTGTTGTTGTTTTTTTGCTTCTCATTGGTGTGTGGCCCCCAACTGATTTTTTCTGTGGATCAGCAGCCCCCAGCCCAAAAAAGGTTCCCCACTCCTGTTTTAAGAGGCAAGGGTTCCCTGCTTAATGAGCCCCTTTCATCACTGGCCAGTCACTAGCTTGGAAGGGAAAACCCCTCCATGGTCCAAAAGTCCCCTTTTTTGCCCCAGTGGCATGGGGAGGTTTGGGGGGAACCCAGTCCCACCCTCTCACGCTAGGTTCTAGCTCAAGGACCCTAGGTAGCAGCTACTAGTAGGACTCTTGCCTTTATCCCCACCATATACCAGCCTTTCCCTGGGCCTTTTCCCTAACCACTTCCACAGTGCCAGCTTCCTGGCATCTTAGGAGAAACCTTTTCTACCACTCTCAGTTTGTCTCCCTCTCTGCACTGCTTCCTCCACTGTAGTCCATCCCTCTTCTCCTTCCCCCTGCCTTGCTTGAGGGGAAGCCTTTTATAGTGGGCCAGCAGGCCTTAATGGGTAGCAGGTGTCCCACTGGCCTGCTGCTGCTGCTGCAGGCATGCTCTTAATGAGCCCCAGGTGCCTGCCTGGCTTAATTGCTGGACAGCAGTCTCCAGCAGCCTGTTCAGAAAACAGGAACTTATTCGCCCAATGGTCTGAATATCTGCTGTCATGACTATGAGGGATGGCCAGCAGCCTAGGGACTAATGGGTTAACTATGTACCCTGTACCTAACCAGGTAGCAGGCAGCCAATAGAAATGTAGGTAGGAATTTCAAACCAGGACAAAGGAATTTTTGGTTTTTCCCTCCTTTGTCTCTGGGCAGTTTCTTTCCAGATGCTGAGGGAGACAGACCTGTCTGTCTCTGTCTCTCCAAGAAAACACTCTTCACTATCTGTAAGTAGGGTAAAGTTTAGATAAATCCGTTGGGTTTTATTGTTTTATGGTTTGGGAATTGGAATCTGATGTCTGTGAATTTAAAAATGGGTTTTCCTCTCCTTTGTAACTAAGCTTTTGGCCGTGGGGGTTCCCCGTAAGTGTATTAATTGGTGACATTTACATCTAGTCATTTTGCTTGTAACAGGAGTATTGTGGTGGCGATCAAAGTTCTCTCTTTTTTTTTTTTTTTTATTAACCTGGTACTGGTTAATTTTTGTGTCCTGGTTTTACTTTAGGGCTGAGATTTCCCAAGTGATCTCTTCCCTGGTTTTCTTACCATTACTTGGGTGGGGAAAGCGGATTTTTATCCCCAAAATCTAGGTTTTTGAGATTTGGGGGGAGATGGGGAAGTTTTATACCAAAGCCTGGAAAGATAAGGTTTTGGGGTACTTTTCCGGGACCCCACTTCTGCATTTAGCATGCCAGAGTGGGGATTTGGCCTTGACACCTGCCCTCCATTAAACTCCTGCAAGCCATTGGTCTGCCACAATACAGATACCAATTTTGTATCCACGCAGGGCTATTTCTATGAATCTATTTTTTTCTGTGTAGGTGGCATCAGAATAAGACTGCTTGGTATCAGATTCTCTCCACTGTAAACATGGAGAAACTTCACTGAAATAAATACAGATAGTCCAGATTTACTCAGGCACAGGCCCACTGACGGGGGGGGGGGGGGGAAGGGCAGTTGCTCCAGGGCCCGGCAATTCAAATGGCCCTGGGGCTCCCAGCTGAAGCCACTGCTACTGTGAAAGTGGCAGCATTTGGACCCCAAGCCCTTTAAATAACTTCCCAAGCATTGGAGCGCTGCTCCGCACGGTCTATGTAGCTCTGAAGGTTGAGAGCTGGCTGCCTCAGCCCCATCTCTTCCAGATGAAGCCCCGACTCTTCAAAGGGCACAGAGCTGAGCATCCCACACACATCTTGCCTGGGGGCCTACGGAAGCTGTTGCCCCCCCTGCTGAGACATGAAACCAGAATTGGAGCATTAGTACACAACGTACTGCTTTAGTAGACTCTGGGATACATACAGCCTCAGAGGGTAAATCCAGGCACACTAAACATCTAAACTACACCCCTCTTTCGAAAGAGGGATGTAAATTAGACATATCGACATTGCAAATGAAGCTGGGATTTGAATTTGAGGTTTACAGGATCTTTCCAAAAAGGCTTTTCTTTTTGAAAGAACTGTGTCTAGACCACGGTTTCACTTTCGAAATAGCATTTTTTGAAAGAACGTCATGACGCGATTATGCAAATGAATCGTGGGAAATGCAAATCCCGGCTTCATTTGCAATTTTGATATGTCTAATTTACATCCCTCTTTCGAAAGAGGGATGTAGTCTAGACACATAGCTTTGATACAATTTAAATATCTGTGCTTCTGCACAAGACTTAACATTATACAACTACCCTTATACTGGTGATCTATACTCCGCCAAGCCTTTCATCATTAACTTCCTGCCATCAGGTGATCCATAAACTACCTATATTCCCATTCCATTTGACAGCGAGATCTTGCAAGCTTGCGTGGCAGAATCCGAAATGCATTCAACAGAAATGTATCCCTGGCCATGCAACATTTTAAAGGAAGAATATAAAATACAGAGCAGAAACAAGCAAACCTATTTCTCTTCTCAGTCATATTTCGCCTGGAATTTTCAAAGGAGTTAAAGAGAGTTAGGTACTCAAATCCCATTACAAACGGATGGGAATTGGGTGCCTCAAAGATCAAGCACAGGATAAAAATGAGGCTGTTCCTTAAAAATAAATATTGCTATACAAGTCTGACATACTTGGCTTTGCATCATTCTGCAGTAACTATTTCTATCCAGCATCTCTCTGCAAAAAAGACTGGATGAGATGGGAGCTTTTATATATATATGTATATGTCTAATTAGAATATCAGATTCCATTAAGTTCCCTATTTTATTACTGTAGCTGGTACATCATAAATATTTAATATTAATTTAAGACGACATAACTCATGTACTTATTCACAGATGGGAAGGGATCTTCCTGATATTAATAGGAGAGTAACCAAAATTAGTTGCCCAAAATGCCTTCTGGTAGATTGGAGTCAAACTCAGCTCTAGTCAAAAGGCTTACAGGCATCCCTTGTTTTCGATCTGATCATTATTTCTCTGTTTGTTGTGTATCAGATTTCCTTAAATGTGTGTAAGATGTTAATTTTGGGGGGATAGGAGAGTAACCCATCTGTGGCAAAGAAAAGCAGTATTCATTCAATTCTACTAGACATTATTTCAATCTAGATATTTTAGACTGCTATTTACTGACTGTCAGATTACGATTCTTATCATTAGCCCTGCTTTGCATAACGAGTAACTCAGGAGAGATAATGCAGGGTTGCTCAGCATTTTCTGCAACATGATTTGAAGCCAGCCTTCCCTCCGTCTTCCCTCCCCTGCAGAAGAAAAAACAACAGCCATTGAAATGGAGAAACTAATTTGGAAAAATTTGAAATTTCCAACTCAGACCCCTCAGTACGAAGACAATGTATAGATCGGCATCCCTGGTGAACCATAACCTATTCAAAATGTTCCTTGGCTAATTAAATACAAAGCTCCAATGTCTAAATAGCTCCTCTACAAAGGAAGGCTTCTTCTCAGGAAACAGAAAGAAAGAAATCTTTGGGAAGACTTTGAATGCAAAGCAAGGTCAGCTCGTAAGCAGGGGAGGTTTAGGACAGAGTCACAGTACTGTATCTCCATCTGCATTAAATCAAGTGAGAACTACTCCAAAGAACTACTCCAATAAATCTGTTAGTCTATAAGGTATCACAGGACTCCTCATCGCTTTTGCAGATTCAGACTAACACGGCTACCCCTCTCATACTTTACTCCAAAGAACATTGAGGCTGTGTCTACATTGGCACCCTTTTTCGGAAAAGGGATGCTAATGAGACCAGTCGCAATTACAAATCAGCGGGGATTTAAATATCCCCAGCGGTATTTACATAACTGCCGCTTTTTTCCGGCTCAGGGCTTTGCCGGCAAAAAGCGCCAGTCGAAAATAAACCCTTTTCCGCAAGATCTCTTATACCTAAAGGGTTTATTTTCCATAAGATCCCGTCTAGACTGGCGCTTTTTGCCGGCAAAGCCCCGAGCCGGAAAAAGCGGCAGTTATAATCAAATACCGCGAGGATATTTAAATCCCAGCGATTTGTAATTGCGACTGGTCTCATTAGCATCCCTTTTTCGAAAAAGGGTGCCAATGTAGACACAGCCTGAGAGAACATGTATTGCATCATGTCAGGAAAATAGTAATTTTGCAGACAATATTAAAACAATCGGTCAAGTGAGTTCTTAGATTAGTGGTCAACACCGAGGGCATGTCTACACTACGGAGTTTTGTTAGAAAAACTGCCATTTTTCCCGACAAAACTTTAGGAACGTCCACACTGCAATTATATTCTTCCACACACACACACAAAAAAAAAAAAAACCAAACACGAAAGAACAGAGGGGTTTTTCTGGCATTGGTAATCCTCATCAGGGCCAGCCCACAACATTTTGGCACCTGAGGCGGGGAGCTCAAATGATGCCCCCATGCCACCTTTTCTCCTGCCTGCCTGTTATGTCTGTTGTGCCCTCCTTCCTCCAGCACAGCACTCCACCATCTCTGTGCATCTAGAGCAGAGAGAATACATATGCACCAGCAGCAGACACAATTTTCTACACTGTGGGTCCTAGTGGCACGCCCTCCAGTCTGGCACCTGAGGCGGTCGCCTCAGTTCGCTTCATGGTAAGGCCAGCCCTGATCCTCATTCTACGAAGAAGAAACCTTTTTGTGAAAGAGCTTTTTCACAAAAAGGCATGTGTGGATGGGGAAGAGGGAGTTCTTTCACAAGAAGAGGAGAGAGGAAAAAGCACAGGTGCCCTGGTGGCCATTCCATCTAATCTAATCACAGCTTACATGCAAGAGCGTGTCCATTCAGTCTGGATGCTCTCTTTAAAAAAGCAGATCGCTTTTTTGATGCATTTTTGCTGTGTGGACGCTCTCTTTCGGAAGAAGTTTTTTTGGAAGATCTTTTCCCAAAAAAGCTTCTTCCGAAAGAAGCCTGCAGTCTAGATGTAGCCCAAGAGCTATGGACAAGGATCCCATTTTGGCTTCTGCTGACAAAATTCCTAGTGTCTTCCAAAGGGGAAGGTGAAAGAAAAGAAACCTACAGTTATATATCTTCTTGAGCCTGAAATCCAGTGCTCAGCTTTCAAGCCTTCCACTGATGTAAATGGGAAATGAGAATCCTTAGCACCTCTGAAGTATACAGTCATGTAATATTCATACGATGCATATTCCCCTCCTCTGGCATGTTCACACACCATGAGCTCAATCCTGAGAGATGCCAAGTGTCCTCTCCATGCCTGTTTTGTTCAGCAGGAACTGCGGATACTCAAAGCCATTGCCATGCCAGGAGCTGGCATCACCTACACATTGCTGAAAGGAAGCCATCTCATCATAGGTGCGGTCCAAAACAGTGCACCAGCAGTGTGAAAAATGGAATTGTTGACAAGTCTCTGTTTTCACAGTGCCCTGTGGGGCCCTTATCCTGACTGAGTTTAAGTGCTTTTGTATTGCTGTTAATGGCAACGTGAGAGCAGATGAGCTGACAGACTCAGATCTGTGGGGAGAGGGGGCTTGGCGCTCCTGGAAGGAGTGGGGCCTGAGATGGGAGGAGCAGGGCAGAGCCTCTGAAACACACCACATGGAGCTCCGCAGCACACCACACAGGGCTCTGGTGGTGACAAAGGCCACGGGGCTTCGGCCGCTGCCACAGTAGCAACCTTTGAATTGCCAGGCCCTGTGGCAAGTGTACCCTCAGTGCCTCCTTTCCAATCAGTGGTCCTGTGCTTGGGTAAAACTCAGCTCTGATGTGAGGTAGCATGGAGTATTTATTTTCCACACAAACCAGACAAGATCTCAAGGCCTTTGACTCAGCGATGCTATCGGTGGTGCTAACAGAAAACAGCAGGTCAGGCCATGGCAGCTATTAAAGTTGCCATGAATTAAACACCGTGAATTGCATAAGGTCAGTGGGTCTCCAAAGGATGCAGGGTTAACTCAACCTGCTGGGGCTAGGGAGCCTTCTTTCAAACCTGACTCTACCAAGCCATTCCATCCCTGCCGTTCTTTCATGTCATCCAATCACATGGTTATGTTTTGGATTTAATAGAACTTATCGCCCCTTTTCTCCTCCGACAAAAATATCCTTTCACTGGTCAAAGTTACCCTGACCAGCCCCACCACACAATGCATTGCTCGCTTTGCTGCATTTCTGAAGAGAAAAGTTAGTTTAGAGGGTTGCATTGTCTATGTCAATCTGTAATATCCTTTGTGGCAGGGTAACCCCACTCCTGGGTCCCAGGACCCTGCTCAGTCCCTCATCGGACAGTCTCATACCTGTGCTATTATCCCTTGGCAGAGTTTAAGCTCTGGTCCCTCAGCTACAAATGACATTGGAGCCAGTTCCCCAGGGTCAGCCTGGGCTGCCAAAATAGTCCTTTCCCACTCCCACTAGGGTAACAATCCTTCCCCTGAGGAAGAAGGGTCATGACACCCTTTACCAACCCAATAAGAAGGGTTGGTGATGAACTGTGTTTGCAGCCAATCAGAAGCACTCAGTCATTCCAACAGAAGGAGCAATTAGGGAAGTGGTCCTTCACCTGGGCCCACTTGCCAAGAGCTGAGCACACTGCCTTCTGGACCTTTCCACCCTCTCCCAACCTACCCCACATGTTGCACTGACACTGGAGTTTGAGGACAGCTCAGGGAATAGGATCGTTGACAACCGTCTTCTGACACGAGGAATTTCCTAGCAGCCTCTCAGGGCAAATTCTAATCAATCTGCCTCCCTTCACCACCACACGCAAATAGGACCTCTCGATGCAAGACCTAAGATTCAGTGTACACCTCCTGCACCCGCCTGTGGAGCGTGGAGGAGGGAACGGGGTGGAGTTTGACAAGGGCTGGGACAATAGGGAAAGGAGAAGGAGCCTGAGAAGCTCTGTCTGAATATCTCCTGAGGAACATGAGAAAGGAATGTGCAGAGGATGCAGACCCTTCATATGTTAAAGGAGATGTCCCATTTCCCTCAAACCTAAAGTTTTCCCTTCTGAGATCTCAGCTGTCACAGAGCAGTTCATTCTCCATCCCGCATAGCAGAGTGTGATCAGTAGCCATTAACCTAGCACTTCAACCGGTCACTCATAGCCTGAGCTATGGTCCTCTCTTTGACTACAGGTTTGGCAGCAGCATCTGACTAAGCCTGGCTCCCCCTGAAAGAGGAAATTCAAGCATATCCTTCAATATACCAAATCTGCTACCAGAGACAGCTGTGTGTTTGGCAGAGCTGGGCAATTTATATGTAGTGTTACAGTATGGAGAGAATTGGACGTGACGTAACTGCAGCCATTTTGTGAACTCAGCCATTGAAAATGAGAACACCACACAGTCAGAAATAATTCAGCCTTTGACTAAGGAAAGCAGACACACAGCTGCAGCTGAATAGAATAAAAAAGTGTGGCTAATTCACCTTGAATCTGTGCGACTTGCTATTATCAGCAACATAACTCCTAGTCATAAGTAGCATGATTTTTGTTGTTGTTGTTGTTGCTATTGCTAGGGAAATTGTTAACCTGTTAGTGGCCATTATAAGTTATGTGCTTTGTTCTGAGTAACATAAAAGATGAGTTGAGTGTGCACAATTTGGAGCAGCTCAAGGAGGATTTATAAGCACTAGGAGCTTTGAATGAGAACCCTCTTAATTGTACCCATCGTTTATCAGACAGAGGAGCTGTGTCCCCCATTGATTTAATTCCTGAAATAGCCTGGAAGATGGAGATCCATTACAAGAGTGTTGGGTTCAGATAAACCTGGGTAACATTATCAGAAGATGGGAAATCAAGCTGTCAAATTAGCGTTGGAGTTATTCTGAGTCATGATAACAAAAATAGCACTTAAAAGGAAGATAGTGGTTTGGAAAGGGTAACAGTTTGACCCAGGGGTAGTGAGCTGGACAAAGTTAGCTTTCTTTTACTTGGAAGCACAATGAAACCAGGGGCTACAGACCATGGAAAGTGAGGCAAAAACAAGAGGGGAAGACTGAAAAAAGTGTGAAATTCAAAATTGATAAAGGAATAATTGCAATGTGGAACTCATTGCCACAGGAATTTGTGGCTACCAAGAATTTAATAAGGCTAAAATAATGATTGAATATTTATATGGCTAACACAAATATCCAGAGTTATACCAATTATTGCTAACAAACATTTGTAAATATTATTAAATCTCAGGCTAAGGGTTTAAACCAATCTCCAAGTGTTAGAGATGAGGCTAAAGTCTAATATGTAGGAGGCAGATTATCCTCTGTCTGCCTAGGGTGGGATTATTGTACTTCCACTGCCAATTGTTAGGGATAGGATTTTGCAAGAGATGGACATGGGACATTGTGTAATTAAGTTGCTTAATGCAGTACCGGAAAGAAGACACTCAGTACGGGGATGGGTACCATTAAAAAAAATAGATAGAAAGGAATAAAATGGCCCTCAGCTCTGATCCACTTTGTCAGTTCCTCTCTTTTCTGCTCACAACATAGATCAGCAAAGCTTTCCAGTTGGTTCAGGAATGGCACTGAGAGACTTCAAAGAGATTTTCATGCTACATTCTTCTGCTCCATTTGAATTAGCCAGAAAGTTCATTCACTACTTGTCAATGAAATAAAACTTAAACACACTACATGAGACAGTAACAAGATATTAGTTTTAACTCAAAGCAGACTTAACGGTTTAAAAACATTGTAACAAAGTGCTACCATGTGTCCTTTTTCCCCCTGAGATGGTACAAGAGCATATCTCTGAGAAACAGTACATAGAAATAGTTCTGGACACTACTGAAAGGCATGTATGTTGTTTGCATATTAAAAAAAAAATGTTCCACAGCATTCTTAAGAATAAAAATAGGAAGTGCCAAATTGAACAAGGCAACAGAACTATTAGGAAAACATTTTGCAAGCTCTGCTTTTTCAGTAGCAAGAAAGTTTTTAACAGCTGTAACACTGGGCACATAAGCACTCAACTGTTCCTCATTACAGACCTAAATTTATCTCCCATCCCACACACTCCTGATATTATCACACTTTCTCTACTCTGAATTATTTGCACCAGAAGCAAAGAATCATGAAATGCAAGGTATAGAACATGTTATGTATGCTAAAGAAATTGATCCTTCTCCTTGTTTAAACTTGCCACATGAGGGGTTTTATGACGTCCTCCTTCTTGATAATTAGTTTCAAATGGTATGTCACATTTTTACCTTCATAATTGGATCATGTGGGATCTTTGGCTTCCAAGAAATTTCAAATACACTAAAGGCTCGGTCATAGACAACTGTAAAGAGCTAGCAGCTTTATTGACTAAGCTGTCAATGAATTTTGGCATGTGAATTATTTAAAGTGACACACTGTGATGGGTTACCGAGGGAGGTGGTGGAATCTCTATCCCTAGAGGTTTTTAAGTCCTGGCTTGACAAAGCCCTGGCTGGGATGATTTAGTTGGGGTTGGTCCTGCTTTGCATAGAGGGCTGGACTCAATGACCTCCTGAGGTCGCTTCCAGCCCTAGGATTCTATTATTCTTCATCAGCTTCCCCTAGGCCTTTTCACAAAGACCTTGTGATCACCCTCAGACATGCGGTGGTCTATCCTCTCTCACTCAACATGCAGTAAACTCTTGTAGCATCTTCTCTTTTTTTAGTGTATGGGGAATCCCAATCTGTCAAGATCTTTAGACTTCACTATGGTTTAGGATTAGGGTTAGACTAAGAGCATGTCTATCCTTACCAGAAGATTGACACTGTGGAGGTCAGTGTTCTGGCATTCTTGTATAGACCCATAAATCAAATGCTGAGGGCAACCCCTGCCAGGCGTCTGGTACTCCTCCTTTTGTGAGGAGTAAGGGAAGCCAAAAGGAGCATTAGCTCCCATCAGCTTCCCGCTGTGTGGGCGCCACCAAGGCTCGGCTTAAGGTAAACCAGCGCCAGCTACACATTTTGCATTGCTGGAGTTGCATACCTTAATCCAACCTTCCAGGTCCAGTGTAGACCAGACCTAAGCAACTAACACTCTCCTCAAGATAATGGATAGGCGACATAGTCACACTAACAGGATTGGATCTTCTGGTGGCCCTCAGTATAGTGATTCTCAAGATGTCATTTGTACAACTGTATGGCCTTGTCTACACAGGAAAATAGACCAGCCTAACTATTTGGTAATAACTATTCTTCCATTATTTCCCAACAACTGCTGGGAATGAGCCACATCCACCCTTACTGAATTGGCCACGTTAACACTGGTCCTACACTTGGTATGTAACTCCCTTCTTTTGTTATGCTAGTATATGTCCCTACCTCTGTGATTTTCACTCCATGCATCTCACAAAGTGGTTCTTACCTGCAAAAACTTATGCTCAAATAAATCTGATTAGTCTTAAAGGTGCCACAGGACTCCTCATTCTTCCATTACTAGTCCAGATTTATTCCACAAGTATATCCATGCTGGGAGTTGTTAGAAGGATCTGAGCCCTGGTCTAAACTCGAACTTTATTTCAAAATAACACATATCCCCAATGTTGAATTTATAAGCAGAGCACCCACACTACCACGCCTGTTATTTCATAATAACGAGCCATGTAATTAGAACTCTGTACTCCTGCTTTTGATCAGGAGTAACACTAATTTTGAAATAGTTATTTTGAAATAACGACAGTGTGGATGCTCCAGTGCTGCTATTTTGAAATAATTGTTCCCCAGAGTAATTCATACTAATTACTCTCCCATGCTTCCTGGGTCTCTATGTCCGAGGTAGCCTGCCTCAGACTAACGGAGCCTGCCTCAGACTAATTTCAATGCTTCCCCTAGTGAGGACACACTATTTTGAATTTGTTAAATCAGGATTCTTAAGTCAAATTTAGTAATTTTGAAATAGTTTCCTAGTGTAGACATAGCCATAGTGTTTTGCTTTATTCTGGAATAACTTCTTTCAGACAAGCATTAAGGTTACTGCAATATGAGCTGTCGTGCCACTGATATGAGGTGATATTTTGCCCTGCATCTCCTTGCATCAGATTCAGCTAAAGCGTCTCCTTGCCCCTATACAGCACCACTATCCAGACACTTCATTTAATCTACAAGCTAACCAAGAGCACACACCCTTCTCTTCAAATACACAACATGTCAGATTCATCTCTAACATTATGGAGACATAACTAGAACAGATCATGTCCACCCATTCCTTGGCCTCCTTCACTTCCCCATTTGTGGTGACATCAATCTTAGGGTTCATCTATACTGCACTGTTTTTCTGGAATAATGGCCATTATTCTGGAAAAACAATACTAGCGTCCACACTGGAACTGCGTTATTTTGAGAGAAAGTTGAAATAACAGAGAGCTTTTTCTGATGGTGGTAAACCTCATTCCATGAGGAATACCACCTCTTCTGAGAACTTTTTTTGAAGAGGGTGTGTGCAGATGCTCCACTGCTGCTATGTTGAAATAGCTCCTCACCAGGGCCATTCTAAAGTTATTCTTCCCCAGTGCCTTCTGGGGTTCTGAGTAGAGATAACACGTCCACATTAGGGGAGCCCACCTCAGACTAATTTTGAGGCTTCCCTGTAGTGTGGATGCTCTATTCGAAATAAGCTTTTCCGGAAGATGTCTTCCGAGAAAGCTTATTCCGAAAGAAGCTTTCAGTGTTGATGGACCCATACTTGCAAGCCCCCCTCCTCTAACCAGCTCCCTTCCTATGGCCTCATTAAGGGCTCATCTCTGAGTAACTTTCCTCCCAACTTAAGTCTATTCCCTTCTTTCTTCCTATTTCCTCTCCTAGGGACATGTATTCCAGCACTAATCAGCCCATCAGCTCCTCAAGGGAAGGACCTGTCCTATCTTATGTGTGTTAAGCCCCAAGCACACAGTTTTCAATAAATAATATATATAAATAATAGCACTACCCTAATGCACCTTTCTTGACTCTACAGACTCTCTGACAGAAGCCTCCAACACAGGAAACCACTTTATTCAGCCAGCATCCTGGACATCAACTTCTCAAGTCTCTAATCAGAAACCATAGCCTGAATTATTTGTGCTGTTGTCAAACAATACCCCGCACTTTGCTGTGTGGACACTATTTATAGTCTGATGAAATTTCTATTACAACGTGCTGCTGAATTAAAAGTAAAATGCCCTGGACGTTTACAAGAGAGTACTCTTAACTGGAAGACAAAGTGCCAGGTCCTCAACTGGAGCAATTCACCGTAGCTCCGTTGAAGCTAATGCTAGTCGACATCCAGTGGAGAGGCTCTGTCCCAGAGTTCTACTAGTTAGAATGTTGCCTAGTTCCGATGACCTAAATGGAAACCTGCCTACAAAACTGGAATGTAAGAAGAACTTTACCAGCTGGACCATCTAGCCCAACATTGTGTCTTCTGACAGTGCCAGATGCTTTGAAGGGGGTGAACAAAACAGGCAATTATTGACTGTTGCCCAGTCCCAGCTTCAGGCAATCAGATGTTTGGAGACAGTTGATACAAGGCTAATAGCCATTCACGGACCTATTCTCATTGAACTTCGCTTTTAAAAAAAAAACAAAAAAAACAAACAAACAAAAACAATCTTTTTGGCCTTTACAATATTGGCAACAGAGAGTGTGTTGTGTGAAGTACAGCTTTATGTTTGTTTGAAACTTGCTGCCTAATAGTTTCCTTATGTGATCCCTGGTTCTTGTATTTATGTGATGGGGTAAATAACACTTACTTTCTTCACACCATCCAAGATTGTATAGATCACTGTCATATCCCCCTTAGTAGACTCTTTGTTACGATGACCAGTCTTTTTAATCTCTCTTCATAAAGAAGGTTCCATACCTCTAATTACTTTGGCTGCCTTTCACTGTACCTTTTACAATTCTAATGTATTTTTGGTGAGATGAGGGGGACCAGTACTGCATGCAGTATTGGTGATGTGGCATCGCATAGATTTAAACAATGGTATGTTGATATTTTTTATCTTAATAGCTACCCCTTTTCCTAATGCTTTCCTAACATTCTGTAATCTTCAACTTCATCCCTTACTGCAGGGAATTTTTTGTCCTATATAAATTACATTAACCACCTATAAAATAAAAGTCCTTCTATTGTCCAAGGAAGTTGGAATTTTAAGTTGCTGGATAGTAGTGAACTTACAGGGATCTAACTGTCTGTTAAATTCTATAGATTCATTACAGGAAGATCTCATTCTCTATTAAATTCTCCAAGTCATTTCAAGTAATGTACAAAGTCCTATTGGTTTGAGCTGCTGATTCAGCAAATTGCTTTAGCAGTTGGGATAAACTGAAAGCACATGCTTAAAGGGAAGCACCTGATTACATCTTTTCTGAATTAGGGCTTTTATATGCAACAGGGCCAAGGTGGTCAGTTACCTCTTTTCACCATTTGTCTGGAGTTTTTCATACTTCCTCTTTGTTGGAAAAGAAAAGGAAGACCCAGAGGCAGATGGAGTAGACAGGCTTCTTTATTGCAGATACTCGTTCTGCTTCAGAGCCCAAAAACCCTGTACAAGTGTAATTAACCAGGGTACACTCTTTTATCCGAGTTAGTATGTAAATATACGTATCTATTACAACCCCGCTTAAACCCTTATTTAGTCATATGAACATCCATGCAGGTTGCACCTTTATAAACTCTCTGGTCAGGCGATGTTCCAATGTCAGAGAGTCCCAGTGCACCGCAGGACTAGGGAGGCAGGAACCTTGCACACTACAGGAAGGGAGAAGGAGCCCGGTATGATGCAGCAGCAGGGGGAAGAAGGGGGCAGCAGCTGCCTGGGTTGGGTGGGGGAGTGGAGCTCAATGCACAGCTTAGCGGGGCTGCGGCTGGGGAGGGGTTGCCAGGAGTCTGGCACATGGCCCAGCTGGGTTGCTGGGGTGGGGTGGGGTGCAGGAACCTGGCACACAGATCAGCTGTGCTGCTGGTGGGGGCAGGAGCTGGGAAGTCCAGTGCATGTCTCAGCTGGGCTGCTAGGAGGAGTTGGCAAGCCTGGTGTGCAACCCAGCTGGGCTGCCCAGGGAAGTGGGGAAGCCCCATGGGCAGCAGGGCAGGGGGCGAGGCCGGTGGCAGAGTGGCCAGAAATGACTTTCCCTGGTCTGGCAAAATCCCTCATCCAGGACCACTCAAGTCCAGAGAGTTCCAGACCAGGGAGGTCCAACCTTTATAATGAATAGCAGTAACTATATAAATAGGAAAATAATGTGATTTCCAGAGGAAGGATTGTTCTGGTGAGATTTTGACATGCCTGAATGCACATCCTCAAGTGGGACAAGTAACCTCTGAAATGTTTGAGCTTATCTGAAATGAAATGAAACATCAGAGTTCTGGGGTTTGCCCAGCCTGAATGGAAGCTATTACTCCAGAAACAATTGCTTAAATATTCATTTATATATCACACTCACACAATATTGAATGTAAACAAATGGCTGAAATCATATTGAAACTGAATATCAATATACTTTATACTCACATATCTTTATTTATTGGTAACTTTTCCATCATGATCTCGGTATATAGATGTATTTTTCCTCTGTTTGGACCTCTTGCAACTTTAATGCCCAAATTATTGTTGATATACTTTTTAAGGATATAGAAATTGTCCTCTTGAGTAACCAACTTCTACGCTGTTTTTAAAAGTTAAATCTTCTGGATGATACTAAACTCTCATGGATTAAAAAAAATTACCATATTTGGAGAAAAATAAGAAACCTGTTAACACAATTTTTGCATTTCCTAAGTAAACTAGGGTGTGAAGTACAAATCTTAACTAAGCAACTACTTAACTGATTATCCATACTGTTTTTCTTCATTTAAAAAATTTTTTGATTGCTTAACTAAATGGCATCTAGAGTTGAATGTAATTTTAGAATTTTATTTAAATATTCTAAACAACAGCAACTAACAGTTAAGATACAACAAAATAGTATTAGACCTATGATTTGATTATATAAACTAGAAATTGCAGCAGTCTCATCTGAACAGTTATATTTCTAATTATGCCATATTGTGGCAGCATCCTTATTAAAAAAAACTCTTTAATTGCAGTTCCATTTATTTATTGCCTCTTTCAGCACATGTACATTTCCTTAACATGATAGCATAAGTATGCTTGAGTTCAAATATTAGACTAACTAAAATAAATCAACATGAACACAATCTTCTTTCTTTCCCTTACATGGTTGCTGAGGAGAGAAACCCTGTCACTGAAGTTTATGCTATTTTGCTCAAAGCTGTTTTGCTCAGAATTCACTTCCCTAGTTCTGTATTTTCCTTTGGCAGCATCATAACATACCTTAATTTCTGATATTAAAAAATACATTAACAGACAGGGAAAAGAAGAACATATCCTTAGCTGCATCAGCTGGGGACTTTTTGGACAATTATCAGTAATTCAGTTTCTATAGCTCATTGAAGAAATCTAGCCATTCTATCTTGAGTATTTATTCCCTCAGCCCTCTGTCCTATCTTTTCTAAAATAGCCTTGATGCTTGAGCAACACTTAAATAGAAATATCTCATAATTCTGGGGCCTTAGTTACTATAACTTCCATTTGAAGATCTTGAAGAACTTCAGAAACATCAGTGATTTAAGAATACTCCTTTCAGGGACACATATAAAGCTTTTTGAGGTTAAAGGAGTTTCAGGATTTCCCTGGGGATGCGTCTACACTGCAGCATTTTTCTGGAAACATTTCAAAGAGGCAGCGCAGCAGGGAGCCCGCAATCAGTTGTGCAGCACTACCCCTTTGAAATGCAGTGCTGTGTTTCAATGGGGCAGTGCTGCATGGAGTCAGGGGTCAGCTGGAGTCCCCAGCTGGAGTCCCCAGCTGACCCCAGGCTCTGCATTGCGCTTCCCCTTTGAAATGCCACCATGGCGTTTCAAAGGGGCAGCGCCACACAGCTGATCGTGTAGCAGCATTTCAAAGGAGCTGATCCCAGGCTCCCTGCCTACAATACTTCAGTGAGGTGAACTGAAGGGTTTTTTTTTACCTAAGAAAAGGTTCCTCAGACTGAACTGAGGTACTTACTTTTATGTAATATTTTATAGCTAACTCTAACAAAGCACATAATGTATAGGGACTCTTAGCGGGTCAGCATAAATAACCTGTATTGGGTCACCAATTCTCCTAACGTCAACAAACTCCTCATTATCTCTAAATATTTTTAGCCATAACTGTAGTATGTCAGGGCCAGCTAAAACCAAGGCCGCTATTCACTCACTCTTCCGTAACCATGTTGGATCCTCCCATTCTGATTAACAAATCTCAAGTATGCAGCCATCTGACCTTGCCTCACAAAGGTCTAAGATTTTCCTATGGGATGTTTGATTTTCAGCTGGCAGTGGCTGAACATGAAAAATGGCCGACTGCAGTACTGCCAAGTTCTAGGGTACATGCAGGAATGTCCATTTGTGGAGTAACACCTGCTCCCTTTGCCTAACCCTAACCTTCCCCCTGTTCTTTCTGGAAGGTCTCAGGATCTTCAAGAAACAAACGGATTCCCCCTCAAACACTACTTAATCCTGGCACCACTATCTCCTTGAGTACCTTTTATTTTCAAGACCACCTCATACTTCAAACCCCTCTCCCCCCAAATCTTTGAGGACCATGCCAAGTGATGAGGCTGACTGCTAGGCCTCACTATTCTTAAGGAACCAGACTACCCTGCTAGGCCCCACTATTCTGAAGGAACAAAATTAGCCCATCCCACTCACCCATTTCATCACTCAGAATCCGCTCCCCTACATATCTTCAAATTTGTCAATAACTGACTATTTTTAAACCTTGGTTATTCCAGCCTCTTGAACCACTGCAATTATCAAACCTCAGCAAAGTTAATACTGGGACATAAATCCACCGATGACTATTTCTGCCTGCATCTTAGAATCGTAGAATCCTAGGGCTGGAAGAAACCTCAGGAGGTCGTCGAGTCCAGGCCCCTGCCCAAAGCAGGACCACACACTCTTCTGCAAGCATGGTGGAACTCTGTAAAATTACATAAACATTACTAGTAGTTGTCCCTGGGGAAACTACAAGGGAACGTCTACTCACAACATGGTTGAGGGAAAGAGGATGGGAAAAAATGTATTATCCATTTAGAGGGAGGGCTTTGGAGTTTGTGGTTCTGTGTTGCCCAAAGTTAAAGAACTTGACTGGGAATAGCAAACCTATTGCATAATATAGGACAGTGCAAGGACTCACCAGCAGGAGAGGGAAAAATAAAAGCCCCAGTCGCAGATCATTCCACATCTCTGTCCTCCAGGCTTGTTTTATTTCCAAAAAACAAACGCCAGGGAGAACACATCAACTCAATTCACTTAATAAACCAAATTACTTTTATTTTGCTTCCTCATATCAAGGCAATGAAATCAGGAGATTAAAAAGCCTTAGGTGGCAAAGATCTGATTTAGTTACCAATCTATTCCATAACCATATACACTGAAAAATTGTCAGAGTAATTTGCATGTTAAGCTTCTGTTTCGACACTGAAAGTGGTGTTCTCTCAACTCTTCCCCTCTCCACTCCTACCATGTAACTTGCCTGTTTATCTCTAGCATCAAACCCCTGTCTTGCAGATCTGTTTTCATTTGGCTGCCTTATGAGCTTTTACTGGATCTGAAAAGCTTAATATTCTCATAAATGAGACAATGTGAGCTTGAAAACTAGAACGTTTACAACTTGCCTAACAGTGAACCAGTCTGTAAATGAAAAATTTATAGGAGTAACTGCTCATATTAAAAAAAACAACAACAAATGGTCTGGTAGCACTTTATAGACTCACGAAACATGTAGATGATATCATGAGCTTTCATGGGCACAGCCCACTTCTTCAGGCTGTGCCCACGAAAACTCATGATATCATCTCTATGTTTCATTAGTCTCTAAAGTGCTACCAGACCATTTGTTGTGTTTTTCTGTAACAGACTAACTCGGCTACTCCCTGAAGCTCCTGCTCAAATTAAGAAACTCAGTCAATAAAGCTAAAGATCTGCAACTTGGAGTGAATTTTTCAGCATCAAGACATACCTCTGAAAATACTCACTGAACCCCCATTTTAATCTCATTAGCTAGAAAAAGAAAATGGCATGTAAATTCTTATCCTCTCAAGGTTGGGGTTATAATTAATCCTATTAACATCCCAAGGCATGAACAAAAGAGTGTGGATCTGTTGTAATCTACTTGCCTTTCGAGAACCTAATTTCCATTTGGAATAAGAATAAAAAACCTAAATACACTAACCTCTAAAACTCAAAATGTTGGAATAAATCAAGTGGCATAGTTAATAACTGACTTTTTACTAATGTTTTATTGTGCAAGAAAAAATGCAACATGCTAGGCACTATTTCTAACTTGATGTTCTGTTTAATAGTGCAGCCTTGCTATTATTTACCCTACTATTTTCCAAGGTAAGTCAGTTTCAGCATCTACAAAGGATCAGAAAGGTGATGCATTCTGTAATTCTAGTTACAGGACAATGTAGTCATGAAAAGTTTCTCCTCTCTGATATTTTGCTATACTTTACAGACTTTGCCAAATGTGTTATCTGTGATATATAGTACAGTAGGCCCTGTTGACCCTATCTAAGATTGAGCTTCCATTGTGGCTAGTGCTTCAGACACATAAAGATAGTTCTTGCCTCAAAGACCTTACATGCCAAAGAGACAAGACAGATAAGTAGTGGGGGGAATGAAGTATTTATTATTCCCATTTTACAGCTGGGGAATAGAAAGGTTAAGTGACTTGCCCAAGGTCACAGAGTTTGTGATAAAGCCAGGAATTGGACTCAATCTAGTTCCACAATGGGTCAAACCAATGGTCCTTCTACCACCACTTCCATGTCCAGCCATCCTGTGTGGAGCAAGACAGGCAACTAAGCCACTTGACTCAAGGTGGGAAGTTCCCCTTTGCACATCACCATGCAGAGACAGGAATCTAAGCACAGGCTGCAGGGGGTGCCTATTTCAGAGGGGGGCAGAACATACACCCCCATCAGCAACATCTCCCATTGGCAACTTAGGCAGCTCCCTGCATTAGCAAGCTGGCTTTTGTGGATCCCATTCTGAGGTGCCCATCCCTCCCCATTCATTGGATAGGGAGCCTGGATGCCTAACTTGACTTTGTGGATAGCAGTGTGTTCCTATGATTAGGCACTGTGATGTTCAGGGTGGCAAAACCTGACTCCCACCCCCACCCTATGGTCTCGCTCCAACAACCAATTAAATTTAATGGGAGCCTTCCATTAACTATAATAGACATTGGACTATGGCCATAAAATTAAGCCACTTTGATTTCATTTTCTACAGTCACAGTTAAGGACCTGACATTAGGCTCTGAAGTTGCAACACTTTTACCTAGGGGACAATTTTCGAAAGCACCTCAATCACTTGGGTGCTTGAAAATTTTACTCAGAGGTGAAGAGTTCCTGAATCCCAAATCTGTGATCATTCATCTACACTTGACTGCCTTTCGATAAGCCGTTGCTATTATAAAGCAATGCATCATTTTAATTATCTAGTTGCAATTAATGTGATGTTGACCTTCTCTTTTGCAAGTCAACACTTTTTTTTTAGATTTGTTTGACCTGCTTTTTTATTTGCTTTCCAAGCTGCCTTTCCAAGGAGACCATTAAAAAAAACAACAACACACAACTACAAGATTTAATTATGGGGATAAAGAATTGCCAAGTAGTATGTGAAATGTTATTCAGGAGAATAGCCATTTGTATCTCCGAATTAGGCATACCTGGAGGTTTGTTGAGCTTCCAGTGGATTCATGAGCTATGACAAAGGATCATAAGATAGTGTGTAGCAGCTGTGTAAACCTGCTACACTGATCTCACATTAATTAATTACATCTCTCCCTGACATATGTTAATATTAAAACCCACATGTTTTATGCTAATCCTATGGGGACAGCTTGCAACACTAAAATCCCTTCGAATCTTCCCCATGTTAGACAGAAAACTATGCTGGCTTTTTAGAAAAGTAAGAACCAGAATTCTTGGAAGGCCTAGATCAATGGTGGGTAACACAAGTGACCGATTGGGGTTCTATGTGTAGGCCATGAGACACCTTGTTTACTGTTGCCCATGCACAGGTTTGCCAGATTCCATAGGTTTTTCCCTCTACAGGTTTTACAAAAGCATCATGCATATGCAGCAAGGGCACATCAGGTGAGGTGCTTGCTCATTGCACACCACAGTGGCTGTAAGAACCGTGCGCTCCCTCTGTGTCCAATGATAGCACTGCTATGGTTCAATCGGCATACTCTGCAAATTGTAGGCATTCAAGTGCAGTTAGCAAAACTACTGTATCCCAGGAGAACGCCTTGGTGATGACAATCTTGTGGCCCACTGAGCTGAAGGAGAGTGTGATGGGGCAACCCCACCCCGCACTCAGGACGCCCCGACACCCGCACTGTACAGGGAGCATGGGGGCACAGCTCACTGCTTGTGCTGCTTGTTTGCGGACCGTGACTCAGTTGAGCGGTGCCACGGCCCAAGGGGCGCAGCAGCTGCCGTACAGACTCAATGCCAACGACATAAGGGTAGGGAAGGCGGGGCCTCAGGGCACACCGACGGGATGTCACAGGGGGAGGGACAGGGATCAGGAGCGGGGCGGGAGATACTAAAGGGCGGCGAGCGGGGTTGGGTTGGACTCTCCGATCGAGAGGGGAGTTGGCGGACTTCGCATACAGCCCGTGCACACAGAGGAGACTAAGGGGAGGATGCCTGGTGTTCGCCGTGTGAAACCAGGGTAGGAAGTAGTCCAGGGTGGTATTCCCCTGCCGGGGCTCGTGGGCTGACGAGTTATGGCAGGAGTCCCCGTCAGCCAGACAGGAATCACTTTAAACCTGTCTTTAGGGCCCTGGGCTGGGACCTGTGAGAGAGGGCGGGTCTGGGTCCCCCTACCCCACCTGCCAAGGGCAGGAACGTGAAGAAAAGACTAAGTGGACAACCCAAAGGTTGCATGAACTGCCGGAAGGGCAGAATAATTGGGAGACTCCCAAACAAAAGAAGGGGTGGGGGGGAGGGTCAGAGCTCGGCCCCAGCTTAGTGAAAGGTGGCCTTTCCCTTTCACAGAGAGCTACTCATGCAATCCACTCAGTAGCCTAGGTTGCCTGTCACTGGGCTAGATTATGCTTGGCCCTTCTGGGGTTGAAGGTCATAAGACATCTGTGTAAGAACCAGGCAGAATTGCAGAACCCTTATCCCGTAGACAGTACGGTAGCTGCTGCATTGCTCCCCTAAGATACACTCAAAAATAGGCAGGGGAAAGAAAACATAAGATTTAATGCTCATGAGACTTGGAAGCTTTGGGGTGAGCTGGTGTGCAGGAAGTAGTAAGGTGCACTCCACCAAGAGGGGTGAAGAAGCAGGTATACAGTCTCTCTGGACACGGTAGTTTGGGATGCTTTTTGCCTCCTGGTGCGCCTCTTGAGTAGCACACCTCAGCACCACCTGCTTACCCCGGGCTGGGCGTAAATAGCACCAGGTATGCCTCAATCATAAATGCAGCCAAGATAGAGTAGTTCACCGAAACTCCAGGGACTAAGTTTCAATGTCTGCTGATGAACAGTGGATGAAGTGAGGTGCGTCTGAATTATTGGAACTTCAAAAGGGCTGCATAGTGCCAGCCATAGCTTTGCATCCATACTCCCGGAGGCAGAGGATAAAGGTGACATCAGGGTTGATATTAAAACCAAAACTTTAGATTCCCTTAGAAAATGCTTTTGAAAGACTTTGCTTTGCTCATTTGCTACAGATAACTGTCCTAAAAATACAAGTTTCAGTGTTAAGTGAATTCATTTTCCTTCACCCATACCAGCTGGAAAGCCATAATGAATTATAGAACTTTGATCAAGTTCATTAGAGTGTTAGATGTGTTATATAGGGAGCCGTGCTATGGAGACTACCTTCTGAAACATTTGATTCTCCTCCATTACATGCCCTAATTCTTGATCTGATCTCACACCCAGGGACCCTTCAAGGAAGAAGACTGAGGTTTGGCGGTATAAATACAGGAATCTGGAACCATTTTGTTAACTACATGTATAAATGAAATCAAGCCAATCTTCATAAATCAACAGCAGCCATACGGTATATCTGAGAAGCCTGGGACTCCACAAGGAAATGAAGCTCAGAGAAAGTGTCATTTAAAGGCTGTTCTAGCCAGAGTAAGCAATCCCATGATAGTGTTTTTCAAAGTGGCTACCAAAGGCTTGCAGGTTCTGGTGCATGCCTCAAGCCCTCCCTCCTTCTCACAGCCTCTCCGTTCTTTCCGTATTAATTGCACATCAGGGGCTTCCCAGCTAGCGTATGTATGGACTGAGACATCAATCAAAGGATCTCATGTTCTATGGCATTGTTGGTGAGCGAATAAGCCAATCCTTAATCAGCAAATCCGATTACAGAAGTCACATAAAAACACACCATCTGCGGGTTCTTTTTTCAGAGCCTATGCTCTTTTTTGTCATGTCTGGATATGTTGACTCTCAAAGCATTTGAGAGCCTGTATAACAATTTGCTGCTAGTTCAGTCTGTCCTGAGCTATGATTTCCCAGTCACTGGGAGATAGGCCGCATGACTTCACATTAGCCTTTAAGATATCTTTGCAATGCTTATACTGACCACCAATAGAGCACTCTCTGTGAACTGGCCAGCTGGCTGGAGAAGACCATCTTTGGTATTCATGTAGCATCCATCCTCATAACATGACCCATCCAGCAAAACTGTTTGATCCTAAGCACTGCTTTCATGCCTATGACACCACCCATCTTATGGACCTCTGTGTTAGGAATTTTGTCCCACCAATTCATATGGGCAATCTTCCTGCTGCAGCGCATATGGAACTGATCGAATGTCAATATATGGCAGAAATACATGATCCAGCCAGTGTATCCTACAGAGAATTATTTGATACGTGTTAGGGCAGCAATTTTCCTTTATTGCTATTTATGCAGCCACTCTGCCATTCCGATGTAACCCTGCACCTGCTGTACACAAGAACCTGTTGCTGAGTGAGCTACCCTTGGTCCTTCATGGGTCATGTGGTTGGGCTGCTTTTATGTTGGCTTCTACTCTGGATGAGTTTTCTTGGATTTCCATGGCCATGTATCCAGACTGCCCCATAATCTATCCATTCCCTAACTATGTGCTCACACAGCAGAACATACTATGTAGCCTTCTCTTTATTACAGCCATCAGGGCCCCATTTTCAAGTGAATCCAATCCAACCAAATGGGCCTGAGGTGACCTAGTAGATTTTAGTTAGTTACGTGCCATTGGTAACAGGTTTTAGTTAGTTACCTCCAGATTAGCAATCCCATAGTTCAATGGGAGAAGAGCTGTCAGTACTCCAGGGTTTAGCTGGTCAGGACTCAGAAGGGAAGGCTGATTCCTTCATAGCCATGCTATTGATGTGTGAAGTAAAGGATTCACAGAGGTCTCGCTAATTAATTTAAGGCAGAAATTAGACCCATCAGGAGCTGCTTCACATCTAGGAGGATGTACTGGAATAGGGATTAGATTTAGACTATACAGAACAGTGAGAGGCCAATGCAAGGACTAGCATAGCACAGAAAGAACACCCAGATCATAGCTCAATCTGCTGAGCACACAGAATATGGGCCCACGAGTATACAGTTGATTTCCCAGTGCCTGTTGTCCCTTAGCAAATTAACTGTGAAAATATTCACCCTCTTCCACCTTCCCTCCTAATTCCCTCAAATGATTTATTTTTAGGTCAGCATTGTGGGCTCAATTCTCTCTCATGTTGTATGTAACAAAACTGTGTGCGATTGTTTCATTTTCTTGGAATTAAGTATGAAATACCCAATTTTCACAAATCTGTAGGATTGATTCAGCCCTTTATCCAAGAGAATTGCAAGTGTTCAGAATGTCCACGCATTTGGCCCACAGATATTTGTAGTGTATAGGAGAGGATAGTATCCCTTTAATGAGTTTGTAAGCCCTGTATCAGCCCTCACTGTTTTAGAATCCACCACAACCCTGCCAGAGCAGATGGCTAATCATAGACCTAGCATTACATATGGATATAATTAGTGATCAAGGTTATCTGGGAATCTGTTTTGCCCTAGCAATTCCTTCTTATTAAGTTGGATAAAAAGGAAAACACAGAAGTTTTAGAGACGGAAAGTGGGTATAACAAAGAACAATCCTGCAATATACAAGGGAACAGATTAACGATCAGCCTCCGCAGCATAACCAAGAAGTTTTGCACCACTCTGGAAATGCAAATCAGCCTTAAACCTGGCTAATGCAGAACAATACAGCTGGAAACTACTGGTTAATCCAGCCCATTCAAGGCATCTAGTCCAACCACTTGCATACACAGATTTATTCCCTACAATATATTATTTAATTCATTGTTTAGTCTTAGATTCCTTCTAAAATAACTTCCTACACAGGAAATATATAGGAAAGGAGGAAAAATGTGATTTTTCTGTAGGCTGTATTTGCCATTTATTAAATACACAATTACCCTCCTTCCACTCCTTGAAGAATTTCATAAATCTCAGTGATTTGGAAATATGTTGACTGAGGCATTGGGGTTATTAAATGCCTATTTATGGCTAACTCCACAGAATCCAGCAAGATGCTTACTCCATAGAGCCAATGTTAAAAAATACATTGCCATGGGAAGAGTGCACTTTGCAAAAATGATTTCCAATAAAAGGCTTCAACATTTCCATTTCAGCACATTTACTTTGGTTATAAAGTATCTTCTGAATATTTTTTTTTATGAAAACAGGTTAGGTAAATACACGGCCATTTCACAGAGTGTCTTGCTCACTGTGGCTGTGTGTAATGAATATCAGGAATGAATTCTTGTTTAATCTAATAGTTAAAACTGAGACCTTCCTGAAATAAAAAGAACCCAGAATCATGATCATATGCATTTGAGTTAAACTGAGAGGAGTCCAGCTGAGAAAACTCATGCTATAGATGACTTATTAGTTCTTTTTCATATAACTTCTATCATTAAAATCAAGCTCACGTATGATACAATTCTGCCACCAGTATCTGTGTACATTGTGCTCCAGAGCAACTCCAATGAAGTCAACTGGCTAGTCAAGGTACAAAACCAGAGAAACTATCCATGCCTCAAAAACATACACTGTCAATCCTCAAACCTTGATGTAATAGCTTTGAGTGGATTAAGGGGTCCAATTACATTGGGCAACTTATAGGATTTAGACTCATGGGGGGAAAAGTTGAGTGGGAGAAGGATACAGTCAAAGATAGAGTGTTATAAATTATTTCGTTTATTTGTACAAGTCAACTCCCCCATCTGTCTTACAAGCATCATGGCAGAAGTGGGTGTTAAGAATTATATGTTTTTGTGTTCCCACCTTAGGGATTAAACTAAATGAATCACTGTTTTCCAGGTATATCTTTTCTTCCCACAAGAGGCATCTCGTGATTAGTAATTCAAAATGTTAATTATTGTCTATATAAGAAATGTTCACTATACATGATCTATGAGAGTTAGGAAATGGACACCCAATCTGAGTCCACTATTTAATTACTTCTGCCTTTTGATGGGCCAGCAATCCAATATGCCTTGAAAAAGCAGGGTGGAAGCTTGTTTAAAAAAAACCAACCGGACCCAATGCTATATCCAGATTCTGGATGCAACACATAGTACCACAAGTTCTTATTGCAAAAGGTAGCTACACAGTGCAAGGGAAATGAAGAAATAGGAAATAAAATGGATAATATACATTCAACAAAAAGAATGAAACAACAAACAGTCTACCTGCTTCCCTGAGTGTCACCCACCTTCCACAGAGACACCCTGGCGGTCTTTCAAACCTTTCTATCAGTTAAATGTTACGCCGGTTCCAAAAGGATCAAAATGAAGGTCCCTCAGTCAAGTCAGACTGAAAATCCTTTCCTCATGAACCCCATCTATGCAACGGTCTCCCAGGGTGGTACTTCTCTGCAGTTGTTCAGCTATTTTGCAGTATTTGGACCTCACCCCAAAGAGAATTTAGTTCCTGGAGAAAGCTTGGTAAATCTCCCCCAAGGAGCTGTAATTCAATCCCTATCTTAGACATGCATATAATCTTTATAGATGCACATGCATATAAAAAGTCAATGGTATAGCATGTGACATCTCAACATAATAGTCATTTGAAGGTTCCATGTTTCTAAAGTCTCATCTCTATCAGCACTTGCAAATAGAAGAAAGACTTTGGCTCCTGTAGTACTCTGAGGAAATATAACTCAGGAAGAAAATAAGGTACAAGTGGAACCTCTCTAGTCTGGCACCCTCGGGACCTGACTAGTGCTGAATCAGGGTATAAGAGACTCACGCTCGGGTCTCAGTCAACTATCTACTTTATTAGGTTATCGATCACCCTCATATATCCCATAACAGTATATAATCAGGTCCAATCTCGCTGGATAGACACTCTTGGTGGTCAATCACGCTGACCAGGACACCAATATCCGCTCGCCGACGGCGGAGTAGGGAGACTCGGGCCCACCCACTCTCCCACGCCCAGGACCCTAAGGTGGGGAGACTGGCTCCCTCACCTAGCAAATGGGGGATGTGTCCCTAAACTCGTTTGCACGCGGGCTTCACGACCCCGCCCTGGGCCGCTTCCTACTCCGCCGCTTAGGTTCTACCCTCCTTTACCTTGGGAGGCGGGACACCCTCTTACCACCCTGGTTGTTTCTTCCTCCTGTTCCCTCCTTCTTCCCCCGGTCTCCAGTGTCCACCCTTTTACCAGCGTCCTGACGTCCGGCGGGTGATGTCACGCCCACTCTCCTTCCGCTCTCGTTTCCTTCCTCCCCCTCGCTCATCCCCCGGTGCTGGTTTGACGTCATGCCGTCTTGGCATGTGACATCATCACCCGGCACTGCTGTTGCGGCCGTTCCCCGGACTCAGGTTCCCCGTGCGGCCCCTCCCCCTTCCCCAAGTGGGGCTTCCAAATCCAGCCCCGCCGCTTCTCTTGCAAGGAAGGCATAAGGGATCTGTCGAAAAAAGCTTTCTTTCTCGACAGATCCCCCTCTAGACTGCCACTTTTTGCCAACAAAGTGCTGAGTCGGCAAAAATGGGTGGCCATTTTTATGCAAATTAAGCACGGGATATTTAAATCCCCGCTTCATTTGCAATGTCGACCTGCCTAATCTGCATCCCTCTGCCGACAGAGGGATGCAGTCTAGACATACCCTGAGAGCCAGGACTGGTGGCTATAAACAAACTTTATGGGACCATGGTAAGTGGACATCCAGATAACTAATCCAGATGTTGCCAGATCAGAGAATGCCAGACTGGAGAGATTAAACTGGTCATTACTGAGATACACAACACATTCCTCTTTATTAGTCTGTAAGTATGTGCCATTTCTCACTGTCATTATTCCTTTTGTGTCTATTCAAGGATTCTTTGGCAGCAGCACCTCGCATGCTATGGGTTATGAGGAACCACTCCATCAACTAAGGCCCCAATTCTATAAGTATGAATCTGGTATATGCGCAACCTCAGGCATGAGTAGTTCCATGGAAGTCAAGTTTGTAAACCTTTGGCTCCAAGAACCTATTGCACATTTCTACATAAAATAGTCATGTCTCTTCCTGGCAGTGTCTGAATTCTTCCTTTGAGTCTCTTGGAGTCTACATCTACACAACAATCAGCAGTGAGTCCCAGAGCCCAGGTCTATAGATGCAGTCTTGTACTGTGGTGCTAAAAATATTTGTGTAGATGTTAGGGCTTTGGGCTGAGGACTCAGGAAGACTAGGTAAAGGGGTGGGCTTCAGAGTTCAATTCATTATATCTACGCAGTTGGTTTTAGTCACCTGGTGCAAGCCTGAAACTTAAAACCCTGGATCTGAGACTTACTACTGAGGGCTGTGTAGACATATTATTGGAGGTACTGTTAATGCAGCCTGTTGAGAAAAGAGTAAAAGCATTTAATGAATATTTTTCAAAAAAAGGTGGGAGGGACTGCATACAAACTTTGAAATTTTGGGGAGAAAATAAAATAATCCATGTAACATGGATTGAGGGCAGGGGACTGGACTCAATGACCTCTCGAGGTCCCTTCCATTTCTAGTGTTCTGTGACTCTATGAACATGAAGTTACCAGAAGACCCTCTCCTCCCCTCTCCCAGAAGTCCAAAAGAAGCAATGGCAAGGTAATAAAGTCATAGAATCATAGAATACTAGGACTGGAAGGGACCTCAAGAGGTCATCGAGTCCAGTCTCCTGCCCTCATGGCAGGACCCAGTACTGTCTAGACCAGTGGTTCCCAAACTTTTTGGCATCATGCCCCCTTTTGATTTTTGAAAAACCCTCACACCCCTCCCCCCAAAAAATAGCAGCACCAAAAAAAAGGGAACTGACCCGGGCAGCAAAACTTCATATGGGGGGTTGGGGCTTGGGTCACCTCGTGCCCCCTCCCCGGAATTTCTTCAAGCCCTCCCAGGGTCTAAACCATCCCTGATAGACATTTATCTAACCTACTCTTAAATATCTCCAGAGATGGAGATTCCACAACCTCCCTAGGCAATTTATTCCAGTGTTTAACCACCCTGATGTCAAATGTGCCTATGATTTCTTTAAGTTTGTGAATACTTTTGATAGCAATGCAATAAATCAGATACTGATGTACTTCAGACACTTGGTACAATACCATAAAATAATACATGCCATAGAAAAAAGAGATCATAAGATATGCAGAATCACAATGAAAAATTCAATTTATCTTTAGTGATTCACCATCGGGATCACTACAGTGTAACAGTTGGCCACTTTTTAAGTACAGATGCTAAATGCGATACCTGCAGATGGTTTCTCAATGGTACATACAATAACTTGTAATGAATTTTTTTCATAAAGAATGAAAATACAGGCATGCATTCATTCACCTAGGTTGAACTGCATTGCCAATACAGGTGCTATTTGAAAGCCAAGCTAGAACGTCAATTAATCTTATCAAGAATCACTAGAGTCACATGATATAAAGCCAAATTCTATGAATGTTCTTGTTGCAAGTTGGATAACTTTTAAGAATGTGTGTTTTCTGAGTGCGCTAAATTGATACAAATAGGAAGCTAAATCCTCAACTGGGGTATATCTGGAGTTATGCTGATCCAGACCATCTGAAGATGTGGCCCATAAAAATGTAAGGCTAGAAGATACCACTATGACGTCCTATGTTATTAATAGATCAAACTGGATCACCGTGCTTCTCTTTTCTGGTGTTCAAATCTATTTTTTTCTGAATAACAGGCTACACAATCTTGCCTAGTAATTCCAGCACCAGCCCCATAAATACAGTTGAACTAGAGATTTATTTTTTTTAGGAAGGCATTCGGTCTTCATTTAAAGACTCCATGGCCTGTTCTACAGAAGACCAGGCAGGTCGGATTAAGTTACACCATCCAGCTACACAAAATGTGTACCTGGATTAGTTTTACCTTAAACCGAGCCACTGAGGCATCTACACTGTGGGAGGCTGACTGGAGCACATGCTCCTGTCGTCTTCCTTTACTCTTCAGAGAATGAGGCATACAGGATGCTGGTGGGGGCTGCTCTCAGCATTCAATTTGGGGGCCTGCACTAGACCCGCTAAATCAAATGCTGGAAGATTGACCTCCACAGGGTCAATCTTCTCAAGAGTGTAGACATGCCCCATGTGCTGGAGAATTTCCCATATGACTTGGAGAGCAGTTCCCATGGTTAATAATTCTCATTTGGAAAAGTTTGTGTCTTATGTCCTGCATGGCTTTTCTGACTTTCATATATCAAGCATTTGATTGAGCAACTTTTGTCCACCAAATTAAAAAGCCTTCTAATTTCAGATATTTTCTCCTTGTACAGATACTTCTATACCTTGATCTCTTAGAACTCTCTTTGATAAGCTAAATATGCTGATTTCCTGAAGTCTCTCATTGCAAGGTGTATTTTCCAAATGTTAAACCATTTTTGTAATTCTTCTCTGAGCATTTTTTTTTTCAGTATGAACACTTGAACTGGACACAGTATTCTAATAATGATTTTACCAATCCTGTGTATGGAGTCAATTTCAACTCCCCACTCCTGCTCATGATCCCCTTGTTCATACATATGATCACTATGCTAGCCCATATTACAATAGTGTCAGGATGAAAGCTCACATTCTGATGGCTGGTTATAGTGACCACTAAGGGCTTTTCAGAGTCAATACAAACTTTGTTCCTGGACATATTACACTATATTTGGCTACATTACAAGTAATTGGACTTCCCCATGCTTAAGCTATCAGATCACATTGACCAATCTTCATTAGTTACCACTTCACCAATGTTAGTCATCTTTATCACTAATTATTTTATATTTTCCCCCCATCAGTGTAAATATTGAGCAGAGCTGGGCTGATAACTGATCCTTGCAGGACTACAACTGAAAATATCCATACTAATGGATGGTGCCCTCTTGATTACCCTTTGAGAGGCATCTGATAGCCAGCTTTTAATACATTTAATATAAGCCATACTGATTTTGTGCAGTACTCATTAATACCAACTGAGGTTCTGGCTCTGATGAACTTGTGTGGTACTGTTTTGAAGGACTGAATGATTATGTAGAGGGAGAAAAGGAAATTGGAGATTTGTAAAAATGACAAGATCATGCAAAGTAATATAAAGAAAGGCTCCCAAATCCTTCAGTATGTTCCCACGCACTATGCCTGGGATTTTTCATTCTCATCAAGAGATTGTCAGGTTCTAAATGTCATCATGAATCCCTTGATTTGAAATGAAAGAGACTTTATAATTATCTTTTGCAGTCACATTTCAGCCACAAATGTCACTGGACATGTACCTTGACTTACGTGCTAAGAACATCATCTTGTTCTGTTTTATTTTCACTGACAGGACTACTCCAGTTAATTTCTCAGGTCTGTCACTGAAAGCGTTCAAAAGATTAGGCTCTTAGTATTCAAGAAGCAACTACAGTAGAACTCATATGGTATGTTCCTCCAAACAGTTCTGAAGGTAAACTGTAAGACTACAGAGAGCCCTAAGCCAAAGCTCTAGCCAGGAGCGGCCCTAGACTAGCTGCCAGCAACTGGCACCCTAGGCAAACCATGCAATCGGCACCCCCACCTCCAAACCCCTCAATGATATTGCGCCACCATTTGGCGCCCCATTGCACCCCATTTAACTTGGCGCCCTAGGCGACCACCTAGTTCGCCTATATGGACAGGCCGCCCCTGGCTCCAAACACCTCCAAATTTTGGGAGGGTTGGATCAGGATCCTTTTGCAGCTTACCGAACCAATACATCAGATAGGCACTTAGATCTATGGTGATGAGAACAGTATATTGTAAATGGTTGGACAGATGGAGTCAATAGACCTAAATACTCTCCAAATATTGAATGGTAACTTTGTATCCAAACATTGTGTCTAAATGAAGACAATATTGACGTGCATTTGGACATGGGAAAAAAATGTTCATTTCAACTTATCAAAGACCACTTTTCCCTGTACTTGGACTGATTAAATGAACTTGCCATTGCTCATGCCACTACAGCTGGGCCAATGGATTATTATGGACATTTTATGCCCAGATTCATAGATTCTAGTCTCATGAGGGGATAATTGTTATTATTTAGTCTGACCCTCTCTGCAGCCAGGACACAGACCTTCTCCCAAGAGAATTCTCTTTCTGCTAGAGCACACAGATTTAGGCCCTGTTCTACAAGCCACCGTTCGGAAATATAGCAAATACCCAGGTTGAACAAAGGGTAAAAGAAAGAAGTTGTCTCCATTGTACACATGTGGGATCAGAGGCACAGAAATATGAAGTCAGTGGCCCGAGATTACACAAGAAATGTGCCTCAGAGCCAGAAATGGAAGCCAGATCCAAGTCCTAGACTAGTGCCTTAAAGACAAATTAATCCTTCAGCCTCTTCAATGTTAAACTGTAGCAAAATAAGTTCTGAGCACCTTAGTGGGCAGCAGTGAACTACTACCAAACCCAAATACCTCTCAAAAGTTAGGGCAAAGGAGATGAGGGCTGTGCATTTCCAATGTCTAGATCCAGCTCTACATTGTCACTCTCATAATTGTCCCAACCAATGAAAGGTTTTGCACGTTACTCTCACCCACCCTTAGGCTATGTTTAGACTATGCAGAATTTTTGAAAGAGGATATGCAAATTCCACTGGAATTTGCATATCTTCTTCCGATCTCACTTTTGAAAGAAGGTCTTTCAAAAATGAAAGTAGTCTGGACCTGGTTTTTTTCGGGAAAAAAAAACCTTTTAAAAAAAACGCTCTTCCTTAAAAAAAAAAAAAAAAAGGAGGTTTACATGGTTTTTTTGAAAAAGGGGTTTTTTTCCCCGAAAATATGTATCCAGACTACTTTCACTTTCAAAAGATCCTCTTTCGAAATTGAGCTCAGAAAAAGATATGCAAATTCTGCAGAATTTGCATATCCTCTTTTGAAGAAAAAAAAAAAACCACGTAGTTTAGACATGCCCTGTGTCAGGCAAGAATTTCCTTATGAAAGAAAAAAAACCATATATTATGATTCTCCATCACTTGCTCTTCCTTGGTGAGGGAAGAGGCAATGCCGTTTGCCAGTACGTGGAAGTGGATAATTTTCCTTGCTACACATCACCACAAAAGATGCAATACACACCAGCCAAAGTAGCAATTATAATTAGTTGCACCTGAGCTCTCCACATTTTTGTTTTTAATTTATAATACCCTGCCCACAAGGATCTCTTCACATATGTTAAAGAAACCCTTACAACACCAGTGAAAGGCAAGTTATATTTTCTAGGTTTACAGAGGAGAAAACTTGGACCAAAAAACAAGTTACTGTTTGGGTGCATCTAGACTGGCAAGATTTTGCGCAAAAGAAGCTGCTTTTGCACAAAAATTTGCCAGCTGTCTACACTGGCCGCTTGAATTTGCACAAGAGCACTGACTTTGTAATGTACAAAATCAGTGCTTCTTGTGCAAATACTTTCCCGCTCCCACTCGGGAAAAAGCCCTCTTGTGCAAGAATACTTGAGCAAGAGGGCCAGTGTGGACAGGGAAGGACTGTTTTGCACAAAAAAGCCCCGACGGTGACAATGCCCACCGGAGCTTTCTTGCGCAAAATCGCGTCTAGACTGGCCACGGATGCTTTGCGCAAAAGCACTTTTTGCGCAAAGCATCCGTGCTAATCTAGAGCGCGCTTACTAACGGAAAAACTTCCGTTAAAAGTATTTCCGCAAAATCATGCCAGTCTAGACGCAGCCTTTGAGTAAAGTTATTGTTCAGAATGGAGAAATCCTGCCATCGATCTTCCACTCTGAATATGGGTGCTCTGATTTTCAGACTGTTTTGAGGGCCTGTAACTCCCACTGAAGCAGACAGGAACTAAAGGAGTTCTCTGCCTCTGGTGTCCCCCCCCAGAGTCCAGATCATGCACCCCACTGTGCGTTATAAAGACTGAACAGTTCTATGAATCAGTTTGCTTCCTGGATAGTCCTTCCACTTTTCCTATAATCAAGTAAGCAGTACAGTGAAAGACTATCCTCTGAACTGAGTAAATTAAGTGCACTTTCATCTCCAGAAAGTGTCACATCTTCAATAGGAAAAAAAAGGTTGCCATGCAGTTCCGTTAGGATAATACTGAGAACCCTTCTGAGAAATCAGTATCCAAGACCACTTTTGCTTTAATTCCTGCACTTGCAAATCTAATTGACTTTAATAGCAATTCAATACATAGGCTGATTGCACATTCAGTCTCACAGGAAGATAGTCTCTTGAGTGATAAATCAAATACTATGGACCAAGCCCTGCTCTTAGTTCTACTTGTGTAAATCTGAAGTGATTCCATTGGCATGGAACTGGTGTAAATCCACAGTAATGCTACTGATTTCAATTACATTACTCTGGATTTACAGTAAAGCAATGGAGCCAGATTTGGCTCAATATTTTAAAATCTGTTAATAAAATATTATATTGGAAATACCTGGTGACAAAGAAGTCTCTCCGACCTTAACATAAGCGTACTACATTGTAAATTAACTGTGGCTATTAGATTTTGTAGCTATGTTTTAGCACACGGCTATTTTAGTGTGGATCTCCACGCCACAATTAAACATTTTGGCTCATTAAACCACAGCTTTCATGTGCAATTACATTATAATTGAAAACTATTTCATAGTCTCTGTGTTTGGTAAAATGCTGTGTTTGTCAATAAGCTCTTGTTACTGTATCTATTTTTGCTCCAACTAAACCCACATGACTCAAATTTTACCCTCCAGTTACACCAGCACAATTCTGTGGCATTGTATGGGTGTTGGAGAGGACAGAATGAGGTAGCATGAAGAAGAAAGTTAAAGGGAATCTGGATGTGTGACCGTGTGCAAATCATTTAAATTCTTCATCACAATTCCTTACCTGCAGCTTTGGGACAATAATGTTTCCTTCACCCTTTGTCTGTCTTGACTATTGAGACCATATGTTCTTCAGGGTGGGGAGTATCTTACTACATGTCTTTACAGAACATAATACAATGAGATCCTGGTTTATAATTAGCACTGCAATGGCATGGTATGAATAAATAAATGACAGATTGTGGCCCATGCTTAAACGCTAAGATCTTTTCCAGAGTGCAGAGTGTATGTGCCATGGAATTTGTATGCCTTAACAAAGGGGTTTTAAATTGCTCATTATGTCAGGAAACTTAGCCAACAAAATACTTCTGTTCATTAATCCAAATACAATGCAAGATATAATGACAGTCACATTTTAGTCTAGCCTGTCATGCTTCTTTGCGATACTGTGAGTCTGATAGTACCGTAAGAAGAGTGCATAACTCAGAAGTGGCCAAGGGCAGCTGTAAATTACATGGCTATGCTTTTACCAGTTCCTCTTCTATGGAAAGAAAAGAGTGCAGTAACTCATTTTCCTTTTAAACGATCCTCACTTTCTTTGTTGGATACGATGACACACACACCCTTCATGCAGCTTAAGAATCAGATGGACCAATAAAATTGCTGAACAGAGATTACATATGATGCAGTTTCTGATTTGGCTTGCACCAAAATCCAAGATCTAAAAGGTGTGAAGCAAAAATAGAATCAGCGTTAATCCTACACCTTATATTTAAAACGTACAAGGGGAATTCTTTTCCAATTATGACAGATGTACCCCATGAGCACAATTATGTATTCTGTCCTTCAGGATGAAAACGGTCAAGAAATTGTTCTTATTATTTAAGGGGGCGGGGGGAAATCTTTGGAGAGTGCACAACTCTTTAGTTTCATCAGTCCCAATCAGGGGGGAGTAACTGTCCAGATTCTCTGACAACTTCTAACAGCATGTTTTAAAAACGATTACATGTCCTGAAATGTGAGAGGAAAATACTGTTCAGATGCTCAGTCCTGAAGGGCATCATTTTTAATATTTTAGGAACGAATGCCCTCTTCACGGTCAAGAACCTCAAAGGCTCCGCCTTTCAAATCAGAACTGCAGGACTTCAGGGGGTTTCCTTATGTCACTAAATAAAACAGGTTACCCACTTGGACAATAGCTCTGCCATCAGAGTCTGAGAGCTCAGACTTCATGTGCTACTAAGGAAGGTCAGGCCTTTGACATACTTAGATAAATGGGATGCCCAGAAAAACAACAAAGCAAGTGAGCTATAGCAGTGGTTTTCAAACTTTTTTCTCACACTCCAGTTGAAGAAAATTGTTGATGCCTGTGACCCAACATCATTTGACTAGAGTGTGGGCTGTGGGGTGGGGCTGTTGATGAGAGCTTTGGGTGCATGAGGAGCCTCCGAATTCTGGGGGGAGGACTGGGGCAGGAGGGGCTTACTCCTGCCTCTCCTGGCACCCCAGACCATGTTGCACCCCAGAAGCAGCTAGCAGCATGTTCCCAACCAATGGGAGTGAGGAGCTAGTGCTCAGAGCAGGGACAATGTGCAGACCCTTATGCACTTCCTTCCCCCCTCCCCACACACACACTCCTACGAGCCAGACCTGCTGCCGGCTGCTTCTGGGCCCAACACAGTCTGGGGTGCTAGGACAGGCAGGAAGCTGTCTTAGCCCCCCTGCTGGTCACCTGATCCCCCTGAAGCAAGGAGTCTCAGTGCCTGACATTCCATGACTCAGTCCTGGGTCATGACCCATAGTTTGAAAACCATTGTGCTATAGGGATAGAGTAACTGCCAGTCTTTCCTCTGAGCAAGTAAATGACTCCCTCAGAAAGAGGCTGGAGGGTGGGTCAACATCCCAGCTCCTCCTTCCCACTCCTTCATCAAGGGCGGCTTCCCACCTGAGTACGTGATCCTTTACCTCTGATTACTATAGTGCCTGAGCATCTCAGAAATATAGAGGGATTTATTTTTGCAACACCCCTGTGAGTGACAGAAGTGTTGTCTGTTTTACAAAGTCAGAGATAAAGTTTCTAGCCCAACATAATCAGGGAGGTCGAGGGAAAGTAACGAATTAAATCCTTACCTCCTGAGTCGAATACCAACCTCATTCCCACTCTGTTGCTACATGCTTCCCAATGGCTTCTGCCATCTCATTTGTCCCAGTATCTAAGCTTCCCCTTCCTTTCTAGTCTTCACCATTCATTTTTCCACTCTTCCCTATGTCCTGATCTACCAGATATTATGTCATCAGACAAAGTACCACTTACTTCACATCCTGAGTTCCGTGGGCACAGCATTTTCTTCAGGATTTGCTCAAATTTACAGATGGGGGGGAGGGAGGGGGAGAAGGAGAGGTTGACTGAGGCATGAGACCATGAGGGGGAAGGTGGACTGTATGTCATCATAGTAAAAACAGAAAACATGACTATTTTAGAAATCTAAAACAAAACAAAACAAATGTAGAAAACATGAAATGTACTTTTGAAAAATAAAAACAATGTTTAGCACATTAACTCATCAAAGAAGCATTTACACAGCAGGGCTTAACTAAAAATAAGCCACACAAATTGAGCTACATGAATTGTGTGTCTTATTTCAAGTTTTGGTGCTGTCTACACAACACTTATTTCGAAACAGAGCACTCCTCCTCCGACTTCCCTTACTCCACATACAATGAGGGTTACAGAAGTCAGAGTAAGAAGTCCTCCAGCTTGACAGTATTTCGGCATTATTTCAAAATAACGGCCTGCTGTGTAGACACGGACTAAGTTATTTCAAAATAACGCTAGTTATTTCAAAATAATATTGCTGTGTAGACATACCCCAAGATAATATCAACAATGCAAAATAATGACCTTTGCAAATAATGCATTTTAAAAATCTCAGCCTACTAGGAAATAAACATATTTATATAAGTTTCCCAAACACAAATCTAGCATTCTGGAGCAAAGCCACTAAAACATACTATTCTAGTTATTCTAAGAATGAAGTTATATAAAAGGAATTTATGTGTGCATAACCTTTCACAAAATTTCAATTAGAAAGAAAGTTAAGCTTACTGGAACTACATGATTGCTGTTTCATACATGCTCATTGGCACATCAATTCAGTGCTAATTCTTGGCCCCGTATTTTAAACAACACAAACCATTACCACCATCAGCATTTGAATTCATGATTTAGTGTTGCTCATAAATCATAATGTGAAATTAAGTCAATCAACATCACCAAAATGAATGTGCCCGCACTGTCGTGAAGCTGTTTGAGAAACTAGTCTTACTTTCAAATTTACTATGCTTTTTCAGGTATGAAGATTTTATCATATATGTGCTTTTAAAATGAGTATTAATATTCAAATTCAAATTTCTACTGAACAACTAAATGTATTTGTGGGGGTTAGGGGGTTCAGCTAAAACATTTTTAAAGTTGGAAAATGACTAAGTTGGCATCTAGTTGATCATTATGGAGGATGGAAGGAATTCAAGGGGGTTTACTCAACTGCCGGGGAGAGAAATTCCTGCCTGGCGTGAGAGGGTACTTCACAAATGCAGATGGTCTATAAGGCCCCAGAGGTTTCCTGATCCATCAGGACCCAGCCCAGATGTGCCTCCTACACTAGTAAAAATGGTCTTGGTTTGGTAAACATCAGGCTGCTGAAAGAAAGGGAGCCAAGGTAGCTTTGGATATATCTATCATTCTTCGTGAGCCTGGAAAACAGGATAAAAGAAAGAAAAACTCAAATCACAAAAATCACCCTCAAGTTCACAGGTGTTCAAATACAGTGACACGAGAAACTCAGGGATTCCTTCTGTATGCGTATCAGCCCAACAACTCAGAACTTGTGACTCGGTTGCACAAATTCAAGTCCTCGTCACATGATTGAAAGGAGAGTGTGTTAGCCAAAGCAATGTTAGAATGTAGCCATGAGTGGGTGACAGATAGTGAATATTCCATTCAACAGGAGACTGCTGTGCACATATGCACTAGCGAGTACATTACAGTGAGTAAGAAACCTTCTGGCCATGGTGCCAGAGGTGGGCAAAGGAGTCTAACCCCCCAAGTCATCACAGTAGTGACAGGAGAGGAGGGGGAAGAGATGCATGGAACACAACCATCTGGCACCCTCTCTCATTATCCCCACGGATCTTTAGCCAGGCCATGTTGTCATATTAATAAGAAGGATTTGTTTAATTTATTGACCCATCAGCACAAATGATGGGTGATATTTATGTGCCTGGCCACGACATCTTTGCTTAATACATTGAATTAGGAAATATAGCATTCAGCTTCATTAAGTAATCTCCTTTAATTATGACAATGGATAACTATGGCCATTAAACTAACTGACATTTGTCAACATCAGCACAGATAATGGGTAATGAACAAGACAGAATTGACACTGACTTGCTATTGTACAGCATTCCAGTTAGTGGCAGGTTAAAGGAGCATGGAAAACAGACAACTTTCTGGGGAGGCAGACCAGTCCAAGGAAACAACAGAAAAAGCTACATGTTAGAACTCTCACAAAACAAGAAAAATGTGGTTCAAAAATGGAGGGAAAATACCATCATATATATAGTAGCCCAGTGTCTGAGAGTCTGTAACGCCGAAATGCTGGCTGTTCCCTCTGGGCGGCGCTGTTGCTGAAATGCTGGCTGTTCCCTCTGGGTGGCCCGTGCTGCATGGGGAGTGCGGAGCCCAAATGGCCGCTTGCGCCGCTTGCTCCCCCGCGGAGGCCCAGCTGAGCGGCGCAGAAGTCAGCCGAGTGCCACGGTGGGAGGCGAAGGGGGGCCGGGCGGTGACGGGCAGCGTGACAGTGGCTCCAGGCCCTGCCCCCTAGCCGTGAACATCACTGCCCCGCCCCCCTTCGCCTCCCACCATGGCGCTCGGCTGACTTCTGCACTGCTCAGCCAGGCCGCCACGTGGGAGCAAGCGGCACTAGCGACCGTTTGGGCTCCGCGCCTCCCATGCAGCACGGGGAGTGCGGAGCCCAAACAGCCATTTGGGCTCCGCGGTCCCCCGAGTGAGAAGCAGGAGGGAGAGGAGAAGTGAAAGAGAGAGACAGAGAGAGAGGCAGGAGGTGGAGGAGAGCTGAGAGAGAGAGAGGGGGAGGCAGTAGGAGGAGGAGGAGGAGAGAGAGAGACGGAGCGAGAGACCGGAGGCTCAGGAGAGAAGACCAACATGGAGGAGAGACCTGAAAATCCCGTTTTATGACGGGCTAATTGGCTAGTCATATATATAGTAGCCCAATGTCCGAGAGTCTGTAACGCTGACAAAACTATACCTGCGTCTACACTACCGCTGAGTTCTGTAGACACAACGTCGACAGAACTCGGCAGTTTTGTCGATGGCGGTAAACCTCATTCTACGAGGAATAACACCTTCTGTCGACAGAGTTCTGTTGACAGAAGGCGTTATTGCATCTACGCTGTCCTTTGCGTCTACACTCTCATGTCGACAAAGCGGCTTGCTTTGTCGACAGAACTGGATGTAGTCTAGATGCTCTTTGTCGACAGAAGCTTTGTCCACAGTATCTGTCGACAAAGCCTCTGCAGACAAAAGCCTGTAGTCTAGACGTACCCACACACACCACAATTTAGTAGATTGGTTATTTTATGAGTCATGCACAGAAACAAAATCTCATTAATAAGAGGTAGGAAGATGCTTCAGGAAAATGGTTATTCATTTGATATTGCCCCCAGCATTCCACTTTCTCTCTGATAGGGATGCAGAATAGAACCAAACATTTGTTTGAACCCTAAATGCAACAATATTCAGGCGGGGTTTGGGAAGGCACAAGGTTGAATTGAGACGTTTTAGAAACTAAAAGCAAAAACATTCACATGACCCTTTATGAATTGAAATGACTGAAGCATGCAAGCTCTGAGATTGGCTCCTCTTTCTTGTTAACTCGTAATGCTTTCCTATAGTGTAAATATGATGAATCTGAATAATCCTTTCCATGTCCCATGGAAGTAGCCAAGTGTTACAATACATATGTATGTTCTATACTTCATTCACTCTGTTCCATTAAAATGAATGACAAGATCCCAGAGTATTACATGCAGTTCACAATGCATATCGCAATGCCATGCACTCTGAAATGAAAAACATTGATATTGCTTACTCTGATCACCTTCCCTGAACAAAGGAAGAATGAAGACCCTGTTAGTATTCACTCTGTGACTGGATTCTCCATCCAACTACAGGTATTGTATGTGTCTTGCAGTAGACTAAATGATGCTAGAATCACCACTTTAACTTTTCTTATGTATAATCCTAAATTGCTCCCCTCTATTACCTGCCTCACTGCTCATTTAAGAAGTGGCGCATCAAAAACAGAACGCTGCTCAATTGCATAGTTTCTCTTCAGGGACATGGCCTAGCTTTGTTGGCTTAAAACAAAAGTGCTCTCTATCATGGCTTGCTAGCTTATAATCAAATGAAGCATTATTAGAAAAGATTAAAAGAACCAATTATGTACAGCACAGGTGCATGATGACTAAGGGGGCTCTGATAACTATCCCCATTTATTTGAAGAAAGTAAACACCAAGGAAGAAAACAAATTGTTTAAGGTGGCACAAAGGAGATGGCATTACTCCTAGGTGTAAGAAATTAAGCCAAGGAAAATTTTGGTTGAATATCAAATGGCAAGGACTATTAGATGGTGGAATAGCATCCCAAATAAAGTAGTGACTATCTGATCAGCTATTTAAAACTAAACTGCACAAACTACTGGAGAATATATGGAATGACATCACTTGAGATCAAGACTTTGGTGAGATACAGACCATGTGCAATGTCTTAATGGACCAGTGGAAAGATTTGACCTTTGCACATCCTGGGGCACCCATTCATTCTTCTGCCTAGTGTTTTATGGGTTGGATAGAAGTTGCCAATTGAGGTTCTCTGCCCTGTATTATTTAGAAGATCAAACTAGAAGTGGTTATAATTGTTACTTCTAGCTGTTAAAAAAAAATCTATACTCGTGGCTAAAAATCCATGAATAGGGAGGTTAACAGTTAAAATGGTGCAACTTATTAATATGGGTGCTATTATTCTGGTATGTTAGTGCAACAATACACACGTAGATCAGCCCAATAGGGAACAGGTTTATATAGGGAGATATGGTAAAGAAACTGCTTGTTTGCTATATGCCAAGGACTCGGGAGTGTTTTTCCTCATTCCAGCTCAGTGCCATTGGCCAGCACAGACCATGGCTAGAGCCATTGCTCAAACATACTCCTTACCTTGCAGCCTATTCCTCTCTCACAAGACTGGAGCAGTACTTGGTTTTCAGCCCCTACTTTTCTGTCCCACATCCAGACCCAAGGTCTGGGATGGCCTAAGGCAGCTGCACAAAGTGTCCTTCCTTCTTACTGTGTGCTTGTGTGAGGGCCAACTATAATCTGGCCGGTTGAGATAAGCATTCAAAATGGCTGCTGCTAATACCCTGCCTATAGAGGGGCAGAGGCAGCCAATCAGGAAGCCAGAACTAACCCCACACTACAGGCGAGGGAACCCAAGCAACAGTGAGCTTGAAATCTTAAAATTCAAGTGGGCATTTCCCACTGCAGCAAATATTTCACAGGAAAAAAATCAATTTGTCAAGCTGTGCTTCCCGTTTATAAAGATTGGTGCAGCCTTCTGTGCTGCACAAAACCCCTTTTTATTATGCACAGTTCATTCAGCTTTAGACAAAAATACTTATGTATAGTGCCTTGTTTCTAGCCAGATATTACAAACAGACTGGAAACATGAATTGATGAACTGCCCTGTTTCATTGAACAGTGGGAAAGGAAGTACTGAAATAAGAGACTGAGGAAATGGCATATAGACAGAGTAGATTTATGACAAGTCCAGGGAATCGGGGACATGGAACATGCTCAAGAACATAAAATATTTGAACTCTTTTAAAATATTGACCCGCATGAACATTATGTTCACTAAATAAGGATTAGAAAAAAAAAAATCACACAGTTCACCACGTCCAAACAATATTTAGATTAGTTTGGAGTACAAAGCAGAGCTGCTGAAGTATTCTAACTGAAACATTTACCCAACTCATTTAGCCCCTCTTTCTGTTTGCAAATTATCTGCAAACAGAATTAGAATTTAAATTAAAAATAGAATATTAAATTGGACTAGACTTACAACTCAACATCATACAAGTAGTTGTAGGTAGACAAGGGCTTAGCTAGGCAGGGAATTAAAGGTACAGGCTAGCAATTTATGTTTGATGCTGTGGAAAAGAGAGTCAGTGGAGAAATGGGAAAAAGTGTGTGTTGGGGGAGAATATGATCTGAGCACTGGGTTAGGTAGATGGTCTTGCAGCATTATTATAGTTGGATTTAAAGGGACACATTTTCCAAGGTCACAAAGCACAGAGGAAGTTGCAGTACTGCAGGTGCAAGGTAGTGAGGTTGGGAATACTGTTTTATAATGTCCGCCCATTACAAAATGCTGTGATGTGTGTGAAGAGCAGAACTGATTACAACTGTGAGCTTGTTTTCTATTTCCACATATACATCATGGAACCTTATTATTTACATAGTTCTAAGAGACTGGGGTAAGGGGAGACTGGCATGTCCTATATCTTCAATTCAGTGTCTCCCCAAAAACCCATTTCCTTTCTATCCCCCAAACTTGCAAATTGATTAATGCAACTGCTGTCTTGAAGCAAAAGAATCTCACCCCTTTTATTGTGTAACTTGCAAATAGTATTTTAAGATTAGCACACAGTGAAAGGAGAATTGAGGTAAAACTTAACTGAATTAATGCTTTACTATAAACCCCCCAAACTAAGTCACACTACAACCTCAACATTTTGCTCATACTAACGAAAAGTTCCACTAATCTTTCAGAAAGCAGTGGTCAAAAGTCTCATTTCTGGAAGAACCCATCTGTAACTCTGTGGTTTTGTACCCAAGAGACCAGGCTAGTCTTTGAAGAATTAGTGGATTTGGAGCTACTACAAGAATCCAGATGAATGGACACACAGAAGTCTTAGGTCTATTCTAAACTGCAGAACATAAAAAGGTTCTTATGAATTCAAATCAACCCAAGGCTATAGATATTTGCTTTTCCAGGTAATTTCACAGCATTTTTGAATGGCAAAGTAATGTAGATATCAAATGCAAGCAGAAACGGTTATGACATGTGTTTTCACAATCTTGAACAGCAATAGCTAATCAGTTAGCTAATCAGACAGAGTCTGAATGTACAAATCCTTACTCATGTGAATAAACCAATGACATTAAATGGAGTATTTGTTTAAGTAAGGACTATTCATATGAGTATACATTAAGACACAAAGCCAGATTCTCAACTAATATAAATCGGTTCAAGTGAATGGAACCATCCAGATTTACATCTGTATAAGATTTGGCCTCATATTAGTGAATGATATCCTTTTAGGTATCAGAGCTAGAACCTTTCCTTTTCAAATGGAAAATCATATTTCAGGAAAGCCCATTTCATACAATGAACATGGCACTTCTCACTGTGCCTGATCTGACTTTAATAGGCAGAGAATATTAAAAACCGATTGACAAGACTAAGGGCTAGTCTTCACTACGCAGTGGATCGATACTGCAGTGATCAATCCACTAGAGGTTGATTTATCATGTCTGCGCAGACCCAATAAATCAATCTCCAAGCACTCATCCATTGACTCCAGTACTCCGCCAGGATGAGAAAAGTAGCTAGAGTCGATGGGAGAGCAGCTTCCACCGACCTTACTTCACAGAAGTCACTGTGGTATGTCAGCTTCAGCTACACTATTTGCAGTGCTGAAGTTGCATAAGTTAGATCAATGGGAAAGGGTGTTAGTGTAGACAAGGCCTAAGAGACAATCAGAATAGATGGTGGGAGTGTAAAATGGTGGGTTAAGGAAAATGGAATACTGAGTGGCAAGGGAATGACAGAGTTAAGAAAATGGAACTGAAATCCACAGTGGGCCAGATTCGTGGCTAGTGTAATTCTAATGGATTTACCAGAGTCGGGATCACACACATATATAAACCTGTCATACTTTGTTACATCATAGGTAAATTCAGTCCATGACACTTGACAACACATATCTAGTCAGCTTTCATTTGCATTTTCTTTCTGCTACAGATAATGAAGTAATAGGGCATACCAAGGACTGATAGAAAAAAAATCAAACTGTATGCAAGGAAATGTCTTTTCTTTGTCCCTAGAGAACCACAAATATGTGAAACAGTTGCTAGACATAGTTACCCTGACTAAATTATTTGAGCTTCTGCGTGAATATCTTAACTGTTCTCTCCTGGGGACTGACTTTTTCAAGATGCTAAATTATCTTATGTTCATATCCAAAAACATATATTTTTATTTCTTAAATGGTCTATTCCCAGATGGCTTTCGACACACTTGTCATAGAGCAGTGTTGGAATTCCGTCTTCGGCATAATGGGAAGCCAGCCTACAAAGCCCAGTCTATTTACTGTAAGCCTACATTCAGAGAATGAGGAGGACTGGCATCATGGGATAAGGTACTCTAGGCTAACTAGTGTTTGGGGTTGTAATCCCAGCTAACATGGTGGGGCTTTTTGTCACCCTCTGGTGGCTAGACCATATAAAAATGTACGACTGCTGTCACTGCCAACTTAGTGGAACTGGTCCCTTAGTTTACGCAGCAGAGACCTGGCTTTAGAGCTAGAGTTTCTGGGTGTAGGCTCCACAGGTGGCCTGTCCAGGGACTGTCATCACACCCCAATACAAGATTCAAGTATGCAGCTGGAAAATGGCTACATCTAAAACTAATTACATTTATCTGTGATCTATAAGAAAATACCTTGTTCTAATTAGAATACTTTCACGGACACTCACTTTTTAACTATTATTCTGACTGATTGGGTAATTACAGTCCCACTGCCTAACACCCATTTTATTCTGAAAGGAACTTGGCAAGAAAGAACTGGAGAAAACCCTCTCAGAGATGATCACGTATCTAGTAACTCAGAAAATGACATGTTGGAGTTACTAAATGGAGGAGAATACAGGCCACAATGATGGCAGGAGGCAGGAAAGGTAGCGCAAAACTCTTATTCCATTCCCCATATCCTGAAACAAAGGTGGCCACCTTATGGCTTCATCTACATTAGGAACTAGTGGTATGACTCCCAGCTCAGGTAGACACACTCTCAGTAGTCAGGCTAAATACGGTAGTTTAGTCACAGCAGAGACATGAGCTAGCCACGATAAATACAAATCCACCTGAATGAGTTGGGTATGTCTTCAGAGTGGCTGGTCCATGCAACTGAGACCCTAGCTGCTGCCGGTATGCTATTTTTAACACATTCTCTTGCCAAGAGTATGTCTATATGCAGGGCTTGACAAACCCTGGCGAGAGCCACTCGCTAGCCCCGCACTGCGCATGCGCGAAGCACCGGTGAATGGGGCGCTCAGAGCAACTGGCTGAAATCTACTCACCACGCGCGAGTAGAGTCATCAGTTTCTCGAGCCCTGTCTATATGAAGTGGGAACCACCCCTCCAGCTCCAATTCTAGACAAACCCCTACACTAGAAAATGGTCCCAGGAGACAGAAACTGCACCTGAGGGGATGTGTTACTGAGGGGAATCTCAGCCAAGCCTTCATTTCCTTTGGCCACACCCTTTTTCTGGAATATTGAAGTAGCTGGGGTGTATGTTTAAGGACCTACCAGCTGTGTGAACCGTTTTGCACCAGGCTAGATATGCAGCCAGGTATCTGAGACTACGTCTAGGATGCAGGCTTCTTTCAGAAGAAGGTTTTCCGGAAGAGATCTTCCGAAAAAACTTCTTCTGAAAGAGAGCGTCCACGCTGCCAAAGAGCATTGAAAAAGCGATCTGCTTTTTCAACAGATAGCATTGACACTGAATGGACGCTATCTTGCATATAATCTGTGATTACTATGGGCAGAATGGCCATCAGGACACCTGTGCTTTTTCCCCTTTCCTCTTCTTGTAAAAGAACTTCCTCTTTGGAAAAAGGCTTCTTCCTCATGGAAAGAGGTTTACCAATGTCGGAAAAACCCCTCTGTTCTTCCAATTTTCTTTTGAAAAAACACAATTGCAGCGTGGATGCAATTGAAGTTTTTTCAGGAAAACGGCCATTTTTCAAAAAAAAAAAACCAAAAACAAAACACCTCTGTAGTGTAGACATACTCTGACAGTGCAGCACAAATTTTTTGTGATGAAGTTGAAAGTATTTCCCAATGAATTTAGATATAGCTTGAAATTTTCCTACATAGGAAAAAATCCCGTTGGGTCTCACCCTCTCAGTGGATCCAAGAGTGAGCCAATAAGCCACGTACTTGCCATTGGTTTCAAATAACATTAAATTCAGATGATTACTTCCAGTGAAACAGGGAAGTTAAATGATTTTTAGTGTCTAAGTAAACAGTTAACTAACAGATTAAGATACACCTTTTAGGAAGATCTGCCTTCAATATTAGCTGATAGAGGTAGAACGTCTGCTATAAGAATATAAATCGCTGATAGGGAGAGACAGATTAAGCCAGTCCTGCTTAGAGTTTATTGAAAGAGGTTTTTTACAGTACTTCCAAAAGAGTGGTGAATTGAAATCAATATTCAGTAAAAACCAGATTAAGAGACTGAACTGAAGAAATCAGAAATCACTCAGTGGAACAGACACACACCTTAAGAACCATCCGAAAAGCAGAAGTTCTTTTGAATTCAGGGAGAGATTCTAAGAAGAAACTCTATTTCTTCTCCCCCTATATTGACACACAAGCTCCCAAAGTAAAGTGAACACTATAGCACACACTTTTTTCTTTCAAAAGTATAGTCAAACAGAGCCAGTTCAGAGGTGACTTGATCACAGTCTGTAAGCAACTCCATAAAGAGAAGAAATCTGACACTAGAGAATTCTTTAATCTACCAAGCAAAAACATCACAAGATCCAATGACTGGAAGTTGAAGCTATAAAGCTACTCAACTTTGGAAGCCCTCAGGGCCACAATGATACTCACAGCACATGCTGAGGGCCGCAATTTAAGTGTGGTTGCATATACACACAAATATATATTCCACACGCAGAGCCAGGTAGGCAGGCAGAACTTCAGAGTCTCAATGCGTGGATGAGATGATGGTGTAGGGAGGAGGGGTTTAGATTTATTAGGAACTGGGGACACTTTTGGGAGAGGGGGAGCCTATACAGGAAGGATGGGCTCCACCTAAACGAAGGTGGATCCAGACTGCTTGCACTAAACATTAAAAAGGTCGTAGAGCAGTTTTTAAACTAAGAGATGGGGGAAAGCCGATTCGTGCGGAAGAGCACATGGATCGGACGGAGACTTCTGTTAGAGGAGAGTCCATTGATGGAGATTCTCTAGGTTTTAGTCAGAAAGAGAGAGCGGAGGGGAGATGATAAAGTATGGGCCAGATCAGACAAGAAACAAATCACATATACAAGAATCTAATACATCAGGGAAGGGCAGACAAACAGTGGCAATTTTTTAAAGTGCTTCTACACAAATGCTAGAAGTCTAAATAATAAGATGGGCAAACTAGAGTACCTCGTATTAAAGGAGGAGATTGACATAATAGGCATCACAGAAACCTGGTGAGGACAATCAGTGGAACACAATCATACTGGGATATAAAATATATCAGAAGGATAGAATAGGTCGTGTGAGTGGCGGAGTGGCACTATATGTGAAAGATAATGTAGAATCAAATGAAGTAAAAATCTTAAATGAATCAACATGTTACATAGAATCTCTATGGATAGTAATTCCATGCTCTAATAAGAATATGGCAGTAGGGATATATTATCGACCACCTGACCAGTACACTGATAGTGACGTTGAAATGCTAAGGGAGATTAGAGAGGCTATCAAAATACAAAACTCAATAATAATGGGGGATTTCAATTATCCTCCATATTGACTGGGTACATGTCACCTCAGGACGAGATGCAGAGATAAAATTTCTCGATGCCTTAAATGACTGCTTCTTGGAGCAGCTGGTACAGGAACCCACAAGGGGAGAGGCAATTCTCGATTTAGTCCTGAGTGGAGCACAGGATCTGGTCTAGGAGGTAACCATTACAGGACCACTTGGGAATAGTGACTATAACATAATAACATTTAACATTCCTGTGGTGGGAAGAACACCTCAGCAGTCCAACACTGGCATTTAATTTCAAAAAGGGGAATTATGCAAAAATGAGGAGGTTAGTTAAACAGAAATTAAAAGATACAGTGACTAGAGTAAAATCCCTGCAAGCTGCATGGAAACTTTTTAAGGACACCATAATAGAGGCCCAACTTAAATGTAGATCCCAAATTAAAAAACATAGTAAGAGACCTAAAAAAGAACCACTTTGGCTTAACAATCATGTAAAAGAAGCAGTGAGAGATAAAAAGGCATCTTTTAAAAAGTGGAAGTCCAATCCTACTGAGGTAAATACAAAGAAACATAAACACTGCCAAATTAAGTGTAAAAATGTAATGAGAAAAGCCAAAAAAGATTGAGGAACAGCTAGCCAAAAACTCAAAAAGTAATAGCAAAATGTTTAAGTACATTAGAAGCAGGAAGCCTGTTAAAAAAAAAAGTGGGGCCCTTGGATGATCGAGATACAAAAGGAGCAATCAAGGACGATAAAGCCATTGCGGAGTAACTAAACGATTTCTTTGCTTCAGTCTTCACGGCTGAGGATGTTAGGGAGATTCTCAAACCTGCACCGTCCTTTGTGGGTGATGAATCTGAGGAACTGTCCCGGATTGAACTGTCATTAGAGGAGGTTTTGGAACAAATAGAAAAACCTAACAGTAACAGATCACCCAAGGCATTCACCCAAGGGTTCTGAAAGAACTCACATGTGAAATTGTGGAAATAACTATGGTTTGTAACCTATCCTTTAAATCAGCTTCTGTAACCAAAGACTGGAAGACAGCTAACATAACGCCAATATTTAAAAAGGGCTCTAGAGGCGACCCTGGCAATGACAGATCAGTAAGTCTAATGTCAGTACCGGGCAAATTAGTTGAGACAATAGTAAAGAATAAAATTGTCAGACACGTAGAAGAACATAATTTGTTGGGGAAAAGTCAACATGGTTTCTGTAAAGGGAAATCCTGTCTTACTAATCCATTAGAGTTCTTTGAAGGGGTAAACAAACATGTGGACAAGGGGGATCCAGTAGATATAGTATACTTAGATTTCCAGAAAGCCTTTGACAAGGTCCCTCACCAAAGGCTCTTCTGTAAATTAGGTTGTCATGGGATTAGAGGGAAGACCTTTTCATGGATTGAGAACTGGTTAAAAGACAGGAAACAAAGGGTAGGAATAAATGGTACATTTTCAGAATGAAGTGGTGTAACTAGTGGTGTCCCCCAAGGGTCAGTCCTAGGACCAATCCTATTCAACTTCTTCATAAACGATCTAGAGAAAGGGGTAAGCAGTGAGGTGGCAAAGTTTGTGGACAATACTAAACTGTTCAAGATAGTCAAGACCAAAGCAGACTGAAGAACTTCAAAAAGATCTCACCAAACTGAGTGATTGGGCAACAAAATGGCAAATGAAATTTAATGTGGATAACTGTAAAGTAATGCACATTGGAAAAAATAACCCCAACTATACATACAATATGATGGGGGCTAATTTAGCTACAACTAATCAGGAAAGAGATCTTGGAGTTATCGTGGATAGTTCTCTGAAAACATCCATGCAGTGTGCAGCAGGAGTCAAAAAAGCCAATAGGATGCTAGGAATTATTTAAAAAGGGATAGAAAATAAGATGAAGAATATCTTACTGCTCCTATACAAAACTATAGTACACCCACATCTTGAATACTGCGTACAGATGTGGTCTCCTCACCTCAAAAAAGATATTTTGGCATTAGAAAAGGTTCAGAAAAGAGCAACTAAAATGATTAGGGGTTTGGAATGGGTCCCATATGAGGAGAGGCTAAAGAGCCTGGGACTTTTCAGTTTAGAAAAGAGGAGACTGAGGGGGGATATGATAGAGGTATATAAAATCATGAGTGGTATGGAGAGGGTGAATAAAGAAAAAAGTTATTTACTAGTTCTTATATTATGGGAACAAGAGGACACCAAATGAAATTAATGGGTAGCAGATTTAAAACTAATAAAAGAAAATTCTTCTTCACACAGCGCACAGTCAACTTGTGGAACTCCTTGCCAGAGGAGGTTGTGAAGGCTAGGACTATAACAGAGTTTAAAAAAGAGCTAGATAAAATCATGGATGTTAGGTACATAAAAGGCTATTAGCCAGGGGGTAAGGAATGGTGCCTCTGGCCTCTGTCAAAGGCTGGAGAAGGATGGCAGGAGACAAATTGCTTGATCGTTGTCTTTGGTCCACCCCCTCTGGGGCACCTGGCACTGGCCACTTTCGGCAGACAGGATACTGGGCTAGATGGACCTTTAGTCTGACCCAGTATGGCCGTTCTTATTTTCTTAAATATATGCAAATACCTTCTTTCACACTGACGGGCATGAATACAAAGATTAAGGCAAGACTACACAACACACAGGCCCCATTTAAGGGAGTTCTGCTAATATAAAATGCAATATTGCAATAATATGCAATATTTACCCCATTTCCACCTATACGACAGCACTTTTAATGCACAATGAGAGTCCAGGAATTTAACTACTAAAACGCATATCAACAGAAGACCATTATATTGACTGCTTTTTTTGTTTTGGCTCCCACCTGTGGGCCACGTGTTGAGCCCCGCGTAAACCCAAACCGCACCGCAACCAGTAGCCCTGCTATAAAGTGTCAAACTGGAAGCAAGGGACAGCTTTTTAACGGTGAGGTTAATCCCCATGAGAACAATTTACCAAGGGGAGGTAGTGGATTCTCCAGCATTTGGAAGCTTTAAATCCACAATGACTCTTGGGCAATTGCCCCAAAGGCTAATTACCCTCACCATTAAAAATGTGTCTCTTATTTTGAGTCTGAAGTGGGCTAGCTTCAGCTTCAAGACATTGGATCCTCTTGTGTCTTTGCTATATTGAAGAGCCCATTATTAATCTATAGTTCCCCACGCTAAGTACTTATAGACTGTGATCAAGTCCCTTCTTAACCTTCCCTTTGTTAAGGTGGACTCAGGGAGTTCAGTCTGTTTTAATCCCTGTCAGTAATGAGTTCTTGTGTGTCTTCTCTGAAGTCTCTCCAATTTATCAAGAAACTGCTCAAATTGTGGACACCGAAACTGGACACAGTTTAGGTCATAGCATTGATGTGCGATAACTCTACTCTAGCTGCCCAGTTGTTGTTATACATCATGCAGTTTTGTCATCAAAATGGACTGTTTATTCCCATTAAACTGTGAAACTGAAAGATCTCAAGAATGCAGACTGAACTAGGAAGGCATAAGGACCGAAGAGAGCCCAGAAACATATATGCAGAAGCTTCTGACCATACAGGAAGGCCTAACATCTTGACAAAGCTACAAGTGAGTTAAACTTATTTTAATGGACTGTATACCACAGATTATACAATAATGGTTCAAATCATACCAGCTCTAGCCCTTGAAATCCTTTCCCAGGCAGTATGTGATTCCGTTTTCCCCTTGTTAAAAGATACAATCATCTCGCTATATATAACTATAGAGAGTTTGTCTGTCTGCCTGTCTGTGAGTCCGTCCATCTGTCGGTGGGTCCATTTGTTCAAGAGCTCCTCCCAAACACTAAGAGCTAGGACCACCAAATTAGGTATGCAGCTTGCACGCATCCTGATTTAAAGCAAGGGGAGGGTTTGGTTGTGCCTGGAAAATGGGGTGTGCTTGGAATGGTATTCTTTTCCCTAACCAAGAAAGGGAGGGGGCTGAAAACAAGGACAGTTGTGCTCCACAATGACCATTGGGGGCAGCGAGTGCAGGGGACAGTTATACTGCAGACTCACCACAGGCTAATGGCTGCGCCAGGAAGAGTGGCAGCTGGAGACCGAGCTCTCCATATTGCCAACCACTGGCCACGAGTAAGTGGCTCCCCTGCCCCAAACCTCTCAGCCCTAGGCTGAAGCACTGTCTGGGGATGGGCCACTGGCCAGCAGCCCCGACCACCCCAGGAAAAGCACCAGGGCTGGCAAGAGCAGCCTCATCCCTCCCCAGGAAATGCAGGCTGGAGGAGATGAGGGTGGGAGAACCGGGCCGCATGTCCCTGGCTCCCCTGGAAGAGACATGGGCCGAAGGGGCTGGGAAGTGTGGCTCTGCCCCCGCTACCCCGAAGGAGATGTGGACCCTGGGTGGCACAGCTCCCCTGCACCCAGAGAAGTCATGGGGAGCAGAGAGTACAGCCCCAGGCCCCCCCTTCTGAGGAACCATGGGCTGGCAGGACTGGCCAGCACATCCCTCAGCCCTGCTGCCCGGGAGGATCCACTAGCTGGGGATGGACAACACTGCCCCAGCTCCCTCCCAGAGGAGCCGCCAGCTAGGGCTAGGCAGTGCAGCTCCAGCCAAGCAGGAGGAGTTGCTGTCACCAGGGCAGCGCTTCCTCTGCTGCTGCAGGTGGCCCCCCCAGACTGTCCAGGCTCCAGCCCTTATTTCTGCACACACCCCTGCACTTAGCCCCCACAAGGACCCGAACAACACCAGGTAAATCGTCGAGTATTACAATATTCAAGAACGCTGCCGTGTAGAATTGTAGCTTCAAAAGCCTTAATCTTCAGGTCTTCATTCAGTCTGGATTAGCAAAGTGAACACAGCATACATAGGCCAGCTCCTCCTCCTTCACATTATAAAAGGGAAATTGCCCTTTTCCAAAGGCCCCTGAAAAAGAAACTATTTCATTGTCGCAGACTGTTGAGGGCTTAAAAAAAGGTAAGTAATGAGGCACCTTTAACAAAATGGAAAAGCACAACTTGGGACAACTGCTCCCTCCACCACCATCCCTCATTATTTTCTTTGTCCTTGGAGCAATTAGAAATGTATGTATTCATGGGCAGCAACATGAGTATGAACTCGCTCTGTCTTAAGAGGATGTTATTTATGAAACATTCAGGAAGGAAATGTAGCTATTTCCATTCATTATTTCTGATCACTCTGACAGGACAGGTAAAATGCTTCTCTCACTGTCCCACACTGTGTTTTCCACATTATTATAAAATAGATTAAAAACAGGCTAGACAAACATCTGCCAGGGATGATTTGATTCTGTCTCAGCTCTGGATTTGATTTCTTCTCAGGAACTGTTTCCACCCTTCTTTTCTATGATTCATACCTCTTCAGGAGCTAAAAGTTCCAAGTATCCCATACTTAAATGCCAAAACCTCCAGCTTCTCTCCTCACCACTTTTATAATTTAAATATAAATTCTTGATATGCCATAGATTGTGTCATGAGCCATGGGGCTCAAACTAAAACAATGAATTTGACATCAAATGAAGAGCTACAAGACCTACCATACTGATTCAATATGAAAACAAAATTCACTAAACCTTCCCATTTTTAATTTCAAAGAAGCTGCCACAAAATTTCAAGTCTATCACACCAGTTTGCTGTAGGATGTTGTTGCAACTTGATCCGGAGTAGAGAGAATTGAAAAGTGGTGTTTGAAGCTATGGAATCATGATGCCCTCTGGATAATTCACCTCTACATTTCTTCAGATGAAGTGGGTTTTGCCCACGAAGCTCATGGTACCATACACTTTTATTAGTCTAAGGAGCCACAGGACTACTCATTGTTTTTAAAGTTACAGACTAACACAGCCACCCCTCCGAGACCTCTACATTTCTGAGAGTTCTTCCTGGGCAGCACACAGCAAACATTTTGTTTTCATCCTTGCTGATGCTTATGACGAAGGAGATGCATGAAGTGCTCTGAGTCTTCTCTTTCATTATCATTTCCGATAATCAAAAATAAGGTTGTGTTAATTACAGAGTTAGCTCATGCTTTTACCCAACTGTTGTCCACACACCCCTCCCATCCACACATAAAGCCCTCCTTCCTGAGTTTAGTGGTGCTTGCACTTATGGCATAGCAATGGGATGGTTGAAAATCCAGGTTCTCGCCCCCACCCACTCAGGCAAGTAATCTGCTAAATTTGTGGTGAAGACTCAGGCTAAATTTCTGAAGTGTTGATGGGCCTTTATATTTCCATAATTCCCCCATGCTTAAGTCATGCAATTTCTCTCACAATTTACTGGGAAAATATCAGAGCAGCTTAGTTTATTGCAGCACACACACAACTATTGGCTATTAGAAGGTAGAATGGGTTACCTAGGGAAGTGGTGGAATCTCCATCCCTAGAGGTTTTTAAGTCCCGGCTTGACAAAGCCCTGGCTGGGTTGATTGAGTTGGGGTTGGTCCTGCTTTGGGCAGGGGGCTGGACTCGATGACCTCCTGAGGTCTCTTCTAGCCCTATTATTCTATTGGCTATTCCCATAGATGTCTGAGTGACACACATGGGAATACAGCTGCTCGCACACTGCAGCAAAGTAGTATCCTAAAGAGTCAATCCATTCCATCGTTACGTAAACGCTAGTCACAGAAATTGTGTTTTGTGGTCATACTACTTGTATGTGTTTTGTCTCCCCCTCAGCTCTTTGGCAGCTAACTGTCAGTCAAATGGGTTTGTTGAGGTTTTCTGAAGCTAAAGCAACAGCAGAACGCAAAAGACTTTTGAGTAGCTTAGGGAAAGAGACATTTCCTCAGCACAGCAAAGTATATTTTGTTTGCATTAGGTGAGTGGCTGCACTTTTTATGTCTTAGAGTGTTTCCCTTGGAATGCGAAGCACACAGCAGAAGGATGTAAGGCAAGTGTATCAAAGAAGAACTCTGTAAGAACGTTTATACACGTGAAAAAAAGTTTGCTTCAATAAATAGCCATCAATGTCAGCTGAATATTAACCTTGTTGTTTATTAAATGCATGTTAATAATGTTACTGGAGATCTAGGTACTCTATTGATTGCAATATAAATTGGCAACCCTGTGGTCTCTAGCTTCTGTCAGTCAAGACTGTGCAAGCTGGCAGAGGTAAAAGACAGAGAGAGCAGAAAATTGATTCCAGAAAACACAGTGGGAACAGTAGCCAAGAGGGAAAACCCTATGCTGGCCTTTCCAGACTGTTCCTTTTAATGCAGCAACTACCAGGATGATGTTAGGGCCTTCCAGCTCATTTCCATGACTTTGCACTAAACCCACAAGAAAACAAGTTATCCTTCCGCCTCCACACCATCTACATAAAAAACAGCAGCATTAACCAGGAGTCGTTTGTAGAACTCCTTCCATGGAAGAGATAGCATGAGCTCCAGCCATACATGCTGGGTTAGGTCCCCCCTCCCGCCCTACACCATCAAGATATGGTTGCTTATAAGCAGGGTGTATCATTATGTAGTATTGGGATTTCTTAAATGGCCATACTAGTCAGCATGGCTAAGGGTCACAGAATAGCGCACAAATGATTTTTACACAACAGTTTGGGCAAACATCAAGCCAGTCCTGTCTTGCAGATGCTAAATTCCAATTTTTCCTCATTAGCAGAACTAATCACGGGGGGGGGGATTCATCACCGTTTTATCATCTTTAACATGTACAAAATGTCCTCATTCTCTCAGTTAACGAAGTGTGACAGCATGGTGTAAACCTCTGCCAAAGCCTCCTTGAATGTTCGAACACATCCCACTTGGTCCTTGAAACTTGTAGCAACTCAAAATTAGCAACATGCTTAACTCTGCCTCACTGATCTCAAGATTATCTAGGATGGGTCAGACCCTGTATTTTTAGAGTTCTCCTTTTTACAAGTGTTCTTGCGTAAGGATTTATTTAATACACAAGGCTTTACAAATACTCCTGTGATGACAACACTTAAATTTGCCTACTATGCAATATTAGAACATCTGCTGGAAGGCTCTGGGCATGTTACACCAGCATAAAGATAGTAAAAGTGGAATCACAATCTAGCTCCTTCTTCTGGGTGCCTATAACTTTGGAATACCTGTGGCAAAGTTCTGATTGCTTGACTGTTTTCACAGCAGAACACTTACATGGCCATTGAAAATGATTCCTCTTGGCCAGGCTGTTGAAGGGGTCATGCACAGGCAGCCTCAGATCCTGGGTGGGTTTGGGAGGCATTCTCTCTCAGATACCCCCGGTAGTAGTTCGAATCAGTGGGAGGCCCTGCTGACTCACAGGACTCCCCAAGTCTGGAGTCTTAAGGGCCTAACTGCAGGCCAATCAACGGTTCTAGTTACCTGCCCAGGGCTGGGGCCAGGTGATAACTAACAGGTAAACAGCGGTCCGGTGGGTCAGGGGACCTGGGTCAGGGCAAAGCAAGAAACAATGAGTCAAACATAGGAAGGTCTAGTCGCGCAGGCCTGTTCACAGGCAGCGCCAGGGGTTGGGTCTCCTTGCTAGGTGAGAACCGACAAGCATAGGGGATTTGCCCCACAGGGGGAATCTGTCACCTGGGGAAAAGGGGTGGGGGGGGGGGGGGACGCAGGCCTCCCTATTCCACCACGTCCCAGCCCAGGGCCCTGGTAGCAGCAGCGCAGCAGCCACTGGAACAGCAGGGCTCCTGGCCATAATGCGTTGTCCAGATCAGTGGGGCTCCAAGCCGCAGCGTGCTGCCCATCCAACCTCCATTTCCTCAGCCGTCCCCAGGTCGGCTGTACCTGGGCCACTTCCCTGGTTCCTCTGGGGACCTACCTGGCTCAGTGGTCGCTCCTGGGCATCGGCTAAGGATGGCGGTGGTGGCAGCATATCCATGGGCTCGGGATCTAGGTCTGTCAAAGGTCCAGGCAGTCCGGCCCACTCGGCTGGGCCCCGCAGATGCTCAGGGGGTCTGGGTCGGCTGGTGGGTACAAGTGATGGCTCCCACCAGCGCGTCGCGGGATCCTGCTCCAGCTGCAGTCAGCATGGTTTAGGCCTCAGCTCAGGGTCTGGTAACAGCCCAGGCGGCCCAACCCAGTCATCTGCCAGAGAGCAGCGAAGCAAGGCCCTCCAACGCTGGGGCTGGGGGAGGGCCTCTGTCCTGCTCGGTGGTTGAGGGCCAACTGAGCTGGGAGCTGCCCTTCTTATACTCCCAGCCCTGGCTTCCTGTTTCCTGTGGGCAGGCCTGGGTGATTTTGGTACCACCCACCAAGGTGTTTTAAGGGGAGTTTCCTCCTCTGAGTCAGCAGGAGGCCATGCTGACTCACTACACCCCCTGTGAGGAACAATTGTGGTACTCTGGGAAAGAAAATATCGAGCTGTAACTGGTTCAGCCACACTGGCTGATGCATTGCTGTGGGGAAGGGAGCTTACACTTAACCTGCATGCTCTGGGGGATGGGGAATAAGTAGGTTTATACGCACATGCTTACTCTTGAGCACATGGCTCGCCCTGGGAGGGTAGTGGGAAGGGGGTTCTAAGCGATGCATCACCAAAGTCACCAATTGGCCTAAACTTTTCCTTCAACCTCTAATGCAGGTGTGGGGAACCTTTTTTGGGTGGGGGCCACTGACCCCCAGAAAAAAATCAGTCAGGGGCCACACACAAGTGAGTAGCAAAAAAAAAAAAACCCTCACTGATATGGCTCCCCTATTTCTTCATCCCACACCAGAGCCTAGAGGGACCCAGCCTAGTAGATTTTGTGTGCCCCACCCCCCACGGTGGGGCAGTGGAGGAGCTGGAGTGCCGGCACAGGCTCCCCAATGCTGGGGGACACCCTGCAACTCAGGGGCCAGATCCAGGTAAGCTGGAGGCTGCAACTGGCTCCCAAGACCTGAGGTTCCCCATCCCTTCCCTAATGTTTAGAACATGTGTGTTCCCCATCCATTCAAAGAGATCCTTGCTGTCTAGTGGATTCTTGCTGTCAAATCATCACTTCTTCTCTGTCACCATCAGCAATGTTATTCTGAATAAAACCTCTGCCACTAACAGACTGATTGGGTTGAGAGGAAGGGTGCATGCTAATATGATAGATTAGAGGGGCTCTAGCTGCTGGGAAAATGGGAACATAACATTTGTTCTTGCTGTCCATCCTGATAGTTTATCACATGGTCTCATTGACACTCCCAAGCCAGAGAGCTAGTTCAGATCTTTAATAACAGTGACCATCAGCTCACCGGGGAATGAGGTGACAGGACACGGGCTGATTTCAGTGGTTACTGGATAAGACCCATAGGGGCTAGTGCTACAACACTTGCTCATGCTGCGTGATCCTTCCTTCCAGGAGCTGTCCCATTCCCATGTGAAGTAAAACAAGCTCGTTCAAGGAGACATGGGAGTCTGGACGCCATTGGCCCAGTTCTAGTTGGCCACCCACAGGGGCAGTCCCACAAGCCAGTGTAAGTACTATGGGCAATGAGGTGGAGGGACAGAACTAGGCTCCTCAGATGAGCCGCTGAATCAACACCATAGACAGGCCCACCAATGGGAGGGGGGAAAGAAGGTAGCTGCCCCATGCGATTCAAGGGGGTCCAGAGTTCCTGCCCACTGCAGAAGCAGCAGCACTCAGAGCCCTTTAAATCACCATGGGAATGACACACCACATGCGCGGTGTGTCTCTGATGGCGGGGGAGGGCATGCTACACTCTGGGCAGTACAGGACCCTGGCTGCCCCAGCCACACCTCTTCCTCCTGAGGTCCTACCCCTTCCAGGAGCACAGAGCCCCACCTTGCCCTGGGACCCATGGAGGCTGTTGGCTCCCCTGACCCTCGAGGACCACTTTCAGGCACTCATCCTGCACCAATCAGGCGAATGGGAATTGTTTCCATTTGCATCAACGGGCATAAGATCAGGCACCCAGTCACCGCTCATGTGAGACTTCCTCCGCACTGCTATCGTCAATAGCAACCTTGCCTTGGGAACCTGACGCCAGCCAGAGATCTACTCGTGACCCATTATGAATGATCGATTATTTTACCACATCTTCCTATTTTATCCCGTGATCTCTTGTTGCCAGTGGTTTTAACACCATTTTGATTGCCCTGTAATACAAACACTCACTTAAAGGAATATTTCCCCCCCCCCTTTTTTTTTTTTTTTTTTTTTTGCACTTGTCAGCACAGCATCATTGGCTGCATACTTAAGAGAAACTGAAATTAGTCATTCCTGAAAGTAATTTTGTACTAATTACACAATTTTATTTTATATTGGCAGTAAAAAAAAAAAAAAAAAGAATAAAGCACTTCAATTATCGTTTTTAGGAAAAATCAACTCAATTACTACTTGACTTAAATATTCAGTTATGAGATAATTTGTCACTTGACATTTTGAGACTGCAGGTATTTGTGCAGCATACTTGGCATTGTTGTTTTGAACCTACTGAAACTCTCTTTCTTTATCTGATGTTTTAAATATTATGAATGCAATATAATTTTATTTTCTCTACTTCTCCACTGATTTAGGATCAGAACTTCATGCCATCCAAATGTAATTGCTTTGACTTTCAAATTTTATCACAGATTTATCCTTTCTAGGCCAGCAGTCTCTGGTCTGACAAAATCCGTGGTCCGGCATGATTTTTGTTAGCTGGATGGCCACTTATGGCTGTGGCCAAATTTCCTGCAATCTCATAAAGTTTGTTTACAGCCACCAGTCCTGGCTCTGTGTTCTATGCTGTTATTTAACTCTAATTTACCCCTCAATATCTTCTAAGAGCCCATTAAGAAGTGGAAGTGTTGGTAATGCTGCTAGACAATATTGCCCTCCCATGGTTCAGCACCAGTTACGTCCTGAGGATGCTGGACTAGAGAGGTTCAACCTGTAGTATGCTTGTACATATGCACACACACACACGTGTCCATAATGATGCATGTGTGTCTATATACAATATGTCCTAATCTATAATGTACATGAAGTTGTGAATTGTATCCAGGAAATAAATCCAATATACAATCAAAGGCCTCCCTTTCTACATGTACTGTATTAGCATTGTGTAAATCTATTATATGTATTAAGTAATGCTTGCAGGCCAAACTGAAATTGAGGATGGATTTTATACTGAGACAGTCTGAGACAGCGTCTGCCTATTATCGAGAGAAGGGTGAAGAAAATAGTATTGTTCCCATTTTACAGATGGACAACTGAGGTGCAATGGAGCCAAGTTGAATGTGAATACTGTCTCTAAGATCTAGCACTAGGCACAAGCAGACTGAGCAATTGTTTATGGCCCCAAACGTCTCTTTAATGTAGGAACTCACCTATTTCAGTGTTGTGTATGGGAAGGGCTCCCAAAAATACTCCTCAATGAGCTAGTGCCAGTACTACTGTGATGGAGATGGGAGTTGAACTTGGATTTAGGAAGCTCTAACTAGTGCCACAAGATTTTCTTCTTTAGTGTATGTACTATCATTTCAGGATGGGTGCTCTGTCTCTCCCTCGGAAGCCTAGAATCTCTCAGGCAGCGTGGAGTGATGGATAATTTCTTAGCCTCCCCTGCTTTTTTCACAGAAGCATCATAGGCACAAAACTTCACTTTGCCACTAAGAAGAGGGACCATTATTGCCACTCTCATTACCATATATTTTTCACGATAAACATCTGTCAGAGTTCCTATTGATTGCTAAGAGGTTATTCATAAAGTTCTCAGTCCTTCAGTCTGGTTTATTATTGAAGACTTACATTAGATGATGGACAAACTTAAGTATTCAGCTCCAATTGAATTCAAGGAAGCCGTGAGAGTGCTTTGAGCCTCATATTATCTCTTTTTAATTGCAGCCACCCTTGGATCTCTTATGTAAGCCAGAAGTAGTCACTGAAGTATATGATTTGATAAATTCATCAGCATGTGGAGGAAGAAGTTACTGATCTCTCTTGAATGACTGATCATGATGATTTTTTCCCTTTCCCTGTTCAATCTACCACTTCTGTACACTTAATCTAATCACTTTTGGGGCACAATGCATGATGGGAACATATAGGTCGGTTTTCATAACAAGGGAGAAAGTCTCTTAAAAACAACATCTCTCTCCTATGCTCATCTTAGGTGTTTTTCTTGACACCCCAACCCCTCTGTTCTGCAAAAATAATCATTTCAGAAGCAGCTCTCAAGACCAGTGGGGGTTTTTTTTTTAGTTTTTGCAGATAAAGAAAAGTGGTATGTTACAAGACAGAAAGATATTAGTGTATCACCTCTGAAAAAATAATTATGATCCCAAATCTTACTGCAAAATGATTACCCCCAAAGAAGAATTACCCAGACTGGTGTGAAAATTAAGCTCCACAAAAGCAAAACCAGGTTACCTGTGACTTTTGAGTGAATAACTCCATTTCTCCTGGTCACAATCACAAATCACCACTTTTACTTCATGACTTGGTAATTACCCACAATCATCATGATGTCAAGTGGAATAAAACACTATGTTTGGGAAGCATGAATAGGAAGCATGACCATTACTTGCTGATACTTTTTTGTACAGAAAAGCAAAAAATCATGCAAGAGGTAGAAGTTTTTTAACACCATGAATATCCTGTAACAATTTTTATTCCCAAATACTTTTCAAATATGTGAATTCAAACTATGAATAAGCACCACAAGTAAGGTCCTCAAACATTTAAGGAAATGGTTTTTATTAGATATAAACACAACAAAAATGGGACTTTGGACTGGATCTCGTCGGGTGATTGTATTCCATGGTTATTCTATCTAGATATCTCAGAAATGACAAGCTGAGGGTCACTGCTGTGGAAGGCCAATCAACCTTTTGTTCGTGTTAGGAAGTGACATTCTCAAATGCATCTTGCTGTCTTGGAGTGGCCCTCTGCATGGGAGTGGATCTCATTCTTATGTCCTAAGGACATCCAAGCTGTCCTGCCAGTAAGATTAAGTTGATTTAAAACATCAGTTCAAACTTTATACCTATTTACATATCACATGGAGTTTAACGATTAGCAAATTAGACACATTGTGTGCAAATCAATGCAAATCGCTGGTTCACATACAGACAATGTAAACTTCACTTTTCATGTCAGGAAGTAACCCACCCACAGTTACAAAGTGCATGGATTTAAGACCTGGGGTAAATGAAGCTCCTCTGACACATTCCATCACTTTTTCTACATCTGGCACAAGCAGTCAGGGATACTCGCTTTTTAATCCACTCATCTTAGCTAATGCTTAACCTACACTGACAGAGGTAGCACAACATGTATCTAGTAAATCATTTTTCCTTCCGTGTCATTGAATTAGGCAACACTTTCTCTGTCCAAACTGTGCTTGGATTAGAGTTTTGTTTTGTCAGTGCTGGTCACACATATTGGGTTATCTGGGAGGCACAGATGCTTGGTGTGGAGAAAACAGTGCTCTTGATAAAGGCCTTTTGTTTTCCATCACCTGCCTTACTGTGCTGCATGTGTAACCACCACTGTGCAGATTTGAACCTGGGACTTCTGGAGCTTAGTGTAGGAGCCTCTATAGCACTGTAAGGGGTCTAAATGCCACTACATGGGACAGTGAACCACGCTAGGTGTGTGGCTCACACACGGAAGAACCGAATGACACAATGAGCACTTGAGCTCTTCCCTGCTGAAGAAAAGGACTTGCCTTCATTATCTGCCCCAGAGCTGTTTTTAATTTCAAAGCAAGTCTTGCCTCCCTCAGGACTAGCTTGTGCCTTTAGGCACAGGCCTGAAGAAGATATGAAGAGTTAGCGGCACAGCTTTTAGAGTCAGATACTCCTTTGCTGTGCATGGGGTCGGTGAGGAATGGAAGATGGCCTATACGGACAATAAAGTACAATACCTCCTGTAGGTAGGTACATTTACCACTGTAGTGCTTTCTGGTGCCAGGGCAGGGTGTTATTGGGGGTCTTCACCTCCAGCAGTTCCCACTGGCCAACACTTTGCATCCACACTAGCCTTATTTCTGTCCACAACTCCCACGGCCTAGCCCTCTGGCCGTTCTAAGTTCAGTCACCTTCCAGGATAACAAAACATCAACCAAGATATCCTTTCACCCCACTTGGGCTCCTCCTTACTCCATACTGTGGGCTCAGTTCTCAGCCTCTGCCCCATAATCCTTGTGCTGAAGCTGCCCCCCCCCTTCCTCCTTGGTCCTGGTAGGAGAACACAGAGCCAGCTTCTAGCCCATAGACCCTGTATGAAGCACAGGGCCACCCTCAGGCATACGCAGCTGCTTAGGGCACCACAAAATGTGGAGCCCCGCTAAGTCCCAAATTTCATAGCGCTGTCGGCAGCTGCATGCTGTGTATGCCAAGGGCCACTGCTGGGATAGGATAGCAAGGCACAGGCAGTGCGGGTGTTGGCTCTGGCAGCCGCCCCTCCCCTCCATGGGCTGCACCCAGCTGCCACTCACCAGCTCTTTCCCCTTCTACTGAAAGGAGAAACCGCTACCTATCTCCAGTTGGCTTTGTGGCCGCTCTCTGCTCCACCTCTGATCCACACCTTACACTACTCCCTGCCTGGCATCTCCTGCTTGCCAGCCTCCTTACTCTGCACCTGCCCCCCACAGCTCTTGCCCTGCAGCCCAGAGTGCAGACCCCCCATGGAGTGGCCACCTCTCCCTGGGCCCACCATGGGAGCTCTCTTCAGACTTCTTTAGCCTGCCTTCACCAGATCACTCTAAGAAAGAATATTCTACTTCTAGGTCCTCCCTTCACTGAGCTCCCTTCCTTCTCTATGGTGTTTTCTCTCTGACCCGTCCACACTGGGGATCACTAGTTGTAATTGAGACCAGAACAGGATCAGTTGGGGGTTAAATGCTAGGTGACAAACAAAGCAGAGCTAGACTCATCTTCAACCCTCTCCTGAACCCGCTCCTGCTAACAGCTCAGGCCGGAGGATTTGGATGTAGGCAGCAGATCATTGGGTTTAATGGTTATATGCAGAAGTAAAAAAAAAGGTGTGTCGCAACAAATTATTAATTAATGTCTCACCCGGATAGATTGAAGGCTAGCATCTCAATGTAGCCATGTGTACATGGGAAATTATCTGATGACAACATCCAGGTACTAGAGTGAAAAGCAGCTATGAAGCCAAGATAATTCTAATTGGAATGGAAAAAACAACCACAATTCTCCCTGCTTCAGAAGATACAGCTTCAGATTAAAAAAAAAAAAACCCACAACAATGGCAACCACCACCAAAACAAAAAAACCTATACCTCACATGCAAGCTACAAAAGAAGTGGAATTTGCTTTGGAGAGATTTTCAAGGTCTATACGAGGAACAGATTTCAAATGCTAATCAGCTGAATGCAAGATACACTTTTGGAATCAGTTTTCTGTAGCAGCCAATAAAGCAAAGCTATGTCTTCAGAGAGCTCCTCCCTAAGGGACTCTCGTTAAAAGCACCAGCCCCAAGTTCCACTTGTCTTCGCCTATACAGTGAGGCTGTCCTTGAAGCTGATAAAAATCCTCAGATGAGCACATATGATATGTAAGAGCTGGAGATCTTCCAACAGAAAAGCCTTCTTTCAAAGCTAAAGTAAAGTATTTTTATTTAGTTCAATCTGATCAGAGATTAAGCAATATTACCGTATAAGCCCCCAAAGCTACAAGATCACGAAGCTGGCCCTCTCTTCACACTGCATATCTCATGACATCCAAAGCGGATTCAAAAGGTAGATGCTGATGTGTTGCAGAAAGAACTAAGCAGCCTTTTATATGGGTTGGCAATTCATATCATGCTTTTCTCTACACAACATTAAATGCCAAAACCTATCAGGAAAAGAAAAATAAAACAAGTCTTCCAGCCTTTTTTATGAATGCATAAGATTTGAGGGGAAACAAGCATGCAATGGTCATGGACATACCTTCCAGTTTATCCAAAGAAACATTCTTTCTTTGGTTTGGTCATGCAATTAAATGAGCCACAGGATTTATTTTTAAATGGAGAGAAACAAGCATGCAAATCTCATTCAGTGATATTCTGCCTGGTGTTCTATCCATTGCAACTGCTGGCAAAATCACAAACCCAGGTCTGGAAAACAGAGCTACCCTACATGCAGACTGGATATTTAAATTAGCCATCATGGAGTAACTTGTTTTCCAAATGCCCCAACTTCAATTGATACTGCAGGGCCAAATTTTTAAAAAGGTATTTATTAGCAGATAGATGCTAACTGACATTACACAAAGTGCCAAGGCAAGCTAGGCACCAATGTGCATCTTTAGGCATCTAAATATCTTTGAAAAGTTAGCCTTGGTACCATCTTTCAGTTCAGTATTTGTACAGCATCAGGCACAGTATGGTCCTGAGTCAATGACTATAGCAACTAAGCGCTACTGCAGTACAAATAATTAGGCACATTCTAATAAAAAAATTAATGGGACTTAGGCTCCAAAGTCAGTTATGACATAATTTACATCTGGATGTAATACATTTCTTTATCTGTCATAAGGCAATACCCCCAGTCATGTGTTGGGTTATGTCTACACTACAGAGTTTTGTTGGAAAAATGGCAGTTTTTCTGACAAAATTTGAGGAACGTCCACACTGCAATTGCATTCTTACGCAAGAAAATAGAAAGAACAGAGGTTTTTTTCTGGCATTGGTAATCCTCATTCAACAGGGAAGAAGCCTTTTTCCAAAAGAGCTCATTCGGAAAAAAGGCACGTGTGAATGGGGAAGAGGGAGTTCTTTCAGAAGAAGAGGAAAAAGCACAGGTGCCCTGGTAGTCATTCCGTCCATAGCAATCACAGCTTACATGTGAGAGAGCATCCATTCAGTCTGGACACTCTATTTCAAAAAAGCAGATCACTTTTTCGATGCACTTTTGCAGTTTGGATGCTCTCTTTCGGAAGAAGTTTTTTTCGGAAGATCTCTTCCAAAAGAAACCTGTAGTCTAGACGTAGCCTAAGGGATTAATAGGTTCTAGGGAAGCTGCACAAGCAGCAGCCAATATGATAGGGGCTGTAAAGAGCAGATAGCCAATCAGGGCCCGGCAGGACCATATATTAAGAGCTACAGAGCAGAACAGGGTCAGTTACTCTCTAGAGCTCAAGGAGGGTGGACTGGGTGCCTTGCAGGAAGAAGGAAGCTAACATGGGCAGAGCAGTGCTGGGAAGGAAAAGGAGAGTAAGAAGTCACTTCTGGATGGCTGCTAGGACTGGTATGCTGAGGCTCTCAGGTAACAGTGAAGAAGGTACTGGAGCTATGGGCAATTGCCCAAGGAAATGTATTGAGGAGTTGGAAGAGACACATGTGGCTGTCATTGGCAATGATCTGGAGTAGAGGGTGGGCTTGGAATTACCCCCCCCCCCCCCCCCCACACACGTGTGCGCACACACACATACCCACCCACCCCACTGGGAGATTGACTAGCTTTTTGGTTGCATTTGTCACGTGGGGGGAGGGGGGGAGGGAGAATGGCTGGACAGCTGACTGCAGGGTCCCTGGAAGGGAAGAGCACTGATAGTGACCTGGCTGGAGGATGCTGTGGTCCTTGGAATGATGTGGATCCGGGAGCAGAAGTGATGGCGGGTGAGGTACCATTGGGAGTGGGTGTACCAACCTGCAGAGCTAATCCCCAAAACAAACAGCAGAAGGTGCTAATGTGGTGAGGGGAGCCTGGTCACCTAGTCTATGTCTACACTGCTGGGGTGTTTTCAGAAAAAGGTACGCAAATTGTGAGCCACAGTTTGCATACCTTTTTCCCAATTCTATTTTCCAAAGAGGTTTTTCTGACACATGACCCTACACGGGGCCAAATGTCAGAAAAACCTCCCATTTTATAAGAGCCCTTATTCCTCATAAAATGAGGAAGACAGGGCTTCCAAAAGAGCGTGTCTGCTCTTCCAAAAAAATTTCGGAAGAGCAGATGCGTTCCCTGGACACGGCCCAGTGTTTCCAAGATACCTCCGGTATCCCAGAAAAACTCTGTAGTGTAGACATAGCCCTATAGTGGAGAATGTGGGCACAGGGTCACGCCTCATATAAGGACAACTGCCCATCACACGGACTTGAGAGACAGAGATGCTGAAGTTGGAGACAACAAATCTAGTGTATGCAGAGACCTTCTTTGTTGAAGGTTCTAGTGCCATCTTAAGCTAGACACCAGGGTGAGTCGCTTAGCAGAAAGGGGCTGACAAGCAGCAAGGGTGGCTCCAGGCCCTACTGCTGCAGTTACTCTAAACCCAACAGTGATAGTAGGAGGCAAAGTAATACGTATAGACCTGTGGGGCACAACTATCTGAGTAGCAGCTGTGTACATTCAAGATCGTGCATGAAGCGGTCACTAGAAGCTTCAGAGAGCGAGATGGGAAAGAAGACATCAGGGCCAGGAGTCCAGCAGCTGAGACAGGGCCATGTTTTGCCTTTGGGTTACAGGGACTGTTGGGGAGGGAATGACCCAGTGGGAAGGGGGGCACAGCCCCACTCAGACCCTAGAAGACCCACCTGTGAGGAAAACAGGGAAGGGGTGAGGATGTTGGACCTGTCAATAAAAGGGGCACCTGCAAAGGCTAGCAGAAACTTGCAGTTGAAGGGTTGAGCCTAGACCAGGGAGGAAGAGCAGAAGGAGGGACGGACAGTGGGATACCATGGACAAAAGGAGGTAGGAGTTTGCCTTTGATGTCATGAGGAGGGCCCTATAAAAAGGCATTGCCTCCTTAGGAGAAGATGGGATAGGAAAGGGGTACCTGGAAACAAGGCTAGGTCAGAGACAATCAAGAGGCATGGGGCAGTGATGACTGTGGACCTGACTGGGAACCATCTCTCACATACAGCGGGGGGTGGGAAGGAGGTGGTGGATACAAGCACCGGCATAGAGAGGACCCAGACAGACAAAGGAAACCCTCAGTGAAGCAGAACACACTATGGTAGGGACTCTTACCAGGGAGGTGAGGATGCTGGGAGATTTGGTGTGCCAGCTAAAAGAACTGTGGGAGATTGTGAAAGCTGCAAATAGTGGAGGAGAACTTAGATTGACAGAGGAACCAGGCCTGATATACTATAGAGAAGGACAATGTGTGTTTCCTGTTGAAAGACGTGGAACAAGAGCAAGATTACCGGTGAATCCACCTTAGGCAGCCAGAAGGTAGGAGTCATTGCTACCCTTGGAAGGGGTAAAGGGTTGCAAGCTTGAGGGGGAGGATATGTAATGGGGTGTTAGCCCCACACTGGCCTGTAAGGAGCTAATACAGCCTACAGGGAGGCTGCAGAAGAAGCAAACAATAGTAGAGGGGCAGTGATGAGCAGGTAATGGGGCCAATCAGACCCATGTAAGAAGAACTGTGGGGCAGAGTGGAGTCAGTTACTCCTCAGAGCTCAAGGCAGATGAATGCCTTGCAGTTGGATGCAAACTAGCACCCTGGACAGAGCATTTCTGGGTAGGAACAGGGGCACAAGAGGAATTTCTTGGCTGGTTGCTAAGACAGTCATGCTGAATCTCTAAAGGTAAGGTAAGGGGAAAGAAAGTGCTAGGGTCATGGAGAAGTGGCCCAGGGAAATGTACTGAGAAATTGGAAAGGACACGGCCTATGGCTGCCATCTACAAGGTCCTTATGCCCAGTACTGGAGTAATCTATGATCTTGGGTTTCCCCCCACTCACCACCAGGGAAGGGAGCAGACAATAAGCTTCAGGGAGAAGGAATGGAGAGGGAGGGAAGTGAAAAAGCTCTGTTTAAGTTTGTGTTGATGTAAGTTGTTTGTACATGTCTATAAAAGGACACCTCAAATGATGCACACCGTCTGACCTGGCGGGGGGGGAGGAAGTGGGGGGAGAGTGCACTGGGCACCTTAAACAGCAGGTGTCATTGCCTAGATTTACAGAATGCACAGTGGCTTAACTCTAACTGCTGTTAATATCTGTTATACGGCAATAGGCCTGCTGTGTGTTGGTACCTTGTCAACGAGGGGCCAAATGCACAGTGGTGTAGCATTGTAGAATCTCTGCTACCAACTGTTAGAGCATCGCATTTGACAATGAACCTGCTTGATTGATTGGAAACCTTGCCTGAATCTATCATTTCCGGGTGCTCTCAGAGATCTCCTGTGTTGACCCAAGTGCATGGGGTCTAACACTCTAGATAAAGGGAGCACTGATAGTGACACACGCAGCTGAAAGTTTATCACCACCGACGGAGTAGAGGTCCTGTCAGGAACGCACCGGGACAACCCTGAGAACCCTGACCAGACTACACTGAAACACTGACAGTATGACAGCTGTATTAGAATCAGTTTAAGAATGAAATGAGACTAGAAAGGAATTACAGAATAATTTATTGCAGGAGAAGAACAGTGCCAATTTTCCAATGCTTTTCTTCTATGAGAAACGGTTTTCTGGAAGCTGTGTACTAACTTGAATGTATTACTCAAATAGCCTAAGGAGAGAGCTGATAAAAATCCCCAGATTTTTGCTGCAGGAGAATCTGATATTTTCACAATTCTGTCAGTCCCAAAATGAAACAAAAAGTGAATATCAACTTTTTTTTTAAAATGAAAGTTTCAGATAAGATTCTATTTAGAAATACACAAATGTTTTATCCTCTAAGGCATCATGGCAGCTTAGCCGTAGAGGAGACCATGGTGTTCCATGGGAGTAAGGCCGAGTGGGGAAATCTAAGGGTATGTCTAGACTACATGGCTCCATCGACGGAGCCATGTAGATGAGGTTTCTAAACATAGGGAAATGAAGCGGCGATTTAAATAATCGCCGCTTCATTTACATCAAAATGGCTGCTGCATTGTGCCGATCAGTTGTTTGGCAGCACAGCGCAGTAGTCTGGTTGCTCCACGGTCGACAAGGGAAGCCCTTGTTGACCGCCCCGTTATGCCTCGTGGAATGAGACTTCCCTTGTCAACCGCGGAGCGTCCAGACTACCGCGCTGTGCCGCCAAACAGCTGATCAGCACAGCACGGAAGCCATTTTGATGTAAATGAAGCAGCGATTATTTAAATCGCCGCTTCATTTCCCTTCTTCAAGTACACTAATCTACATGGCTCTGTCGACAGAGCCATGTAGTTTAGATGTACCCTAAGACATGCAGCAACTGAAACTACATCTCCTCAGAGGGACCCCAACTGCACAGCATTAGAAAGAACAACATGAACCCAAAATGAAATGTGTTTCCTATGGAAACTTCCACCAATAACCCACAGGAAAAGCATGAAGATTTGTATTTCAGCAAAACAGTTTGTCTAGGAAAACATTCCATGGAAAAAGGCTTTACTTCACAAAAATCTTGCTCTCTTTGTAGGAAAAATTAGATCTCATCAAAAGTTTTTAGGGGAAAAATCATGCTTTATGACAAGTCAAAATTTTAAGTGGAGAAGTGTGGGGGGGGTGAGGGGAAGATAATCAAAAAGCCATATTTTCTAATCAGCTCTAATTAGCATGAAGAGAAACTGTTTTAATAGCTTTCTTTGACAGAGCACAAAACTTCCCAACAAACAGCACAAGTAATGATAATTTCTTTCATACGATCTAAAAAAGCTAAATTGTGTCATAGTGAGAGCCTCAAGGTAAGTGCCCTACCCATCAGATTATAGTAGGGACATCTCTCTGTCCCAAAATTTAATTTAACGTGTTTAATTAAAGTAAAAACTTTCCTGTTAAAGATGGAATATGACCCATATCTGAATATCCCATAGTCCAGTAGTTTCCAGTTCAAATCCATTCTCTTCATTGTGGGGAGGAGATGGAAATGAACCAGTGACCTCCAACAGCCTAGATGAGTACCCCAACTACACAGCTAAACATGAGGAATGTTCTCCTCCATCCCCATCTGCTTTGTGTCTACCATGCTTAAATAAGCAAACCTCTGCCATTTTCCCCCCATTTATGGATCATACCTATGTGAGGGAGGCATCTGGATGCCTAAAAGAAGAGTAGAGACCCTTCAGCCCACGGGCCACATGCAGTTCATCAGGGTTACCCAGTGGTGGGCCACCAGACTGTTTGTTTACCTGAGCATCTCCGCAGGCATGGAGCCCTGTAGCTCCTATTGGCTGGGAATGATGAACTGCAGTCATTGGAAGCTACAGAGCTCGGTGCCTCTGGATGCTCAGGTAAAGAAACCATCTGGTGGCCACCAGCAACTAACCCTGACAAACTACATGTGGATGGCACACTGGTGGTTCCTAGCCTGGAGCAAGGCAGTAGAGCGCATGTCCAGATGCAAAAATATACACCTAATACACTTTTTACACTATTAAACACTGAGTTTAGGTGACCATGAAGCTAGTCAGTAGCCAAGCAGGATTTTTGTGGATTGCAGTGGTGCCTGGATCTAAGACTTAGGAATCGGAGTACTGAATAATATTTGTGGAACTGGGCCTACGTGTTTAAGATTATGTATCAAGATTTAAATTTTTTCCCATGCATCAATCAAGATAGACTAATTATTATGGCACAGGATAACAGAATAAATAAAATCCAGGATACGTCACATGTATTCAGATGGCAAATGCAATGCCTTACTAACTAGAATGATATTAATATTGTAGTATTTGAGAAATTGTATGTGACAATGTGATAAAAGGGAATCTTGAAATCTACATCCTCACGGAGAGTTATTGGCATCCCTGTGACTTTAACCCTAGTGTTTCCCGGGGAATGCTTGATCATAGCAGAATACTTTTCTGGGGAATAATGAGAAAGTAAGATCATCCTTCTTCAGCTGCCTATTCAACAAGAGACATAAAATTATAGAAGCAAGTGATCCTATGTTCCCTTCTGCATTCTGACCTTATGTCTATTCTTATGACACGGAACAAAAGGAACAAAAATAGAGGCCCTGCAGCTTCCAGCTTGTTCAAATCCATGATCAAGGAGATCGGCGGGATATCAAATTCAGCAGCACAATGTTAATCAAGGGCAGGAACTTTTATTTGCAATGATTAAGAGTCATGGCAGGGAAGATGCATCCCTTGGATTGTCCATGATTGTCCTCATCTGACAATGACTAAAATCACTGCTGATCAGTTCAGTTGCCTTAAGCTAGAGTGTTTCAAGAGAGGTCACTGAAGCCACAGAAGTCGTTGATGGGAAACTCTTGCTCTAGACACTTATTGTTTGGGGATCTCTTAAAGTTTGTTGGCTCTCTCATGCGGTGCCTTTTGAGGTGGTCAAATAGATGAACAGTCTCTCTAGTTGGCCTCTTTGGTCTCATCATCTGACCTCTTTGAAACACACCGGCCAGTTAACCAAGCTATGCCTCAGAGAGGCTGCTTCCATCACCTGGCTATTGACGATGGGCAGGTGGATTGAGGTACAGGCCAATGACCGGGATGGTATATATAACTGTGATGCAGCTTAGTTGAAGGATGACCCAACTGCATTGTATTTTAGTTTTGTGATTTGTAGATAATTGGCAGAGCTTTCTGAGTCTGTGGATGGGGATTTTATTTATTCTGAATCAAAAATGAAATGGGATGTTTCAGACTCTCCAACTACCATGCTTACATATCTGTATGTGAATTCATATCAATAAGCTTACCGTACATTTATAAGCAATTCGACAGCTTTACGCACAAGGCACACACACAAGGTAGCCCAGATATTCATTGCATCTGTGAGGAGGCCTAAAAGTGATCCTGTTTTGGCTCTCAGATCCTGAGACTAGGCCATGGCCACCCAGCCTCCAACCCAAAGATCTAGAGGCTGCTACAAATAGCATTAATCTGTCTATAGCTCAAAAGTCCCATTGCAGGAGATCAGGACTACTAGAGCACAGGGCACTGCAAAATCAGAATCTCAGAAATGTGGGACCAGAAGCGGACTGATTAGGTTATCCAGTCCAGTTCCCTGCACCTGTGGCAGGACCAAGCACCATCTAGACCATCCCTGACAGCTGTTTGTCTAACGTTCGTAAAGCCTCCAATGATGGAGATTCTACAACTTTCCTAAATAATTAGTTCAAATGCTTTACTAGCTTTAAGCTAGGTCTACACTATGTGTTTTTTCGGAAGAGGCAATGCAAATGAAGAGCTGATTAGCATTTTGTCATGCTTCATTTGCAGGGCTCGCCAAGCGGCGGCGAGCCCCGCTTGCCAGCCGCGCGGTTCCACATGCTGCGCATGCGCAGACCGCGCTGCACATGCGCAGACCACGCTGCGTGGCCGTGCCGGCTTGTAATCTACTCACCACGGGCGAGTAGATTACATTAATTGTCGAGCCCTGTTCATTTGAATAATCTATTCCGCTCCATTTTTGCGCAAGAAGTTTTTGCGCAAAAACATGCAGTGTTGATGTTAGAGGAAGAGGCCTAAAGATCTTGCACAAAAATCCCTTTGTGCAAAACAGACACATCCATACTGCATATTTTTGCGCAAACACCTCTTGCGCAAAAACGGATCGGAATAGGTTATGCAAATGAAGTGCGACAAAATGCTAATCAGCACTTCATTTGCATTGCCTCTTCCGAAAAAACACATAGCATAGACATAGCCTTACAGTTAGGAAGGTTTTTTCCCTAACATCTAACCTAAAACTCCCTTGCTGCAATTTAAGCCCATTATTTCTCGTCCTGTCCTTGGTGAAGAAGAAGGATCCATCACTCTTCTTTACAGCAATCTTTTATATACTTGAAGACTTTCCCCTCTACCCCCCAGAATTCTGTTCTCCAGATTAAAACAAACCCATTTGTTTCCAATCTTTCCTCCTAGGTGCTGTTATCTATACCGTCAAATATTTTGGCTGCTCTTCTCTGGACTTTCTCCAGGTTATCCATATCTTTCCCAAAGTGTGGTGCCCAGAACTGGACACAATGCTCCCATTGAGGCCATATCATTGCTAAGTAGAGTGGAGGAATACTTGATATGTCCTGCTTACAGACACTTTTAATACACCCTAGGATAATGTTTGCTTTTTTGGTAATGATATTACATTGTCTCATTTAGTTTGAGCCACTATAATCGCCAGATACTTTTCTGTAGTACTCCTTCCTAGGCAGTAATTTCCCTTTTGTGTTTACACAGTTGAGTTTATTCCTAAGTGTAGCACGTTGCATTGCATATTCATACTATTTATCTCAGATCATTTCTCCAGTTTCTCAAGAACATTTTGAATCTAGCCCAGCCATCATAAGAACATAAGAACATAAGAACGGCCGTACCGGGTCAGACCAAAGGTCCATCTAGCCCAGTATCCTGTCTGCTGACAGTGGCCAGCACCAGGTGCCCCAGAGGGGGTGGACCGAAGACAATGATCAAGCGCTTTGTCTCCTGCCATCCCTCTCCAGCCTCTGTCAAACAGAGGCCAAGGACACCATTTTATCCCCTGGCTAATAGCCTTTTATGGACCTAACCTCCATGAAATTATCTACCTTTACACTGGAGGTATCTTCATACCTAAGAGGGATTCCCATGTCTCAGAGAGGATTCCTTAGTTGTTCCGAGGCCGCAGAAAGCACACAAAGTTGCTGAGCTCCTAGTCAGTCACACAATAACCACTAATAATATTCAGCCACTTCTGAGATGAAACGAAGCTCCAACAGCATAAAACAGAACCAAAGAAAAACTATGCATATGAAACTTCACAAGAATTTAGAAAAGTGGGATTTAGTTATTTAATCTGATAGGATTATGGGACAATTATTTTATATATGAAGACTACTCCCTCAGATTTTTCCACAAAATCAGATCTGGGATTAATAATGAGGGTGGGTCAGTATCTTGTTTTTCTGTCTTTTCCAAAAGATCTCAATCAACACAGTTCCCCAAGCATTGTTCTCCAATTGCCCTCTACCGATGTGCACAACTTTACTTAGCTTGACAAGACCACACCTTGAGATGTACTGTTGTCAGACTACTAATACAATGATTTAATAGGGCTCCTAACATGTAGCAGAATTGTCCAAACTTCAGATATCTTGAAGATAATATCACCTGGATCGATCGGTCTTCAGCTATTGTTAAGATTGCGCCAATCACAACACGTCCACCATTCTTCTCGCACTCTTACCTTTCTTCTCCATGTTCATCCAAAACGTTTAACAATGTCATCTTCCCATCTTCTTGGAGGCCGACCGGGTGGTCTTTTCTGTTCTTCCGGGTACCACTCAGCAATAATTGCAGTCCACCTGTTGTCCGTGAGCCGTGCTGTGTGGCCTGCCCATCGCATTTTATGTCTGCTTTCCATGATAATATCTTTCACACTGCTGCATTCTCTGATCATTTAATTTGGAATACGATCCAGAAGGGAAATTCCCAACATAGCTCGCTCCATTGCCCTTTCAGCTACCAATAGTCGCTGCTCTTCTCTCTTCGTCAGTGCCCACGTTTCGCTGCCATACAACATGGCTGGCAGCACTGTTGAATTGAAGATATTTGTACATGTGGTCTTATCGACACGTTCGACAGCCAGACATAAGCAATTAACATTTCACCCAGATACTTTCAACACAGATACATACTAGACACAAACCATGTGTAATGTTCTCAAATGAGGAATTCACACACAGTATATTATATTCTTATATTATCAAAGATAAGAAGATAATATACTGTGTGAGAATTCCTCATTTGAGAACATTACATGGTTTGTGTCTAGTATGTATCTGTGTTGAAAGTATCTGGGTGAAATGTTAATTGCTTATGTCTGGCTGTTGAATGTCAATTTCGGAGACCATGAGAAGAGAGAATATGAAACATTTGTCTTGTTTCACACAATACCAATATACACTGAGCATAAACAATAAAAGGAGAAAGCTGTGATACTATTACACTTTCTGTGAGAAGAACTTTCCTTGCACTGGAGATTATGTTGAAGTTTGTTATTTTGTAGCTCTTAGCTCTTGCCCTATTATGGTAAATAATATCTGGAAATACAGGTAAATGGTAGGAAATAATCTTCCCTCTTCATTAGTCACAATTCTGGAAAAGAGCCAAACAACCAGCAATATGAACACAGATTTCAACAGGGGAGTGACACGCAGCTGCTGGAGTTAGTTGTAGTTTCCGTTTTAAATTCAGATAGTGCTGTCAAGCCATTCGACAGTCATGGCATGTCAAGACAATGTCCCATGCAAAGTTAAGATACCAGTTAAAATTTGTTGTGTGCACTTTGGTTTTTAGTAATCAAGATATATAATGCTTTAATCATACAACAGGTTTACTCACTGTGATTTTGTGTACTGGTTGAACCTGTCTAGTCCGGCACCCTCAGGACCTTACCGGTTCTGAACCAGAAAATTTTCCAGACCGCGGGAAGTCATTACCACTTAGCAGCGTTACCAACACTTCCACTGCTTACTGGGCTATTACAGGACGTTTAGGGGTAAATTAGAGCTAAAATCACAGCACAGAACATTGAGAGCCAGGATTGGTGGCTGTAAACAAACTTTATGGGACCGCAGGAAACTTGGCCACCCCCATGAAAAGTGGACATCTGGCTAACTAAAATCATTCCGGACAATGGATGTTTCTGGACCAGAGAGTTCTGGACTAGAGAGGTTCAATCTATAGTTGAAAAAAGTTGTTTTTCCAGTTTAATACTATAGAGCTGTGCTGAATGGAAAGTAGAGCTGAACATTTCAGGATCTGATCTAGCTCTTTTGGGGCGTAACTTGTAAATAAAACTTCCTGGCTGGCCCATGTTGGCTGACTTGGGTTAAGGAGCTGTTTAACTACCATGTAGACATTCTGGCTCAGGGCAGAGCTCAAATGCTAGGACCCTTCACAGACCCCTCCAGCCCTAGCCCAAATGTCTACACTGCAGTTAAACAGCCCCTTAATCCAAGCCCTTTAGGACAGATCAGCTGGCACAGGCCAGCCATGAGTTTAGTTGCAGTGTAGACTACAATAAACCCTTTGAGGCCAACGGAAAACCTTCCGTTGGTTCCAAAGGACTGGACAACCTAAGTTCACTTTGCTGCCAATTCCCTTTCCCATGTCTCAAAAGCTCAGTTGGGCTTAAAAGCTTGTCTCTTTCCGCAAGAGAAGTTGGTCCAATAAAAGATATTCGCTCACCTACCTTGTCTCTAAAGTTATAGATGGTATTCTAGCTTAAAATTAAATTATTTTTTCCCAGTTAATATACTGCAACCTTGGTTTTATCTTCAGTGTCATGGCAAAGAGAACAGGGCTGAAGTCAGCAATTCAGAGGAAGAAAGCCAATCAATCACCAAGTAGATTGGCAGATCTTTGTGTAAGAACAATGTTAATTCATGGTAGAGTAATTATCGTAAAGCACTGTTGTAGTAATTTAGATGGAATACATGGGATAAAGTCATTAACATAAGAATTGTTGTTTAATGTTAAAATGTTCATCTAGGTCTTGGGTTTAGTATAGAGATTTTAAACATACACCACACAATGATCAGGGTACTATTATAAATCCTTTGTAGTTTTTATTAAAGATACAGAAAAGGGAAAACCATGACAGTATTTGAAATGTATATTATTGAATAAGGTTTTGTTGCAATCTTCTTAGTATGGAAAGATTTTTAGAAGGAAAAAAGCCCTTGTTGGACAGGGCTTTTATATAATTTAAAGATGGCAACAATTGCCTTTTTGGGGGAAAAAGATAAGTTAGTGAAGATAGACTGGAGATTAACAACTGCAAACTTTTTTGTAGAAAGAAAGTTCCCTTGTTTGACAGCCCTTACAGTAGTATTAAAGATGATAACTCTAATTTTAGGTGGCATTTGCGATTCAGATGTACTGGCAGGGAGGTTGATATTTGGGTTTTGCTTTCTTCGATCCTTATGGGTTATAACACTTTTTAGGAGCAGGATGATGAAGGCTCAGAATTCCAGGAAATGGTGTGGATGGCCAACTGCAATCATGATACTCACTTAAGTAACCTGTCTGTTCCTTCTGTCCTTTTTTCATGAAATCTTTTTTTCCAAAGAAAATGTAAAATAGCCTGATCCCTCATTATTTTGTCAACCAATTGGGCCTAATCAACATTAATTCTGGTTTCATATCTAATGTTTTAATTAGCATAATGTCTACAGTCTTTAATCATACTAACTTGGCCTTTTTTGTTGAGAAATTCAATTATTTAACTACTGTTTGCACTTTTTAAATAAAATATCTGTTGCAACATCTTATACACTTTTATATTAGCTTTACAATTAGGCTCACAGTTCAGGTAAATTTGTAGGCCCAATTGTCACAAGACACATTCCCCATTTATACGCTCCATGCCTCACAAAGCTTTGAAAGTCTAACCAGAAGAAAAATGAAATTACTTAGTAGTTCACGGAGAGATGATGCAACAGCAAACCAAAGTTAAGAATTGATTAATATGGAAGTCTGATTTCAATTGCTCAAAAAAGAGGTCACGTCACAGGGTGGGTATCCCCAGTCAGCTCTGAGGCAGTGTTTTAGCCTGTCAGGTACCTCAGCGTGCATTCCACCCCATAAGCATTACAGTCCTGAGTGTCCCCAGACCTCTCACTATCCCTTCTCCCATACAAGAGTGCGGCCTAGCGGCCAAGAACCATAGCAACCCCCCATGTTTGCGAGGCAATAAGGTCTGGTGGCCCGAGTCAATACAACCCCTTATTAACCGGGCAATAGGGCCCAGTGGTCCGAGGCAATAGCAACCCCCACCTCATGGGGCAATAAAGCCTGGTGGCCAAAGTCATTAACAACCCCCTATTATCGGGGCAATAGGACCCAGCGGCCCAAGTCAATAGCAACCCCTGATTCACAGGGCAATAAGGTCTGGTGGACAAAGTCTGTATCAACAACTCCCTATTCTTGCACAGTAAGGCCTAGCGGCTAGAGTCCATAGTCACAGCAGTAGCGCCCCCTTGGGGGTTAATGGGGTGGGGTAGGGGGACCATGGTCCTCCCTCTCCACCAGGTCCCAGCCCAGGGCCCTGTCAGTGGTAGGTGGGTCCCACCATTAACTCAGCAGGGAATCCGCCCGTAACACACCGAGATCTCGGGGTTACTACCTCCCTGCCCTGGGGCTACTTCCTACCAGCCTCCCTGATGTCGGCTTCCTCTCCAGTCTCATCTGGGCTGAGGGCTTCTCCAGCTCTTCTCTGCTGGCTGGCTTCAGTGGCTCCATCCGTCTGCCGCTCTTCTTCCAGAGCTCCAGAAGCAGCTTCTTCCTCCACAGGGGTCACCCCTGAGAGGGCTGTTCCACTGGCCTTTATACTGGTCCTCCAGCTGAAGCATGCAGAGCAGGGCTGTGGGGGTGGGGCTCTGTCAGCCAGATATCTCTGGCTGACTGCTTCAGGACTAGTGCCAGGGGTGGTACACCCTGTCACAAGTTACCAAATGAAATTAATAGGTAGCAGGTTTAAAGTACTTCTTCACACAATGCACAGTCAACCCGTGGAACTCCTTGCCAGAGGAGGTTGTGAAGGCCAGGACTTTAACAGGATTCAAAAAAGAACTAGATACATTTATGGAGGATAGGTTCATCAATGGCTATTAGCCAAGGATGGATAGGAATGGTGCCCCTCACCTCTATTTGTTAGAGGGTGGGAATGGTTGACAAAGGAAGGATCATTTGAATATCTGTTCTGTTCATTCCCTCTGGGGCACCCAATATTGGTCACTGTAAGAAGACAGGATACTGAGGTAGATGGACCTTTGTCTGACCCAATATGGCTGTTCTTATGTTTTAAACAAATCTTAAGCCCACTGTTAGGCAAGTATTTCTCTCAAATGCAAATAATAATTCATTGTCCTCACTATAAAACAAGCCCTTCTTTCTCTCTTTGGAGGTTATGATGTTGCCTGTCATTCCCTATAGATTGTGGTGGACTCAGATGTGAAGTGGCCCCATTTTAAAATATAACCTAAGAAGTAAGGGTTTCCCAATCAGTTGTGCATGTGTCAGATCCGCAGAGTCCTGAAATAGTTGTAGCTGACCTTGAAGCTCACGTTGAGATTTGTGGCCGAGGAGATAATGACAGAAACACTGATGGACTAACTAGTGTTATGGGACATGAATCTCGGAGTTAACTTCCACTACCAGTACATCACTCTGCTTCTGAAGTATTGCTTATTCTATTACCCTTACCTCTGTCAGCACTATGAACAGTTCATCTTCTTCCATAGCATTAAGGAAAAGAAATCATGTAGGCTAGCGGGAAACAATTTACACTTTAGGGCATGAAAGTGAAGGGAAAAGAAAAAACAAATTGAGTGCAAGCCACCCAGATCGTGTAGACCCGAGGAAGACTGTAGCATGACTAAGAGGCAAAGTTCCCCGTTGTCAGTTTATTTTGTTAAATGGGGTATGCCAACACTGTCAAAACCAGGCTAATACAAAGTTATGAATGGGGTTGTTGCACTTATGAAGCATCTTTGAAAAGGCTGTTAAGTCATTTTAGCAGGAAGGAGAATCATTAATTTCCCCCATGTTACAAGCAGAAGAAAACAGAAGCTAAGGCTAAATATTTTCAGAGTAGTGTAAGCATAGAATCATAGAATACTAGGACTGGAAGGGACCTCTAGAGGTTGAGTCCAGTCCCCTGCCCTCATGGCAGGACCCAGTACTGTCTAGACCATCCCTGATAGACATTTATCTAACCTACTCTTAAATATCTCCACAGATGAAGATTCCACAACCCCCCTAGGCAATTTATTCCAGTGTTTAACCACCCTGACAGTTAGGAAGTTTTTCCTAATGTCCAACCTACACCTCCCTTGCTGCAGTTTAAACCCATTGCTTCTTGTTCTATCCTCAGAGGCCAGGAAGAACAATTTTTCTCCCTCCTCCTTGTGGCACCCTTTTAAATACCTGAAAAATGCTATCATGTCCCCTCTCAATCTTCTCTTTTCTAAACTAAACAAACCCAATTCTTTCAGCCTTCCTTCATAGGTCATATTCTCTAGACCTTTAATCACTCTTGTTGCTCTTCTCTGGACCTTCTCCCAGTTCTCCACTCTGTACCAGTGTTCCCTGTAAGATGAGTGCTTGGGCGGCCCCGCATAGTGATTCAAGTGCCACTCAGCTGGTTAGCAGAGTGCACACAGCTGGCAGCATGTGTTTCCACTGCTAGTGTACATCCTCACATGCCTTGGTGCACATAACAAAATGTATTCCACCCATGGATGGAAATACAGTAAAACTCCAATTGTTCAGCATCCAGTTGTCCGGCACTCCCAATAGTCCAGCAGCAACTGGAACCCGGAAGTGCTCCAGTCAGCTGCTCTCACGGCCGGGCCACTGTGAGCCGCATGCGCGCTCCCAGCCCGTGCCGTTCCGCTCACGGTCCCCAGCACGCAGCCTGTACTTACTGAGCACAGGCAGCTGCCTTGGGACCTGGACATAAGGTTGGGGGAGAAGGGGGACGGTTACAGCAGGGAGGGGAGGTGTTTGGCTCTGGCGAAGGGGAGGGGAGGGAAGAGGAAGGGGGATTGGGTTGGGAGTATGCCCCCTTATAGTACCTCCCGGTACTCCAGCATATCCGATAATCTGGCACCACCTAGGTCCCAAAGGTGCCGGATTATCAGAAGTCTACTGTAATTAGAGGGAACACTGTTCAGTACTTTTGAAAATTAGATCTTCCACTCTCCCAACTCCCAAATATACTAATGATTACAGAACCCTTAACTCCCATGAGAAGACTTCAGCATAACTCTGATCTATTCAGTATTTCATACCAGATCCCCAGTAGGTGAAAATTGAAAATTAATGGTGTTACAGTGATTACACAAGAGGAGGATCTGGCCTGTGATGTAGAGGAGAGAATTATCTTGACAATGGTGGCAGTGAGGTGTCATTGTTCCATCTCGTGTTGGCATTAAAAAAATAAAGTTAGAATTTGTTTTAAGGTACTGTACAGAGTTTGTTTTTAAAGGCATGTATTAGCCAAGAGGCACTGGATTTTATAGACTCCAAGGCCAGAATGGACCATTCTGAGCATCTAGTCTGACCTCCTGTATAATATAGGCTAGGACCTTGCCCATTTCTAGAGGAGCCCTTTTAGAACTAAATCTAATTTTGATTTTAAAATGGTCCATGATGGAGAATCCACCATGACACTGATAAATTGTTCCAGTGGCTAATTACTATTACCATTAAAAAAAAAAACAACCTGTGTCCTAGTTCTCATCTGAATAGGTCTAGCTTTAATTTTCAAGTATTGGTCTTTTAGGTCTATCAGAGAATGGAAGAAGATCTATCAAATATTTATTCCTCATCTAGTGCACTGAATGCACTAATAGCAACTATATGGGTGAAATGAGATCACTATGCTCTCAAATGAACTCACAATAAGATTTAAGCTGGGTCAGCAAGTATTATGGGCTGGGGGAGGCTCTATCTCCCCGCACAGCCAAGCATGGCCCCATCCACGCTTCTCTCAGGTACCCCTCTGTCTCTCCTTCAGTGCTGACAAAGCTGGTCTGCCTTTCCAGTGCTCCGGGTTCCAGGGATAGGGGACTAGACTGGCGCAGGGGTTGGCCGTTGTGCTGGGAGAGGGCAGAGGCTAGCCTCTTCCAGCTACTGGTTCACAAGCCACCCATGATTAAAGTAAAAAACCTGTGGGTGGACATTTTTTACAGCAGTCACTCTATATCCGATCTAGCAATTGACCTCCTCAAAGGAAACCTGCTCGACATTTTTTAAAAGACAAGCCTAGATGCTTCAATTTATAATGTTGCTAGACTCTAAAAACCAACCTACATAGACACACTGGACTTATGGCCTATCACAATAGTCCTTAGCTCACTAATTAACTCCTACCCAACTGCTTCCCCCCCGCCCCTTCCTCACTCCCTTCTTTCCTCCACAATGACTGGAGGGAAGTTAACAGGCCTATTTTCTATAATTTCCTGTTGATTTGCATTCTTTAAATAATTAAAGGAAGGACATGCAATTATGTCCTGAACCAATCACTCTATTATCTTGCCTGAGATTCATGTCAAGTTTGTAATTTGCCAGGTCTTGCTATTTGCTCTTTAAAAAAAAAAAAAAAAAAAAAAAAAAAAAAGTAGCACAGTACAGTATTAGCTTTCTTGAAGTCTCCTGGAACTTCCCCAGTACTCCAAAACTTACTGAAAATCAGCATGAACGGTCAAGGAAGCTCCTCAGCCAACTCTTTTAAAACCCTTGGATGCAAGTTATCTGGACCTGAGTTGACAGCCATTGAAAATAAACTAGTATTTAGTCAACAGAATGGATATGGTACAAATAGCATCACTGCAACCTTTCTGCAATGTCTGACCCTTTCCTTGGTAGGATCATGTCTGGGTTGTTCAAATACCTTAATTTCCATGTGCATTCAAATTTTAATCTCTCTGCTAAGACACCCAGAAAAGCCACTATTATTGTCAATTCTGGGAGGGTGCATCTACACAGCACCGTAACTCAAAATAAGATCTGCAGTGTGAGCTATGCAAATTGCATATCTTATTTCAATGCTATTTAGAAATAGCTTATTTCGTAGACAGCACCAAATTTCAAAATAAAGCACTAATCCAAAACATCCCTTAATCCTCATCAAATGAGGTATACAGGGGCATCGGAATAGTAAGCCTGAAATAACATGCTTGCTGTGAAGTCGCGGGATAGCTATTTCGGGATACTCCGGTATCCCAAAATAGCATGGCAGTGTAGACGAACCCAGACTGTGGAGGGAGGAAGGAAAAGGTGTGTGTTTATGCTGTGGTATTTTTCTACTAGGAAGTGGTGAGAGACCACTAACAGTTTTCTCACAGTTTATCAAACAGATCATTGTATTTGGTCCTCCACTATTTGAAACCAAAGGGTTTACCACTTCCTTCAATGAAGTAAATAGAACCGTGTCCTTAGATAATATTAACGAGGGTTGGTGACTATATTCAGAACTGTATTTGAAACTTTGAGATGGAAAGGCAGAAGGTTCTGCAACAAATTACCATCTAGTTCTCACACCTCCAGGCCAATGAATTTTAAAATTAGAGAATTTGATTACCTAGTTTGCCGAAACAGCCAGGAAACAAACAAACAAAGTCACAAAATAAGATTTGCACCTAGATAAATACTATTGCTTGGCTTCTTCCAGAACTCCATTATGGGATATGAAACAGTGCCTAGTATTGATTTCTTTTCCCACTGGGTCCTGGTCACATGTTCTAAAGATATCTGTATCCCTGTGTACTACAGATAGAACTCATCAACCTTGGCAGTTCAAGTTGACCTTTAATAAATTACCATAAATAAACATTGTTGTGAAATATTGGGTAAGACTATGGGTACATCTAGACTGCAGAGTTTTTCCCGGGATACCGGAGTCTCCTGGAAAAGTTCTGCTGCATCCAAGGAATGAGTCTGCTTTTCCAAAAATAAATTCGGAAAAGCAGATGCGTTTTTTCGGCATCCCTGTAAACCTCATTTTACGAGGAAGAAGGGATGTTCTGAAGGAGTTTTTTCCAACATTTGGCCCCGTAGAGATGGGCCAAATGTTGGAAAAGCCTCTTTCAGAAGAAGAGCGGAAAAAGATATGCAAATTACAGTTCGCCATTTGCGTATCTTTTTAGTGTAGACACAACCTATGCCCCACAGCATAGTATAGATAACTCAGACTCACTATAGTTGTCAGGCAGCACAACTGTGCATAATTGCCAAGAAACTTTAAAGTATAAACTTTAAAAAAAGTAAACCCAGACCAATCTTTTCGAAAATTGTTTCTATGGTTAGATTATGAAAGAGTCTTGTGTTGAAGTCTTCCATCTCTATGGACTTATGAGAAAGGGAGTCATAACCACAAGACAATTGAACAGCCTTCCAGTAAAGGTACGGATATGAGTGCCAAAGGATCTAAAAATCAGGAGAGGCCAAGCAGCTAGAAATCACAGTTTATGAAATATTGGTGGGAAGTTGGTTGAATCATCTGTATTCACTGGAGAACAGATTTCAGTCCAAACCAGAACCCCTCTGAACTCTGGAAAAGTTTAGAAACAGCTCCATCTGCTTCCTTTACAGCTAAGCCCTTCAACAGGTGCTATTTTAAACTGCAAGATGAGTCAAGCCTTTTCGTCTAAATGTTCTCCTATAACAAATTGTAATCTTACAGGTCTCCCCATACATCCCAGATATATAAACAACAATGACCAAATGTTATCAGTTACATAAACACTTATTTAGAAGGAGGTAAACTTAGCCAGAGACGAGTCAAGACCCTGATCATTTATGCCCATTAAAAGTGTTCCATAGCACAATTGTTAACTCCATTTTTGCCCACATTCAAATACAGTACATGAGTTATCTACCTCTATTTCTCCCACATATGGTCTATGTCCCCACTTCCTGTCCTGAACTATACATACAATATGATGGGGACTAATTTGGCTACAACTACTGAAGACATTGATCTTGGAGTCATTGTGGATTGTTCTCGGAAAACATCCACTCAGTATGCAGCGGCAGTCAAAATGCTAATAGACCATTAGGAATCTTTAAAAAGGGATAGAGGATAAGACAGAATATCTTATTGCCTCTATATAAAACCATGGTACGCCCACATCTTGAATACTGTGTACAGATGTGGTCACCTCATCTCAGAAAAGATATATTAGCATTGGAAACGGTTTAGAAAAGGGAAACAAAAATGAGTAGGGGTTTAGAACAGGACCCATATGAAAAGAGATTAGACAGACTTAGAATTTTCACTTTAGAAAAGAGGAGACTAAGGGGGGATATGATAAAGGTCTATGAAGTCATGACTGCTCTGGAAAAAGTGAACAAGGAAAAGTTATTTACTTATTCCCAGAATATAAGAACTAGGGGTCACCAAATGAAATTAATAGGCAGCAGGTTTAAAACAAACAAAAGGAAGTTTTTCTTCACTCAGTGCACAGTCAACCTGTGGAACTCCTTGCCAGAGGATGTGCTGAAGGCTAGGACTTTAACGGGTTCAAAAAAGAGCTAAATAGATTCATGGAGGTTAGGTCCATCAATGGCTATTAGGCAGGATGGGTAGGAATGGTGTCCCTAACCTCTATTTGTCTGGAAATGGGTGACAAGAGAGGGATCACGTGAGGATTACCTGTTGTGTTCCCTCCCTCTGGGGCATCTGGTATTGGCCATTGTCGGCAGATAGGATACTGGGCTGGATGGACCTTTGGTCTGACCCAGTATGGCCTTTCTTATGAACTTTTGTATAGGATTACTGCAAGATGTTACCCACCACAGCTGGCTGCCTTTCACTTACAGGTTAGTCTGCATACAAGTTAAACATTTTAAGGGCACTTCAAAAGGAGAGTTCAATTAAAAAAGCCCATGTAAGCCATTAATATAAATTAATCTGATCAGTTGCAGTAAATATAAATGACTGAGCAGAGCAAAGAATTGGTTTCCTCTCTTCTTGGAAATGTCATAGTCTGATAAAACTACTGCTCCTAAACTACTCTTTCACTCCTGCTAGGTTCACAATCAGTTGTCATTTTCTGCCTTCACAAACGGCAATCTGTTTCGTTTTCAGATCTCATCTTTCCGGTAAGGTCATCCTCATCAGTGATTCAGAGGTTGGATGTTTCATTTCTTTCCACATGCTCTGAACAAAAATAAATTCTGGAGAAAACCATACAGGGAAAAAAAAACAAAAAAAAAATCTGTTTTTACTGCCTATCAGGGAAACAATTACAATAATTAGCTGGACTATTTAAGTAGAATGTTGGCATATAATGTTTCTTCCAGTAGAATGAACTGCCCGGCTGTTAATTACCCTGAATTTTAAGAAGTTTGGCTAATGACCATGGAGGACAAAGGCATCAAACACAGCAATAACTAGGTCAGGTAAAAAAAGCTACTAATTCTGCCCAAACAGTCTGGGCAAATGTTTGTGTCATTTTCCGTAAAGCTATAAAAATGAAGAGCCAAGACTGTCAGTGGTATTGTATCCAACAAGGAATATTTATACTGACCTACGTCTTCTGTGGTTGCTGCAGATCTTCAGTAAACAAAACACGAAAGGACAAAGTGAATTAATGAGGTAGAGCACAGTGACTTGGGCTCCTAAGGGCTGGTCTTTGCTGCAACTGAGAGGTGCATTTACTGCATGTGTAGACATACTCTATTGAAGGCATCCCACGTAACAAGAGCTGTGAAGCCACAGCCCTGCCTCCCCAACAGCCTGGATATACAGTAGCTGAGTTATGCCTACACATGCTGCAATCATGCCTCGCGGCACAGAAACAATCAGGTGACTTTTGAAAAAGTTACGCACACAGTTTTGCCATGCAAGGGACTGAATTATTACATCCTGCTAGGGGATCAGTCACCCCCTTGGTTTTGTTCTTGCTGGCCTATTTCTATCAGGATTCCTATCCACTGTGACTGACGGGAGATTTGAGTCTTCTAAAGCCTCAGCACCAGTACAGAAACATGAGGCCCTTGTGGTTAAGGCTCTCAAGAGACTGCAATCAATTCCCTGCTCAGATCTCCAGAGGACACTAGGTGACTCATTTATTCTCTGTGCCTCAGTTCCCACACCTTTAAAATGGGGATACTATTACTTTGAGGGATGTTGTGAGCAAGGCTGGATTCAGAAATGAGCTTTAGGAGCTGCAACCTAGGGCCCCGGGCTAAGGGGAACCACGCAAAGAGATCTCCGGGCCACCAAGAGTCTTGATCTTCTTGCAAGGCCCCCTTAGTTTGGGGCCTTGGGGGCGCAATTATTAAAGCCCGTGTATTATCTGGCCCTGTCACTGGCAGTGTCACTGTGAGTGCTGGGAGAGGCTTCATGACCATGCTGCCCTCACCGGCAGTGCGGCCTGTCATGAGCGACCAGCTTCCCCCCCACCACCAAAATGAAGCTGCCCCAGGTAAGAGCCCCACATCCCAACCCCTGCCCTGAGCCCCTGCCTGCACCCTAAGTCCCTAACTCCCTTCTAGATCCCACACCCCAAACCTGAGCCCACTCCAGCTGCCTAACTCCTGCCCAGACCTCACATTGTCATCCCAACCTCCTGTCCTGAGCCCCCTCATACTCTAAACCCCTTGGCCTGAGTCTAGAGCCCCCTCCTACACACCAAATGCCTCATCCCCAGCCCAGACTCCGCACCCTCGGTCAGAGCCCTCAACCCGCAGCCCCCTCCCACCGTCTGAGCACTTCATTTTTGGCCCCACCCCAGAGCCTAGGGGGCCCCGTAAAAATCTAATAGCCCTGAGGACCCCAAAGAGTTAATCCGGCCCTGGTTGTGAGGGGAAGCAGAGTGGTGAGCTTGAGTCCTGCCCACCCTTGGAGCAGCTGGACAGCAAACACCCGTTTCCCCAGCCTCCCAGTAGCTGCCTGGGTGGGCAGAGGTAGGGGACAAGACTCTAACCCACCATTCTGCGCTCCCCAGGAACCAGCTCTATCTCTGGGGCATGGGGTGTTGGTTCCCCAGCCGCTGCCTGGATGGGCAAAGGCAGGGATTTAAAGCGCTGTACATACCACAGTCATACGTGAAGTACACAGACCTACATAACACGCAACCGCTGTGGTGTGCTTGGCTCCCAGTGCTGTTTTCAGAGCTGCCAAGCTGGTCTTCTTAAATCCCATTGCTGTTCCTGTCTTCCACGGTGCCACTGCCTTGTGTTTTCCCCTCTATGTCTTTCCTGACCATGCTCACTAACATCTCCTCATTCCAACCCCGCCGAAACATTCATTTCTTCAGGGATGCTTGCCATAACAGGTATCCTTTGTAATTACATTTCATTTTAGATTACAGAACCATCACCACATGCACATTCATAATCAGCATGAGCATCATGTTGTAACCTTTCCCTTTGTTGGATTATTTGCTATATCTGACAAATTTCCTTTACCCCCTTCCTCCCTCTACCGCCAGCTAAATATCCTAGCTCTGACAGGGGTCAGTGGATACAGACTGTAATGCTGTTAACTTAGCCTTCTCAAATGTGTTTGTCTGAAGTTCTGATTCAGTCTGAACTATTCCTCAACTTTTAAACTGCCGGTGGGAAACAGGTCGACTAGGGGAAAAACAGCAGCTCCAGAAAGCACACGTCAGCAGTTTTTGGGGTCATGCAATATAGCAGGAGACACGGAAAATTCAAGAGAGTCAGCTCATGATGTATTGCTCTCCTTAGTGCCTTTGAAACAGCGCTATATCACAAGCTGTGCGGTGATATTTCTATGCTTCATCTACCTCACACTCCCCAAACATTTCTGTGACAGACCTCCCCATACTTCATGAAATGGACTTACAAACACAAATATACAAAACTCAGAGATGCTTGGGAAAAATTGTTTCACGTAACCTATCAATCTTCATGTCTCAATCTGCTGCATCTATTTATCTTATCTTGGTGTATGTACCATTCTTGTGTATAAAATTAGTTGTGTGGAGTGCTTTATGGTTTTTAAATGTGTGAATGAAAGCCATCACTGTTTCCCTCAGTGTCATGATGACCAACTGTTAAACAATCTTTTGCCCTTTAAGTCTTAGCAGTGGTTGGTCTGGGGAAGTCACATGTCCACCCCAACTGCTCAGGTGACTTCCCATGCAAGAAAGGAATCTTTAAAAACCAATAGGAAAGTAGGAGTGTTTTGTCTTTGGCTGGCACACCTGAGGGAAGGAACCAAAGACCCCAGGGGAGGAACAACCCTGGTTTGATGGCTTAGCTGGAAAAGAAACAGTTTCAGGGTGAGTTTGCAGTAAGTCTGAGGTTTCTGTGTCAGAGTTAGCTACGCTTTTTCTGTTATTTTGAGTGTGTAATGAACTTTGCTCCGCCTGTTTTCACTTATTACCACTTAACTCCTACCGCTTGTACTTAGAAAACAAGAGATTTTATTATCAAGCCCAGTGTAAACAGTTGTTAGCTGGGGGAGCAATGAGCGTGCACAGTCTCTCTTTCATTGCTAAAGGGGGGTTACCTAAACAATTTCTTTGGGGTTCTGATCCCATTTGGGGAGTGATATCCCAGGAAGCTGGGCCCCAAACTGCACTTCCCTTGAACTGGAAGAGATTCAGTGTCTGCATTGCTTGGGGGGGGGAGGGGGAATTGATCTCAGCTCAGTGTCTTGGCTAGGGGAGACCAGGGAGCTGGCCCAGCACGACAGAGCAGCGAGACACCCAGAGAGCAGGAAGGTGAGTGGCAGTGGCCAGGAGTGGCGCGAGGCGCGCTGCGGCAGCTGGCGCCCCAGGCGGAACGCACAATCAGCACCCCCACCTGCATGGCCATCAATGGGGTGACATCATCGGGCTCCCCGCGACGTCATCATCAGGCTCCATTGAAGGCGGCACCCTAGGCGATGGCCGAGTCGGCCTATAGTCACGGGCCGCCCCTGGCAGTGGCCTAGTCAGCACCCCGGGAGGCACCCCCAAAGGGTCTTCTCTGACCTCACCCCATCACAATTCCCCCCTTCCCAGCTATGTGGAGAAGCCTCGTGTGAGATTCTTGGCCAAGCCCTTTTCTGAACTGGTTCAGGGTTGCTGGGTTCCCGCTTTATTTTAATACCCCGCATTAGTCAATCACTGGGGACTCAGCTTTGGCATCTAACTGCAAGCCTGCATTGAACATGGCGACCAGCTGCTCTGCCCAGTGGAGCCAACACCCTCCAAGGGCCCCTGGGCAAGGTGGCGGGTGGGGAAGCTCCATGCTCCCAGAAGGGGCAGGGCAGAGGACAGCCAGTTCTCAGTGCTGCTCGGTGCACAGTGCACATCCCCCTGCCCTTAGCACTGCCCAGAGAGCACGGTGCAGCACTCCAGCAGCAATATCAAGGGCCCGGGCTGCGGCCAACACTACTGCGGCAGTGGCAGTGGCCAGAGTCCTGGGCCCCTCTGAATCAACAGGCCCCAGGGCACCTGCCCCTTTTGCCTCCCCAGTCAGCGAGTCCCGGGAAAAGTAAGGGAGGGATGGTGTCTCCAGAAAAGCACTGTTCTTCCGCGTGGTCAGCGTGCAACGGGGGTTACAGGCCGAGCCCTCTCAGTGCATCAGCCCTAGCGCAAAAAGAGGGTTTCAAGTCAACAGCTCCACCTTCTCTTCTCTTTGGGGGTGTCCCCTCAGCACAGAATAGTTCCTGCCTGCCCTTCCTGTACACCAGGGCCAGGAAGGTTAAAGTCGTGAACTGCCCACCCTCCCTGTGCACTGGGCCTGGCAGGCTGGGGCCTTGCGCCGCCTGCCCTCTCAGTGGTGCTCCAGGGCGGGGAGGCTCCTGTCAAGGTCTGAAGTCTTGCCCCTGTGGTGATGGGGTGGTTTGGCTCCCATAGGGGCCTCTGTCAGAAGGGGTGGGGTTGAGGGCTTGCCTCCCTTAGCCCTATGTTCACCCACCACCCATGGTCCAGCAACCAATAAAAAAATGAGCAAGGAGTATTTAAGTGTGTGCTTGGAGAAAAATGTATGAATTTGATATACATATGGCCCCATACTCAAATAGTTGACAACTTAGATGAGTGGCCTCTTATTCTATGTGATTTTGTCCCATTTTTCAGGAGTCCATTACAAATATCTCCAGAGAACCCAGAACTCCAGACCTTTAGCTAAAAATTTAGCTTATGAAAATTACATCTTTAAGTTCACTATCAATGTGGACCAAGATACAACAGATAACCAAAACCAGGAACAGGGGCTTAGAAGTTGAACCAAACTGATTTGTTAATTCAGTGGCTAAACCAAAAAATAATAAAAAAAAAAAAACCCTCTTAATTTTTCCCCAAAACAAAACAAAAAAGGTTAAATATTTTGAGGATGAATTTTTTTTTTTTAATTTTTAAAAGTCCTTTCGAACGGACATTTCATTTCAAAATATCACTGGGGAACCAAATATTGAAAACAAACGATTTCTGCCAACTTTGAGCTGAATTCACAAATAGTTTCCATGTCCCCAACCATGCATTTTTGGGGGCAAATTTACTTTTAACCTTTTTTTTTTTTTTGGCCCAGCTCTGCTAAGCAGACTCATCCTGTAGTGAGACACTTACACAAATGGTAGGTGCTGAGTAGCCAGCAGTTCCCAAAGATTATTGGGTGCACATCAGCTCCACAGAATTACATCCATAAGTAAGGGTTACAAACTCAGGACCTCTGTGTGAAAGGTGCAAAATAAAATTAAGAGGGTTATTTTATTTCGGTCAGCAAACACAAAACAATCTTTAACTTGTTGCTCCCAATAGATTCCATGTGGCATCTGCCATCTTTTTAAAATAATGCCCCCAAAGTTCTTTATCATGTCATTGAGTTCTTCCATTTCAGAATGGTCGAAAACTACAGAGCTCACTGTCACAGGTGAAAAATGTTCTCTCAAAGTTCTGCACAACTAAATTAACCTGGAACAACCCATCTGCTCCCATTAGTTATAGTGCATAATTTGTTTGTGCCTATGCCCCAAAGGATTTTTAAAAAAGAACGCCATTTCCAGCTCAAAGCAACAACAAGAGTTGCTAATGGCCCCCATCCATATCAATTTAGGGATTTTTCTCCCCCCCCGTGTCATGAAGTTTCTATAAGTCACTTTTTGTCCTCATCTCATCTGTCTTGAGCCTCTTCCTCTCCAAAGTCCAGGACAGTTCTTTTAAAGGATATTATATTCCCATCAACAGCTGCCTTCAACATGCCACATTGCAGTCAGTGTAACACACAGTACAAATGACTTGGCTCTTAAGAACAAATGTTCCTAGAATGTTTCCCCGTGGTTTATTTGGAAAGGTCTTATAATAAAAAACAAGAAATGAGATTCTCAGGCAGAGATTTAAAAAAAAAAAAAAAAAAAATCTATTGGATCTGGACTCCAAGTCACATACACAGGGGGTTTTGTTTTTGTTTGGGGGGTGGGGGAGTTGGGTTTTTTTTTAAGTTTACAAGCCATTCAGGGAAGGATCTGTCTTTTTTCTTTTGTGATTTTACAGGGCCTAGCACAGTGGGGTCCTGATCCACAATTGGGTCTTTTAGGGTACCTATACACAGCAACATTATTTCACAGTAACTTAGCCTGCATCTATACAGCAGGCAGTTATTTCGAAATAATGTCAAAATACTGTCAAGCTGGAAGACTTCTTACTCCAACTCCTGTAACCCTCATTGTACGAGGAGTAAGGGAAGTCGGAGGAAGAGTGCTCTATTTCGAAATAAGTGCTGTGTAGAGACTCCCAATTTTGAAATAAGCTATTTCGAAATAAACTACGCAATTGACATAACTTGAAATAAGCTACGCAAATTGAGCTAAGCACTGTTGTATAGACGCACCCTTAAATTATACCACAATACAAAATCTTAAATAGTCCCATGACCATTACAACTACTATATTTTTGCCTAAACAACTAGCTGGCTAAATGACAATTATGCTGATACTACTAGACACATAAAAGGAAATGATAAGGATAACTTACTAGTAAAGAACAGATGGACCAGATTGCTTTCTCCTAATAAAATTAGAAAAGTAGCAGGTACAGTGAACATTGTATAATACCTCTCTAGTCCAGCACACTCTAGCCCAACAGCATCCATGTTCCAGTATGATTTTAGCTAGCTGGATGTCCACTTATGTGGCCAAGTTTCCTGTAGTCCCATAAAGTTTGTTTACAGCCTGGCTCTTGATGTTCTGTGCTGTTATTTAGCGCTAATTTACCCCTAATCTTCTACAAGCCCAGTATGCAGTGGAATGCTGCTAGACAATATTTACCTCCCATGGTCCGGCAAATTCTCTGGTTCTACACCAGTGAGGTTCCACGGGTGCCGAACTAGAGAGGATTAACCTTTATTTGGATTTTAGCAAATGTTTGATACCACGTCTCATGAATCTCACAGTCAAATATAGTTCACGTTTACATATGGCCTGAAAACTTGTTATAAGGATCTAAACAAAGGGTTATGATAAATAGGAAATTATTGAGATAAGAGAAATTTCTGGAAGGTTACCTTAGTAATCTGGGTTGGGAGCAAATCTTTTATGTACCTTGAGAGCTGGTCAACACTTGACATTTCATTACAATTTTATGCCATAAAAATGTCAAAGTAAAAAAAAAACAAAACAAAAAAAAAACCCAACCAAAAACCTGTCATTTTAATAATGTTTTGGGGGACATTTACTCCTTTTTTAAACCAGTGTTGGAGCTGGTTGAAATGTTTCTAATTTTAAGTTTTTCAGAAATAAAGTGGAAAATAGTTTTAAAATGCATGTGATTTCCCTACCCTCTTTTTTTCCTCCCAGACGGAAGGCTTTGTTTCGTATCTTCATTAAATCGTCTAAGCTAAGAGAAAGAGAAGACACCTCCTATCAATAGTATTTCTAGAAAATATTTGATTGGAAGATCTGAAAATGCCAAGCAGGGCTGAGAAATACAACAAAGGAGTCTTGAAACATTAGAGAAATGCTCAGCACCTTGCAGGATTGGGCCTCAACAAAAGAAACATTACATAATTACATGACAACTAAGGGGGTTGTGGCATGCCATTGCAACCTGCACACCTGCTGAGCGTGGTGCACTGTCCCATGTAGTAGCAATGAGACAACTTACAGAGAGAATGAGTTTGCTCTAAAGCATTAGCTGAGCTGCCAGGTGGCTTTTAGCTCATGTGGTAGAGGATCATGCACTAAGCTCCAGAGGTCCCAGGTTGTGTTCCACCTGTCAGCATTACACCATGAACAGAGCACTAAGACAAAAAACTGCTGAGAAGGGTTCTGTTTTTTATCAGTTTCTCACTTGTGCTCCCTCTGCACTGATGTACTACTTCATCCAGGCAGCGATCACCAAACATCACACCCCACTCTTACTTGACACTTGCATTTACAGCACAGTGAAAACTGTGAAGTTTCAGGCCATGTTTAGTCTTTAATATGAAAAGGAAGAGAATTATAATACATAACTGTCTCCCAGATACAGTAAACTTCCGATAATCCGGCACCTTTAGGACCCAGAGGGTGCCGGATTATCAGATATGCCGGAGTACCGGAAGGGGGGCTATGAAGGGTCTGGGGTGGGGGTGGGAGGGGAGGGTCGGCGGGGAACTGGGCAGCGTGGAAGAGGGCGGTACTGTGGAACCAACCCAGCAGCACCCCAGCTGCTCTGCCCCCGGCTTCCCCAAGTCTGCCGCCGGTCAGCAGCGGCTGACTTGGGGAAGCCAGGGCAGAGCAGCTGGGGTGCTGCCGGGTTGGTCCTTTAGCGCCGCTCAGGTGAGGGGCAGCGCTGCGGGTCAAACCCGGCAGCACCCCAGCTGCTCTGCCCCCGGCTTCCCCAAGTCAGCCGCTGCTGAAACTGACCAGCGGCTGACTTGGGGAAGCCAGGGGCAGAGCAGCTCCAATTGTCCGGCTGGCCGGAGCACTTCCGGGTTCCAGTTGGTGCCGGACTATCAGGAGTGCCGAACCACTGGATGCCAGACAATTGGAGTTTTACTGTACTTGGAGGGCAAGCAGGGCCAATGTTTTTGCAGATAGTTACATTATAGCCCTGTTCCCAATCTATTATATATTTTGAAGAGTTTGTTTGGGCAAAATAAAGTCATACTTCACGATTACCGACAGATACCAAATTTTGCATTAACAATCCTGCCACTTAAATTAGCTGAATGCACTACTGTTTACACCAGAATATGCTGGGTGAGTTTTAAATAATTATTTTTGTTTTTTATTGGAAAAAGGTAATGACTATTATGATTAGTGTTCATCACAATATTTGCTAACAAAATTAAAATCGAATCACCTATTCGTTTTAGTGCAAAGAAAGTGTTTACTGTTATAGATCACAAAATATTTCACATTAGTTACAGAAAGAGTAATGGGAGCTTTACGAGTTTCTAATTCAAATTTTCTAGGTATGGTAATTATTCAATAAAAATGAAAAATGTTTGAAGTTGAAACCCTACAAATTTAAAACTGTTCTTTTCCTTCCCTTCTGCAAGCACATTAACAAAAAATTCTATTACATATATTTAATCTCTTGAACTTTCCCACAAGTGTAATCTATGCAATATGACTTTGCCTACTCAACAACAGGCCTCACCTGCGCCTAACAAATATTGCTCCAGTTTAAGCTTAGCCAAAGCGTTTATATTCAGAGCCTCACTGAGACTCTATTGTACCACTGCCCTCATTACCTCCAAACCAACAGCTGTGCTGGTCCTTGTAATTAAACTTTATTCATTGGCTCGCCTCTTTCTAATACTCTTTCGCTTAGCAACGTGCATTTCTTCAGAAGTTCTTCCATCTGTTCTCCTTTGGCAAAATAGACTGATCAACACCCCCAATTGATAATGGTCTTTGGGGAGTCATTTTGCCTCCTTTGCTTTTTCCTTCCTCCTGCTGTTCTAGTGCAGTCCTTTCCCCCCCTTAAAAGAAAGATAGTAAGAAAACACTGAAGAGTTCAGTTCAGATAAAAATAAGCCCCTTTTCTACTCAAAATGATAATGGACTTTCTTCATTTTTGAGCCCGCGTATCGCAGTTCTCTCTCTTAAAAGGTCTTGAAAACACAGTAACGGCTTGCCTTTGTCTTCCTACCCTGCAAAGCCTGCCACAGAAGTGAAGATGGCCCAAAATGAGGCATAACTTTTCCCTATGAGCAAACTTTAGTCTTCATAGCAGATAAATCTCATTCCATAAGCAGCACAAACAACATCAGTCATTTATTGGAAGTCCAGTTTCGTCCTTAGATCATACCATTAACAGGATTAACTGCAACAGGAGAGTTCATACAAACACTTATTTCAGCTATAAATTAATGGATTTACAAATATAGATGCAGATGCCTGGATCTCCTCTCACTTGCACTGTTGTAAATCAAGGGGAGCTCCATCTTATTCAGTGGAGCTACAGCATTATAAAACCAGACTACAAGCCTGATTCAAAAAAGCATCTAAGCATGTGCTTCAGTCCCATTGCGGATAACTGGGGCTTAATTGCATTCCTAAGCAGGTCTGCTTTCCTGAATCAAGGCACAGGCATCAAGCTGCTAGGGCCAGGTCTCCAGTAACAGGGAAGGTCGAATCAAGATATGCAACTCCAGCTGTGTTAATTGCATAGCTGGAGTTGACGTACCTTGATTTGAGTTTCGCCATATCCCCACAGCACGGAGCCAACAGGAGCAAACATTCCTGTCAGATATCCTTACTCCTCACATACGCAGGACTACCACTGCCGACAGGGGAGTCCTCTGAGTTTGATTTAGCGAGTCTTAACTAGACTCGCTAAATCAAACCCCAGAAGATCGATCGTGGCAGCGTCGATCTTCCCCCTAGTGAAGATATGGCCTACTAAAAATAAAAAGATGAACCTGAAGCAGCACAGTGTTTTTACAGCAACTACGATAATGCAGTTCTAAAACGTGGGAGCCCCAGGTCCCGAACTAACAATACAAACAAAAAGGAATCACAAATTAACTGCTGACCAAAACCTGGGTCTAAAATTTGAGCACATTCTCTGTTGGATATTTGGTCACAGCCACTAGATCCAGTGGCACGGTGGTTGGTCTCATCAGGGCAGGAAATCAGAGGACTGCAATCCTGGACTGATCTGTAATGGTTAAGCTGTGCAGTGCAGCAGATGCAGAACGTGGGCCATGCTATGTTTAATTCAAAGCAGTGTTATATATTATTCCTTCACTATGCAACACATACGCATCAAATTTGCAACCTGACACAGAGATTTAAGCAGAGTATGGTGGCCTGCATCTTTACCAACACAATGGGGACTTTTGCACCTAGAGGCTTGAGCAAAATAGCCCAGGCTCTGCATTTCAGGTTACAACAGACTCATCAGCTGTGGATTGACACAGAGGGGGCCCAGTAAGACACCCTCATCAGTAACTTATATAAGCATAATTGATAGTGGTGTGATGCTGTGTGAAAAAAAAACCTGAAAATGCCAGCTCTGATCCTGATTAAGCAACCCCCCCCCACCCGCCCCATTCAACAAGTCCTGCCTGTCATTGATTTTAATGCGTCTTAAAGCACATAAAAACGAGTAGTCCCATGGCACCTTAGAGATGAACAAAATTATTTTTTTTTAATATTGTGGCAGGGTCAGTCCTATTCCTGGGCCCCTGACCCCCTGTTCAGCCCACTGTCCCACAGTCTAGGAGTCACAGTATATGGCTCACTCGCCTTGGTTTGGGGTTTGTCGTCTCCCTGTAGTCTTTAACAAGGCCGATGCTGCTCTCTTGGCTCCTCCAGTGTCCTTCTCTGGTGTCTTTCTCACTCTCCAAACTCCTCCTCCAAACTCCTTCTCAATTCTCTCCTCCTCCCCCACCCACAGGGAGGGTTTTTAAATAGGCCTCAAGGCAGCCCCAATCAGCTTCATCTGGACCTTAATTGATTTGTAGCCGCCCCGTCTCAACTGCCCCTAGTTAGCCAGGATTGCTGACTCTCTCTGCAAGAGCTGCCTCTCTCCCCTTCCACCAAGCCCTTTAACCTGCTCTAGCCCACTTGCTCTGTCACAATATATATTCATATTAGTATCATGAGCTTTTGTGAGCAAAACCCACTTCACCAGATGAGCTTAAGTGGGGAAAAAAATAAAACTTTTTTTTTTTTTTTTTTTGCTTTTTTCCCCTCCACTCAAGCTCATCCGAGGAAGTGGGTTTTACCCACAAAAAGCTCATGATACTATTATGTTAATCTCTAAGGTGCCACAGGACCACTCTTTGTTTTTAAAGTTACTGATTAACACGGCTACCCTTCTGAGACTTTTAAACATAGTAGCACATAGGATTTGATTCCGCAAAGTATCTCCTGAGTGTCCGTTAGGTGCTGTGGATCCATGTGAAGGAGAAGTGGCATTCCGCACAAATGCTCAGAAAACCCATAAAGTAACACTAGCTGAAATATAAAAGTAAAGAAACACTTATTTCATTAGCTTACTCCACTGCATTTGTTCTACCTACTTTTGCAATATTGAAGCTACACAAGCAATCTCCCCAGGGCACACAATCACTGACCTGAACACCACTGACTTGCCGCTGAGCCAACATCATATTATCAGAGAGTAACTTAGTGACTGACACACTAGAAACAGCTGTGTCGTGCTGGGTTTTCTATAGACCCAAGGAAGTGCATGCCTTGCAGTTACAGGCCTTTAGAATTGCTCCTGTCCTATGGAATACCGAGGTCACACCTGATTCTGTAATACGAGCATAATTCCTCCCTGAGTGCAGTGGACATAAACTAGGGCTGAAATTTGGCTCTGTGCTTCTGATTAAACTGATAATCCTGATGTAAACAGACAGATTGTTGACTCTCAGGTGCTCAGCATCTTCAACACCCACTGGGGTCACTGGTAGCTCTCATTAATCTACCTTGCAGTATTAAACCTTACAGGTGAGACTTCTAGAAGCACTCAGGAGGTTTAGATTTATAGAATCATGGGGTTGGAAGAGACCTCAGGAGATCATCAAGTCCAACCCCCAGATGGTTATGTCCCATGAAGCCACTTGTGCATCTTTGAAAATCCAGCCCTAAATTAGTGGCACAGGACAAAAATATGAACATTGGTTTGACTGAGAAGGGGATGGCCTGGTCTCTTTCTGAAAGAGAATTGTTTTCATTTCACGTTTATTCATTTTAGGTTTATTCATGGATAATGACAGAGTTTGGCCCCCCGAGCAGAGGCCTACTTATGTATTTTGCTCACACAGCTTCCCTCTAAACCCACTGGGAACCTGCCCTGAATGTAGACATTCATAAAGTTACTGTCCAAGTGGCAAGGATGGCATCAACAACACTGAGATTGTGATGCAGGTTGAACCTCTCTAGTCTGGCACTCTCTGGCCCAGCAACATCCATGGTCAAGAATGATTTTAGTTAGCAGGAGGTCCACTTATCATGGGGATGGCCAAGTTTCCCACAGACCCATCAGGTTTGTTTACAGCCACCAGTCCTGGCTCTCAATGTTCTGTGCTGTTATTTAGCTCCAATTTACTCCTAAATGTCTTCTAAGTGTTGGTAATACTGCTAGATAATATTGACTTCCCATGGTTCAGCAAATTCTCTGGTTCAGCCCAGGTCAGGTCCCGAGAGTGCTGGACTAGAGAGGTACAACCTATATATTAAGAGGACCATGAGGAACGATTCTCCAATATGTAACATTTTTTAAACAGTGGAATAAGTTGCACAAGGATGCTGTAGGATGCTGTGGCATTTGGGTCATTTATTACTAGGTAGGATAATGGCAAAGGAGAATGTGTTTTAGGGAATGATCCTGCACTGGAAGAGGGAAAAGGAAACAACTTGGTAAGGTTTTCCCTCTCAAATTTCTTTGAACTGGATTAACTTCTGATTTACACCAGTACAAATCTGGAATACTTCCATTGACTTAACTGGAACAATAGCGGTTGTCCAAGATAGCTAGGGATGCAACCCTATGATCAGTGCTTAATTCCTTAGCTTGCCTTTCTGGTATTTTGTCCTGGCTTCCTTCCGACTAACAGAAGCTGGGAGTGGAAGACATGGAGAATGACTCCAAATTTGCCCTGATCTGTACAGTCTTTCCCCACCTCTGATACTGGCCACTATCAGAGACAAAATACTGAGCTAGACAATCCATTGGTCTGAGCCATTTTCATAGCTCTCATGTTCTTTAACTAAGGGCAGACTATAATTGTTAAGAGGGTTGTCTTGATCATTTTCCTTATTACGCATCACCAATGCTTTTGTTATTTTGATTTGACATGATACCCCAATGAGTATGCTTAAAGATACAAACACAAGAAAAGAAATAACGCTCCAAGAGGAAACAGACGGCTCATAAAAAAGACATGAGTTTGTTTCCACATTGGTGAACAAGACTGACGTCCCAGCCCATAAAAATGTTCAAAGTACAAGCAGAACCAGCTTTTAAGCCTTCTCAGACAAAACACAACTGTTTGACTGACTGCCTAATTTCTGACAAATTGTAATTCAATTATAGTAAGTTGACAGTAATGTATGGAGGTGTCCAAATAATGGGATAAAATACAAAGAGAAGAGAAGAATGATTTGAAACAGTTATATACTATTTAGAAGGAATAAAGTCTCAACACATATTACCAAATTAGCAAGAAAAGTTCTGATTATGTACTATGTTATCAAGATTATCTACACTGGAAACTGCCAAACATTAAGACACATAAGTGACAAATAACTTGTGAAGCAACTCTTAAAAAACAACAAGAAATATAAACAGTCTGCAATGGAAGATACAGGTCTTTTGGTCTCCTGTTCAGGGCATGGGACTGGAGGGAGAAGTAAACCAGCAGTCACAATCCATCTGAGCCCCTAGAATGTGGACATGGCATGTCGCAGGAGCATGCAAGTTAACACTCCTCCTGGGTGGGGGAGGGTGTCTGAATGTAGAGCCTCCCTAATAAAAGTCTGTGTCAGAAGTAGTGAAATACAGCTGATCCATTTCTGGGACTAGGAATGATAAGTTCCTCTAGCAGAGAAGAAGGGTCTAGTGGTTAGGGACCTAACCTGCAACTTGGGGAACCCAGGTTGAATTGCCGGCTCATGGATTTTCACTCTAGTTCCCATGAAACTCAGAAGCAGCTTAATTCCTTAGCTTGCCTTTCTGGTATTTTGTCCTGGCTTCCTTGTCCACACGTAATGCCACGTTACTGGAGGCTGTTGGGCTACACCAAATGTAAAGAGGGGGAGATAACCAGTCACAAATGGGAGTGGGTGTGGTCCCTTTGGGTTTAATCTCTTCAGGAACCTGCAAAAATCTAGAGCCACAATTCCTGTGATGGCTGGTAAAATCCATTAAATATCCAGAGCAAGGTGAAATGCCCCTGATGTAGGAGCCATTGTAAGAGGTTGAGAAGGCCATACAGGGTAATGCAAAAGGAAGAAAAATGGCTTGATATGTTTTTTAAAGAAGGAGGTAAAGGTCAAGCTGAGAGGAGTCAGCAGAATGTAGAGCTTGAGGCTGCAGGACAGAAGCGAGGATTGACTGACAATGCCCCTAATGATCCAGAATAAAGAATTTAAACCTAATGCTGAAAGGCTCAAGGCAACATGGTCAAGACAGCACAGAAGTAAGGATTACTTTTGCAGCAGTACATGGGATAGGCAGACGTGGACGACGCAGGCCAGAGAAGAGGAGGGTGTCATGTAATTATATCTTAATTCTTAATTACAATATTCCTAACCCTGTGTGTTCACAGTACAAAATTCCTCTCACGTCACAAAGAATTATTGTACATGTAAAAGAATGAGTCATAGAGCCTGAAGCCTAAGACGATATTGCATGAACAGCAACTATATTCATATTTTTTATAAAACATCTAATGTATTCAGTGTTTATTGATTCACTTGACCTGTACTTACTCTACGTGCATAACAAATAAAATGTCTGGGAAAACAATACATCACTGTCTGCTATTTATGCACAGGCATTCAGACAAGAAATTCTTGCCGCCCTTTAATGTAGGATAGCCTGAACACAAATACCATGTATCAAGTATTTTATAGCCAACAGTAGCAGCTTTGATTGCTACAGTATTTATATTACACAAAATATAGCTTCATTAAAAGAACATTAAGGTTGCAAAATCAATGACTTAAGAGTTAGGAAATGCTAAATGCTTCTGCAACCTTAATTTGCCCCTCCGAGTTTATGTATCATGACAGTCTTGAGTTACATGCTGGAATGCCATTTCTGTAGGATTCTTCACTTGTTCAGTGTAGAGCAGAGGTGGCCAATCCATTAAACAAAGAGAGCCGAAAGAGCGGCAGAAAAAAAAAGTGAAGCGCAGCACCAAAATTGTTTGGGGGGGGGGGAGGGGGGAAGGAATGCCACTGCCCCTTTAAAAACCACGGGTAGGCTTATTGGCCACTTCAGGCTGCCGGCATCATTTTGCCACGCCGGATGGCTCCCCTGCACCCGGTGAGCACAGGGGGGCTGATTATAGGGGCACATGGGGCAGCTTTGTGAGCCACAGGCGAGGCTTCACGAGCCACACTTTCATGGCTCGTGAGCTGCCGGTTGGCCACCCCTGCTGTAGAGGATGGGACCTGCTTCAGGATCAATCAGTGTCATGTAGTATAGAAGGCAACTGTCTAAAAGCCTCCCCCTCCCAAATTTCAAGTCCCTCCTCCAAAGGAAGCGGTACTACAGCTGTTCTAGGGAAAGATCCCCAAACTTTTTTTAATATAACTTTCATGTTAGAGTGAAAGTTATCCCCTCCACCAACCTCCAGCCTCCCCAAAAAAGACCAGCCTTAGACTATCCAGGTCATTGAAGTTCCCCTGGCTAAAGAAGGAGTGTTTCTTATCATACTTGCATTTTTTCCTAAAACTGAATTAGTTTGCTCGTGTCCTTCATAATGTCGCTCTTAAAAACCGCCAGCTCTTTAGAACTCATTTGTCCCTTAGTCTTACACTCCACTGTATCTTGCTTATCAATTCTCTTTGTGTTTGCTTAAGTCAGTCGTGAAGCCCATTGTCTTTACTCTGCTGTTTTCTCTCCTACCATTCTGTAGAATAATTACCTTTATCATTTCACAATCTGTCATCCAAGCTGCCTTCCACCTTCAGATTCTCCCTCCTATTCCTCCCTATTTGTCAGAATCCAATCGACAACCATCTCTCCACGAGCTGCTCTCTCCACCTGCTGTAATAAAAACCTGTCTCCAGTGCATTCCAGTTCCATGCTACATGTACCAAACGCATTTCTTGTGAGGTAATCGGGTGCTACAAGTGTTTTATTGGTGATGTTTGAGGACGACATTAAGTCTGACATGACTCACTAGCCCAATTTGTCTCATTTTTTGAAGTCTTCTCTGCTTTGCCTATTGTACTAAAGTTAATACAGGAGCTGAGTCCTTGGACCCTTAGCAATGCTAAATCACCTTAGTATATGTTTGGACCTTATACGAAGGTGCATGGTAATCATTTGAGAGTCATACTAGCATGGGGATGTCAACCTGTCACAGCAATCACAGCAATGATTGGTCCTGCTTTGGTTAGGGTTGGTCCTGCTTTGGGCAGCAGGCTGGACTCAACAACCTCCTGAGATCTCTTCCAGCTCTATGATTCAATGTGAACAGTGGGTGGGAGAACTGCCAGAAAGGAGAAAAATGAAGCACACACACACACACACACACACACTCAAGAGGGAAACCCTATTTTTATAACAATTAACGTTCCACAAGAGCTGAAGTTACTGAAGCTAAAGGGCATGTTTACCCTAGAGAAGTTTTGGAGGTGCAGCTGGGCTACCATAGCACTGTGGTGTGGACACGTACTTCAGAGATGGAAGAATTCTTCTGTATCAACTAAGCTGTGTCTGTACCTCGGCTTAGATTGGCGCCATTACAAACCTGAGTGACACCGTCACAATGACCTAATTTTGTATCGCAGACCAGCCCTTTGAAATTTGCACAGCACAAAAATAGTTCCCAGCTCAGGCAAAACCCTTCCCACTCACCTCTCCACCATTATTAGAGCAAATCTTTGCATCGGCTGAAGGACCAGGCTAATGCATACTTTTAGGTATGAGATCCTGCTTGAACTAAGCTTCCCTGCCTGGAATCTTTCATGGTGAGGGCAAATCTTGGCCTTGGCTGAATTACCAGGCTAGACAAATTCTTTCAAGCTTGGAAGGTCCCTGCTCGAGCCAGGCTTTCAGGCTAAACTGATTCTTACTAAACTGGAGCAGGTCCCCATGTAAACCAAGCTCTCAGGCTGGATTGACTCTGTCAAAGTTGGGGCAAGCTTTACAGGCCCTCCACCATGAATCGCTGCCAGTGGCAGACTGTTACCTCACACTAGCCTGTGATTCCAAATCAGGAGACAAACCCTCACACAAAGATGAGATTAGCTAGAGAAGACTCCAAGATAGTGTTACTTACAACAATAACCAAAAATATTACATGGATTTGGGATGTGACTTCAGAGAAAACATCCTGCTCCCCTTTCGTTAGTGCGTTTGAGCCAGGCAAAATAAAGCCAAAACCCAGAGGGTGCCTCCCCACCGAGAGATGACTCTGCTATAATCCATTAATGTCTGTTCCGCTCTCCAGTAGCATCCTTGGATTATTCCACACCTTGCCCTGGATACAATGGCAGACTTAGAGATCAGTACCCATCCCTCACTCTATGTCTACTATAATTTCTGCCCCCTTCTCATTCTTAGACTCCATTGGTCTCCATCCCTATCCCCGCCTTCCTGGCTGGAGCACCCTCCTCCAACTCTCCATGGCAGGCAGCAGTACTTTCATCCTTCGCTGGTGTAATGCTGGCAGACAGAACCAAACCTGTGACCTCTGGAGCTTAGTGCATGAGCCTCATGAGCTAAAAGGCAGCTGGCTCTCAGCTAAGGCTGTAGAGCAGACTCATTCTCTCTGTGGGTTGTCTCAGTGCCACTAGTTGGGACAGTGCACCACACCCAGCAGGTGTGTGGATATACTGGCATGCCACCTGCTTCCCCTCTGCTCTGCAGCTCTAAGAGGCGGCTGCTGGAGGAGAAGCAGATGGACTATAGGCAGGAGATAGGGCTGCCTCTGCTAGGATTCCTGCCCCACCCCCTCCCAAGGTCCCCACCTGAATTTCCCAACATTACTACACACTACTGGGAGGAGAGAGGCAGCTCAGAGCACAGAAGGACAGCTAGAAATGAACTCCTGCTACACACGCAGCTTGTTAGCCTCCAGTGGCCGCAGAGTAAGCTGCACTCGGAGCAGGTGAGGAGATGACCAGAGCACAAGTGTGGCTACTGTGTCAGCAAGTGGATGCTCATGAACGCAGACCAGCCCACAAGAGAGCAGAAGCAGCTAAAGCAGAGAATACTACATGGGGAAGAGAAGAAGACAAAACAGGGGCCCATTTGAGACCACCCACCTAACCATACAGAGGAGACATGATGGGAGGAGGGGGGAGGACTAGGCATCTCCTCACCATGTGGGGATGGAGAAAAACTACAAGAAGCTGCCAGCTAGGGCTGGTAGGAACAGCTGAACAGAAGCAGTTAAACTAGAGCCAGAGACTGCTACAATTTTGTCCTGATTCTCTCTGCTCTGGGCCGGTTGCTCTTTGCCCCAACATCTTCATACTCCTGCCTTCCCAGTCACCTCAGCCTCACTTCAAACAAACCTCTTTTACCCCCTTCTCCCCTACCTTCACCCCATCTTCTCATAGAATACTAGACCTGGAAGGGACCTTGAGAGATCATCAAGTCCAATCCCCTGCCCTCATGGCAGGACCAAGCATCATCTAGATCATCACGTGACTTTCTAAGGCTGAGCCACCACCCAGAGAGGGAGGCCGGGTTCCTGTCTCAGCACAAGCAGCTCACTCTACCTTTCCCTCAGGGAGGCGGATTACCGATTTGCCCCTCTCACTTCCTGTTTTAATTTTCCTTCTGTGCAGTGTTTGGTAGGTGCTCCGATTCCCATTGTTACTTCTCGGATGTGCAAGAGCCGAGTCCTCACCAGAAATGCTACTAGCCAGCACTCTGGTCTGTACACACCACACATCTCCATAGCATGCAGTACTCTGAATGAGTACTCACAACAAAGAGATGCTGGACAGAATTCTGAGGAGCCGCTCACCCCCCTCCACACTGAAACCTGCTGGACAACTTTCCTGACAAGGACTCACTAGAAAACCTTGCTAGACAGTCCTCTGAGGGCCAAATCCTGCTCCCAGAGATACCAAGGGCAAGGTTCCCCATCGGGGTAAACTCTACTCACCACTAGTCTTGTGCTTGTAGCTAGTCACTCTGGGAATTAGCTCTCCAGGCTGGCACCCCCACCTGGGTTTTGTATGGTGTTGCTCCAATTCAGGTCTGCAGCTCCTCTCACTCCAGGGCTTCCAGTGTCTCCTTACTGACTTTAGTCCTCCAGTAAGATCACTCAGCATTCTCCCTTCATGGGTAGAGTTCCTCAGCAGTCTTCCCATTCACTGCCTCACTTCTACACCACACTCTCAGTGACTGGTAGGAGAACACAGCTCACAGGCCCTCAACTTAGCAGTTATGGACTTCCTCTCTTGGCCTTCACTACTCCTTTCCTGGACTGCTTCCCCTACATTCTGAGTCTCTTTCTCTTGCTGGGAGTACCAGCTCCAAACTTCCTCCTACAGAGAGACTGCTGCCTTTCCCAGCAGACCCTAAACACTCCTCTCTCTTCCCAAAGAGGGACTCTCCTTTCTCAGCAGCCAGCCAGGCTGTAGCCTGCCACCTGGCTTCAAAGGCCTTCCTACAGGTGAACCTGTTCCTGATCATTCACCAGCTCCTTCACTCCTGCTCCAGGTGCTGCCTCTGGAGTTAATTGGCTTCACCCAGCACCTTAACCTGTGGAGTGGGGTGAACACTCCATCACACTCCTATTGACTTTATTGGGCTAGGATTTGGCCTTGAATAAAGTACCCATCACCAGACAAAAACATACTGGGCATTACTCTAGATTAGTACTCACCACACAAAAACATACTGGGCATTACTCCAGATTAGTACTCACCACACAAAGACATACTGGACAAATCTGAATCACACACAGGCATGAGTATTTCTGAATATCCCCTTTCCCTCTCCTTTCCTTTGTTCTCTACCAAGCTCTTGGTCACTGAATCCCAAGTACCTTTTACATGTCCCCTCATTCATTCTTCTGTCCATTTCCTACATGCCCCTCAAACTAGCCTCCCTCCCCGTAAAACCTCCAACATCACACTAATTTGCCATCACATTGTTTGCTTATCTTGTGTTTTATATATTTCTTCCCCTTTCCTATATTGTCTATCTAGATGGAGCTTGTCGGGTTACATTCTGATCTCTTTATACAACCAGATGAAGTCCTTTTGTTTTGGAGAAGTTTCCCATGGACTTCAGCCATCTCTGATAGAACAGACAGTGATTGCAGCAATTCAGTAGTTGACTGCCAGCCTATTGCGATCAAATATTGCAATGATATGAATGATTTCAGATATCAGCAATAGGAACCTGTGCTGAAAAGGAGAGAGAATAGGGTCGTATCTAAGCAATATAGAAAGTATCCTCCTAGGTACCTAAATGGTTCACTTTGCTCAGTCTTGCCCAATTATTTTATGAGCTTATCCTCAGAACATCCTTGTGAGGAAGATAAGTATTATTACCCCACTTTCCAGATGGAGAATGGGGACATAGATAGATAGGAGACTTGCCCAAAGTTGCATTAATATATAGTAGAAGCTGGAATTAAAGTCAGAATCCTGCTGCCTCTTCTGAACTGCAGGAGTTTGCTTTCACATACAAGCAGCTAGATGATGTGCAGATTGTGACATGTTATTGGATTCTGATTTTTATGTACACGAACGTTCAGAGACAGTAGAAACTATATTTCAGATGAGTCATTAAATGGATGGCCAGGTATCTAGAGATTCATAAAAGTTTGTAATATCTCACTCATATTAGATTTCCTCATTCTAATTCAGTCATTAAAACATAGGAATAACAGAACATGTTTAACTTTTCTCCTGTTGCTTTCATTTATGTTATTTAAATATGAAGATATATGTGCAAAAAAGGCTTCCAGGGTACTAATGAATATTAAAGCTCTATGTAACTTCAATGAGACAGAGCCCATAGTTTAATTTAGTGTACAGAGACAGAAAAGTGGATACTCACAAGGTAAATATACATTTTAATATTTTAAGATGATCTGTGACCACATAATAAGCTTTCTTCTCCCACTCTCCCAGTGAAAACCTTGCTCTTTCACACACCATCTTCTGCACAGCTCAGGCTGAAGTGGCCAGTGCATTCTGTCCATTTTGGATTCTGTATGAGCCAAAAGTCTGTGTGTCCTAAGTGACCAAATGGAGGACGAGGGCCCAGGAGTTCATGAATCAAGAGGTTTTGCTTTGATACTGACTTCCTGGGTAGCCTTTAAGTCATTTCACCCATATATAATAAACAAATGCACGTGCCTCAGTTCCCCCCTCCATGACATGGGATTGCTAGCTGGAGAGGCAGTCGCTTGCATTGTGGTTTAGATTGGAAGGGGAGACTGTCAGACATAGATACAGAGTGATATTCCGAGTCTACTGTTATTGCATTAGGTGAGACCGTTAACCAGACAGCGTGTCAGTTGACCCAGCTGTGGGTGAATCTACTTATTTCACAAGGAGGCAGCGAAGAGACTGTGTCTCTCCCTGATACGGGTAAGTAGGGTTGGTCCAGGGAGCCTTTGTCCAAGGCCAGGCACAATATCACTTCCTGTGCCTGGATGACCAGAGGATTGCTTACTGTTACCATCGGGACAGGGGGACTCACAGGAGCCCACTTACCCAAGGGGCACCCCCTCCTAGCTGCTCTGGGGGTTAGCTCCTTTCAGGTCTGACCACCTCCTTGTGTCTCTAGTTCACATGCCGTCTCTCCACATTTCAGGGTGCTCTTTTCATGGCTTGTTCCTCTGGCCAGGTCACTGTAATCTTCCCCAGTAGCTGGCTGGGGAACATGGGCCCATTCTCCACGCTGGGCTCCAGCTCAGTGAGCCTCTAATTAGCAACCAAGGCCTGCACTATTGTAAACGTTGGTGCCATTCCCCTGAACCTATTCCTACACCTTCCCCACAGATTTCCCTTCCTTCTGCCCTCTCTGGTATCCAGAGCACAGATACAAACTCTTTATTACAATCCCTTCCAGCAGCCAAGCCTGTTCCTTCTCAGCTGAGCTCCACCATCCTTCAGGATATCACTGAGGACACAGCTGAGGGGAATTTAGTGGCCTATCCAGTTAATTGCTCCTTTCTCAGCCTCATTAACCCCTCCTCGGTTAGTGTAGCGGGTCAACACTGCGTCACACACCTCAAGGAAGGAACAGAGGGAGATAGAGGTGGGGATGTGGGATCTGTCTCTACCTATACTTCTTCTAACCTGACTGACTAGATGTAGAAAGAAGAGCAGGCTGCACCCTATAAAGGGACAGTTAAATGTTTCCACTCCCTGTTCATGCTGCAGAGATAGGGGAAGGGCTGTGCTTCTTCACCAACATAAGCCAGAGCCCATCCGGTACTTAGTTTATTTCTGTGTGCGAAGTGCTGCAAGGTATTGTGATAAAATTGCAGCTTGTGCAACTTTTCAGCGAAGACCTCTGCTTGATATGCAGTAAACAGGTGTATAAAGGAAGGGATGGAGAATCATACAGAACATATTTTAATGCCAGCATATAAATACATAAGCACTGCCATAGCTTCCCATCCTAACAGCTTTTCTTCAAGGGGTTCTTGCCCTAGTACCTTCTGTAGTCTGTCTGCTTTTATGCCTGACTTCATGCTTTAGCTGAGAAATATTTAGTCCAAATCCCTTTTGGGGATAATGAAAGTCATTCAAAAACATAGTATGTCAATAAATCAACCCTTCCCCTGATTTCTGTCTTCATTCCCTTGTCTCAGCTACTCTGAAGTCTTCTCCCATGCCCTAATATTAAGCACTAGACACACAGACTGAATCTTCCTGAGGTATCTGTTCTCCTGCAGACTTTGAGGTTCAAGCCTCATTATGGGAATCTGTGACTACTTCACCCTCTCCTCTTTTTCTTTCTCTCTCCCAGCAACTCACTCAGGCTATGTCTAGATTACGGAGTTTTTCCAGGATTCCAGAAAAACTCCGCCGAGTCCAGGGAACGCATCTGCTCTTTCGACATTTTTTGTGGAAGAGCAGAAGCGCTCTTTCAGAAGCCCTGTCTTCCTCATGCCATGAGGAAGAAGGGCTCTTCTGAAAGAGGAGGTTTTTCCAAAATTTGGCCCAGTGTAGACAGGCCAAATTTCAGAAAAGCCTCTTCCAACAAAACTGTCGGAAAAAGGTACGCAAATTGCACAGAACAATTTGCGTACCTTTTTCTGATAAAAAGTAGCAGTCTAGACATAGCCTCTGCCTTTTGTGAGGCCAGGTGTCAATTTATTTATCATTAATTTGCCCCTCTCTGGCTGAGAAATAATTAATTATGGCATAGGCGTAGTAGATATGACTAACAGGTGTTTAAACCTTTCTAGCCCATGGTGGGGAACCACTAAGCAAGTGGCATGGTCTCTTTTTAAATACAGTGTTCCTTCAAGATTCCCCCATCTCAAAAAAAGATATCAAAATGCAGCTGACTTAGATGGGTAATGATAGTAATCAAGGGTCTGGAAAGACTTTTCAGATGAAGAGATTGAAATGATTGTTTGCCCAACGGGGGAGATGGATCAGAAAGGACAAGATAAAAGTATACAGATTAGTGTAGTAATAGAGAAGGTAGATGGGAACCTTCTGTCCACTATTTCTCATAATGCAAGAGTGAGGGGACGTTCAATGAAATAGAAAGCACTCATTAAAATAATGAAAAGGAAATTTTTTTTCATACAAAACAATATTCATCTATGGAACTCATTGCCATAGGATATTATTAAGGCTAAGCGTATGTAGGATTAAAAGAAAGAACTATTGAGCACCTTTATCCATAATTATGAATAGTAAATACTTAAAAAAACAATAGTTTTGGAAGGGCTACAAAACCTCTTGCCTCAGGACATAAACCATCCTCTAAGTAGTGGGCGTTTAGAAGGAATCATAACTGCTTATTGTGGAGTTTCTTGCAACTTCATCTGAACCATCTGGTGTTGGCCACATTCAAGGAACAGAATATTAGACTAGATGGAACTGATCCAGTAGGTCTGTTCCTACATTCCTTCAAACAATACTCTCCAAATAGAAATATATTCCTCCACCAACCCCAGGTGCAGAAATCACAACTCTCTGAGTACTACCCACTGGCATCCTAGTGTTCATATTTTTGGACCATCTGCCAGGTCAGATGAAGGCTGAGCATTGGTGCACAACCTACAAATGATTGAATGATAAGATTGTTTTCTGAAGGTCGGAAAGAAAAAAAATCTAATTAAATCTTGCACTAAGAAATCATTATTCCATTCAAATAATCCAAATAGCAGGGTGTAATTTTAATTATTATAACAGGATGTAATTGTGACTAAATTGAGGAGTTAATTATTCACAAAATAATTGTGTCATTCTTCTACAAATAAAATGAGACAAAAATGTATTTTGTGGCTCAGAGGTTTAGCTAATACTAACATAGTTGCTATATTTACTGATGTGAATCTTTTGCAACAGTCAAATGAGTTCCAATCAATTTTCTTATATAAACTTCATGTACAAATTTTAACTGGCAAATTAGATAGATGTCATCTAATGGCTCTTATGGGAAATAAGAAATCCCTACACAAGAGCTTCAAATTAGTTTTCACCAGTTGTCTGAAGTAATGTTAACTAATACTAGTGTATGGTTTGTATTCAAATAGTCTTCACTGGCATTAGATAAATCAAATGCAATAAGGTAAGTGCGTCTCTCATGTGGAACATTTATGAAAATGTTTATCACAAATTATTGAATGAATGTTAGAATTGTAATCACTTGGGCACACAGTAAAATCGTAGAAGTGTACAGCTGGAAGAGACCTTGAGCAGACAACAGGTCCAGCCCTTTTTGTGGTAGAAGAACTGAACAAACCCTAGAGCATCCCTTGCAGGTATTTACCCAATCTATTTTGAAAACCTACAATGATGCTGATTCCACAACCTGCTTTGGAAGATTATTCCAGAACTTAACTACTTCATCATTAGAACAATTTTCCTGAGTAGCTAATTAACTTCAAATTAAGCCAGCCACTTCTTGGATCTACCGTCAAGGACTTGGAGAACAGTTGATCATAGATCTCTTTATAAGAGCGTTTAACATATTTGAATACAGATATGAGGTCCCCCTCGCTCTTCTTTTCCCAAGACTAAACATGACCAGTCATTACAACCTTTTTTCCCCTCATAGGTCAGGTTTTCCAAATCTTTCATTATTTTTGTTGTTCTCCTCTGGACTCTGTACATTTTATCCACATCTTTCCTAAAGTGTAGATGCTGGAACGGAACACAATACTCCAGCTGTGGCCTCACCAGAGCAGAGAAAAATGCACAAATTACTTCCCCTGCATCTCTTCAGTGAAACAGGAACCCACATTTGAAAACACTTGGGCTACGTCTACACTGCAGGCTTTTTGTGCAAGAACAGACATTCTTGCGCAAAAACTTGCGGAGCATCTACACTGCACATGCGTTTTTGAGCAAGAAAATTAACAGTAAGTCGTCAGAACAGAGGGCTTTTTGCGCAAGAGTTATTCCTCTCCCCACGAGGAATAAGCCCTTTTGTGCAAGAGCTCTTGCACAAGAGGGCAGTGTGGACGGGCAACAGGGGTTTCTTGCGCAAGAGAGCATCCACACTGCCATGGACGCTCTTGTGCAAAAACACATCTCCTGCACAAAAGCACATGGCAGTGTGGACGCGCTCTTGCGCAAGACATTTTGCGCAAGAACTATTGCACAAAACAGTTCTTGCGAAAGAAGCCTGCAGTGTAGATGTAGCCCCCGACTTTGTCTACACTGCAGGGTTTTTGCGCAAGAAGCTTTTTGCAGAAGAGATCTTCCACAAAAAACTTCTTGCGCAAAAGTGCGTCCACACCTCAAAAGCGCATCGCAAAAGCAATGTGCTTTTGCGCAAGAGAGGGTCCACACTGCATGGACATTCTTGCGCAAGAAAGTTCTGATGGCCATTCACAGAATGGCCATCAGAGCACCTGTTTTTTTTTTTGATAGACTCTTTTTGTGCAAAACAACCCTGTTGAGCTTCCACACACACCTTTTTGTGCAAGAACTCTTGCGCAAAAAGGAGTTATTCCTCATGGGGAGAGAAATAACTCTACTGGCAAAAGCCCTCTGTCCTGTCGATTTACTGTATTTTTTTTTTGCACAAAAATGCGCTTGAGGTGTGGACGCTCCACGGGTTTTTGCACAAAAAAAACGACTGGTTTTGCCCCAAAACCCTGTAGTGTAGACATAGCCTTGGTGTACGGTGTGAGTAGCAGCATGTATTCTGTCACAATGACCCATTGACTTTTCTTTGAAGAGCAAAGGAGGAGGGTTAGCCTCCTTACCCCACCCCCCGGCTCGAAGTGGTTTCCATTATATACAGAGTTTACAGTTCAGTTAAATGGCTCTCAGCATTCCCACTATGCAAATTCTTCCAGCTCCCCTGCACACACAGAGTCAGTAATCTCTGTTAATCGCAAGGGCCAAAGGGCTGAAGAAAACATGTGCACTAATTGAACAGTGAGTAACTATTCCTGCTACACAGCCTGAAACTTTGAACTGTAGCTTGCCCTGGTGACCTTGCTTTCATTTCTCATTGCTCATGTAGCCTCATAGACCGTCTGAAGTGCTCCTCATTGACCAACCTCTCATTTTCTGAACTTACCTGGTGAGTTAATGTTTGAAATTAGATCCTAAGGATGCCAACCCTGAGACCTCTGTTCCTGTTCTGAACGAGATGCTACAGTTCAGGATTTGATCTGGACCTTTGCATGCTGAGAAGTCCAGAACTTGCTTCCTCCCCCCGTACCGAAAGCAAGCAGCTTTTCCCTCAGCACTCTTCCTTAGAATATAAGTAAGTTTATGGGGGAAAAGGGTTTTAGGCTTCTAATAGACATCTGTAAACTGCAGCAGCCGTGAGCTCTTGCTACTTGCCTCCAATTTATTTTACAAGACAATTAAGATTTAGATTGGCAAAAGTATAGTGACAGATTATGGCTTCTTCCTGCAGCATGCAGTGGGGAGGATGGAGAAATGTACTGTGCTGTATAGGATCTGGGAAGTACCCCTTCAGATAGTATAAAGACCTTCTATCCTGTCTCCAGTTGCAGAAGCCAGCCGATCCTAAGAGCAGCAGGGTGTAGAGTTTGTTTTTCCATGTTTGTGTATAATTAGTAAACATATTTATTTGGACTCCCAACTGAGTCTACTTGGTTTCCTCTCATCCTTCATGGTATGTAGAGTGCAAAGACACAACAGGTAACATCCTGGTAGGAGTTCCTGGAAACATTAGCCCTGTAACATGGGACCATCTGACTGTTAGTGCCCCCCCGTAGCAAGATGGGTAGCTACACCAATCTGGGGGTGTATCCTTTACATTCCCATGTCCAATTCTGCATTTGTCAAGTCCTTGTGAGCAGCTGAGCTCTCTGTGCTGAGGCTCCAGTAGTTTCTGTCCCCTGCAGAAGCGTGGGGGGGGAAGGGGAGGTAAGAATTTTTATGGCTTTTAGTGGGGGATTATCAGCCCTAGTTTTTCTAGGTTTAAAACCTTCTTCTTCAAAATCCCCCCTCCAGGCCTGCCCACTCCACTGGGTTCCAGCTTAGGGCCCTTGTTTGGGACAGCCAGAGTCAGCCCTTATTGGTCCCTTGCTGCTCCCTGAGGGCATGTCTACACTAGGGAGAAGATCGACCCTATGCAGGTCGATCTTCTAGCATTTGATTTAGCGGGTCTACTGTAGACCTGTAAATCCAACACTGAGGGCAGCCCCTGCTGGTGTCCAGTACTCCTCATTGTGTGAGGAGTAAGGGAAGATGATGGGAGCACATGCTCTCATTAGCCTCCCACATTGTGGACGCCGCGGTGGCTCGGTTTAAGGTAAGCCAAATCCAGCTACTCATTTTATGTAGCTGGAGTCGTGTACCTTAAATCGACCTGCCTGGTTTAGTTACTTCCTATCTCTCCTCCTCTGTTGGCTTCCCAGTTTCTTGTCATTCTTCTTCAGAGCGTTGGTTTGTCTGGGAGCTCCTGGAGGAATCATCTCTCCACATCCCCTCTCTCTGTGGCAGCCAGCCTGCTGTCTTGCCTTGCAGGCCTTTTTATCCTCACAGCTGGTGTAGGGTAGCCAATCACTGTGGCTAAGCAGTCAGGAAGTTGCTTCTTTTAGTCTTTGTCCACTGGACCATCGCGGGAGCTATGGGCACCTACCTTTGAGAACATGAGACATCACAATGACTTATACACAGGCTCAAAGTTCAGTACGTGCTGAGGTGCATTGCTGGATCAGGACCTTTAGCCCCAGTTCAAGCTCGGTTACGATGGGTGAAATCCAGGCCCCTTTGAAATTAATGGTAAAGTTCCCCCTAACTTCAACCAGGATTTCACCCACTGTGCCTGACTCCATGAAAGGACACCAACTATGACCAACTATGACCCTCTCACTGTTGTGTGTGTTTTCTTCCCCCAGGAGGTCCTAGCTGCCGTAAGAACTTAGCATTCATCCAAATGACAACAATACCAAATGGGCTTTGCAGCTTTTTCTTGCACCCAGCCTGATGATATGGATACCGATGGTAGCATTTCTTAATGGACTTTAGATCAGGGTCTTAGGGGATTCGACAGGATTCTACTGTTACGCTCAACTTTTCTGGAGGGGTTTGTTTCCTTTACAGTCTCACGGAGCAGAGTCTCTTCTTCAGTCCTGTCATCTGAGACTGTGAACTCCTCGGCCCCCACAAGTTTATGAAGCAAGGGGACATAGTGAGTATTTCTGTAAGAAGACCGATGCCTGCACTTACCACCCATGTCTATGCTGCAATGAAAACACCCAGGGCCGGCACATCAGCTGACTCATTCTCATGGGGCCTGGGCTGCAGGGCTCTAGCACTGTGGTGTAGAGGTTCAGGCTTGGAGTAGAGCGTGGGCTCTGAGACCCTCACAGCCCGGACTGCAGCCTGATAGCGACACTGCCATTTCATAGCATCACACACTGGGAAATAAACCCTTCCCCATTGATGTCCCCTTGTTCCTGGGAGATCTCCCATCAAAGGGGCTTTCTAGCTCCAACGGGGCAGGTAAAGGACAGGACTTGCCCCTCCCCTGCAAAATGCTCTGGTGGTGGGAGAGGGGACCAGACCAGACTCACCTCCAGTGCCTACCCCTACTGTAGGATGCTGTCTGAGACTGAGCAGCAGTCTGAGGTTCCCGTAGCTGGAGGAGACTTGTGGAGTTGGATTGTATCTTCCCTGTGCTGCTGGGAGTGTGACATCGAAGGGGGCTTCCTAGCTATGAGTAGGTAGTGAAGGGTCAGGAGTTGTCCATCTCCTGCGTAGCTGCTGGGGGTGAGGAGAGACCAGACAGATCCACCTCTTGGTGCCTTCCCCTACTGCAGGATGCTGTTTGGGATTGGGCAGCAGCCTGAGGTTCCTGCAGCTGAGTGTGGGGCTGGGGGTGAGGCACTTTCTGCAGCTGTGCAGAGAGATTGTCCCTCCCACACTGGCCAGGACTAGCAGCAAGGAGCCACTCGCAGGGCTGTTCCCAGCAGCACAGGGGAATCAGACCCACTTCTACCTCCTAGAAACTCCTGCAGCTGCAGGAGGCTCTGTGTTTGCTGCCTTCAGAGTCCAATCCCATGAGTCCCTACAACAGGTTTGTGACTCCCCTTCTCCTCCATTTGGGACTGGACCCCATGGTTACAATACCCTGATATTTCAGGTGTAAACAGCTGAAAATGTGAAAGTCACCAGTTTTCAAATCCTATGGCCATGAAATTGGCCATAATGGACCATGAATTTGGTCCTACCTATGACCCCCAAGTCATCTGACACAGGCCAGTCACACGTTTTACTGCAGTTTAGGCATAGCCATAATGTACGATTTATCCCAGTGATTTGACTTGCCCAGGTAGACAAATGAAGGTTAAATGACTTGCCTGAGGTGAAACAGAAAACCACGGGCAGTGGCTGGCATGGAACCCTGGTCCGTTGATTAAGGGTGTGCTGTGGAAACCTCTAGATCACATTGCTAATAAGGAGATACCACTAAGGGGAAATACAGGAGTCTACATCAAGTGGTGTCACTCATTCAGTAAGCACTACGTTTCTTTCTGCCAGAACATGACTAATCATCCATAACAGCTAGTCCAGGTATTATCTGATTGTGGTCATTATGGATCCAATGACACATTTTCAAGGGTAACATGATAAGTACATGTTTTTAGAAGATCAGATGACTGCTTATGACACCTCTTCACGTACTTCATTTCCTGTCTGTTGGGTAGTGCTGTTCTCATGGTTAAAGTGCTGCTGTGTTTCAACTCATGACCCCATTTCGACCATAGATGAAAAGATTGCTACACTATAGTTTATAAAATATTATGAACAGCATCTAATCTTGCCAGTAGATTTAAATATGCTGAGAGCTCCCATTATATAGCATGCTGTGGATAAGCAAGTTCCAGAGTGATTTTTCATCCTATTTTTCTTTACTATTGGTGCTGATTCACATTTATTTTATTTATATATTTGCCAGTGTATTTGAACCACATATGAAATTAATGAGTTTCTCAGGATCACAGTCAGCAGATTATGCATTACCGTCTTTGTTTCCATTAATATTCTCAGATGAATTCTACCTGGTCCTACAAACTGTTTTTCAGTTGCTTAATCTATTTGCTTCCATTTATGTCACTGATCCAGAAACAATCCAAGATCATACATATAAGCCTGTGTCCAAAAAAATTCCTTTTCTGGATTTTCTCCCATAGTTGACTACACTTTCATATAACTGCCCTAACCATCGCACGCCTAATGTGACTGCATTTCATATTCCACCCAAATGTATTCATCCTTTTCTTTCACACCTCCCATGCTTCATTCACAGATAAACAACTTTCCTGCACTTGAAATTCTCAGCTTAAATTGGGTCAACTTTAATAAAAAAGGTGCTTTTGCTTTTTGAGCCTCTGTTAGTCTTTGTTGTAGAAGTTCTATCTTTTATTGATGGGCTGCAGTCACACTACAACTTGTGACAGTTTTGAGTAAGGAACAGAAAAAAAAAATTCTTGGAGCAATTTTGCTTTTGGAACTAGATAATTTGGCCCTCACAACAGTCATAGAGGTTCCATCGATATGGATTGGATTTTCTGCAAGGAATTTATGACTTGTACTACCCAGCCCTCTCCTGGACAATACAAGCTATATAATGTCCATCACTTCTTTGATAGAAATAATATGCACACAATTTGCCATGCCAAATAGAGTTTCCCAGACACTTTAGTTGAAACACACTGGATTAGACAAAACAGTGAAATAAGTTTATTAGCTACAAAGAGGGAGGTTTTATGCGAGTGCAAGTAATGAGGCATAAAAGTCAGAAATGGTTACAAGAAAAATGAAGATAAAACACAACTGGTGCCTAGTTTAACACACTATGCCAAATTCAAAGCAAAATTCTTTCACAACATGATTTCAGTAGTCTAACTGATCAAAATCCTTAGGTCAGGAGACTCCTCCAGTCCAATGGCTGCTTATTTCATCCCTTTAGGTGCAGTGAATTGATGGGGGAAGAGAGAGAAAGAGAATGAGAGAGATAGGTCTTAGGGCGTTTGTCCCTCCTTTTTATAGTGCCAATCCCCCTCTTGAAAAACATTTCCAGATGCAATTCAGGAGACAAAGAGTGTCTGTGGAAGTTATTTGAACTTCCTACATCTATCCTTCCTACTTAATGACTCTCTTTACTGCTTAAGTGCAAATTAAGCATAGCACACATTCCTTTGTATAGCACAGTGGTTCTCAAACAGGGAGATGTATACCTCTGAGTGTATGCAGTGGTCCTCCATAGGGTAAATCAACGCATGTAGATATTTTCCTAGTTTTACAACAGGCTACATAAAAAGCACAAGCAAAGTCAGTACATACTCAAATTTCAAATAGGCAATGACTTATTTATACTTGTCTATATACTAAGTGCAATATATATATTCCAATTGACTTATTTAATAATTCTATAGTAAAAATGAGAAAGTAAGCCATTTTTCAGGACTAGTGTGCTATAACACTTTTGTATTTTTATATCTGATTTTGTAAGCAAGTCAATCAGTGAGGTGAAAGTTGGGGGTACACAGGACACATCAGACTCCTTTCTTAGTCTAGAAAGGTTGAGAGCCACTGATGTAGAACAGACTTGTTTGCTAACTTTGGGGGTAGAGCACATTAAGAACATGTTCTAATAACGTCATACAGAGAAATCTTATAGCTTTGAATATTATGTTGCCACAAATTTAATCAGCACAATATTGGCCAGCAACTTACAACTTTTTAAATGATATCTTATAAACCATACCTCGAACAAAAATCATTATAGTTGCATGTAAGGTGTGGACACAGGGATATATTTTGACATATTTCTACCCAGGAACACATGAAAGACCACTGAAAACTGAAATAGTCTCACTTCAGACCCTTAATCACATAATATACATCCCTGAAAATAAGTTTAAAAATGCATGCTAAACCTGTTGAGTATTTATTCCAATTTTGTATTAAAAGCTCAAGCTACTAATTGAGAAGTCAATATATTTATGAGGGAACTAGTTACTGAAGTACAGGGAGACAAGATATAGGTGTGATTTTACGTTACCGAGCAGAATAGAGCCCTGATTTTAGTTGGCATCACTGGGTGCTACTGTAAACTAAATAATAGACAAATAGCTTAGCTAAATTAATTGGATCTGCTTATTTGTAGGTCTGAATAACTTATTATAAGACTGACAGGTGTTCCCTTACAAATTGAGGTTGAATCTTTATTGGAAATTGCAGGGAGTACATAAGGTTCAGTATAATTTTCCTTTAATTTATTAAATTAATACATATTCTGCCATTTCAACTAATAACGTACTGTGTTAATAATCTTACTTGTGGGATGTGATCATCATATTCTATAGTTGTTTCTTTCAGCTTTCATTCCTTAAAAGTCCTTTAAATCTCCGAAACCCCGAAAACTATGTTCCCCTCTTTTTCATCCCTTTGTACAATCACATATATTTAGCATGGGTAGTCAAACAAACAACCATAAGCCCTTCTAGTCCCCTTTTCAATGCTTGCATTTTTCCCATATCACTAGTTGTTTCTTCTCTTCCATTAACATCAAACAACTCGTCTGTGAAAAACTGTTGCTTATCAGAATCATTAAGAGTAATTTCAATTTTGCACTGATCAGTTGGATCTGAAACCTCTCCAAGAAAAGTTTTTCCATCAAAAAAGAATGTTGATGTCCTGTCATGGTTGTTGTCCTTAGACCTTTTTAGCTCTTGGAATGGATCTGTCGTGGGAGCTTACCTATATTGCTGAATCAATTGTAACAGTGAATCAGGATGAAATAATCTTGTTTCTTCCTGAGAAACATTTACATTTCATCACATTTCAATTTTCCTTCTTTTGCGGTTACCATTTTGCATAATAGAATTTACTGTTTATGCAAAATGCATCTCACTTTTTCCGTTCTGCTCCTACCTTTCTTCCACCCTCAATTTTTCTCAATTATTAATAATAAACACAGAGGCCTGGTCTACACCAGACCAGGCAGATTGGCTTAAGGTATGCAATTCCAGCTATGCAAAATGCATAGCTGGAATTGGTTTACCTTAAGCTGAGCCTTGGTGGTCTCTACACTATAGGAGGCCAATGGGAACAAGCACTCCCGTCAGCTTCCCTTGCTCCTCGCTAAAGGAGGAGTATTGGATGCCAGCAGGTGCTGCCCTCAGCACTTGATTTATGGGTCTATGCTAGACCACTAAATCAAACCTGAGAAGATCGACCGCCAGAGAGTCAATCTTCCAGTAAGTATAGATGTGCCTCTATAGATTTCACTCACTATCTGGATCTTTGTTCTAGTCACTGCACAAACACATGGTAAGAGATGGTCTCTGCCCAATGAACTTGCAACAAACAAAGGATAGAAGAAAAAGTGAAGGTAGAGTGCCTTAACTACGGAAAATACTTTCTTTCATCTATCCCAATAATTAAGGGAGCTATTTGGTGCAAAAAAACATCCTTCTTGTGTGTTTGGAAAACATCAGACACATAAAAAAACAACAAATAATCTGGTAGCACTGTAAAGACTAACAAAATATGTAGATGGTATCATGAGCTTTCATGGGCACAGCCCACTTCTTCAGATGACCGGAGTGTTTGATGTCCAGAATCCAACACTCCGGACATCCAACATTCCGGTCATCTGAAGAAGTGGGCTGTGCCCACAAAAGCTCATGATACCATCTACATATTTTGTTAGTCATTAAAGTGCTACCAGACTATTTGCTGTTTTTTTACATTTTTCCAGTTACAGACTAACTCGGCTGCCCCTCTGAAGCTTATCAGACACAAAGTAAGCAGTATCGCAATAAATACATAATAATAATAATTAATAATAAATCGACTTTTTCCTCCATAACTTTGGCTAAAAAAATTCATTTTGGCCTGAAAATTGTCAGATTGACTCTGATAGCAAAGGCGATGTGTGGGGTTTTTTCTGCAAAGTTTGAAGATGATTAGAAAAGTACCATTTGTTCTACAGATGGGGTTTCTGAGAAGATATGAATGAGCTTTTTTTTTTTTTTTAAATGCTGGGAATTAAAGTGACTCAGGATTTGGGGCGTGGAAGGATGTTAGAGAAGTTTGTGTGAAACACCATGATAATGGCTAATTTGGGGGGAAAAAAGACAGTAGTAATTAGATCATCAGATCATACAAAAGGTTAAAGGCAAATCAAATTTGTGAACTATCCTCAGCAATGCTGCATGGGGGAAAATAAAGCAACAGACCTACGAGAGAGAGAATGGATTTTAATAAATCATCCAAAGTTCATTGAACAGAGAAGACTAAAGATAAATAGCAGATCAGTGCATCTGATTTTTATTGCCTCGCTTCTAGAATTAAGTGAAGCTCAAAAGCTGGGCTGTGTGTCTGAAACTCGTCCAAATTAACCTAACGTTTGAGGATGCCCCACAAGCATAAAACCCATTGGGCTCCAACAGAAATCAGCAGCAGCAGCCTGTGTTGTTTTCAGAGGTGGATGGCTTGTTATTCCCAGCACTTCATGGAGACCCAGCTCCCTTCAGGGTACCTCCATTGCCATGGAAGAGATGGCTGGGACAGAATTGTTATGATCCAGTAACATGAAAAGATTTAGTATCCCCTCCTTCCATCATAATCTTTGCTCTAAGAAGAGGTTTGAGCAGTATCCCTGGGACTGTGTTTCTAGAGTTCCTTGAGGCTGTAAGTTTCCCCTCTTAGGGGAGAGACAGGAGAAGCTCTTCCATGAAAGACAGATAACAGGTAAGTCCTAGACTGAGAAGCTCTTAGAGCTAACAGGCTAATAAGTTTACAATCTATTTACATTTTGCTTGGACCTTTTTCTCCAAGCCCATATTTATATTCCTGTGAAAGGTCCATCTCATATTTCTGTATGATCCTCGTTTCCCCTTTCTAGGATCTTGGAGTTGCCGTTATCTTTTACATTTTTTATCAAAGGAGCTCAGACTGAAGAGCTGCAAAATCCCCCAGCACTGCATGGGGATCCATCATCCCTCCTGCACCATCAAGTCTTCATCAGGAGGTCGCCTACTCCCCCAATCCAGTCTTTAGTCTCACTGATATTTGCACATAAACTGATATGTGCCCTCCCCCTGGGCCTGGAACTAGTGTCATTCCACTGATTTAAGTACAGTTACTAGTTCACACTCACATCGGCTTGATTGGAATCAGGCCTTATGTCTCAGGCCTGGGAACAAAGCTTTCAACATATCTTTGGACATGATGGTCCTATTTGTGAAAGGAGACTCAACCCAAACTCCCTTCAGAAAGCACACTGATAGATAACCTTATGAAAGCAAAGAGATTTTTTGCATCCACAAGTCAGAATTCTTACCACAATTCCACCCCCTCAGCCCATTCACATTCATGGTAGAATCTCACCAATACATTTAAGACCCCCAAATCAATTATTATATCAGCTTCACATCTTATAAGCTCATTCCATACTTTCCTTTCAGGTCTAGTAAAGAGTATCTCTCTGCTGACATTTCTACGAGCTGTAAGGACCAGTTAAGAATCACCATGTAGTTCATTCTGACTAGCTAATCATTGGAGGGGAGTCAAAACTTAAAAGCCTGGGTTTTGTCACATCTCGTTTTGACAACTTACAATTCCAGAGGCTTGTTTAGAAATTAATCGTATCTGATGGTGCTGCATGAAGAACATATGTTTAGAAGTATAGTGCAAAACACAGCTGTGCTACAAGCATTCTCTCTCACATTCAGACCCCAGAAAGAGAGATGACCAAAATGCTGTTCATGGGCAAGGCAAAGATTATCACCTTCTATTTCACATTTGCACTCTTTAGCCTGCCTGCCAGTCTGTGCGCACTGGTTACGTACTAGCGCCTTCTAGTATTTACTTTTGCTTTTTTTTATTCTAATACAAGCTGCTCTGCATTGTGGGTGCACCACACAGAGGGGCATAGTCCCTGTGCTGAGGAAGCTTACAGTTGAAGGCTATGATTCTGTAAATGTCCACCCAGAGCCACATTTGAAGTTAATGAGTGGAGGACTAACTGCACAGAGCAGCTTACAGGCTCACAACCCAACATCTAGATTATTTATATGATCCACAGTACTGTAGTATCTGAATAGCTTGCAACCGTAAAAGTGTTTTATCCTCACAACATCCCTCTGATCACTGGTCTACATCTTATTTCAAAATATCAAGCAGAGCATCCTCACTACCAAACCCGTTATTTCGAAATAAGGGGCTGGTTATTTCAAAATAATAACTCCTGGTTTCCACGAGGAATAACACTTCTTTCAAAATAGTTATTTCAAAATAGCGGTAGTGTGGACACTCCACAGCTGCTATTTCAAAATAACTACTCCCCAGAGTCATTCAGAGTAATTATTCCCCAGTGCTTTACTCTAAGTCAAGGTAACGCATCCACATTAAGGGAGCCTCCTTCAGACTAATTTCAAGGCTTCCCTGTAGTGTGGGCATGCTCTTTCGAAATAGTTATTTTAGGGGTTATTATTTCAAAATAAGTTCTTTTGAAATAATTTCCTAGTATAGACATGCCCTCATGAGGTAGGAAAGTGCTATTTCTCCCATTTTGCAAACAGGGCATTGAAACACAGAGAGACTAAGGCTACATCTACACTGCAACAGGAAGTCAACTTAAACTACACAACTCCAGCTACATGAATAACAGCTGGAGTTCACATATCTTAAGTTGCGTTATTAAGGGTTCTACACCATGGGGAGTCAATAGGAGCAACTCTCCCATCGACTTCCCTTACTCCTCTTGTCCAGGTGAGTAACAGAGTTAATGGGAGTGTGATGTGTGGTCGATTTGGTAGGTCTTAACTAGACCCTCTAAATCAACCACCAGTAGATTGATCTCAAAGAATCACTCTGGGCTGTAGCGTAGATGTGTGGGCTAAGGGTAGGATCCATGATATTGCAATGCTGAGCATGATTTAGAAACCCACCTTTAGAAAACTACAGAAACAAAACTGAGACCAGCAAAGCTGAGTTAGGCACTTAGGCTCCCATACAATGAATGCGGAGAGAGAGGAACCATAGAACATGATCCTCAAAAGCCAGTACCCTAACAGAGGAGCTGCCTAAGCTAGCCAATGGGAGATGACTGGGAGAGGGGTACATCCTTGACTCCAGCCTGCATTTATGTGCCTGTTTTCAAAAGCGAGATGAAGGGAGGCATCTAGCCCTATATAATGATCCATGAAAGGTAAGTTGGCTCCAGGAGTCAGGTAGCTTATGTGCCTAGAAGTGTGTCTTGCAGAATGAATTAGTCATCTGTCTTGCTCCACACAAGGTGGTCAGAAAAGGAGGTGGTGGAGCCCATAGGATGGTTTTCCTCCTTTTGACCAAACTACCCCTATAAGGTAGGGCTTTTTAAGGGAAAGTCGGTACCATCATCATATTTTCCTTCCATCAAAGCAGGAGGCATTAATTTTAAAAGGACAGATTCTATCTGGGGACAACATGCAGTGAGTTACATCAGCACGTGTGAATCGCCCTCCAAAATAAAAGTTAATAGCATCTGCTGAAATTCCATAGGGACTTATACAAATAGCTGAGACTACTCACCAGATGGCAAATCAGTGTCTTCCTCATAGGGTTGCTTATAGATTCCACAAAGAGAAGCCATACTTTTCAGGGTCTCTCGTTGTCCTTTGAGATTCTGACTGGTACTGTACTTGTAGCAGTCCTCTTAACAGAGTCTGTTTTAACTCACGTCGTGTGTCATCTGTGCATGATTTATTTTTCTCCATCTTCCCAACACAAAAAGACCCATGTAGTTTATGGCTGAAAATCCAACCAACAGGAAACCCTTCCTCCCTTACAAGTTCTTCCTAGGTAGCCCATATTCTCCATTCTTTGAGGGAAAATTGAACTGAATGACGTATTGTTTTGAACGCTTAACCCAGTTGGGTTGCTTTGATAGTTTATTTGTTATTCTTAATCTTATTCTTATTATGATCCAGTCATAAAGAAGGGCAACCATTTTCTGTGGCCATCGCCACAGACTGCATGAGAGAAAAAACACAAGGACCACTTAATGGAAACTTAAAACTGTAATAGCAGAACATAAACTTTCAATATCACTGAAATTGTGCTGTCACTTCAAATTGCACAATTATAAGGCTGCCTGGTCAAGCCATTTGAAAATCTCTCTCATAGAACTAGAAGGGACCTTGAGAGGTCATCAAGTCCAGTCCCCTGCCCTCATGACAGGACCAAGTACCATCCCTGACAGATTTGCCCCAGATCCCTAAATGGCTCCCTCAAGGATTTAGCAGGCCAATGCTCAAACAACTGAGCTATCCCCCCCAATCCTTAGTGTTTCTTACTTTCCTCCTCATGTCAGCTGCATAGATTTCCCCCCTTCTCAGTTTTTCTCCAGTTGACTTATTTATAAGGTAGGCCATATCCCTGCCACCCCATCCCTCCAGTTATTTTTTTTTGTCTGATTATAACAAGACCATTCTTTTTATATTGCCTATTTTACCACAGCCCAGCAAAAGACTCTAGTTAACTCGCTTTATAGAACAGTAAAGTTACACACATCAGAAGTGTCAATAAAATAAAAAACAAGTTGTTTTAAGATTCTTCTGGTTTCATTGCACATTGTATCCGGTCATTGCAAGTGATACGCTTCCCAGGAATGGCTGGGAGACAGATAGGACGCTGGCAGCTACAGAGGGAAAGCCATATGTTCTAGGAGTGAAGCATTTTCACATTATAAATGGTAATAATAGAGATCTTTGATGCTGAGTATGGGTTTGGTTTTGATACATTCACGAATCTGAAGCACCAGTTTAGCATAACATTTCAGCACATGACATGCTTAAGCCCCATTGAAATCAGGCCAACCTATTTCAGTCTCCTGTGAAGAATTCCTTCTGGCAGTCCCTCCCTCTTCAGAAAAGCAGTCAAGTGCTGCTATATTTTAAGCATGTGCTTAGCTGCTACTGAAATCAAGTGCATGCTTAAGTGCTCTGGAGAACAAGGATGAACTGCAGAAATGGGGCCTGAAGGAATTTTTCACATATCCACTTCTGACTTAGGCTGTTGTCAAACACTCAAGGGGAGAAGCTCAACTGTTGTGAATCAGGAAAGCCAAAAAAGCAATGCTAGTTTGCCCCACCTGAAGATGGGACTCAGAGCTCACGCTGGTGACCTCAAGGTGTCCTTTCATGACCTGGACCCCTCATTCAAATTTCAGTTGTGTCATCATAACTGAATTAAAGGTCAGCATCATCAGTGTTTTAGGAATACGGTTTCTTTAATGCAGAAATGCTGAAAAACTGACTTCCTTCTAGGACTGCAGCCCCATTCTACTGTAATCATGTTGGCCCTGCTCCTGTACAAGGTAGAGTTACCTGATCGCCCCTTCTTCTGGATACACACCAGTAGAGGAGCACGGATGGATGAATAGATTAGCTGGAAGCTAAGGAGTTATAGCCAATGGGAGCTGCAAACATGCCACCTTGCAGAAGTCCTCAGTAGCTTAAAAGTTCAGCCCCAGTGCTGATACTAATTCTCTAAAATAGAGCCCAATCTACAGTATATTTGATAGAATTTGTGTGTCTGTCCATATGTCTGTTTGCTGAAGAACTCCTAATGGTAAGAGCTGGTGTAACCCACACACCTATGGGGTGTGGTTCACTGTCCCATGTAGTGGCACTTAAACCACTTACAGAGAGAGAAAGATAAGCATGAGTACACTCTACAGCCTAAGCCTTAGCTCCAGCTGTAGAGGCTCCAGAGGTCCCAGGTTCGGTTCTGCCTGCTGATGGTTACACTAGGACCACCAAATTTAGTATGTAGCTTCCTCTTCTCCTAACTTAAAGTAAGAGTTTGGTTGTGCAAGGAAAATGGGATGCACCTCAAATAGAATTGCTTCTCAAAACAAAAGAGAAAAGAGTCAATCAGCGGGCAGGTGAAAGGGGCTGGCTGCCTCCTGCACATCCAGGACTGCTGCAGCTCCAAGCCTCCCACTCATCAGGTGCCCTTTAGAGAGGACAGGAGTCTGAAGCACCTCATCTCCAGTTTGTATGGGAACTATAAGGGCTGCTCCCCTTCATCAGGGAGTGAGGTGAAAGTGCACAGTTTGCTGCATTCCCCACTCTGGCTGGGGAGTGCAGGGGGGCAGACAAACCTGGTCCTGCTCCAGTTAGAGAACATGCATCCCTCTCCTGGCTGTGCCCGCCAGAGCTGCAGTGGCCATGGACACGCACTTCTCACCTGGCCCCAAGCTGCTGCGGTGAGAGGCGGCTAGGGTAGTCCTTTCTCCCCAGGGCAGCCTGCATACTGAACCCCGCCCCACCCCAGAGCAATGATTTAAATGAAGCATGGACATTTTCATTTTCTTTTCCAAAACCCATAAATTAATTGAGTAAAGGACCTTAGCAACACTGAGTAAATTATCTTCTAGTAGTACCATAAAAATAAAGAATGTACCAGAGGTCAGGAAGGGTTGAAGGAGAGGGTGCAAAGAGATCATCTTGAAGAACAAGCAGTCCTGAGGAAGGGAAATGCTAAATTATACGTTTTCAGATCATTCTATAATGGCTGATAAAGGTTTCCTGGGAGCTATAAAAAAGCAACTGAAGTTACTTTTTCAGACCAACCTGATTAACCCACTCAGCAAATGCTAATTTCACTGTAACTTTTCCACTCAGAATATTTCTTGGAAAACTCTTCAGAGGATATTGGTTAGTTTTCTTTTTAGGGGTAGATTCTGCCACCTTTGCTCATCATGAGTAGTTCCTTACTTCACAGTCAGTTTATAGAGCTTTTGAGTGTGAGTAGCAGCGATGTGATTGGTCTGTTAACATTTGCCTGCCTACAGATTAGCTATCTAGGTTTAGAGTCTCTAACAACACACATTGCAGCATGTGAAGATGTAGGTGATTAGGTGGAAGACAGCCAATATGGATCAAAACGTCTATATCATCCAAACGACAGTATCCTTTTTTAACTTAAGAGTGCAGAGATGGTCAGGAAATGACATCTGTTCTGGAAGAAGAAAAAGTCTAATTTTTATCAATTTTTTTCTATATGAAAAGCAAAAAAAACCCTTTAAACTTTCCATTAAGAATGGAAATATGAAACCAAACGATGAGTGAAAACAGAAGTGTTGGCAAAAAATTGCCATATAGTCAAAAAGCTGGTTTCTTTTGGAAAAAAAATAATGGGACATTTTCAACAAGTTCTATTAATGTTTGATATTTCAGCTTATTTTGGGCTTCCTGGAGTTGATATTACCCAATAAATGATGAACAGTAGCTGGTCTAAAGAAAACTGCTTGATCAACAGTTTATTTAATACCATACGGTATGTCTAGACTACATGGCTCCGTCGACGGAGCCATGTAGATGAGTTTACTAGACACAGGAAAATGAAGCGGCGATTTAAATAATCGCCGCTTCATTTACATCAAAATGGCCGCCGCGCGCTGTGCCGATCAGCTGTTTGGCAGCACAGCGCGGTAGTCTGGACGCGCCGCGGTTGACAAGGGAAGCCTTTGTCGACCGCTCTGGTAAACCTCATTTCACCGCGGGCGCATCCAGACTACGGCACTGTGCTGCCAAACAGCTGATCAGCACAGCGCAGTGGCCATTTTGACGTAAATGAAGCGGTGATTATTTAAATCACCACTTCATTTTCCTATGTCTAGTAAACTCATCTACATGGCTCCGTCGATGGAGCCATGTAGTCTAGACATACCCATAGTGTCCTCCTTTCAATTCCACTCATGTTTTTCTTTTTTTTCCCGAAAAACCTAACCTCATCTGCTGACCTTCCTTAAATTGTGCCTGCTCTCAGCCTCTCCTGCACCTTCCCCGAGAGTTAAGTTTCCCCCCACTTTCCTCCTTCTCCTATCTCTTTCTTGCCCTCTCTCACCCAAAGACACCTGGACCCTTTTCCCCCCCCTCAGTTGTCCCAATCCTGATCTTTAAGCCCACCTGGGACTAAGAGCTCTCAGGTTCCCATTATAACCCCTTCTTGGTCAGTGTGGGAATGACATACCCCATCACACAAGGGGTTATGGAAAACAGAGCTTAGCAAACCCACTCATTATTATATTGACAAGATTACAATTTCGGCTGATGAAAAGCAATAGTCTTGTAATTCGATCAGACTCCTGTAAGGCATTTTACATAATATGACAACATTTTGATTAAGAAGTTTTAACAGTAAACATGGCACATGTTAATATGCATTAAAAAATGGTTATGTGATGAATTCTAAAGTGTAACTAAACAGGAACCTATCATTAAGCGCGTATTTCTAATGGAATAGTTTCTTGGCTCTATGCGGGTTTTTTTTTTTTTTTAAGGCCAGGAAGAAAATAAAATTGCCATCGATAACGATTGAGGGAGTAGTAAATAATGAAGGAGACAAGTCACTGCTATAGAAGGCTCAAGCTTACTTGCTCTGCTTGGCACATATTATTTGCTTTTGCCTAATACAAGTGCAGCTCGATTGAACATCACACATCTAGGATCAAACAACATAGGCCGGAATTACAGGATGGGAGATGCTGTCTTGGAAGCAGTGATTGCATGAAGATTTAGGAATAAACAGGTGCACATGAGCTCCTATTGTGATGCTGTGGCCAAATAGACTAATGCAAACCTTGGATATTTAATCAGTAATGGATCAAGAACAAGAGTTTATTTTATCTCTTTGTCATTGGACTCTGGACAACCATAACTGGACTAGTATTTTTGATTGTGAGATCCACAATTGAGGAATGATGTTGATAAACTGGAGATGAGCCATGAGAGTGAGTAAAGGATTAAAACACATACCATACAGCAAATGACTGAAGGAGCACAGTCTTAACAAAGAGTAGTTTAAGGGATTATTTGATCATAGTCTGAAAGTACCTCCATGGGGAACACATATTTGATAACAGAAGGCTCTGCAACCTAGCAGAGAGAATTATCACAAGCTCTGATGGCTGGAAATTAAAGCTAGACAAAATCAGACTGGAAATAAGGTGTTTGTTTTAAATTGATGAGTGCAATTAACCCTGGGAAAAATTTGCTGTTCTGGGCTGGATTCTCTATCACTGGAAAGTTTGAAATCAAGATTGTTAGGGTTTTTCCCCCCCTAAAGTAGGTGTTTTAATTGAATCAGAAACAGAAATTAATTGAGGGAAATCATATGGCCCGTGTTATACAAGAGCACAGATCGGACGATCACAACGATCCCTTCTGGGTTTTTTTTTTTTTTCCCCCAATCTATGAATCATCAGAATCATCAGGGTTTTAGTTTGCTTCATGTCCCATGCTCAGGGGACATGGAGAATAATTAATTACAATCCTCTTTATAGCAGCCCTTAACATATCTGAAGCCTTATCAGGTCCCCCATTCTCAGTCTTCTTTTCTCAGAATTAAGCTTGGCAGTGACTTTGCAGCACCATGACAAACAGAATTCCACTACCAATTGCACAAATAGTTATACATGCTCTTAACATACACTGGGAATAGTCAGTGGAAAAGTTCACAGTGCATAATGTTAAACCTTTGCTTTTGTAAGATCAGAACTATTTGCAAAGTGACAGGCAAGGCAACAACACACAAGGGAGGAGAATCAGCAGACCAGAGTAGGGGAGGAAGTGAAGGATTTTGTAGAAAAGTGGACTCCTTATTGGTAGCTGGGTGTGACTTAAAGCTCTCCTTATATCCTAACAGAGTCAGAGGGGTAGCTGTGTTGGGCTATAACTTTAAAAAACAACTTTTAGAAACAATGAGTAGTCCTGTGGCACCTGAGAGACTAACAAATATCCTCTCACGATCATCTCATCTGAGGAAGTGGGTTTTGCTCACAAAAGCTCCTCATCTCCTAACATGGACTCTGGTCCTACAGTGGCCTGATTCTACTCAGGCCCTCTTGGAGGTCATTTTAAAGTCTCATTCTTCCTGGGTAAAGAAAAGTCCAGCAAGCAACAGCCCCATGGCCTTGAGAGAAGTGTTTGGCCTCAGTCCCAACTCCTTACGTCCTTAGTCTTTGAGATCATCACACTGTCACTCATGGAACCCAGGTCCATGTCCTCTGAGTTCCAGCCCAGGGACCCTGTAATAAACAGCCCATTTAGACACCTCATTTCCTTCCTCAGCTTCATCCTCTCTCAGCCTGACTCTCACCACTCCTCTCAGGGTGCCCTGTATACCCCTTAGACTCCCCAAGATCTCAGACTTTGCCCTTCCTCGGAGCCATGGCTCACAGGATTCCCCTTGGAGTTCCCCAGAAAAATCTCAACTCAAAAGTACCAACTGAAACCACTTCTGCTGCTTTTGCGGCTTGAGCTTAATCCTATCTGCCCTGACTTGGCTCCTCACCTGAACGCTGACATCCCAGAACTGCCTTCCCAGAGTCTTGCCTCTGTTTTGGGACCCACTATAGGAGCTAATACCCCTCCTTTGGCTTTTTTAATCTTATTCCTTGACTTTTATCAGATCGTCTCAGAGAGCAGGAAATCCCAGCATCTCTGAGGGTGCGTCTACACAGCACCCTAAATTCGAAATAAGATATGCAATTTGTGCTACGCAAATCTATTTTGAATAGCTTATTTTGAAATTTGGCATGTCTACACAGCACCAAATTATGAAATACAGTAAATCCTGTGTTATCCAGCACACTCAGGGATTAGGGCATTCCGGTTATCTAAAAATTCCGGTTATCTGGGGGTCCCATCAACCTACGAAAAACCAATGGACAATAGTAAAACTCAAGTTTTTAATATTGGTAGTTTTGTAGTGTGAGGCAGTTGGTCTCACATTACTATTTTGTGTTAAAGATGATTAGTACTTCTTAAATAACAAATTGTTAAGCCAATCGTGGTAAACCAAGCCAGGCCTGCGAGCCTGAAGATGTGACAGTATTGGGGCTGGGGGCAATGCCGATTAACAAAATTTTCTGGTTAACAGAGTGCCGGATAACAAAGGTTTCACTGTAACATGCTATTTCAAGCCATCCCTTATCCCTCGTGCAATTAGGTTTACTGGGATGGCGAAATAGCACACCCATTATTTTGAAAACTATTTCTAAATAACCAGCAGCTTGTGTAGACATGGGGTAGCTATTTCAGGATACCAGAGGTATCCCGAAATAGCTGTGCAGTGTAGACGTACCCTAACTGAGCCCTCTGGCCTTTTAAGGAAGCCTGACTCCTTTCCAGATGGACCCATCAATTAACCTTCTTAACTCTCTTCTAGATGCCAGCAGGTGGGTTAATTTACCTATCAAGCTCCTGTTAACCATTTCAGCACCAGTGTGGTATTTACCTATAAACACATTACAGCAATAAAATGATTTACTTGGTGTAGGGCGGGACATCATAGGAGCAGGGCCGGCTTGAGCCATTCCTGCGCCCTGAGCAGCGGGCGTGCGATGCATGCGCAGCTCCGCCCCCAGGCGCATGGCGCATGCGCAGCCCCGCCCCCTGGCATGCTGCACACCTTATAGCTGCCATTGGGCGTGCGGCGCCTGATTGAAGCTCTAAGGGGCGCCACGCAGCCGGGCGTGTGGCACCCCTTACAGCTGCCATCAGGCACCCCCCATAGGTTGGCGCCCTGGGCAGCTGCCCAGCTAGCCCCCTGCTTAATCTGGCCCTGCATAGGAGTAGAGTTAAACCGGAACGTGAATGATAGGAGTGAAATGGCTCGGCAGACCAGAATCACAAATTGTTGTTCATGGTGATTTGGTGGCTGTGTTGGTCCCAGAATATTAGAACGACAAAGTAGGTGAGGAAATACTCCAATAGACGTTAATCAATAAAATATTTTATCTCACCTATTCAAAGGGACCAGAGGCTCCCAGACACTGCTGCCACTGCCACAGGAGCGGCGGTGTCCGGAGCCCCCAGCCCTTTAAATTGCCGCCGGAGTGCCGCACTGCACATTCTGGGCAGCACTGAGGGCTGTTGGGGAGTGGGGGCCTGGTGCAGCACACTAGGGATCCCCAGCCCTGCCCCTTCTGCCTGAGATCCTGGCCCTTCTGAAAGCATGGAGTTGGTCCCCCCACCTTGACCAGAGATCCAGCAAGTCTGTCAGCCCCTCCGATTTCACCCACCTTGCATATCCAAAATCAGGAAGCCCTTTATATTAGCTCAATGCAGAGCCCATTGAAATCAATGTGTCACGTCTGTAGCTTGAAGTCATGATTTGAGGACTACAGTAACTCTGCCAGAGGTTTGGGGTCAATTACAGGAGTTCTATGGCTTGCACTGTGCAGGAGGTCAGCCTAGATTATGATGGGCCCTTCTTACCTTGAAGTAGATGAATCTTCAGCTGGAATAAATTGCTCCATTGACTTCAATAGATGCATGACAATTTACACCAGCTGAGAATGTGCCCCATAGGAAATCTTTCCATTTATTTTGTAATAAAGTTGAAGGGAAACATTCTTTTCAACAAAAAATGTCATCCTTTGCAGGTAGAATTTCTGTTTTACTGTATTTGCTTTGGCATGTCTGCAACAACAAAACATATCAGCCTCCTCACCCCCACTCTCTGCCAATTTTCAGTGAATTTTTTCAGTTGCTCACAAAAAAGTTGAAAACCAAAGTCACTTTTTTTTTCCCTTTTTGCAAAAAAATATTGGATTTATGTTGAGGGGGGAAAAAAGTACATGATAATGTTTGAAAGGAAATCATGGAAAATTCAGTTTTTCAGTAGGCTGCATTTCAAGAGCTAGAATCTGATATGCATATCATTTTAAAACTCTTCTTCCCAGGTATTTATTTTAATATGGGATCAATTAAATACTCAGGAAGTATTTTGCCCAAGGAAACTTTGTTGAAAAAGAAGATTGTCCTGGACTGTCACATTGTACTTTCTCTGAGCTAGAAAGTGAGTTCGGAATTCTCTCCAGGTTCAGGAATATTGGATAAAATAAATTGTATAAAGTAACTCTCAGAGTCTGATTGTGAAATTATGCCTCCTTTCTATGGCTGAGGTGACGAATTAACTCAGAGATAGCACATCATTTGAATAATGTCTTATTTCTTGTTTTCCTCCAGCAAAATGAGTAGCTAACCACAGCTTGATATGTCCTGGAATTTGTTAGATGGAGAGATGGAGTTGTAGAAGACTATTCCCCGAATTGGGCCTCAAAGCATGTGAGCATCCTTATATGATTTGCTCTGGGGATATAAAACATGCCAAGAGATTTTATTGTTTTGCCCTGAAACATTAGAAAATATAGAAGCCCTGTCGCTTCTGAATTTCAAATTTTCTTTTTTCCCCATGGTGGTGAATATACATATTTCCTGTAACCAATATTTAATTCCAAGTTGCTTGGTTTCTTATGCTTGAAAATGCAAGAGTACAATGTTCATTCTGGAGTCTCATGCATTAGCACTAAAGAATATGGGTTTCATTTTAACGTTTATCATAGGATCATAGAATACTAGGACTGGAAGAGACCTCGAGAGGTCATCGAGTCCAGTCCCCTGCCCTCATGGCAGGACCAAATACTGTCTAGACCATCCCTGATAGACATTTATCTAACCTACTCTTAAATATCTCCAGAGATGGAGATTCCACAACCTCCCTGGGCAATTTATTCCAGTGTCTGACTACCCTGACAGTTAGGAACTTTTTCCTAATGTCCAACCTAAACCTCCCTTGCTGCAGTTTAAGCCCATTGCTTCTTGTTCTATCCTCAGAGGCCAAGATGAACAAGTTTTCTCCTCCTCCTTATGACACCCTTTTAGATATCTAAAAACTGCTATCATGTCCCCTCAATCTTCTCTTTTCTAAACTAAACAAACCCAATTCCTTCAGCCTTCCCTCATAGGTCATGTTCTCTAGACCTTTAATCATTCTCGTTGCTCTTCTCTGACCCTCTCCAATTTCCACATCTTTCTTGAAATGCGGTGCCCAGAACTGGACACAATACTCCAACTGAGGCCTAACCAGCGCAGAGTAGAGCGGAAGAATGACTTCTCATGTCTTGCTCACAACACACCTGTTAATGCATCCCAGAATCATGTTTGCTTTCTTTGCAACAGCATCACACTGCTGACTCATATTCAACTTGTGGTCCACTATAACCCCTAGATCCCTTTCTGTCGTACTCCTTCCTAGACAGTCGCTTCCCATTCTGTATGTATGAAACTGTTTGTTCCTTCCTAAGTGGAGCACTTTGCATTTGTCTTTATTAAACTTCATCCTATTTACCTCAGACCATTTCTCCAATTTGTCCAGGTCATTTTGAATTATTACCCTATCCTCCAGATTAGTCGCAACCCCTCCCAGCTTGGTATCATCTGCAAACTTAAGAAGTGTACTTTCTACACCAATATCTAAATCGTTGATGAAGATATTGAACAGAGCCGGTCCCAAAACAGACCCCTGCGGAACCCCACTTGTTATGCCTTTCCAGCAGGATTGTGAACCATTAATAACTACTCTCTGAGTACGGTTATCCAGCCAGTTATGCACCCACCTTATAGTAGCCCCATCTAAGCCCCATCTAAGTTGTATCATCAAACTGAAAATAACATCATAACAACTGTATTTTCTTTAACTGTGTATAGCAAAATCCTTTAAAAAAAAACCCCAGCTATAGTGATTTCACTCGCACTCAACCCTGAGCTATCACTTATTAACGCAACATGTTCCCTTTGTCCCGGTAAGTTTATCTGATAGGGTCTTATTATTTAGAACCTTTGGTAAGACTCTGTCAAGTAAATAGTTTCAGGACCTTCAAAGTTCTCTGGAAAATAGATTTTTTTTATCATTGATGTCATCTGGGATTTGTGTTGGTTTTAAAAAAAATCACCTTAGCTCTCTTAATAGTAGGATTTAAAAACAACACTGGGCCACATTCCTGTCTGTTACCTTGGTGTAAACCTGCTGTAGCTGAGAGAAGAATTGGACTGCATTAATGTTTTCATAGTCATTGGGCCCGATTCTGCTCTGTCTTGGGATGACCTAAGTCAATTGGCCAGATTCGCCGGTCCACTGTAAACCTTTGCTGCACTTCCATAATGAGAAAGGGCTGAAAAGCCAGGTTAACCAGCTTCCTGAGGAAACTCACTGCATGGGTCATCCCAAGTGGCATAAGTCTGGCATAGCTGTTTCTATGCCACCCCTCAGGCCTGGCCAAAAGGTTTGCAAGTCCCAAAGTGGTTGGCTGCACCATGAGACTGGACGGCTACCAGCCAGGGCAGCGAGCGAGGGGCCGGGCGGGTGGACACCGGGCAGCGCGGGGCCCTGAAGGCCCGGGGACCAAGGCAACCACCTTGCTCACCATGTCCTACGGGGCCTGCCACCTCTTCCTCACAGCCTTTGAGGATGTAGCCAGCCAGAAGAAGACGACATGGCTGGAGCAGTCCCTGCACTCTAAGGAACTCTTAATTAATTCAGAAGTCCTTTGGCTATATTAATTTCTTAATCCAGACTGGTAGGTAATCAGCCCCAGGACTGAGGAATAGCAGATGACTCTTTTGTAACCTACATGTTATCTTTGCCCCATAATGATCCTGCCTATTCAGTTCCATGCTCAACGGAGAGCAGCCTTGAGGCTGAATTAGACTTGCTCGCTCTGCTCCCCCACTAGAGAATGTTCTAGCAGCCAAGGATCACCAGAAATTATGGCACTTGAGTGCCGCAAAGCAACCAGATTACAACAGAGGATCTGGGCTATTGTTTTAAATGTCACTGATGAATTCAATTAATGCTAAAAAGGGAAGTGAGCTGCCATGTCTTGACAGTAACAACATTAAGGATAAGAACACAAGACCTTAGTCTTTAACAGTCCAGGGGAAAAAAAGATATCCGTGCTAATATGAATTTAAATCTGGGTCAGATCACAGCTGGTAGAGGGAATAAATGTGTAAGAACAAGATGTTAAGTCAATGTATTATACTCTAATTTAATTTATAACTGAAGGGCCACCCTGACAATATAATTATACACCATTTATGCCCAAGAGTGAGTATTTTAAATGCTATCCAGTTCAATTTGTATACGTAAATGGAATTTAAGTTCTTTTAATGCCATCACATAGGACAAGGACCTGCATTTGTTAAGCTTTTATAATATAAAACTATACATGATTTCCTAACAGGGACTCAGTCAAATCTAATTAAGAATGAGGAATCTCTGTGACAATTTCAAATCGGATCCGTTTGTCCTCCTGATAAAATTCTGCAGCATGAGGTGTAATACAGTCTAAAACATCTCATCACGATTCTGCACTGGCTCCTTATCTGTCAACATATAGACTTTAATATGGAATTAATCGTGTCTGAGAGACTCCTTGTTGCATGTAACTGAAGTTCTTATGCAGTTCACGGGTGGTTGACTTTAGTATATTTTTACTTCAGTATTGGGCCTTCGGTGACTTCTTAATACTGTATTGTATTATTTATAATTGAATTAGTGTCTAGAGCCTCCGAGTGAAATGAGGAGTCCTTTGAGGTAGGACCCATACAAACATAGTAAGAGATAGCCCCTGCACCAAAGAGCTTATGGAATAATAGCCAAGGCAGATGGGAAAACAAAGGCACAGAGAGAGATGTTGAGCCTCTGAGGCTACGTCTAGACTGCATCCCTCTGTCGACAGAGGGATGCAAATCAAGCACGTTGAAATTGGTAATGAAGCTGGGATTTGAATATCCTACACCTCATTAGCATAAACATGGCCACTGCTTTTTTCAAAATGGAGGGTTTTTTTAAAAAAAAACGGCAGTCTAGATGCAGATCTGTCGAAAATAAAGCCTCAAAAAATGAGGTTTACAGGATCTGTCGAAAAAGGCTTTATTTTCGACAGATCTGCATCTAGACTGCCAGGTTTTTTTTAAAAAAAACTCTGTTTCAAAAAAAAGCAGTGGCCATGTTTATGCTAATGAGGCACGGGATATTTAAATCCCGGCTTCATTAGCAATGTCAGCGTGCCTAATCTACATCTCTCTGTCGACAGAGAGGTGTAGTCTAGACATACCCTGAGTGCCAGAAGCTGGAACAAGACAAATGGGGTAGATCACTGAAGGATTCCCTGTTTCTGTAGCATCTGGCACTAGCCATAGTCAGAAGTCAAGATACGGAGCGTGATGGACTATTGTTCTTACCATAATGGCCATTCTCATGCCCATAGTCACGGAAAGGTAAGGAGCTCAGCTGGGCTCAAAAACCAGACTTCTTCAATCCTAACTCAGGGTGTGTCTACACTGCACAGTTATTTAAGGATAACTAGCGTTATTTCAAAATAACAATGCGAGCATCTACACAGCCATTCCATTATTGCAAATAATTTGGAAATAATGGACGGCTTATTCAGAAATCTGTAAACCTCATTCTATGAGGAATAATGCCTATTCCGAAATAGCTATTTTGAAATAAGGCGTATGTAGACACTCCACTGCTGCTATTTTGAAATAGCCCAGTACCATTGTAAGTTATTCCTCCCCGGTGCCTCCTGGGACTCTAAATCAATATGACACATCTACATTAGGGAAGCATGTCTAGGACTAATTTTGAGGCTTCCCTGCAGTGTAGACTTGCTATTTCAAAATAAGCTATTTCAGAATAACTATTCCGGAATAGCTTATTTCAAAATAAGTATGCGATGTACCCCCAGTGTCTATTCCAGACGACCATGTTAGGCATGGACAAACTAGCTGGGATAAAAATATTTAATTCCTCCTTCCTTTCTCTCTCTGTCCCCCAGCCCCCTGACTGAAACCTAACGCCTCCTAATTTTAGGGACAAATCTTCACTCAGTGTTCTGAAGAGTTCTAATGACATTTTCCTCCCTTCATTTTTGGCAGTAGCTCTGTCCCTGTGAGCCCTCAGTCAAATTCAGTAGGTTGGGGCAATCATCAGAAAAATTAGATATTTGTGAACCAAAGGTAAACCTCTAATCTGTCATCATGTGCTGTCATTCCCATGGCCATGAAGGAATTTCAGGTTTGCCATGACTCTGAACACAACAGGCATTCAGAATTTCATGGCAACATGAAGCAGGGCTAGAACTCACATCCTACTGTTGCAAAAGTGCATGCCTTAACAACTTGGGCAAGGAGAATTTCCAAGAGCTCTTAACAGTACAGTGTCTATGGCACCCAACTGAATAATTATGAGTCCAGTGCACTGAGTGAAAAGAGTTACATATATACATTAGCCAGTCAGTAAAGTATTTCAGTGGCATTTCCTTCCTAACTTCAAATTTGGGATCTATACTACATCACAGTTCTTCCCCAGTTAGATTAGTAACAAACTGATGTGACACAAAGTGACTTTCTCGGGCTGGTTGGGATTTGAAAGCTATGGTTCTCCTGTTGAGGTCTTCGTATTGTTACAAACTAATGCGCCCCCCCTTCCCAGAACATTTGCTTTTGAAGCCAACCTTTTTCATTCATAGCAACTAAACTCACAGCTCAGAGATGTTGATATTTGAAATTAGACTGTAATTCTCATTTTTCCTTTCTTGGACACTCTTTGTTCTGTTTTTGTTTTTGTGGGTGTGGCGATCCAAGACTATGAATATGTGCTAAAAGTGCCTCTCCTTCTCTCCCAGGGTCTGATTTGGAAGGACCCGCTCCGACAAAATCCCCATCGACTTTCAATTTGCATTGGTCTTCTGCCTGTGGGGTCTTACCATTGAGCACTATTAGAAATTTAGCTGTAATGAAAATTCACCTGCTTTGTTATAGAAAAAGTGTACTTTGGGAGCTGTTCAGTACTGTGCTGAGGAAGGTCATAGTGTTTGTACTGGGGACTGAAAGAGAACATAGGCAATTAGAAATAGTGGGCCATTTGTTAAATTATCCAGACACCTGAGGACTCTCCTGACACACTAGAATCCCTGGATGGTAGTGTTATGTTCACAGCATACAAACAGAGAAATTTTATAAAGAAAACAATACTACTCTTCCTGGAAAATTGCAGCCCAACACTACTTTATTTCTTAAGAACATAAGAACGGCCATATTGGGTCAGACAAAAGGTCCATCTCGCCCATAATCCTGTCTGCCAACAGTGGCCAATACCAGATGCCCCAGAGGGAGGTAACACAACAGGCAATCAACATGTGATCCCTCTCCAGTCATCCATTTCCAGACAAACAGAGGCTAGGGACACCATTCCTATCCATCTTGGCTAATAGCCATTGATGGACCTAACTGCCATGAATCCATCTAGCTCTTTTTTAACCCTGTTAAAGTCCTAGTCTTCACAACATCCTCTGGCAAGAAGTTCCACAGGTTGACTGTGCACTGAGTGAAGAAAAACTTCGTTTTGTTTGTTTTAAGCTTGCTGACTATTAATTTCATTTGGTGACCCCTAGTTCTTATATTGTGGGAATAAGTAAATAACTTTTCCTTATTCACTGTTTCCACATCAGTCATGATTCTGTAGACCTCAAATTCAATTCAGAGAATTAATACACAAGAAACAAGAACGAAGAGAGACAAAGCAAGCTGCTCCCTAAGGCTATGTCTATACTGCTTCCTTCTTGCGCAAAAGCCTATGCAAATGAAGCACAGATTAGCATATTGCCGCACTTCATTTGCATGATCCATTAGGGGCTGTTTTTGCACAAGAGGCTTTTGCGGAAAAAGGAGCTGTGTAGACGGCTCCTTTTTGAGCAAAAACCCTCTCTTGTGCAAGACCTGTTCTTTGTCATTTTTTCCAGGGAGAATGGCTCTTGCGCAAGAGGGGGTTTTTGCACAAAGAGAAGCCGTCTACACAGCTCCTTTTTGTGCAAAAGCCTCTTGTGCAAAAACGGCCCCTAATGGATCATGCAAATGAAGCATGGCAATATGCTAATCTGCGCTTCATTTGCATAGGCTTTTGCGCAAGAAGGAAGCCGTATAGATGTAGCCTAAGACAGAGTGTCCTAGCTGACATACAGTCTTGCTCTAAGGTGGTTCTTTGCAGACAGACAGATGTTATATTGCTACAGAGTCACCTAGCATGCCAGCAGGATCAGGAAACTCCCTAACCTTACAATTGTAACAGTTTTCAATACACTATGGATAGAGGCTCCCATATTTACCCTTCTTCCTCCAACAAAGTGTACAACCAAGGGCGAAGACATATGGCCAGGTTTTCTCCATGCCCTGGCCTTCCCTGGAATCTGAAAGGATTTCTTGGGGATATGGGCACTAGGTATCATCAGTTGGCCATTGGATCAAGGAAGTGCAAAGGCGGCTGCTGTGTTTTGATCACCAGACATCAAGAAATCCCTGCTATGGAAGTGATGAGGCTTGGGACACAGGATGCTGAAGATTTTTTAAACCTCAGACTGAGCAGTAGCCCCATATTAATTGCAGCCAGGAGAACTCTTTCAATAGCTTGAATGTGAACTAACGATCCCAAGGTGTCAAAGGGGCTGAAAGGAATCCAAAAGCGAAAAATTAGGAAGTAAGATGCTCAGCAGGATTGAATTAATAATGCAGAAAATACTTCTTGGATAAGAAACCCCTGGACTGGAAGAGAGAAAAAACACATAAAACTTTACTGCAACATGGACTATTCATCAATAATGAACGAGAGCCGCGTTTGCACGAGTGTGTTCTGGTAGCTCCTTGTTTGCTGTTGGAATGCTTTGAATACAGGTTCCCCATTACGAATAACTTTCGTCTTGTTCGAAAGGGTGTTATAGGCTTAGCTGCCTATAACATCCAAAGCTGGTTCTTTGACGCCCCAATCACCGAGTCCACATAGCACAGTGTCATTTAAAAATCTCCCTTGTCAATAGTCACCACACACAGAAAGCCACCTTTCATTCAGTAAGTATACCTTCAGCATGGGAGCCACAAGGGAAGTAATTAAATGTAATGGAATAGGTCACTTCTAAAGCCACTTGTTGGCCAAGGCATGGGGAAAAGAAACCCGTCTTCCAGCAGAGCAGTGTGCAAGATGTTCTCAGAAGGGTTTCCAATTCGTTCTAGCACTTGTATTCCTCTTTTCAAGTTGATGGCCTCACTTTTCACATTATCCTTAATAAATCAGTAAACTGTGTGGAAGAGGCTTTTATCATGAGATAGCAAAGTGCACCAGGCACTTAATCCCTATAAAAAGTTTAAGGTGTTCAACTTGTCAATAAGGACATTACAAAATAACAGTTCTTGGGTAAGAAAGATCTTCCTGGTATTAATAAACCTATTAAATAACAGGTTTTGGAACAGCTTTAATAAATATTTCTTAAGTTTGAACCATAGCCAGGGGACAGAGCAAGGTGAGAGTGGAAGGTGGAAATCTGTGAGAGCATTGGTTCCTAATGTTTTTCTTCGACAAAGCAAAACGCTGGCTTCCCATAAGGACGCTTGCAGAGTCTTGCCTTTGATTCTGTACCTGGCTTCCCATTTACGATTTGTCTAGGCTAGGGAAAGAGATCAGGGTTGTTGAAAACCCAACTGTCCATGCAGATTAAAGCCTGTTACCTCGATTTAGTTGAGCTTTCCAGGGTCGACTTCAACCAGCTAAATCGGGACAAATTGTGTTACCCTTTGTCCATGCAGAGGCCTGCTCGCATATATATGCTGACACTGACTACTGTTGGCTGCTGTTCCAAAACTAGACAAACAAAGTATAACGAACTTCAAGGCACATCAGGAGGCCTGTCTTTTTCCCCCCCTTGAGTAGTAGAATGGGCTAGTTGTGGTGTAAATGGGTTAAGTTTAGGCATAAAAGATCAACCTTACTGTTCTGTTTGACTGCTAATCCCCCCTCTCAGAGGAGCTGATAACCACACCAGGCCCCTGGGCAAGGTCGGGGGAAGGGTGGCTTCATGCTTGCAGGAGGGGCAGGACCACAGATAGAAGGGGCAGGGCTTGGACAGCAACTACGCCATACTAGCCCCCCGCAGCCCTCAGTGCCACCCACAGTGTGGCACTCACCTGCAGCTCTTAGAATCGTCTGGAATGCGCCGTGTGGTGCTCCAGTGGTGATTTAAAGGGTCTGCGGCACTGGCAGTTGCCGCAGTAGCAGCACGGCTACAAGTCCCGGGCCCTTTAGAATCACTGGGCCCTGGGACAGTTGCCCCCTTTGACACTCCCCTGCCCCCCATCGGTGCGCCTGCCCCTCACGAGACCATCCTCTGTTCCCCCTTCTTTAAACGTGATCTCCTCTCAGGGACTCTTGCATTTACATTTGCACTGCCTCTGTTTCAGAGAGGAGATACAGTTAGGCAGTAGCTGTAAAAGGGAAAGAACAATTAAGATGGATCAATCAAAAGGGGGGCCGGGAAAGTAATGGAAGAGAAAGAAAACAATGAGCAGGGTTCTAACCATAACACAATTTATTTATTTTGCCCAGTTGGGAAAATGCCTGTGATTTGTGAGCTGATGATATTTCTTTTCTGTAGACCTTCCTTTAACACTGGGCTACATAGAAAGTATTTGCCTGGATATATATGATTATTTCGAAAATATAATTATTTGACAGGTCACTGGCAATGTTAAAAAAAAAGTTGGATGATTTTTATGAGCACTAACAACATTTGCAGCTGTGCTTGTAGAGAAAAAGGTAATTAAATCTTGTGCTTCGGGGCATAAATTGATTGACAGAGGTGCCAAGAAGAGTTTCAGCACAGCTCAAGTGGCAAGGGCATTGCTGAGTTTTATTCTCATGTTCCTCTAAAATATCAGGTACTGGCCATGGTTGGACCTGGGAGAAATAAAACTGGTTATTTGATCTTGGTTTCAGACAATGGCAAGCCAACACTTGTCCAACAATGACCAAAGTAACTGATGCTTTCTTATTGCCTTCAATTTTCTTACACATGGATATGGAATGCTTTAACTGATATGCTACAGGAGCTAAGGATTTGGTAGTGACATACCAATGCCATTTTGACAGTGCTTCAAAATTTATAGAAGCATACAAAACGGGGAAGTTTCTGTTGAAATTCACAGATTGGAAGGAAATTTTTCAAACGTGAGTAGTGATATCTCCCTTGTTTGTGCAATATCTTCAACAAGAGATTGATGTTCAGAGGTGACTGCTCCGCACGCTTTAGAAAGCAGACCCCTTTAAAATGTCAGAAGCTGGGTACCCCAAAATTGAAGTCCCCCAATTCACAAGTCACTTTGGAAGTTCTCAATCAAAATGACTTTACATGTAGAAAAATGTAGGGGTTGGCAATTGCTCTCTTTCTGTAAAGTTTCCTGTCTAATTTGGATCTGGTGGTACTTGGATGAAAAGTACCTCAGGGAGAATGGTGTGGCTGCGTGTTTGTGAAAGAACAAGGAAGAAAGATAATATGACTTCAGCAAAATAATTACAGAATAACCATTTTGTTTCCAGTAAGGAGCCCAGTTTTACAATGAGGTGTACAAGTGGGTTGTGGTCAGTTAGCTGCTGCCCCTTCCCTCTGCCCCACCCATGTAAACCAGAGACTTTATGGCAGGAAAACTTTTAGCTAATCCCAACACATAAATAAATGATATCCCAGCCATTGCTGCTGAAATAGATCTATAACATCTGCCCACAAGCCATGGGATGCAGACCTCTCACTTATCACTGGTGCTGTGGTTTGTTGGACCTTTTACCTCAGCTCACTGCAATTTTAAGAAGCTGTCATAGGGAGCAAGTGAAGAAAACAAGACCCGTGAGGGTTTACACAGACCTTTGTTAGAAGCTAAGGAGCCTACTCGTGAGGGCCCAATAATGGTTCTTCCTTTAGGTCTCAAGGACTTTACAGCTCTTAAAAAACTGAATTAACTCAGGGAGAAATCATAAAAAATACTCCATCTCTATTCACACCTAATGGCTGCAACTCGGTATGTTCAAGATCCTCTACCAGGGTCATTGGAAAGTTCCTCCTAAGTTAAGCAGGTTTTTTTTTTTCTGCAAGCACATTCTAGGAGCACCAACAAAAGATTCTAAAATGAGAATGGAATAACATTTCTACTCAAAACATCTGTACTCAGGACAGATACTATTTACTCTTTGAAGATAACTATTATCTGCCTTTTATTAGTCAAATCAATAGATATAGGATCTCTGGTCTGTCAGTCTGACTTGTCTATGCATTTTATACCACGCTCATCATCATGGCATCTGAGCAGACATTTTAAGACCAGGTGGGAACATTATGATATCTAATCCAGTGGTTCTCAACCCACAGCTCGCCAGCCACATTAGCACTCAGCTGCAGCCCAGCGGCACACAAAAAAGGCCACTGGGTCTATGTGGTGGAATCTGGGTTCCCAACTGCCTGATCACCTGGCATGGTGGGGTCCAGGCAGCCCAGTGCAGCAGGGTCGTGTTCACCAGCCAGTCTTTTGAGGTTGGGAGTCCAGGTTCTGGGGCTGCCGGTTGGTCCCATGGGATCAGAGGCCCAGGATTGTCAGCCGGCTCTGCAAGCTCTGGGGTCCAGGGCTGCCAGCTGGCCTGTCCCCATAGGGTCTCAGGTCCCTGCCACCCAGCCCCTGACCCAGGGCTCTGCTCCTGGTCCCATTCTGTGGAGGGGTCTCTGAGTAGGAGGTGCTGGGCACAGTGGTCTGGGGGTAGGTGTACACTATGGTTCTCAACCCGCAGCCCATGTAAAACACTGCGAGCTGCATATGTAGCCCACAATAATAAATTGGTTGAGAACCACTGAATTCTACTCTGACCTTCTGCATAACAAAGGCCAAAGAACCTGATCGAGTAATTTCTGCATATAAAAGCTAAATTGTATCAGAAATATCCTTCAAGCTAAGTAATTGCCTCTGAATATCAAGTTCCTTTGCAGTCTGAGACAAACAAGAATAATTTCCTCTCCTCTCCTCCTCCCACTGGTTTAATTTTCGGTCAACTGGAACTGAGAAGTGAACATAGTAGGGGAAAATTCACACTCTGCAAAAATATGTGTATTTACAGGGCCATTATCACTCAGAACCCACCAAACAATTTGGGAACTTTGAAATTTTGCTTCAAGGTACAAATGAGTAGTGGGTTGGACAAGCTGTAACATCAGGCTATTCCTATGGATCTCCAGAAAAAGAGTTTCAATAAAAGGAAGAACAGATCAAGTCATTAAATATAAGTTGCTTTTAAAAAACTAACTAGAAAAATAAAACACATTTCAGTTACCAGGAGCCTTCACCAATGGTCAAATTCTCCATAGCCTGATGTTAACTAGGACATGAGGGAAACATCACTAAAACTGGAGTAAAGGGATTTAATGACACATGTTGGTCATTCAGGCAAGAAATTCTCACACTCTCAAGGCCTAACTTGAACACAGTGCTTAAGTCCATCCCTGTTGTGCAAAGCACTTAAACATGCACTGAAGTGCCTACGTGGATAAACCAAAGGGTAAATAGAGAAAAGTTTCAACTCAGTCTGAAAATTACCATGCACCTATGAAACATAGATAATACCTTTAAAACATTGTCTATGAACTCCAAGTGGACTGTCTTTTGATTGTAGAAGGAGCTGAAAAAAAACAAGAGGAGACCTTCAGAATGTTGAAGGCAATCACAAATGTGGAGGGCTACAAGTTACTACAATGAATATTTTCCCAGGTGTCTGGCTGGTGGGTCTAACTGATTGCCATATTTGAGGGCAAGAAGGAATTTTCCCACAGGTCAGATTGACAGGGATGCAGGAGTTTTTCACCTTCTTCTATAGCATGGGCATGGGTCACTTGGTTGTATGAATGAGAGTAAATGGTGGATTCTCTATAATTGAAAGTCTTTAAATAATTATTTAAGAAGTTTGGTAGCTCAGCCAGTTATTATGGGTCTATTGTAGTAGTGGGTGTGTGAGATTCTGCGGCCTGTGATGTGCAGGAAGTCAGACTAACTGATCATGATATGGCCCTTTGGCCTTGAAGTCTAGCAGCACCTTATCGTACGTGGAGCTGATGAAAACAATTGTTTTATTCCACTGGGAAAAAAATGAAATGAGACATTTAAGTTTGATTATTTTGACTTATCACAGGAACTGTCTAAGTAAAATACAACTTTTAAAATTTTGTTTCAACTGAAAAAAATATTTTGCTTGGCATAGAAATTTTTGTTTCAGTTTTCCAAAAAACAGTAAAATGCAAATCTAAGCTAAACAATTTTGTTTCACTGTGAAATTTTCCATCAAAATCAATTGTTTTCTTACAATAAGTGTTAAATTAACATTTATTTTGACAAAGCCATATTTTTCAGTTGAAAAATTATAACCATCTGTAATCATAGGAGCATAAAAACATGAAATGGAAATTATCATCCAGTCTATCTTTTGACCAATGTAGGACAGTTGCCTGATGGATATTTCTAGTGCTGCATCCACCCTCTTTTTAAAGTATGCTAGAGACTGGTCTCTGGAAGCTATTTCACCATCTTAGATCACACCACTGGGCTATTATTATTAGACCAAAGTGTTCCTTCGCTTCAATTCATCCTCTCACTTCTAATTGTAGCTCCAAATTCAGCAGGGTATTTAAGCACATTTAAGTTTAAGGACATGAGTAAGGATATCCTAAGCAGAAATACACTTAAGTGCATCTTTTAAGTTAGGCATAGTGGGAACTTAATTTAATACCTGCTTAAAGTGAAGCATGGACTTAATTGTTTTGGTGAATCAGAGCCTGTCATGGGCTCCACCCTTCTTGTGCACCCCCTGGTGGCTGAGGGGAGTCTTGTAGTCTCTCTGCCCAGCTGTCTGTGGGAGAGGAAGTGTCCAGTATGTGGTCTGGGACCAGGCTTCTTCTTACCCTCTGTTGTGGCTGTTGGGGGGGGACCCAGGCCCACCCACTCCTCTGGGTCCCGACCCAGGGACCCTGTAAGTAGCAGTTACCTGCTGTGTCTCCAAGAGATCAGTTGCTGTCCCGTTCCCTGGGCCACTTCCCTGGGAAGCTGCTCTATCCAGCTCTTTTTCTTGGGCTTTGTAGTCAAGTCCTCCCTGTCCAGGGTTCTGCAAAGTGTTGCCATTTTCTTACTGGCTAGTCTTCAGCCCCTAGACCTGGTTCTGACCAGGTCTGAAGTCCAGCTCCCACTCGGAGCTGTCCACAGTGCTGCTGTTCTCTCAGTCAGCCCTTAAGTCTGCCTGGGTCAAGCTCCAGCAAGGAACTAGCAGGCCCTGGCCCAGCAGCTTCTTTTATACCGGTCTGCTGCACCCTGATTGGCTGCAGCAGAGGCTGACACTCTATTCTGCCTGGAGGACCTCTCTTCTGCTCCTGTTGCTGGGCAGGGTGTGAAAAGGCCTCCAGCCTCCTGCAGGGATACCAGGGTCTATTCCACCCCATCACAGAGCCCATCATCTAATTTCAGCTTTCTCAAGAGTCTTCATCTTCATTTGTGCGCATTTCAATACTTGTGGGTGGCACTCAGGCACCCCGTCCTGTTCACTGCACTTTGGCCTACAATACATAGAACATTGAGAAACCCTCTTCCCTCTAATTGCCATTTAAAAAATGCTGTCAAGGAAAAGTGCTTCCTAATTGACCACAAAACATCCGCCAGTTCTTTGAGTTTACATGTTCCTGAATCAGAAACTGACTATTATACCTACCAAAGGGGGAAACTATAAACCAGAAGCATTTTATTACCACTTTTTGTTCAGATACATCAGGAGGGGTTGCAAGCCAGAATCCCACAACTCCAAAGCATTCTCTGCAGGGGCACAATTCAGAAGAACCAGCTATTGCTGGAAGTAATAATCAGGCCAGTCTAGTAGGTTGGATTTGTGGACTGCCATACAGAGGCAATAAGTTCTGGCATGTGAATAAAAACAGCCGGGCCCATAGTATGAAGGGCTATGCCAGGACTTTTTCTTCCAGCTGAATCTATCTCACGGGATGCTTGCCAGATCACCACGTTGTTCTTCAGTCCATTGGCTCGTAGTCTGCTCACCAGCTGGAAGCAAATCATTATAAAAAAAAAAAGCCCCGATCAAGTGCAAGAACTGTTGCCAAATGTTACCTCTTACAGTCGGAGGTGTAATGCCTTTCCTTCCACTGTAATTATGGTATGATACTGAACAATGCCTTTCCTCCCACTGTAATTATGGTATGATATTGAACACAATGAGTAGTCCTGTAGCACCTTAAGGTATGTCTACACCGCAATGCTACTTTTGGGATACCAGAATATCCCGCAATAGCTATCCCATGTCTTCACAGCAAGCCCATCATTTTGGGCTCACTATTCCAACATCCATGTAAACCTCATTCCATGAGGAGTAAGGGACATTTCAGAATAGTGCTTTATTTCGAAATTTGGTGCTGTCCAATGACAAAATAAGCTATTCCAAAATTAACTCACAATAAGATTCACAATTTGTGTAGATCAAATTGCGTAGCTTATTTCGAGTTACAGTGCAGTGTAGACTAACAAAAATGTACATAGTGTATCATGAGCATTTATGGGCAAAACCCACTTCCTCAGAGCAGAGTGGAGAGGATAAATGTGGCACTCACTCACTGTTTAAAGAGCCCTCTTTTGTTGAATTGCTACTGAATTGTATAATTGGTCACCTCGGTTGTTAATTGCCCAGTTTTGAAATGTTTGCTTTCTCCTGGCTCCCATTTTCAACCATCCTTTATGTGGTGTTTAGATCTGCTTATTACTCTGGAAAGCAGATGTGTGTGTGAAGGGCCTCAGCCAAACAAAAAACCCCACCACATTTCTTTGAAGAAACGGTTTGTTCCATGTTCTTTTTTTTCAAGTCATCATTTTCAGGCCCACTGATGGAATGGGAGTGGGGAAGACGGGTACTACCATGGGGTCTGGCGATACAAAAGGACCTGGAGTTCCCAGCTACTGCTACTGTGGCAGCAGCAGCAGCAACCACAACCCTGGGCCCTTTAAATTGCTGTTGGAGTACTGCATGAAGCACTCTGGGCAGCACTGATGGGTGTCTAGGAAAGGCACACTGCTCTCTGGGAGGCATTGAGGGCTGCCTAGCCCCAGCCCTGCTCCTTCCACCTGAGGCCCCGCTCCTTCTAGGGGTGCAGAGCAGGTCCCCACATCCCCGTTTTGCCTAGGGGCCCAGTGTGGCTGTCGCACCACTGATCATTTTGGAAATGTTATTTAACTGTATTCCTAGGGGTAATATTTAAATCAGGAAGACCAACACCCAGAATTTACATTGGTTTTAATGGCTTACAGCTAGGTATAAAATAAGCAATGAATAGGTAGCAGATTAAAGTCCTCAGCATTCAACATGCAGATGCAACATGAATAGAAGGAATTCTAATATTCCGAGATCCCACAGGGCGACTTCCAGAGCTAACAGATCCCCTTGGAATACTTTTGACTCTCAGGGTACATCTAGACTACAAGCTTCTTTGGAAAGAAGCTTTTTTGAAAGAATCTTTCGAAAAAGCTTCTTTCGAAGGAGATTGTCTAGAGTGCCACCACTTTTTTTGAAAAAGTGATCCACTTTTTCGAAAGAGAGCACCCAGGCAATCTGGATGCTCTCTTTCACAAAAGCCCTCTTTGCGTTCAAGAATGCATTTTTTTCTAAAGAGCTCTTTTGAAAAAAGGCGTTCTTCCTCGTGAAATGAGGTTTACCGTTGTCGAAAAAACTGCTACGTTCTTTTGATTTAATTTCGAAAGAACGTGGTGGCAGTCTAGACGCAAGTGAAGTTTTTTCAAAAAAAGGCCACTTCTTTAAAAAAAAAAACCTATAGTCTAGACATAGCCTCAGTGAGCTGTGTTTTTGTCATGCAGTGCTTAAGCCCTGACAGATGGCCTTGGGGAACTGGTTTCTAATGTAGGTCTGCTTGGCCCCATGGTAAATTAAAGCATAAAGGCCACGCCCCTAAATTATGCTACAAGAATGGGTAGTGTAGGGACTCTACCCACCAGTGAAGTGTTCAGAAGAGCTCTGCCATGCCCCATGTGTTCCTACATGTCCACAGCTCACGCCTCACTGGCACCTTCCTCCTTTTGTGTATTCGGAGGGATTTTCTGCTGGGAAACACTGGCCAGCTTAAAGCCATATTTTGTTGGCTTTAGTGGACTGGGAATTCTGGACAACTGATTGTAAAGGCTTCAGAGGAAGGATTATATGAACTCCATTCTCAACTGGTATAACTCAGTGGAAGTCAATGGAGTCACACTAGCAGGAAATGTGTCCTTTGTTTTGTGAAGAGCCAACCACGTCTCTGGCACACTCTAAGTAATAATACCGAATACCATGTCATGACAATGAGATTGTTGACAGATTTCAACTGGCCCCTGGGGTAAGCTTTTCAGGGGAGAGACCTTGTCTTCTAATGTGCCTGACACCCACCTAGCACAGTGTGGTCTGATATTGATTGAGAGGCTATTGGCACTATGCAAGTAACTAAAAGAACATATCCTAAAAGAAGTCTTATTTCTCCTTCTGGTGTGGCTGAACGCTATTTAATTCATTCAGTCTATATGTGAGGAAGAGAGGTAGTGCAATTGTGTTGCACTCATGTTCCGACAGACAAATGCTTATGTCCAACCACTATATTCTGGCCAAGCATACTAAATCATCTCTTAAAATTATGTAAAGCAGGTAAATGCCATGTACGGTTGTGATAGTCTATACCTATATATTCTATACAGGGGAATATCCAGTAACGTCCATATTCCTCATCAGTATATAAATGTGATATGAGAGGTACAGGGGAAGATTATCATAATCTGAAAGTATTTTAATCTGAATATGAGTATAGAATCATAGGGTTGGAGGAGACCGCAGGAGATCATCGAGTCCAACCCTTTTCCTAAAGCAAGACAAATCCCAACTAAATCATTCCAGCCAGGGCTTTGTGAAGTCAGGACTTAAAAACCACTAGGGATGGAGATTCCACCACCTCTCTAGGTAACCCATTCCAGTGCTTCACCACCCTCCTAGTGAAATAGTTTTCCCCTGATACTCAGCTTAGACCTCCCCCACTGTAACTTGAGACATTTGGTTCTCATTCTGCCATCTGTCACCACTGAGAACAGCCTCTCTCCATCCACTTTGAAACCCCCCTTTAGGTAGTTAAAGGCTGCTATCAAATCCCCCCTCACTCTTCTCTTCTATAAACTAAACAAGCCCAAATTCTTCAGCCTCTCCTCATTCGTCATGTGCTCCAGCCCTCTAATCATTTTTGTTACCCTCCACTGGACTTTCTTCAATGTGTCCACATCCTTTCTATAGAGGGGGCCCCAGAATTGGATGCAATATTGCAGATGTGGCCTCACCAGTGCGGACTAAAGGGGAATAATCACTTCCCTAGATCTGTTGGCAACGCTGCTGCTACTGCACCCCAAAATGCCGTTAGCCTATCATTAATGCATATGGAATTAACATAATTGTGTTGTATAGTTGTCACTACAATATGCTGTGGGGTAAAGTATTGCCAAAATACTAGCTCTACACAGAGAATGACAAGGGAGATAACCAACACCCAGGTGGCTGCTGTTGAACAGATATTGTCAGCCATTGTTCCACAAGGGAGCTGCAATGGAACGCCTCACCTGCATGAGGCCACACCAAGGGAATAGTTCAGCCCTGTCTGAAGACTCAGCAATGCTCCCCAGACATTCCTGGACTTGTATTCTCCAAGCACATGGACTAAAGATATAACACCCAAACACAGATGCTCACACTTGGCCTTTCTCCTTCACTTTCCTGTGCTACTAGCAACCAAGTCACTGAGAAGACTGAAGGTTCCATCTGAGCGGGCTGGCCCAGATATTGAGTGGGGTGAGAAAAAACTGCTTGATCTAGTTGTTGCCCAGTCTTGCAGGGTGAAGAGGTTAGACGAGGTGTTTATATTTTATTTTATTTTATTTTGGTAACGAATCTGACTTTTTGCCAACCACTTAATATCACTTAAAATCCATCTTTAATAGTCAATACATTTACCTTTACTGGTGAGTTTGTGTGACATGTGTGGCCAATGTGCTCAGGTTTCACAAGTGCTGTGTATATCCACTTTCCTTTGATGAAGTGGTGAACCAATTAATATGTTAAGCGGTATTTTCCTGAGGTACGGTGCTGGGAGGATTTGGCACTGGTGCCTTTTTCTGTGTGATTCATGAGTGGATCTGGGATTATTCCTGCCAGCTAGCTGGGTGTAAGGTCTCCACTTGTGGTTGTGCTGAGTGATCACTACATACTGCGGGTTTTTTGCGGAAGAGGATATGCAAATGGAGAACTAATTTGCATATCTTGCGCACTCATTTGCATATCTTCTTCCGATCCTTTTCATGGAAGAAGTTTTGCAATTAAAAAGCCCCATATAGATGGGGCCATTTGTTGGGAAAAAACCTTTTTGTGCAAGGTCCCTTATTCCTCAAAAATCGAGGATTACAGGATCTTACGCAAAAGGGTTTTTTTTCCCTCAACAAATGGTTCCATTTACACGGGGCTTTTTAATGGCAAAACCTCTTCTGCAAAAATGATTGGAGGAAGATATGCAAATAAGTGTGCAAGATATGCAAATGATTGTGCTATTTGCATATCCTCTTCCGCAAAATACCCGCAGTGTAGACATAGCCCCAGAGAAGTTGCTGCTGGTCTCTATCCAGGTGTCATAAGAGGCAGACCAGGCTGGAGCAAATTAAGGAGGCACAGTGGTCCCATAGTCCCAGCTTACCTTGGGTGGATCCCATCATAATGATATAGCTCATTTTGCCTTATTTCCTGCTATTTCATGAAAGGTCAGGAATGCTCTATTATGTTCTAGGAAATAACAATTAATTTCAACAAAATACTTTCATGCTAATTGGCCTACATTCAAACAGAGGAAAAAGCTTGTTATAGTGATATTAACCCAATTAGTGAAGTTCAACCAATTCTTAGACTATAAAGTGAATATAAGTTAATGATGCATTTTTCAGTACAATAACGTGTAGACTGTGTTATTCAACCTGGAATGTCAAAATGCTCAGACACCTAAATTAAATGGAGCTTTACAAACTTAGTACAAGTTAACTATTGTGCGGCTACTTCGGGGTGAAACCCATCAGCTATTTTTTGCCACATTACATGAAAGAACCTGTTTAGGGTCAATTGTTTAGTTGGTTTTCTAAAAAATTAATAGGAGGGTATTCAACTGAAGAATCACAGAATTTTATCTCACATACATAGACCAATCTGGGATTTGATGCCCTTCCTCTTCTTTGCAGTGAAAAAGCAAGTAGACAATGTACTACAGGTTGAACCTCTCTAGTCTGGCACTCTCTGGTCGACATCTGACAACATTTGCCCACAGCTCAAATGTGGTCTGGCATGATATTAGTTATCCGGATGTCCATTTATCATGGGTGTGGCCAAGTTTTTCATGGTCCCATAAAGTTTGTTTACAGCCACCAGTCCTGGCTCTCTGTGTTGTGTGCTATTTAGCTCCAATTTACCCCTAAATGTCTTTTAAGAGCCCAGAAAACAGTGGGAGTGTTGGTAATGCTGTTAGACAATATTGACCTCTTGTGGTTTGGCAAATTCTCTGGTTCGGCACTAGTCTGGTTCCCCCCCCCTCCCCCCATCTCCAAAACACAAACATGAATGCAAAAGAAACTGATTTCCATCTTAAGACTATGATGAATGATATCTGTACATTGAAACACAGAAGTCATACTCAGGATTCCAAGGTTAAATGAGTTTATTGAGATTTAGTGGTTACAATGGTATATCAGATACCTGTAATCCAAGCTACACCTACATATTTGCCTTTAAATTCTCACATAATCAATTTCCGTGTCTCTAAGCATTCCACCACCATGTCTTCTATTTCTAACAATAATAATATAATAATAATAATGATATAAAAGGCAATGTCAATCACCATATTGTGCTTCATACTTCACCATAAGGAATTCAATTGGCAAAAAAAGTAAAACTTTTTCAATATTAATGGGATTAATTGAAACATGAGCATAGTCATAACCACTACTAGAATAGAAAGGATAAAATATGGATTAAAAGAAGCCTTTTTAAAATGGATTAATTTTTATCTTTGTTCAAAATTCACATACTATGATCAAGATGACTTAAAAGTTAAATTGTTTAATTATTGGGGCGCACATTCAAGCATATTGGCTAGTACATTTTTGCACTGTAACAGAAGCAATATGAGCTTTATGGTCTACCATGACACTTCCAGTTTTTTTCATTTAAATAGACCTGCCAACTTAATGTTTCTTGCATGCATAAAATTTTGCTTTTCAGTTTACTATTTACCCCCACACTTGTGGTGCAAGTTTTTGGCCAATTGTATGCTATAGTTTAAAAAAAAAAGTAAGCTTGGGCTAACTCCATGTAACATCAGAATAGATTCTTCTGCGTTTGTGGGTTGCAGATTTTTAATTACTTTAATAGAGTCTCAGGTTGCATGCAAATTGACACTGCTTCATTATGTTTTTTCCCCCATGCCAGACGCATACAAGTCGGCAGGTATGCATACAAAAAGGAATATAAAACCTTCCTGGGAAAGCCTAGTGTTTTAGAAGGAATCCATAGCTTTAAATTCACTTAATGCCTGTACTGGAGAAATGTGTTTCTTCTGGGATCCTCTTCTCACACGTGTCTGATATTCTTCCGGCTTTTCTCTCTTTACTAATGGCTTCTTTTCAGGGGCCTTCATCTTCCAAGATACAACAGGTGAGTTCACTGCAGCTGTACCATAGACCTTCTGGTATTTTGTAGAAGCCACATATGATGCTTTCACAGTAAGAACTACAGCGTTCATCAGATTTTTAGCTGCCTGGATGAGGGATGTAGCGCTGTCCAGCTGTGGACAGAAAACAGAATGAAACATGATGGGGTTAATGTTGAACTCACATCAAGAAGGATTTGATACAGACGCTCAGATTGGTTTAGGGTTTTTTTTGCGGAAGACCAGCAGAATTTGATACAAAAAGAACAATCCCTATACACATGGGTGGTGGGTGAAGGTAGGGCTGGGGGAAGGCAAGTTCCCAGTCCCACCCCCCTCTGCTCAGGCCTCACCCCCACAGGAGACAAGCTGCCTCAGACCCCTCAGCACCATGAAGAGAGAGGCAGGTGCACACCCCCAGCCTCCCTGACCTCAGAGCATGGCGGAGACGGGTGGTGCATGACCCCAGCCTCCCTGGCCCAAGAGCACAGGGAGAGTGGCCACTGGGGACAGAAACACTCATCCCCCAGTACTCTTACAGTAGATGGAAAATGGGTGGGGCCAGGCTGGTGGTTTGGGACGGCAATGCCTTTTCTCACCCATAATACCCGCCACCCCTGCCTGTACAGAATACACCCTGGTTTGTAGCACACGTGTCCCAGGAAGAGCCTGAATTCGACTGTCTGAAATAGAGACGCTGTCCCACACGGTCGGTTAACTTTACAACCCGTTCAAAGGAAAATGTTTCCGTTCTGAGTGTGAGAGATCCTGGGGCAGGTCTCCCCTGTGGCAGCTGCTCCCCATTGCATACATTAACCATTTCTCACTGGGCCAGAGAGTCAGGGAGAATGACTCTGGAACCTGGTGGTTTTTGCAAGACAGAGCTCGCCTAGTGTATGTGGCTAACATTAGGGGAAGGGGAATTCTGAGCAGAGTTGAGAGCCTGTGAGGGACAGAGCTTACGCCAGGCCCATCTTAGCATTTCTTATTGGCTCGCTGATATGGCTTCCCACACAGATTGTAGACTTTTGTGAACCCCCCCTTTTAGGTCATCGTATAGGGAACCTGGGTGCCTGATTTGGGGCTGAAGATTTCATTAGGTGGCAGGGAACCTGAAATTAGGCAATGAGCCTCCATCTTCTTTAATGATCTAGCTCTAGTTCCCTTGCTGCATCGTCAACGGCTTATCAATCTTTGAAAATCCGGCCCTACCACCCAGCACCACCAAAGCATTGAGGCACCTACCTCTCATTGAGGATCTGGCCCTAAGTGACTTGCTAAATTGGGGCCCAAGGTACCATGTTCAGGTACTTCTTTCCAAAACATCGCAGAACTGGGGTAAGTTCATGATTATTAGGCCCACCGAAGAGGGCGGAGGGCAAAAGGGGCAATGGGGGGTAACCAGTGGTTCAAAAGTCCCCGGGGCTCCTGGATGCTACCAATGTGACTGTGACAGTGGTGGTAGCCAGAGCCCTGGGACCTTTAAATTGCCCCCCAAACTCTCTGTGGTGCACTCCAGGCAGCTCTGAGGAGCGGTACACTCTGGGCAGGGCTGAGGCTGCCTGGGGGAAGCTAACCCCGGCCCTACCTCTTCCACCTGAGGCCCCACACCTTTCAAAGGTGCAAAGCTCCCATCTCCTGCCTTGTCCAGTGGCCTGGCAAGTCTGTCAGCCCCATGGCTTGCTATTACACCAACCAGCTCCTCATTCCAAATTGGTTTAATTTTCCACTTAAATAATAGTGTTTTCAGGCTTGTTGCGACTATGTTAGATAAGACCATTTGCTGTAGTGCTGTTTCAGTCCCTCTCTACTTTCCCATCATTGCATGTTTAAAGAACTGTGTGTGTGTGTGCATACCAACATGATTTTTAAAAGAAGGATATTTAAAAACCAAAGCAATTTCCTTCCCCACTGACTTTCTGAGTGGAGAGAGAAAGGCTGTGGAACTTAACAGGAATAACGGCAGTAACCCGGCCAGTGAGAATAATTTATGAGTTGTAGGCGCATACACATTGCTGAACCATAGGCAGTAGTCAGAGTGGCAGCGGTGAAGCCGACAACCTTGCTCGACACCCTATTCCTAGCTCTGAGTGATGCGTGGGAGAGATGGAAGAGAATTCACAAAAGAGAAGGAAGCTGAGGAAGAAAAAGAGGGATCCCTCACTGGTAGCAGTGAGGTGCAACCTGTAGCTTCTCCCTTGAGACAGACATGAGGATTCAAAGCACCAAAATGGAGCCTCCTAAATCCAGCAGGATGATCGCGATAGAGCACCCAGATTTTCAAAAGGTAGTGGGAGTGACCTACACACAAATACCAGTTTCATAGCTTTTGTGCTCCGCATGTGTAATAAAGAATGTGCTGTACTGTCAGTGGCCCTCGTTCCAACATTTGTGCCATCCCCTCAGATTTCTACCCTGGGTGGAAGAGTGATCGGCTCTTACACCTCACCATGCTACATGCCTATGCTGTCTTGCTCCTTCCCCCTCTCTGGTTGCAATGACCTGGCTCTGTGTGCCTCCTTTTGTACCACTCTTTGTTGTGTATGAGCCCTAGCAGTCGCATGACTACTTTGTAGCTCCCTGTGTGAGGTCTGTCACTGCCTCTGCCAGGCCGTTAAATCAAAGCTGAAGACACTGGGTTGTCATTGGCGTGGCAATTCATCAACCGTGCTGGTGGAGACTAGCTCATCCATATGTAGCCATGGCACCCACGCACACATCATTTAGGTTTTAGATTTGTATGGAGGCCCTTTTAAGGGGGCAAATCCTTAGCTTGTTCACTGTGGTTTCACAAGGCATAGTATAATGAACTGAACCAGGGCTGAACTGAACCAGGGCCCCTGGAGCTTACTACATGAGCCTCTACAGCTTGAGCTAAAAGCCAGCTGGCTCTCAGCTAAGGTCTAAATGCCACGAGATGGGACAATGCACTACACTCAAAGGGTTACATACTTCCCCCAGCTGAGGAAGCATGTCCGAGCTTCAGAGACCCAGTTAAAATCCAGGTCAAGCTCCCACTTGTAACACCGACAGGCAGAACCAAACCTGGGATTTCAGGAGCTCAGTGCATGAGCCTCTACAGTTAGGCTTCGTCTACACTGCGAGATTTTCCAGCAAGAAATATGCTAATGAGGGACTCATTTGCATGAGTCACGATCTCATTAGCATATTTTCTGCTGTTTCTTTTTGCGCAAGGGGTTTTTTGCACAAAATTGATACGAAGAGGGTTTTTTTGGGGGGGCAAAACCCTCGTTTTGCACAAGATCCTTATATCTTTCCAGGATCTTGTGCAAAACAGGGTTTTTGCACAAAAAAACCCCATCCACACTGCTTCTTTTTGCGCAAAAGGAAACTGCAGAAAATATGCTAATGAGATCACACCTCATGCAAATGAGTCCCTCATTAGCATATTTTTTGCCGGAAGATCTCGCAGTGTAGACGAAGCCTAAGAGCTAAAATCCACCTGCCTTTCAGCTAAGGCTGTAGAGGAAGCTCATTCTTTCTTTCTGTAAGTGGTCTAAGCACCACTAGATGGGACAGTGAACCATGCTCAGGAAGTGTGTGGGTTACAATAGCTCTACACTTGAGATGCATGTTTATTTCCATAGTGCCAAATGACACCTTCAGGTCCTCCTGCATAAAAAAACAGAGTTTGGTCTTATGGAGGGTTCTCTGTAGGCTCATCATCATGTCTGAAACTGGACTCACATGTGTCCTCCCAGAATGGAACATCCAGAGTGCTGTACTTCTGGATTTCCTGCACACTACACTGAAAATGAATTCTTAATTAACACAATGTATAATAAAGCCCAGCTTCACTTTTAAACCTACAACACATTCCTATTCAATATTTTCATCGTTTCTCATCTGCAGTTGAGATTCTTCACTTTAAAAGTGGGTTACCTATTGATATGAAGAGATGGCAAGTTTGAGAAAGGGACATTTGTATTTTTAGAATGAGGTGGAGCAAGCAATCCCAAAAATTTTTGCCTCCCAATTTAGTTGCTAATACAATACAATTTTACTTTGGGTTTGAATTTATTCACCATCGTGTGTCTCCAAAATTGGTAATGAATTGCTAATCCATAGATGTAAGAATGATTTTGCACTGATCCAATTCCCATTTTCTTTTTATAAAAGAATTTTAGTTTAAAAATGGCTAGTAAGATTAGAATGGCAGGAACATGCCAATTCAACAGAAATATTTTTCAACAGAATGGTATTCAACTATATGCAAATTACTGCCTGATTTATATTGCGATCTATATGTTTGCTGGCAAACAACAGATCTCTATTAAATTGGGATATTTTAAGTTACTCCTGAGTGCTACAGTCAAACGTTATTCATTTTGAAATGATTCTTTTTGAAACTTCCATGCCTAGTTCCAATATATAAAGTGTTACGATCAAGGCGTATTTCCTTTGTAATCAATCAGTGTTGGACAGCCATAAGACTTTGCGCTCCCATGAATGCCTTTCAGCTGCAGATTTCAAAGAGCTCAACAAACTTTAATTTTCACAACAAATCTTTGAGAAGGGACTGATTAGAGGCAGATTAGAGATCGTGGGAACTCGGGCACAATTCAAAACTTCAAAAGTTTAGGCATCTAGAACATAAGAACGGCCGTACCGGGTCAGACCAAAGGTCCATCTAGCCCAGTATCCTGTCTGCCGACAGTGGCCAGCACCAGGTGCCCCAGAGGGGGTGGACCGAAGACAATGATCAAGCAATTTGTCTCCTGCCATCCCTCTCCAGCCTCTGTCAAACAGAGGCCAAGGACACCATTTTATCCCCTGGCTAATAGCCTTTTATGGACCTAACCTCCATGAAATTATCTAGCTTCTCTTTAAACTCTGTTATATTCCTAGCCTTCACAGCCTCCTCTGGCAGGGAGTTCCACAGGCTGACTACACGCTGTGTGAAGAAGAACTTTCTTTTATTAGTTTTAAACCTGCTACCCATTAATTTCATTTGGTATCCTCTAGTTCTTCTATTTAGGAACTAATAAATAACTTTTCTTTATCGGCCCTCTCCACACCACTCATGATTTTATACACCTCTATCATATCCCCCCTCAGTCTCCTCTTTTCTAAACTGAAAAGTCCCAGTCGCTTTAACCTCTCCTCATATGGGACCCGTTCCAAACCCCTAAGTCCATATTTAGAGCCAGGGCTGAGGATAGAAATGCGAGAACCCTGGGAAAGGTGGGGGAGTCTCCGAAAAGGGGTGGGGGCCTTAGGCAAATGAGGCAGGCTGGAGGCTGTGTGCCCGAGTCAATTGACCCAGACTTACTGCTGCAGGGTTTGGGGAGTTTGGCAGTAGATGTACCTCTGGATACCTACATGAGAGGTCAGATTTTCAAAGATGCTGAGCATACATGCAGCTTCCAGGAATGTCTCCGATTGTTTCATAGAATCATAGGGCTGGAAGAGACGTCAGGAGATCATTGAGTCCAGCCCCCTGCCCAAAGCAGGACCAACCCAAGCTAAATCAACCCAGCCAGGACTTTGTCAAGCCGAGACTTAAAAATCTCTAGGAATGGAGATTTCAACACCTCCTTAGGTAACCCAATCCAGTGCTTCCCCACCCTCCTAGTGAAATCATTTTTCTTAATATCCAACCTAGACCTCCCCCACTGTAACTTGAGATAATTGATCCTTGCTCTGTCACCACTGAGAACAGCCTGTCTTCAACCTCTTTGGAACACCACCACCCCCTTTCAGGTAATTGAAGGCTGCTACCAAATTCCCCCTCACTCTTCTCTCCTGTAAACTAAATGAGCCTAAATCCTTCAGTCTCTCAGTGCTTCAGCCTCCTAATCATTTTTGTTGATCTCTGCTGGACTTTCTCCAATGAGTCCACATCTTTCCTATAGTGGGGGGCCCAGAATTGGACACAGTACTCCAGATGTGGCCTCACCATTGCCGAACAAAGGGGAATAATCACTTCTCTAGATCTGCTGGCAATGCTCCTGCAAATGCATTCCAAATATGCCATTGGCTTTTTGGCTACAAGGATACATAGTTGAATCATATCCAGCTTCTCATCCACTGTAATCCCCAGGTCCTTTTCTGCTGAACGGCTCCTTAGCCAGTCGGTCCCCAGCCTGTAGCAGTCCTTGGCATTCTTCTGTCTCAAGTGCAGGACTCTGAACTTGAACTTGTTGAACCTCATCCGATTTCTTCTGAACCAATCCTCCAATTTGTCTAGGTCACTCTGGACCCTATCCCTGCCCTCCAATGTATCTACCTCTCCCTCTAGCTTAGTGTTATCCAGGAACTTGCTGAAGGTGCAGTATATTCCCTCATCGATCCCCCCATCCTAACCAGAACCCTCATCCAGCTCCTGAATAAAGATGTTGAACAAAACTGGCCCCAGAACCAGCCCTTGGGGTAGTCTGCTTGATACCAACCATCAACTAGATATCAAGCTATTGAATGCTACCCTTTAAGCCCAATGATCTAGCCAGCTTTCTATCCACCTTAGGCTAAGTCTACAATGTAACACAATTTTAGGATACCAGAGTATCCTGAAATAGCTATCCCATGTCTTAATAGCAAGCCCATTATTTAGGGGCTTGTCATTCTGACGTCCCTGTAAACATCATCCCACGAGGAGTAAGCGATGTTTCAGAATAGCAGGTTATTTTGAAATAAGATCAATATATGATACACAATTTGTGTAGCTCAAATTGCGTATCTCATTTTGAACTCCAGTGCAGTGTAGATGTAGCCTTACAATTCATTTATCCAATCCACGCTTCTTTAACTTGCTGGCAAGAATACTGTGTCTAAAGCTTTGCTATTTCACCGTCACCACCTTCCCCATATCCACAGAGCCAAGTCACCTCATCATAGAAGGTAATCAGGTTATGATGGCACAGAGCAGACGCAATAGTAAATCAGGACCTCGGCGTAAGTGATCTCCTACAAACTCTGGGCACAGCAACATTCACACTTTCCCAAATATGTAATGCTGACAACTGAAAGGGGGAAATTAACATTGAAAATAAAGCACCAGCGGGATATTATTGTATGGGCACAGAAAGCAAACCCCGCTCTCTAGCAATGGAGAGGGAATTATTAATGTGATCATACCTTTTGTGATAATAGCTAACACAGTATTTGTGACACACTATACAAGTGATATATTTTCAAGAGATCTGCTACCTGGACCACTTTTTTGCTTTTATTTAGAGCATAAAAGCCCACTTGGTCATAAAAGGCTATTGTGCCATAAAGCTTCAACAGCAAGAGAGGTGGGGAAAGAATCACAATTCTTAAAGAGCCTTGGAATAATTCCACTGCAGCCTGGTCATTCATTCAGGTTAAAACAGCCATTTACCCAAGAGGAGGCACAAATCATTGGGAAAAAAGACTTTGCCACAAGCTAAAACTTTGCAATTAACGAATGCAAGGTTAGAGAACTAGAGCAGCAAAGCCTATTATCTGCCAAAAAGGTAATTTCAGGTATAAAAAACTGCATCAGGCTTTGAAGGATGTGTGATCTGCTGATAAGCGACGCTGCCTTTTCCCTGAAATAGATGCGGAATTTTACAGAAGTCTTGTGGCAATAAGGATGCTTTGGTTCTTTTATGGGCACACAATAGTCAAAAGTGTCTGAATTAAACAAGCAATAGCTCCAAAACTAATGGGAGGTGGGGGTTGGAGGAAAGACAGCTAATGTTTTCCCCAACAATATGAAAAATAAAAGAAAAGAATATTCCCTCTTCCTTTTACTACATCCTTAATGTGGAAAAATCATAACTCAGGTTTAAAAGGAAGATTTTCTTTCCAGCCAGCATCCTATGATTTAGAGAAAGAGAGTGGAAGTAGCAGAAGGTAGGGATCCCTGATCCTTCACAGTTGAATCTGCTTTTTCAATGCAAGAGCCATTTTTTTCTCTTTGGTGAGAAAGTGGTGTCACTGGAATAGGAAAAGAACAAGCTACAGAATAGTTGGATATGTTGGATCTATTCAAGTCAGCAGGTCCTGAAGATATTTAAGATAGGGTACGTAAGCACTATCTGAATCCATTTTAAAACTGTTAGCCATTATCTTAAAGAACTCATGGAGCACAGGTGAGGTACCATGAGTTTGGAAGCAAACATAGTGCTGATCTTTAAAAAGGAACAAATGTAGATCTGGGGAATTTTAGATTAGTCAGCTTAACTTCAATACCTAGAACATATTATTAAAAATCACTGTGCAAGCAGCTACATGATGAAAGGGTAATAAGTAATAGGCAAAATGGATTCGGGAAAAACAGATCATATCAAACCAATCTAATTTCTTTCTTTGACAGGATTATTGTCCTAATGGATAGGGTGGAAGCAGTAGACATGATATATCTTGGCTTTAGTAAGGCTTTTGACACAGCCCTGCATAACATTCTCATAAACCAACTAGGGAAATGTGGTCTAGATCAGAACCTCTCAAACTGTGGTCCGATAGTTCACTCTAAGATGTGCACTTAGGTAGTCACATATGAGAGACTGAATTGCTGCTCACCTAATTAGTTGCTTGTAGATGTGGTTCCATTACTTAGGTGTCTGGACCCTCCCATGTAAAGTGAGGAGGTAGCCTTGGAGAGGTGGGAGGGGACATAGGTGGGAGGGGACATTGGGGTTCTGTGGGGAAAATAGGAGGTAGGGGGGCAATAAGGCGAGAAGAGAGGGTGGGGAAATTTGGGACATGCAGGGCTGACATGGCCAGAGAAAGAGGTGACTCTCCTCAGCTCCAGAGCTGAGTTTCTGGGGAGAGATGGCCCTCCTTCCCAGCCTCAGCTCTGTGGCTGCTGTGGCAGGCCAAAGATCCCTAGTGATATTAAAATATTAGTTGTGGGCTTTTATTTGTAGAATAAAAATGTTCATTGTTATTAATGATTTTTAGTATAGCACTTTTATCCAAAGTACTTTACAGTAGTTAGCTAACAGTACAAACAACACTTGGAAAGATAAGTAAGTCCACCGAGACCCTCAGCAATTTTCAATATATTACTGACAACCAATGTAGGCATCACTGCACACAGCTTGCTTGTCATCCCGTTCCCCAACTATCAGGAAGAGAGGGGAAAGTACTTGCATTCTGTGCATGCCTCTCACACCTGGATGGTGAAAGGAGGGGGCAGAGGAGTAAATCACGGCATGCAAGTACTTTCCCCTCACTCCCTGATAGTCTGGGGAACAGAGTGAAAAGCAAGCTGTGTCCTGGTGTGCACAGCAGCTGCGCCCCGCACTCTCCCAAAACTCCGCCCTGGGGTTCACTGTCAAATCGGGAAGATGTATCTACTAGAATCCAGCCGGGATCTGTTGTGATTCTGGTGCTATTTAGTATATTCATTACTTGTATAATGGAAAGAACAATCTGCTCATCAAATCAACAGATGACATTTAGCTGGAAGAGGACAGGATTAAAATTCAAAATAACCTCAAATAATTGGAGAATAGATTCAAAGTCAACAAGATGAAATTCAATAAAGCCGAGTGCAAAGTACTACACTTTGGAAGAAAAACTCAAATGCTTAACTACAGAACGGGGAATAACTAGTTACGCACTAACCTCACTGGAGACCATAGTGGATCACATATTGAATGAGAGCCAAAAATGTGCTACAGTTTTTAAAAAGTTAATATAACGTTGGGATGTATCAACAGGAGAGTTGTACATAAAATACAGGAGGCAAATGTTCCACTCTGCTTGGCAATAGTGTGACCTCAGCTGCAGGACTGTGTCCGGGTTTGGATGCCACACTTTAGAAAAAGATGTGGAGAAACTGGAGAGCAGGTAGAGGGGAGCAATAAAAGTGATAAAAGGGTCAGAAAACATGACCTATAAGGAAAAATTAAAAAATATGGGCATATTTACTCTTGAGAACAAAAGACTGAGGAGGGGGACCTGAAAAAATTCTTCAAAAATTATATGGGCTTCTATAAAGAGAACCATCATCAATTGTTCTCCATGGCAACTGAAGATAGGACAAGAATTAATGGTCTTAATTTGAAGCAAGGGAGATTTAGTTTAGATATAATGTAAAATTTTCTAACTCTAACAATGGTTAAATCCAAGGGAGGTTGTGGAAGGTTTTTTTAAGAACAGGTTAGACAAACACCTATCAGGGATGATACAGGTTTACTTGATGCTGTGTTAACATGGGGGGCTGCACTACAGGCCCTCTCAAGATTTCCCCTTTCCCCCCACCTATGATTCTATGAAAAGAGCTCCCCCAACCATTAGTGCAGGCTTTGGATAATGTGGGAATTTCCAGAGGACTGAAAGAAAGCTAATGTGGTACCAATATTCTAAAAGGGTAAATGGGATGACCTGGGCAATTATAGACATGTCAGCCTGATATTAATCCTGGGTAAGATAATGAAATGACTAATATAGGACTTGATTAAAAAGGGTTAAAGGCGGGCAATATAATTAATGACAATCCACATGGGTTTATAGAAAATAAATCTTTCCAAACTCAATTGATCTAATTTTTGATGAGATTGCAATTGTGTTTGAGAAAGGTAACAGTGACGGATGTTCGCATAGACTTCTGTGTGGCATATGATGCAGTGCTACACAACAGTTTGATTATGAAAAGAGAACGCTACAAAATAAAAAATGGTAACATTTAAAATGGGCTGATAACTGTCAAAAAATAATTGTAAACTGGGAAGTATCAACGAGTGGTTGTGTTTGTCATGGGTGGTCCTGCAGGGATCTGTTCTTGGTTTTACTCTATTTAATGTTTTTTTATCAGGGATCTGGAAGAAAATATCAAATCATCACTGATAACATGTTCAGGTGACACAAATAATAATGAAGAACACCGGTCACTGACACATAGTGATCTGGATTGCTTGACATGCAGACAAAGAGACTGGTCCTATGTTTCACAACAAAGAGTATAGGTGATACCAACACCATGGGGGACTCTATCCCTGGAAGCAGTGTCTTTGACAAAAAGATAGTCAGCTAAGCATGAGCATCCTGTAGGTTGCTGTGTCTAAAAGGGCTAATGCAATGTTTGAATGTATAAATAGGGATACAATTAAGAAGAGCACAGAGGTAATATCTCCATATTCAGGAAGGGTGTGAACACCACTGAAATATTATGACCACTTCTCATGTCCAAAATTCCAGAAGGTTGTTGATAAACTGGAGAAGACTAACAGATAATCATCTAAAGAAGTGGGTTTTGCCCACGAAAGCTCATGATACCATCTACATGTTTTGTTAGTCTTTAAGGTGCTACTAGACTATTTGTTGTTTTTTTAAGATAATCCCCAAGATTGACTGAAGCACTGGGAAACATGCCTTGCGGCGAAAGCCTCAAAGTGATCAATCAAGTTTAAAGAAAGTGAAGGTTAAGAGGTGACTTGATCACAGTCTGTACACAGGCCCGCCAAGGGGTGTGTGTGTGGCAAAGGGGCAACTGCCCCGGGTCCCAGCAATACAAAAGTGCCCGGAGCCCTCCTTGGCCACTGCCACATCTACTGTGGCTGCAGCAGCGGCAGTAGGTCCAGGCCCTTTAAGTTGCTGTGGGAGTGCCACGCTGCATGCCCCAGGCAGCATTGAGGGCTGTCTAGGAGAGGCATGGGTGGCACAGAGGGCTACCTATCCCTATCCCTTCCCCTTATAGCTGAGACTCTGTAAAGAGGGCCCCCCTACCTTGCTCAGGGGCCTGTAGGGGCTGTTGGCCCTGCTGTCTGTATGTATCTATGCGGGTAACAGAAATTGCGCCATAAAGTTCTTTTCAGCCAAGCAGACAAAGGTCTAACAAGATGCAATGGCTGGAAATTGAAATGAGGCAAATTCAGTCTCACAAAGAAATGTAATTTTTAAACAGTGAGTGTCATAAACCACTGGAATAACTTACAAAGGGTCATGGTTGATTCTTCATGACTGGAAATGTTTAAATCAAAGACGGATTTTTTCCCCCCAAAAAATATGGTCAACCACAGCTACTAAACTTGAAGCAGGAATTAATATAGGAAAGTCCTTAACCTCTGCTATTCAAGTCAGACTAGAGCATAACAGTGGTCCCCTCACGCTTTACAATGTATGCATTATTAATTTATACTTCTAGTACTCATGTCTTTGTTTAGTGTGACTGACTTTGTCAGGTTAATTTGTTGTTGATTTTTAAAAAAAATATTAATTAATTATTATTATGATAGAATCATAGAACACTAGAACTGGAAGGGACCTCGAGAGGTCATCGAGTCCAGTCCCCTGCCCTCATGGCAGAACCCAGCACCGTCTAGACCATCCCTGATAGATGTCTATCTAACCTGCTCTTAAATATCTCCAGAGATGGAGATTCCACAACCTCCCCAGGCAACTTATTCCAGTGTTTATTATTAGGTTTCATATTTAACAAAGTTACAAAAGCATCTAAAGCCATTGGGATACACAAGGAACAGCAATGTACAGGCTAGACTGAGACCTCAATGGCATAACTTTTCAGGACTTTCTTATCCTCTGCTGTGGATAAGGATAACAGGTCCTGGATGCACAGAAATGAGCAAAGCTATGCACCTGCTTTCAGTCTTCCCAGACCAAGTACCAAGGAAGAAAACTGAAATGGATGGAACCTTAGATCCACTCCACCCCACTGCTGTAGGGGTGGCATTGGCCAGTTAGCTTCTGGTACAGGCCAGCAGTAAATCAGTATCCCTGGAGAGCCAAGAGGAAGCAAAGGAGAAACTGTCACTCAGAAAGCTGTATGAGGAATAACATGCCTTCTGCAAAAGCTCTTACGCAGAGCTGTGTCTTGTGGCAAACAGCAAGTCTACACTACCAAATTAAGCAGACCTAAGTTGCTTAAGCATAAAGCTACAAAGTAGTTGAATTGCTTTTACATGTCCATGTTTGTGTAGGTGGTATGTTTCCTTGCACTTATTAAATGGCCAGCGTGGAGCACTGTGGGATGGTTTCTGAAAGGAAGCAGCAAAATGTCTACATGCACACTGCAGCCTAACTACAACGATGTAAGTACTACGCCTCTCACAGAGATGGAGTTATTACGACGATGTAGAAGGTGAGTTAGATCGGTGGAAGATAAATTTTAGTGCAGCTTGCTTAAAGTTAGGTTGAAGTACGGCAGCTTATGGCAGCCCTAAACTCTGTAGCATAAACCAGGCCAAAATCTAGTCTAATATTTAAAAAAAAAAAGTATATTGTTTCCTCAGAATTATAGTAATGCCATCCCACATTTCTGGAATGATTTCCATTCCAAAGCACTTTATGGTTTTACAAGTGTATATTACTGACAACCAATGTAGGAATCACTGCACCCAGCACTCAAATGCAGTCATCTCTGGGTTGTTTAACAGTAACACTATACAGCAGTCAAAGCCCCGGTCTACCAGCTCATTTAAGTACATGAGGGATTCTAGTCGAGCCTGTGGAATAAAATGCTTTGCTTGATCTGGGGCCGGGGCCTGAGGAAAATAAAATCCAGTAATCAGTTGAAACTGCATGACAATGTATCTTAGGTAAGCAAAATGCTATTACCCAAACAGGACTGTGGCCACTGATGTTAAAAAGGTTTCATGGTTAGCTACAGAAAATGGAATCTATTCCCCCTTTCCATTGCTATTTTCCCATTGGACTTTAATTAACTTGCTCCTCTTGACATGCTGAAATTTTAACTCATTTAGGTAGGTAGTTGTGTTTCATAACTTGCCAATCGGCTGATTACTTGTTGTCATTTGCATTTTTTCAATTATAGGTAGGTAAACCATAGGGATTCCAAAGCAGATTTAGTTATATTGAATGCATTCTGCATTCTTTACATGTTTTTTAATACCATCTCTCTTACCATAATGGGAAACAGATAAATGTACCAAGAACTATGGATAGCTTCTCCAGCCATATAACATGAATCATTGCCATTTTGAGAACAGAACTATGCTGAACTTGGTTGATTACCAGTTCCAGCCAAAAGCATAAGTAGTTTTCTAATAAAAGATGACACACACAGCGGCACACACACACAATATAAAGAGGCTGGGAAGATGCATTTGTATTGCTGAATAAATCATTTTCACCAATATTAATTGCCAAAAAAAGAAAAGAAAAAATAGCTCCCAATTTATTTTTGTATGAAAACTTTTATTTAAAACAAATAATTGTTTAATTTGTGACACCAAAATTATCTAGAGATAAATATAATAATGAAAGGAAATTAACCTAATTTAGCTATATTTTAAATCATATTTATTAACTAAATGAAGAGATAGTCCTTGAAGAAGAAACACATATTATTATAACTACAATAATAGGTTTAAATATGTCATTTTAATTAAATACATTTAAATCAAACTGGATGACCCATAATTCCTGACAGTTAAAGACTACCTTGTGAATGATCCCAAAAGTTAACAAAAATGTACACATCAGCCCTAAAAAACCCCAACCTCTCGCTTTGTTTTTACTCTCTGCAACTACCCAGAGATAAAGATTACCTGACTAAAAAATCAGGACCCTAGTCTACTTCCCAGTGAAACCTATTTTAAGTAATCAGACATGAATCCAGCCTAAACTGGTAGTCCACTACAGAAGATCTTAACCTTTAATGGTCAAATGGTAGTGGACTAGAAAGCTTGAAGCTATTTTAAAGTGTTTTAGAAAGGATTTGTCATGTGAAAGAATCACTAGCGCAGATCTCTCAAACTCCTGGCCCACAGGCCATCCCTGGCTAGAGCAATTGTGCAATCCAGCCCAGGACTCCTGACATGCTGAGGGGTGGTTTGTCCACTACCTGCTGCCATGGGAAATGTGGGGGGTGCAACTGCTGTCACTGGGTGGCGCGAGGCCCCTCTGTGGTGATCCTCAAAGCCACGTCCTCGGGGATGGTTGGAAGGGGCAGGCCTTTGGGGTTGATAATGGACAGGTCCACCCTCCCCTGCTCCGGGCCCACTGGGAATCCCAGGCTGGATTGTGCAATCGCTCCGGCTGGGCCGGGAGTGTGAGACCACTGAACTAGTGCACGTTTCACTGTTATGTTGCTTCGACACTGCATACTACTTGCAGCAGCATGTAGGGTACGTTCAGCTACACTCCTGTCCACAATGCAGCATGTAGCTACATGGGATAGTGAAAGGCCCTGGCAGAGATGAAGCAGTAGAAAAAGGCTCAGCAGCAAGGAACTACCAGACACTGTTCCCACTGCCAAAGTCCTTCCCCTGCTACTGGAGTCTTTTACTGCAGCAGGAAAAGGCTCGGACCGCTCTTTGCTGCTGGAGTCTTATCCCACTGCAGAGAGCTGCCAGGGCTTTTCCCTATTGCCTCCCCACTGCTGGAGTCTTTCCCCACTATTGGATCTTTTCACTGCCATGAAGAAAGACTCTGGCAGTGAGGAATAAGTGGGACACTACACTACTCAAAATAGCAGTGTCAGCATGAAAAGCACGCTTGGGTGAATAGTGCCATGTAAGCAGGGAGACCATCAGAACTGCCAGGCCCAGGGCAAGATGTGAAGGGGCCTGTTTCCATGCTCCCGAAAGGAGGCAGGGCTGGGAGCAGTCAGCCCTGAGCACTGCCCAGACTGCACTGCACCCTCCCTCCAGCCCTTAGCGCTGCCCTGAGTGTGCAACCCAGGGCTCTGGAGGCAATTTAAAGGGCCCAGGGATCCATCCGCCACTACTGCTGCAACAATCCCTCTCTACCACCATTGGCAGGCCTGCATGTAACATATATAACTGAGTATAAGTTGTATCTCCCTTAACCGGGACGCTCTGATCCAACAACATCCATGGTCCAGCAGGACCACAGGATGTTCCTGGACCACAGAGCCCAGCAAAAGGGAGGTCTGGCTGTGGACCTCCGGCCCCGGCAGCAGCCAGGGGGCTCCAGCCCAGGGAGCCACACCTAGGCAGGCAGAAGTGGGACCAGGCTGGAGCGCTAGCTGGGGGCAGTGGTTCAGCACCAGCCATAAGAAGAGGGACCTTCCCTGGTTGGGCAAATCCCCTCGTTTGGGACCAGTCAGGTCCTGAGGGTGTCGAACCTATATATACCCTCTAGTTCAGATGGGTCTTTGCTCACCTTAAACAATTTCTTGCTGGCTATCATATTAATACCCAACGTTAGGAAGGCTTATAATGCATGTACTGTACATGACATTGAAAGGAGTGTGCAGTGCAGCTGTGCCTCAAGTCACAGAGTTTGAAGCCAGAAGGGACCACCAGGTCACCTAGTGTGACCTCCTGTATATCACAGACAACTAATACCACTCACACACTAACACCAATGATAACCCTTTCTTATTTTACTTACACTGGTGCATTACCCTGGTTCAGCAAGGTACTTAAGTACGTGCCTAACTTTCAGACTTCAAATAAGGCTACTCACTCACTTCAAGTTAGGTACATGCTCAAGTACTTGCTGAATCAAGGCCTAAATCCAGAGTACCTACAATGGAACTTAGTTCAGGTCTATACTACAGAATGCTGTTGGCACAGTTATCTTTTCATGGGAGTGAAGAGGCATGATCCCTGACCAATGCAGTTGTGCTGATGGCTGTCACTAGCATAGACACATCTATATCATCAAAGTTGCCCTTTTACCATTAGATTGTTTCGCTTGTTGTGGGAGGTTTAATTAGATGAGTACAAGGTGCAGTGTTGCTAGTATAACAGTGTCCATGTTAAGAGAACTCTGCTGGTAGTGTTTCTTCTCCCTTTCTCTTTGTCCTGTTAGTTGGGGTCAGCAGCTCCTTTTCATGTCCAAGCACTCCTGTTGAGTGCTTTGTCCAAGATGACATCAACCTTCTTCATGTCCTACTTCAGCATCTCAAGCCAACTTTTGCTGGTTCTTCCTCCTGGTCTTTATCTGATACACACTGCCCAACCCTCCCCAAGTCTTGTTGTCTCTCATGGACCCAGCCATCTCAGTTGATACTCTATCCACTTTTCCATGATGGAGGTCACCTGCTTGATAATTCATACCATTTTGTTGTGTAACCCCATCGACTCTCATCTTACCTAGCGGACAGCTAAGCATTCTCATGATGGCAGTGTGAAGTAGTCGCTCTTCTCTCGTTCATCCACTAACTTTCTGACCCATGTGTTATGGCTAGCTTAATCGTGATCTTATAAACTTTGGCTCTTTAGCTTACTTGCCATATTCTTATTCCAAAGAACTCATGTCAATTCCCTCCATTTTCATCAAGTGCTCTTTGTGGAACTCATATCATGTCCTGTCATAGCGCAAAACTGAACGGAGGTATTTAAATTGTTGCACAGATTTTAACTCTATATCCTTTCATTTTACTGGCTTCTCATTGTCCCTCTGAAACAGCACTGCACATTGTTCCATCTTTTGTTAGTTGATTCATAAATCATTTTCTTCTAGTGTAGACCTCCAGAATAATGGTACTGCTATACCATTTTTTAAAAAGGGCAGCATAGTGGTGTTGCTATATCAGTAAAATGTTCTTAGTGTAGATATGGCCTTATATCAGAGTCTGGTCCAAATATTCTAGCACTGAACAATATATTGGGCCAGATCCTCTGTTGGAGTAACTCAATGTAGCTGATTTCAATGGAGTTAAGGTCTTTTACCGCAGCTTGACTTGATTACAACAGCTAGACTATGCCCAAGACAGGGCAGTATTGGTCCCTATTGTGCATTTTCCAGGATGATACACTGTAGAATAAGAAAGACCTGTTATTGTAGAGCAAAGGGCCAGATTTATGTGCTTTAGCAGTAATCCATTAGCAGTAATTCCATTCCAGATGAAATTTTGGAAATTGCTTTATAAAAATACCATTCTTATGTCAATGGCTGATGTTCCAAATTGTCAGCATTTATGCTTTGAATGAGGCATGATGAGAGCATAAATTTTTACACTTGAAATGAAAATATGGAACACAAGCCAAATGGAAGTCTCTGAGTTTTTAATGTTGTCCAGCTATTGGTCTGTAAGTACTATTATTATTGGCTTCTTTCCATCCTGCTAGGAACTGAATGTTAAAAAACTGTACTTTCTTCCATGCATCTGTCATAAATTTCACAGGAAGCAGGGGGCATAGAGCTGTATGCTATTGGTTCAGTAGTCTTAAATTAATGGGGAAAAATCTGAAATTTCAAAACTAGGAAGACTTGTACAGAAGGCAGTGAAACTGTACATATGGATAAGGGTTCTATTTGGGATGCACTGTTTCTTTATCTTACTGTAACTATACTAGAAAACTTTGCATTTGACATCTGCCTCAAAGTGCAGCAAACAAGCACACCACACATCAAAACACTACAAAGTCATTTCTTGTACAGGTTGAACCTTTCTAGTCCAGCACCCTCAGGACCTGACCAGTGCTGAACTATACAATTTGCCAAACCATGGGAGAATAATATTGTCTAGAAGCATTATCAACACTTCCACTGCTTTCTGGGCTCTTAGAGCTAACGAACAGCACAGAACACTGAGAGCCAGGACTAGTGGCTGTAAACAAACTCTATGGGACTACAGAAAACTTGGCTACACCCATGATAAAAGGTCATCTGGCAAACCCTAAAATCATACCAGATGCGGATGTTGCCAGACCAGGGAGTGCCGGACTAGAGAGGTTCAACTTGTAATGAGTTATTACTATCCACCTATCGCAGAACACTTCAACACTCTTTGCAAATACATCAGATTTCATGTAAAATCTAATGCTGCAACTGTAAAATCCTCCAAACCATTCTGTGATCTCAGCTGGATCTGTTAGTGTCTGCGGACTGATAACAGACACAGTCCCTAACACATCTGGTTTGAGAAAAAAACCTCATCACAGAATGGAGGAGAGGATGAGGGTCCTCATCACAACAAAATAAAATTAGATTCTATCACCCAGTGTGGTTGAATTAAACAATACTTTGGAGAAGGCACAAGATCTCAGCCTACCATCCGGATGCATTATCATGGATACTGAAGCTTCCCAGAACAAGAAGTCTCTTGAGAATCCAATGGCCCAACAAAAAGTTACTAACTTAAAAATGCAGATGAGTGCTCTGCATGCAGCCAGTACGTCAGAAAACAATTTATGCTGGGATTCACTAGCAGGGTGGATACACACAAACCAATCCATTCATTGATACTAGACATCTCCAGAACCTGTGTTCATACATAAAATTTACAATCAGTTCTCTTCAATGACCCTCTCTTAATCTGAGACCCCATTTATATGATATGAATGAAAGTACAGGCGTTCACTATTAAGTCAATAAGGGGTAGCAGGTCAATACTATTAAAGTGTATCTTCCTGATTTAAGTTCCATATTGTATGCCTTTTATGAAAATATTTAAAGATATAACAAATATATCTAGAGGATTTTTTATAAGGTGAATTTAATGCTCCTATAAAGGAGTTAGACTGCCAACCCTGGAGGCCAGTCTCATAAGAAAATAAGAACGGCCGTAGCGGGTCAGACCAAAGGTCAATCTAGCCCAGTATCCTGTCTGCTGACAGTGGCCAGCACCAGGTGCCCCAGAGGGGGTGGACCGAAGACAATGATCAAGCAATTTGTCTCCTGCCATCCCTCTCCAGCCTCTGTCAAACAGAGGCCAAGGACACCATTTTATCCCCTGGCTAATAGCCTTACTTATCCTCTTACTTATCCGTGGAACAACTAGAGAGATGGTGCAGGTTTTCCTGTCTTACCTGGAGAGACTTGGAATACAGTCATGTTGATTGGTTATTGCACAATCAACACCAAGCAGTGTAACTACCAGACATAAACTGCAATGGACATTTGGTACAATAGCAATAATAAAGCAATAAACCACCACATTTCTTTTTATGAGACAGTGTGAGCCACAGCTGTTCCTCATGATTTTTTCCTTGTGATCAAGCCGGACAATGTGCCATTTCAATCTCTATCACTAAGAAAGTGTGACTGTCCAACTTCTTTTCCATTTGTAAGACTGTCAGAACCTCTGTGTATGTGTTATCTTCCTGTCTTCATCCAAGAATGATATTTCACATTCTAAGGCAAATTGCTTCCTAACTAAATTCAGATATCTGAGGTTGCTTTTGCCCACGTCAGCAAAAGAAGAGTTTGAGGATGACTGTGCTGGCCTACATAGTTTTTACAAAACTGTCATTCACATGGAATAACACTTCAGCCCCGCCTCCAGCCTTTCCATGCAGCTGTCCTGTCTGTGATCACACAACCCCGCTGGGGGCAATATAGCCACACGGCCAGGGGTCACTGGCAACTAGGAGTAGCTACACCATGTTCTCCTTTGGCTGCTGTAGTTTCTGGGAGAGGAGCCCAGCAGATCAATGGATTCCGATTTCTATCCTTGAATATCTGCATCTATGGATAGAAATTTGTATTCAGCAGGACTCTAATTATGAAAAGATTCTGGTCAATCATAGACATTATTTCTGAATACAAAGTGGCTCATTATTTGTTTAGTTGTAGTTACTATTGGCCATTTTACTCCATAAAAGAAGCAGTTGGAAATGTTTGGATACTTGGCAAATAAGTAAAAACAAACAAACGAGGAAAAAATTCAGTAAACACTGCAAGAAAGAACAAAGAACAAGGGAAAGAAAGATAAGCCAAACTCCTCTCATCTTATTCACACAAGTAGTCTTGTACAGGTCACATTTTTGTGGCTTCTGTGGTATTACCTGCATTAGTAAATTGAGCAGGATGAAGCCCAATTTAGACAACAAAGACACCTTTTCATTGTGGATGTTAATTCTGCAAACGTTTATACATCTGAATAACTTTAGCCACATGAATAGTCCTGTTGAGCTCAGCATCACAGTGTTTGCAGCACTAAGATTTAAGTGAATAAATATTCTATTTGGCCAATCCTGTTTGCAATTGAGGTCATTCCAGAAAGGTGCTAGAGGACAATAATCACATATTTGGTATCTACAGATATTTAACAATTCATCAGAGTTGACTGGTCCAACACCATTTCCTTTAGGAATTACACACTGCATTACTGAGTTGCATTAGGAAACCATAATTCAATTGGTCAAAGTTCTATTTTGAGGGTCAGAATCTTGGAAGGACCTTTACTCTAACAACAAATACACATTACTTATAATGCACTCCGAGTAATTCAAATGCTTTAAGAAATTTTGTACTAAACATCCTTGGGATATTCATTTCTATGTACATGCAGAATAACGCAACCCTCCCTCCAATCCTTCTCTCCAATTTAGAATTGACTTAGACATGTTATGCAGCTAATCTCAGCCTTTAAAAAGGGGAAATAAAATGAAGCCCCCTAGCTTTTTTTCTTTGTGAAGCCCCCCGGTCTAGTCTACAGATTGTGGGTTATTTATGGTCCTTTGCACAGTTGCCTAGAGCTAGTATTTGGTGTCTGTGAAAATTATAGCCACATGTCCCTTTATTTTGTGGAGGCCCCGTGAATTTTTCATGGCTATGGAGGCAAAGCTGTGTGAGATGATATTAACGGCAGCTTTCTCAGCTATCTGTATTTGAGCTACTTTCTCTGATCAGAATCTCTTTCACTGTAGATGTGTCTATGCAAACTGCGTATCTTATTTTGAGTCTATTTCAAAATAAGCTATTTCAAGCCGTCCCTTAACCCTCGTGCAATGAGGTTTACAGGAATGGTGAAATAGCACGCCCGTTATTTTAAAAAATATTTTGAAATAACGGGTCCGTTTCTAAGACGTACGGTAGCTATTTCGGGATACCTCGGTATGTCAAAATATCTCTGCTGTGTAGATGTCTGGCCTCAAAAAGGAATAACTCATTCGACAAGATGTGGTCCAGTGGCTAGAGGCCTGGAATCAAGAGAAGAGACTGCAGTGTCCTAATTCTGAGTCTTATATGGGCTTCTCCTCTGGCCTTGGTCAACACACTTAGAATCTAGATAAAAATATTTAAAAATGCCTCTACACATGGGTGAATCCAGTTTTGGATGCTTAAACTCAAGTTGAAAAATTGCTGTGTTTCATTTATTGCCTCCATTCTTTTGCCTGGTCCTGTCCCCTTCACTCCTTCTAGTTTTTATTCATTTCACTTCTTTCTCTCAAAGTAAATGTAAGGGAGTGTCAATCAAATATAATTCTTATATTTATATTTGCTCTTGCTGTTAGAAGCCTTGTTCAACTTCAGCTTTCACCAGCTGCTCATGTTTGGATCTATTTTCTATGCATGGAAATGGTCAACTACTGGCAATGACAGTAAAAGATAAAATCTTAGTAACTCAGATGCTGCTTTCAGAACAAGTCGTGGGATCTTTATGACTTGTGGTCAACTGGGATGCTCTATATAGTGCAAGCCCTCTATCATCTTATTGCTGGTGGTCCATCCAACCCACACTTGCTAGCTTCCTTTGTATTTATATATTTATTTATTTGCCATTGAGAGTGGAGATTGGGAACGGGTGAGCCCTGGATAGGGAAGATGGGTGTCTCTAAAATTATCAGAGTTTAGGAGGAGGATCTAATGGTTTAAAGCACAACTGAGAATCATGACTCCACAGATTTTTTCTGCCCTGGATTTTCTATGATGGAACTAGTCAAGCTGTTTACCCTCCCAGTGACTCCTGTCTTCCCATGCATAAAATAATAATAATATTTGCTTTTGCCATGGATTTTGTGAGGCTACATGGTTTGCAAAGTCCTTTGAGATACTCAGATGAGATACACTGTGAATTTGCAAAGAAGCATTATTAGTTATGATGTTGAGACTGGCTGATGACTGAATAGAACTGGCTAATGTCTTTGAGAGAAGACTCTCCTATGGATAAAAAGTCTCGTGTGTGAAGGTGGTCACAGTATCCTTCCTGGTTCCTCTGACCACTGGCATGTGACCACCTATGTTTTAACATTCTACCCGTATTTCAAGTGACAAGAAGACAAGGTTTTAAATAACTGTGATTTAAATCAACAGGAAGGGTCCCCCAAATGCTCTGAGATTGACTCCCATTCAGTGAAACAGGGATAAATCAGGAGTAACTTATTTGATGTCAATGGAGTTACACCAGTCTAAAGGCATTGCAAATGAGGGCAGAATGATGATCCTCCATCTGCCAGCTGACAGTTTTTGAACAGATGGAACATTTCATAATTTCACAACTCCTCCCTTACTCCCAATATCATAAAAGGAAAAGGAGGAGATAACAGCCATTTCCAGCCAAGAAGCTTCTCATTCAACTTCTGAGAGAGTTCAGACTGGCAAGTGTTGAGGATTTGGATATTATAGGGACTCCCATTAATCACGCTGATAATGCATGTAGATTCATGCTATTGAAACCACATAATTAAGCAGCTACTCGGAATTTAACAGTATGTGCCTCAGGAAGCCTTGTGGGATTTCCATGTGTTTATCAGCTTGCACATACATGTCTAGAGAAACCTGAATAGTTCTGTTGTTTTTACACTGGTAGGCAGAGTGTATGGAAAATCAATCCAAGGCACACTTGGAAGTGTGCCTTCATATATTTTTGTAAATAAATCGTTCTGTGGCGTCATTTTCAATTGCTAGAAGAGGTTAGGAAGGATTAACTAGTTCAAAGAGCAGATATTTGGAAGCAATTTCTCATCTTGCTGCAGTTGCAGTGCCCACATTGCACACTAAATGAGATCAGTGGAAAAACTGGACCACAGGTTTTTTTTTTTAAAGTTACGTATTTAACTTTCATGCACAAATACCAGAAAGTAAAATAAATATTGCCAATGACAGAATAAATATTTCATCCCGTGGAATATAAGTACGTTGTACTTCCAATTTCCTTATTGTCTTTACCATATTTGCCAATAAAATAATTGAACAGGGGAAATGGATAGCTCTGTAGATTAATAATAGACTATTTAGCCTTTCACTTTCAGACCGCAGGGTCCACAAGAGTCCTGGGCAAGCACTGACAGAAGTGTGTTATTAGAACTAGCCATCAGTGTGTGCTTGGTCTGTTGTTGCTTAGGGTTCTGTCACTTTGAATGTTCACCCTTTTACTATTCTTGATCAAACCCTCACCCACTTGTTGGCCCACTGTGGATTTTTATGCCCCCCATTTATCTTGGAAGATAAATCTGGGGTGCCAACCCTCCACAATCTTCAAGTGAGAAATAGACTGTTCCCGCTAGATGCCTAGAATATGCCAGTGACCTAGAGATGGAAGGTTCTGCCTATTGTATCCAATTCCTCAAAACTAGCCAGTGATCTGAAAAAACCCCACCAGTATGTCATCCATCAGAGTAAGGAAAAATTAGGCTGAGAAGGCTTTGGATTTATAGAGTATGCATTACTGCCTTTTAGTACACTTCACGATGGCTATGTCTACACAGCGGGGTTATTTCAAAATAACTGGTGTTATGTCGAAATAACAAAGAGCGCCTCTACACTACAAGCCTTTATTCTGAAATAATGTCGAGTTGGAGGACTTCTTACGCCGACTCCTGTAACCCTCATTTCACAAGAAGTAAAGGAAGTCGAAGGAAGAGCGTTCTTCCTTTGACTTCCTGCTGTGTAGAGAGCGCCAAAAGCCGAATTAAGCTATTTTGACTTAAGCTATGCAATTGACGTAGCTGAAGTTGCGAAGCTTAATTTGACTTCAGCCCTGCTGTGTAGGTATACCCTATGATATGATAAGGCCAACACAGAGCTGGGAAGGAGCTATAAATGAATAAGAACAGCAAAATCTCTGTCATTCCTACAGGCCAGAAAAAGGCACCAAAAATGATTACGGGTTTATAATGGGTGCCATATGAAGAGAGATTAAAAAAACGTGGACTTTTCAGCTTAGAAAAGAGGGGACTAAGGGGGATATGATAGAGGTCTATTAAATCATGACTGGGTGGAAAACGTAAATAAGGAAAAGTTATTCACTTGTTCCCATAAGATAAGAACTAGGGGTCATCAAATTAAATTAACAGGTAGCAGGTTTAAAACAAACAAAAGGAAGTTTTTCTTCACTGTCAACCTGTGGAACTCCTTGCCAGAGGATGTTTTGAGGACTAGGAGTTTAACAGGTTCAAAAAAGAGTGAGATAAATTCATGGAGATTAGGTCCATCAATGGCTATTAGCCAGGATGGGTAAAAATGGTGTTCCCTAGCCTATGTTTGTCTGGAAATGGATGACAGGAGAGGGATCAGGTGATCATTACCTGTTGTTTTTACTTCCTCTGGGGCATCTGGCATTGGCTACGGTCAGCAGACAGGATACTGGGCTAGATGGGTCTTTGGTCTGACACAGTATGGCCGTTCTTATGTTCTTATGGCCAAAACCCTCACATAACCTTTTTTCTGCCTTTTAGTGAAAGAGCTCTGACATCTTGATAGCTTTAGTAGGTAGCCAAGAGGCAGAACAAGAGTATAAGATTTTTGCAGTCCATCTTGTCTTTCAAAAATGCCGAGGGAAACAGGGGAAAACACACACACATATGCAGGAAAATTGGGACCCAATAACAGAAAACCAAGTTTTAAGTGCTATTAAATACAAAATTATGTTTAAATAACATAAAAGCTGTGAAACAAGCCTATGTAACCCAGTGTATTCTCTCTGAGTTCTCTTTGTTACACCTTTAATTCACATCATTCTGAAGCTTCGACTTTCATTTTCAAAGATTGTGTCTAATTTGTGTCTAAATATTAATCATATGTTTTGTGTTTATATCATTCACTTAATATGTTTTTCCTTCTTTTAAAGTATTTTCATAGAAAAGGTTATTAATGGCCTGATATCATATGTAGAATTAAACAGAAAAAATAAATATAATAGAGCTGGAGAAAAGAAAAGTTCCATCCATCCTAAAAAAGTAGACACATCTAACCCGGTTAATAATAATTAATACAGAATAACAATATCCTCCATAAAGCACCTTTAATGCCAAAGCACTGTTCAAAGTAAAGGCCTGATTCTTCACCAATGAAGTCAATCTACCAATTCCAAATGGGTCCAGGATTGGGCTCTTAAATTGGTATGTACCATATTCAAAGGGATTCCATCATCCATAACTAAAATGTGGGCACCTCTGAAGGAGAATGTGCTATTTGTTTTACAACTCAGAAAAAAGTCTTCGCAACAGTTTAGAATGGGAAATTAAGGGGAAAAATATCTTTTAAGGTTTAGAAAAGTAACATGCAACTGATTTTGTGTGAGCTTTGTACATTAACCCCTCCCCCCAGAACTAAATCAACACACAAATCCCCCCCCAAAAATCGTTTTCCCTCTCCCATAAAACGTTCAGAGCTTTACAAAAAGGTATAAATTTGAAACAAGGTTACTCACCGTGGAAGAGTCACCGCTTCCGTTCCCAAGCGTAGCTCCCTCAGCACAGGTGGGTAGGTGAGTAGAAAGTTGACTAGCCCTGCCCCCATCTATGACATCACATTCTACCTCATAAAAGGTAGTGAAAGTGCTCTGAACTCCAGTCTGATTTCCAAGAGATACAGAAAAGAGAGAGTGAGAGAGAGAGAGCAAGAGAAATATTGTACCCTAGTGCAGAGGGGAGAAGAGGAGAAAAATGTGTGCTGAAGGAGCTATGCTTGGTAAAGGAAACAGGGACTCTTCCATGGTGAGTAACCCCACTGTGTGATTCCTCTCACTTGCTCCCTCAGCACAGCAAGAAAAGTACTGAACAATCTGCTAAGAGGGGAAGCATGAGCTATGGTGCTACATGATGAAAACCAGAAGGGACAGGAATTGCTAGACTGTTAAAGGCTGATTGCATGAGAACAGGTTAGGGGAATTTGGCAGAGGGATTAAAAGTAACATTTTTGTGTATTTGTTAAACATTTTAAACATTGGGAATGCACATGTAAGCAGCTGGAATTCCACTGACTTCAGTGAGAGTTACCTCCATATATACACTCGGGTTGAATTTGGTCCATACACAAGTCCGAGGAGAGTTTTAGCCAACTGTCTTAGTGAAATCACATTAGAGGGCCAGGCACTAGCATCTAAGGAAATCCAAATATTGTGGTCATACAGAGTCAACTTTCTCTCACCCTGCCTGACTGTGCCGAGGGAGCAAGCGAGGGGAATGGTAAAATTCTGGGCAAACATTTATTTTACAAAGCACACTTTAAAGTTCCATAAAATATCAGCAAAATGTGCATCCTCTGCTCTGCTTGTGTTGGCTTTCGTTTCCCTCCTCTTCTACTTCCGCAAAAGGAGGTCTATTTGATTCATGGCTACTACCAATCACTTCATCTAATGAAAGAAATTAAGGATATTTCTTCTTTACCTGAACAGCTTTCGCTACAGTGTATATATCGAAATGCAACAGCATAGCAGTATATTTGTAATTTTTAAAATTCCAAATACAAATTAGAGAGAGAGAAAGAGAACAATCTTACAATCTTGATCAGTTCCTCCAGGTGGGCTTGTTCTACCTATTTTAAGCAAGAGCTACTATAACTGTTAGAGGCGAAGTATGAGTTCAGGAACCCAATGCAAAACTAGGCTGCATCTGAATGATTCAAAGTGATGGCGGGTGCTGTAAATTTAGGTTTATAATTGAATTAAGGATTTCTAACTGATTCTTGGTTACCTGATAATGTCATTAAGCTATGACAGTGTTCAAAGAGGGGAAAAATAACTTTTCTGCCTAGAAATGGGACTGGATTGAGCTATGTCCATTCAACCTTATGATCTGCTGCTAAAGGCTTTCCACATTTTGGTGAATCTTCAATCAATTGGTGGAGATTTTAGTATTAGCTTTTCTAATCAACAAGGGGTATTACTAATCTGCCAAATGGTCAGGGATAATTTTAAAGGCCTTTGTGGGAAAAGGTAATTGCGGTTATCCAATCAGCTTCCAGCCCCACAGGAATAAGGATCCTTGATCTTGACCAAAACAGGATTGTTGTCCCTGCCAAATGAAGGAGGAACTTAATCTAAGCTTTTCAGCAAATGCCAGAACTTCTGAGGCCCACACAAATAGTAGTTGGAACTGTAAGGCTGGATTTTATGCGCAGGTGCAAATTGGCATTTAGATAAATATTAGCCTCAGATGGAAATGCCAGAGCAGAAAACCTTTTGAGGTATGGTGATGGCCAAATAAATTTTCCACTAATAACCTCAGATCCCATGATAGTGGTAGCATGGTATAAATACCTAGATAAATTACAGTTGATGACAGACTATTAGAAAGAGTGAGAGGGCATTATTGGTTTGCCCTGAGGAGGCCAAATCTGGTGTACTGCTTTGGGTCACTCAATATCAGAAAGCCTTTCGTTGAGAAAGAAGAAGAAATTCAGAGAAGAGTACAACAATGATGAGGGCTTTGAAGAATTGATGTAGGAGGCTATACATAAAACTTGATTAAATGGTGAACTAAGGAAGAGCTATTCCAATGAACTACAAACAATCACAGGGCACTATATTTCACAAGAGAGAGAAATTGAGATGTTCCAAAGACCTATAACTATGAGTAACTGGATAAACATATGCAAAGTTTAATATGAAGAGGAACTAGATAAGGATTTATAGGATGTCAAATCATTTCCAAAGGAAAGTGACTACAGCTCTGTAGCTTAATAAGACTATAAACTTCATTCAATTAATAATTGGACATCTTGCACCTAAATGTCAAGCAGCCAGGAAATAGATTTCTCCAAGTTTGGTTTCACAATGATCTGTCAGATAAAACAACAACAAACTTCCTTAATAGAAATTTGGCAGAAGGTAATACATGAATAGGCTCTATTAAGGCACTGGAGGTTACTACTGATATAAAGTTTGAATGCTTTTCTTCAAAATTATGAAAGGCTTAGGAACATGTTGATTCCATAGATATTCTGCTGTTCCAGCTAAGGAAGGTAAACAGATATTCAGTGAGAAACCCAAATGGAAAGTTGGAAGAAAAGATCACATTCAAGGCAAGTCAAAGTGCCAGGTTGATATGGGTCATTAAAGGACCAGACCTAAATCTTACGCCCACATTCCCTCCAAAAATTCTGTTTTGCTGTTGCACCTGATGAATGGATAATGAAATCCATCTCATTCATCATGCGTCCTATCCGAGGAATGGGCAAACAGGGAGTATGTAACACTGGTTAGAACATACAAATCCTGAAAGTGTTGAGAACTGGCAGATTATATGTTAAATTTAGTTATTGGTATGTGAGAGAATTATTGGTATGATCTCTCCCTGCAACCTCAGGGCTGGATGCAGTCAACGTATCTTTCCCAGAATATCCTAAAGATCAAATCTGTCCTTTAATGAGGGCAGGGCAAATGGTTTGAATTTTTTGTCTCATTTTCCTATTCTGTAAAATTGGGGTACTACTCTTTATCCAGCTCACAGAGTGTTCTGATGATCAATAAATTCTCACGTTCAACAGTTACTGTTGAAATGTCCAACAGTACATGGTTCTAGGAATTATCATTTTTAGAGTATTTTAGTATGATTGGCCCCATGTCTATGTCTTAAATCAATAAATATTGGCCTCACGTAGAGAAAGTTGGTTGTAATTCAAGACTAATGGTGTGATGTGGAGGATAGACATATGTTTTCCTTTCTCCTGAGAAATTCATGAATAAAAGGAGCCAGATTGCATCTGATGAATGAAAGAAATGGCTTAAGAAGTGCGATACATAAGAGACTCTGAACTTTCCTCGTGCAAAATCTTGATTTGCTTCTTTTTAGTTCCAAAAGTTATTGCTACAGTTTGTGTGATGGAATTAAGTTTCCCTTGTGAGTATTATTGAGTGTTTTATATGCTGCTGGAAGTATTTGCACTCAGTATTTGCGATTAGTTGGGAAAACTGTGAAGTTTTTCCTTGAGGGTATGTCATTTTGTGTGTGTGTCTGTTACTCATCTGCAATGAAAGTTGTCAAGAACTGTAATTAAAGGGAAAGAGATTGAAGAGTCTAGTCCGAAATCATTATTTCTTTAGTATCAGGTAGAAAATCACTTAGCCATATTTTGGAAGTGAGATTAAAGCTCGCCATTATGTAGGTTAGAGTGCAATAACTGGTAGAATTGGAGTTTGATTTTATATTATACACCAATTCCGATCTTATCCAAAAATCTCTTTCCATTACTATGCTATATCTGTAGGTACTCCAGGACAGATTTGCTATTTTCCCATGCATGACATTTAGCTAACGGGTGCACCTAAACATGGTCAGAGTTAAAGTAATGGAATGGTCACACCATCCTAATTTCTGAGCTGGGGACATAATCTGGCCGCATCAGGGAAATCTCAACTGGTGTAATGCTGGTGGAGACCGATCCTAAACCAACCAATCAATACTCAGGGAAGGAAGCCCGATGGAGCAAGCTGCAGCCTTATTCCTCTACAGAAGTTCTCAACTCCATAGTCCTTAGGGATCATAGCCAGCTGTTGTAAATTACAAGCAGTGCCCACCTAGGTTTCTCAAATTTACTGCAGGGCTGAAGTAGTTTGAGAATTAGGAAGCTATACATGGTGCCCTGACATTCTCTTCTTCATGCTCACCATACCATGGCGGAGGAAATAATCTGGCCTCGCAGTCTCGTTATTTCATGAACAGAAGAATTTTGATTGTCAAATTTCCTATATTTATACAATGAGAACAATATCCATTGAAAAATATCGATTAGTATTTCCTTCAAATCCATAACATACTTATATCAAGCATCAACCTCCACTTCATATACTTTATTTTTTCCACTATATTAAATAACTCAGAAATTATTTTTTTCTTTGAAAAACACCCCCTAATTGTAAATGTTAGTAATTATGTCATCCAGTAATTCATGAAGTCATGACCATGTAGAATAGGATAAAAACACACAAAAGACCAGATTTCAGGGGGAGCAGGGAGAGGGGCGGAAATCAGATTTTACAGCACGTGTTGCATTTTTCATGGCTGTGAATTTGGTAGGTCTCTGGGTATGGTATAGGTTAAATCAGTGTTTCTCAACCAGTGGTACGAGTACTCTTACGGGGTACTCGAGAGAAGTCTGGGGGGGGGTACGTCAACACAACTGAAATTTGGAGAAAACTGAATTTCTGTTTTAAGTTTTACAGAGCTTTATTATTTTTGTACTTTTTTATACCCAAAAATTTCATCGCCCGCCCAGCTACGATTAAGTTGTTTAAACAAATGTGTTGCAATGATAGAAAAAAAATTGTGTGTATGAAAACTTGTAGGTACTGGGGGTACTTTATATATATATATTTAAAGGGGGTACTTAATTTTTTTAAAGGGGTACTTTATTAAAAAAGGTTGAGAAACACTGGGTTAAATAACCTTTTCAAATTCTTGTGATTCTAATAATAAATGTACGATCATTGTAGGGCTGTCAATTAGAGTTGACTCAAGTGATTAACCCAAAGCAAATTAACTAGATTAAAAATAGTTGTGATTAATTGCAATTTTAATCACACTGTTAAATAACAGAATACCAATTTAAATTTACTGTAAATATTTTTCATTTTTCTTTCAAAAAAATTGATTTCAATTAAAACACAGCATGCAAATTGTACTGTGCTCACTTTATATTATGGTTTTTATTACAAATATTTACAATGAAAAAGATGAAACAAAAGATAAATAGTATTTTTCAGTTCACCACACACAACTACTGCAGTGCAATCCCTTTATCATGAAAGCACAACTTACAAATTTAAGATTGTTTGTGTGCACATAACTGGACGCACGAGCAAAACAGTGTAAAGCTTTAGTGCCTACAAATCTACTCAGCATAGGTGCTGGAAAATGCTGCCCACTTATTATTTACAATGTCACTTGAAAGTAAGAACAAGCAGCATCCTGGCACGGTTGTAATCACCACTGGAGGCTATTTGCATGCCAAAGACGCTAAACGTTCTTATGTTCCTTCATGTTTCAACAATGCAAATATTTGTAATAAAAAGAATATAAAGTGAGCACTGTACACTTGGTATTCTTTGTTGTCACTGAAATCAATATACGGAAAAAAATGTCTGAACCGGCCCTGTAAAAAGCTCTGTAAAACAGCATTTCTGATCTGCACAGAAAGTCCAGTTTAGAGTCCATTTGGTACAGTGCTGGCAGGCTCCCTACCTAGCTCCACATGTCTTTCTGGAAGCAGTGACATGTCCCTTGGCTTCTAAGTGGGGGAACCCCGCCCCACTCTGAGCAGTGGCTCCACAGCTCTCATTGGATGGGAACAGCAGCCAATGGAAGCTTTGGGAGTGGCACCTGTGCATGGAGGCAGCACATAGAGCTGCCTACCCACACCTCTGCCTAGAAACAGCAAGGACATCTCACTGCTTCTGGAAAGCCACCCAAGGTGAACACTTCCCTTGATCTAGGACCCCAAAACCATTCCTGCCTCCCAACCCCCTGCCCAAGCTCCCTCCCACTTTCAAACTAGAGCCAGAAACTCGCACTCCCTCCTGTGCTCCAATCCTCAGTACTGAGCCTCCTCCTACTCCCAAACTCCCTCTCTGAGCCCAATCCCCACACCTCCTCCTGCAGACCAAGACCCTCAGCCCCAGCCTCCCACACCCAGAACCTCTCATTTCTGGCCCCACCCCAGAGCCCACACCCCAAGCTTGGAGAAGGGGGTGGAATGGGGTGGCACAATAGTGGGAAAGGACAGAGGTGGCTCTTGGGAGAAGAGATTGGGTGAGAGGCAGGGCCTGAGGTGGGTGTGGGGGGGTCTAGCACCCTCCATCTAGAAGGGAAGTTGGTGTCTATGTTGCAAGTAATTTACAGAGAATATGAACAAACAGAACTTTCACCAAAAGCATAAATCACATTATGCAATAACTTTAATATGTTATATACATTTTTCCTAGCTTGAATAGAAATAAGGTAATTATAACAGATTATATGTTTCTCCCAGGTTCTATTCATTTTTATATTTATTCACTGTAATTTGGAAACATGGATTAACATTCCCAATAAAGTAAAAAGTCAGGCAGAGTTTGTATTCCTTGGAATCTAGTCTTCTGGATGAGGGAAATGCAGAATTATAGACTGATCCTTTGTAAACACAGATGTATATTATAGTTCCATCTCCTTCAAAATTAGCAAATGTCAAGAGCTAGGGTGATTGTTACATCACAAACATTAATTGAATATAAAGCACGCACCTCCGTTTCCTGGTTGAGGGGCCACAAACTCTGGATTTCCATTGCACTTTCAAGATCATTGTACTGTATGCAAGTTGCCAAATAACTGTTGTTCTTTTTTTATGCAAATAAAGTACTATTTATTTGCAGCTGGCTATCCAAGAGAGAATGAAGAACAAGATGGCAGCAGAAGTGGCAAGTGGATAGCAAGCTAGAGATGTCGATGTGGATTTGGACACCTGATCTCTGGATAGTCCTGAGATCGGCAAAAGAGCATACAGTACCCCGCACTTCTAGATGTAAAACATGTTATATGCTACCAGAAGAGCAGTGGATTCATTTTCTTTCACCAAGCTCTAAGATATGGTTCTCCCAAAGGGATGCACAAAAGATTAAGTTTCTGCACCATCTCCATTAAGGATGTAATGGAGTAACAAATGAAGGAACAGATATGACTAATTTAGGATTCCGTCAATGACATCAACACTGTCTTTTGAGTCAACTCAAAAGCTAATCATTTCAATGGCTGAAGTTAGCATTGCTTTGCCCTGCAAATGAATGGGGGGAAAAAGACAATGGTGATGAAGCCTGAGAAGCAGCAGATGCTAACGATGCCAGCTTGAAAATGAGGAAGTCAAGCAGTTCAACCACTTAAATTTCACAGATTATGATGATGCTCCAATAACAGAAGGCATGTTCGAGGTTCACAATGGCCTGTCCAACACCCATTTACAGTAAATAAAGAGAACTGGGAAAAGAAATGAACACAAGCACAAAAGCCAAGCTGATACAAGGACTAAGTTGGGCAGTTGTTATAGATAGATGGATGTGAAAACACAATGGGTATGGAAAGCCGGACTTGTATGGCAGCAGGAAAGATAAGGTCTGAAGCATTTGATATATAGTACAGTTGTCAGCGATATAAGGAAAGATCAATCACTGAACACCAGGAAAATGAAAAGGGATTTTCATAGCTGTGGGAAGATCAAGATGTTAAAATTAGACTAGTTTCTACATCTCTCAAGACGTGGAGACCGTCTGCAGGAGTGGGGAAGGAGCAGTACACTGAAGCATGTCTTTCTAGGACTGCATGCATGCTTTCACAATAGTCATTCCAAGTAGCCCAGCCAAGTCTTAAAGCCACATACTGTGCTTTGCAAAAAAAAAAAAAAAATCATTGTTTTACGTATGTATTTGAACAAGAAGACAGATGTTCTGGCTCTCAGTTAGTTTGGGGCATACCCACTGATTTCCCTCGTGTGTGTATGGATAAAATGATGGGCACAGCTAGTCCCAACTGCCTTCAAATTTGATTGGGTTTAAACAAAGAGAGGGGGAGGGTTTTGTTTTCAAAGTGGCATTTTCAAACAAACTTCTCTAAACTGCCTCAGTTTTCACTAAGGATGTAAGTGTGTAAACAACTAAACTTTTAATGAAAAAGTGGATGATTATAGGTTAACGGTGTCAGTTACACTCAGCCTCCTGGGGAGGTGGCTTCTCTGTGGCAGGGCAGCAAAGCCTCCTTCTCAGGTGCTGGGCGGGCAAGGACTGGCTGTTCCGTTCCCGGGAAGGAGGCTTCGCTGCGTTTTTTCAGTGGTTACATAGTTACCCTATTACATGATTTTTAACATCCCTAGTTTTCACAAACCAACCTCTGTCATCTTGAAAGTACAGTGGGGCTCAGGGAATACAGTATACACTGGTATATGCAAAAGGGAATACACTATACACCAGTATACACATCATCTATGTGCAGTTTGAAAAACGACCCACGTGTGGTTGGGCCAAACCTATGGTGAGCAGCATAAATGGAAAAAAAATTAAAGAATAGCAAGTGTTAGGATTTTTGAGACTGGTCTCACAGAAGCAGGTGGCTCAAGGTGAGGTGTAGGGGACCTGCTTTAAAAATGCAGCAAAAAAACCCCCCTATTATTCATGTTCTGACTGTCTCTAAACATTTCTAATTTGGACAACAAATTATGGTGATTGTGGAGAAAACATTTGCATGTTCATTAACAAAAATTACTGAAACTAGCAAATGGAAGGGATTAGAGGATGTAATTTTTAGCTTTGGCAACTTTATGTGGAAACAGCACACAAAAGGTAAAAAAAAACAAAGAAATGTGCTGGTCTTCCAGATATTTTGCTAAACCTAGTATGCATTGGAACCTGAGTACATGAAATCCTGTGAGATATCACCATCTTAACAATATGCACTCTATACATGGCAGGGCTGGCTCCTACTCACAGGAGGAAAATTACCAATACTAACAAAGGAAAGTAGATTTACATTGAGCAAATATATAAAAGCTCCAAATAATTATAATATTCCCCGCTTGGCAATGAGTTTCTAGACTACAAAATTACCTTTCTTTTGGAGGAATGAAGATTTTTACAAGGTTAGTATAAACAAAGAGTAATTGGAAAATCAAATTGCTCCACACAAGTTATTGTAAGGTCTGGAATAATGGAGATAACGTTATAAGGAGCTTGCTTATGAATCACTATTTTTTTTTTTTGGCTTTTACATTCTTGTCACCAAAAATTGCTCTCTAGCCAGTGCAACAATGGGCGATATAAACAGAGCAATACAAATACCAGCTTACCCCTGAAACAATAAGTTCTCCTCCAAGATTTTGCACTTCTGCCTTCACCTTACTGCAGATATTGAGCTGGTGGCAATACAGGGCAATGCGCTGCAGATATGCTAACAGATCCTGCTTGCAGGCTGAATCAGGACACTGCAAGGGGACAAACAAATAAGCACAATTGATTAGTTCTAGCTCAGTTTATATGTTCATTATACAAAGGCAATCAGAGGAAAAATAGCCATGTTGACACCATATTAGATTCATCCATTTCACTTAACCCCTTAGCAAAGAATGTGATGGGAACTGAAAACTGTTCTTTACCGCTTCGATAGCTTGAGACTCATGAATTAAAATACAAAGATAGCTTGGGTGCTTTACAAAAATAATCTCTTTTTGTCACTTATCTCATGAATTTAACAAAAACAAACTCATCTCTGTAGATGTTTTCTTGGGAAATCATTCAGTTTGTAGTAAACATAAGAGTCCACTGATGCATAACGCATTAGTTCATCTACACTGGAAGGAAATTATTTACAGTAATATAAATAACATATTATAGAAGATGCTTTCAGGCTTGCAGCCCTTAATAAGAAGGAAATGAAATAATCCGGACTCCTTGCATGTCTAAGCAATACAATACATCTCACTGCTAATGGAAGGCCATCTTAAGTACTGTACCATTTTGACATATTACACATGACAAAAATATGCAGATACAAATTACACTAGGTCAAGCTAAGTGGAATCTGTGAAGGTTTCTCAATCAATATAACCAGATAGAGCTCAAATACAACTTAGTTATAGTACATTAAAATAAACATTTTATTAGGTACTGCACTATCCCCAACAATAATTGGCAGCATAATAGGCAGACTATCGGTAGTTAATATTCCTAGACTTGCCTCCTTAGCACAGGCCTGCATAATTCACATAAATGAAGCAGAGTTAAAAGGTCCCCTTCCTAAGCCTATGTCTCCAGTAAACAAGACAGAGCTACGTGACAAAGTCTCCCTTATAATATTGTTTAACTATGAAAATCAAAGGTTCCAAGACTTTTGAACTACAGGTTGAATCTCTCTACTCAAGCACTCTCTGGTCTGGCAACATTCGTGGTCTGGCATGATTTTAGTTAGCTGGATGGCTACTTATCAAGGGTGTGGCCAAGTTTCCCTCAGTCCCATAAAGTTTGTTGATAGCCACCATTCCTGGTTCTCAGTGTTCTGTGCTGTTATTTAGCTCTAATTTACCTCTCAATGTCTTCTAACAGCCCTGTAAGTAGTGGAAGTGTTGGTAATACTGCCAGACAATATTGACCTCCCGTGGTTTAGCAAATTTTCTGGTTCAGCACCTGACAGGTCCCAAGGGTGCTGGACTAGAGAGGTTCAACCTGTGTCTTCTTTAGGACATTGAAAGTGCTACGTTCAGTTTCCATTTTGGAGAATAAAACAACGACATGGCATATCTAAATGAAACATGATCCGATTCAACACTCATAGCCCAATTGCTGCCTAAATTGTTATAATCACAATGATAAATAAGGCACAAAGGACAAGTTTACATTGTACATAGGATGTAAAACAATAGCATTGGTCACATGCACACACTGCAGCCCCTAACTCTGAAAACAATCACTTTGCTTGATCTTTTGTCTTTCAGTCTAACAAACAAACAAGAGTTGGGCATATGTTGGGGCCAATGAGTTGTGTAATCTGTTCTGTATTTATGATAATTGCATAACGTCTTTCTCTCATGCAGTTGCAATATCTCCCAAGAGTGAATTCCCTAGAGACCTTCCCCACCTACTTGTGGCAGTTTAAATACAGTAATATTTATCCTGCTTTTGCAGCCTATGAGCTGAAAGAAATTAACTTTAAAACGATACCTCTAGAGAGCTGACAAAGTTTTACATATAAGCACTTTGAATCAAATTAAGATGTAAGATCTTCTTGGGGATAGTAATTAAGCATGCAACAGTCAATAAAAAAGTGTATACTGCATATAGGTCTCAAAAGTTCTGTAAAATATCATCACAGCCAAGGGATTAAGAGAGACATCTAACTCTCATATTGATTTAAAGAGGAAAAAAAGTATAACTTTAAAGACTGTATTTTACATCAGTCTGAAGGGATGTAGATTAAAGACACGATTCGAGCCAATGTTCTCTAAACAAACTGTGTTCTGTACTTGACAGGTATTTCTTTAAACTCTCCCACCTCTCAAAACACCAGAATGAAAACTGCAAGATCTCTAACAAGCATTTGACAGCCCTTTCGACAATGGGAATTGTTTTAAGGCAGGGATGGATTTTTCCCTCGGAAGAGATACCCAGCAGATCAAATGGGTGGAATAGGTCACACTGCCAAACTTTTCAGGATTTTAGGGAAGAGCTGCAGCTCTGTGCTCCTTGCAGCTCTGGGCCTGAATCCCTAGGAGGATGAGTCTAATGTCATTCCCATGCTCCACAGATTAAATGGAATTCCTTGAGGGTGGTATAGGCCAGAGGTGTAAGTTTGTAGGGGACGATTAAGGAGTGTCTCCATGAGGATATCCTCCTTGCCTACAACCCCCACACATGAGTACACCATGCAAGTGGATGATCCAGGTCCTCATTCCCTTGGGGTCATATCTCTGTCTGTAATGTTTGAATCCCACATCGGATCCACCCCAAATCTTCAGAGAATTGTCTAGGTAGCAGTGGCCAGAAACACGTTCATTTTGATTTTGATGAAATTTGGAAACGGGAACAGGGCTAATGGGCAAAGCACTCTGCATCTCGTTGGCAGATACAACACCTCTGACTGCTGCTGTAATTGCCTATAGAGCAAAGAACCCATTTTGGGCAGCCCATAGCTTCCAGCATAACAATCCTTCCTATCTCAGCTCTGCCCATCCTCCCAGTACAATTTAAAAGGTTGCCATCCTGAATGACTTCTCTCTCAGGCAGAAAGAAAAGATAATGAAAATGGTACAGGAAAGGGGGCACACAGTGCCCCTAAAATGGGGGCAGAATGGGGTGATGTGACGTGAATGGGGGCCATGAGCAATGGGGGCACACACAATGTCATGGCATGACTGGAAAACGGGGCAATGGTGGGGGGGTGGCCATGGGGATACAGAGAACCCCTGGCACATGATGGAAGGTGGTATGGAGAGGCATATGCAGACACTGCCATAGTGGGGAAGGGAGGTATAGTGCAGAAGGAAGGAATGAGGGGGCACATCGAGCCCCTGGCATTGAGGGAGAACTGGGGACAATGGTATGAGGGACTGAGACCTGAGGATGGGGACGCTGAGCTCCTGGAATGGGGTAAAAAGGGGAATAGGAGTCACACAGAATCCCTGGAATGAAGGAGGGAGTGGTGGGGGAAGGGGTTGCATGGAATTCCTGAAATAGAAAGGGCTGGGAAAGTGGGGCACAGTTAGCTGGAGGCCCAGGAGCCCTGGAACACGCAATGAGCTTAGCCTACAGCAGCAACAAAGCGTGTGGCCCTTTTATTGCTTTCATCCAGCCACAGTCTATTGCAAGCATCACTTGTAGCAGCATTTGTTTGTTCTGGATGAAGAAAGGGGATCCTAGTTCTTCCTGGGGTTTTCTGGGGTTCTTAAACTCGTTAACAGCTTCCCCACAGTATGCAACGTACAAGCATCAAGCTCAGAAGGGTGTGTACAATCCCCTGTTAAGTAAGGACAACAGTGAGGAGGTTGGAGTATCTCAACTTACCTTGGTGTACAGTAGCTGATTCTATTATTAATTAGGGGGTTTGATTTCTGAACTGGTGACTTTAAGGGCTGCAGTATTGGCTTCATTCCACTGAGAATGATTTTACTCATCTGACTGGAGCGTTACAAACAGCCTGGTTTTGGTCATTAGATCACAGCACTAGAGGCTGATTAACCATATAGAAGATTTGTATTGTCTATGAAAATGCTATTGACTGACTGATTCATATTAGATATTTGTTTGTGACATTACCTGGTCAGCTACCGCTCGTGCCAGTTTGTCCATTCTGGAGCCTGCTTCTGCAATCTTCTTGGCAGCATTAATGACATCGGATGTATTCTTCAATGGCCCCTTCCCTCTGCAAAGAACTGTATGGTTACACTACAATCCAATTAAATCTTGACACAGTTGTAATGTTCTAACTCAATATTTGATTATTTATTTTACGAATGCCTTCCTAATTTACCGCAACTTCACCTTGGACTTAACTACTAATTATACTAGCGCTTGATTAAGAAACAGGGTCTGTGATATTTCCTTTCACATGCAAAATGCCTCACATGCAGTTTAATTTGATAGTGCCTTCAAGCACATGAACTATGTTTAATAGTATGTGCATTTTTAAGTGCTCATTAGGAAGATGTCCCTGAAGGAATACAAAACTTTTTAAAAATTCTGTTATTCCCAGACCAGTGCTTAACACCAAATCTGCCAAGTCTAGTGCAGACATGTCACATTAGGAAATATCTTCTCTTAGATTTCTGTCATAAAATTGCTAAGCTACCTTAGGCATAATTCTGTTGTACTTAAATCCTGGCTTGATTTTATTTTCAAATTTATTACTAATCTGTCTCTCTTGATACTTGTAAGATGATGTAAGAAACACACATTCTTATAAACAATGGGACCAGCTAACTCTTTTATAGTGATTTTCACTCGTATATCCCAAAGTGCTTTACAAAGTAGTTCAGTACCATTATTACCATCTTACACATGGGAAACTGAGGTGCAAGAGGAGAAATTACTTGCCCTAAATCACTCAGCAAACCAGAGGCAGAACCAGGAACTATACACTGCTGATCCTCTGAGTCCCAGTCATCTCACTAGTGACCACCTGTGCTTTTATGTCCCTCCAGCCATTTGGGAGTTATTCCATTTTAATGCTGCTGAAAGAACAACAAGAAGTCCTGTGGCATCTTATAGACTAACAGATGTATTGGAGCATAAGCTTTCGTGGGCAAAGACCCCCTTCGTCAGACGCATGTTCAGATGCTGTTGAAATCACTCCAGGCAAGGGTGGGAGGTGGATTGGTTGGTTGCTTGCTTTTAGTGGAAGATGTTAAAAGAGACTTTGTTGAACCTGGTGTTGACAGAGGCACTAAGGTCCACTTTGAGATTTTTTATTTACTCCAAACAGGACTGGCTTTTACTGTCATTTTCACATTATTTCAAATTACAAAGTTTTCAGTTGGAAGACCAAGGTACTAAAATATATGGAGTGTGTTGTAGAGAAACTTTTGTATTCTGATCCCCTGAACATCACCTCTCCCTCCCCAGAACTGGTTGTGGGGCATGAGGAACTTTTCATTATACTTCAGGAATGAGAGGTGAATGATCCAGACCAAAGAAAGATTTTTTATGTCCCTTACAAATCCTCTGCCTATAAGGGTATGACTAGACTACAGGGGGTTTTTTTCGAAAAAAAGTGGCCTTTTTTCGAAAAAACTTCACTTGCGTCTAGACTGCCGTCACATTCTTTCAAAATTAAATCAAAAGAATGCAGCATTTTTTTCAACAGCGGTAAACCTCATTTTACAAGGAAGAGCGCCTTTTTTCGAAAGAGCTCTTTCGAAAAAAGGCGTTCTTGAACGCAAACAGGGCTTTTTCGAAAGAGAGTGTCCAGCTTGCCTGGGTGCTCTCTTTCAAAAAAGCAGATCACTTTTTTGAAAGTCATGTGGCAGTCTAGATGATCTCTTTCGGAAGAGCTCTTGTAATCTAAACGTACCCTAAAGGTCTTCAGTATAGGAGTTTGCACCACAACAGGATTTATGCTAGACAGCAGGCATGTAGGTTTGGTGAATCCTACTACTAGGAAAAGAGGATGATTGCAGAAGCACAAACAAGTAAACTGAGGAAAACACAATGCAATTTAGAAACATTTATGCACGTGCCTACAGTGTAATTAGTGGTGTGGCTGTAATATGTGCTGACGTATAAAAGCTAGTTTTGACCTAGCTACTCAAATGACAAATAGCCAAGAAACCATGACAGTTTTTTGGGCAGCAACATGAGAAACCCAGGATCCTAGACAGGCTTGTCCCATCTATGGTGCTGCTGTATCTATACAGTGCAACAATAATTGGTGTGTGGGGGGAGGAAGGAGGTTCCTGTTACTAGAAAGCATGTAAGTGACTAAAATAGATGAAGAAACATCACTGAAGATATTTTACATGAATAACTGAATGTTTGATTTCTAAATCCTGAAGAAACTGAAGATTTGTGTCTTGTAAGAAACTCTAAGTGAATTGAACTTTAAGACTATGTCCACACAGCAGCATTATTTTGGAATAACAGATGTTATTCCAAAAATAACAAAGAGCACGTCTACGTTGCAAGCTTTTATTTCAAAATAATTGCAAGCTGGAGCACTTCTTACTACAACTCCTGTAACCCTCATTTTATGAGGAGTAAGGGAAGTTGAAGGAATAATTTTCTTCCTTTGACTTCCTGTTGCGTAGACAGCAACAAAAGCCGCATGAAGCTATTTTGACTTAAGCTATGCAATTGAAGTTGCGTAGCTTAATCCGACTTTTGCCCTGCTATGTAGATGTGCCCTAATTGATTATGGAAATACGTAATTCAAAGACCCATAAAAATGGTCTCGCCAGTCCGACTGGATGTGGCTGAATATAAACAAAACTGATTTTGTTGATATGATAACCTTAACGAAGTGCCTTTTAATGCACTGTAATTAGTCTCAGAATGAGTTCAGGGCAGTTTTTGCCATTATTTTTATTGATATTCATTGTGATGAAATCATGAAAGTTCAGCAAGACTTATGCATTTCGACTCGTACTACACAAAAGGTCATTTGAGGGCCTATAAATTCACACATTACTCTTGCTGCACCAATTCTGCTGACGTTAAAGATGCACAAATAACTTACAAAAAACTACACAAGTTTAATCTGAAGTAGTGAAATGTCCAGAATAACGAGGTGAAAGGAACTGCGTGGGCATGTCAGCAACAGCGTTCCCTCTAAGCTGCGTGGCAGCACAGCTTCACAGGTGATTAATCAGCTCCAGCCAGTCAGTGAGCTCCGTGCACGGAGCCCTGAGCCTCTGACTGGGTAGGGCTGATGAATCACCTGAGAAGCTGTGCTTCCGCGTAGCCTAGAGCAGTGGTGCGCAACCCGTGGGTCATGACCACCAAGGGAGTCATGGATGTCTTCCCGGGGGGTCACGGTGCTTAGATCTGGCTGGCTGGGCCCAGCTGTTGGTGGCTGCGTGGTGTGGCACTTAGATCCAACCAGCCAGGGGCTGGGTGCGGCCACGCAGTGCTTAGATCCGGCTGGCTGGAGGTTGGGCCCGGCAGTTGGCGGCCGCCGTGGCGTGGCACCTAGATCTGGCCAGCTGGGGGCCGGGCCCAGCAGTTGGTGGCCCCCACGGCGCGGGGGTCGCATATCAAAAAAGGTTGTGTACCACTGGTCTAAAGGGAATGCTGGTCAGCAACCTTTGTGCTTTAAGCTGGCTTTATATCCCTCCAAACGAAGAAGTCACTAAGGAGTCTCGAATGTAAATGTGCCTGTCTGATGTTTGTTTTGGCCCACCGGTAGAAAGTAAAGTGCCTCCCTCTACCACTGATTTCCCTGGGACTACTCACATCATTAAAGTTAGGCATGCAGTCATGTGCTTTGCTGAACGGGTATGGAATTGTTCTTGTGCGTAAGTGTTTTACTGAATCAATGTCTCATTTCTGAACAGTGTTTAAACAATATTGAAGATGGCCTTTGTGTTTAAAGGCAAATACGCAATGCAGCGACTATAGAACCAATAATATTAGGTGTGCTATGGACACATGACCTACGCATAGTAAACACGCTCAAAGTTCCATAATAAAGAAATGATGCAGGGTTCTAGAGGAAACACTCGGTATAAATTATTTTGTGCTTACCTAGTAAAATCTGTCATCTCCATCATAATCATGCACATCTGCTTTGCCAACACAATGATGTCGTTACCACTGTCATCCCATTTGGCCACCTCAGCATCCAGTTTGCTCTTTTCTTGGTGGAATATCTCTACCTGCTCTGCAATCTTTGCCTTCTCTTCCTGGGGCAGTTGAGCCATGATAGCCTGGGTAAAATGTAGAGTAGTTGCTCATGAACAAATGGAAGCTAGAAGTCATTTAAGGTTCTAAGGGTCTCAGCTGGCACAGAGCTGAGCACTTGCAACATCTTCAGAGGGAGCTGAGGGGATAAAATCTGTCACAGCTGGCACTCAGCACTTTTTAAGATAGGATTTTAATTCTGTAAGCTGCAAACAAACCAATGGGACAGACAGTTTCTTCAGAAAGGATCCTTCCAATAATTTCACACTCAACATAAAAATTGAGACATCGAATGCACAGGGACTCAATACAGAATAGCAGACACCAATCAAAGCGTACAATGGATAGTGCCAGACCCTCACCTGGGGTAAAATCAGCATAGCTCTACCCACTTCAGTAGGATTACACTGCTTTATACTAGTACAGAAGGTGGCCCCTCCAGTGAAATTTGCCATAAATGGGTCCTGTTGTCATAAGGGAACCAGACTGTTTGGTAGAAGGTTTAGCAGAACCCCACAACAAGCAAAGAATTGGAATTGTCACAGGTGTGGTTCCGAATGGTCTTTTAAAACAGAGATACCTGTTAGAGATGGTCTTAACTGCTGATTTCACTGTAAGTGCATTCACACTATTCAACATTTTAAAATTAAAGTCTATATGCTAATAACATGGTCCCAATTTTGTTTTCGTGACACTAGCTATTTCAAGAATAATTAGTGCATATTCCTGTAAAACAAAGGACTTTTATTGTCCTTATTAAACATTTGCAATTCAAAGGTTGCATATCTATGACACCATAGACTGCAGAGAGTAGGTAAAAGCCATTACAAGACAGGAATTCTTTATTATATCTGAAACATTAGACAGATCAAAATTGAAGGAACTAACACTAACAGGCAGCCCCATTGTTTGGCTGAGCTTCAAACACCTCCACCTCTGTCATGTCTTCCTGTCAGTCAGAAACACTCGGGCTTTCTACTTAACTTGAGATTGAAATAAGACATGCCATACAAGGGAATATGTTTAAAATGAACTGTATGAATATACCTTTCAATAACATTTAGTGGTTTAATTGGTTCTTGGATGATATACAAAACGGCACTAACTAGGCTGATTCTAATTTGCCTCAACTATTAACAAACTAAAAGGAAAATTACCCCCCAAATAGTAAGATTATGAAAGTTGCTTTTGAAGATCAAATGGACACTTCCAACAATGATTCTCAAGCTGAGATACTATTTGGCTTCAGGGTTCTGAAGACCACATTATGCATTTAATGGGGTGTGACACATTTAAGTGTCGTTACATTTTTTCTTGTTTATGTCACTTTCAATCAGCTGAAGTCTTTCTCTACATATTCTTAAAATGCTCTTGGCTTTTAAAAATTCATAATTGACCTTTTCCAAAATGGGAATTAAAAAAGGTTATCTATAAACAGTGGATCAGAAAATGAGAAATTTGCAAGTTAATCAAATTAAAATTCAACACATGAGTTTTAATTAGGCCTTATCAATGTAACTCAGCGGTTTTAAATGTTAACACATTAGTCTTCACACAGAAAAATGCAGTGTAAGTTAAACTCTCACTCTCTCAACACTCTAGAACTGATGAATTCATTGTAACTAATGGGATGTGAAGCTAAAAATCTGTATGCTCAGAAAGCTAAGGCCAATTTGTATTACTTGTGGTTGGTCTTTGTGGACAGTCTAACCTCAACTTCTTAGTGCTGGTGCAGTATGACTTAATGATTCTGCTTCAGTTGTTGATGCATTTCTAAGGAACCATATCCAGCAGCAAATGCAGCTTGTATATCCAAATTTTATCTCCTGTCAAAGACAGACACCAGGCCTTACCACTGAAATGCTAATAGCTTTTGTGGAGTCGGCATATTACACAAATCAATTATAGCCTCTAACTAAGCCCTAGCTTTTCTCCAGCAAGGAATCTATACGGTATGATCCTTCAAGAGGCTGAGTACTGGAGGGTTAGAACAGGAAGAGCTAGGAGGACGTGGCCCCATTAGTTTTATCAGGTGAGCAAGGGGAATGAGAGGAGGCCAGACAGGAGTGAGCAGTGAGTGGGATCTTGGAGGGAGAGGTGGAGTGGGCACAGGGCCTCAGGGAAAGAGGCAAAGCAAGGGCAGAGCCTTGAGGAACTAAGTGCAGCAGGGATGGAACCTTAGGGCAAGAGGTAGATTGGGGGACCCCACTTGCTTCAGGCACTCCTGGCTGAGTAGCTTCAGCTCAAAGGGTCACTGAGCTCAGTGGCTTTTGTGGCTTATGCGCATCACCCTGACCATCTCATTTTCACCCTGTGCTCCCTCTGATGCTATTGTATCTGCCCATTAATTCTTCTCTTCTATTTCGATGGTAAGCCCTTCAGGGGAGTGACTGACAGTTATATTTTTTGCCAGTACCCAGCACCATGGACAAACACACAAATAACAATAATGGGATTTGAGATTACTCATCCGCTAGCTGGAATAGGCCCTTAAAGAAAATGGTGTCACTGTTCTTCTTTCTTTTCATCTACATTTATTTTTATTACATTTTAATTACTGAAAGAGCAGCATGATCCCACTGCCCCATGAAAGAGACAAGAGCAGAATCGGAATCAAATAAACAGCAACAGGAAATAGTTTACTTCAGCTCTCAGGCTTTCTGCATGCATTAAACATTATGTCACGCTCTTTAAACCATAAAAACCTCTCAGATATACCTGCCAGGCTCCCTGGGCAGGCTGCCTCTTCTGAGACCCTTTGCCAGTCCCCTAAGAGCTCCCCTTTGAAATGAAAAGCCTGTTCTTCTAACTCTCTCTAGAGGGGATCTTGTGATCTGACCACTCTCTGACAGGGTCTCTTGATTTCCAATCTTCCTGGTTACCAGCCACGATATCTAGGAGGCCTAACAGGTTTGGCACTTGCAGGAGTTTTCCTCCAGGGCCCTGTGGGCAGCACTAGCAGGCAGTAATACAGAGACAATTTCTTCAAAACAAGGTAGGATTTATTTGCTATAAGGTTCACAGCACTCAGGCATGGATATAAGACAACAGAGAGCTCTGTGTGCACATGATTTTACCTACATTTGGCTTTCCCCTTAAGGTAGACATGACATGCTCTCAGTGCCTCTTTTCTCGGAGGGGCCAAGTTACAGCCCATTTGCTGCAGGCCCTGCTCCTTCTGCAGTGTGGGTTGGCCTGCAGCAGAAGAGAGAGCTTCCCCTTTCCTTTGTAACATCTTTTGATCTCTGGATTCCCGGTCCTGGCAAACCGCTAACCAGGGTTGGGACCAAGAAGTTGCTGTAGTTAACTTGACACTGGTGTTTCAGTTTTGGTCGGGATGCTTCCCATCTAGGCTATTGTTTCCAGTTTGATTCCCCTAATAACGCTCTTTTGATCTATCTGAAAAGTAAGTAACCCCCCATAAACAAACATATAGGCTATGTCCACGCTACCAGGTTATTTTGAAATAAGTTGTTTTGAAGAAATAATTCCTGAAATAACTATTTCAAAATAAGCTTACTCCTATTCACAAGCAGGAGTTATTATTTCGAAATAACAAAACCATTATTTCAAAACAACGGGCTTGGTAGTGTGGACGCTTGCCTTTTTATTTCGAAATAGGGGGAGTTATTTCAAAATAACTCCCCAGTGTAGACATGCCCAGAGAGGCATCCATAATACTCATAAACATAAGATCTATACTTTCCAGTTCTCCACAGTATCTTTCCACTGCTTCTGTACCAGGTTAGAAAAAAGGGAGCATGTTAAACTCTCTTTCCAGTCAACTGCATGTTCATGTGATTTGTTAACAACACAGTATTCACTTGATTTCTTATCTGAACTGAGCAGCCTACTTAGCAAAAGGTAAACATTAATCAGAGGCTGGAATAATCCTGAGGGTCAGCCAACTTCATTTCTCCAGCATCTCTGACCCCTGAAGCTCTTGTCAGCTCCATTTGCAATCCCCATGCATAAGCGAAGGTCACAAATCACAATGTCTCCAGTTTATCATGATATAATTATGCTTGCAAAAATTGCATTGACTCAGTAAGAAATGTCTTCAATTACAATTAGATTACAGAGAGCACTCAGCACCTTAAACAGCTCCCCTAGACAGGTCAGCACACTGAGAAACATGACAAATGTACGTGAGATTCAGACACTGCAGACTGTGCCTTTACCATTTGGTTTTGTGTTTTAAATTTCCTGAACACTCCCAGCTACCGTACATTCCGAATGTGCACTGCCTTGTGCTACCATTCTCGTTTGAGCGAACAACTGGCGCCAGACATCCCATAGTCCTGACAAAAATCATATAATAAACTTGGTCCTTTCCAAATGCACTGCAAGTGAAAAGACCTAACTTCATAGTGACGCCTGAAAACCCAAATTGCCAGCCTCCGTGCTAAAGTGACCTCCCCCTTCCCCCAACAATTTAAAATCACCCAATTTGCTTTCTGAGGCATAACTTGTCATTTGGAGCTGTATCCAGAGCTGACGGCATGCACGGATTTTATACTCACCCTTGCGCTCTGCCCAGCAATAAGCTGGTCATCTTCAGTCTGCACACTCGTTCGGCTGCGAACATCATAATCTTCTTGTTCAAAGTCTGAATCATCCTCTAACTCTTCAGGGGTCTAGAAAAAAAGAGCGAAGGAGAGAGAGGAGGAGGCAGCGATGACAGGCTTATAAAAGATACGACAAACTCTGGCGTAGTGTAACTTCTAATTTCATCGACTACCTGCCCAGGAAATGCTTTTTCTTTTTTTCTTTTAAATTAACTTGTCTGCCCAGGCTGTCAAGACCCGAAATTGAATTGTTCTAAAAATTAAGTTGTTCCAACTCTGGTTTCTTTCACAAATGACATTTCTCATCACCGGGCTCTGATTTTTCTTAACTCGGTTAACATGATGAATGTGGTTGCATGAAGACATATCTTTCGGATGTATTAACTGCCGGAACTCAATATTTCAAAATAATGCCAATTGGTCTGCAAAGGCAGAACACACCACATAATCTTCAAGAGAGAAAGCAAGTATCTGGGAAAAGGTAACCAACAGGTTAGTTTAAAAAAAAAAAAAGTCCTCAAAGAAAATGCAGGATCCCCCCTCAAAGCAAATGTAAATGATGTGCTCAACTATTTTTAAAGCAGATATAAAATTTTGAAATAGGCCATCTTGGTGGTGAAGGAAACTGAAAACACTGTGAGTCCCTAGACCTGTAGAATTTACTTCCTCCTCAGGCCCATTGAGGAAAAGATTGTTAGTTTTCAGGGCACTCTGCAAGATGCACTTTTTCTCCCTTGCCCATGAGAATTGGGTGTTGGATAGGGCTTGGCAGTGGTAATGTGAGCTCTGCTGGAGGTGGTGTGGGGAGACCAATTTGTTTTTGTTGCGTCTACACAGCAGCATTAATTCAGAGTAACGGCCGTTATTCCAAAATAACAATGTGAGCGTCTACACAGCAATTCTGTTATTTTGAAATAAATTCAAAATAACGGATGGCTTATTCTGACTTCTGTAAACCTCATTCCACGAGGAATAGCTATTTCAGAATAGCAGTAGTGTGAACGCTCCACTGCTGCTATTTTGAAATAGCTCCTCCGAAGGACCATTCAAGCTAATTGCTCCCCAGTGCCTCCTGGGGCTCTAAACTGAGGTAGCGTGTCCAAATTAGGGAAGCCTGCCGTGGACTAATTTTGAGGCTTCCCCATAGTGCAGACGTGCTACTTTGAAATAAGCTATTTCGGAGTATTTCTTCCGGAATAGCTTATTTTGAAATAAGCGTGCAGTGTAGACATACCCTAGGTTCTCTGATGTAGTGACTGATGGGTCTACTTATTTATTAGTGAGTTTTACAATCGTTTTGCACCAAAGCGATGCTCTTGTACTATGGTGGGGGGGAGGGGGGGGGAGACACACAATGATCAAATACAACTGTACCAACAAATTTTGAATATCAATATTTTTTAAATACCCATATTTAGCAATATTTTGGATAGCACTCTATAGTTACTAATATTCCTAGGAGCTACCCTATCTAAATAGGTTTCAGAGGGGAGCTGTGTTAGTCTTGGTTTCAGCAAAAACAAGGAGTCCGGTGGCACTTTAAAGATTAACAAATTTATTAGGGTATTAGAGCATGAGCTTTTGTGAGTTCCAAGTGAGGTGTAGCTCATGAAAGCTTATGCTCTAATTCCCTAACACATTTGTTAGTCTTTAAAGCGCCACTGGACTCATTATTGGTTTTGCCTACACAAATAAATAATCACAATAACAATGTAAAACTGAGAAATCCCAGGCGTCATCGATGAAATCTTCCCCTCACTGCCCTGTGAAGGTGGCTCACCTTTAGAGCCCTGCATGGATACAAAATGTGTACTCACATCCAATCCGGGATCCAGCTATATGGGATGCAGCTATAAAGAGGACACCAGCAGATTTGCAGGTCTCTACTCATCTTTTAATTCAGAGGCTACGTCTACACTACAAGTTTTCTTGGCAAAAAAATATGCAAACGAGGGACTCATTTGCATGAATTGTGACCTCATTTGCATATTTTCTGCCGATCCGTTTTTGTGCAAAAACAAGCAGTGTGGTCGTTTTCTTTTTGTGCAAAATCCACTTTTTCCACACGATTGGTATACCTCCTTTTTAAGGGCATAAGGATCTTGCAGAAAAAGGGGGATCAGAAGGTGTCCCAGACCAAGGGGCCTGCAGTCAAGGGCTGCAAGGGAGAAGCAAAAAACAAAACAGAATAAAATGCCCACCTCACTGACATGGCCCCCAACCGAGAAGCAGAAAGACACTCCCTTATATTCTCCTCGCACACGAAAGCTTAGTGAGACCTGGGCTAGGAGATTTTGTGGGGGGAAAGCCTGCAGGCTGTGCTTTACTGCACCAGATGGGGAGAGAGGGGAACAGCATTCAGAGCTGAGCCCTCCCCGCACCAGACAGAACCCATAGGTCAGATCTGGCTCTGTCTTGCCTACGAGGCTCTGGGCTTCTCCTTCCCACAGTGGGGAGCCGGTGCTGGTGTTCCAGCCCTGCAGGGAGAGTTATGGGGGGGGGCAGGAATAGGGCTGGAGCACCAGCAGAGGCTTCCCATGCTGGGGGGAGCCCTGAGTCTTGGGGGCAGATCCAGGCAAGCTGGGGGCCGAATTTGACCCCTGGGTCTTAGGTTCCCCACCCCTGTGTTAATGGTTTCAGCTTTGGAGAATGAAACATTCTCATTTTCTTCTAAGGCAGATTCTTTTCTGCATTAAGATCAACAATAGTGATCAGCTAGGTTCAGGCCTCTATTTGAAATGTGCCTGCATGGTTTTGCACGTACCCAACCTCACGCCCATCACGTCAGGTATGCACAGATGTTTGAATGCACTTTTGAAAACTGGGGCTTAAAGCTGAGTCATCAGCTGACTCTCTGGGTTATTTACTACTGCTACATTGATTTCCCCCAGCCTGCTCTCAGAGGTATTCAGCCAAATGGAAACTCTCTCTTCAATTTGCCAGGAGACAAGGCAAAGGGATATAAACCACATGTTAACATAACACATACTTTGACTTTTAAAGTCCATTCCTTAGGCAGGGTCTTGCAAAAAATATCAATGGATCTTTAATGTCTGTGCAGAGTAGACAGGATGTTGTTTGTTTGTTTTTAATCTAATCTCTGAGGCTCACCACAGGGTCTGGAACTTAACTCATTTACTCTGGAAGAAAGAAGGACTGACTAAATCCTGTAAGGACTTGAACCTGTTGCTATAGGTACCAGTAAGACATTAATTTTAAGCCCACATAGCATCAGTCACTGGGGGCAAGGAGAGCAAGATCATGCTACATTAGCAAACTGCACTGGAAGCAAAATATTCTTCACCGGCATACATCTGTTCTATCTTCCATGTGACCTCACCGTAAACCACAGGGAATAACTGTGCATCCATAAGAAGATGAAAAAAATGTCTGTATGAGCAGACTTGAAAGGGGTGCTTAGTCTTTATCAATATAAATATATTTTATAAAGATAAAAGAACTATTCAGCCATAGTTTTATATGTATTTGACAACTGCAAGAAATGCAATTATTATAGCAAATCCAGCATTGCTATAACTCCAACAAGCCAGTCTAACCCTCCTAAAAAGTGAAAAAGAAAGCCCAAAATTACTTTATTCTCCCATCACTACGCAGACAGGCTCAGAATTCTTTCTGTTCTCCAGAAACTAGGGAGAATATAAAGGCCTTGGAGTGTGCTTCAGAGAGTGAAATCTGGAGCATTTTGGACCAAGAGGGAATTAGTTCCATAATGGAGGCTCCCTAGTAGAGGTCACTTGCCATACTGGAGATCGAACTTCTGGCATTTGATTTAGCAGGTCTAGTAAAGGCCTGCTAAATCGAATGCTGAGGGCACTCCCAATTGGCGCCAATACTCCTTTCAGTTGCGAGGAGTAAGGGAAACCAACAGGAGTGTTTACTCCCATTGTCTTCCCGCTGTGAAGATGATGCTAAGCTCAGCTTAAGGTATGTCAATTCCAGCTATGTTGTTTATGTAGCTGGAGTTGTGTACCTGAAGCCGACCTTCTAGGTCTAGGATAGATCTGGCCAGAGACTCTCCTGCTAACAGCACCTTTGCGAACTCCAGCATTACCTGACTGGTAAGAAGAGAGGCAGTCTCACAACAGAACTTTGGTTATTTAGAGTTCTTTAGGTCAAAACCAACACTAAATTCAGCCTGAAGATCAACAGGTAGCCAGCAGAGATCACGGAACACTGGTGTAATAAGCTTACAAGACAAACAGCTTAACATGAGGTAATTAAATTCTGCACCAGCTCCATTTCCAAACAGATTTAGGATGTAGTTGCACATAGAGCATATTGCAGTAATCTAATCATGAGGTAACAATGGCACAGATGACAGTAGCAAAGTTCCCATCTGAGAGTAAAAAAATTCAACCTATTGCCTATTCAAAGAAAAAGATGCTGTCGTGGCTGTTATTAATTGTGCAATGGCTTCCATTTCAATAACTAGGGAAAACTCCTAAGTAGCTATGGGGGAAAAAAACCAATGTGTAACAGGATCCCTAGACAGTGATAGATGACTGAATTATGTTATTTTCTGTCTTCATTTTAGCTTCCATAATTGTATTCCTAAACTTATGCTACCCTCAGTATTTTTTCAAGCTTGGAAGGAGGATTTTTTTCTATGCCAACTTTATTAATATTCCCCAATATTATAATGATTCCCTTTGCTCTTCCATAAGAACAGTAAAGAAAAACCCCCACCTCTTTCCCTTTCTTTAGTTTATTAAAAGCAATAGCAGAAAGAAAAACTAGTTTAAAAGGGCTGGATTTATTTCCTCTGTGGAATGAGACAAATATCTCAGAAAATTCCATTCTTCTGTGACATGCACATGAACAATTACTTCTGGGACGATAATTTTTTCTGTCAGACACTCTGGCAAGATTAGAAGTCATTTTAAGCCTGAGAGAAGGTTTAAAGCACAAATCAGAGGGGTGTGTGAAACTGACTTCATCACTGGATAGAAATATTTCAGAGATTGTTTTTAAAGTCAGTATTCATATGAATATATTTAACTGCAATACAAGGTTATTGTATGCATCCTGGACCTCTTACTATAGGTTGGAACCTCTCTGGTCCGGCACCCTCAGGACTGGATCAGGGAGTTTGCTGGACCAGAGGAGGTCAATGCTCCTCTGCTAGCTGCCCCGCTGACAGTTCCTCTCCCTGGGGCTCTCAAGTTTGGGGTTCCCCACTCTACTGCCCTTGCTGCTGCCTGGGGCTCCCAGGAGTTCCCCAGCCTTGGTCTCCCTGCTGCCACCAGCCCCGCTACCTCTGGGTGTTCCTTGGGGTTTCCTGGCCCCAGGCTGCCCAGCCCTGCAGCCCAGCCCAGCTGCCACTGGGAGGTTCCCCAGCTGAGGCGGTTACCGGGGATTCCCCTGCTGGGGCCAGGATTCCCCTGCTGCTGCCTGGCCCCGCTGCCATGGCACTCCCAGGCCGCTGCGTGGCCCCACTGCCGGCCTCGCTGCCGGGAACTCTCCAGCTATCTGATACCTCTAACGCGGGGGGTTTCTAGGCTGGGGCGGAGGCCCCCTGATGCTGCCTGGCCCCACTGACACCAGGGTTTCCCTGCCTAGTTGCTGCAGGCCCAGCCGGGACCCCATGTTCTCCCAGCTGACTCCCTCTCCTGGGGCTCTTTGGTCCAGCAACATCCATGGCCTTCTGGATCACAGATGTTGCCAGACCAGAGAGTCCTGGATTTGGGAGGTTCAGCCTGTATTACTACTGGATTCTGGATTGCTTGTCATTATTATGTAACAGTTTGGAATTTATCTGCTTGCAACCATAGGAAAGGTAAATTTACAAGAAAATCCTAGTAGTTCAGCAGATATCATGACGGGTGACTACAGTGCCCTTTTATTCATATAGATGGGCTCTCAAGTGATAGCTGAAGCAAACCAAGCAAGGCCATGTGGGAAAACTAGCACTGCTAGTACCCAATATCACTTACAGAAGTCAATTTCTTCTGCTTTGCAGTTGGTTGGATGGGTTTGCTACAGAGAAACCATTCAGACTGAAAATCACATTTCTGTCTGACACTTTGTACCCACTATCGCTATAAGCAAGACTGCTCCTGCACAGATGGACCCAGGTAACTTTCTACATTTGAGTTGCCCCACTGAGTTGCAAAATAATCTATCCATCCATCCATCTTGGCTCCGACAAAACAAGTGTGAATTTTGCCTGGCTGACGCATGCCCATCGGATTCCACTGATTTGTTAATGTTTGGAAGGAAGTCTTTACCCTGACCTCATAATGTGGCTCTGCAGAATTCCCCCGCTCAGATTACACGCATAAATGAAAAGCAGCAGAACGACCGAACTGAAAAATGTAAATTGGGATATTTTCCTAGAGCTCACAAGGCCAGCATGCTGATCAGGCTTTCTAGGCTAGTGGTTAACATGTCAGTAGAGTAATAAAGGAAAACAAACAAACAAACATGGGCTGTGACTCCGGAATTAAAAATGGTGTTTACTGCTAAGACAATCATCTAGCCCTTTCCACTGTGGGAGCACAGGCTGCCTTGGTGACACATCTGGTAGAGTCCTGCTGTGCAAGGAGAGAAGCTGGAAGCCAGGGGCTTCTGCACAGGATAGCTGAAAATCCTGATGTCTGTGACAGCTTATACAAGGGGAAGGGGACAGAGAGAGGTGGGCTGAGCCTGTAACATAAGGGTCCTTTAATTTCCCTCTGTGTGAGGGGGTTGCATATGCCTGTTTTGCTAGGATGAGGATTGCCTCTGCCAGCCTACATTCCCAGCTACCTGGGGTTGGCATAGGTGCTGGAATGGAACCCAAATGCATTTCAGATATATAGTTAAGTGTCAAAAATAGGTTTTGTTGCATGTGCAGCAGGTAGTGGTAGATGAATAAAAAAGCTATTTTGGAGTGATCTGATAGCAGCCTGTCATGGGACTTCTGCCCCACACTGGCCCTGGGAGAGGGCTGAGAATGCAAAGCTGGCGACTGAGGCAGGAACTAGCCAATTAGGGACCAGATGAGGGGCGAATAAATAAAGGCTCCTGGAGGGGAGGAGTTGGACTCATTCTTGTTCTAGCTGGGGAGCAGGAGGGAACTAGCTGCAGGGGAAGCTCGATGCTTCCTGACTCAGAGCAGGGCGGGGGAAAGGCAGGCAGAGCTGGGGAAGCTCAGGCCAGGCAAGCTCCCAGGTTTCAGAGCCTGAAGCAAGGCCTGAGGCTACCAGTGCTGCAGAGGGGCAGCCAGGATAGGCAAAGGCAGCAAGTCCAGACCCCTTGCCAATGATGAGTGGCCATTTCAGACTGCAGTTCGCCCCTGAGGCAGGGGCTAGATGATGACTGGTAGTGGGTCACTGAGGCAAGGTGGGCACAGGGGGTTGCAGGCTCCCAGAGGGAGAGGACCCCAGAATGTGGGGGCACTGTGTTAGGGCAGTACCCAGGTGGGAGGACACCACGGTCTGGAAAGGACATGGGTCCTAACCCAGAGGTGGAGGAAAAAGAGGTAACCGTGGGCGAGACCCCAGCTGAAAGGGAGCACTCCAGGGCTGCAGAGCTAATTCCCAAAGCAACCAGCAGGAGGTGCCCGTGGCAGTGAGTCCCGCCAGGTTACACTCCCCAATTCAGTGCCACGCTTTTAGTCACAGCCAGTCCATGGTTACCAACTTGCTAAAAGCTGCTCCTAGTGAGGGCTGTTGTTTCAATACTGCTGGTTGGCTAAACAGGGATTTTTTTATACATGTTTCAAATTCTTTGTAGCATTTTCACTGTTGCTCAGCTTGCATGGCTCTCGCTGGGCCTGAATCTGGTTCTTACAGGTCCTATGAAGCCACACATCACGTTGATTTCTCAACTGTTCTTTGGGTCAGGCACTTTATGACGTGGCTGGGATGACACTGAAGAACCAGGCACACCTATTCTCTCAGTTAGCATCTTGCTTAGCATATTGTAAAAAAAAGATGCCCGATTAAATTACATTCATCAGCTAGTCAACATTCAAATGGTATTTCCTTTGCCTGTATAAACATTTAAAACCATCCTTTGGCAGCTCAATGGAGCAGCAAGGTAATTTATTTTCTCATTTAATTTTTAACAATATCTTCCTCATACTTTCGGGGTGTTGTTCACTCTCCCGTGTAGTGGCACAGAGACCACTTTACAGAGAGAAAGAATGAGTGTGCTCTACAGCCAGCTACCTTTAGCTCAAGCTGTAGAGATTTATGCACTGAGCTCCAGAGGTCCCAGATTCGGTTCCACCTGTTGGTATTACAAGAGGGGGCTCATCTGGGATGTCTCTGAAGCTCAGGACACATGCTTCCTCAGTTAGGGAAGGTATGTAACCCACACACCTTCAGGGTGTGGTGTACTGTCCCAGTACTGTCACTTAGACCTCTTATAGAAAGAATGAGTTTGCGCTGAGACCCTGCTGGCTTTTACCTCAAGCTATAGAGCAGGGAACTTTTTTGGCATCAGGGGCCACTAACCCACCAATTGGGGGCTGGACAAAAGTGAGAAGCAAAAAACAACCCCCCCCCACAAAACCCCCTTTGCCCAGCGGTGGCCACCCCTTCCTCCCTAAAGGCACCCCGTGCAGGGAAGGGGCGGGGAGTAGGGTTGCCAGGTGTCCAGTATGGACCCGGACAGTCCGGAATTTTTGCCTCCTGTCCGGTAAAAAATTTCAGAAAATACCGGACACCTAAAATGTTCAGTATTTTCTGATTTTTCCCAGGCAGGAGGTGAAAATCCCAGGTGCTTATCGGGTTCCACAGGGGAGCTGTCCGGCCCGGATCAGGGAGACAAGATGGCAGACAGCCGCTGGTAGCCTCTTAGGGCCAAAAAGCCTCAAAAGCATTTCTTAAAGAGGCCACACTGTTTTTAAAAAAATGTTTAATTTTTTTTGCCTAGCAACTGTCGGGGGCTCAACAACTTTGGTCTTCCTCGTTTTTTTTCTCAATAGAATTTTTTCCCCGGTGGCTTTTTTTCAGTGTGTATGTGTGCAGTAATTTTGGTTAAACCATATGGCAACCCTACTGGGGAGGGAGTTTCCCTTCCTTCCCACTCCTGCAAGGGATTCCCCCCATCCCCCACTGCTGGAAGCATGTGGCCACCCCATGCAGGGAAGAGACTGGGGGTTGGGGAGAAGTTGACCCCACTGTGGCCTCTCCCATGCAGGGAAAGGGGACTCAGGAGCTTCCCTTCCCTCCCACTCTGTGGATGGATTTCCCCCTTCCCTCCTGGTCTCTGCATGCCTCCTTAACAGCTCCAGCCCTGCCCAGATGCCTGGTGCAGGGCGGCAGGGGGAGGGCAGTAAGCACAGAAATGCTGGAGCTCTTGTTTATTCAGGAGCTCCAACAGGTGGAGCTTTCCCCCTCCAGCCAGGTCTCCTGTGCGCGTCTCCCACATGCAGGAGAGGAACTGGAAGTGTTCGGCCTGCGCTGCAGGAGAGGCTGGGGGAAGTTTTTAAAGCAGCATTTCATGGCTGCTGGACCCCTCGAGGGTTGAATTTAATTGTTTGGTGGGCTGGATCTGGCCCGTGAGCCAGAGCAGAGGGGTCCCCGTTGGTGTTACATATACAGAGATTAACAAAATATTCCACGCATACAATTCAGTTCTTAACAAAACTATCGCATTGACACTGAAATAATTCTTTTGTACTAGGTCTTGCCTCTACAAAGACTTGTGATCCAATCCCATCCTAGGTAATTAATGAAAGTACCTTTGGTGCATCTTTTCCTAGTTCTTTGGGAACACGGGGCTACATGACCTAAGCCATACGCAATGTCAAGCATCAAACTCTGTTCGAAAGAGGCCACAGAATGGAACAACAGGGTGCAAGATGTGACAATTCAAGGGCATAGAACCTAGTAGCAATACATGTGGCTGTAAGCTCTGCTGTTGCTCCTCAGTTTTTACAAACCCCAGACTCACGTACAAATGTTAAAACAATCTAATCTCTTTCCTAACATGAGTTTTCTGCTGTACAAACATTTGTTCTACATTCATTTCCATGTCAAATGATTTTTCTTGATTATAAAACAATGTATGTGCTAGGCAGCTTTTATATTCCTCTCAGCTTCTATGATACTTTCCTTTAAGCACCAACTTTTATTTCCCAGGTGCCTTACATACCCTTATCATCAGAACAGCTTTCCTGATGTCACGAACTCCATCATAAACCAAGCGGGAGGCATCTATGAATTCATTCTCTTCAAATGGCTGTGGGACATTCGCACTCAAAGCTTCAATGGCAACCTCAACTTGTTCAGCAAAACGTGGCATAACTAGATTAAACAAAATGAAAGGCAGGATGATTACAGACCTTTTTTCATGTATATTTTCCACTGCCCTTGGGCATAAATACTTTCTAGTGGGCATGGAACATGCTGCTATCATCCTTTCAAGCCCCAGAAAGAAAGATTCCCTGACTGGATTTATGTTGACTTAGAAGCGTGCAGGGCTTTCTGTCACATTTTGTGAGAGAAAGAAAACTATGTACGTACTTGTAATTATATGACAAAGAATTAAAAACTCTTTAACAAAGAATGATTCACTGTCATTTTAAAGACTCTAACTCATCTCAGATGTCATTTAAGTACATTCAGAAGCATGGCTAGAAAATTACAACTTGGAATTTATATTTGTACAATATTATTCATGCAAAATGACCGAAGTGTGATTTAGCCTTTACCCCCACTAATTCATATTAATTAATAAACCATAGCCTAGCTCACAATGAATACCCCACCCCAACCCAAAGCATTCTTAGACTGCAAAAATCTGGTAAATGGTATTTCTCAAGGTATGTAAGAGTGTATTCTGGTTCCTTATCATAGCAATGTTTGTAACATAAAATATATTAGTGGATATAAGTTAACAATCCCTTCCAGGTATTAATTAGTGGGATATATATGTGCTCTATGAATACACACATAACAAATACATTCATTATTTGTTTAGTTTAGTGATTTATAGGAATTTTGACTGTTTTTTGGTCACTGGAGTAACTATAAACTCATAGGATGCTTTCCGGCAAACACCAAAACAATATTTTGATGTCACAATCACTGGCTCTATGCAGAGTACTAAATAGTTCCCAGAATCAGTGCTTTGTTCAACCTAGGCCAGATTCTACATAGATTTAAGTACATGAGTAATCCTACTGCTTTCAGTCATACTATTCAGATGCTTAACGTTAAGCACATACATACATGTTTATAGGATTGTGGCCATACAAACTATATCACAAATGTAAGCAATGATTTCAAAAGACATTTGATCAATCTTTATGCAATTAAACTTTAAAATATTTGACCATCTTTACTTACATATAGATTATGATTTATTATTTGAATTGTGGTGGTATCTAGGAGCTCCTGTCCTTGACCAAAACCCTGTTGCACAGGGAGCTGTGCAGACCCATGACAAAAAGACAGTTCCTGTCCAAAAGGCCTAAAAAACCCCTAAATCCTTTTTCTTCTCTCTTCTTCTTTTTCATCTCCTTCATTTCACACCAGAGGCCCAATCTTGCAGTCCGGATGCAATAGAAACTCCAGTCAACAGTATGGAGAGAAATGATCTCTCAAAAGAACCACCAATACCAACCACAGACTCATTTTTTCCATTTCTGAGCTTCATGCATGATTTAATATATTGATTCCAATCTGAATTTGGCTTGAGAAACTCTTATATAAATTGGTATTCATTAGATATGACTCGCTTTAGTAGCGCCTGTTCACAGAATTGATCAGTGCAAAATACAGTTTATTCTGCCAAACCCCAAACTAGACATTATGTACGAGGGCAGTGGTGCTTTCTTTAATACATATAAGTTAGGAATGGAAAAGACCTATAAGGTCACCTAGTTCTCAAAATGTAGGATTCTTCTCCACTGTATATTTGAAAGCTTTCTCTGATTCAGTTTGAAGTGAATCCAATGAAATCATCTACCACTTCTTTAAGGAGACTAACGAGTCCACAGCCGAAAAAAGCTCATTGGCGGGATTTTTTTCCCCAACTATCCCACATATGATTTCCTATTACTTTATTTCTCCATTGTAATTTATCCCTCTCCTTATAATATGTACTGCCATTTATATTTATAGATGGGCTATATCTATTTATATAGGGTTTTTCCTCTTAAAGCTTCCCTTGATCCATATATGCTGACGCATGAAAATTAAAAAAGATGGAACTCTATAATGTGCATTTCCAGCAAACCTGATCATAAGAGACTCACCGAAATTGCAGCTTTACATATGTGGACTTCAGAGAATATTACCTTGGAGTATTTGTAAGGGATTATTTACTTGATAAATCATGACTGCTCCTCTGCTATCATGGAAATGTGTACTTCAAAGTATTTAAAAGGCAGCTGCACCTGCTTTGTTCAGCAGAACAGCCTAAAAATGTACATGGTGAGAAGCACCAACAATAAGCTGCGTATTGAATTTTTGTTTAAAAGGGTTTGAAACTCACATATGTACACAATATACCATGATAGAAACCCATTATTGCACATTTTTGTTAGGAGTAAAGTGTTAAAATAAGCAATAGCTCCGTGATAAGCCAGACTGGAGCAAGATTGTGCTCCCCAGAGCATAGGGATCATTGTGTCTCCACAAATTCTTCAGCTAGTAGAAGTGTGAAACTCACATTAACCCAGTGTAAGTTTCTGTTTCCTGTGTGCTAACTACATTGTGTTCACAAGTTTATTAATCTTGTACTATGGCCTCTAAGTCAAGGGACACATTTCCGTAGCACAAGCAATAGGGGCTCCCACCTTTAAATTCAGAGGTTGCCTTGGGTTCAAGCCTCACAGATGGTCTCTCTCAGTATGGTAATGCAAATACGTCAGCAGTTGTAGAATTTAGCTCAGAGGTTCAGTAACCGACTCATATACATCTAGCCATTAGAGTGGGACACAGAGCCATGTTCTGTTGTCTTGGGTAGCGCTAATGTGCTCTACCCTTCTTTAGGCAGCAGGGTTTAAAGCAGTGTTTCCTATAAGCTGAGCGCTTGGGCAGCCACTTAGGAGAAATGCCAAGGCCTCCCAGCTGATCAGCAGAATGCCCACACCTACGTTTTGTTTCTATTGGTGGTGCATATTTGCACAGGGCTCGGTGCACATAGAAAAATTTATTCCACAAATAGATGGGGAAAAAATGCACACATGGATGGAAATGATTAGCAGGGATGCTGGTATAAAGTCCTTTGGCATGGCATTAGCCAGAAGTTGTCTTTGCATACAAATTACAACTGTGATTGGCTTCTTTGTGGCGAAAGCTCCTTATGCCCTCTGAAGCCATTTGTACATTGCCACACCTGGCCACAATCTGTCCCTTAACCTGTCCCTAAACTATTGCACACATTTTAATTTGCCTTTTTTTAATGCAGAAAGTCATAAAAACTAAATTCAGAATTGCTTGCTTGACAAAAAGCATTTTTAAATCAATGCTTTAGTTGTTGTTGATGATGTTGGACAAGCATGAAAAAGCACTTTAAACTAATAAACTATTTTCCATTGTTTCTTTGGCCATACATTATTGCTGAACATAGTAACATTTTTGGAAATTGAGTCAAGAAACCCTTAACTGTTCTCCAGTTAAGGTTTTTGGGCCACACTTGAAAAACTCTGTAACAGCAATATCTGGCAAATACACTTTCATGCACCTACAAAATCAACATTCTGCATTTCAGTTTCATAACTGTAGAGATTGGGATTTTCCTATGCAAACAGCAAAAGCCAAAATTAAAATTCAGCTAGAACTACAAACGTTTGGATCTGGTTTTGAAGTTCATGGGTGAGTGAGACAAGGAATTGCTGCAGTTTATTTAGTATAGAGAAGAGGAAAGCCCATAATGATTTTGAATTCAGACACCAATCTGAATTTTCACAAAAGCTCAGGGAAGATCAGATGTTGGGTTTTGGTTCAGGCTGTGATCCTGCAAACACAAGTGTTCTTAACTTTAAATAGGTGCGTAATCCCAACTCATATCAAAAGGCATAAATCCCATGCATGCATTTAAGCATATTTGTAAATGTTCTCAGGTCTGAGGAATGTTAGCAGGAACACTGAGAGTTAGTTGATCCAATGGATAAGAGTGTAGAAGCTTTTCTAGGATGGAGGATTCTATAGCACTCCAAGTAAAACCATTTACAATAAATACAGAAACCTTCTAATGCTGTGGGAGCACAGTTAATTTAAAAAATTCAAGAAAGGCCAGAGTTAATGTTCCCCCCAACAGTGTGTATGATATCAAGTTGTACTACCTCTGTGTAGACCCCATTCCATCTTTCTGTTTCATATGCAGATTATAAAACTTCTGTTTAGTTTACTACATGTATACCATCCAATACACAAGACATGCAACATATCTGAAAGAATTTTGTCATAAGAACTTTAATATTTGTATTTCCTGACTCTTTAACAAACTCTTTAAACTATGGAACTTTTTTGGGGGGGAGGGGAGAGGGATTGTTTGTTTGAACATAATATTGTCCTTATATTAAAGCTGTAGTTCCATGTTTCCTAATAAACTGGCACTAATTCAATTCTCTTTCTCAGTAAGCAATTTTACACATTTCTAGAAACGGGCACAAAAGGGCAGGTCACATAGGGCAGTGGTTCCTAACTGCTGGTCTGTGGCCCAGTGCCAGGCTGCGAACCACTGGCTGCCGGGCTGTGGCGACTCTGGGGACTGGAGAAAACCACCCAGCACCTCCGCTCTTGCCACGGCCAGTGCTGGCAGGGGCGAGGTCTCTTCCTGGATGTGGAAGAGCAGTTCGCTGCGCAGCAGGAGGGCCAAGTGGAACCTGTCATGGCAGCCTTAGAGCAGCCATGACCCGGGCAGCGGCGCTCAGCTGGCAGCTAGGCAGCAGCTCAGGGCTAGGTGAGGGGGGCAGGGCAGGTCCTGGGGGGCTAGGCTAGTGATGGGGGCTCTGCGGGTGGGGGCTCTAAGAGGCAGGGGCTGTTACTGGGGCGGAGCTAATATTGGAGGCCTCTGGGGGCAGGACGAGTACTGGGGAGCTCTAAAGGGTGGGGGGCTCTAAGAGGTGGGGGACAAACTGGAGGACACTGGGGCATCCGGGGTGTGGAGCTGGCACTGGGGGTTTTGGGTATAGGTCTAGTAGTGGGGGAGTTACGGGGACAGGGCTGGCACTGGGGAGGCTCTGGGGATGGGGCTAATATTGAGGATTCAGGGCTGGCACTGGGGGCAGCTCTGTGTGCGTTGGGTGCAGTGGGGCTCTGGAAACAGGATGCTGGCACTGGGGGCGTCTGGTGGGGAGGGGCTCTAAGCAGCAGGGGTCTGGCTCTGGGAGGGTTGAGTGCAAGGGATTTGTGGTCAATGGTCAGCGCTGGGGGGTAGTGGAGGTGAGAGGGGCTCTAGGAGTTAGTGATGGCACTGGAGGGGTCAGGGGGTTGGGGTGTACCCCAGCCCTGGCCCCAGAGCCGCCGCAAACAGTCAGCTTCAGCTGCAGCAGCTGCCCGCCACATGGCGACTGCTGCAGCTGAAGCTGCTTGTTTGCGGCAGCTCTGGGGGCTGGGCCTTTTGGCAGACCGGTAACATTTTATTTGCAAATTTCATTCTTTGCATATGCAAATATGCAAATAAAATGTTACTGCTCCACCAGAACTTTATGAATGGGCTTGCCGGTCCGTGGTATAAAAAGGTTGGGAACCACGGACCTAGGGCATGTCTACACTAGGAAATCATTTCAAAATAACCACACTCAAAATAATAACTCCAAAAATTACTATTCCGAAATAAGCTTATTCCTCATGGAAAGCAGGAGTACAGATTTCGAAATAATCAGCCTGTTATTTCGAAATAACGGGCTTGGTAGTATGGACGCTCCGCTTATTATTTCGAAATAAGGGGGGTTATTTTGAAATAACTCCCTAGTGTAGACAAGGACATAATGCGTTACTGCTCTGGATCAGACACATGAGCTGCGACTGAGAACCTATCATTGTTACCATTAGAAGAACTTCCATTTACTGGGTGAAACAGAACATATCTGGCCTTTTATATCATAATACATTATAACTGAAATTAGGGATGTGAATGGTTAATTGGTTATCTGGTAAGACTCAGGGGCTGAAGTAGCCCCTGTCTGTGGCGGGTCGGCCTGCCCAAGCCCCGCTTGCAGGTGGGCTGGAGCAGTTCTCATCTAGTGCGGCTGGAGCAGGACCCTTGCCAACCCACCCCTTTAAATAGTTAACTGGTTAAACATCATGTTTAACCGGTTAACTAAATAAATGGGATTTTATATCCTCAGTTGAAATGAATCCTGGGCTTCCATGGCCCAGGCTAGCATTCTAACCACTGAATCACCATTCCTCTCTATGATTCATCAATTCTTTGGCCAAAAGGGACCACTGTGATCACCCAGTCAGACCTCCCACATAACACAGAGCGTAAAACTTCCCCAAAATAAAGCCTAGAGCAGAGCTTTCAGAAAAAAAAAAAAAATCCAATCTTGATGTAAAAATTGCCAGTGAGGGAGAATCCACCACACTTGGTAAGTTGTTCCAATGGTTAATTACTGTCACTGTTAACAAATTATACATTATATTCAGATGGATTTAGTCTAGTTTCGACTTCCACCCAGTGGACCGTGCTATACCTTTCTCTGCTAAACTGAAGAGATCATCATTATGAAGTATTTGTTTCCAGCATAGGTACTTATATACTGTAATTAAGTCATCTCCTAACCTTAAAATCATAGAATTGTAGGACTGAAAGGAACATAGAGAGGATATCTAGTCCTGCACCAATGGCAGGACTAAATATTACTTAGACTATCCCTGACAGATGTTTGTCTAACCTACCCTTTAAAATCTCCAGTCATGGAGGGTATGTCTAGACTACATGCCTCTGTCGCCAGACGCATGTAAATTAGACATACCAACATAGTCAATGAAGCGGGGATTTAAATATCCCCCGCTTCATTAGAATAAAAATGGCCACCGCGTTGTGCCGGCTCAGCTGCTTGTCGGCACGAACCGCTAGTCAAGACAGAGATCGGTCGGCAAGGAAAACCTTTGCCGACCGATCCCTTATGCTTCGTGCAACGAGGTTTACAGGATCAGTCAGCAAAGGCTTTCCTTGCTGACCGATCCCCGTCTTGACTGCCGCTTCGTGCCGACAAACAGCTGAGCCGGCACAATGCGGTGGCCATTTTTATTCTAATGAAGCGGGGGATATTTAAATCCCCACTTCATTGACTATGTTGGTATGTCTAATTTACATGCCTCTGGAGACAGAAGCATGTAGTCTAGACATACCTGGAGATTCCACAACCTCTTTCTAATGCTTTCAATTTATTTATTTCAATTCAATTTATTCTAATGCTTAACTACCCTGACAGGACATTTTACCTAATGTTCAAACTAAACCTCTCTTGCTGCAATTTAAGACCATTGTTTCTTGTCTTATCCTCAGAGGTTAAGGTGAACAATTTATGTCCCTCCTCCTGGTAACATCCTTTTAGGTACTTGAAAATGGTTACTATGTCTCCAATCAGTCTTCTCTTCCAGACTAAAACCCAGGTTTTTTTCAATCTTGTCTCAGAAGTCATGTTTTCCAGAGTTTTAATCATTTGTATTGCTCTTCTCTGGACTTTTTCCAATTTCTCCACATCTTTCCTGAAATTAGGTGTCCAGAACTAGTCACAATACTTTAGCTGAGGCCTAGGAGAGTGAGAGAGTAACTTCTCATGTCTTCCTTACAACATTTCAGCTAATTCATCCCAGAACGTTGTTCGCTTTTTTGTAACACAGTTACCCCATTGACTCACAATTAGGTTGTGGTCCACGATGATCCCCCAGATCCTTTTCTGCAGTACTCTTTCCTAGGCAGTCATTTCCCATTTTGTATGTTTACCATTGATTCTGCCTTTCTAAGGGGAGTACTTTGCATTTGTCCTTATTGAATTTCATCCTATTAACCCTGGACCATTTCCCCAGTTTGTCCAGATCAATTTGAATTTTAATCCTGTCCTCCAAAGCACTTGCAACCCCTCCCAGTTTTGTTTTATCTGCAAACATTACAAGTGTACACTCTGTGCCATTATCTAAATCAGTGTTTCTCAACCTTTTTTTGCTCATGGCCCCCTTCTGAGCCTTGTTTACCTCTGTGGCCCCCCTCATAGCCGCTGTTAGTTGAAAAAAAAGGTACATAATTTACCTAATGTTCCTTTTTTTCCATGTGGCCCCCTAGAGGTAGGGCGTGGCCCCTGGGGAGCCATATGGCCCACGGTTGAGAACCACTGATCTAAATCACTGATAATAATAGTAGTGGTCATGCCAGTACCAAATCCTCTCTACTCATATCGGATCGAATTAGCTCTCCAACATGGAGAGGTTGGTCATGTTTATATGATTATGCACTGCAACCCTAAGAGCTTTCTCAGGAGCACTTCTTACTTGAATAGAGTTCCCCTATCTTGTCGGTATGGCCTACATTTTTTTGTTCCCAAACATATACTTTTACATGTAGACATACCAATGTAAAATGCTAAATGTTCCATAACTTAAGAAAGGTAGATCCTGCTGGAGCCTGGATGCAGCAGAAATGGTGTGGTTGTGCTGCCGGGGGATAGATATTTGTTTACATGTGCATATAGCACCATACATCATGTGAATGGACTAGAATTATTAAGGGTGATCAATGGGATTATCAACAAAAACCAAGAGGAAGAGATTAATAAAGGAAAATTACATGAATGATCCACTGCCTAGTAAATTATTACCCGTGGAAGAAAAATGATTATCCAGGTTTAAGGGGGATATACTGCAATAATGTCACAAAGTACAGGCAAAAAAAAGTTAATTCAGAATACAACTTCCCCTACTCTAACTGTATTTTCTAATTATTAATTTGCTTACCTGAGGAAAGAACAGTCTACTGGGAAATCTAAGTATTTCAAAAAAGTATTCCCAATTGTTTATCAGGCCTTCTCTGTAAAAGACGGCATAGATTCCTGATTTGGCTTGAGCAATGAGTATAGAATTGAACATGACACCTTATTTAGCCTGAGATGTTTGTCAAAGTTTGGTTCTATAAGGAGTGTACATTCTTTGTCAGATTATAAATATTTAAATTTCAATATTACATCTTAATTCAATATAAGAGTAGTATAAGTGTCATTTTCCAAATTTTTACTCATGATCCTTACATGGGTAATTAAAAAAAATCTTTTTACCATAATACTGTAACAGAGTACTACAGTGCAGTATGCTACATTGTCATTTTTTCAAAACAAACAGCTGTGATTCAAAGGGCTTTGAGTCCAGTCAGAACTATGCTGGCTGAAATATAAGAGAAATTGTCTTTGTAGTGTGCCTTCAATACTTGAATAGACACACATGTGCTTATTATGTTTGGGATTTTCCAAAGTGCCCAACGGTTGCCCAACTCCTATTAAAAATAAATAGAAATTGGTACTCCAAAGTATCAAAGTGGTTTTGAAAAAAATCACCCTATATCTATCTTCATCTCTCTCTCTCCCCCCCCACATACACATTAAAAATGGTAAAAATAAATAAATAAAAAAACATGTTGCCATTGCAAAGTCAAGAGCCATCAACTGGGAAATGCCAGTATTAATGCTGTCCATGCAACCTTAATTAGTGCCCCTTACACATAGGCCTTATGACGTACCTGGTGATATACTACTTTTTCTACTGGATCACTGCTGCATTCGGTCTAAAGCATGAATGCTGCTTACAGAGTGGATAACTATTCAAAATTCTATTTTGTTTTATCTACAACATGCTATGTATGACTCCATGTCTTATTTATTGCACAGCTACCACATCTTGTTCTGAATACAGAATTGAAATTTTCCTCAAGGGCCTTTTTATGGCACTCTTCCTTATAGTAATCAGAGCCTTCACAGACATTCATGAATGTTATTTTCACAATATGGGGAGATGATATTATAATCCCCACTTTACAGATGGAGAACTGAGGTACACAGTGATTAGGACACAAGTGTCCTAATTTTGGGTGCCCAAATCTCTTGAATAGTCAGAAAGAGGGAAAATGGCTCCATAGTCTAGTGGCTAGGACACTCTCTTGTGAGGTGGGACATTTGGTTTCCAGTCCATGCTCCAGTGAATATTTAATTACAGATACAAAGTGGAACAGTTTCAATAGGGAGAGACTGACAGAGCTACTCACTCCAGAATACACAATCCAGTGGCTGAGGAACTCATCTGGGAGGGAGGAAGGATTCTGTTCAAGTTCTGGCTCAAACTGGGAATTCAAAGCTGGGTCTCCTACATCCAAGGTCAATGCCCTAACTTTTAGGCTAATGGCTATAAACCTATCACCTTCTTCTCCATTTGATAAATCTAGCCCTTCATTTCCTTTGTATTAGTTAAAAAATGTTAAAAGGGCCTGAAACAAAATGTTTAGTTGCAGGTCAAATGATTCTCCAATGTTTAAAAAAAATGGTTTTCATTTGACCCCAAACAACTTTTTTTGGAACTGCCAGTGAATCAGAAAAAAAAGATATTCACACAGATCTAAGCTTGACCTTTTCTATTTCTTCTAGGTCTTTGAGCTGTGGTGATCAAAACTGAAAGCAGTACTCAGGGTATTCATGAATATCCTAGTTAATGTACAGCCTAACATCTTATCCATTGGCTGATTGCTGCTGTGCACTGAATAGAGATCTCCAGCAAGCTGTCCATAATAACACCTAGATATTGCTGAGAGGTTGCATTGACTCAGAACCCATCAGTGTGCATGCAAGTAGTTTAAATGACTTCTCTACTTTGTGAAATTGAATACAATTACCTTCCTTGGGGTCCTTCTTACCTAGTCTTGACAGCTCTCTCAGTATTTTCCTTCTGGCAAATTTTGCTTCCTTGACCTGTTAATTAATATATTATTCAACATTGTCCATGGTGCTAACAACAGGGCATCTCAGGATTAATCTTTTTTCCATGCTGATATCTGGCCATTTATTCTTTGCTTCTTATCTCTTAAACTGTTCTCAATTCACCAAAGGCCTTTCCCTTTTGTCCCCTGTTTATCAGCCTCCCAAACAGCCTCTTGTGAAAGACTATCAAATCTTTAAAAAAATCTAAATAAATTAAATTTTATCCATTGAGTCTATTTTTGTGTTCAATTTTATTTTTAAAAATTTTATATGATAACAGATAAAGCAACTATAATTTAACCTTACAGAAGCCCTGTTGATTTATCAGTCTCTTTTCCTTATTTACTCACTTTATAGCTCTGTGTTGACTGGTTTTCCACTCTGTTCCACATAGCACGGAAGCACAACTCTCTGGTTTATAATTCTCAGGATTATTACATGCACTGTTTTAAAATATGGGTGTAACGTAGGATATCCTCTAGTCTTTTAGTATAACTGCTGTTTGAAATGATAAATTAGATATGTTTGTTAGTTGCGGAGCTACTTGGATCTTCTGTCTCTGATTCATGAAAGTGTTTTAAAACATGGTTTAGTGCATTACTGAATCAGTACCTTGATTTCCTTAAGAATTCCTGGAAGACAACTCTTGGTCCTGAAATGATGGAACTCACAAATTGAAATATAGTCAACCGAAGCACAACAAAACAAGAAATTACTACTGATCACTTGCAAATATTTGCCATCCTGGAATATTATAACTCTGCCTTTTGATCTCTCTTTCACCACTTCATCTTAAATGGAGCTCACCTTCTTTCCTCCCAAACGCTCCCCCTCTTTTCTGTCACTGGTGACAAAACTCACTATTACCCCGGTTAAATCACCATGGAAGTTTCTTTGAAATTTTGCTTAGCTTCTCCCTGCATGGCCAGACCCTCAGAAATCATGTTGGTTTTTTTCTTAGGATGTGCATCTGAAAAATGTGCTTTTTCCTTTCTACCCACATTTCCTGGTAAACCTCAGTTATACTTGCTTTCCTGTTCACACCTATATATCTTAGATCCAGTTTCTCTCCTTTATTCCCCCATTAATGTTCCTTCTTTCTTTAGCATCTGCAAAGACTCTGGATCATCCATATTCAAGTCTTCTGACTCATAAAGAATTCTACTGCTTTGACCTCATTCCATACTATATCTAACCCCATTCCCTGTGCCCTGCTTAGCCTTTCTCTAAACTCCTTTTGCCTGCTCCTGTCTCTTTGCCCTTTTCCACAGTATCCCTAGAGGTTACAGTTTCCATGTCAATATTCACCAAGGCCTTTATTGAATGCTCATTGAAGTCATTGGGATTATTTCCATTGATGTCAATGAGCTTTGGATTGGGCTCCTTTGCTCACTTTTAAACCACTCCTAGGGTGTGTCTACACAGCAAAGTTATTTCGGAATAACGGCCATTATTCCGAAATAGCTATGAGAGCGGCTACACAGCAATTCCATTATTTTGAAACAATTTTGAAATAATACATGGCTTATTCTGACTTCTGTAAACCTCATTCTATGAAGAATAATGCCTATTCTGAAATAGCTATTTCAAAATAAGGCATGTGTAAACGCTCCACTTCCGCTATTTCAAAATAGCCCCTCACCAGGACCATTCTAAGTTATTCCTCCTGGGGCTCTAAATCGAGATAGCACATTTACAATAGGGAAGCCTGCCTTGGACTAATTTTTAGGCTTCTCTGCAATGTAGACGTGCTATTTTGAAATAAGCTATTTTGGAATAACAATTCCAGAATAGCTTATTCCAAAATAACTGTGCAGTATAGACGTAGCCCTAGAGAGCCACATGATTTACAAGGCCAAGCTTGACTAACATCCAAATGGAAATCCATCTGCTTCTACCAGTGTAAACTATTTGGTGTTCTCTCTCTGTCTTTAAATTTAAATCTCTTTATAGTTGGGTCATAGTTGCAAGTGTTTATTTTAGGGCACGTCTTCACTCGCTGTGTTGGAGGTCGACCTTCTGTCATTCGATTTAGCGGAACTAGTTAAGACCCATAAATTGACCACTGAGGGCAGCTCCAGCCGGCGCCTATACGCCTCATAGTTACAATGAGTAAGGGAATCCAATAGGAGCATTTGCTCCCATCGGCCTGCTGCTGTGGGGATGGCCCCAAGTTAAGCTTAAGGTAAGCCAACTCCAGCTACAGATTTTATGTAGCTGCATTGTGAACCTTAGGCCGACCTTCCAGCTTACCTTAGTGTACACCTGACCTTACTTTTTACATTGATGGCACTATAGAAATGATAAATAATAATATTGCTCTCTGGCAAACAGAAATGAATAAATTTCTGCAAAATAAAAAAAAAAATAAGTATTTGTTTTATTCCACAGACAATAACAACCTGGCAACTGATAGCTACACTTATTATAAATTGGAATTAGTGGCATATACATGAAAAAAAATACTAACACGATGCTCACAAATACATCTGAGAGCCATTTTAAGTTATTGAAGTTATTCTTAATAACCATTTTATGTTCTATTTTTTCTAAAGACAACATTGAGCTAACTATATAGGGAATAGCTTGTAATACAAAGAAAACTAAAATCCATGCATTGTTGTATAATATGATACAGGACAAAACAGAAAATTAAACCCTGGGGCCTCATTTTCCCACGGCAGGTTACAATTAACTCCCATTGAAAGTCATATGAATTTTGCTTTTTTATCTCCAAGAAGTCATTTAGACTTTATGGTTTCATGGTTTTTGTCTTAGATATCTGCAACTGTCATGAAGTGAGAGTCAAGCATCTGCTTTGTTTTTAAAGGGAAATGAAACTGTGTCATTATACAAGAGGATTTAACAAGCATGTCATTAATTAATGCTAGCATCAAAGACACTGGGGAGATAAATGTGGTCAGAACAGGCTCTAACAAGCACAAGAATAAAGGTCACCAGTCAACTAAACACAGCCAAGAAAGCCATGAAAAAAATGAAACATTTAACAACAAGAAAAAAAATACCTAACAAAATCCTACATATTTCAGGAGAATTATTTTTAAAGTCACCATTAAAAGTAAAATGAAGAAAGGATGGGTTATGCGTTATAAATTATTCAAAGAAGATCATTAGATGAAATCTAGAAATCAGGTATCAAATTCAGACCTTGTGTAGTAAATAGGTACCACTTCCCTAAAATCAGCAGAGGTTTGTACATCCAATATAAAATTGGTCTTCAAAAATCACAGCATATGGCTGCTTAACTGGTCTAAATCAATGTAACTCCACAGAAATCCAGTGGTGCTACACTGATTTAGACCAATTGAGGATCTGGCCCACTATCCATTTGAACAGCTAATAAAAAAAATGCCCAAAGATCTGGAATCCCCCCAAAAAACTATAGTTCATAATTTGGGCTTTTACAGCTCAAAAGCCAGATGCATTTCTTGAGCTGAGCTCTGAAAGAGTAAATAATAATAATCAAGGAAGTGTTCAGTGCTATTTTTTCTCACTATTATCATTTAAATTAGTTTCCCTGAGCCTACAAAAGCTCTCCCTTTAAAAATGACTAACTGTTCAATAAACAAAACAGATTAGGGATTTACCATACTGTTTTACCCTCACAACCATCAAATCCGCTACCATCCCACATGCATGTCTAAGGGCTGTATCTGTCCCTACATAATAATATCCTTCTATTAAATCTTAGGCTCCCCAAGCTTTACTAGACATTACTAAATTAACCTCCATTGTAAGGCAAGATATTACTAGCATCAGCTTACAGATGAGGAAACCAAAGGAAAGAGTCATTGAGGGATTTTGTGTACGGCTTCACAGCTACACAAGTTGTGACGCTGTTGATCCCCACTCTGGAAGGAATATGAGTCTATGGACTGGGCACAAAATTGAGTTAGGAGACCTCTCAGTGATTCATTGTGTGAGTTGTGTAAGCCACTTTGCCCCTCTGGCTCCCCATATAATAATCAGTAAAGCAGGACTAATCAAACCTTTGCAATGTGTTTTTAGAACTGCAGATGGAGAAACACTACACTAAGCACTAAATACTAAGAGCCAGATCCTCACTGGTGGAAATCAGTGTAGCTCCACTGACTTGCACACAGCTAGCGTTTATGCCTGTGTTATTGTCTTCTGGCTCACAGTCATGTGTGCTTCCACGGGAATGCAGCTCCTATTCTTCAGGGTGTTGCTTTCTAAGCAATGGCACAGGAGCCAGCAGAGAGACCTGAAAGCAAAGGAGTTTGATTGGAAATCTGTTGGAGGAGAACAGAGCCAAGCCAGACCCTGTTCCTTAGTAGCAGTGACTTCTTGAGAGTCCATTTGCTTGCTGAGCAGAGCAAGCAAATGGACCTTGATATAGGACCTTTGATTACTGCTGGACCTTGATATAGGAATCAGGGCTTCCCTGCAGCCAACTGGCCAGCCAGCAGCACAGTAGCCACACCTGTATATCTGAAGTGCCACCTCACAGAGCCTATGGAAGAGAAATATCTAAGGTTAGGAGATGCAGCTAGAAACTAGGGGTGAGTTTCAAAAGAGAGTTGAGCAGATGATGAGGAAAGTAACAAGTGGAAGCGTATGACGACGAGAACACCACAGAGGAAGCGTCTGGCTAGTGAAGGAGAAATAGATCTCAGGAATAATTTTGCTGAATCAGAAAATGAAGCGGGGAGGAAGTCAGTACCAGAAGATGGGAGAGCAAGGAAGAAGAGAAAGTGTGAATAGTCCTACAAGAAGGGGGAATAGCCAGTGGAGATAGCCAGAGTCTGGAGCCCCCAGAACATATAGGATAATTCTCAGAAGATTGCAACTATGAACACAGACACAAAGATTGCAGTCAGAAAGAGCAGAAGCAGAAAGCCTGCCAAACAATCACTGGGACCACAGGATATTCAGGGTACTAAAGGAGCACTCAACTAAGACAAGACTGTTGCAGAGAAGATAAATGAATTCTTCACATTGATCTTCACTGCAGAGAATGTGAGAGAGATTCCCACCCCTGAGCCATTTTATGTAGCTGACAAATCTAATGAACTCTCTAATGAACTTAGATTGACATGCTAATAGAGGAGGTTTAGAGACAGGTACATTAAATGGTAATAAGTCAGCAAACCCAGATAGTATTCACATAAGGGTTGTGAAGGAGCTCAAATATGAAATTGCAGAACTACTCACTATGGTTTGTAACCTATTGCTCAAATCAGCCTCTGTACCAGATGAATGCTGGATACATCATGCAACATCTATTTTTTAAAAGGCTCCAAAGACAATCCTGACAATTACAGTCTGGTAGATTAATGTTGGTACCATGCAAATTGGTTAAAACTATAGTAATTAAACAGAAATAATCAGACATATAATTGACAATGATACATTGGGGCAGAATCAACAGAGCCTATGTAAAGGGAAATCCTATCTCACCAATCTATTAACATTCTCTGAGAGGGTCAACAAATATGTGGATAAAAGTGATCTAGTGGATACAGTGTACTTGGATTTTCAGAAAGCCTTTGAGAAGATCCTCCAATGAAAGACTTAAGCAAAGTAGACAATCATGGAAAAAGAGGGAAAGTAATCGCATGGATCAGTAACTGATTAAAAGATAGGAAACCAATGGTAGAAATAAATGGTAAGTGTTCACCGTAAAGAAAGGAAAAAGAAGGGAATCCCAAGGATCTATATTCATAAGCAATCAGGATGAAAGGGCAAACAGTGAAGTGGCAAAGTTGGCAGATGATACAACATTACTAAGGTTGTTAAGTCCAAAGCTGACTGTGAAGAGGTATAAAGACATCTTACAAAACCAGGAAACAGGGCAACAAAATGGCAGAGGAAAGTCAATGCTGATGAATGCAAAGTAACGTGCACTGGAAAACATAATACTAACCAGTCATACAAAACTATGGGGTCTAAAATAGCTGTTAAAGTGATCTTAGAGACATTGTAGATAATTTTCTGAGAACATCTGTTCAATGTTCAGCATCAGTAAAAAAAAAAAAAAAAAAAAAAGCTAACAGATTGTTAGGAACTATCAGGAAAGGAATAGATAATAAGACAGAAAATATCATAATGCCATTATTTAAATCCATGGTATACCCACAACTTGAATACTACACACAGTTCTGGTCATCACATCTCAAAAATGTTTTATTAGAATTGGAGAAAAAAAGTGTAAAGAAAAGCAGCAAAAATTATTAGGGAACAGCTATGAAGAGAACCTAAAAAGACTGGCACTGTATAGCTTAGAAAAGAGAGGACAAAGAGGGGATATGATAGAGACTGTGAAAATCATGAATGGTGTGGATAAAGTGAATAAAGCTATATTACTTACCCCACAAGTACCAGGGTCACCCAATGACATTGTGAGGCAGCAGATTTAAAACAAATGGAAATATTTCTTCACACAATGCACAGTCAACCTGTGTAACTTGTTGTCAAAGCAGGCTGTGAAGGTCAAAAGTTCAACAGGTTTCAAAAAAGAATTAGCTGAAGAACTAGGTCCATCAATGTCTATTAGCCAAGTCGGTTAGGGATACAAGCTGACGGTCTTGGTGTCTTTGTACTTCTGACTGGGAGATGCTGGGGCTGGATGAGAGGGGATGGAGCATTCAATAATTGCCCTATTCTGTTAATTTCCTCTGAAGCACCTGGTGCCAGCCATTGTCAGAAAACAGGATACTGGGCTAGATGGTCATTCTTATGTTCTGTTCTTTCCCAGATGTAAAGCTGGTGGGTCTTAACTACATGCTCAGAGTATACTGATCACTGTATTTAGTGTTCAGAAGGAATCCGCCTCCCCCGGGTCAAATCAGTAGAGACCACGGTGGTTTTTGGTTTTGTTTGTTCGTTTTGCTTTTCTTTGCAATGTGGGACACACATCATTTGCTGGTTTGAACTAGAGTAAATGAGGGATTCTCTGCAACTTGAAAAAATTAAATCAAGACTTGAAGACTTCAGTAACTCACCCTGAGGTATTGGGCCTTCTCCAGGACTGGATGGGTGAGGTTCTGTGGCCTGCAGTGTGCTGGAAATCATACTAGAGGACCATAGGAGGTCCCTTTCAGTGTTAAAGTCTATGAAAGTATGAATTTATAGTCAGATTTACTTTCATCTTATGAGAATAAGACAAGCAGGGACTTCGACTGTGAGGACAGAGCAGGGAACTTGCAATTAGGAAACTGGGTTACCACCTCAGTTCTAGGGCTAACTCACACTGTGACTAAAGTGAAATCCCATTACCTTTTGGGCCTCCGTTATACAGTTTGTATTCTGGAGGTGACAATGCCTTCCAAATCTACTGACAAATAACTCAATACTTGATTGGACAAAAGTGGTATTAACACAATTATTGCTTTAGTTTCCCCTAATTGTGCTGTCTTCATAAGAAGGGTCACACTGGGTCAGACCAAAGGTCCATCTAGCCCAGTATCCTGTCTTCCAACAGTGGCCAATTCCAGATGCCACAGAGGGAATAAACAGAACAGGTAATCAACATGTGATCCCTCTCCTGTCATCCATTTCTAGCATCTAACAAACAGAAGCTAGGGACACCATTCCTACACATCCTGGCTAATAGCCATTGATGGACCTAACCTCCATGAAGTTGTCTAGTTCTTTTTGGAATCCTGTTAAATTCCTGATCTTCACAACATCCTCTGGCAAGGAGTTCCACAGGATGATTATGTGCTGCATGAAGAAAAACTTCCTTTTGTTTGTTTTAAACCTGCTACCTATTAATTTCATTTGGTGACCCCTACTAGTACTTCAAGATATAAAATGTGTGAAAAGGAGATTTCTATATATTTCCACAGTGCCCTCCCTTCCCAAAGTGATGCTGTGAGGATAAATATATTAAGGATATGTTACTAAAATACTATAGTTATAGGGAACATATAAATACCTGAGAAGAATAGTGCAGAATGAACTGAAATAGAGGCTTTAAAATAAAGTATCTGTAATTTGGAGTCCACTTACTCTACAATACAGCAACCTGGTCCAATTTTTTCAAGTCCTCACAGATGGTGTCGGAAAAGATACAACTATTAGCACTTTGTTATAATTCAGGCTTTATTAAAGAACACGTTAATGGTGCAATGGAAATATTTAATGTCTCAGTTGTAGATCCGTTTTATTATGTTTTTAACATTGTAATTTAGTTCTATGAAAGATGACTTGGACACATTGTACATAAAGTTGGGCCAGAAATGTTAGCATAAATACAAAAATTAATTTTGTGCTATCTAATAGAAAATTCACATTGTTCAGAAATCTCTCAGTTTACTAATGAAGGTTTTAATGGACATAAACTTCAGTATATTTTGCTGGCTTGTGAAACTCTGCTGATCCCTTTGGTATATATGGTCATGCCAATTTTCTTCCACAATTTGATCTGAGGAAGTGGGTCTGGCCCACGAAAGCTCATCACCTAATGAACCATCTTGTTAGTCTTTAAAGTGCTGCATAGTCCTGTCTTTTGTTTCACTACAGTGAGAGGACTACCACACCAGCATCTTCAAAGGCATACAGGGCACATTCTCACTCTGTTGTAATACAGAATGGAAATGACTCCCTGAGCAGGCCTGCGGATGGAGAGAGAAGAGGAAAGGGGATAGCTGCTCTTGGGCCCAGTGATTCAAAAGGGCTTAGGGCTCAAGTTGCCACTTCTCCTGTGGTAACAGCAGCAGCTACGGCCCGGGGTTGTTTGTCCCTCACTACTTTGATTGGGAGGCTCTTCCAGAACCTCACTCTGATGGCTAGAAACCTTTTAATTTTCAACCTAAATTTACTCATGGCTAATTTATACCCATCTCTTCTTGTGCCAACATTGTCCTTAAACTTCAGTAACTGTTCTCATTCCCTTGTTTTTCCCCTTTGATGTATGTATAGACAGAAAGTAGCATGTTCCCTCTCAGCCTCCGTTTTCCTAGGCTAAACAAGTCAAATTCTTTTTGTTTCCTCTCATAAAATAAGGTCTCGAATCCCAATTGTTCCCTTTTCTCTGGGTTTATCCAAATATAAGCAAGGGAGGCGTTTATTTGGGGGATGTGGGCTGATAAGGGCTGAGTGGCAAGGGTATATGCTCTTATGTGGAGATCATTCTCCCAAATGCTAAATCCTCCTTTGAAATGTCCCTCTATAGCTCAAAGCAAGGCAAATGCAACCAGTTCGGAGGAGTTCTAGGCTGCTTCCTAGCTACTCTAGTTTTGAACACACTGAACGCTGTACAGTCAGAATCTGGGATACATCTCTCCACCACAGTGAAGGGACATAGAAAGCAGAACTACTATCATTTTACCTTCCTGTTTGTTTACAGAAGGTGATCAGTTGAAACATAATAATAATAAATGATCATGCATACATCACAGTATTTTGTTAGCTTGCTTTATGGACTGATTTATATATCAAGAATTAACAAACATGCAACCAGTGATAAGGGATTCGCTATATCGCAGCAACAAATCTGATTACTTCACTCCAATATTTGTTACTTATATTCTCTGTTATTAAATAGGTTTGAATGTGCTCACTGGTTATTTTTCACAATTGGATATGTCCTGGTGACTACAAAGCCTAGATCAACTACTTCGGTCAATAAGTATATGAGTGAAAACATGAGTGCAAAAAGTTTAGGATTCAGCACATACCCTACACAGAAATAGCTATGAAATGTTATTACCTTTAAAATGATATAATGAATTCTCAGTCATACCAATGTACTTTCACCGAAACATTCTTAATTCTGAGGTTTTTTTAGGCCTTTGGAAAGGACATGAGTTTTTGAGATAAACCTTATTATTTGGATTTATTTTTTCTGTACTTTTTAACATGTCAGCATGTCTTTTTTAATGTTTTGCTTTGAAACATGAAGTGTATTCATTCACAAGCAGATGCACCCACACAGAGAGGGCACAGATGCTCTTCTAAATGATGGACTTGAAAATATAGATTTAAACTGCTTAGGGACTTAAATTGTGGGAGAGCTTAGTTGAAATAAGCTTACCGGTTTCTGAGAGTAATTTTGTAGCTTCCAATACCTTCTCGGTATAAACTCCAGCTTCATAGTTTTCCATCTCTGCATTGATTATGTGAATGACTCTGGCTGCACGGCCACGGATTGCACCTGCAGTTCTGTCCAGTGTATCTACATCCCCCTCTTGAAGGGCAATTACACATTTATTCACATCCTCCAGAATATGGTTTTCTGCAGAAAGAACACACATAAAATTCATTTCATAGCTAGTCTTATATGTTTATACTGCAGCTGTTGAGCCATAAAGAATATGGCTCAACATATTCTGTTCTGAGTATTTTTCCAGTGTAAAAAGTCATGGGATCATAGAATCCCAGAAATGTAAGGCTGGAAGGAACCTCAAGAGGTCACCTAATCCAATTAGTTGAGCTGAGGCAAGGCATAGTAAACCTAGACCATCCCTGGCAGATGTTTGCCCAATCTGTTCTTCAAAACTCCTAGTGATAGGAATTCTGCAGTGCTCATGGAATGCCTATTCCAGAGCTTAATTATCTTGATAGCTAGACATTTTTATTTCTGAATATCTAACCAACATCTACTCTCCTACAGATTAAACTGATTACTATGGGTTCTACTTTCAGTGGACATGGAGAAGAATGGATTACCATCCTCCTTATAACACCCTTAACACAGCTGAAGGCTGTTATCAGGTCTCCACTCTTTTCTCAAGATTAAACACACCAAGGTTTTTTTTTTGGTTTTTGTTTTAATCTTTCCTTATGGTTCAGGTTTCCTAATACTTTTTTCCATTTTTGTTGCTCTCTTCTCAATTCACTCCAATTTACCCACATGTTTCTTAAAGTGTTGTGCCCCAAACTTGACACAATCCTTTTAGCTTAGTACAGCAGGAAGATTACTTCCAATGTCTTACTCACAACACTGCTATTAATACAGCCCTGAACAAAATGAGCCTTTTTTGTAACCACATCACATTGTTAACTCATATTCAGTTTGTGATTCACAATAATCACTTTTCCTTTTCAGCAGTACTACCTCATAGCCAGTTGTTATATCTCATTGTATAGTTGTGCATTTGTTTTTCCTTGTGAAATATAGTAACTTGCACTTATCATTAATGAATTTCATCTTGTTGATTTCAGCCCAATTCTCCAATTCATCAAGATCACTTTTAATTTTAATCTTCTCCTTCAAAGGTCTTGCAACCTCTCCAATATTGGGCATGTCTAGACTTGCTTTCACTTTTGAAGGGAGATATGCAAATTTGGCGCTAATTTGCATATCTTATTTGGATCGCTTTTTCAAAAGCGCTTTTTTCCGAAAGTGAAAGCAGTTTAGATGGGGGGGTTTTCAAAGAACCCCCCTTTTTCCAAAGAACCCTGTACACTTCATTTTTTAAGGAAGAGGGGTTCTTTTGAAAAAGGGGGGCTCTTTCAGAAAAACCCTGCCTGAACTGCTTTCACTTTCGGAAAAGCGACTGGAAGAAGATATGCAAATTAGCACCAAATTTGCATATCTCCTTTTGAAAGTGAAAGCAAGTCTAGACGTGCCCTTGGTGTCATCTGTAGACTTTATAAGCACACACTCCACTCCGTTCTTCAAGCCATTAATAAAAATGTTGACTAGCAGTGGACTTTGGCCAGGCTCCTGAGGGATCCCACTAGATATGTCTTCTGAGTTTGATAGCAAACCATTAAAAGCTACTCTTCAGATAGGTTTTTCAACCAGTTGTGCCCCCTCCCCTTTATTACAACTTAATCTACACATTTCCCTAGTCTGTTTCTGAGATCAACATGTAGGACCAGGCCTGGGCAAAATATGGCCCGCGGGCCAGATCTGGACCACCAAGCCACTGGATCCAGCCCGTGGACACTGTGAGGAGCCCCACCCGCACACCATTCAGAAATGCAATTTCTGGCAGTTTTTCTTTAAAAACTGAGTCTGGAGGGGAAGGAGGAAGCTTTAGGAGTTGCTCCAGCCCCCAGTACAATCCCATTGGCTGGTTTCTGGCCAGAAACTGGCCAGCGGAAGCTGTATGTTTCAATAACAGGCAGCCATGAAACACAAGGAGCTCCAGAGCACATAGCTGCAGTCTGTGCAGGGGCGGGGCAGGCAGGGAGGCTGATGTAGGAAGGAATGCTGGCTGGTAAGTCTCCTGGCTAGAATCTGTCTCTGGCACCCCAGTCCCTCCATTCTCCAACCCTCTGTTCCCCACTCCTGCCTCTTACTCCTCATACCCAAATCTTCTACCCCCCATCCTGTACCCATATCCCCTCCCAGATCAGGTACCCCAATCCCCTGCCCCAAATCACAGTCCCCTTTCGAGCCTTCCTTTATCCCTCGTGCAATGTGGTTTATCGGGATGGCAAAATAGCACACCCGTTATTTTGAAAAATATTTTGAAATAATGGGTGGCTTGTATAAATGTGGGGTAGCTATTTCGGGATACCTCCAGTATCCCGAAATAGCCATGCAGTGTAGACGTACCCTAAGAGTCAGTGATTGTGATGATTATGATACTGTACTAATGGACACATGGCAAGATTCTCAGCTCTTGTGTATGATTGTAGCTCAATTGAAATTAAAGGTGATACACCAATTTACATGAGCTGAGCATACGGCCCTCAGGCTTTATACACTGTAGTAGATAATGTGCGTGTCACACAGTACTGTAATGTGTTGAAGGTGATTTTCGGTAGCACTGAACACTGCCGTTCTCCTTCTAGGCCACATTGTTCAAAAAGTCATTTCAACAATAAAAGCGACAGATGAATTTTATATTTGGCTAATCTCAGGTTGAGAAATGCACTTAACTTGAAATGTGACTTTCTTATCTGCCACAAATGAGTTAAAGATAAAATTATGTACCTTGCAGTAAAAAGCCATGATCAATAAATTGATCATGTAACCAACTGCTTTTTGTTAGCCATTCCTGGGTTACAAGAATAGACTAAAATTGTCATGTGCATTGCCCAAGATCCCAGGGCCTCCTCTTTTATTTTTATTTTTTCAGAAAAGTTGACAATGTTGCATTTCAAATTGTAACATTTCTGAATGAGAACTGAAATCCTCCAGTGCTAAGAACCAAGGTCATTTCAAAGGGAACCTTCCCCTCCCCCCAAAAAATAACCTGAATAGGTTTCTAAAATGTTGCTCTGCTAAAATATTTTTTAAACCCATTTTGCTTAGCCCAGCATGCCCAATTTTTATCTGAAGTGAAACACTTTCAGAAATGGGAATAGACAATGTATTTGAAATGTAAAGCATTTGGTTAAAATTAATTTAAGACTTATTCTGTAGCACCAATAAAAATGTGCCATCAATTGTGGTACGGAGTAGTAAGCAGGGAAGGGTTATTTTGTCAGAAATTCTCAACCAGATGCCAAATGCATTTTAATACTTTAATGGTTTAGCAACCAAAAATAAACTATTGCTTCTTTCTGTGAATTTCTGACTGAAGCCAAGACTTCAGAGCTCACTGCTAATAGAGCAGAGTTCTATAAAGAATGTGGGATGGAATATCGTTTTTAAAGAGATAAAAAATTAAAAAGTGAAAAGATATACCTAAACACAAATCCCAGATGTGACTCACTTAGAATGTGTCTACACTGCGCCCATAGCTCGAAATAAGCTACACAATTTGAGCTATGCAAATTGCGTAGCTTGTTCTGGGTCAATTTCGAAATGGCTTATTGAATGTCTACACAGCACTTATTTAAAAATAAATAGCTCTTCTGAAATGTCCCTTACTCCTCATGGAATGAGGTTTACAGGGACAGCAGAATAGCGAGCCCCTTATATTTTGAAATAACAGTTGCAATCACAAGACATGGAATAGCTATTTCGGGATACCGCCGGTATTCCGAAATAGCACTGCAGTGTAGACGTAGGGAAAATTTGGATCTGCATCCGAGATTTGTAACTCAAGCCCATCTTGGTAAATATATTATGAAAGTAAATTGATTTCTGAAAAACACAGTCAGTAGAAATTATCCCTAGGAAGAAAGTGCAACTTAGTGATGAGCTTTGGCTTGAACCAGGCAAGAAGACAGACTCTCCAGGTCTCTGGGGAGGCCCTTGGCTCTGTGCTCCCACAAGGGTGGAGCTGGAGCAGCTAGCCATCAGCACTGCTCAGACTGCTGCCCCCTTCCCCGACCAGCAATGTCCGGAGCAAGCTGCCTGGGGCTCTGCAGCATGATGTACAGGGCTCCAGTGGCAATTTAAAGGGCAGCTAGGAACCTCTGGTCCCTTTGAATCACCAAGTCCCCTTCTCCCGTCCCATCGGCAGGCCTGTCTCGAACTGTAAAACAGATACAAAATCATCTCAAATGGTAACTCCTCAGGTTGTGGACTGTATCTATAGATCACAGACTTGGGTCTGTCTATTGTTTGCAGAGCTAGGTCTGTCAGAAGGTGCTTGCCAGCTCCAACTGTCAAATCATAGAGTCATAGAATACTAGGACTGGAAGGGACCTCGAGAGGTCATCGAGTCCAGTCCCCTGCCCTCATGGCAGGACCAAATACTGTCTAGACCATCCCTGATAGACATTTATCTAACCTACTCTTAAATATCTCCAGAGATGGGGATTCCACAACCACCCTAGGCAATTTATTCCAGTGTTTGACTACCCTGACAGTTAGGAACTTTTTCCTAATGTCCAACCTGAACCTCCCTTGCTGCAGTTTAAGCCCATTGCTTCTTGTTCTATCCTCAGAGGCCAAGATGAACAAGTTTTCTCCCCCCTCCTTATGACACCCTTTTAGATACCTGAAAACCGCTATCATGTCCCCTCAATCTTCTCTTTTCTAAACTAAACAAAATTCTTTCAGCCTTCCTTCATAGGTCATGTTCTCTAGACCTTTAATCATTCTCGTTGCTCTTCTCTGGACTCTCTCCAAATTCTCCACATCTTTCTTGAAATGCGGTGCCCAGAACTGGACACAATACTCCAACTGAGGCCTAACCAGTGCAGAGTAGAGCGGAAGAATGACTTCTCGTGTCTTGCTCACAACACACCTGTTAATGCATCCCAGAATCATGTTTGATTTTTGCAACAGCATCACACTGCTGACTCAAATTCAGCTTGAGGTCCACTATAACCCCTAGATTCCTTTCTGCCATACTCCTTCCTAGACAGTCGCTTCCCATTCTGTATGTGTGAAACTGATTGTTCCTTCCTAAGTGGAGCACTTTGCATTCGTCTTTATTAAACTTCATCCTGTTTACCTCAGACCATTTCTCCAATTTGTTCAGATCATTTTGAATTATGACCGTATCCTCCAGAGCAGTCGCAACCCCTCCCAGCTTGCTATCATCTGCAAACTTAATAAGCGTACTTTCTATGCCAATATCTAAATCGTTGATGAAGATATTGAACAGAGCCGGTCCCAAAACAGACCCCTGCGGAACGCCACTTGTTATACCTTTCCAGCAGGATTATGAACCATTAATAGCTACTCTCTGAGTACGGTTATTCAGCCAGTTATGCACCCACCTTATAGTAGCCCCATCTAAGTTGTATTTGCCTAGTTTATTGATAAGAATATCATTGATAAGAAATCAAAACATATGCTCTCCCAGGTTCTGAAGCACCCAGTTTTCTGACAGTCAGTTTTCACTTTCTTGTTACGGCTTGCAGTAAGCACCCTGAACTGGGCTTGAATGGTGGACAGTAACTTGCCTCGACCAAGTCATTTCCTTGTTACCAGGATTAACAAGATGCAACCAAACAGAAAAAAAAAGGAAAACAATATGAAGTAATCCTCTCTAAGGATGAATACATCGTTCCCCCCACCCCCACGCACACACACTCTAGAAAATAATGTTTATGAAATATGCACTTTGGATTATAACTTCACACACTGACTGATTTATGAAACCATTCTACTCCTTTCCCATTTGAATCTGGGTTTATTTTTAAAAGCAGATGCCTCAGGAGAGAAAAGTATACATTCAAAAATCTCTGCCTAATATGAAGTTAAACTCCAATAATGCCTCATCTGCCAAGGTTCACGAAGACTAGAGAGGAAATGCATAACTGAAACAGGGATTTTCTTGTTACTTGGAAACAAGGGCTGATCACATTATTTCATGTAAAATGTACCTCTTTCTGTTTTCTAAGTTAGCTGTCATTACCTTTCTATACACAAAAGAAGTGCAAGTAGGTAGCTTCCACACAGTCACATAAGTTGTAGCAAGTAAAAACTTAGCCCTTTCCTAGGATTTGGTGTTATTCATGAAAGGATTCCAAAGCAGACCACCACAGAATTCAGCCCTTGCCATCTCTTGAGGTTTAGCTTCTCTCAGAGCTACTTCCTTTCTCACAGTGGCCAATCCCACCTCCCTTATATCTTACTAGGATAACAAGCTACCTGCAATGTAGTGAGTCAAACACACAAACAACATTTTTGAAACAAGATCACTAGCTGCTTAAACCTAGTTTGTAACTTACAATCTAGGCAAGGCTGAAGGAATTGGGCTTGTTTAGATTGGAAAAGAGAAGACTGAGAGGGGACATGATAGCGGTTTTCAGATATCTAAAAGGGTGTCACAGGGAGGAGGAAAGGATTGCTCTCCTTGGCCTCTGATAATAGCACAAGAAGCAATGGGTGTAAACTGCAGCAAGGGAGACTTAGGTTGGACATTAGGAAAAACTTCCTACCTGTGAGGGTGGTGAAACACTGGAATAAATTGCCTAGGGAGATTGTGGAACCTCCATCTCTTGAGATCTTTAAGAGCAGGTTAGACAGACACCTGTCAGGGATGATCTAGACCATGCTTGGTCCTGCCGTGAGGGCAGGGGACTGGACTTGATGATCTCTTGAGGCCCCTTCCAGTTCTTATATTCTATGATTCTATGATTACCATTATGCCGTAAATAGGTGGCAGCGTGAACCTTCACCTCCCCAGAAGCAACATAGAGAAAGGATTGTGAACCAGACAGGCCAAATCCCTTTCTCTTTCCTTCCTATCCCGGGGTGAAGAATAAGTTACTTGACCTCTTTTTTTGTGGGAACAGCTGGCTCTATTGTGCTCCTGACCAGCTGTTCTGGCCTGTGAGCAAAGCAGTGAAGGGCCTTGTAATTATCCTTCTAATTACACTCCATTCCTGCCCCTTCCCACCCACTTGCTTGCGGTTGTGAGTCACGATCTGAGCTGGGCTGTGAGAGAATAAAACATCTCTCTCACTCTTGGGCACGGGTGGCGGGTGAAAGCCCAGCTGGGAAAGGCGAGCCCCAACCTCACCCTGCCCCTTCCACCCCAGGCCAACCCCTGGAGCTAAGCCCTGCCCACCCCAGACCAATCTCTCCTGGCCACATGGAGGGCCGGGGATGCTGGGCTGTGACCCTGGCCCAGCCCTCTCCAGCAGCCAGGAAGCAGGGTTGCTGTGCCATGATCCTATCCCTCCCTAGTCACTGGAGAAGCCGGGCTGCCATGGCACGGCCCCAGCCTTCCCCTGCGGCTGGGGAAGCTGGGCTGCTGCACTTCGGCACTAGCCTTCCCCAGCAGCTACCCCAGCCTTTGGCAGTCAGGCATGTAAGCAGTTTTGGGAAGACTCTGCCTTCCCTTGCCTACATTACTGTACGCCCATGCTCTTGGGTAAGGGATGTAACAACTGAGCTTTTACGGAATAACATTTGCAAACACTGGACGCCTGTTCCGAGACATTCATAAATGTGAAAAGGGTGGCCCAAATTCATTTGTGCTTCTTAGTAACAGAGACACCTCCAGCTAAAAGGTCTAGACATGACCATCTCTGAACTTTGGGGTCACTTGAACTTCAAATCCTCACCTGGATTCAAATTCAAACAAACTATGACGCTTTGAAGGCAGGGATTTGGAACCAGCTCAGAATTATGTGGCATGAAGCTGTCTCTGCTAATTACATTCAAGGTGGAAATGGATTTGGTAATCTAATAGGTCTTTTCCAGCCTCAGTCCTTCCATACACTTGAGCTCTGCAAGGGTGCGTCTACACAGCAGGGCTTAACTCAAAAGAAGCTACGCAAAATGAGCTATGTCAATTGTGTAGCTTATTTCGAAATTGGGAGCATCTACACAGCACTTATTTCGAAGTAGAGCACTCTTCCTCTGACTTCCCTTACCCCTTGTACAATGAGGGTTATGGGAGTCAGAGTCAGAAGTCCTCCAGCTTGATCATATTTCAACATTATTTCGAAATAACTCCCCACGGTGTAGGCGCGGACTAAGTTATTTCAAAATAATGTTACTGTGTAGACGTACCCCATGGTGCAAGTTGGGGGGTGCATTGGAAAGCCAGTTCTGAATCCTTCATTCACTGGTTGCTTTGTCTTTATATTGGTAAGAGCAACTGGTGTGTGCACCGGGTGACTAGCTCAGGAGTAGCCATGTTCACAATAGTGAAGAATATCTGAAAGAAAACTTCTGCTGGGTATATCTGGCCAGAATCCATCCATTTGATACCACCTGAGTGGCACCAAGTGAATGGATTGCACCGGAGAATCTGGGTTCCCCTCTCTTAACTTCTTTGATTCCATGAAGCTGGTTTGCCATTTACTGCAGCACACAGAGAAATACTAAAGGCCAGATTTTCAGCCAGGCCTTTGCCCCACCTCTCTTTTGATAGGGTCAACACTACCCATTCATTTTGGCTGCATATTTTTAGCCACCAGACACTAAAGCATTCATATGAGGTAGATAACAGCTGTCCAACTCGAAACACTTGCACTAGAAATGAATTGTCCACAAGAAGGGAAAAAACAAGTACTAAAGATGTATCCTCCTTTGACCTGCAATTTATACTTCTTTTACTTTTTTAGCCTATCAGAGAGTTGGGTTTCTTTGCCGGATATAAAATACAGAACATCCCTCAAAAGACAGAAACACGTACATTATGACCAGCTATTCGGGCAGGAGTGGATCACTCCCACTGAATGCAACAAACCAGCATTCTAAGTGGTTGGAAGCATGCACCAATGACTCAGCTGTAATTCTAGCTGCCTTTCCAGTGTGACCATTACTTTAATGAATTGGTTTATTTTTTGTGGGAGGCTCCTGTGTTCCCAGTACCTGAGACGGAGAGGAAATCATCCACGGATGTGATGTCATCAACTGCCTCGGTGAGAACTCTCACTTGTTTCTCCCACTGATCTTTAAAGACGTCCATATTGTCCTGGGCAACTTTGCTCTGGGGTCTGGCAGCCAGCGTGAGTGCCGCATTTATTACCTGTTATTTAGGATACGTTGTTACAAGAAATGGCAAAACTTTTCTCACGGGAAGGAACAAATTGATTAAATGTGGTGTTAAAAGCACAGCTGTGCTCCGCATTCATTAAACGCACATCTCAAAATACAAACATACCTTTCCGTTTTTGCAAGGCAATGAACAATATCATGAAAAAAGGCAAGGCTATAATCTTCAGATAGGACGTTTTTCTCTGTCAAATACCTTATGCTCTTTAATGTTTTAACAGTCCTGGAGTATTTTTCAGCAAGAATTGTGCCTACCTGTGGGCATAGACTATCAATCTGGGTTGCTGCCATACGGACTAACTTCACGCCTTCTTCATTATTGGAGATAGAACAGGCTAGATTGGCAACCTGTAATTTGAACAGCAGACAGAGAATCATGTTTTCAGGCAAATGGGACCTTTTATATCTTTTTTAGTATTATTATTGAACCTTGCTTAGAATGAGGGAATCATATTGGAAGCCTCAAACGGCATCACATGTGCTGCTAAGCAGAAACCCATGCAGATTGTTTCCTCCCTTGCAAATTAAACTTCAGCCATCCACAATATTAAGATATTTCACATCCTTTTCCTTTACTGCCAAGCACTCTGCACCTTTCTCTGTGGCTCGAATGTTACACTTTCTGTAAGACTTCTAAGGAGAAGGTTTACTTTTAAAAATAATTATTGAGGTATTTTTTTCTCTCTCCCTCTCTTTTTCTTTCTATCAACCCTGTTCGTTATGAATAACAGTGGTCCAGGCTCTGTAATATCCTGACAGCCATGCCATTCTGAAGAGACTCAGAAGTCCCAGCCGGCAGAGATCTGCTTTGCTAACCATGATCAACATTCTGGTATCTTTACTCACACGCAGACATTCCATATTTGTTTCAGTTTCAGATCCTGGTGGCCTTACTCATATGGAGAAGTATCTTACTTCTCACGTACTCCAGTTGATTTCTCTGGGGCTGCATGCAGAGTAAGGTACCATTCAGTAAGGATATCACAATGTGACCTCATGAAATGTAACTGTTAAAAACTGTGTTAAGAAAGACCCGATGCACAGATCTCATTTAGAGATATGGATCCCTCTATATGCTGTGGAACATTGATTGACCATGATATCCTTCTGGGACGCCTGGCGGAGTTGGGTATTGGAGGCACTGTTTTGCAATGGTTCCGGTCCTGCCTGTCAGGACGCTTTCAGAAGGTCGAGCTAGGGGGCTGCTATTCGACCCCGTGGCGATTGTGCTATGGGGTCCCGCAAAGTTCCATCTTGTCCCCTATGCTGTTTAATATCTACATGAAGCCGCTGGGAGAGGTCATAAGGAGTTTTGGAGAACGGTGCCATCAATATGCAAATGACACCCAACTCTATTTCCCTGTGACATTAGAACCAGGTGTGGCAATGACTGATCTAAATCGGTATCTGGAGGCAGTGACAGTTTGGATGAAGTCAAATAAGCTGAAGTTGAACCCAGATAAGACTGAGGTCCTGTGGATCAGGAGGCCATCTGTGCGTGAATGTGGCATGGCACCTGTTCTAGACGGGGTTACTCTCCCCCTGAAAGAACAGGTACGCAGCTTGGGAGTCCTCCTGGACCCTTTTTTAACATTTGAAAATCAGATTTCTTCGGTGGCCATGAATGCCTTTGGGCAACTTCGTTTAATCTGCCAGCTGCGACCCTTACTGAACAAACATGACTTGGCCACAGTGATCCATGCTCTTGTTACATCCCGATTGGATTACTGTAATGCACTTTATGTAGGGCTGCCTCTAAAGAGCCTTTGGAAACTTCAACTGGTCCAGAATGCGGCTGCTCGAGTTTTAACCAACACTAGTTATACGGAGCACATTATGCCAGTGCTTCGGCAGCTGCACTGGCTTCCGGTATGTTTCCAGGTACAATTTAAGGTTTTAGTTATGACCTATAAAGCCTTAAATGAGTTGGGTCCAGGGTATCTGAAGGACTGTCTTCTCCCATATGAACCTGCCCGGGGATTGAGGTCAGCTGGGGAGGCTTTGCTTCGTGTTCCCCCACTTGTGGAGATAAGATTAACATCTACGCGGAACAGGGCATTCTCAGCTTTTGCTCCCAGGCTGTGGAATTCTCTTCCTCGGAATATTCGCATGGCGCCAACGCTAGCGTTGTTCCGGCGTCAGGCTAAAGCCACCCTTTTTACTCGTGCTTTTATTAATGTTTGAGTCTGTATGTGTTCCTCCTCTCTATATGTTTTTAGCTGGTTATGTCCCTCTGAGGTCTCATATTTTAAATTCTCATATTTTAAATTTTTATATATATTTGTATTTTTTGTTTGTTCTTGTAAGCCGCCTTGAATATTTTAAATAGAAAGGCGGGGTTAAAATATTTAAATAAATAAATAAATAAAACATTGTTCCAGGGTGGGGGAGTCTGAGCCATTAGAACACTTGGGGGTTTTGGAGCAGGAGTAGGGTGATGGAGAAGTGCATACAGACCTCCCAGTCAAATCCTGACCTTAACCACTAAAAAGGCTGGATGTGAAGGGGGAGTCAAGTTTCCTAACTGCTAAGGAACTTCCATGCAAGAAATCCATTTTCAAAGACTTTGTGCCTCCGAGGGGAGTCTGAACTAACTTATTAAAATAGCAATTCATGCCAGAGTATAGAAAACTAAACAACATTGCATGTGTGGTGTTTAGAACTATGGTACATTTTTTTAGGAACGGTAAAGGACTTTTTTTGTTTTAATTTCACCAGGAAGTAAGGCTCTGAATGCTCATCTACATTGAAAAACACATACATTTTTAAAGATGCTGTCTTGGTATTATTCATTGTGCCTGAAGGCAGAACTACCAGTTGGAAATAATTCATGAATTAGTTCAAATACCCCAGTCTTTCCAATTTTCCTTTACTCTCCCCTTGTGGTATTAATCTGTTCCTGTCTCCAATGCACATCACCATATTTAGCCTTGATCCATCTGTTCGCCACAGAACCCATCTCATTTCACAGTTATTTAGAATGTGGTTTGCATGTATCACTGTGTCAAAATCAATGGAAGGAAATCACCCTAGGCTTCAAAGAGGCTTCTAGGCACATCCCAGTCAAGATTTCATTATAATGTGGTGATTCTTATTTTCATTGCACGGTGAGACAAATGAGTTAGTCTGTTTGTTAACAGCCTTACAGCACTCATATCAGATACGTTCTCCTAAGCTGACATATTCCAACTAATTTGCTGTGTTCTGTAGTCACTTTCACATCCAGCAGTACCCTTTCATCTTCATCGGAAATAAAAGCTATCCACGATAGTAACTATAACATGTGTAGAAAGTTAGGTGATTCAATGATGAAATGTATGGGAGGGTTACAGGCTAAAAATACCAGAAAACAATGTTACATTCAGCACAAATCAAGGTCCTCATGTTACAAAATAAGTAATTTTTTTAGATTTTCTTTTCTTTTTATGATGACCAAGATGAAAGAATTGCCCTGAGGCCCAAAGTGTACTATTATCTTATTTTTTGCTCAGGTGTGAATGCTATGGAATTGAAAGACACTTTCATAGGACCATAATAGGTCCCTTGAAATGGCAATAAAACTATTAAACTGCCATGATCTCTCTAATTCTACTGGGAATGGACTCGTCTCATTGCACTGACATTGAAATAAAATTTGCTTCTGCTTTCTCTGCATTAATCACTCACTTGGTTCTATTCTAATGAGGATAATATTTGGAACTACTTTGTCAGGGTTTGCACCAAGTCAGTCTCAGACAACTTGTTTATTCTTTTTTGTGAAATCGAACAGAACAGAACGTAATCTAACAGAGCAGAATGTAAAAATCAGTAGAAAAAAGAGTTAAAGAGTAATCAGTGGACATATTCAATATGCAGTATGCCTATGTAGATCCAATGCAAATTGTTGATGTAGATCAACTATCATCTCCGGCTTTTTCAAGAGTCATTTTAAGTCTTGTACAGATTTTTTGCCATTCCCTCAGCTCGGTGTAAGTCAGATAAATCCATCCAGTATAATCAACTGAAACCAATTCAAAGCAGTTAAGGATCTGGCATTCGAACTCAGATACTGACACAGCAGCAAACGAATCTTACATTGGAAGTTGCACATTACTACAAATTAGAAGTTAACACCAACTCTTCAAAAGGGATATTGTCCCTGTAAAGCATAAAGGGAAATAGACATTATTTGACAGGATTTGTGAAAAAAATACATGTTAATGCTATTAAGTGTGGCTTCAAGAACAAGAACATGTCTTAGCTCATTCAACCCTTCAATCATTTCTCTCACGTTTATTGACTATGATCAACTTGGTTTTGAAATGATATTAAAATAAGATAAGAGAGTTCTTCAGAGGTACAGGGAAACCTTGTTTTTAGTGTTCACATTTCATAACACTACCTATTGTGAAGAACCCTAATTGTTACCTAACATTATTAGGAATTCTCTTAATAGTGCCCCATGCACAGACGAACAGCCTTGGATCCGAGTTGCTTTGAAATGATAATGAAATGGGTTGTGCTTCTTGACTGGTGTCTGGTGACTTGTCAAGACTCTGCAGTACACAGCAGTGCCATTTCAAACACTGAATGATATCCAGATTTTCAGTTATCGTGGCTACCTACTCAAAATTCCTTACCTGCAGGGCTCAGGTTGGAAGGGACAACCTTCTGCTGTGAAAATGATGTTCTAAGGATGTGAAATAATAGAACATCATGCCAAACAGTCTATAGAATTGGAAGTACCAGAAAAGTGAGGACAGATTTGGCGCATAATCCTAGCGCTACTGAAGTTAATCGCAAAAATCCTGTTGGCTGCAATGGAACCCAGCTTTCACCCCTGGAATTTGGCTCTGATTGTAAAATCTTCAGATTCAGAGGGGACTGTTGGCAGGGTGTTTGCTAGGAGAGGCCCTTGGCTTTGCAATCTACTTTCTCCCATGGACTGTCCAATGCCAGGTTTTATACCTTCTAAACCAGGGCTGGGCAAGATGTGGCCCGGGGGTCAGAGCCAGCCCACCTAACACTTTGATCCGGCCTGCAGATTGAATCTGTCTGCTTTCTATTTATATCTTGCTCCCCCTGCCACTTAATATCCAGGTGCTGGCTCAGGCAGCAGGATCCTATTTAAATGGCTCCTGGCTCCCAGTCGTGGCAGTACCCTGGTATGGGCCGGAGCCGTGAGCCCTTTAAATAGCCACAGCACCCCAGAGGGCCATCAAGCAACATGGTAGCAGCAGGGCCAGGAGCTGCGAACTCTTTGCTGTGCTTTTAATTCAAAGCTTCCTGCCCCAGATAACTCTGTGGAGAGGCTAGTCCCCTGCCCTACCTCTTCCGTCCTAGCCCGTCCCCTCCCCCCCCCATCCAGGGGTGTAGCCAGCTTGTGACCACGTACCAAAATCCATTAAGTGGCCTCCCTGTGAATATTATTGCCCACCCCAGTTCCAAACCATACTGCACATCTCAGCTTTCCACCCGAGCAGCTAGAAGAAAAGAGCTCAGTGAGGTTGGGAGGCAGCAGGACTGTTGAGGTGACCATGATTTTGTAAACGTCTGAATAGTCTATTGAATTTATTGAAAACCTGGGAGTTCACAGACTCCCTAAAATGGTTCTCACTATTGAATGAAATCGTGGTGAAGAATCTAGAGTACTTAAATATGTGAATAAATAACTAAACAAATCAGCAAAGGGTCATACATCTTTTGATACGTTTGTGCAGCTAAACCAGCCTCGTCAGCTCTACTAAGTCTCTTTTGCACCCTCCAGCAGTACCCACCACCAGCCTACTTGCCACTAAGTCAACCCCAGGATCAGCAGACCTGGACAGATGGTTTAGATAAAGCACCTTTACCTACCTTCCCCACCAGCTGGACTTTGCCCAGTAAGTGCACGCCTTAGAAGCCTTACATGCATATTTTTCATCACGTGAAACACTTCATTGTCTTCAGTTATATACAGGCAACATATATGCAGCATAAGTCCTGAAAAAATGACTTTTTTCTGTGTTTTAAGTCAAAAGAATCTTCCTCCACAACATAAAAATAGGGCACAATAGAAAAATAATGGTTTATTTTTAAAATAAAAATAAATATTGACTTTATTTTTATCTTTACTGCTGGACACAGGATTGAATTGCATTTCTTGGACACATTAAAGGTACTATGGCCCTTTTACATTTACAACGGCTTTCAGGTCCCTTTACCGTGCTAAAGTGTTAATGACAATCGAGTCCAGTTATCTTTCTTCTGTAATTCTAAACTGTACCCTTTCCACTTCCCACAGTCTGAACTGAACCCTTGGGGATGATTATAAGTAACCATGATGATCAAAATGCATTTTCCGCTGTATTAATCTTAAATTCAAATATTTAGCTGGGCTGCTCTGGATTTACTGGAAGTAGTCCAAAGAAACACCAATTAATTGCTTGGAGGAAAAAAATCAGATAAAGGGCCCGCTATATGTTACAACAAAGCAGGGATACAAATGTAAATACTGTAATTAGCATAGTCTTCCTCCTCCCTCCACTTCTTCCACCCCCTTAACAGCACAGCATGGGTGAAGGTAGCACACAGGGAAAGGACTCAGCTGCTCCTGACCTTTCATTGTGACTATGCAATGATTCAAAGATAGTATAAAATACATGTTTAAATGCTGATTTTGCAACAACTGTGCGAGGCTGCCTTACCTATATAATTCCTATATACACAATTGACATTGGGCCCATTAAGGATTGTGGAAAAAGAAAATTGGCAGTGAGCCTTTTCCTTTCAGTGAGCAAAAGGAAAATGTTAAAACATGGAGTTTCCATTTTCTGTGTCTTGAAGTGAAAATACCCATTTACTGCTGGGCACGTCTACACTGCCCCGCAGTTACTATTTGGATGTGACCAGCAGTGTGTACCAAAGTGCTGCACTGTAGTTTCCCCATGCGGATGCAAAATTAAAGGTTCCCAGATAGAACGAATGGACTCCTGTTTGAGAAGGAATGCATTAGTGTGGACTAGAAGTTCACACCTGCAGTATCCATATTGGAAGGGAGAGCACAGCTCTTTGCTGTGCTATTCCCACCCCCTACAGTCCTAATTGCAGGGCAGTGTAGACATGCACTTAGGAATATATCTGGCCCTCTTTTCTTTAGTGTCTGAACACATCACATTCTATGGACATACTAATTCTCACAACACTCCATGAGCAGAGATGTAGGGACTCCCTGTGCTAATGGGAGTGCTGCAAAAAGATCTCTAGGACAAATGAGAAACAAACAAAAATATCTTAGAATTCAGTCCTGGGATGAGAGGTGTGTAGGCTGACATACGAGGAACACAATTCACTTCAGCAGGACTCCAGATAAAGACAAGGGTCTACTGTCTTGAAGCTTATTGCAGGCCTGGGGTTCTGACATATACAACATGAGCTGAAAGATGGCTCAAATGGGTGTTAAAACTGTTGCTAAGTGCTCAAAAGGTGTCTGGCCAAGCAGGGAGAGACAGTATTTAAGGTTCAAATTAGCAGTCATGTTCATGTTCACAGGAACAAACTGGTCAATATTGTTTGTTTGCCACTACCCAAATGCCAGTGATCAGTCTGCCCCGGTGACTTTAATGGGAAAGCAATCACTACTTTGCATTTGTGAACAAATTAACGCTCTGGTTCAAAGCTGAATCACTCAGCATCAGCCTACAGAACTCATCTCTAAAAACATCACTGGCCTAAAATGATGCAATAAAGCATGAATTAATGGCTTCCTAACAGACTCCTCGTTAGGCATATGTGGTTTTGGAGTGTCAGTAGGAAAGCACTGTTCCTAAATCACAAAATAAATAGGCACAGTCAACGTTCTTTTTATTCAGTTGGAACCCTGAATTGCTTTGCTCTTTCCCTACCTGTATGACACTAAGCTGTTATCACCCAGGCAACTCAGTGTTGGTTTTGCAAGTCAGATATCTTTTTGGGAGTTTAAAAAAAGAAATCATCCTAAGTACATTGATTTTTAACATTATTAATTTTTATGGGTTGGACCTCCCTAGTCCAGCACCCTCAGGACCTGACTAGTCCCAGACGAGGGATTTTGCCAGACCAGGGAAATCATTTCTGCCCCCCTCCCCAGCTCCCTCCAGACCTAGCCCCACCACCGGCCTCCCAGCTCCTCCCCCTCACTGGCCCTTGCTGCCCTGACAGCCCCCACTGACTGCTGGGCAGCCCCACCACCTCCACTTGCTGGGCTCTCACAGCAGTGCTTAGCAGCCTTGCCATCTCCACATGCACCAGGCTCTTGCTGCTGTGCCAGGCTCTCACTGCAGTGCCCAGCTCTTGCTGTTGTGCCAGGCAGCCCTGCCGCCTCTGCACACCGGCTCCTGCTGCCCTACTGGGCAGCCCCACTATTGTGTGTGTGATTCCCACTGTCCTGCCAGGAAGCCCTGCTAGTGCGCATTGGATTCCTGCTGCCCTGCCAGCCTGCACAGCTCCCAGTGCTGGCTCACAACTGGACTCTCTGGTCCTGGAACATCCGCGGTCCTGCTGAACCATGGATATTGCCGGACCAGAGAATCCTGGTTAAGGGAGTTTCAACCTGTATTAATATTATTGTTTGCATTGCAGTAATGCCTAGAAGCCTTTGTCAGACATCTGGGCCTCACTGTACTGTATGCATACAACAACAAAAAAATGTACTGTATGCATACAACAACAAAAAAATCACTGCTCTAAAGATCTTACAATCTAATTAACAGTCCTAGACGGGTAAAATTTTTGTCATAGGTATAGTAGTATCTGAACACAGGATCTTCTTTTTGGAACACATAATGAAATGTATAGCATATTTCACTGGCTGAAAATCAGGGATGAACAATCCTCAATAGGCATAGAGTATATGTTTTATTTAGATATTGGAGGTGGTGTGACAGAATATACTCCTGCATTCACACACTATTGTAACATTCTTTGTACAAAGTATGTCTGGTAAGGTATCATTTGAAAACTCGTAATTTACTGGTCATTATTGTCCTGGTAATATATGTGTGGCAACATTGCATGGGAAGTAATACAATTCCCCTGTAGGGTGCTATTAATATAGACTCCACATCCCAGAACCCTACTCAAACATAAGTTAGCAATCAAGTCAGTCCTAAGAAAGGGAATGTGTGATCAGCTTAATTTGTAGTTAAGCAGTAAACAGTGTCATCAATCAGAGAGGGAAACAAAAAAAAAGCTCAAACCAGTGAGAAAAGAGAGCAGGGAACACCCTTGCACATAGACTGGGTCTATTAATGCTCATCTGGAAAATTTTTGCAAGAGGGGGACTGAAACTATTAAAAGGATAGACAAATGCCCCATGGCACTGCCCTCTTTCTCTATCTCACGTCTTCTCCCTCTCCCCTGCTCGGTACATTCACTGCTTCTGAATGGACACAGGAAACAATCATTAGAATCTGGGGGAAGGGTTGGCACTCACAGAGTTTGGTCAGCAAGACTACTGAAACTGAGAACCTTTCCTTGAATCTGATACAGTTTGTTAAGTGAGGCATTAATAAACATTTAATCATTATTTTTCTTGTAACCATTTCTGACTTTTATGCCTCATTATTTGTACTCACAATTTCTCTCTCTCTCTGTAGTTAAGAAACTTGGTTTTCTACTTTAGCTAATCATAGAATCATAGAGCTGGAAGAGACCTCAGAAGGTCATCAAGTCCAGCCCCCTGCTCTAGGCAAGACCAATCCCAACTAAATCAACCCAGCCAGGGCTTGGTCAAGCCGAGACTTAAACACCTCCAGGGATGGAGACTCCACTACCTCCCTAGGCAACCCATTCCAGTGCTTCACTACCCTCCTAGTGAAATAGTTTTTCCTAATATCCAACCTGGACCTCTCCCACCACAACTTGAGACCACTGCTCCTTGTTCTGCCATCTGTCACTACTGAGAACAGCCTCTCTCCATCCTCTTTGGAACTCCCCTGCAGGAAGTTGAAGGCTGCTATCAAATCCCCCCTCACTCTTCGCTTCTGCAGACTAAACAGACCCAACTCCCTCAGCCTCTCCTCATAAGTCATATGCTCCAGCCCCCTAATCATTTTGGTTGCCCTCCGCTGGACCCTCTCCAATGCGTCCACATCCTTTTTGTAGTGGGGGGCCCAGAACTGGACACAATACTCCAGATGTGGCCTCACCAAAGCCGAATAAAGGGGAATAATGACATCTCTGGATCTGCTGGCAATGCTCCTCTTAATGCAGCCTAATATGCCATTAGCCTTCTTGGCTACAAGGGCACACTGTTGACTCATATCCAGCTTCTCATCCACTGTAACCCCCAGGTCCTTTTCTGCAGAACTACTACTTAACTGGTTGGTCCCCAGCTTGTAACTATGCTTGGGATTCTTCCCCAAGTGCAGGACTCTGCACTTGTCCTTGTTGAACCTCATCAGATTTCTTGTGGCCCAATCCTCCAATTTGTCTAAGTCACTCTGGACCCTAACTCTGCCCTCAAGCGTATCTACCTCTCCCCCTAGCTTAGTGTCATCCGCAAACTTGCTGAGGGTGCAATCCATCCCCTCATCCAGGTCATTAATAAAGATATTGAACAAAACCGGTCCCAGAACCGAACCTTGGGGCACTCCGCTAGAAACCGACCGCCATCCTGACATCGAGCCGTTGATCACTACCCGCTGGGCCCGGCCTTCTAGCCATCTTTCTATCCATCTTACTGTCCATTTATCCAATCCACATTCCCTTAACTTGCTGGCAAGAATATTGTGGGAGACTGTATCAAAAGCCTTGCTAAAGTCAAGGTATATCACATCCACTGACTTTCCCACGTCCACAGAGCCAGTTACCTCATCATAGAAGCTAATCAGATTGGTCAGGCACGACTTGCCCTTTGTGAATCCATGCTGACTATTCCTAATCACTTTCCTCTCTTCCAAGTGCCTCAAAATGGATTCCTTAAGGATCCCTTCCATGATTTTTCCAGGAACCGAGGTAAGACTGATCCAGTTTGTTTAAACCGGAATGTGTGAATAACTATTGGAGATAATAAATTGGTATAGTACTTCCTGAAAGGAATAACAGACGTAAAATGTATTGTCTAGGAGGAGGCTGGGCAATATGAGAAGGCAGGGGAAGGGGATAATCTGGGACTGGGGGTGTAGTGGGGTCAGCGTGTGCAGCATAACCAAGGTTGGCAAGAACCTAAGTGTAACCCGAGTGTGGTTGTCAGGCTGCAGATACACACAGACAGTCAGGGTGTGGCTTCCATGCTGGAAGGCTGTTTGTGAGCTGCCCAGGTGGCAGCCACTTCAACAAAGCATTATAAGGCACCCAAGGAAGACAGAGCCCCAAACTGCTCCAGTCTGTATCCTAGTCACTGGGGGTAGGTCCAAATACTTAAGGAACAGGTCTGAGAGTCAGGACATCCGTAGTCCCAGCTATATCACTGAGTTACTGCACAATCTTGAGCAAGTCCCTAATCCTATCTGGATTTCATTCACCCCTCACTCCTCTGATACAGTTCAGTCTGAAGTCAAACGAGAGGTTGTAATGGGGTTAACAAGCATGATATAGGCCATAGGCAGAAGAGAAGAAATGAGCCTTCCATGCCTACAGGCAACCAGGCTGCCCACATCCAAGCACAGCTGCCCATCATGGAGACAGGTACTACACAGAAACCAATAAGGAAAACAAGCCCAGCTATAAAAGGACCACAGTGAGGGAAGAGGGGCAGAAGGGCCCAAGATGACAAGAGAGCAAGAGCACCATGCCAGGCTGCCTCCAGGGAACTAAGGAAACCCAAAGAAGACTGCAAACCCTGGAGCTTAAGGGCTGATGGACTTATTTTATGTTAAGTTGATGAAGTAGCTACTTTGAATTAAATATAGGGCAGCCATCTTGGTGAAAATGGGCTAACAAGAAGGGACTGCACACAGAACCTTTCATAGAGGTACTGCCATTTAACAAATTAGGCCCTTCATGTCTAGGTTTTCCCATCTAGAAAATGAGGACAATAGTTATTCACCTAGTTATCTGTAGCTTTAACTCAAAGTTTGTAAAATAGTTTACAATCATGTGATGACAAATGCTACAAATGTGTAAAAAACCAGAATTGTCCTATTCACTTGAGTGTACAAAACTAGGTAGTAAATCTTGAAATACATTTATGACCATGAGATTTTCTTGAATCTCTTCTGCTTTGAGTTTAAAAGAATTGTGATGTGCATTAACACAATATAGAGGATTTTCAAAGGGGATTATGGAAATTTAGATGCCTCACCCCATTCAAAAATTGAAATCCCATCTCGGTGGTGAAGTTTGAAGCAGTGTAAATAAGATCAGAATCTAGCCCAATTGCTTGCATCATTTTGGTACTTGCACTTCTGATCGTGACTAAAAGCTGGAGGTGCAAGCGATGTCTAAAATAAACATGTGTAGAAATCCTTATATTTTAGTATTTTCAAAACTGTGTTTTCGTTTGGTGAAATTTCTTTCTCCTTAAGAACTTCCAGGTGGAAGAAGTGACTTTGATTCAGCTATTACTCAGATAATTATGAAACAGGTGGGACGTGTGATTGCTCACGCAAATATGGAATTATTTTCAACAGCCCATGTTATAAGCCAAAATCGTGGACGTTCTACACTTACTTTCAGCATCCACACCTTTTGTGTGTGGTTGCATGTGTGGGTGAGCAAGAGTTTATAGAAACTTCTGTGTGAAAGATTGGCTCGACTCAGAATGTGACTCCTACTGACAGGCCTTAAAAAAAAAAAAAAAAAGCACAGATCAGGGAACAAAAGTACATATTTAAAGCAGCTTAGAATTCAATGATAAAATGGTCTTAGTGGAGACTAACTAAATAGATCCAGTTTATCTAAGGTATACTATATACAGAAAAGCTGTATATGTGTGTATAACACACAGCTACTGGGTGTGGTGCACTGTCCCACGTACTGGCAGCTAGATCACTTACAGAGACTGAGAGAATGAGTTTGCTCTACAGTAGGAGGGTGGTGAAGCACTGGGATGGGTTCCCTAGGGAGGTGGTGGAATCTCCAACCCTAGAGGTTTTTAGGTCCCGGCTTGACAAATTCCTGGCTGGGATGATTTAAATGGGACTGGACCTGCTTTTAGCAATAGGTTGACTTGATGACCTCGTGGGGGCTCTTCCAACCCTATGATTCTATGATATAGCCTTAGCTGAATGTCAGTGGGCTTTTAGCTCAAGTTGTAGAGGCTCATGCATTAAACTCCAGAGGTCCCAGCTTTGGTTTCACCTGTTGGCATTATATGTGCAGGTATGAATGGATATTAACTTTACTGGATATTTCCTGCTTTGTACTCTGCAGGTATTCCCCCACTCTCCAAAGGATCCCATGAAGGACAGAAATAACCCTAAGTGCAGTCCTACCTGTAAACAATACCATTATTGTGTATATCAGCCACTGGAGAAAAAGCTTTTTATTAAAATATAAGACTTAGAACATAAGAACATAAGAACGGCTGTACAGGGTCAGACCAAAGGTCCATCTAGCCCAGTATCCTGTCTGCCGACAGTGGCCAGCACCAGGTGCCCCAGAGGGGGTGGACCGAAGACAATGATCAAGCGATTTGTCTCCTGCCATCCCTCTCCAGCCTCTGACAAACAGAGGCCAAGGACACCATTTTATCCCTGGCTAATAGCCTTATGGACCTAACCTCCATGAAATTATCTAGCTTCTCTTTAAACTCTGTTATATTCCTAGCCTTTACAGCCTCCTCTGGCAAGGAGTTCCACAGGCTGACTACACGCTGTGTGAAGAAGAACTTTCTTTATTAGTTTTAAACCTGCTACCCATTAATTTCATTTGGTGTCCTCTAGTTCTTCTATTTAGGAACTAATAAATAACTTTTCTTTATCGGCCCTCTCCACACCACTCATGATTTTATACACCTCTATCATATCCCCTCAGTCTCCTCTTTTCTAAACTGAAAAGTCCCAGTCGCTTTAACCTCTCCTCATATGGGACCCGTTCCAAACCCCTAATCATTTTAGTTGCCCTTTCTGAACCCTTTCCAAGGCCAAAATATCTTTTTGAGGTGAGGAGACCACATCTGTACACAGTATTCAAGATGTGGGCGTACCATAGTTTTATACAGGGGCAGTAAGATATTCTGGGTCTTATTTTCTATCCCTTTCTTAATAATACCTAGCATCCTATTTGCCTTTTGACCGCTGCACACTGTGTGGAAGTTTTCAGAGAACTGTCCACGATAACTCCAAGATCTCTTTCCTGATTTGTCGTAGCCAAATTAGCCCCCATCATACTGTACATATAGTTGGGGTTATTTCTCCCGATGTGCATTACTTTACACTTATCCACATTAAATTTCATTTGCCATTTTGTTGCCCAATCACTCAGTTTGGTGAGATCTTCTTGGAGTCCCTCACAGTCTGCTTCTGTCTTGACTATCCTAAACAGTTTGGTATCATCCGCAAACTTTACCACCTCACTGCTTACCCCTTTCTCCAGATCATTTATGAATAAGTTGAACAGGATTGGTCCTAGGACTGACCCTTGGGGGACACCACTAGTTACCCCTTTCTGAAAATTTCCATTCTGAAAATTTACCATTTATTCCTACCCTTTGTTTCCTGTCTTTAACCAGTTCTCAATCCAAGAAAGGACCTTCCTCTTATCCCATGGCCATGTAATTTACACAAGAGCCTTTGGTGAGGGACCTTGTCAAAGGCTTTCTGGAAATCTAAGTATACTATATCTACTGGATCCCCTTGTCTGCATGTTTGTTAATCCCTTCAAAGAACTCTAATAGATTAGTAAGACAGGATTTCCTTTACAGAAACCATGTTGACTTTTGTCCAACAAATTATGTTCTTCTACATGCTTCACAATTTTATTCTTTACTATTGTTTCGACTAATTTGCCAGGTACTGAAGTTAGACTTACCGGTCTGTAATTGCCCGGATCGCCTCTAGAGCCCTTTTTAAATATTGGTGCCACGTTGGCTACCTTCCAGTCATTAGTACGGAAGCCGATTTAAGGGATAGGTTACAAACCACAGATAATAGTTCAGCAATTTCCCATTTGAGTTCTTTTAGAACCCTTGGATGAATGCCATCCGGTCCCGGAGATTTGTTAACATTAAGTTTTTCTATTTGTTCCAAAACCTCCTCTAAAGACTTATCTCCTTTAAGACTTATCAATAAGTGCAAGCAACCCTATAAAGATTGGGGGAATAACACCTGCCACCCCCTCTCAGTCTCTCTCAAAATAATATATCTCACAGTTGGCATTTGGATGACTGGATGGCTTGCTCCTTCAGGACTGCAGTAAAAAAAACCCATGCAAATAACAGAGCAAAGTATCTGCATGAGCCCTCTGAATCTTTCTGTGACCAGGTGGTGTTTTATGACTTCCACTGGCCAGGTTTTCCCCGGAATCAGCTATGCGGGTGTACAGCCAATCTGTGTGACCTTCCCAAATAAAGCTTATTGTTGAATCAGCCCTGCAAAATGTACACATTTAGATGCTTAGACTGTTGCTGCATACTAATTTGGGACCCAAATGAGTAAGGCGCTCGAGCACATGCATAATTTTAAGTATGTGAGTAATCTAATTGACTTCAATTACAAATGTGCCTCAATACTTTTCTGAAGAATAAGTGGCTAACTTAGCATGCAATAAAAAATGTAACTGAAGTTACACACATGCTTACATACTTTGCTGAATCAGAGCCTTAAAATGCCCCAAAACATCAATAGGATCTTTCAAATGATTAAACTGTGTTCACTGTTAGTTACTAAATAGTAACTTGCTATTTTGTTTAAATTAGCATTACTTAAGCTCTGAGGTCCAATTCCTGACTCTCCTTCTTGAATCTGAAATTCACCCCTTTTGAATATCCCTCCATTCCGGATCTCCATTCCATCATTTCTGCTGGACTTCAATATTTTAAAAGATACAGGGATGGATTTAAGCAGCAAGCCACAATTTTATCCTCTGAGCTATGGGAAGGGGCAGTATTCACCCACGCCCTCTCACAAACCAAGCATTTCATTGTGTCCAGTGCAGGTTACACGGACACCCACGGTAGACCTTCACCCAGCTAGGACTCAATTCACTTTCCTCTTGTAAAAGTCAAAGGTATAGGAGGTAACAAGGGATACCTCACTTTGCAAAAATGTCTCTCCTGCTTATAGGAAAAGGTGTACTGCTCAAATACTGGATCTCATGTACCTCTGACAGCTGGTCCCTTTCACCTTTCTCTGTGCTTGGACACCAGCAGCAAGTTGCAACAGACATTCCTATATTCCCCCTCCTCCCTGAGGCACACCCCTCGTTAGCCTTTTGAGGCATAAGGAGAGGCTTTGCTCCAGCAAGTCTGGGCATGGCTCTCTCTATTTGCTTCCTCCCCCTTGGAGTTGGACATCTACCTACTAATCTATCCAAGCTCCCTGCCCCACTGTGATGGAAGAGGCATGTGTTTGTTAAGTGCTACACACCCAATGTCACAGAAATAACCATAAAGAGTTGCAACTTTCCAGGGTTTAAATCAGAGCAGAATATGAGCTTAGGAACGTACACACCATGAAGAAGAGTGACTGAAGATAAAAGAGATATCATTAAGATTTATAAAAATGCTGGTGGATATGACCCCTCTATCTATCTATCTATCTGGCTGGGACAAGGAAACGAGCAATCTATCCTGAGCTATATAACTAACTCTATCACCAAGTCCACACCTCTACTGTTCATTATTAGTTAACTGGTACTTTACTTTCTTATGTGGCTGATGGGAAATGAGTCTCGGAGATGACAGCTAGAAATTAATTTGACTGATTTATTTTCTGAGTTATGGCTATAAATGCTTTTTACATCCTGCTGATGCACCTTTATACTCTTCCATGCGCCGAAAGCAAATTTATAGTGCCTAACTAACAGATTTTTTTTCTCCGAAGGTCAGAGATAAATGGGCACATCCATCTCCTTTTACCTTTCTGAGCAGATTCTAGTTGTTTTTCTGTTTAATTTGTGAGTGGATTTAGGATTTCTCCCTCTCTCCCCCAACCCCGCTGTAGGTCTGTACAGGTTGGTTGATTCATTTAATAAGGAAAAAGAATTGAAGAAAAAGAGGGAGGAATAGCACACAGATATAAATCACCTACACACTCCTATAGAACAGAAAGCTTAACTAACTAGCACTTTTACATTTGCACATAGTGTAAAAAGACAAAAGGACTTCCCTTCTCTCTCTTTGGTATTCCAAGTAAAAGAATACCCAGTGCATTACTTGTGTATGGGATCTTTTTGCTGAGCTGTAGTTGAGGCAATTTTTGTTAAAACTTGTCACCAATTTCAATAGTTACTGCACCATCATAAAAAGCATACAGGGCTATGTTTTAAAATATCTCCCTTTCTTTTTGGGGGGTGGGAGAGATTCTTCAAATATTTATTTTAATGCAGGACAAATTGCAGGATGTATTTTATGTGGTTTTTTATCCTAGACAACATTCCGGGGTGCTGTCAGACCAGTGAGGGGCTGTGTCATCACCTGCGTTGCAACCTTTGGTGCCTCACAGAGGTGAAAGTGGGCCAGTGTAGGCCGGTATGGAGTACCAGTGAGAGCCAGCACCAGTACCGTCCTGTACATGGCCTACATTAAAGTTTGGTCTTTAAAGACACTCCTTAAAGTGCTGCTATGCCAGTGCTTTAATGACACTGCCGCTTTTGCTCCCCCTATGGCGGTGGTCCTGCAAGTAGGGTCCAGAGGCATGGCTGTGGCTGCAACAATAAATTACTACCACAGCAGTGATATCGGACCCCACCTATGGGGGTGCGGACACGAGGGGAGCAAAAGGGGCAGTTGCCTCAGGGTGTGGCAATTTAAAAGGGCCCATAGTTCCCGGCCACCACTACTGCAGCACGAGTGGCCAAAGCTTCAACCCCTTCAAATTGCCACCAGAGCCCCAAGGCTCCTAGCTGCCAATATAACAGCCATAGTGCTCCTGGTTGTCACGGCAGCACTGGCTGGGAGAGTGTGGTCCCCAGTCCCTCACCATCCTCCTATGTCCCTGCTCCTACCAGGGGCCAGACCCACCCCCTACCTAGCTTAGGAGGACCCCAGCATACTGGTAATTCTGTTCACTTGCTGTCACCACTGATGCCTCACAATTCTCACTGGGAGCCACAGTAGCAAACAATCTGCCAGCATACAGGTAATACCCTGAATGTCTGTGTACAACTACCACCTGGCAGCATATTCCAGTTACATTTGGCTTCCATGAGCCTTGGTTACCACACAACAAACTTACAGTCCTGGATCTCCCCCCTAAAACATGTTCTGCACTGTCCAGCCCTTTCCTGGAGAATCCAGGTATATTAGGTCCATTTCCCCTCTAATAAGATCAAAATACAACAGTTTTCCACCTCATGTGGAGTTACCATATAGTTTGTGACACTGGATTAGTTTTGATTAAAGTGTAATACGAGTAAATTTAACTGCAAACAGATACATTTTAACTGAGTACAAGTAATGAGGCATTGAAGTGAAAAATGGCTACAAAAGAAATAAAGAAAAAGTACTTCCTAAAGTTTCAAGGTGCCCCTTACCACATTTTCAATACGTTGCTAACCAAAATCTCAGCCCAGAACCAGCTCCAAAGTTCAACAGCTGTTTCTTTTGTCTTCATAGATTGAAAGAGAGAGAGAGAGAGAGCTAAGTAGGGAGAGACAACCTGGGATGGTTTTGCCCCTCACTTTTATGGTTCAGTAACCCTTTCAGATGATTTTTCTGAGAGTGACCCCTAGATGAGGTCTTTCCAGCTAAGGGCAAGGAGATACGGAATCTGGTTGGGGAAAGGTTTTGTGCGTGTGGTTTGCGAAGATGCAGATCTGTCAGATCCTGCTTCTCTTTCTTGCCAAAGAATGCCCACTTAATGGGTGAAGTGCCAGTGGCTTTGATGACACTTGGTTAGGGACGTCAAGTTGTCCTTTATCTTTGAGAAACAAGTCTACTCACTCCCCAGACTTGTTAGTGAAATGTGCTTCAGTAAGATGTCCGCTTACGTTCATAACTTTACATTAAATATTGTTACATACATTTTACTGTGATATTTCTGGCTGCAGGCTATTAGTTTTCAGGTGATTCCTTAACAAGGCATATTTTTTCGGAAATTATTACAATAATGTGTAAGAAGTGAATTCAGGGGTGTGGACCATAGATTAGTGCTAGTTTATGGCAATGGAAATTCATGTCTTGTATGTAGCCACAGCATAAGTAGAGCAGGGAGCAGACGTGCAAGATTGTTCTTCTGCTAGAGGAGTAATAGCAAACTGCTAGTTGTGATGGTGATTTCTATAATGGAGCTGTCTGATCACCAAAGGCATGTCTATACTTCAGAGTTTTGTTGGAAAAACGGCTGTTTTCCAACAAAACTTGAGGAACTTCCACATTCCATTTGTGTTCTTCCACAAGAAAATTGAAAGAACAGAGTGTTTTTTCCAGCACTGGTAATCCTCATTCTACAAGGAAGAAGCCTTTTTGTGAAAGAGCTCTTTTGAAAAAAGGTGTGTGTGGACAGGGAAGAGGGAGTTTTTTCGGAGGAAGAGGAAAGAGCACAGGTGCCCTGGTGGCCATTCTGTCCATAGCAATCACAGCTTACATGCAAAAGAGCATCCATTCAGTCTGGATGCTCTCTTTTGAAAAAGCAGATCGCTTTTTCGATGCACTTTTGTAGTGTGGACGCTTTCCTGCGGAAGAAATTTTTTCAGAAGATCTCTTCCAAAAAAAAAGCTTCTTCCGAAAGAAGCCTGTAGTCCAGTGGTCCCTGCCATGGCGCCCGCTGGGGCATTTATGTGCACCTGCCTAGCACCGCCCCCGGGTGCCTGGCGCATGCGTGGCCCCCGCCCCCGGGTGCATGCGTGGCCCCCGCCCCCGGGCGCACGGCGCATGTGTGGCCCCCGGCCCCGGGCGCCCGGGCAGCCCCGCGCGGCACCCGCCACCCAAAAAGGTTGGGGACCACTGCTGTAGTCTATATGTAGCCTCAGAAACAAGGTAAGATCACCAACTTTTTTCATAGGAAAGCAGACAGGTGGTTATAAAGAATTTTTTATTCTAATATTAATAAGGACAATGGTCTCTTTTTCACCCTTCTTTCATATTCCCTAACATTTTACATGATCAGAAGCTTCAGGGGGTAGCTGAGTTAGTCTGTTCAGAAAAAAACAACAAATGGTCTGGTAGCACTTTATAGACTAACATGTTTTGTTAGTCTATAAAGTGCTACCAGACCTTTTGTATTTTACATGATGTGAGATGATGACTGACACAAGCAATGTTTTAGAAACAGCAGAGAACATCTGTTATGGGAACAAATAGCTTCTTATAGACCTCAGATACTGCAGCATTATTAATTATTGAATATGTTGAAATTCATATCCATGCATAATGCCATCTCTAAATTAAAGACTATATTTTCTGCTTTTTGCTAGATTTTAATTATTATCACAGAAGGAACAGATATGAACAAATTTTCATCCTTTCACTAACCTGAGCCATATGGTTTATCTGATTAAAAGATTGCAAGAAAGGATAATATTGCTTATTTGGCCTTACATTTTATCCCAATCTTCATACATTTTGCAGTTTTATGCATGAAAGCCAATTACCTTTTCAAAGGATCATTATTAGCTCATAAATACACAAACCCATTTGTACATAATTGTGATTATTTTCTGTCCATAACAAAGAGCTCTGTTCTGATTTTTTTTTCTTTGACTCTTCCAAATAAAAATGTAATAATGATGTACCTCAAAGACATGCAGTTTGTATAATGATTTGCTGGTAATACTAAAAGTTAAATTAATTTTTAGTATGTATGCCACTTACTGCAATACAGGGGAAAAAATCATCTAACTGCTATTCTACAGAAGTCAAGATTCTGACTGCTTATAGGGAATTGGGCAGAGAAATGACTGCAATTTCAGAGATGTGTTTCATATAAAGGAGAGTGCATGTGGATTGTTTCTCAGGGTCACCCCAACTCAGCTGCTGTTCCCTCTTAGTTTTGTGAAGCAATAGCTGACAGCAAATCAATCAAAGCCAGGATTTTCCAGCAGAAGCAGGTACATGCTACCAATGCTCTTAGTCTCACTGAGGTTCCTTTAAATTTCTACTCAATAATGAGCCCACTATGCTGTCTGTAGAGTCCTTTGGGAGGAACTGCTCCTCCATAGGAATATTGGTGTCTTTCACTACAGAGGAGGGTTGACTTTCTATATTGATGTCCTGAGGTCTCTTCCAACCCTAATGAGTCTATGATTCTTCGGTAAGCAGACTAAGTCTTCTTTGTTCTGATTGACACTGCACCAAAGCTTAGCTTGTGTGGTCAGGAGTTCAAGTTTCAGTGAGGACTTGATGTTCCCGGTGACCAAGTATACAAGTATCCATCTTTGCTCCTCATGAGAAATATTTTCTTATCCTTACTCTGGCCTTCTGCTTCTCCTGCTCTTCCCTTTCTTTCTGTGTTTTTCCCCCCTTGCTAGAGAACCAAGATGATCTTTCTGATCAAGGTCTTACCATAAAGATATCTGAGGGAAAATGTTTCTCCTAGGTTTTCTCCTCTTGGTACTACAGTTTGGACTTCAATTGTGGAGCTTCCTCTCACGTAAATGCATGGAAAACCTTCCTCTACCTCGCCTTTCTAGTCATGGGAGCCTCTCTGATTAGTCTGCATAAGACCATAGCACAGTGGGAAAAAGGAAGAAAACTTTCTATATCTATTTTTGGCTTTATATTTCTTCAACATTAGAGTCCTAGACTATGTTTCTGGCTCCCAGGTGGTTTTTTAGTCAGATGAATGACTGAGACTCAGGACTATTTATCATAAGCCTTTTAGGGATCTTATTTTCTTTGATCTCTATTTTCTTGAAAGGGACAAGGAAATTGACCTCAGTAACCTCACTAATTCCTTCCCTGGAGGAAAATCTGGATGGAGTTATGTATCCCCTTGTGGCTTCATCATTGTGTAGATGGACCTGTATACCACATCTTAATGTCTCTGTCTAGGAACCCCTACGGTAGGGGTAGGCAGCTGATATAATTGAGATTGCCTCAGGATTCAATCTAAGAGAAATATACAGAAAAATTAACTTTTAATACCTGTAATTTTACATATGGGAATGTCAGAGTCAGAATTAAATTAAACTAAATTTAATTATAAAATTTAAATGGTATAATCCATATCCTGTGAGGAAAATAGATTACACTGTGTGCCTTAAAATCTTCATATTTTAAAATTTCTGAAATTTTTAAGACTGTGGTTATTGACAATAATCTCTGCATTTTGAGAGCCTCTGCATTAACTATTAATGCCAATCCATCTAAGAATCTATTTTCTATTCAGCATCATTTTATTAGAAAATCATTAAAATATGAAATAAACATTTTGGTTTGAACAGTACGAGCAAAAAGCTAGATTTAAACAAAGAATATTAATGAAACTTCCAACCAGGGAAAACAAATGGAGCATTACAAGGACTGTAGAGATGCCACTGAAGAGGGAAACAGCACAGGGTGAAATTACTGAACTGTTGAGGAAAGGAACACATGACGGGTGGTTAAAAAGATGCCATCAGCATGTGTCAGAGATACAGAGAAAAATGGTTATGTTTGGAAGAATTACAACGTTCAGTCAACTTTTGTTCCTTCAGTGCTATTTAGAGAAGAAAAAGTTTATGAACGTTATGAGGATTGTACACGTGGAAGCGCCAAAAAATTACCTTTAGACTACGCTGATATGAAAATAAACAGGCTAATAATAAACATGAGTAAACCATGCTGATGTGTGAGTTTTTCCCCCCATATACTTCTCATTTGTAGACTCACTGCAAACATAAAAGCTAAAATTGAGCTGTGAGTTGCTAGATTTTGTGACTGCAAGGAAGGAGGGAATAAACTCATAAATGACAAAAGCCATAAAAACTCCAGGCTTCCTTTGGAACTGTCTTTTAGCCAATTGGTAACAAACTCAGGAAGCTCTAACACATTATGGTGTCTATAGAGAAGTTTTACATGTCAATGCAAATAACATGAATATCTAAAACAAGAGGTTTGAAATCCCTTCATATTCTTATATTTCCATGTGTGTTGCTGTGTTTGAAAGAGCACTATAAGGGATTATTTGCTCAGTTAAATATTTTCAGCCTGTAAATTAAATTCCCATATACTACCTGGATTATCACAAGATTTTTTGGACATGAAATACCAAAGGAAAACAAGAAACCTTATTAAAACATAAGAACACAAGAATGGCCATAATGGGTTAGACCAAGGGTCCATCTAGTCCAGTATCCTGTCTTCCTAAAGTGGCCAATGCCAGATGCCCCAGAGGGAGTGAACAGAACAGGTAACCATCAAGTGATCCCTTTCCTGTCATCCATTTCCAGCTTCTGACAAACAGAGGCTAGGGAAACCATTCCTACCTATCCAGGATACTTTTATTTGAAGATTTTCACCTATCTGTAGGGAAAATAGCATTAAAGAGTGGTTTATGGCATTTATATGTGTATATATAACCACAAACATAATGAATAATGCATTATAAAAAGTTAGATTAGTCTCCCTCCTTTTATTCCACTAAAATATGTGGTTTTAATGGTTGATTTATTCTGAATTCCTTGTATCAATCCTCAGCATGTATTTGCACTGCTACAAACTGTGCCTTATTAGTATAGCTACAAACTGGGATTTATTTAGTTATCTGGGGTCAGCGAACATGTAATATAGTTTTATAAACGGATATTGAACTGGAAGAAACAGCACTAGAATGAAACCTGAATAACAATAAGACAAAGACTCAGATAAATATCTCTTGCTCTAGCTGTTAGGCACATGTATTTTTTCACTATCGAGAAATTGAAGTTCTTTTTCCCCCGTAATCTTTACTTTCTCTTCAGTTACATTTTTTTACCTCTGTAACCCCATTAGGACAACCTACTGCCAGCTAAAAGGGCAGGTAAGCAAACACAGTCCTCTAACAGTGTGCGGCTGAACTAAGCATATGATAGGCATTTGTCCACCAGACAGCAGTCTTCCCATGGCAACTCAGTGTGCTGCAACTTGGATTTTCAAAGTGTAATAGGTTTTTCATTAAAGGCTATTCTCTAAATTCTCCTTTTTTTACTGGGACTTTGCAGTTTTTAAAATTGTATCACAATGAGCAGGATGCTCTTCTGACCAGTGTGAGTTTATAGCAGTGTGAGACAGGCCCTATCAGGGGTGGGGGTGGGGGCAGGAGGGCCATTTGGCCCGGGCCTCAGGAGACAAAGGGGCCTCACATTTTGACATTTTTCTACCAAGTCATTTCCATTTATTATACACCTTGCAGTTATAACAGAGACAACAAAAGAAGCTATGTATACCTGAAAAAAAATTTGATTTAAATCATTGTGGGAGCTTGGGCCTTTGTCAGTTTTTCAGTCACATCTGAGTTTTCATCTGTGTGACTGGAGACTGGAGTAGCTTCTATGATTAGTGATTCTACGTTATGAAACGCAGTTTACAGTCCTTGCATAGTGTAGAGGTTTTGAAAGTCATAATTAATTCTGTTACTGTAAAGTGATTTTGCTTGGTCTGAGGGTGAGTTTAACCTTTAAATTAGATGGTTATCTCTGCATAGGAGATTTTTGTATTCCTGTTTTTTCTTGTGTGTCTTCATATACAAGAACCATATCAGGCTTAGGTGTAAGCTACCTCTTCATCCAGTTTTAGATCCATCTTTAAAAGCTTTTTTGTGATAAGAAACTTTTAATTCTAGTTGTTTAATAAACTTTATATCTAATCTGGCAATCACCCCATGTTCATATTCATAATAACAGCAGTTATTAAAGGAATTAAATAATGGTAACATGTTAGCAGATGAAATTTCAAGACTTTGAAATAAGGCTATAAGGGCTGTGGTAAAAAACACCCCAAACCATCATATATATAGTAGCCCAATGTCTGTAACTCTGTAACGCTGAAATGCTGGTTGTTCCCTCTGGGTGGCGCTGTTGCCTGAGTCACGTCCTTCGCCTCCCGCCGTGGCGCTCGGCTGACTTCTGCGCCACTCAGCCGGGCCGCCGTGGGGGAGCAAGCGGCGCAAGCAACCGTTTGGGCTCCGCGCTCCCTCTGCTGCATGAGGAGCACAGATCCCAAACTGTTGCTTGCGCCGCTTGCTCCCCCACGGCAGCCCGGCTGAGTGGTGCAGAAGTCAGCCGAGCGCCACGGCGGGAGGAGAAGGGGGGCGGGGCAATGACTTACAGGGCCGGGGGTGGGGCCTGGCCATGTACGTCACCGCCCCACCCCTCTTCGTGCCCCCCTTCGCCTCCCGCCGTGGTGCTCAGCTGACTTCTGCGCCGCTCAGCCGGGCCACCGTGGGGAAGCCCAAACTGTCGCTTGTGCTGCTTGCTCCCGCTCGGCAGCCCGGCTGAGCGGCGCAGAAGTCAGCCGAGCACCACAGCGGGAGGCGAAGGGGGGCGGGGTGCTGATGTACACGGCTGGGCCCCACCCCCTGGCTGTGTACGGCACCACCCTGCCCCCCTTCACCTCCTGCCGTGGCGCTCGGCTGACTTCTGCGCCACTCAGCTGGGCTGCCGTGGGGGAGCCCAAATGGCTGCTTGCTCCCCCACAGTGGCCCGGCTGAGTGGTGCAGAAGTCAGCCGAGCACCACGGCAGGAGGTGAAGAGGGGCAGGGCAGTGATGTGCGGTGTGACAGCGGCTTCAGGCCCCGCTTCGTGGCCCTGAACGTCACCGCCCCGCCCCCCTTCGCCTCCCACGGTGGCGCTCAGCTGATTTCTGCGCCGCTAAGCCGGGCCACCATGGGGGAGCAAGTGGCGCAAGTGACCGTTTGGGCTCCATGCTCCCCATGCAGCACGGGGAGCGCGGAGCTCAAATGGCTGTTTGGGCTCCACGGTCCCCTGAGTGAGAGGCAGGAGGGGGAGGAGAAGAGAAAGAGAGGAACAGAGAGATAGGCAGGAGGTGGAGGAGAGCTGGGGGGGGGCAGTAGGAGGAGGAGAGAGAGAGAGAGAGAGAGAGAGAGATGGAGAGAGAGACTGGAGGCTCAGGAGAGAAGACCGATGTGGAGGAGAGACCTGAAAATCCCGACTTATGATGGGCTAATTGGCTAGTTATTATATAATATTCATTGCGAAGTAGATACAATTAAAATTTTGTATAACCAATAGCCTTTAGCAAATTAATTTACTGTGTGTTACTGTGTTTTAAAAGATCCCCTTTATAAAAATGAAGCAAAGATGTGAAAGTGGTGCAAGTAAGAGATGGCAAAAGCAACAGAGTGAAGCAGCAGTTAAAAGTTTAAAGCCAATAACATTATTTCTCATAGAAGAGACTCCTCAGCCATTAGACGGTGACCATACTGACAGTGACACTTCCAGGTCTGATGATGAAAACTTTTTACCCATAAATGACATTTCAATGCCATCGCCATTGCCATTGCCTCAAAATGAGGTGGTCATTAATCAAGACACAGAAATGCCAACAGTAGCGACAGATACAGAATCTATACTTGATTTAGAGACTGTACAGGCAGAAAATGAGGACCTCAGAGATGCTGCACAGCAAGACCAAAAACGTATGACTAGCACAGGAGACTGTGTAACAATAGTGGCATCAGAATCTGATATTGGACTTCTTGATAAAAACAATGTTGCTCAAATGCAGTCGTTTCTCAGAGTTAGTTGTTTTCAGATTCTACGTAATATACTGAAAGATGCTGAAAATCATGCTTTTCTCACTTGTCTGTTGACAAAAATTCTTCCAAATGGAGAGATCTACACAAGAAACTGGCTCTGTTGGAGCAAGGAAAAGCAAGCTCTGTACTGTGTACCCTGTTTCATTTTTAACAGTAACAGTTCAAATGCATCAGTATTGTCTGATTCATCTGGTTGAAGCATTAGTAGAGGTTGGAGGAAGTTGAAAGACTGAGTACCTGCACATGAAACTTCAGTATCACAAAAATAACTGTTATATGGAAATCAGCTAGTAAAACAGCACTAGCTGACAGTTCAATTGAAAACTTACTCCAGAGTGAAATAAACATAGAAACTGATAACTGGAAAAAACTCTTTGAGCGCATATTGAATGTCATTCTTTTTCTTTCTGAATGGGGATTGGCTTTGTTTTGTTCCAGTTAGTGACCCTAGAAATAGAAGTTTTCTTGATATATTTGAGCTTCTTAGCAAGTATGATCCACTTGTATCAGGCCACGTTAAATGTGCTTGTGAATCACAAGAGGTAGGGGAATCTCTTAGGCTATGTTTACACTGCAGAGTTTTTGCGCAAAAACTCACAGAGCGTCCACACTACAAGCGTGTTTTTGTGCAAGAAAAAGTACAGTAGATCGTCAGAAGACAGGGCTTTTTGAGCAAGAGTTATTCCTCCTTCTACAAAGAATAAGCCTTTTTGCACAAGACCTCTTGAGCAACAGGCATATATGGACGGACAACAGGGGTTTCTTGAGCAAGAAACCACTATCGGAAAAAGCACAGGAGCTTTGATGGCCATTCTGTTAATGGCAATCAGAGTTTTCTTGTGCAAGAGCGTCCATGGCAGTGTGGACGCTCTCTTGCGCAAAAGCACATCTCTTGCACAAAAGCACATGGCAGTATGGATGCGCTCTTGCGCAATAACTTTGTGCGGACATCTGCAGTGTAAACGTAGACACACTCTCATAGCACAGACTTGCACTGAGCTTAAGTCAATTCAGAAGTATATATCCAAATCTGAATGAATTTTAATGTCATCCATGTGGATGAAGCTGCTAAAAATGATCCATAAAACTAATCTTATAATTGAGGCACGCATACTACATTAGATGTTGAGAGGGATAACACTGAACAACTTCTTAAAGATATTCCAAAGATTCATAATCAATGGGACACAATCTTTTCTGAGTCTAAATCAGTAGCACAGAGTATTGACATTTCATTTGATGCTATCGAGTCAGGTTTTTTTTTTTTTGGTTATTCTTGACTTCATCAAATCTGGTCTAACACGTTGATTTGAGTCACTGTGACAAAGTTGTACCCTTTTTTGATTCCTTTGGGAGTTCCGAGAACTAAGTGATGAAGATCTATATTTGGAGGCTGAACAGTTTCAACAAAAGTACAACAATGAAATTTGCAAGATATCTCTGTGATGAGATCATTTTCCTGAAATGTATACATTTCACCAACTTTAAATCAGACTGCAAGCCAAAGAAATACTCGATCTTGGCCTGTCGACTGTATTTACTAATATCACAATTACATTACATATTTTTGTCAGTCTCCCTGCATTAGAGGCTTCAGGTGAATGCACATTCAATGTGTTAAAACAGGTAAAGTAGTATCATCATTGTACAATGGGACAAGAGCATTTGAATGGGCTTGCAATGCTTACCATTAACAGTGATATTGCACGTAAATTAGATTTTTCTTCAATTATAAATGAGTTTGAAAACAACAAAGCCAGAAAAGCATTCCTAGTTTTGCTTGCAGTGGAAACTCACAATTAAAGTTACATTTTTAATATATATGCTTTTGGTATAGTAACTTAATTGTTAATAAATAAATGTCTCAAGTGTTCATTTTCATATATTCTTTTGGTTCTGATATGACCCTGCGGATGAGAAGTAAGATACATTGGGGGCATGGAGCTGGGGCTATGCTAGGGCCTCTAAACTCTAAGTGGGACGGGCCTCTATCATTCTCTGAGGGTGAGCTACACAAATTGCATAGCTTATTTCAAGTTAATTTCAAAATAGCTTATCTTAGTCTACACAGCACTTATTTAAAAATAAATCACTATTCCAAAATGTCCTCATGAAATGAAGTTTACAGGGACATTGAAATAGTGAGCTCGTTATATTTTGAAATAACAGGTGCGCTCAAAAGATGTGGAATAGCTATTTCGGGATACCTCCAGTATCCCGAAATAGCATTGCAGTATAAACATAGCCTGAGAGGGCCTGGTGTGGGATCATGGACTACAGAAGAGCTAGTCCTGATTATTTCCATGGAAATGAGACAAAAAGTAGGCCCAGTCATTTTAGAATAAGAGCTGACACATTGAACCATCTCTGGTGCATTGGAAAAATAATCTAAATTAGCATTTTCCAGTTTAATACAGAATCTTTTTGCATAGAATAATAATTAATTATCTTTATGTGCCATCACAAATATGTTCCTTAGTATACATAAACTAGGGATGTGAAGGTTTAACCCAAATGTCTGTCATCTTTGGGTTGTGCCCACAAAAGCTCATGATACCATCTACATTTTTTGTTAGTCTGTAAGGTGCTGCAGGACTATTCATTGTTTTTTAAATGTTCTCAGTTACAGACTAACACGGCCACCCCTCTGAATCTTTAACATAGAGCTTGTCATGAAATGCATTTTACCCTATGAAAATTTTTAAAAAATACATGAAAATATTCTTTGAAATTCTTCGGGTTCTCACATTCTAATATTAAAAATGAGATTTTTTTCCAGTTTTCAGAAACTGAAAATAAAAACAAAATAAAATCTGCAGAAATTATGAAAAAAATTATCAATATATTTTTGATGGATATTTTTTGACCAATTCTATGGAAGGATTTAAAAGATGGTGCAGTGGCGTGGAATGGCCGCCTACAGACCTAAAGGGGGAGAAACCCCTTCCTGAGCACCAGTGAGTGGAGTCCCACCTCATCCTACCATCCTGTTGGAAGTCAGTGCACAGGACAGGAAGTACAAACAGCCAGCCCAGGAGTTCAGTTGGAGCCCAGACGCCAGAGATGCCTGATGCCTTCCCTGAGCTCCTGAGGTGGGAGGTTGCGTTGGACCTCAAAGAAGCAGATGACTGGCCAGGACTGCTGGGACCATTGATGAATCAGGACACACAGGAGCTGCAACCCCTGATGGAGGTATCATTCCCCAATGACTTGGAGGACCACTACCAAGTCAAGTATGCTCAGAGGAGAAGTTAGGAAGAAGTGGCCCGGAGTATCCGACCCTCGTCTGCCTGAAACAGTGAAGTTGAATGAGTCAGAATGTTGCAGCCAGGATTCCTGCTGACCCAGTGGCAGACTGGTCTGCCATTGTTAGGGCTCTGGGCTGGGATGCAGTGGAGTAGGTGGGCCTGTGTTCCCTGTGCCACCCCAATCTGTGGGTGGCAGCCTCCCCCTGTTTGTAGGCAAAATTTCTGCACTTGTTGGGTGTCTGCCAGAGCCAGGAGATCCAATTGTTTTGTTAGATCTGGGCTTATTGACGGTTTGCTTGGCCTGAGCCTAGGCCAGAGCGCATTAACTACTTGCTGCCCCACCCTGACACAAAGCCTGGGATGACAGTGTTTGTGGGGTGGCCCCTGACCAGTGGGCCATACATACAACACCAATCACCTGGCTGATTCCACCTGTCCAGCACCCAACTGTGATGTAGGGGGGAGGGAATGGTCGCTCACACCCGGAGCAGGGGGAGCCACGCCCCAAATGGGCTAGAGATGAAGACTGGGACTCATGACTATTGTGTCACTCAATATTTTGGACCACTGTCACACCATTTCATGGACAGGAGTAGCAGAATGGAGACCCAATCCCAATGCCTGAGCTTCATTTTACGAGAATGGTTTAATAAAAGGAAACTACACGCAAAGCAAAAAGCTTTGCATAACGTTCTGTTCAAATTCATGTGACCTCTGAGACATGTTAATTTTATCAAAGAAATTGAATTCATTATAAACATTAACAAGTGTATCTAAAGTTGAGATTGTTAGATCCACTAAACATGGTAGCGTTGACCAGTCACAACAATCTGGCTGTGAAGAATTCTATTTTGAAGGACTGTGCACTAGCGTTCCCTCTAAGCTGCGTGGCAGCACAGCTTCACAAGTGATTAATCAGCCCTGGCCAGTCAGTCAGCTCCCTGCACAAAGCCCTGACCCTCTGACTAGGCAGGGCTTGTTAATCTCCTGTGAAGCAGTGCTGCCACCCAACTGCTGTGCACCAGTCAATTGCAATTCACTTCTACCAGTACGCTGCCAGTACGCTGATTTACACAAGTGTAACTATTAACAGAATCTGGCCTTCAGTCTCTAGACATATTTCAAGAGCACTGGCAATTTTCATGGGATGCAAATTGTTTTCTAGTGAGGGAACACTTGGGAAATTGGAGTGACACATGTGCTAGACCACCAAAAATCGCATTGGAAAGGAAGAGAAGCTGGAGGAAAAAAAGAGTAAAACATTTGCTCCTTCATAGGTTTTAGAATATTGAAAAAGCATTTGATCAGTTAAAAGAATCACTCTATGGTCCTCACTGAGCTGCTCTCCAGGTAGAAAGGGCTGGAATAATCCTGGAAGAGAAGATCGTAGTTCCGGGAATGCTGGCCTTCAGCAGAAGCAACTTATTATTTGTTTTTAAATATATGATTCTCTGCTTTGCAGTGGCTAAAATGCCTGTTTTTCAAGGGCTAAAGATAATATAGTCTCCGTTGTTTGATGTTTTGTGGCGTCTTTTACACCTGTGGAAGATGAATACAAAAATGGGTCTAAAATACTGCTAGTTTACTAGGGTACGTCTAGACTACATGCTTCTTTCGAAAGAAGCTTTTTCTAATCTTTCGAAAAAGCTTCTTTTGAAAGAGATTGTCTAGACAGCCACAACTTTTTCGACAAAGCAATCCGCTTTTTCGAAAGAAAGCACCCAGGCAATCTGGATGCTCTCTTTCAAAAAAGCCCTGTTTGCGGTCAAGAATGCCTTTTTCCGAAAGGTGTTCTTCCTCGTAAAATGAGGTTTACCGCTGTCAAAAAATCCACCGTGTTCTTTCGATTTAATTTTGAAAGTACGCGGTGGCAGTCTAGACGCAGGTGAAAGTTTTTTTGAAGAAAAAGCCACTTTTTTGGCAAAAACTCTGAAGTCTAGACATAGCCCTAGTGATAAAGCTTACTTTTGCTCCTGGTTTCTGGCCAATAGGAGCTGCGAGTACTGTGCTGGGGGTTGGGACAGCATGCAAAGTCTCTTTTCCTCTCTCTTGCTCCCCCGCAAGGTATTCACATGGCCACAGCAGCCGGCCACTTTCAGGAGCAGTAGGCAGTGAGCCTGCAGGCTGTATCCAAAGGCTTGACAGCCAGATCCAGCCCACAGGCCATATTTTACCTGTCCCTGCATTAGACGGTAAGAACCTATGACTCCTTGCTGCATACAGCAAAAAGACTTTCAGAATCAAGCCTCTTAAACGTATGAAGAACAAAATACGACTGGGACTGTCGGGGACAGAGGCAGAGCAGGCTATAAGACAGCGACAAGCCAGGTTTGTTGCACAATCCACCTGGCAGACATTTATAAGAAAGCTATACTTGGGATACCGAGATGGCAATGTACCAGACCCTTCTGCCCCAACCTCCCCCTTTTACACCTCAGCAGGGGTCCATAGGCACTGCTAAGTAACCGTCTATGTCTTACCTAACATGGAGGAATCTTTGTGAGACAAAAAGCAGGTGTAGCCGGCCCTCTATGTCTGATCTCCTGTGGAAGGGGTACAGCTGGGGGAATGGAGGCATAGCTAGAATGTTGCTGGGTTCTGCTGATCCCCGGACCAGTTATTAGCCCATTGCAACCAATGCCAACCAAGCATGTTAGAGTATCCCCAGGCTGCTTTAAAGTATACTGGAGCCAAGACACCAAGACTGGTAGCTGTAACCAACTCCTTGCTGGCTTTCTCCACAAGGGATGTCTAGGATTTACTGAGCACAGTTGAAAATCGAGCTCCATACTTACGTATTTTTAAAATAACTACAAACAAACTGTTCATTTCTGCCAATCTCCTTTTGTGCAACCTGTTAGTTTAGCACATAAACCTGTGGAAAAGTCAATTAAAAAAAAATCCCAGGCCAATACAGCCTTAATATTTATGATGCTATCAAAGTAGAGAACAATTTGCAAAGATTTGTGAGGACTAAGGGCTTTTTTCCCTCTGCATTTGCCTGCTGGCATAAAGGCCATTTTCAGATTAACTAAGGTCATCATCTTCCAGTAATAAGCGCTGGTAGCACTTTTTGCTGCTATCAAGCAATTTTCTTCTTTAACACGCACAAATCTCTAGTCCACTCTGACAAAGTGAATAACATATAATTAACTGGGCAAATTCTTAGAGAACACGTTAAACCTCTCTGAGGGATTGCCTTTTGTGTCAGAAAAGGAAAACAAAATACTGACAAACGAAGCAGGCAACAATAAATTTCAGAAATATGTGGTGGGAGAGACACTGTGGGGGCGAAAATATCTTTCATTGAACCGACGTCTGCTGGGGAGAGACAACTGTTGAACTACACAGAGCTCTTCTTCAGTACCTGAAGCAATTGGGTAGCTTGAAAGCTTGTCTCCTTCCACCAACAAAAGTTGGTCCCATAAAAGATAAACTCCCTAATCCAGATGTCACCTATCTAGGGACACCCAGGATACGGACCCTGACAGTGGGAGATGCTGGGGGAACAGCAGTGCAGCATGACGCTTGTCTGGAAGCTTTTCCCCTGCAGCTCCCATTGCATCATGGGGCAGTGCCAGGGAGCAGCAGGGGGCATGAAGTCACATGTGCCCCATGGAGCTGGGCACCAGGTTAAGTGCCCCACCGCATCCTCCTCCCTCCCAGACCCCATAGTGCCCTCCATGGCCTGGGAAATTCCATAATCCGGCATATCCTGTTTCCCAAGGTTGCCAGATTAAAGAAGTTCAAGTGTATTACCCACGTCATCTGTCATATCCTGGGACCAACACTGGTACAACAACACTGCACACATAAATATTTGATGGTGCATTGTTTCTCTGCACAGATAAATTTAACAAACTACAGGGATGAGGTGGGGTTATTGGTTGGGTGGGGCAGTTAAGCTTTTTTCTACAAAATTCCAAACTTCATCTTCATTTTTGATAGCAACAGAAATACATAGGGCCATTCACTCAGTGTTAACAATGGACTGTAGGACCCCAGAATCTCAAACCATTTCATACAAGTCAGCATCTTGTAAGATAGATATAATTCTCATGGTCCAGATGGAGAAAGCTAACAGAGAGGGTAAGGCTGGGATTTCCAAAGGAACCTAAAGGAGTTAAAATTTATGGGAATCGAGCACCTAATGCCCTAAGGCGTTTCTAAAAATAGCAATAAAATGACCTAGCCTAAGGATAACCTATAAAGCAGGACTTTATAATAACATATACTGTTTGAGAGTGATTCCCCAAAGCACAGTTGTAACACAACAGTAAAATATAGTTGTTAGAAATAGTACATTAAAATATGTTTTTATAATGGGTGGGGGAATAAATAGTGGATCTTGACACCGCGTATGCTGCTATAACCACTAGATAACAGTCCCTTTTCAAAGGCCCAATCCTACAAGGCGCTGAGCCAATGGCAGGGTATTCAAGGCCTCAGAGAATTAGTTCCACTTCAAAAATAAATACCCTTTCAGAAAGGTCAGGCTGCGGTACTTCACAGATATGCTTAGTAATACATAAGGAAAGAATACAGAAATTGGATCCTGTAGGAAGACCTGTGTCTGATGAAAATGCGTGTCAAACATTTCTACCTCTCAGAAATTGCCATTTAACACTGGATATCTTTCATTTTGTTGGCATCAATCAATCCTTTAATAATACACTCATGTGATTTTCTGATCTAACATTCGATATACGCATTAGTGGCATGCATGTGAAGAACTTTACGTCCAACTGTTATGACTTCATTTCAGAGCAGCTGTCTTCAGAATGGCCCCTCCCTATTACCAATACAAATGACACTACCGCTTTCATCTGCCATCTCCAGGCTTTATCCTTCCTTATTAAAACTATTCTCATAGCATTTAGAGTCTGCCATTGCCCCCCAAAATTTCAAGGAACTACCTAATGTTTGAAAATGTCTACCATCCACCATTAAGCTGACATTCTGCTGTGCTATCCTGCATGGTTCAGCTTTACGTCAGTCACCTACAACTCGATAGGAGTATATTTATCAATCTATCATCATAAATTGCCAGAGTCTTTGAGATTTTCAGACACATAATATACTCCTCAGATTTTTCAGGTTGTTGTGATAAAATACGTGTCACTCTTGTGCTCAGTAAGAATTAGTCAAAGCTACATAGTCAAAATGTCTAGCTCAGCAGCTTTGCTAGTACAGCAGAGGGCGGCCACATAGAAGAAACTAGTTTTGGAAAGGAAAATAAAAAAAACCCTCAAGCTGGGAATGGGAAAATATCCCACATTAAGTGTTGCTCACCCAAGTAACAATCATTCTAAGCTTCCTTCGGACCATGAAGAGCTCTACCAATGTTCTTCCACATAAGACATTTTATGGTAAAGAAGAATGATCTGAAGGTCTCAAAAGAGTCCCACGACAGAGGTGAACACAACTAATTCAACATTTTCCAACATTTTCCTGTCTGTCCATTAGACCCTATAGCTATCTGTTAGTAGTGCCACCCTTCCTAAAGGTGAGTGTATCCGCAATGCTGAAAAGATAGAATGTTTACTTTAGGAAAGGGACTTTACTAGACCAGGTTTGGATTAATTCCCCGGTGAATACTGTACTGGAGTTAACAGGGAAGTTTGAATTATCGAGACACTTGTTTCTTTGACCCAGAAATTGCTGAGTGAAAAGGCATTACATAACGGGGGATTATATAACAGGAGAAATTATGTCACCTGATCAGTTCTATCCAAAGACAACTTTGATGTGTTTTAAGTACAAATTACTATCTACAAAGAGAACCGGAGGCGTGCAGGAACTTGGGGGAAACCAGAAAGACCATAGAATCATAGAATCATAGAACCATAGAGCTGGAAGAGACCTCAGAAGGTCATCAAGTCCAGCCCCCTGCTCTAGGCAGGACCAATCCCAACTAAATCAACCCAGCCAGGGCTTGGTCAAGCCGAGACTTAAACACCTCCAGGGATGGAGACTCCACTACCTCCTAGGCAACCCATTCCAGTGCTTCACTACCCTCCTAGTGAAATAGTTTTTCCTAATATCCAACCTGGACCTCTCCCACCACAACTTGAGACCATTGCTCCTTGTTCTGCCATCTGTCACTACTGAGAACAGCCTCTCTCCATCCTCTTCGGAATTCCCCTGCAGGAAGTTGAAGGCTGCTATCAAATCCCCCCTCACTCTTCGCTTCTGCAGACTAAACAGACCCAACTCCCTCAGCCTCTCCTCATAAGTCATATGCTCCAGCCCCCTAATCATTTTGGTTGCCCTCCGCTGGACCCTCTCCAATGCATCCACATCCTTTTTGTAGTGGGGGGTCCAGAACTGGACACAATACTCCAGATGTGGCCTCACCAAAGCCGAATAAAGGGGAATAATGACATCTCTGGATCTGCTGGCAATGCTCCTCTTAATGCAACCTAATATGCCATTAGCCTTCTTGGCTACAAGGGCACACTGTTGACTCATATCCAGCTTCTCATCCACTGTAACCCCAGGTCCTTTTCTGCAGAACTACTACTTAACTGGTTGGTCCCCAGCTTGTAACTGTGCTTGGGATTCTTCCATCCCAAGTGCAGGACTCTGCACTTGTCCTTGTTGAACTTCATCAGATTTCTTTTGGCCCAATCCTCCAATTTGTCTAAGTCACTCTGGACCCTATCTCTGCCCTCAAGCGTATCTAACTCTCCCCTAGCTTAGTGTCATCCGCAAACTTGCTGAGGGTGCAATCCATCCCCTCATCCAGGTCATTAATAAAGATATTGAACAAAACCGGTCCTAGAACCGAACCTTGGGGCGCTCCGCTAGAAACCGACCGCCAACCTGAAATCAAGCCATTGATCACTACCCGCTGGGCCCGGCCTTCTAGCCATCTTTCTATCCATCTTACTGTCCATTTATCCAATCCGCATTCCCTTAACTTGCTGGCAAGACTATTGTGGGAGACCGTATCAAAAGCCTTGCTAAAGTCAAGGTATATCACATCCACTGACTTTCCCACGTCCACAGAGCCAGTTACTTCATCATAGAAGCTAATCAGATTGGTCAGGCACGACTTGCCCTTTGTGAATCCATGCTGACTATTCCTAATCACTTTTCTCTCTTCCTAGTGCCTCAAAATGGATTCCTTAAGGATCCCTTCCATGATTTTTCCAGGAATCGAGGTAAGACTGACCGGCCTATAGTTCCCTGGATCGTCCTTCTTCCCTTTTTTGAAGATGGGCACTACATTTGCCTTTTTCCAATCATCCGGGATTTCTCCCCATGTCCACGACTTTTCAAAGATAATGGCCAAAGGCTCCTCAATGACATTTGCCAACTCCCTCAGTACCCTCGGATGCATTATGTCCGGACCCATGGATTTGTGTACGTTTAGCTTTTCTAAATAGTTCCTAACCTGTTCTTTACCCACCACGGGCTGTCCATCTTCATCCCATCTTGAGTCACTTAGCGCATATCTACACTCTACAGAAGAATGGCAGTGCTATGGTCGATCTTCCAGGGATCAATTTATTGGGTGTAGCATAGGGTGGGTTAGACAAATATCTGTCAAGAATGGCCTAGATAATACTTAGTGCTGCCATGAGTGGAGGTGACTGAAGTACATGACTTCTTGAGATCCTATCCTGTACTATGATTCTGTGACTAAGAGTGCCATATACAGAGTTAAGATCCATCATGGAGTCTGAGAGGAAAATTTTGCCCTCTATTTCTTATTATAAAATAAAGTATTGTCTTAAGTAGACAATGAAAATACAATAAAATAATAATAATTGATAATAATTTTGTTCCAGCCTTCTGCTGGAATGACCAGTAAAAGTTAAGTAAATAATAAACTTGCTTATTCTGATGGAGAAAGTCAAAGCAAAATTTCTGATCACAACATTTTATTTTTCCTTTATTCTGGTGTTTTGAAAGCTCTCTATAAATCATCTCAATTAAGACAAAATAACTCCCTCTTGCAAGATTCAGATTTCCATTATTTTATACACAGGAACACAGATGGGTTTTTCAAATCAATATTACAACAACAAAAGTGTCATAATTACAATATAGGCTATGTGGAAGAACACACAAGAACCTGCTTTATTTATTATACATGTGAGAAAAAAGGGCAAGCAGGGACAACAAAAAGATTAAAAAGAGCCTTAGCTGGAAAAACCTATAGAGAGCGTTTATGACAAGTAAAAATCTGTATTTCAGTCTCCTTACTAAAATAATTACTGTAAAACAGACCATTGTTATTTAATTGTATAAATAATTTGTTTCCTTGCTTTTCATTAAAGACAAATATTGAGCCAAGAGTTTGAAAGGCCAAATGAAACAATTTGTGAAACAATTTGTAAACAGGTGTAAGCAAACAAACCATTCACTAGGCTACATTAAGTAATGGAAGAAGGTGACTATTATGAATCAATTGGCTCAAATCCAAAAAAGCATTTAAGCACATACATAACTTAGAGCGTATGAGTGGTCCCATGTTCTCATTCAGCAAAATGGGACTCAGAACATACTTAGGTGTTCTGAGGACACTCGGGGATGGATCACTTGTTCTGTTCATTCCCTATTGGGCACCTGGCATTGGCCACGGTCAGAAAAGAAGATACTGACCAAGATGGACCTTTCGTCTGACCCAGTAAGGTCGTTCTTATGATGGATTGACATTTAAATCATCCGTTCATCTTTACTAAGGTCTAGATTTTGCAAATGCTTATTGTGGAAAATGTTGAACATACTTGTATTGTTTTCATTACTATGATGTTAATTTGAATATGATGTTCTTTTGATCCTACTATCATATTGTCTGCTATAACGGTTCAAAGCATCTGAGGTGGTTTTACAGATTATAAAAAGGCAGCTAATGGTTAGAGATACCCAAATCATTGATATTTAACAAACAATGCAGGTGTCATATCCTTTCAAGGCATTCCCACCATACCATGATCAACAGACTTGTTGAGTTTAAACCTATCACCTTCTTATCAATAGGTCAGTAACTAAAAGGGGGGCAGGCAGGGAGTAAATCCAATTGGAAACAATGAAACAAAGAAAGTTGTAAGAATTAAGCACTGAAGCTGAGAGACGTTAGCGATGGTGTTCTTTCTCTCTCAGATGTTGGGCTGTCTGGGGTATGTTAGGCCTGTCTAAGGTAAGACAATATGCATACAACCCTCTTCATTGTATTAATCATTTTCTTCTCTGTTTGTTAGAATCATAGAATCACAGAACCATAGAGCTGGAAGAGACCTCAGAAGGTCATCAAGTCCAGCCCCCTGCTCTAGGCAGGACCAATCCCAACTAAATCAACCCAGCCAGGGCTCGGTCAAGCCGAGACTTAAACACCTCCAGGGATGGAGACTCCACTACCTCCCTAGGCAACCCATTCCAGTGCTTCACTACCCTCCTAGTGAAATAGTTTTTCCTAATATCCAACCTGGACCTCTCCCACCACAACTTGAGACCATTGCTCCTTGTTCTGCCATCTGTCACTACCGAGAACAGCCTCTCTCCATCCTCTTTGGAACTCCCCTGCAGGAAGTTGAAGGCTGCTATCAAATCCCCCCTCACTCTTCGCTTCTGCAGACTAAACAGACCCAATTCCCTCAGCCTCTCCTCATAAGTCATATGCTCCAGCCCCCTAATCATTTTGGTTGCCCTCCGCTGGACCCTCTCCAATGCATCCACATCCTTTTTGTAGTGGGGGGCCCAGAACTGGACACAATACTCCAGATGTGGCCTCACCAAAGCCGAATAAAGGGGAATAATCACTTCTCTAGATCTGCTGGCAATACTCCTCCTAATGCACCCTAATATGCCATTAGCCTTCTTGGCTACAAGGGCACACTGTTGACTCATATCCAGCTTCTCATCCACTGTAACCCCCAGGTCCTTTTCTGCAGAACTACTACTTAACTGGTTGATCCCCAGCTTGTAACTATGCTTGGGATTCTTCCGTCCCAAGTGCAGGACTCTGCACTTGTCCTTGCTGAACTTCATCAGATTTCTTTTGGCCCAATCCTCCAATTTGTCTAAGTCACTCTGGACCCTATCTCTGCCCTCAAGCGTATATACCTCTCCCCCTAGCTTAGTGTCATCCGCAAACTTGCTGAGGGTGCAATCCATCCCCTCATCCAGGTCATTAATAAAGATATTGAACAAAACCGGTCCTAGAACCGAACCTTGGGGCGCTCCGCTAGAAACCGACCGCCATCCTGACATCGAGCCGTTGATCACTACCGCTGGGCGGCCTTCTAGCCATCTTTCTATCCATCTTACCGTCCATTTATCCAATCCACATTCCCTTAACTTGCTGGCAAGGATATTGTGGGAGACCGTATCAAAAGCCTTGCTAAAGTCACGGTATATCACATCCACTGACTTTCCCACGTCCACAGAGCCAGTTACCTCATCATAGAAGCTAATCAGATTGGTCAGGCACGACTTGCCCTTTGTGAATCCATGCTGACTATTCCTAATCACTTTCCTCTCTTCCAAATGCCTCAAAATGGATTCCTTAAGGATCCCTTCCATGATTTTCCAGGAACCGAGGTAAGACTGACCGGCCTATAGTTCCCTGGATCGTCCCTCTTCCCTTTTGAAGATGGGCACTACATTTGCCTTTTCCAATCATCCGGGATTTCTCCCCATCTCCACGACTTTTCAAAGATAATGGCCAAAGGCTCCTCAATGACATTTGCCAACTCCCTCAGTACCCTCGGATGCATTAAGTCCGGACCCATGGATTTGTGTACGTTTAGCTTTTCTAAATAGTTCCTAACCTGTTCTTTACCCACCATGGGCTGTCCATCTTCATCCCATCTTGCGTCACATAGCATATTAGTCCGGGAGCCCACCTTGTCCGTGAAGACAGAGGCAAAGAAAGCATTGAGTACTTCAGCTTTCCCCACATCATCTGTCACTAGGTTACCTCCTTCATCCAGTAGGGCGCACACCTCTCTGATCACCTTCTTCTTGTTAACATGCCTGTAGAAACCTTTCTTGCTATCCTTCACATCCTTAGCCAGTCGCAATTCCATTTGCGCTTTCGCCTTCCTGATAACCCCGGCATTCTCGAGCTATACATTTAAACCCCTCCCTGGTCATTTGTCCAAGTTTCCACTTTTTGTAAGCTTCCTTTTTGTGCTTAAGTTCACCAAGGATTTCCCCAGTAAGCCAATCCGGTCTCCTACCATGTTTGCCTCTCTTGCTACGTGTCGGGATGGTTTCTTTCTGTGCCTTCAATAAGGCTTCTTTAAAATACTGCCAGCTGTCCTGGACTCCTTTCCCCTTCATGTTAGCATCCCAGAGGATTCTGCCCATCAGATCTCTGAGGGGAGTCAAAATCTGCTTTTTTGAAGTCCAAGGTGTGTATTTTACTACTCTCTTTTCTTCCTTTGGTCAGGATCCTGAAATCTACCATCCCATGATCACTGCTTCCCAGGTTGTCACCCACCTCCACTTCCCCTATTAGTTCCTCCCTGTTTGTGAGCAGAAGGTCAAGCTGCGCACGGCCCCTGGTCGGATCCTTCAGCACTTGCGTCAAGAAGTTATCCCCAACATTCTCCAAAAACTTCCTGGATTGCCTGTGTACTGCCGTATTGGTTTCCCAACAGATGTCAGGGTGATTAAAGTCCCCAACGAGAACCAGGGCCTGCGATCCAGAAGCTTCTCTCAGTTGTCCGAAGAAAGCCTCATCTACCTCTTCCACCTGATTCGGTGGCCTGTAGCAGATACCAACCACAACATCACTGCTGTTGTTTGCTCCTTTAAACATAACCCATAGACTCTCAATAGGTTTTTCTCCCTCTTTATACTGGAGTTCAGAGCAATCATAGTGCTCTCTTGCATATAGTGCAACTCCTCCTCCTTTTCTACCCTGCCTGTTCTTCCTGGAGAGTCTATACCCTTCCATGACAGCGCGCCAGTCATGCGAGTCATCCCACCAAGTCTCTGTTATCCCAATTAAATCATATTTCTTGGACTGGGCCAGGGCCTCCAGTTCTTCCTGTCTGTTGCCCAGGCTTCTCGCATTAGTGTACAAACACCTCAGATAATCAGTTGATCGCCCTATCTTCTCCATTCGAAACAGGGGTCCTCCTTTGTTGCTTGTTCCTCTTTGCATTTCTTCCCGGTATCCGACTTTCCCACTCCCCTCAGGGTTTTGGTCACCGTCCCCCGATGAACCTAGTTTAAAGCCCTCCTCACTAGGTTTGCAAGCCTGCCCGCGAACATGCTCCTTCCTCTCTTCGTTAGGTGGATCCCATCTCTTCCTAACAATCCTCGTGCCCGGAACAGAGTCCCATGGTCGAAGAAACCAAAGCCCTCTCTGCGACACCACCTGCGCAACCACGCATTTACGTCCTCAATTCGACGATCCCTGCCCAGTCCTTTCCCTTCAACAGGAGGATGGGCGAGAACACCACTTGCGCTCCGAATTCTTGGATCCTTCTTCCCAGCGCTACATAATCCGCAGTAACCCGCTCAAGGTCATTCTTGGCGTGTCGTTAGTTCCCACGTGGAGAAGCAGGAAGGGGTAGTGATCCGAAGTTTTGATCAGTTTGGTAAGCCTCTCAGTCACATCCTTAATGCGAGCTCCCGGTAAGCAGCACACCTCTCGAGATTCCAGGTCCAGACAGCAGAGGGATGGCTCAGTCCCTCTTAGGAGGGAGTCCCCGACCACCACCACCCGTCGTTTTCTTTTGGGGGTGGTGGCTGTGGAACCCCCATCCCTAGGACTTCGCATCCCATGCCTTCCCGTAGATGGTGTTCCCTTCCGGTTTCTTTCTTGTGAGGTCCCTTCCAAAGCATTCAGCACCGCAGAGCCTGTGGAGAGAGCCTGAAAGCAATTACTTACCTCTATAGCATTGGGGGATTCCCACGCTGGCCTTTTTCCCCTTCTAGAAGTTACATGCTGCCAGTTCTCTTCCTGGTCACGTACTGCCCTCTCCGGCTCTTCCGCCTGCCGTGCTTGAAGGATTAAACGCTGCCTTCTACCGAGGAAGTCTTCATCCTCTCTGATAGAGAGAAGGGTCGACACTTGGGCCTCCCGCCCTCTAATTTTCTCTTCCAAAATGGCGACCAGCTTGCACTTAGTGCAGATGAAATCCGTTCTTTCTTCCGGGAGGAAGACAAACATGGCATACTCTGTGCAGGTAACAACAGCAGAACCATCACCATCCATCCCTGCTGTCCTGGAGAAGGGATTTAAAAAGAAAGGCAAGAGAATCTCGCCCCCTTCCCAACTCCCACTCTAAACTCCCTGTTAGCACTCACCTGTTCGCAAGCTCCTTGGTCACTTGCCCAAGGAGCCTTATAAAGCCCTGGACTGCCTGAAAGTCCCTCCCCCTACCAAGGCTCAGCCAATCAGCAGAGGCTTCTAGAATTCAAATTTTAATTAGTAGCCAACAGTTTCCACCTGCCAATCACAGCCAATCACAGCACCAGCCAATCACAGCACACACTCCATGAAGGGGAGGGGGAGGGCAAAGGGGAAGTGAAAAAAAAAAAGCCTCACTCTGAAACACAGGGGAAAAAAACAAACAAAAAAAGAACACACACCAACCCTCACTCACAAACACAAGCTCAGCACACAGTTTGTTATGTTCTTCTAGATAAAGAAACACTATTTTTTTTTGAAGGGACTGTCCAGAGTATTTTAATACCTTTGCTCAACTGTCAGGCACCCACCAAACCTAGTTGGACCAGCTATGGAAACCTGGTTGGTGCTGTAACATGGGGACCCAGTCTAAAAGTGGGGGTGAATCACAGGACACTGCTCTGGGAGCAGTACAAAGACAGGGCACGTCACTTTTAGATGGCCCACAGAAGCACTGAGTGAGGGAACCAAGTGCACCTTAGCCTTGAATCGTAACTGTTAGGCATTTAAAAGTCAATTGCACTACTCATGTAACCGTAGTTATTCAGAAGTATTAGTGACTGTGGAATGTGTCCCAGAGGGTGTGTCTAGACTACAGAGTTTTTTCGAAAAAAGTGGCTTTTTTCGAAAAAACTATACCTGCATCTAGACTACTGCCGCGTTCTGTCTACAGAACAAGAAAATCACTGAATAAAAACGAATCTCATGAGACAGATGCTCATCTGGAGATGAAGTGTATTAGTTGACACTATTTCAGCAAGATTGTTTCACTAAGTTCTTTATATTTCAAACATAACAATATCCTGGGGGAAAAAAGCATGTGTAGTCCCACATTCACTTACTACTAAGCAGATGGCTGAGTACCATGAAACTTCTTGGGCATTCCCATTTTTGGAAAAGGGGGAAACCTTTGATTTTTAAAGCAGTTCATGGCTTTCATCCTCCATGGCTCTCTCTGAAATCAGTAGGAGTCACTGCCATTTCCATGAAACTGATGTGAAAACTAAGCCCTTAATGTATTGCAATTATAACTGTTTGCCCTGATTTATAGAGCAAGCAATTCATGGAAACCTGTTTGGTTTTATGAATAATAAATACAGCTTAGATATTTAAATATTTTAACCAGCCAAGATGCTCACTGTCCCAGCTGCTGCTGTGCTAGCATTTGATGCCAAAATAGCTTTCAATGGCATAAGAAAAAATGAGAACATCTTTGAGAGGCATTGCAGACTTTAAAATGAAACTTAAAAAACTTCATCTATGGAATGGATGCAGATAAAATATCACTGAGCATAAGTAGGCTACAGGATGTGATCTCCTTGTTTTAGCATGAGTGAAAGATCTAGAAAGAGGAGGCCTTTTGCACACTTGATGCCAGAGATTCAGCTGGTGTGAACTGGTGAATGTCCACTCTTACTAGCCCAGCTGAGGTTACTGCCATTGTTTTCTTGAGATTTCTCTCCTTGTGTCCTTTTGCTTCTCCTTAACAATATTCTACAATTCCAAACTTCTAGGCTGTGTCTACACTGGGCCACTTATTCCGGAAAATCAGCCGCTTTTCCGGAATAAGCTGCGAGCTGTCTACACTGGCCCCTTGAATTTCCGGAAAAGCACTGACGATCTACAGTAAGAAATCAGCTGCTTTTCCGGAAAAACTATGCTGCTCCCACTCAGGCAAAAGTCCTTTTCCGGAAAACTGTTCGGAAAAGGGCCGTGTAGAACAGCCCAGTAGTCTTTTCGCAAAAAGCCCGATCGCGAAAATGGCGATCGGGCTTTTTCCGAAAGCATGTCTACATTGGCCACGCGGGCGCTTTTTCGGAAAAAGGGCTTTTCGGAAAAGCATCCTGCCAATGTAGACGCTCTTTTTCCGGAAATACTTATAACGGAAAACTGTTCCGTTTTAAGCATTTCCGGAAAATCATGCCAGTGTAGACGTAGCCCTAATGTATACTGATTACCATAAACGTTCCCTTTTTTCCAATTTTTTTAAATTATTATTATTTACAGTTGCCTTCCCTTCCCTTATAAACCAGGTGCTTTTTAAAATAGCATAGTCTTCCTCAATTGTGGCTTCTAGGATATCTGCGAAGGTGTTCTTAAATGACTCTCAAGTATCATTCACATTTTTCTGATTAAATTCTACCTCCCAATTGCTTCAGCTCATATTTCGCCTCTCTGCCCCCCCACTTCCTTGTGAAATTGGCTGCAGTAAAGCATACAGTGTATGTATCACTGGTCTGGAGTTCATTGTGCTTGCAGATCATAAATATGATCAAGTCATGATCACTTGTACATAAACTACCTTTTTTTTTTTTGTTATGTGATCTGTTGGGCTTTTTTGTATTTGTTTGGATGAGGCCTAATACAGAACTTCCCATTTTTAAAGTAAAAAAAAATGTTCATCTCTCATATTTAGAAATTCCAAGGATGTTTTAGTACTGGTAACATGAGAATTCCTAGCATATGTCACTCAAGCTGAAGTTCCCCATGATCATGCAGCGTTTTTTCCTACAAATTATGCATAGGTGCATAGATGGCAGTCAGCCTGTTCCCTAGTGTGATGTGATCTGCAAAAGACATCAACTAGTACCTCATTCTGGGCTTTATCTATTAGGACACTGATATATTAGCAGTAAGATCATTTTCCTCTAAGTTATCCGTGACTCAGAAACAGGCAATACCATTTTTTGTACATAGAGTGCCACTCTCCCTCCCCTTTTGCCCATTCAGTCCTTCCTAAACAGGTTATAACCATTGATTTTTAGCATTCCAATTGTGCAAATCATCCCACCACGTTCAGTAATACCAGCTAGATTGGATTTGTGCTCACAAATAAGCAACTCCAATTCCATGCATTTATTACCCAGGCTCCTAATGTTAGTGTATAGGCAATTCAAGAATTTCTTCTCTTCACGTCCTTTGGTTTCTTGATTAAGTTGTTCTCAGTGTGTTGATTTTATGCTGAGTGCTCACAACTTCCCTCTTCTTTACCATCCCCTTGTGATACTACGTTAGCCCCCTTCTAGCCAGCCTGTCTCCCTCCTAGTGAGGTGGAGGCCATCCAAACTATACAGCCCCCCAAAAACTAAAGTCATCCACCCTCCACCATCTCCCTAGACATAGATTCATTTTCAGAATCCTCTGCTCTGTCTTCCTTTAGCTTGAGGCACAGAAAGGATCTCAGGGAAAGTGGCGTAGACAGACTTCTTCAGCATGCTCTCGAGTTCCTTGAAATTATCCATCTGCTCAATAACCCCGGACACATTTGTGCCCGTATGAAACATTACCAATGGATACTTGCCCGTCAAATTCAGAAGTCTCTCTAATTACAGTGGGAGGTTTCACGTCTTGGCTCAAGAAAGATGGCACACCATCCTGTTTTCTGCCTGTCCCTGCAGAATTGAGTACTGCATCTCCAACAAGGATCCTCTGTTTACTGTAGACATTTGGAGAACTCTTTTTTAGTAAGCTTGATTTTCTTATAAATTAATTCATAGAATCATAAAACACTAGAACTGGAAGGGACCTCGAGAGGTCATTGAGTCCAGTCCGCTGCCCCATGGCAGGACCCAGTACTGTCTAAACCATCCCTGATAGATGTCTATCTAACCTGCTCTTAAATATCTCCAGAGATGGAGATTCCACAACCTCCCTAGGCAACTTATTCCAGTGTTTAACCACCCTGACAGTTAGGAAGTTTTTCCTAATGTCCAACCTAAACCTCCCTTGCTGCAGTTTAAGCCCATTGCTTCTTGTCCTATCCTCATAGGCTAAGGAGAACAATTTTTCTCCCTCCTCCTTGTGATGCCCTTTTAGATACCTGAAAACCACTATCATGTCCCCTCTCAGTCTTCTCTTTTCCAAACTAAATGAAGCGGCCATTCATATCTATTCCTTCCTTTGGACCTGCTGGAATTTGAGAAGTATTTGCCTTAGTTTCCAAGCTGAGCAGCTTCTATTGTTTTGAATTTTATGGAATTCATCCTACTTCTCTTCTATTCTTTGGTAGCGAGAGTTTGCCTATCTTTATCGGCCTCCAATCATTCACAGTACTGTCATGATGTCTTGCCTCTGGTTGATACGAACTATTAGGTCTACTCTGTGACTTCCTCTCTCACTGATTTATTTCCAGCTCCACTCTTCTTTGAACCTGGAATACCAGTGTTTTCTAAAATTGTCTAGGATCTCCTCAGTTTCTCTGACTCTCTCAACGTGCCCTTCCAATCTACCAATCTTTTACTCCAGAACCACCATCAATTTACATTTCACACACAGGAAACCTCTTCTGGCTTCAAGTAGGAAAGAGAACATGGCACATTCTTTGAAAGTCACTACCATCGTCCCGTCACTGGCCATTTTGACATCACTCATAATAGTGAGCCTTCTGCCTCCCCAGACACTCTCCAAAACTTTCCTGTTACCTCCATCTGTTCGCAACTGTCAAGTCTGCCTAGCAGGCAATTTTTTTATACCAAGGTTTCCCTGCTTAGCTCAGATCACCTCTGCCCCTCACCACCAGGGAGCGATTAACCACTGAGAGACTTCAAACAGCTAGGTTCATCAAAGCTCAAAGGGCTGGAGCTTCAGAGGCCATTAGCAAGGCTCTGATCAAAGCTCCAGGGACTTACTCAGGCTCCCCAGACTAGTTTCGCAAACTGTTTGTTCTCTGTGTACAAACGCTCAAACTCACAATCCCCCATTTGCAGCTCCCTCCAAGTACAGAGTCTGCAGCAGGAGCTACTCCCTCTGAAATATTCCTGTTAGTTGCCTCTGTTCATGGTGAGGTTTCAGTTATTCACACCAAATAATAATCACCATCATTTGGAATTATTTCCAGTTCTTCTCACTCGTTTCCCGTTATCCTCTCCTATTTGAACATTATTATATATTAATACTCTTTTCAAACTTCACTTTTCATTTAAAAAAATCCTCATTTTCTGTCTCATATTGTGTTAATGCTAACGCTCTTTTGCATTTAAAACATCCACATGCTGCTTTTCATCCATGTACAAAAATATTGTTTTAGATCCCTTACATATGATTGTAGTTTGTAGCAATTTGCTTGGATGTTTTAAAAATCCAGAATCTTCCTTGCCCCTTGCCTTTGACCAGTATACTGTGCTTGTTTTGAATCATATCAGCAGACATTATCCACACTGTTCTGCATTTCTGGTTTGTCTGTGAACAAAATGGATTCTTGTTCTTCAGTACATCTGAGGAAAAATTAAACAATCATCGACGTGTTTAACTGGAGGGAACAGGCTGGAAAACAGTCATCTCAAAAAAGACTTTGAACATGAGCATAAGGAATGATCAGTCCTGTGGGCACCTTAGAGACCAAAATATACACTATCATGAGCTTTCCTGGCTAAAATTCACTTCATTAGCTCATCATACTATATATCTTTGTTAGTCTCTAAGGTGCCATAGCACTACTCATTGTTTTTAAAGTAACACACGAACACTGCTACCCCTCTGAGACTTTGTGAGCATAAAGAGAAATCACACACATTCTCTAACTTGATATGACAACAAAAATGATCAAAAATGCGGGTATCTGGAAGAGGCAGAAAACAGACTTTGTGTAAGGCAACGGTTTCAGATTTAGCCATGGCATGGTGACAGGAATCTTGGGGAGGAATTCACCTTCCTGAAGGCAGTGATGCTGGAACAATTTAGATCATGAGCCCCACCCAGCCAGGATCTCAGGGGCACATGGAGCTACCTGGTTGGGGGAGGGGCACTTCTCCGTAGGCGACAGCTGCAGCTCCCTGCTGAAGACAGAGCAGTCTCTTCCAGCTCATAGGGACATGTCCTCTCTCTCCTGGCTGGGAGAGACTCTCTGCTCTGTCCTCAGCAGGGAGCTGCTGCTGTCACTGAGGGAGAAGTGCCCCCCTCAGTGACCCCTGACACCCTGGCTGGGCGGGGCTGATTAAGCAGCTGTGGGGCTGTGCTGCCATGAAGCTTAGAAGGAACCTTGTCTAGCACCTATGCCTGAATGTCACTGATCCTCTGTAAAGATCAAATGGGCACTTCTCACATGATACATTTATTGTGATTGCACCAGCTACCGGCACTGGGGAATCTTTGTCTTTCTTGGCTTCTTTAGTTGGTGCTTCTAAACATGATCTATTTTAAAGGCACTCTGTGGCTTGCGGATTTCTTCTTCTAAACGTGCATAGCCTTAGAGCCACTCCAGAATCAGCAAAACACAATTTTACTTAGAGTTTTATAACCACTCTACCGTAACACTAGAGCTAGGGTTGAGATGGTACTTTCATTCTAAATCCCTGTTCTCAATACTTATAACTTTCTCAGGCAGCTGCCCTGGGGCTGAAATTTCTCATGCTTGGTCTAAGCCCATAGGTGACACTTTCTGGAATTTAGATGAAAATCCATTGAAGTTCTTTTTAAAGTTATCTCAGCAAGAAAGGCAGTGATTTTTCACACCGAGAAATTAATTCGGACCCTTTTTTTGTGCTGCAATATTTGATCTCTCACAAAAGGGCTTCGTACTGAAGCCATATACAGCACTGGCATGGCATCCTAAATCAGCAGAGGGTATTTTGCTCATGTGAAGAAATGTGGTTTCAAAATATGGTTGTAGAATAAAGTTGGGGAAACTTTGAAGATAGCATGAACAGTCCTGGACATTACCATATTTAATATTTGCAAGGGTTTTTTGTGTCAACGTAGTACTCTGAGTAGCTGTCTTTAGGAATACATCAGAGGCAGTGCCAATACAGATTTCCTTATAATGACTCTCACTAATAATTCTCAGCTTGGACACAGTGGAAAAATCACATCTAAAAGGTGAGAGGATATGTCTGTCTCCATATCTTTTTGGTGCCAGATCTCTCAGCAGTAAATATGCGAGGGTGCTGATTAGCCCAATCAATCCTTCATACACTGAAGGAGGATTTTTGCCATTGAATTAAAAGGAAGCAGGTTTGGACTCATGATACTAAATATTTATCCTGTACACAAATCTAGTGTTAATCCATTAATTTCTCAGCCTACCTAACTCATTTTTTAGCAGCTAGTGGAGCTGCTCAGGTTCTTTTGGCCTGTACAATTTCAATGTCTTTTTGTCTGATGATTCTTCTGGGTTCACTAAGGATCTCCCAGCTGCTATGACAACAATCTCCTAGCTGCAACACAGTTCTTGCAGAGTTCTTACAGGTGGGTACAGAGCAAATTAACTAAAGCTTTTAAAGACCTATGTGTTCAGACCCAGATATAATAAATTCAAGTAAGCTAGTCTGGTGGATTATGAATATTTGTACATAATCACCATCTGCTAGGATGTGCTACTCTCAGATGGAATAAGGTATTTTTGGCAGCTGCTACTATTTGAGGCTCCAGTAGTAACAAGGAGTCAACATAACTCAGCTCAGTCTGATATCAAAAGGCAGACTCCCTTGGTAAAGGTTGATTTCATGGTGACTACTACAATGTTTATAGCCTCTCAAATGCTTCAAGTCAATGTATCCAGACATTACAGGAAAAGTGCAGGATCCGCAAAAAGTGTACAACACCCAGAGATGGAGGATTTTTGTGTGACATCTCTAATGAGATTTGCCAATCGAGGACTGGCTTAGTCACTCACCAAGGGCGTCATAGAAGATGAGATCCATCGAATTGACAGCTCAGTCCAGTCCACTAGATTCTTAATGTTTCCTTCTTCCCACACATATCACCCTGGGTTCATCCCCTGGCTAAAGCTGATCTCAGCCAGACATTGGGATAAGTGGGAGGACAGTGCTATTTTCATCTGAGGCAAAAGCAGCGTAGAGCTAGTTTTCTTTTGTCTGTGTATTAGTGCCATCTGAGACCAGGGCATCTCACAGCTCCCAGTTTTTTCTGCTTGGGGATACTACTGAAGGCTACTACTACATTGCATCTGGAACAGAATGCGACAGCCTGTTTGCTTAGTAGATTTCACTGGAAATAGTACACTACATGGAGCGCTAAATACTATACTGGCTTCCTTTTCACTTCTAGGTGCAGAAACCAATTGACATTTGTAAATCCCTATATGGTTAGGATCCAACCCAGCTTGTAAGTTGGAGGGGGGGCGGGATATCTGGGACTGGAACGGGTGAGAGATCAGGTCATTTCACTTAATCCTACAGATAGCCATCAGATAGCAACAACTTTTCAATCACTAATTATTGTGCATTGTGACTGAAAGCAGCAAACTCTACATTCTACTGTAAATTCTTGAGCTATCCAATCCCCTATAACTTACTGATTTAATTACCCATTCAAGTAGCCAGGCACAGATATTTGTTGGTACAATCATTCATGTAGCTGCTAGTGATCCTAACTGATGAGGTATCCAGGTAGCTTAGACTTGGCAATCTTTTAAACTGGGAGTCCTTCCTGGCCATCATGCATCAACAGTATATATCATTGCTCAAGCTTTTGCTGCTACAATAACCTTCCTTAATTTTCAAACTTGTCACCTGCAAAGCAGTTTATAATGCTAATGACACAACACAACTTAAATATGGACATTGCAGACACAGAAGTACCTCCTGGGAGGGGTAAATTATGGGTGTGGTGATCAGTTGCAACTGGAGGAAGAAAAGCTGAGTGTGGTGGTCTCTGTGGTCTAAATCAGTGTTTCTCAATCTTTTTTTTATAAAGTACCCCTTTAAAAACAATTTTAAATACCCCCGGTACCTACAGTTTTCAGACGCACAAAATTTTTTCTACCACTGCAACACATTTGTCTAAACAACTTAATCGTAACTGGGCGGGCGATGAAATTTTGGGGTGTAAAAAGTACAAAAATAATAAAGTGCTGCAAAACTTAAAACAAAAATTCAGTTTTCTCCAAATTTCAGTTGTGTTGATGTACCCCCCCAGACTTCTCTTGAGTACCCCTGAGGGTACTCATACCACTTTTAGAGAAACACTGGTCTAGATAAACTTCACCTTGCTCTTTGTAAAAGATGAACAGGATTAGGATGTCAATGGCTGGTCTGACCATTACTGGTTTCAAGGCTTGAGGTTAATCTGTGGTAGGAAAGGCTGATCTTAATGATTTTAGATAAGGGTTTCATTTCTGTGTTGGCCTCTCTCCACAATGCTCTGCATTTATATCTTCTCACTCAAACCATACAAAAATAAATAAATACATCATTAGCTTGCAGTCATACTGCCCTAAGTTGTGGTCTTCTCAGATCCCATAGACTGATCAGTATTTAAGAGTCGACCTCCAAAGGCTGGGGAATTGTGTCCCTGTTATTTTTTGCCATCTTGTTTTCTTGTAAGTCCTCCAGTTCCCTCCAACGTCCTTACTGCTGCCTTCCCTCATCTCTTTTGCCTCTCTTCCAATTTTGTACCTTTTGCCATCCACTCTATGCAGGAAATGCCTTTCTACACAATGAATGGCAAGTTTGCTTCCTCCTTTCTATGAAATATTCCAGTTATATTGACCATACATCACTCAGCCTTTGCTCTGTATTGTATAGAACCATTCAGTGTTTGTTCCATCTCCTACCTTTATGGAGTAACCAAAAATAAAATATTTTATCCCTTTCTACTTCTTGTACCCCTTTTCTTTTATCCTAAATCATTGCATTAAGAAGAGCCAGTGGGGGAGGAAGAGGTTATGGACAGTGGTGTTGTCATTGTAAAAACAGAAGTGGGTAAACTAACAAACTAAATTCCACATTCCTCAAATGAGAAGTAAGTAATCTCCAACTACTCTAGTTTACCCTTTACCACCCTCCTTGTTGTGGGAGTACCCTTACTTCTGCAGTCAGCGTCCTGCTGTGAGCAGAGATGGTCGGGAATTCTAGACAAAACATTATCAGCTGAAAATGCCAGTTCATTGAAACCAAAAAACAGTTTTGTGGAACTGTACCAAGAGACAAAGACACCTCCCATATACACCACTACCAGCTGCCAAGAGCTCAGGCTTAAGTCCTTCACCTAGGAGGTAGGAGCCCCATGTTCAAGTCCCTGCTCTGCCTGATTCTGAGCAGATACCCACTTGATATTCTGGGGCATCTCGCTCATGTTTTTTCACAAAATGTCCAGTTTTACTCCACATCAAAATAAAAACAAATTCCTTTTTTGTGCGTGTGCTAAGCAGAAATGTTGCTTCCAGGCAGCCCTGTCCTTACCAAAGGAGAAGACTCATAAATGCAAATTCTGCAGGCATTGAAACTTCCCATCCTCTTCTACCCCAACATTATTTCCACCTGGTAATCTTTCCCACCCTACTCTGCGAATGAGAAATAGCACTCCCTGTCATGTGACCAAGAAGCTACTTAATAGTATGGTCAATACAGAGGGCTTGCAGTAACAGTACATCTGGTAACTGTAATCATTTGACTCAATGGTGAAAAAGGCTTTCATTCTTCCTAGCAAAAAGGAAGCATAAAAAAAAGGGGGAAAGACAGAGAGAGAGAGAGAGAGAGAATGCACCTGTCACTAAAGACAGGCAAATGATAGACTTGACTGATTTTTGCCTACCAGGGCCAGCAGGGAACTGGGATTTTTTTCCACCATGTCGTCAGAGAAATTACTTTCTCTCTTTCTCACTCACACATATGTTGACAGCTTCAGAGCAACCCCTGACGAATCTTCCTTCTTCTCTAGCTTAATGCAAGGGTAATTAGGGAACACTCAGTATTAAGGGTTTCTGTTCACATTGTTCTTCCCTGGTGTAAGATCTGGCACGACAGTTAATAAAACACTGACAAGACTGGAGCAGCCGAGTTCTAAGTGAAATGACACCTATGCCGTTCAAATGACCCTCATGCATAGGAAGGCTTGCACATTCAGCCTCCCTGAAGTGCTTTTCGGCTGCAGCGATCTTAAGGGTTAGCTAGTCTACCGTATGGAATTTCAATGTCATGAGGTTACAAATTCAATCCCCAATTAAGGCAAACCTGTCATTAATTCACCGATATCTAATATCAGTTATTTACAATGGTGCTATGAGCTCCTGATTGTGTATTAGTGCGGTCAAAATGATGCAGTCAGCTATTCTATACAAGTGTACCAGCTGGTGAACATGGAAAAGGACTGCAGGGCTGGTGATGACTGGGATCTTTTTGACAAAATGAGTTCTCAGCAAAAGATGCTGATTTGTTAAAATGAAACTTTTGACAGAAACCTAAACATTACAACTAACCTTTCATTAGGAAGGTTTCTCAGGTCAGGATGGAACAGTTCCAGTTCTGAATCAGAAACTTAAAAAAAAAGGGGGGGGCTAGTTTTCATTCTGAGGCAGAATGAAACAAACACAGGGACCTTGGCATTTTTCACAACATGGAATTCCTACTTGCCAGCGAGCCAAGCCAATGGCCTCAGTCTTGTGTACTGTCTGAATAACATGAAAGGGAGGTGTTATACAAATGAAAAATGCTTCTCTTTAGCCAAGCAGGGTGGTAAGGTGCTACAAAGTTCAAACACAAATTCACACAGTGGTTACAAAGGAAGTACTAGGACTTCAACACTTTTCTTATATAGTAAATGACACACATGGTTAAAAAATAATTCTCTTGGGGGAAAAAACAGCTGTTTACTAAAAATATTGGGAGCTTCTTGCAGAAACATCTTCTGTGAGGAGTGTAAATGAAAATAAAACAATCTGATAAAAATTGCTCTTAATGATATAGTGTATATCATACATAGGAACAAAAGAGACAATTCTAGGTGATTAAACTATGGGAATAAACCTCCAGAAATAAATTTATTCGCCTTTCAAAAAGCAAAATCATAAGTAGCATATAACAAACCAGTTTAGTCACTTAAAGGTGAATGGCGAAAGGAGGGACCTGCACTGCCTTTACAATTTGTGAGGCCATAAATAATAGTGAGACTTGTACTAATTGATGGGGGAGGGATAGCTCAGTGGTTTGAGCATTAGCCTGCTTAAACCCAGGGTTGTGAGTTCAATCCTTGAGGAGGCCATTTAGGGATCGGGGGCAAAATCTGTCAGGGATGATACTTGGTCCTACTGTGAAGGCAGCACACTGGACTCAATGACCTTTCAAGGTCCCTTCCAGTTCTAGGAGATAGGCATCTTCATTTATTTATAAATTTTGGAGGATCTCTCCCCTTTTCCACTCCTGGTTCCATTGTTTTCTTTCAGTCCCACTCTGAGTTGCCAAATCTACCTGGGGTTCCTAAGAATTGCTTGTATTACTTGTGCTCACAGAGCTCTTTGAGATGTACAATTGTCCTTTCCACACCCAATTTTTCTCAAAGTCATTTGCATCTTATCAAATTGCAAATAAAGGAAAAAGAGGAAGAGGAGAAAATGAAACAGCAGCATAAGAAAATGTAGATAGTTTCCCATATGTTCAAATGCCCATATGGTTTCTTTATTTTTAAGGTAGTATTTTGAATGCAAAAAAGGCAGAAATTCATAGAGATATATTTACCAAACTATTACTGGGAAGTTTAAATTCCAACTCCTTATGCCATCCTAGATGGTAGAGTTTCACAGGAGCCTTGCCATGAAAGATGTTGTGGAAGGTGCTAAAACAATACATCCAACAGCTGTCCGGGCCATGATTTCCAACTCCCCAAATACCATGCGCCTTCAGCCAGGGCTCCCCACTTTTACGCCAATACTGGCTCACCACAGAGAGAAAACTGTATCCACTTTCTGCAGCCATAGCCTACCTGTGAGTCCCACTCCCAGAGTCTCTTCCAGAAGTCACTAGATTGTTGTACGAACGTGGTCTCGAATGCTCAAGCAAGTATTTTTTTCTCACTTCTACTGATAAGGTGTCTTCTCCGGCATGTTCTAGAAGCTTATGAGGTCACAAACTGACAACTGCTTCCCCCTACCTCTTTTTCTCTCCACCTTCCCCCACCACAGCAATTTGGTTCTCAATGAGTTTGGCTGCAAATGTGGAAGGGGAAATTTCTGTGGCTCCGCTAAGACTTAAAAAATAGCGATCAGTTACCAATATGATGTGAATAACCCAAGCTGCATATAAGGTCTTATGGGTTTTTCATAGATTCCAAGTGTAAACCGTTAGGCCTCCCGGAGGGGTTCCTCCACCTCCGGGTCAGCGGGCCGCCACTCCGCCCCACTGCACGGCCACTTAAAATAGTCCCCAAGTCAATAGTCCCACAACCTGGCCTTGCTCAGGATGGGCAAGAGGCAAATAGTTCAACTCCCAGCCTTGCTTCAGGTCGGGCTGAGAGGCAAATGTTCAGGTGCCTGGCCTTGCTTCAGGACCGGGCCAGAGGTAAAGAGTTCAATACAGTTTTACCAGTTACAAAGCCCTGGCCCTGGGCAGGTCAAGCAGCAAACAGAGGCAGTTCAAGAGGCCCTGGCCCTCCGTCAGGGCAGGCCACACACACACAGTTTCAAGTTTGGGAGCCCAGGCCTTGTTTCAGGCGGGCAGCAAATATAAAATTTAACAGTTTAGGGAGCCCTGGCCCTAGGTCAGGGCAGAGCAACAAACAACCCCAAGTTCAGTGCTTGGGGCCTGTTTCAGGCAGGGCCAATAAGCTCTTAATGAAGAGGGCCCTGGCCCTGGTTCAGGGTGGGCCAACAAGTAATAGTTAGCCGTTACAGTTTAAACAGTAGTTTGTAGGGCCCAGCCTTGGTTCAGGAAGGGCAACAAAGCAACCTCGACAGGCTAGCAGTTCAGGGCAGGCCAGGCCCTGGTTCAGGGAGTGGCAACAAACACACACTTTCAGGGGTCTCCTTGTTCAGGAGGGTGGCAGGCCGTTCGCCTGCAGTAGCGGTGAGGGGGAGACTGCCACCCAGTAAGTGGGTGGCAGGGGGGAGAAAAGGCCCGCCCACGCCTCTGCTCCCCGGCCCAGGGCCCTAAATGCAGCCGAGCCACTGCAGCTGGCTCAGCGGGGGCTCCAGCCCGCAACGTGCTGGCCTACGGCCTTTACCAGCCCTTGCTAACCTCTGAGCCACTTCCTTTCTCCCCCTCAGCAGGTACCTGAGTCTCTCGCAGGTGACACGGGGAGTCAAGGAGGGTCTCCTCTGGCTGGGGTCCGGGCGGTCCGATCCAGTCCTCAGCTGCTGTCAGGTCCCGTGGTTCCATCTGGTAGGCTGACCACAGCAGGCTGGGTTGTCCTGGCTGGTCCTCGGGGTCCAGCTGGTTCTTGGGGTCCAGTTGGTCCATGGGGTCCTCAGGGTCCGGCCCGGCTGACGGCTCCTGCAGGTCCGGCAGGCACCCACAGTACAGGCTGGTGTTGGGGTTCGGGCAGGCCCTGTGGGTTAGCCGCACTCGGAGGCCCGGTCCACGTCTCAGTCTCCCCAACAGGGAGCACTGGGCAGGCCTCTGGTTCCTCCAGAGGCTGGGCCCAGACTGAGCTCTCAGCCTGGCTACTTATAGCCCTAGCCCTGTCCACTGACTTCCGGTCAGGTGATAAGGAGGGGCTAGATAGACTGTGCCCAAAATGGCTCCCGGAGGGGTTCCTCCACCTCTGGGTCAGTGGGTAGCCAGTCCGCCCCACTACACTAAGGCCAGGAGAGACAATGGTGATCATCATCCGATCTCAATGGTCAGCGTGGAAGTGGCCACCAATGGTTAATTACGCTTACTGTTAAGAAATGGGTGCCTCATTTTAAGTGAGAGTTAAAAGAACCAGATCAGAGAAGGGCTTTGGGTTCCTATAGCACTAGTGGAATGTCTTTTCCTCTGAAAGGCCCCTCTATTTATGCCCCTAGCTGCTTCAGCTTCAGAATAATCAAAGACTTGTATAGTCCCAAGATAGAGATAATAGACTGACTTAGTGTGGCTGCAGTGGTGAGTCAGAAGAAATAACTCTGCAGACTGTTAGAGCTTTTCATACTCTCCATGCAGATGATTACAACAAATTAGGCTCACTGATGTTTAACACATTTCTATATATTGTTTTTGCTGATGTTTAATAAAGGTGGAAAGCATCCGCTGCTAACATAAGGAGGAAATGTCTGAGACGGAAATCAGAACTAAGACGAACCAGATGAACAGATGAAATGTTGGACATAAAAGCTTTAGTTTTAAAAATAGCCTCTCAATTTGAAGGTCTTGAATTAAAATACACTGTGACCTTCCAAATACTGATTTATGAGAATCAATTATTAATACCCTTCGTGTATAAGTCCTTATCTAGTATAGTTCAAATGTCAGGGGAAACAAAAATACAAAAACTAAATCACATCAGTATGTCAGGAGGAAAATTCAGACAGGTATTTATTTTTCATGAAGGTAGTTCAGATACAAAGACTCTGAAGGAATTTTGACACCTTCTCTTCATTATTTTGGGGTGTTGGGGGGAAGTCCTAGGTACTCAGATAACATGGGCACAATATAAAAAGAAAAGAACATTTCACAGAAGGCCAGGTTTTGTGAGGCATGTAACATGGGACTATTCCAGTAATTAAAAGTTTCAGAAATAAATGTAAGTTTGGTCCTCAGGACTTATACTGCATTAAGTGAGTGTCCAGTGAGAATGTTGTGAATTTATAAAGGTCCATCAAAAGCATAAAGAGTGCACTTGTCTTTTGTGACGTAGGGCTAATGGGTCGGATTCTCTGCTGCCGTAAATCGGCAATGCTACATTGATTTCAGAGGATTTATGCTGTGTTACAAAAGCTGAAAACCTTGCTTCATCATTCATGCCCCAAAGTTGACTGAATATGTAGAGTAAACTATATACTGTGCCATAGTGGGTGAGGTGATATCTCTTCTTGGACCAACTTCTGTTGTTGAGAGAGATGAGCTTTAGTGCTACTCAGAGCTCTCTGAAAGGTTGAAAGCTTGTGTCTCTCACCAGTAGAAGTTGGTACAAGAAAAGATATTACCTCACTCACCACGTCGCTCTAATATTCTGGGAATGACCTGGCTAACACAACATAGATGATAACTGAAGATATCTTTCTAACGATGTATGCCAACACCTAGAAGTTCCAGTCCATGCTTTTATTCATTCAGAATGTCTGAAGTATATTTCAGAAAGAGGTTAACATAACACAAACAATGTAGGACTAGATTCGTGTTCAGTTATATGAGCATAAATCAAGACTAATGACTCCTTTGACTTAAAAGATCTCTAGTTTCCAGCTAGCACAGTAAAACCGTCCTCTCTTTTTCCTAAGCAAATGGTTATTGAACAGATGTGACTGCCTGGTCTGTGCCTAGTATATTAGCAATGCTTTTTCTGCCTCTTCTCTGTTCACAGATGTTTCTAGGTAGCATACAGTATCATATGATCAATTTGAACAGTGCAGCAACAAATGAGTTATCTCACAGCAAATGAAGGCTGCTGATCGCATATCTTCACAAGAAGAAAATGACTAAGTCAGACATGTACATTTCCATGATATTTTTGGAGGAAAAAACTTTTCAGACTGACAACTTGATGGTCAGGAGTTAATACAGGCTCCTGTAAACCTAACAGGCAAAGAGACTGTAAAACAGAAATAGAAATACTGTTCTTTGGTCCCGTATGCTGCAAATTACTATCCAGCCTTGCGATTCTATTGATTTGCCTGCACTATATCAAATTTTAATCACCATAAACCATAGACTAATACAGATTAGTCCCCAACAAGTGCTCCTAGTAGATGACTGATTATTTTGGACATCCCAGGTCTTTACATTTATATAGGAGGAAACTGATGGATCCGTGTAGGGCTTCATAAAATCCCTTTTTAAATTGATTCATGCAAAGTGTGCAGGACACACTGTCTTTTGGAAAGCCTGTGTTTTAGTGAGAAGCGATGCAGCACCAAATTTAAAACAGCTAAAAATAAAAGTGCTACATGGTGAGATTAACAATTGTTAAAAGAAAATTTCAAGACAGAATAAAATGCAGCTGTTTTTGGTTCACTGATCTTTGAATGGCAAGTTTGAGTCAATTTAACCCTTTAGGCTCAGAATTTCTTGAGGCTCATGGTAACAGCAGGAACTTTTGACCCTCCGCCATCTAAGGACTTGCAATGAATTGGTGACATATGTGAACTCACAATGCATTCCTTCTAGTGCTGCAGAGACAGTTTTCACATCTATTATAACCTGCAACTAATATTTTCGGTTGTGCCCTGGGTGAAAATCATTTTAGGTAAAAAAAACCTGACACCATTCAGATACAGCAAATTATCCCACCATTCTTGATTTTTTTTTTCTGGCAATGTCCTTGATTTTTCCATTGAAAAATGTTCCAGCCCATACTCACTGCAGCAATGTTCCTTATCAAGGCACTAAACTAAAGATACAGAGACCTTCTTTCCATTACAAAAATCCCTATGAATTACATCATCTGAATTTTGTTTTCTTTTCACAAAGACTCACTGAGTCCCCCATGAGATCAATGTGAAGACTGTCTTACTCAAGCTATTAATTTATTTATCCTTTCCCAAATGACAATAATATGGACAAACTGCCATAGTGCAATGCAGTGATGAGTCTGTAACATTTTGGTTATGGGTCAGTTGCCATTTCAATTATGTATCTCATTCTTCAGAAGATTTATAACATCAGGTTCCTACTTTGGTATGGTATGCACATTATACATCCAGCTGCAATTCTCCCTGATACGACAGTCTAAAAACGAGCTCAGTTATTGTTTTTTAGGGTAGCTCTTTTTTGCTTCCCCCTCCCCTCCACACATGCCCTCCAAAAGCTCTGTTTATATATATTCTGTTTTGCAGTTTTGAGAGGATTGTATTTGATAAATCTGAAACATAAAATGGCTATAGGGGGCCAGACCAGTGGTCCATCTGACCCAGTATCTGTCTTCCAACAGTGGCCAACGCCAGATGGTTCAAAGAGAATTAACAGAATGGGGCAATTATCAAGTGATGCACCCTGTTCATCAGGCCCAGCATCTGGCAGTCAGAACTTTAAAGACACTGAGATCATGGGATTCCATCTCTGGCCATCTTGGCCAATAGCCAGTGATGGACCTATCCTCCATGAACTTATAAAGCAGGGCTACTCAACTCCGGAAGCTCCAGGGGCCACAATGATACCCTTAGCACATGCCGAGGGCCCCAACTTAGGTGTGGTTGCATATACATGCAAATATACATGCAAATAGCTTCAAGATTCATGGTGTCATTGCAGGTTTGTTTTCTTTTACACATTGATAGTCTTTTGACAAAGAAGACACATTGGTTTTCCATTTATCTCTGCAAAAGCGAACTCCATCTCACAAATAGGGTTGAAAACCCTGTGTTCATCCCTCAAGCATCTCTTCTTCATTGCCATTTTTAATGCTTCTTATTAAAAAGAAAATTGTATACCAGTGTTTTGGGTGTTTAGCCTGAAGCTTCAGGTTGTGCGTTTCTTTGAGTGATTTTACTCAGAAAAAGTTTTCAAGTTAGAACACTCCAACCTGCGGCGGTGGGGAGCTGGGCAAGTCAGGCTGGTCATGAGAGGCAAAAAAGGATAGGTGCCTGGGAGCCCCGTCCTGGGTTCCCAGCAGGGCTGACGTCCCCACGCAGGAATCCGTCGCTCCATGTGGGACGGAGGCAGGGCTGCCCGGCCATGCCGCCGGACCCAAACGTGGCCAGTGTGAGCCAGTCAGCACCTCTCAGGCCCTGCCAACAAAGCTAAGCAGCCGGCACCTCCTTCCGGGGGGCAAGAAACGCTGACACCCTGTACCCGTCTGTTCCAACCAGCCCATCCGCTTGCATCTTTCAGTGCTCACCCCGCCTGGGAGAGGCCTCGCCGTTGAGGAGCATGTTTCCAGTGGAGGCCATGTTCAAAGGATCCCACCCACGGACCGTGTGTTGAGCTCCGCGTAAACCCAAACCGCCCTGCGTGCTGCAAACTAACAGGCCGCATATTGAGTAGCCCTGTTATAAAGGGATATAATATCACCAGGGCTCGACAATTAGGGCAATCTACTCACCTGTGGCAAGTAGATTTTAGCCCGGCCTGGCGCCGCAGCGTGATCAGCGCATGCGCAGCGTGGTCTGAGCACGCGCAGCCTGCCAAACTGCGCGGCTGGCAAGTGGGGCTCACCGCCACTTGTCAAGCCCTGAATATCACAATTAACTGGTTACATGTTAGGTTTTATTGAAGATGTAAACCCAGAATAGTTCCACTAATTTATATCTGTGTTACTGAGGCCCTATAACTTTCATATGTATTATTGAATCATGAAGTCATACCAGTTTGTCACATTGGAGATCATCCTGTTCTTGAAAAAGAATTGCCTAATGATTCTGATTGTCCAGGAAAACAACTTATTTTGGACAAGTTACCATGAATAGGATTATGACAAGTAATCAACGTACGACAGAAACTTCAGAGACCTAACCGTTAACTAGAAAGAATAGTACTCAGAGAATAATAAAACATTAATTAGCACTAATATAATGCTTTGCATCTAACGAATCATTGAATAAACATTAGCTAATTAATCATCGAACCACCTTTTGGAGGGCAGGTATTATTATTTATCATTATCCTTGTGCCACAAACGAGGAAACCTAAACACAGAGGTTAAATAACTTTCAAGGTCAGACTTTGAGCTGAGGACACAGCTCAGCCATGAAAGTAACATTTTCAAAAGCACCAAAAAGACTTATGAGCTGAAGACCCATTTTCAAAAATAATGTAAGGCTCCTCTACACAGTGCAGCAATGTGCACCAGAAGACGGGGAATTCTAAAACACACTGTGTTGCACGCTAAGGATGCATCTACACTGCACCGTTATTTTGAGATAACTAGTGTTATTTCGAAAAAGCAATACGAGCGTCTACACAGCCATTTCGCTATTTTGAAATATTTTCGAAATAATGGACGGCTTATTCCGAAATCTGTAAACCTCATTCTACGAGGAATAATGCTGGTTCCAAAATAGCCATTTCGAAATAAGGCGTGTGTGGATGCTCCACTTCTGCTATTTTGAAATAGCCCCTCACCAGGGCCATTCTAAGTTATTCCCCCCCCCCCCACTGCCTCCTGGGGCTCTAAATCGATATAGCACGTCTACATTAGGGAAGCCTGCCTTGGACTAATTTGGAGGCTTCCCTGCAGTGTAGACATGCTATTTCAGAATAACTATTCCAGAACAGCTTATTTTGAAATAGGTGTGCAGTGTAGATGTACCCTAACTGGCCTGCATAAAGTAGGGAATACCAGCATGGTCTACAGGTCCAGTTAGTTTGCAGCACATTGGTGTGCTTTAGAATTCACCTTCCTCTGGTTCATGCTTCTGGTCTGTGTTGACAAGGCCTTGGGCACTTAGGAATCTACATCCCATTGACTTTTCATAAGACTTAAGCTCTAAGTGTTTAAGCTGCTTCCAAAAATGGGATTTAGGCTTCCCAGGGCTAATATTTCAAAGATATGTAGATGCCTGAAGGATTTTCAAAAGTATCTACACCGGCTGGGTATATAAGTCCCAAGAAATAAAACCAGATTCTGCAAAATAGTTTAGAAAAATGCACAAGCATTGAAGAAGGGCAAACATTTTGGAAACTTGACAAGCATTTCCCCTTGCTTAGTGTTATTTAATATTAGATGCTGGGACTCCTGCATTTCAGGAAAATACTGGTTTCTCATTAGGTATAGCTATTTATAGTTGGTAAGATCATCACTAAAAAGCAGGTAAAGAAGGTAGTGGAAAGCCATTTGAAGATTACTATTTCCAAATAAGGTACACTGTTGACCCACTCCCTCATAAAAAGGGGAGGGGCAGAAATAGTTAATGCAGCCCTTAACACAGGCTTTTATGGTGCATATTAGGGAAGATCTTTCATAGAACACTAGAACTGGAAGGGACCTTGAGAGGTCATCATGTCCAGTCCCCTGCCCTCACGGCAGGACCAAGTATCATCTAGATCAGAATTGGGGTACCTATGGCCCCAGCTTGCCTGGATCCAGCCCCCGAGGCTTAGGGCTCCCCCCAGCATTGGGGAGCTGGTGCTCCAGTTCGATGGCCTCCCTCTCACCCAGACCCCACACACCCACATTGCTCCTGCACTCTACCTCCCAGCCAGCCCTCCCAACCTAAATCTCCCTTGCTGCAATTTGAGCCCATTGCTTCTTGTCCTATCATCAGAGGTTAAGGAGAACAATATTACTCCCTTCTCCTTGTAACAGCTTTTTGGCTGCTTGAAAACTGCTATCATGTCCCCTCTCAGTCTTCTCTTTTCCAAACTAAACAAACCCTATTTCTTCAGTCTTCCCTCACAGGTCATGTTCTCTAGACCTTTAATCATTTTTCTTGCTCTTCTCTGGACCTTCTCCAATTTCTCCACATCCTTCCTGAAATGTGGTGCCCAGAACTGGACACAATACTCGAAGGGCACATCTACACAGCAGCGTTATTTCCAAATAACAAAGTGAATGTCCACACAGCAAGCCGGTTATTTCAAAATAATTTCAAAACAACGGGCATCTTATTTCGAATTCTCTAACCCTCATTTTACAAGGAATAACTCCTATTCCAAAATAGCTATTTCAGAATAGGGCATGTGTAGACAGGGCAGCCAGAGTTATTTTGAAATAAGGGGCCTTCAGGAAATCCTCTGCTTTGTCTGCACTCATCAGAATTCTATAGCTTCCCTCCCCCTGCAGCCCTTAAAGTGTCAGGCAGAAGGGAAAGGGATTGTGGCATGAATCAGGACCTGCTCTCATCATGCCATACAGCAGGACCCTGCACAACCTTCTCTGCTGCCATGGCCGAGCCCACAGCTCCAGCCGAGCCCCGCACAGCTGCCAGCACTGCCTCAGGCAGCTCCCAGGACCCTATCCAGAGATGTAAGAGGTGTATACCTTCCTGGTCTGGTGAAGAGATCCTGAACTTCACTGAGGTCTGGGGAGAGGAGACAAACCTCCAGGAGCTCCACACCAGATGCAGGAATGCAGATGTCTATGGCCGGATGGTCAATAGCCTGGCCACCAAGGGCCTCAGGCACACCCAGGAGTGGGTGCGCATGGAAGTAAAGGATCTCAGGCAGGCCTATGCAAAGGCCATGGAGCGCTGCTCCCCCTCCAGGGCAGCACTGCAGCCCTGCCCATATTATGTGCAGCTCCCACACATCCTGCGGGGCAGGTCAGTCCTTCCCCCGTCCCCTCATTGTGGACTCAGGGCTGGTGATACCCGTTGTCACCCCCCTTGGGGGTAGAGGCAGTGAGGAGGAGAAGGAGGAGGAGCCGGAGAAGGCCAGCACCAGCTCCATACTTGCCAGCCAGGATGTTGTGCTCACTCTGCAGCCAGTATCCCCCTCCCAGGATGTCTCCCGGGCATCGTCCAAGGCTGGGAGAGGCTCCTCAGGTGAGTGCCATTACTTTCCCTAGACATACATGGGTGGAGGTGGTGGGTGGCGAGGGGCAGTTGTGCGCTCCTCGCTTGGCCTTCTCAGCCTGGGGATCGCAGCCTGTGCACGTGGGTGCATGTGAAGTGCCAGTTCGGGGCACGCAGCTCACACTCTTGGGGCAGCATCTGCTCCTGGGGACAGTGTGGCAAGGCATAGGAGCATGTGCCACTCATAAACACCTCCCCCCAACACCCTGCTCCTCTCTTCTCCAGCAGCCAGGGATACAAGTCCTCTCCCTGTGGAATGCCACCACTGCCGGACCCGGCATGTGCGCGGCATGGAGGGAAGTCTAGCCGCCCTGTGGCCACCCTCCTGCCTGCAGGCTCCCACTCTGGCTGGCACCTTCCATGCCTGCTTGTCCCCAGGATGTGGGAGTCGTGGGGCTCCCCCCGGGACATCTGTGCCTCTGCAGGAAAGGGCCTGCTGTCTAGGCCTCAGATGGCCTTGCTCAAGGCACATCGCCTTCGTCTGACCCGAGACTTTTCGGTCTCGGCTCAGAGACGAGGGCAATGCTTCATGCACGGTGTCCCCCAGGATAACTGCCCTTTTCTTTGTTCTCCAGAGCTGGACCAGCTGCAAGAGGGCAGCAGTAGCCACCTCCTGTGCCGTCCTCCTGACCCTTCATCATCTGCTGGCATCGGAGAGCCCAAAAGGACCTCCAGAGGGAGCATATCGCTGGCCTGTGAGCCCTGCAGTGCTCCATAGACCAGCAGGACCAGAGACTGGAGGAGGACCTCCAGCTGTGACGTGACACCTGGCGGGAGCTACTGCAGCAGGGCCGATCTAACTGCATGGCCTTCCATACAGCCATTGACTGCCTGGTGGCTGCTCCCACACTGGCTCCCGCCCCTCAAGCTTCTCCTCCAACCCCCACTCCCCATGGCTGCTAAGTGCCCTCTACACGAGGCAGTGGCACCACCCGATGCAGGCACCACTCCCAGCCCTGAACCTCTCCTCCCCTCTCCTCCTCCTTCCGCTACCCTCCTTCCCCCTCCCATGTTCTTTCCCTAGTCCTTCCCCAGTTACATTTACCCCAACAATAAAAATAGAGTCTGTTGTTTCCAAACAAAAAGTGTAGTTCATTTTCTCTGTGAAGTAGAGGGGGAGAGGAAGGAGGGGAGGGAGGAAAGGCAAAGAGGGGCATTGCACAGGCCCCTGTGGGGAGGCCCAGGGAGAGTGTCACAGGCATTTGCTGTGTAGACGCGCTATTTTGAAATAAGCTATTTCAAAATATAAATTTTGAAATAGCTTATTCCGAAATAAGTGTGCAGTGTAGACGTGCCCCAACGGAGGCCCAATCTGCGCAGAGTAGAGCGGAAGAACGACTTCTCGTGTCTTGCTCACAACACTCCTGTGAATGCAGCCCACAATCAGTTTGCTTTTTTTTCAACAGTGTCACATTTTTTACTCCTATTTAGCTTGTGGTCCATCATGACCCCTAGATCCTTTCCTGCAGTACTTCATAGACAGCCGCTTCCCATTCTGTACGTGAGAGACTGATTGTTCCTTCCTCAGTGGAGTACTTTGCATTTGTCCTTGTTAAACTTCATCCTGTTTCCCTCAGACCATTTCTCCAGTGTGTCCAGATCATTTTGAATGATGTTCCCATCCACCAAAGCAAGGGTGGAGTTTAGAGAGAGCAGGGGAGGGAGCAGCTGTGTGTGCTGGAACACGGCTTGCATTTCTCCCCATTCCCCCTAATGATAAGGGAGCGAGGGGAAAGTACTTGGATTCTGTGCATGCCTCTCATTCCTGGCCTGAAGTGAGGGGTCAGAAGTGTACTTTCCCCTCACTCCCTTATCGTCAGGGGAACGGGAAGAAATGCAAGCCGTGCCCCAGTGTGCACAGCTGCTGCCCGCCCCCCCCTCTCCACCGCTCTCTCGAAACTCCAGCCTTGCTCCAAAGCACTTGCTATGCCCTCAGCTTGGTATTGTCCGCATACTTAATAAGCGTACTCTCTGTGCCAATATCTGAATCGTTGATGAAGATATTGGACAGAACCGGTCCCAAAACAGACCCCTGTGGAACCCCATGTGTTATGCCCTGCCAGCTTGACTGTAAACCATTAATAACTACTCTCTGAGAACAGTAACCCAGCCAGTTATGCATCTTTGAAGAAAGGCAATTTATATCAGTCCAGAACTTGCAACATATCTTTTAGAAAGGTACTAGAATGCATAGAAAGTATATTATACATGCCCTTTGGCTGGCCAAATGTCTACCAAAAATGTCACCCTTACATGAGTAAAACGGGACCATTTGCGCCTTACAGAGAGTTATGAAAATATGGATTCTTCTTCTGATGCTGCATTCTACATGTTCCCCCAAGCTCCCATGCAAGTCAATGGGATGTGTAAGTAATCAAGGATCAGGCTCCAGAGTCACACACTGAGACTGTAGAGGTGCAATTGTGTTCAGATCCCTGGTGCCAAATTTCTCTCTGATAATAGGCACAACTCCAGTGGCTTCACTGAAGCTGTGACTGTCTACACCAGCAGTGACATTGGCCCTCTGCCTGTTAGAGAATCTTTAGCTCCTTAATCATTTGACTACAAATCATCAAAATACCAGCTTAAATATAATATTTTGCAGGTATAATCTATTTCTTATTTGCAAAATAAGTGAGACAAGCAAGCACAGACGCTTGGCTGCTATGACATGCATTATGCTTCTCTAAATAGAAATGAGAAGAACATTTTAATTGACTATAGTGCTGTACATGGGCAGTAAACCATTATTTCAAATTGAAATGTTCTATTGGAGCATATTTTCCTATGAACCAACACACCTGGGATTCAGAATTCTACTTGTCCTTCAGGAAGGAAGCCTCTAAAACATAAACTTGTTTTCTTTTCAGTGCCACTTAGCCTGCAGAGAAGAAAATCCCCTGCAGGTTTGAGATGGATATTCGAGACTCAAGCACTGTCTGAAAGCTAAGGAAAAGATCCTCATCTGGTGTAAAAAAGTGTCACAGCTCTGTTGATCTGCCCCAATAGCCGAGAAAAATCGAAATGGGTAAGCAAGGCGTAAAGAAATCCTTTTCTGAGTTACTGGAGTGTAGACGAGTACTCTAAAATACAGGCTCAGATTTCTTTTGAAAAATGTATGTCTAAAGTTAGCTCCCAAATTCGAGTGACATATTAGGCTTCCCAAACCTATATTTAGGCACCCAATTTGTGCAACACTTTTTGAAAACATTGGACTTTAACTGTGTTTTGCTTTTTGTTTTACATCCAGTTTCCATTTCTTAAAATAACACCCTGTCTGTTTTAAAATTTCTGCTGTTAGCCTCATGTCTTCCGTACTGTGAGTGGGGCTGCTATGTTACTCATACCTATGAGGCTACTATTCAGTTTGGTACATATTATGGTATTTCATTCTATTGTCATCAAGAATGAAATACAACATAGTCAACTAGGTTCATAGAAGCAGCACTGTACAAAAATGATCAGTGTAATATGATCATAGATGCAGATTCATAACACAGCTGCAATATTTGTAGAATTAAAATGAAAGTACTAGAGGCTATTTTCTTTTTCACTGCTACTGCACTAGTCATCAGATAGCAATAATATACATGCTTATCTAAATGCAAAGCACCAAACCCTGCAAGGAGCTGAGTTTCTTCTTCACCCATTGCAGATGCTGGCACACAGAACAAAGGAGTAGGCACCCTGTACTGTATAGAATCAAGCCCAGAGTTTTTAAAAAAAAATAAGTGCAAGTTCCTGATGCAAATTAATACACAGCAGGGCTTCACTCGAAATAAGCTACGCACGCAAATTGAGCTATGTCAACTGCATAGCTTATTTTGAAATAGCTTTCTTTGATAGGATAATGAGTCTTGTGGATGAGGGAGAAGCGGCAGACGTGGTATACCTACTCTTTAATAAGGCATTTGATATGGTCTCACATGATATTCTTATCAATAAACTAGGCAAATACAACTTAGATGGGGCTACTATAAGGTGGGTGCATAACTGGCTAGATAACCGTTCTCAGAGAGTAGTGATTAACAGTTCACAATCCTGCTGGAAAGGTATAACAAGTAGGGTTCCGCAGGGGTCTGTTTTGGGACCGGTTCTGTTCAATATCTTTATCAACGATTTAAATATCAGTATAGAGAGTACGCTTATTAAGTTTGCAGATGATACCAAGCTGGGAGGGGTTGCAACTGCTTTGGAGGATAGGGTCATCATTCAAAATGTCTGCACAAATTGGAGAAACAGTCTGAGGTAAATGGATGAAGTTTAATAAGGACAAATGCAAAGTGCTCCACTTAGGAAGGAACAATCAGTTTCACACATACAGAATGGGAAGTGACTGTCTAAGAGGAGTATGGCAGAAAGGGATCTAGGGGTTATAGTGGACCACAAGCTAAATAAGAGTCAACAGTATGACGCTGTTGCAAAAAAAAGCAAACATGATTCTAGGATGCATTAACAGGTGTGTTGTGAGCAAGACACGAGAAGTCATTTTTCCGCTCTACTCTGCGCTGATTAGGCCTCAGTTGGAGTACTGTGTCCAGTTCTGGGCACCACATTTCAAGAAAGATGTGAAAAAATTGGAGAAGGTCCGGAGAAGAGCAACAAGAATGATTAAAGGTCTAGAGAACATGACCTATGAAAGAAGACTGAAAGAATTGGGCTTGTTTAGTTTGGAAAAGAGACGATTGAAAGGGGACATGATAGCGGTTTTCAGGTATCTAAAAGGGTGTCACAAAGAGGAGGGAGAAAAATTGTTCTTCCTGGTCTCTGAGGATAGAACAAGAAGCAATGGGCTTCAACTGCAGCAAGGGAGGTTTAGGTTGGACATTAGGAAAAACTTCCTAACTGTCAGGGTGGTTAAACACAGGAATAAGTTGCCTAGGGAGGTTGTGGAATCTCCATCTCTGGAGATATTTACGAGTAGGTTAGATAAATGTCTATCAGGGATGGTCTAAATGGTACTGGGTCCTGCCATGAGGGCAGGGGACTGGACTTGATGATCTCTCAAGGTCCCTTCCAGTCCTAGTATTCTATGATTCTATGATACAATGAGGGTTACAGGAGTCAGAGTAAGAAGTCTTCCAGCTAGACAGTATTTCAACATTATTTTAAAATAACTGCCTGCTGTATAGATGCAGCTTAAGTTATCTGAAATAATGTTGCTGTGTAGATGTACCCTATATGGGTTACTTTAGATTTAAATTAACCAATGCAAAATCTGTCCCTACAGTTTTTAAGAAACAAAATTTTCCAGGATCATATCCCAATATTCCTAGTCCAATCTTTACTATCCAAGAATTCATTTTAATTAAAATACAAGTACCCAGGAGTGGCCCTAGACTAGCTGCCAGCAACTGGCACCCTAAGCGAACCATGCAATTGGTGCCTCCACCTCCAAACCCCTCAATGATATTGTGCCACCATTTGGTGCCCCACTGCACCCCATTTAACTTGGCACCCTAAGCGACCGCCTAGTTCGCCTATATGGATGGGCCGCCCCTGCAAGTACCATGAATTTGCTATGAGCTGCATGGTCTCGAAAACAGTGCTAGTAAAGAGGAGTTAATAGCTCCATACAATAATAACAATACAACCCATGAATCAGTATTTGTATGCTCAAGAAATTACATATTTTCATAGTTCTTAATCTGTTATGGAGAGCAAACTTTGATGAAAAAACATATTATATATGTTAACCTATATATAGGTTAATAGGTGTACAGTAGGTATCCGGGTTCCTGACTGTTATGTGTTCTTTAAATTGTAACTTGAAAGAGTTTCAGGAAGCAAAGTAAAATCATTATTATCCTTGAAACCAGTCACAGTTTGCCATCATTGCAAAGTGTTCTTATAGAAAGAAAAATGACATTGAGAAACCCAGTTTGTGTGTATGCATGTATACTAATATACACAATGCACACATATATATTTACACACATACTGGCTACATCTACACTGGTGGCTTCTTGTGCAAGAACAGCTGTTCCTGCGCAAAAACTTGCCGGGTGTCTACACTGCACGCGCGTTCTTGCGCAAGTAAATGTACAGTCTAGCGTCGGAAAACAGGGCTTCTTCTGGAAGAGTTATTCCTCTCCCCACAAGGAATAAGCCCTCTTGAGCAAGAGCTCTTGTGCAAGAGGGCAGTGTAGACAGGTAACATGAATTTCTTGCACAAGAAACCCCTATGGCTAAAATGACCATCAGCGCTTCCTTGCGCAAGAGAGCGTCCACACTGCCATGGACACTTGCACAAAAGCACATCTCTTGCGCAAAAGCACATGCCAGTATAGACGCGCTCTTGTGGAAGACTTTTTGCACAAGAACTCTTCCGCAAAACAGTTCTTGCGCAAGAAGCTGCCAGTGTAGACGTAGCCTATATGTATATACACATACAGGTTTGGAGAGAAGGACAGTTTTAAGGTATTACCCATTTTATGATGCTTTCAGTATTTTAACTAGACAGGCTGATTATAATCTAATATGCTCCCTAAGCAATTAGAGTCAGCTACAACACACTATTTGTCTATTTGGCTTCGTGCCTCGTATAAAAGACAGCCTACTATACTGCACTGCTGGTGAAGTTTAGCTGAAATCTGCTTGTTGTTCTTCATTATTGACAAGACCTGGGAAATACTGCATGACACATGTTCAGCTGATTTAATCGTACAGTAAAGCACAGACCTATCCCTGCCAGTAATTTTAACAACTCAACGGATTTCTAAATAACCAGTCCAAGTAAAACCCCCAAGTTGCTCAACATTCTAAATAACCATCCCAAGTAAAAATCCCAAATTCCCACAATATTTTGGCTAATTTATCATTGTCCTTGATCCTCACAAGGCAATCCATTCTAATTCTGCCGACCGTATAACTTACCTCAACTAACTTGTTGGCGTGTTCACGGAAAACTTGAGCATATTCCTTCACTTCCTTCTCGTTACCACTCTTTGCAGCCTCAATTAGAACCAGTAATGGGACATTGGTCTCCAGGAATGAATCAGATATATGATCCATCACCGCCTTCCGTAGCTGTGTTAAAAGAAAGTGGAGCTGTAAGTAACTGAAAATTTATCAATACACATTTCCAGCATTTTGATCAGCCAGTTAGAGTTGAGTATATTTTTCATAGCTCAACATTGTACAAATATTTTTGGGGGGGTGCAGAGTAGTATTTATGGATTTGTAGCATTTTGGGGGGGGGGGATTTTTGGTAGCATTTGAATGTCTATAACTAAAGGCTTATTTCTGCAATCCTCACTCACTCAAGCTAGTGCACTGACTTTAATGGGACAACGCCAGGTGGACAAGTACAGGTTGAACCTCTCTAATCCAGAACTCTCTGATCCGGAAACATCAGTCATCTGCAATGATTTTAGTTAGCCAGATGTCCACTTTTCATGGGTGTGGCCATGTTTTCCATGATCCCATAACTTTTCTTTATAGCCACCAGTCATGGCTATCACTGTTCTGTGCTATTATTTACCTCTAATTTACCCCTCAATGTCCTCCAATGGCCTAGTAAGAAGGGAAGTGTTGGGTACGCTGCAAAACAATATTGGCCTCCCGTGGTTCGGCAAATTCTCTGGTTTGGTACTGGTCAGGTCCCAAGGGTGCCAGACTAGACAGGTTCAATCTGTATTACACACATAAGGGATTGCAAGGCTATCGAACACTTTTAAAAGTCACGTCAGGTCACTTACTTTGTAGTCTAAAAGTAGATTTTAGAAGTACCGGCCACTGTATTTCCATACCTCATGTAAAGTTTACATTCATTGTTACACTTAGCACATGCATGATGTCTCATTTTTATTAGCAAATCTTTAGTTGAACAATCTGAAAATGCTTTCATGGAGTATATAGACAGGATTAACAAGTATATGCAAAATATTGCATATATTTGTCATATTGCTAATGAAAAAACCACAAGCCACTAAAGAGTAAACACCTGTTCTTCCATTACAAAAAAATACACAGATGTTTGGGGGGAAAAAAATCCCACTACTTTAAGAGTGATGGTACAAATTTACCTTCAGCCACTCTGAAAACTACTAATCAATGTCAAACTTTCCTAATATCTGTAAAATGCCACAAAATATGATTGAAATCTTAAATAATTCTTCTTGGAGATGTAAGTGCTCTATGATAGCATGGAGAGCAGATGTATTTTAGCATATTTCCTTAAGCTTTTGGTATAATTGTTATTAAAAATGAAAAATTGCAAACTCAAAGCCACTAGGCTGGGATCCATCTAGCCGGGAGGTCCAACCAGACATTAGGCTCATTAAGTCATACATCTTGTAGGTAGACTGAAGGTCAATTAAGGTAATCTTTCAATTTTGTAATCTACACTAGAAAGTTTTAACTAGCTGAGGTCCTATCAATACTCAAAATTGCACAGATAATTACTCCATTGGTAGCTGCAATAAAAAAAAGATGACTCAAAACCCATCTGGAGTTCAGCTCCACTGGCTGTGGGCGTCTTTTCTTCAAAGCGAAAAGCTGAAACAAAATACTGCTGGTAACCCCCTCCATCCATTGCTTAGTATGGAAAATGCAAGCGCCATTAACAAAACCGAATCATTTTAAAGGCAATGGAATTGCGGTATTATATTGCCCTGCCAAGCTGATGCAAGTGCTTCAGCACAATTATAAAAATAATTCATAAATAAATAAAAAACTTGGCAGCTGTTAGCCAACTGCCATGCTATGACCACTGCCTATCATGTGCACAAGTGCTGTCACTGTGTCCCTGTGTTGTCTTATATTTCTATTGTAAGTTCTTTGGGGGCAGAGACTGTTCTGTGTTTGTATAGTGACTAGCACAACAGGGTTCTGATTGGTGCTCGTAGATCCTAAAGCAACAAACAAACAAACAAACAAACAAACAAACAAACAAACAAACAAACAATAAAGCACTGAACACTTAATATAAAATAACACCTGAAAGCGGAGGTGATACCGCATTGTATCACAAAGCCTAACATGCCCTGTGAGGCTGACATGTCTCCAGTCACTATCAGACAGATTTTTGAAAGGTATTTAGGTGCTTAAAGGAGCAGATGGGGACCCAGTGGGAGTTGCAAAAGCACCTAGGTGCCCAACTCTCATTGATTTAAATTAGAGATGTAAAATCCTGTTTAATTAGTTAACTAGTTAAACATTATGCTTAGTGAGTTAGCCAATTAAATGGGGGGCAGCTGGAGTAGGCCTCCCACTGCAGGTGGGGGGTTGCTCCAGCCCGGCCGGAGCAACCTCCATCTGTGGCAGGCCTGACCTGCCTGGTGCACCTGCACTGAGCCCACCTCAGAAGGGGGATGCCCCAGGTGGGCTGGCGTGTCCCTGCCCACGGCAGGCTCCACGGGGCTGGAGCTGCTCTCTGCCCTAATCAGATAGCCATAACCAGTAAGCCTCACCTGATTAACCATTCACATCCCTAATTTAAATGGAGGTATTCATTGCCTTATAGTCATAGCCTCAAAGCTTAGCTTAGCAAAGAGAAGATTAAGGGTACCTAATCTTCAGGTATCTCAAAGGGTGTCATAAGGAAGACACTTGGGAGAAAACTTGTTCATTTTGGCCTCTGAGGATAGAACAAGAAGCAATGGGCTTCAACTGCAGCAAGGGAGGTTTAGGTTGGACATTAGGAAAAAGTTCCTAACTGTCAGGGTAGTCAAACACTGGAATAAATTTCCCAGGGAGGTTGTGGAATCCCCATCTCTGGAGATATTTAAGAGTAGGTTAGATAAATGTCTATCAGGGATGGTCTAGACAGTATTTGGTCCTGCCATGAGTGCAGGGGACTGGACTCGATGACCTCTCAAGGTCCCTTCCAGTCCTAGTATTCTATGATTCTATGATTACAATCAATCAATCAATATCTATATAGGGAACAAGTACTCAGTCTAGCAAAGAAAAGAATAACACAATCCAATGGCTGCACATTGAAGGCAAGTAATTTCAGCTAGAAATAAAGTGTAAGTAATTAACCATTGGGACAATTTACCAAGGGCTATCACTGACCATTTTAAAATCAAAACGGATTTTTTTCCTCTGCTCTAGGAATTATTCTGGGGAAGTTCTCTGGCCTGTGTTACATAGGAGGTCAGACTAGATGATCACAATGGTTCCTTCTGGCCTTGGGATCTAAGGTATGAATAATACAGTTTTTACTCTGGCTTATGCAATATTATTGTTGTAACTATGCCATGATGCTCTCCGGGCATATCAGATTAAAACTGTAAGAATGTCTAAAAATACACAATTGACTTTCATTGGTAGTATCAGGTATCTCTACTCTTAAAATGCACATTGGATGTCAATGAAAAAGGAGATAATCAAACAACGGCAAATTGGACCTTACTACTGAGAATACAGAATCTGTTTATTTCGTAATGAACATCTAACTTGTTATAAGATCTGCATACTGGGACCCTAAGTCCAGCGTCACCAAAACTGAACTGTATTATCTTTCTGCATCATGGATGATTTGATAAACTAAATGAGGATGTAATAAATTTATATGTGTGTGCTATTATTCACAGATGTCAGGGTGATATTCATAGCTGTCAGTAGTATATTTCTATACCCCTATGTAGACAGACATTGTAGTTTCTTAATAAATTGATTATCTGAATTTTTGGATGCCCTTGCATAGAAGTTGAATGGTACAGACAACAGATTTTATATATGCAGGAAACCTCAAGTTTAACTATCCATCAGCACAGGCTATAAAGAATGACTTGACAAAACCATTTGTTAAATGTGACAGAGTAGGAACATAAGCCATTCTTTCAATAGCTTAAACAAGTGCATGACAAGGAAATATTAATGGCATAAGACAAGACATTTAAAGGTATTAGCTCAGCACTACCAGTCTGTTGTATCCAATTAGGGCTATTTATCAATGTAAATAACTCCTGGAAAAGCTAATCTTGTATTTTCCTCTAGGTACTGCAGCAAAGCCAAGCACAAGTGATGGCTCAGAAATGCAGAGTATTTAAAGTTGTGTCTGGATCCCATTCTTTCAAAAGAAAATGCAAAAAACTTGTAATTAAATGGGCACATAAAATGATAGCATAAGGAAAGTTTAATCTATGGGAAATTACTTAACCAAAGATCGACAGCTCGTTTGATCCTGTGATCATCTACAGAAGCAAATACTGTACTGTGTAGTCATTTGGAAGCTATGACTTGTATTAAATTTTCCCTCCTTGTTTTAAATGTAGGGTGGCCTGAAAATGAGGGTGGTTTCTATTAATTACAAGATAAAGTACTACTTACTAATAGAGGGTGGCATCTACATGATAATCATGGTTATTAAACAGAGTATATTACATGCAAAGTTAATCAAATCAAATTTAAAAACTGATGTGTCAGACAAAACCAGAGATGTGACGTGTAAACAAAGCCTGCAAATATTCTTTTAAAATCATGAACAGTCTACTACAAGTCACATTTGATTCCTCACTGAATACAATCAATGTAGTCAGTTTATGGTGCAGAGTGTAAGTTACTATTGTTCAGAGCTGAAGGCTCTTCTTTTCTAAGCACTGGTTGGGTCTACTTTATCACTGTTGATTCACAGCTCTAACTGGGCCTTCCAGAATGATGCTTTTCATTGCTGTATAACAATCTTAGAACCAAATGTCTCTGTGCTACTTACAGTCATGTAGAGAATTAAATGTCTAATCCTCAAACTGGAAGGTAATGCCACAGCAGGAGATTAATGGCTCTAACAGATTGTTAATTTTTTTTAAAGACTAGCCATTTCAAGCTGTCTGTAAAAAAAAGTTTATTAACCCTTTGTTTGCAACTATATCAACTGGCAAGAGCATCGCATTCACCAGTTCCTGCTTAACACCACAATATATATTGCAACCTGCACCAACCACAAGACATGTTAGTGTTCTGCAGCTGCAATCAGGTATTGATTAATTGGCAGAGATGGAAACATGCTTGTCAACTGCAGTTCTAGTAAAAATCATGTATTTCTCCAGAAATGTTATAAGGAACTGCATTTTCACGTACTATATGGTGGTCATCAGAAGCTCCTGCAACACCTCATATAACAGGAATTTAATAGTTTGCATTAGAAATTCTGAACTATGGTCACAGAAGATGTGGTTGTGAATTGTGAACCAAAGGCCTTCCCTACTACTCTCTCCCTATTGCTTTCTCATTTTCCTTTGCTGTCTCAGGCTATGTCTACACTGGGACGGTTTGTCAACAATAGCGCTGTCGACATGCAAAAGTCGCCAAAAGTGAAAACAGGTCAAACCAGTTTTTTCTGCCTACCATTGACAACATTTCATGGTAACATTGTTAGCACCCTGTCAACAGTTAAGAGCAAAGCCATGTGGGTAAGCATCCCACAGTGCAGTAGCGTGGGGAGGCAGAGCTCGTCCCTATACTTTCTGCATAGCTCTGTGAGCTCTCCGTGCTGAGGAATGTCAAAGCAACACAGCAGTTTCTCCAGCCTTCCTCCTGTAGCCGCAGTCTGCCTGCTGCTGCCTTTCTGTGCAAGGCAGAACAGAAGCATTCCAATAATTTGTTCTTTGTTCCCCAAATGGAACAACTCACTCAGCTGTCCGGTACTTCCCAAAGCTTTGAAAGGAGAGGGGTGCATGCCTGCAGGGCAGCAGAGATCACAAAACATTGAGCACAGCCATCAGGGCAGGCATTGTGGGATACTGGCAGAAGCCAGTTCAATCAACAAACCAAACAGTAGAGTCTACACTAGCTCTTTGTTGACAATAAAGGGAGGGAAATAAAGTCTCTTGTAGGGCTAGAAGATTTCTGTCACCAAAACTGGGTGTTTTTCCCAACAAAATTGGCATTGTAGTAGGCATGGTCTCACTGTTTTGTCAACAAAAGGCAATTTTTGGTGACAAAATGTGCCAGTGTAGACAAGGCCTCAGTTTCTGAAGCTCCAAGACAATCTGAAGTGCAGACCCATGGCAGGATTCCTTTCTTTTCTAGTGACTTTCTTTCTTGGATTGAGAACTGGTTAAAAGACAGGAAACAAAGGGTAGGAATAAATGGTAAATTTTCAGACTGGAGAGGGGTAACTAGTGGTGTCCCCCAAGGGTCAGTCCTAGGACCAATCCTGTTCAACTTATTCATAAATGATCTGGAGAAAGGGGTAAGCAGTGAGGTGGTAAAGTTTATGGATGATACCAAACTGTTTAGGATAGTCAAGACAGAAGCAGACTGTAAGGGACTCCAAGAAGATCTCACCAAACTGAGTGATTGGGCAACAAAATGGCAAATGAAATTTAATGTGGATAAGTGTAAAGTAATGCACATCGGGAGAAATAACCCCAACTATACGTACAGTATGATGGGGGCTAATTTGGCTACGACAAATCAGGAAAGAGATCTTGGAGTTATCGTGGACAGTTCTCTGAAAACTTCCACACAGTGTGCAGCGGCGGTCAAAAAGGCAAATAGGATGCTAGGTATTATTAAGAAAGGGATAGAAAATAAGACCCAGAATATCTTACTGCCCCTGTATAAAACTATGGTACGCCCACATCTTGAATACTGTGTACAGATGTGGTCTCTCACCTCAAAAGATATTTTGGCCTTGGAAAGGGTTCAGAAAAGGGCAACTAAAATGATTAGGGGTTTGGAACGGGTCCCATATGAGGAGAGGTTAAAGCGACTGGGACTTTTCAGTTTAGAAAAGAGGAGACTGAGGGGATATGATAGAGGTGTATAAAATCATGAGTGGTGTGGAGAGGGCAGATAAAGAAAAGTTATTTATTAGTTCCCTAAATAGAAGAACTAGAGGACACCAAATGAAATTAATGGGTAGCAGGTTTAAAACTAATAAAAGAAAGTTCTTCTTCACACAGCGTGTAGTCAGTCTGTGGAACTCCTTGCCAGAGGAGGCTGTGAAGGCTAGGAATATAACAGAGTTTAAAGAGAAGCTAGATAATTTCATGGAGGTTAGGTCCATAAAAGGCTATTAGCCAGGGATAAAATGGTCCTTGGCCTCTGTTTGACAGAGGCTGGAGAGGGATGGCAGGAGACAAATCGCTTGATCATTGTCTTCGGTCCACCCCCTCTGGGGCACCTGGTGCTGGCCACTGTCGGCAGACAGGATACTGGGCTAGATGGACCTTTGGTCTGACCCGGTACGGCCATTCTTATGTTCTTATGACCATTCCGGAAGTTTCAGTGGCGATGCAGAATTTAGTCTGCTCCTGTAGCGCTCTCATTCATTACCCATGTACTGAGAGTGTGGAGCTGTCATATAGATTTTTTTTATTCCAAATATTAAGAGGGTATTAGAAATCTTACAAAAGAGACCATGAAAGCAACTTCTGAAAAAAAAAAGTTGAGTAATGGCAGGATCTTGAGAATAGTTCTCTTGGGGGCCCAGCAGTCAATTCATTCATCTCGTGCGGACAGTAGATTAAGTGGGGAGAAGGTTCACCATTTAAAACCTGTCCTCTGCTCTTAGTCTTTCACTGCTCTGTGATAACTCATTTCATCTTCTTTTCCCTTCTCTGAACATGCTTAGTGATGACAAAGGGAAAGTATGGGGCTACTATTACTGGTGTGAAATCAAGTGAAAACGGGTGATTTTTCCCCATAACCATTTGAAGGAGGGCAGGAAGAGGAAGTCCCTCCAGCAGTAAGGCTACTAAGGGTCCAATTCCCAAAAGCACTGCAGTGACTTAGGAGCCCAAGGCCCAGATCTTTAAAGGTATTTAGGCATTGCTCCATTCGGCACTGCAGTGCCTGACTTAGGAATCAAAGTCTCATTTTTAAAAGTGACAAAGTCCTCCAAGGCTAGATTGTCACAAACATTTAGGTGCCTAACTCCCATTGATTTTAATGGGAGTTAGGCACCTAAATACCATGGAAGATCTGGGCCTTAAGGGCTTAAGTCCTATTGATCAAGTGACCCAACTTTAAACAGATGCTTTTGAAAGAAGCAGAAGGGCAAGTAGTATAAGTTCTTCAGGACAGAACCTGACTCCCACTATAGATTTATAGCAGGGGTCTCAAACTCCTGGCCTCTGGGTCATTCCCATTGCACAATCCAGCCCAGGATTTCCAGTGAGCCGGGGGGAAGGAAGAGCTATCTGTTTTTATCTCCCAAACCATGCCCCTTCCTGTCAGCACCCTTCCACTTCTCTGCCCTCTCTCCCCCATAGCACCCTGTCCCGTGGGGGTTGTAGTCTCAGGGATTACCTAGGAGAGAGGCTGGGGCGGGGCAGCATAAGCAATTTGGTCCCCCACACTTCCTGCAGCATTAGTTGTCCAGAACTCCTGGGCCAGATTGCACAAGTGCTCTGGCCAGGGATGGTGTGTGGGCTGGGAATTTGAAACCCCTGGTTTATAGAGTGGGTAAAAGATTGTGGCCCCAACTCTGTATCTATCACAACAAAAATCATAATGAAGAATAATAATGGAATAAGCAGAGCAGGAAGAAGAAGAGAATGGGCAATGTCTTCTGTACAGGAGAGGTGGCAGGGGGAAAAAAGGAGAGCTGAAATATAGACAGAGCAAAGCAGACTAGCGTTTTCCGCAAAAAACCTAAGAGTTAGTAACTGATGCAGAAGGAGACAGAATATGGGGTACTTTGTGAAGAAGAGTGAAATGCTCAAAGTGATGAAAGGGGGAAGATTGTTTTAATGTTTACACTTTGGGTGTTATGGAGAGAAGGTAAAAAGACGGGAGGCTAGAAAGGAAGTTTACAGCAATCCGGGCAACAGAGAGGATGACAAACACATGAGCCATGGTTTTAGAAGTAGAGACTGTGTGGAAAGGAGGGATTGAGAAGATGTCACAGAGGAAGAAACAACAGGATTTTGCACAAGGCTTGGGGGGCATGCAGGGGCAAGGACAATAAAGTGTCAAGAAATGACAGTGAAAATGCAAACCTGAGTGACAAGGATCGAGCAGCTGTCATTGGAGCAGGATAAAGGTGAGTCACAAAGAAGGAGAATGGAGGAAGGATAAGAAGTTCATGGGGTAATAATTCCATTTCACTGACAGCTACAAGTCATGTAATTCTGTAATTCCAATGGCAAAGTGATGCAATGTACATCGACCAAGTACACTGCAGCACTATATGTATTTTATATCTTTCATACTCACATGTGATATGAAAATTAGGGGCCAATATTAAAACTGGCTAATTGTCTTTGGTGACTAAAAAACTCATTGATTACATCCCCTTAGTACTTGGTCATTGCAGTATTTCTCATAGTAAATATATGCAAATTTAAGGGAATGTCTTTTAATTGGTGATTCTTAAAATGCTGGCCTGTTGGTTCACAGATCACGGGCTAGGTGTTTTGTGGACTGCTGACTTGTCACCTGGTGCTAACCCTCCTTCTTGTTTCGTCTTGTTAAAGTACATCAACTTAAACCAAAAATACAGGTACTTTTGTAACGTCACTTTACCTGTCAGCAACTTCTGCAAATTGCCACAAAAGAAGTGACTCGTTCATGAAAGACAAAGGAGCATCAGTCACAAATGGTAAGAGCATGGTCCATGAAATATTTTCTGCTAAGACAGGCTACACTCTTTCCATCTCACAGTGTGCTTTCTTTACAGATTCTCTTGACAGACCCTCCTTAGTTTGATCTCAGTCAGGTCAGTGCTTAGACTCTCACCTCCAATGAAGTCTATCAGTCCTTCATTTTGTGGGCTTGCAGTTTTCTTCTGTTTTAAGGCTGTTTTCTTAAAGGCTGTTGCAAAGCTGTCACTGCTTTGTTGTCCCAGGCCTTTCTGCTGTCTTTTCCTTTTCGGTGCTCTCCTCTTTTTAGTGCAGACTTTGTTTCTTCTATTGGGTGCAGCAGTGGGGGACTGCTTTAATGACTGGCAGCTGTGGCAGCTGTATGGAGTTGTGGTCACACTGATTGCTTGTAAATAGGAGACGCTGCTCCTGATGCACCCCAGTCTATATGCAGCCTGGGCATCCACCCACACAAATTGAAAGCACAGCCTTAGCTGGCAGAGGCCAGTTCTCTGGACAGAAAAATGGTGTCCCAATGCAAACTTCCTGCTTGGTGCTCTATGGCTATACTGGTACCATCTCATGATCCTCTGATTTCACCGCATTGAGCCAACACAAGGGAGCATGAGCCTTACCAAGTGTGAGCATGTTTCCTAGGAGACATTTCCATAGGCTCTCTTTGATAGCCAAGCACTCTTTCTCTCACAGAGTATGTGTTCTTGCAGGGGGAGTTTCCAGGTGATATAGACTACCAGATAGTCCTCTCCATCTACATCTTGGGAAAGGACCGTCCCTAGTTCTATCTCTGATGTGTTTGTTTGCAGTAGGATCTCCTTTCCAACATTTGGCCTCTACAGCTTTGGGTGTATGCAGAGCGGGTCCTTGAGTTTTTCAAAGGCACTTTTGCAGATTGGTGTCCACATCGCCAGTCTTGGGGAAGTATTCCTAGTTAAGTCAATTTATGAGGCTGGCAAAATGGGATATAAATCAGTGGTAGTACCCAGGCATGCACTTGCCTTTTGGTCATGAGGCATGAACTTTATCCACCACTCAGTGGATTTGTCCTCCATCAACTCTGAGTTCCAAATACTGAGGGTTTTTTTTTCCTATTGCACTTTTAGCAGGATATGCTGATGTCCAGAGGACACTCTTGGGGCCCTGCAAGCTCAATTCTGATTCTTTCAAAGGCAGCCTCCACCAAAGGAAGCAGTATTAGTGGAGCTGATCAGATACACTTAAGGATGGTTTTGGCATTCAGGACACAAATGCACAGAAATTCTCAATTTCCTTAAAGACCCCCGGTCAAAAGTATCAGGCAAGGATGCAAGACTGCATCTCATCCTTTCCACAGTGTTTCACATGTTGCTGTGTATATCAGATGCAGTGATACACACAAGGTACTAGCAATTGTGTTCCTATCTCTTGTGTCTTCTTGTCTTGGTCTATGTGATGGAACTAACAATATCCACTGACTCCCCACACCCCACTTGTTTATTTTTTCTCACACTAAGAAAGATGGCATTAAACATTCAACATTTGCTATGCTTCGAAATTGGAGAACCACGGTTCCTTATAGCCTAAATATAGGAGGTTACTGGACTTAGTACAGGTAGCTAGGCTGGTGAACAGTGAGCTTTTAATGGAACTCAATGCATGGGAATAATATCAGAACTATCTGTGAGGTTCCTCACCCTTTTCATAGCCCCTCCCTCTATGGTCACAGCATTGCACAATAAAAATTAACTATTTCAAGCCGAAGATTGCTGTGAATTTAATAGAACAGTTATGATCCTACTGAAAAAGAATTGAGATTAACTGTGACTACTTTACTCTTTGCCATGCAAAAATAATCCATTATGAGTACTTAAATTCCAGATTAATTTTTTTCTTCATGTGATGGAAGTGTTACACACAACTACCTGTTATGGATATTGTTTTCTGAAATATGGCGCCATATGTGCCTCAGTAAACATTATGTATAGAGTACATTAAACTGAGCCTTATAATTAGGCTGTAAGGAAATTACTGAAAATCTGAAAGAATAAATAAGCAATATTAAAACACTCTCCATTCCTCTAAAGCACTCTCGAGTGTCATAAAAACTCAATGTCACTGTGATGAACATCTAGAAGAAATACGTATTGAGCTAGACAACAAAGAGACACAGAAATTCAAATAAGCCTTTGCAGCTCAAGTCCAATATACCATTAAAATGAAGTGTAGGAACCAGTCCTTGCCCCTAAATCTGACATCCGATATTTAGCCATTTCTTTAAAGCGCCTTTTTCTAGACTAAACGTACTAATGGTTCGATTAAATAATAAAAGACAAACAGTCCTTCCAGAAATGTACACCTTGCCAAAAACCTACAGCTTGCTGAATCCAAACCTACAAAATGCCTGTGGTTCACAGTATGTTCAGTGCTGGTGGGGACTTCAATGAAGGTGAAAGCGCACAGCACTTTGTTGCTGTGTGCGCTCATTCTCTGTACAGGCCGTCCTTGCTATCAGTCCAAGATACATTCCAAAAAACTTGGACTTATAGCAAAACAACTTAAAGTGGGGAATTTTCTTCCCCATGGCTGACTTCCATTTGTAAAATTTTTTTTGTGTGTGATTTAAGAGTGGGAATGGGAGGACTTATAACGCATCAGTTCCTACAAGCGTCAACGACTTTAGTGCAGAACAGATGTATAGTGGGATGACTTATAGCGGGGACGCCCTGTATTGAGTAAATTCAGCATCAGACCCAGACTTCTAATGCTCAGATATCTTTTTACAAGGCTTTAGATGCAGTGAATTTATAACAGTGTACGTACGAACAAACATAATAACAGTACACATGAACATTAGAAAGGAAATAAGTATGCACTGCTGGTAGAAGCAAGTATCACTTTTTTGCAACCAAGTGATTTTTTTCAGGAACAGCTTTCTGATTTCCATAACCAAGAGCAGTAGAGGAGCTGCGGTTGAAGAGATGATAGATTAAGCCTCCAGGAGGAAGGTGATGAGATTATAATGAGGAAAGGCTGATGTTGCAGGTGGCCTTAGGTTCAAAGTCATGTCCGAGTTTATTCAGGGACAGGTCAATTTCAGCAGTGCTCACATTTTGTCAGAAAGCATTTTGGTGTAGTAGGATGAAGCCCTGTCACCAATCACTCTGCAGATTCTCCGGGGAGGGGGGAAGGGGCAACTGAAACTTCATCTCAGGTAATACATTGCAAGGTTAGAAAGCAAGGGTCAAATGGTTAATCTATTCATCTACAAACTGACTGTAATATGACTGCATCAACTTTGCCTTTGCAAAATAAGTTGTTAGCAAATGCTCATCTAAGACTCAATTCAAAGTCATGAGCTCTTTTGGGTAATAGACTACCACTTAGCAAATACAGACTGATTTGAGTCTTTAGAATATTTTATAATCTACCTAATGAATAATCACAATGTCCCTGTATTGGGAACAGTAATATCTGAGAAGCACTCCACTCTTCTTATCAAGGGCACCATACACCCAAAGAGATAAATTTGAAGCTATACACATAGGCTTCATCTACACTGCAGGGTTTTTGCAGAAGAAGTCTTTTGCGCAAGCTTATCAAGCACAATATCCAATTGGAAATGTAGTAATTCTGGCATTTGTGATGAAAGACACAACACACAATGAGGTTGATCACCAAAAGCTGTTTTCAGTCTTATTCCTGCATCATATGTTTGTGTCTCTGCTGGAATTTGCAGGGAGTGGGCTAGTAAGTGAGTTTTGCTTGGTTTGGGAAATCATTGTGAAAGACTCTAAACTGGAATTATGTGTAGCTGGGACAGTGTAGTGATGACCCTAATTCTGCAAAATAAACCATGTGCTCTATAATAACCACAAATGGTTTGAACTTCACTCTACCTCATATTGAAAATCACCTCCAAATAGCACAATACCCACTAAAAAGCAAGCAGATATTTTAATTAGAAAATTTACAGCAGAATAATGACTAACCCCCAGTAGTTTTGTCTTTGGAGCTAGAAAAGTCACAGCACATAACAGAGCATTTTGCCTGCATGGGTGGGAAAAATATAAAAAAGGTTAGGCTAGGTTAAAGCAGCTAGAACTGGTCCAGGGATTCTTATCACAAGAAAGAGGGGTGGGGAAAAAAAAATCTAACCTCAGTGGTAGTTTTAACATGTCTCAGAGGGGTGGCCGTGTTAGTCTGTAACTATAAAAATGAGTAATCTTCTGGCACATTAGAGACTTATATATATATATATATATATATATAGTATCATGAGCTTTCGTGGACAAAACCCACTTACTCAGGTATATATGTAGTATCATGAGCTCATCTGAGGAAGTGGGTTTTGCCCATGAAAGCTCATGATACTAGATAGATAGATAGATAGATTTATTGAATTTATTTGTTACTTAGTCTCTAAGGTACCACAGGGCTACTTGTTTCTATAGTTTTAACAAGGACAGTTGATTAAGTGTGCCAGCTGGAAGGCAGGAGGAGTACCATTTTAAAAGCAGATAAAGATGTTAAAGGATCTTTGTTACCAATTTAATTATTATGCTCTTGAGGGGGTGATTATTATTATTTATCTGTATTACATATTACCTATGGATGCCAACGAAGATCAGAATATCATTGTGCTAAGCTAAGCACTGCACATACATGTAGTAAGATGTATAGGTTGACCCTCCAAACACTGGCAGTCTCGGTCTGGTAACATCCCTCGGCCGTCAGGACCAGAGTTGCTCCTGGACCAGAGAGACCGGGAGACTAAGGGAGGGAGGGACAGCTGGGGCTGGGGCATCAGGGCTGGGGCCAGCACGGGACAGGGGCCCGGCGGCAGCCTCTAGCAGCCTGTAGCAGCATGGGACCAGGCCAGAGTCCCCCAGCAACACAGGTTGGAGGCTGCTGAGGCCAGAGCCCCACAGTAGCACCTGTCAGCATGCAGCCGGAGTATCCTGGTACCCGCCAGGAGCTCAGGGCCAGGGCACCATTGCAGCCCCCGGGAGCATAGGGCTGGAGTTTAGGCTCGAGGCAGCATGGGACCACAACCTTGCAGCAGCCTGCTAGAGCATGGGGCTGGGGCCGGAGCCCCACAGCAGCTCGTTGGAGAGCAGGGCCGGGGCTGGAGCCCTGCAGCAGTCTGCTGGAGCGTGAGGCCAGGGCCAGCACCCACAGCTGCCCCAGATGCAGAAGCTCCGTGGCAGGAGACAGAGCCTGTGCTGCCCAGGGAACTTGCAGCAGCGAGGCAAACAGCCTAGCCAGGTTGGGGGAAGGAGGGTGAGGCCGTCTTCCTGCTGGGGAAATGGGCTTGGGGCTGGTGGCAGGAGAATTCCCAATCCCCAGGGCCGGCAAATTTTCTTGTTCAGGACTGGTCAGGTCGCGACGGTGCTGGACCCGGAAGGTCCAATTGTTTCTTTTGTATGGCTAGTCTTAGTAGGGAAGAGAAAAACAGATATTGACCATTAAGCACAGTGTCCTAATGAACAGAGATAGAAATGTAGCCGTGTTAGTCTGGTGAACAGAGGTATTTCTCAGCTGAAAACAAAACCAATAATCCCAGCAATGCCTATTCAATCACTTAATCTCCACTGAGATTACCAGTCAGAAATCAAAGCAATCCCATTGGTGATGGGGAAGTGTATTGTTTGTGGATATCTGCTGTATGGCAACCAGAATGCAACCAATCATTAATTTCACATGGGTCAATGAACAGCAGTCAGACGGCAAAAACGAAAGCACACATTTTGTTACAACATACAAAGGAGCTGAGTAACATTGATATTGCTTTGAAAGGTCTAGATCAGTGATTCTCAAACTTTTTGGCCCGCGGCCCACCCTATTCAATGCAAACCTTCCTGTGCACCACCAGCCAGCCAGCCATGATGACAGAATGTGTACAGGAGGTAGGTGGTGCAGGGTCTGGGCAGGAAGTAGGGTGCAGGCAGACCTGCAGATGGAGGCGGGCACAAAGAGGGCAATTTCCCTGGGGTCTGGACATTCAAAAAGGCCCAGAGCTCCTTTGAACTGCTGTGGGAGCACCAGAGTGCCACTCTGCACAGCTTCGAAGACAGGAGGAGGCCCGCACCACAGTCTGGGCAGCACTAAGGACTGACTGCCCTAAGCTCCATCTCTTCCAGGGGTGGCAGTGGGCCCCGCTTGGTGCAGGAGTGAGCTGAGGGTGGGGCTCTGGGTTGGAAGGAGGATGCAGGAGCCAGCTGGGGGTGTCTGGCCAGGAGAGAGGGTACCAGAGCAAGTGAAGATGCAGGAGTGAGCTAGGGGGGTGTCTGGCCAGGAGAGAGGGTACCGGAGCAAGGGAAGATGCAGGAGTGAGCTAGGGGGGTGTCTGGCCAGGAGAGTGAGCAAGGGAAGATGCAGGAGTGAGCTAGGGGGGTGTCTGGCCAGGAGAGAGGGTACTGGAGCAAGGGAAGATGCAGGAGTGAGCTAGGGGGGTGTCTGGCCAGGAGGGAGGGTGCAGGAGCAAGGGAGGGTGCAGGAGCAGGCTGGGGGGTCCAGGATCTCGGCAGGAGTGTGTGTGCATGAAGTAGATGGGGGGGACATTTACGTGGCTTTGTGCCCCACATCACTTCGAGGCACCGTGTCCCAGGCACCGCCTCCAACTGCTCTCATTGGCTACAATTCTGGTCAGTGGAAGCAACGTGGAAAGCCTCCACGCAACACTTCTCTGTGCTGCTGTTCCCCCAGCTCAGAAAGCCAGAGCTGACACTCCAATCTCAAAGGGGGTGTGTGGAGCTGGAGTGCCAGTGCGGGCATCCCACTGCAGGATGGGGAGGGGGGTCTGATCCTTGAACCATGGCTCACCTGCAAGATGGCCACGGACCACTAGTGGTCTGCAAACCACACTTTGAGAACCACTAATCTAAATAATACTTAATTTTACCATGAATGCAGAGAACAGGACTATATAGCCTCTTGATGTCCTTTCAAGTTGTATGATTCTATGTTTTATATTAGAAAAGTCAAAGTATTTCACTAAGAAAATAAATAATTATCATTTCTATATGGTCATTTTCTACCATTCTAAAGACTAGGACTAACAAATGTATTAACAGAAATGAAAATGTTATCTTAGTAGTTTCAGATTTTTAACTTTACAATCCTGATTCATACTTTCTTGTTACAACATCCCCTTAACCAAATCTCTGTAAAAGAAGTAAACTCCACTTCACAAAAGGCAGAGATTCAGAACAAAACCTGAAAACTAAATCCTCCACAACAGAGAGCTCTGATTTTACTCTGGCAGTGAGGTGGTTTCGGAGAGAGATCAAAGCATTTTGATAACCATAACTCTAAGAAACATTGGCAAACAGTGGCTGAACAAGATCAACTGCTAGACAGAAGCAGGGGCATAGACTGTGGTGGCAAAGGCAGGAGGCAGCAGCCTTAACAGGTGGAGCACCAGCGGTGATGACAACAAAACAACTGGTACCCTGCTAACTCTGCGCCAAATGATCTATAGCCATGTTGGGCATGACTGTGTATTCATGCTACGTGTGAGCCAATTTCTTCCATGCTTATCTTTGTTCCAGTGTTACTGCAGAGTCTCAGTAGCTCAAAGATTGTGTGTACATGCTGTTTCTGATTAGTTGTAATATTTAAACTACAGAGTTAGTATTTTTCTCAATAGACCAAACGGACAAACAAAATAACAGGCAATAGCAGGGTTCCCATTGCTGTGATCGTTCTTGTCAACTGTAACTCACTATGAAGAATGTTTCCGATTTTGGGGGGGGGTTGATTTGTTTTGTTTTTGTGTGTACAAAAATACCCCTCCCCCAAAATCCTGCCAAATGGCACAAGTTGTTATCAGACACAGAATTCTGTGCTTTTCTCAAAGAACTGAGAACAAAGTAAGCGGCAGCAAGAAGCAGTTGGCTGCTGTGAGACACTTGCTTCGATGCTCTTATTTGGTCTGACTCGGGTTGGTCGGATGCTCATTCACAGTTGACATAAAGGTATACAAATTAGATCCACGTAATATTTTCAAATAACCAGGAGATTCAAAGTGAGGATTATAAAGGACACTATTCCTCCAAAAGAGAAAAATTGATACTGCTATAATCTGTGAGTTGGATTTTTAACACCAGACACTCCAACCACAACAATGGCAGCAAACCTCAAAGAGATCTGGAGCAGAGTGACCCAGGAAAAAGAAATCAGTCTTAGCCAGCTTAGGTCCACATTTTGGGCCCAGCGTGCACTGGGACCATAACCCAGAGTGTAAAGGGGTGCAGGAACTGTGGGATAGCTACCCAGAGTGCACCACTCTCAAAATCAACAGGAGTCACCCTACTGGGTGCAGTTATTTAAGAGGTGGTCAGGATTTACTGCCGAGGTGTCCTCACAGGTCTCTGGCTCGAACTGCGTTGAATTCTTGCACACACTGGGGACATGCACCTTCGGCTTTACAAAACTGAGTGCTAAATAGCCACCTTAACAAAATTCAACCTTATCTCTCAGTGTAGTCAAGGCTTCTCTTGATGCAGAAAGAGAAATAGAACCGTTTCTCTCTCTTAGCTGTGGTCAATTTCCAATCTCATTATACACTCCTCAGTGCAGTGATTCTGTCTTGTTGTTCATTTTCAGAGCACCAACTGTATTTGTGACTTGATTATAATGAGAAGGGCCTTAGGCCACTACCATAACTGTATTAAATTATAGACTTTTCAGGGCTAGCGGGAGTAAAAACCCATTAGAATGTTAGAGGTTTTGGTTCCAATCCTACAAACATTTGCATACACTTAATTTAGCTCACATGATTAACTCCAACTTATTTCTCTGATTGAAATGAGTAGATGTGATGCTGAATGCACACAAGGAGTCATTGTGTTGAGTAAGGAGGTGCCATTTTTACAACTGAGACTGGAACCTGATTTCAGACATGAGCAATACAAGTGACTTCTGGGGGCCCCACACAGAACAGCAAGTCATGCGTTGACCTTATACTTCACTTCACTTCACTTATATGTCACTTTAGCAGTAGTAATAGAGTGGGAAGCAACATATGATGCAAATCACACTCTTGCAACTTGCGGCCCCCCAAATCATGAGGTTGGACCTGCAGAGAGGCAGTATCTTTCTGCTCTCGTTAACTTTAGCAACAGAGGGAATATTAGCTTTCCTACAGCCCGGGTGATGATTCTACTGTGTGGGGGGGCCTACTATAACACGTTGTAAACCTGCAACGTGTTTATTATTACAGTATTACAAAGGGCATTGAGGCCAATATTGTTAAACCTGGGTGTCAAGTGCCAAACGAATTGCCTGATTTTCAAGGTGATGAGCACTAACATCCATAAGAACTGTAGATACCTAACAATTCTGCAAAACGGACTACTTTGCAGGTACATCAATACAGAGTTAGGTGCTTATTTCATCATGCATATTTGCATAGTTTGGCCTGCTTGCACACAGCAGTGCTCTAACTGACCAACTGGTTCTTTCTAAAGATGTGCTAAACATGGCCCAGCTCAGAGCTGCAATTTCATCACCCGAAAGACAAGGAGGAGCCTTCCAACCCTTAACGTGAAACTGGTAAAATACAAAGGAAATTAATTTTTGAGGGGGGAGAAAATCCAGCTCCCTCCTCTCCACTCAATTTTCTATCCTCAGTTTTGCTGTTTTGCATCATATCAGTCTATTAGAAAATATACTGCCTAGTAGAAGAAGAAACCAAAATAGTATGGAAAAAGTAATAAGCACGTTTTCATGATTCTTTTTTCCGTCTTCTCCCTAGTCACATGACATTTCCATTTAGCAATTAACTGAGGTGGGTTTCCTTTTAAAATGTTCAAGACTTTGGCACTACTCCTTCAAACACATGTGCCTAGCTTTTTTGTCACAGAAATAGTTCCATGTATTTCAATGAGCAAAGATAAGCCTATACATCAGTTGCTGCACAATTGGCTTTAGTGATTCCAAAGGCAATAAGAGCTCGGTGGGTACCCCCTCCTCCCAGACTGGGTGATTCATCGAGTTGGTAATTCAGTTTCTCCAGTATTACTCAGCAGGTATTAATCCTGCAGCCACTATTAATTACAATGTAATAATAAATTGTAAACGGATGATGCATTTTTTTCTAATTCGATTAGTGTTAAAGACAGCCTGAACATGCATAACAATGACTTTCTTGAAAATTAGCATGCATAAAAGAACACAGAGTACCTGTCTTCGTAGATCCCTTGTTTTTTTGGTCATCTTGTCAATGGCGATATTCAGGGGGTCCCCTTTTTCTTTTCTCCCAGTCTATTAAAAATACATATTTTTACAGTTAGGAAAAAAGCAGTCCAAACATGCAAAACTACAGTCCACATACATAAGTTTTAATAGTCTGCAAATGTATCAAAAGAAGATTTCAGCCCTTTCAAAAAAACACCTACATATCTATGTTTTCATAGATTAAAGCTCGCTGCATTGTTTGCCCCTATCATAACACAAATCAAGGTTTCCTTTCAATATAAGTTATCAACCACCCTATTAACAGGACACTGCTGAGGATAGCCGATTTTTGAACAACTCTTAAAAGGATAAAATAAGGAGATTAATGTGACTCACTAGACAGTTCCGAACTTTTGCACTGATACATTATGTTCACATGCTATAGCACTTGCTGCCAAATTCTGGCAAGACCTCTCGCTATATAACAAATATTAAGAGTTTCTAATCTCTGTCCTGCCAGGCAATGGGTACGTTAAACACGATAATAAGCAGCAAAACAGCTTGAGGACAGAAGGAAAATGTTCTATATGACTGTTACAAGAATTGTACTGGCAACCATTAGATACAGTATAAAGGAGACTTCCACTTAAAATGCTCTCTTGTGCAGAAAGTCTCAAAGCAAAGATCTTCAGTGAAGATTAAAAAAGGGAGCTTACAGTAAAAACACACACTTTGTTAAGGTTCCAAGGTACAAAAAACTTTAAGTGACTGTCAGCTGTATTATCTTTCTTTTAAGAGAAGGCTGCTTCTCCAATGATTTGCTTAATCTCTTATCACATTGAAATCCATTTGACAGAGGTGGGTTTTTTTAAAATCAAGAATACCAAAGATCTCTTCAATCCTTTCTCCCATTTTCTTTTCCCACATCTGTTTTCAAATATCAAATTTACAATGATTCCCCAATTAACCAGGATTAACAGCCCCTAAGAGCATATGTTTCTGGGATCTATTGAAAATTCACTTTTAAAAGGTTTTTTAAACATACAATTTTAAGAATGTTTCCTCTAAAATATGACTATGATATCAACTTCAAATAGTCATTGTCTCAGCCTCTGCTTTAACCATTTAGCTGAGTCAATGTTTTACTTGTATTACTTGCAATTTTAATTCTGATAAAAGGCCAACGCATTTATAGTCTTTTAGGATTCTGTAAATACTCTACATCTCCTCTTTTCCCAATCTAGAAATTCAGACACTTCAGCAGTAAATGACACTGGGATTTGAAACAACTACTCCTTAGGTTCAGAATAAAAATCAGTGATAAACTGATTGAAATGAATTGTATGCCTCCATACAAGAGAAGAGGGACAGTAAACCTTCAGTATCTTACAACAGAATATATTTGTGTAGTCCACTGGTGTCATTTGTCCTACCCCATATGGTCAGAAGTCACCTGTGTGCCCTAACAGGTATCTTGCTCTGTCCGGTTATGAGAACTTTTCAGCTGTAGGTGTGTTCCCCCTGCACGTCACACTGGCTCTGCACAGGTAGCCAGTATAGCAAACTCCAAGAGAACCCCCAAAGACACAAAATCAGATAAGGGACGAAGGCACCAGAGCCAGGATTACTGTCAACAAAGCACAGTCCTAGTATCCAGCAGACTCTACCAAACTGCTAACACATGTATGCTCATTACAATGGACCAGCTCAGTCAGTGGCAGGACTCTCCACTGCTCTTTAAGCCAGACAAGGACAAACCCTGAGAGTAAATTTTCACACATAGGAACAAAGAAGTTAGACATCACTCCTGGCGTATCAGGTTGCCACCTTCTGATGTTACCTAGATACCACCCATTACCTTGTACATGGTGGTTTGATCAAAACATTGCTACCCGTCATGCTGTCATTTTAGACTCTGCCCTGAACCTAGGTCAGTATGCCCTTGTAATTTGTGGGCAATGTGTCGGTACTAAGGTATTTTTAAAGTGTTGTGTTACCATCCCCCTGGAATGTGTTTATGGCCTGTGCCTAGTATCTCTTTGGTGGGACTGTTTCTGCAATAGCTGCCCCGTTCTTGCCAAGTTCTGTGGGCAGGGTCTGCCTCTTGCTCACAGGTTAGCTTTGAATTATATTAGCAAAATCTTAACCATTGTTGCCAAGGCCTCAGGCCTCACACTAGGCCTGTGATAAATGGCTTTTTGTTTTAGGCCCTCTTAGTACAGCATAAGGTACAAAGGTGCCCTGCTCTATATTAGCAAAGTCTTGACTACTATTGCTTAGGCCTCATACCCCATACCAGGCCTGTGATAAATGGGCTTACATTTTAGGCCCTCTTCTTACTACACCCTTAATCCCTGAAGTGTCAGTCAAGATAGTAAGTGCCATGTTTTTTAAGGAGTCTACAGTTTGTCAAGGTGAAATTTAACATTAGAGAGAGAGAGAGGGTTTTGGACTGATACAATATGTCATCAAAACATATTTGAATTGTGGAAATGGAAAGAAGAGTTCTCAAGTGTGCTGGTCCATATAATATATCATAACATAGCCAAGATGGTGGTTTAAACTCAGAATATAAAGTCATACCATCGGAGAAAATATCAGGAACTCTGTTATGTATATTTAAGCTGCTTGGTGACATTAGTATTCAATGCCACTTTCATTTCTCTGTTGAATGACTCTCTTTGTGTAATATTATTCAAGGTTTTTCTTTTTCTTTTCTTCAAGCTGGCTACCTTGTGAAGTTCTGATCACAGAGCTGCAGCAAGAGGTACAATTGTATGAAACATTTTAATCCATGTATTGCCGTCATGGGGTAATATCTCATTGTACTGTAAAAAGAGCTTCCAATAAACAAGGCAAAGTTACTCTGCATATTAGCAAAGTGATGATAATTAATAAGCCAATCAACAGACTGTAAAGACACTTTAGGGTGAATTTTTAAAATAGTCAAATCACTATGGAAAAATTGACTAATACTTCTGTACTAGTTTGTGTAGTAAGTTGAGGGTCAGTAACATGGAGTCAGCAGGCCTAAATAGAGGCCTGTAACATGAAAAACAGCAACAGGCCTGCAATCTAGTGAGCAAGATTTTGGTTCAGTAACACAGGAGCCAAGAAAGAGGCCCTACTGATAATTGTGTGATTGTGTAAGTTAGGTAGAGCATGGAAGGACACAGGGAGGCACCGAGAACAGACTGTAAGCCAAAGGGGAGTAACAGAACATCTTAATAAGAAATGTCTTGGTACAAAGACTCCCTAAAAACTAATGCACATACCGACCTAGGTTCAGGACCAGGTCGGAATTGACAGCATGAAGGATAGTAAGTAAGCTCCCCTTCCATAAGGTGAGGGGTGGTATCTAGGCAACAGAGGGTGGCAACCTGGTACGTAAAGAAATGATGTAAGTTGTTTGTACCTGTCTATAAAAGAACACCGCAGAGCGTGCTCTCCGGCCGACCTGGGGCGCACTAGGCGCCTGAACGGCAGGTGTCATTGCCTAAACTTACAGAATGCACAGTAGCTTAACTTTGACTAACTGCTGTTAATATGTGTTATATGGCAATAGGCCTGCCCGGTGTTGGTAGCTTGTCAACGCGGGCCATAGTGCCCAGTGGTGTAACATTGTACTGATCTCTGTTACCAACTGGTAAAGCTTCGCATTTGACAATACACCTGCTCGACTGATTTCAAACCTTGCCTGCATCTGTCATTTCCGGGGCTTCTCAGAGATCTCCTGTGGTGACCCAAGTGCACGGGGTCTAACACTCTAGATAAAGGGAGTACCGATTGTTACGCACGCAGCCGAAAGTTTATCATCACCGACGGAGTAGAGGTCCTGTCAGGAGTGCACCAGGACGATCTGGACCAGACGACACTGACACTGACAGTTCAGACCACCGAAGGTACCGAGGTCCAGAACACCGAAGTACGACAGTTTGGTGCCAAGCAATTTTACTGTGGGCTCTCCACTGACGTCAGTGATGCAAGATCAAGCACTACCACTGAGCACTCATTACAATGGCTCATAAAGTTGCCAAATTCTCCCAAAGTTCAACCCATCCGGGCTCAAGGGGGACATGGCCAGAGCATGCTATGCCATGGCTATATTCAGCCATTCTAAGAGCCACCGCAAGGGGCAATAATTTAAAACAGCGAACGTGAGGCTTGTCTAAATTATGCCATTCACTGAACCAACACCAAAATTCCTAGGGAAGAACAGATAAGATACAGCCATATTTTCCTCCCTTCCCTTTCTGCCCCCTTCCCCCTCCACCGCAACCAAGTCCTATGCAAGCAGAACTCTATTGCAGGTGAGGACCTAGCCTTTATAATCCAGTTGTGAATGTCCCAAACAATGTTTCTTGGGAGACTGCTCTGATGTCTTGCACAACTATTCATGCTTAGGATAGTTCTGGGTGACAGACTATGCATCTACCATCTTAATTGAAACACGCTATTTGATTGACCCAATAGGCTTTGGATGACACTCTCTCCTGAACAATTCCTCTGTCATTGCTGCTTGGTTACAATGCTTCCCTAAATTCACAGTTTTAAACAGGAGAGCAAGAGTAGCACATTAAACAAACAGTATTATTGGGGGAAAATGGAATGATGCGTGATGTTACATAGCTTCCAGCAGTTCTGTCAAATGCCATCTGGTGTGTGCTGAAAATATATGTTAATAAAATTTATTTATTATAATCTTTAAAAACTCTTATATCAAAATTGTTTCAGGGTAGATCTTTTGCCTGTATCCCTAGAAGGGAACTGGCTCACAAAGTGAGTCCCTGCATTCAATATCATGACATTTCTCTGTTCCTCCCTTCCAATCCAGGGAGCATGAAAAGTTTTCTGGAGGTGGGCGAGAGAGAAGAGAGGTGCAGAACCATTGGCATATGGGGGAGGAGGGATGGTGGGGCACACACAGCCCCAGACATAGGAGGGAGAAGGAAATGGGAGGCCCAAAGAGCCTCTGGCATGAATGGGGAAAATGGGGAACCCAGATACAGGGGAAGTCAAAGAGGCAGGTCACACCTATCAGCTTTGGCCAGGTCTGTGATTCTAGCACCACAACTCAAGCTTAAATATTTACATATTATTTCTCTGTCAGGACATTTTCACAATACCATCTCCATCAATTTTAATCCCATCCAATTAGCTTGGGAGCCATTCCTCTCCCTGTTCAATTTCTTTTCCATCAACTGGGATGGGAAGATGGTAGAGATTCCAGAACATGGGTCAACCATCATTCGCCAGTTGCCTAGCTCTAAAGGCAACAATGCAGAAGTAAGGATGGCAATACCTAAAATAACCTTGTGATCTCCCTGTGACTTCCTTTTGGGTCAAGATATCCAATTTGAGAAGTGCCAGTCTCCCCTCGCAATCTGTATAGTAAAGAGTAATAATAGCACACAAAATGCCAGATTTCATGGGAGGGCACCAGATTTTACAGTCCATGACGTATTTTTCATGGCTGTGAAGTTGGTAGGGTTCCACCAATGACATTTACCATTATTGGATAGGATAGGTGGATTAGTCTTCTCCTGACCCAAATTAGTCTCCTTTTGTTTTCCATAGAGCTAAATCTTCAAGATCATATTTTCCTATGTTCCCACTTAAAGGGGCTACTTCCACTTGTGTCTGTGGTTCTGTCTATTTTTTTCCTAGTACTCAGTTTCCATTCCTCATCTTTGTGAAGATGTTCAACAGAACCACAATTTGAAATGAGTGTTGTCATTCAGCAGTGAAAAGGAGATATTAGGACTGGCATATTTTTGAATAGCAATGTATACCTTAACAGTGTGATGTTTCAACTGTGCATAAACTGTAATGACGGACACATCTACCTAGGTGATGACGAAAAAAAAAAAGTCTGTTAAGGTACGGTAGCGGTTGAACCAATAGACAATCCCTCCACCTGTCTCTTGTGGGCTAAATTACCGGATAAATGACAGCAGGTCTGTCTTGGGCATGCAACATGTACTACATTACTAGACTGAGATCCCCTAGCTTTCACTTATCTAAGCAGAGAAGACAGAAGGCATCTGACAGTGTGAAAATGATAGCATCTTTTGATTCCTTCTCTCACAGTTGGAGCAGGGTTTTTTTATTGTAATAAATTGAACTATTATTCTGTCTAGCCTTCCAGATAAGGTATTTTAAAGGGAAAGGAAGGTAGTTTCTTCCATATGTTTTATTTTGAAGTTTTCCTCTTTTTTTGGTGACATAACAACAAATGAGTTGTCTGCGCCAGAACAGTGCAGCTCTGTAATCTGGTTAATGAAATTTAGTTGATTTTGAAGCTTATGTAGTAATGTTCAGTCAGGTGTTTATTCATCATACCTGATATCTATGCCTTCCTAGTGATGTTCATTACCACAATTATCTAACAACCTCCAATATTAAAAATATCAGATCACCCTTAGCTGTGTAGTGTGAGTCATTTTCCAGTTGTTTTTTACTCTGATAACTCACGTTTTTTAGTATTTAATCGTATGCATAACTGGCAGAAGAGTTCCTCTGCAATAGCTTTTAGAGAGGAGGCTTAGCGGACAACATGACATCCGTCAATATCAGAAGAGAAGCCACATCAATCTGTACCCGCAACAATGAGGAGTCCAATGGCATCTGACAAATTGGGTTTTTTAGCCATGAAAGCTTATGCCCAAGTACAGAGAAAGAGAGTGAGGATTTGGTATTTATCTACAAGTTTGACACTGATACCCTGGGCTTGAGCAAAGACATTAACTGGATGTTGCATTATAAAGCCAGCCTCCCCTGCCTTTAAAAACTGAATTTTTACATCAAAAGTCAAGAATGGGACATTTCCAGCCCATTTAATTAGCCTCATTAGCACTGGTACTACGATTGTCAGGTACTTTTATTTTGCTGTTACATATATCTTGGTTTCTGTTATTTCCACTCCAGCTCATCTGGTGAAGTGGATTTTACCCACGAAAACCCAAGATACCATATATATTTTTGTTAGTCATTAAGGTGCCAAAGGACTCCTTGTTATAATATCTACAATACACCATAGCTTTAGGTTAAATGACCTACAGCTCAATAGCCTAGCTCTTTTCCCCATGTTACAAAGGGAAGTTCCATAAATGCCTTCAAGTTTGGTCAAGGCTGATCTTGATTACTATGAAGGATCAGAAATTGCAGGCATCAACTGTGACGGAAATATTTTTAGAGACAAAGATGTGACTATAGTTCAGTACCATGCACCCATGAACAGCTCATGAGAAAATGTTTTTTAGATGTTAGAACACCTCATTGTAATGGAGGATGGAATTTCTGCCACAGTGATTCCTAATTCAGTGGGTGGAGTAGTTGGGATACTCTGTTATTTACTCAAAGTAAATACAGTCTCTGTATTAGCTTAAATACAACTGTGTGGTAATTGTTGACTTTGACTTTGTTTAATTAATGGAGGCTAATGATTTTTTTTTACTGTTTTGTGGTTAAGGAAATATTTGTGACTGTTGAGATTTGAAAAGGGGGAAATTAAAATCACTGGAGGGTTGTGAACTTGGTTGTTCCCGAAGGCTGAGCACTTTGTGTTATCCAACTTAAAAATCTCGAATCATGGAGAGTCCACAAGCTCACTATGCAATTTATTCCAGTGCTTAACCACCGTGACAGGATGTTTTTTTCTAATGTCCAACCGAAGCTCGCCTTGCAACAATTTAAACCCATTGATTCTTGGGCTATCATCAGAGGTTAAACAGAATGTTTTCCCTCCTCCTTGTAACAACCTCTAATGTACTTGAAAACTGTTATCATGACCTCTCTCAATTTTCTGTTCTCCAGCCTAAACAAGCCCATTTTTTCCCATTTTTTGCCTTATAGACCTGTTTGCTAGACCTTTAATAATTTTTCTTGGTCTTCTTTGGACTATCTCCAGTTTGTCCACATCTTTCCTGAAATGTAGCACCCAGGAGTGGACCTAATACTCCAGCTGAGGCCTAGTCGGTGTGGAATAGGGCAGAAGAATTCTAATAAACTCAGAATTATGTTTGCTTTTTTGAAAGGGTTACATAGGTACATACATACATGTTGACTCATATTTGGGATACCTTTCTGCACTACTCCATTCTAGGCAGCTGTTTCCCATTTTTAATATGTGCAACTGATTATTCCTTCCAAAGTATAGTACTGGTTGAACATCCCTGGTCTGGCATCCTCAGGACCTAAATGGTCCTGAACCAGGGAATTTGCCAGACAAGGGAAGTCAATGCTGGCCTCTCTTCTCCTGGCCAGTGCCCACTAGGGCACCTTCCCCTCCACTCTCAAAGAGTGTCAGGGCTCCACTGCTGGCCCCTGGGGCTCTAAGGCTTCCCAGGGTGCCTGGGATCCCCTCTACCAGCTGGTTGGAGCTCTACTCCACTGGCCAGCCAGGGCTCCCCTCTGCTCTGCTGGCTAGTTGTCTGGAGCTCCCCTCCCCTCCACTGGCCTCCCAGGACTGAACTGTTGGTCCCCAGGGTGCCAGGACTCCGCTCCCAGCTGTTGCCCTCCTCTACTGCCAGCCCCCAGAGAAAACGTTTAAATAAAACACCCCAAAAATAGCTAGTAACATCAAAAATATTAGAGGAACTAATCATTTTTATTCAGTCATTTGCATGTTACCTAACAGAAGCAGCTTTTATAAGACATGGGGGGGCAACTATCCCATTCTATTTGACATGGGAGAGGTCTCAGCTGGAGTGCTGGTTCCAGTTCTGCCACTACACTATAAGAAAAGTGTGAACAAATTGGAGAGTTCAGAGGAGACTACACCACCCTGTCGATCTAACCTACACAACTTCAGTTACGCTTATAGCAAAACTGAAGTTGCCATACATACTGCAGTGTTTCCACATGGTAAGGTCAATGACGGATGCTCTTCCATCAAGTCCAGCTACTCTTTTTGTCCTGGTAGAGTACTGGAGTTGATAGGAGAGTGCTAGGAGGTTGATTTATTGTGCCTAAGCAGACCTGACAAATCAACCACAGGTAGATTACTCACTGCAGCATCGATACCCCATGCAGTGAAGAAAAGGCCCTCATTTGAGACTCCCACTGGAGCTCAGGCCAGAGATAAGTGCCTGGGCTCCTGTCTGAGGCAGTAGTGCAAGTACCAGTGACAGAAACTTAGGAAACTAGGGACTTTTACATGAAAATTTAGGCACTTAGGGCATGTAGGTGCCTCTGGAGTTAGGTAGCCATTGAGCAGGGATTCTATGAAATGCCAGTGGCACATAAGTATTTGCCTTAAGCACCTTCAGAGTTTGAAAAGCTGGACCAAGTGATTACACACACATGAACACTATGTTCTAAGATAAAGGAATGGACTCACCACTTTGGGGTTATACTGCATTTAAAATGACAAAGAAGTGAAATCATTGGCCTTGCCTGGCAGAAGGTCATCAGTGCCTCAAAAGGACTAGGCTCTAAGGATATAATCATATATTTGGTGAAAGCAGACCCTTGTATGCGACACAAATGATTCACATTTGCAAATACTTTTCTCTCAAGGCAGCCTTAGCATAATTAGATATATTGGCATGTCAATTTAAAGGTTTGCACTGAATGCCTTTCAACTTGGATTGGATATTGTCAGAGCTAACCTGGGGGAAAACAACAGCATTTCCATGGGATATGTTCAGCTCGGAAGACAGTAATATACAAAAATTGTTTTGTTACAATTTAGTGCTTATAAAAATTATACTTCTGAAGGAAGAAGCTCAGCTGCTGTACATTGCCATACCTCTACTGAGAGCAATGGCACTACCACAATTTACAGTTGATGAGGATACACCCTCCGCATTTTTTAAATGAAAGCTTGCAGATGCTTTCATTTAAAAGGCCAGAATCACTTACTCTAGGAAGCTAAATTATTCTAATTTCTTCATTGGCATCTATTTATACAGTGTCCACCCCAAACTCCTAATTTAAGAACCAACTGCTTCCCAGCTGTGAATTGTAATCTGCTTGTACATCTCCAGTGTTCTGTTTTACATCTCAGATGAATCAAGAAAAAGGGAAGAGGCAGTAAAAACATGCCCCATCCACATGATGAGGCTAGGTTAGTAAAAGAAGCTGGAATGGCATCATAAGTCTCTTAACATGATTACGTTCTATCAACAGTAATAAGAATATTCACAATAACAATCATTTGAACTTTTCTGCTGCTTGCTGCTCAAGAATCTCTACGTATTTTTAAAAAAGCTAACCACTGAAATGTTACAACAATTCAGTGAGTAGGTAGAAAACAGGAGGGGAGAAACACATCAACTATTCTCACAGAGCACAGCAACTCCAAGAAACTATTAAGAGAAATACTATGGCATTTAAAATACTACAACAATACTATGGCATTTAAAATCCAAGAGAAATATAAGAAGGTGAAATGGGTTTCCCTAAATATCATGTTGGCAAGAATAGTTGGATTAACAGTTACATTCCTACTGTTAAGAAAATGCCATAGGATCTTTAGGCTATTTTGACACTATGAGCTACAAATAATATGAATATAAATAGTAGCATAGCTGTAGGAGGGGATGTATGGCTTAGCAATGCCCAGTGCAAACCTGGCTGAAACAGCTGGATCTGTTCTCAGCCAGGCTAAGCCATGTACAAAATCAGGGGAAACACACCCCTACCTCATAGTGAAGACACAAGCTAAGTGACTACAACTGGCCAGAAACACAGTTTTGTCTCATCCAAAGGACAGCATAATCATCTGAATTCCTCTCCCCAACACCATGTGAATCAGACCCTAAATGCTGACTCCCAGGATAAATGTCAGAAAATGAATTGCAGGGCGTCCCTTGGAAATTTCCCTCAGAAGTACCAACCAGGCCTCACCTTCTTTAGCCTTATAGCTCAATCAGGATAGCCACCTAAGACAGATTGGCTGCTGGCAAGTGCATTAAAAAGCACAGGTTTTATTTGGCGACAAAAGTTGACCATATTGTCTTCTGTCAGGGATATTATTTTGTTCTTTTTCTTCCTTAAGGACACGTCTACACTAGGAAGTTATTTCAAAATAATAACTCCTGAAATAATAACTTTGAAAAAGCGTGTCCGTATTACAGTGAAGCCTAGAAATGAGTGCAAGGCAGGCTAAGGTAGATGCACTACCTGATTTAGAGCCCCAGGAAGCACTGGGGAATAATTACTTTGAATGACTCTGGGGAGTAGTTATTTTGAAATAGCAGCACTGGAGTGTCCACACTAATGTTATTCGAAATACCTACTTTGGAATAAGTGTTCTTCCTTACGGAAAGCGGGAGTTATTATTTCAAAATAACCAGCCCCTTAGTTCAAAGTAACAGGTTTGGTAGTGTGGACGCTCCGCTTGTTATTTCGAAATAATGGGAGTTAATTTGAAATAACTCCCTAGTGCAGACCAGGGCTTACAGGGGCATCATAAATAAGAACACATCACTTACAAAAGAAGAGATTGCTGGGAATGTGGCCAAATGATTAGCAAAAAGAATAGTACAATTGCTAGTGCTTTTCCCAATCTACTTTACATGTCTGGAGCAAGGGGGGTTCTGTTCTTCACTTGGGTCTTTCCCAGATCTCTCCATAAGAGCACATGTCCTTACATAAAGTGTACATTTCCCTTTTCTCAGTCTCCTCACATTGTATTCCTCAGGTGACCTTGCATACTTTGTTTCATTTCTTGGTGTCTGTACTCTGTCAGACAGGGGCGTGTCAATGAAGGAAGCATCACTCTAAGCCAGGGCTATTCAATACGTGACCCGCAGGCTGCATGAGGCCCGTGGCCCATTTGTTTGTGGCCCACAGTGCGATTTGGGTTTACGCAGGGCTCAACATGTGGCACACAGAGGTGGGATCCTTTGAACATGGCCTACACTGGGAACACGCTCCACAACGGCGAGTCAATATAATGGTCTTCTGTTAATATTCATTTTAGTGGTTACATTCCTGGACTGTCATTGCTCATTAAAAGTGCTGTCATATGGGTGGAAATGGGGTAAATATTGCATTTTATTAATATCAGCAGAACTGACTTAAATGGGGCCTGCGTTTTGTGTAGTCTTGCCTTAATCTTTGTATTCATGCCTGTCAGAGTGAAATAAGCTATTTGCAAATACATATATACATATATATACACACACACACACACACACACACAGGACTCGACAAACCGCTGATTCTACTCGCCCATGGCGAGTAGATTTCAGCCGGTTGCTCCGTGCGCCCCATTCATTGGCGCTGCGCGCATGCGCAGTGCTGGTCTGGCGCATGCGCGGTAAGGGGCTGGCGAGTAGCTCTTGCCGCGGTTTGTATGTATATGCAACCACACTTACGTTGTGGCCCTCGGAATGTGCTGTATCATTGTGGTCCCTGGGATTTCTAAAGTTGAGTAGCCCTGCTCTAAGCTAAAATCGAATATGAAGGGCACAGACACTTAATACTGGAAGATCGAAATTGGTTTAAACAGAGATTGAAATGCTTTTAAAAATGTGCTTTCCTACCCTCTCCCCTATTCTGTTTCTGCTCTCTGTCTTTGGTTGCCAACCCATCCTTCTGGCATCCTTTAATTACAGTTTACACAGAAACTGTATCATCACATGATTTGGGCTGAGGTTGCTTTTACCATCAGTGTTACTGTTACGTGCCATCACTAGATTTCTCTTGGTGTTTTACTGTACTACCTACATAATATGAGGTTAGTGCGCATGTCAAACTTTCTGAGGGCAATAACTTGTATGTTTGGCAGCAAGCCTCTTTCTGTCTGGCACACTTCCAGTGCAAAACCCACCTACAAGCAAACAGTGTGCATGAGAATTAATTGGACACATACTACAACTTTAGCTATCGTTTTAAATTAATGGAGATGGAAGCAAGCCTGGGAAAGAAAATGACTTGATCCTCATTAGTGTAAATAATGGATCACTATTGAACAGTGCCTTCATCTTTATGCCTGAATATTTCTAAGACATTGCTACTCACAGAGATAGAAGCAGCTAAAGTTTGAAACAAAAAATGAACTGGATCTAATTAAGCCCAAGAAGAGATTAAAAAAAAAAAGACAAAAGGAAAGGATTGGTTTGCTATATTCAGTTCTTCTCTTTCCATACCAGACAACATTAAGATATAGTAATAAACCTTAGACACTGTGTACAATGTAGGAATGCTGCAATCTATTCCTGTCGCCTCGTTAGATCAATGTACTAAGTGATATCAATTCATGTTACTTGTCAGTTTAATTAGAGAAAGTGAAACACAATTACAGGGAATTAGTGCAAAGCCAGCATAAAACAGCAGAAGGCCCATTTGAGACATTTGCAGCAAATAAATGCAGAACGTAACTCACTATATAACATTTTCATCAACAATCTTTATTAAAATATTCCTCAGGAAAAAAAAAAACTTTAGCAAACACCATTATAAACTAATAGTGTACGAACAAATGCTTTTAATTTGTGTACTCATTAATCACTTATATTTCTTTTTAGACTACAATTCTGCTTTCTCTTTTGTTACTTTTTGTCAGAAAACAACAATAATTAAATGGAGCCTCTTCTATCCCACACCATGCTTATGGAACCTTAAGGTTGCAAATCTAACTATGAAATAAAAATACTAAGCGTTTTAGTGCAATGGGAACTAGGGTTGCCAGGTGTCCAGTACTGGCCCGGACAGTCCAGTATTTGCAGCTTCTGTCCGGTAAAAAAAACCAGAACAACTTTGGTCCCCATGTGTTTTTTTTTTCTCAACCAATTTTTTTTCTGCCATGTTTGGTATTTTTTGTGACACTATCTGGCAACCCTAATGGGAACTCAGGCATGCCACTCACACCAAAACTGTCCCCGCTTTCACTGACCTCAAGGAGAGCTTATCAATTTTCAATGCCAGAAGGATCAAGCCATGGAATGTATGGTAGAAGGGCATGAGGCTGTAATTCACATATGCCCAAAACGTCTACAAAATTCCATGCGAGTTGTAAATGGCAAGAAATGCAATATTCAGCCTCTGAATGGGCCAGCTAATAAGCACTTACTGGAGCTTTCTCCAGTGGACATTTGTGCTCTGACACCACCTTTGCTTTACTGATTCTACCATCATATTTTTAGACTGTCAAGCAATTGTACCTCTGCTGCAGCAAACACTGCAGTCCGGCCCTCCCTTCCATTTGACATGCATCTCTAACTCTTTCCCTTCCCACTCTTAAAGAAACACCACCAAAGTTTCTCTCCATGGACTCTTTTTTTCATTTATTGTGATTAATATTCTCTCATTTGCTTTTTATACGTAGTATTTCTCACTCTTTATAGTTGCATTAAAGGTGATTATGATTAAAATAGTCTTATTTGTTGTGAATTCTTGTTCAGTAGCCTCTGTGACCTGACGGGACAGTATATAAATATAATTAATTAGGCCAAAGGCTGAGTGTGTCCATGCCACTTTTAGCACAGTATATACATACCTACTGGACCTATGTGCAAACGCATTACCCTCCTTCAGGGATGTACTTTGATTCTTAATTAATTTAATAATAACCTAGCAAAACTGCACTAGCACACATATGCTTTACCACTACATTTTTTACTGAGAAGTGGATCTGTACTGTTCTCAAAACCATTCCTCCAGTGCGTTGCAGAGCTTTTCTACAGGCTCAGCTTACAGGGCAGATCAAGTGGGTTTTGTTAATTGCGCCAGGACCATAAAACGTTAAGGACCTGATTTGCCACTCATTTTCATTTTAGGTGCTTATTTTCACACGTTGAAAGTGCAACCCAACCATAATTCTCCCCCCTTACCGGTAGCAGCATGTTACATGACCTTTAACTTTGATCTTTTATGTTCCTTAGAAACATAGCGATTAATGGGATCTATTTCTTCTGGCACACAGTGATTTAGTGAATAGCTCTGCGCTTTCACATACATTGCTGCAGACAGTCACCTGCTCACATATTATTGTTACATTTATACAATGTGAGTTAATTTTGCTATGAGGGATAAAAGGGTACTAATTAATATTTCACTCGATATCACATGTAACTGATAATAGGAAGATAAAACCTATACACAACATTTAAATTTTTAAGATAGTAAAAAAAACCCAACCCAAACCAAAACAAAAAGCCACTTTACTTTCTGCATAGCCTTTACAGCTTCAAACTAAGAAGAAGAGTTACCAAGCATGGTGATTATCTTTAGTGCTTTACTTGCTACCTCCTTCTCCTAAGGCAAATTTCAAGTCAGAGAAGAGACTCAAAAGGGGCCAAAAGCAAGACAATTGTCTTTTGAACATCAGAATTCATCACTGCCACCGAGGCCAGCTATAGGAACTACAGTGTAAATATTTTAAAGAATGTTAAATGAAATAACACCAGAGTGAACACTGCTCCACAACCTGACACAGCTTTGAAAAACCTGTTAATTGGGGCCAGCTTGGTTCTCAGAGGATTTACATCTCCAAATCCCACTGAAATTCAATGGAAATTGGCAGGGGGAAGGGGAGAAAGGAAGATCTACAAAGGCAATCAGGCATTGCAACACCTAATCTTTACATGCCACACTACCCAGTGGAATCCACAGCCTTGCATTAGGTGTCCAGACTCTCAATACAATGAACTGGGGGAGAGAGATGCCTTTGAATGGGACCTTGAATACCTGATAAACAGGAAGGTAACTAAAATAGCAAATAGGAAATATCCAGGAGAGGGGCAGGACCTAATCCCCACCATCCTCAAGGATTTGGGTGCCTAAATCTGGACTGGAGGGAAGTGCCTATCTAGGTTTGAGATTCAGACATAAATCCCCTCCTGGAGAACAGCCGTCTCCACCTCCTCCTCCTTCCCCCTCCATCGATGGTAGTTTTGTGTAGCTCAGTCATGCTTCCCTACCAGAGTGGGGCCTGAGGCAAGATAGATAGGAGAATGCCTAGCCTGTTAATACCACTGGTGGCTCGGTGTGACAGAGATGCACAGGGGTTTTGAAGATCTTTTTGACTTTTGAATGGTGTGGAGAGGGTGAATAAAGAAAAGTTATTCATTAGTTCCCATAATATAAGGACTAGAGGACACCAAATGAAAGTAATGGGTAGCAGGTTTAAAACTAATAAGCAAAAGTTCTTCTTCACACAGCGCACAATCAACCTGTGGAACTCTTTGCCATAGGAGGCTGTGAAGGCTAGAACTATAACAGAGTTTAAAGAGAAGCTAGATAAATTCATGGAGGTTAGGTCCATAAAAGGCTATTAGCCAGGGGGGTAGGAATGGTGTCCCTGGCCTCTGTTTGTCAGAGGCTGGAGATGGATGGCACGAGACAAATCGCTTGATCATTGTTTTCGGTCCACCCCCTCCGGGAGCACTTGGTGCTGGCCACTGTCGGCAGACAGGCTACTGGGCTAGATGGACCTTTGGTCTGACCCAGTACGGCCATTCTTATGTTCTTATGCACCTAAAGCAACAGTTAGCTACCAAGACCCTATTGCGGATCTAGCCATAGGGTTCTGGTGCCTTTGGGCTTACGTTAAAAGCCTCAGGTGGTGCTGCCAACTCACTTAAGCAAATTCATTCAGTAAGGCAATATATGTACAATTTTCAAAAGGACCTAAGGATTTAGGGGTTCAAATCCATTTTTTTTTCCAAAAAGGATTTAGGTTCTTACTTAGGGCCAGATTTTAAAATATAGGTAGGTGCTCACAGGTGCAGCTATGAAGCAGACACAGAGGATGTCTTAAGATGCAGATGGGATTTTCAAAATCAAGGGGAGTTAGGCTCGTAGGTGATTTGAAAATTCTACCCTGCACCTATTTATATCTTTAAACATCAAAATATCTTTAAATAACTGGCCCTTGGGCCATTCACAGTTTAATTTTGATGTACATGGGTTAGAAGGAACTCAATATAGCACTCCACTGAAGTTGTCATATAATTTTATTCTATGTATACAACACATCATAATTCCCTTATGCCAAGGACTAGCATTAAGGTGTTTCCATAAAACAGCAACAATTACAAGGCTTCAGCTACCTGCTCAGCATCACACTGCAAGCCATGGCCAAGATGGCCATTTATAAAAACCAGGGATGGCTGAAAGAGGGGCCTATTTCCATTCCTGCATCTGTTTACACACATCCAGACAGGCATGCACTGGGTCCCGCAATGCTTTCGAGGAACAGTGGGTGCTGTTCAGGGCTCTCTGCTCAGTGTCCCCTTGGTTTAGCCCTCACACCTGCCCCTGGTTTTCCTTTTATTTGTCCCAAGTAATAATTTGCTTAAAAGTGTTCAGTGGATCCTCTCCATAGGCTGAGGGAGGGTCCTTCAGCCATGGTCAGGCTTATGCCTGTCCACTTTCCAGATCCCAATAGGCTCACACACAGCAAGCCGGTGACTGAGGACAAGTTCAGTCTGTCAGTTCAATGCTGACCTGATTTCTTCAACACGAGAATTGGCCTTGCGGGTGAGTCCATTTTACGTGAACGGGTCAAACATCTAAAGTAATTTTAGAAACTAAAACAAAATTCTGCTGACACTCGGTACCTTATCACCCTGCATGGAGCCTTTCACTGCAAAACTATTCAGTACATGACTGGGGAAAAGTTACTGTGAATAAAAAGTTGTGCACTATGAAAAGCAATTATTCTAAAGTACCAGATGGGCAGAAAGACGATCTTGTTAAAGCAGTGCCACAAGGTTATATTAGCTTCACAGGAATGCCGTGATCAATCTTTTCCTTTCCCTGGGGCTACATCAACACCATGAGCTTAGAGGTGATCGCTCTGCTTGCGGACACATGCTCATGGGAGTAGAAATAGCAGTGTAGCTGTGGAAGCCAAGGTGGTGGCAGGTGAAACGCGGATTAGCTTTCACCAATACGAACCCACCAACTGTACCCATACAAATCAGTGGGCATGTACTCAGTTTGGCTAACTTGCGCCTCCAATGCCGTAACCCATGCGAGCCTGCTGTTTATACAGTGCATGTACGTGAACAGGGGAATCACATCCCTTATTCCTAGCTGAGATGTAGCCTCGGAGGAGCATGTCTGAAAAGGGAAACTTCATTTTTTAATGCATGGAATGCCCAGACAGGATTTTCTCTCTCTGGGTTCCTAGGAAATGCTCACCATTTCTCAGACTTATTTGTTCAGGGTAATGCCCACTATGTGTTAAGTCAGGGCCACCAACAAGGGCAGGGCGCAGTTGGCCTGGGGCCTGGTGATTTAAAAGGGTCAGGGGCGCCAGGCCCTTTAAATTGTTGCTGGAGATCCATGCAGCGCAGTCTAGGAGGCACTGAAGGGCTAGCCCCACCCCTTCCTCCTGTGGCCCCGCCCATTCCAGAGGACCAGAACAGAGCTCGCTCACCTTCTCCAGGGCCCTGTGGAGTCTGTCACCAGTCAGTACCAGGCACTTTTCAGAGAGATATGAAGGTACAGTTCCTGTACTAGTACACTCACAAGCTAAGGGCAAAGAGACCAAACAATCAGATGCAGATTAGGGGGATCTGACTGCTGCTCTGGTTATAGCATCCTGAAAGATCCAGGTTTTCCTTGCCATGTTAAGTGGTGTATAGTGGAACCATTACCTCTTTCAAGGAACAGTGTGGAAGTGTTAAGAGGAAACAATCCTTTTAATACTAGTTTGTGAAACTATGCTGAATGTGGTTTGCCTTCATCTAGACTTGTAGGTAAGACATCATGAGCATGAATTCACCCATTGTTGACCGTCAACAACCGGTAATTTTTGATTTAAGGGTGGGGCATAGCTCTTTGATCCAAGTGGCATTTCTTTTATTTTTTTTAATACTATTATCTTGATGCAGAGAGAAAGGAAAGTGTCATACAAATGATAATTTATTCCAGTGTCTGAGTACTTTTTTTAAAAAAATGTTAATTTAAGACAATCACATTTATTACTGATTAGAAGTCAGGGGAGGAGAAATGCAATGAGAAGAAAAATTTCTCTTTAGTAGAAAAATAATTCAAATTGGTCGTAATAACTTGTGGATATTGTCTCATTAAAACAAGACTGTCAATTATAAAGTTATTTACTTGCATACTAGAATATGTAGGCAGAGTCTATGTGGTAATAAAGTTTCAATTGGAGTTCAGTGGCTTGTAGGCACAACTCAGAGAAAACATTTTTAGTTAATGACCTTTTCAGCAGTGTAAATGACCACCATCTACTGTAGATTTGTTGAAGATTTACATAAAATAGTCATCCCAAAAGAGATAAGAGAACTATTTTCTCTGATTAAATATCAGCCATATATCAGATCATCCTTGTTACAGGGGCCAAAAAGAGATGACTTCCTTTTACCTCTGCAACACGCACGATTGCTTAGTCTTAAGAAACATCAAAAGGCAACTTCAGAATCAACAACCCAACATTCTGTAAAGTCATTTTAGTCCAATCTTTTCAGGGAAGCTGCCTATATCCAGAAATAGTTTTCAAGACCTGACTTTTGAAAGGACTTGGGGTAACATAGATATGCTGCTGGCGGTTGGCCAGGGAACAATTTTTTGCAAATGAAAGCCAAAAAAAAGCACTTTGTCAGCCGTGTAGGTCAAGGGTTAGGCCCGCAAAGGGGGCTTATGTTCAGTGTTGCAATGCCCAACTTCAGGTACATGCTGTCTAATGGAATCCACTCTGCTCAATTAGGGCAACCCCCTCCCTCCTGCCACACACACACAAACAAATGGGGAGAGTTAGGACCTATGAATGGTATCAATAAAAGCCAGCATGAGCATGGAACTGGTGAAGCTAGCCAAAAGGAAACAGAAAGGAGAGTGGTGTGGCCTAAGCCCCACCCCTCAAAAGAACGTAACCACTTAAATCTAGGGTTGCCAGGTGTCCAGTATTGACCTGGACAGTCCAATATTTTTGCTTCCTGTCCAGTAAAAAAAAAATCAGAAAACACTGGACACCTAAAATGTCCGGTATTTTCTGATTTTTTTTCCCTGCCAGGAGGCGAAAATACCAGACATCTTGCAACCCTACACACACTCAGCAACCGGGCCCCCCCGAACCCTTTGTTATCTGGTTCCGCAGGGAAGCGATCTTCCAGCTCGATCAGGAAAACAAGATGGCTGCTGGCAAAAAGCTTCAAAGGCTTTTCTTAAAGGGGCCGTGCTGTTTTACTTTTTCCTTAGTGTTTTTTTTTTTTTGTGGGGGAGGGGTGTTGGGTATTTTTAGTTAAACCATCTGGCAACCCTACTTAAATCAAAGTCAGAGGGCGGTGCCTATCTCCACGTGGGATTCAAAGCCATGAACATTCTCCTGCAGTCAGCTACCTAAACCCTTCCTCACAAAGCAAACCTAGCTCTTCCCCTTACAACCTTTACCTCAGAGGTTGGACAATTCACCTAGGATGTGGGAGACTTGGGTTCAATCCTGATCTCTGCCTGGTTTTGATTTCAAATAGGTCTTTCCCTTCTCAGGAGTGAAGTCTGCCTACAGGGTACTGAGACGGAGTGCTCTCAATAGCTACTGTTGAAGTTGTTCCACTTTTTATAACTAATTAGCCGTTAGACCAGAGACTAAAACCTATGTCCAGGGTGAGTGTCCTGAAGTGGGGAAGACGGTTTCCTAAATTTTTGCGAGAAACAGTTTAGGCACCTACTTCCAGGAGATGGTCCATGGGTATGACTCTCAAGTGAAGTTAAATATTTCCCTCTTACCCAGACTTTGAGGGGAGCTGTTTATGCACCATCCTCTCCTTAGCATTTCCTATTTGCAAACTCAGGTAGCTTCCCATTCAGCTTGTTAGCTTTTGTGGCTCCCATTCTGAGGCATGTAACTCTCCCTGTACATTGTACACAGAGCCAGGGCTGTGGATTCCATTTGGTGGACAGGGCATCTCCATTAGGTGTTTTAGTGCTGAGCTGAGGTCCCCTATGTGAACCTAACACCAGGCCTCTACCCTGTGAATATTTCTCAGCTGAAGTAAAATGCCATTTGCAGCGTGACCTTTGGGATCTGAAATGGCTAATGCCAGACGACAGAATAGCCATGCCATCTAATAGACAATGTAGTGCTTGCTTAGTGGTCTTCAAATGACGGTGCCTTTACGGGGGAGAGAATAGTGTCATTTATGATATGTCTAGACTACGTCCCTTTTCTCGAAAAAGGGATGTAAATTAGACATTTCGGAATTGCAAATGAAGCCAGGATTTAAATTTCCTGCACTTCATTTGCATAATGGCGGCTGCGTTTTTTTCCAAAACGGGGCTTTTTGATAGAAAAATGGCAGTTTAGACAGGGATCTTTCAAAAATAAAACCTTTTTTCAAAAGATCCCTTCTAAACTGCTGTTTTTCTATCAAAAAGCCCCATTTAAAAAAACCCGCGGCCGTCATTATGCAAACAAAGTACAGGAAATTTAAATCCCGTCTTCATTTGCAATTTCCAAGTGTCTAATTTACATCCCTTTTTCGAGAAAAGGGTTGTAGTGTAGATACACCCTTAGAGTTAGGCACTGATCTGTGTCCTATTTGAAGTCACTGGAAGTTTTCCCTGACTTGAGTAGGAACAGAAATAGACCAATGCTGAGCACTTTTGAAAATCTAACCCTTAAAGTTTTGTTTTCACAAAGTCAGCTGCAGGATTAGAAATGAAAATTGGGTAGCCACACATGTGAATCACAGGGGGACAAAGCCGGGGACATACTGAGCCCATTCAGCTCCCAGCGAGATCTCCAAGTTAAGATGCTGATATTTAAAAAGTCATGTCCACAGTTCAATGTACAAAATGTGCATGCAGTTAATTTAGTGCATGCAGTTAATTTAATACACATCTGGACAACTGCATGCACATATATCACCTCTATGCAGGATTTTGTTCTAAATGAATTGCATGCACCTTTTTGTACATTGAACTGTGGACATGACTATTTAAATATCAGCATCTTAACTTGGAGATCTCACTAGGAGCTGAATGGGCTCAGTACGTCCAAGGCTTTGTCCCCCTGTGGTTCAAGTATCATGCTTCTGATACCAGTGCATCACGGGGATGAGAGAGAACCAGATTGCTTTGGTCATGTCTGTAAAATTGGATGAAACATTAATGCAAGCCAATTACATTCTTTTTTAAAGTAACCATTCCAGCTGGTGTTCAGGTTTCAAAGAAACAAACCAAACAAACCCTTCATCCACCCCACCCCATCCACATTATTGGCACATATAAAAGAAAAGGAGATACGTCACTTTTAAAGCACATTATAATGTGTTAAAAACTCAAGGATAAAATTTCACTTTGTAAGTAACCTACTAAATCAAGAGACCTATAACCATCTCTCATCTAATACGCCAGCTAACAAGTGCAAATCTTAGGTAGGAGTTTTAGAGATTTTTTTTTAAAATGAGGATGGCAAAATGACTGACTAGGCTAGTATTCTTGTTGACTGATGAATCCCAGAGCAGTTTAACATGATAAATAGTTTCTCATAGCAGCCTTCTTCTTCTAATGGGGATTCTGTTCTCAGAAACGTGTACTTTTGATATCAGAAATAAATTGCAGTGACATGCAAAAGAATGCAATTCTGTCACAAAAAGCTATTTATCATTCCAAATAGCTCCGGATTTCTTCAAATGTGAAGAACAGAGCTGGATGGGAGGTGGGATATATTTTGAAATTACAGATTCACAAAATGGCTGCTTTCATAATTCCCATCCATTATATTTCACTTCAAGATAAGCAAAACAAATGAAAACAAATACCCCAAGCCAAAGGCAACATTAAGTTAATGCATTTCTCACATCCATTGTGTCATCTCTTTGTTTCACTGGTTCTTAATGAAATATTAAAGATTTAAAGATAGAGTACAAAATGCTATGCACTATTTCCTTTTTGAATATTTACTTCTTTTGAATTCTATATTCATATGACAGTGAAAAAAATAAAATATTGTAAAAGGTGAAAGTTAAGCACTCAACATATCTAAAATGCCAGAATGTATTACTTAAGTTGGGAGTTACACTGATATTAACAAAGTGCAAATATCCCAGGGTGTTTAATGATCATAAGTGGGCAAAAAATAGAAGGTCCTAGGGAATGACAGGAAAAGAGCAGATGAGATACTATACCAATAGCTGTCATAAAAGTTTGTAGAGAGAAATAAAACTTCCTCAGAATTCCTACTTGGTTTGTAAACTAATTCACTAGAAGGCATGTGTCTTCAAAAAGCTCTGTACTGAATAAGGAAATACTGCAGCGTCTCTCATACTACTGGGAAAATGCTGATTTTTAATAGGAGCCACCATACAAATTATCTGATTTTATTTCCAGCTAATACATTTGCTAATTTGATTACTTCACTGAGTTGATCAATAAGGTTGATCTGTTTTTTTATTAGTACATTTAATCCGTTTTTTCAAAACAAGGGCAAGTGGCTTCCCTTGATTTCCACAGACACAAAACCAGTATAGCAGTGGAGAATTGGACCCATGATCTTTTTACTAAGGTATAGAAGTCATGATTATTTGTAACTCTTTGGGCAGAGTCCAAACTTACTGTAGTCAATAGAAACACTCATTGACTTCATTGTCCATTGAATCAGATGCTTATACTTCTACATACAAGATGGTTATGAGAGTTGGAGAGCTTCCCAGAAGGAAAAAAACAACCCACAACAGTAATTATGGCGATCCAACATACTTAGTGTCAAATACATCATTCTATATGGCATGAAATTTATAAACTATATAATTCCTCAAAAGAAAAGAGTAAAGTAAACACAGCAACTTGAAATAAACAGAGGCTTTTGTGTATGTCTACACTGCAATTAATAATTTGCGGCTGGTTGACTTGGGCTTGCATGCCTTGGCTAAGGCCTTGCAGGGTCTTAGAACCTGGATTCCATCTAGACCACTAAAATCTACACCACAGTTAAAAAGGCCCCAGAAGCCTGAGTCAACTGGCATGGGCAGGCATAGGTTTTTAATCACAGTTTAGATAGACTCCTAATCACAAATACCTGATAGGCCTCCATAATCTGAAATACTCATCAATATTTTTGATGTGTTGTCTTTTATGCCAATGACATTTTAGCTAAATTCAAATTTTTATAATTAATCAATTTTCACCCTCAGTTTTGCTGGCTAGAGGTTTCACCTAAAAGTGTAACCCTTTACATATTTACATATATTAGTAAACACCCAAATGTTTAGAAATGTCGATAGAACATAATATGTCAAGAGATCCTGTCTGTTTAAATGACAAGGCTTCAGTTGTGCTCCCTTTGAAATTGGTGCAAGGTTGTGACATCATTAGAAAAGACCAACCTGGCAATCAGACTGTGGATTTGGACTATCAATGGCCCTGGTAATAATTCAATGTGTTGTTGTATTTAGTAAACTGTCAATAAAACCTTTTTTCGGTGATTTCTTACATGGACAATAAATAAATATTCAAATTAACAAGCACACTGCATTTGAAAGAACACACAACTGCAAAGAACAGTATTTAGATTCAATAATATTTTTAAAGGATGTATGGAAATCAAACTGAACTTTTATGCTTCTTCAGAAAAGGCAAGTTAACTCATTTTTTTTCTCAAGTATGTGCAGCAAAAATTTACTTTAACAGCCCAACAACTTTAACATCAATCTGTCCAAATATTTTTAATATGCCAATCACCATAGTATCTGAGTCTTGTTATGCAGTAAAGTTATGCTAATGGAGACACATTATGGATTGACTGATTGAGTGATTTCTCTATTTAAGTTAATTTATTACTTGTGGTTGGTGTTGGATTGGCAGACCCTGAAGAATGAATTCTTTACATATCACCAGAACGTAGAAGGTCAATAGAATAGGCTCATTTCAGCAGATTCCACTAGTTTATTTATGTTTTACAATTGTTATTCCTTTCCTGGAACCCTAGAAATGTACATTAGTTAAAAAAGCAAGTAGAAAAATCTCACAGAATCACATGACTTCAGGAGCTGGATTTTCAAAAATATCAAATACAGATAGGACCTCTCTGGTCCAGCACCCTTGGACCTGACTGGTCCCGAATGAGGGAATTTGTTGGACCAGGGGAAGTCCCCTGCTGCCAGCCTCCCAGCCTGCCTTCCTTCCCTGCTGCCAGCCCTGCCATGCTCCCTTCCCCACTCCTCCTCCCCTGTCGCTGGGCTGCCATGCTGCTGCAGCCCTGGCAGCCCAGACTGCCATGTCCCTGCCCCTGCTACCAGGGCTGCTGCGACTGCTGCATCCCTGGCCCCACTACTGGGGCTGCCAGGTCTATCACTGCTGCCATATCCCCACCCACCTCCGCTACTAGAGCTGCAGTATCTCTGGCCTTGGCCCCGTTACTGGGGTTGTCATGGCTACCACATCCCCAGCCTCGCTACTGGGGCTGCGGCAGCCCCAGCTGTGCTACTGGGGCTCTGGCCCCAGTTCCAGCCCCAGCAGCAACGAGCCACCAGCCCTCTTGCCATGAGGGCTCCTAGCCAGGACTCCCTGTTCCAGGATCATCCATGGTGCTGCCAGACCATGGATGTTGCCAGACAAGGGAGTACCGGTTTTTGGAGGTCCAACCTGTATTCTGAAACATACAATAAAAGCACAAGAGTTGTCAACGTGACTACAGATCACAAGTAACAGTAACAATTCATACTCTTACATCCCTCTCTTTCGTGTTTGTTATCCACTTTCTTGCGTCAGTGCACTTACTCACTCTGACTCACCTTTTTTCCCTGTGAAACCCACAAATATGGATCATGGACCGTTTCCTTTTTTTCCTCCTAAAGAAACCAGGGTTTCAAACTCCCAACCTGTGGGCGACCTCCAGCTAGAGCAGCTACAGGGATCACCAGGGAAGGGGGCAGGACTGGTGTGAGGCAGTAGAAGCAGTCAGGCCCCTCTTCACAGCAGTGGGAGCTGCAGGGAAGCAGAGCACAACAGAGCGAGAGTGCTTACTGAGCGCGCTCCTTCCCCGCTGTCCTGTCACCCTGCGGTGTGTGGGGGGTCCAACCGCTGCTGCTGCGCCAGGCCTCCGCCTTTAATTTTCAGAGCTGTGTCCTCGGAGGACAGGGTGCCATGAGAGGAGAGGGCGGGATAATGATGGGAAGGGGCAGGGTTTGGGGAATGGTAATGGACAGACCCCCAATCCTGGACTGAGGGCCAGATTGTTCCATTACTTCAACTGGGGATGGCCCGTGTGCTGTGAGTTTGACAACCCTGATATAAACAATCCATACCTCCCCTGCTACCTAGCATTATGGAATAACACACTATCCCAATGACCTCTATAAACAACTGGTCTCCCCTCACTCTACATAGCTCCCCGCAACCCCGGATGGGATGACAGCTCCATGTCATGCTAGGAGGCCACCAAAGGCTCTCTCTCACTCTTTGTATCAGTCAAGGGAAAGAGAAGGTCACATCAATATGCATTCATGGAGCATGCAATCTGACTTCACAGCAGTGTGAGGCTAGGTTTGCCAGATGGTTTAACCAAAAATACCGAACACACACACACACCAAAAAAACCCCACCGGGGAAAAAATTCTGTTGAGAAAAAAAAAGGGGGAGTCCAAAGTTGTTAAGCAAAAGAAAAAAAAAACAGCCATGCAGCATGGCCCCTTTAAGAAGGGGTGCTTACCGGGTGCTTAAAGGGGTCCTTACCCCTTTAAGAATTCCAGGTGCTTACCGGGTTCCTCAGGGGAGCCGCCCACCACCTTGCCTCCCTGCGCTGGTCCGGACAGCTCCCCTGAGGAACCCGGTAAGCACCTGGGATTTTTACCTCCTGGCCAGGAAAAAAAAAATAAAAATACTGGACATTTTAGGTGTCTGGTATGTTCTGAATTTTTTTACCGGACAGGAGGCAAAAATACTGGACTGTCCGGTTCAATACCGGACACCTGGCAACCCTACGTGAGGCAGCAAATGTACTGCTAGGGCCTCCTGTATGTTACTCAATTACTACACATATCTTACTCCTTCCCCATTGAATCATTCTCCAAACCCCACACAAACACATGACTTAATACCGTTTGAACTCCTGAGTCTACAAAGCATAAATGGTCCATTTCTGGCCTTGGAATCAATGCTTTTATGAATCCATGTGCTGCTAGATGTCACCCCCGCTTTTTTGTAAATAACTGAAATAATATTAAAAAAAAAGATCTCAAGGAAACCCTCCCCTCTTGGTCCTGTCCTCGCTGTCATTCTGTTTAGAATAAGCAAATTGGGAAAAGGACCACGTCTTCCTCTATGTCTTGCACAGGGCAGAAAAGACTTGTGTGCCGTGCTGGACAATAGGAAAAAGACGTAATGGTAGATCTTATATCTCCTTAATAGTGGAAGTGATCACACATGATGGCTGAAAATGGGGACCCATTGCACTGAGGGGAACCAGTGGTCACAGAACTTCAAAGATTCCTAGCAGAGAAAACAGGCAATTTTTAAGAAATGTATTGGAAAGGCCTCATCCTCTTTTCCCTGGAAGATTCAGTCATTAATATTCACGCTGTTTGTATTTGCCATACACATTTGTGATAAATATGTAAAACCATGTTGAACTGTAGCATGGCATAACAGTAAACAAAATCACATCACTTTAATGGAAACAATATAGATTATAAAATGTCATATTTGTTCACAGCAGAAAAGCAGGATACATTACTGTGCTGGGAGAAGGGTATCACAGTATTTCCCCTTTTTATATGAGTCACACTGTTTAGAACAATTTCTTTGGGGCATTACATGACCTTTTCAGCTTGTATGGATTTCTCTTGGGTTCTGGGGCAGTCACGGAGAACCAGTGAATCAATTCCACATGGCTTTTCTACCAGGAACAAAAATAGCCTAATATTTAATTCACTATTTCCACTGAAATCACATTTTATTTGGACATACAGGGTCATCCTCTCCCACCAACAAGGATCTCATGATACATGTACCACAAACAAATTCAGTTTCTGTTCTCACATGTGGCACAGTGTATTACACTAAATCAAAACCATACTAAACAATGTCATAGATCCAAATGCAAACAAAAGGAATTTAAATGTCATTTTAATTTCATTTTCTTTAAAATTCCTGGCTGTTTTCATCCTCTCCATTTACTTGTCCCAAAGCTATTAACCAGGTTTATGTGCAGAGATTTTAATTATAATCACACATTTGATTATCCCAAATCAATAGGTAACACACCAAGGTGCAGCACCATGTTGGCTTAATTCACTTTCTTCTATATGTTAATTACTTAAACTCAGATTATGCTACCTCCATCGCAATTCATATATTTGATCAGTGAGCCATCCCTTTGAATCTCACACTTTCTATCTTCATGACAGATTGGAGAGTGGCTTTGGCAGATGTAGACCCAGTACTAGTAAAAGGCTCATTGTGTAAATCAGTTACGGCAGACACAATTCTTCCCTAAATTTGCCAGCTCCAGATAGTTTCAGCATGCACCATGACCCCCTTTTAACAACTAAATTTACTACACAACCCAAGCAAGGGGGACCAAAGTGTGAGCCAAACCTGAGCCCTTGCTTCAGCTCTGGATCCAAGCAAGTCTAACACCAGCCAAGGAGCCCCCATTGAAATGGGATTGGGACCCATTTTGGGGTCTCGATCCAAAGTTTGAGAAGTGCTAGTTGAGAGATAACACAAATATATTATTTTTGATCTTCTACTGAACCAAATTCATGCAGCTTCATGGTATATTTACTTTTATATTCATAGGTGCTTCCCTCATTTGTCTAATATTTTATTTTGTCATCTCAACTAAGTTGTGCTTTATTTCCTTCTGCATTAATTTTAAAAGCTCCTTCTTTCTGATTTGTTTTCCATAACAACATTTTTTATCCAATGTGAAATACATTCCAAATCTCTCAACCCATCATCTCCTTTGGCATTCACAATTGTGCTTTATACACTCAGCCTCCACTTTACTCTCTTTGAGTACATTCAGTTTTATAAATCCAGCTGTTCTTCAAGAGACATTGAAGTCTGGCAAGTTCTGGGCTTAATCTTGCCATCAGACCCATCTAACCAAATCTCCACAATTTTGAGCAAAAAATGTAGGTATTACAGAAGTTACCAGCAATACCTACATTCAAACTTCGGATATGGTGACAACTTGTCACAATGAGAATCTATGTGGAAGAACGTAAACAATAAAAGAGGGAAGTGGCTCTTGGACAGCAGGGAAAAAAGAAATTACTGTGAACTGGAATTTTCTCTCCAAAGGAACATGAACTAAACAATTAAGGAAGGAACTCCTTTCTGCTATCAAACAAGCTATAAGAGGGCAGCTCAAACTGTAGAAGGTGCTCAGAATCTGCTCAAAAGGGAAGTTGGATGGCGTTTGGAGAAGAAGGTGAAACAATACTGTGTCAGGGTAAAAAGGGGTTGTCCTGATGAAGACACATTCAAGGACCATGATGAGCCATGGGGGCCATGAGCCTGGCTGTGAGGGACACAGAGCATATGGCTGGCCAGCTTGATCACTGGGAACACATTTTGGGCACCTGGGGAATGGGTGTGACTCTGAGTGAGGAGCTGTCATTCATAGGTGGTTCTGTGCGGTCATTGCAGTGTCAAGACAAAGGTGCATTGCTGGAGAGAGAAGAAGGTTGGTTGAAACTGGACTTGGAAGCCCAGGTGGAGAAAGAGTAAATTCTTTCTAGGGGTGAGTAACAGACTGCTGGCTAAGCCAGAGCTCTGCCACAGTAGCCTGGCTAAGGGGAAACAGCTGAGCAAGCCCAGGCCTGCAGGGCTATCAGAAGCAGCTGTGGGCCTCACAGAACGAGGGCTATATAAGGTAGAGGAAGGAAGCCAGAGGGGAAGAAGGAGTAAGGAGCCAGGGTGTGGCCCAGTGTGCAGTCACAATAACAAGTCAAAATTCCATGTTTTATCCCATTCTGCACATATATTGATGGAATACACCCTTTGCCTTCCAAGGAATATTTAATTTTAGAAAAACATATCAATAAAAGATTACAAAGCAATTTCAGAAAAGCGACTGGAGAGAGAAGCTGCTGAACTTGCCTTCATTTGCAAATTTGACACCTTTAACCAAGGTTTGAACAAAGACATGAACTGGATGGGCTGCTACATTCAACACCCTAATGACATCAAAAGCTAAGTATCAGGCACTTACAGCCCACTCGATTAGCCTCATTTAGCACGGAAACTCTGACAAGATTTTTTTTCCTTCTCCTTCTCTCCCCATCCACGCTTTTTCTGCTATTTATTTATACCTCTGGACCCCTTGCTTCATTCATTTGAAGAAGTGGGTTGTGCCTATGAAAGCTCATGATACTATCTACATTTTTGTTAGTCTCTACCATGCAACAGGACCATTCTTGTTTTTTTAAGGGTTTTTTTTTCAATAAAAGAAATAGTTGCCTTTTATACAACTATATTTTGTGAACTGTGAAAACATCTTGTTTAAAAAACAAACAAAAAACCCCCCAAGAGTTTGTAACAGAAGGGCCAGCAATTCACACTAATGATCATAAACTCCAAATCCCAACTAGATTAATAATGCTCCCATAGTACAGTACTTTCTTTTGGTTGGCTTTTTCATATGCAATAAAAAGATGAAGTTTAGCTGATTTTACCAAAACAAACAAACAAAAAACCAGCTTCTTTCCTGAAATCCCATATTATACAAACATTTACTCGTATGAGTTCTCTTGTAAGTAGCGATGCTGACTTTTCTAGAACAGTGGGACTAGTTATGAGTAAGGTTTTGCAGCCCTGAATAGCATTTGCATGCTACTTTTTGCACAAGTATGCTCAAGCCATCAAAAAGGGCTGCACTGTTTTAAAGGCTATTAGCACTACGAGTTACATAAAATGAATCTGAACTTGTTTTCCATGGTGCTGTGTAGTTTAATAAAAAATAATAGTGTAACTTCATCAGTATATGAAATATTAAGGTTACATATCTTGAAATTCATTCTTCAATGGTGTCTGGCAACTCAGTGGGCCCTAAGTGTAGAAAAATACGTAGTGGCATAACAGAAAAGATCTTAAAGTATACCTCCTGTGTTTGCTAATAGGTGCACATGGTCTTTTCAATATGGAAGTAGAATTTTTGCTGAAGTACCTTCTGGCAAATCTGAAATACAAGCCTGGGGGCCCCAATGAGACATAATTCACTACACTAGCTAGAACAAATCTAGCTTCTACATCCATTCCTCTGAACTCATTATTGACCCGAGGGGAAAATGCTAGCCTTAAGCAAGTTTTAATAAAGACTCTGGTGGAGTGGTTTGTGTGTCACTAAAAGAGATAATGAGAGACAAACCACTTATCCGCAATAGACCTAGGACTGGTATATAACCCGAACATCAGTTTCCTAAGGTTCTTGGGATTCTTTCCAGAGATGAAACTGAGATCCTAAAGAGATTTTATTACCTTGTTCACTAATTTATTACATAAAAGTCAGGCTTAAATGGACCAATATTCTGCTTGCCCTGTATGAGCATAATTTATTGTAATGATGTTTCAGTAAAAATGTCCCCATACTAAAAGCAAAACTTGGTTGACAACTAAATATTCTACTAAACAAAATAAAGTGCAAATCTCTAAAAAAAGTCTTAAACATTAATATTAATTAAAACAATGAGTAGTCCTGTGGCACCTTAGACAGTATCTCTATATCTATATATATACACACACACACACGCGCACACACATGCACACACACACGGGGGGAACGTCTATACTGTACTCTAAAATCGAAATAAGATACGCAATTTGTGCTACGCAAATTGCGTATCTTATTTCAATTTTATTTTGAAATAGGCTAGTTCAAAATTTGGCATGTCTAAACGACGCCAAATTTCAAAATAAAGTACTATTTTGAGACATCCCTTATGCCTCATGGAATAAGATTTACAAGGATGCTGAAATAGTGCATCTGTTATTTCGAAAATTATTTCGAAATAGCGGACGCGTTCCTTGTATGGGGGCTATTTCGGGATACCTCCGGTATCCCGAAATAGCCTTGCAGTCTAGACATACCCAGAGAGAGAATCATGAGCTTTTGTGGGTGCCATGATCATGAGTGTTAGTTAGCCAGCATCCTGGGGACTATGGGGTTAAATATGTCCCTTACCTAAACCAGGTGGCAGGCAGCCAATAGACATGTAGGTAGGAATTTCAAACTGGGACAAAGGAATTTTTGGGTTTTTCCCTCCTTTGTCCTGAGTAGCTTTTCTCTCCAGCTATTGAAGGTGACAGGATGTCTCCCTCTAAGAAAATACTCTTCACAGTCTGTAAGTAGGATAAAGTTTAGATAAATCCATTAGGTTTTATTGTTTTATGGTTTGGGAAATGGGATCTGATATCTCTGCATTTAAAAATGGGTTTTGCTCTACTTTGTAACTAAGTTCCTGGCCCGTGATAAATTTCTCCTCCATGAGTATATTATTTTGTTACTGTTCCATCTAGTTATTATGCTTGCAACAGGAATATTGTGGAGATAATAAAAGTTCTTTCTCTTTCTTTTTTATTAACCTGGTATTGGTTAATGGTTGTGTCCTGGTTTGTACTTTAGGGGTGAGATTTCCCAAGTGATCTTTCCCCTGATTTTTGTATCAATACTTGGGTGGTGGCAGTGGAGATTTTATTCCCCAAATCTAGGTTGTTAAGATTTTGGGGGGAAGTTTTATACCAAAGCCTGGTAGATAAGGTTTTGGGGTACTTTTGCTGGCCCCCAACTTCTGCATTTATCGTGGCCAGGGGAAGGAGCCATGACAGTGGGCTGAAAGCTCATGATACTACATATATTTTTGTTACTCTCTAAGGGTATGTCTACACTAGCTCGTTAATTCGAGCTAGGTAGGCAAATCAGGCAACCGGAATTGCAAATGAAGCCCGGGATTTAAATATCCCGGACTTTATTTGCATGTTCCCTCGGCGCCATTTTAAATCCCCCTTAGTTGAGCGAACTGCCGTGCCTACACATGGCAGTTTAAAGTTAATCGAACTAAGTCCTTAGTTTCGGATTAACTGTTACTCCTCGTGGAATGAGGTGTAACAGTTAATCCGAACTAAGAACTTCGTTCGATTAACTTTAAACTGCCGCGTGTAGCCGCGCAGTTCGTTCAACTAAGGGGATTTAAAAATGGCGGCGAACATGTAAATAAAGCCCGGATATTTAAATCCCGGCTTCATTTGCAACTCGTTGCCTGACTTGCCTACCTAGATCAAATTAACGAGCTAGTGTAGACATACCCTAAGGTGCCACAGGAATACTCATTGTTTTTAAAGTTATAGACTAACACGGCTATCCCTCTGAGATTATATTATATTATATTATATTATATTACATTATATTATAACTGACATAATAGGCAGGTTGTGCAGTACACCAAACATGCTATAAGATAGACTATAGTTTGAAGGTTTCTTGTAAAACTACAGAACTCTATCTACCATTGCTGTAGGTAAATAAAAATAAACAGATGAGCCGTTTGTGTTCTTTTGAGGTTAGCACTATATCTCATCACTGATGACTGAACTTAGTGCTCCCTTTCTCTGCCCCTTCTAGACAGAGGAAGAGGTTTGAAAATGAAACTGTTGTCTGGATACAGATAACAGAGAAAGAATCCTTTGTCTGATAGTTATGGTCATTAGTCTCCAGCCTAGGCAGAGTGATCAAATTTTACGTGTGCACCCATTTTCAGACCAGCATTAATTCATAGAGTGATGTTGTCATTTATCACTACAAATTCCACAGGTATGTATTTCAGAGTTACAAGATTCTGTGGGAAGGCAGGGAACATTGTGAAAAAAAATCCTTTTATGTTAATATCACAGAGATGCAACTGAGGGGAAAAATTAAAAAAGCAAAGAAGCAGCAATTTTTGTCAGTAGAAGAGGGCCATAAGGCCGGGTTCCAAGCTCTGTTGCACTGATGTAAATCTAGAGCTGCTCCATTCAAGGCACCCTGAACTCACTCTACTTCAACTCAGGTCAGGATCTTGCCCACTGTGATAAGGTTTTCATGAGAACTGTCATTTTGATATAATTTTAATTTAATTTTCACCTTTTCACTAGGTTTAATCAAGCACTTTCAATACATAAAGAAAATGAATAGATTTTAATATAAAACAAGAGAAAATATATGCTATCTGTATTACAGTGAAATCATCTCATAGAAACAAACTAACATGTTGTGTTTGCAATCACTCAATTAATTTCATTCGTATGAAAAGTTTCCAGCACTACTCCTTTTTATGGAGTCACTTGATTTTATTATTTGGGGGGGTGGAGGAATTTTGGCTGAGGTATCATTGTATAGTTTATGATTCTGGGGTTTGTATGTTTATGATCCTGTGTTTGTGATTTTTGTTTTGTTTTTAATGGAGTGATTTCAATAAAAATGGAACTGAATCATGTTTCTATGTAACCAATAGCATTATATAGATGAGATGTGGTGGGTGGAGGGGAAAGAACAAAATATTTCTGGTCCGAGTGGAGATTAAATGACAAGAAGACTGGAGTTGCCATCTACTGGAGTGCACAAAGAATGACAACTGACATGTATAAAAATCCTATCATGAAATAATTAGTAAAATAAGTATTGCCACATAATTATCAAAAAATAAAAGGGATATTATTCTTCAATGGCAATTTTTCAACAATTCAGAAATGTCTGAGAAGGCTGTACTAAAACCATCATAATTTCATAAATCTTTTATCCATGTGTTATAAAGGATTATTCTTAGTATTTCCCAGCAGCACATGCCATTTCCCCATTTTAAGCTTCACAAACAAAAAACAACACCAGAAGCTGTAATGAAAGCAATGATCCACTTTTCAAATAGGAACCTAATCATTGCTGCTTTTCACCATTATTCTTTGACCTATAATAAGAGAACTTTCTGAAATATCCTTTGCAAATGAAACATCTAAAGACCCAGTAGCAAATGGCTTACATTTGCGTTACTATGAAACACAGTTACTCAATATTCATCTGTGCAGTAGTAATCATATGCAAAAAAGCTGTTCACTTTTTTATTCAAATATGAGTTATAGTAGAAATAATATTTTTCATATGCCTCCTCCAACAAACAGAACACACAAAAGCTCTTAAAAAACACTTCCATAAACCACTTAATATACCAAATTGTTCTTGAGACAAAAGAGATCTTGCCCATGTTAATGAGAGCACCTATAATCACCAGTTCAGAAAGGAAAACAAAAAGTACCAAACAAGTGCTTCAGTTCACATGCTGGCTGTCGCTACATTTCTGTTTAACATATCTAAAAGAGGCAGAATGCTGCAGGGGAAATCATACCAAACTAATAGGAGGCATGATGTCCATTACAGCAACAACCTAGCAATTCAATGTATTCAAAGGGACACACGCAAACAATCGGCAAGAGTGGTGACACATTGCATTACACGTCACAAAAAAAAAAAAAAAAAAAAAAAAGACCACGTCTTTAAGACGTTTTCATTTCTTGGGATTTTTTAACAGGTTTAATTTTTCTTTATCATTTAGTGAATGTGTTCATTAGTCTGTCATTAAATCCTTTATATTAAGTGACTGGACTGAAGTCTCTGACATGAACTTTGTGATTATGACTACTGGAGTTCATACACAAAGGATTATTTCTCTGTAAAACGTCAAATTGCATAATTGCTGGAATTAATCCCAAAGGACCATAGAAAATGTTCTGTCTAATTCCAAGTCACATTTTTATCACATTTTTCTTTTGACTGGGAGGTGATCTTTAATTGCAGCTTTAAGTAAAGCATGTACTATAAGCAAGTCATCAAACATGATGAAAAATGATGCATTTCTCCAACAGACCTAAAAGTAACCAATTTATTTTTGCCCTAGTCTTTAGGCAAAATGGTAAGAACTGATCAATAAACAACAGGGTTTTTTTTAAAGGGATACTGTCCACTTCTTTCATCCACCAAGTAAGGAACAAATCCAACAATTGACATCACTCACAGTTTTGTCACAGTAAGGATTGAGCAAAATATGGTAAAATTTGGCTTTTTTGCCTTTTGTAAATCTAATCACTTTCTTTATACTAGTGGATATACACAATACATCAGTGGAAATAGAAATCTGAGATATGTGGAGAGACTGAGTAATGTAATAATTGTCCTAAGTGGTTTTGACTAGTTGATTGACTTAACCAACCTGTGAATTGCAAATTTTTCCCAGAATATGTCTATTTACTAGTGAGCAATCTGAAAATAAAACATGATTTTTATTTTTATGTAAGAAATTTCTCCATTCTAATCCAAGTAGTTATACCCTTACAAAAATCCATTTTGGGCAACACTTAAGATTAATTATTTTTCATTAAATCATGTACAAAGTTTTTTTTCAACTCCAACAAAGGGGTCTTTTAAAATGGGAACAAAGGGTAAAATTGTCACAAATGACATGGGTGCCTAAGTCCTATTTAAGATTAATTGGATTTAAGCACTTTAGAAGCTTAAAAACCCATTTCAAAAATATAGGAGCCCTAAAATACTTTTGAAAATTTTACTTGCAGAAACTTGACCTGATAGCCAATAAGGAGATAGTGGAACAAGCAGAGAACAAAGAGGAGCGGGTTTGGTACCCATGTTACTGAGGCAGCAATCTGATGCGTTTTACACAAGTCACAAGCTTTGACCAGGCTGATGTTGTCTAGACAAGGTATATTCCATGGTAATGTTCCAAAGGACATTTTGAAATTGACAATGCCAGGTCAGTGCTGGAAAGCAATAGGCAGAGTCTCCTTGCTAACTGCATTTGGTAGAATGTGCTTTTTGTGGCTGAAACTATGTGACTATCCCATGCCAGAAGGCATCTAGAAGGACACCTAAACTGCAACGAGACTGGTGATTTTGGGACAAATGTCCTTCATTGGAGATGATAACATACCGGCAGCAAGTTCTTCAAAGTGATTCCTGTTGGCTTCTGCCTGCTTGGGTTTCTCTTCAGCCAGTTACTCTTCTATTCGCAGGCACTGTCCAATAGGGCAGCTGTTAAAGCAGGGGTAGGGAACCTATGTTTGGCCAGCAGGTACTGACCCAAAGAGAAATCATTTGGGGGGCCACACACTAGTGAGAAGTAAGTGGTGGGGGGAGGGAGATTTGCAGCCCGGCTGTTGCGTTAGTCTAACTCACACACCTACTGGGTGTGGTTCACTGTCCCATGTAGTGGCACTTAGACCACTTACAGAGCAAATGCGCTTGCTCTACCTGCAGCCTTAGCCAAGAGCCAGCTGGCTTTATTCCTCAAGCTGTAGGGGCTCATGCACCAAGCGCCAGAAGTCCCAGTTTCAGTTCCACCTGTTGGTAATACACTAGCACTAGCTCACCCTACTACAGGGGGAAAGGGAAGCCTCAAGTTTTGTATGCCAGATCAAGGGCTGGATCTGCCTTTTGGGCCGTAGGTTTCCTACCCCTGTATTAAAGGATAAATAGAGCAACCTACCACACACTACTGGCATTTGAGTCCTGGCGGCTCAGAAATTCTTCCAGTTTCTGCATAAAGATAATGAACAAACCCACAGAAGGAACTGAACCTTATGTCACTCCACAAGTCTCTTCTGATGGGACAGGATCAGGTGCCCGTCACTACCTTCTGATGAGAGCCCTTGCGGTATGATTTAAATGGCGACAAAATATTTTACTTTTTTAGCAACTCTTAAACAGGATAATAGTATCCTGTGACCAGCCTTTGTTCTGGTGATGGGGAAGGGGATGAGACTGTGAATGTAACTGGTGGAAGAATATAGAAGGAATAGGTTGTCCAAGATTTTCAGATTCCCCCACTTTGAATATGGACCGGGATTTGTGATATTATGCTAAATGTACAAATAGCCTCAAGGTCACCTATGCAACTGTCTGGCGCTAGAAACCAAAGAAGTGTGAACACCCCAAAAGGACTGTAATAGGCCTAGCAGCCTGCTCTCATGGTCCCACTAGAGAGCATGTCATCAATGCTGAGGTGGTATTTGTGAAACAAGAATGGCAGGGCTGAATTAGACAGTGTCCCACCTTGACTTCTAACTCCCCTAGTTTTTAATTTGTATTCCAAGGACGTGACCTCAACACGCTGTGACTTTCACACTGACAACCACAGGATTTATGAGTAGCAGACAAACATCTAATACATATGATTATACAGGAATGCCATTGTATAAATTGGCCACCTCCAAAATGGGGTACTATCACACAGATACTTCAGAAGCAAACATAAATTTCAGCAACAGTCCATATAATTCACACCTTGAAAAAAAAGTAATGAGAACCCAGAATGAAAAATGGGTCCAGTAATTCCAATTCTTCCTTAGGGACATAAAAGTTAGACATAGAACAAGTTGAGATGCTTCGGATTTGGACTCATAACCTACAAGATTATGGAAATGACACCACTTCTAAGTTTCCCATGCTGAGTTATTACTTTCATACTGAAACAGTATGGCCTTTTCTCCTTCAAATATTTATTGTCCTTCTTCAAGGTTCTAACGGTTACAACAACAAAAGAAAACTGTAAATCCCACTAAGAACACTGAAAGCTACATATAAAATTATATCTTAAACCAGCCTTAACATTACAAAACCATGCAAACGAAAGGTTGGATGAAAACTCAAAATGTTGAGAGCTGAGCTTGTTTCAGGTAAGTAACCAAAATTCTGCATGTTCATTGAATGCTGTAGGGGTCTTCAGTTCACCAGGACCCACAATCCACCATCCCTATGCAACAACTCCTGTTAGGCTACATCTACACTGCACCGTTATTTCAGAATAAGCTATTCCGGAAGAGTTATTCTGAAATAGCTTATTTCGAAGTAGCAGGTCTACACTGCAGAAAAGCCTCAAAATTAGTCAGAGGCAAGCTTCCCTAATGTAGACGTGCTGGATCAACTTAGAGACCCAGGAGGAATACTTTAAAATGGTCCTGGTGAGGGGCTATTTCAGAATAGCAGAAGTGGAGCACTTACACATGCCTAATTTCAAAATAACTATTTCAGAATAGGCATTATTCGTCATTGAATGAGGTTTACAGAAGTCAGAATAAGCCATCTGTTATTTTGAAATTATTTCGAAATAATGGAATTGCTGTGTAGATGCTTGCATAGTTATTTCGGAATAACAGCCTTTATTCTGAAATAACTTTGTTGTGTAGTTACACCCTTAATGACCTTCCATTTCCCAAATTACCTTTCCGAGATTTATTTCCTTAGCGGGGAGAGGGAGGGCAGAAATGGTCTTCTAACTCTAGCGGGTATCTTTGGAAGATGACAGCTTTACCATATTTTGGCAACATATCTCCTCCAATGCTCAATAAGTCTGTGAGAAAAGTGAAAATGGCTTCTGCTGATCTACCTCAGCACAAGGGCTAGGGTCAGCTAATATAGCGATCTAAAGAAATACCATGAGACAAAGCTTCCCATACTGCATGAAAAAAATAAAATCATGAGCAATTTGAAACAACAATTATGCTGGCCCCAATTGTTTTGGATGCAGCATTCCAGCTTTGTGCATTATTAATTCGTTTATTATTATTTATTATTATTCCTTAGCACAAAGGCCTTTGTAAGAATTGGGGCCCAATTATGTGAAGCACTGTATCACACACAAACAAAGAAAACAATACATGTTCTGAAGAGACCACAATCTAAAAAAAAAAAAGACCAGACATATGAAGAGGGGGAGGACAGGCACAAAGACAAAAAGAGAATGAGAAGGATGATGAAAGCAGCATGCATCAACTTTTATAATTAAAAAAACCACTACTTTCAAATGCTCCTCCACTCACCCATTGTTAGTTATTTCATAAAAGTGTTTAAACTATGCCCATCTGCCATTTCAGCTGCACTTCTGTCCTCGGGTGGCACATTCTCAGTGGCTAATTGGTTTCCTAAATCAATTTTTTCCCCCTTTCTTCCCACTCCCTAGGAAGATCCCATCCCAAATGTAGGGCTTTTGAAGGAAGGTGGGGTTTGTAGCCAATCAGAAGAATCTCTCATGAACTGGCAATTAAGCAGCATAGACTATGATGTAAACAGGGGACTGGGTGGTTTAAGCATTGTGCTGGGAAACTCCTGGGAGGTGTTTCTCTGCCCCCATTACTGCCAGCCCATGTGGCTAGGAGAAAAGCAGCTATTTGAGGCCACATACAGCGGGAAGTAGATCACCAGCCACTGGGTCTGGAGTGGCAGAGATACACTAGACATTCAAAAAGGGGCACACGTCAAGTGTTTTTAGTTTCACACCAACTATTTCTCACATACCTAGGATTTACTACTGTCACAGGATTGCGTTATTTGACATTTCACTGACATAATTGTGAAAAATGGTTATTATTTTTCCAGTCTGTGGTCACACTCACATCACACTAAACGTACTTATACACATAAACACATTGATCATAGACAACAATCTCTAAAAAATGTAAAAAAGATCTATACTAGATTTTGAGCTACTAGGCATTTCATAGATACTGACCACTGATTTTGATTTAGAAGCTCCAACTAATAAAAACTTGGCTCCATACCAAATCTGAAAAAGAAATCAAGCACCCTCTTGTCAGGTTATAAGTCTTTGCACTACAAAGGAAGAGTATAACTGAACCAAGCTGTCTGTAACAATGTTTCTCTAGAATCTAAACAGCCACAAAGAAACCCCAATTCCTGAAAAACAGGTTTTCCTTTGAATCACTTTCCTTTAGAGAGGACCATGAAGCTTTGAAACCTTGCATTATTTCTGTACAAAATATCAAACGAGTCCTAATAAAACTCTGTAGTACTGATCCCATAGCAGATATTATCAAAATTAAAGACTCTGAAATCATCAGTGTGTAGAAATTCTCACTAGTTAGGAAAGCTAAATAAATTACATAATCCTGAGCAGTGTTCCCTGTAAGCTGAGCGCTTGGACAGCCGCCCAGGAGAGATTCAGGTGCTGCCCAGATGATTGGCAAAACGCTCACAGCTGACCTCAGCCAGCAGCATGTGTTTCTATTGGTGGTGCACATATGCACAAACCTTGGTGCATGTAACAAAATTTATTCCATGCATGTACTGAAAAACTTAGAGGGAACATTGATCCTCAGGCCAAGATCAACCTCTCAAATGGCTTTGCATCTGTTTATAGAATTCATTGTATATTTCAAATAATTTGTTTTAAGAAATAAATGATCAGTAAAAAGCTTTGATTCTATCATGCCTTTCTTTGGTGTCCCTTGTGTAAGGTCCTTAGCATAGGACTGTGAAAAGGTTAAAAAAAAGATTTGAAGAGGCGTGATCCAAAGCTTCCCATTGACTTCATTTTGCTTTCAATTAGGCCATTAATGAACAAAGATAGTTTACTTTAAAATGAAAAAAAAAAAAGCAATACCCCTCTCACACACAAAATTGGTCAGTAATAAATACTAATTATTGGCAATAATCTACAGAAAGCTTAGACAGTACATGTGCTAGGACAGGGGCTATGTGTGTTATGTGTTTGTACAGTGCCTAACATAATGGGATCTTGGTACATGATTGCTGTTTCTAGTCATCACAGCAATATAAATTATAGCAATACTTCAACTTCTGTAGGCCTTCCGCCACTATCAGAATTAATCCTACCTGATATGATCATCAGTATTTATGGCCCTTTAAAACAGCCAAAATATGCAAATGGCACAGGTATCTGGGCGTGATTTAGTTTGCCAACAATCTGTTTACATGTTTTCTGTAGGCAGGGGCAGCAACAGCCTCCGTGAGCCCCTGGACAAGGTGATGGGGGGGGACTCAGTTCCGCACTCCCAGAAGAGGCGGGGGCCTTGGGTGGAAGGTGCAGGGCTGGGGCAACCAGTCTTCCTCCCTACCCTGCCTGGAGTGCACGGTACAGTGACTTAAAGGCCACAGTACCAGCAGAGTCTCAGGCCCCTTTGAATCTCTAGGCCCCTCCCTCCTACAGTCAAGCCTATCTGAAGGTGTTGTGATATATTGATCACTGCCTATCCCCATGACTACGTAGGGCAGTCTGCGTTGTTTAGACATTGTAGGAATTCTAGGAATCAGAGAATATTTCAGACTATAAAACATTCTGATAAAATTATGTGGAAACATACCACTCAACTGTAATGCCTTACTCAATCGTTTGCAGTAATACCTGTTCTGATTGAAGAAGGCACAACTAGACACTTTGTTCTAAGAACAAGTTTATGGGCTAGGTTGATGCAAGTTTTTCTACCTGAGCCAATGTTTTCAGTACCAAGCCTTCTGATGCCTTGAAGTTAATTTAGTCTCAAAATCCTTCAGTAATGGGGCCAGTGCATATTCTATAGTAATGTTATAGAGGGTACAATAGTGTATTCCTACAAGAAGGTCACGAGAAAGCACTTCTTGACTCAGGATAGGGGTTTTTTGTTTAATTTTTTTTTCTGATCACAAGACATATGTTTGGAAAGGAGCAAAAAAAGTGAATTGAGGAGGACTGTTTTCCAAACACTATGGAGAACAGATTTGTGTCTATTACACTGCAAAAATTTTCCAAGAACAATTTATCCAGAGGTAAAACGATTCTCTGGTAATGCTGCCAGGAACAGCTCTTAATTTGTTCACCTCAAGTGTCGGAAAACTTATTTTAGAACTTTCTTTCAATGAATTCCTGTACTTTGCTGTTCCAAGCAATGCTTACTGGCTGAGAGGCTTTGTCTTCTCCGCAAAAAAAGGGGACAACTATCTCCATGTAAAATCCTAGTTGAGACAAGTCAAAGGTCGTTTTTATCTTTAACCTAGATAGACTAATTAAACCCCTGATGGGAGGGTAAAGGGTTGACTTTGACTAGCTACTTTAAGGCAAAAATTACCAGTACTTTGTCTCAAACAGGATTTTTCATTGCGATCTCTTATCGTATTAGCTATGTAGAAATGTGCCTTTTCTCAAAGAAAGGCAGTCTTAGGTTTTCTCTATGCTGGAACATGAGCTGGGTTAGAAGATTTGTCAATTAACACTTCAAATAATATGTTTTACGGATCATTTTGTTTTTGCATTAGTGTAGAGAAAGGCAGTAAAGTTTTGAAATGTGTTGCCTAGTTATGACTAACCATGAGTGGAAATGGTGACCTTAGGGGTATGTCTAGGTTGGCGTGTGGTCCCATTTTAACACCAGTTAACTGGAAATCAATTAACTCTAGTTAAGTAACACTTCCAGAAATGCTGTGGAAGGTCCTGGAATAAATGTTGTGAGGGTCTTGATTAGCATTTCTGAAGGTGCAAGTCAACTAGGTGTAACTAAAATGCAGTTAACTGGAGTTACAACACAATCAAAGTTCTAGTCTTGATGTATGTGAACTAGGAGTTGTTTTATAATCAGCTTCATTGTTTGCAGCAGAACTTTCTGTGCCTATGTGCAATGTTGTCTTTAACAATGGGTGCATTCATTAAAACTTCTTAGTTAACAACATTCATTTTTTCCCAGTGTAGACGAAAGCTGATTTCAGGAGGTTCACAATCCATGTAGTTGATTACAGATTTCCATTGTGCAGCCATATAGCCATGCTGCAATTTCACAGATACTCAGGGAGAGAATCTGTAACTCTTTAGTTTATGGGAATTTGACACCAGGAATAAGTAGACTGAGAGACACTGTCTCACACTACTGATATATTTTCTTGAAAAGATACACTGATCATTTTGCATGTAGATTGCCTCCATGACTGACTTTACCAAGTTCAGATGGGAAACTGTTATGGCTGGTGATGACAACCAAACCAAGTATCTGCACTAAGAGATAAATGAGTATTTATCACATTGTCAAAATAAAAAGGCTGATTTACATGAGAATATGTCTTAAAGATCGTAACACATCCAGTGTATCTATAGATTCTAAGGCAGCAGCGGTAATGATCACTTCCTTATTATTTCAACACCTTGACTAGCCAGAGTAAATTTGACTCAAAATTTGTATATTATAATGTTTGTGTGCCCATTATAAATACCATTTTAAATAGCTCATCCACTGCTATTCTATATGCTATATAGAGGGGACAGTGAGCCAAATGCCAGACGTGTCCAAGATATAAATATCAAAGCAATAACAGATTTAATTTGCTACCCCTGAAGTCGTGTCTTTTCCTTCCTTTTCTTTCTTTAAATGTTTCCTTTATAAGAAATGCCACAGTTCACTGCACTTGAAAATTAAAGACTAAAGTGTAAAGATCAAGGTTTGAGTTTGTCCATTCCTAGCCACAAAGGGAAATTAAAATCACCAATCAAATTCCCATTCCTTATTACACTGATAAAAATAACTTAGAAAATACCAGAAGCAAGAAGCATATTTTTGGTGTTCTTTGTGCATGACAAAAACAAGATTAGTTTACACTCTGCTTAATCGTACCTTACCCATTTTTTAGTTTACATATTTGATTATTAAAATATATAATATGCATACACTTAGAGATTATGAACCAAAGTTTTCATTCCTTTACACTGGTGGAATACTACTGAAGTCATAGATTCCTATTTTTCAAGCCCATAAGGGACCATGGTGATTGTGAAGTCTGACTTCCTGTATGATATACACCATAAATCAGTGTAGTGAATTACAGGTTTGTACCTAATACATATTTGGGCATAAATGGTAATGGTAGCAAAGAATATAAGACATTAATAAATATGCAGTATGACTGAAACAAGATACAGTATTAATTTGTTGAATGTATAAATAATATTCATATGAAAACAACATCAAATGGAAGTAGATTAACAAATTAAAGAAAGATGACTTTACCTCTTACTTTGGCATTTTGGGCAATTTTGAAAGACATTGCACTGGGATCTCAGCAAATTTCATTTGTGTGATTATTCTAATATGTAGTTTATCCACTAAACTTTCTTTAAAACTTTATCTTCTGTGACCTACTTTGCACTGATTTAATCAGTCTCCTTTAAATACATATACATTTAATTTGTACTTCTGAAAACAACTTAAAACAAGCTGCATTTTATGCAACTAATTTAAGTCTTTTAATTTATACAAATTTACCACAGGGTTTTAAACTGTAGAAAAGGTGTAAACTTAAGAATTTGCAGTGATAACAGCTTCGACATAGGAAATTAAGTCATTTGAAGAGCAATTAGGTTGAAAGATTTCTGGTTTTATTACAGTAAAAGATACATTTTAAAAAATGTAGCCACTGTATGTTAGATTAAGTTTACCAAAAACATTGTAGAACCAAGACACATTCACCCAATTTTATTTTTGTTCAAGTCCATATCCCATACTTCTTTGTTTTAGTCAATCCATTGCTTCAAAAATTATAGCTAGACATATTGAGCTCTGACAGTCTTAGAACTACCTGGTTTCTTTGCACAAAAGCATTTTAGAGTTGGGGCAGATTCTCTCCTGAAACAGAGTTCTGCTTAGTGTAGCCAGTAGACCTGATTCTGACGTTTTAATTCTAAGCCAGACTTCACTTTTATCCTATTGACAGCTCCTGCCACTGGCATAGGATCCTTAATAGATCCTAAACTAGTACAAGACAGGTAGATTGTAGCAGAGCAGCACCTTCACCCATATCTTTTCCTCTTACACAAGGAGAGAACAGTGGGGAAAGGGCCAGATTTAGCAAATCAGTGCCTAGCAGAGTGCTCACACCTATGCCAGAAGAATTATTTTATGTTTATTTCTGGTTGCCTATGGCTTCTTTATACCATGTAAGTAGTTTGTAGCCAACCTTTATGAATGGATAAGAGAATTCTGTGATGTTCCCTTTGCAGAAGTCCCCCTATTCTGTTCAGGGTAAGGGAGTGTTACGCTTAATCTCTATACAAGCCTAGTGCCTCTGCTGCTGACTACATCAAATACTCAGAACTGGACTCCTAAATATGTCCTTACCCATGACTTTTACAGTCTCTCCTTCCTTATCAGCTTTCCTTAGTCTCTCCCCATGCTCTTTCCTCACTTTCCCCAATGTTCTGGTGTACTGGGAATGAGAAGCCAATATGTGCTACTACTACTGAACAAGAACAGGCTGTTGTTGTCACTACAAGACTTCCTGAACTATGAATAAGGAACATGAGCGGGAGGAGGAACATGTTCCATTTTCCATCCATCTGAGAAGGCTAAATACCACAAAAGTTTCAGATTTTAGTATCTGCCCAGCTACTCTTAATGGACTACAACGGATTTATACAGTAGAATGGCACACATACACTGAATTAGGAGGATAACGCATTCTTGATGCCCAGTTCTGAAATCGCAATCAAAGGAGTTTAACTTTTTTGAGGGAAGGATGTTTTGAACAAATATAACGAGTAGTCCCGTGGCACCTTAGAGTTAAAGTTAGAGAGAGAGAGAGAGAAAAAAAAAAAGAATCATGAACTTTTGTGGGCAAAATCCACTTTGTCAGATAAGATAAGCTTGAAACGTGTTTGAAATGATTCACTCGCCTGTTCATGTTTGAATTCTTGGAAATAATTTCACCATTAAGTTTTCTGGGGCTTCCCCTTGGAACCGAACTTCTGCTATATTCAAATTACTATATTCCTTGAGCGGTATCAGCACATGCTCAAAGCAACCAATCAAAATCAAATACATTGAGTACAACTGGGATCTTGCATTGATGTATCAAACCCACCCACCCCCCCCACCCAAAAAATTTAGTCAAACTCAAAGCTAATCTAACTTTACAAACCCACATAATAATCAATGGTGATTTAAATAGGAGACAGCACTTTCTTTTGCATGCAATGTGTTTTCATCTCAAAATTCCTTATAGAGATATCGTGAACCCTGAGTTGTCGATTCCAACAGCATTTGTCAGCAACCTCCCTTCTGGTGCTATTTCATAATGGAAAAGAATGGTTAATGTCTCCCTGACAGTAGTATTGCATATTTCTTATTCTAAAGATTACGGAGCTAGCTTTTCAACAGTGGTCTTTTCTATAAATAATGATGAGTGAAAATTAGTATGTAATGATTTGTTGGTGCGTGGAAGAAAGGGCAGCACAACTGGGAACACATAATCTAATCGGGTTCCAAATCCCCCCTCTCCTCACCACAAACACACTGAAGGGGCAACCTGCATGTTGATCTCATTCAGAAAGCACACCATTCTTTATGCTGCATGAGTAATAGTTCTGTGTGCCGGAGCATACACTGAAAAAAAAAAAAAGCCACCATTAGGAAAAGCATGTGCTGACCGCATTAAAAAAAAATGCCGAATAGTAAAAGACCAAATGTAATTAAGACATACGAGTCCAGAAATTTGAATCTGGAGAGTGTCTTAGTGACTTTCTGTGAGAAAGAAGGCAGAGAATTCCCAAAAATGCCTTGGTGAGAGGGTACCAGAATAAATACACATTTCCCAGAAATGCCTATAAAATTCAAATGTTGGTCTTGGGAAAAAAAAAAAGAAAAGAAAAACATCCACAGATCTCATGCCGATATTCTCAAAACAAGAAACAAATGTCCCCCCCCCCCACATCTAATTCTGATGTGCCTTATGAATTCAGGCGAGTTTAAACAAAGGGGTGGGGGGGGGGGAGAAAAAAAGATCTAATTCTATAGCTTCCTATTTAGAAATGCCTGGCTGATGATGATGATTTTTGTGTGTGTGTGTTTGAGAAATGGAGAGATAGGCTTAAAGTATTTTCCATTTCATCAAAGAACATATATTACTTTCCTGGCTCACTAAAATGTTGGTTTTATGCCCACCCCTTTTCAATCTGCCCATGTCTGAGATGCACAGTGCAGGCGTACAATCATGAGCAGCTTACGACACTCAGTGAGCACTAGGTGCCTCTGCATGCTTTAGCAACATACTGCTCGGCTGAAGGGAAGGGATTCTTGCTGTCTCTCGCTCTGCTCTAAGCATCACCTAACAAGCAAAGCGAACAAAGAATGGGAAATAAAGCTATCCTTAGCCGGTCAGTGAGTGAATTGTAATCTGTCTCTGTGGAGTAAAGGTTGTGCCGGTCAATGGTCGTTTCAAATGATGGACATTAAAGAGATTGTCAAATCCTGTGGAGTCGTTAGTAAAGAGTTTGGAGTTTTTTTCACAACGTCACAGTATTAACTGCAGAGAAAAGGACACAGAGAGAAAGAGAAGATCAAGCTCATGCACATAGTTCTGAAACTTGCAGGTCCTAGAAGTCAGCTAAAAAGGCTAGATGGACATCCCTTTAGCTCTTTGAGCAGAAGCAAAATAAGACATTGTGAGCCTGCCAGCTTTGCACAAAATTGAAAGGGACCGAATTTGTAGCACAGAGGGGTCTTTTTTAGTTCTGCATATAATTAGTCCAAACACAAAGGAAGCAACTGAATGGAGGTTGTCACTCTCTGGAAAAGGGTGGGTAAGACACTTTTTAATTAAATTCTTTCGGGAAGAAAGATTTTTTTTTCTGTTTGCTGCAGCATCTAACATGAACAAAATCAACATCCGTGTACCTGTGAATGACTGTGAACTTTAATGCTGCGCAGCTCCTGCATGCTGTAAAGTGAAATATTTGTCTCTGTGTCGTTGTATTTTTCCCCTGAAATAAAATATGATGTAGGATTGGGAAAGATTTCAATGGACATTCTCAAGCCTATTTGGAAAGATTCTTGCTAATGGATTTCCTTCTTATTGGTCTCTGTTTAAACTGGTTGCTGAGGAAACCCCCCGGGTTGATATTGTGTACGCTGGGTGTCTTTTTAAAAATGCTTCCAGCCGTGAGTAGTGGGTGTCCACAGCTATGTCGGTGTGAGGGCAGGCTTTTGTACTGTGAGTCACTGAATCTTACAGAGATGCCTCGCAACCTGTCGGGCATGATGGGCTTGTCTCTGCGGTACAACAGCCTTTCAGAGCTGCATGATGGACAGTTCACAGGGTTAATGCAGCTCACGTGGCTCTATCTGGATCACAATCACATTTGCTCAGTGGAGGGGAATGCCTTTCAAAAATTGCGGAGAGTTAAAGAACTCACTCTGAGTTCCAACAAAATCACTCAACTGCCCAATGCCACCTTCCGACCTATGCCAAACTTGCGCAGTGTGGATTTATCATATAACAACCTGCAGTCTTTGGAACCAGATCTGTTTCATGGGCTGAGAAAACTAACAACTTTGCACATGCGGTCAAATGCCATCAAGTTTGTGCCCGTGAGAATTTTTCAGGACTGCCGCAGCCTGAAGTTTCTAGACATAGGATACAATCAGTTGAAAAGCCTGGCTCGAAACTCTTTCGCAGGCTTGTTTAAACTCACTGAACTACACCTCGAGCACAATGATCTGGTGAAGGTGAATTTAGCCCATTTTCCCAGGCTCATTTCACTGCATTCTCTCTGCCTACGAAGGAATAAAGTCACTATTGTAGTCAATTCTTTGGACTGGGTATGGAAATTAGAAAAAATGGATCTCTCTGGCAATGAGATTGAATACATCGAACCTCATGTTTTTGAAAGTGTACCTCACCTCCAATCACTGCAGCTGGATTCCAACCAGCTCACCTACATCGATCCAAGAATCCTCAACTCCTGGAAATCACTCACTAGCATCAGCCTTTCTGCAAACATCTGGGATTGCAGCCGTAACGTTTGCGCCTTGGCCTCCTGGCTAAGTAACTTTAAGGGGCGCTATGACAGCAATCTGCTCTGTGCCACCCCTGAATACGCACAGGGGGAGGATGTTTTAGATGCAGTGTATGCTTTTCACTTATGCGAAGATGCTGAAGACCCAACAAGTGTTAACCTGCTATCAGCAGTAACAAACCACAGCGACCAAATGTTCACGTATAGCCCTGCCACAATAATATATGATGTGCAGGATACTGAAGGAGAAAGAACAACAAATGCCATAACTGTAACTATGCCCAATGAAAACGTGGAGAACGCTGTTCAGATTCACAAGGTGGTGACAGGGACCATGGCACTGATCTTCTCTTTCCTCATAGTGGTTTTAGTGTTGTATGTCTCATGGAAGTGTTTTCCAGCCAGCCTAAGGCAACTCAGACAGTGCTTTGTGACACAGCGCAGAAAGCAGAAGCAGAAACAAACCATGCATCAAATGGCTGCCATGTCAGCCCAGGAGTATTACGTTGATTACAAACCCAACCACATTGAAGGAGCCCTGGTGATCATAAATGAATATGGATCTTGTTCCTGTCACCAGCCGCCAGCAAGGGAATGTGAGGTGTGATTTTCTGTGGGGATTTAAACAGTGTGCAACCAAATAACCCTGGGCAGACAGACAGTTGGATGGGGGTTTACTGTGCTTTTCTGATGATTTCTGATGCACTTCTTTGCTGAAATTGTAAGAGGATCTGTCTAAAAGACTTGATATGTTAGCTTTATTGTGTCTTAAAATCTCCAGGACAGTCAGTCCTAACATTTCATATGATAATGCTCCCTTTGAAGATCTGACAATATTCAGGAATCTGAGAGTGTAAAAAGGTACCAATTATTGATTGATTTTTTTTTTGTAAACTACAAAAAATGTTTAAAATAAAAAAAATAGCATTTACAGTTTTTACAGACTGGTGTATACTACATGAATGGTTATGTGTATGCAAAATGCAACAGTTTAATCTGTTTCCTCTTCACATAGGGTGTTGAAACGAAAGGTCAGCAGCAAGGAAGCCACATAAAACTGAAAGATTAAAATTAATCCGATGGCTTCATAGTGTAATTTTTACACACCTACATACACCATGTTACTGAAAAATGGCACAGCAAATATATTTTTGTTAATATGCTACGTATAATGGTGTATCACTTAATCAAGGAGCTGAGTCATATGGGAAAGGGTAAAGTATCTAACCTGTCACTAGGAAATATTTCTGAAGGTTTTTCAAGAGAGCTGACTTCTAGGTCGTTCTAAGAGCCACTGAGACGCAGCATAGCCCATCAGTACATTCTGTATCTGAATTACACTGTAAAGTCTTATTCAAATAAAGACAGTCTAAAACCATCGCCTCATTTTTCCCTTAAAAAGAACCCCTTATTTTAAAGAGCTTATTTAAAATCTCCCAGCATTTCCCCCCTTCCATGCTCTTCTGTAGTATGCTAAAAGCAGAGAAACCATTGCTCTGTGCATTGTAGAGTAATGATGAAAAGACTATGGAGGTAGCATTCCAATTTTCAGTGGTGTAAAACCTTGGGTGTAACACTGCAGGCACCTTAGGCATAGCGTAATTAGAGCATACTTCTGGTTACTACGGTAAACCACCATAAAATCCTATCTTGGGAATGCTTAGCTTGCCAATCACTTCAACCACAAGACATCATTAACAGCCCACCCTTCTAAAAATATCTGCAGAGGAAGAAAGTATATGATCCCCCCCTTACTAATTACTGACATAGAGGGTCAGCGATAATGTCAACAGTGCTTTGTCATCACAGATCCATAGAGCTGTTTCATGTTACTGCTTGCTTTCCCTCTATTTTGGATTTTTCCTCTCCAATATGTGGACAACCTACTGATGTTCAGAACAACTCCACTCACATCAATGAGAACAATGCTGTTTCATTTTGATAGTATCAGGCATCAGTGCATCTTTTCAAACCTTTCTACAGCATACCACTAGAGTAAAATGATACAGATAAAGGATCTTGTGAAATGTAAATACTTTGCACTTCTTTCTTCATGTTTGGGCTTGCAAAATGGAAGAAAGTCCCACAAAATTGACATTTTTAATATTAATTTAGATATACATTTTTTTAAAAAGGGCCTATGATGCTAAAACAGGCTTATAAAATACCGTTCAGGAAAGGATCAACCCTGTGTAGAACCTTATTAGTTAATCATTTTTAATTACATGATACGGAACATTTTATAAATTATTTCTAAATGTCAAATGAGCATCACCTTTGAAGAGCCAAAGTTGATTCGCCCTCAGCTTAGCAACTTTCACCATGATTCATATTTCTTAAATAGAAGTGCTGATGTACTGTAACCACATTATTTTAGATAGTAAAACTAGAATATTATGAATTTTAAAAAGCCATGTTAATCAGAATTTTTTTGTTATTGCAAATTTTAAACATAAAGAACAATGCTTTTGTTTTTAAGCCTCTTATAATTTCCCTGCTATCTTGACATTTGTTCACACCATTAAAGCTAAGCTGGTATTTAACCATTTAAGCAACGGTGCATTTCACCCACTGGTGTCAACAGCAAAACTTCCATTGACTTCACTGGAAGAGGATCAGGCCCTAAATGAGCAAGGCAGAGCAGTGATAGAACCATCAGCAAGACATTCTCCTGTTTGTTGCAGTGTCTGCTGAGTTTGGGAAGAGAAAATACTTTACACAATGCTAATTTAGGGCCATATTTTCCAGACTTGGCTCACGAAAATCACTACTGGGTGCAAATGAGGATTTTCCCTGAGGCAGGTGTGAAGAATTTGGCTCTCTAATTTTAATTACAAGCAGTATGATATATGATCCTCAAATAAAAAAGTAACATTAACATCATCTTGGAAAAAGATTGGTTTAAGCTGGTTCAACAAAAAGCTTCCAAGAGCACCCCAAGACAGTTAAAGTTCTACATATGTTAAAAAAAAAAAAAGAACTGCCTTTATTTCTTTAGTAACTCCTGTTGCTGTCAGAAACAGTGCTGGTGTATTCGTTTTTCTCCAGGGGTCTTGTCCATATAAGATGTTTTGGTCCATGTAAAGGTCTGGTGCAAACATACCAGCTTTCTACACATTATAAGCATGTGTGTAGGGTGTGTTATGCATGCAAGCCACTGCACACATCTACAGAATTTTTCATGCTGTTTATCGGTGTTAGCCATTTCAAATCAGGTTTTGTGAGATTTGAACAATTCTGCCTTTGTGATTTATTCACCTCTACTTTGGCACCTTATAAATAAGCTAAAACAAATAATCTGTTTTTTAAAAGTGCAGTACTTTTCACAATGAGAGTTAATTTCATTATTTGCTCCAACCATCTCCCTAAAAGGAGAGTAGTTACCACAAATGCCTTGCTTCCCTTTGCAGAATGATAGATGAACCCTCCACATATAAGATAACAGATATTCTACTTCAGGGATGATATTTTTCAAATAACCACACACAGTCTTTTTTCCAAAAAGACAAGTGACTACCACAACATCACACAACAAACTTCTGCTTTTTCAGGTCTCCAAAGGACACCTGCATGTATCCTCTGGGGGGGTCATGAGCTGTCACCCCGGCCCCACAGCATTCACGTTAAGCAATATGGCGATAAACCACAATGCTACTTAACAGTACCATTGCCCTAAATCGCCCTGAAATGTAATGTGAGAAATAACTGAATATTTCAAATGCAAAGGGGAAACATTTATTGTATTTCGATCCAACTCATCAAAATACAGCTTTTTCTATTCTACTTTCAGGCAGCTTGCATGGATATATTCGAGCACCCTGGCCTTTGTAGTATATATGGAGCAGTAGGAGAAAGCTATTGCTGATTATTGCTTTCAGATTTGATATTCCACTAACTATGCACAGAGATGTCTATTTTGATCCCCTTATCAGTGTTTTATAGTATGGCTACAAAAAACATGCTTCTGGGTTAAATGCGACGCAGTTTCTTACCCAGGAGGTGCTGGGGGAAGGTCAGAGGGTTAAAATATTTTAAATAAAACCCCTTATTATGTCCCACTAGAAAGAAAATCTCCCCTTTTTTTTTTTTAAGTAGGCAATTAGCTCAAGCTGTTCCTTTCAGTTGTCATACACAAGACAAGGCCTGGAAAGGACCTTTCATGAGGGTTGTTAATACACCGTCAGTGTTATGGATCCATAATAGACAATCTTTTGCTGCTAACATCAATACACAGTCACAGTGTATCCAATAATGATTCTGAAGGAAATGTTACTGTGTATGCTCTGAATGCATATGAGGGATGATTTATGTCCCTGCCCGGCTTTTTCTTTTACTTCCTATACTAAAGAAAAAAAAAAGTGACATGAAATCACAAAATCAATGCTAATGTATCATATTCTGTATCCGGCCAGAATACATAAATACAAAGAAATGCTAAGTTAAAGCTGTACACTCCATCCTTTACACTCCTCATTGTGCTTAAGTATTGCCAAGGTCTAGTCCAGTGGGTAATCTTACATGCCATATGCACAGGAATATCGAGGCATTCCATAGTGGGCTAAGAATGAAAACTTACATGAAGTTCTCAATCTCCTTGCTTGTATACCTCAAAGAAAGATCATATACCTCAATGCATTTCTATAGTTTAACATACATAGTATGTTTTCATGGTCAGGGCACTCAGCAACTCTTTAAATGCCTATATTTAATTATTATTTTTCTGCTCTGATATAAAGCTCAGCATTTGCTTTTTTTTTGCTTTTTCCAGACATACTAAATTTGTTTCCTTTTGTGTCTTGTTCTACTCTGGTAGGAAAAGAACATTCTGAATAAAAAGCCCAGTTACATCAGTCGGCTTTCAGAAAGGCAAATGGGAAGCAGCATTTAATTAGCAAGCTTATTACTACTGCTAAAATGTATTCAAATTAAAGAAAAGAGGAAGGAAATGAGGACAAGGCGACAAAAGACGAGGGGGGAAGACTTAAGTGAAGAGGACTAAACCAGGTTTTGTAAAAGAAGACGATAAACCTAAAAGACTGGCAAAGATAAAAAAAAATCTAAGGCTGAGGTTGGTAGAGAAAAGCATATAGTTTTACAGAATGAGGAAGCAACAATGGATGAGCTCATAAAAAGAAGAGTAAAATATAGGTTTGCTGCATAAGAAAGATACAGTAGAAGGATGGAGGAACATGAAGTAAGGAAAGAGAATGATAGGTAACAGGGCATACAAGATAAATTAGCTTTTTCAATGTGTTACCTCCCATGTTGTAATTGTGGGAGAGCTGTCCAAAGGAATTCTAGAACTGGAAATTAAACAGTGCAGTCTGACCTCACTAGAATTCTAACACCATGTGCCTCTGTAATCGTTGCATTAGTAGCAACCCACTGTGGGTTTTCTAGAAAACTAGCTAATTGTACCAAAGGCAGTTTGCTTTCCTAACAAAAAGTGCCCATTTTCCAAGTGGAACTTAAACTCAACTGATTCTTTTATAAGCCATACCTTGACTCAACCTCTCTCTCATTCAGCTTTTGTAGTCACAGATATTAAAACAAACAAATATCAGGCATTCTTCTTATGTGCAATTTATCTGTGTACTACAAGGTTGCTCTTTAAGACCACTCTCATGCTAGCAAGTTGAATGTCTAATTCTGTGAAGACACATACACTTATACTCAAAGCCTGCATTTGTCTGGCATTCTGGAGGGAAAAAGCTGAAGAAAGATAAATACTGGCATGCTCCAAAACTCATACAGTTATTTGAAACAACCAGTCAGAGTATTAATGAAGTAAAAAAAAAAAAAAAAAACAAGCAGTCAAAACCATGCAAAGAATTCCCCACATCTTTTATTAGAGAAGAGAAACTTATTGAAAGAACAGGGGGTGAATGCAGTCTGCCTCTGAAGTTGTCTTTTTTAAAAGCCTGACTACATGAAATTAATGAAACAAAGCAACAATCTAGCTAGCAAGACAAAAATTTGTAATGCAGTGGGTGGCTGTGAAGAAGCCAGCTGAATGCTGAGGAGCACTATAATTCAATTGCAACATGTCTGGTTTACAGTGAACATATTTGCAGTGAAATCTGTATTTCTCTTTAACACAGACATTTTATCATCATCATTATTATTATTATAAAAACGTCACTTGCTGGTACTTAGACACTGTTATTTAGGAATTAGACCAATTGATCTTCTTGTTCTCATTCTCTAGTATCAGTCATCCCAAGCACTCTATTTTCAAGGCCAGAAAAAGGGGAAAGAAGTTGTGAGAAATAATTAAATGTTGCTGACCAAAATGAAATGGACTCTGAGTTCAGAAATGTGCCCAATACTTATGTGAAGGGAGAAGAAAAGAAATGTGCTTTACAAAAGCAGTGTGTAAAACGCAGTGCTCCTGGGACTGAAGAAATACTAGAAATGGCCCGAGTTAGAGTGAACATGTGCTAGTCAAACATCACATACAGCTCTATAATATCCCTCTGTCCTGAACCACACCAAGTTCCTGCACTGTTCAAGTCATTTTATATTATGTTTGGCGGAAACGATTAGTGACTAAGCACACAGGCTCAGCAGAAGACATGCTGTTCCCCTGCCTACTAACAGCAAGCTGTAGCAGCAGAATTTAATGACAGCAGACTTCAAATTGTTTTTCAATAAAATCCCCAATAAGAAATATGCAAGTCTGTATTTAACTGATAGAAAAGGGGGTTATCCAATTAAGGTATTAACTGTAGTCTATAACAAGACACAACAAACAGCACACCTAAAACGACAAACAGCTGCCTAATAAATGAGGGACTCAAACTGGAAACAGTTACATGAAGATCTTTTAAACACAGATTTTCTTCCCTATTTGTTTTAAGTCTGTTCCATTTTTATTGCCTTTCTTTCTCAGTCCCAGAATTTGTACATCAGCTGAAACAGAACCTGAACCAAAAGAAATTAATACAAAATCTGAAAATCCCAAAACTAAAGTGCGAGACTCATTCAGAGTTATTGAATTCCAGTGGTTTTTATTCTTTTAACAACTACCAGTGCTTAGAAGCACATCTGCTATCAATGGCTTGTGTTCGCAAGACTAGAGCTCAAGTGAGCTCTCTGGAGTAAACCTGAATCTGTCTCTGTAGTTCAATGCTTCTACTGACAGTTTGGCTTGCTAAGAGAGACTGCGGTAAATATTAAAGAATATTAATAAAAATGAGATAAAACAGTGAGGGTTTTTTAAACTAAACTTGGCTCACTACTAAAGTTTATCTTGACAGAAAATTTACTTCTCTGATCCAGATCATTTCCCAAAGCAATTTTCCAACAGCAAACATAAATTTGTGGCTGCCGCTAAAAGGTTTTCAATCCCAGTGCTAAAGAGGCCACTGAACGTCAAATGTTTACCTCAACTTCATGTAAATGTCATACTGTATTGGACACCATTGCTTCACTTTAGCATAAGCAGCTGTTCCCTGCCGTGACCTTAAACCTTAATGTGTGACCTTTTTGCTTTCCATATAAACAACTACTGCAAAGGATATTATCAGTTCAAACATCTACATAATATCTTGATTATAATTAACTCATTACAGAATGATAACCTAATAAGCTGCACACATTTTTTGCTACATGGATTTATGTCAATGGGCTAAGTAATGCCATACAGTACAGAAAGAGCCAAATCAAAGTACATTGCTCCAAAGAGGTTGTGAAAATGGTGGTGGTGAGAGAAATGTGATACAGGGCCTAATATAAGAGATGAGGTGAAAGAAAATGTTGCTCACATGCCCCTACATATGGGGCTACAGAGGGGAAAGTAAATGGGCAGGGGGGCAGGCAGTATTCCTGATTCTACTCTATGGATAAAACAGCATGGAGCGGAATGATCAAACTCCAGAAGTTAATGCTTGCTGAGACAGAATTAACTGCTAATGGTGTCTGTATTAGATAGCAAATTTGAGGAAGTAAACTTACTGGAGGTAACTGGCAACATGCCCAATGAGGATCAGTCACACACAGAAGTGACAGATGCCTACAATAGGATGCTCACAGCAACAGGTCATGGTGGGTCATGATACCCACCCAAAGACACGAAGTAGGAAGGAACAAAACCACAAGCTAAATATGAGTCAACAGTATGACACTGTTGCAAAAAAAAGCAAACATGATTCTGGGATGCATTAACAGGAAAGTTGTGAGCAAGACACAAGAGTTAATTCTTCTGCTCTGCACTGATTAGGCCTCAATTGGAGTATTGTGTCCAGTCTGGGCACCACATTTCAAGAAAGATGTGGAAAAACTGGAGAAAGTCCAGAGAAGAGTAACAAAAATGATTAAAGGTCTAGAAAACATGAGCTATGAGGCAAGGCTGAAGGAACTGGGATTGTTTAGTTTGGAAAAGAGAAGACTGAGAGGGGACATGATAACGGTTTTCAGGTATCTAAAAGGGTGTCATAGGGAGGAGGGGGAAAAATTGGCCTCTGAGGATAGGACAAGAAGCAATGGGCTTAAACTACAGCAAGGGAGGTTTAGGTTGGACATTAGGAAAAAGTTCCTAACTGTCAGGTTGGTTAAACACTGGAATAAATTGCCTAGGAAGGTTGTGGAATCTCCATCACTGGAGATATTTAAAAGCAGGTTAGACAGACATCTATCAGGGATGGTCTAGATGGTGCTTAGTCCTGCCATGAGGGCAGGGGACCTGACTTGATGATCGCTCAAGGTCCCTTCCAGTTCTAGTAGTCTATGATTCTATGAAAACCAGGTGAGAAGCCAGAAGTCCACAAGATCTAATAGAGACACTCCTGAACTACTTCGTTTGCCCTTGTTCTTTCATGCATCTTTACCCATGATTGTACTATGTCATCTGTCACCCATATGGAACTTCCTGTCATTTGTCTTAGGCCCACTATGATGAAACCAGAACTTGTTTTCAGAGGATAGCAAAGAGGAACAGCAAGCAGGGGAGTTTTGTGAGGGAGTTCTCCAGGTCAAGGAGGAGAGAACCTTGGGGTGAGTTTGTTGGCTGTTTGTTGTTGTGTGCTGGCTTCATTGCCATGTGCCTGCTTGATTGAAGTTTACAGTGTGTTCTGGGGTGGATGGGGCGGGTGAACTGTATGCTGAGCCTAGGGGCCTGCTAGACAAGGCTGAGATCTTCTTAACAAGGCAGGAGCCCACCATCCTTTGATCTTTAGTCCTTTTAGGATTATTTTACAAGGGAGGTGTGGCTAAATCAGGAAGAACGGGGTGGGAGAGGTTAAAGAATAGCTCATAAGCGACCAGAGAATCTATCAAACAGGAGCTGCGAAGAGAGGAGTTTTTCAAGGAAGCATGAAAGCCAAATACACCTAGTAAACATTCCCTAAACTTAGGTCAATAACACCATTTCCTCCTGCCAAACACATCCCTCTCCCTCCAAAAAACCTGCAAGAGTAAAAAGAATGCAGGCAGAAGTGTAGCGGAAGGCGGGAGGGGGGGCTACCCCGTCGATTGCACTGAGTGCAGCATGTATGATTTCCTGCCTGGCAGGTGGCACATGTTTGCATTTGGAGTGAGCAGAGTATAGCGCCCAGAGACCAAGTATGGGCTGAACAGAAAGAGCTATGGGAAACAGGTAGGTACACAGATGAGACATTCTGAGACACATTGGGGCTGTCTCAGCCAATTCTGAGAGCCTCTGTGGCACTGAAGAGGATGACGGTCTCAAGGAAGGAGAATATCAAATTGGAATGGAGGGAAATGGTTCTATAGTTGGGACCCTTCTGCCAGACGATGTCATGGCATGCTCTCACACTGAAGACACCTCCCTGGGAGGGTGTATGCTGTTATTAGGAAGAAACAGTCAATAATACTGGGGGTTCCATAATCAGAATCCCCCAATTATTAGATAATTGGGTTGGTGATGACCAGGAGAATGGCATGAATTGCCTTTTGGGGTTGAGGATCTCCCAAAATATCTAGGCAGGTTTACGTGCAGTGCTGGGGAGAAGCTGGTGGTCATGTGATATGTAGGGAGCCAATGACACAGGAAAATGTCAGAGAGGTCTGAAGGACAAATTTAAGTTGCTAGCAGTGTTCCCTATAAGCTGAGCACTTGGGTGGCCACTCAGGAGAGATTCAGATGCTGCCCAGCTGATTAGCAGAGCACCCACAGCATGTGTTTCTACTGGTGGTGCACATGTACACATGCCTCAGTGCACATAATGAAATTTGTTCTGCCCATGGATGGAAAAAAAACCCACAGAGGGAACACTGGCTGCTAGGTAAGATTAAACCAGGACCTCCACAATAGCATGATGCCACCAGGTGGGTTTTGGCTTCCTTGACCATGGGATGCTGTTCCAGGAAAAATGAGTGCTAAGCAGAGATAGTGTCTACCTATCGAGGAAGAAGAGCATATTTGGATACAGACTGGCTAACATTTTGAGGAGCTCTTTCAACCAGGTTCCACAGGGGCAGGTGACAAAAGCCCATAGGTAAGTCCAAAATACGGCGTTTTGGGAGCACAGTTGAAATCTGTGGGGAGCATAGCAAAGATAAGGAAGAGATTAGAGAACATGGGGGAAGGGATCAAATCTGTATTTTAGATGTCTGTATATTGATGCAAAAAGCGCGGGGAATAAGCAGGAAGAACTTGTACTGCTAGTTGTTAAACATTACGATGACATACTTGGCAACACAGAGAATTGGTGGGATAATACATATAACTGGAATATTGCTACAGAAGGGTACAGTTTGCTCAGGAAGGACAGGCAGGGGAAGAAGGGAAAAAGCGTTACTTTATATATGAAGAATGAATACACTAGGACTGAGGCTGAGATGGAAATAGAAGACAGACTTGTTGAAAGAGTCTGGGTAAGGATAAAAGGGGTAACAAAACCAGGGTGATGTCATTGTTAGAGATGTCCACGAGTAGTCGACTAGACGACTGACCAATAAGCCTAGGCTTATCGGCTAATCTTGTTGATTATTCACATCTCCCTCCTCCCCCTTGCTGCCTCTGTATCAGAGACAGCAAGAGGGAGGAGAAGGAGCTGGTGCTTGGGAGAGCTGACTTAAAAGCCAGTTCCCCCCAACACCAGCTCCTCAGTGCCGCCTGCCCCCACTGTGCGCTGCTGCCTCTATCAGAGGCAACAGTGGGGGGAAAGACAGGGGAGGCTGCTGTGAAGGAACGGGTGGGGGGGGGGCAGGGGAGGCTGCTGCGAGGCAATTTCTGTCCGTGGGAGATGGGGTCCGAGCTCCCAGCAGACAGTGGCTGCTCCACATCTTTCAGAATGGCCTCTGTCTGTGGCAAGCCAGAGCCCATCCTGGAGCAGCCTCTGTCAGTAGGGAGCTCAGACCCGCCACCAACAGGGGCTGCTGCCGCCCCATCCTGCTGCTTCTGGATCAGAGGCAGCAGCACAAGGCAGCAGGCAGGAAGTCTGCGTGGAGAGCTGGTTTTTAAACTGGCTCCCCTCACGGACCAGCTCCACCTGTTACCCCGTGCTGTTGCTTCTGACACAGAGGCAGCAGCGTGGGATGGCAGAGTCGTGTAAGCCCAAAGATTTCATGTGGTTACACAAGTATTCAAATACCCAATGTCTAACATCCTTAGTCATTGCCAATGTCTTTTATAGACCATATAGCCAGGAAGAAAAAGTGTTTCAAGTTCTTTAAAACAACAACAACAACAACAAACAAAATCCTCCAAAGCACAGGACCTGGGAGTGATGGGTGACTTTAGCTACACAGACATCAGCTGGGGAAATAATGCAGTAGGACATAGATTATCAAACAAGTTTTTGAAATGAATTGGAGACTATTTTTATTTCAGTGGTTGGAGAAAGCTATTAGGGGAGAGTCTCTTCTGTATTCAATTTTGAAGAATAGGGAGGAACAGGTTAAGAATTTTAAAGTAGAAAGCAGCTTAGGTGAAAGAGATTGTGAAATGGTAGACTTCATGATTCAAAGGAATGATAGGAGGGAATACAGTACAATAAATATAATGGATTTCAAGAAGGTAGACTTTAGCAAACTCAGCGAGGTTGTAGGTAAGGTCCCATGGAAAGCAAGTCTAAAGGGAAAAACAGTTCAAGAGATTTGACTGTTTTTCAAAGAGACATTAAAAAGGGCACAAAAGTAAACCATACTACTAAATAAGAAAGATAGGAAATATGGCAAGAAACCAGCCTGGCTTAACCAAGAGGTCTTCAACAATCCGAAACTCAAGAGCCCTACAAAAAGTTGAAACTAAGTCAAAATAGAAAGGATGAATATAATGAAATAACACAAGCATGTACAGAAAAAATAGAAAAGAAAGAGAATAGAGCAAATGATTAAACAATCAATTTGCAAGCACTTACAGGATACTAAGGTGATACATAAAAGTCAGCATGGATTTGTCAAGAGCTAAACATGTCAAATAAACCTAACAGCTTTCTTTGATAGGGTAAGAAACCTTGTGGATTGGAGGAAAGCTGTAGATATGTTATATCTTGACTTTAGTAAGGCTTTTGAGACTATCATGCATAACTTTCTCATAAATAAACTAAGGAAATAAAACCTAGATGGAGCTACTTTAAGGTAGGTGCATAAATGGTTGGAAAACCATTCCCAGAGAATAGTTACCAGTGGTTCTCAGTCAAGCAGGGAGGGCAAGTAGAGGGCAGTCCCACAGAGATCAGTTCTGGGTTCTGCACCAATGATTTGTACAATAGCACACAGAGTACACCTATAAAATGTGAAGACAATGCCAAGCTGGGAGGGGTGCAAGTGCTGTGGGTATAGGATTAAAACTGAAAATGATCAATCTGCACTGGAGAAATGGTCTGAAATAAACAGGATGAAATTCAACAAGGATGAGTGAAAAGTATCCCACTTAGGAATGAACAATCAGCTGCACACATACAAAATGGAAAATGACAGACTAGGAAGGAACACATGGAAAGAGATCTGGGGGTTATAGTGTAAACTATGTCAGAAATTTTTTTACCAGAGTCACAGAGTGGCTTCCGACCATGTCGCGGAATTGCGGATATGATCTTCATTGCACGGCAGCTGCAAGAGAAGTGTTGGGAACAAAACCAACCACTGTGCATGGCTTTTATTGATCTAACTAAAGCCTTTAACTCCTGAATTGTTGTGCCCTTTGGACTGTACTTTTGAAGATTGGATGTCCTGATAAATACATCAATGTCCTAAAGTTGTTTCATGACAACATGAAAGTGACTGTTCTGAGCAGCACTGGGCTCCCAGAGTGAACCTTTCAAAGTACAAACAGGAGTCAGACAGGGCTGCATCATTGCCCCAACCATGTTCACTGTCTTTATTGCTGTCATTTTTTACCTAATTGCTGGGTAGCTCCCTGCTGGCATTGAAATCATCTACAGAATGGATGGAAAGCTGTTTAGGCTTAGCAAGCTGAAAGCTAAGAGTAAGATTTCCACTACATCTATTGTGGAACTTATGCTGATGACAATGCAGTTTTTGCCCACTCTGAGAAACATCTTCAGTCTCTCTTGAATGTGTGTGCTGATGCTTATGCATGTCTTGGTCTCACCCTCAACATCAAGAAAACCGAAGTGCTCCATCAGCCCTCTCCGAGTGAGGTACCAAGCGCCCCATCTATTAAAAACAATGGTGATGCACTGGAGAATGTTGATAATTTTCTCTACCTTGGAAGCTGTCTTTCATTCAAGACAGATATTGATGTGGAAATCCAGCATTATCTGAGCTGTGCCAGTGCAGTCGTTGCTCATTTCTGGCACAGGGTTTTTGAAGATCATGACATTTGAACAGATACTAAACATCTTGTCTATCAAGCCGTCATTCTCCCAACACTACAGTATGGGTCTGAAACCTGGACAACCTACAGACATCACTTGAAAATCCTTGAGAGGTATCACCCACCCTGCCTCCACAAGATCTTGAAGATCAAATGGGAAGACAGGTGCACTAACATCAGTGTTCTAGAAAAGGCAAAGACCACCAGTATTCAGACAATGGCCATCTGTCAGCAACTTCGCTGGACTGGTCACATTGTTCAGATGCCAGATCATTGCCTCCCAAAACAGGTCCTTTTTTCTCAATTGAAAGAAGGACACCGGAACGTGGGAGGACAACGGAAGCATTATAAGGACTTTCTGAAGTATAACTTATAGAAGTATAATATTGACACTTGGGAGACACCTGCCCAGGATCGCTCAAAATGGAGACAAATCCTAGGCAATGGCTCCCTGCATTTTGAATTTGCCCGCCGGTATGCTGGAGAAGTGGCGCAGGAGGAAGGAGAGACTGACTTCTAGTCATGGCCAACAGCCTCCTGCTGAACCTGGAAACATCCATGCTCACTGTAACAGAACTTGTGGTTCAAGGATCAGCCCTATCAACCACCTGAGTGTCCACAACTCCCATGGAAGATGATCATACTCAGCAACGAGTGATCACCTATCATCATCATCATCATAGTGTAAACGGTACATTCTCTACAACTCAAAGTCTTTAAATCATGAATTGAGGACTACAGTAACTCAACCAGAGGTTAGGGGTCTATTATAGGAATGGGTAAATGAAGCTCTTTGGCTTGAAATGTGCTATTACAAGTGCTTGTGAACTAATGCAAGAAGTCTTATGGGTAATATGGATCAACTTGAGTGCCTGGTTTAAAATGAATAAATGTTACTAATAGGCATCACAGAACCTTGGTGGAACTATGATAATCAATGGGACATGGTGATTATAGAAATACATCGGAATGGCAAAGTAAGTCGGATTGGTGAAATGGCTGGCACTAAAATTGAAAGAAAACAGATAGTCAAATATAGTAAAAATCTTAAATGAAGAAAACAATCCTATAGCATTTCTATGGACAGAAATTCTATGTTTGAATAATAAAAATATAGCAGTAGAAATGTATTGCTGACCACTCAAGTGATACCAAAGATTTTAAGAGAACTCTATTTTTCCTTAGGGGTAGCACCTTGCCACCATAGCTGAAAAACTCAGGAAAAAGGTAGCCAAAAATCAAATGAATTAGCAAAGAAATGAAGTGATAGTGTCAGATACTAACACTAAGGCAAATAAAGTGACAAAGGGATCTTATAAAACTTGATGACTGGACAACAAAATGGCAGATGGAATTCAGTGTTGATAAATGCAAAATAATGCACACTGAAAGATTATATCCCAAATATACTTACAAAACGGTGAGGTCTACATTAGCTTTTACTACTTAAGGAAGTGATCTTGGAGCCACTGTGGATAGTTCTCTGAAAACATCAGTTCAGTGGCCTCGATATGAACCCATAGTATAGCCACATCTTGAGTACTGCATGCAGTTCTGGTTGCCCCACTTAAAAAAAAAAGACATACTAGCCTTGCAATAGGTAAGCAAAGGGCAACAAAATTGATTAGAGTTATGGAACAGCTTCCACAGGAAGAGAAATGAAAAAGACTGGGACTGTTCAGCTTGGAAAAGAGGGGACTAAGTGGGATATGATAGCAGTCTATACAATCATGAACAGCGTGGAGAAAGAGAATAAGGAACTGTTATTTATCCTTTCATATAACACAAGAATCAAGGGTCATCCAATGAAATGAATAGGCAGAAGGCATAAAAAAAACATGTGGTAAGGTACCTCCTTTACCTCATCAGGTTCAGTATTTCCCCTCTGGCAGTGAGCATCAGAGATCAGTCCCACTTCGAAGAGTTTTTATTCCCTACTTAGGGTTTGTTTTTTAGTATTTACAAGGTGGATCTCAGAATAGGCCCAAGTAGCTTCTTCAGCCACACCAAAAGCAATCAATCCATAACACAAAAAGAGAATATCTTTTCATGCCTTGTCTCAGGGGTGCTGCCTTGTTACACCGGCCTTTCCCAAGAAAGTCAGTTAATTCAATTGCTTCCTCTAAAGGGAAGAAAGCAGTCTCTCCCCTAAGAGAAACCGTTTCTCCCTGCTGTATCATGTCTGTCATCTCTCCTCCCCCTCACTCATCAGAAGAGATTTTTAAAGGTCATAGGCAACCCTTAATTGAACTCAGGTGTCCCTGGCTGACCTGAGGTAACCTCTTCTTAGCTCATGGGGAAAAGGGCCTTCAGCATTCTACGGCTTATATACCAGCTTTCCATCACTCTCCGGTAGCTATCTGGTCTGGCTTTGTCACACATAAAGTTATTTTCCAATAATGTACAGTCAACTCTTTGCCAAGGGCCTTGTGAAAACCAAAAGCATAACAAGGTTCAAAAAAGAATCGGATACATTCATGGAAGATAGGTCCATTAACGACTATTTGCCAAGATGATCAGGGAGACAACCCCATGGTATGAATGTCCCTAAATCTCTGACTGCCAGCAGCTGTGACTGGACAACACGAGACGGATCACTGAATAAATTGCCCTCTTCATGCCCTCTGAAGCATCTGACATTGGCCACTATCAGAAGTCAGGATATTGGACTAAATGAACCATTTGTCTGACTCAGTATGTCCATTCTCATGTTCTTATGAGGAGTAATGTCATGGTACCTCCACAGGTGCATAGAGCTGACTGTGTTGTCTCTGTAGTCATACCCATACTTTTCTGCATCCAATATCTATTTCCATGAGTACAGTGACAACCAGAGAGTAACCATATTAGACTTTCATTTAGGTTATTTTTGGGAGAGCTATAAGGATATATATTTATTGTTTCTACTCTGGAGAGTTAGTTGAAGAGTTTTTCCTTCTTTTCTACAGTCATTTTTTTCTATTTCATAGAACACCCTAGTCTTAACTTGCCACTCAAGTTCTCAAATTCAGACTAATATTAGCAGTGGAGGAACTCATACTAGGTATTAATAAAAAATGTATTGAGTTATGCCTGGATGTTTAGGCTATATATATTAACCTAATCATGCTATAACATTAGCTCTTGAACCACAGAATAGGGGGATGGCAAAATGTATAGAGCATCCCCGCTATATGTCCAAGATACGTTCAATAAAAGGGGACATATAGTGAAAGGATGTAAAGCGGGGAATTTTTTTCCTGCGGCATGAATTGGTCTTTTTTTTTTTCACGATGGAAGAGTGGGGAATGGAAGGACTTAAAATGGAACAGTTCCCACAAGCGTCAATGACACTAGTGCAGAACTAACGTATGCCAGGGCAACTTATAGCAGGGATGCCCTGAATAACTTTTTTCTGCAAGCATAAGGGATGACTTTGATTTTGAGGATTACAAATCAGTAAGATGCATCTGACGAAGTGGGTTCTAGTCTATGAAAGCTATGCCCACATACATTTGTTAAGGTGCCACAGGATTCCTCATTGTTTGTGATGAAACAGACTGACACAGATACCTCAATGAAACAGATAAGTAAAACTTACCTCAGTATCAGGTAAATTGGTTTAAACACTAATTAAAATGATAAAATACCTGGATGAACTTGACATGATATGGGTGAGTCATCCAGGCTTCTACAATGGAAAACCATGCTTCTCTAAGCTATTTTTGAGCATATAAATACAGTGGAGGATAAAAGAGAAAATCACAAATTTGGAATTTCAAAAAGCCTTCGATAATATCCTTTAAAAGAGCTTTCCGATGAATATCACAAAAGGGATATGTTACCTACTATCCTATATTACAAACTGGCCATACAACTGAAAAATAAAAAGGAATAAATAGCCAATTTTGTACATAATAAAAGATTAAGAACGGCTTGTCCCAAGATTTCATACTAGGGTTGGAGATTATTAATATTCCTAGTAATGATCGAGGGAAAAGTGAACAGCAGAGTGGCAAAATTTGCAGACAATATCAAATTATTTCGGATAGTCAAAAGGAGAGAAGACTGAGGATCTGCAAAGGGATTTACCAAAATGAGGAGAAGGGATAAAGGGCTAATGGATTAGCTTCAGTATGTCAAACGTAAGATAAAGCAATAATTAGAACTACTTTGCCACAATGCTGAACTCTAAGGCTACGTCTAGACCACGCTAGACTTTTGAAAGAGGATATGCAAATTCTGTGGGAATTTGCATATCTTCTTTTTGAGCTCACTTTCGAAAGTGAAAATAATCTAGACGCAGTTTTGTTGGCGAACCCACCGGTTGTCGACAAGCCGCATAAACCTCATTTTTTAAGGAAAAGTGGCTTGTCGACAAACGGGAGGGTTCGCCGACAAAACCGTGTCTAGATTACTTTTACTTTCGAAAGTGCCACTTTCGAAAAGTGAGCTAGAAAGAAGATATGCAAATTCCCACAGAAATTGCATATCCTCTTTCAAAAGTCTAGCGTAGTCTAAACGTACCCTAAATTATTTATAACAATTAACTAAAAAGGCCTGAGCATCATTCCAGATAGATCTAAAACCTCTGGTCAACATGTTGAGGTGATCAAAGCAAGGAAATAACATTTAGAGAGGTGTGAGTAAGGCAAATGTGAGTAACATTGAAAACACTGTATTTCTTTCCTATAAATCATGGGAACATGAGTTCACTTCTGTATCCCCTAACCAGAAGAGGGATGTAGAAGGGGTTCAGCAATGAGTAATTTAAATGATTAGAAGCATGGGAAAACTGTCATAGAAAAGATTTGGACCTAATAATGTAATAGAGATATAAAGTGTGTATCCATTCCCCCTCTAGTGGCCAGTCCATATAGAGGATATTATAAAAGAAAAATGAGCAAAAAAAAAAAAAAAATGACAATGAGAATGAACTTGAAAAAAAATTGGGAACAGATTACAATAAATATTTCTCCCACAATGCATATTTGTTATATTGCTCTTTGTTTTCTATCTAATTACTTAGATTGTAAATGCTTTATCTCAGGGACTATTTATTTGTTAAGTGCCTAACACAGTGGGGTTCCTGTCTATGACAGGTGTCACAGACGCTATCTTAGTATGAATAATAAATAATAATAATTATCTAGTACAGCTCATTATCATTAGGCATTGCTGAAGCAAAAAGTTTTGCAGATTTTTTTTAAATGATGGGCTATCTGTCTGGACAAACTGGAGAAATGGTCTGAGGTAAACAGGATGAGGTTTAATAAGGACAAATGCAAAGTTCTCCACTTAGAAAGGAACAACCAGTCTCACACATACAGAAAAGGAATTGATTGTCTAGGAAGGAGTACTGCAGAAAAGGATCTAGGGGTCATAGTGAACCACAAGCTAAGTATGAGTCAACAGTGTGACACTGTTGCAAGAAAAGCAAACATGATTCTGGGATGCATTCACAGAAGTGTTGTGAGCAGGACACGAGAAGTCATTCTTCCGCTCTACTCTGCACTGATTACGCCTCAGTTGAAGTATTGTGTCCAGTTCTGGGCACCACATTTCAAGAAAGATGTGGAGAAACTGGAGAAAGTCCAGAGAAGAGCAACAAAAATAATTAAAGGTCTAGAAAACATGATCTATTAGGGAAGACAAAAAGGAATTGGGCTTGTTTAGTTTAGAAGAAGAGAACACAGAGAGGACAGTTGGGGAGAAACATCCCCTATCAGATTTTTTTTCCTAATCTACTTTATAATAGAAGTTTGCCTTGTATGTAAAATAAAAATTCAACCACTTTCTACAAATCTGCCTTTTTAGTTAAGGGTGACATAAGAACTAGTTCAAACTTTCTGCCCTGGTTTCACTGCTTCTATGGTTCCTTAATCAGAACTGCTCAGCCATATGCTCTCCAAAGAAACATCTTCATCTTCCTCATATCCAGGTGGAACACCTGTTTCTGAATCAACAAAACTTACCAATTCCTTTCCCAACAAGATCAATACTGGCTAACAGGATAGAGTTTCCAAGATATCACTGTCAGCCTGTTAAAAACATCCCCTCAAATGCATTCTGGTTTCCTCTCCCCTTTTGGACTGCTTTGGGATACTTCCCAAATACTCAAATAGTTGCCAGAGGACCCGTCTCCTACAGCACCTTCTTTTTTGTGGACATGAGACAGGCTCATGTCCACAGGCCACCCTCCGCGGCTCATGGGACATATAGCTAAGCTGACCTTAAAACAACTGGCAAGGGCAATGAATTCGTCACAGCCAAAAGGAGTGAGCCCTTCTATCTCCAACTCATAAGGTCACAAAAGGATATGTCCATGAGTTTCAGTAGCTGTAGGAGTCACCTAGAGGATCTCACACCAGACCAACCCTGTACCAGTGTTTGGGTGCACCTTGAATCCACTTGGCTGATTTATACTTTCCCTTTGATCCATAATGCCATAGTATATACTCAATGAGCACACATTTCTGCCCACACTCATATTTCCTGAGAAGACAGAACTTTTTATGCATCTCTGTCACCCAGAGATGAAACCTGCAAAATGACAAAGTTGATGTTTTCTCTTGAAACTCTCCCTAACTCTTCACTTTTCTCCCCTTAAGTTCCTCAGTCCATCACTTAGGCTGTCTTTTTGGTCAGAGACACAACCACAGATGTGTTGGGCTCTTCAGCTATTCAACCTCCAAGAAAAACACTTTGCTTCACCATCTCTCTCAGCATAGATAGCTGGTGAGCCCAATTCTGCCCTTTACCAGGCTATCCAACTCCTTTAAACCTTCCTAGAAAAAACAATAACTGCTATCAGGATGGCATGTTTCAGGTAAATATTGCTAGACTGTTACAGCAGATTATTCCACAATTCTCCTCTGAGTGTCTTGCCCCATCCCCTGATTTATCTGGTAACAGTCAGTTTCACAGACAGGGTACCGGAGAAGGTGGATTTATTTTGTCTGATAAATATGGCAATGCTTATATGCCTGTGGCTATTCCGTGTTTCAACTGTAGTCAAGTAAGCAACATAGTTGTAAAGAGTGCATATTTTGGCTCCTAAAGGCCCAGAAACAGACACATATTTGATCTTTGCCTGATAATTTCTCTTTATTGAAAAAAAAATCTAGAAAATTAAATGATTTCAGCTCAGCCCCCCATTCCAACTAACATTTCATGAAAATATCTGAGACTCGTTCTTCTCACATTCACTAATATCCCATGGACAGAACTGGAAAAAGAGATGACTAAGAGGGATATGCGAGAGGTCTATAAAATTATGACTGTTGTGGAGAAAGTAAATAAGGAAGTGCTATTTATCCTTCGTAATTCAAGAACTAGGGGCCGGCAAATGAAATTAATATGCGGAAAATTTAAAACAAACAAAAGGGAGCATTTTTTACACAGTCAACCAGTAACACTCCTTGCCAGCGGATGTTGTGGAGGTCAAGATTATAACAGAGTTCAATAAAGAGCTAGATAGATTCATGGAGGTTAGGTCCATCAATGGCTATTAGCCAAAATGGGCAGGGATGGTGTTCCTAGCCTCTGTTTGCTAGAAGCTGGGAATGGGCAATAGGGAATGAACCAATATCTGCACAGAAGACTATATATTTATGATTAGTAAACAGAAAATGAGGTATGTGAGTTTGTGAATGGGCACATTGGGTAAGATTTAAATGTAGGTGAAACTTTTGTATCAAGATGCTGAATGAGCCTCACAAAATGTCAAAACTGCATAATCCTCTCCAGTTCGGGGGGGGGGTAGGGGGTGGGGAGGGGAGTGACAGAATTGCCATGCCCCTGAGCAAAAGGGTTCCATGCTCCTGGAATGGGGGGAGGACCTTGGGCAGAGGGGGGTGGGGCTGGCCCAGCCCCCATCCTGACTCTGCCGCCTTCCCCTCTCCTCCCGCAGCCAGCAGTAGCAGTAGTGACCGGGAGCCCTGGGCCCTTTTTGAATCACTGGGCCCAGTGGCACTTGCCTGCTTTGCTCATCCCATAGGTGGGCATGCTCTAGCTAATCAGGCTGCATGAAAACTATTCCTTCCAAGATAAAAATCATACTTATAACTGTAGCCAGTTGCTTTAAAGGATTGCCTACAGATTTTCAATGAATTTCCTTCATTGATATGGGAAATACATGCTCTTAAGAAAAACAGCAGAACTTCTATAAATAGTGAAATAGACTTTTTTTGTTTTTCTTCTCTTTGCCCTATTATATCACCGACTAAATATGTTCTTTCAGATGGTCCCTCATTCTAGCAAAAGTCCCAGTGCAGATTTTCATTTGTAAATCTAAATCATGTTACAAATTTCAGAAAGGGTGGCTTCTTATTCATAGTGACAGTCTGATATATTTTGTGATTTCCCATAGTGCCATTACTGGGGCAAATTAAGTGTCAGGTTCCAGACTAATTCATCACTTATTAATTAACAATATCAACAAACCCTTTTTCATTACTGATAACACATTTTACAGACTACCAGAAGGATTTTTTATTACTAACCTTATCTCAATAGCTCTTTCCTGTTATCTACTGCAATAATAAAAAAAAATCATCATTCAATCATAATTTTAATGGCTGATCGTTTTTCACTTCACTAAAATTAAATCATAAAAGCTATTTAATTAAACTGAATGGTAATTGAATGACTTTAATCATGCAAAGAATTAAAATGAAAGATGCTTTCTCCCCAAACCTTACAACATGTAATGACAATGCTCTGCCATGTGGCCTTAAAAAACAAACTGTCTTTCTTGTTCTTGAATAAACCATTTCGATTAACACCATTGTTTCTTTCAGCCTGTGATGGAGAACTTTGATGCCTTTTGTAAAGTTTATGTAAATAAACAATACAGCATGCTCGCAGAAGTACATTTGTACATGTTGATCTAACTGTATAGAATATTATTAAAATGGCAAAGTGACAAAATTGATTTCAGTGACACTGAGTCAGCCCTAGGGTAGAAAGCCTTACATATTATATGCACCTTTTACATGCATCATTTGTGTGGTCCAGAATGTTACATTTCAAGGTGAACATTTGCAGTTCATGATAAAATGTTACAGTACTTTGAACTGCCCTGTTCTGGTAAAACAGTACAGTTTTGCCTGTTATTTGCCACGTTGCAATACCCTGCCTATCCGCTGATAATGAAGTGTATCCAATGCATGGCCTAACAAGCATTTGGGATTTGCTGTACTCTTCAAGTGACCACAAAGAGCAAAATTACTTTATACTTCAAGTTTATGACACACCTTTATTAATCCATATTCTCTATGGTTCTAGAGGACTAAGGAAAAGATTCAAACAAAGAGAGTAAAGGTAACAAAAAGTAAAATGTCCTGTTTAAGGAGGCCATGTGGATGTATTTCAAATCTAATGAGCATGTGAAAATCACAGGTTGGAAAAACACTCATATTTAAATTGAGAAGGCAGCACAACCACCCACACCTTTCGAACACCATCCCTACAGGAACTAGAAGTGATTCCTTTCAACTACCTATACCAACAGGGGACTTTTATCTCCATACTTTAAAAAATATAGTTATGGTTCTCAACCTTGTCACCTCTCTGTACCTTGGTGTCATTACTGATCAAATCTGGTTTCACTGCATGAATTAACACAGCTCATTGATTTCATTGAGTTGGGGTTCCTGACAGGATTGCTGTACCACTGGCCAATGTGGGGGGAAGAGCTTCCAGCAGATGGTGCGAGGTTGGGGCAGCCCTCACAGACATTCAGACTGTGCCTTATGGTGCTCCATGGTGATTTAAAGAGCTGCGACAATAGCAGCAATGGCCTGGAGCTCTGGGCACTTTTGAATTGCTGTGTGCCAGGGTAGCTGCCCTCTTTGCCCGCCCCCATTGGTGGACCTGCATTGAAGTAAACATCACACTGACGCTCGATGCTTTAACAGGTCTATGCCATGACAGCGTCAATCATGTGTGAGGATTAGAAATAAAATTTGGAAAAAACCTCTGTCCAACTAAGTAATTACCATGTTTGTCTTCCTCCGAGAAGAAAGAAGGGATTTCATCTGCACTAAGTGCAAGCTGGTCACCATTTTGGAAGAAAAAATTAGAGGACTGGAGGCTCAAGTAGCGACCCTATGTTCTATCAGAGAGGATGAAGACTGCCTCGATAGAAGGCAGTGTTTAATCCTGCAGCCACAGCAGGCTGAAGAGCCAGTCAGGTCAGTACAGGACAAGGAAGAAAACTGGCAGCGTGTAACCTCTAGAAGGAGAAGAAGGCCATCTCAGGTATCCCCCATTCCTGTAGAGGTAAATAACAGCTTTCAGGCTCTCTCCACAGGCACTGCGGTGGAGAATGCTTTGGCAAGGACTTCAGAAGGGAACACTATCTACTGGAACGCACGGGATGCACAGTCCTAGGGATGGGGGTTCCACGACCACCCCCCCCAAAAGAAGACAGGTGGTAGTGGTCAGGGACTCCCTCCTAAGAGGGACTGAGTCATCCATCTGCCGTCCAGACCTGCAATCTCGAGAAGTGTGCTGCTTAGCGAGAGCTCGCATTCAGGATGTGACCGAGAGCCTTCTGAAACTGATTAAACCTTTGGATCACTACCCGTTCCTGCTTCTCTATGTAGGAACTAACGATAAGGACAGGAATGACCTTGAGCGGGTCACAGCAGATTATGTAGCGCTGGGAAGAAGGATCAAGGAATTTGAAGAGCAAGTGGTGTTCTCGTCCATTCTTCCGGTTGAAGGAAAAGGTCCGGGTAGGGATCATTGAATTGAGGAAGTAAATGTGTGGTTGTGCAGGTGGTGTCGGAGAGAGGACTTTGGTTTCTTCTACCATGGGACTCTGTTCCGGGCACAAGGATTGTTAAGAAGAGATAGGATCCACCTAACCAAGAGAGGAAAGAGCATCTTCGTGGGCAGGCTTGCAAACCTAGTGGGGAGGGCTTTAAACTAGGTTCGTTGGGAGACGGTGACCAAAGCCCTGAGGTAAGTGAGGAAGTCGGACACTGGGAAGAATCACAAGGAGGAATGAGCAACAAAGGAGGACCCCTGATTCGATGGAGAAGGCAGGGCGATCAACTGGTTATCTAAGGTGTTTGTACACCCATGTGAGAAGCCTGGGAAACAAACAGGAAGAATTAGAAGCCCAGTTAAAGAACTATGATTTGATTGGAATAACGGAGACTTGGTGGGATGACTTGCATGACTGGAGCACTGTCATGGAAGGGTATAAACTGTTCAGGAAGAACAGGCGGGGGAGAAAAGGAGGAGGAGTTGCATTGTATGTAAGAGAGCAGTATGATTGCTCGGCGCTCCAGTACTTAGAGGGAGAAAAGACTGTTGAGAGTCTATGGGTTAAATTTAGAGATGGAAGCAACAGGGGTGATGTTGTGGTTGGTGTCTGCTATAGACTTCTGGATCAGGTGGATGAGGTAGACGAAGCTTTCTTTGGACAACTGAGAGAAGCTTCCAGATCACAGGCTGTGGTTCTCATGGGCGACTTTAATCACCCTGACATCTGTTGGGAGACCAATACAGCAGTACACAGACAATCCAGGAAGTTTTTGGAGAATGTTGGGGATAACTTCTTGGTACAAGTGCTGAAGGAACCAACCAGGGGCCATGCGCAGCTTTACCTGCTGCTCACAAACAGGGAGGAACTAGTAGGGGAAGTAGAGGTGGGTTACAACCTGGGAAGCAGTGATCTTGAGATGGCAGATTTCAGGATCCTGACCAAAGGAAGAAAGGAGAGTAGCAAAATACACACCCTGGACTTCAGAAGAGCAGACTTTGACTCCCTCAGAGAACTAATGGGCAGGATCCCCATGGATGCTTACATGAAGGGGAAAGGAGTCCAGGAGAACTGGCAGTATTTTAAAGAAGCCTTATTAAAGGAAGAAACAATCCTGATGCGCAGCAAGAAAAGCAAATATGGTAGGCGACAAGATTGGCTTACCGGGGACATCCATGGTGAGCTTAAACACAAAAAAGAAGCTTACAAGAAGAGGAATCTTGGACTGATGACTAGGGAGGAGTATAAATATATTGCTCGAGAATGCAGGGGAGTTATCAGGAAGGCGAAAGTGCAATTGGAATTGCAGCTGGCAAGGGATGTGAAGGGTAACAAGAAAGGTTTCTACAGGCATGTTAGCAATTAGAGGGTGATCAGAGAGGGTATGGGGCCCTTACTGGATGAGAGAGGTAACCTAGTGAAAGATGATGTGGGAAAAGCTGAAGTACTCAATGCTTTCTTTGCCTCTGTCTTCACGGACAAGGTCAGCTCCCAGACAAATGCACTAGGCAATGCAGTATGGGAAGGAGGTGGACAGCACTTGGTGGGGAAAGAATAGGTTAGGAACTATTAGAAAAGCTAAACATACACAAATCCATGGGTCCAGATTTAATGCATCCAAGGGTACTGAGGGAGTTGGCAAATGTCACTGCGGAGCCTTTGGACATCATCTTTGAAAAGTCATGGAGATCGGGAGAGATCCCGGATGATTGGAAAAAGGCAAATATAGTGCCCATCTTTAAAATGGGGAAGAAGGACAATCCAGGGAACTACAGACCAGTCATCCTTACCTGAGTCCCCGGAAAAATCATGGAGGAGATCCTCAAGGAATCCATTTTGAAGCACTTGGAAGAGGGGAAAGTGATCAGGAATAGTCAACATGGATTCACGAAGGGCAAGTCGTGCCTGACCAATCTGATTAGCTTCTATGATGAGGTAACTGGATCTGTGGATATGGGAAAGTCAGTGGATGTGATATACCTTGACTTTAGCAAAGCTTTTGATACGGTCTCCCACAATATTCTTGCCAGTAAGTTAAGGGAGTATGGATTGGATAAATGGACTGAAAGATGGATAGAAAGCTGGCTAAAGTGTCGGGCCCAATGGGTAGTGATCAACGGCTCGATGTCAGGTTGGTGGTCAGTTTCTAGCGGAGTGCCTCAAGGATCAGTTCTTGGACCAGTTTTGTTCAACATCTTTATTAATGACCTGGATGAGGGGATGGATTGCACCCTCAGCAAGTTTGCAGATGACACTAAGCTAGGGGGAGAGGTAGATACCCTGGAGGGCAGGGATAGGGTCCAGAGTGACATGGACAGATTAGAGGATTGGGCCAAAAGAAATCTGATGGGGTTCAACAAGGAGAAGTGCAGAGTCCTGCACTTGGGATGGAAGAATCCCAAGCATTGTTACAGGCTGGGGAATGAATGGCTAAGTAGCAGCTGAGCAGAAAAGGACCTGGGGATTACAGTGGATGAGAAGCTGGATATGAGTCAACAGTGTGTCCTTGTAGCCAAGAAGGCTAAAGGCATATTAGGGTGCATTAGGAGGAGCATTGCCAGCAGATCCAGAGAAGTGATTGGTTCCCCTTTATTCGGCTCTGGTGAGGCCACATCTGGAGTATTGCATCCAGTTCTGGGCGTCTCTAAATGTCTATTAAATTACATGTTGTATAAATTACACTAAATCCTGTAAACAAGTATGACCAAAATCATATAATAAATGTATGACAATACCTTTATTCAAACCCAGTTAACAGTGGAAATTACAAATAATTGTACATAAAGATACTATGCTAGGCAATGGTGCTGCTACGAAAGTGTCTTAGAAAATCATAAACGATATAGTTTTCTTCACTCAGCACACAGTCAACCTGTAGAACTCCTTACCAGAGGATGTGGTGAAGGCTAGAACTTTAACAGCGTTCAAAAAAGAGCTAGATAGATTCATGGAGGTTAGGTCCATCAATAGCTATTAGCCAGGATGGGTAGGAATGGTGTCCCTGGCCTCCTGTTTCTTTGGAAGTGGGAGACAAGGGAGGGATCACGTGAGTATTACCTTTTGTGATCCCTCCCTCTGGGGCGTCTGGTATTGGCCAGCAGACAGGATACTGGGCTAGGAGGACCTTTGTTCTGACCCAGTATGGCCATTCTTATGTTCTTATATAGACTCTTTCAACAATAAACATATTTTTCTTTGTGTCCAATTCAATTTAAATATTCTTTTCATGTGGACTTTTTCAGGTATTTGCTCTATCTGTAGTGAATTTGAACTATACTACAACGTACAACTTGTTTTTAGTAACACTTTAAAAATACAGACTAAAATAGCAGGGGAGTTGAACATATAGCAACAAAATATTTGATGACCAAATAATTCTGTAAAATGACTTAAGCTGTTCGATAATCTATTCAAAAGCTGTAATTTCACCAGCTCAAATCTTTGATTTACACACAAGCTTTTAAATTGACACTTAAAGCCATTTTACTCACATATACTTATACATATCCACTTTATCATTGTTATGCATGTTCTCATAATTAATAAGGACAATATTTTAACAATAATATTTTGAACATGAAGCCAAGCATCAGAAGATACATCAGATACCATTTAGGAGTGCAATACAGGAAGATATTTAAGCATGTGCATAACTTTAAGGAAGTCAGTGGAACTACACGTGAGCTTAAAGATACGCACATACTATGATGAACTGAGGCTCTGTCTGTACAACTCATGCATTCTGATTGATATTGTGAAGTTGTATTATGAAGAACTACAGCATCATAAGTTCCTATATGTATGTGTATCCATTATAGTTGGCAGGGCCTGTAGCATGTACACACCAGATGGATACAAAGGGACTTACTTAGGGACAATAGTCATAAATTAACCTTTTTGAGGACTATGTTTAAGATAAAGGTGCATGTTTAGAAATCCAGATTAAGATTCACCCCTCCATCCCAGACCTCCTGCCCAGGGATCGAGGAAACTAGGAGCAGTCAAATCGTACCAGGAACAGAACAAAAGACCAGATAACCAGGATGGTTTAATTAAAGAAACAAAAAGACTCTGGACAAGGCAAGGGTCATGGACCCCACCCCAAAGAGATTCCTGGGATGGTAAAGAAACTGAGGTAAGAACACACACTTCAGCATTTACTGTTTTATGTGATCTGTACTTTCCTGTGCTTTACCTGATTAAGGAAAAAAGAGCAATGGTGTAAGACTATACAAAGTGCGTGTGGTGACTGCTTGCCCATGAGAGACTTAAACATGTTATAGGCAGAGTTCTGAGAATGGGAAATAGCATAAGTCTACTGGCCAAGAGGGAGTACTCACTAGGATATGTGACCCTTGCTTGCGTACTTTCCTGAATCAGGGCCTAATCGTGCATTGTGTTTGTACCCAAAACTCCCACTGAAATCAATGCAGGGCTATGACCAAGTTGAGTTAAGCAACTAGACTCACTTCAAGGGATTTTTGCAAAGGAGGCTGCTGATGGAACTTCTCATCCTATAGAAACACCCACTTTTATGGTGGCCACTAACATGCTAGTGTAGCAGAAAACAAGTCCTCCGCATTGTAAGACAGCTGTGCATGCTCAACTAGTATTTGACTCAACTCCCATTTAGTCAAAGGAAATCTTTTCATTTAATTTACTGGAAGCTGGATTGACTTCTGTTCTCCATTATCCATGCTACACCCTGGCCTGCCAATGAGGAGAGGAACAAAAGGAACAGTTTCCCTGGGGCCTAATGCTCCCAGCCACCCTCACAGCTATCGTGGCAGTGGTTGCAGCTAGAGCCCTAGGCCTTATAAATCGCTGCCGAACAGCTCTGAGGATTTGGGGGGGAATGGGGGTAGAGTGCAGTGCAGAGGACTGGCTGCCCCTAGCCCTGCCCCTTCTGCCTGAGGCCCCACCCCTTCTGGGAGCATGGAGCCAGCCCTTCCCTGTTTGCCCAGGAGCCCACGGAGGTTGTCGGTGCTCCTGACTATATCCACCCTGCTGATACACAAATCAGATGCACAGAATTCACCTGACGTGAGATGATATTTTTTGCACGGGGGAAAGAATACTAAAACATAAGAAACGTTAAATATCACTGTGTATAAATAGCTCTGTTGCTGCTATCAGAAAGCTGAGCCAAAAAAAAAAAAACAACCCACATTGATTTAATAGCCACTGCTAACCCATTACCATACAGATGATATTGACTGGTCTTTTTGATTAAAGTACTCAGTTTGGCTAGTAGGCTACAGTACTAGATACCATAATGGAAGTCTCTGAGACTATGTAATTAAAAGTAGTACTGCAGAGACATTTAAAGAGTCTTAATTAATTTTGACATGAAATGTATAAATCATGGAGCCTTTCCTAAGATTCTGCAGAACAAACAATTTGAGAACCAAGCAATAGCAGGGGGAAAGTCAGAAGGACAGATGTCCCAGAGAGCTCTCTCTCTTTCTCTTATTAAATGGCCTGCGGAAGAAAACCCTGCAGAATTACTGCTATAGAGAAGTCAGTTTATTCACTGGGGAATAGCATTCCTGCTTCCTCTCGCAACAGAAACAAATATTTAATAGCAGATGTTTTAGCTTTAACAGCTAATTATATCATGTTAATTAAAATGTAGCATATTGCTTATAGCACAGGCTTGAAAACTGGCTCTGACCCATGGAAGCACTTAAGCACATATGAAACTTTGAGCACATGAGTAGTCTTACAATCTTCTCGTGCTGGAAGTAATACACATGCAAAAGGGTTTTGCTGGATTGGTGCTTATAGCTAGTTCTACAATTGACTCCTATGTGGTCCTGTGCATGTTATTTAACTGCTCTGTTCTTTAGTTTACCATCAGTAAAATGAGCTAAAGATTAGCTTATTTAACATATGGTGTTGTGACACCTAACTTCTCTCCTTGAGATCCTGTGATCAAAGTGCAACATATTAAGGTGTTTTAATCTAGGTTCTGCAGTCTACGCAGTTTATCTAATCAAACAGGTGGCATTCCAGGTTCTAATACAGGTTGCACCTCTGAAATCCAGCGTTCTCTGCTCCAGCAACATCTGTGGTCTGGCATGATCATGGATGCTCCTGGATCAGAGAGTCCGGGAGCCTAATGGTTGGAGGGCCAATAGCCCAGCCAGGGCTGGGGGCAGGAGGGCTGGAGGAGCCCCACAGCAGTGCTAAGGCCAGGGTAGTAGAACCCCGGCAGCCTGAGGCAGTGCGGGGTCAGGGAACCTTGAACACCCACAGCAGTGCTGGGGCCAGGGTCACAGAACCTCTGCAGCCCTTGGCAGTGCGGGGCCAGGGAACCTTGGCCACTCACAGCAATGCGGAGCCATGGGGTAGAGAACCCCTGTTGCCTGGAGCAGCATGGGGCCGGGGGCCAGAGAAGCCAGGCAGCACGTGGCAGTGCAGGGCTGGGGAACCTTACCCACCCACACAGTGCAGGGCTGAAGAAGCCCAGCTATCTGCAACCTCATGGAGATGGGGGCTGGACAGTGTGACAATGCGAGGCCAGTGCCAGAACCCTGACCGCTGATGGAAGTCCTGAGTCAGGGGGGCAGTGATGGCACAACGGACAGCCCAGATGGGGAGAGAGTAGAGGGGGCCAGAGGATGGAGGCCAGTTGGCTCCAAGCAGGTGGCAGGGGACATCTACCCTGGTCCATCAAATTCTCTCATTCAGGACCAGTCAGATCCCGACAGTGCCGGACCAGGGAGGTCCAACCTGTATCTATTTCTAAAGGTGGGTGCTGTCTCTACATCTAAAGATGGCTTAATTAAGATTCAACTTCAAGATACTATGCAGGGCTGGATATTTTTTCACAATGACTCATCTGTTGGAGGTTGACAATTTATAGAGCCAAACTGCAGTACGAAGGGGTATACATTTATTGTGTCCGTTACAAATCTTCTGAAATTCAAATGTCTCTCTTTCCTAAGAACCAAAGTAGTCAACAGCTGGAAACATATTCTTTGTATTTTATAATAAGAGAAAGAGTGAGAGAAAGAATAATTTGCATGTGTTACAAAAACATTTAAACATACCTTTTTGAGGGGAGAAGGGACATACAGGAGACTATATTTTAGTGTGAATGTTGAAAATAACAATATTGACACTCCTGTGATTAAGACCCAACTACAGATTGAATCTGATTTTATTTATAGAAACAGGTAAGCTAGGAAATGCAATTACTATCTGCAAATCATTTTCCTATCACCATCAACTTCAATATTTTTAAATAGCAAATGTAAGTGAAGCTATTTTAGTTAAAGCCTGCAGAAAATAAATCCTTTTGGCAACACTTATCTGTCAAGGGATTTGATGTTCTCCAAAGTACTTGTTGGCATTAAGCAAGCAATCTCTCACTTCTAACAGGCTTTCTTATTGATATGTATGAGCTAAGTAGTTTATTATTTATAGTTAAACGTGAAGTGATATGTTAAAAATACAAAATTAAGGAAATTGAATATTACATGACCTAAAGCGTTTAATTACAATACAAAATAGCTGCAAGTCTCTCTAAGTTATTCCCTTAGAGATATAGTAGCACTATTATAATACAAGTCTAATTACCATGGGGTCAACAAGTATGACATACTGAAATAATTGTGTAACTCGATAACCTGGTCATTGGCAGGTGGGATTGAAACTATGACCTTAGGGGCTAAAGCCATATGTCTCTACTACAAGAGATAAAAGCCAACTGGCCATAGCTAAGCTGTAGAGCAGACTTCACTCTCTCTTTTCTCAGTGGTTTTAGCGCTTCTGGGTTTATTGGCATGCACTGTAATTGTAGCCATGGTGGTGCCAGGCTGAGAGACAAAAGGGCATAGACAGTATCTTTTATTGGGCCAACTTCCATTGGTGAGGGAGACAACTTTCTGATCCAACAGAGCTCATCTTCAGTTCTGGGAAAGGCATGGACTACTGACCTTGAACGATCCCTTAGAATACTGCTACTACTTGTGCTAAACAATCTGTTCCACCTTGCATTTAGGTGTGATTCTCCAGCTACCTTTCCCAGACCTGAAGAAGAGCTCTGTGTGGGTCAAAAGCGTGTCTTTTGCACCAATAGAAGTTGGCCCAATAAAAAATATTATCTCACTCACCCTGTCTCTCTAATGCTCAAAAAAGACATTTTGGTACACCCGAGAGGCGCATGCATTTCAGGTACAACCCAAAAAGTAGTCACCCAGGCCATTTCAATTAAAAATATAGATTAGGCTGGACCCCAACATTTTGTGTTGATTTCAATGAACTATTTAAATTTAAAAAAAACCCTAAAATTTGAGTCATTTTAAATGAAATGCTCAACTGTTTGTTTTGAAATGTCTTTTAATTTCAAAATTACCTGTTTTTTTACATTCTAAGGGGAGGAAAAGCACAACTTTCTAATTTGCTCAAAACCTCAGAAATATTTCCTGATGAGACTTGAAACAATTTAAAAAAAATTGGAAGACCCAGCAAACTGAAAATATATATATATATATATAAAACTCTATTCTTCAATACAGGGACTTTGGAAGAATAAACACTGATTGCACCCAGTGATTAAATTCTACCAGATGACAAAGTTTTCTGTTCTGCTCAGGATGTCATGGGCTAAATGATAGCCATTGAACTGCCCAAAGCAGTTATTGGATCAACTCATCTATCTGGTCACATTCTTGATTTCGTGTAGGTTGGTATAAGTTAGATGATTGAAAATTAGACCGCACTGTAATGAAGTGACCATTATCTTCTATCAAAGTGAGAGATCAGTGATAGTCCTCCCTCAAAGACTCACCAAAACAGGGCATTTCCAGAAAGGCCAGAGGCGAGGTTTTGTTTGGTAACCACATCAGTCTCTCTAGGGCATTATGATAATAATCTTTTATCCTCACCTAGCAAAATGGTGGCCTTCAGCACCACGTTCTCCAGTTTCATCATCACAGGTCATCTTGCCTTAAAGATGACTTTTAAGTGATGAAAGAGAACGGAAGATTACAGATGGTGAAGCTGATTGGATTTAGAAGAAAGGATTTTTTAATTAATACAACATGGCCATAAAGGAGTGAAAGAAAAATGTCTATACCTCCACCGCAGGGCCTGCAAAGCCTTGATCAGCAGATTGGCTTCAGATGATAGGCTACCCAAACTGTCTTCATTCATGTGGTGATGTGGCAGCCTCCCTTTCTGAGCGATTTTGTGGAAACAATTGATTTGGTTCACCCCAAACATTGCTGGAGGCCAGGCAAACCTGGAGGGGGGCAACTGCTTGGATTTCTCTGCTTTTATTGAGGTTCTGTGTTGGGATAATTTCCTCCCATGCTTTGTGTCCAGACTAGATCAGGGACCCATTGGAGTAGACACTGTAAAAACATACATGACTGTTTCTTCTCTGAAGAAGTTATAGCCCAGCGGTGCGGAACCTAACACCCGGGGGCTGGATGCAGCTCCCAGCTTGCCTGAATCTGACCCCTGAAGCTCAGGATTCTCCCTCAGCATTGGGAAGCCCACGCTAGCGCTCTAACTCCTACACCTCCCTACCGCGGGGCTGAAGCACACAAAATCTACTAGCCTGGGCACCCCATGGCTCTGGTATGTGAGAAGAATGTGCGGGGGAGACTTTCTTCTTCTCATTGAGGTCCACATCAGTGAGAGTTTGGGGTTTGTTTGGTTTTTGCTTTTCATTTGTGCACAGCTCCTGACTGACTTTTCTGTGGGTCAGCGGTCCCCATCCCAAAAAAGGTTCCCCACCCCTGTTATAGCCTAAAATAAAGACAAGCCATGATAGATAGATTAAAATAAAGAAACTAAGAATGTAGGAAAGAGGATGGAGGGGAGAAGAGAGAGGATGAGTTACCCAAAACAGTATTGAGTAACTCACACTGTTAGTACAATTCATAGGCATTCAGTAGCTGTATTGATATTTGCCACATTCCTACCTGCTACAGGATGACAGCTTTCTGTACGCATGGTGGCAGAAGTGAATTAAAAGGAAGAAATTGAGGAAGGTTAAGATACTTCTGGCAAAGGAGCAAAATTTAGGAATCATGCTTTATGCATTTTATGTGTGAGACTAGCTATCAGTTGACACCAAGAGCACTCCCCCGACCATACGTTTGTCAAGACAAGTGCAACTATGTTTGATGGATGCAGATTTTGCTCCATATATTCAAGCTCTTGTCTCCTTCCGATTAGAAAAGTATAATGTGCACTACATATGTCTTGAACCTTGCCAGAAGTTTAAGCAAATGCAAAATGTGGTTAATAACCTGTTAAACGGAGTTTTGAACCAAGAACACACTGCTCCATTGCTCTGCAAATTGCATTGGCTATCAGCTTCGGGGTGGATCTGAAGGTCTTGATTTTGACTTATGGTGCCCTTAATAGTTTAGAATTTTGCTACTTCACATTCACAGATGACATCTCTGTGTGTGTAATTCCAGACACTCTGGAGATGCAGCATCCCTAATGTAAAAGAGGGAAGCTATACTTTATTTTTCTCATATGTCACAGGAGGGAAGGAGGAATGGTTCTGGACTAAGGATATGTTGGAGTGTGAGATAAAATGGGGAGCACTTTGAAAGTGGGCACACTTTATTTGGTTTCATCATGGTGGATTTTGCGCTCCTATCCATTTTGGCCAAAATATATTGTTAAGATCTCACAAAAATGAAGCCGCAGCTATTTAGTAACTGCTGTTTAGGAGTCTCACTTTAAGCACCCAGGGTTGAAAACAGGGCACCTAGACAGTTTGGGGTGGGAACTTATTGTAATATTTGGTTAAAAAACCAATTAAGTAAATAAAAGTGTATTACTTCCTGGTAGATTTCTAAAGACCCTCTTCTAATAGAGAAGTAATTTGATTTCTTAATTAAAACACTATCTTCTGAAAAATGGCTTTGCTGAAGATTAGAAAAGAAGGAAAAATTCCATGTAATATTGCCTTTTATATCAGATGTTCTGCCACCAGAATATCAAGTGGTTGTATTTAAGCTAATTGAGTACTCACAAAGGAGACAGGCCTACATGACTACTAAAAAGCCCTGATAAATCCCTAGCCATTCTATATCTGTACGTATGCATGCATGCACACAAATACACAACTAGGCACATGTTTATTGTAGGACTGTTGACCCATCCAATGGCTACATACTGTTTAAGTAAATATTTAGGGTTCCAAATACTGCACTTAAAAGACATCAGTGTTTTGTACACTATTTACTGCCCACATTATATGCTTATCAGATTCTACAATATAAGAACTCTAGAGGATTTACCCGGCATTGCTTGGGTCCTTTTAGTGGCTCAGGGTGGGGAGGTGCAGCAGTCAGGGCAGGGGCGGGCTCAGGGCAGGAACTGGGAGGTGCAGGAGTCAAAGCAGAGGCTAGGGGTTGCAAAACTCAGGGCAGAGGGTGGGAGGGGCTTAGGACAGGGAAGTGTGCAGAAATCAGGGTGGGGAGATGAAGCAGGTGTATTACTGGGGCACCCCGTGGCGGTGAGTGGCACTGCTCCAGCTGCGGCTCCTCCCAGGGAGACGAGATTGTGCTGCCCTGGCGGCTCTTCTCTGGTGCAGGGGAGTGCCGGCTCTTCTCTGGGGGACAGGACTGCGCTGTCCAGGCCCCTCCCCCCAAACTGTCCCCCAGGGCTGGTCCTAGGGGGGACGCAGCAGCAGGACTCATGGATGGCAGGGTCCCCTCCACCAGCCGGCCCTGCAGCCAAGGGTCCGGGGGAGGGGTTTGGGGCAGGAGGACTACTTACCTGGGTCTGAATGCCAGCAAGATGGTGAGCCCCTGGCATGTCTGCTGCCCTCCTCCTCCCCCGGCCCCGTGGTCACTGAAGTATAGCTGTCCCTCCAATCAGTTCCGTCCCTTTACATGTGATGGAAAATAATCAGATTTCAAGCACATCTGTTTTTCTGGCACAACCGAACTCTGACCTTGTATTAGGATAAAAGGAAGCCGCATACCAACTTTGGTGGTCTGGCTCTTGCCATTTCAGAGGAGTTCTTGGACAAACATATTCAAGGACGGACAGACAGACATTTCTAAGAAAGAAAGAAAGAAAGCCTTTCCGGGTCAGACCAATGGTCCTTCTAGCTCAGTATTCACTCTTCCCACAGTGGCCAGTGCCAGATGCTTCAGAGGTAATCAACAGAATAGGGCAATTATTGAGTGATCTATCCTCTTTTGTCTAGAATCATCTCCTAGATTTAGGAATACCCCGAGCATGGGGTTGCATCCCTGACCATGTTGGCTAATTGTCACTGATGGGACCTATCCTCCAAGAACTTTAGCAAGTTATTTTTTAATCCAACTATACTTTCCTTTTCACAAGATCCTCTGGTGATAAGTTCAACAGATTGATTGTGCACTGCATGAAGAAATATTTCCTTATGTTTGATTATTTATTTTTACCATCTGTTCCCCATTTTTTAACCAGTTACTGATGCATGAAATTACCTTTTCTCTTACCCATGACTGTTTACTTTGCTAATAGAACTTCTCAAATATTTTCTGAAAGTCCAAGTACATTATAACCTCTGGATCACCCTTGACCACATTTTTGTTGACACCCTTAAAGAATTCCAACACACTGATAAGGCATGGTGTTCCTTTGGGAAATCAGCATTGATTGTTCCCCAGCTTATGCTCCTATGCCCATGAAAAGGCTTACAGTGGGGATAAAAATTATCCTGGCTTAGAGAGGAAGTGAATACACACACACACACACACACACCATGGAAAAAAGAAATTGATAACAATGAATAAAAATTAGAAGTTAGAAATTGTAGAAAACTTAGAAGGGAAACCAATGGGAAACAAAAGGAAAAATCTATGGCCAGCAGAGTTAAGGAGAACAAGGTATTTTTTAATATATGGGGAGAAAAACAAACCCTCATTTTACTACTGGTCCAATAGCAGATGGAATATTAGATCTGTGAAAAATAATTCTGAAAATTTCAATAAATATTCTTGCTTGGTATGTAGGAAAAAGATGATGTATTCAGAAGAGATGATGATGATGAGTAAATCTCCATTCAAGCAGTATCTAACACAGATGTTAAAACATTATCAGCTAAAAATAGACATTTTAAAATCATCAGGTCTAGATAATACATATCCAAAAGTTTGAAAAGAGCAGGCAGAAGAGCTCTCTGAACTGTTGATTTTCAATACAATGAGGAACACTGGGAAAACTCCGGAGGACTGGAAGAAAGTTAATGTTAGGCCATTATTTAAAAAAGATAAATGACCACATAATTATAGACATCAACTCCAGACAATATAACAGAATTGTTTTTATGAAACCTGATTATCAAAGAATTAAAAGAGAATGCTCTAATTAATGCCAATCAACAGGGGTTTATGGAAAATAGATCTTGGCAAATTAAAAAGCTATAATTTTTTATGATATTACAAATTTGACTGATAAAGGCAAAAATACTGAGGAACATCTGTTAGGCATTTGTCTTTGTAATCTACAATATTTTGTCTAAGAATCTAGAATGATACAAAATCAGCATGACATATATTAAATGGATTAATATCTGACTAACTGATAGGTCTCCAAGTTGAGTTGTGTATGTGAAATCATCACTGAGTGGGAGTTTTTATAATGAGCTCCCACAAGGATCATTTGGTGTTAATTAATATTTTAATCTTAAAACTATAGAATACTAGAATTGGAAGGGACCTTGAGAGGTCATCAATTCCAGTCACCTGTACTAAAGACTGAGAAGAAAACATAAAAAAAAGTTACAGATAATGTTTGCAGAGGACACAAATGGGTAAATGGTAAATAATGAGTACATGTCACTCAAAGAGAGCAATCTGGATTGCCATGTCAGATGGCACAAGCAATCACTATTCATTTCAATACACACAAATATATAATCATACATCTAGGAATAAAGAATGTAAGCTGTACTTATAGGCTGGGGGATGCTAACTTGAGAAAAAGTGACGCTGGAAAAGACTTGGGGACCACTGTGGATAGTAAGTTGATTGTGATGGGAAAAAAAATTGCTCATAACACAATCAATGATTGCATTAACAGGGGGACAACTCAGTAGGAATAGAGAGATTATATAATCTCTGTATTTGACACTGGCATGACTGCTAAAGGAATACTGTATTTAGCTCTCGTGTGCAGACATCAAGAAGGATGTTGAAAAATTGGAGAGTGTTTGAGAAAAGAGCTACAAGAACAATTAAAGGATTGTAAAACATTCCTTTTTCATGGGAGACTTAAGGAGCTCAACGTATGTAGCTCAACAAAGAGAAATGATGAGACCACAGTCTGTAATTATCTATATGGCAAACAGAAATTTAATAATAGTGAGCTCTTCAGTATAGCAGACAAAGAAATAACAAAATCCAATAGCTGAAAGTTGAAGCTAGACAAATTCGAGCTACAATTAAGGTAACAAATTTTAACCCAACCACAGAGGTTCAACCTGTAGTGGGTTCTCCATCACAGTAAATTTTGTATTCACGATTTTTTTCCCGAAAAGATATTCTCAAATCCAACCATAGCTAATCAACTTGGAACAGGAATTAATTCCAAGATGTTCTCTGGCATGTATTATGCAGAGGGTCACACTAGTTGATCACCATGGTCCATTCAGGCCCGAAAAATCTATGAAAACATTCCTAGTGCAAATGCATATCAAGTAGTAAAGGCAGAAGACTATACACATTTATCATCCATTTCTGCACTTTTATGTAAAGAGTAAACACCGTTTTCAATTGGCCATGATGAATCAGCTTTTATTTTGTACCAATAAAAAAAGAACATGCTTGGTATTATAATTTTTTTACTGCACTGGAAGTGGGTTTGAAAGTTTGCAAATAATTATCTACGTTCACGATGCTAGGTAAAATCTACATGAACACTGTAAGATTAAGACCTTTCTCAATTATGTTTCATCCTGTCAAATTATATGAGCTAAAGCGGTATGCTGCTACATACAAATAGCTAGACATAGTTGCAAACCAGTGTTAGATATATTTCACGTAGAGCTTGACAGTATGTAAAAGGATTTGTAACAAAGTCATTACATCGGATTAAGGTAATTTCCCTGGAACAAACTAACCTGCACCTTAAAGCTGGCATGTAAAAGTCAATACATTTTTATGAGTCTTTGCTACTGAACCATCTCCAGCAGCTAAATTACCAAAGCTCATTACAAGGTATATATGGCCATCAAAGTTTAATCAGGCACCCAGACATTTGTGGTAAAAAGTTCATAAGTTTTAATGTAAACAAGAATAGCTCTCACATACACACGTGCAACCTTCTACATATCAACAGACACACTGTCACTAATAAAACAGCTATATCTGATTAGGGTAGGATTTAAAAAACAAACAAACAAACAAACAAACCTCAGCATCGACCCCAATCTATTCACCTTGAGGTCAAGGGGGTAGAAATCCCAAAGACTTAAGTGGGAACAGAGGAAGTCCAGTGCTCCGGGTTTTGAAAATCCCATGCTTAATAAAAGGCTGAGGCAAGAGAAATACAGTTAGTATTCATTCCTTTTTATATTTCATGCTGAGGCACAATTGTATGATAATAACTTTGTGTTGAAGCGTGGACATAAAATTAATTAGCTTATTTTGATTTACTTTATGGTATGAACATTATTCTAAGATCATTTTGACCCCTCATTTTTCATTTAAAAGAGTTTGGTAGGGGATTAGGGCCTTACCAAATTCTCAGTCACGTATGGCCAATTCCATAGCCATAAGATTTGAACATTGATAAATTGGTAAATTCCATATTTTCAGCTATTTAAACCCAAAATCTCACAGTATTGTAACCATGAGGTTCCAATGCAAAAGGAGATGGGGGGAGTCACAAACCTATTGTGGGGGGGTCATGGGATTGCCACCCCACTTCTGTGCTGCCTTCAGAGCTGGACTCTGAAGGCAGCAACTACAGAGCTTCCTACAGCTGCCAGAGCTTTCAAGATGTAGAGGTGAATCTTGTCGGATCCCTCTTCCCACCACCAGAGCAGGTCCTGTCCTTCCCCTGCCCAGTCAGAGGTCGGAATCCCCCTTTGTTGGGGCCCTCCTAGGAACAAGGAAACATCAGCTTTCATGGAGGCATCAGGGCTTATTACACAACTCACGAGGTATTTTTCACAGCCATGAAAATGGTAGGGCCCTAGTCATGGCATCGAGGTCAGTTCCTTCATCTATAAAAAGGGAAAATAAGTAACCTCTAAACTGTTTATCTGAGAGGGATACTTTGCAGAGTATAGTAACTAGATAATGTTTACACATCACTTCTGGTTTGTAAAACTTTATGTACAAGGATATTGCATTTATTATCTAGTTGCTAAAAACCTTACAGTTTGCACATTTTACATCCATTATCATACTTTGGTAAGAGATCACATACATGTAAAATTTCTTAAGATTTTGTTTTCCCATGTACAGCAAAGGAAATAGCATGGATATATTAGCCCTCTTTTGCCTTATTTAAAAGAATTAGTAGCATTGTTTCATTGTTGGTTTCTTCAAAGTCTAAGACCCTATTTTTTGAAAGATTTATGCACCTGCCTGACTCAAATAGGCCCATCAATGTCATTGCTTTTATGTGATACATGCACAAGACTGTGCAATATTGAGGCCTTAGGCTTCAGTTTAGCAGTCCATTCCTACTTCATGGAGGTTTTGAGTCACACACAAGGTGATGGCTTGTCCTGAATCCACAAAGGACTAATTGCTGCATCCAGAGTCTCTTCACAGGTAGATTTTTTTCCCCCAAACAAACACAAAACCACCAAAACAGTTCCTTAGCCCGGTGGTTCCCAGTCGCCAGTCTGCGGATCAGTGATGGGCCGCGAACCGCTGGCTGCCAGGCTGCAGCACATTGCCAGGCCATGCCTATGCCTTGATGATTGGCTCGGTGGGAATCTAAGTTCTCTGCGTGCTGTGCTGCAGCGCGGCCACACAGCTGCTAATTGAGCCCCACCCAGAGATTGAGGGCTGTCACACAGAGAGCTTCCTGCCTGGGGGGTAGCATTCCCTCAGCATCAGAAGCTCCTTGCTCCAGACAAAGAACATGCTGGTAGGAAGGTGGCATAAGGAGGAGGGAGAGAGAGAGGGAGTAAGTATGTGGCTGAGACAGGAGGGGGCCGGAAGGGAATTTGGAGCTAAGTAAGAAGAGAAGAGGGTTGATTACAGCAGCTTCCTGGTCTGGGAGAAAGGCAGCAGACTGCGTGGGGTAGGTGGGGGAAATGGGGGCAGTGCTGGCATCTATGCAGTGAGGTGGGGACAGAGGGGAGTTTGGGGTGTCTTAACTTGTTTCCCTCTGGGCTGCAGGCAGCAAGTCCTGTCTGTCTCAGCACAGCAGCCCTAGCTGGGCTGCACACATAAGACTCTCTCCTGGGCTGGGGCAGGTTGTGTGGGGCGCTGCCAAAATTTCAGGTGGGTTAAAAGCTTTTAGGATGCTTTTGAATACTGGAACAAAATGCCTAGCTCATGATATTTTATGATTACATTTCAGACAGTGTACATAGGTGTTAATGGCTTAAGATAAGAAAGGAAAGGATTCTTTGAACAGATTTTTTTTTAGTTTTGCAAACTCTGATCCATTACAAGAATATGTGTGTACAGATGTGATGCAAAATAACACATGACCTCTTAAAATTAACAAGACATGTAGATGGTATCGTGAGCTTTCATGGGTACAACCCACTTCTGAAAGCTCATGAAACCATCTACATGTTTTGTTAGTCTTTAAGGTGCTGCTAGATTATTCATTGTTTTTTAAGTTTTTCTAGTTACAGACTAACTTGGCTACTCCTCTGAAGCTCTTAAAATTAGCTGAGCCACCACCTGTCAGAAGGCTTCTTCCCCCACTCCCTGGAGACTCTTTTTCCCCCCACGTTTACACTGCCTCTTCCCCCAAGGGAATCAGACAGGCTCCTTTAGGCTATGTTTACACTGCAGAGTTTTTGCGCAAAAACGGCTTTTTTTGCATAAAAACTTGTGGAGCGTCCACACTACAAGTGTGGTTTTGCACGAAAAAAAAGTACAGTAGATCATCAGAAGACAGGGGGTTTTGTGCAAGAGTTATTCCTCTTTCTACAAGGAATAAGCCTTTTAGCTCAAGAGCTCTTGCGCAAAAAGGTGTGTGTGGACGGACAACAGGGATTTCTTGCACAAGAAACCCCTATCGGAAAAAGCCCAGGTGCTCTGATGACCATTCTGTTAATGGCAATCAGAGCTTTCTTGCGCAAGAGCGTCCATAGCAGTATGGTTGCTCTCTTATGCAAAAGCACATATGTTGCGCAAAAGCACATGGCAGTGTGGACGCGCTCTTGTGCAAGAACTTTTTGCAGAAGATCTCTTCTGAAAAAAGTTCTTGCACAGTAAGCCTGCAGTGTAGATGTAGCCTAAGGGAACTCTCCTGCTTCTTACTGACAGCCTGGTTCTTTGTAGGGAACACCAGACCCTCTTCGGAAACACCTGGTAAATGAACAGGGCTAGCTAGTCCTGCACAGCCACAATGTGCTTAAAGTTAAGCAGTGCTTTTTTTGTGATGGTACCGCCCACTATGCAGTACCAGCACCTCCAGTCAGAGCTTACCTGGAAAGAACAGAGAGTACCAGTACCTCTGTAATGAAAATGGCCAACAGTCGGCTGGGTCTTAAAGAGTACGGGCACCTTTTTTTTTTTTTTTTTTTTTTTAAACAAAAATAGCACTGAAGTTAAGCATATGCTTACGTATTTTGCTGAAGTGGGCTGTGCCCACAAAAACTCATGATACCATATACATGTTTTGTTAGTCTATAAAGTGCTACCAGACCATTTGTTGTTTTTTTTTCTGTACTTCTATGTTTGCTGCATTCAAATCTCAGTGTCTGGATGAGTCTTCACTCTACGAGTTCTTCCTATATATTACTTACAAATTGGGTCTCTCATTGACTGTATTTGTACACAAACTTTCTTCCATCAAGAGGCAATTAAGGGTGAAATGTTGGCCTTACTGAGGTCAATCAGAGCTCTTCCATTGACTTCAATTGGATATTTTTCTAATTCTCTTCACAGGCAAATTCCTCTCCCCGGCCCCCCAAACATACACAAAACCACCAAAACAATTCCTTAGTCCATCTCAGGTAACAGTTCCTAGAGGAGTTTCCCTTTTACCATTCTCTACCCCTCCAACATTCAGAACTTCTGTATGATTTTGCTTTGCTCTTTTAGACAAACACCACCTATCAGAGTTTTTCCTGCAGACTCTTTCCCTCCCCTCGGCAGGTTTCCAATGCCTCCTCCCCCAGGGGAACAACACCGGGAAGAATTTCATAGTTGAACTATTTGAAAGGTCTCCATGCTAGTGAATGAGACACTGGTATGGTAAATTACTTCATAATCAAATATAGAATAATTTTCTGCTAATCCAAGGCTAACATATAGCTTTATTCATTAGAACCTATTTTACTGAGTGAAGGAATGTTGGGCAAAACACCAGGTTTAGATTTTATTCTATCTGAACAGTGCCTATTGAGTGAGTGATGTGAGACTTTTTTTTTTTTTAATTCTCTTCTGGAGAATGGCAGCACTAGCGTTACAGCACCTCTATCCCAACAGCAATGCTGTGTCAGCTTTGGGTATGAGCCAAACCTCTTTTGGCTTAGAGGTACTGCCAGCTGAGACAGAATGATACGATATGAAATTTGATACAATCTGTAGCAATTATCACAAAGATCCCAAGGAGTCATTAGAGTCTCTCGGGTGCACCCATTGCATTTCATATTGTGTTATGTTTTGGGACCAAAATTAGGCCCCGAAATATTATTGTAATCATCCACCAATATGGATGAAAGCATAATCTACACTATTATAAAAGGAGAGGCGTCTGTCATGCCCTCTTCACAGAGAACATTTGAGAAGAATGAAGAAGACCTGAGAAGTTTCTAGGGGGAGGCAGGCCCCCAGCCCCACCTCTAGCCCTGCCCCCTCTGCTGAGGCCCTGCCCCCACTACAAGGAGGGGAGGAGAAGGAGCTGCATGCTGAGTGCGTGTGCGCAAACCATAAACACCCCCAGAGTAGCGGGGAAGGAGGAAGCCCCGCAGACTGAGCCAGCCCAAGCCTCTCCAGCCCCTGGAGCAGCAGGGAAGGAGGCAGCCACATGGCTCCAGCCTCCCCATCCCGGGAGCAGTGGGAAGGGAGGCAGCCATGTGGCCTGAGCCAGCCCAAGCCTCCCCGCCCCTGGGAACAGCAGGGAGGGAGGAAGCCACGTGTACATCTACCATCTCAACGGGATGGGTAATGCTAGTGTTTATAAGAGTTGGTGACAGATATGGTGGGGATGTCGACTGTGTAATCTAAAGACACAATTCAGTGCGATAATTGATCACATGCATAACTTTAAGCCTCTGAGAATTCTCCACATGCTTCAAGGGCCTGATCCAAAACTCATTAAACTAAATGGAAAGGCTTCTCTGAGTATCATCATGAATTTTGGATCAAGCCTAAAATTAGACACGTGTTCAAGTAATGTGAATTGTGGCCTAACACATTCATGGCAAACTCATCCCTTCATGAAGCTTCAACTACCATTTCCATGCTGATGATTTATAAATCCATCGTTTGGTTCCTGACCTGTCCAGTACTGCATCTTTAGCTGATTTTTTTTGGACTTATATGGCTTGTTCTACTGACAAATCAAAACTAACAAGGCCAAAACTGAGCTTTCCAAAAAACTCTCTCTCACATTCTTCCTGTTCTCTGTTGTTTTCTCTCTAGTCATGAACAAAACCTTCATCCTCTCTGTCCCTCACAGCCTCATGACCTTGGGTTCCTTCAGTTCTCCTCTTGCTTTGTACTCCCTCTATCCAAAGATGATAAGGAATTCTTCAGCAATTTTTTTTTCTTTTGAAAATACAAATTCATTGAAACTGCTTGTCAGGTCCAGGATGGAATTTTGGAGGAGAGTGGAGAATGAGAAACAAAGATAATCAGGACATTCTTCTGTGATGTGAGTGCATGACACTGCAGCTTAATAATGTTATTTTAACATAGTTCAAGTGTAACTTTCTATTTTCTTTGGGGTTTTTTAAAGGAAACATAAAAAAAAACAGAATTCCCATCATATGGCATCATATTAATGCCAACATGAGTCATTAGCAAGGCTGGTACCTTTTTGATCTTCTGTATAGACTAGGGATGTCAATGTATAGTTGACTATATGATTAACCAATAAGCCTAGCTTTTATCAGTTAATCTTGTTGACTACATGCATTTCCTCCCCCACACTGGCTATATATAAGAGGCAGTAAGCGGGGGCAGGGGAACGGAGACAGGAGCAACGGTGTGTGGAGCCAGCATAAAAGCTGGTTCTCCAAGCACCACAGTACTGCCTGCTTCCGTGCCCTGAGCTTGTTGCCTCTATCAAAGGCAGCAGCGCAGAGGGAAGGGAGCAGGGGAGGCTCTCACAAAGCAGCCTCTGCCAGTGGTGGGCCCAGGCTCCCCACAAACGGAGGCTGCTCTGCCTCCCGGGCTATGTTTACACTGCCAGTTTTTGCAGCAGAAAATATGCTAATGAGGGACTCGTTAGCATGAGTCGCAACATCATTAGCATATCTTCTGCCGCAAAAAGCAGCAGTGTAGACAAAGCCCCACAGAGCAGCCTGTGTCTATGGTGAGCCAGCCTAGGTCTGCGGGGAACTCAGACCCCCCATAGACACAGGCAGACATCCGGCATACATAATGTCAACCCAAATAGTTAAAATCTGGCAAAGATAAAGCAACTGGAAACAAAGTCTTATCATGGGAAGTGTCAGGCAACCTTAAAAACAGTTGGTGCTATCAACCCTATCTCTAATGTACTTCTATGACAGAACCTTCTTGTCAGTTTCATAATGTGCCTGATCTAATAACTCTCTTCTTGTTATAGGATAGACTCTATTAGGGGCAGGTTTGTGTCCTGTGAACACAGCTGGCACTTAAATAAATGGAAAAAAAATGCATCCTAATAAGCTGTATTTATGCCATAGTTCAGCTGTGCTACTTCTAAATTGTTGCCAGTATGTGGCAAAAACTGGTCTTTATTAATATTTTATTCAGTCCTTACTCATACAAAATCCCATTAGAGTCAAAGGAAGTTCTGTCTGAGTAAAGACTGACTGTCTTCACATCTACACTCTTCAAATGTTTTTTTCTATTATGTAAATGTACCTAGATAAATAGGCTAGACACATGCTATAAATAGAAATGCATAAAATATGTGCACTACTTAGCTAATTAAATATACATGTATGTGGAGCAACAAAGATGTGGATTCTCCCAGATTATTAGGATTCATGTCACGGCTCGCGTGCAACCTGGCCTTCATTGATAACCCAAATTATTAAATTACTATACATACAGAATATAATCTTCAAGATCATTTATAGCATCAGTGCAACTGGTGGACTATTTGTTCCCACCAGTGGAAGTAAGGGATTCACAATCTAGTACTGAGAGATTAAAAAGTTGCTGACATTTAGCTGGGCAAATATATATCATATATAATATATATGCATCCCCAATGACATCAGATATTTCCAAGCTCTTATTATCAGTACCCAGCTAGCCATTAACAGTCTTGGAAATTCAATTTTGAATGTGTTACATTGTAAACACAAAAAATTAATAATCTGAAGTGGTTTATGTCTATCAGATTTTGGGGGACTCTTAAAAGTAAATATATAGATATAGATATTTATTTTCCTTTTAGACTTAGGGTATTTTAAATGCGGTCTCCCGATTTAACTTGCCGCATGTAGACGCAGTAGTCCGATCCAAAACCCTTCCCTCGAATTAACTGTTACTCCTCATTGCACAAGGAGTAACAGTTAATTCGAGGGAAGGGTTTTGGATCAGATTACCGCGTCTACACGTGGCAAGTTAAATCGAGCAACCGGCATTTTAAAATGGCGACTGGCCGCGAATATGCTAATCAGGCGTGGGATATTTAAATCCTGCACTTCATTAGCAACTTCGGTATGCTTCTTTTGCCTCCCTAGTCTGAACTAGGGGGCAAGTGTAGACATACCCTTAGGGAGTAAGATTATTCCAGGAATATTCATCAGATGAATGACTGATTCAATTGAGTGCCATCTTATTTATTGTGGCCACTGACATGGAACATGGAACTATATATGATTTGATCCTAGCTAACCACATACATGGACTACCTCTTCCTGCAGGCTCCCCGCCATCTGCTTGCTGACAATGCCTAGTTCTTGGACCTGAGGGATGAATGTTCTCAGTAGAGAGCCATTGCTGTTGAAATGTGGTTCCCCATCTGGACCTGAGCACTTTAGTTCAACTTGAATTCCTGTCTAAGAGGGGTGGCCGTTTTAGTCAGAAACTTTAAAAATGAGTGGTCCTGTGGCACCTTAGAGGCTACATACAATATCATGATCTATCATGGGCAAAACCCACTTCATCATATGATGAGCTGGAGAGGAATAACAGAAACCAAGTATTTTATAATGGGGGAAAAAAAAGGGTACCTGTGAGGCTAACTCACAGGTGCCAATGAGACTAACTAAGTGGGAAGTGTCCCTTACTTAGCTTTTGATGTAAAAATGAGGGGTTAAATGCAAGGAAGACTGGCTGTATAATGTGACATTCTGCACACTTAGTCTCATTAGCACCAATCCTATATTGGTAGGTACCTTTTTCCCCTATTATAAAATACTTGTTTTCTCATTGCTTTGTCTAGTGCAGTGGTGCTCAAACTTTTTGGCCTATGGACCACCTGGCTCAATGTAAATCTTTCTGTGAAACACCAGTTCCTAATGGAAACTCACAGTTAATTACATAATTATGCCTGAGCCATTTTGCTAGTGCTGCAGCTAGTGAGAATGGTTTAATTTAATTATTAAACAGATTAAGCATTTAACTTTCTCATGTTAGTTTATCAAACTTCATTTTAAATAAAGTAAAATATTGATTTATGTCCAACACAAAAAGGTTTCAATGTTTTCTTTATTTACAGCAGTTGTGAGGAACCCTTTTTTGTTTGGGGCCACTGACCTACAGAAAAATCAGTTGGAGACCACACAAGTGAGAAGCAAAAAAACTCCCAAACCCTTCAACTCTCACTAATGTGCCTCCCAAATGAGACACCTCACTCACCTGGAACTCCAGCCCCACAGGATGAAGGGAAGGGACAGGAAGGACTGAGGTTCAGGGCTTCCCATAAGCCAGATTTACTTTTCTGTGGTTCCGGAGTTAGTGGATTTTATGGATGCCTTTAGGCTCTGGGGTGGGGACAAAAAATGAGGGATTCAGTGTGCTGGACAGGGCTGCCACTGAGGGGAATAGGGATGGGGTGCAGGATCTGGGGGGGGTGTAGAAGGGGGAAAGGTTGCAAGGTCTGTGTGGATGGTAGAGTGCAGAAGCAGGATGGGAGTAGGATGTCTGGCCAGGGGGAGTGGGCAGGAGCAAGGGAGGGTGCAGTATGAAGCCAGGAGGGCAGGTGCAAAGAGCAACAGTGGATGCAGGAGCAGGGTGGGGGTAGGGTATCTGGCCAGGAGAGAGGGTGTCTGGTCGGGGGGAGGGGAGAGTCTGGCCAAGAGGGAGGATGCAGAGCCTAACCAGGAGGGATGTGTGGAGGCTCTTACCATGGCAACCATGAGCTTGGTGGGGCCTAGGTGAGGAGGAAACCCAACGAGTGGAACATTTCTATGGAGGGGGAGGGGGGCTGGGCGGCATGCCTCCATGTGTAGCTCTACTGCCTGTGCGGAGTGCTGGGGGGGCGGGGGGAGAAGGAGTTTGCTTTCTTCACCTCCCTGCCTGCCCGCCAGACCTGTTGCTACAGCCTCACATCTGCACGCCAGGTGAAAGGCTCCAGCAGCAGTGCGGGCTCCCCACTGTGTGTGGATGAGGGGGGAGCTGAACTCCCGCCACGGACCACCTGGGAGGTGGACACAGACCACTAGTGGTCCGCAAACTGCACTTTGAGAACCACTGATCTAGCCTCTTCCCAACTCACTCATTTGAAAATGTTACTGTGATTTTACTAAGCACAGACTTGGCAAACATTCCAAAGAGTTCTGAAGTCTCATCAGATAAGAACTCTGCCGCAGAGGAGAAGCATCCAGTTTCTTTCTGGAATCCTTATGTATCTTTTGACTAACAGGCCTTTTACCTTTTGACATGCCATATAGTCAAATGGACAAGGCTTGAGTGACAAATGACACACCTAACCCTCCAGAAAGGAATCTCAACCCTTTCTCTAGAAGAGTAGTTATGTTTCTATCTGAAAGACTAGGCAAAGATACATTACCCAGTCTGGGAATTGATGATGTAATGGTCATGTTTAGGAAAAAGAATCTGAATCTGCTGCTGCTGTTGTTGGGTGGATGTTTTCTTTCTTTCTTTGTATAATTCAATACACATCTGTAAAGTTCAGATTGGTAGACTGTCTTAAATTTCTGAGATTCTATTTTCCCAATTCAGGGCAGCATAGACAAATGTGTCAATTTTCTGAGCACCAAGGGGGGGAAAAAAGCCTTAATTCCAGCACAGCAGAGTTTGAAACAATGCACAAACCCCTGGAGTGTTAGCAAGTTTAATTAATAACTTGATGCAGTCATGGTTAACAGTTCTTGAACTGTTTTGCCCTGAGGAGGTAGCGGTACTTTCTTCTTCTTAAACTATGGGGGGGGGAGGGGGGGGGAAGAGAAGCTTCTTTTTGTTAGTTTAGAAAATGAGGAAGGAGAGGGTGATAAACAGTTATCAAGAAACATGTATGTTGAAAAGTACATGTTAAAGTGGCCAGATTTCATAGTTACATACAAATTAGGAAGTGTATGACCCAGAAAGTCTTATAACCTGACCCAATTTCCAGTGAAGTCAATAGGAGCTGTATCAGACTCTGGTCTAGTCCCATTAACAATGAAGGATTATTACCTATAGCATGTTTTCAAGTGGCTTCTACCAAAATACCTTCATAAGACAACCTGTTTTTTTTCAATGAACTTTTCTTAAGAAACACGGTGCAGTATTCAGCTTTCTTCCTTTGTTCTATTTCATTCCTCTGCCCCAAGTTGGACCTAACATTTAGGCTGCCATCCTGGACAAATCCTTTCATTTTTTAGCACATATGTTTTTAAATATTAGTGCAGAATATTATATCCCTCTTCATTCACATTAAATCAGATTATTAATATTTAACCCTTTTATATTTTTCCTGGTACGATGGCAGCAGCTGGAAATATTCACTCTCAAAAGCGGGTTAGGGCCTACTGAAGATAATAACTGAGCACTTTCAAAAATAGTATATACCTGTAGTAAACTACTGAGAACTACATTTATAGAAGCGAGGAAGGACTTATTTCAGCAGCTCTTCCCTTTAGGCTTTTCTTTCTGCACTGGCTCTACTTCTCTTCCTTTGTTCTGAAGGGTGCAATGAGCTACTGTAGACAGAACTTGCATGAAAAATGTGTTCAATTTCCTTCCTTGAAGTAAGAAAGGCAATGAACCCAAGTCACTGAAAAGGAGCTTGTGACAAATAAAGTAAGCTCTACCTTCCTTCTCCTACTCAGCCATAATAGAAAGAAAATATTATGACACGTTGCACAGAAACGTATGGCGGCCATCTTGGCATGTACCGAAAAAACTGAAAATTCGCCCCAAATTCTGATTGATTTGCTCTAGCAAGAACTACCAAGATGGAAAATCAGTGAGTCTATGCTACTCCAAGAGCCGAAACCAGCCTCATATTATCAAAAGTAAAATGTCTCTTCAGTGTCTTTTATTTTAAATGTGCATGGTACTGTTGAACTGTTTATGAAAAATATGTTTAAAAATCATTCAAGAGTAATTTGCACACAAAAAAGTTCGGAAGCCTAAGAGGAGAGACATTCTTAGAACAGAATCATTCCACTCTAACTGGAATGCAAATGATTTATCGATAGATTTTTCCCATCACTGCTGTGATTTAGAAGCTCATCTTAGCAACTTTTACCCTCCTGCATCTCATCTTAGTGCATTTATGCACTCTTAGGCTCTGCTTTGGCTCTCAAGAAAATAGAGGGCTATATTTCAAGAAACACTGTCAGGTAGCTAAGGTACAAAAATTAACATTTGACATTATATATATTCGGGTCCTTGTGGGACTCGGGGCGTGGGGTAGGGAGCAAGTGGGTGGTATGGTGAGGGCTGAGGATGGAGATGTGGGTGATGCCAGAGTCAGGGTAGAGAATAGGAGATGCAGAAATGAGGGAAGGATTTAGGAATCAGGGAAGGGGGTTGGGAGGTATATGGAGGCTCATGGCAGAGGGTGAGGCTCAAGCCAGGGGGCCGGGAGGTGTGGTGTCTGGGAGGGTTGCAGCAGTGGGGGCTGCGCTGCCCAGCCCTGGGGCTATTCTCCAGGGGGATCGCAATGGCAGGGGTCGTAGGCTGAGGGTTAGCTAGGGCAACGGTTTGGGCTCTGGCTTTGGAGTGGGGGGGGGGGGACTTATCCGTGGCTAGTGGCTGGCAATATGCAGAGCCCTGCCCCCAGCTAGCCATTCTGTTACAGGCGCAGTCAGCCACCTGTGGTCACACTGCAGAATGGCAGAATTGCTTCTCCCCCACTCTGTCCCCACGCTGTGGTCATTCTGAAGCATAACTGTCCCCCTCCTTTTCCATGTTATGGAAAACAATTGGATTCCAGGTACATCCCATTGTCCTTGTGGAACCATACCCTGACCTTGCTTTAAGTTACAATAAGAGGAAGCTGCACACCTCCTCATTCCTATCATTCAGGAGGAGTTCTTGAGCAAACAAACTCACAAATGACTGGGCAGACAAAAAGACAGACAGATGCACAAAGTAAGATCACCCCATCCATCCATCCATATATATACACATACACACACACACCTCTATCTGTATCTGTACACATAAAACATGTATGTGTATATTTATATGCATGTGCACATGCATGCATAAATATTGTTCCAGAAATACTGGCAACCCAATGAGCAGCATTGTCAGAGATGCAGCAAGTGAAACTGACTGCAGCACAACAATTACTTTGTCTTTCTTTGTTTTTCTTGTTCCAAACTCTGTACAGTTGGAGCAGACTCCCTACAAATCTTTGCCAATCTGCGTTCAACACCTCCTTCCCAAAAGCTGTTTTCTTTCATCTTGTAGTAACTTTGCCCTCTCTGGGTGCAAACACTTAAATACCACGTGACATCCCACAGGGACTGTTTTCAGGATTGGGACCTCTGTTTGTGTCGTTCTGTAGTGTATTACTTCTGCTTTTCTCAGGACATCATGATGCTGCAGAGATATACACACGTGCTTAACTTTATGTATTGTAAGTTGCCCCACTGAACTCAATGGGACAGTTCACAGTTTAAAAAGTGACACATGTAAGTATGTCTTTGCAGGACCAGGGGCTTTATACAGTAGACTTGTCAGGGTAGTGATCTGTGATTATTTGGCACAAGCACACCTGCTTTACAGCACTAAACATTCATACTCCTGTGTTCTATAAATAACAATAATTATATATAATGCATTTTCATTGCTCAAGGTGAATTAAGTGCACAGAAGCACACATGTGGAATATAAATTGGATTTTAAAAATCCTTCTTAATAATATTGGTTAAAAACACCAGTATAAGCAATGAGCTGCTTGTTTTAAAATATATATTCTTGACCTTTAAAAATGTTCTTTTTAAACAAACTTTGGGCCTCTTTTACTCTAACCTTTTCATGAATAATTTTTATTCATACGAGCACTCCAGCTGAAGAATTACTTATATGAAAAAGGGCTGAGTGATCAGTTTATCTATTAATATACCAAAAATGAACCTATAGGAATTACATATTAAGCATGAATTAATCTATTACCCTTAGCTGTTCACTGCTTTTTTAGAATGCCTCACAATTTGGGTATCATCTGTAAATTCCATAAGAGTGCTGCAGGGTCTGTGAACAGATCATTAGTGAGGGTGTTAAATAACACCCTGTCTCACACCAAACCCTACCAAACCCTAGAAGGCAATTCCTCTCAGCTTGATATATTTCTGTTTTATCAGTACTATTTGTTTATGGTCATTAAGCCAGTTTTCATATCACATCACAAAGCACTCTTATACCAGTCAACAAGGAGTCCTGTGGGACTTTAGACACCTGGGCTACGTCTAGACTGCAAGCCTCTTTCAAAAAAGAGCATCTAGACTACAAGCAGTACTTTTGAAAAAGCAAGCCACTTTTTTGAAAGAGAGCACCCAGGCAGTCAGGATGCTCTCTTTCCAAAAAGCACAGTTTGCATTACATAGCGCCTTTTTTTGAAAGAGCACTTTTGAAAAAAGGTGTTATTCCTTGTAAAACGAAGTTTACCGCAGTTGAAAAAACTGCCATGTTCTTTTGATTTACTTTCGAAAGAACGTGGCAGCAGTCTAGACGCAGGTAAAGTTTTTTCAAAAAAAGGCAACTTTTTTGGAAAAAACCTGCAGTCTAGACACATCCTAACTGATTTAATAGGGCATAAGGTTCTGTGGGTAAAACCCACTTCATCAGATGAATTGGAGTGGAGTTTACAGAGGCATGGGTGTGTGTGTGTGTGTGTATATATATATATATATATAAACAACAAAAGAAAGAGGGTACTTGTGTAAAATGAAGCTAATCAAGTCAGGGTGAAAGTGGCTCATTCACTGCAGTTGATATGGAAATGTGGATATCAAGAGAGGGGAAATTGCCTTTGTAATGTGTTCACCAGTTAAGATCCTTCTTCAGTCCTAAATTGCTACTAGTGAATTGGCACATGAATTCCAGCTCAGCTGCCTCCCTTTGTAATCAGGTTTTGAAATTCTTTTGTAGAAGGGTGACTACTTTTCAACCCATTACTGAATGTCCAGTTACAATGTTCCCCTAAAGGTTTATATGTTACCATTCCTGATGTCTGATTTGTGTTCATTTATCCTTTAGCACAGAGACTGTCTGGTTTGGCTAACAGTCATGGCAGAGGGGCATTGCTGGCATATATCATGTTAGTGGACGTGCAGGTAGATGAACCCCTCATGGTGTGGCTCATGTGGTTAGGTGCTGTGATGGTGTCACTTGTGTAGATACATGGACAGAGTTGGCAATGGGGTTTGTTGCAGGACTTGGTTCCTAGGTAAGTGTTTCTGTGATGTGGTGTGTGGTTGCCCGTGAATATTTGCTTCAGGTTGGGGGGCTGTCTGTAGGCAAGAACTGGCCTGTCTTCCAAGGTCTGTGAGAGGGACGGATCATTTTCCAGGATAGGTTGTAAATTGTCAATGATGCACTGGAGTGGTTTTAGGTTGGGGCTAGAGGTGATAACTACTGCTGTTCTGTTATTTTACTTTTGGAGCCTGTCTTGCGGTAGATGACTACTGGGTGCTCCTCTGGCTTTGTCAATGTGTTTCTGAAAGAACTGGGCTTGTTTAGTTTAGGAAAGAGAAGTCTGAGAGGGGACATGAAAACAGTTTTCAGGTACCTAAAAGGGTGCCAAAAGGAGGAGTGAGAAAAATTGTTCTCTTGGGCTTCTGAGGATGGGACAAGAAGCGATGGGCTTAAACTGCAGCAAGGGAGGTTTAGGCTGAACATCAGGAAAAACTTCATGCCTGTCAGGGTGGTTAAACACTGGAATAAGTTGCCTAGGGAGGTGTGGAATCTCCATCTCTGGAGATATTGAAGAGCAGGTGAGATAGACATCTATCAGGGATGGTCTAGACGGTACTAGATCCTGCCGTGAGGGCAGGGGACTGGACTCTATGATCTCTCGAGGTCCCTTCCAGTCCTATTATTCCCTTCCTCTTATGAGACTCTAAACAAGTAAATTGGAAATGAATCTTCAGGTAAGTTATTGTGGGACTCATTATCAGTTACTTTACTTATATATATATATATATATTTACATTATTCTCTTCATCCATTATTTTGTCCCCTCAGGATGGGACTTTCCAAGGTAGTTAGGCATTTAAAATCCATGGAATATTAAAACTCCCTTAGGGTATTTCTACATTGCAAAGAAAAACCCACAGCACCAAGTTGCAGAGCACAGGCCAACTGACCCAAGCTTGAGCGGCTTGCATTTGGGAGCAGTGCAGTTATTCCTGCTCGGTCAGAGCCTGAGCTCTGAGACCCTCCTCTCTCACCAGGTTTCAGAGGCCAGTTTCCCTCCTCCATAAGCCTGAACCACTTGTACTGTTATTTTTAGACCTGCAGCCAGAGTTCAATGGACATTTGTCAATTAACCTAGGCTCCAAGACCACAGATATTTTTCTTGGCACTGTAGACATACCCCTTCTCCTCCTTTAAATTCCTAGTCTTAATGCTTGACAAAAAATATTTTAACTAGCAACACTTATTCTTTACTACTCCATAGCTCCATTTCCTCCTAGAATTAAGGCATTTTCACCTCATTCAATAAAAACTAAAGGTGAAGGGGTGGAAGGCAGTGTGTATTATAGCCATGCAATTAGCACACTTTTATCAGTGGACTATGGCTCTGTGTGAAGTTGAGAAACAATAGCAAATAAAACTAGCAAATAAATGCCTCCTTGATCCCTCTGATTAGCTGAATAATCAAGCCATTGTTTCTCTGGATGCCCTTTCCTGCCATGATGTACCTCGATTATCAGCCTCCCTACACTGCCTTTCCTCTAAACACTGTTCTTTTTATTGTATTTGCTTGACTGGGGAGGATCTTTTTTAAACTTCTTTTCTTCTACTGAAATTGCCAGTATCTCCCAAAGTGCCAACTCTTATCCAACTACTTGACCTATTTGATCAAGGTAATTGAATGCTTAACTCTTATTTATATCATTCTACTTACCATATCACACTTTAAAATCAGGTTTATTTTTTATAGCCGTAGCTTTGCATACTGCACGTGATATATGCAAGCTCCTATAACAGCTTATATAAAAACAGTATATGACCATTTTTTCGAACATCAGTAACTGCTAACCCCTTGATTCACTTGTTTAGTGTCACATCGCCCCCCACAAGCTAAGATGCATACAACAATCCCTTGATCTTGTCACATTTGGACTGCACGAAAACTTACCCCAAACTACTGTAGAACATTTTGTTTTAGATACTCAATTAGAGCCCTGCCAATTTGCAGGTATTCACTTTCTATCCGCAGGTATCTGCATCCATGGATCTGGATGCGGATATTCATGTATCATTTCTGCGGATGTAGATGCGGATACCAATTTTGTGTCCACACAGGGTTCTATGCATGAGTTGATCCAGCGACACTTCAGGAATAACCTTTATTTACATCAGAAGCACCATCTCCTTAAAAATGGGATGTCTTACAAGAGTAAGGATTATTCACACAAAAAAGTGTGGCAGGATCAGACCCATAATTTGAAAGCCATATTTTCCATCTCTCTCCTAATTTTACGGCTACAAGTCAACTTGTCTGCCTCAGAGTTCCAGAAAAAAAAAGCATGAATAGCTTTTGTTGATGCAATTTATGGAGCTAGTTTTAGAAAACACCTAATGTCAGCAGAAGGAACTATTTTTATCACAGTATATTGTTTAACGACCCTTGATGGTCATCAAAGTTAGTGCACCTATAAAATTCCAGGCAGCTGTAGAGGATGAACCAGCAATTTAGAAAATACTAAAGAACAGAAAATTATCTAGTCAAGTTTCCATTTGCCATCTAGCAAAACCACTGACAATGCTGCTTCTGAATGTAAAATGGGAAAGGATTTTTTTTTTCTGTACAGCATGCTAAGTCAATGGCAGATGATATACTATATTCACTGCAATTGACATTGCAAGGAGTTTTAAAATTGGACCATTCTAAGGACAATTTTAAGCAAATTATCAAAATTATGAGACATGGTGAACGACTGGCAGGAGTCAACAAGCTAAATGAGTGACATTCAGAAAATGAGTGACTTTGAAGCTCACAGCAAAATCCTTATCAAATGAGCCTGCACCTGATTTCACAACTTGGTTAATTGGGAGTAATGCCAATGAAATTACTAGAAATACATTCATGTATATTTCATGACTCAGGTCATAACCAGGATGCCAGATGTTCACCTGGCATAGTTCACTGACCTCAGCAGGGATACGTTGCTTTACACCAGCTGAGAATCTGGCCCATAGTTTTTAACACCTCCTTAACTGTAATCCAAAATGAGGGCTTTTTTTAGTATATATCTGCATATATCTATATCACTCACCAAAGTCCATTTTCCTTTGTGAGCACTATTTCAGTCTAACACTGTACTTTGCCTAAACTTTTGCCTTTTATCCTTCATCTTCTCCTGAAACCTTCCAAGAAATGACAGAAGAAATTATTGCAACTAGCAAAGTGGTAACAATGGAGGATTTGAAACCAAAAATAGATTGACAGATGAGGGACTTGAAGTCACCAGCAAGAGTTACCAGATGGGGGAGACACTAAAACTTTATGGAAAGGATGGCTTGCTATTCAGCCATTTTAAAGAAAATATCAAAGTAGCCAAATAGGGGCAGGAACAAAGGAGGGCCCTAGGATCCTGACTAAAATGCAAAGTACTGAGATGCACTTAACTTAGCATGTCTTTATTTCCCATTTTATTTCAAAGTGGTATAAACACTCACAGTCATAAAAATTGAGGAGTAGTCCCCTAGGCCAGTCTTCTGCACTGACACAGGGTTAAGTACTATTTAGACCACCTCTGACAACTGTTTGCCTAATCTGTTTAAAAAAAGGAAAACCTTCAAAGACAGAGATCCCAAAACCTCCCTAGGTAATTTCAACCAGTGCTAACTTCCCTGACAGGAATTTTTTTCCTAGGGTGTGTCTACACAGCAGTGTTATTTCAGAATAACTAACATTATTCCAAAATAACAAAGAGTATATCTATACAGCAAGCCATTATTTTGAAATAATGGTGAGCTGGAGGACTTCGTACTCTGACTCATTTTACGAGGAGTAGGGGAAGTCAAAGGAGGAGTGTTCTTCCTTCAACTTCCTACTGTGTAGATAGCACCAAAAGCTGAGTTAAACTATTTTGACTTACGCTGCGCAACTGACGTAGCTCAAGTTGTGTAGCTTAATTCAATTTTTGCCCTGCTGTGTAGATGTGCCCCGAATGTCTAACCTAAATCTCCCTTACTGCAATTTAAGCTCATTGCTTCTGTCCTCTGTTGTTATGGAGAATAATAATAACTTTTTACACATCTGAAGACTATCTTATAACCCCTCAATCTTCTTTTCTCCAGACTAAACAAACACAGTTTCTTCAATCTTTTTAGCTGTACATAGGTCATGTTTTCTAGACTTTTAATCATTTTAATGGCTCTCCTGTGGACTTCCTCCAATTTCTTCACATCTTTCCAGTTGTGGCCTTATCAGTGCTAACTAGTGTGGAAAAATTACTTCTCATGTCTTGCTCACAATATTCCTACTAGTGCATCACTTTCTTTACAAGAGTTGAACTGTTGTTGACTCTTATTTAGTTTGTGATCCATTATAACCCCCAAATCATTTTATGGAATACTCCCTCCTAGGCAGTCATTTCCCATTTTATGTGTGTGCAATTGAATATTACTTACTAAGTGTAGAACTTTGCATTTGTCCTTACTGAATTTCATCCTATATATTTCAGACCATTTCCCTGTTTTCCACCCTTGGTGTGACTTTTCTGAATTTCAGATAATTGAAGATCCTCTGGTTAAGGCAGCGTGTCCTCCTCCCATGTGCCCCACCTTTCCAATGCATTTGGATGGTTTGCTCTTGTGCCTTTAATAAAGTCTCTTTAAAAAAAATCAACAAATCTCCTAATCTCTTTTTTTTTCTTTAAACTTCATTCCCACGAGAGCTTACCTAACAACTTTCTGAGTTTGCTGAATCCGCCTTCTTAAAGTCCATTGTCTGTTTTCCCACTTACCATTCCTTGGAATCATCAGTGCTTTCATTTCACGATCACTTTCACCTCCACTGCCTTCCACTTTCAAATTCTCAACCAGTTCCCCCCGTTTGTCAAAATCAAATATAAAAACAGCCTCTCCCCTAATAGATTTCTCCATCTGATTTTTTTTTAAAGGCTCCAATGCATTTCAAAAACATTTTGGATAATCTGTGCCCTACTGTGTTATTTTCCCAACAGATCTCTGAGTAGTTAAAGCCCCATATCATAACAAGTCCTGCATTTGGTATGAATTTTAGCTGTTTAAAAAATGTTTCATCCTATTTTTTCTTCCTGGTTAGTCGTTTATGATAGACATCTACCATAACCTCACCCTTGCTTTTTATTCTTCTTCTCCTTACCCAATTTCAATAGGTCTGCCTTTCACTTCTATCTCAACTGCAGTATGAATGAAGCTGTCTTTATTATATAAGTCAATGCCTTCTCCATTTGTTGCTGCCTGTCCATCCTGAACAAGCTGTACATTTCTATACCAACAGTAGAGACATGCAAATTATCCCAATTTTCTGTGATGCCCGTTATGCCACAATTGTGATTATTCACTAGTATTTCTAGTTTTTTCCTGTTTATTGTCCATATTTCTCACATTGGTAGATACACGTTAACATGTTCAGTACATTTCCAGTCTAAATTCCCTTGTCTTTCCTTTGTCCCTGCTGTGATGGTCCATGTTCCCCTGAGTTCCTTATGCTTCATGCAGATATCCACATTTTTGGACTCACTTTTAGGTTTTTGGCTCCTGCTCCCCATCAAATCGAGTTTAAAGCTTGCCTCATGTGCTTAAAATGTTTTGCCAAATTAGGGCCACAATCATTTCCTGTTTTTCTATGAAGTTAGCCATAAGAGAGCAATTTCTTTTATTTTTAAACATGAAAGCAATTCCATGTGGACATGGATGATGTTGATTGTTCTCTATCTGCTGTTCCACGCGTATAAGAAAGGACATACTTTGAGCCCACCTCACTGTGTTCCCACCCAACTTCAGTGTAACATTCTCATCGGTGGAACCCCTGCCTTGACCACCTGCTCGAGCCACATTTGCTGAGCTTCATAGAGTAGTACCATGCAAATCACAGATCTGGGTATAAATAAATAAACAAGCAAAAATTCTATGAGCCCTGTATTTCTGATTGATGCCTATGAATAATATAACACCAGAGGACTAGTAGTAATTATCCTCCTTTATCCACTTACCTTGGAGAACCAGTAATAAAACAGTATTTCAATAAGAGTTACTAATTTACATCTAGGACAAGTTTAAACTTGTTTGTTGGGGTGAGACCTGCTTGCTTTACAATCGGGTGGGGAACCTAAATCCCAGGGGATGGATGTGGGCCCGGCTTCCCTGGATTTGGCCCCCAAACAAAGGCCGTAGTGGTGCTCCAGCCTCCCCTCCAAGCCATTCCTCAATGGGGCCAGAGCACACAAAATCTACTACCCTGGGCCCCCTAACGCTCCAGAGTGTGAAGGGAATGTGAAGTATGTCTTTTTCCTTCTCAACTGAGGGGTCACTTTAGTGAGGGTTTTTTTGTGTGTGGGGGTTTGTCATCGCTAGTGTGCGGCCCCGGACTGATTTTTCGGTGGGTCAACAGCCCATATATGCCTATATACCTGTTTATTTAAAAGGGGGAAATATTTTTCAACACTGATTTCCTGCCTTGTGTTCCAAGGTAAAACACCGCCACCGCTCATTAGCAATCAAAAAACCACCCGTTATACCACATTACTGATTTGACATGTGCAGAAAAGAAATCAATGGAGAAACAGCAACATCTTTCAGTGGAAATTCACAATCCAATGAATTCAAGCAGACTGTGACAATTATAATATTATTGGAGCAGAGAGTAGGTTAAAGAGAAATATTTCAACTCGTGCAATGAGCTTATACACAATTCCCTTCAGTTATGAGACCATCCCTAGCTTGTAAAAATGTGTTTCACCTTCAGTTCTTCTCTGTCTTGTGGTTTCTGTTTTCAAACTCACAAGATAATAAGGAATGTACTGTTAATTAAATTTGCTACTTAAAAGTACATTAAAAAACACCACAGTAAAAGATGGCAGATAGCACGTGTTCAATATGAATTCATGTAACAGCGCACATTCAAAAAAAAGAATAAAAACAAATATAGCTACATCAAAACATATGTGTAAAGCTTTTTTAAAATCGTTATGGCAGAGCATTATCCAAGTAAATCTTACTCAAGACAGAAAGAAATGGGAGGAGACCACGAAGAGAAGGAAGCAGAGAGGGATGGTAAGAAACCATATTAATGGTAGGGGAAGAGAGGATACCAACTGAGGACTTAAAGATAGGTGTCACCTTTAAGATACCTCCCTGTGGAGAGAATTTATGAGGAGAGAATTTCTTGCAGGAATCCCTAGTACTGAGAGAAGAAGTACAAATTGCTGCTTCTTGTGCGAATTATTTTCTTTCATTATGAGCAAGGAGGCAAGTTCTGCTCCATGAGTAATGACTCCTTTCAATGTCCCAGCAGGACTGTATGGTATAAACATGTACCAAACATACATCTCAATATTATGCAAGAGAGGAGTTGCCAGTGCATGCTATATTTGAGATTGCAAAAAGGGTCACCACTTTCTGAAATGTGTCTCTTTTGCCATGAGGCTATCTGTTTTCGGCATGCACACAAAGGTTATTTCTAAGTATTGGAAAAATACACAATACCTTTAGCTTCATGGGTATGAGGGTGGGGGAAGGGAAAGTGGATCCTGCTACTTTCGAGACACTGCAATTTCTGCTATATCTAAAATATTCTGTTGATTCTAAGTTTTTCTTTAAAAATTTACAGTGTACTGCCCCTCAACTAAGATGGATACTTCCTCCCCCCCCCCCCCACATCTCACTCCTTTCAATGAGACGTGGATTTCAAAAGGCAAGCTAGAAACACTGACGTGTTCCTATTATTATCACGCATATTTTTTTTAATTTGCTTTTTTTTTTTTTTTTTTTTTTTTTACTAAAAAGGAGAATTGCTATGCAAAATTCTGTTAATTTAAAATCAGTTTAAAAATCACAAATATTTTCAGAAAATACAGAGAGTAAATTTGCAATTCTCACATTAACTCATCTACATTACACATACGGTTTTGATTCCTGCTCCCCTGGCTTCAGTGTAGTTTGGCAGATATTCCATATGTTGTACACATGTACATGATACAATATTTAGGACACACAGTGATGCTTATTTAATGGTACGCAACAGCCCTAACTTATGAATTACTTGCATTTTTTGAATTTTAACCATGAAACTTTTTCTTTCATTTTGCTTACATGCTGTGCACATTAATCTTACTGCTACAATAAGCAAAATAATTAGCACAATGCAGAAAAAAAGTCATCCATGTTGCACAATGTGCTGCAGGGAAGGTTTGGTCAATTAGAGGACATTTAGTATACTGCTATCTAGCACAACTGCATGCCCAAAGCACCCATGTGAAACTCAAACGCATGAATTATGTTAATTCACTCACTAAACTTGGGGAAAGATTTATAAGCTAATACTGTTGCATCAGTTATGAGTGTTATTATTGCTTACTTGTTTTCAGTACTGTCCATGATGTGTGAGGTACTAGTAACAAAGACAGCATAATTCCTGGTCTCACAAGCTTACAATCTAAGGGCACGTCTACACATCAGCGTTATTTTGGAATAACTGACATTATTGCAAAATAATATGGTCCACGTCTACACTATAAGCCTTTATTTCTAAAAAATGTCGAGCTGGAGGATTTCTTACTCCGACTCCTGGTAACCCTCATTTCATGAGGAGTAAGGGAAGTCAATGGAAGAGTGTTCTACCTTCAGCTTCCTGCTATGTAGACAACTCCAAAAGCTGAGTTAAGCTATTTCTACTTAAGCTACACAATTGAGGTAACTGAAATTGCATAGCTTAGTTCAACTTTAGCCCTGCTGTGTAGACGTACCCTAAGATACCAAAAGACAAAGGGAGTGAAAAAGGACACAATAAATATCTGGGACCTTGCACTCAATTGTGATGCTGCCACAATTCATTATATTCCTTGTGATAAGAATGGAACAACAACAACAAAAACTCCAAGCACAAGTGGATCCCCCATCTTGGGATTCTCCATGTTTAGGAGAAGTCCATGCTGGGCAAAGAACCCAGGTTTTGGGCATGGTGGAGAAATAAGCAGGTATTTCACTTCTGCATCTATTCTGGTTTAAAAAAAAAAAAAAAAAAAAAGGAGGAAAAGCCCACCCATCAGCCTAATGCTCACAGTCTGGGTGAGTTGGGAAAAGAAGGACTTGAACGGCTATTCTGTATTGCTGATGGCGAAGGTGTCCCCTTTCCTCTGCCTCTGGCTGTTCCTCTTCTTCAGGCAGCTGTGGAAGGAGAAACTGCCATGCTTTGGGCTGCAGCACCTGGGAAGTCAATACTTACTAGGGGCTGGAGGGATGTCCCCCTTTCCCAAGCAAAATATTGTGGAATGTGAGTGGCAAGTAAGCCCTGTGGGGTGCTGGAGTTCCCACCTCCTGGAACAATGAACTCTGTGCCACCATTGTTCTGTTCCCGGCCGTGAGTTTTATGAAGATGAGGGTGTGGACATAGTGGGGCAGAGCTTCTGGGGGCGGGATGCAGCTCTCTCCCCACAGGGTGAGGGAAGGCCCAAATTACTTGCCCTAGGGCCTCATAGCTCGCTGTCACATGGGTGAATGTCATAAACTTGAATCCTATAGGCTGATGATCAAGCATGGTCAACAGCAACACACATTCTTAACTTTTTTCCAAATTGATGTACTCTGAACTCCGGAACTTGAAATTTGGAACAAATAACAACACAAATAAAAGCTCCAGATGATACAAGGATCTCAGTTCAGGTATGCCAGGCAAAATATAAACTGATTTAATTAATCTAAAATACCCTTAACAGACCTCAGAGCTCAATATCTCTTTCCCATTTATGTCCATGTGGGACTCATCACCACAGGGATTATTGATTTTGCACTTGCTAGAAATCATTGATTTAGGATGAATAAATGTCTGTTTTAAGCAGAAGAGGAGAGTGATAACCAGATGTGGGCATAAGCCTAGGGGAAAAGTGCATCCTGTGTCTAAACAAAGAGTGATTTAGGGTAAATTAACTCTGGACACTGATTCTCAATTTTCTCTCTGAAGGTTGCTCTGAAAGATACCCAGATAGAAGTGGAAGATTACATCAGTCATACCAGAGGTACTTATAAGAGGGGCAACAACGAAGGGATCATATTAAAATTAAGATATAGAGTGTGTGTGCCCATTTCATACTCTAATGGGCAAAGAAGGAAAGGAAGAACCATCTACTTAACTAGGTGCTACTGTAATTGAGGGGTAGGCACATTTGTTTACTCGGAACAACACTTTTGAATTGGGATACCATAAATTAACACTTGTGGTCTGGAAAGCATATTCCTCGCAGCTCACTGGGGTGGATGACAGAGCTGTACAGAAGCCCAGATAAAGTTGGCTAAAAATAGATTGCGTCATTCAACATCCTATTTTCAGAAGAGGTGATATTATCCCTCCTGGACAGTCTCTCCATTTCCTGACTTGACTATTTACACCGACACAAGCACTTGTTCTGCACCTCACTCTACCTAATCTCCATGTCTGCCTTCTCTCCCCTCTCTGTCTTCACTGCCTCCTTTCCCTGCTTTTCTATTTAGTCCTTTCTGTAGTCCGCCCGACCCTCTGAAAACATAATAAGCAAATAAAAAAAACCTGTGGAACTAAAATGTGGATGGAAAAGCAGCACTTTATACACTGTGCTTGTTATGTTATAACCCTTACCCACAATGCTTTGTCTCATCAAGACTATAAGCTATTCAGGATAGGGACTCTCTTACACTCTGAACTGTGATAATGGGACCCCAATCTCAGTTGGCCTCTGGGCTGTAAATAAACTATATACCAACATTTACAAGGTAGAGAATAAGTTATTTCTAATCCGTGCTGAGGATGTGTTAAATTAAAGAGAGAGGTAGAAAATCAGAGTAGCCTAAAGTATTTTTCATGATTATATAGACCTCACTGGATCCAAGCCTTTATATTCTAATATACACCCTAAGGCCTACATCATTTCTCACCATGACCCTTTTTTACAATGATTCTACAGGCAAAGTGACTGTGGGCTTTTGTCAAAAACACAATAGAGGAAACAATGTTCTTAGTTACATATTAATGTATCCTAGTACATTTACTTGTCTGAGAAACTGACATAACTACTTCACACAAATAAAGCGAATGTTAGAAATTATAGTTTACTACAGATTGAGTTTCAGCTCGACAATGAATGGGACTCTAATTACTCTGTTTAAAAAAAAGAAGAGGAGGAAACTTGTATATACTTGAATATTTCTAGCATGGAGATCACTAATACCTAACACCATGAAGTTCACAGTTCACATCCAAGGTCTTGATGAAAACTGAGGGGAAGCTACTTATTAAAGACTTACAGCATGGCCTTCAATTCCTAATTGTTTAAGAGATGTAATCTGTCATAAAGTCATAAGGTTTAAATACCATCAACTTACTATGTACTGCTCTTATGGAAAAAATTGCTTAAAAAGAATGAAAGAAGCATTTTGTCTTCATCTTTTATTTCACAAGAGAATTTGTTTTAAAAATCTAGACTCAAATGTTGCATTTTTATACCAGCTATATGTATCAAGTCAATGTGTTTGCACAATTTGCACAGAATACTCTACAGCATCACAGAGAGGTCAGTTCATATGCCCTAATGCTTTTCAAACAGTTTCCCAATCAATATAATAAAGGCACACTCATTTATCCACCTATTTTCAGAAGCAAACTTGATTTATCACAATTTATAGCCCCCATGCTGCCTTATGATAGACTGCAGAACATAATCCTATCAAGATCATTTCCCAATGGAGTATTGGTGCATCAAGGCTTGAAATCAAATACTGATTCGGTGGCCTACACACACCATTCTTCTTTCTAGCATATCATCAGACTGTAGAAATGTGATCTTGAAAAAAAGAAGGCACTTTTGCCAATTGAATATGTACTAGCAAACCTGAACAGGTTAGCTATTCAACCAGCATGGTATCAAAATGAAAAACATGTTGAAATCCTAGGGCAGTAGACAGATGTTTTGCCCAAAAAATGAATAGTCCTACAAGTATGTGCTGTACGTAAAGGATAATGATACCTAATAAAAATGTTAATAAGGTAAATTGTGTGCAAGAAGCTAAATGAAGCCGGCAGTGCTATAACTCTAAGCAAAATATCCTTGGCATAATGTTCACAGTCAGTTTAAGAAAGGGAGAAAAAAATGAAAACAAATTCTCTGCATTAGGTGTCACAGCTTTCCAAACCTAAACAATCTTCTCTGGTAATGCATTCACAATAGGGAATCAAGAATAAAGCATTTTTCAAGGTTCAGCAGTGTGGAAAATTTTTTGCTTGCTTCTTAATTTGCTATTTAGTTTAGATACATGTGAAGGAAACAACAGAACTTGTCCAAGAGTTTGTCAAATGGAAAACAGACTGTTATATGTTTGCTGTGTATTTTATTTATCAGACTTCCCCAATCTGTTATTCTGTTTCATCTGTTGCTGTTAATATACTTTCACAGGGTGTCTAGTGTGCTTTAATCATTACGGACTTTATCCAGAGCCCATTATAGTCAACAGGACGGCTCCCACTGACATCACTGGCCTTCAAATGCTATAAAGCTCCACAGCTGGGAACAGAGAGATAGGAATCCTGGATTCAGTCAGGGTATGTCTAGACTACAAGCCTCTTTCGAAAGAGATTGTCTAGACAGCCACAAGACTTTCGAAAAAGCGATCCACTTTTTTGAAAGACAGCACACAGGCAATCTGGACACTCTCTTTTGAAAAAGCCCTGTTTGCGTTCAAGAACGCCTTTTTTCGAAAGAGCTCTTTCGAAAAAAGGTGTTCTTCCTGGTAAAAGTAGGTTTACTGATTTAAAAAAAAACTGTCGCAGTCTTCCAATTTAATTTAGAAAGAACACGACGGCAGTCTAGATGCAGGTGAAGTTTTTTTGGAAAAAGGCCACTTTTTTCTAAAAAAAAAAAAAAAAAAAAAATCCTCAGTCTAGATACACCCTCATAGAATCCTAGGGTGGAAGAGACCTTAGGAGGTCATTGAGTCCAGCTCCCTGCTGAAAGCAGGAGCAATCCCAACTAAATCACCCCAACCAGGGCTTTTTCAAGCCAGAACTTAAAAACCTCTAGAGATGGAGATTCCACCACCTCCCCAGGTAACCCCTTCCAGTGCTTTTTTACCCTCCTTGTGAAATTATTTTTTTCCTAATATCTAACCTAGATCTCCCCTACTATCTTCCTGCCCAGCAGGGTTAACTGTGTTGTTCTCCAGGAAGTATGCTGTACTCAGTGTACCTACCACTGGTACTGACTTTTCTGGGCAATACCACATCCTCACCTCATAGTGCTGGAATCTCACTGGAGGCACTTGAACTCAATCAACACTGGCTGCTTTCTAATGACTTGCGATCAGACCGCATAGCCACCTTGTGCCCAACGGTGAGCTGATGGCATCATTCCATTCCAAAGAGCACAGTCAGTAGCCCCTTCTCCATCCAAGCACATCCCTTCAGTGTTCTACCAGCAAATGCTGCAGGGGTGCGGGGTTTGCCCCAGACTTGCTCCAAGGCACCCAAGTTCTTGCTGCTCTGTGGCTCTGCTATACTGTAGGACTGGTGGCCCACTTAGCATTTTCTTTTTGCTTTGAAATTCCTGTTCCGGTTCTCTGACCATTCCCACGCTGCACCCTTTAGTGGTATCTGTCTCAAGGATTCACAGGGTTCTAATAAGCGTGCACCGAATCTGGAAAGATAGTTGGCCATCCCTATACATTAATTTTAATAGGGAGCAGGTTTAAAACAAACAAAAGGAATTTTTTCTTCACTCAGCACAGAGTCAACCTGTGGAACTCTTTGCCAGAGGATGCGGTGAAGGCTAGAACTTTAACAGGGTTCAAAAAAGAGCTAGATAGATTCATGGAGGTTAGGTCCATCAATGGCTATTAGCCAGGACGGGTAGGAATGGTGTCCCTAGCCTCTGTTTCTCTGGAAGTGGGAGACAGGGGAGGGATCACGTGAGGATTACCAGTTGCGATCCCTCCCTCTGGGGCATCTGGTATTGGCCACTGTCGGCAGACAGGATACTGGGCTAGATGAACCTTTGGTCTGAGCCAGTATGGCCGTTCTTATGTACATTGCTAGTCACTGCACTGCCTTCATATCCTTTGATCTGAGCATTTCCTTTATGACTCAGTTTCTCAGGATCTGGCCACAGACCCCCTGAGGCCATGGACTGCACCTTCCTTGTCATTTCTTTGTACCCTAAGAATATCATCTGCTGCCATCTTGATCCCTGAGAGTTCCTCTAAAGCCTGGATCAGTTTACACTGGAAGACCGATGGGGCTCGGCTGATACCGATGGGCATTCGTGCCCAGCAGTACTTGCCAACAATATGGCAAAGGCTGTCAGGTTGCTGGGTGACTCATCTTGTTTAATATGCCAAAATCCATGCTTGAAATCTTTAACTGCCCTGGATAAATCAGGCAATATTTTCTCAATTGCTGGTAATCGGCAGTCATCTTTTTTTCCCAGTGCTCTGTCCAATGCTTTTAGACCACTGTAGAACCTCAGTTTACCTGAAAGTTTCCCCATCACTACTAGCCCACCAATTTTCTTTGTAGACTTTGTAATCTTGGCAATTCCTTTATTAGTGCCTCCACTGGGGCTAACGGAATTCTGCATGTGGTAGTTTTTCTGAGCTAGATGTTGGCATCTATTCCTAGCTCCAGGTTGTCCTTTGGATGTCCATGCCTTTGAAATACATACTTCTATTCTGTTACAGTCCTCAGCAGGGCCACAGTGATCATTGTCCCTCTTGTCTTAGGTTGAAAAATTTCTAGTATTGTACGGAGATCAAATCCACAATGTGTACTGGCCTGCTGCCCCGCAGCCAGAGGTACTCCAGTGTTGTCAGTTACTACGCTCTCTAAGCAACAGTTTGTCTTGTTTCACAGCTTTCTTACTGACAGCCTGAATTTGCCCACACACAACGGTTTTATTGTACACCTGGTCACATTTCACCAGTCTAATATCACTGTATATCAGAGTGGCTGGGATGAGATTGCAGCTAACTCCACAATTCAACTACAATCAAATTGGTCATTGCTCTAATAGCATGGTTGAAATATGGTGGCTGAATGGCTGACAGCTTCCTCCTGCAGTGTGTGTATACTGAGAATTTTTCAATCTGCTGAAGACAATCCAGGGAACTACAGACTGGTGAGCCTCACTTTGGTCCCTGGAAAAATCATGGAGGGGAACCTCAGGGAATCCATTTGAAGCACTTGAAAGAAAGGAAAGTGATCAGGAATAGTCAACATGGATTCACCAAGGGCAAGTCGTGCCTGACCAACCTGATTGCCTTCTATGATGAGGTAACTGTCTCTGTGGACATGAGGAAGTCAGTGGATGTGATATACATTGACTTCAGCAAAGCTTCTAATATGGTCTCCCACTTAGTTAAGGAAGTATGGATTGGATAAATGGACTGTAAGGTGGATAAAAAGCTGGCTAGATTGTCGGGCCCAACGGGTAGTGATCAATGGCTCGCTGTTTGGTTGGTGGTCGATTTCAAGTGGACTGCCCCAAGGATCAGTTCTAGGGCTAGTTTTGTTTAACATCTTTATTAATGACCTGGATGAGGGGATGGATTGACCCTCAGCAAGTTTGCGGATGACACTAAGCTGGGGGAGAGGTAGATACACTGGAGAGCAGGGATAGGGTGCAGAGTGACCTAGGTAATTTGGAGAATTGGTCCAAAATAAATGTTGGTGTTATATGTATGAATATGTGAATGTATGAAAATACTAGCAGCAACAGAAGGCAAAACCACTCAAGACTCAATCCCTCTAGAGCTAGAACCCGCATCCACAGAAGTCAATGGGAATATTGCAATGACTTCAGAAGATGCAGCATCAGATTTGTAGGGGCCAAGCCAAATCCCAAAAGGTCAATGGAAATAATCACATTGACTTCAGAGAGTTCTGGTCACTTTCCTACTGTATTAGCAGTGATTTCTGAAGCAGAAAGGAAAGAAAGCTTCTGTAAATTATATTGTAATTTATGATCATTTAAATGCCAGCATATTGAATGCTCCATTTTATGTCGCCAATTTTCAACCATTCTGATTTATTTAATTTTAATCTTTTACAGAGTCATTCACAAACAGAGAGGAAGCCATGCTTGTTTGAAATTACATTTTTTAATACTGATTTACTGTAACAGTTTTCCTTTTTCTATATTTTCCTGTTACTAGTCAATGATCAACAAGATAAAACCTGCATTAGCACACCTACTACTTTTACAATATCCAGTTATCTAGTTTTAGCTTTGTAGTTGTTGCTCATTCACAAAACACTCAGCACAGTAATATTTATATTCATCAGAAATATAACCATCAGCAATGAAACCATCACCACTATTCAGCTATTTATATTTTAAGACTGAGCAGTTAATTTTCTCTCTTCTTTCTGTGGCAATGAAGGGGGGGAGAGGGGAAAAGGAACCCCCCGTAATGGAAATTTGCAAAAGACACTTCTAAAGCAGTCAATCTTGGTAAATGTGCCCAAATGAAATTAAAGCAGCCAACTGTGGCTTAAAACCACAAACCATACTTCTGCATCTTAATAGACACTGCAGAGGAGGTCTCAGACTTGAGTAAGAATCCCAAGACAAAAGTGCAGCTTTGTAAAGGAATCTCCATTTTCCAGCTCTATCTGTCCCTGGGGCTCGAGGGAAATTTTTAGCAAAATAGATTGGGGAGACATTTTAAATACATATTTGGGGGAAATGCAATCGGCCTTTAAAAATCCAGTTGAACTTCCCTTTTTATACAGTTGGCTTTTTTGATTACTCTCGCATATTACCCATGAGGGTTTCCCTTCTTAACTTTTTGATAAGTCTAAACCCACCCACCCATCCATCCACACTTCCTTCCTTCCTTCCTAACAAATAATGTGTTTTTTTACTTTAGTGAGCCAGCCTACACCACATCGCTGTTACCCTGCTCCATCTAGTGGGACTATTGCAGAATGTATTACAAAAATCAATACTTCACAGCAGAAGGGAAGACAAGCAGAACAACAGAGAGAGGCCAGTTTGACCCATCATATTTTTAACATGCCAGCTTCCAAAGATCACAGTTGATTGATGTGACTAGATTCAACTCTGAAAAACTACACTTTCCTAAACTACACTTTAGTATGCAATATTAAAAAAAGAGCCACGCTACTACTCATATCATGTACGTGCCATAGTAACTATTATTCCTCTGAACAACATGTAAGAATTTTACAGAACATTATAGCCTCTGCAGCATTTACAACATTCCAACCTTTGATTTCACTTGTATAAAATACTAATAAATGCAGAACCACCCGGCTATTTTTAAAACTCAAAGAGCCAGCCACAATTGTACATGCCCACTGGGTATGAAAAATAAATTGATACAAACCCCTCATAACTCCTACGAGAGAGACTACGAATGCCAGTTTGGTAAATAAAGTATTTAAGACCTGCCAGGCAGCTTGGTCTAGATTAATTTTTCAATCTCGTATAATTTAATATAATCTTTAACTTTATTTTAATTGTAACCATCAGACCATAGACTGCCAATGCAAACACAAGCCATCTACGAGAGGTATCCCGAAATAGCTACCCCGCATCCAAGGAACAGATCTGCTATTTTGAAATAATTTTCAAAATAACGGACACACTATTTCAGCATCCCTGTAAACCTCATTCCACGACGAATAAGGGATGTCTCGACATAGTGCTTTATTTTGAAATTTGGCATGATGTAGACGCACCAACATTCGAAATAGCCTATTTCGAAATAAAATCAAAATAAGATACACAATTTGCATAGCGCAAATCGCATATCCTATTTCGATTTTAGAGGGCAGTCTAGATGTACCCTCAGAGAGCAACACTTTGTTATTACTGTACTGTGGTTGCATGTCTCAGAGAAGTAGCCGTGTTTATCTGTATCTGCAAAAAACAATGAGGAGTCCTATGGCACTTTGAAGACTAACAGATTTATTTGGGCATCAGCTTTTGTGGATAAAAACCACTTTGTTGGGCGCATCTGTTAGTCTTTAAGGTGCCACAGGACTTACTCCTCGTTGTTTGTACTGTGGTTGGTTATTCTAGGTGTAAGGCTGGGGAGAACTGACTAATTTATATCAGATATTTTTTAAATTATTTTCAATATCTAGTGATTGATCACTGGAAATATTAATTAAATCCTCTCCAAGCTACTGAATTTGAGCTACTGTTTCTCCTCTGAGCTCCCGTTTCTCCTCTGAGCTCCCATTTTAAACTGTCTTCTTTATTATGCTTATATGCACAGTGGAGAGGCACACACTGAAATCCATTTACAACTCACAAAAGGACCCAAGTTACTCATTAAAACTCTCAGGGCGGTTTTATAATTAAGCCATAATCAGCAAATTAAACATTGCAACTCAGAATGACCCCTCAATGTTCCCTGCTGACAGGGTGTTTTAGCTTAAGCATTTCTGGAAGATCAGGCCTTATACCCTGCATGGTGTTAGGAAATCCACATGGTGAGGGCCATGAGGAAAGAAAGGGTGTATCAATCCTCATTTTGAGCAACTTACACACAAAATTAACAATTCCAAGGGTCACACGCCCTGTCTGGTGCCAATTTGAGCTGCAGACTCCATTGCTGGAATGAGAACACAATGACACAAGCCATTTTCCTTCTCACTCTGCTGGGAAACCAAGACTTGACTAGAAGGACCCCCAAAATGGATGGATCTAGCCTGAACTGGGTGGGGATCCAGTTAATTCAACCCATCCCCTGTGGAAACTACCAGCTTTGACCCTGTGGGCGATCCAAACACAATTAAAGGTTCAATCCAGCTGCAGAACCATGCAGGATGGGAGGCAGGCATGCCCTTTGCCTGCCTTTCATCTGTGGGCATGCCCTTTGCCTTCTCAGGCAGGCCTGGGGCACAAGTTCATGTAATCTGCACCACCCTGATGTGCCCACTAGAGGCCCTGGAGGTTTTTCGCCTTCCTCTGTAGCATGGGGCACAGATCACTTGCTGGAGGATTCTCTGCATCTTGGGGTCCTTAAACCATTTGAGGAGATATAGATACCAGTGAGATATAGGTGAGAGGATTATTCTAGGAGAGGGTGGGTGAGATTCTGTGGCCTGCATTGTGCAGGGGGTCAGACTAGATGATCATAATGGCCCCTTCTGACCTTAAAGACTATGAGTCTATGAGATGAGCCTGTTCACATGTCATTTTCTTGGGTTCCATGTCAAACTTTCCTATGAACAAGAGGCTTACTCAAACCACCATTAAACTTGCTGGAAAGGCTCCCATTGATTACAACGGTCATTGTATCAGGCCCTAAGAACATCTTGATTTTGGCTTAAATTTTCAAATGAGGGCTGTGCCAAAATGTGTGCAAGTGGCTTAAAACTAGACCTCTGCCTAAACAGCAATGTGACCCTCAGCTAATAGTGGCAACATTTCCAATGTGCACATAAATTGGGCTTGCACAAGTGTGTATCTAAATCAGTGTTTCTCAAAGTCTTCCGCAGGCCTGCTTTGGGAAGGCCGCTAGCAGGCCCATGCCGCTTTACATAAAGGGTCTGAAAGCCACAAAGCCTCATGGCTCCCATTAGCTCCAGTTTGCCGTTTCCAGCCATGGGGAGCTGTAGGAAGCGGCAGCTCGGGCCACACCACTTGCCGCAGCTCCCCTTGGCTGGAAACAGCAAACTGGAGCCAATGGGAGCCGCAAGGTCCCATAACTTCAGACCCTTTGGGTTGGGCTGGGCAATAATTTTTGTAAGGGAGCCACGTCACCAATCTTGGCAGTGGTCCTGGGCCGGCTCCATCCTGGCTCAAGCAGGAAGGGACAGGGCTTAGGGCAGAAGGGGCGGTACCCTCTAGGCACCGTGTGCCCCTGGGGAGGAGAGGAGGCTTTGCATACTTCCCCATGGGGCGGGGAAGTACGCAAAATCTCTTGGCCCCTACCCCTGCCATGCCAGGGCGCGCAGCCCCCAGAGGGAACTGCCAACCATTCTGAACAGCTGAGGATTCCCTCTGGTGCCACGTGCCCCTGGCAGGTGAGAGGAAACTTCACGCCCATCCCACCCAGGCCATGATTGCCTTGGGGGTTGGGGAGCACACAAAGTCCCTCACCCCTCTACCCCATCCTGCCAGCTGCGCGTGGTGACTAGAAGGAACTGCCTGCTGCTTTGAACAACTGGCAGTTCCCTCTGGTGCCGCACGCTGCTGGTGGGGGGAAGAGACTTTGTGCGCATCACCATCACTAGGCCAATCAGGGCCTGGGGGAGCACGCAAAGTATCTTGCCCCCCACCCTGCCCAGCCAGGGTCACACAGCACCTAGAGGGAACTGCCTGCCACTTTGAACAGCTGGCAATTCCCTCCAGGTGCTGCGCGTCCTGGCAGAGGGGAGGATACTTCGCATGCTCCCTCACCAAGGCCCCGATTGGTCTGAGGGCGGGGGTGTGGCAGGGTGGTCTGAGGGCCGGATCAAATGGTGTGGTGGGCTGGAACTGGCCCGCGGGCTGTATCTTGCCCACCTCTGCTTTCCCAAAGCCAGTTTCCCAAAACAGGCCCACAGGACACTTTGAGAAACACTGATCCTACACTGTCAGAGTACCGTAAATCCAAATTATGCATGCATAGCGGGGAGCGGTGCATTTACATAAACTGCATGCAAAAAGAGCATACGAACAAATATGAACATACAGGTTTGAAAAGATGGGACCACATGAGTAAGAGAGTGCTAACAATGTAATACATTTGTATACTTAAAATACGGGGTTTCAAAAATAGCTAATTTTAGTAGTTACGATGTGGTTTCACCTGAGTAAGAAACTTTCCTACTCTCTGAAGCATATTTTGGTTGAATACAATTTATACGCAATTGTAAACTTGAAATGCTAAGCATTAAATCCAGAATCAAGCAGATAATTTCTTATTCTGCACCAGTGAGCCAGAGAAACATAAAGTGAACAACATTTGGTAGAGATGTTTACATGCTACAGAATGGCTGCCTAAATCCCCTTTCCCAAGGAGAGTTTCAGGATTATCAATGTTTATTATCAACAAGAGCTTGATTATGGGTCTAATTTCCAGAGGTGCTGGAGGCACTCACAACTCCAAATGAAATCAATGGGGAGCTGTGGTTCTCTGAGACTCTGGAAAACACATCACGGGCCAGTCCTGACCAGTCCAACACTCCGGTCATCTGAAGAAGTGGGCTGTGCCCACAAAAGCTCATGATACCATCTACATATTTTGTTAGTCTTTAAAGTGCTACCAGACTATTTGTTGTTGAAGTTTTTCCTGTTACAGACGAACTTGGCTACCCTTCCAAAGCAGTTTCCCAAGGTTACACACATACTTGTAGTTAACCCTAACCTCCACTAGGTGTCCTCTAGCACTATATTTCTATTTGGAGTATGAAACTACCATTTCATAATGACTCTGGTATTAGAAATGTTTTTATGTATCAGTGTTCTTATAATGTTTCGATCCTGTTATTTTCTGCAGTCAAGAGTCTTGTTCCTTATTTTACTGACACAGACAGGATTTTTGTACTGAGCTTATACTGTGAGAAAAAAATATGTTCTTCCTTTTGAAACACAACTTTGGAGACAAGTCACATTGTCCTCACTTTTAGAGCCTGACAGTATTCAAATAATGTTGTATGAATATGGAGGGGGCCGGGGAGCCTTCAACTGCTCTGTGTTGTTTTTCTGGGATATTCTTTGTGGCTTGATTTCACTAAACAAACTACATTCCTGAAAACATAATGGAATTAGAAGCTTGGCAGTTTTATAATAATATTGCCTCTGCGATTGCTGAAAGGTTTTTAATTTGTCTATCTCCTGTGAATTACCGGCAGTGGCACCAAGAATGGTAGAAAGGCTGGTTTTAACTTCATCCCATAAGCATCTGTAGTAAACTGGTTACTCACATCCTATTAAGTTAACTAGATACGACAGTGTAGTTTTGATAAAATGTCTTTCAAACATTCCATATAAGCAGCCCTGCACAATTTCCATTTCCATGCAGTTATTAAAGATCCATACAAACTTTCATAAAAGACTGGAATTGAAGTCAGCATGTTGTGACCTAAGGTCAACACAGTCATCACATTGTTTCTAAGTAAATCCCCTAAACTTTTTTTTTCAGATTTCTATGATAATCTTTACTTCCCTGTCTTAAACTGCTATGTTTTACTATGGTGTTGTCTAGTAAAGATATCAACTGAAAAGTACTAGAAAATCTTTAGTTGTGTCATTATAGATATTAACAGTAGCATTTATACACACACAAAGATAAACTATATGTAATTCAAACATTCATTTGTAATGGATCTAATTTTCCATTCACACATGTAATGTTTTCACAGTAACCTTGTGGGCGAAATTTTCAAAGGTTGATAATTAAGTTGTCCATGCAAAATTTCTGCACAACCTTAGAAAAGGGAAACACAACATTTGCACTTACAGGCAGTTACCCATTTTGCAGTAATAAATGTCATTCCTCACAGGAAAAAAAAGACAACATGAAGGCTAATTCCTCATGTCAAATTTCACCTTTCAAACCTCAGTACTGAGGCTGTAGAACTGTCATAAAAAGTAGCACAAATATTTCCAGAATGGGAAATGTTTATGTTCCCCTTACTATCATCATGCATAACAGCAGCAGAAACTTCTTCCAAAATCACAGAACAACTAAGATTCATTCCTTGGTGGATGAGGTAGAGGAGGCTTTCTTCAGACAACTAACAGAAGCCTCCAGATCACAGGCCCTGGTTCTCATGGGGGACTATAATCACCTTGACATCTGTGGGGAGACAAATACAGCAGGACACAGACATTCCAGGAAGTTTTTGGAGAATGTTGGGGACAGCCTCCTGGTACAAATGCTGAAGGCACCAACCAGGAGCCACGCTCAGCTTGACCTACTGCTCACAAACAGAGAGGAATTAATAGGGGGAAGTAGATGTGGATGGCAATCTGGGAAGCAGTGATCTTGAGATGGTAGATTTCAGGATCCTGACAAAAGGAAGAAAGGAGAGTAGCAAAATACGGACCCTGGACTTCAGAAAAGCAGACTTTCACTCCCTCAGGGAACTGATAGGCAGGGTCCCCTCGGATGTTAACATGAAGGGGAAAGGAATCCAGGAGAGCTGGCTGTATTTTAAAGAACCCTTACTGAAGGCACAGGAATAAACCATTCCATTGTGCAATAAGAAAAGCAAATATGGTAGGTGACCAGTTTGTCTTAGCACTGAAATCCTTAGCGAGCTGAAATATAAAAAGGAAGCTTACAAGAAGTAGAAACTTGAGCAGATGACTAGGGAGGAGTATTAATATATTGCTTGAGCATGCAGGGGTGTAATCAGGAAAGCCAAAGTGCAATTGGAATTGCAGCTAGTAAGGGATGTAAAAGGTAACGAGAGGTTTCTACAGGCATGTTAGCAATAAGAGATGGTCAGGGAAGGTGTGGGACCCTAACTGGATGAGAGAGGTAACCTAGTGACAGTGGGAAAAGCTGACATACTCAATGCTCTGTTTGCCTCTGCCTTCAAAGATAAGGTCAGCTCCCAGACTACTGCACCAGGCAACACAGTATGGGAGGAGGTGGGCAGCCCTCAGTGGAGAAAGAACAGGTTAAGAACTATGTAGAAAAGTTGGACATGCACAAATCCATGGTGCTGGATTTAATGCATCTGAGGGTGCTGAGGGAGTTGGCAGATGTCATTGCAGAGTTATTGGCCATTATCTCTGAAAACTCGTGGAGATTGGAGGTGGTCCCAGATGACTGGAAAAAGGCAAATGTAGTGCCCATCCTAAAAAAAGGTAAGAGGAACAATTCAGGGAACTATAGATCGGTCACCCTCACCTCAGTACTCAGAAAAATCATGGAGGGACTCCTCTAGGAGTCCATTTTGAAGCACTTGGAAGAGAGGAAAGTGATCAGGAATAGTCAACATGGATTCACCAAGGGCAAGTCATGCCTGACCAACCTGATTGCCTTCTATGACAAGTTAAGTGGCTCTCTGGACATGGGGAAGTCAGCGGATGTGATATACCAATGCAATATACCATTGCACCTTGGTCAATGCTTTAATTAGTATTAAAGGATGTTTAGCCATATAAACCAGCATTAATATCACCTGATCATAGACATTAACTGCCAATGGTAGATGTGCTACAAGTTTTAGAATTGCTGGTATATACTCTTCCCCAAAACAAGTATTTTCTTTTTGCTTCTTCAAAATGCATTCTATCTCCATGGGGCTAGTAGGTGTTCCACTGTTCATCAGCATAGCTCTAGTCTCATTTGTGGAGATACAATGATCCACATCAGCTAATTTGTGCTTTACATCTGCTTTACTGAAACTGTAGCATCTGGGACAGGGGCAATCTATATTTTGTGTCTCATACTGCAACACACACATTAGAGGCATTTTACACCTGAAAATTCAGTTAATAAACAACATAACTTAAAAACCATTGCTGGGCAGAGATCAATTATGAGAACCTCAATCTTAAAGTAAAAGGTTCAGAAGGCAATGACTGAGTGAAATCAAGGAGCTAGGCTGGGAAATATTATGCAATCTTAAGAACAAAGCAGACTGTGAAGAGCTTTAAAAGGATCTCACAAAACTAGGTGATTAGGCAACAAAATAGCAAATACATTTTAATGTTGATAAATGCAAAGTAATGCACATTGGAAAAAAATAATCCCAACTACAAATGATGGGGACTAATATAGCTATAACCACTCAAGAGGGAGATCCTGGATAGTTCTCTGAAAACATCAACTCAATGTGCAGTGGCAGTCAAAAAAGCAAACAGAATGTTAGGAATTATTTTAAAAGGGATAGAGAATAAAACAAAGAATATTGTATTGCCTCTATATAAATCCATGGTACACTCACATCTTGAATACTGCGTACATATATGGTTGCCTCATCTTAAAAAAAAAAATCAGAGAGATAGGATTGGAAAAGGTTCAGAAAAGGGCAACAAAAATGATTAGGGGTTTGGAACAGGTGCCACGTGAAGAGAGATTAAAAAGACTGGAACTTTGCAGTTTAGAAAAGAGGAGACTAAGGGGGTATATGATAGAGGTCTATAAAATCATGACAGGTATGGAGAAAGTGAATAAGGAAAAGTTATTTACTTGTTGCCATAACATAAGAACTAGGGGGTTATCAAATGAAATTAATAGGTAGCACGTTTAAAACAAACAAAAGGAGGTTTGTCTTCATGTTGTGCACTCTCAACCTATGGAACTCCTTGCCAGAAGAAGTTGTGAAGATCAGGACTTTAACAGGGTTCAAGAAAGAACAATATTAATTCATGTAGGTTAGGTCCAGCAATACTTATTAGCCAGAATGCGTAGGAATGGCGTCCATATCCTCTGTTTGTCAGGAGCTGGAAATGGACGACCATAAAGGACTCACTTGACCTGTTCTGTTCACTCCCTCTGGGGCATCTAGCATTGGCCACTGTCAGAAGAGAGGATAATGGGCTAGATGGACCTTTGTTCTGACCCAGTGTGGCCATTCTTATGTTCTTAAGTTCAGCAGTCACTGTCACTCCTGCTATAATTACGGTCAGCTATCTACCACGACTTGTCTAGGATAGAATGATTAGTCAGAACTTTCCCTATGACTTCTTGAAATAAGTTAAAAGTGCTACATCTGAAGACTGCTGCCATGCTGATTCATGTTTAGCCAAAAATGGAATGTGTTTTTCCCTGTTTTCTTATGCCAAGGTCACTTTTGGACTGAATCCATGAGCCCTGTTTGCAAAAGCATATTGCCTACTTCAGAAAAGTAAGAGAGTTTTTTTTGTCATACTCAAACACAAGGAATGAAGAACTAAGGCACTAGCTGCTCATTTTAAAGTAACCAGATGAAGAGTTTACAGCTGGAATTAATGCTCGTCTTGTACAAAGTTTTCTGTTTTCTCCCTTTATCCCTTCCTTACCACTTTCTCTCCATTTATTTTCTCTCCCTTCATTCAATTATCTTTCACCCGGCAACCCCGAAATGCCTCCTCATTCCCTAACTTTCATTCATACTGCCACACAGAACACATTGTTCCCTCCTGTCTCTAGAGAAACATTCCAAATTTTGAGGTGGTGATCACAGCAGGCTGTCTCACAATAGGCTGATACAGCTCTTAAGACCTTATAATGAATGCTAGCAAATCCATTGAGTCCTGAAGAAAGAAAACAAAACAACAACAAAAAACCCAACAACCTGTCTTTCACACCTGGAAAAGTGTAGGGACTTGTGCAATCACATCCCTGCCTTACATGGGGATTGCAGGTACAAAGGGAATCAATTTGCAACTGTTGATTCTAGCCATGAACTTCAGTTGTTAGGATGAGACGCTAAACAAAGAACCACTACTGAATGCTACAAGTGGTTTGTTATGACACTGAAGTCTTAAAAGAGTAACCTGAAGAAAAGGATGTACAGTAAAACTCCAATAGTCCGGCATCCAGTTGTTTGGCACTCCTGATAGTCTGGCATCAACTGGAACCCGGAACTGCTCAGGTCAGCCACTCTCACGGCCGGGCCGCTGTGACCTGCGCCGTCCGCTCACAGTCCCCAGTGCACACAGAGTCCAGCTTGCACATGCTAGCAGCTGGCCGCTGAGCACAGGCAGCTGCTTCAGGACCTGGACATAAGGTTGGGGGAAAAGGGGGATTGGGTGACAGCAGGGAGGGGAGGTGTTTGGCTCTGGGGAAGGGAAGGGGAGGGGGACTGGGCTGTGCATGGCGTCCCGGACAGCTTATTGAAAAGCCGGCTGCTCAGCACATGTGCCCCAGCTCCTGGAGGGAGACGCGCGGCTGTACCAGCGGCTCCGGGACCCGAGCATAAGGTTGGCGGGGGGAAGGGGGATTGGGTTGGGACTATGTCCCCTTATAGTACCTCCTAGTACTCCAGCATGTCCAATAATCCAGCACCACCTAGGTCCCAAAGATGCCGGATTATCGGAAGTCTACTGTAGTTGCAAGTTTTTCCCTATAACTCAGTGAAGAACCTACATATTTTAAGAGTAAGAGTATTACAAATTACGTATCTAGGGAAGCCAGGTTTTTTTTTTCCCAGGCTACAAGAAATAGATTTTTACAAAACTATAATACAGGGGTTTTCAAACTCTGAGTTGCAGCTTGTAAGGAAAAGCTGCTAGATGGCTCTGAGACCTTTTATTACCCATGCCTTTGTAGATACGGGTGATCGCACCTCCAATTGGTTGCAGATTGCTGTTGCCAGCCAATGGAAGCTACAGGAAGTGTTGCAGACCAGTACACTGTTTCCTGCTGCTCCCGTTGGCCAGGAACAGTGATCTGTGGCCAATGGGAGCTGCGATTGCCCATACCTGCAGAGGCTCAGGTAAACAAAGTGTCTCATGGGCAGAGTTGAAAACCCCTGATATAATATATAACAGAATGAGGCATTTAGCTTAGCTGCTGAAGTCTTGCTTTTGGGTGATACTCCAAGGACTGAAATCATAAACAGCTCTTCATTGTGTACAGATTATCCTGTGAAATTAACAAACTATATGACATTTTGAAGTCTTTCCTCTTTCAGAATCAAAGCATAGTGACCAAGGCAAACATGGAATGAAAGATGAATAAATACCACAAGATATATCCTAGATCAACTGGATGAAAAGAAGTAGCAATACAATTCTGCCTATAACTCTGAAGTGCATTTATATTAAAAAAGCCTGAATCTTCCTTGCTTATTCATATAAGTAGTCATATTAAAGTCAAAACTCAGTGGAATTACTCAGGTGACTAAATTGAGAGGGATTTGTCCCAGAAACAGTATGGCAAATATTGCTTCAAGGGGTCCCATTATAATTCCATATAAGATGGCAAATATACATTTGATCCAGTTTTGAAGTGGATGTATATATTACTTATCTTTTCATATAAATATACTGTGACACTTTCCAAGTTACCTGATTTTCTTTGGAGGATCATGGTGCTGTGAGATTGACTGTACACTCCTTTTTCTTCTACACACTCTTCTCTTAGAATCATAGAACTGGAAGAGACCTCAGGAGATCATCACGTCCAGCTCCCTGCCCAGAGCAGGACCAATCCCGACTAAATCAACCCAGCCAGGGCTTGGTCAAGCCGAGACTTAAACACCTCTAGGGATGGAGTTTCCACCACCTCCCTAGGTAACCCATTCCAGTGCTTCACCACCCTCCTAGTGAAATAGTTTTTCCTAATATCCAACCTAGACCTCCCCCACTGTAACTTGAGACCATTGCTCCTTGTTCTGCCATCCTTCACTACTGAGAGTAGCTTCTCTCCATCCTCTTTGGTACCTCCCTTGAGGAAGTTGAAGGCTGTTATTAAATCCCCCCTCACTCTTCTCTTCTGCAGACTAAACAAACCCAAATCCCTCAGCTGCTCCTCCTAGGTCATGTGCTCCAGCCCCCAAATAGCTCACCTAAAGTGTCTACATTATGATTCTTTGTGTTGTATGTTTCATTGTCTCATTTTATTGACCTAAAATACTATGAAGTATGGCTGTTCCTGGGCTTCAAATCTCTTTAGTAGCATCATCACTAGTTTTGGCTTGTTCAGTGTGATGAGCTGACTAAGAGATGAAATTAAAAAACAACAAATGGTCTGGTAGCACTTTATAGACTAACAAAACATGTAGATTCTATTATGAGCCTTCGTGGGCACAGCCCACTTCTTCAGATGACCGGAGTTTTGAGTTTAGGATGTGCAGACCCACAATAAATGGGGGAGAGGGAAAGGTGGAAAGAAAAAAAAAAGAAGGGGGCCGGAAACAAGGAGCAGAGGGTATGAAAATATCAGAGGGAAAAACAAGTAGGCAGAGCTGGTAATCTATAAGCACCTAAAGATTGGATAATTAAAAGAAGCAGATGAGGATTGTAGGATAGCAATTAGATAGGAAGGGCACTAATGCAAGAATCTACACAGACAATAAGCTGTTGGCACCTTCATTGAATGTTAGGTTGATAATGTACCAGCCATCCGTTATCTCGATTGAGGCCATCAGTGTGAAAACTGAATTTGTGGATGAATTGTAATTCCAACGCCTCTTTGTGTATTTGGCTTGTAGAATTGGTTTGTGACAAGACAGCAACCGGGAGATCTTTTCAAGAGTGATTAGGTAGACTGAAGTGATCTCCAACAGGTTTCTGTATGTTTCCTTTACGTATATCTGATTTGTGTCCATTGATTCTTTTCCATAGGGACTGTCTAGTTTGTCCAATATATATAGCAGTGGGGCATTGATGGCATAGATCAAATTACTGCATTTGATGGCATAGATCAAATTACTGGATGTGCAATTAAATGAGCCTTTGATTTGGTAGCTTATGTTGTTGGCTCCAGTGACGAATTCGCTTGTATAGATACGTGGGCAGAGTTGGCACCTCGGCTGATTGCAGGGCTGGGTTCCTGGATGCTTATGATGTGGTTGTGTAGCATGGTTACCGGAAAGAATTCGTTTCAGGTTGGGGGGTTGGAATTCTTAATCAGGGAGACATTTAGCAACCATGAATACCTTTTGTTTCTACAAACATTCTGCAATATTTAAAAGATCAGTTTCAGGTTTCCCCCTGCAGTTTCCTCCATTCAATACCATCTCCATTGCTCTTAATACTTTTTTCACCATGAAGGAAAGTAACAGAATAGTCCTTCAGGTGGCTATGCAGAATCATCTGGGTCTACTGAATACAATATGTAACTTTCAACACGCACGGCACCTGGAAACAGAAATCAACCTCGTGCTCTGAATATTCAACTAACATAAAGACTTGTGTGTGTCTAACTTATGAAATCACATAAAATAGCATATTCAACAATGGTTATATCAAATAGTCAGTACAAGGCAGGGCATAAAATCCCAATGAGTCCTGGGGAGATTTTTGTTCCATATCCACTATTTCACATAGTCTTTTCCTTACGCCGAGTTGATGAGATATACAAAAATATTAATGTTATAGCTGTGATCCAATTCCTGAACAGCCCCACCATTCCTATTCTTTCAGGGGACAGTCAATAAAAATATCCTCTGGTGGGAATGTCCAGTAATAAGGTCATCTGCCGACAGATTGTCCAGTTAATGAGATAAACCCATGAGGACAATACAGAATCCAGAAAGTGCTGTAAGGCAATTAGAAAAGATACATTGGTAATACCTCGAAGTGCTGAAAGGTGGAACTGAGCCCTGATCAATTTGACCCTGGGATGTTTGATGTTCTGTTTTTTCTACTTTTATTGGTAAAATTGGGTTCATGCTGGAGTCATATACTGTATTGCACAAGGTCAATGACTACTAAGAGTGAATGTCAACATGCTTTTTACATCACAGTACCATTAAGAGAAACATCAGAAACAATTTCTAAAAGTCTCAGGGGGCAGCCATGTTAGTCTGTCACTAACAGATGAAGAAGTGGGTTTTGCCCACAAAAGCTCATGATAATGTATATATTTATGTTGGTCTGTAAGGTGCCACAGGACTACCTGTTGTTTTTAAAGAAACTATTTCTGTACCTGATTTATGTCAATATGTCTTCCTCCATAGATTCTATTACCCATTTTAGAACATAAGAATGGCTATGCTGGGTCAGATCAAAACCATCTAGCCCAGTATCCTGTCTGCCGACAGTAGCCAATGCCAGATGTCCCAGAGGGAGTGAACAGAGATAGATAATCATCAAGTGATCCCTCTCCTGTCATCCATTTCCAGTCCCTGACAAGCAGAGGCTAGGGACACCATTCCTACCCTACGTATTCTGGCTAATACGTATTGACAGACCTAACCTCCATGAATTTATCTAGTTCTTTTTTGAACCCTGTTAAAGTCTCCCAATCAGGTTACTCTGTTTCACCATGGTGCAAGGAAGTGGAGGCACCCTCGCACAAAGCCGCTCCACTTCCCGAGAGATGGAACTGAGAGCCAGGATCAGGGGAATGAAGCAAGCTGCAGTGACCATGGCAGGGTCGGACCCCTGCTGCCAGTGTTGTCCTTCTCCTCCCCCCCTCCCCACCAGTAATCTCCTTGGTTGCATGGCTCAGGGGAAGGGATTTGCAGAAGAGGTGCAATAGGGACAGAACAGGCTAAGGCAGAGGTGAGGCCGGGGAGAGAGGTGGGATTGTTCCAGGCCCCACGCCCAATGCGAGATGGCACTGGGCCACATAATTAGAGAATAGAACCAGACATTTGGAGAGCCCTGATATGAGTTTGACAACTTATATACAGTGCTTTCTTTGTGATGGTATGACGTACCATCACCTATTTTCCCAGTACAGAGTAAAGAAATAGCATTTCCCCCCCCGCATGTGCCAGCACCTCTTTTCCTGGTGCTGCTCGTCTCCTGGCGTTTTTTTCTTCCGGCTCCCAGTGCAGCGTTTTGGCTCTTAAGGGGGCTGCAATCACATTTCCCTCCCCCTCCCACCCCCCCCGTTTTTTTTGTTTTGTTTTTTGTTTTGCTGAACAACTTTTCTGGGTTGTTTTGTTTCGGCTCAACAAGCAATGGTTATATATGACATTAAAAAGTCTTTCAGTTTAGACTTAGATTAACATTTTTGTTTTCTATGTTGTAGCCATGTTGGTCCCAGGATACAAGACAGACAAAGTGAGTGAAGTAATGGGTTTTTTTGTTTGTTACCTCACCTACCTGGTCTCATTCACATTTCTAACAATACGAAATACTCTTCAAGGAATAAAACAAAACAAAACCCCCCAATTTGTTGAGGTACCTGATGACATAATAACATTTCTGTTACATATTCAACTACTGATGTCTGCTAATCAGGCAACTTAAAATATTCTCCATTGCACATGTATCACAACTTGACAGAATTGATTGATAATTTCCATCGTACAGGCTATGAGATTTTTACTCCCCAATTCCTTTCACAAGCACTTATCTTGACTGTCAGACTCATTTATAAGAGAGACAAGGTGGGGTGAGGTAATTTCTTTTATTCGTTGACCTGCTGTTGGTAAAGGAAACAAGCTTTAGAGCCCTGCGTACATCTTTTTTCAGGTCATTAGGGAAGAAAAGCGCTGCAGAGCCCAAAAGCTTGTGTCTTTCATCAGTAGAGGTTTGGCCAATAAAATATATTACCTCACACCACCTTGTCTTTCTCATTTTCAGGAACCAAGCAAAGCTACAACATTGTTAATTTAGCTCAGTTGAACTGGAAAACAAACACAACATACAGTTATTTACACTATAATGACTGTAGTTCTTGGAGATGTTGTATTTAGTGTGGATCCCATTCACCTTTGCAGATGAGAGAAGATATGTTTAGTAGTCTCCATCAGGACCACTCACATATCTTGTGCCTCCTTGTGCTCCCATAATACTTCCTTAGCTCCATCATGATTCAAAGCCCATATAGCGAAGGACTGTGAAAAGCAGGGAGGGAGGATGGGTGGCGTTTCCTACGCTGAGTATAGTATCTTGAAGAATCACAGAGTAAGTACAGTACAAGTTTTCTTATCTACCACTTTAATATCTAGAAAAATCTGTTAACTGGCATCCATCACAGATGGCAATAATAATTCCTCCTTCAGCTAACTGGAAAAATTCTAATAGCCATCTGGGATCATTTTTAGACATTAAAAGTTAGTAAAGTTTGTAATAAAGCAGTAAAGTTTGTTCATGTCATGCTTCCGCATATAATACCAATCATCACATATTATCTAAGCCATCCTCCAACTCTGGCTAGCGTATGATGAAAAATTTCTGAACCATAGGTGTAAAGCTCAAGTAACCAGCACATTTGATTAACCAGCAAACCACATTCACCATGAATGCCAAATAACAAAGTTTGTGCTGTAGCTGCATTTTTTTCTTCACGTGTGTGCCAGTGTGGATCCTGCAATAGGTGGCTGTCAAGAAGCATCCTCTCCAAATGCTAGATGTGAGTCATCTTGCGTGACTCTGGCATTCTCTTGTGAGGCCATGTTAAGTACATAGTGTTCTACAATAGTGAAAGGCTTACTCTATATGATGTGCTTACAGCTCTCAGAGATCAGTATATTTCTGAAGTTAGGCTGTGACAGGGTGTACATACCTTGCACTGGGTCAGAAGGGGTTAATGGCCTGTAGGTGGAGGAAGCCCCTCCCCCCAGGCATACCGGGCATGTTCCCAGTACTGGGGTGGTATAAAAGTCAACTCAACTCAGTCTGGGATGGACACTGGAGAGGAAGAACCTGCTACAGGAGCTCCAGAACTTCAGAGATTGGTCATTGGGTCATGCTGCCCTGAATCATAGGGGAGACTCTACGGACTTTACCCAGTAGGCTATACTGCCTTGCACTCAAGGGCTACTCTACAGACTCTGGCCATTAGGCCACACCACCCTGCACTCAAGAGCTACTAGACAGAACTAATTCCCTGAAGCAACCAGCATGAGGTGCCACAGCAGTGAGACACGCCCCGTGACAAAGGCCAAAGACATCGCTATGGAATCACAGAATGACAGAAAAATAGAACTGAAAGGAACCCCAAGAGATCATCAAGTCCAGTCCCCTGCACCTCATGGTGGGACCAAGCACCATCTAGACTTTGCTTGTCAGGTGTTTGTCTAACTTGCTCTTAAATATTTCCAATGATGGAGATCCCTCAACCTCCTCAGGCAATTTATTCCAATGTGTAACCACCCTGACAGGAAGTTTTTCCGAACAGCCAACCTAAACCTCCCTTGCTGCAATTTAAGCTCATTGCTTCTTGTCCTATCATCATATTAGTTTTAAAATGGTATGGTGAGGTTAACTATTTCAAATACCTTGATTACATGGGAGGACATTTTCTTAAAAAACAAAAAAATAAAAAAAACCCCAAACTTTAATATTTTCATAGCCACTGTATCATATCAGCATTAGACAACAGGCCAAATCTAACTTGCCTTAAAAACCTTCACAGTTGATCTCTGTATGCGTGCAGATAATTAACATTAATGTGAATTATATACACACACATCAACAGAAATAATGACACAAAGTTGTTAGCTATAAAACTAGCAAAAGGTATTTGACAGCGGAATTGTTCTGATGATCATAATTTCTAAAAACTCTTCATGCGGTATATTTTGCATATTTGTGTTGGAACCAATTAATTTGAGGAAGAACCTTCCAAAAAGAATTATTTATTCCTCGGATGTGTTGCCAGACCGTATGTGGTCTGGATCTTTGGTAGGTCTTTTTGCAGTAAGGTGAATGTTACCCATTAGCATGATCCATTTGAGAAAAAGAAGGGATGATAAAGCAGAGTCTGAACTAGTCACTAAGTAGATGGCAGGAGGCTATCTGACAGTAGAGGGCTATTTACAAAATCCAATGGCTAGGCAGCAAAATTAGACCAATTCAAAGTGTAATTAAGATGTATATTTTAGGTGCGGTAATTGATCAACTTATTAAGGGACAAAGTAGGTTCTCCACCACCTGGATTCTCCAAATCAAAATTGTATGTCTTTTAAAAAATATATGCTATTCTTGAAGTACAATTTCAAGGCTTGATTCTGGAATTATTGTGTGAAATTCTGTCACATGCTATTTAAGAGATCTTACTAGATAATCACGGTGATGATGCTAATCTTAAAATCAGGACTCTATAGTCTTGCCGTGGGGTAGATCTAGAATAATTCCTCTAAAGGCAATGCAGTTATATTGATGGGAAATGGCTGTGAATGAGACTCAACTCTGACAAATCTGTTTCATTTCTTCTTTGCCACTGGATATTCATAAATAATAGGTCAGTTCATTTTTAAATGACTAAACTTTTTGAAATAATCTACTAGTGGCTCCAATGACATTGACAAAAGTTGAACAACCTTTACAGGGCACATAAAGCTGAGGACATGCTCCTGTAACTTCCCTCATAGGTATTTATCATTGGCTGTTCCCTATATGGTGACAATTTTTTTAAAATAGGCTTTTTTAGCCCAAATAAATATTAATGTTGTCTCAGAAGGTAGACTACATAAAATACCTTCTCTTTTCAAACAGATCAATATATTTTATCTATATAGGACACCATTTTGTTGACTGGTGTCTGGAAATAATGCAAACAAGTATTTTAATAAAACAATAACTCACTGGAGGAACAGGAAAGAAAGCTGTATAATCACAGATTTATGTGCTGTTTTAAATGAGAATCTGCCCGAGAAGGTTGCAATATTTTATTCCATATTATAATGTTATTTTCACTGGGATTTGGTACATGTTTGGACCTATATAAACAATGGTGAAATCTTAGAGAATGAAAAAAAATGAGAAAAAATAAGAGACTGTATTTTATTTGTAAAGTATGGACATCACATAGGATTTGTAGACTATATTTTTCTTTAATAACTTAACAGAAAACCTTTTTTATTGTCATCACATTAGTAGCATTGTGATTTATAGTCAGATGCAAATATTTTCACTAGATAGGTCAATAAAGCAGTTCCCAAGTTCTAAAAGTAGAAATAGGTGTCCATTGGGGAAAAAGAGAAAGTTTATATTGCTGCATGCAATGGATTTTATTAATACAGTGGCAGAGTCCCATGTTCTTTGCAAACATCTTTCACCTCAGACTTGAAAAAAACTCACTACCCCAAATTAGGGGTGTGGAAGTGTAACCACGTACACAGTTTCTGGGCTCACTGGTAAATATTTACAGTTACATGCAGGATCCTGATATGTGCAGGGAGCCGACTTAAAAGCCAGCCCCCAACGTGAACAGACTCCCGGGGAGACGTCTGTCTCTCCCCTCCCCCCACCTCTGCATGTAACCACTGAAATTTTCAGCAGTTACACAGTTACTTCATTTTAGCATTTTAACATCCCTATACCACACACATCTCTTGCAGGATATTTATCCACAGAGTAACAGGTAAGGTAAGTACAGAGAGCTAACTTGTGAAGATTCATAATCATTATGAGACGTACGGTTGGGTAATGTTTTCAGGAAAATACATGTTTGTATTGAAAGTATGCTTCATGGCCTTAGAGTGAGAATTAGTTACCTGGGGAAATATGATTCAGTAATGACACATTCATATAAGAGAGAGTCATCACACTCCTGTGTCATTGGACAAGCAACATTTTAAGGTCAGCCCTTGCCAGATTTCACAATAGTCAGTGAAAGGCCACCCAACATCTTTGCAAAGGATTGAATCCACTTTGAGATAAAAAGGAACATTACAACGACAGATCACCCTGGCTGTCAATAAATACAACAGACTGGTACAACATAAGAATATAGGGAAAGACACTATATCCATTAACTAAGGAAACCCTCATGAACATTTGGATCCTGCTTCTTGCAAAAACACTCAGCTCTGCAGTAGATTGAACTTTGGGGGGGAAACCTATTTTATTGATAAATGTGGAGAAGTTTCATGTTTTATGATTTTGCTTTGTTTTGTAACAGACAACTGGTGTTCTTCGAGATACGTTGCTCATGTCCACTCAACATATGCATGTGCTTGCCACTCCAGGGGTACTGGAGCCGTCAACTGTGGATACCGCTGAGGGAAAATCTTTCGGCACTGGTGCATGGAGCAAACATACCCACCTTCGTTGAATGGATATGAGCAAGCAACAGAAGAAGAACCAGTTCTTTCCATCATACTCTCTCACTTTTAGTTAAGCTTGTATAACTTCTTAAATAAACCTACTTCTGTTTCACCGGAAGTGCTCACAAGTGCTGTATGGGGGTATAGGAATGGCAGTTTAAGATAAAACTGGAAAACTGCATTATAGGGCTCCTTGGGATAAAAAGGATCTGGAATTTCTGTGAGCAGCTAGTGCCAGAGGCTGGGCAATGCAAGGAAATAATGCAAAGAGACTTGGGGATTGGCCTGCACCTATTGTTACCCTGCAAGGTGAAGTCAAGGGTGGCCTTTTCAGATGAGAGCATTTGACAGGCTGAAAGGCTGGCAGTGTTAGATCGCTAACACCCACATGAAGGACTCTCTGCTAGCTTTAGGCAGAGGTAACAAGATGACTCATAGTCCTGGATGTCCTGAGAACTGCCATACGTACCCAGTGAAATAACCAGCATGATACAAGGGAAATACTTATTATGCAGAAGGATGGCACTATAAAATCTGATGCACATAAAGCTGAGACAGACAGTCATGAGGAAGATGTAGGACTTTCACTGCTATGGGATTTACAAAAAAAAAAAAAAATCACTTCTCTCCTCCACAGTAACTACAGACCTCTCAGGAAGGTGTACTGTGCAGTTGTGGGTTCACAGAACTAACCATTTTCACCTGTGTTCTTTGCTTCAGCTAAGCATGTCAATATGAAATTACTGCATGATTGGTAATAACAATTCCCTCCCTTGTTCTGAATAATTTTCATTATATACATTTTTCTCGTCCATGTTCCACACAGTGGAACCAATCATGTTGCCTCTCACACGCAAGTACTGTCTATACTCGTTCAAAAAACTGATTTTTTTTTTTTGTAAAAGAAGTGACATCAAACAGCAGGGATTGGCTCATCAGTGGGTCTACGCTGTTATTGTAAATCAGGGGTTGGCAAACTTCAGTTCTCCACCCATCAGGGTAAACCACTGGAAAGCCAGGACGTTACATGTACCAGGAGTGCTCGCTGGCACAGAACCCCTCAGCTCCTAGTGGCTGTAATTTGCTGTTCCCAGACAATGGAAGTGGCGGGAAGTGGTGTTCAGTACGTCCCGCGGCCCATGTTGCTTCCCGCAGTTCCCATTGGCTGGGAACAGTGAATTGCAGTCACTGGGAGTCGAGGGGCTCTGTGCCTATGGACGCTCCAAGTACAAAAAAATATTCCAGCCTGCCAGCAGCTTACCCTGATGGGCTGGGAACTGAAGTTTGCCAACCCGCTGTATTTTAAAAGTTGGAGTCACAAGAAACACGCAAAAGTTTAAAAAAAAAACAAAAAAACCTGTTATAACTGAACAAACATGTAGTCACATGCCTTCAAATGTATAGTCTATGTTTTAATATCTCATATTATTCTAATTCACTTATTTTAAAAAGTCTTAAAATCCTTCAAAGTCTGACTCAGTCTCCAATTCACCAAACAATTAATTAAACTCAGCTTCAGTCATAGCTGCTACTGCATAGTCATAGTGCATGTCAGCAGTGTTGTCCTCACTCAAATTCCTTATAATCAGCCTCCATTGTGTCATCAGTAAATATGGCGTTGTATTCTGACCCAACAAGCGCACTGCTGACACAGCATTTCTGTAATGCTTTTCTATCATTTTCAAGAGAATGGACTCCCATGCGTCTTTGACCAACTGGCCGACCAGATTGATTCTGGGCTTCATGAGATTCCCGCCTTTTGTCAACTTTGCTGTGCCTGAGCACATCTAGTCAGACCACATTTTGTGTAGCGTGTCTTTAAAGGGTATGTTCTGGCAGACATCAAGTGGCTGTAGAACAGAAGTTAAGCCTCCAAGTATTACAGCCAAAGTAGTTTTTTTTTTTTGGGGGTTTGGCCACGTTTCACCTCATCCATCCTGTGTGCTCTGAACATGTCCCAAACAAGCATAGAAGGTTTTTTAAGAAGTGTTCTTGGTCTCTTATTCCACACTTTTCCCAGACATTCAATAGTCCCACTCTCATTCATCCATCCCTTTTCATCTGTGCGTACAATGACACTCGCAGGAAATTTAATGTTTTTGGGTAAGGCTTTCTTTTAAAAATAACAACATGAGGGAGCTTTGATCCATTGGATAAACATGATGAAACCGCCATAAATGGATTTTTTTCATGGCCAGTGGTTTTAATTAAAACTGTTTTTAATTAACATCAACACCGGTTATCGTTCTGTTGCTTCGGAGATCAAATGTCATCAATGTTTCATCCACATTTTCTATTTGTGACAACTCAAAAGGATATTCCTTTAAATGTTTTATAATAAACCTTTGGAAATATTTGATTTTTTTCTTCCAGGTCTGGCAGCAGCTTTTGTGCAATCTTTGTTCACTGGTGAAGACAAGAGACCCTTACGGTTCATGAAGCGAGTATGCCAAGCTGCTGATATGACAAATACTGATGACTTGTATTTGTTGTCTTTCAACATTTGTAGAGCATGCAGATGAATTCCAGTTCTAGTGACGAGATACCCGTTTTGTCAACATTCAACAACCCAATCTCTGACATCTTTGTCCAGCCCAGGAAATGAAACACATCTTGCTGGACATCTATTAATTCTTGGTATGTCTTTTAGTCCACCCCATGGTCTATTCTTTGTCATGGTGAGGAACAGACAAGGATATCAATGCTAGGATAGGGAAAGTGACAGCTGCATTCAAGGCTCTTTGTCTCATATGGAGTTCACAAATAATATCTGCAAAGACGAAACTGCGAATCTTCAACACAAATGTGAAGAGTGTGCTCTTGTATGGATGCAAGACTTGGCATACTAAAAAGTCTTCATATCACAACCTACAGACATTCATAAACAGATACCTGAGGTACATCTTTCATATCAAATGGCAAGACTGTCACAAATGAGGAGCTTTGGAACACAGCAGGACAAGAACCTCTTGACGTTCAAATCAAGAGAAGAAAGTGGAGATGGGTAGGCCACACTCTCAGAAAACCATCATCCAGCATAGTCTGTCATGCTCTCACATGGAACCCGCAAGGAAAACGCGAAAGAGGAAGACCTTGGACAATGTGGAGAAGATTTACTGAGACTGAAGGACAACAACTGGGGTACTCCTGGAGTCAGCTAGAAGTTTTGTCTGAAGACAGAGTGAAGTGGAGGAGACTTGTAGATGACCTATGCTCCACTAGGAGTACAAGGGTTTAATAATAATAAATTATGATGATAATAATAATAATAATAATATCTTTTAGTGTTTCTTTTTTTTTTTTGCCATTCTCTTACCTGCATCTCATGGATACAGAATTCATGAGCAGCAGCACAATTACTGTTTGCTTCTTCATATTCAACAACTTTTAAGTTTGAACGCTATATGATAAGCAGACCACTTTCTTTTTTATTTCACCACTGTTCATTTTAAATACTAGCATGAAAGTCTTAGAAAATAATTTAGATTTTGTAGGACTTTATAGAGGAATGTCACCTGCTTCATCGCTCTCAAATTATAATAGTCCTGTGTTTATTTTAATACAGCCCTGTAGGTTCACGTCTGTGGCAATAACAGGCTATTTAAATTTTATTATAGATTTAATTGATTCTGCACATTATATTTTCAGGTTGGCTAAAAACTTAGGAGTTCCAGTGGTCAACATGCACGAAGAGATCAAATTAAACAGCAGCAGAGTGACAGAAGTGCCATATTATCATTCATTGTATTTTTCTGATTAACTTGCAAGGTCTAGCATTTTGTGAAATGGATGTGTCAAATTTCGTGGAGATACAATTTAAATAAACATAACATTTTAGCACATTTTATTAAAGAATCAAGTCCAGAAACCACATTCCATCATCAGTGATCTACAACAGAAGTCAGCAAGCTTGAGCTCCAGGCCCATCAGGGTAAGCTGCTGGCACGCTGGGAGGTTTGTTTACCTGGAGCATCCACAGGCATGGATCCTGTCAGGTCCCAGAGGATGCAATCTGCCATTCCCAGCCACTGATAACTGCAGGAAGCAGAGCAGGCTGAGGGACATGCTGGCTGCCACTCCCCGCTGCTCCTGTTGGTCAGGAATGGTGAATCACAGACACTGGGAGCTGCAGGACTGAATGCCCACCAATGCCCCAAGTAAACAAAACATCCCAGTGCACCAGCAGCTTACCCAGATGAGCCAGGAACCGAAGACTGCCAGCCCCTGAAATAAAGGGTTCGGCTTATGAAAAGGTCATAGCATGGCTTATCAATGAACAGGCTAATGAACAAACAAGTACAGGTGTTAGTTCCTCTGAAAACAACAGATGCTCTAAGTGCTCAGCATCTTTAATAATCAAGCCATTTATTTATGTGCCTAACTATGGAAATCCTACACAATGATTCCCTGTCTATATTGTTTAAAAAACTATCCTATGAAACAACTTGATTCTATTGAATTTCTTAGAAAGAATTTTAAAAGCCACTCGATAGCTTAGAATTTGATTAAATTCCACAGTACATCTCCCCAAAGGCTTGACTCACTGGTGTGTAGACAGTCATATGGGCCTCATTCAGAGTCAATTGGAAGACTCCCACTGACATTAGTAGGTGTGGATCAGGCCCATGATTGGTATTGTGTTTGCACAGGTATTCTACTGTATTTCACTATAAAGTTTTAAGCCATCAAAACCAAAACCATACACCACATTAGTTCTGCTTTTGAAACCGTGGACACTGAGAAATAGACGTTCCTCCGACCTACAAGGAATCAAGTCCACTTATCTGTTTTTATCTACAACATAAAAGCCCTAATGGATGTCAACATCTTCTCCTAATGCTGTCTCCTTTTTAATACACAAACATATCACTACACATAAAATGCTTTCTCTAAGTACATTTCCTTTCACAGTCTGCTATTCAAGTAACTGTTTCATTTTCCATCTTCCTTTCTATTTGACCCCATCTTTCGTTTTGTTTCCAAACATTTCAAGATCTTCACACTGTCCATGCCACTGGATCTTTGTACCAGTTACCAGGGATCCTGCTTGATGCCCTGTACATGGTTGTAGAGACTGACTCTCTGAGCCTCTCAAATTCCCAGTGGAACATGTGTGGGGTTACACACTTCCTCCCAGCCTGACACACCAATCTTTCAGATACTAGTGATTACATTGAACTCTTGGAGAGATTAAACCTGGGATTATTAAAGCACTTTATAAAGCCTTCTGATTTCTATTTGGATTAAAATAGCCCCCAAACTGGATGTATGTCTGTGTGGGAAAGTCGCTGCAGAGGTTTAAGCCATACTTGATTTTACCAGTATAATCTAAAATATAGTATGTTCCTTTAAACAAATGTATTGCTTGCTCATTTTATATTTGAAAGATGTGCCAAATTACAGTCTTTTGAAGTATTTAAAAAAATATTAAAAAGAGCTAAAATGATCTTAGCAAAAGCTAAAGTCCCGCAAACAAAAATAAAACCCTTCAGCCAGTTCCTCATATTAGAAGGAGCTGAACAGAGGATGAAACAGACAGATAATGAAGCTGAAATACTGTTTTCATACAGCACATTGGCAGTGTCCGTTAGAACAGAATGTAGGCTTGTGTGTTCAGCACTGTGTCTCTGATTCAATCCTGGACATGCGACATTCCATCTTTTGTAAATTGCTGCCTGAGGAATGAATGACTGCAGGAGTGAGCACAGAGGACAGATGGGTGTGAAACTGTCAGTGTCTTTATTTTCAATGAAGCCATACCTTGGCCATATTACTTCTAAATGTTCCTGAATGCTCTTTAATAGATGCAGCACTATTTTTCCTTGCCCAATGAAAAATGGTCCTACATATGTAAAGCTGCCTTGCAGAGGAGAATTTAGCTGTGTATCTTAACACTACAGAATGTAGGCACCAACATGATGAGATAAGTAAATGCACTTCATTGCATTGATTCGTAGCCTGAACACACCTTCCCTCCCCCCCAAAAATCCACAGGGAACTGTCTGGAGGAAGGAAATGGCCCAAGAGAATCAGTAGTGCCACAGAAAGAAAATTCTCAGGGAGAGATAATGTGTATCCTCTTTGGACCATCTATCTGCCCTTGCCTCATCCAGTCACCACACCTCCACCTCAGCATTTCTAAATGAGTCCCTTGCTCCCCTATACAGTAATTTCTCAGTGCTAAATATTGGCTACATGCCAAATTATGTTTAGTTGCCTAGTCAATCTTTTTCCAGTTGAGGGCAATAAGTCCTTGATTCATAAGGCCTGGTCTACACTACATGGGAAGGTCTAAGTGAGATACACAAACTCCAGCTACATAAATTACATAGCTGGAGTCAAAATATCTTACATCGCATTTCCGCACCATCCCACACAGTGGGAGGCCAATAGAAGAAATGCTCCTGTCAGCTTCCCTTACTCCTCATCAGGAGCAGAGGTACCAGCACCAACTGGGGTGCCCTTTGAGTTCGATCTAGCATGTCTATACTAGACCCGCTAAATCAAAACCCAAAATATCAACCACAGCAGCATCGATCTTCCGCGTAGTTTAGATGTGCCCTGATTGTCTTCTCTGAGACATTTTTCAAACATCAACTGATAGAAAGACCTGCAATGCTGGTAGTCTGATAGTTACTGGTCTATTACAAATAAGGTTTGGCAAGTCTTTATCTTCAAATATCAGGCCTTCCTCCTACTCTCAGCATGGTGAGCAGTGTCCATATTACTAGTGACCACCAATTCTGCCTTACAGGTTACTTGACACTACAATGAGCAGAAATGTTTTAATGAATTAGCTTTTATTTTAGGTATCAGAAGTTGTGCAATATTTAATCTAAAAAAAAAAAATCTTTGTGGGGTGGAAAAGCCTGCTAAAACATAACTGATTGTACAGGGAAACTCACCTGAAGTTTCCTAGTGTAGTTAGATTAGACACCAAAAATTTAAAACATCTGGAATGCAAAATCAAAAGTATTTATATTGTGAAGATCTTTGCAACTAATGCTGGTGTTCTTTGTCTGATTTAGGCATGCTGGTTTTCTTTTTTTTTTTTTTTTCCTCGTTAGAAACTCAGTCACAATTCACACCAAACCATAACATGCACAGAAAATGTTGTGAATGTTTATGTGGAGTGACAGGATATAACAACCATTTTCCTATCAAGGTGTTCTTTTAAGTCCAGACCTAGCAAAGCACATTACAGTGCTCCAGTAATAGAACTACTCACATGCTTAAAAGTAAGCACATGCTTTTAAGTGGAAATAAATAAAAGGGTCATTGTTAAAATATCAACATTTACAAGAGTTACCACACAGCGGTATATGGGATTGCAGGTCTCCCCTCACTGACCCTAACCCCGGTACATTATTGTAACTGTCTTGGACTATAGCAAATGTTCACTGGTCACAGTGATCACAGGACGTCCACTCTTTGCAAGATGAGACCTGAATAATGGAAATCAGTGTGGTGTAGCAGCAGTGTATTGATAAATTTCCTGTCAAATCTAGCTGTGAAATCTCATTGGTTTTGGCATATCACCCGATTACATCAATTTGAAAAAAAAAGAGAATCAAAGTTTACACACACACACACACACACACACACACACACACACACACACACACACACACACTTCAAATCACTTAAACAGAGTCAATTTGTTTTGTGTTTAAAGCTTTCCCAAAGATTGGCATCTGTCCCAAATTATGTCAACATGAGTGCTGGAAGCCATCACAAAAGTAATGCTACTGTTTCTCCACCCTCTTGAAAGGTTTAAATGTTGATTGATTCAATGGGGAGTGTCAGTCATGCTTGTCTGAGATGCCAAATGGATTTGGCTTTTCTATCATTTAGCTTAGTCTGATGCTTTTATTCTTCTTCTGGTAGCAAGAATAAGATTGTGTGAGTGCTTTGCATAGTGGCAGAATTTAATGGGTGACAGAAGTTGATTTTATTTGATTAATTTCATGAAGTATAAATGAGGCCAAAATATCAAACTGATTCCATATTTGATATTTTTGGGGAGTGGGTGAAAAGGCATTTAACTCAATCACTGTAAATATGGCTGCCAGATGGTTTCAACAAAAATACCAGACACACTTGACATTACATCACAATCTACATTACATCTTATTTAGAAAATACCGGACATTTATATTTTCTCATTTACTGTATATTTTCTCAATTTGTTTCCCTAACAGAAAGCTCAACTACTGGACTGCCCGGTTCAAAACCGGACACCTGGCAACCCTAATTGTAAACCATGAAAATAAACAACATTGATATAGCAACGTAAACATCTTATATGAAGTTGCACAGTAATTAAGGGAAAAATCACTAGGAAAACCTTAGATTGGAATTATTATGCAAAATTGGATGCTGTACATATCAGATGTTAAAAACTCTTATCCCCCCTTATCATTGCAAACTTTCAATGAGAGATTGCTGAAAATTAACTCCCTTACCTACAAAAATGCATCCTTTGTCATTAACTGTGTCACATTACAAAGAAGTGGGTATAAAAGGTAAAGTGACAAACAGCGAGCAGTAAGCCAATATTTGATGACCATTAAATATGAATACAGCCGCTCCCCGAGTTACGACCACCTCCACTTACGACCATCCGCACTTACGACCAAAGCGGTCGTAAATGCGGATCCGAGTTACGAACGGCGATCCGCGCTTACGAACAGTGCGGTCGCCATGTAACTCTATGGGATCCGAGTTACGAACACTTCGAGTTACGGACCAAGTGTTGGTCCATAACTTGTTCGTAACTCAGGGGAGCGGCTGTATTCAATAGTAGTCACTTTTACATAGAAATGGTGTTGTAATCAAATTTCCACTGCAAATGAAATTTAAGTACCGGTCTATCAATATTAAACTATAATTGCTTACTGCAGCAGGATTAATTTTTCCCATTTACTCCTGGGCATTCACCATAATTTACTATTTGTATGTATTTTGACTTCTAAATCAAACACCTCTTCTTATAGTTCTAAGAACTTGTACATTATATTATTTATTAATTCATGTTGATAGATGATAGGGAGGGAGGGAGAGAGAGAGAGAGATCGAGATAGATACATAAAATAGTAAAACTCATACAAATTAACAATTATAATAGCAAGCCCTAGCTGGATCAACTCTACACAATTAGCAACTTAACCAATCAGTAGACCCCTGCGTGGATATAAAATGTGTATCTATATCCACAACCATATCCACAAAAATGAGCTGTATATATCCACATCAACAGATGCAGATACCTGTGAATATAAAGTGGATATGTGTAAATTTGCAGCATTCCAGATACAAAATTTGAATCCATGTCTGCACCCGTATTCACAAAAATGAGCTGTGGCTATCGGCATCCACAAAGTGAATGGCCACAGATTTGCAGAGCTCTACCAATCAGCCAAAGAATGAAATACTAAAGAATTAATACTGTTGAAATCCCCATCCTACTGTCAATGTCAAAACTTCCATTGACTTCACTGAGGGCAGTATTTCATCCTGTTTGGAATAATTTAAGACTTACCATTTCTTATAATACGCATTTCCCTAACGGTTGTGCTCATCAATAGCCACACACGGGGAAATATTTTCAAAAATGGTAATGGAACATCATAAAGCCTTAAAACTCCTACCAATGAGCTGTATTTGGAAGTGAAATAATCTCCCAAAGGAAGCAGTAGAAGATCTTTCATTTGAAATTTTAATATGAGAATGGACAAAATACTGTAGGGAATAATACTGAATATGCAAGAAGACGGAATGAATGACCTAATATCACACTTCAATTATTTGTCTGAAACCTCTGCCAGTGGTTGGAACAAAACTATGGGCTAGACTGTGACCCTCACAAATCTGTGCAATGGAGTAAACATATATCAGCAGTCTGCTCATACCAATAAATATTCTGTCCTAAGCCAGTGAAAAGTGGGAAGGAATGTTCACCAGGAAAACAGCTGGTGCAGATTACCTCCATCGTGGAACAAGGAACGATCAGGGTAAAATTCCCCCCTTTGCTCCTGGAGCAGCACAACTACATGCTGCCCCTGACTGATGGTGAACTGCAAGATGCCAACACATTTTAGGGGGCTTACTGACACATCCCCAGAATGCAGCATTTCTGGAACAGCTTGGGCCCATCGCTGCCAGTAGAACCTGCCGTTGTAACATCCACAGGGGCAGAGCAGTGCACATACTGCTAAATGGCATCCTCTGTGCATCCACAATAATACTGAACCAAATCAAATTCAGGTTTCTATCAGTACTGGGCAGGGACAAACTTTACACAACCAGGACTGCTCAGCTTGAAATTGGACAAACATCATGCCTAATGCTCTGTGGTGTTGTTCTTGTTTTTTGTCTTGCACACAATAGGAAATGAATGACTAAAGCAGAGTTGTAACATACTTTATTTTTCTTAATTCTTGTAGTAGGTATTGTAATGTAAATGTCATGGGGCTGGGAAATGTTCTAATTATGAATGCTAATTGAATTAAGAAAACTCAGTAAGGTCACGAGATACTGTCAGGAAGTTTTCATCTTTGGTGAAGCATATGAAAATTAAAAAAAAAATCAATTTCAATTCTGTGTTAATTTCACTGTAGCTAATGGTGTGTGCTATTAAGGAAAAATCAAAACACAGAAAAATGTATCAGAGACAGTGTACTTTTCCATTTTGTGGCAGACCAAAGGCAGCGGGTTGCAGGAGTTTGGTGGAGGGCGGGTGCACTGGGAGTTGGGTGAGTGGGTTCCTGTTCCCCGCATTGGCTGCTAGAAGCTGCTGCTCAGCAACTAAGACAGGAGGGCACCTGGGACTCATTAAGAACTGGCCAGCAGCAGCAGCAGGCTAATGGGACACATGCAGTCAGCGAAGGCCTGCTGGTCCGCTATAAAAGGATTCCCCTCAGGTAAGGGAGAGGGGAAAAGAGAAAGGGATGGGCCAGAGAGGAGAGCCAGCACTTGCTTCCTGCTGGGGAGAGGGGGGAAGAGAAAGCCCCAAGCCTCACTGCGCAATCTAGCTTGTGGGGAAGAAGCGGAGTCGGAAGTGGCTCTGCACACAGCCGCTCCCTCTCCCCCTCCTGGGGGAACAGCAATGTATGGACATGTTGCCTTGAGACTTTCCCCGCTGCTCCCATTGGCTGGATGCTGGCCAATGGGAGCAGTGGGAGGTGATGTATGGGACATGGTGCTGGGAGCAGTGCGGGGCACACAAAGGAAAGTAAATCCACCCCCTGCCACCTTATTCCCAGACTCTGCACGCCCACCCCCATCATGCATCACCCCCCACCGTGGCCCCACACCTCCAACCTCCTCCTGAACCCTCGCCACTGGGCAGACATCCTGCTCCTGCACCCTCCCTCCTGGCTAGACACCCTACCCCCACCCTGTTCTTGTACCCTCCCTTGCTTCTGCACCCTCCCTCCTGGCCACACTCTGCACCTTCCCTTGGTCTTGCCCCCCTCTCCCTGGGCAGACACCCTACTCCTAAGCCTGCTCCCTCACCCTTCCTCACAAGTAGACCTCACCCCCCCCTACATCCCACCTCTCGCCCAGATCCTGCACCCCCATCCCTATCCCACTCACTGGCAGCCCTGTCCTGCACACTGAACCCCTCATTTTTGTCCCTGCCCCAGAGTCCAGGGGTTCCACAAAATCCACTAACCCTGGAACCCCAGAAGAGTAAATCTGCCTGTGGGAAGCCCTGAACCTCAGTCTTCCCTGTTCCTCCCCCTCCTCCCACCATGAGGCTGGAGCGCCAGAGGAGTGAGGTGTCTCACTTGGTGGCCACATCAGTGAGGGTTGGGGGTTTGGGAGGGATATTTTTGCTTCTCATTTGTGTGGTCCCCAACTGATTTTTCTGTTGGTCAGCGGCCCGTAATCCAGAAAAGGTTCCCCACCCCTGCCATAAACAAACAGGGAACCTTTTTGTGTTGGACATAAATTAATATTTTACTTTATTTAAAATTATGAACTAACATGAGAAAGTTAAAGCACTCAATCTGTTTAATAATTCAATATTTCCTTTCTTGCTGGTTAAATTAAACCGTTCACCCTAGCTGCAGCACTAGCAAAATGACTTAGGCATAATTATGTAATTAACGGGAAGTTTCCATTCACAACTGGTGATCAATGGAAAGGTTTGCATTGAGCCAGGTGGGCAATGGGCCAAAAAGTTTGAGAACTACTGCTAAATAGAGAGTTTCAGAGAAACATCGTATAGATTATTTCCAAGGGCAATAATTGATGTGATGTTAAATATCCTGACTTCAGAGAAGGTTGTGAACTATTCGCCTTACTCACTGAACAGTCCCATGGAAATCAAGAGTCATCATGAATAATAGTTTCAGAATCCAAATCCTGATCTTCACATTTATAATTATAAATTAACATTTATATTTTTGTAGCATCTACGGGTACCAAGATGGGGCTCCATTGTGTAATCCATCAACAGACATTTTCCAAGCTATTTAATGAATGTCTTTAGGGCTTCTCAAAAAAACACATTTGGCATTTTTCATTATATTTCATTATTTTTGTCTTTTTTTAAATTGAGAAATGAAAGAGAGGAGTGAGCAGAACCCCATACTTTTTATGCAATGCATACTTTTAACTATTTGGACCTGATTGCACATGCAGCTTGGGGTTTACCTAAATAAAAACAGATGCTGTTGTTACTGCCAAGCTGACAGAATAAGAAATATTGCACCCTGTTATTATAAACACAATGGAAATAGCCAATGGTTATACCTGCCAAGGTCTCCATCCAGTAAGAACTTGGTTCCACCTACTTTTCCGACAACACAACTAATTAAAAAAGTATCTGTGATGAAACTGTCATCCCAATTAGACTTATTACCACTAATCATAAAGAGACTTGAAGTTTTACCAAAAAAAAAAAAAAAAAAAAATTGGTTCTGTCCAGGTAATATAGTAGCTGCTTGCTCTCATGTTGGCTAGATTTGGCCAACAACAAGTAAAGTTTTGGAAAGAAATTTCTCTCCACTGAAGGATAGAATGCAGAAATTACTAGTAACTGTGGGCTAACTGAAGTGATAGATAGTCCCAGGTTCTTTAATGATAACAAGTAACTGGACTGGAACTCTAATCTAGAACACAATCCTTAGCCTCTGACTACAGTGAAAAAAAAAAAACACATTTGGCGATGTATGGAGTCCTGCTGGATACTTTTCTGCTCCAGAGAAGAATACTCTGCACCTCTGAAGAACACTCTGTCTACTAATGATATCCAGATATCATCCAAGCTGTGAAATGTAAAGAGGCAGGTCTATGTGAGGAATTACACTGTGATTCAGCTATATCATGTTTTTCTGAACTGGAATTGTGATAAACTAGTGATTTTGACCTGAGGCCTAAGAAACAAAGCTGGCAAGGCAAAACTGAAGCCAGTAATATTACTTGAGCCTTTTCATGTCTTATTTTCTGTAAAGCCCTTGGACTCAGCAGAAAGGGAGGAAAAGCATACATCATATGGCAAAGCCAGCAAATCATGTAATTGCCAGCCAAGAATTCTAAACTCTTGCTTGTTCAACAAGAACTACAAGGCGGAAAAAAACAACCTTTCCTATTCTGATCTGATGTAAACAAGTCTAATTGCTTAGCTCCCATTCATGAGACAAGGATACTGCTTAGTGAGTCTACAATACTGTTTTTCAATCCTGGGAGGTTAAAAGCTGTCAGACTGATGTGATTCTGAATACACAGTCTGAAAATTTTATTGTTCTTAACTAAGATGACTTCATTCTCCCATGTCTGTTTATGCAATACCTGGCTGTGAAACTCTCTTTGAAAACTTGCCTTGAAGACGTTTTTGGTGATAGTTTTGAAACATTTTCTGCCTAATTCCATTGTTCTTACTTCTAATATGTTTATATGAATTATGGTTTCTAGACATGACCATAGGCCACAAGCCAGAATGTGATGTATACATGCAGCCCAACCTATCTTGGATGCTCCTTTTATCATCTTTAGACAGCCTCAGAGAGGTCAATGAAGTTTCCATACATACATTTCCCACTATCATCCACCATTCCATTGAGGTTCAGGTTCCATCTAGAATCATTATTTTAAATGACGTATTGTGAAGTTTCAGGGGGTAGCCGAGTTAGTCTGTACAGGATAAACTTAAAAAACAAAAACTGGTCTGGTAGCACTTTATAGACTAACAAAACATATAGATGGTATCATGAGCTTTTGTGGGCACAGCCCACTTCTTCAGATGACTGGAGTTTTGAGGTTAGGATGTTCAGACCCAAAATAAATAGGGGAGAAGAGAAATGGGGGGAAGGAAAAAAAGAAGGAGGGCAGGAAACAAGGAGAAGAGGTTATGAAAATATCAAAGCGAAAAACAGGAAGGCAGAACAGGTCATCAGTAAGCACCTGAACATTGGATAGTTAAAACAAAGCGGATAAGGATCAAAGTCAATAGATAGGGAGGGTACTAATTTCTTGCATTTTTGTTTTTAAAGTTTATATTGTGAAGTGTTGGTTTGTAAGCCAACTTGATCCATGATTGAAATGGACTGAGACAACATATGGCAAAAGGGGTTACAAATATACATAAAGATACTGCATATGGCCTAAAACTTTGAGGCACATTGTCATTGTAGTTGGAGGATAAATATGAAGATTTTATTAAAAATATTTAGAATTTGTTTGGCGAGAGGAATGTTCTCGCTGCGGGTGAATCCAGGAGAACTCTGATGATTTTTTAATTTTTTTTTAAGTGGAATGGATCCAGATTTGACTTCCAGATGATAACCAAACTCAGAGATAAAAATAGATGAATCACTTGCTTTGCTGCTGCAATAACTTGCTTATGACTTCTCCCACAGAAGCCGGTGGTCCAGTTATGGGCACTTGCTTTGGGCAGGTGGCTGGACTCTATGACCTCCTGAGGTCTCTTCCAGTCCTATGATTCTATGATTCGTATGTGAAAATTTTGTCTGTGTAAATGAGCTGCTTGCCACTGTAGGCACTTTGCAAATATTCTGATGATATTCCGAAATGATGTTCTGAAATGAAGTATCTGGAATTGAGAACACCCCCGAGCCATACAAAGTGAATGCTTCCAGTGAGCATTTGCACATGGAAATAAGCATTCTACATGTTGTTGGTAATGAACCAATGCACGGGATAACTGAAGAAAGAGTTACCACACAGAACTCACACATCAAATGAATTTGCTAACGTTCCTGAGAACCAAGATCAGATGCCAAGCATCATTCTTTTTTGCTATTAAGAAATAAAGAGAGTAAAAACCTTCTCTGGTGCACCCCTTCAGTACTAATTCTGTTTCTCCTACATTGATAAGGCAGTCTGTCTCCTGGTGCATGGTACTCTAGTGTGAATGGTTTTTGGAAAAGGGGTGGATGCCAAGGAGACATAGAATGAAATTTAATGGACTGTTAGTCCCTTGTTACTTGAAGGAGACATTGGGCTGTGATGATTCAAGCCTCCGGGGGGAAAAAAGAGATAAACTGTAGCCAAAAAATGAAGTAAAAACCCATACATCTTCTAAATGAGTCCAAGATCCTTGACCATCATCGCTTCATAACTGATATGTCTATGACCGACCCAACCGAATAGTGACAGAGAAGGATGACAGAGCTGATTACTTCTTATATAGCTATTTCTTTTTCTGAATAGTTCAAAAAAGCCTCTGGTGATGAGACTATAAATATAAGAAATTGTTGCTTTTTTGAAATGAGGACTATATTAACCATATGATCAGAGCAATGATCTTGACTCTTTTAATTAATGCAGAAATTAATAATCAGTCTTATCACTGAACAGATTCTAACCATTAAATGACAAGTCCTCGATGGTTAGTGGCACTTCTTTCTGTAAACCTGAGCAAATAACCACAAAATGTGGCACATCACATTTCATTGAGCACCAAAATCAGCAGCATCTAATGCAACTTATAAAGAGGCTTCAGCAATAATCTCACCTTGTTTTTAAATGGCTTTCAATTCATCTCTACACTCTGATGGTAACTTGTTGTTAAAACTATCCCACTACAACTGGTCATATTGCTGATTTGCCATCCTGACTTGCAAAGATAATAAAGAAAACATTTTCTTTAAAATAATCGAGGCCCAATATATTCTCTCCTCTTGATTTCCTGGACTACATTGATTGTTCATTATCTCCAAAAATAATTAGTGACTATGGAGCTGGATTAATATAAAATTACCCAAATCCTCTGCAGGGCACATGTTATCTATCATCAGCATGTTTGCTGAAGTAGCTGAAATGATGACCGGGACAGCTCAGAGACCTTTTGACAGATCTAATAACCCTTCATTAATAGGTAGTACAGTGATGGACGCTGCCTGTAGAATATCAGGTCATTAATATGTGTTTTCCTGAGCTATATCCATTAATATGTGTTTTCCTGAACTATATACCTCAGAGGGGTGGCTGTGTTGGTCTGTAACTTTAAAAATAGTGAGTAGTCCTGTGGCACCTTAGAGACTAACAGAGAGAGAGAGAGAATCATGAGCTTTTGTAGGCAAAACCCACTTCTTCCAAAAGAACTATCAATGTTGTTTTTTCTCCCCACATGCTTCCTCTATTCTTCCAAATGTTCAGAACTCTTTGAACTCGATCCTTTGATCGAGCTGTGGAAAGCTCTGATTATTGCTATGTTCGTCTCCTGTAGTTCCAGGGTCAATTCATTCCTCAATTTGCTCTAAGGCTGTTTCCTTCCTCTCTGATGGCCTCTTCTGCTCTCTAGCGTGCTTAGCCTGTAGGAGCTATTTGGGTCTTGATCCACCTTTCCCTTCAAAGATATATAGCTGGAGTCATTCAGTTATGCAGAGGAAGATTTTGAAATTCATGTTGCTTGACTGCACAGGGTGGGTCGTGAGCAAGAAAATATGCATTGATAAAAAACAACAGACAAACCATGTCTGTTTAAAACTTTGTTAAATTCTGTCCAATTAAAATAAATAGTTAAGAGAGAAAGTCTCTTCTCAATGCTGGTTAATCTGGTCAACTGTGCAGAAGAGCCATGTCAAGTTCTAATGCCTCTCTCCCCATCCTCCGAACTGGAATGTCAGGTTCAAGCAGATAGGGTAATTATGGTTTGAGTAGTATAGAGATCTCCAGTAATGTGTGGGCACAGAGAAGTGGTGAATCTTTTATAGTAGCTGTGGAACATTCTTTCACGGGAATTCTTTCCCCCAAATATTTGTCATTTGGTACAATATAGCGTATTACAAAAGGAAGAAAATACAACAAAATAAAAGGCATTGCTTTTCAGAAGTATCTTTATTTTCCAGGGTAAAATTCGTCTCATGTGGGTACTGTTTAACACCACATGGAGGGAAATCAGCAGCACAGCAGGGAGATCGTTCCCTACTCATTCTCTAGAAATGTGAAAATGTGTGTGAATACATTACACACATGCTCATTTCTCTTTCTGTATTTGTACACTAACACACAGCTCAGAAAACTAGCTTATGCCTTTGGTTCTGGAATCAGTAAACATGCGTAAGCAGTAACGTGCTTACACGTGTTTTTTTCTGTGGGATTAGTCACATGGTCATAGACGGGGATGTAGTTGAATACCTGAAGTGGCTGTTCTATTTCTGGCACAGTTTGCTGCGTCTATTGTAAAACATCTTGTACGTTTGTGCTGCTAAAATTCTCCCTAGTCTGAGTGTTTATTGCACTAATTTGACATTCACCTTTCTGTTAGACCTGTGTATATGTCACCACACTGGGGCTCTTGCTTTTGTTTATTCTCCTCCCTGAACTCCTCATTTTTTTCTCTTAGGAATCTTTCATGGGTTGTTTTCTCTGTCCTTCCCCACACACCTCCTCTTCTTCCTATCCCTGGACTGTGTTCTTGACCTCCTTCATGTTGTCCCGTCTCAGATCTATCCCAAAAGTATCTTCATCCTTCCCAAGGCCCCGTAACCTATCATATAACCTTTGACTCAACCTCCACATCTATTTATTTTTCACTCCGCCCTCACCCTCTCTCACTCATAGCCGGTCATTTGCATCATTAGACAATGCCAAATACTCACCCAGTTTCACCCATCTGGACACACATTTGCACAGACTGAGTGGGGGAGTAGCAGAAGGGGCACAATAGTCTGATAAGCAACTACACTGACTCTGCTGGCTGGTGAGGAGGCAAGTACATAGAAGTTCAAGACCTGAACAAAAGCAATTTCCTGTTCATGTTCCTTGCAGCCACCAAATAGGTAGAAGCAGTTTCTGCAAGATGCCAGAGATCTAACTTGAAGGGGTACAAAGCAATGTTCTCCTCTGCTGGCCTGCTGGAACTGAGTTCTCATGGTTTACTGCAGAGAGACATGATCTACACAGGCCTGCAACCAGGGGGGAAAAAAAAAAAAAGAATGACACTGACCTTACTCCAGTCCTAGTGTAATCTTCACTAATAAGATTTATCACAGCAACCTAAAAGTTCTTAGGAGAGAAAACCACGTGACTATTCATGAAGTGTGCTGTGATAATGACAAGGCATAAAGTCACCATACCTACCGAGATCACACAAAGACTTTCTTTTAGCTATTTTGTTTTAAAACAAGAAAATTGTTGAGGAAATGCCAGATATTGGAATTAAACCACACTAGTAACCACTGGCTAGAGGAAATGATGCAGTAGCTTGAGCAAAGTAGGCCTTAATGCGTTCTGGATGGAGCAGACAGTCATATACGCAACAACTAATTCATCTTGTTATTACAAACCCAAACACCAAGAGAACCTTTCATTTGGCCTGACAAAAGAACCAAGAGGATCTGCAATGCCTGACACCAACAAAAAACAAACAAAAAAACTTTAAGACCCTGAGAACATCTAGATTGTGACATGACATAATTTTTCTTCCTTTGTTTAGAATCAGTCATTGTGAATGTTCGGTATGGCTAGCTGTCCTCTTTGCTGAAGTGCACGTTGGAAGGGTGAGCCGCTCCCTTGGTACAACACTCAGAAGCCACCTCAGAAAATTATTTTAGATTTATATAACAGGTAGCACTGAATTCATAGGGTGGGAGTGCAATCTGACAGTCATCTCTGAAGCTTGGAAGTAAGGGTGGTTCATTTGTCACACAGCCAACGGTTACCTCAGAAAGTGGACTTGGAGAGGAAGTCAGCCAGAAAGGTATCAAAGAAACCAACATACATATTAGCCTGTGACTTCCTGTGAAAGCATCCTACAGTCACTGAAGGGCTACAGAATGACAGCTTCTCATGGTTTACTGTCCTACCTAATGTGTGTGATGGGCTTAAACCCTACCAACTGCAAGGCTAGCGAATCCACCCAATTGGTCTCGCTCTGTCTCTGGGGGGAGGGGAGCAGCTAACTCGCTTCTGGCCGGGGGGGGGCAGTACAGCTAAGCAAAAAAGAAGTAGACTGAAGGAGCTCAGTTGAGACATGTCTCTCAAGCTGAGAGAAGCCCAGGATTGGGGCAACAGACAGATACCAAGGGAAGCTCCAAAATAGGGTTTTGCAAGTTGAAGAAGAGGGCTTCAGGAGTTCTGCCCAACTCCTGAAGGGGTTTGAACTTTGTGACTTGGCCGGAGGGCTGAGCCATAGAAGACCTGGAGTTAGTGGTGGGCATCCAGCAGGAGGCATTGAAATCATATATACAGGCAACATCCATAAGACCAAGATGAGAAAACACTGTTCTAACAGAATATAAGGAAGGGCTGCCTAGGCGCTCTGTGCTGGGGAAACAGGGACCCAGCAAGGGGAGTGTGACTATAGCAGATCCACCAGCATAGCAATCTGGATTTTCTGACTCTTTACTCCATCCCTATATGGCAAGGAGTTAGGAGCCATTAGTAAACTATTTAAGAGCAAAGTTTTGTTATTATTACAATAATTATCATAATTTATTATTATTACTGCTTTGCTGCCACTCCAGGGCATGGTGGGATGATTTCTCCTCCCATCCACCCTCCAGACTGATAGGTGCATTGGGAGTTTGATTTTCCTTATACTGTATGACTAAAGATTTGGTTCCTGACTGCACAAAGAGTTCAGAAATAAAACAAAATTTCACATCACTTCAGTGTTGTAAACACCCACAGAATGCCATGAAAAACAGAGTTTCTAATTTAATCTTCCGCTATGTTACCAGGTAACACAATTGCTTTGACCAGCGTTAGGTTTTAATTTGTCCACACATAAATCCTACCTTGAAGTATGAATTGACACCCCATTGATGTCGATGGAAGTAAAGTTTGTGTTTAACTTTGACACATGTTGAAGTGCTTTGCTGAACTGGGGCCATTTTGTACTTTCTCCATCTTCATCATCAGGCTCCATTCCTGGAGCTGTTTCTTTGTTGTTTTGTTTTCTAAAACAAACAGTCACTAACATTCAACAGTTCTGTTACCTATCGCTGACAAGGGCACAATTTTGGAAGGGGTGGCGGGGGGCGAGAGGGGAGAGCAGCCTGGCTTGCTTTTCTTCCAATTCCCCTGTCTATCAGGGAACAAGGAGAAAGTACATGGCTTTTTTGCATGACTCTCACTTCTGGCTGGTAAAGGGACATGAAAGAGGAGTAATTCACAAAATCTGTGTACTTTCTCCTTGCTCCCTGATAGTCACAGGAAGAAAAGCAAGCAACGTCCTGATATGCATGGCTGCTGCCTCCTCCCTCTCCCCCCTCCGAAAATGGCACCCTTGATCCCTGAGATACAAACAACCACCATGTTTTAGCCATGAAAGCTGCTGGATAGTGCAACAACTTAAATATGAGCCATCTTTCCTTACACAAACACCCCAAAAAACCGAAAAGCCATCAGTGGCAAAGTGTCCTTGTGTTAGTGTGAGGAAAATCTATCACAGAGGAGATAGCTATTCCATTTTGAATCTGCACAATAAAACAAAAAAATCCAGAGCCAGCATACTATTTTTTTAAGCTTGTGGTTAAGATAAAAAAAAAACACCTTTAAGGATCTGCCAACTGTTTTAATCAGGTTCTTTTTGCATGTTGCAATGCAGCTGCAGTATCAGCAGGCAAGTCCAGCTCATCAGTATGCACTTGTAGTACTTGTTGATGTATGCTACCTTTAATAATTTATTATCTTGACTTATACTTTACACATGAGTAGTCTTGTCTTAACAGCAGTAAATACAGCCACGAAGCAATGAGAAATAGCAATGGGATGATGCCACTAATTGTACTGCCTTGACTTGAATTAAAATTGCTAAACAGTAAATGAGATTACTAGCCTAAAGATAATCTTAATTTAAATGTGAAGCTGCATTTATCTCATTTTAGCTGTAATTCTCCAGAAGTGCTAAAAAATGGTCTAATAGAAATCTATTGTTTTGTGGATTTTAAATGTAATTAAATTTCCCCCATCCACCCACTCTCTCCCTGTTTTGTTCTAGTGCCAAGATTTACATATGGTAATTTGCAGATCAGAACTGAGAAATCAAGTCGTTTCTTAAATTTCCAGAACGGAAATTTCTTTTAATATTGTCTTCTGCTTTTTGATAGAAATCCCTATTACTGCCTACAAAGAAAATAAGGAGATGTGGGTTAGTTAAAATGTGGGATATTTCATAGATTTCGTGATTTACAATTGTTCTCTGTTGAATCATAGCCTTTCTTTACAAGCGTCATAAAGCGGCACAAACGCATTGTGAAAATAATTCTAAAACATTGTTTAGCTTAGCAGCTAACAATGCCAGGTTTTTTTTTTCTGTTCACTAAGGCAATGTCTACAGTGCTAGGTAAGCCCAGGGTTAGCAGGACTCGATTTAGCAGACCCTGGCTTTGCTAAGCTAGGGCATCTATCCTCATTTGTAAACCCTGGTTAGGAATTGTTGAGCCCTGGGACCAGCCTGGAGCTCCAGTGTCCATGCTGCATTATGCAGGCCTGAGTCCAGGTACCCATATGCCAGGGCTTCCCAGCGCCTTCCCTAATGTAGTTACTCCAACCCTTTCTCCATGGCGCAGTGTGAGAAAACTTGACTCTCTACCATATTTGACTGTCCAGAGGACAAACAACATCCGCCTGTTGGATTGGGGGATACTTTTCACAGAGTCAGGGGAGGAGGCCGCATCTACACTGCAAAGCAATAGGGCTTGAACCCTGGACTCAGGCTCAGAACCTCCACCGCTCTGGTCCAAGCACTGGGTTAATGTGATTTGTGTGTAAACGGAAAGGGGGTTACGCTCGAGCCTGAGCTCAGCCCTGAGCTTATGTTGTGGTGTAGACATACTCTAAGGGTATGTCTACACTACAAAGTTAATTTGAAATAACAGCCGTTATTTTGACTTAACTTTAATAGCGTCTATACATGCAAACCGCTATTTCGAATTTAATTTGAAATAGCGGAGCACTTAATTCGAATTTGGTAAACCTCATTCTATGAGGAGTAATGCCAAATTCGAAATAGCTATTTCAAAGTGCTGTGTAGACACTTAATTTTAATTAGCTGGCCTCCAGCCCTTCCCAGTTTCCCCTGGTGGCCACTCTGGGCACAACCAGGAAAACTTCTCTGCTCTCCCCCAGCCCCGGGGCCCTTAAAGGGGTAGAGTCTGGCCACTGGGCACGTGCCAGAGCCAGGCCTGCCAGCAGCCACAGCCCCTCACCCAGTGGCCGCACAATGGCAGCCAGTGGCAGCCAGCCATCCCCCGCCCAGTCCCCCAGCACTCAGGGGCCAGCCAGGGGCCGTAGACGGCGCGCGCCCTCGTGGACTAGTGCGGAGATCATGGACCTCCTTGAGGTTTGGGAGGAGGCCCCCAATGTCCATGTTCTCCGCACTAGGCAGAGGAATGTGGCCGTCTACGGCTGCATAGTGGCCACCATGGCCAGAAAGGGCTACAGGCGCACGCAGAAGCAGGTGCGCCTCAAAGTGAAGGAGCTGCGGCAGGCGTACACCAGGGCCACCAAGGGCGACGCCGCAGCAGGGGCTGACACCTGCCCCTACTTCCCTGCCCTCGACTGCATCCTGGGGGGCCGGACGGCCTGCACCACCACGGGGGGCAGCGAGCAGGGACTGGAGGGCCCTGACCTGGGCAGAGGGGACATTGCCGAGGGTGCCACGCCGGCAGGACCCCCAAGCTGTCCCAGCACCAGAGTTAGCAGGGTCATCTGGGGAGGCCACACCAGGTAAGTGCCATCACCGTCCCCTACCCGGGGGGGGGGGGACAGGTAGGGAGACCAGGGACTGCGCGCATGGCCGTTGCCTGCCACACATCACGCAGCAACCTGTGCACGTGCGAGCACATGCAATGCCACCTTTGGGCAGGTGGCTCCAGCTGCATGACACCCAGGGGCCGTGGCCTGATAGGCACACGCGTGTGTGAAGAGACCTGACACACTCCTGACCCCAGGGCGGGACACAGCAGGAAGCCCTCCCTTCACACACACCCTCTACACAAAGGCAGGGGACATCTCCCCCCACCTCAGCTGCACTATACATGGCACAGAGCATGGGTGCGGTCTCGGGACACCTCCCACTCCCAGGGATATCTGGACATTCCAAACATGGCCTCTGTGCAAGCACAACGGCTCTGATGGTGCAGGGCATGGTCATTCTCACCTCGCAGAGGGGGGCTGGGCTTCACCCACTGTGTCCCCAGGGAGAACTGACCACTTCTCTTCTTTCTCCACAGCCGCACCACCTGCACATGCAGGGCGCACCACCCCGCCTGGGACATGCTCCCACACCCGAGGGCTCCGCAGGACCACCGCAACACTGCAGGGGTACTACGAGCAGCACCTGGCGGCCCTGCGAGACTAGACCCGCATCATGGAGCAGAAGGCACAGGAAGAACGGGAGTTCCGGCAGGAGCTGCTTGCCCAGGGTCATGCCATCTGCAGACTCTGGTGCAGAGTGTGCTGCCTCGTGCCACTCCCGCGCCTGCTGCCTCCCCAGCTCCCGCCCTCCTTCTCCCCTCCCGCCTCCCTCCTCAACCTCCTCACCCTCCTCCTCAATCTCCACACCCCCACCTCAACCTCCACACCTCCTCCCCATCCCCAGAGATGCCGAGGCCCCCGCACCCGCCATGCTGGGAGACATGTGGCCCGGAAAGACCGCCACCCCTGAGCACTGAGCTTCCCCTCCCACTTCTTCCCCTTGCTTCCCCCTTCAGCTCCCTCCTCCCAGTTTTCTCCCTCCCCTCTCCCACCCTCCCTCCTGCCCTTTCCCCAGTCTCCCCAGAGGTTCATCCCCCCCCCCCCATGTGTATTTTATTTGACATCAGGAAGTGGGGCTAGGGAGGGGTAAGTGGAAGGACGTGAGGGAGGAATGAGGCACAAGCCCCCAGTGGGGCAGACCACGGAGACTGTTAGTGCTCCTCGGGGTGGAAGCTCTCCTGCAGGGCCCCCTGGATACTGACAGCCCCCCAATGGACCTCCCAGTTGGCAGTCTGCAGAAAGTGCAGCCAGGCTGATGGCAGCGCGTCCACAAGACACACCAGAGTGCCCAGGGGCAGCTCTGTCTCCATGTTGCAGAGTGGTAGGGTGTCCCGAGTGAGGGCAACCAGAGCACTCAGAGACAAATGCTTTGCTGTCCCTCATCGAGGTAGACAAGCAAGCAGAGACACCTGAGAACTGGCTCTCCGGGGTTGGGGGTAGGGTCCCTTTAAGCACGGACCTCAGATAGTCGCAGGCAGCAGCCCCACACAGGAGGTCCTGACCTGGTGCCCTGCTGGAAATGGTTCCAGCCAGCCTTAACTCCGATTCAGAGTCCACTCAGTGTGGATGCGCTATTTCGAAATAGCAAAATGCTATTTCAAAATGCATTTTCTGTGTAGATGCGTTAATTCAAATTAGCTTAATTCAAATTAACTATTTCTAATTAAGTTAACTCAAATTAACGCTGTAGTGTAGACATACCCTAAGAGCTATTACTGACAAGCTTTATGAAAAGATTCACAAAGCAGAAACGGTGCTTTTGTTGTGTGCATAGAAATCTATGACGCCCACAGAGCTTGAGAGTTGCTAGGGACCCACGATTTATTGACACCAGGAGCAACATATTGAGATATGCAATTTACCAAAGTGCCTACAGCCTGCTGCAGCTTTCACAATACCCATTACTACCTTCAGTTACACGGGTGCATCATGACAGGCACTACAAAATGTGAAGTCCAGAATCTCTGTCAGGTTAGGTTTGTGACTAATGGAAGTTAGCATGGAAGATACAAGAGAAGCCCTAGAAGGCATCAGTTAACTTATTCTTATTGTTGGGTTTTTTCACTGATTTCCGGGGTCAGCATCTCTCAGCATGGATTGATTGTGGTCTTCCTCCTCCCCACCCCATTCTCAGAATGATCTGATCCCATTTTGGGCCTTACCAATGGCAGACTTGCTGGGGACGACAGACTTAGTAGGCCTCTGGGCAACGGGAGGTGAGGGGGTGGTAGTTCCGCACCTATGGAAGGGGCAGGGCCTCAGGCAGAAGGGACGGGACTGGGGGCAGCCAGTCTTCAACATCTGTGGCAGTGTGCCGCACCGCAGCCCCCACACACCCAGGCGGCCCTCAGAGCCACCTGAAGTGTGCCACACGATGGTCCAATACTCTGACTGCCACCGATCCTGTACTAGTGGCAGTTGGGAGCCCCAGGCCCTTTTGCACCCCTTAATTGGCAGGCCTGAGTACAGCCATCTGCTTTTATTTCACATGTTGGGAATTACTGCCTATCTCCACTGGACTGAAGCTCTTTCTGGTGCAAATTGCCTCCCCTTTTGATGTTTCAGTGTGAGTGGGTATCTGCTTAGAATTTTACCCAGACTGAAGTCCATTTGGAGTCTGAGATCTCTGACGGTGCCTATATGTCAAGTTCAAGGAGAACTATATGCAGTATTACCACCAAATCATTTTAAATCAGTGGCATTTCTTTTTAAAGTAATTGGCTGGCAATGACAACAGAAAATCAAAGTTCAATGGGGAATTGTGGCAATTACAAACAAAACAAAAGTGGATTGTCCACTGCTGTGTTCTTCAAGAGACTGCCACTGAAGAACCACACTTCCAGGGCAGTGAGGCGGCTATAGTTGGCCTGCTATCCCCTGATATGTTAATGTTGAAAAAGAATGTCCTATTCATATTATGGTGAATATTATTTAAAACTCTCACACTGATGAAAACTCAAACACTATCCTCCAAATGTGTGTACTTGTGTGGGCATTTTCTGTATTGCAGACTCATCATCTGAGATACCATGTTGACATTAAAATGTCCTGAATACTTTTTTTGGAAGCCTTGAATATTATTCAGCTCTTTTCTTTTTCTCCAAGAAATGATCCATCATGTGTTCCCTCAGTCTTACATCTCATTTTTAAAAAGCTCTGTCTTGTTTAACAATGTATATTTTGCTAACTGCTTCCACTGTGAAGTCTAGTTGATTCTCTTTGAACCACTCCTTCAGTCTTTTAAAAGACATACTCTACTGTAAATCTAAAGTACCTGACTCACCTCATTGATAGGCATGAAGTACTGTATTAAGCAACTTAATTTAGCACACCAGGGTCTTTCACATTGACCTTTCTCTGTATGTGAAAGAGATGAGGTATTCAGAGTTGGTAGAAAGGACGATTAAGAGGAAAAAAAAACAAATCAAAGATACCTTTCCACCTCCCCATGAGACAAATGATTTATGGTAAATATATTGGATCACTGATTAGCATTTTCCTCTAGGAAATAAAAGCAGCTATCCTGAGCAAAACAGGTTGTGAAGCAGAACTGACTGACAAAGAATTTAGTTGGCACTCTTAGTTTTGGGGAATAAGATGTAAAATGAAAATGTTCCACTTTTATTAATATAAGTTGCCAGCCTTTTTTTTTCAATAGTCACATAATACCCGTTTTCTCTTTTGACTCTCCTATCCCTTAAGTATTGTACCCAGAAATTCCAGTTATTGTTTCTGTCCTAATAATTGTGGGCTAAATACCCAGATTTAATAGCCCACTCTATAGTACTCTAAGAATAAGGAGTACTACGGAGGCAATACCTTCTGCTTCAAGTAGGATGGAGGAGGTCTTATCATTCCACTATGACCCAGAGACTGAACTGAAGGGCTCCAAAAGGAGCACTCTCCAGTTCTCCTGAGAGAAGACGCAATAACAAGGGAATGAATGAATAAAAACTAGAAAAAGGAAAGAAGGGGGATTAGTTGTTGGGGTTTATAGTCCCGGTTTTACCATTGACCAAACCTGTTGAGCAAGTCACTCAGGTAACATCTAGAACAGAAGGATAGCAAATTATTTGTTGGGTAAGCAGCAGTTCTTCAGAAAAGGACCTGTAGATTACAGTGGGTGAGAAGCTGGATATGAGTCAAGAAGACAAACAGCATATTAGGGTGGCATTGCCAGTAGATCTAGAGAAGTGATTATTCCCCTTTATTCGGCACTGGTGGGGCCACATCTAGAGTATTGCATCCAATTCTGGGCACCCCATTACAGAAAGGACATGGACACACTGGAGAGAGTCCAGCAGAGGGCAACAAAAATGATTAGGGGGTTGGAGCACATGACTTAGGAGGAGAGGGTGAGGGAGTTGGGTCTGTTTAGTCTACAGAAGAGAAGAGTGAGGGGGGATTTGACAGCAGTCTTCATCTACCTGAAGGGAGGTTCCAAAGAGGATGGAGAGTCGCTGTTCTCAGTGGTGACAGATGATGGAACAAGGAGCAATGGTCTCAAGTTTCAGCGGGGGAGGTCTAGGTTGGGTATTAGGAAAAACTATTTCACCAGAAGGGTGGTGAAGTACAGGAATAAGTTACTTAGGGAGGTGGTAGAATACCCATCCCTAGAGAATGTTTAAGTCCTGGCTTGACAAAGCCCTGGCTGGGACTGCTCCTACTTTTAGCAGTGGGGTTGGAGTCGATGACCTCCTGAGGTCTGTTCCAACCCTACGATTCCGTGATTATATGATTTACATTTTCATTTCTATTTATAAAGGGTCTGGTCTTACAAGATGCTAAGATTCCTCAACTTCCCTTTAAATAAACAATAACTTCCAGAACATAAGACATTCCTCTAAAAGCATATTTGAACTTGAAGGTGGTGATCTCCCAAAAGTGAAGGTAAGTGGACAGATAAAATTATTAATATTTATTATTCATATTACAGCAGCAGCCACAATTCCCAACAGAGAACAGACACGCATTGTGCAAGACTGATGAATTTATAACCTAGACAGATGACACAGAAGAATTGTACACGTGTCATGGCGTGCGAGAGGAGGAAGTAATATTAGCCCTATTTTGCAGATGGGGAATTGAATACAGAGATTAAGTGACTTACATAGGAAGACTGAAACAAAACCAGTGGTTAATACAGGTCTTTTGAGCAGCTGTCCAGTGCCCTAACCCAAAGACCAGGCTTCCTTTCTGTTGGTAGCCATATGACTCCAATTTCTTATATAGATGATGTTATGTTCCATAGGAAGACATGGATAGCTGATTTCAGCACCAAGTTCAATAGGCTGCATTGGAAGAGGCAATATGTTAACACTTCGTCATCATCTGATATGCCAGAGGTTGTTGGACTAATAAAATATTTGCATCTTCCATCTTCAAAAAATGCCACAATAACTGTAGTGCCACTGGTAGCATTAGTGAAGATGCTACCTATGTGCACGGGACAGCGTCTCCTGTTGGCATAGGCAACCCATCTCTGCATGGAGAAGCCCTCCCATCAATATAGTCCTGTGTAAACTGAGAGTACCTGGATTTTCCACAGCCTTGAGCAAAGTAGTTATTCCAACATGTTGGTAGCGTTGACCAAAGCTAAGGAAAATTCTTTAACAGAGGAGGTAGTTATAGACAGTAAACAAGAATAACCTCTACATTTTCTGTTGAATTAAGGACACTTTAAACACTAAAGCTGTACTGTTTTGCTGTAATGTTATTAGTTTTATTTGACAGAAAGGGGAGAGGTGGCTGAATAAGAAAGCACTTAGACTCATGGTGAAGGAATGATAAATAGTTGACTACAGATCAACACCAACACTTGAGCCTTGTTGCTTTGCCAGTAGTGCTAAGATTCTGACCTGTATTGTGTTAATATATAAAGGATTGTAAGAAAATCATCAGGACTTGCACCCATAATATAGTAAGTCATTTTCAATATATACCATTTCCTTTCCCAGAGCTATAGTTACACCTTGCTGTAAACCCATTTTGATCTTTACATCCTGCTCTCACAATCTATGTTCTCATTCTCACACGGCAGTTCCACATCCACAATGTATTTATTTTATTTATACATTGCCAGAAACACTCCTCTTCTGAGTCTGAGAAGCAAACCACTGTCGAAAGTTCTAGTCTCCTACATATTGTGCTCAGACTTTTAAAAAGGAAACCCCAAAAGCATAATCAAAAACTAAATAAATGCAAAATGTGAAAAACTGTTTTCATTTTAAATTTTAAAACCTTCCTTCTTCCTCTCTGCAAAGTCATTGCCGACAATTCCACAAACCTCCCAACATGGGGGACACCAAACAATGCCACCTCTCTTTCTCATTCTTCACTCTTCACCTGCATATTAAGGGTATCACACTTTGGTTCTTCCTTTACAACTTATTTAGAAAAAAACCCACCACTTCAATTTCATCTCCACAACATCTAATGTGAAATTCATCTTCCTCACTAGGCTCCCTGCTACTCTGCATCACACAATAGAATAGTCTCCCTTATCTAGGGCATAAACAACCATCATCTGAAATACTTTAACATCCTTTCAAAACACACTTCTTCCACAGTCATTAAACAACCTGCCAGCAAAAGAATGTCATATTTTTCAAGGAACATCCCTGCTTTGTACAGATTTTTTTCCTCATTTTGGATCATGACTCTGATTTGTATTGCTTTACGGTTTGTTTTATTCTGACAGGGAAGGGCCATTTGTGTGCAAAGTGATTTCAAAGGGTATGTCTACCCTGCAATTAAACACTCATGGCAGTTGACTCAGGCTCACAGATCTCAGGCCACAGGGCTTCAAAAATGCTGTATAGATGTGTGACTCAGGCTGGATCCCGAGCAATGTTCCCTCTAATCTTTTCCATCCATGTGTGGATTTTTTCCCTCCATGTGCAGAATAAATTTTGTTATGTGCACTGAGGCTTGTGGGCTTCTGTTGAACCACCAATAGAAACACAAACCTAGCTATGGGCACTCTGCTAATCACCATGGCAGAGGGCTGAAGGGGGTCCGGCTGGGAGGGGAGCGGGGCTGGCCAGGAGGAGGTTGGGGAGCGGGACTGGCTGCGGGAGATCGGGGAACTGGCCAGTGGGAAGCAGGGCAGGCAGGGACGGGATCAGGGGAGCAGGGCTGACTGGGGAGATAGGGGGGTGGGAACCGGCCAGTGGGAAGCAGGGCTGCCCGGGAGGGGGGAGCAGGGCTGCCCGGGGGGGAGGAGCAGGGGGAGAGAATCGGCTGGCAGGGAGCGGGCTGGCCTGGGCGCACACAGATCCCGGAGTGCTCCCCGTCCCGTGCATGGTCCTGGTGGAGCACACGAGTGAGTCCGGCCCCGGGGATTCCATCCCGCCCCCACCTCCCCTCCTCTCTACTGTGTAGTTGCGTACTGCCTAGCTTGTAGACACGCTCGTGCAGTGCGAGCGCATCTACCAGCCAGGAAGTATGCAACTACGTACTGATAGTCATAATAATAAAACTAACTTAATTAGAAAATACTGGACATTTATATGTCCGGTATTTTCTCAATTTGTTTCCCAGACAGAAAGCTCAAATACTGGGCTGTCCGGTTCAAAACTGGACACCTGGCAACCCCAAGGTCACACCAAGTGGGAGAATTATCTCATTCTTATCAACCTTGTCATATTGCAACCAGAACAAATCTACCAAATCTATGTGCTTGGCTATTCTAGCTATGAAATGAGCTACTCATGAACTTCATTCTCAGTGTATTTACAGACTGATCTAAATAGGCAGTCTACTCAGGCTTCCAGCTATATGTAACCCTTCAATACAAGTGACAGAAGTCTGCTACAGTGATGAGGTTCAAAATTCAAACCTTGCTGGTGCTGGGAAACCGGGAAAAGGTATGCATGGGAAATGCAGCAGCACAGAATAATCATCACTGGTCTCCCCCACCCTTTTCAATAAGCTCCAAGTTCCTCACAAATATTAATGATTTTATTTTCACAAGTCTGCTGATAGATAGGAAAGCCTTAATATCTCCATATTAGACAGGAATAACTGAAGCACAGACACAATAAGGTCAATGTTTGAAAAAATAATGCCTCATTGATTGTGTAAGCATCTTGAGAAATCTAAGGCATGAGTCATATAAAGGCAGAGCCTGGGCCCAAACTCGCCCATTCAAGCACCTTAACCACAAGACTATCTTTTCCTCTACTTGCATTCCTCTGCTCCATTCTGTATAAAACTTTCTACTTCTGTAGTTAATGAGACCAGGGTCCTACAGATACAATTCAGACTCTCTCCCTGAACTAAATCCATCACACTGAATAATGGTGTGAACCTGTGAGGGAAATAATGTACTCATTTTGTCTAAGATTATCATAGAAGATATGCAATAGGAGTCAGAAATAATGCCACATGGCTAACGTGAATCTCAGACTGTTCTGAAGTCTGCTTTCTCGCCTATTAAAACTGCATTTTTCAGTCAATAGTTATTCCTGTTCCTGTGAACCTCTGATGCTCAAAGACAAACCTTGACTCATCAGGGGAGTATGCAATGAGCCTTCTTATTTATATGAGTATCATTACATTCTCCTGAAATGAAACGGAGTCGCTCAGTTGTAGCAAAGGTCCTATATGGCTAATTCTACATCCCTTTCCTTAAGACGACTCTGTTAGCTACTGTTCCTATGGATTTACAGGCAACCAGAGCTTTTAGCACAAACCAAGAAATTTCAAAATGGGAAGAAACTTGTCACAGTATATTCAAAATATTATTTCAAGGTGACCAAAGTCCAGCCTGTGGGTAAAAGTGGCCTTCAGCATCCTGATTCATATACATCTTTTGATATCCTGTATGCTAGCTGTGGAAGTAGAGCTCCTGGAGACTAATAATTCAAACAAGCCAGAGGCCAAGTGTCCTATTCCTGTTGACCGGCTCTGTGATTGTTGCAGGGCATTTTGTTGTTGATGATGTTTATTTTAATTGCTAGTGAATTCAACACAAGCTATTTCTACTCCCGTACCAAGTACATGGAAATGTCGTGGTGAGGTGCAAGATTGTTCTTAATTTTAAAAAGAAATGTATGTAAACTAGGTGTGGCGCTCCAACTCCAAGGATCTTGTAGGTCTCAGTATTTGAAAGTTTGGACGTCCATGGATATTTGCTTACCTGCCAAAAAAAATAGCTACAGTTTAAGCCATGTGAAGCTTCCTCAAGCCTATGGGCTGAGTTAAAATAATTAACTACAGCAATCACTGGGGCTTTATGAATTTAACTAGATAGATATTCATGCACATATTTGTATTTAGCAGCATTTGCAGTTACTTATCACATAATATGAACAACAGATTCATAAAAGTCATTCAAATCATATTACAATATTTGGATAATCCCTAGGAGCTACCACCCAAACGGAAATATTATATGTGTGAAAAAGCTCAGAAAAAGGAAATCCAAAGAGAAGAGTCACAAAGCTAGCCTGGAAAATGTATATAACACGCAGCAAGCTATAGATTTGCAAAGGAGTAAAGAGAAATATATGTGTACAAGTCTTGAAGCAAACCCCTACATTAACTTAATTAAAATTAAAACAAAACAAAACAAAAACACCACCTCATTTGTATACCTATAAATACAATATGAATATTTGCATTGCTAAATCTCCACTGTGTACTTTTGATAAGTTTGGTGAGAGGACCCACCCTCGTTTATAAGATCCACTTTGACTACGCAGTCTGCATGGACACAGAAACTAAATGAAATTGTAGCCATATTAAAGCACTGTATAGTGATGAGGTCTTTAAATAGCAGCCCCTTTACATATAAAACAAACACAAAATGCGAAAAAGGCTGGAACATATCATCTTTTTAAAATATGCTAAAACAAATTGAAAAAATTAGGTGATATGGCCATGTAATAAATTATCTTAGAAGCTATCTCTGCAAAGCTTAATAGCCACATCACATTTGTTGGAAAATAAAGACAAGAAAAACTAAACGAAAACCAAAACATGGACCATTTCTATATAAAATATGGACATGCTGAATAGGAGGCTGATTTATAGACTAGAATCCTAACAGTACGGCAAGTAGTTTGTTATACAGTGGGAATAAAACTTAAATAATTGTTTAGTCGGCTCTATCTCCTACCATGTATAATTTTTCAGCACCATATCTTTTTTCCCCTTCCTTCTTCCACATTATAAATTAAAACGATTTCCTGGCACTTTTCAGAGACAACAGATGTAATGCTATCAGCATTTCTGATAATACTGAAAAGCACCTCAAGCAGTAAATATCCTACTTTGCTGCCAATAATTCTGTTTTTCTATTCTGTTATGTGTGTGAGCCCGCATGTGCACACACACACAGAATAAACCTTCACATACACAAGCACAAATTGAGACAAATATTCATTCATTCATCATTCATTCATTCATAATAACACTATATTTAAGTGCTGATTTGCTGTGGTTATAAAATATTAACCTTTGGAAAGTAAAGAAATTTGTCTCATGCTGGAGGGCATAACAAGTGGGGTTCGACAGGGGTCTGTTTTGGGACTGGTTCTGTTCAATATATTCATCAACAATTTAGATACTGGCATAGAGTGTACACTTATTAAGGTTGCAGATGATACCAAGCTGGGGGTGGGGCGTTGCAAGTGCTTTGGAGTATAGGGTCTTAATTCAAAATGATCTGGACACACGAGAAAAATGGCCTGAGGTAAACAGGATGACATTTAATAATGACAAATGCAAAGTACTCCACTTAGGAAGGAACAATCCATTTCACACACACAGAATGGAAGTGAGTGTCTAGGAAGGAGTACTGCAGAAAGGAATCTAGGGGTCATAGTGGACCACAAGCTAAATATGAGTCAACAGTGTGACAGTGTTGCAAAAAAAGCAAACATGATTCTGGGATGAATTAACAGGAGTGTTGTGGCCAAAACACAAGAAGTCATTCTTCCACTCTACTCTGCGCTGATTAGACCTCATTTGGAGAATTGTGTCCAGTTCTGGGTACCACATTTCAAGAAACAAGTGGAGAAATTGGAGAAAGTCCAGGGAAAAGCAACAAAAATGAATAAAGGTCTAGAACACATGACCTATGGGGGAAGACTGAAATAATTGGGCTTGTTTAGTTTAGAAAAGAGAAGATTGAGAGGGGACATGATAGCTGTTTTCAAGTATCTAAAAGGGTATTACAAAGAGGAGGTAGAAAAAATATTCTCCTTGGCCTCTGATGATAGGACAAGAAGCAATGGGCTTAAATTGCAGTGAAGGAGGTGTAGGTTGGACATTAGGATAAACTTCCTGTCAGGGTGGTTAAATTGCCTAGAGAGGTTGTGGAATCTCCATCACTGGAGATCCATCTCCGGTCATCTGAAGAAGTGGGTTGTGCCCACGAAAGCTCATGATACCATCTACATGTTTTGTTTGTCTATAAAGTGCTACCAGACCATTTGCTTGCAGTTTTTTTCTGTAACAGGCTACCTCGGCTACCCCCTGAAGCTCCTGGAGATATTCAAGAGCAGGTTAGCTAGTCAGTGATGATCTAGATGGTGCTTGATCCTGCCGTGAGGGCAGGGGACTGGATTTGATGACCTCTCAAGGTCCCTTCCAGTTCTAGCATTCTATGATTTGGAGTCTACAGCAACCCTAATTCTCTCCTGGTGTCACCCACCACCTGTTCTTTGAAGCAGAAACCTTTTCACATCCTTTCTCAATTGGTCATATCAAGTACAGGCCAAAAATGCTCAAAACCCACCACAACAGACCAAAAGATCATCTTCCAGTTCACACAGTACTTGTAATGCATACCTACTGATTGTACAGAATGTATGAGACTTGGCAGGTAGATTTTAAAGATTGTACATTTCATGGATACTACCCATATTCCTCAAAACGGTTTAGAAAAGACTAGTCTAATGTCTTATCTGAGAAGCTTGTAGACCCCATAATCCCAGGAATGAACGACAGATTATTATAATTTCCAGTAGAACAGAGCATAGGGAGCTAAGTAAGCACAGAAAGGTCATTTTGCAGTCTACGAAAAGTCTTGTAAGAATTATTAGGGTCTGTAGTGTTTAGAATAAAGTTTTCACACTGACAGCCTAATAGAACATATAAGCTCCATAACCAGTGAACAACCTAAACTGGTGTGTCTGCAGTATTATAAACACTGCAAAACCTATCAAAAGGTTTATAAACTCTTTAGAACTGAAAGGAGGTTAGGAGATTTTTGATAAAGTAAACCCATCTTTTATTCAGATATATGTGTGCGAGATACAATTACCTTGTCTGGCTAATGCCAAACATGCTTCCAAAATTTCCTTCAATGAAGGTACTAGAAATCTTTGAGAGTATTTCAGGTCAAAAGGATTCCTCTGAGAAAATTAGCGCTGCATTAAATCCAAGAATACAGATGAAACTCTCCTAAAACCAGACTGTGACTTCAGACATAGCTCTGAGCTAAAGGTAGTGCATAAACTGTGCTGAGCCAAGAGGCAGGAGGCATTCTGACTCCGAGATATGGCTGTGGCATAATTTCTCCCCTGCCACCAATTTTGCTCATGGGTTGTAGAAACTGACTGCTGTATCTGCACCAGTAAGAAGTTATTGCCCATGCTACAATGCTTCAGCCACTCTGGCCAGCAGGTAAGATGTATAGCCAAAACTATTAATTCCATGACCATCTTTGTCCACTCATATTTGATTCAGGGAGAGAGCAAGCAGGCAAGTCTCCCTGCTTACTCCTGTATAGTTGGACCAAAGATCCTGGGTAAAGTGTCATGACGTGGCAGGTCTTACTCCATATTAGTCCCTGGCAGGAGCGCATAGTCAAATTCACACCCTAGCCCTTACTTTCTAGCCCAGCGTTTCTCAAAGTGGGGGTCGCGACCAACTTATAGGGGGGGTTGCAGCTGTCGGCTTCCCCGGGGTCCTTCGCGCTCCCCTCCCACAGTGACTGCAGGAGGGGTGAGTCAAGCGCGAGTGGGGCTTTTTTTTTTTTGCTTAACTACTTTGGTGGGGGGGGGTGTCACACAAATTCAATGAGCATTTTAGGGAGTTGCGGTATCAAAAAGTTTGAGAACCCCTGTTCTAGCCCAAGGTTTCAGTAAAATGGGAATTGACGCTGAAAATATGATTGCAATTTGCACTTCCACAGGAATACTCAGTGATCTTGTAATGTTCACAGAGACCCTCGTGGTGATCCTAGAACAGAGGTCCCCAAACTGTGGAGCAAACCTCTCCCTCCCCACGGGTCCCTCCTGCAGCACAGAGGAACAACTTCCTATTAATCACTGAGGAAGACCACACAAAAGCACACATCTGAAGAATTCAGACTAAACACATTGAAGTTTCCTGCCATGAGAGTCAGAGCTCTGCGTAACTCTGCCCTGCATGTGTGTCCAACTTTGTCTTGTTCCAGGGAACCTTAGTCCTCATCTACCTTCATGATCATCAGCTTCATTCGCCTTTGTATCTATTTCTCACACTAACACCTGGCTGCCTTCTTTCCAAAACCAATGACCGGAAAACCCTTCCTGAGATAATCCACAAAAGCCTTCATTCATCCTCTCCTCATTCACTCCTGTTTCTGAATAAGCATATGAAATTTAAGATAAAACCTAAACTTTTTGGAGAATGATAGGTGTCAAAATTAGACTTGAAAAGGATATTGCCTCACAGTTTCAGTGATGGAATCACTATTGTGGATGCCAAATCGATACACACCCAAAGCTTCTGCACAAACACAAAAATTGAGAAGATAAATATTCTTGTTTTCTAAAGCTTGCACGAACACCTTAATTAAGGGGAACACGTAATACTTTCAGTACTTTAATAAGTATTAAAATATGTGTTTTCTTTTCCCCTTTAAATACAATGTTGAGAGCATATATAACCCCTCACACATAGAGGATGACATTATTACAGCATCTAACCACATTTCCATGTTCACTTTGTATATGGATACAATCTTATTTTGCACCTGTGGAACCTGCTTTTTATTTGTGAAAAGAAGAAAAGGAAGCAGGAGTTGACCAGGAAGTGAGATCAAGGGAGGAGGGAGAGTTAGGCCCAGATCTTTAAAAATATCTAGATATTGATGTGCTCACTGTTGCAATGCCTAACAAGTTTGGGAATTTCATCCCTGTTGCAATGCCTAAGAGGTTTGGGAATTTCATCCCGTTTTCAAGGGATGGAGGCACTTAAAATTGGTGTTGAGGTTAAGTGCCTAAATCACTTCTGCAAATGAAATTTAGGCTGCTAAATATCTCCAACACTGGAGTTATTTAAGAACAGTTTAGATAGACGTCTAGCTGGGATGATCTAGATGGTGCTTGGTCCTGGACTTCATGACCTCTCCAGGTCCCTTCCAGTTCTAGTATTCTGTGATTCTATGAAATCACGTAGACATTGCAATGATGAAAGCCTGCATACCTTTACAAACCTGGGTTTCAATCTAATCGGCAAATACCATATCAGAACTCTCTTAGATATGATGAAGTACCATCTTTTCTACCTGCTTGCAAGGGCAACTAAATCTTTCTCCAAGGACTAGAAATGGGCAAAGATTTTCTCCCAAGCAGAGGTGATAAAACCAACTATTTATTTTAGGGGGGAAAAAAACCCATGATATCAGGAAATTTCACTGTGATCCTATCATCATTTATAGATTACAATTATTCTTAAATACTATTCCATGCTTTACATAAGGTATCTGACTACAAATGTCCCCAATCATGGTAAAAGGAATAATAAAAGACCACAGAGTCAAACACTCATGCTCCAATGGATAAAGGACACTGGACTTGGTATCTGGAGTCTATGTTATATTCTCAGTTTTGTCACTGAGCGCTTGCGTGACACTGTACAGGTCGCTTGCCTAAATGTGCTTCACTTTTCCCATCTGCAAAATGGGGATAATGATACTTACCATCCTTTGTCATGTGTTTTGAAATCTAGGGATAACAAGTACAATGACAGCTAAGTATCATTAATTTGTACCTATGTGTATGGACAGGATCTGACCTTGTGTATGCTAAGGGCTGTCAATGCTTTTACCGTAAAAGTTTTAGGATATGACTGGTTTCTCAGTGGAGGATGGTGGGAGTTCTCCTAATAGACATATCCCATAATATAGTCTATTCTCAGTTTTTATTCCCATAGAAAAATATTAAATAAGTAAAATACTGCCACATATCTTGAATGGCCTGCTATGGCATCACAAAATCATGTCTTCCTAGTATCACAACAGAAAATGCCAGTTGCAGTCTACTCACTTCTTTGTAGCATATTGATTTTAAAACTGAATCAATATTACCATTTCTGATTTCTACCCCAGGGCCTTGTGATTATTCCAGATTCAGTTAGGCTGTGCATTACTGGTTACATAAACTTGGCTGCAAAGTTGTTAAGATAAACATAACATTATGTCTCTTTATACACTGGTGTGGTTTTCCTACTTATATACACTATCCTAATTACTATGTCATATATTTTATCTATTATTAGACTCTGCTAACCATAAATGACAGATAAATTTACAGCAAAAGAAACCATCTGATTGCATTTTTATTAATATAAAATAAGACAGGAGAGGTTTATAAAGTTCATAGTTCCACCCCACCATTCCATCCAAGATAACGTGTCATCTCGATTCAACTAATTTGAGTATGACACAAAAGTGTTTGAAAATTTTTCACAGCTGGATTTCCTTTTCTTACAATGTTCTTTAATTTTTCATACACAAAGAAAAATAGATTTCATTTTTACCTTGGTATTTACTACATCGTGAATTCACTTTAATCCCTGACAATCTGAGCAGACTATATAGGCATCTATTACGGTACATAGCACTGTAGTGTTTAAGTGCTTGAGGAAAAATGATACATGCAGTACAGGTGTGTCAGAACATATAGTATATACTAACAAAATACATGCTTTCTTTCCTAAATTTCTTTTCTAAAATCAACTAAATCCTTCTACACTTACAATTATCCTTTTTATTCATCTTGAAATAGTTTCCCCCGAAAAGACCAGCCTATCCCTAATAATATAGCAGTCTCTTATGTATACTGCTGAAATGGATAAGGATAGTGTCCTGTTTTACAATAGTGGAGTATAACATGTTTCTCAGTGTCGTGATGCAAACATTTTGAACTGTTAGCGGGTTATTTCTAATATGAAATTAGAATCAGTGTTTACCATACACATTAAGTCATTTGTTCTCATCTCAATGCTGGGACTTGTATACTGACATCACTGCACATTACACACACGTGCCTCATAAATCTGGAGACATACACAGTCACAATGATGACAGGAAACAGTGTAAAGACTCTGACTAGGCTGCAATTAAATTGCTCACCTGAGGCAAAACTGAAGAGAACCTATTGCATTCTTTTGTTGGTTGCAATCAATTCATTGGACCAGCCCTGGATTAGGAATGGAAAGATGTGGCACTGACAGAGTTGGATTTCTGGGTGGGACTTTGCCTCTAAGATCCCCACCAGACAGATGGAGTGTACATACTTCACCAGTATGTAGGAGCAAGGTCTTTAATCCTTGTTTCTACTACCTTCCTTCTCTGGTGTAGCTCGCATTCCTGGGCATGCCAGGAGGAAGCAGTCAGACGAGACAATGAGCAGGAAAGGGGTTGTGGTAGGATGGGATGTTGTAAGCCCATGTGTGGATCAGGCAGCCAGTGGTGGGTTTCACCCCTATAGCTCTTCTTCCCTTCAACTGTATCCCCTGCAGGGCAGTCATAAAATATCTAAAAGCATACCTTCCTCCCCCAAACTAAATCCACACCATCAACCAATACGCACAGTAAGTAATCTTGACTCAGAGCATTAATGCTCACAGAAGAGGTGAGGGTGGTATGATGTGGTATTTCCCTATTGGCCAAAAAATAGTAAGATCTCATGTGTACTGAATCCACTCCAGCCATCTGGTCATCTGAAAACCTCACACCATCCATTATAGGATGCCTTCTTGTCAATGTTAGTACCAATTAGTGAGGCGATAGAGTATAGTTATTGAAAAATTCACATAGTGATAATTCAGATTTCAGAGGGAATTTCATGCTGATGCACAGACAGAAATATTTATTATGGGTAAAGCACAGGCTCACATTTTCTGAAACATATTGGGCAGTTCCCCAGGTGATGTGAATCATTGCTACATTAAAGTCAATGGAGCCATACCAAATTAACCCAGATGAGGATCTAGTTCAGTCTGAATGACTAAGATGTTTGCATAAACAAAAGGACCTTTTTGAAGACTAAATGGACCCTTAAAATGGAGCCACTTTTTCCTACTGTGCATCTATTTGACATTAATTGTGGCTGTGATTTAACACAAGGAACATGATTTATTGACTGTTTTTTTTATTGCCAAATGTATAAAATACAAATTGCACATTAATTCCTAAGCAACTCCCGCTTTCTCTTTTATCTGGTTTGTGAGGCAGGTGTTACACTATGTATGTATTACTCCAAGGGGTGAAAAACACTATCCATGTGTTCATGCAAGATTGGACAGTCTTTTCACATGGAAATGCAGGTGCTGATGCACTATTTATCATATCTTGCTATATAAAACACAAATGTATGATGAAATTCCCAAGGACAAACAGTAAAAGTCCTTACACCAGATATATGTTATATATTAACACTGCAAGTTGTTATTGGGATGAGACCATTTCAGGGTCATAATTAATTTTTGACATCACTGACCTGGCAATCAATGTTCTTCCCATTAAGTATTTAAAACATCACAGTAAAACTGAATGACGATAACAGCAACATAGTCAATACTACTGAGCTGTCATTTCCCTTTACTTTTTCCACAGCTTTTCTAATGTATTTTAATTGGTTAGGCATTATATGTATCTCTACTTGGCAATTTATCTATATTTCTTTGCATATTTGCATTCATTTTGTGTTTTAAATGTGGTGCCCAACACACAGAACACCAAACGAGTCCTTTAAGTATCTAAATAAACCAATGCACTACACAAAAACATCTGGCTTTTATTTTTGAGCTTCTGATACTAACAATTTTGTTTCCACCTCTGTCTTCCATATAAACTAGTTTTTCACCATCTTTGGATAGCGATAATTAACCAAACTTGGACATTTACTTCCAAAAATTATAACCTGCAGTACAGATTCAACCTCTCTAGTCTGGCACTCCATGGTCTGGCAACATTTGTGGTCCAGCATGAATGTAGTTAGTTGGATGTCCACTTATCACGGGTGTGACCAAGTTTCCCGCGATTTCATAAAGTTTGTTTATAGGCACCTGTCCTGGCTCTCAGTGTTCTGTGCTGTTATTTAGCTCTGATTTACCCCTTAATGTCTTCTAAGAGCCTAGTAAGCAGTGGAAGTGTTGGTAATGCTGTTAGACAACATTGATCCCCCAGGATTCGGAAATTCTCTAATTTGGCACCAGTCAGGTCCCAAGGGTGCCAAACTACAGAGGTTCAACCTGTATCTCCATTGCTTTGGTCTCCTCCTCTTTCCTACAAAAGATTTGTGGCCTTCCACATTGTTGCAGCTCATAGTTGGTTTTCTCAACCAACCAAGTAAATAACCGGAATTCAGCTGGGCATCAGAAAGCAATTTTTCACATTCTGCAGCTGCCTGCCACAGAGAATTGATTAGGCCTGTAGATTACATTTTAGTTTTTCTTCCCCTCCAAGCTGCTCAACACTTAATTCAAAAATTTTTCAGAAACTGACCCCTACATGACTATAAGAGCTGTTTTTGAAATTTTAATAATCCTGCTCATGGCTGGATTAACTGCTTCAAATCTTCCCAAATGCCACCTGGATGCTTTGTACTCAGTTAACAAAAGTTACATTAACTTTGCTTTTTAATCTGTTCTCCTGCTACCAGAAGAATCTCCCATTACCCAATACTGAGCGCTATGCACACATGCATTCAAATCATATTTTTGAAAATAAAATCAGCCATATCTATTAATAAAGTAGTATTTCAAAACAGGTGTTGTAAACCCAAATCAAGTCTGTGAAATCCTTGGCCTAATTTCATGTAAATCTTTCTGAGTATGTCTTTATTGATTATAAATAAAGATATGCTGCTTTACTTAGCCTCTGAGCAACCCCTCAAGTAACTATTTAAGTCTTTAGGGTAGAGTGAGCTTGCGTGGGAAGCATTTTGAAATTCCTCTTAGCAGAATATTCCTTGACTGCTAAAGACAATTTCTGAACCTGACTGATGTTCCTGCTTTTTCAAAACAGTTCAATTAAAAAAAAATCTGAGTTTCAATCAAAACAGTACCAGGGACACGTGACAGTCTATGCTAATGATCTGCAAATACTAACTGATGTCTATATTGGCATGTTCAGTATTTTCAGAAGCCACTGAATAGAAAGTGTGAGACCATGGAGTTAACTTCCACCAGAAAGAAGGACCATCACTAATCTCACCACCTTCTGCTCAACATGTAGCACAACCGTTTGTCCTTTCTTTCTCTACTATTTACACAGAGCAGAATTCACACTTAAAACAACTGCCCAAACCCAAACTCTATGCTGCACATGTAACACTGACGGGCAGAATCAAATCTGCGACCTCTGGAGCTTAGTGCATGAGCCTCTACCACATGAGCTAAAAGGTAGTCCATTAGCTACGGTTTACTATTCTCTCTGTAAGTGGTCTCAGTGCCACTAGATGAGTCAGTACACCACATCCAGTAGTTGTGTGGGTTACCTACACAAAATTCTTCCAATTGGAAAGAGAATAAAAGAAGTACAAAACTTCACATGACCAATTTGAGTTATGTCACTTTTTGTATAACTGGAAAGTGCTTACATGTGAGGGAGATAATGGCAATGTAACTAACTATTTCTCTCTCTTTCTCTCAAGTAACTGTCTAAGTTTCACCTGGTTCAGAGCTACTGGAATTATTCTGAAATGAGACATTAAAAGCTGGTTGTTAACTACTCCTTAGGCATTACCTAGTTGTCTAAGACAGAATGTTAAGTCCCTAGCTGTTGGAAGATGCCTGAAAAACAAAACAAACAAGCAAACAAAAACGTCTGGCTATTTATTGACCGCGCATGGAAAAATCCTGCCTTGAGAAGTCTTTTAGGGTACATCTACACTGCATGGTATGCCAAAATAGCTACTCTGCATTTACACAAGCCACCCGTTATTTCAAAATATTTTTCAAAATAACCGGCATGCTATTTCGGCATCCCGGTACCCTCATTCCACGAGGGTTAAGTGATGTCTCAAAATAGCATGTTATTAGGTTGGACATTAGGAAAAACTTCCTAACTGTCAGGGTGGTTAAACACTGGAATAAATTGCCTAGGGAAGTTGTGGAATCTCCATCTCTGGAGATATTTAAGAGCAGGTTAGATAGATATCCATCAGGGATGGTCTATATGGTGCTTGGTCCTGCTGTGAGGGGAGGGGACTGGACTCGATGACCTCTTGAGGTCCTTTCCAGTTCTAGTATTCAATTATTCTAGGATTCTATTTCAAAATTTGGCATAGCGCAAATTGCATATCTTATTTCGAGTTTAGGGTGCTGTGTAGACTCACCCTTAGAGAACTGACTCCTAACTGGGAACTCTTGAAAGCTAACTGCTTGTATTAAGCACCACTTTAATGTTCCAAATCTCATAGGCCTTGTCTGCATGACAAAACTGAACCAATTTAAATAAGTCAGTTTAGAAAGTGATTTGATAAAAATGGTGCAACCATGGACACTCTCATTTCAGTTTAAGGGAGCCTTATGCTAGTATATCTTAAACAGATAATGAAACAATTTAACCTAGAGTGATATTACCCAATTTAAATTAAAATAAGAGTGTTCCATGCCAGCGGGTTACAACATTTTAACTAAATCACTTTCTACACTGATTTATCTAAATTGATACAATTATCCCAGGTTGACAAGGGCATAGGAAGGAGGGAACAGAAGGAACGTGGTTACCTCTTCTAAAGAAGTTGATATTGATTAAAAAACTAGATCACTGTGAGTTTTCATGATCATACATGTAAACTGCAATGTGGCCTTAATTATAGACAAAAGCCATTTTCTAAATTAAAATTGTCTTAAGATGGAGGAGATGGTACATTGGCAACTGCCAGTAGCAAAAATCCCTAAAGGTCATAGAGGGGACACTAGATGGAGAAGGCTCTGAGTTACTATAAAGAATTCTTTCTGAGATATCTGCCTGGCAGGTCTTGCCAACAAGCTCAGTTCTATCTGATCACCACAGTTGTGGTTGGGAAGGAATTTTACATTAAGTCAGATTGGCAGAGAGTCTGTGATGGGGGGAAGGGAGGCACATTCTTCTGAAGCATGGGTCATCTGCAAGTTTAAACTACAGGCTGGATCTCCCTTATTGGGCACTCTCAGGACCTGACTGGAATTTGCTGGACCCAGGGAGGTCCCCAGCCACCAGCTTCCAGCCCTGGTCGGGGCTGCCAGATAGCAGCCTAACACCACTGGATTCCTGGCCCTGGGCTCTCTTTTCTGGGGACATCCATGCTCCAGCAGGGTTGCAGGACCAGAGCGTCTAGGTTTAGGGAGGGGACACAAGATGGAGAAGGCTCTGAGTTACTACAGTTACTGAGTTTACCTATAGTGTAAACAGCATATTTTCTGTATCTTGGACTTTAAACCATGATTTGAGGCAGTCAGTAACTTAGACAGAGATTAGAGGTCTATTTCAGGAGTGGATGAGGTTCTGTGGCCTGCAACATGCAGGAGGTCTGACTAGATCATCAAGATTGTCTCTCTGACCTTAAAGTCTATGAGTTTATCCCTTTAATGTATTAATTACTCACCTTAAGGACTAGTAGGTGTTCTTCATTACCTCAGCACATTAAGGAGTGCCCTTAGAGTTATTATAGGCCCCTGGGTGCTTTTGGGCATCCGAATTGTGTTTAGTTGCCCTGAAAATATTTTGCTGCCAGAGAGCTACTGTTGTTCATTTCCTTCAGAAGTTTCTTTTATTAAAGGAATAATTGTCTATTTTGTGCAGAAAAAAGTCTTGATTTTTTTAAAATAGAGATTACATAAATAATGAATGTATTTGTTACCTTAAATACAGCTTAAAAATGTATTCCCTCTTTGAATCCTGTGCTACTGTTTTAATTGGCTGAAGTGTTCCTTTATGTGAAATTCCAGGCGCTGTCAATATTTATTTGCTAAATAAAAGCTGAATAAACCACAAGAGAAGAAAAGATAAAGGGACTGTTTTAAAACTGATGTCTGAAGGGGGGAAAAAAACAATGGTTACTTACTCCCTGATCATCTAGGTGATTTCTGGGCCAGGGCAGACCTCTACTGGTGCACAAATCCACTTGCAGAATTAAAACCTTAATGAGAAAAACCTTGTGACAGTAACCAGCACTAGCCTTCGTATTAAACCCTAAAAGGATTATTTGTATTATAACTTCTGAAACCTTAAAACAAATATGACTAAAATGCTGTGGATATTTTTTTCTTAGAAACATGCAGATTCCCCAGGCAATTAAATAATGCTCCAAAATACTCCTCCCTCCCCGCATTCCCTATGACATGCCAAAAAGAGAGGAAATAACTATTGTTTAAGGAGGTGGAGGGGAACAAAGAATCACTAATATCTGCCCAAGCCTACTGATTAATCATGTGAGCAAATTTTGGAATCTTGATCATAAATCACATCACTTTCATTCTAGATGACATGTTACCCCCATTTCTTACATCAAATCCAAAGTCATATTGTAAACTGTTTGGGGGAAATACCATGCCTGTCCATGAACACTTTAAAGGGCTAAGTGGACTTGTAGGCAACAGATCAATAAAAATAAGAAGCTAAAGCAAATTAGCTTTTTGCATGCAACAGTTGTGATGCACAGAGTAGCCATCACAAGTATTTCATGCAAACCTAATTATGTGCAACTTATTTTATTTAGTATAAAAAGTAAATAGTAGTGATGTAGTGATGGATGAGCATCCCAAGGTAGGTGTTTCAGTTAAGCATAGTCTAGACTAGACTAGACACTGAGTTGAAAATTTCATGAGAAAGCTAGACCACAGGAGACATCTATTATTTCCTGACTTTTGCTGGGTGGGGAATACAGTCTTGTGAAAGATTAATTAGACAAGCTAATGTTTTCTGGCACTTTGAAAATGGAAATTAATAGAAAAAAAAACACTTATTACCATCCAAAGTATTCCATAAATCCCCAGTAAACAGTGTAAAATGTAGATCTTATTCATTCAGATACTATTTTCCTGTTATCAAATAGGTTGGTGTGTAGTGTTTATCCCCACAGAATATGGACAGTCATTTACTTCGGACTTTAAGTATATGATACTGGTTCCCTATATAGTGCAGAGTCTTCAGGATATATTATTCCCAGGATTGTCAGCCTGATCTATACACTCATGGAGAGGAAGTAAAATCCTGAGGGTAGATCTCTACCCTACATCAGCTGACCTACCCCACGTGGAAGAGTCAGTGTGGCTATCCCAACATTGCTGTTAATGGCTAGTGATCATGATAGAGCTCACTGCAGACTGCTATCTAGGAAGGAAGTACTTTCCTGAAGCAACAGTGAGACAGAAAAGATCTTCCCTGCGACAACAAGCGGGGAGTGGTTCAAGGGGCAAATGGCTTTCAGAAACAAGCGCCTACAAATGGCTATGGAAAAAGAGATATCAGCCGTAGCAGATGCCCCCGGGGCCTAAAATTCTCCTCGATCTTCAGGCAGTTATGGTGGGAGGGAAAACAGCTCACCTCCTGGAATCTTCCAAGTCCCAATCCAAGTGATAATGCTACACCTGTCATCCACAGTTTTCTCCACCTCCTAGCATCTCTCTCACCTCATCAATCAGGGCTCCAGTTGTCTGCACAGAGGGGAAAGGGAGCAGGAGCCACAGACGACTAGTCAGAGAGGCAGGGAGCTCCCTGGCCCTTTTAGCATCTTCCTAGGATCTAACCCCAGACCAGAGGCCTCCCCCTCATCCACACTATCTTCTTCTGTGCTGTCCTCTAGACTAGTCAGGCAAATATGGAGCCACTGTGTAGAATATGGATTTGATGTATTTTTACTCCCAAATATAGACAGTGCAGGATTCAGTCTTCAAACAGATAATTTATGATAAGGCATGCTTACTTTCTGGGGTAAAGCTTACTTGCATCCATAAAATGGTTCAGAATTTAACTTTAACTTGCATTTGAAGAAAAAAAAAAATCAAACTACAGGCAACTCCTGACTTACGACCACCTGACTTATGACCGCCCACATTTACGACCATTTTTGTCATGCGAGAGCTCCTAACCCCCGCCCCCCGCAATTTACATCTGCAGCTCGCATTTACGACAGTATACGACACAGACTCCACACACATCATCCCAAAACAGGAAATGCACAAGGTCAGTCAGATTCGCCAGTCTGCAGCTGCTGCTTGAACTACACACGTCTCCACCACATTGGTCTTCACTTTTTAATTATTTTTGTGCATTATTTGAACTATTTAGTTTAGTTTACCTCCATTTCCATAATCAATTTTGGTATTTTTAGGGTATGAAATGGGTTTCCAGGAACGGAACTGCCATTTGTAACATTGCTCCTATGGGAAATAAGAGTTTGATTTACGAAGGTTCTCCGGGAACCAATTAGGTCATAAGTGCGGGGATCGCCTGTACATTCAAAGTTGGTAACTGAAAAAGAGGAGAAAAATACAACAGAATCTATTTGATTCCCCTCCTGCAGTATTTTAGCAATCAACACCATACCATTTAGCCTCTCATAATCTGACTTTTTGTAACAGAAGACAGGTTGATGGTATTGGCATCCATCGTTAGAAACACTTAAGTCAAGATCCTGATAAGAATTAAAAGTTTTATTTTTATGACCACATGTCTTTGAAAACGGAGATGCTACTCTCAGCAAGATCATAAGACTTAAAGGAGGTGAACAAAAAAAACCAAACCCTGATTCATGAAATACCTCTGAGAATGTTCTATTTGTCATTGTGGATTTGCAGACTATTACATTTTAAAAGTCTTACCAAGCATTTTCATGGGACCATCAAGGCATTCAAATAATATCCGAAAGTGTAAAGAAACATAGACTAGGTGATCAACATCCTAGATGGGAAATTCCAGAAAAAGAACAAAACGGTTTGGTAAATGTGAATGTACTAAATGCACACTGATTAGATCTTTAACAAAAAGGAAAAGGAAAGAGGGAACTGAAGTAACAATGACTTTCCTCCCACCCCTCTGAAACAGCAGTTTCTAAAAACTTTGAATTACCCATAAAATTAGCTAGAAGATAAATCTTACTATAGTGATTTGCTTTTTATAAGTCCAGAACCAGTGTGCTGAATTTCTAGCATATAATTACTTCCACATAGATAAAGCATGAGTCATCTGTTCTAGCCTAACCTTTGCATTTAAATTTGCATTTTATTCTCGCTTATCTTTTTTCTAAATTGATATTACTGTCGACTATGTTTATTAAAAACAACTTAAAGCCACAGTGCATGTCAAACTCTGAACTGAAGCATCATTTGTTGTTGTATTGTAATTAAAATACCTCAGATTAAAATTCTGATCATTGCCATTAAGCTTGTCAAGTTAATCTTATATGTCAAACTTTTGTTCACAAACTATGTCCAAATGCCCAGTGGCCCTCTAGGAGAGCTCTGAAGAGCCAGATGAGAGGCCCAGGTCTATTTTGTTTCCTGAGCTCACTGTGCATTGACCACGCCAGCTGGTTATAGAGTGGAATTGGCAAGTTCTAAAAGTTGTCCCATCTTACTATGCCCCTACCCCATCAACTTCAGTAAGAAGAAAGTCTAATATACTTCCCCAAAGATAGTTTGGGGAAGAGCAGGGGGAGCAGAGGCAACACTCAATGAATGGGAGTTTCCCCATTTACTTCAGCAGGATGGTATATAAATAGAGAAGTTTCAGTTAAAACTTTGAAAAAGTACAACTTTATATGGTCTGGACCCAGATTTATAATTTACACCAGCACACTAAATAAAATCCCTGGTTTTTTAATTTACTTAGCCAAGCAAAATGGCTTTCATAGTTATAAGCTGTCTCTCTGTTTTAAGCCACTATACAATCATAGAAATGTAGGTCTGGAAGGGACATTGAGAAATCATCAAGAATAGTCCACCCTCCCACCTCCACCCGACCCTCAATGCTGAGGCAGGACTAAGTAAACCTAGAGCATCCTTGACAGGTGTTTGTTCACCCAACTGATAAAACCATTCAATGGTAGGGATTCCTCTCTTGGAATCTTACTACAGAACATACCTACCCATACAGCTACAAATCCCACCCCTCCCCCCCCCCACCACCACATACACCCACCCAATATCTAACCTAAATATCCCTCAGTGAAGATTAAGCCCATTACTTTTTTTTGGACACAGAGAACAATTGCTTACTTTTTGTTTAATAACAGCTCTGAATATCCTGAAGACAAACCAGGTTCCCCCTCTGTCTTCTTTTCTCAAGATTAAAATTCCCTGTTTTATTAGACTTTCCTCATAGGTTAGGTTTTTCTAAACCTTTTTATAATTCTGTTGTTCTCCTCTGGATGTTCTCAAATTAACCAGCATCTTCCCTCAGAACTGGATACAGTGCTCCAGCTCAACCCCCATTAGTGAGGAGTCGTGGTCATTTTGAAATCTAAGGTTATGACCTAGAGTACTTTCAGGTCCTCATAACTTGGTGTTACCAACAAATTTTATAAGCATATTTTCCACTCCATTCTCCAAATCATTAATATAAAAACAATTAATTGTACTGGACTTAGGACTGACCCCTGCAGGATCCCCCACCAGGTATCTACTCCCAGTTTGACAGCTACTCCTTCAATATAGTCTGTCAAAAAATTGTACACCCACCTCATACTAATTTCTTTTAGAACACATTTCTTTAGTTCGCTTCTGAGGATGTCATATGGAACAGCATCAAAAGCTTTGCTAAAAGTCAATATATATTACATCTACTGCTTTCCCCACTTCACAAAGAAGAGTTAAGATGGCCTTGAGTGACTTCACAGTAGTGGCTTAACCTTTGTTGTGTAAATTAAATAATGGGTCACATTAAATAATGGTTGTTTACTCAAGACCAGATTTTCCCAAGATCCAGCATGGGTATAACAAGTGATGTAGACAGTCCTGCTGGTGATAGCAGGAGTGTGGAGGGCCTCTGGTTGGTACAACCAAAGACCCTACAAATGAAAGATGTTGAGCCACCTCTGTGGTATTCAGGGTTACCAGTTTTGTTTTGACAAACAGGGCTTGCGAACAGGAATTGCTAACAGGGAGTTTGGAGAGGGAGTTCTCCAGGTGAAAGAGGAGTAAAAACAGGACCCTTGTGGTAAGTGGCTGTCTGGAGTGTGTGTTTGTGTGTGGGGGAGTTATTTGCTGTGTGCTGAGCTTGTGTTTATCTGGTTGGTTTGATTGTTTGTTTGCTTGAAGGAGCTTCTAAAAGGTTTGAAATCTAGAAGCCTCTGTTAATTGGCTAAGCCTCAGTCAGGGGGAGGGGCTACCAGAGCTATATAAGCCTGTGACTCAGCGACCAGGGAGCTTGCGAACAGGAATTGCTAACAGGGAGTTTGGAGGGGAGGTTAGAGGGCACTAGTGACTTCTGGCCTTCTTTAAAACATAACTCTTATCATAATCTATATTCCAGAGGTTTAAAAAGAATCCCAGTTTATACTTAAACTTGTTCATTAGAAAAATGGAGACAGAAGCCCAGCAGCAGAGTGGGGCTATCCTGTTTATTGCGTCAGTGTAACATGTATGATTACCTGCCCTGTGGGCGGGTGGCGTATGTGTGCACCCATTGCAAGGAGCTCCTGACCCTCAGAGACCGAGTTCGGGCTTTGGAGGCCAGGGTGGCTGAACTGGAGGAGCTAAGGAGGCAGAGAGATTTGTGGATGAGACTTTCTGGGACACTGTAGTACTGTCCCACCTCCAGTCTGAGAGCCCCAGTGCTCTTAAGGAGGATGAAAGTCTCAAGGGAACAGAGCATTCAATGGGAGCAGAGGAAACCATCCCGTGGTTGGGACCCTCCTCCCAGAGGATGTTGCGGTATCCTCTCGCACTGAGGATGCCTCTGAGGGGGAGGGAATGCCAGCTCAGAAGAGGCAGGTGTTAGTAGTGGGTGATTCGATTGTTAGAAACATAGATAGTTGGGTTTGTGATGACCGGGAGAACCGTATGGTCACTTGCCTGCCTGGTGCGAAGGTTGCGGATCTCTCGAGGCATCTAGATAGACTTATGTGTAGTGCTGGGAGGAGCCGGTGGTCGTGGTACATGTAGGTACCAATGACGTAGGGAAGGGTAGGAGAGATGTCCTGGAGGCCAAATTTAGGCTGCTAGGAAAGAGACTGAAATCCAGGACCTCTATGGTGGCGTTCTCGGAAATGCTTCCAGTTCCACGCGCAGGGCCAGGTAGGCAGGCAGAGATTCAGAATCTCAATGCGTGGATGAGACGATGGTGTAGGGAAGAGGGGTTTGGATTTATTAGGAACTGGGGACACTTTTGGGAGAGGGGAGCCTATACAGGAAGGATGGGCTCCACCTAAACCAGGGTGGAACCAGACTGCTGGCACTAAACATTAAAAGGCCGTGAGCAGTTTTTAAACTGAGAGATGGGGAAAGCCGATTGGTGTGGAGATGCACGTAAATCGGAGGGAGACTTCTCTTAGAGGAGAATCCATTGATAGAGATTCTCTAAGCTGTAGTCAGAAAGAGAGGAGGAGAGGGCAAACCGTGGGCCAGAGCAGACAAACAACCGCATACAAAGGAATCCAATGCATCAGGAAGGGCAGACAAATAAGCAGTGGCAAATTTTTAAAGTGCTTCTACACAAATGCTAGAGTCTGACTAATAAGATGGGTGAACTAGAGTACCTAGTATTAAATGAGGAGATTGACATAATAGGCATCACTGAAACCTGGTGGAATGAGGAAAATCTGTGGACACAATCATACCGGGATATAAAATATATCGAAAGGATAGAGCAGGCCGGGTGGGTGGCGGAGTGGCACTGTATGTGAAAGATAATGTAGAATCAAATGAAATAAAAATATTAAATGAATCAACATGTTCAATAGAATCGCTATGGATAGTAATTCCATGCTCCAAAAATAAGAAATTAGCAGTAGGGATATATTACCACCTGACCAGGACAGGGATACTGACATTGAAATGCTGAGGAGATTAGAGAGGCTACCAAAACAAAGAACTCTATAATAATGGGGATTTTAATTACCCCCATATTGACTGGATACATGTCACCTCAGGAAGAGAAGCGGAGATAAAATTTCTCAATGGCTTAAATGACTCCTTCTTGGAGCAGCTAGTGCAGGAACCCACAAGGGAGAGGCAATTCTCGATTTAGTCCTGAGTGGAGCGCAGGATCAGGTCCAGGAAATAACCGTTACAGGACCGCTTGGGAATAGTGACCATAATATAATAACATTCAACATTCCTGTGGTGGGAAGAACACCTCAGCAGACCAGCACCCTGGCATTTAATTTCAAAAGAATTACACAAAAATGAGGAGGTTAGTTAAACAGAAATTAAAAGGCACAGTGACTAGAGCCAAATCCTGCAAGCTGCATGGAAACTTTTAAAGACACCATAATAGAGGCCCAACTTAAATGTATACCCCAAATTAAAAAACATAGCAAGAGACCTAAAAGAGTCACTGTGGCTTAACCACCATGTAAAAGAAGCAGTGAGGACAAAAGGCATCTTTTAAGAAGTGGAAGTCAATCCTAGTGAGATAAATAGAAAGGAACATAAACACTGTCAAATCAAGTGTAAAAATGTAATAAGAAAAGCAAAAAGATTTTGAGGAACAGCTAGCCAAAAACTCAAAAGAAATAACAAAATGTTTTTAAGTACATTAGAAGCAGGAAGCCTGCTAAAAACCTGTGGGTCCCCTAGACGATCGAACTATAAAGGCGCAATCAAGGACGATAAAGCCATTGCGGAGAAACTAAATGATTTCTTTGCTTCAGTCTTCACGGCTGAGGATGTTGGGAGATTCCCAAATCTGCACCGTCCTTTGTGGGTAATGAATCTGAGGAACTGTCCCGGATTGAAGTGTCATTAGAGGAGGTTTTGGAACAAATAGAAAAACTTAATGTTAACAAATCTCCGGGACCGGATGGCATTCATCCAAGGGTTCTAAAAGAACTCAAATGGGAAATTGCTGAACTATTATCTGTGGTTTGTAACCTATCCCTTAAATCGGCTTCCGTACCAAATGACTGGAAGGTAGCCAACGTGACACCAATATTTAAAAAGGGCTCTAGAGGCGATCCGGGCAATTACAGACCTGTAAGTCTAACTTCAGTACCGGGCAAATTAGTCGAAACAATAGTAAAGAATAAAATTGTGAAGCATGTAGAAGAACATAATTTGTTGGACAAAAGTCAACATGGGTTCTGTAAAGGAAATCCTGTCTTACTAATCTATTAGAGTTCTTTGAAGGGGTTAACAAACATGCGGACAAGGGGATCCAGTAGATATAGTATACTTAGATTTCCAGAAAGCCTTTGACAAGGTCCCTCACCAAAGGCTCTTATGTAAATTACATGGCCATGGGATAAGAGGAAGGTCCTTTCTTGGATTGAGAACTGGTTAAAAGACAGGAAACAAAGGGTAGGAATAAATGGTAAATTTTCAGAATGGAGAGGGTAACTAGTGGTGTCCCCAAGGGTCAGTCCTAGGACCAATCCTGTTCAACTTATTCATAAATGATCTGGAGAAAGGGGTAAGCAGTGAGGTGGTAAAGTTTGCGGATGATACCAAACTGTTTAGGATAGTCAAGACAGAAGCAGACTGTAAGGGACTCCAGGAAGATCTCACCAAACTGAGTGATTGGGCAACAAAATGGCAAATGAAATTTAATGTGGATAAGTGTAAAGTAATGCACATCGGGAAAAATAACCCCAACTATACGTACAGTATGATGGGGGCTAATTTACTACGACAAATCAGGAAAGAGATCTTGGAGTTATCGTGGACAGTTCTCTGAAAACTTCCACACAGTGTGCAGCGGCGGTCAAAAAGGCAAATAGGATGCTAGGTATTATTAAGAAAGGGATAGAAAATAAGACCGGAATATCTTACTGCCCCTGTATAAAACTATGGTACGCCCACATCTTGAATACTGTGTACAGATGTGGTCTCCTCACCTCAAAAAGATATTTTGGCCTTGGAAAGGGTTCAGAAAGGGCAACTAAAATGATTAGGGGTTTGGAACGGGTCCCATATGAGGAGAGGTTAAAGCGACTGGGACTTTTCAGTTTAGAAAAGAGGAGACTGAGGGGATATGATAGAGGTGTATAAAATCATGAGTGGTGTGGAGAGGGCCGATAAAGAAAAGTTATTTATTAGTTCCTAAATAGAAGAACTAGAGGACACCAAATGAAATTAATGGGTAGCAGGTTTAAAACTAATAAAAGAAAGTTCTTCTTCACACAGCGTGTAGTCAGCATGTGGAACTCCTTGCCAGAGGAGGCTGTGAAGGCTAGGACTATAACAGAGTTTAAAGAGAAGCTAGATAATTTCATGGAGGTTAGGTCCATAAAGGCTATTAGCCAGGGGATAAAATGGTGTCCTTGGCCTCTGTTTGACAGAGGCTGGAGAGGATGGCAGGAGACAAAGCGCTTGATCATTGTCTTGGTCCACCCCCTCTGGGGCACCTGGTGCTGGCCACTGTCGGCAGACAGGATACTGGGCTAGATGGACCTTTGGTCTGACCCGGTACGGCCGTTCTTATGTTCTTATGTTCTTATGACATATTCCTAGAGATGTCATCACGTTTAATTAAATTTGTTTTTTAATTAAAGATTAATCTTTGACTCTGGAGACTTCAGGACAAATGAGGAGAGCTCTCAACCTTAGACACTGCTGCCAGCATTGCAAGCCACGGAGTTCATCCTGTTGTCTGATAGTCAGGTAAGGAGCAGTCAGTCATGGGAAAAGAGGGCTATTTTTACCCAGTGTTTCTCTTTTCATCTGGCAGCATCCCTGGAGATTGCTCCCTCAATGAAAAATCATACACAACTTCTGACTCAGAAAGAAACATCATTTTGTCTCTGTCTAGGATTTTTCTTCTTTTCTCAAAGCAACTTCAATGCAGGAAGACCGGAGGCAAATGGCATAAAAAACTCAGCTGACCTTAAAATTCTGTACAGCTCCCTCTGGAATATTTGTGAAGTCGGTTTTATAAATGACGGGCTCTCTTCATTCATAACTACACACTGGACTGGAAAACACATCTGCATCTCCTATCTTTCCTTCTAACAATTGAAAACAACGTAGTGATAAACCCATGCAATGATTACTCCAAAGCAGTAGTTCTTAAAAAAAAAAAAAAAAAAAAGTCTTTACATTGCTTGATGACACTGATGGAATAACTTTTCTACTAATTAGAGGAGCGGGAAAGCTCATGGTTTCTAAGATCTGAAGGCTCCTGGAAATGTCATGTTAGATCTTGTAAGAATAACCAAGGAAAGTCAATTGTTCACAGTTCATTAAAGCCAGAGTGATCCTTTCCTATATGAAGTGATATAGGTGAGTACTGTGGTTTTCAACGTTGGGGACACAAAAGGAAAGACACAAACAAAACACAACTAACAAAAGCAGCAAATAGAACAATACAACAAACAGAAGCACTAATCAGGAGTCTGTCAAATCAATTATTCGGTGGGCAGATGGATGGTAGAAAAAGGATGGAAAAGCTGGAGAAGAGTTCAATTAGGCAAATCATTTTTATTACATATCCCTAAAGCCAACCCTCAATCAAAACAATACAAGAGAAAAACAAACTTCAAACACCAAGAGAGTTAAAACATATGAAATGAGCTAAATCTCAATTTAGTCTCTCATGAATTTGTCCAACCCAAGAATCTGGGTCACAGTTTGACTAGAGAAAAGACTAAAATAAAATAATAATAGCAAATTATAATATTTTGCATTTTCCCAACGCTTTCTATCCTCTGACCACAAAGCACTTTAGAAACATTAATTAAGCCTCACCATACCTAGGAGGTACATAATTATTACTTCAATTTAAAGGTGAGAAATCCAAGGCAGAGAAAAGCAGCAGGGCCGGGGCAGTAGTGGGGGCAGGCTGGAGCCCTAACCCGGTGGCAGCACAGACCAGGAGGGGAGAGACCTCCTCTCATCTGGCAAATCCCCTTATTTGGGACCAGTCACGTCCTTGGGGTGCCAGACCAGCAAGGACCAACCTGTACGTTTATACAATCTAAATAATAGTAATAACACAGGTCTTTGGGTGGGATCGACAAGTTTACAAGAGACACTATGCACATGAGCATTTAAAAAAATAAAGGAATGTTTATAGTACTCAGTGGATTGCATGATACCTACTGCCTTACACAAGCACTGATTATGGAGATCCTGGCCACTGTGGAAAGCAGTCTTTGTATTTTCCATCAGTTGTTTAATATTTTGTGTCATCTGTTTCTACATAAACCATTCAAATGGGCCTGGGGCAATAAATGTGAGGAGCTTTGTGATCACTACACAGTGTCCAAACAGTGTGGAGTGGGACTAGCAACACATGTTCCCCCCCCTGTTCTCCTTGTTCAATTTAATTCAATTCTGTCAGCAGACAGGATTGCCGCCCTGATCTTCTATGAGTTCATAGAATTGTAGGAGTAGAAGGGACCCAGAGAGGTCATCTAGTCCAGTGCCCTTCACTCATAACAGGATTAAATATTATCTAGACCAGGAGTGTTCACCCCTTAGGGGCTTGTGAAGTTAATACTATTGGGGGGGGGGGGGGCGGGGCGGGAGCATGTGCGGTCAATAGGGATGTGAACAACTAGTTGACTAGTCAACTATCCGATAAGCAAATTCTTATAAGATAGTTGACACACTAGTTGACTACCCCCCCTTGCTGCCTCTATCAGAAAGAGACAGCGGGGGGCTGAGGGGGGAGGAGAGGGTGCTTCAAAGCGGCAGCACTACGTGGAGCCTCGGGCCAGACCCTGGGTTCCATGCAGTGCTTTGAAACTCCGCATGCAGCCCAGCACTAGCTGGGGACTCCCCAGCTGGCCCTGTGCTCCCCACGGCATTTCAAAGCAGCAGCGCGTGTGGAGGCCAGGGTCAGCTGGAGACTCTCCCACTCACCCCGGGCTCCATGCGGCGCTGCTGATTTGAAATGCTGCATGGAGCCTGATGCCAGCGTTTCAAAGCGGCAATGCCACATGAAGCCCAGGGTCAGCTGGGAACTCAATCAGTCCCCTGCTGGCCCCGTACTCCCCATGGCACTGCCACTTTGAAATGCCATGGGGAGCACGGAGCCAGAGGGGGGACTGCTTGAGTCTCCTGCTGGCCCCCTGCTCCCTGCAGCACTTTCGCCACTGAAGTGTAGCAGCAGCCCCAGAGCTGTTGCTACACTTAAAAGACAGAGGTACCCTTATCGACTAATCAACACAAATTGCATCAACTATTCAATTAGCCAATTAATCTAAATTTAATATCCCTAGTGGTCAGCCTCCATCCCAAGCCCTCCTTTGCATCCATTTTGTATAATGATGCTAAATATATTTAAAAGTGTTTTAATTTATAAGGCATTACACTCCATGCAGAAGTTTGAGAACCACTGAGCAAGACAATTCCTTACAGGTGTTTGTTTAACCTGCTCTTAAAAATCTCCTATAATGTAGATTCCACAGCCTCCTAAGGTCCAATGCTTATCCGCCCTGACAGTTAGGAAGTTTTTCCTAATGTGCAACCTAAACCTCCCTTGCTGCAATTTAAGCCAGTTTGTCGAGACAATTTTCATAGAATCATAGAGCTGGAAGAGACTTCCGAAGGCCATCAAGTCCAGCCCCCTGCCCAAGGCAGGACCAATCCCAATTAAATCAACTCAGGCAGGGCTTTGTCAAGCCAGGACTTAAACACCTCTAGGGATGGAGACTCTACTACTTCCCTAGGTAACCCATTCCAGTGCTTCACCGCCCTCCTCGTGAAATAGTTTCTCCTAATATCCAACCTGGACCTCTCCCACCGTAACTTGAGACCATTGTTCCTTGTTCTGCCATCCATCACTACTGTGAACAGCCTTTCTCCAGCCTCTTTGGAACCTCCCTTCAGGAAGTTGAAGGCTGCTATCAAATCCCCCCTCACTCTTCTCTTCTGCAGACTAAATAGACCCAACTCCCTCAGCCTCTCCTTGAAGGTCGTATGTCCCATATGAATTTTAATCCTAGCCTCTAAAGCACAAACTTAATAAATGTACTCTCCACGTCATTGAGAAAGATACTGAACAGAACTGGAACTACAAATTCTCCCTGTGGGACCCTACTTGGTATGTTTTTCCAGCTTGACTCTGAACCATTGATAACTATTCTCTGGAAATGGCTTTCTAATCAGTTATCCATGCACCCTGTTTGCTCCTTCTAGGTTGTATTTCCTTGGTTTGCTTATGAGAAGGACATGTGAGTCAGCATCAAAAGCTTTACTAAAGTCAAGATGTATCACATCTACCACTTGCCCCCATCCACAAAGAATGCTGTCATGTTGGTCTGAAATGGTTTGTTCTTGACAAATCCATGCTGACTGTTACTTATCACCATACTATCTTCTAAGTGTTTGCAAACTGACTGCTTAAAAATTTGCTCATTATCCATCTGGATGCAGAAGCTAAGCAGTATAGTCTGTACTTCCCTAGGTTATCTTAATTGGCCTTTCTATTGGTGGGCACACCATTTGCTCTTTTCCAGTCCTCCAGAATCTCTCCCATCTCCTATGACTTTTGGAAGATAATCACTAATGGCTCAGATATCTCTTTAGTCAGATCCTTGAGCATTCTAGGATGCATTTCATCAGTCACTGGTCAATTGAACACATCCAATGTGTCTAAGCAATTTTAACTTGCTTTTTCCCTATTTTAAACTCAGATCCTACTTCATTTCACTGGCATTTGTTATGTTTTACTTTGAAACACTACTAATCTTTTGGTGAAAACGAAAACCACAAGAAAACCATCATCTCCACATTGTCCATTATTGTCACCCTTCCCCACCTGCTCTGCTTTGGTCTGTCTCTTGCTTCTACTGTACTTGTAGAACGTTTTCTTCTTACCCTGTCTCTAGCTAGTCTGATTTCATTTTGTGCCTTTGCCTTTCCTATTTTGCCCCTACACCCATGTATTATCTTACTATATATTTTAGAATGTGCACGCCTGTCTATCTGGCCATCTATCTGTGAGTCCATTTGTCACCCAGTAGCTGCTCCCTTGGGGCTGGGAGGATGGCCGTGAAGCATGGTTGATGGCTGCAAGGTGCGGTGTGGCACGGTTGGCGGTTGCTCCCTGGTGGCAGCCCAGGTTAGGGGGAGGCAGCTGCTCACTGGGATACTTGCTGTTCTACTGTGCTCATTTGCATTTTCCCAACAACCAGATGGACAGACAGACAACCAGACTCACTCATTCGCTCACAGATAAACAAACTCTCTCAAATATATAGTAGATATTTCCCTCTGCAAGCACAGACTTAAGACTCTTTCTGTAAAGCACAGAATATACAAAATGAGATTGGTGTTACCAACACTTTAAACTTACCTGATGGCCTAATCTCACGTCCAGTTCTATGTTGGTTATACGGAGGAAGTAATTAGGAGGGAAATGGTTTGGCTGTAATATTATTACAGTCCAAGATAGTTAACTAACATCATCCAAACTGGCTATTCAGAGATGTGGTGCTTTCACTCTGAATGGTGAAATGTGAAGACGACTTTCCCCATAATACAACATGAGAAATAGAAAGCCAGTTATTTAAAATAGAGATACTTTTTCATTTTTTCATAACTCTAAAAAGCCATGACTTTAAACTGTATAGAGTGATACATGTAACTATGAAAAAAAAAAAAACACTTCAACTCTGCCTCTCCCAAGAATGACATTAAAAAGCTAAGCAGCACTTACTCTTATTTAAAATGTCATCTCTGTTCAGTGTAACTGTTAGATATTTAATGCAGATAAATGAGCTAAGTGGACTCTATGAAGACAAAACTTCCCCTTTTACATCCACTCTAAAAGCTTTCAAAATCTCTCTGTCAAGAACAATTTGACTGCATATCAATTACATTCCCTTACTACTGCAGAACTTATAATAAGGGACATAATAAGGGGGGAAAAAGTTAAAAATAACAGTGAAATGAAGTACTGTCAATCTAATGGGGGTAAAAAAAGTATGATTGTATATAAACCTTACATTGCTCATTAAAGTTCTCATTCACTTAAAACAACAGCCAGGATGTTCCTGAATGCTATCAAACCATTGTGTTTCCAAGAATTTCATTTCTGGTGTTTGTTGACTTTGTGATAAATTTGGCCCTAGAACATGAGAGTGTCCATGCTTTTCTTGTCTTCACTCAAATTTATAAAATGGGTTAGCTGAAAAAGAAAATGTGATTATAATGGTAAGTCAGTAGTAGATAGTACTGGGATAGAGTAGAGTAGAGAGAAATATGTAGTCAAGAGGAATAAACAGAAGACTCAGGGTACTTCTACACATCAGGGCTAACAAAGAATTAAGCTACAGAACTTCAGCTACATCAATTGTGTAACTTAATTCGAAATAGCTTAACTCAACTTTTGGCGCTATCTATACAGCAGAAAGTCTAAGGAAGAACTTAAGAATGGCCATACTGGGTCAGACCAACAGGCCAACCAGCCCAGTGTCCTGTCTGCCGACAGTGGTCAATGCCAGATGCCCCAGAGGGAGGGAACACAACAGGTAATCCTCACTTGATCCCTCCCCTGTCACCCACATCCAGAAAAACAGAGGCTAGGGACACCATTCCTACCCATCCTCGCTAATAGCCATTGATGGAACCTAACCTCCATAAATCTACCCTGTTAAAGTCCTAGCCTTCACCACATCCTCTGGCAAGAAATTCTAAAGGTTGACTGTGCACTTAGTGAAGAAAAAGTTCCTTTTGTTTGTTTTAAGCCTGCAGACTGTTAATTTCATTTGGTGACCCCTCATCCTTATATTGTCAGAATAAGTAAATAACTTTTCCTTGTTCACTTTTTCAATACCAGTCATGGTTTTATAGACTTCTATCCTATCCCCCCTTAGTCTCCTCTTTAAAAAGACTTGGACTTTTCGGCTTAGAAATCTCTTTTTATATGGGACCCGTTCCAAATTCCTAATCATTTTTGCTGCCCTTCTCTGAAACTTTTCCAATGCCAATATATCTTTTTTGAGATGAGGTGACCACATCTGTACACAGTATTCATGGTTTTATACAGGGGCATTAAGATACTTTCTGTCTTATTCTCTACCCCTTTTTTAATGATTCCTAACATTGTATTTGCTTTTTTGACTGCTGCTGCACACTGAGTGGATGTTTTCAGAGAACTATCCACAATGACTCCAAGATCTCTCCCTTGAGTACTTGTAGCTAAATTAGTCCCCATCATATTGTACGTAAAGCTGGAATTATTTTTTCCAATGTGCATTACTTTACATTTATCAACATTAAATTTCATTTGCCATTTTGTTGCCTAATCACTTAGTTTGGTGAGATCTTTTGGAAGCTCTTCAGTCTGCTTTGGTCTTAACTATCTTGAGCAGTTTAGTATCATCTGAAAATTTTGCAACCTCACTGTTTACCCCTTTCTCTAGATCATTTATAAATAAATTGAATAGGATTGGTCCCAGGACAGACCCTTGGGGACCCCACTAGTTATCTCTCTCCATTCGGAAAACTTACCATTTATTCCTACCCTTTGTTTCCTGTCTTTTAACCAGTTAAGAATCCATGAAAGGACCTTCCCTCTTATCCCATGATAACTTACTTTGCTTAAGAGACTTTGGTGAGGGACCTTGACACAGGCTTTCTGGAAATCTAAGTACACTATATCCACTGGATCCCCCTTGTCCACATGTTTGTTGACCCCCTCAAAGAACTCTAGTAGATTAGTAAAGCATGAGTTTCCTTTACAGAAACCATGTTAACTTTCTCCCAACAAACAGGTTCATCCATGTGTCTGACAATTTTATTCTTTGCTATAGTTTCAACTAATTTGCCCAGTAATGACATTAGACTTACTAGTCTGTAATTGCCAAGATCACCTCTAGAGCCCTTTTTGAATATTGGTGTCATGTAAGCTATCTTCCAGTGATTATGTATGGAAGCTGATTTAAAGGATAGGTTACAAACCCATCTGGTCCCAATGACTTGTTACTGTTAAGTTTATCAATTTGTTCCAAATCCTCCTCTAATGACACCTCAATCTGGGACAATTCCTCAGATTTGTCACTTGAAAAGAGTGGCTTAGGTTTGGGTATCTCCCCAATATCCTCAGTCGCGAAGGCTGAAGCAAAAAATTCATTTAGCTTCTCCGCAATGACTTTATCATCTTTCAGTGCTCCTTTAGCATCTCAATCGTCCAAGGGGCCCACTGGTTGTTTAGCCAGTTTCCTGTTTGATGCTCTTTCTTCAACTTCCCTTACTCCTCGTGAAATGAGGGTTACAGGAGTTGGCGTAAGAAGTCCTCCAGCTCGACATTATTTTGAAATAAAGGCTTGTAGTGTAGACACGCACTATGTTATTTCGGAATGAGATCAGTTGTTCCGAAATAATGTTGCTGTGTAGACGTATCCTCAGAGACTTGCCTCTATATCAAAGTACTGTCTCGGGTTCCATAATTCAGTTTCTTTTGATGAGAACTGGAATTATATGGATCAACCTGCCTCTTACTTTCAAGATGGAAAGTCAGGAAAGGCCGTAATTCTGATTTTCTTGATTTTCCTCTTTCCATGTCCTGTTAGAAATTAAAGATACTTAATCTTTCTAGCAGATGGGAAAGAATACAAAACTCATAATCCAGCCTGACAGTCTCAAAAGGAACAGCCCTTGTCTCACACATGAATACATACTTACCAGCATTCTAAAACTGAGCATAATTGACTCATCTTTCATATAAATCCATTATCAATTACCATTTGGATACCCACGAAAAAAGAACAATTACCCAATGGCTTGAAAAGCTTTAAGTCATATTTACATTCTATGTATTAATGAAATGATCAGTATTCATCTCGTATCACTTTCATTTCAGCTTTATCCTAGAAGGCTTCATAGTGTTTCTGAACAACAGCAAAAATGTTGGATATTTTCAAAGCATAATGAGGCAACTTACCCCTCACTCCCAGCATTCCCTCCAAATACAGGAATAATTCTAGATCTGAAAGGAAAACTCGGGACCCGATTCTGAACTTTTTTGTGGTTATAGTCAGTTAGGAATTAACTCTTAAAGACCATGGAGTTGCACAGATGTATAACTGGGAAAGAAGGATCAGAATGGACTTGAAATAATTTATGATAACCACAGTATGAATTGCCACCATTAGGATAGGTGTATCGATACAAAAGAGTAGCCATAGGACAGAGTATATTTTTCACTATTGTGGACTGGCTATTTTAAGTTAAAGGGGAAAAAAAACAAAAAAATCCTTGCTCCAGAGTTATGCCTGAGTAACTTTTTGTTACACAGAAGTGTCCCCTCCTGAGCACACTTGAAGCACGCTGGCTGAGTAACATGGGGAAACTTGTACTGCTGCTATCTACATTGCTTGATCTGTTCTGTGGACAAAGACTGTTATTTTCCAAAGCTGTCAGTCTGGCATTTAGTGATACACACATGCTTGAGAGAAAATCCACAGGGTTCTATTAATGACGAGCAGGAAATATTGCATAGTTAAAACAAGCAAAACAGTATAAAAATAAAGTTTTAAAACAATCCAAACACATCCAGTTTAATAAAAGGCAAAATGTGTTCCCTTGCCAAGACTTAAAAAGTTTTATCCTAGAGCAATCTTCCACAGCTGTATCATAAACCCCTGAACACTCAGGGCTCATAATGGAAATGCTGAATTTAAGTGCAGGTGTACCAGTAACAGAATTAATGAGTTCTTTAGAAAATTATACCTTGACTTCCATTTGCCAAAATTTGGCATAGAAAGTGTAGTGGTCAATTGCGGAAGAACTTTGTACGTGTTAGTTTAGGGGTGGTGAGGCCTGAATTCTTTCCCCCCTTTTCCCTATATCTGATGAGCCAGAAACAAGTCTTTGGGAACATACGCCACTTAAGATAAGCATTGTTGCCAGTATAGCAAGAACAAGTAAAGATAAGGGTAAAGGGCAAGAACGCATAAACAATCTTGTTTACCCTAACGTACTGATCACGTAAACAGGGCCAAAGAACAAGTAGAACTAGATCAGAACCAGATCGATAACTAACAGCTAAGCCCTACATCAGCACGTAATGAGTAACCCCTGGAAATTTCCAAACTGCAAAACAAGGCAGGGAAAACTGTATTTAAGGCTGACTGAGAGCCTAGCAAACTGAACCTCACCGATAGGCTTTGGGTACCGGCGCCTCAGAAGCTGAGACAACCTCCCACTTCGTCCGCAGCCTACCCAGAGATCCAGGCTTGCAGGAAGGGACGTAACATATGCCGCTTCTTTGTTATATTGTTCTTCCATTTATGGGGCACAGCTGTTAGCTGTCAGGAAATAAACTACTTGTGTTTGACAGATACCCGTGTGGCATATTTTGTACTTTGGGAACCCAGTGTCAGATCTCAGACTTACTCTGGCCGGCTACAGAAAGTTAATATGCAAAACTGTAGCTGAAATCTGGCATCATATTGGCTTTGATGGACACTTTACAGCAGAAAGCAAGACACTGCTTTGAAGTGATTTACCTTAAATACCTGCTTCTGTTTTCATGTACTGCAAAACACAAGATATGTAGGATGGATAAGATGGAATTACAACAGTACTATTGCAAAACTAAATGTTTAGGAACCATCATTTTTAACATTATAAGAAAGTATAGTCTTGATGATATTACTATAAAAAGGGTGCACAGCTGGCTGAAAGACTACGCAAAGAGCAGTTATCAATGGTTCACTGACAAACCAGGAGGGCATATATAGAAGGGTCCCAAAGGGGTAAGTCCTTGTCTGGGAGAGTTTTCTTAACAACTTGGATAACTGAGTATTCTTATAAATGTTGCCGGTAACACCAAGCTGAAAATGGTTGCAAGCCCCAAGGAGGACAAGATTAGAACTTACAACAACCTTGACAACTAACTGAGTTGGTTGAAATCAACAAGAAGAAATTGAATATGGACAAATGAAAAGTACTACATAGAGGAAGAGAGGAAAAGACGAATACACAGCTAAAAATGAGGGGAAACTGGGTAGGTAGTATTGCTGCTGAAAAAGGTCTGGGGTTTTAGTGAATCACAAATTAAATTTGAGAGAGACAAATGTTGGTGAAGGAAAATATTTTACTGGACCAACTTCTTATGGTAAAAAAGACATGCTTTCAGGCTACACAGAGCTCTGTGTGAAAAAGAAAAAAAGCTTGTCTTTCATCAACAGTGACTGGTCCAATAAAAGATATCCCATCGCCGGCCTTCTCTCTCCAATATCCTGGAAACATCTTGGCTATGTCTCAAACAAAAACTGAATATGAGTCAGCAACGTGAGGCACTTGTAGATGTGTCATGTAAGACATGAGACACAATTGTCCCACTGTGTTCAGCTCTCAGTACTGTATCTAATTCTGAGAACCACACTTTAGGAAATAAATTAGTAAAGTCAAGAGAGTCCAGAAGAAAGAAGCAAAACATGGGAAGAGGTTTGGAATGCCTGATTTATGTGGGAAGGTTAAAAATGGGGCATATTTAATCTTGAGAAAAGAAGACTCAAGGGGCAGAGACCAGACTACAGCCTTCAGGGATATTAAGACCTATTATAAAGATGGCTGCGATCTTTTGTTGTCTATACCTACTGAAATTAGGAAACGAAGGAACGGGCTTGATCTGTAGTAAGAGAGATTTAGGTTAGATATGAGGAAAAACTTTCTAGCAATATGGGTAATTAAGTACTGTAATAAACTTCAAAGATAGATTGCGGTATACCCATAATTGGAAGATTTTAATAAAAGGTTGAAGAAACACCCATGAAGAGATGATCTAGGATTATTTGATCCTGCCTCAGTGCAAGGAGCTGCTCTTGATGGCCTCTCAAAGTCCCTTCCAGCCCAACATTCCTATGAGTCTAAGGCTATCTGAATACATAAATGAAAACATCACATTTATCAGAAGATTAATTGTACATATTAAACAAACAATCATAGTTTTCATTTTAGCACTAACATGAATTTACAGAATGGACCAGTTCCTGCCCTGGGCTGCACTGGTGCCTTGAGTGTGAAGACGGGAATATGGAATCTCTATCCGCCCTTCCCAAAGATGTGTTTGTAAAACAATGGGGCAGGAATTTCATCTCGTGGCTCCTTCTTGAGCATGAGGAAGATCTATTTTTCCCATCATCATTGAGAAAAACCCAATGCCAAAGGACTTTCCAGAAATCTCTGGGTCGCAGCTTGTAAGGGTAAGCCAGTAGCTGGATGCGAGACACTTTGTTTACCTAAGCATCTGCCCGTATGGCTGCAGGATACCATTCCCAGCCAATGGGAGCTTCGGGAAGCGATGTGGTCTGGGCCACCACTTCCTGCAGCTCCATTGGCTAGAAATGGTGAGTCACAACCAGTGGAAGCTGTGAGCAGCCATTTTTTAGATGCTCAGGTAAACAAAGCATTTTGTGGCCAACCAGTGGCTTACCCTTAACAAGCTGTGACACAAAGCTCAGCAATTCTGGCAGTTAATTCTCCCTCAACAACAAAACCATGTCAGGACCAACCTCAAGTGCAGTATAACTGCACCAGCCAAACATCAGGAGGGAGGTTCAGAGATAGCTGAACCCAGAGCAATACATCAGCCAGCCAGCCAGCCTGCCTGCCTTCCTTCCGTTACAGAATACGTGGAGGTATTATCCTCATGTGTTATTCATATGTCTTTAAGTATTTGGAGAGACCATATTTTCAGGTGTTTTATAATTCTATAATCAAGAATTCTAACATTTGCCTTTAGTGCCAGTTTATCTCCATGCAAAACACAAGACTTGTCCCACAATAATAAAGAATTGTAGACACATGATTTAAGCTTGTTAGTAAAAATTGGGATCACAGTTTATAGTAAATAAATAGTTTACTACTTCCACTCATTTTAATGGATAGTACAGGGTATTTTTAGCATGCTCTGTTTTATTATGAACAAGTAAAAGTCAATTATGGAAGCTTTTGCCCAGAAAAGCAGCCAGAGCAGTTAGATATCTGAAGACTATTCATGGTAGCCTCAATAAAAATAATGCTGTTCATCTTTTACTTCATCCAGCCAAACGTCTATGTCTTTCATTAAAATTTCAAAGTTACAAGTTGTATTTCTGGCTACAATGCCTTTGAAGTTACCAACCTTTCAGACTTCAAAACACACAGACTCACTAGAAATTTGCCATTTCATCAGACACTATCACCTTTGTTTTTTTACTTTTCAAAGAGTTTAAACTGCACTCCTGGCTGCTGTGAGTAGCCCCATTGACTTAACATGAATAAAAATGAAGTATTAAGCCCAAAACTACTGTGTGTGTAATCTGTGTCATTTCATCATTTTAAGGATGCAGCAATGTAACAAAGGAAAGACGTAGAATAATGCATTTGTTTTATACAGTACAACATATTCTACAGGGGAGAGGAAAATAAGTAGTCATGCCACTGTTCTAAACAGAGGGGTTTGTTTATCTTCCAAGCTATAGTGCATCCTTTTACCATCCTGAGAGTGCAATGGCTCTGGAGGTTACACCATCTTCTTCACTGGAGTAGTTGCACTGTTCTCTGGTAGAAAGCTTTCTTCTCCTTTCCCCCTTGAAGTGTTCCATGCTAGGGATGTAAACAAGTAGTCGAGTATACAATTAACCAATAAGCCTAGGTTTATCAGTCAATCTTGTCAACTACTCGCATCCCCCCCACTTTGCTGCCTCTGTATCAGAGGCAGCAAGGGGTGGGGGGGGGGGAAGCTGGTTCCCCGCAGCACCGGCTCCGTGGAACCACCTACCCCTCCCCCACTGCCTCTATCAGAGGCAGCAATGTGGGCGAGGGGGCAGGGGAGGCTGCCACGAAAAGCCTCTGCCTGCGACAGGCTCAGGCTTGCCTCGGACTGAGGCTGCTCCACAGCAGCCTCTCCCCCCGCAGCAACCTCTGTCTGTGGGGAGCATGGACCCTGCCCAGACAGGGGCTGCTGCCACCACGTGCTTCTGCATCTATCAGAGGTAGCAGTGTGGGGTGGCAGGCAACAAGTCTGAGCGGGGAGAAGTTTTTAAACTGGCTCCTGAATGGACGGGCTCCCACGTGGCAACGCGCTGCTGCTTCTGATACAGAGGCAGCAGTGCATGGTGGCAAGGGGCTCCCCAGGAGTGGGGTCAGATTGCAGTGGCTGCCAGCCCTGCCTTTGGGGATTACAGAATATTCGAGTAACCAATAAGAATTCATGCGGTTACTCAACTATTCTATTACCCGCTATCTAACATCCCTGTTCCATACCCAACCAAGTTATTCAGGCTGAGAAAATGATTTTGCCCTTGTGCCTGTGCTGCAGATATCAAATTCAACCCCGATGAAGCTTAAGTGAAGTCATTTGAAATTTAGAGTATGCATTGTTTGGAGCACAGACATTGTGATATTCTATTAGACTCAAAGTCCATCTACTCCAGTACCTTTTGGCTAATAATGGCCAGTAGTGGTTGCTTCAAACAAAGTTAAAAACAAAACCAACAAATAAAAAATGCAGGCAGTCATGGGATACTGGACTCTGGGAGAACCAGGGATATAGGACTATGTGGACCACTGATGATCTTATGCATTTAACAGTTCTTATAATCCTGGCCACCGGAGAGAAGCAGATGCAAACTTTGTTTCTAAAGGCCATGTCTTTAGCAGTAAAGCTGTCTCTCAACTAAATAAAGCACTAGAGAATATACTATAGGAAGGTAATGATTGTCTGGAGGTCATTGCCATCTCTAATTTCCATGATTCACTATTACTGCATTGCAGTGCCAGCACTGGGTGCTATCCTGAAGTGGGAGTTGATTCAGCACCTTTAGAAGAAACTGTTATTTGAGTGAGAAATAATGTAACTGTAGGTCTAAAAACAACCACCATCATTTAAACCGAATTCTATAGTTTTCAAGTCAAGTTGCTAATTCTTTTTCCTTCCCAAGTTTTAACAGGTTAGTTCTACACCAGCTGTGTAACAGTGCACAACCGCCATGTTATCTGATTTCCCATTCCTCTGTCACTTTTAAAAACAGGGAAGTGTTACGGGGCAAGATATGCTGATCATGCCACTGATGCTCGCCTTTTTGCTCTCTGGGGTTCTTCCCTACCCAAGACAGAACAAAGGAACTTACTTACTTAAAATGAAAACACATAGGTAGTTCTAATTCACTAAGGGTGCATCTAGACTGCAGGGCTTAACTCAAAATAAGCTATGCAATTGAGCTACGTCAATTACGTATCTTATTTCAAAATAGTTTATTGCAAAATAGGGAGCGTCTACACAGCACTTATTTCAAAATACGGCACTCTTCCTCCGACTTCCCTTATTCCTTGTACAATAAGGGTTACAGGAGTCGGAGTCCTCCAACTTAACGGTATGTTGACACTATTTCAAAATAATTGCCTGCTGTGTAGATGCGGACTAAGTTATTTTGGAATAGTGCTAGTTATTTCGAAATAGTGTTGCAGTGTAGATGTACCTAAGAAACTTACAGCAAGCAGATTCTAACTCTAAAGAGCTGTTCTTATTTCAGGCATAATCTTGAAATTAGAGACAATCTCTTTCACTCTGACTTAGTCTATAGCTCTCTTTAAAGTCTTCCTTACCCCAGACTGTGCCAGGCAGTTTCAAAAACTAGCTGAAGACAAAGAGCTCATAGCTTCCCACTGCTTCAACAGACTCTTGTCCAGGGTGGAATCCATTGTTTGGCATCCACCCTTCCCATGGAAAACACCAGATTCAAAATGGATGCCATCACCGGGTGCTATGGTTACATGTCCTTCTAGCACTAGACACTTTATAGACTTACAGGACAGACAAAGCTGTTTTCAAGTCAAGTTGATTACCAAGCCATTAGGCTTCCAGGGCACCAGTAATGGCTCTCATTAGCACATTCAGAATTACAAACAGATTCACAATTCATATTTCTAACTTTATATACAAGAGTGATACATGTACAAAACTAGGATATTCAGAGTCAGCGGGTTATAACCTTAAAATTGATAGGTTGCATGTGATATTTTGTCTAAAGCATCTTCAAGTTATGCATATTTATATTCATAAGAATTTTCAGAAAGCATCGGGGGGATTGTTACAGGAAGAATTTCATGAAAGAAAGGAAACAGTCCAATTTATCTTTTATTTTGGCAAATAAATATTTTCTGGAAAGGAAGCATGTGAAAGTCTTCTACTGAAGTACAAGAGTTATTTGCACAAAGCCTGGAATTACTGCTTCATCTCTCCACATTTTACAGAATTAACCTTGTCAACAATGGGAGGAGACAGGCTACCTTCACTGAACCACACAGAATTTCAAACACCTGCACATTACTACAAATGTTGCAATACCATAATCTAGCATATTACAAATAATGAACATGCATATGTTCTAACTAACCTCACTTAGATGACAGATTAGCTATGGTTATCTTAGTCATTAGGAAAAGCTTTCATATAGCTTCAAAAATGTTGGTTAGATGGTGAACTAATATATATTTTGATTTATATTTCTTGTAGCTCCAACAAAGTCAATGGACTTGCATGGGACATACTGATAAAACCTGTCAGTTCATATCACTGACTTTTATGGCATTTCTCCTGATCTCCTGACCTTTCATTTCGAAGAGTACAGATGTACCAAATATCTTAGCTGGCAGGGTAGCCAACTGGGAAAAATAAAATGTTATTCTTTGGTCACACAGGAAGATTGTGCATCAAGTTCCCATCCTCCGCTTTTAAAATTAACCACACCCAAACCATGAGCTGAGAGGGGCAGTTAGCAACCTCTATTAAGGTTGTCTGACACATCCATGTGTTCAGTTTTTGTCAAGTTTTAACTGTTTGATCTTAAATTTTCCAGTCAAAGCGTCTGCTTCTGGCTGATGGTTTACAAAAAAAAAAAAACAAATCAGCCAAAACAGTTTAGTCATTGCCAAATCTGTGTTTATGGGGAAATAGGGTTTGCGCACATTAAAAAATTCTGCCAACATTTTATTTGAGAAGTTCTAGTGCCCCCAAGCAAGTCTGTCCCTAGAGGGGTGCAGGACCTTAGACACCCCCCAAATGTGGAGTCCGGGGCAACTCTCCTGCTGAAGCCCCACCGCTACCACACCTCTGCTCCACTCCGCCCCACTCCATCCTTCCCCCAAACCCCACCCCAGCTCCGCCCACTGCCCACCTCTTCCCAGTCCTGTTCCACCCCATTACACCTCTTCCCCTAACCCCTGTCCTCGCTCAGGGCGAGCAGTGCTCCACCTTGGAGTGCAAGCCTTCCGACAGGGGGTGTAGGGCAAAGGAGACAACTGTCCCAAGGTGCAGCGATTCAAAAGAACATATTGGGTAGAGAGTCATTTTAAACTTAAAATTAAATTTTAAACTTAAATGTTACATTTTAAGTTCTATTTGTGCCATTTTACATAATGTGTTCTTTTCGGTCTACAGTGTTTTAATATTTCATGTCACACTATTATAGTCACTATCTACACACACACACACTCAATGTGCAAATCAGGATTGTCCAACATTACCTTTCTTTTCATAGATGTATAGAGTTTTAGACCAAGTACACATCAGAAAAAAAACAGCAGCAGCAAATTAAAGGATGAGACTGGCAGAGAAAGAACAACAAGCAGGAGGAGTGGGGAAACTCTACTCTAGGTAGGAGCAGCAACTTCTGTCAGTCACAGAGATGAGGTGATTTTCCTTAATGAGGGTGTAACAGTGGCACTGCATAGTGCGGGACCAATACAAGAGTTGAATCGCCTGATCCACTGAAGAAAAATGAGAGCAGAGAGAGTGAATAAAAGATAAAGGGGGAAGAAGTGTGACAGGTGTCTTTTTACTGTCGCATTAAAATGCTTTCTGATTTTCAAAGTGCCATACTCCCTTTATCGTGCCATCAATAGCTTTGGAAATCACCAGCTGAAAATTCAACTTCTCTTGGTATTTCTGTTCCTTTCTTTCCACTTCTTCCCTAGTTCAGCTTTGTTATAGTTCACCTGCTCCACTGCTGCTGGGATAGAGTTCACTGCCAGGAATTTGGCATATACCCCCCTCTGAAAACTAAGCACATTCCGAAGCTTGGAGTCCTATGTCTTGCCAAAGATAAGCATGGAGCCCTTGCATTTGTAAATTTAGTGTTACACCATTCCTTGTGAAGCCAAATCTCTGCTTCATTGGGAGGCTATAACACTGTGCAGTCACATGAAAATATGTTATAGGACTAAGCAGCTAGGATAAAGTATCATGAAGAATAGAGATGGAAAGGATGCAATTAGTTATCTAGGGTATCCCTTGAGAGCGCAAGATTGTTCCCTAATGAATTCATATTCATTATATGTTAATTTCCCATTTTGTGCTCTGTAGTGCAACAGACACAGTTTCTACCCTATGGAGATTTCAGAGAGGCAAGGAACAGGATGGTGATAATATAAGCTTTGATAACTAGCTCTGGGAGCCTTATCTCAGAAGCCTGGCGTTCCAGAGGAATCAGGTCACTGTGTTCCACGAAGGGCTCCACATAGCATTGCTGCTCTCATTCTCCCAGCACAACTGTCAGCAGCAACTTCTGATATTTCACTGGTTAGAAACTAACTTCAAACCCAGTACAACCCTGCTTGCTACCCACAGCTCTCTGTCCTCCAGTATAGTCCTTTTTCTCCTGCTCTACAGCCACATTCCTCCATCCATTAGCCTTGGTGTCCAACCTGGCTTCTTAAGGTGGAGATGGTAGAAGTACAGGAACTAAGTAGAGTAGGGGATTTAAAAAGGCAGTCAAGGCAATATTAAATAGTAGTTACAATTAGAAGAATGCAATAGTTCATTCAGCTTCTCTTTGGGAGAGTTAAAACAGTTATGACAAATAAGAAGGAATAATTCTTATGTTGAAGTCTAAAATCATCTTACTCTAGATGTTATCAAAATGCAAGTTTGCATCACGGACTTGCTTCTTTCTGAATTCTTGTATATCTACAATAAAATATGAGGAAATTGCAGGCTCTTTTAACAGATAAAAAGAAAAAAACTGATAAAATGATGGCAAATTCATTGGTCTCCAGAGTCGCTGTATTAAATATGGAAAGTTAAAGTACTAAAGCATGATACTGAGGCATTTTAATCTGGCATTAAAGTGTAATTGTGAATGCAAATTTGACTCCAATTACACACACATAATTGCATTCTTCTGGGTTTTTAATATTCCAAGTTTTAGAATCCCATTCCAAGTACAACTCTATTTTAAAGAGCACAAAATGCAAAAACTAAGTCTGTTATTTGAGGAATTATTTGGCTCAATAATTGTAAGTCAATATAAATAGCAATAGAAAATTTTAGCCTAAGTGAGAAATCTTGCCATTATGTTTGGAATCAGGTAAAGAAGGCAAGATGTATATCAGTAGAAGGAAAGCAGCACAGTAATAGTGTGGTTTACTTGTAATGAGACATGATCAATGTAGCATTGGCTATAGGCAAGAATTTCCCTCCTTGTGCATGTCAATATTCTAAGTGATGAAATCAGATACACAGTGCTAATATCTGCTGTTGTCATAACTGGACATCGAGCACAAACAATACTTCCTCTTCTTTTACTTACCTTTATGTAACCATGATGTTGTTTGCAGTTTTGATTGGACCCACAAAATAATATTTTACCCAATCTTCCAAAAAAAAAAAAAAAAAGGCACAAGTGCCTCATGTTAGCCATGAGTACACCATTGTGCATGATGCCAGTCTAAGGCTATTGAGAAGCACTAGCTTATCTGATATAAAACATGGGGGAAGAGGCGGGGACTAAGCAGCATGTAGATTATATGATGAAAGTTGGTTGGGACACTACCAATTTAACAGCCATTGAAGGTGCAAACAACTCTTCGTGTAGTATCCTTCCTGACATGGGAGTCTATCTATTGACTTTGATTCTTATCTGCTTTGGTTTAACTAAACAATCTTCAGATACTTACTGATTCCCTCTGCTCTCTGTCTCCCACACTCCTCCCTTTTTCTTCCCTTGCCCCTCCCTTCCCCTCTCCTATTTATTTTGGGTGTACACATCCAAAACTCATAACTCCGGTCATCTGAAGAAGTGGGCTGTGCCCACGAAAGCTCATGATACCATCTACATGTTTTGTTAGACTATAAAGTGCTACCAGACCATTTGTTTTTTTTTTCCTGTAACAGACTAACTCAGCTATCCCCTGAAATTTTTACTAAAGCTTGTCAAAGACAATTGCCCAAAGAGTTAAGAAGAAGCTCAGTTGTTGAATTATTTTTTCCATTTTAAAGATGGTGAACTGAGGCACAGACAGTGATTTGACCAGGGTCATGGAAGAAGTCAGTGTCAGAGCACAGATGAGACCGTAGTAATCCATGCTCCAAATCCCATAGGGTATGTCTACACTTGCAGCCTATTTCGGAGTAGGGCTGCAAATGTAGGCATTCGGAATTGCAAATCAAGCCCGGGATGTAAATATCCCGTGCTTGATTTGCATCTTCCCAGCCGGGCGCCATTTTTTGAAATTGACAAGCCCGGAATAACTGCCCGCGTCTACAGGCGACAGTGAAACGGGCGTTCGAAATAAAGCCCTATTTCGAACTACCTGTTAAACCTCATTGCAGGAGGAACAACAGGTAGTTCAAATAGGGCTTTATTTCGAACGCCGCTTCACTGCCACGTAGACACGAGCAGTTATTCGGGCTTGTCAATTTCAAAAATGGCGCCCTGAAGATGCAAATCAAGCGTGGGATATTTAAATCCTGGGCTTGATTTGCAATTCCGAATGCCTACATTTGCAGCCCTATTCCGAAATAGGCTGCAAGTGTAGACATACCCATACAGAGTACATCGAGCTGTGTCGTCTCTCATGAAGTTAAACAGTTCTCCCCTGTAGCCAGAGCTCAGCCAGCCTGTTCAACAATAAGAGGAAACTAGTTGTAAGCAGCTAACGTGGTCAGGTTTCCATTACTGAAAGAGGACTGGGGTCTCCCCCCCCCCAAAAAAAATTTTTTTTTTTAATAATTTTTAAAAAGCAACCACAAAGGACCTGTGTCTGTAGGTTTCATGGGTCCTTCAAGTCAGACCTTCTGTGCGGATTTTGTATGGATGGCTGGCAAAGGGAGCACAGTAAGTTACCTGGGATCTTCAAGAAAAAAAAACACAACTCGATGACAAACGTTCAACTCTAGTAACTGGTTTATATTTATATTCTCAAGGAGGAAAAGCTAGATGTTTATTTATTGATTACTGATGACGACAATGATGATGGTCACAAGTGGAGATTCGTCATGACTTTTCTAGGTCCCCAAAATCATGGGCTCAAAAGATAAGCTTTGATTGATACCGTTAGTGTCCAACACAGCATGCCCAAAAACACACACAGAAATAACTGAAGGGGGAAAAAAAAGGAAAGCTATTTTCATTCCCAGTATTTTTGGGATTATGTCAACATTTCCCATGATGAACAAGAATGATATATAGACTTTCAAAGTCTCTGCAGCTGCCCAGAAGCCTGGTATTTTGGAAATGTAGCAGTGGATCACATTACAGTAGGTAAAAAAAAAAAAAAAGTAGGCTCACATTACAGAAGGTTCAAAAGCTTCAGGGGGTAGCCGAGTTAGTCTGTACAGGATAAACTTAAAAAACAACAAATAGTAAGGTAGCACTTAAAAACTAACTAAACATGTAGATGGTATCATGAGCTTTTGTGGGCACAGCCTACTTCAGATGAAGAAGTGGGCTGTGCCCACAAAAGCTCATGATACCATCTACATGTTTTGTTAGTCTTTAAAGTGCTACCTTACTATTTGTTGTTTTTTACGTAGGTTAAAAGACAATCAATGTAAATCAAGCACTTGAATAAGTTAAAAAGCAACACCCATGCACAATAGGCATGAAGTTAAGGTCTCCGCCTAGTGCAATAACTATTGCAAATAATGAATGTGTTCAACTCTTGTCTTTCAACTCTCTTTGATTTTCAGTCTCTTTGGTGTGACACTGCAAACCAAACTAGCATTTTAAGGCCATTTGTGTTAAAAGGTTCTGAAACAGATTTTAGAATGACATTTTTGTTTTATATTAAGAAGAATAAAAGGTTTAAAGTTTATGAAGATTTTTGATTCACTCTTATAGTTAATATTTTTTGAGTAACTGATTTTTGCAACAGTAGCTAGGCCAATGGAAGAAGCCCCTGCTCACTCCATCAATACAGTCTGTCTACACAGGGGGGCCGGATCTTTAATAACTCCATTCATTTAGATCCGGCATCTAAATAAATAGCTGTCCAGGGGGAAAGGGGGAGGGAGGTTGATTTAACTGTGTTAAGTCAGGGGTGTGGATTTTTCACAGCCCTGAGCAATGTAAATTTATAGTGTAGACCTGGCATATGTGTGCTTGTATGCACACATATCTTATGTGGATGTGACAAAAGGCTTAGTCATGCACTAAATGAATTCATTAGGCACCTTTGTCTGTCTCCCTTCTCTTTTGTTCATTAATCTAGTTTACTTTAACATTCCAAAACTCTGAGAACTTGCAAAAAGCTGTTATATTTGTCTAAAACAAGGTGTCACTAAGATATGTCTTCTTCCCTGCCCCCATAAAAATGTGGATTTCCTCCCCCCATTCCCAAATTACACAACCCAGACCTAGCATGCTAACAGCTATTCTGCAGATAAGGATGGTAAATTTTAGAATCTGATATCTTGCATTTGTACAAGACTCGGAACAGGAGTTTTATCCTGTTGGGGAAAAGATATTATCAGCTCCTGAAGGGACCGAGTTCTCACTTCTGGCTCTAGAAGAGTCCAAGATAAAAGGCTTTAATATTATAAAATTGTTATATATGTTATCCTATTTTCTATCATTTAGGTTGGTTTCTGATTCCTTCACAGGCCTGTCTAATAGCACTCCTGGTCTTATTGCAGGAGGAAGACCAGTGTCATGCTTTGCAGCAAGAACAATGAAGAAATATCCTAATTAAATACATACATAGTGAAACAACTCACTGTCTTTCTTTCTCTCCCTCCGCCCCTCAAATAGTGTGTTCTGTAACAAATGTGTTTAAAGCTCAGATTTACATCCTTATCTTATGTATAGCACTGGTTTTATGCAGGATGAAACTGAAGTCACCAACACAACACTCAACAGAGCTGACAGAGATGCTGTTTAGAAACCCCATTTCATCTCTCAGTTCTGTCCATCCTATATGATAATTTCCCAAGGCACTGTTTGATTTAATAGTTTAAAAAAATTGCGAATATGAAGAATTGCTGGGTTTGATTACAAAAATTTGGTCTGATCCCAAAATTGTTACACATGCCAATATACAATAAGGAGTGATGAACAGATTACAGTCATGGGGGAAAAAATCTGGTCTTTTTTCCCTGATGCAACAAAGCAAGGGGGAGGCGGAAATACATATCAGTGTGTAAAGTAGTTTTTCAAACAACTTCCTGCTGCATGATGAGATTTCCCTTCACAGACTTCTCTTCCCAATCCATCTCCTGTAGCTCTGTTGCTGAAATAGAAAAGTAGGACCACTCTCAACCTTCTCTTCACAACCCCCATCCTCATCCTGAACCAGACACACAGTAGCTAGTCTAAAAGCTTCAGAGGGGTGGACGTGCTAGTCTGTAACTGAAAAAAACTTTAAAAACAATGAATAGTCTAGCAGCACCTTAGAGACTAACAAAACATGCAGATGGTATCATGAGCTTTCGTGGGCACAACCCACTTCTTCAGATGACTGGAAGTTATTAAAGATCCGGCATCTAAATAAATAGCTGCCTGTGGGGGGAGGGTGGGGAGAAGGGAAGGGAAGGGAAAGGGAAAAGAATAATCAATGAGAGTGTCCATGCTACATGAAGCTGATAGAGAAGGTACTAATTATTCTTAAGTATCCATTGTTTGGTGTTTTTATGTCATTAGGATGTGGAATGTACCCTCCACCCACCTTTCTTTCAACTAGTGTCTCATAACTTCAACCATGTCTACAAAAATTTTAGGAACTTTTGAATTACGTCTACGGTTTAGCCTAGCAGCTTACATATATATCCATAAATCTGGAGATTGGAATCGATCATGATAAATTTGTGCCATTTTAAAGTAAGCAAGTTAGATTCCACAGTATGCTTTTCTGGGCCAATATTACTTCAACACAGTAGCCAACTTCCTGAAATACAAAGCAATGTGGGCAGCAAAACAGAGAGCAAGACAGGAATTTATTTTACTCTAGAGTCCAGCAGCAAATCTTAGGCTTTCAGCTTAGTTGACAATGCCATGGGCAGTTCAGTTTCTTTAGACTGAGTCATACCTACAATTATGTGTTTCATTTTTGTTACACATAACCCAGGTTTCCTCAGGAAATGCACCAATTCACTCGTTTCTCATATTTTCCAGTGACCATACCTGATAAGGAGTCATTAAAAAAAATCAGTTCTATAACTGGATCCAAATTTACTTGTGTCACACAGATACGGCATAAGCCTTTATTGTCCTTGATATTTACTAGCATGAAAAATGGCCATTACAGAAAGTCTCTTACTATTCAAGGTGATCTGTAGAATATAAAAAAGCCGATCTAAACACTTCAGTTTTTAAGTAAGATTTCAGATGAAAGTATCTCATTTCCATCTGAAGATTTTTTATTTATTTTTATCACTTTAACACCAAGATCATTACTTGAATTAGATTAAAAAAACCCCTTTGCAATCAAATGAAGAAAGATAAACTCCCCGCAAAATACAATCTGAGTCTGATAGCGTGGATAATACTCATATGAGTAGTCCCGCTGAGCTCAACATAACTAATTACAGAAAGCATACTATTCAATGTAAAAGTTATAAAATCAGATCATTGTTCTGTTGGTTGTTCACATGGCTTTTTCCAGAAATTAAGAAGGGGAAAGAGACATTCTTAAAATAAGAAATGATTGCAAAACCACACAAATAGGAGTGGGCAAAGACAACTCAGGGTCATGTATACTTTCCACTAAAACCTTTTCAATTTCTAAATCACTGAAGTGCAGGATTGCCATCCATCCCATATTTCTGGCATTCTCCTGGATGCTCCCAAATTCCTGAAGTGCTCCCTAGCAAAGCAATAGAATTTTGATAACAATGATATTGGATTGTGTTGAGATGATAGTTTGATGCAAGGTCACTAAGGCTATGTCTACACAGCAAAATTATTTTGAAATAACATAGTCCATGTCTACACAGCCAGCAGTTATTTCAACATAATGTCGAAATACTGTCAAGCTAGAGGACTTCTTACTCCAACTCCTGTAACCATCATTTTATGAGGGGTAAGGAAAGTCGGAGGAAGAGTGCTCTATTTTGAAATAAGTGCTGTGTAGACAGCACCAAAACTCGAAATAAAGCTATTTCAAAATAAGCTATGCAGTTGACATAGCTCAATTTGCGTAGCTTTTTTCAATGTAAGCCCTGCTGTTTAGACGCACCCTCTAAGCATGTTTCAGCATGCTGCGAGGCTTAAAGGTCATGATACTCTGACTACTGCTAAATTTGTTGTACTGGGGTAAATGCCAAAGATGGTGCACTAGCAAAAGTTCACAATTATACAAAGGCTAAATTGGCCTTTCAAATGCTCATTCCAAAACCAAACCGGTTAGCTTTTCTTGTTTGTCTATCTACATTTTAGACTGCCCATAGTATTTTTTTCATATAGGTTCTGGAATAACGAGTCAGGGAGATGAACAAATCAGATCATTTTTGCCCATATTTATGCCATGTAGAGCAGATAGAATTTTCATATGATCAGCAAATTATGCGGAAGTGACTAGGTTCATGTACCTTTTTCATCAAAGCTTTTAGTCTGCAAAGAAGGATTTTTAATTTCTTTTGTGCTAACTCCACATCTGACACAGAATTGTTCTTCAAAAGGTTCAGAATGACAAGCAAAAAGTTTATTGTTAAAGATTAATCAAGTTATCTTTCTGTTACTACTGTCCTCCTGCTCTGCACTTTTAAAGGGATACATGGAACAGTAGCTTCACTTTCCCATTACTAAAGTGTTTTCCTTTAACTGTTCCCTGTCTGTTCAGAGGGTTCTTTGTCATTTCATGTCTCTGCAGCATGTGACAGAAAACAATTACACTTCCCATGCTTCTTGATGACATGATTTATAATTTGCATCATTGTTTTTACTAGTAAGTTTTGCTTCTTTTCGCAAGTCTTCATACTTTATCCATGATTCCAAAATGCTTTTTTCCCCTCTCACACTTCCTAGAACCTTGTCCACATTAATCCTTAATCTGGTCTCATCACTGCAAAATTCTTAGTCCTACCTTAATGTGTTTCCCATATCAACTGTTGATATTTACCTTCCCCTTGTTGAAACTGAAACCCCTCCTAAACATTAGGAAGTTCATCAGACTTTTTAAATTGTTCCATGAGGTGGGACCTTATCTTGTTGGTGATGTACTATTTCATCTGGCTAGCTGATCTTCAATTTTCTTTTGCATTTCATTTTAACACGCTTCACTTCAACATTTGACTATATATCAGCCAGCTCATCACTGTCCTAGTGACTTCTCTATCCTCTTTTTATGATAATCCACGTTAGAGGTTATTTGTGCTGCACAATGTATCTGAAACACCCTCCTCTTCAACACCCAGATGAGACATTTCTCTTTTTAGCACATTTTCTCACATTGTTTTTTCTTGCTGATTTCATGCTTCATTTTTTTAGAAGTTGAATGAAGTGATAAAATCCAGATGATACATATGTATATGTCCCAGGCTTAAGAAATCCATATTCCCAGGGTGTACAGGAAAATTCCCAAAGGAATGCAATCAATGTCAGCAGAATCTTAGTTTCCATTTAAAAACAAAAAAGAGACATTTACGGTTTTAAAGATAATCACCAAAACACAAAAGAGGGAAAAACCAATGTAGTGCCAGTTTTCTAAACCTGACAAGGAAATGTCAAGCAGGAGCTGTGTGAAACCAACAAAACATTTGTCAGTTTCACAACATAACCATTTAACTTTTTCTCCTTCCAAGCTTACAAAGAAAATTACTACTTGTCTAACACAACTAAGGCAAAAAAGTTACTGCCTTCCTCTGAAGGAAATTAGCCTTCCTGCAGCCTTCTTCACACTGTACTGTCTGAATGAATCCCTGCAAGGAGAGACAGAGGAGAAAAGACAGAAAGGGGGGAAGGGGAGGCTGAGTCTGCCCTAACTCCATCATCCACTGTCAAAACTCGCTCTTGCATCACACTTGATCCTATATCTGTGTTTTGATGGAGAAAAGCCCACTGCTGCCTATGTGTGCGTGATGGACAGGAGGTGTGATTGCCTTTTCTGAACATCCCAGCATTCAGTAACCAAACGGTTAAACTCAGGGAGCTAGTAGGTGTTGGCAGAGAGCCAGGAAAGCCAATGGGGGAAGGTGTTGAGATCTGAAATGAAAGAAACCCTGCTTGCTTTTTCTTCTTTATGTGAGTTTTAAGCCAGGAGTTGGGGGGATAAGATGAACTGAACCAGGTAGAACTATCATGCCTACAAAGAATACTGGGCATGGAAATGGACTGGACCTTGAAGCAAGGGTGTGAGAGTAGATAGTGAATGGAATGTCTATTTAGACATGATCAGATTATTCTCTTTGTTTTGTTGTTTGGTTAAACTTCTCTGTGCTAAATCCATGTGCCTCCCCGCTACACTTACACTGTACTTTAAGCTGTATCCCAGGGATGGAATTTCAACATTTTTTTTTCCAACTGTTCTTTTTTCAGTTGCTTTAAAACACCTAGCAACCAAGTATGCTTTATCAAGTATAGATTTTTGTTTTGTTAATAAAATCACCTTTTTTACAGTGATGATTTGATTCTTGTGTCCTGGAAGGTAATAGGAGGTCTGTGTATGCATGCCTAAGACTGAGAGGTCAGCTATCAGAGACTGCAGTTTGTTTTCTTTTTATTTTAAGCTCTCTTGTGGTAAAAGAGCTCGGGGTAACCCTCTGAAAGAAGTTCCAAATGCTTCTTCCTGGGTTCAAGAAGAAAGGGGTTTTTTTACTTGGTAGTGGTAGCTAACTCCCAAGGGCCGGGAATCTGTGACCTTGGGGAGCTTTTAAGCAGAAGCCTATGCAGGCACGGTATTTTAAGGTCTCTTGTGGGCCCCCACCTTCTGCAACTGCCAGAGTGGGGAACAGCCTTATAACATATCATTAGTTTGATGTAGATGTGTACCTTGTGAGCCGAAGAGACGAGTTACAACGAAAGTGTCAGGACTTCTGTGCATGATAGATCAGTCACCACTTGTCCCAGTGAAATGTTTGTTACATGTGACTCTACCCTACGCTCCAGATGCTGTAACTTGTACGTTTCTACATGTTTTATTGTTAATTATTTACAGATGTTTAAATAAACTCAATGAATGTAATAATTCACTTTTAATAAACTAAATACAGAGTCCTGCACACCAAAAGGATATAATTTAGCTATAAATTAAACAAATAAAGTGAAAATCATGAAATGACTTTGTTCCTGGCTAAAGGAATAGAAAAAAACAGTGGAATTAAAAATGGTAAAGCCTCAGTTATACAGTATCTATTAGCAATTACAGTAACCCCCACATACCTAGTTACTGCCCTATGATTAACTATACCCTTTAGTGATAATGAGCATTGCATTCAGGACTGCAGGATGATATTTTATGGATTGCTGGAGGCTTTTAATTTCTTTATAGTACATTAAAATGTAGTCAGCCTTTTAGCCGTTCTAACCTTCTTTAGCATAAACGGTTGAACTTGAAATTCATCGACTTATACGGTCCATGGAGGATGTCATTAAGAATTGCTGTACTGGATAATTTTTTCCCACAAATGTATAATAAATTTAATTATTAATGTTTCTGTGTCATTTATGGCCCATTGTTTTTGAGCCATCCCACATCTTTTCACCTTAAGTGTTCAGAAAGTTAGAAGAGCCATAGCATTGCATGCTGGATGAAGACAAAGGCACTTTCTTTTGTCACCACTCCCTGTAATAGCTAAATGAGCCTACATGACTGAGTGCTGATGACTAGACAAATTTCCAAGGTGAAGTAGATGAATTGACTGGCAGGCAAAGACATCTGTTGCTATGCAAGTTACTTATTTTTTCATGCAGTTCAGAGAGTAAATACAAAAAGATGTTGTTGTTTTTAACACAGATAGCACAACTGTGCAGGGGGAATAGAAGAACTGTGATTATTGAAAGAAAAACAATGGAGAGGGGAGATAGCCCTTCTCATTAGAGAAAAGAATATCTCCTTTGACAATTATTAATTTTGATGAACACTACCTAGACTATGCACCTGTATTATTGTGTTGTTATACTGCCATTTGAAAAAGTTAATCTCCCTTGCCTTGCGAAAACCAAACAGGCCAAAAACCCAAACAAACCCATCTTTTCTACTTGCTAATATAGACATAATCAATGTGTATGCTAGAGGGCATTCACTGATGGCTGAACAATCCAGGAAGAGGGGTTTTTGTTGTTGTTTTTTCCTGCAAGAAGAGAATCTAGCATAGCTGGCCAGGTTCATTATTTTTCTTGTATATTTTATTTATTTGCCTTGCTCTGAATCATCAGCCCTTGGCCTCTATCAGGCAGGGAATTGGAGCTGATGGAGCACTGGTCTAATTAGGGATAGAAATTCCTATTTTTCCCTACTAATGCTACTGAGATGTCCTCTATAAACCTTTGTCCTTATCTTCCACAGGCCACCATTTGTACCCTGAAACAAGTGTATAGACTAGAGAGTACCTAGAGTAGCCTGAGAGTCCCAAATTTTCAAAGGTGTTAAATATCTGAAGTTCACTGACAGCCAATTGAGTCAAGCTGAAAGGTAAATGTAGACATGCCTGAAGTGTTCTGTTAGTTTGAATGCTACATAGAACAGGTACAGGTCCCGCAGCGCCCTTTGACTGCAAACGGCGAACTGGAGCCAATGGGAGCCGCAAAGCTCCGTGGCTGCAGAGCCAATAAACAAACAAACCAGAGTGGCAAGTTAGGAGGTTTCTGAGCAGATCCACAAACCACTTTGAGAAACACTGCCTTAATGAAAGAGAAGAAAAAAAGCCCACAGAAGTCCAAAGTAACAAAGAGTAGCTAACTCATGCTGCTACATTACAGTACATTTCATAACCAAATAGTAATAATTTAATTCTCAGGATATGTCTACACTGCATGCTTATTCGAAATAAGCTATTCTGGAATAGTTATTCTGAAATAGCTTATTTCAAAATAGCATGTCTACACTGCAGGTAAGCCTAAAAAATTAGTCCAAGGTAGGCTTCCCTAATGTGGATGTGCTATCTGGATTTAGAGCCCCAGGAGGCACTGGGGAGGAATAACTTAGAATGGCCCTGGTGAGGGGCTATTTTGAAATAGCAGCAGTTGAACATCTACACAAGCCTTATTTTGATATAGCTATTTTGGAATAGGCGTTATTCCTCACAGAATAAAGTTTACAGATTTTGGAATAAGCTGGCCGTTATTTTGAAACATAGGAGAAATGTTACTTTGCATTCCTTTTCGGTCTTTGAATTAGAGCTGGTCGGACAATTTCAGACAGGAGAGTTTTCCAACAGAATATGCTTATTTGACAGAACAGATTCCAGATTTCCTGACAGCTCACCTACCCGCAGTACCTGTGGCAGCCCACCTAACAGGCTGCTAAGGAGCCTCATGGCAGCTCCCCTGTCAGATTGAAGCCCATGCTCCTAAACGTCTTGGCCACAGATGTCTGCTAGAAAGTCAGGCAGCTGGTTGTCTGGCTTCCTGGACTGCTCTATTTTATTATCCATTTAGGGTACATCTACACAGCAACATTATTTCGAAATAACTTAGTCCACGTCTAAACAGTAGGTAGGGTTGCCAGGTGTCTGGTTTTGAACTGGACAGTCCGGAATTTGAGCCTTCTGTCCGGGAAACAAATTGAGAAAATACCAGACATATAAATGTCCGGTATTTTCTAATTAAGTAAGTTTCATTATTATCAGGAGTATCAGTACATAGTTGCGTACTGCCTGGCTGGTGTAGACGCTCACACTGCATGAGCGTGTCTACCAGCCAGGCAGTATGCAGCTACGCAGTAGAGAGGAGGAGGGCGGGGACAGGGGTGGGGTGGGACGGAATCCCTGGGGCCAGACTCGCCCATGCACTCCGCCAGGACTGTGCGCGGGACGGACAGCACCCCAGGATCTGCGTGTGCCCGGGCCAGCACCACTCTCCCCTGACCCTCTCCCAGCCAGCCCTGCTTTCCGCTGGCCGTTTCCTTCCCCCAATCTCTCTCAGCCAGCCCCGCTCCTCCCGACTCCCTCCCGGCCAGCCCCGCTCCTCGCCAGCCGGTTCCCCCCACCTCCGATCTCCCCTAGCCAGCTCTGCTCTCCCAGGCCCCCTCCTAGCCAGCCCCGCTCCCCCGCCAGGCAGTCCCCCCCATCCCGGTCTGAGATCACGTGTGTCCGGTATTTTTTTGGAATCCCATCCGGTAACTCTAACAGCAGGCAGTTATTTTGAAATAATGACAACATGCTATCAAGCTGGAGAATAGTGATAGAAATGTAGCCGTGTTAGTCTTGTGTAGCTGAACCAAAATACAGGACTATGTAGCACTTTAAAGACTAACAAGATGGTTTATTAGATGATGAGCTTTCGTGGGCCAGACCCACTTCCTCAAATCAAATAGTGGAAGAAAATAGTCACAACCATATATACCAAAGAATACAATTAAAAAAAATGAACACATATGGAAAGGACAAATCACATTTCAGAACAGAAGGGGGATGCGGGGGAAGGTAAATGTCTGTGAGCTAATGGCATTAGAGGTGATAATTGGGGAAGCTATCTTTGTAATGGGTAAGATAGTTAGCGTCTTTGTTGAGACCGACGCGTAGAGTGTCGAATTTTAGTATGAATGACAGCTCAGAGGATTCCCTTTCAAGTGCAGATTTAAAAGGCTTCTGAAGCAGGTAATTAAGTCGTTGAGACAGTGTCCTTTCTGGTTGAAATGGCAAGAAAAAACAGTTTCTTGCCATTTCAACCAGAAAGGACACTGTCTCGACGACTTAATTACCTGCATCCTGCTTCAGAAGCCTTTTAAATCTGCACTTGAAAGGGAATCCTGAACTGTCATTCATACTAAAATTCGACACTCTACGCTGTGTCTCAACAAAGACGCTAACTATCTTACCCATTACAAAGAGAGCTTCCCCAATTATCACCTCTAATACCATTAGCTCACAGACATTTACCTTTCCTCACCTCTAATAACATTAGCTCACAGACATTTACCTTCTCCCATCCCCTTCTGTTCTGAAATGTGATTTGTCCTTTTCATATGTGTTCATTTTTTTTAATTCTTTCCTTTGGTATATATGGTTGTGACTATTTTCTTCCACTATTTGATCTGAGGAAGTGGGTCTGGCCCACGAAAGCTCATCATCTAATAAACCATCTTGTTAGTCTTTAAAGTGCTACATAGTCCTGTATTTTTATCAAGCTGGAGGACTTCTTTCTCTGACTCCTGTAACCCTATTGTACGAGGAGTAAGGGAAGTCGGAGGAAGAGTGCTCTATTTTGAAATAAGTGCTCTGTAGATGCTCCCTATTTCGAAAGAAGCTATGCAATTGATGTAGCTCAATTTGCGTAGCTTATTTTGAGTTAAGCCCTGCTGTGCAGACCCACCCTTATGTGTACACGTGTGTGTGTGTGTGTGCGCGCGCGCGTACATGCAAGGGGCAGGAAGCATGCTGAAAATCTGGTTTCAACCAAGGTCATGCAGAACATCTGGCATTCCCCATCTCTGTGTGTGACATGTGGGAAGATTAAAGTCCTGTCATCTCTTGGGGGTCACAACCAAAGCTGTCGTAGCAGGTGAAGAGAAAATGACGCCCAGGATTCTTTTTAATAAAGTGCACTTGAACATTCTTAAGGGTTACTGGTAAGTTCGAATGGGTTTCCTGCTGCAGCCAAAGCTATGCTTTATTAGATGCTAGATCCACATCACCAGAAAAGTCTGCAATAGCTTTCCCTTTCCATGTCTATTACTCAATCTATATGTCTTTTCGAAGATTACCTTTAGTATAAAAGACATCAGGTTGTTTTACATACCTCATCTCATACCATTTCATCCTACAGAAGGAAACACAGCAATACAACAGTAAAATAGATAGGGATCTTAATAGTCCAAATGGCTTAGAAATTGGAATACAAACCCACACCCCCCCCTCTGAATCCAGTTCTAGAAAGACACACTTTCCTGCCCCATTAGATTTGTTTTCCATAACTTAACTTGATATCCTTTAAAAAAAAGTTTAAAAGAACAGTGAAAAATCAGGAGATGGAGAAGACCTAGAGCCACAGCCTCTTCTATATATCATCATGGGTCAGTCAAAGTGATGATTAGTTGCCATAATGTTGGAAAAGCACTTTTAATCATTTTAAACTGCCATGTAAAAACAACATTTTCTCTCTCTTCTCTCCCCCTCCCCCCACTTGCTGGAAATATTTACATCTCCACAAGAAGGACCCTTTCAATTTGGACAGGACATAACTTCATCCATGGTGGTTTTTGAAAACCCACAGGTGCAAATTAACACATTTTTCCTCTCATAAATATTCATTTGAATGTGTCAAAGAATAAAATAGACAAATGGGAATAGACATTATGCCCTATAGAAGTGGAAGAGAGTTTGAGAGGTCTTCTAGTCCAGTCTTCTGCACTGAGGCAGGATTAAGAATTATAGACCGTCCCCGACAGGTTTTTGTCTAACTATTCACATATTATTTTAGTTGAACAAGTTTTCCAGTTATTTGTCAGACCTATAATTTTTGGTAAAAATGTGCTTTCTATCGGCGTTCTGTGTCATGATCTCCATGGTAAACCTCAAATTCAGAAGTAACAAATTTGATCTGGACTTAAAACTGCCAGGTCAGCAACAATTTTGAAATACTGCAGGTTTGCAATTTGAAATGCGCACGCGCACGCATGCACGCACGCTCACACACACACACACACACACACACACACACACACACACACACACACACACACACACAAATACAGCAATGCATTTATTGTTAACATGGTTTTGTACTTATTTGTCAAGCACAATGAATAAGCATAGTTTCCAAATTTACATATTATTTACTAACTGCCCAGGTTAAATTTGTATTTTGATATTTACTGCTGATACAATGGTTATAGAGTTATTGTACTAATTCTGAACATACACATCATTCATTCAAAGACTCATTATCCTTCTCAGCATAAAAATGGATTTGGAACTTTTAAATGAAAAGTATATTTGGAAGCCTAATGAGCCAAAGATTTCCCGTGAAGCCATTACAACACCAAGGCCAATAACCCAGGAGATAACATTTACATAATCAACTGGGTTATTGTGTGAAAAAAACAAACTGGGGACCCAATCATGCAACTCTCATTTACAGGAGTGAAGTCAAAAGATTAAATCGCATGAGAAAATGTTATAAAACAGGATGAATGGTTCAGTAATTGCGTCCGCTTGGCTTGATCATATGAAATTATTTTTAATCAAAGGTCAGAAAAAAAATCACACCAAATAAGTTACTAAGTATGGGCATAGACTTCCTATCTACCAGACACATTATCAATTAGCTCTAATGAACTATAACAACTCACATTTAGGTGGCACCTTTACCTTATGAACTGTTTAGCTACAAACCATATTCTGAGGTCCCTTCTAGCCCCATAATATACAATTCTAGGATATATAGCACTAAAACTGCTGTATAGTGGTGGTAAGGGGGGTTAAAAGAAGCTTCCAGACAGACTGCACATAGCACAGTGCATCCCTATAGACATACTCTGTGCCAAATTTCTCTTTCCACAAAAAAGTGTGACCAGGTTGTTAATGATCATGCAGAGTAGACTGATCCTCAGTTACTTTTAGTTATCCATTTGAGATTTACCCTCCCCCGACTACCAAACATCCAGAAACACGCATCTGAACATGCACTCACACAGTAAAATACATGGGACTCCAGTCATCTGATAAGGACAAATTAATTAACCCTATCAAGTTCAAATATCTATTTTTATAGACTACAGGTAAATTAGGGCATGTATACATTGCCAGGAAGATTGATGCTGTGGCGGTCGATCTTCCGGCAGTCGATATAGTGGGTCTAGCGAGGACATGCTAAATCAAATTCTGAGGGTGCCCCCATCAATGCCAGTACTCCTCTCTGTCATGAGGAGTAAGGGAACTTGATGGAGCATTTCCTACTGTTGACCTCCCACAGTGAGGACGGCACCCTTGCTTGGCTTAAGGGAGATCAACTCCAGCTCCATTCTTTAAGTAGCTGGAATTACGTACTTTAAGCTCAGCTTCCCCCTATAGTGTAGATCTGCCCTTAAAAGTAGAAGCTAGTATCTCTAAAGTCATCCTTTGTAGTTTCCTAATAAAATATGGATCCAATCCTGCATGTTATCTGTGCACAGAGTGCCTAAAGAATTAGATCTTAATTTTAAGTGACTACTGTATTTATAAGGAGCATTTGCTTTTTCAAGACACACATTTACATGAGGCTAAAGACATGTGCATAACCAATAACCACTGCATTTGGGTTTCTCTGATAAATAATCAACACTGAACAGCAAACACTGACTTTAAAGGAACTAAAGTTTGGACAGATCACTTTTCTTAATGCTATTGGATTTTTCAGATTTGGTTGGCTTATGATTATAACTGTTATGTTATCTATACTTATATTTTGTATTAAATACTGCTAATAAAATCATCCTTATAATTATCAATGTATATGTGGATTAATATTATACATTTCTATTACTGTTCTCTTCATTATAACCAATGAAATATTAGGTCCCAGGAGATAAATCTATAATGAACCATCACCAGATGATTTAAAATGTTCTGCACTATGTATACTACAAATTGAAAATTAATGAGGAAACTTGTTTAAAAATTGGCTTCAGTTACCCAAGGGCTTAAAACATTTTTAAAGCGCACGTGGAACTCATTTTTATATGCAATAGTCCTTAGTGTTAAATAAATCACGTTGTTTCTCAAAATTACTCCTACTAAATTAATTTTTCAGTGTTTGTCATCATTAATATTATTATAGCCTCTCAAGAGACTAGCTTGTACAATAATACTTATTTAATGTATACCCCTCCCGGCAAGATTCATCTTCCAACATTAGTATTCAAGGTAAGTGACCCAGGACTGGATACAGATATTGCTCATGAATGACTGGAAGCATGAAAATTCAAAATTTATATTCCAGCAGCGCATCTTGATATTCTATGCATATGTGCACCCACAAACATGAGAAGTCCAAGTTATGTAATGAAAATGTAGACAAGGAAAGGAGAACTATTCTATTATTGTAATATTTGAGAATCTGTTTTTTCTAGTTACACATGTTAGTCAGGGCCTGATGCAAGGCCACCTCAGTCAATGAGTGCTTTTGCATTCACTTCAATGGATTTTGTCTCAGGTCCTCAGACAGGGTGAATTGTCTTGGGGAAAATAATCAGGAGTTAAACCACAGAGCCAGAACACAAGAGATCTCTATTCAGTTCCTAGTTCCATTTCAGATTTCCTGCATGACCTTAGGTAAGACACTTAAACATACACTTAAAGGTTTTACTGAATTAACCTCCAACTCAACAGATACTCAGTACACATGAGAAGGTTTCCATAGAATTAAGTTGGATTCCTTTCAAGTCTCTATTTCTAGTAGTTCTTTCTTTCCTCCCAGCTGAAGAGCTCATGGTTAGATCAGGGCTTTGGTGGATAGCAGCTTTTACCAACTTGATGTGTCAGAGAATCCAAATTTCTTCCAGCGCTTTAGAATTACCAGATGGATTATTGTCACTATGGAAGATTTCTGTGATCTTCCTACTGCAAGTCTTTCTAGTGTCATTTTTTTTAAAGCTTTCCAATGACACCCAGAAAAGGACATACCTTCCTTGCTCTGGATCCTTCCTGGACATTGAGTATCCACTTCCCTCTTAGGGTATGTCTACACTACAGTGTTATTTCAAAATAGTTATTTCGAAATAACACATCTACACACAAAACGCATTTTGAAATAGCATTTTGTCTTTATTTCGAAATAATGGTTTGGCTGTGTAGACGCTAGGAAAGTTATTTTGAAACAAGGGCTGTTATTTCGAAATAACGTTACTGTGTAGACATACCCTCTCTCAGCTGGAAACAAGAGTTTCTCAATTTCCTCTTCTCCTTACTATATTGCCTGGTAAGGAAAATGCTACTTTCTTCCTAAGATACTATTTGGCCTTTAATCAATACACATCACTCTATGCTCCATCCAACAGTCACAACGGCAAATTGCACCAAAGGTCTGCCCACATTAAAACCACAAAAGCCTATATATAGAGTCATCAGACAAATGGCACCATAAGCAGATCTCAACATGTAAAAGTTTAAGGGAATTTTAAAACAGGACTATTGTAACAGTAAAAGAGAGTGGCTAGGACAGAAGCAATATGTTACTTGGCATGCATTGGAAAGGTCTCTTTTCCCGTCTCTTGAATTCTAATTTAAAAGGGAAGGATTCATGTTTAAAAATGATAATCTAATGAAAGTGTTATAATCAAGCTCATTGTATCTGTGTGTGGGAAGGGAAGGTGGGGAGTGTGCTTGTGAGCAAGTATCTATTTAAAAGAAGTGCTGAGAACTTTCACAGTGGAAGGAACAGTTGATAAATGGCAGGGAGAATGAGAAAAGTGCTTGTTCATTGAAGAAAGTGGTGTGTAATTTATTTTACTTCATTAGTGTCTGAATTCTTCAAACACTGAAAGAAATTAGAATGCTTTGAAACTAATTATTATAAGTATGTTTAATCATAGCTTTCAAGTTACTTTCAACATGGTTCTCTACTTCAGAATAAATTATATATCTCTCACGTTCGCTGTAACCATCCAGATTCGGAACATTAGAAGAGCTGAAAATAAATCTAAGGTTTTAGAGAAAAAGATAAAGGTTTTTTGTTCTTGTTTATGTCTGCAGGGTTTTTTTTTTTTGGGGGGGGGGGGTATTTATTTTTTCTTCAGTACTTCAGAAATGTTTTCATATTCATATTTTGTTACTAAGCTATCATTCTCTAATCTAATTAAAAGTTAATACTCAGCATAAAAACAAAACAGTACAATAATATCAGTGGAGAAAGGGATGCAAAGAGCTAAGAGAACCGGAAATGAGCAGATAAACTAATAGAAAGCCCCCCCTCCAAAAAATTAGGAACCCACACTAAACTTTTTAAAGTCTCCAATAAACAGTCAGTCACAGGTAGCTGTAGTTTCTATTGTTTTGATAGCCACAGAGCAGGGATTCAGGAATCCAAGAATCCTAGTTTCAAATCTGGCATACACTGTGGATTTGAACATACAAATTCATAAGGACACTGTCAACATAAAATTGAATCAATCTCAAGGGGGGTGAAGGGGGTACTGCACAGATTCTTCATTCCCCCTACTAATTTTCATAGTTTTCCAACACATTTCATAGAAAGAAAGAAAGAAAGAAAGAAAGAAAGAAAGAAAGAAAGAAAGAAAGAAAGAAAGAAAGAAAGAAAGAAAGAAAGAAAGAAAAATAAAATCTTCTAGTTGACTGCCCATATAGAAGAAACAGCAACCCTGACTATACCCAAAGTACTGTCAGCTGTACCTAATTAAAAGTCAACGTAGAGAAAAATAGCAATTTCTTCTTAACTGGACTCAATTCTGATAACCACGGGTGTTGTTGGTAACAACAATATGTAAAAATACTTTGTGGTAAGCGTTTATTTTTTAGTTGATAAAACATTTAACCACATTCCCTTGATTTTCCTATCTTTTAAACTGGGTCAATATGATTTATACACCTCACTACAGAGCAGGGCCTTTTTGACAGGTACATATTAGCATCCTCACACAGAAACATAAAAAAGGAACAAGCTCAGGTACTGCTCATCAGTATATGGAAACTGGAAGGATATCCCCAGCTTTCACTGGAAAACATCAGGGAAGTCATTAAATAATTCTAACCTGCCTTTCACAATGCTTCATCATTGCAAGGGTTACTACTTTAATGGCACAAAGCAATGGTTCTCTGGGTCCCATTCTGGGATTTTGTGGTACATGCTGGGAACTGAATTTTTGTCGTACATGATGATTAGATGGTAAAAGCATTCAGATACCTAAAACTGCAATTTGACACTGATGGTGACTATTTTGAAATGTCTTCCTATCAAAGGGTATGCCTACTCAGCAGCGTTATTTTGGAATAACATGAGTTATTCCGAAATAACAAAGAGCGCGTCTACAAAGCAAGCCACTATTTTGAAATAATGGCAAGCTGGAGGACTTCTTACTCTAACTCCTGCAAGCCTCATTTCATAAGGAGTAAGGGAAGCCAATGGAAGAATGTTTTTCCTTCAACTTCCTGCTGTGTTGACAGTGCCAAAAGCCGAATTATACTATTTTGACTTCAGCTACGCAATTGACATAGCTGAAGTTGCATAGCTTAATTAGACTTTTGCCCTGCGTTCCCAAAGAGAGCATTCAAAACAAATTATAAGACTGATTTACTTTTACATTTATGAGCATTCTCATTTCATGTTTGCCCAAATCCATCAAAGCAGCGTAAAATGAAATGCAGAGATTTTGAGGAGCCTGGTCTTAAATGGATATGCATTGACACATGAGTTAGAAAAAATATTTATATGTTCATTTGCTTTTGTAACTCAACAGCTTGTAGCAAATCTCCCAAGGGACCAATCCTGCAGGTTGTGATCATTCTCAGTTCAATGGCTTCAGCAGGAATTAAGAAAAATAAGCTTTATGAAGAATATAGCCCCAAATTAGGGCTCCTCCCTCTCCCAACAACTTCTGATTGTTGATGAGCTAAGGATACCAGTGCAGCATTACTATGTTGCCAGCGACCAACTGCTACTGTCCTGGACCATATTTGACCATGCAAGTCCTGAAATACTATAGTTAGCTCTTAGCACACTGTCACCCATTGATCTCCAGTCTATCATGGATTGTTGAAGTGCTATGGCTATCCCATTACCACCGTATATTCTCCACAGCATTAAATATGTCTTTGAGTTTAATTCACTCACATTCACTTGTTCATTTTGCTGTCCACGGTGTTACCAAACATACATCTGTCTTGCAATTAAGCTCTAATTTCTGACTACCCTCTCCAGTAAAGGGCTTCAACACTATTGCTAGTGTTGTGTACCTGGCACAACTGACTGAATAAACCAAACTAGTTTAGTGTTTTTTTTAAAGTTATCTATTGAATGCACTTTTCATTTGGAATTCATGTAGGGATTCATGTCAGAAATGATATAGCCGTACATACGAAGTGGACCTGTGATGTTGAAGTGAGAATTTCCTTATTTTTTTAAGGGGGGGCAGAGGAGAAATGCAGACAAGGCTGGAAGCATCAGTATTTTAATTTCACAAATGCATGTTGACACTGTAATTGGAAGAGCCATTACTACTTTACTCATTAGTGGAAGGGTATCCTTTCATCCTCTGCACATTTCTAGCTCTCTCTCTCTCTTTTTTTTTAATGCTTCCCTTGTAGAACACAGTCTGATACATACACACACTCTATTCCCACTCTACTCCACCCATCAAACCACACACATCCCCTGAAAGGTTCCTCATCAAGGCACCTTTCCCACCTACCATATGGCAAAGTTTTTTTTAAAGACTATATTTCAATTTAAAAAAAAAAAGAAAACATCTCTGGGGAAAAAAAACTCAGCTGTGCTTATTAGTAAGATGACATAAGAATAAAGGAGGAAGGGTAAGAAAAATAATATCAAATTAAAGACCTTTTAAAAAAAATGCATAGTTTATTACAAGCAGAAATATCTTATTTTGGGGAGTATTTCATGCTCCCAAATGGTGACAATAACGGGTAGAAAAGAGGTTCTATGTTTCATTTATTGAAAGTTTAAATTAGTTTATGAATGGCTACAAATGGACAGATCTTACTTTTCAATACTCCTTAACTACTCTCGGCAAGGGTGTAATAAAATGTAACAAGGTAGCGTCTCCCATAGAAACAACAAACACAAATTCCTAAATAAAAACCCAACAGAAGCCTATTTGTGGTGGGTCATATAACTGGGGATATAATGTTTATTAAGGTGCTGTTCTTTAACAATCTGATCCTCATACTGATGAGCTTCTTTACGAACATTTAAAATCTAAATGTACTGGTTTTATTATATCCATCAACCGTTTTTGTGATTAGTTATACATACATAAAACATATCACATTATGTGTGTCTACACTATCTGGATCTAGGATTTAACTATACCATGTGTTTAGAAATAAGTAGATTATCTTATTTCAGTTACCAGTTATTCATACAATTTTATATCAAAATTTCTGGTTCACAAATTTTAGATAGTTTAATTGCAGTAGGGTTTTAATGCAAATCATGGTTTGGAAACACTTAAAAGGTATATATATGCATTGGTTAGAAAACAATTCTGCACTGCTTTATTGTCTTCATTACAGGGCAGATTCACTGGATGACTGTCTCACTGGACTTACAAAACTGCAGCATAAAATAACAAATATTACCAGTCAGTTTCTATGCTAAAATAAAAGGATTGCAGATTATGAGAGTCCATAATCACTTTTCTTATTATTATTATTAATGTGAAGGAATACCAACAAGGATTGCCCTTTAAAACAAACAGTCTCAGATGGGTAGCTGTGTTAGCCTGTAACTGAAAAAAAATAAAAAACAAAGAATGGTCCTGCAGCACTTTAGAGACTAACAAAAAATGCAGATAGAATCATGAGTTTTTGTGGGCACAACCCACGTCTTCAGATGAAAGGACAGTATAAGACTATACTGTATAAATGGAACAGTATAAACAGTATAAGACAAGGAATGAAAGAGGTTCTGGTACAGTGTCCCAAGACAGACAATTCAAATAACCTAATAGTAATTAAAATACCACAAGTGCTCAGCAAATCACATCAGACTAGAGTAGATGTATGGAAAAGGGCTTTACCATTTTGAACAATTTCCCATATTATAAAATATCAATATTGCTCAAATGATCTTTATCGTTTTCAAAGGGTTTTATCCCCCTATTGAGTGAGTCTCTGGTATGTTGTAGTGGACAGAATGGTAACTATTAGCAAAATGTCTCATACGATTCTGATTTATTCTCCTTTGGGTGGAAATACACGTTGAACCTCTCTAGGCCAGAACTCTGTCTCTCAGAAACATCTGTTATTCAGAATGATTTTAGCTAGCCGGATGACCACATTTCATGGGTGTGGCCAAATTTACTGCGGTCCCATAAAGTTTGTTTATAGCCACCAGTCCTAGCTTTCAGTGTTCTGTGCTGTTATTTAAGTCGAATTTACCCCTAAATGTCCCCTAACATCCAAGTAAGCAGTGGAAGCGTTGGTAATGCTTCTAGAAAACACTGACCTCCCGTGGTCCAGAAAATTCTCTCACTCGCAATTGGTCAGGTCCCAAGGGTGCTGGACTAGAGAAGTTCAACCTATATTCTGTTCTTGGCCATTTGGAATACATTCAGCAAAATTTTGCAAATTCTAAGCTTTCATGATTTTTAAGGTTTTATTCCCTCTCCTTCCGTATGTGGACAAAGATACAATTATCAGTAAATAAACAAATAGTTTTCTGTTAGGCAGGGTTGGCAGAGCAGAAGACTATCTGTAGCCAAACAAGAGAGAAAAGGGGTAAAGATTCCCTGTAAAAAGTGTATTGAAGTCATGTTGTAAATGGAGTTTGTTTGCTTGATTTAAATCCAGAACAAATAAAGAACAATCTCACTAGACTTTCACCTAAGTCGATCATCCAATATTTTGAGAGCAGGACAAGATACCACCACCTATACTATAATTTAAGTGCTTCAGAAACTCCAGCAAATCAAGGTGGTGTCCAGATCATTAAGCAAATAATATATTCAAAATAATATATAACATTAACAAAATGATACCTATATAAAACATGACTAAGAGTTGCAGGACTTAGTCCCACATTGTATGCAATTCATGACCTTGACTCTGAACTATGTAGAGTCTTGGAGATAGCCCCTCCAGAATATTGATGAGGCATACTGATGATCAGCACTGAATTCCTGATAAGCAGTAAACTCAATTCAAAACACAAAATATCAGTGCACGTTTTCTAGTTCCTCCTAGGGAGCTTCACTTTGTGTTACTATTTAAAAAAAAAAAAGGGTAGTCCTATGTCAATATATTTTGGTTAGTCGCTAAAGTGCCACAGGACTACTCGTTTTTAAAGTTACAGACTAACATGGCTACTTCTCTGTGTTACTGTGTAATCCAACAATATAAAAGACCTTTCTTTGACAGTCAAGACTATCCTGCAATAATCATTCTGAAAATGCTGACCTATAATTTTTTTAAACAATAGTATTACGACATCATGACAGTGATCAAAATGAGGGTGAGAAAAATAACAGCTATGAATCATTGAGACAACATTAAAGGAGGACTTGAAAATCAGGACATTGGACATAGTGGCTATAATGTCCATCAAGCTGTAAGCTGAATTCTTTTTTTCACAAAATATTATACCAGGGAAACAGCCCGAGTTTGATTAAGGATTAAATAGTACAAAATAAGTATAAAATGATAAAGTCCAACTATGACAATTTCTGTTAAGGAAACTTGTCTCCCTAATCTGGCCAAGTTCTTTGAAAAAGTTAAGACCACAGAAGATAAGCCAACCTACTGAAATCAGTTTACTTGGATTTGAAAATGGTTTTGATAAGATCCCTCATAAAACCTTCAACCTTTACAAGTTTGTCTGTCCTTCAGCCAAGAAGATTTTTATTTGTAGGAACTCAGTGATATTCAACAGAGTTCACTTTTCAATCAGGATATTTTCTATAAGAGAGCAGGAATTTTAAAGAACCAGAATTGTGCAAGATTCACTAAAGAAAATAAGGATGAGGAGACAAAGCATGTATAAATAACTGATTTACTGTATTCAGAGGGGTAGCCGAGTTAGTCTGTAACAGGAAAAACTTAAAAAACAACAAATAGTCTAGTAGCACTTTATAGACTAACAAAACAGGTAGATGGTATCATTAGCTTTCGTGGGCACAGCCCACTTCTTCAGATGTCCTGAGTATTGGAAATCTAGAACCAAGAATAAATAAGGGAATGCGGAGGGGAAGTTGGAGGGGGGGAAAGAGGACATTGGGTAGATAAGTTTCAAAGGGATAACGGAGCCAGTGTGTAACAGGAAAAACTTAAAAAATAACAAATAGTCTATTAGCACCTTAAAGACTAAATAGTTAAAAGAGGCTGATAAGAACCATTAGTTTGCACTAGGAAAGGAAGAGTACTAACACCAGATTCTACATAGAATGGGTCAGAGACAGAGCGAGCATAAAAATAACCTTGTGGATTGAGAAACCACACAAAATGTGGGAGATCCAGGGTACAGCCCCTGTGCTCCAGTGTCTCCTTTTTTCCAGAGCACAGCAGATTCAAGAGGAGAGACTAAGGAAGATCCATATCAGAATATCCCATAGGCCAACAGTTAGCAGAGTCACCTGAGAGGTGGCAGACCCATGTTCAAATCCTTTCTCCATGTGTGGCACAGGTGAGACTTGAACTGAGGGTCACCCACATCCTAAATGAAGGCCCTCACCACTGGGCTACAAGCTATGAGAAGCAGTCTCCAGCTGCCTCTCCATCAGCTTATTGCAAGTAATGTCTCGCTCAAGGAGAGAGTTCACAGCAGAAACAGGCACCTCCTTTACCTGAAAGACATTTACCGGTAAATTAGAGCTAAATATCAGCATAGAACACTGAGAGCCAGGGCTGGTGGCTGTAAACAAACTTTATGGGACCACAGGAAACTTGGCCACATCCGTGATAAGTGAACCTCCGGCTAACTCAAATCATGCCAGCCCACGGATGTTGCCGGACCAGACAGTGCTGTGTTAGAGAGGTTCAACCTGTGGTGGAAAATCTCACTAATTCACACTGACGACCCGTTGCACAATACTAATTTTTACAGATTGCCAATTAAAAGCCGAACACAAATAAAAAAAGGACAAGGCAACATAAACAATACTATTTTTTTTCTACAAATTAAGAATTTTTTTCTACAAGTTTAGATTATTTATTATCAACTTTCACAGCATACATGGTATAATAAAGAGTCTGAAATATACGTGGTAAAAGTACTGAAGTCTTGTAATACTAATATTTTACCACAACACCCTGTTAATTAATATTAGCTGTGGAGAGAAGAGAGAATATCACAGGAAACAATGAACAAGACAAGTACAGTTTGTTCCTCATGACCATACCTAAGTTCAGATTGTAAAGGATCAGGAATGTCTGGGGAATGACGGTGTCACCAGATATGTCTTGCCATGACTGTCTCAATAATGATCCTCCCAAAGGGAAAAAATAGCAAAAAAGGATGACAGGTATTGTTAATCGTCAACATAACTATATTGGTCAATGCTTGTCAATAAAAAAGGGGAATATTAGCTCAAAAGAACAAAAACAACAACAATTCACTAGCATAGGTACTCAATATATTAAAGATTTATGGCAACCTTGTGTTCATGAACAAAATTTCTACAGTATGTTGGCAACCGAAATTTAAAATGAAGTGTAAAATATATCATGGGAACAAACAACAGTGTTCCTGGTAGGGGGAACTCCATGCTACCCAGAGACACAGAGGATGAACCAATGCTCTATTGACATGCCAGTCAACATCTGTAACAACTGTGCAATGTATGCTTCATTAATGACTTTGAGGTCACTCCCTATGCCCCTTCTGACAATAGACCCAGTGTGCAATCAGATGGCATGATATAACCTCCAGTCCTCTGATTCCAAGTATCTTTAGTCATAAATTCACCCCATACACAAAAGGGAAGTGTACCATTCTTTCAGTTACTGCCTGAGCGTGAGCTAATTCTCCCTACATTGTATCTGAGCCACCTAGATAAGTGTCTGCCAGCCAGAGCCTGGCTCTGGCACCCGACCCCCTCTCTCCCCTCAACTACCTCAACCAGGCCAACACCCAAATTCTCTGTAACCCTTTCTTCCAGGTCACAATTCCCTTCCAGAACCTGCACCTGAACCTCCTAGAGCTCTCCCTCCAGGCCAGAATCCACTCCTGCACTCTTACCCCTTTCCTGGACCATCCACCCCAAGCCACTATACAAGATCACAACCCCCTCCTTCACCCAAATTCCCTTTCACACCCCACACCCCCTCTTGCACCCAGTCCCCTACCTCAAGCTCCCTTCTGCATCCAACCTGCATCCCAGACCCCGCACAAGCTCCATAGAAGTTCAGCCCTTGACCACTTACCAAAATCTTGGAGTGGCCCCCTACTATAAATTATTGCCCACCCCTGGGCTACGCAGTATGGATGCAGAAGAAGTCATAGTTGGAGTTAATATTCTTACATTTTCACATGACAAAGTAAGCGGAAAACTTACTGTAGGAAAGTGATACAAACCTGGAATTTTCCTTAAGGGATAATTTTTTTTAAAAAGTTAGTGAACAGCACGCTTGAAAAGCTCAATAGCTCAGCTGTAACCCATAGGTTGAACTGTGTAACAAGAGGTACTTAATTTATACTACTTACTTCTCTGTTCTGCACTGCAGAGCTGTACATTTTGCAATAATTCATTCATTAGAGTAACTTCAAGTTTCGTCTGTGCTAACCTGTTGATTGGTTCAGATTCTTCAGACCAGTATGCCTGTGTGTAAATTATTTTAAATTTCTAGACGTGATATGCTTTTCAGAACTTGGCCACATGCACATTTCCTGTTTGCTACCATCTTAAAGAGGAAAAACTTAAATCAGTGTAGAAGATTATGACAGATTGTGTGCTGCTCGTATAAGAAAAAAAAAGCCTACTGCACAAATGCTGATAAAAGTATTACTAACAGTAATTAAAATTCTTTTTTAAAACACCTTACTAAACTGGGTTAAGCTCTTTGTAAATGACCTATCTTCATCTGCATGGTAATACATTGAATGTGACTCAATTTCTTAAGAGTGAAATTTATGGACTATCACTTAGATCATTTATGTGAAATGGGAATCCATTTATTAAAGGGACCTAGATATCAATGTAAAATTAAAACCAAAAGGATAAGTAAGATAAGTAGCATTAGTCAGTATATTAAAAATAATCATTTTTTGCATACATGGAAGCTCTCTAATCAGGTTGGTGGTTGTCAGAAGAAATCAATTGTATAATTTTTCTAATGTCTCCATAATCTCATCCAACAATGCGCTGACTTATGTAAACAGAAGGTCAGATGTCTGTGCTGGCTGCATACACATTTACGGCCTCACAGGCAGCAAGGCCACGTGGACAGAGATCAAAGAGCTGCAAGCCTCCCACAACCCTGATTTTGCTCATTTGTACAGCCCAAAGTGGGCAAGACTAGGCTACCAGGAGGTAAGGCAAAGCTGTCTTGGAGTTGTGCCAAGTCAGTGCAGACTCTGCCTCAGGCTCCTATGGATTTCTGATTATAGAAAAGGCTGCTCCCTGATTAGCAGATAAGATTACCAAGCATCTGGTTTCTAATCAGAATGCTTAATCGAAAAGGGACCCTAGTGGTTCCAATCAGCACAGTTAAAAGCATCAACAGCATAACAGCAGAGGCCCGGGGCTAAGGCAGGCTCCCTACCTGCTCTGGCTCCACATGATTTCTGGAAGTGGTCACCAGGTCCATGTGGAGCCTAGATGAAGGAATAGCCAGAGAGGCTCCGTACACTGCCTCAATCTGAGTGCCAGCTCCACAGCTCCCATTGGCTGGGAACGAAGACCAATAGGCTCTGCAGGGGGTGGTGATTGAGGGCATGAGGGCAGCACATGAATCACCCCTTGATGCACATATATATAGGATCTGCAGGGACTTGGCACCTGCTTCCTGGGAGCCATAGTAAGCACAACCAGGACCCCACACCTTAAACTCCTTCTGCACCTCAACCCACTGCCCCCTTCCACATCTAAACTCCCTTCAGCAGTGGCTGAACGAGGGGCTGGATCGCCACAGCCAGATTGTAGCTTCCCCCCCTACCTGTCCTGCAGCAGGAGCAGGGCCACCGTCAGCTCTTCCTGTGGCCAGATGGAGACTAGGCCCCAATGGGGGCCTTATTGGCCACGTTGTAACAAGCTGGGCCACCGCAGCCGGGCTGTTGCAGCAGCCACAGGGCCACCAGGCTCAGGCCTCAGGGTCTCCCCAGGAGCCTGGCAGCTGAGAACAGACCATGGCAGTCAGATGCAGGCTGGAGCCAGGCCGCTGCAGCCAGATGGAGGCATCTGCTGCCACTAGTCCCTCTCACTATCCCGGCTGGGAGTGCGCGCACGTTCCCTAAGGTGCACCCTCAGCCGACCCTTTAAATGAGCAGAGTGCCCCTGCCAGCTCTTGCCAAAGTGCAGCCGATTCTTACCGGGGCGCACCGCCTCACTTTCATCTCTGGTTAAAGGTGAAATCGATAAAAAAAGACCTTCTTGCCATGAGGAATTACGCATTTTTTAAATTTTGAATTTGTTTTGCATTTTAAGTTTAAAAGTTGAATGTATTTTGGGAATGACAAAAGAGTCCTATTTGGTTCTCCACTGAGCCATATGTGGCTCAAGAGCCATAGGTTGTTGACCCCTGCACTAGAGTGTATACTGCAAGGAGGGGAGGGGAGTCTTCAATCTCTACAAAGTCTTATTTGGGTCAGATGGTGGCTGTGGCACCACAAAAGGGAGCAGAGAAGATAACTGCTTGTGTGCAAGGCTCAGGTATACAGAGTAGGCTGCACTAGTTCTTCCTGGCAATGCCAACGGCTGTTTGGGTGTGCTTTACCATATTTTCAAAAGTTTGTTTGAAAGCAGAACATTAACTTTGCATTCATTATTTAAAAAAAAAAAAAAAAGTTCAGCATTCTTATATTATTATTTCAATTAACGAACACTAGGTGACTGGAAGCTCAAGGCCAGCGTAATAGTCAATTATGCAAGTAATTGTGATTTGTAATTAAATATTTAAGGAGTTGTTGTGATATTCGCTAAACAAAAGTGCAGTGAGGTTTCCAATTTTTGGTGAGAGATTAGGATAGAAATTGCTCTCTGAAATCCTGTTTATAAATGACAGTGTATAAATACAGCACTCTACAATACAATAGCACAACATCAATTTCCATATTCTCATGCCAGGCTGTCTTCAAATGGTATGAAGTCAACAAGCTACAGGGATGCATTCAAATACTGAAAAATATAGGTTTAAAAAAAACCCCTAGAATATTGTCCACTCAGTAGCCCCAGCAAAATCCCCTTCCGAACAGACACTCCTTGATGGACTTTTCTTATTTAGCTCACCACATAGCAACCCCTCATTAAAGAGGAAATTCTGACAAATGTGCAAGTTAAACTGTCATCCCATTCCCATAGTTCCTTCACTTTGTTTTCTAATGAATGTCAAAAATTTCAAAGTGTTTCTACTTACCTCACTCAAAACAGCAAAATGTCTTGTTATTAGACAAGTGTCTTTTAAATGTTTCATGCCATGGTATGTCTTAGTATGGCAATATGTAACAAAACAAGGTCTGTCCATTTCTGCACATCACTAGTTCTTCCAAAACATGTATTGATTAAATGTTTTTGTGAACCTCTGATACCCCTAGTTAGCATATTTGGTTATTAGAAATAAAGCGTGGACTCTAATCTCTTAATGAAGTGCTGTATTCTTTCCATCATATTAATATGCTCCACAGAAAAAAATATGAACATTTCTCAATGGATAAAAAACATTAAAGATCTATCAGACAGGCTTAGAGACACGAGGAACCCAAATAAACATCAGTGCAAGCTAGAGCCGTCTTCAAAAAAACCTGTCCCTTAGTTTTTATATCCACTTTCAAACAGATACATTCAATTCTCAGAGGTCATAAGCAACCCAGATCCTGTTGCTGTTACTAGGAGGTGAAGGTTTCTGAAAATTAAGCCTAGATATCCACAGTTGGTCACACATGATTAATGAATTTTATTTTGAAGCATTTGGAGATGAGCAAAGCAAGCATGGGGAAGGAGCAAGTCCATGCTGTCTTCTGATCATTTGCAATAGTGCATTGCCACTTTACAAAAAATGGATACAAGTTTAGGAAAGGATGTATAGGTCATCCTCCTCACTGGAGGGCCCTCCAAGAAGTGCAGTGATGATGTACTTCCTGTACGCTCATGCACTCTTTGGTTTCCTATGACATACTTACAGCTGGAGTGTAGAAAGAAAGAAACCCCATACAGGACAGTCATAGGCTCCAGCTACACAGAGTAGTAAGATGTTTTATTACCTTATTGCTGTACACAGTTTCTGTTCCTAATAAAGGGTTATCCACACCCTGGTCTGCTCATCATTAAGACACTACAATCTAGCTAGTGCTAGAGTCTAGCTCAAGTCTAGAGAAGGGGAAGAACTTAAAAAAAAAAAAAAGACAACTTCTAACATTGTACCAACTTGTTTGGTATCTTTTGTGGAACAAAGGGGGAAGGATAGGGTGAAAGGCAACTATGCATCAGAGTCACTCACTTCTTTAAACAAGCAAGCAACAAAAAAACCCTAACACCTAGGAACCCCTGTCACACACCAGGACAAAAAGGCAGTCCAGTGCCAATTAAATTTAAATTTTAGAATCTAAGCAGAAAACAAGAGACCCTGCAGCTCCATCCCCACCTTCGATCGGGGGAAGATGAAATGGTGTCAGATCCCCAAGCTCCTTTCCATGTGCTAGGAGAAAGATTCAAGTGCAGAAATCCTTCCATAAGCAGAGATGGGGCCAACTCATTCCACTGTTTTGTAGCACTTTATCGAGTTTAACTGTATATCTCTAGGAAAGGGAACTAAGTCATTTTTTCTTACGAAAACATTTCATAGTCTTTATAAATGCTCTTCCTCAGCCTAGCTGAACCACAGCCCTTTTCCTCAGCCCAGCTGAGCCATGCGCCAGCTCCCTGCTGCCCTCCCCCTGCCCCCTTTGCAGCCCAACTGAGTCGCAGGCTGGCTCCCAGGTCCCTATCCTCCTGCAGCGCTCCTGGTCCTGGAACTCCTCTGGTCCTGAAACATCCCTGGTCATGCCAGAGCACTAATGTGGCTGGACCAAAGAATCCCAGATTTTAGATGTGCAACCTGTACTGATCATTTCTGCACATTATATTGCTGGAACACTTTAAGACGCAATCATAACCTGGATCTCACTGTACAAACAGAAACCAAAATATTCCTGCCTCAAGAAGCTTACAATCTAAAACAAACCTGTAGCTATTTTTCTTGATCTTTCATCACTGATAAGGTCTCCTAACCCGTAAGTATGATTATATATTTTCAATATTAAAAATCCCAGCTCCCACAGAAATGCCAGCAGTGCAGGAGAAGCCCAGCTTGCTGTCCACTATTGGAGCCATAGGGAATATGACCTGCCTCTTGAATGAATGTGACAACTTCTATCCTTCAGGAGCAGGGGAAAAGACAAGAGTAGCCGGGTGTGATTTCCATCACTTTTCCTTCCAAAATAAACATGAGAACCTTGCTCAGAGACCGGAACTCCTTCCATATTGCTCCCAAAAGTATTTCCCATGCATAGTCTCACTCTCCCGTCTCCCAAGATTCCTTGGAAACTCTTACAGCCCCAGAGCCAGGAGCACACAACAAATACATATTCCTGTTCTCCAGACCCCTGCCCTTTTATTGGGCTCTTTGGCCTTAGTACTCTCCAATTGCAGACATTTCTGATGATCTTTACAGTTACCCCAGATGCTGCACCTTGTCTCCTGATCTGTACCCTTACTCTTTCTCCACTGTCTCCCTTTAAACCATTATCATCTCTTCACTGGTGTACTTTCACAAACCCATTCCCCAAGCCTTCCTTCACTAGTTGCCTGCACCCAACCTATCTAAGCACAAAAATTAAACACACACAACAGGTCTTTCACTGAAGAATTTCACTTAAATTTAAACACAAAAAACTTTCATAGTCAATGTGTGTGGCAATATACATATACGTACAGCAATCAAGAGAGCCACATAACTCCATGACCTGACTTACTCTACCCTAGTCTGCCTCCTCACCCCCAGACTGTCGCTTACTATATTGTCTCCAAAAAGTCATCTTGTAAGCTGGGGTGGGCAAAAATTTTTGAAGTGGTCACGGGCCACCCCAAAAGGGGCAGGCCTCTGATGGAAGGGGCGGGGCCTTTGAATAACAGGAGTTGAAAGGGCTCGCGCCTCCCCTGAGGCTCCCAGGCATCACGTTAGCCAGAGACGGGAGCTGCAAGCCCTTTCAATTCCTGCTATTTAAAGGGCTTGCAGCTCTCATGCTCTCACTTTGTCTGGGATCCGGGGACCCGCGAACCCTCTCAACTACTTCTGTTTAAAGGGCTTGCGCCTTCCCTGGAGCTGTTGCCTGCCAACCACTGGGAAGGTGCGAGCCCTTTAAATGGAAGCAGTTGAAAGGGCTCACGTGTGGCTCCCAGGGAACACACTGGCAGCGGGGCGGCAGCTGCAAACCCTTTTAACTGCTTCTATTTAAAGGGCTTGTGCCTTCCCCACACCTATCTGGCAACGCATTGCCTGGCAGTTGCAGGGAAGGCGTGAGCCCTTTAAATAGAAGCAGTTGAAAGGGCTCCTGCAGCGCCGGCTCCCAGGCAATGCGCTAGGGGGCGGGGCCTGGAACAGACGCATGGGCCGAATCAAAGCCTTAGGCTGGCCGGATCCAGCCCGCTAAGTGGCTTTTGCCCACCCCTGATGTAAGCTCATTAGGACACAGGTTGTGTCTTTGCTATGTTTGGATCACACCTGCCACTGATGAGGTTCTCCAAGAATATTTTTAATAATGGCAATGCGAACTGCAAATACTTTCTAATCACTCTGGCACTGAGGTGCCCAAAGCACTATTCCATGTATGGGCATGCCACAGGTACATCGAGAGGTGCTATTATTCCCCCATCTCAGGGCATGAAGCTTCTGTTTCTTCCCACGACAACCCTATTGCCCATTAGATTCTTCTTTCCAAGTGTTCTCAAAACTTCGCTTCTTCCCACTCTTCCACGGTAAAGTTCCATAAGTAACTTCCTTTGATGACTCAGCCCATCACCACTGATGAAACTAAGACAACCAGAAGTTCATCACGACCATAAGTGTTTATTTGAGCACTGTAGAAATAAATGTTAGCATAATATGAAAAGTATTATATACTACCAGAATATGTCCATAAATTACACTCAGGTTATTTTCTTCAACAAAATGCAGAGGGGGAAAGGAGGTGGATCACGACTAAGAGTACAAATTAAACCTAGCACAAAGTGAGACAATACACATTAAATAAAGCGTGCAACATTTTCCCCATCTTCACATCCCATTAAAGATCTAGCTCTCTCTTTATTATGTTTTTTTTTCCAGACAGACAATCAGCCTGATTTTGATCCTGTTTCCTGTTAAATTAGCAATAACCTTTTACAGAAATAGCTGAAAATTAAGCCACTGTGCTTATAGTGGCAAGTTTTCAATTCCTTTCCAAATATTCTTCCTTCCCTGAGATTACAACCAAATTTTCTTAGAATTCAATTTAAAGAGTAATTAGTGAAATGTATTACAACAAATTAAATTGATCCACACCGATTTGTCAATACTATTCAGCTGTAGCTAACTGCCATCTTAAGGTCACTCATAGATAATCAGCTATGTAGCATCAGCATAAACTTGCCATACTGTATGTCTATTGCTCCCATTAACTTGTATGAATGAATACTGAAGTGTTGCACTCTATATTTGCTTGTCTTTTCACTGCTGCACCATTTTCTCATGAGCAGTAAAATCAATTCTAGGAAAACTTTATGGAAACAGTTGGCTGGAAACCAGCTTTGTATAGAATTGGATTTGACCTTGCTCTTTTCAAGTCTATGAAGATAGAGAGCAATTCTCTGCCTGTCTACCTAAGGTTAATAAAGCGGCACAGCCTGACTTACTCAAAACACAATCTTTTCTGATAGTATGCCATTCAATTGAAGACCAGCGCTACCTCTACATTTTTTTTCTTTCACATATTAAACACTGTCAAACTACTAAACATATCATATGAAAAGGTTGGATTTTCAAAATAAAATAGCCATATGCACAATATGAGTTCCCTCCCATGAAACTCTGACAGCTACTTGATTCACATTGAAAAGATCTGTTCTACAGCCTACCCTCAGGAGTTTTATATTAATAAAAACAACAGGTCAACACTTCTAGAAAAGTTTCCTAACTTGTATTGGTCTTCTTGGAATGCTTGAAAGAAAAAAAAAAAACTTCCTTGCTAATATGGGTAACTGCAAAATACAGAGTCTCAGAGGGGTAGCTGTGTTAGTCTGTATCTGAACTAGAATTCATTTGCAAATTCAACATGATTAATTAATATTAAATCAGGATCTCAACAGGTTAATTCATTACAAAGGCAATTTCCCCTTCTGGATATTCACGGCTCCACACCAAATGCTATAAGTGGCCACTTCTGCCCTGATTTGATTAGCTTCATTAACATGAGCAACTTCTTCCTTACATATGCCCTTGCTTTTGTAACTTCCACTCTAATTCATCTGATGAAGTGGGTCTTATCCACAAAAGCTTACACCCTAATAAATCTGTTAGCCTGTAAGGTGCCACAGGACTCCTCATAGTTTTTGCAAAATACACAGGACCCTAATCTAAGTTTTGCTTACACCCTATCTATTTGTTTTATAAAATATCTAAAATCAAAAGTATTTTTCCTTGTTTATCCTCTCTGACAGTTATGAAGTAAGTACGGGATAGGGAGAGAGGGGGAAAGGCTACTTTGTAGTATGAAGACTGACTATAATTTTTTTCTCCCCCTTGCTGCAAGTCATCCAGCATTGGAATCATTTTTGATTATCCCATAATCTCCATCATTTTGTTAATATTTCCATTGTGCATTTTCTCTTATAAAAAAGTTTAATAAAAACTTCACCTTTTCATTATAATCTACTACCTGCTTATCTCCCTCTCTGACACAAAGATACTAGTTTGGTTGTCTATATAAATAAGCAGATGTGATAGTGGGAATGACGGAAAAAGATGACACATTTCCACCTGAGGTACCTATATTAATATTTCTCCAAAAGCAGTGTTCCCAAATCTCAATTAGAAAGCCTCATTCATCATGGTGGATTGCTTACTATTGGTCAAGAAGGAAAGATTTAGTATGTAACTCAATGTTGCAGCAGATGGAGGTCATGAGGTCCAAATTCAGTATCTGGTCAACAGAAATCCTTGATTACCACTAAAAGGCACATATATCCTGCCCCACGACCTGCTCCAAAACTCAATTGTCAAAAAGTTATTTTGCTTTTTCAGAAAAACAATGACAACAATTTGCCTTTTTTCCCCAGAAAACTTTTGCCACAGGCCTAATAATTGCATACTGCATTTTGAGTCAGAGCTAGATACAACAACTTTAGTATCAAGTCCACAATCATTCTGACAACTTGCCAATTTTACATATATAATACAGCAGCACAACACTGACCAGAGGTTTTGAAAAAAGTATCCCCCCAATTGTGATTTAAGAACAAACTCTGATTTATTGAATGAAAGTACTAGCAATGACTTAGTATGGGTGAAAGAAGTCTATTAGCCTTTGATCATATATCAACTAGCTTTCATTTCAGTTATATACAGCATGTCAGGTAACCCACAGTCAGAACTGAACACTAAATTTGCTTCTGGGTTAATAAAACTTTGTAGTGAGCAAGAATGACAGACAAGGTCTTGATTGTAACATACAAGATAGCAATTTCAGCATAAGTGTTTGAACCTATATTTTGAAGAGAAACTGGAAAGCTGAAAATAAAGCATTAACCACAAGTGGAAATAACAGAATGTGGTACAGGTAGAAACATGTATATGGTTGATTAAGTATTGTCAATGCTTTTCAACTCATTTTAGAAATAATGTTACCTTTCCAGTTCTGCACACAGAGATAACAGATAGTATCACTCAGAGGAATTTATGCTTTTATCATGAATATTCCTGGGGCAAACAAGCAGTGGGGAAAAAACCCTACAAAGTTAATCACCAGGAAAAAAAACACAAAACAAAACAAAAAAAAATCTAAAACAACAAAAAAGGTGAAAGGTAATAAAAACACTAAAAGCAAGTTTATTGTGCTTTTCTAGTGACAGATTTTTAATAAATGTCACCATGCTATTTGTAGATCTCCAAATAGCAAACTTGCTAGTGAAAAATTACATGTTGTTTCTGAAAGGTCTTGAAATGAACATTCCTTTTGTCCGCATTCCAAATGAAATCTCATTACAGAAGAACCTCAGTTAAAAAACAAAAAAAAGCTTTCATTTTAGGCATTGTCTTCACTAAGAATTGTAGGAAATTTTCTCATCAATGGCTTCCTACTTATCTTAGCAAAGACTCATTCAGCTCAGCTGACTCTTCATAGAATCATAGAATAGTAGAACTAGAAGGGACCTTGAGAGATCATCAAATCCAGTCCCCTGCCCTCATAGCAGGACCAAGCACCACCTAGATCATCCCTGATAGATGTCTATCCAACCTGCTCTTAACTATCTCCAGTGATGGAGATTCCACAACCTCCCTAGGCAATTTGTTCCAGTGTTTAATCACCCTGACGGTTAGGAAGTTTTTCCTAATATCCAACCTAAATTTCCCTTGCTGCAATTTAAGCTTCTTGTCCTATCATCAGAGGCCAAGGAGAATATTTTTTCTCCCTCCTCCCTGTAACACCCTTTTAGATACTTGAAAACAGCTATCATGTCTCCTTTCAGTCTCTTCTTTTCCAAACTAAACAAGCCCAATTCTTTCAGTCTTCCCTTACAGGTCATGTTTTCTAGACCTTTAATCATTTCTATTGCTTTTCTCTGAACCTTCTCCAATTTCTCCACATCTTTCTAGAAACAAGGTGCCCAGAACTGGACACAATACTCCAATTGAGGCCTAATCAGTGCAGAGTAAAGCAGAAAAATGACTTCTCGTGTCTTGCTCACAACACTCCTGTTAATTCATCCCAGAATCATGTTTGCTTGACTCATATTTAGCTTGTGGTCCACTATGACCCCTAGATCCCTTTCAGCAGTATTCCTTCCTAGACAGCCACTTCCCATTCTGTATGTGTGAAACTGATTGTTCCTTACTAAGTGGAGTATTTTGCATTTGTCCTTATTAAAACTTCATCCTATTTACCTCAGACCATTTCTCTAGTTTGTGCAGATCATTTTGAATTTTGACCCTATCCTGCAAAGCACTTGCAACCTCTCCCTGCTTGGCGGTATCTGCAAACTTAATAATCGTACTCTCTATGCCATCATCTAAATTGTTGATGAAGATATTGAACAGAACCAGTCCCAAAACAGACCCCTCCCAAAACAAACCCCTCTGGAAACCCACTTGTTATACCTTTCCAGCAGGATTGTGAACTGTCAACAACTACTCTCTGAAAACGGTTATCCAGCCAGTTATGCACCCACCTTATAGTAGCCCCATCTAGATTGCATTTCCCTAGTTTACTAATAAGGAGGTCATACGAGACCACATCAAATGCCTTACAAAAGTCCAGGTATACCACATCCACTGCTTCCCCCCATCCATAAGGCTTCATATCCTATCAAAGAAAGCTATCAGATTGGTTTGACATGATTTGTTCTTTATAAATCCATGTTGACTGTTCCCTATCACCTTATTTTCTTCCAGATATTTGCAGATGAATTCCTTAATTACTTGTTCCATTACCTTCCCTGGCACCAAAGTTAAACTGACTGGTCTGTAGTTTCCTGGGTTGTTCTTATTTCCCTCTTTATAGATGGGCACTATATTTGCCCTTTTCCAGTCTTCTGGAATCTCTCCTGACTTCCATGATTTTTCAAAGATGATAGCTAAAGGCTCAGATACCTCCTCTATCAGCTCGAGTATTCTAGGATGCATTTCATCAGGCCCTGGTGACTTTCAGACAGCTAACTTATCTAAGTAATTTTTAACTTGCTCTTTTTTAAAATTTTACCTTCTAAACCTACCCCATTTCCACTAGCATTCACTATATTAGTCATCCCATCATCATCAAACTTCTTAGTGAAAACCGAAACAAAGATGTCATTAAGCACCTCTGCAATGTCCAAGTTTTCTGTTATTGTTTCTCCCTTCTCACTGAGCAACAGGCCTACCCTGTCCTTGGTCTTGACCAATAACCTCCCCCCCCCCACACACACAGAATGTCAGATTGGGAGGGAAGACACTGGCTGCACTGGGTTTGCTGCATGTATAATGACAACAGGCAGAACCAAACCTGGGACCTCTGGAGCTTAGTGCACGAGCCTCTGCCGCTTGAACTAAAAGCCAACTTGCTCCCAGCTAAGAGTGTAGAAGACACTCCTCCTCTCTCTCTCTCTGTAAGTGGTCTAAGTGGCACTAGGTCAGTGCCCCACACCCAGAAGGTGTGCGGGTTACACATGTTTTCCTGGATGGATGCCATGGGTGTGTTACCCCTCCTGACTAATCAAAAGTTGGCTTGGTGTTGGGTTGTGTGAAAGATGGCACTTTTGCTCTAATGATTCATCTTATTGCCTCAAAGGGAATCTGCCCCTCCTTCCGGTACCTGCTAGTGAGGCTGAACTGGAGCAGAGTTGAGTGTCATTCAGTCTCTTTCTGCTGCAGCAAAGATTTTCCTTCCCACCACCGTGCGTATGGCAAGTGACTGGTGTTTAATCCTAGGCGATCATATTGCTTTGGAACTCCTGGATGTGTGCTGTTCTGATGCTTATTAACCATTCTGCATTTTCTTTTTTATTCTGGTCAAACCTGAATTACAACCAGGCTACACGTGTTCCAAAACAAGAACTGCAATTTTATCTGGATGTAGTCTTTGCAGGGGATACATTTATTCAGCTGTTCAGGCCCAGGATAGTAAGCAGAGAAGAGTCTCTCTCAGAGAAGACAAGAACTCCTATGTAACTGGAATCAAAAGACCCACTGGCATAGACTGCCCAGAGTCTATCCCTGCAGTTGCTCCAACCATTTCTAAAGGCATGTAGCTGAGCTTTGCAGAAATCTCAATATCCAGGTCTGTACTAGCCAGTCAGCATCTCTGGCTGGAAGCCATTTTGGTCTTGGGCTCTGTCAATTAAGCCATAGGATGGCTCATACTTGGGCTCAGCAGAAATCTTTTGCTGGTACATTTGTTTTCTCCTTTGTTTATGTTCATTCCTATGGTTTTAATAAAGCTGTTGCCTTTGTGCCATAAGCCAGTGTCTTTCACCCTCTCCAGACTGCTGTACCCCTTTCAGGAGTCTGACTTGCTTTGTGTACCACCCAAATTTCACCTGACTTAAAAACTACTTACTTATAAAATCAGAAATAAAAATACAAGTTCCAGAGCACACTTCAGAAAACTATCTGACTTTTCTCAGTCTGACTGTGTGATTATAAAATAAATCAAGTGGAATATAAATGTCATACTTACATTTCAGAGCAGTATAAACAAGTCATGGTCTATATGAAATTTTAGTTTGTTCTGAGTTTACTATTGTTTTTTACGTAGCCTGATTAAAAACCAAATGAGTATCTAGATGAATTCACATACCCTAAGGAAGACTTCTGCATACCCTCTGCGGTAGACATACCCCTTGGGGAAAACCACTGCCATAAACTATGCTTAACTTGTGGGGATCTCCTGGGCAACATAGTTGAGAGAGGAATTTTTATATTGCTCACAGAGCAAAAGTGAGTTAAATTTCCCTAAGGTACTAAAAGACAGAAATGATTCCTGACCTGAATGCCTCCCAGTGTAGATCTCCCCGTGTAGGGAGAAGTCATACAAGGATGGGAGATAGAGAGTTAATGCTGCAGTAGTAGACTGTATATACCACATTATTGAAGACAAAAACAGACAGGGAGGCAGAGACAGGACAATAACAGCTTATAGACATGTTGGAGTGAAAGACGGGTGTCTGCATAAAACCTTATTTAAAATCTGTATTGCGTAAATAAATTCTACATCCTTGTATTTGACAGTTTTAAGAGGAGTTACACTAAAATAACCTTGAAATAGTTGCAAGTTGCACCAGTAAAATTTTCAGCCCTATTTTGAAGATGAAGCAAAGACAAATGAAAAAATTTTGTGATGTGCATTCTCTGCCCACTTCTTTCTGAAATGGCAAAATTGTGCTTACTTTGTATTCCTGCATGCAACATTGAATTCATCAGTCTGCTGCCTGGTTTCCATTTCATATTGTATATCACTGAAGTGTAAAGCTACTGAATGCATTCCAATGTGATTTTAATCAAATTACCAAATTATAGTCCAAGTTGATATAATCAAATGGCTTTAATTGTGGCAAAACTTCAGTTTATTACTGTTACCCAATATTTAGCACACACACACAAATGAAACTACAGTATGGGATATTTAGCTCTGCTCTCTATGCATGACTTGGCTCAAACTCACAACAATGTGGTTATTTCAATCATTGCTACAAATACTATAGACTCCGGCTTTGGGATTAAACGAGGAAATAATGCAAGTCTTAATAGTAAATGAACATTTACAAAATACTCAGTTTGAATAATCTATTTGTTAATAGTCAATGCACAAAATGAGGTTGGTTACATAGTATAGAACAGCAGAGTTGCAAATCCCTGTTGACTCTGATGCAGATAAACAGCTTTACGGTGTATACTTCACATTTTTGGAAAATGGGAAATGAAGACGTTACTAATTTGTAGCTAAAGAACAGCCATCACTCCAAATACCGAACACTGGTTACACAATATGTTTACCGAGGTGTTGTAGGTAATAACATTTAGTATTTTGTCACAACTATTAGAAACATCCCCAACACTCAAGGAAGAGGTTGTCTTCATTTAAAAGGTCACACCATCCAGTGCACTAAGGCCCTTTCATGTCACAATAAGAGGCTGGAGATTGAATGCAGAACTCCTCCGGTACATGTGAATGTTGTTAGTGGAAAGCAGACAGAAGTGCTTCTGCTATGTCATGACCATGAGGGATGGCCAGCAGCCTGGGGACTAAGGGGTTAACTATGCTCCTGTACCTAGCCATGTAGCATTCAGCCAACAGAAATGCAGATAGGGATTTCAAACTGAGACAAAGGATTTTTTGGGTTTTCCCTCCTTTGTCTCTGAGCCAGTGTTTGTTCTCTAGATACTGAGGGAGACAGAAGACATGTCTCTCTCCAAGAAAAAGACTCTTCATAATGTGTAAGTAGGGTAAAGTATAGATAAATCTGTCAGGTTTATTATTTTCCTGTTTGGGAATTTGGATCCGATGTCTGGTTTTTCCTCTCTTTTGCAACTAAGTCCTGAGCCCATGGGAATCCTCCATGACTATATTAATTGGTGACTCTTACCATCTAGCCATTCCAACTATGCTTGTAACTGGGGTATTATTTTATTAATAAAAGTTCTTTCTTTTTTAAATTAACCTGGTATTGGTTCATTTCTGTGTCCTGGAAAATCTGTCTGTGGGATCTGCATGCCTCTGACGAGGGGGGACAGTAATCACAGACTGAAGCTTGTATTTTTTCTTTTCTTTTCAAGCTCTCTGGAGAAAAGAGTTTGGGATGCTCTAGGGTTGGTTTCAAGTGTCCACCCCTGTTTGTGGGTTCAAAAGCACTTGATGGTGGCAGCGGATTCCCCAAAATCTGGGTATTAGGATTTCGGGGGGAGTTTTTGTACCAAAGCCTGTAGAGATCAGGTTTTGGGGTTGCTTTTGCAGGCCCCCACTTCTGCGTTCATCATGCCAGAGTGGGGGAACAGCCTTGACATGCTACTAGGGATGTTAAATCTTGTTCAATTGATTAACCAATTAAATGTAACGTTTAACCAGTTAACCGACTAAAAGGGGTAAGGGTGGGGCTGCTATACCCCAGCTGGGCTGGAGCAGCTCCCTGCCTGCTGCAGGCTGGGCTGGCATAGCTCCACCCATCGCAGGATGGAGCAGCCCATCCACATTGGCCCCATGGGACTACAGCAGCCCCCTGACTGCAGCAGGTGGGGAGATGCTCCAGCCCCCTTCAGTTAACCTTTCACATTAAGGGTGATGCTTATCGGTTAACCTTTCACATCCCTATCTGCTACCTCTTGGATCTGCCACCCATCATACTCTTGGCATAAGAGGAGGAAGGGGACGTCAGGAACCTTCCAGAGGCCCCAATATGGGAAGAACAGAGAGAAAGGGGGCTGTGGAAGAACAGATTGTTCTCCAGACAGGTCCACCAATGGGCCTAATTTGCATCAAACAAAGGTATACCTCAGGCAGACATTATGTGAAGTTAATGGACAGAAGAGCTGAAAGTAGGACTTATGACAACTGTTTTCTCAAATCTACAGGAAGTTAGCCACCATAGTTGGTGCAACATTGCCAAATGAGAGCTAACAGGATTGGCCAACATACCACTGGAGGTGTAACCACGCCCAGAGGCCAACCAGCATAATTATTAAGACAGAGTTGCACAAAAGAAGCCAATTACACTGCACAGTGTTATTGGTCCTATAAAACCCATACTCTATTATTATGAGTGCCATCTACTGACACCTTATCTTGTCACTATATACAAATTTACCAATAGAGGACACTCTTGGAAGAGTAATACTTGGGTGAAGAAAAACAACAGGAATTTGTTGGGTCCAGCTAGTGATAAGAGACTCATAGGTACAGTTAAGGGCAGTTGGACAGAAACTGCATTGTATCTGGTGTGCTATTATTTGGCTCTAAAAACAGTGAAGGACATAAATTATCCAGAGAAATGGAGATATAGCTATAGTTTAAAATTTCAGTCTCTTAACTAAACTTTTCAGAAATATCTGTCCCAGGAAGGCTTTGTAGCCAGACCTATTCACAACAATACAGGAAGAATGCAGGGTACATTTGGGACACCAAAACAGAAGCAGTCATTATAGGTCTGTGTACTTCTAGGTTAAGCAATTACCACAGTGGGAACTCGACTATAATGAGACCAATTCGTGGAAAAGGGAGTTACTGAACTGAGGAGTATTTGTATTGAATAGGTGAACAATTGTCATTTTCAGCTAAATGAACTCTGCTAAGGTCTGGTGCAGGTGTAAAGATGACAGCATGTCTAAAAATGATCCCATTTCTAAAGCAGAAACAATGAACATCTCAAATGAGGGAAGAACTATATGTATCTTTTCTTTGCTGTTTTGTCTCTATTTCTTTGTCCCTCTCTTTTCATCTTGTTCCCACAGTTTTTTATATTTTTAGTATCTCTATAGCAATGAATGCAGAAGATTAAATAACCTTTAAGTTTAAAAATAACACAAATCCCTCAGAGAACTGTGTAAGAGTCAAAATAAGACAATAACCTATTATATAATTATGCAAAGTTAACTAGTATGTATTGTGCAAACCCATATTTGCAAACATTTAAATATGCTCAGAATAGCAGTTCTAAAACCGATCATGTAAAAGCAGCTTTTGGAAAAGGAAATATAAGGACATATTCAATTCCACTGACATTCCACAGACCATGGTTTCTGGATAATTTCTGAACTGAATTAAATATGGGTATAATTAAACACCCTATGTTATAGAATCACTGTTGGTGGTCCCAAAGTTAAAGCTGAGCTGAGTTAAGGATTTTGTATTTAAAGTTAACTGAGAAGAGTCCAGCCTCTTTTCATATAACTTTAAAGGTAATGGAAAAAATGCATACACCAATTGTTTGCACAAAGTAAATGGACATAGATACAGAAAGCCCAGAAGCTGCTAAGTAAGGTTGACACAACCTTCTCAAAGGTTGATATACTGTTATATTCTTCAACATGTTTTGAGAACCCTTGATGTTTTCTACAGATGCTGCAATTGCTGATAGGGATGTCAGTGTATAGACGTTTCAACGATTAACCGATAAGCCTGGGCTTATTGGTGAATCCTAACGACTACATGCACCCCAGCCCCCCCCACACACCATGCTGCCTTTGTATCAGAGGCAGTGTAGGGAGGAGGCAGGAGCCGGTGCCCAGGGAGAGACAGCTTTTAAGTCTGCTTCCCACGCGTGCCTGTTCCCGCGGAGCTGTCTGCCCTCCCAACCCTGTGCCGCTGCCTCTGATAGAGACAGCAGCGCAGAGGGTGAGGCGGGCAGGCAGGAGCCAATACCCGTGGGGAGCCAGCTTTTCCTCTCTCCCTGCCACCTTGCCACAGAGGCAGCAGGGCGGGCAGGTGGGAGCCAATACACACTGCAAAACGGCTTTTAAGCCTGCTTTCTGCGCATGCTGGCTCCTAGGAGCTGCCTGCCCTCCCCACCCCCTTGCTGCCTCTCTCAGAGGCAGCAGGGGAGGGGGCAGGCGGGAGCTCCAAATATATAGATTTTAATGCCTGGTTGACCTACATGAACCACCTAGTTATCTTCTGTCTCCGCTGAATCAAGTATCCGTGCATCTAAGGCTTTTACTCCAAACTCTGAAACACACATTGAAAGATTCAAAGCACATTATACCATGCACATTGTTAGTACAACTCTCCAAAAATGTAAATTAAGAACACGGTATGGCAAGTTTAGCACTTAATCCACCATTAATGCTTAATCCACACTGATGCTTAATTTACTGTATTGCTTTTATATTTGGAGACAAAGATGTTTTTAGGATTACTCTTTTTTTTGTCCCTTGCCTCAATTTTCAAATTAATGGACACATTTTTTATGCTTGAGGGCTTAAAATCAGATCCCTATGGTTTCAAGTGTCTAAGTAAGCTGGTCTTTTTTTGGTAGGTATCAAGTACCCACAAAAACCTTGACTTCAAGTGCCTAAATATGTATTTAGGATCCTAGAATACAGGCAATAGTTTTATAAAATATTGACTACAGTGTTTAATTGAACTATTCACATTTGACCACTGGTTAAACATTTCAGCAGAAGTGGTTTACTTATCCCAAATCAAAATTGTTTTACAGTATCTTGTAATTACTACATGTAAATAAGATGTATATTGTCTTTGGAAAAGTTAGAAAAGGTCTGAAAATATGTAGACAAATTTTGATTTACATATGCAAAGACTTGATCTCAAGTGCACGTTATTTCAACGGTTCCAACATTTTTAATTCTCTCATTTGTCTGTCCATTCTCAACTAGCAATATGAAAAAGCTCTCAGATTTTGCAAATTATATTATTCTTTTTAATTATTATTTTAAAGTGCTTCCCCCAAAAGTTATATGCTTGTAATTATCTCTTAAATAAAATGGTCACTGGACAATGAGCCTCAAAGTCATCAAGCCTCGAAGAATGTACATTGCTCAACTACCACAGGGGAAAAAATCTGGGTTTATAACAGAAGTTCTGATGGTATGCTCAGAGCAGAACATGGTAGCAATGCCACTCTAATAAACCAATAACTATTAGCCTACTGGACATTACTTGTGACAAATTTTCGACTCATAGCTAACACTGCTTACTCAATTAACCTTCTGACATCAGGATTTCCTGAGGTGAGTAATAATGCAGAAAGCATTAGCTCCTACCAGAAAGTACTCTGAGATGCCTGTAACAAGGAGTTCAAGAACCAATACAATATATTTCCTGAATTATCTTCAGAAAACTGTATATACTGGATAACTCTCACTGCGTATCCAGTTCCAACATTTAGGACAAATAACATAGCTCTTAAAATTTTAGCAATTAACCTCAGATTATTTTGTTATTAAACTAAGCAGCTAACGGAATGACAAGTGACATGCTCCTTTAAGAGATAAAGCTGATCATTTTGGATATATTAAATTATTCTTGAGTGGCTAATACGTAAACACCTCATACATTTTTGGGTCAGAATTGAATGTGAAAGGCCTATGACAATTTTTGAAAGAACCATCTGTTCTTGAACAGATACGTGATTCATCTATATTGAGCAAGAGTAGTTCATCTTGTCCAGATGACCTGTCAACATGTTTTCTTGCATTAATAACTCCAATATAGGCCAGGCTTGATAAGCCTACCAACAGTTCTCTCAGTCCTTTTTCCAGTACTTTCGCTCTCTCACTTCCACAGTTTCACTGCTCCCCACCCCCCACATACAAGTCGCTTTCTTTCTACAATAAGTGTTCATTTAAACCTTTCCTTTTACAAAGCAAATGGAATATGGGCCCAATCCTGCTTGCTTTGTTCATGTACATCATTCTACTGACTTCCTAAGAAACAAGCAGCTACACAAAGCACAGGGTTACAAGCACAGACCAGCATACTGAGAGCAGTAAGGGGACCTAAAGAAGTAGGAAAGGGGACCTGAAGCAAAACTAATTAAACCCACATTTTCACGGTAAGTCACTGAGCCAAGAGTGGCATCCGATTGGTGACTATTAGCAGCTAGGAAAGAAAGGGAAGTTGTCAATCTTAGAGATTCAGTAGTTGAGCAGTTGCATGTGGCAGAATTCCCACGTAAACCACACCAAGTTGGCCTGAGGGCATCAATGCTGAGGATTTGAAGAGTGAACAACTATGAAGGGAAGTTTGTTAGTGATTCTGGAGTTGAGGTGTTGATATATTGGGGAGAAGGACCTCTCTGGTGTGGAGTTTGGTTATGACATCATCTTATAACATACGGAAGTTTGAGGAGCCATCAACCCTTATGTTCAACAAGTTGTCCTGTAGCTCACGAACCCCGCTCTTTCTGAGGGTAGGTGTATGGCCAGGAGGCAGGGGGCAGAAGTGCGCTGGGGGTAGGAGTCTGGCTGGGGGGGCGCAGTGCAAGAGCAGGAGAGGGTGAAGGAGCAGGCTGGGAATAGGTGTCTGGCCAGAGGAGGGGAAAGAGCAGGCTGGGGTGCAGGGTTTCGGCAAAAGGGGTGAGGGAGTTGGGGGGGGTCGGGCTTGGATGGCGGAGGGGATGTGGGGTTTCTTGGGGGAAGGCGGGCTCAGATGGCGGAGGGGACTTGACACGTCATGAGGGGCAGGGGCAGGTTCGTATGGCAGAGGGGACCTGCCGCAGGTGGTAGCGTCAGCATGTGGACACTGAAGATGTGATGATGTCACACTGTCATCCCATAGGAACATTTTTTATTATTTTACAATATATATATTCCTGCGGGACAATGGAGTGATGTCATCGCATCATCAGTGTCCACATGCTGCCACTGGGGCAGGGAGAGATGGGGCTGGCGCGGCCTCGTCCCAGCAGTGGGGGCGGGAGGCAGCCAGAGCAAGAAGAGCTGGGGCTGCCTTGACCCAGCCCTCCCTGGTGGCTGGGTGGAGAGCCGGGGATGGTGCAGCCCCCGCAGTGGCTGTGGGCGAGCCGGGGCTTCCTTGGCCAGTGCCCAGGGGGAGAGCTGGGGCTGGCATGGCCTGGACCCAGAGAGGTAGGGAGCCAGGGCCGAAAGGGAAGAGCCAAAGCTGCCTTGGACAGAGGCCAGGGGGACAGCTGGTGCTGGCGCAGCTTCAACCCTGGGTGGGAGGGGCTGTGTAGTCCCAGAGAGGGGAGGAGAGTCGGTGAATGTAGCAATATATACATAGATATAAAACCCATTTCCTCAGAGGAGCAGAGTAGAGAGAAAAGCTCATGAAAGTTCATGATTCTCTCTCTCTCTCATGTCTCTAAGGTGCCACAGGACTACTCGTTGTTTTTTCTGGTTACAGACTAACAGAGCTATCCCGCGGAGCCCTAATGTGGAGAGGCTCTGTTGATTTTTTTTTTTTAATCCCGCTTCCCACGTCAACAAAAACAACAACTAGGCAGGTTCAAACCTGCTAACTTAGGAAATGACTTGAAGGGTGTCTACTGAGCAGTTAGCCTTAATAATATTTATGACAGCTTAATTTGTCTATTTAAAATAAACATTGTCTACTCCGCCCTCTTCTACTGACTGTCAGTCTCACTACTAGACCATGCAGGCTCATTTAACCACCGACAGCCCAACACATCTGCCAACCTGTTGAGGTTCATTACATTCAAAAAATAACTCCATTGCTCCAAAATATGACTGACAATTAGCATTTTCAACAGGCCTGCTCTCCCCTTATGCATCACGTTTTCAAATATAAATCTGTAAAATGAAGAGCTTCTGAAATCTTCAGTATAGACCTCTTTGATGAAAGTCAAATGGGCAAAATCCAATTGTACACAAGCAAGGTTCCCTTTAAGCTGTGTGACAGCACGGCCCGCGGCTGCTTAATGAGCTCTGCCCAGGGACTCAGGGCTGCCGCGCATGGATCTGCCTGCCTGGGGGAAGGGCACTTCTCCCTCAGCGACAGCAGCAGCTCCCTCCTGAGGACGGAGCAGCGAGTCTCTCCCAGCCGGGAGGGAGGGGACATGTCCCTACCATCTGGGAGATACTCGCTGCTCTGTCCTCAGCAGGGAGCTGCTGCTGTCGCTGAAGGAGAAGTGTCCCTCCCCCAGCCAGGCAGTCCTGAGCACCTCGCTAGGAGGGGCTCAATAAGCAGCTTCAGGGCCGGGCTGCCACGCAAGTTAGAGGGAACCTTGTCCACAAGAGACATGCTAGGTTGACACAGCCTCCATCCAAACCTGTGTTGCTTTTATTAAAGGCTAAGACTTAATCATGGGTATTTTTAGTAAAACTCATGGACAATAAACAAAAAATCACAGCCCATGACCTGCCCATGACTTTTACTATAACCACTAGCTAAATCTTAGTTGTCCCAGGGCTCCACTGCTCTGTGGGCAGGAGGAGCAGGACCAGCACTTCTGGCTGGCCGCCGGGACTAGCCATCCCTAGTTGCTGCTCAGGCAGTCCCTGGGGCCAGCTGCCCGGGCTGAGCAGTGGGTGGTGTGGCTGCTCCAGCAATGGCTCACATGGCTCAGCCAGGGACCAGTTGCTCAGGCCACACTGGCTGCTGCAGCTGCAGAATGTCACGAAAACCATGGAAGCTTTGACTTCCCGTGACCACCGCAACAGACTCGCAGCCTTACTCATATTGTCCACCTATATCTCTGGCATTGTTATAAGCAATGACGCTACATTCAGTTGCCTGAGGAGATTTTGAGGTCTACTACATCTCCTTGTTAGGGAAACATTCCCAGATACTTAATTTAAATGATCTTTCTTCTCAGTTTAATCTCATACCTCATTACACATGCCTGTAACAAACTAACCATGCTCTCCTCTCCTGTAGGTCCTTCAAATACTTGCAGATGGAAATGTCTCTTCTGTGTTTGCTTTGTCCTTCTAAGGACAAACAGGCCTGGGAGCCAGAAAGAGTTTTAATCAGGGGTGAAAGTGGATCGGTAGGGGTCTGTAAGTCGTACCAGTAAAAACCAGCCACCGGCACCGGCCCGTACACAGCTGATGTTAAAGCCCTGCTGTGACAGCGCTTTAATGTCGCTGCCCCTTTTGCTCTCCCTACCAGGGTCCGCTGGACCCTACCAGGGGAAACGGGGAAGCTGCCCTGGTGATTTAAAAAGGTCTGGGGCTCCCAGGCACCACTATCACAGCAGCCACAACAGAGGCCCTTCAAATCACCGCCAGAGCCCCAGGGCTCCAGGCTGCCACTGTGCTTAGCCCTAAGGCTCCTGGCCACTGCAGTAGCACTGACCAGAAGGACTGGCTGGGGGAGTCTGTCCCCAATCCCCATCCCTTCCATCCGAGGCTCTGCCCTTTCTGAGGGCCAGCGTTGCTGCCTTCACTTGCCAAGGACCCCAACATACCTGGCAATGACTTTCACCCCGGTTCTAATCACTGTTCTGACAGACTTCCTGTGTGATGCTGACAAGTCACTTAACTGCTTTGGTACTCAATTTCCATCTTGTAGAATCAGAACTAAAATTGCTGGCTTCATGTGTGTCACAGGGATGTGGTGAGGCTTCCTTCATTAATGTCTGAAAAGTGCTTTGAGACCTGGGATGGAAAGTGGTACCTAGGCATAAAATATTATTTATTAGTGTTAGCAAAAATGTAGTGCACTTTTTTGTCCAACAGACCCCACTGAGCAACATAAGACTATGATCTACCATAGAAGAACTGACCTACTATGCTTGGTTTTCCCTCCAGCTTTTATAGCTTCACATAGTTGTAAGATTGTGCTTACTAATCAATGATTAATTTATCTGAGCATAAGAGAAGCACAGCAATCTGCTTTTGGACATATTCTTTAAACAATATGTACTGTATAAGCAGTCTGACTGAAATGAAGCTACTGGATATCAGGCCTGCTGATGAGGGTGCCGGAGGGAGATAAGGAGCCGTGGGGCCCAGCGATTCAAAAGGGCCTGGGGCTCCCAGCCACTGCTGCTACTACCATGACAGCAGCGGTGGTTGGAGCCCTGGGCCCTTTAAATCGCTGCAAGAACCCCATGCTACACACTCTGGGTGGCACTTAGGGCTCGGTGGGGTGCACCGTGCCCTGGGGACAGCTCCACTTCTTCTGCCCAAAGCCCCTGTGGGATATTTAACATTCAGCTGTACTGCAACACCTTTCTCTTGAGTGGACTCCCTCCTCAGTTAATTGCACTTGCATTCAATTGTCATTTTCATCCATTTTTCTGTAGAATATCATAATGAACAACAGTCTATTGAGGAAAAAGGGTCACTTCAATCTCTCCCAATTTTCTGACAGCTAAAATGTCTCCTTGCAGCCAAAGATAGTTGATTCTAGGCTAGTGTTTCTAATAGTACTAGTCTACTTTTTCCTGTAAGTTCAGCTACATGGATGTACAGTAACCCACACACGTGACTGCTGGGGAAGCCGGCAGCAGCAGCTGGAAGCCTCATGCGCTGGGGGATAGGGAGCAGAAGCTGGTCCCCCTGTACGTGCGTTTGCTGGCTCCTGCTGCCTCCTGTCACTGCCCTCCCTCCACCCTTCACTCTACGCAGGGAGGCCAGCAGCAGGAACCAAAAGGAGCCAGCATCTGCATTGCGGGGGGGGGGAGAGAAGGGCAGGAGTGGGATCCTGCTTCATCGGGTAACAGGTTAAATCTAAGTTTTAACTTGTTAACTGATTAACTGGGATTTTACATCTAGTAAATAGCATGCACCACAGTGCTTCACCGTTACTGCCTGTGACGGGGCATCTGCCACGCACTGGCCCTTTAAGGGGATAAAACCCAGCCCTGGCTGAGAGCTGGAGCCATGGAGCAAACAGTTGTGGCAGATAGCTGCCAATCAGGGCCCAGCTGTCGGCTGTATAAATAGGGTTGCCAGATGGTTTAACCAAAGATACTGAACACCCTCCTCCCCCGCAAAAAAACCACGCCGGGGAAAAAATTCTGTTGAGAAAAAAAAAGGGGGAGACCAAAGTTGTTGAGGGGAAAAAAAAAAAAGGACCCCAAGAATTAGTAACCAGCATGGCCCCTTTAAGAAATGCCTTTGTGGCTTTTTGGGCCTAACAGGCTGCCAGCGGCCATCCACCATCATGTCTTCCTACTCCAGGCCAGACGGCTCCCCTGCGGAACCAGGTAAGCACCCGGGATTTTCGCCTCCTGGCTGGGAAAAAAAAAAAAAAATCAGAAAACACCTGACATTTTAGGAGCTATTTTACCGGACAGGAGGCGAAAATATCGGACTGTCCAGGTCAATACTGGCCACCTGGCAACCCTATGTATAAATAAGGGACCCAGGAGGGAGGAAGGGAGAGACTCACTCTTGCTGTGGCTGGGGAGCTGGAGGGACCTAGCTACTAGGGAAGCTGGGGGCTTCCTGAATTAGAGCAGGTCTGGGGAAAGGCAGGCAGAGCTGAGGAAGCTCTAGCCAGGCAAGCTCCCAGGCTGCAGGGCCTGAAGCAAGGCCTCAGGGTACTAGGGCTGTGGGGAGGCAGCCAGGATAAGCAAAAGCAGCAGGTCCACACCCCCTTGCCAATGATGAATGGCCATTTCAGTTTGCCCCTGAGGTAAGGGGCTAGATGAAGACTGGCAGTGGGTCACTGAGGCAAGGTGGGTAAAAGAGGATTGAGGATCTTCAGAGGGGGAGGACTCCAGAGTATCGGGGCACTATGGTAGGGCAGTACCCCTGTAGGAAGGCACCACAGTGTGGGAGAGATGTAAGCCCTGACCTAGAGTGGTGGAGAACAACAAGTAACAGCGGGTGAGACACCAGCCAGAAGGGGGCGTTCCAGCATCAAAATGCTAATTCCCTGAGTGACCAATAGGAGGCGCCATTGGTGGTGCGTCTGCCCTGTTACACTGCTCTGTGTGGAATCTGTGGGCACAAAGTAAAAGATTTATAGTTCACATTGATGCATGTGTGTTCATATGGGAGGAGGTGTTGCCTTATATATTAAAAATGAACACACTTGGAGTGAGGAGGAGATGGACATAGGAGACGGAAGTGTTGAGAGTCTCTGGGTTAGGCTAAAAGGGGTTAAAAGCAAGGGTGATGTCATGCTAGGAGTCTACTACACGCCACCTACCCAGGTGGAAGAAGTTGATGAGGCTTTTTTTAAACAACTAACAATATCATCCAAAGCCCAAGATTTGGTGGTGATGGGGGACTTCAACTATCCAGATATATGTTGAGAAAATAACACAGCGGGGCACAGACTATCCAATAAGTTCTTGGACTGCACTGGAGACAACTTTTCATTTCAGAAGGTTGAAAAAGCTACCGGGGGGGAAGCTGCTCTAGATTTGATCCTAACAAATAGGGAGGAACTGGTTGAGAATTTGAAAGTGGAAGGCAGCTTGGGTGAAAGTGATCATGAAATCATAGAGTTCACAATTCTAAGGAAGGGTAGAAGGGAGAACAGCAAAATAGAGACAATCATAGAATCATAGAACCATAGAGCTAGAAGAGACATCAGAAGGTCATCAAGTCCAGCCCCGTGCTCTAGGCAGGACCAATCCCAACTAAATCAACCCAGCCAGGGCTTGGTCAAGACGAGACTTAAACACCTCCAGGGATGGAGACTCCACTACCTCCCTAGGTAACCCATTCCAGTGCTTCACTACCCTCCTAGTGAAATAGTTTTTCTTAATATCCAACCTGGACTTCTCCCACCACAACTTGAGACCATTGCTCCTTGTTCTGCCATCTGTCACTACTGAGAACAGCCTCTCTCCATCCTCTTTGGAACTCCCCTGCAGGAAGTTGAAGGCTGCTATCAAATCCCCCTCACTCTTCGCTTCTGCAGACTAAACAGACCCAACTCCTCAGCCTCTCCTCGTAAGTCATATGCTCCAGCCCCCTAATCATTTTGGTTGCCCTCCACTGGACCCTCTCCAATGCATCCACATCCTTTTTGTAGTGGGGGCCCCAGAACTGGACACAATACTCCAGATGTGGCCTCACCAAAGCCGAATAAAGGGAATAATGACATCTCTGGATCTGCTGGCAATGCTCCTCTTAATGCAGCCTAATATGCCATTAGCCTTCTTGGCTACAAGGGCACACTGTTGACTCATATCCAGCTTCTCATCCACTGTAACCCCAGGTCCTTTTCTGCAGAACTACTACTTAACTGGTTGGTCCCCAGCTTGTAACTATGCTTGGGATTCTTCCATCCCAAGTGCAGGACTCTGCACTTGTCCTTGTTGAACCTCATCAGATTTCTTGTGGCCCAATCCTCCAATTTGTCTAAGTCACTCTGGACCCTATCTCTGCCCTCAAGCGTATCTACCTCTCCCCTAGCTTAGTGTCATCCAAACTTGCTGAGGTGCAATCCATCCCCTCATCCAGGTCATTAATAAAGATATTGAACAAAACCGGTCCTAGAACCGAACCTTGGGGCACTCCGCTAGAAACCGACCACCATCCTGACATCGAGCCGTTGATCACTACCGCTGGGCCCGGCCTTCTAGCCATCTTTCTATCCATCTTACTGTCCATTTATCCAATCCACATTCCCTTAACTTGCTGGCAAGAATATTGTGGGAGACCGTATCAAAAGCCTTGCTAAAGTCAAGGTATATCACATCCACTGACTTTCCCACGTCCACAGAGCCAGTTACCTCATCATAGAAGCTAATCAGATTGGTCAGGCACGACTTGCCCTTTGTGAATCCATGCTGACTATTCCTAATCACTTTCCTCTCTTCCAAGTGCCTCAAAATGGATTCCTTAAGGATCCCTTCCATGATTTTCCAGGACCGAGGTAAGACTGGCCTATAGTTCCTGGATCGTCCTTCTTCCCTTTTTGAAGATGGGCACTACATTTGCCTTTTTCCAATCATCCGGGATTTCTCTCCCGATCTCCACGACTTTTCAAAGATAATGGCCAAAGGCTCCTCAATGACATTTGCCAACTCCCTCAGTACCCTCGGATGCATTAAGTCCAGACCCACGGATTTGTGTACGTTTAGCTTTTCTAAATAGTTCCTAACCTGTTCTTTACCCACCAAGGGCTGTTCATCCTCATCCCATCTTGCGTCACTTAGCGCAGAAGTCCAGGAGCCGACCTTGTCCGTGAATACAGAGGCAAAGAAAGCATTGAGTACTTCAGCTTTCCCCACATCATCTGTCACTAGGTTACCTCCTTCATCCAGAAGGGGCAGCACACCCTCTCTGATCACCTTCTTCTTGTTAACATGCCTGTAGAAACCTCTCTTGTTATCCTTCACATCCTTAGCCAGTCGCAATTCCATTTGCGCTTTCGCCTTCCTGATAACCCCCGGCATTCTTGAGCTATACATTTAAACCCCTCCCTGGTCATTTGTCCAAGTTTCCACTTTTTGTAAGCTTCCTTTTTGTACTTAAGTTCACCAAGGATTTTCCCCGTAAGCCAATCCGGTCTCCTACCATGTTTGCCTCTCTTGCTACGTCGGGATGGTTTCTTTCTGTGCCTTCAATAAGGCTTCTTTAAAATACTGCCAGCTGTCCTGAACTCCTTTCCCCTTCATGTTAGCATCCCGGGGGATTCTGTCCATCAGATCTCTGAGGGAGTCAAAATCTGCTTTTTTGAGGTCCAAGGTGTGTATTTTACTACTCTCTTTTCTTCCTTTGGTCAGGATCCTGAAATCTACCATCTCATGATCACTGCTTCCCAGGTTGTTACCCACCTCCACTTCCCCTATTAGTTCCTCCCTGTTTGTGAGCAGAAGGTCAAGCTGCGCATGGCCCCTGTTCGGATCCTTATTTACAATGGATTTCAGGAAGGTGGATTTTGGTAAGGTCAGAGAGCTGATAGGTAAGGTCCCATGGGAATCAAGACTGAGGGGAAAAACAACTGAGGAGAGTTGGCAGTTTTTCAAAGGGACATTATTAAGGGCCCAAAGCAAGCTATTCCGCTGCGTCGGAAAGATAGAAAATATGGCAAAAGACCGCCTGGCTTAACCACGAGATCTTGCATGATCTAAAAATAAAAAGGAGTCATATAAAAATGGAAAGTAGGACAAATTACAAAGGATGAATATAGGCAAACAACACAGGAATGCAGGGGCAAGATTAGAAAGGCAAAGGCACAAAATGAGCTCAAACTAGCTACGGGAATAAAGGGAAACAAGAAGACTTTTAATAAATACATTAGAAGCAAGAGGAAAACCAAGGACAGGGTAGGCCCACTGGTCAGTGAGGAGGGAGAAACAGTAACAGGAAACTTAGAAATGACAGAGATGCCTAATGACTTCTTTGTTTCGGTCTTCACCGAGAAGTCTGAAGGAATGCCTAACATAGTGAATGCTACTGGGAAGGCGGTAGGTTTAGAAGATAAAATAAAAAAAATAACAAGTTAAAAATCACCTAGAAAAGTTAGATGCCTGCAAGTCACCAGGGCCTGATGAAATGCATCCTAGAATACTCACGGAGCTGATAGAGGAGGTATCTGAACCTCTAGCTATCATCTTTGGAAAATCATGGAAGACAGGAGAGATTCCAGAAGACTGGAAAAGGGCAAATATAGTGCCCATCTATAAAAAGGGAAACAAGAACAACGGAAACTACAGACCAGTTAGTTTAACTTCTGTGCTAGGGAAGATAATGGAGCAAGTAATTAAGGAAATCATCTGTAAACACTTGGAAGGTGGCAAGGTGATAGGGAACAGCCAGCATGGATTTGTAAAGAACAAATCATGTCAAACCAATCTGATAGCTTTCTTTGATAGGATAACGAGTCTTGTGGATAAGGGAGAAGCGGGGGATGTGGTATACATAGACTTTAGTAAGGCGTTTGATACGGTCTCGCATGATATTCTTATCAATAAACTAGGCAAATACAACTTAGATGGGGCTACTAGAAGGTGGGTGCATAACTGGCTAGATAACCGTACTCAGAGAGTAGTTATTAATGGTTCACAATCCTGCTGGAATGGTATAACAAGTGGGGTTCTGCAGGGGTCTGTTTTGGGACGGCTCTGTTCAATATCTTCACGATTTAGATATTGGCATAGAAGTATGCTTATTAAGTTTGCAGATGATACCAAGCTGGGAGGGGTTGCGACTGCTCTGGAGGACAGGGTCATAATTCAAAATGATCTGGACAAATTGGAGAAATGGTCTGAGGGAAACAAGATGAAGCTTAATAAAGACAAATGCAAAGTGCTCCACTTAGGAAGGAAAAATCAGTTTCACACATACAGAATGGGAAGCGACTGTCTAGGAAGGAGTACAGCAGAAAGGGATCTAGGGGTTATAGTGGACCACAAGCTGAATATGAGTCAGCAGTGTGATGCTGTTGCAAAAAAAAGCAAACATGATTCTGGGATGCATTAACAGGTGTGTTGTGAGCAAGACACGAGAAGTCATTCTTCCGCTCTACTCTGCGCTGGTTGGGGCCTCAGTTGGAGTATTGTGTCCAGTTCTGGGCACATTTCAAGAAAGATGTGGAGAAATTGGAGAGGGTCAGAGAAGAGCAACAAGAATGATTAAAGGTCTAGAGAACATGACCTATGAAGGAAGGCTGAAAGAATTGGGTTTGTTTAGTTTTTAAGAGAAGATTGAGAGGGACATGATAGCAGTTTTCAGGTATCTAAATGGGTGTCATGAGGAGGAGGAGAGAAAACTTGTTCATCTTGGCCTCTGAGGATAGAACAAAAGCAATGGGCTTAAACTGCAGCAAGGGAGGTTTAGGTTGGACATTAGGAAAAAGTTCCTAACTGTCAGGGTAGTCAAACACTGGAATAAATTGCACAGGGAGGTTGTGGAATCTCCTTCTCTGGAGATATTTAAGAGTAGGTTAGATAAATGTCTATCAGGGATGGTCTAGACAGTATTTGGTCCTGCCATGAGGGCAGGGGACTGGACTCGATGACCTCTCGAGGTCCCTTCCAGTCCTAGTATTCTATAATTCTATGATTCTATATGAGGACTCTATTAGTTCACAATGCTAGAGCCCTGCACAGATACAAAATTCAGTATCCGCCTCTGTGTCTGCAAGAATGAGCTGCGGCTATTTGCATCCATATCTGCGAATACCTGCAGATATAAAATGGATATCCACAAATTTGCAGGGCTCTACACACTGCAGCATCCACATAGAGATGCAGCACAGCACTTTGGTGTGCACTACTATTCACCCTCATAGTCGAAACAGAAGAGTAGTGTAGATACAGCCTTTGTTAATAGTATCGCATGCCTCCTCGGTTACGTGACTACTGCAGACATTATGCTTAATGAAAACAACATTATTCATAAAACACTTTTCCATTTCAAAATTATCACTGGATTCTCCTAAACAAGATAAGACATGAACAGACATATTGTTATGATATTACTTATAAAACACATCCACATATTGACATAACCAGATTAAATATAGGACTGTTAAAACAAATTAAGTATGCCAAGTCATTTGTTTACACCAAAGCTGTTAAATTTTCATTATAACTACACTCCCAGAAAGGGGTGTACTCTTAACACTTTCTCCAAAAGATCTTCTGCCTTATCGTTCTACTTCATTGTCAGTTATTGGAATGACGTATATTTTGGTTCATGTAATAAAATGAGTGTGTTCATTTGGTGTCTGGGCCAAGCAAAAGTGTGCTATCTGGTTGATATAGTTTACTAACAGCCTCACTTCTTGCACCACGTCAATCCATCAGGAGAAAACTCTGCCCCATAGCAATCTATACACAATCAAAATGTTACGCAGATGTGTGATTGAAATTATGCACCACATACTGCATTCTGAATTACCTGTATATTGAGTATTAATTCAAGGAGGAGGGAAAAAAAGCCCTCCAAAGATGCTGAGGCTTCTGAACATAGCATGCCCACGGAGAAAAGAAAATGTCAATTGTGAAAGGAATAATATAAACATAGTTATTCAGGTAAATTAGGAAAAGCTAATGGGCCCACTTCCACAATGCTATTTGGAAGTAAATGTATTTACCAACCACATTAAATATTATATCAAGGTACCTTTTAGAAAGAAAACAAACTTCCCAGAGAACAGGATTACCCTATTTTTAACATTTTACTTTAGCATCAAGAAAAGCTGATTAAAACATGTCAAAACACATTGAACTCTTCTTCACTATGTGTCCTTAGAGCCCTACATGGATACAATGGATTTGTATCTGCATCTACATCTGTAGCAGCAAAAATGAATCGTGGATATTCTCACTGACATCCACGGATGTGGATACCTGCTGATGTCCACTTTATATCCACAGATTTGCATGGCTCTGTGTCCCCTTCCTATTACCATTTGGGTGTAGTGACTTGTAATTGGGACTTCTCCCTCTGACTTTTAGTTTTCTTCAAATCAGAAAATGAAGCTACCTATCATGATCAGCAGGTTATTAAGCTACTCCAAATAGCTGGAAACATTTCCCACCTCCTCTCTTTCTTGAGAAGCAACAGCCATTCACTGTGCCTCCTCAATAGTTGTTTAGTTGTGGCAAAGGAAAGGTAGGTGGAGTTCTCTGCACCTTCAATGGTGCAGGGATGGAGGGGAGAGGGGAGTTCAATCAAACACACTTGAAAACCTTGTGTTACAGCTTTCCAGCTTTCAAAAAAGATGAATGAATTTGTAGGTCCTCTACTTAGCAGGGAAGTGGAGCTACTAAATGAAGACATCAAGAATGCTGAGGGCTTTATTGCCTATTTTGTTTCAGTCTTCACTACTGCCAAGGTGTGGCAACACCCTACCACAACAATCTTCCAAATTCTTTGTTGTTTAAATAATTCCTAGACATTATTAAAACAACTGTTTTGCCACCTGTAGCACTTCTCCCTTTGACTTGCCTAGAATTGCATTAGGGTGCAATCATCAAGCTTATTTCATTTTTTTCAATAATCCTCTCATGATCTACATATAAAATTAGACACTACACAATTATAAAGAGTGCAGTATTAGATTATCCCTAATTAATGTCATTAACTGTGTACTCCTGAATAGCCAGAATGAACATGATTATTTGCCTTTCAGCGGTGCTAAAATTAAAACCTATTATGAAGCAGCATCATTTGCAAAAGGTGTCAGCAAAACATTTTTATTTTGCAATAAAAACATAGTAAAACTAGGGTTTTTTTATGGGTGATTTAGTACAATGTGGAAGAGGAACCCAAAAGTAACCCAAGAGGAACCCAAAAGTAACAGTGATAAGACCATTTTTTAAAACCTGAAACTAATAGTAATTGATGGCTTTCCAAAATTACACTGTGCATAAAGCATTGACAACCTTATGTGGAAAAAAACACTTAAAATGACATTTTTCTATAACAATATAATCATTTTTTTCAGTATTTGCACAGCCACCGGGATATGGCAGAGAAAACATGTAACAGATGACATTTTTATACTGATATATGGGTTGCCATCAGCAATAGTTAAAATATACTAGTGACATATAAGTTAAAATATACTAGTGATATATAGTATAAGTTCACCCATAATTTGTGACACAGAGCAAAACAGGATGGAAATAACCCACTAAAGTTGCAATAACTGACTTAATGATGAGTAGTCGGAAACATGCAACTCAGTATAATAAACACAGATGATTACTACCAAATGGAATAATCCAAGGACATTAGAACCTCAGAGTTGCAAACACGTAATTCTGACATGTTTCCGACTCTTAACAAAATTTTATGATTTTTTCAAAAGTTTACAACTGAACATTGATTTAATACAGCTTTGAAACTTTACTATGCAGAAGAAAATGCCACTTCCCCTTTTTTTTTTTTTTAGTAGTTTGTTTCAGATGGTACTGTACTCTGTGGGGTTTTCGTTTGTTGATTGGTTTTTGTCTCTACTGCTGCCTGAACACGTACTTCCAGTTCTAAATGTGGTTTGGGATCGACTGGTCAGTTTAAAACTCCAGGATTCTACTGTAAGCAAGTATCAGTGGCCAATTCAGCTCGACATTTCTACAATTCTGTGTGTTAAAATGTCTTTCCTTCAGAGACACTGTCTCCATATTAGCAAAGAGGTGAAACCTACATTCTTTGTGAGGGGGATATCATGAAGTCTGAGAAGCCAATAAAGTTAATGCTAGCCCACAGTAACATATTTATGTAACAGAACTGTCATTTGTCCATGGACGGGGGAAAAAACAACAACCCTTCAATGAAAGTCTACCAAAAAAAGCGAGTAGGATTTTTTTTTGGGGGGGGAAGGGGAGAGAGATATAAAAAACCTACCTTCTACCCAACATAAAAGATGTTAAAGCCAGAATGTACTACTGTGATCCTCTAGTCTGACCTACAATACCAGATAATACAAGCCATAGAAGAACACAAGAACTATAAGTCAACAAATTAATAATAGGCAGCAGCTTTAAAACAAACAAAAGGTTTTTTGGGTTTTGGGGTTTTTGTTTTTTTTTTTTACACAAAGCATAGTCAGCCCTGTGGAAGTCCTGATCTTGGTCTTCACACCATCCTCTGCAAGGAGTGGGCAATAATTTTTGCAGGGGGGCAACTTCTCAAATCATGGGTAGTGATAGTGGGCCAGCTCTGCCCCCAGAAAGGGCGAGGCCTCAGGTGGAAGGGGACCCTCTAGGCACTGTGTGCCCCCTGGCAGGGCAAGGAAATTTTGCACGCTCCCCCGGCCCCAGGCCAATTGCAGCTCCTAAAAGGAACCGCCAACCATTTTGAACAGCTGGCGGCTCCCTCTAGATGCCGCACGCCCCTGGCAGGAGGAGGAGACTTCACATGCTTCCTTGCCCCAGGGTTTCAATTGACCTGGGGCAGGGGCATGGCAGGGCGGCCATGGGCCAGATTAAACGGCTTGAGGGGCCGGATCCAGCCCGCAGGCTGTATCTTGCCCACCTCTGGCCAAGACTATAACAGAGTTTAAAAAAGAACGAGTTAAGTAGTTCTCTGACTGTATAGGCCCCAATTCACTTGAGTATATGCTTTATTTTAAGCATGTGTGTTGTCCCATAGAAGCCACATTTCTCACAATGCTTTTTTTGTCATTAACATAAATTTGTTTTCTAACACAAATTACATATTTTTGTTTACCTATTAAGACACAAATAAAATTACCCTGAATAGACTGTTTTCAACCAATGAAATTGGGACTCTGTTAGGCTCTCATATTCATAGAATCATAGAGCTGGAAGAGACCTCAAGAGGTCATCAAGTCCAGCCCCCTTTCCCAAGGCAGGACCAATCCCAACTAAATCATCCCAGCCAGGGCTTTGTCAAGCCGAGACTTAAAAACCTCTAGGGATGGAGATTTCACCACCTCCCTAGGTAACCCATTCCAGTGCTTCACCACCCTCCTTGTGACATAATTTTCCCTAATATCCAACCTAGACCTCTCCCACTGTAACTTGAAATTTCATACTGAAATTCCAGGATGACAGAAGTTGAAGGACTGAAAAGGAAAATAAAAGTCAAGTTTTCTGAGTCAAAGAAAAAATAAAGAAAACCAAACTCTTTGTATAGAGCATGGACAAGATAAGGTCCCTGCTCTGGTTTACGAATCTCAGGAAGATCCTTACTCAGTGGAAATTCCAGATAAGAATACATTTGAGTGGTCTATTTTTGTAATCCTCTGCTAGCACTAGGACTTATTTTCCAAATGAAGATGTCAGAATATTCATCACATTTTGATGAAAACACTTGCATCTAAGCTGGGAGCAAGTCACTCCAGAGCAGAGAAGTCAATATCAGTCATTCCCTGAAGCCAATAAATGGAACCTCTCACCTGCAATAAAATGCTGTTTTAGCTGAATAGCTCTTGTCCATGGGCAGGGTCAGCAGTTTAATGTTGCAACATTTGGTGTAATGACTGTGATTATGTTTGTTTATTTTCACACCTACTGGAGGAGGCAATTAAAGTTCCATCATTTTATTTCTAATTATGATATAGCATCGGTTTACTGTGACTGGGGTGGGGGCGGGGGGGAGAGGAAATGTACAGGATTATGGCACGTAGGAGAAGATCAGGCTGTATAATTGCCAGGTCAGAACATCATAAGCTTGATTTTGTTTTTTTGTCAGGAGAAAAAACCAAAAATATCCAATCAGTAAAACAAATGGAGAGTGAAATGTCTCTGAACTTTAGGACAAAAAATGTAAAAAGCATCAAGAAAGTAATTAAATACAAATTATGTATTTTGAATAAGTGTTTATTTTATTCTGGAGAAACAATTGCCCAGAATGAGTGTAGAAATATTTACTGTTATACTGTGGTTTTGGATGGCTAAAATTTAGATTTTTTAAAATTCGACTAATGTTTCTATTCTAGTAGCAATATGGTTTACTAGGCACTGGTCACACACCTAGTAAGACAGTCCCTGCTCCATTTTATAAATCTATATTTATAAATCTAAATGAAGATTCTCTGAATTAATAGACATGTTTTGTCCTCTCTTCTGTAGCCACTTCAGACCAAGAGATCAAATGGAAGTTGTATTTGTCATCCTGTTTTTTATGAGTACTGTATTTATGAGCATATTATAACCATCAACATGGTACCAAGAACATTTAACAATAGCTAGTAATCAGGGATCAGATTTTCAGAAGACTGTCAATAAATACCCAGCATACATTGCTCCTGATACGCACATAACTATAGCATACATATACACAAATCTGAGGTGCACATTCACTTAAGTTTGTTTGTAACTGAAAAATTAGACTTAAAAAAAATTGGTACCAAAGCTATTAAATAAGGGGGCTGGAGGGAATCACTGCTAGCAAGCCATGAGCTAGGTCACTAGAAAAAATTCAAAGGGCAATGGAATAATTTTGTTCCGTCTGCTCTTCTACTTTAACTCACAGTTTTTACTGATGCTGAGTGGCTTTGGCCCTCACCGCATTGAACAAACACATTAGAATGCAGCACCTACTCCCTCGGTCTGAATCCAAAAGTTAGTTCTTGGGGAATGAGGATGCAGGGTTAACACTAGTTCAGCACTGCAGAGGAGGTACAGTGGAAAGCTCAGGACCAGTGGACGGCTACTGTACATGTACACACTTGGGCTCCAATTCTGACACACTTTCTAAGATCGAGTAGAGCCTTCCTCCAAGTAGTCCCAATGTAATCAGCAGAATTATTTGCAGAGTAAGGAATTACTTTCAGTAGGTAACAATGTCGGATTGAGACCATTAGAGCAAACTCCCTCTCCTGCCATCAGGCAATCTCAGCAGATGGGAGTAAAATTCATGTACAAATGCATTACTCCACTACTTGTTCAAGGAAAGTGTACTAGTAACAAAAATAAAATAGTCAATCCTTGAGGAGTCTCTGTTCCCAGGAACTTCCCAGGGATTCTTAGTAAGCACAGCAAGAGAACCCTCCTCAAAGATTAAAACAAATCACAACAGTTTTGCTACTAACTATTGGAGGAACACAGTCCCTCAGCCCTCTCTCAAATTTAGATACCTAACTAACTAGACTGATTTTCAAGGTGCTGAGCCCCCACTCCTGCCATTGACTTCAGACTCTCTGGAAATTAGGTCCCTAAAGATGCAAATATTTAATTGTGTTCTCAGAATGTGTAACTACACCGTCCAATGACAAACTGTGTGACTTGGAACCACAGGGAGCAATCATCATCATCATCAACAACCACCATGGGCTCAACACCCATTGGTGTCTGATACCTCCCTTGCTATTTCCTTCCATCTTTCCCTGTCCAGTGTAGAGTGGCTTAGTTTCTGTAGACTAGCTCCACACCAATCTACTATATTATCTACCCATTCTCCGTGGGGTCCGCCTCTCCTATTCAGACCATCCATTATTCCGGGTCGTAACTTTTCACTCATCGTTCATTCTGCAGATATGCCCAAATAGCTGTAACTTCCGTTGTATAACCTTCTGCAGTAGGTTCTTTTTCAGCTGTATATTCCTATATAATTCCTCGTTGGTGACCTTCTGCATCTATCCTACTCTCAGGATCTTTCTATAACTACTCCTCTAGAACGTGAATGTCCTTCTCTTCAAATCTTTCGTTATCACCCATGTCTCACATCCGTATAACATGCTGCTAAATACACGTTTTGCAATAGAGTATGTCTACACATCAATGTAAGCCTGAACAACCTCCATCTTAACTCCCCTTGCATCCACACATCAATTGTTTAACCTAGGGCTCAAAACTTGGGTCCCAGGATCCTGCAGGGCTGACGGGTCCAAGCCCATTTTCAGCTGGAACATAAAGTACCAGCCCTATTGCTTTCTTGTGTGTGTCTAGGCCTGACTTGAGTCAGAGTCCCAGAAGTCTTCCAGATCTATCCCAGAATTACTAGGTCCTTAGGGCTTTCTGTGCTGACAATCTAACACTTTTACAGAATTACAGAGTAAGTGCCCACACCTACACAGTTTCTATTTATTTGAATTTTTGCAGTTGTGTGAAATTATGGAAGATGGGTCAGACAATTATTTCATTACAGTAGTTGTTGATATTCAAAAGAGTTACATCTTTATAAACCATTCAAATCAATTATCCTCATGTATCAAAATATACATAGTAAATATATTTATATAAATAAGTCATACCATTCACTAGTCCAGACACAAAAAGGCTAATTCAAAACATTAAGTGGCTTAATTTTAAGTCTAATAAGTTCTCAAGCAGCATTTTTCTCTTTGTCTATCAATTTCAACGATCATCAATAGAAACATTGTTTCATTGGTTTGTGTATCAGTATGATAAAATCAATTACCAACAAAAACCTAATCCTTCCAAACCTAACTATAAATATCACATCTCATACATAAAACAGGAACATTTAATCTCTAACAAAGCATAATTACCATGTGTGGTGGTGTTGATTTTTTTAAATTAGTTTTCTAGTACAATTTCTTTTGACCTGCCCTGAGAAGCATGTACAGAGGGTTTTATTATTTTCTTCATAAAATGATTATCAATATTCTGGCCTTTCCTACAATAATACAAATCTTACAAAATCAATGATAAGTTTAAAGATGACTTTGAGTGGATCAACTGTTTATTAACAGTAGATGTAGTGCATATTACGGTAACATAAGTAAATCCAAACTGCAAGCATTTCCTGCTAAGTAAATGAATTCAAGGGCCCATAGCTAGACAAATGTCACTGAGGAAACACTAGTGCTATGCCAGATTATTACAAGTATATCTATTGCATTAGAATAGGAACTGTTCATGTAATAAATTCTCAAATTTGGTCATGCTGAATAAATATACACATACACTTAATTATACAAATTTATACTGTTAGGGTGCATCTACACAGCACCCTAACCTCAAAATAAGATAGTAATTTATGCTACGTATTGTGTATCTCGGGTATCCTGAAATAGCCGTGCAGCGTAGACGTACCCTTACATAAGAACATAAGAACACAAGAATGGCCACTCTGGGTCAGACCAAAGGTCCATCTAGCCTAGTATCCTGTTTGCCGACAGTGGCCAATACTAGATGCCCCAAAGTGAGGGAACACAACAGATAATCATCACCTGATCCCTCTCCTGTCTTCCATTTCGGGTATATCTACATTTCATTCCGAGAGAGAGAGAGAGAAAGGAATGCAAATGCAGACACCCGAAATTGCAAATGAAGTGGGGATTTAAATATCCCGCGCTTCATTTGCATAATCGCGTTATGGCGCTGTTTCGAAATAGCACTATTTTGAGAAAAAACCGGGTTATTTCGAGATACAGCACTTCCCTCAAAATAACCCTTACTCCTCAAAAAGTGCTATTTTGAAACAGTGCCATAACGCGATTATGCAAATGATGCATGGGATATTTAAATCCCCGCTTCATTTGCAATTTCGGGTGTCTCATTTGCATTCCGAGAGAGAGAGAGAGGAATGAAATGTAGACATACGCTTCCAGACAAACAAAGGCTAGGGACACCATTCCTACCCGTTCTGGCTAATAGCCATTGATGCACCTAACCTCCATAAATCTATCTAGCTTTTTTTTTAACCCTGTTAAAGTCCTAGTCTTCACAACATCCTCTGGCAAGGCGTTCCAGATGTTGACCGTGCACTGAGTGAAGAAAAACTTCCTTTTGTCGTTTTAAGCCTGCTGCCTATTAATTTTATTTGGTGACCCCAAGTTCTTATATTGTAGGAATAAGTACATAATTTTCCTTATTCGCTTTTTCAACACAAGTATGATTTTATAGACCTCTATCATATCCCCCCTTACTCTCTTCTTTTCTAAGCTGAAAAGTCCAAGTCTTTTTAATCTCTCTTCATATGGGACTCATTCCAAACTCCTAATCATTTTTTTCCCCTTTTCTGAACCTTTTCCAATATCAATATATCTTTTTTGAGCTGAGACGACCACATCTGTACACAGTATTCAAGATGTGGGTGTACCATGGTTTTATATAGAGGCACTAAGATACTTTCTGTCTTATTCTCTATCCCTTTTTTAATGATTCCTAACATTCTATTTTTTTTTCACTGCCACTGCACACTGAGTGGATGTTTTCAGAGAACTATCCACAGTGACTCCAAGATCTCTCTCTTGAGTAGTTGTAGCTAAATTAGTCACCATCATATTGTACGTATAGCTGGGATTATTTTTTCCAATGTGCATTACTTTACATTTATCAACATTAAATTTCATTTGCCATTTTGTTGCCCAATCACTTAGTTTGGTGAGATCTTTTGGAAGCGCTTCACGGTCTGCTTTGGTCTTAACTACCTTAAGCAGTTTGGTATCATCAGCAAATTTTGCCACCTCACTGTTTACCCCTTTCTCTAGATCATTTATAAATAAGTTGAATAGGATTGGTCCCAGGACAGACCCTTAGGGGACCCCACTAGTTACCTCTCTCCACTCGGAAAACTTACCATTTATTCCTACTCTTTGTTTCCTGTCTTTTAACCAGTTATCAATCCATGAAAGGATCTTCCCTCTTACCCCATGACAACTTACTTTACTTAAGAGCCTTTGGTGAGAGACTTGTCTTAGGCTTTCTGGAAATCTAAGTATACTATATCCACTGGATCCCCCTTGTCCACATGTTTGTTGACCCCCTCAAAGTAGTCTAGTAGATTAGTAAGGCATGATTTCCCTTTACAGAAATCACGTTGACTTTCACTCAACAAATTATGTTCATCTATGTGTCTGAGAATGTTATTCTTTACTATAGTTTCAATTAATTTGCTAATGTTAGAAAGACATAAGGGCCCAGTTCAGCTCCCATTAAAGTGAAAGGAAAACTACAATTGATTTAATTACCAACAATATTGGAAGCAACAGCTCTCAGCTCATTTGGCACCCCCAGAATTTCTTGGTGTGACATTTGACTGAAGCCTGCATAATACCAACACCTGAAAAACATTGATGACAAAGTTGCTGCGTAAAACTCTGATCCAGAAACTAGCCAAAATCTCAGACCTTGCCAATGGCCCTTATCTACTTTGCCACAGAATATAGCTCACCCTCCTGGACACACAGTTCCCACATCTTACTTGTCAGTTCTCAGCAATATCATATGGATTTTGAAGGCACAATAACATGAATGCCACCACTTTCACTTCCTGTACAGCTGCAAATCCCATGTTTCCATGGTATTTGAGGGAACAAGAATCTCCCAGTACATGAACTAAATATTATACTGAGATTCTTACTCAAATACAGAAAGCCTTTTTGGCTTGCAGCACAGAAGCTCAAAGATGATGATTAACCCCAAAGATCAATGGTGAGCCAGATGGAAAGACTCCAACATCACAAATAAACACCTAATCAAGGACACAGAAAACAGTCACCTTGTCGGTCAACATACCAAGTGTACATATCCTGGTGGTATCTTTTCTCGTCACTTAAAGTAATCATTTGGATCGACAGCCAAGACGTAGATTTCTAAATGCTGGTTTTAAAACATACAAAAGATAGCTTATTTCTCCCTCATTCTTCCAGATCACAACAACGTTCCTTTAATCCTGAATATTAATGACCATAGATTTGTGTATGTTTGAATGTCCATCTGGTCCAAGAATCTCCCACAACCCAGACAATAATTTCCAGAGACTCTATCAATTTGCAATCTGAAGTTCAGTCAATTATAATTCACATTAACTCTAACAGTCATCAAATTCACTGGTCCTGAACTTTTTGGCACTACTGTGGCAGGTTGGAAATTCTGCTGCATATTTCTATTTTTCAGGGGTTTTTTTCCTAATGAGTGCACATTACTGACTCATAGAAGCTGGTGGGGAAATTGGTTATTTGGCAGATGAGACAAGTATGGGACAATTTAACTTTTGGCAGTTGGGAAATAATGGGAGGCAGGTGGCGATTTTGAGCTAATGGGTAGGACTGTGACTCAGTTCAAATCTTTGGTCTGCCACGGACATACTGTGTAGTCTTGGCAAGTTTCATGAAAACCAGTGGAAGTCAAGAGGCACTTTGTGCCCCCAAAGCCTCCCGTGACATGGATTTCCCTATCACACGGAGAGGTTGAGAGCATAAATGTGTTCAAGACTGTGAGTCACTCAGCTACTATGGTACTGGGGACTGTATACGAATCTTGATAGATATAAGCACACTGAGGTTGTTTCTATAAATAGCAATAAAACACTTAACACTACTGTTATTTACACGGGAACACATATTTCATAGCTGAAACACCAAGATGAAAAAGAAAATTAAGGGCCCTTCAGAGGTACTGTTTTAGATGATCTGCAGTCATCTGCAAGCAGTCATCTGCAGTTCCCTTGGCACCTATGGGCACATCTACATAGCAAGACAAAAGTAAAATTAAGCTACACAACTTGAGCTATATCAGTTGCATAGCTTAAGTCGAAATAGCTTATTTTGGCTTTTAGCGCTGTCTACATAGCAGGAAGTCAAAGAAAGAACATTCTTCCTTCAATTCCCTTACTCCTTGTAAAATGAGGGTTATAGGAGTTGGATCACCATTATTTCGAAATAATGGCTTGCAGTCTAATTATTCAGAAATAACACTTCTGTGTAGACGTACCCTATGAGGGCTAAAAAGAGAGAGAGAGAGAGAGAGAGAGAGAGATTCTGGAGCCTTTGTATGATGCCAAATTACTTGACAATGAAAATAATTTGTAATAGGTAAACAGAAGAAATTATTACTTCAGAAACAATAAACGCAATAAACCTCAAAAGTCATTTAAATGCTAGCTTTTGGAAAAATCTGTTAGTTAGTGAATTTTGATATCTCAAATTCCAGACATTTGCTATCAAGAGATCCATTTTCTTTTTCATTCTCAGAGGTCTCTACAGTAAATGTTACGGATTTGGGAAGAATCCAGTAAATACACTTAGAGACTGAATCCCTGATTAAGATGAAAATCTCTTTGAAACCCTGAATATGGAGCCAATGTGTCAAGTCTCTAATTAGACACATAATCCATAATTGCTGTCTGTGTGTTTAGGAAAGCACAACTAACCACATCCAACTCTAACAGTTCTGATTCCTAACAACAGCAGTAGCAGCATGTGGCTTCGAAGGTAAGGATCTGAAGAGGAATAACTAGGAAGTAAGAGATTTCTTGGGATGTTTGTAATGTCACTTAAATTGAAGGGGAAACAAAGAACCTCAGACCAAGATTATTGATTATTTATTCTGTTTCTATTTATAGTCCAGAACTCACCAGGGAGATAAGAGTCTCACATCTCCTGTCTGGAGAAGTTTGTCTTGAGGCCCTTTGCCTTTGAATTGCCTGTCTTTAATTGCAACTCCCAGAGAGTGTAATTTTTGATAGATAGATAGATAGATAGACAGATAGATAGAAATGTATTTTCCATACATATATCCAGAAATGTCCTCGGTTCATAGCTGTAATTTTTAATCTATATAGATGCCCAGAAAACTGGATGGGTGCCTACAGATGCATTTTAGAAATCTGAAGAAAATAAAATGTTAATACTTTAAGTGATTTTGAGATGTATTCATCTTACAAAGTGATTCTCCCAAATATATTCATGAACTTGAATAAAACACCAAAACCACACATCTCTTAATAGGTTGTCAAAGAAACTAATTCATGGTTTATTACCGTTATTCATCCTTACTCAATAAATGGTCTCAGTACCATTCATCATTCATTAAAAATGGTTCATTTCCCTTGGCCTTTATTCATTGCTTAATATTCCTAATGAACTTAATGTAGCAAATGATGTAATCAGACAAAAAGAACTATAAGAGCTCTTTCTGCCACTATAAGCACAATCATATTTAATTAAGGATTTAGTATCAACTAAAGACACCAGTTAACTATTACAGGTCCAAGATATAGTCTAATTTAGACCGGCACATTTTTTTTTCTTTTTTGTTTTTTGTTTTTTTTTAAAGCAGAAAGTTAACCCCTGCCTATTTCCTTTTTTAGATGACTTCAACTCACTGTGTATGCTTTATATAACAAAGGGGGTCTTCTAGACCTACTGAAGTTGGCAAGAAGCTAATAAATTAGCAATGGGTCCTACAGGGACCATGAAGGAAAAGATATAGTGGCCCACTACTTATTGGGAACCTCAGCATGATAAGTAAAATTAGAAACTCCGTTCAATCAGGAAAATTACTGAAAACTGGAGAGCTGTTTTGGAGGCATAGATATTAGTTGATCATACTTTTCTTTACAGAAAATTGCTGAAGCAACCCTATGGTTGAAAGGTGTTTGTCTTTTATTTCTAATTTTACCTTCTATTTCTCCATGTATTTCAGATTCCCATTTTGCTACATTTCCAATGCATATATGGACTCAACGTCCTCTTCTTACTTACTTCAGTACTTTATGGATTGGAATATACAATGTAATGATTTCTAATCTTATCTCAGTTCTTCTCCTTGAGAGATCCCTATGTTCGTCATAAAGTCTTAAGGACTCCCTTGCTTTTCTCACTTACTACATCTATTCAAGTTTTTAGCTTAAGGTCACCATCCTCACAATCATGGACAACAAATTAGTCTCTTTAAAAAATCCAGATAATGCCATTCCTGTGTTGGCAGAAGGAATTTGTTGTTGGGCTACCCAGAACATTCCCTCCTCAAGCAATGGTAAAAAAAAAAAAAAAACCCTGATATATCAGGTGTGGCCAACCTGTGCCTGAAAAGGAGCCACAGTTTACCAATGCACGTTGCCAAAGAGCTACAGTAATTTGTCAGCAGTCCCCATCAGGTGCCTCCTCTCCCATCTCCAGCATTTTTTGCCCATCAGCAGCCTCACCAATCAATGCCTCCTCTTCCTTCCCCATGCCTCTTGCCCACTGCAATCAGCTGTTTCACGGCACTCAGGAGGCTCTGTGGAGGAGGGAAGGAGCAAGGGCACAATATGCTTGGAGGAGGAAGTGGAGCAAGGAGTTGAGCACTGGAAATTTGGCACCTGTAGAAATTTGCCAGAGTCGGTGCCTGAGCAAGGAGCCACATATTAACTTCAGAAGAGCCACATGTGGCTCTAGAGCCACAGGTTGGACACCCCTGTGCTATACTATTACTTCTGTGCTATTTTTTTTAATTGTGCTGTATCACCAGTTAGTGAAAAGACTAATGAAATGTTTACTCCCTAATTAAAATATAATTCAGCCATATTACTGAACATCCATGAGAAGGAGCTGAAGAGCGCTTTATTCCATACACTGTCTATTACAAATACCTCTTAAGTAGGAGATGATCTCCAAGAGCAGGAATCTAGTGCTACTTTAGTCCAATCAGGTTCTTCTGTTTTTTAAGCTGAATGAGAAATTATCTGAAGCCCACGGCTAAGTGGAAAGATGAAAGAAACCATTTAAATTCTGTTTTACTGGCATCTGAAGCTAGATTCTGTATGAATTTCAAACATGTTCATGTCTTTAATCTGAAAATCAGCAGGGCTTTTTTTTTCCTGTTAAAAGACTCTACGCTCATTCATAAAAAGCTGCTGCGATACAAAGCAAGAGTTTGAAAACCCAAGGTATATGGGAACTTTCAATGCATCCAAGTCATCCCGATGATTACACAAATTGGAATGAAGACAAATAGTCAAAAAAGATGAACTAATGCTGCCATTTTTCATTCTTTAGGGTTCATTTTTCAAGAGAAAGCATGCATCAAAATTTATTAACTGTCCATTTATATAAATTATTACCAAAATAACAAACACTGGCCATGCTACTTATCCAGCAATGATTTCGCTCACAACATTTACCATTAGCACCACCAAACCATAGTTTTGCAACAATCTGGCAGGTATTCACTGTCCCAAGACAACAGCTTGAAGAACTGCTTAAGCTGAGGAAGTAGAAACAGCTAGTAGCCATATTAAGGCTAGGAAGCGTTCCTGAGAGGTATGCCAAAAAGAATCCACCACTAACAAAACCATTAGAAGCCTGTACTAAAATCACCTACATTTTGTTGATTATAACTTGGGAGTATAGCCCTCAAGAAAAGTAAATCAATCTTCTGTTTCTTATCATGCTTTCATATTCAGTGTGTATTTTAATGACTAATGAAAAAATATCAAAATTAAAATGTCTGTAAAATGCTGTTGGTATACCCCCAATTAAAGCACAGAATAGGGCCTAAAAGGTTGTTATTTTTTCAGGTATTAATTAAGTAATGGTTCTGATTTTGCACTTGAAATTTTCCACTGAATGGGTTAGAAGGGACAGCAAGACGCATCTCATCTAACTCCATGCCAACTTGTGGGATTTGTTGTGTCTTTTCAAAACCTCCAGTGAAGAAGCTTCCACAACGTCACAAAACACTGTTTTCCATTCTCCTACTATCTTTACAGCTAGGAAGCTTTTTCCTGAGATTTAATCTAAATCTGCTATGCTGTAGTTCAGGGGTGGGCAAAAGGGCCTCTGCGGGCCGGATCTGACTCACCAAGAAGGTTGATATAGCCTGCGCACGCCCTGATGCGCCCCTGCCCCCATGCTAACCAGGACCTGGGGATGGGGGAGCACATGAAGTCTCCTCCCCCAACAGGGGTGCATGGCGCTTACAGTCAACCACTAGGGTTGTCTCTAAGCACCATGCACCCCTTGCAGGGTGGGGGCAGGGAGTGAGAAACTTTGCACGCTCTCTCCACCTCCAGGCCCTGATTGGGAAGCTCGCAAAGTTTCCTCCCACCCTGCCCTGCAAGAGGCGTGCGGCACTGAGCAGCTGGCAATTGACTAAGCGCGGCACCCCCTTGCAGGGCGAGGGCAGGGAGCAAGAGACTTGCCGCACTCCTCCCGACCCCAAGATTGACCTGAGGGCAGGGGGAGTGCTCAAAGTCTCCTCCCACCGCCGGGGGTTTAGGTGCCTAGAGGAAACCGCCAGCTGTTCTGAACAACTGGCAGTTCTCTTTGAACGGTGTAGGGGCAAAGACTTCACATGCTCTCCCCACTCCCAGCCCAATCAGGGTCTGTGGGCGGGAAAGAACGGAAGTGTCCTGGCTCCGCCCCTTCCACCTGAGGCACCGCCCCTTCCGGAGCAGCCTGGGACCACTTCAAAAATTATTACTGTTATTATCTAAAATTATTTTTCCGCCCTTGCTGTAGTTTGAACCTATTGCCTTATGTCCTGTCTTCTGTGGCAAAAGAGAACTTTTCTCCATCTATTTTATGGCAGTCTTTCAAGAACTTGAAGACCCCTGTCATATGTCCTCTTAATCTCCTCTTTTCCATACCCAGTTCCGTCGGTTTTGCTCTTAGGGCTTGCATTCAATCCCTTTGATCGTCTTTGTGACTCATCCCTGAATTCTTTTCAGTTTCTCGCCATCCTATCTATGTATTGGTGACCAAAATCAGTCTCAGTAACCCAGCTGAGGCCTCACCAGCAACAAGGAATGTGACATTGTCAACTCTGGTGACTTGCATGCTATGCCTTTATGAATGTAACCTAAAATTGCACTTGCTTTTTTTGCAACAGTATTGCATGGCTGACTCATGTTGAGACTGTGATCCACCAGATCCTTCTCAGCCGTGCTGCTGCCAATCCACTTTCCCTCATTCTGTATTCGTGCACTTAATTCATCTTCCCTAACAGAAGCACCTTGCATTTGTCTTTGTTGAATTACTTTTGTTGCTTATAATCTAGTTCTCCAATTTATCAACTTCCATCTGAATTTTAGCTCTGCCCTCAAAGTATTGGCAACTTCCCCAGCTTTGTCTCATCTCCAAGTTTCTAAAATGCAAATGTAATGCATTCATAATTAGGATATTTGGAAGTCTACCAACTCAAGGATAAGGTAATTTGGTCTATTATTTTAGTCTTGACAAAAATGTACAACTCCGCCTCCCCTCCACAAAATTCAAACAACTATAAATTCTGCTCTTTAAAAACTCTAAAGCAGAAATTGACTTGTTTCCTTTCCTCACCTTCAAGGTTTGATTTTAATCCTCACGTGTGGACAAATTACTTTATTATGTTCAGAAAGTCTGCTGAAAATCATTGAATTTTTAGTTGGAGTAACAGAAGATATTTCTTCTTTGACAAAGTACATCAGTATCTGTCACTACCACAGAGATTGAATTTAAAACCATTTTTTTCAGAACAGAAGAAACAAGAAAGATTTAACAATGAAATTCATTTAAAGTAAAATACCCAAATACAAAAAGAGCTATCAAGCATGTATAGCTGAGGCCTGTATTTCTGTTTAATTACTCATACCATAGAAACATCTATAATCAAGGTTAACCAAAAATATCATGAACTTTTATGATCATTCTAGCAGCTCAAAACCATGCATTTAAATGCAGATTTCAAAGTACAATATTAAGAATAGAGAATAATAATGTACCTACCTTTCCCCATAGTGAATCCACTAATGTAAGGGTGCAATAACTTACATGAACAGTTTCAAGTGGAGAAATATCTTGTATATGTAGTTTGATGGAGGGTGAAACTGTGGAGGTTTTGGCATTGAATTCTATGTGGCCAAGGTTTACCTACACACTTCTGTACGGTACTGAACAAGCTTTTTGCTTAAGGTAGTACATTAGTTCAAGGGACCAAAACTGCCAGCTGTAGTTAGCTTTCAAATGGCTAAGTTGCAAGATTCAGAGTTTTCAATTAATGCTGAGTACCTAATAATAGAGCTTTTTTTTTTTTGGGGGGGGGGGTGTCTTGTTTTTGGTGTTTTATTCTATGCTCATTGCCTTTTGCACTGTTCCTTGTGGAAGGACTCCAAGAATGTTAATGTTTCTGCTTGTTGAATATATGCCTCTAAACTGCAATTATGTATGGAATGCCCTCCTGAAAATTATCGATATAGCCACAAGCCTCTTTTCCTTCAAATCCTTCCTTAACAGCCACTTCTCTGATGACTATGGGAATGGGGGGGGGGGGGGGGCGGGAGCCTAGACCAACAAAAAAAAACCCTGGCTAACTAATCTAAGTTAGATTGAAGGGCTTTCTGGGATATTCAAGGTGAAATCCTGAACTCATTGTAGTCAACATGAGTTTTGCCATTAATTTCAGTGAGGCTCGGAAAGGAAAGGGCAATGTATAAGATATAGATCTGCATATGTAGAACAAAGTGAATCACTATTAGAAGAACGGTTGGTTTATGGCTAAAATGGCAAACTGCAGATGATCACAAGATTTATATGCTTTAGAGATGTCATCTCAGTGACATTTTTTTCAGAAAGATTAATATATACGGTGAAATATTGTACGGTGTCTATCGATGTTCCTTCAATCTCAGAGGAAGAGTATTTGAAAAAAAAAATCAAGACAATCTATGTCCATGTCATCATTTATTAAAACTATCGAGCAGTAAGTTGAAAAGTAAATGAGTTTGATTTGGGGTAAGAGAATTAATCTTAAGTCAAATCATTGAGTTTCTAAGGAAGTTCTTTCAAAAGCACTACATTGCTATCTGGGAGGGAGTAGACTTTTGTTTTTGTTTGTTTGTAAGGCCAGCCCAATGTTGGGTGAAATTGTGCTTAATGTCCAGCTTGCTCCAGCATGGTACAAAGGTTGGGTAGGAGAAGTCGCAGACTCAAATACTGGAAAACTTACTGGGAGACACTTGTTTCTCAGCACCTTTTAAAGCAAGTGGCTTGTTTAAATGTTTACATTGGTACTTAAGCATTCTTGCTTTTGTTTGATTTTAATCTGAGAATTTCTGAACATTATGGAGGCTAATAGAAAAATACAGAATAGTCATTAAGATTCTGACATGCACTATTCAAAAATCAGCATCCCTCCTCTCAGATCTATATAGAAATATCCTACATTATAAATCAGTGGCCTCATACTTAGGTCGTGGGCCTCTGTAGTGTTGTTCACCCTACCACCTGGTCTTAGTGTATTTTGGTTTCTTTCATAAATCTAATAGGATTACTTGTATCTTGCATTAAATTAACCTGAACACCGATATGGCTACATAAATATGGATTTGCAATTTTTGAGATTTTATTACACTGAATTTAAGAACAATTAGGATTCCTTCCATAGTAGAATAAAAACTGTGTTAGTGTGAATCATATTTAAACATAGCTATTCCCTGATGTAGCTAGTGCTAACTAAGGGCTGTGTACTAAACTCTTTTACAGAACAGGCCTGCATTACAGTTTAACAAATCTAGGTGCTGCCTAATTCTCTAATACATAGACCATTACATCAATGTTCATTCTTCAAAACCTTACTAACACAAGACTATCCATGGAGGTTAATGGCGCAAATCACAGGAATGAGCCTGGGTCATCAGAGTAACATTTTGCAGAAAAACAACCCTGCTTAAGAACAGTCTAAACTAGGCACTGATATGGATGAGGCCTTCAAATTTCAAGTAAAATAAAATGGAAACTTGGAAACAGACTTTTTTATTAACAGAAAAGTAATTGAGCATGGCTCAATACCAGTGTGCTCAATAAACATGAATAACAATGAAGGTTCTGATCAAATAGAAGTGACTTATTAAAATTCAAAAATTAAATAAGATTCAACTTGCAATCAGTTGCTCTCATATCTTGTACAACAAAATCAGATCCAATTATATTTAAACCTGACATTTTCTATTTTCTGATAAGATTTACTTTTAGGTTTTATATCTACCACATTCATTTCATGTTAAAATTGTTTTTTGTACAGTTAAGACCATTTTAAAAAAAGTGTTGAATATGGTATCAGATCATTAAGGAATAAATCTTCCAAAACCCCACCCCAAAAAATGACATAACACAAAGACGTTCAATTTGCAATTTTTCATTTTTTCCTTTCTTTTCCCAAATAATTTATGTATTTCACAAAGAGAAAGGAAAGATTTCAAGATTCAGAATTCAAGAACACTATATAATTCTAAGGACAAAAATACATTAATCTGATTCAGAGCGTTTCATACTTTAAAAAAAAAATCACTGGTTTGTTTGGGTACTTGGCAGAAAATAGTACACATTCCTGAACTTGGAACCGGAAGATATCATTCCTTTTAGTGTTTAGCTATGTCGGATTCTTGTCCAGGAAGGAATTAGTATCCTCTTCTAAAAGTATTTTAAGTCATTGTTTGACATTGCTATGGACTCAACTACTAAATGCATTATTTCTCAATGAAATAATTTAACCTACACAGAGAACTGTTGACATCAGGGACAAAAAAGACCTATGTGGAGCTAACACTGATCCCCTGCTAGTGCAAAATGAATCCCTGCAGAATATTGTATAGAGCTTTGTTTGGTCTGGTTCTAAATGTCACATATGAAGCGCCAAATGAAAGTTGCAGATGACAGGAGACAAAGTTAAATGTCAACAGAGTAAGAGCATGAGGGAGGAGGTATGTTTGACCATAAGTGAAGATAAGACTAAAAAATTTTGGATTTTTGATGTAATCAAAGTAGCAAACATATCAAAAACAGAAGCTACAAGGAGAGGAGAGAGAAATGATACGAGAAAATCATCTTAAAGGATTTCAGGCATCTACATACTCAGTGTTACCACTTGGAAAAGTTAGCACAAATTGTACAAGAATTATCATAATTTTCAGCAAATTTGTAATTTCAAGAGCACAATTGCACTGCTATTTGAATAAGCAAGAGATACGTCTAAAACCACACTCCTGCACAACAGGTTGCCTTATAAAAAGAAGAACACGAGTGCATATGCAATCATTCCTCCCTTGGATCGTTCAGCAAAAGGGTTGGGTCTCCAATCCTGTGGCTGTATCATCAGTTGCATGCAACTGGTACACTTATGGAAAGACACACTTTCCATTCGCAAAGAATTGTTTTATCGTTCGGTTATATATTAATGGCTCTGGGAATTCAATATTTCAGATAATCAATGGTAAATTTACTAAGCTATAAGATTAATGCCGGTGCTGCTTGCTGTTAGTGCTACCTATCATTGTAAAAAAATAATATATACGTTAGTTCTCAAAAATGCATGTTACTTGGTTACTCCAATGACTAGCAATATGCTATTTTATGTGCCATCATAGAATCATAGGGCTGGAAGAGACCTCAGGAGCTCGTGGAGTCCAGCTCCCTGTCCAAAGCAGGACCAATCCCAACTAAATCAACCCAGCCAGGGCTTTGTCAAGCCGAGACTTAAAAACCTCTAGGGATGGTGATTCCACCACCTCCCTAGGTAATGCATTCCAGTGCTTCACCACCCTCCGAGTGAAATACTTTTTCCTAATATCCAACCTAGATCTCCCCCACTGTAACTTGAGACCATTGCTCCTTGTTCTACCATCCAACATTACTGAGAACAGCCTTTCTCCATCCTCTTTGGAACCTCCCTTCAGGAAGTTGAAGGCTGCTATCAAATCCCTCCTCACTCTTTTCTTCTGCAGACTAAATAAGCCCAAATCTCTCATCTTCTCCTCATAGTTCATGTGCTCCCGCCCCCTAATCATGTTGGTTGTCCTCCACTGGACCATCTCAAATGCGTCCACATCCCTTCTGTAGTGAGGGGCCCAGAACTGGACGCAGTACTCCAAATGTGGCCTCACCAGTGCCGAATAAATGGGAATAATCACTTCTCTAGATCTGCTAGCAGCGCTCCTCCTAATGCAACCTAATATTCCATTCACCTTCTTGGCTACAAGAGCACACTGACGACTCATATTCAGCTTCTCATCCACTGTAATCCCCAGGTCCTTTTCTACAGAACTGCTACTTAGCCATTCGGTCCCCAGCCTGTAACAATGCTTGGGATTCTTCCATCCCAGGTGCAGGACTCTACACTTGTCCTTGTTGAACCTCATCAGATTTCTTTTGGCCCAATCTTCTAATCTGTCTAGATCACTCTGGACCTTACCTCTGCCCTCCAACGTACCTACCTCTCCCCCTAGCTTAGTGTCATCCGCAAACTTGCTGAGGGTGCAATCCATCCCCTTATCCAGGTCATTAATAAAGATGTTGAACAAAACCGGCCCTAGAACCGATCCTTGGGGCACTACACTAAAAACCGACCACCAACCTGACATTGAGCCGTTGCTCACTACCCATTGGCCCTGACAATCTAGCCAGCTTTCTATCCATCTTACAGTCCATTTATCCAATCCATATTCCCTTAACTTCCTGGCAAGAATATTGTCGGAGACCGTAACAAAAGCTTTGCTAATGTCAAGGTATATCACATCCACCAACTTTCCCATATCCACAGAGCCAGTTACCTCATCATAGAAGCTCATCAGATTGGTCAGGCATGGCTTGCCCTTGGTGAATCCATGTTGACTATTCCTGATCACTTCTCCTCTTCCAAGTGCTTCAAAATGGATTCCTTGAGGATCCCCTCCATGATTTTTCTGTGGACTGAGCTAAGGCTGACTGGTCTGTAGTTCCCTGGATTGTCCTTCTTCCCTTATGAAGCTAAGAGCTAAGGTAATCTCTGGTAGAGCATGACTCAGTTGTGTTGATCTCACTATATTCCTCATGGACAATTAAAAAAAAAAGGTAAAATATTTAGTTCATTTCAGATAAAAATTGAAAGCCTTGGGAGTGTATATAAACTTCCACATCTACAGAAGTCCTCTCACTTTTCAGCGAAAACCTTATGCTCTATTTTTTAATCTATGCATACACTACCTCGTCTCTTCAAATCTGTGGTGAACCATCACAACCACTCCCCTCATCATCCCCAAATGATCCCTTCCAATAATACTTCTGACATTGCTTCTAGTATGGAACTGACTACACTTCTTTTTCTTTGCTGGACTTGAAAGTTAGGTTTTCTTTTTTACAACTTGGCATTCCAGAACAGCATTAGATTTAATAGAAGGTCACTTGGTGTGTGCTATTCATTAATTCAAAAGAAAAGCCCCACAAAATACAATGACTAGGGTCATAAAATTAAATCTGATCAATGTTTTTCATGAAAAAAATGTTTTCTTAGAATCCTGACATTAAAAATAACCAACCAGATTTGCAGGTGAATGATAATCCGTGGCTTTTGCTGAACAACCATAATAAGGTATTTTTCCCCCCATTCCTCATTTCATGCTTTCTTCCACAAAACTTTGAATTCCCACTTCTTTTTCTTGTGTACTAAGAGATCTCTTTTCTTGGCATTCACATTGCTCCCTCATCTCAACTTGTCTATGAAGTCTTTCAATGGTCATTTATCAATAATTATTTTAATTAAGTTTTTGAGATGCTGAAAGGTTATATTGTTAACCTGTGTATCATTCATGGTTAGCTTCTTGAAGCAAAAGCCGTTTCCTCCATGTATATAAGGCAGCAAGCATAGTTACAGTACTCAATAAACAATGCTAATAAATGAATTATTTCTGTGAGAATTATTAATCCCAAAAAATTGATGAAAAACTTCCTACTTTAAGTTCTAAAACATGCTTTATTCTGCTTCCGTATTTATTGGTCTTATATCATTTATTGCTACGTGCTCACACTGCAAAATATGTGCAAATCAAGCTTTTATGGTGCCCAGCATATAAGAAAATATATCATTTTGACAGTGGTAAATGACAAAAATCTCTCTCAGAATCCTTCCATACTTGGCTGATAAATGAGGCATATCAGCCTTGGATTCTACTAACAAGTAAAGCCCAGTGTAAACAAGCTAAGCATTCAGAAGATGGCTTGGAAATTGTGTGCACTATGTTTTGGAGAAGGAAAACAATTAATCCGGCAATGAATTGTACACAAGCAAAATGCATGCTGAATTATCTTACAATTTAATACTTAGTGTTAATGGGCCTAATTCTGCACTGTCTTATACCAATTTTACACCAGTGTAACTACTGTTGAATGAAAACTAGTGTAGAGGATGAGGGATCCTCCCTAAAATCTTATTTACATAAGCATTACAATATTTAGTATTGATTTCATCTATCTGCAGCTAACAGTGAAGCTTATTTACCAAAATTTTGTAGTTCCTAAACTAGTGGTCTCCAATCTTTTTAAGCATGGGATTACTTTTTGAATTTAAATACAATTCAGTATCTACCTCAAACACAAATACCCTTGCCCCGCCTCGTTCCATGACGCTTCTCTGAGACCCCCTCCTTGCTCATTAAATTTTCTCTCCTCCTCCCATCTTCACTCACTTTCACCACCCTGGAGCAGGGCTGGGAAGCAAAGAAGGGGCTGATAGGACGTTTGTTATGTTCCCAAAATGCCTAAAGCTATGTTGCACATTACCATAGTGCTTAGCGACAGAATATGACGCCAGGCACTGTGTGATATATACCCACATTGCTTTGCTCTTCTGTCAACAGGAGAGCTAACAAAGTGGTCATGAAATATCAACAATGGATGGCAGTAACACAGGTCTGGAAAGTTTTCAGTTTTAGCGAATTTTGCAAGTGGACAGCATTTTGGTGCCAAACCTTTCGGCTGTGTCTACATTGGCACCCCCTTTCCGGAAAAGGGATGCTAATGAGACACTTCGCCAGTCTAGACGCGATCTTGTGGAAAATAAACCCTTTTCCGGAAGATCCCTTATTCCTACTGGCGCTTTTCTCCGGCAAAACCCCGAGCCGGAAAAAAGCGGCAGCCATGTAAATGCAAATGCCGCGGGGGATATTTAAATCCCCCGCGGATTTGCAATTCCGAAGTGTCTCATTAGCATCCCTTTTCCGGAAAGGGGTGCCAATGTAGACACAGCCTTCCAGTGCAAACATCGCCTGGGGGGAGTGAGGTACAGGGATGGTTACAGGTCTGTTGTTTTGCTGGGATCAAGGGGTAGAGACAGGCTTTTCTTCTCCTTTTGAGTGTTTTGCCTTCCCAGTTTGTGAAAAGTATTGTACTTGGTTTGGGTGTGTAAATTGTTTTGAACCTTAAAGAATGAAAAAGGCACCATGAGATTTTGGACATTAATTTTAATCGAATGAATGAATGCATGAATGAATGAACATACATACATAAAATAATACTGAGGAAAATTGTAGCCAACCCCCTATTGGTTTTTGTAATCAAAAGGTGCGGGGGGAGGAGTTGTGACATAATATTTATAACTACCATAAATAGTTAATACCATAACAAAAGCACCATAACCTTCATCAACAAGAAAAGATTAAAGGAATAATACATATATAAGTTATTAAGGTGCCTGAATTGTATGATGATTGCAAAAAAAAGTGACTGACTTGAAAACAAGTCATGGAAAATTGCAGAAAAGTAATAATTGACCTGATTATTTGCGGTAATAACATCCATTATTAATTGTCTTTTATTTTCCGCTCTCAGACTTTCAGGGCTTAGAGTTGGGGCTTTTTCTGCTGACTGCCCAGAAGAGCAGGGGCTCACAGAGGCTGCCTGGGGTTTCCACTGTCAGCCCTGTGCACAGCAGGGCTTTTACTGTCAAAACTGCAGCCTTGATCCCACTAGGATAAAAAAGGAGATTTCTATCCAGTAAGCAATGATGAGAAAGTTCTCAGTCACCCTTTTTGCCAATGAAGCAAAAACCAAACCAAACCAAACAAACCAACCATGTAAAAGTCTCAGTTCAGGCCAGTACATACAGATGTGAGCTAGCTGTTACTTGAGGTAAAGGGGACACAGCTACAGGATTCCCACCATTATTGGACTTTTTTTCATTGCTGGACTATATATTTTAAAATCTGCTATATTTGTACATAAATACCAATGTTCTTCTTGTATACAAGTGTATATGTGTATGCATATACTCATTTTGCTATCGTGCTTTCTTCCTAAAGTACTGTAAATTTTACTCTCTAAATGCTTAATTGCTGAAAATAATTTTATTTACTAATGAAATACCCATTTTTAGTACTGAAACAGATAACTGGCTAAATGGTTCATTGTAGTTTTACCTGATGTTCTTGCTGTTTTTCCATGTACATTTAAATGGCTGACAATGTAACTAAATCCCATGCTGATTTTACTATAAGCAATAATTAAATCATCAAAGATATCTTTAAAATATTCCAAAGTAGATGGCTTTCCTAACCAAATCTATGTACTCTATAGATGCTGTGTAAGTCCACTTCATATGTCAAACAACTTGGGCATACCTCCAGGAAAAAAAAAAGATATTTAAAAGATAAATTATGCATGTTCTGGCAGGTCTTTTTAACAGCATAACTGATTATACAGGTTTTAATGCACTACTGGTGCAAATATGTTCATAGGCTATTAATAAAAGTAGAATTTTAGAGCACAATCTTATCATAGACTATAAAACCCCTCTTTATTTGTTTTATTCTTTAATTTATTCTGAATAAAACCCAACTATACACCAACAATGGTCCTATAGCATCTTAACAGGGATAAGAGGGAAGGTCCTTTCATGGATTGAGAACTGGTTAAAAGACAGGAAACAAAGGGTGGGAATAAATGGTAAATTTTCAGAATGGGGAGGGGTAACTAGTGGTGTCCCCCAAGGGTCAGTCCTGGGACCAATCCTGTTCAACTTATTCATAAACGATCTGGAGACTGGGGTAAGCAGTGAGGTGGTAAAGTTTGTGGATGATACTAAATTGTTTAAGATAGTCAAGACAGAAGCAGACTGTGAAGAACTTCAAAAAGATCTCACCCAACTGAGTGATTGGGCAACAAAATGGCAAATGAAATTTAATGTGGATAAGTGTATAGTAAGGCACGTTGGAAAAAACATAACCCCAACTATACGTACAGTATGATGGAGGCTAATTTGGCTACGACAAATCAGGAAAGAGATCTTGGAGTTATCATGGATAGGTCTCTGAAAACTTCCACACAGTGTGCAGCGGCAGTCAAAAAGGCAAATAGGATGTTAGGAATTATTAAGAAAGGGATAGAAAATAAGACACAGAATATCTTACTGCCCCTGTATAAAACTATGGTACGCCCACATCTTGAATACTGTGTACAGATGTGGTCTCCTCACCTCAAAAAAGATATTTTGGCCTTAGAAAGGGTTCAGAAAAGAGCAACTAAAATGATTAGGGGTTTGGAACGGGTCCCATATGAAGAGAGGTTAAAGCGACTGGGACTTTTCAGTTTAGAGAAGAGGAGACTAAGGGGGGATATGATAGAGGTATATAAAATCATGAGTGGTGTAGAGAGGGCGAATAAAGAAAAGTTATTTATTAGTTCCATAACAGAAGAACTAGAGGACGCCAAATGAAATTAATGGGTAGCAGGTTTAAAACTAATAAAAGAAAGTTCTTCTTCACACAGCGCGTAGTCAACCTGTGGAACTCCTTGCCAGAGGAGGCTGTGAAGGCTAGGACTATAACATAGTTTAAAGAGAAGCTAGATAATTTCATGGAGGTTAGGTCCATAAAAGGCTATTAGCCAGGGGATAGAAATGGTGTCCCTGGCCTCTGATTATCAGAGGCTGGAGAAGGATGGCAGGAGACAAATCGCTTGATCATTGTCTTCGGTCCACCCCCTCTGGGGCACCTGGTGCTGGCCACTGTTGGCAGACAGGCTACTGGGCTAGATGGACCTTTGGTCTGACCCAGTACGGCCATTCTTATGTTATGTTCTTATCTTAGCGCTGGTCTACACTAGGGAGTTATTTCAAAATAACCCCCTTATTTTGAAATAAGTGGCGCGTCCACAATACCAAGCCTGTTATTTCAAAATAACGGTCTGGTTATTTCTAAATCTGTACTTCTGCTTTTCTCTGAGAATAAGCTTATTTTGAAATAGTTACTTCAGGAGTTATTTCAAATTTAGTTACTCCAAAATAATTTCCTAGTACAGACATGCTCTTTGAGAACAACAAAAAAATATAAGTAGTAGCATGAGCTTTCGTGGGCACAAACCACTTCTTCAGATGACAAATATTTATCATCTGAAAAAGTGGGTTGTGCCCACAAAAGCTCATGCTACTACTTATATTTTTTTGTTAGTCTCTAAGGGTATGTCTACACTAGACCCCTAGTTCGAACTAGGGAGGCTAATGTAGGCATTCGAACTTGCAAATGAAGCCCGGGATTTAAATATCCCGGGCTTTATTTGCATGTTCCCGTCGGTCGCCATTTTTAAATGCCACTAGTCGGACTAACTGCCCGGCGGCTGCGGCAGTTAAATGGTAATTAGAACTAAGTTCTTAGTTCGAATTACCTGTTACACCTCATTCCAGGAGGAGTAACAGGTAATTCGAACTAAGGACTTAGTTCGAATTACCGTTAACTGCCGTGTAGCCGCGCAGTTAGTCCGACTAGTGGCTTTTAAAAATGGCGATCGACGGGAACATGCAAATAAAGCCCGGGATATTTAAATCGAGCTTCATTTGCAAGTTCGAATGCCTACATTAGCCTCCCTAGTTCGAACTAGGGGGCTAGTGTAGACATACCCTAAGGTACTACGTTGGTTTTTAATTTTTTTTTTCATTATAGACTAACATGGCTATCCCTCTGAGGGTACATCTACACTGTAGGGCTTAAATTGAAATAAGCTACACAAATTGAGCTACGTCAATTGTGTATCTTATTTTGAAATAGGGAGCGTCCACACAGCACTTATTTTGAAACAGAGCACTCTTCCTCCAACTTCCATTGTTCCTTGTACAATGAGGTTTACAGGAGTCAGAGTAAGAAGTCCTCCAGCTTGACAGTATTTCGACACTATTTCGAAATAACTGCCTGCTATGTAGATGTGGACTACGTTATTTTGGAACAGTGCTAGTTATTTCGAAATAGTGTTGCAGTGTAGATGTACCATGAGACTTTTCAACACTATCACAAGGCACTGAATTATGAATTAAGCTTATACATAGCTAATGTAAAACCAGCACAGTTACCCATACAATACAGTATTGAAATCAATGGAAGATTTGCCGTTCACTTCAGTATGTGGAGAACAGGGCCCTAAGACGTAAGGTAGAAATGGCCAAACAAAAGCCATCAAATAGCGAAGGGAAAACACAAGCATTAATCTCACCACAATGCAGTGATAAAGCAAGAGCTTTTCCAACTTTACACATATGAAGGAAAGACCACATTGAAGTCTTGTATATCTGATCTGATAAGACTCCCAAAGCGCTGGTCACTGATGAGGTCATAGCTCAAATTAAGTAAATCTTGAGACAGTTGTCAAGTGTCAATCATTTGGAAGTTAAGGACTTGATTCCCAGGACGTTACTCCAGTGTTACACAGGTGGAACTCCACAGATCCAAGTTATGCTGACATAAAATTGATCTAATTTAGTGATAAATCAAAGACATTGGACATAGATGTCCTTGTAAGGATTTGTCTCTATGGAGACAATCAGGAAAGTTAATATCATTGAAATGAGTTGTGGTATTACATTGCATTTAACCCATATATGTTTGCCTTTGTTCATAGGTGACCTTAGCTCATTTTAAAAGAATCTTTTCCTGAGATTAATTAATGAGTTTGTCCCTTCAGGGATTCAATGTGTTTTAATTAATGTGCTTTAACTTCACACCCTTAGTTTATTTGCTTTAATTTTCCTTAGTGTCCACATGTAGACAAAGTAGCATAGAAGTTTTCTGCCTAAAAAGTCACCACATCCCTGAATGAATTATATGTTGAAGGTGTTGGAGGAGGAGAACTCATGACACTTTAAGCATGAAGATGCATAATCTCAGCCATTGTTCCATCAAGGATTTTGATGCCTTTTTTTCATATGCAGACACAAGTGCTGAGCAAATATAGATGTGTTTTCTCTCATGATTTAGACTATTGACATGTATCCTCAGAGACCGTTGCACTTTCAGATTTTGCTCTTTCCCTCTTTTCCAAAGAGAAACACTGCCAGAACAGGACAGCAGTCACATAGCATGGGAGGTGTGTTCCAATAGGGAGGTTGAATCAACTTGGAGAATGACTTGGTTCATGGAGAAGGTGCCTGTTAAGGAATTCTAAGATGATCATTTTAATGGCCCAACTATATGGACACCATGAACCAGATTCTCTGGTCTGTTAAGGCCACTTTGAACTTCAGAAACTGTGCGAAGTGGTCCTTGAATGGATGGAGACACCCAAGTGACAAATTTTTCTTGTGTTTTTTGAACATTAAGCTTGTTATCAATATGTGGTTTGATTAATTTCCCTAACAATTGAGAGATGCACCTAACATCATCATCATCTGCATTAATTGTGATATGGAAAATCTATGAGGAATATGTTCCTTGACAAGGACATTCTTATTTTTTAGTAGGGTGTTGATCTTTGCCATAAACTATGGCTAAACATAAGGGTGTGAAGATAAAAGAAATACTCTAGCAATTTTATAGTGAATGTAGACAAAGTAGCATGGACGAGTCTGTTTTTAGTGTCAAAGAAAAGAAATAAAACTGCATAAATAATAGAAAACTAACTTGATTTTTAAAATGTGTCTTATGCCTTAATATATCACTGGTAACACAAAACATGAAACCATAACATTAAGGGCTAATTCAATAAAGCTAGTACTGACTGGAGTAAATTTCCTAGAGCCACCAAGCCATTTGAACCTGAGGAGGGAATCATTATATTCTTGAAAGACAGATGGAAAACAATTTTCCATTAGCTCACAGGCGTCACTGGAGCTGTCTCTTGGAGCTGCTGCACTGAATTGTACCCCGAACACCCAAAATGATCCCCCTGTTTCTAGCCAGACACACCTGTTTTTCAGATGGTTCTAGTGGCTTAGACTCTCCCCCATCCTGAGACTGCACTTTCTGTGAGCCACCCCAACCAATTCTCCCCGAGACAGCTCTATTTCTTTGGGGACCTCAACTTCTATTTACACTGGTATAAGGTATTAGGAACTAGCCAGTGATTTTTACATTGACAAGTGTCCCTTTCAGGTAAGCATATTTTCCCAATTAGTTTGGGAAGGAGGCTTTACTAGAACTGTCTAGTGTTCTCAGTGTGAAACCAATTATGGTCTGTTTTATGTAGCAGAAGATAGTGGTGCTGGAACAATGCTCATAAGTGGGGGTGCTAAGAGACGTTGAATCAAACTGTTAACCCTGTATATAATAAAAGCCACTTCAAATTAGAAGACGTGGCAGCACCCCCAGCATCTTCAGTTCCATGGCATATGGCAGAGGGTATTTAAAATGTGGTTTTTAAAATAGCTGAAGCTTACTTCAAATATTTCTAAGGCTGTCTCTAAATGTGCAGTGGTGCAGACATACCAATACAGCTGTGCTGCTGCTGTGCAGCTGGTAAAGATGCTCTATGCCGATGGGAGAGATTTCCCGTTGGCATAATAAAACCACCTCCATGAGCAGCAGAAGCTATGCCAGTTGGAGAAGCTCCCCTCCTCCCCCTGACCTACGTAGCACTGTGAATAGAGGTGTTTATGTCAAAGTAACTTAGGTTGCTCAATGGGGTGATTTATTCAGACCCCCTGAGTTACACAGGCTATGCTAAAATAGACATAATCTTATCCCAGGTATGTTTCTCCAATTAAAACAATGCACAGTGCTGTGTAACGATAGCTGAATTAATTAATGTCTTATAATATTTATTCCATAGCTCATAGCAAAAATATAATTATCACAGAACATGTTTCCGTTTCCACATATATCTAGGTCGAAGATGAAGAAAAATAAATTATAAAATAGTTTAAAAAAAGGCAATTTTCTTGCAAAAATGTGGAGGCTAAGAATAATGAAAAAGGAAGACATAGCTATCTAATCAGTATTCTATCTCAAAGAGTATAAATATGGATCTGGAGACTATATTTCAGATTCAGAATCTTCCATGCTCCTTGTTTCTCTATGTATTAGGATATTTTCTGGAAAGTTTTGTTTAATAACACAAGAATAATTATAATTAATAAAAAGCTTACTTTGCACAGAAAATTTAGCTAATAAAAGGAGATATGCATTAATTCAATTAAAGCAGCTGTTTTAAATTTTGGATCATTTAATTCACAGGCATTTGAACACACTTTTATGTTGCTAATTGATAATTCAACTTACCTAATATCTCCATACACTGAATATCTCCAGTGCTAAAGCATCAAACTAACTACGGGAATTAATTTTGCATTAGTTCTATTCTCAGAAAATATGTTTATGTGAAATAGGAATGTTTTTGCCATAATAAGAGACTATTTTAGATTATTTATTACAAAAATAAATGTACATAGGCTGGGATTTACTGCAAAATTTTCATAAATAATGTCTCTTTCCTTTTCAGTAAGATGACCACTTTTAGCATCTCTTTTTAATATAATCAGTGATTGTCTTCAGAAAATCATACAAACCCATAGAACAGGACCCAGGATATCTGAGTCCTATCCCTGGCTCTCTCAGTAACCCACCCAAACATGTCAAGAAATCTATTGCCTGGAGCCAGGTACTCAGATACCACATTCAGTGCTTGGAGGAGAAAGTCCAGCATGTAGATCTTCGCACACTTCCTTCGCCAAACAAGCACACTCCACCGGAGAAGGGCATCGCATCATGGAACAAGCTACTGGAAATCTGGAGAGAACTTGTTTCAGGATAGAAATAAAATCCTGATGACTGCACACCCTTAATGGTCATTCAACACTGGAACCCATAGGGGTATCAAACAATCACAACCCATACTTGATAAGGACCCCTTTCTAAAAGAAATCTTTCCAGAGCCCCCCTTCAAGCAACCTTCCCCCACCTCTCCAGGCTCAACATCAGAAGCAAAATCCTTATAGACCAGGAGACACCAATTCTCAGACCCTGCCAGAACAACAGATGCAGACATCAGTACTACTACAACAATCAATACAGTACATCTCACCTCTCACCTTTTAAATGTATGGGTCCTATACATGCTTTTTCCAACACGTGGTATACCCGTACTGACTGCACCCAATGGCCCAATAAGAATGATGTGTGTGAAATCAATCACTATGCTCTCAAATGAACTCACACAGGTAAATGATAAAAGACAAAAACACCCTATCACCCGTGAGTGATTCCTTCATCTCCATTTCCTCTCTCAGGGCCCTATAGTGACTGCTGATCCAAGCAGGATCAGACCTGGCAGTATCATTAGTATTCACATAGATCAACAGAATAGGGTCAGAGCAAGCTTCAGGTTGGCAGAAACGTCTATCTCCTTCAGAAGGAAATGTCTTACCACCATCACCCTGTATCTGCTCTTTGTCTATGTGGTGGCTGTGAGCTTCCTAGTCTGGGCTGCAGGTGGCTTCTATTCCTCGACCAGTTGGCTCTGCACCTCAACTGTAGTAAGTAAGTATACCAGTTCTTGACCACGATGGATGGGCAACCTGGATACGGGGTGGTTACCTGCGGTGGCCAACAGCCAGTTTTCTCCCCACAGAGAAGCTGGAGCAGCTATATTGCTCTCCTGCTGGCTCAATTCTGGGTATCTCTATGTGCACCCCGTCAGTGAATTGTTCATGGTTCCAGATGCTATGCATATCACCCACTTCCTCCTGCATTCCTCTTATATTTTTCCTGAGGGACTCCACCAAAAGATGCCTCTCACATAGGGAGGTTGCCCTGTTTGGCTTTGTTTGACAGGAACATACAAGTTGCCAAGCAAGTCAGAATCAGGATCTGTGTAGAAGTCTTGAAGGAGTCAGGGTGTCTATCTGACTAAGGCCCCCACGTGTATAGGCAGAAGAAGAGGCAGCAGGGATGGTGGCAACATACTATTTTTCTCACCACTGCACTTCTACCTCTCAGATTATCTGCAAGTTGAGGGAAAAACCCACCACTCTGCATTCCTCTGCTGGTAAACTCAGCTGCCTAACTCCCTTAGTCTTCCAGCCTCTTTCATCTCACCAGCCACTGGGAACCTTTGTTGCTTTTTTTAAAATCTAAGTCCCACAGATACTCTAGAGATCACAAATGGAACAGGTGATTCACTCTCTTGACCCTCTATTGCAAAAAAATGCATGTAAAATAATATTAAAAAGCAATACGAGAATAAATGTAAGTAAGAGAATATGAGAGTGAATGCCCTGCACCCCTATCCCCTGCCCCAGGTCACAACCTCCCCCCCCCCTTCCTAAGTCACAACCCAAACCCCTGCATTCCAGTCCCCTGCCCCAGGTCACAACCCCTTCCCTTCGTCAAAACCCAAATCCCTGTTCCCCAGGTCACAATTGCCTCCTTCACCCAGATTCCCGCCCAACCCCAGCCCACACATCCTCCTGCACCCCAATTCCTTACCCCAAGCTCCCTTCTGCACCAAACCTTCATCCCAGACCCTACACCTCCTCCATTAATATCATGGAAGAGTGTGACCCTTGATGACTTGCCAAAATCTTGGAATGTTCCCTCATCAAAAATGATTGCCCACCCCTGTGCTAGAGAGTCTATTACATAATCTGTTGTCAAAAGGGAGGAGAGTGAGAATAAGTCTAAATTTCATCAACTTTCTCTCCATCACCAGGCCCTTTTAGAACACTAATCCCTTTGGTCTGATAACACCTGAAAAAGTGAGGAGCTGAAAAGGGTCAGCCCTATTTCCAGTTCCCTCTTCAGAGCGGATTAACAGCCCAGCTGCCAAGAGGGAAAGGCATGCATGGCTTGCAGGTTTGTAGAAGAAAGCAGGAGTGGAGAGATCAGTCCATGTCACAGACATAGATTTCCCAACAAACCATTTCCCTTCCTGCAGCTGAATGTGGGTGCCCCTTTAGGCCAAAGAGCTGCTTTTCCCAGCCACAACAAGAAGGCAACATATGTAAAGTGGCAGACATGTATACGTGCCCTGCAGGCACACAAGACAGTACAAAGGTGATGATTTCCTTTGTTAGCAAAAAGTGCTGCCCTCCTGCCCCACAGAGATGACCTTCTAAAAACAAAAATAAGATGTGGCTTTTCAAATTAAAGAAATAATTACAATTCTAGTAATAGCAATACAGATGATGGCATTAATCAGTTTCAACTACTAAGTAGTCATGGGCTGATTCTGCTCCTGAAGGATTATTTAACTAGAGAAGCAGAAATGACAGGCTGGGAGGAGTGGGGGGAATCTCCCTCCTAGAACCAGGAAGAAAAGAAAAAAAAAAGTGGATTCTCCAAAATAAGTTCTGGGGGGCCTTTTTTGTTTTAAAAGCAAACAAGATTGATTCATAATGAGATCTGACCCTCACCTTTTTTTTCCCTTGCATACACAAAAGTGTGGTCACTGATGCCAGCCAAACTCTAATATCACAATGTGACAGGAAAAGGTTGCATTTCATATCCCAATGTCATCCTACTTCGGCTTCCTTTCAGCTGAGGCCTTCATGCATTATGTTCCAGGTACAGCTTGTCAGTTACATGTCAGGAAATCTTGAAAGGAGTCAGAGAAATGAAAATGGCTAGGCATAGAGTAATACAAACATCAAGATCAAGATGAGAACAGCAAGAATTGCTCGGAATTCTTAATAATTCTTGCAAAAGGTCATTTAGCAACCCTGAATTTAGTTTCTTCCGATGTAAAAGAGATTTTAATGAAGTGAAAATTGTAAACAAACCTGAGTGCTTTAACTTTTTTCCATCTACAATTTTAGCAGAAGTAATAAATTCATATTATATAAAATACATCCCACATGAAATTATTATAACTTTCAATGACATAATCCTTCAATCATAAAAGATCATGAAGTGCTTTGTACATCTACCATTTACTTACTCTTCTGAAAGCAACGGAAATCCATGTGTCCACATATACTTTAATATGTGTTCACATCTTTTCCATCTCACTTGATCTCCAGATGTTGCTACTGACAGTTACCACTCTGACCTTTCTTGCTCATCCATGCTCCCATAACATTTTTCCCTTCACATCTCTTCTTGAATGTCCAGCTCCCAACCCAGATTCAGTTTCACCAAAACTGAAGACATTTCCTGGCCATTTGATCTCATCCTTTTTCTATAGTCTTTCCTGTCTTTCAGGACTGTAACTTCAGTGTAATCTGATTATTCATTATTTTTCTCCCTCTATATCCAGGATCTCATTACATCTTTTTTGTTTCTTCTTCCTTAGGTTAATCAACATTCCCCCTTTCCTTACTTTCACCACCATTAAACCCTGTACAATGCCTGGTCACTCAAATTCTGATTGCAATCATTTTCTTATGTCTGACTCTCACCTGCACCCAGTTTCTTTTCCAGAACATCCCAAATACATCTGTTAGTCTTCTTACTCTCATCACTGAGGCCACAATACCAACCAACCAATTCTCTCTATTTGACAAGAGCCCTTTTCCCTCACCAATTTAAAGCCCTCTTTAAAACCAACCTCTTCAAGCAGTTCCTCCTTTCTCACAATTTTTAGTTCTCTCCACCAAGACAGGATGACTGTGCAGGTCTGAAAATCTTACCTTAGTATTTTTCACATTCAAAACACAAGACATTCTACATTATGGTTCCTTTCGTGACAGTACATTGATATATAACATCCACCTTGAAATACTGAACTAGAAAATGCTACATGTGAGGACAACAAGGACTTGTGGCTCTTAAGAGCCATGCCATTCTTACTATTCTGATCTTTGTGCATATGCTCACATTTCCAACAAATTGCATAAGTACTGGAGTTTTGCATTTAATTTTATATAGTATTTGGATAAATAAACATACTTCTAAATACAAATATAACCTTTATTCTCTTAAGTATTAACTAACCTTCAAAAGTAATTTCAAAGTTGCTGTAATGTGTAACACTTCAAGGTTTTAAAGAGAGCTGGATGAACACTGAAAACAATTTCCTCTAATGCAACAAGTGTCTATAGATAGATTTATCATTTGTGCAAACATCCCTTTTTTGTCCACCTTCTATGAATAAAAAAGCATATGTGGACACGTATTTTGTGGAAAGCAAAGTTTGAAGTCGTGTGAATGAAGATTTCCAGAGACTGAATTTTAAATTCACATGTGTACATGAGCCAAAAGTTTATGATCACATACACCCATGGACTATAAACAACATTATAGAACCTATCTGATTGATCTCAACCTAAACAACTAAGCTCAGAACTTGAAAAACTGAAAATCAAATGCTTTAAATAAATTAGTTGTAATTAATCCATAGTTGTTGTTATTGTTGAAAGTTCAGAGAATACATTTGATCAAATAAATTGAAGGCAACTGTGACCTGCCTATATAATGTACAACAGACAACTAAGATACAACCATTTCATTGTTCGTTATGAATTATTCCCTCAATGCTAGTTTAAAAGAAAAGGATGTTTCCGTTGCTATATTTATATTAGAGTGTATTCATTCAGAATTCGATGTGTTGTTTTTCACCCAGTTTTTGACATCAGATAATCTGTTTCTTTAATTCCATTTATGAATTGTAAAAGAGAACATACTGAAGGATTTACGAGTTTTATTAGGAGTGTTTGTTGTGTGTGGGTGGGTGTATGTACACTTGTTTAGAATGTATAGAAATGCAAAGGTCACCAATCGATAACCGCTTAACAGTTATTCACAAAATACTCTCTCACACTTTATTTATAGGCCAGGAAAATGTTTTATATTCCACTCTTGGTGGAAATAATTTCTTTATTATTGAAGGGAGATTTAATTTCTCTAAAGGGAGATTTAATTTCATTTCCATCAGCTGGAATTGCACTTCAATTATTATGGTTCCAATAGGTGTGATTTCATTGTGCTTCAATACCACAATAAGAAAAAGCATTACAAAATCAATATGATGGTTAGGGACTTTCTGGCCTTTATGGCCTGCATGCTTTGTTTTATAGAATGAGCTACCGGTTACAACTATATTAAGGCTTATCAACACTTTGCTTTATAACATATAGTTTTAAATTTGTGACAAAATTTCAGCTGCTCCAGATGGAATTTTCTATGGTTGGCCTCTGCCTCAGGTTCAATTCTTCTGGGAAATCTGAACAAAGATGGGAGTGCTGGTTGATCCAGATATGTAGGTAACAAGAACCAACAATGAAATTAGGTTTAATGTGGTGGGAAGCAAACTTATTAAAACCCAAACTTGTGGGGGGAGCGGTTGAAGTTATCCTCCACTTTGCCAACCAGAAAGTTACTTGGGTATAATGCGGTAAGACAAACCGAACTGACCAAAAGGAAGAAGAGATGATACTCACCCTTCCCCACCCTCCAATCCCCTCGGCAATGGTCCTCATCCAGGGATTTGGACCATGGTAGGATAGCTCACACCCTCCCACGAGAGTGACACCACTTGTTCAAGACTTGGTTGTAAACGATTCTAGTTCGATGTTGATGTCTGGGGCATGTATGGACAACTATTTTTGCTGGGGTAGGGTCACTCCCAGAATTTGGTAAATGGTCAAGGGCTGTGTTATGGAGGAGGTGCAGGATCTGTAATGGAGGTTGGGTGTAGAAGGGAGCTCTGGGTAGGGGACTAGGGGAGGGGATCAGGATGCAGGAGGAGACTAGGAGGCAGGAGGGGGTGCAGGGTATTGGAGGAGGTATGAGGCAGGTGACTGGGGTGCAGAAGGTAGTGCAGGGTCTGGGAGGGGATATGGGTATGGGTGCAAGAGAGGATTCTAATCTGGGGGAGAGGCTTGCAGGAGGTGCAGAGTCTGGGAGGAAGCTGTAATCTGGGGCAGGGGTGCAGAGAGTTTGGGTGCAAACATTAATATAACATGACAGTCTGTACCTCAAAGTAGCAGCCATGGAACCTCTATATACACTACTGTCATGTGATTCTAAGTTTCATTCAAAGGATGCCCTGGGAGGTATTTTAAAAATTGTGAGCTGCCAAACATTAGTGTCTTTTTAAATTGTATGTGCTGTGCTTGTATGTGAATGTATGAAATATGGCTATATGCGCTACTGAAATATGTCAAGAGGTTGGGAAATGCCCACAGCCGGCCTTTCGGCAGCAACAAAGGATGGCCAGATAGCAGTGATGACCCATCAAGTCACAGCAAGGATCTTTCTAGCAACTGGAAAAAAAGTTCAAAAGAGGGAGAATGATATCAATTGGCCTCCCCAGCTACTATCATCTCAACACTTGGAAGATCTACAAGAAAAGACTTTGAATTTGGTTAGTTTGGTCCCACACTGGAACGCAGTCTAGTCTATGTATTGAGGAACTGTAACTCGCTTGTATCATCTGTTTGGGTGAGACACTGCTTGATTCAAATTTGCTGAGTCTGTTGAAGTTAGAATTTAGACTGAATTCCTATTTTATTTCTGAGGGAACCAACTTTGATCTCTATGCCTGCCACTTATACTCACTTTAAGCCTGTCTGTCTGTAGTTAATAAATCTGTTTTATATTTTACCTATGGGATTGTCTACACTTACCATGGGATTAGCACTGGGATGACCGATCCCCGTGGGAGGGTCAATTTAGTGGGTCTACTGAAGACCCACTAAATCAACAGCCGTTCACTCTTTCATCAACTCTGATTTGCCATCAGAACAAGAAGTGTAAGAGAAGCCGATGGGAGAGTTTCTTCCTCCAACCCCCCACAGTGTAGATGCTGCAGTAACTCGACCATAAGGTATGTGTATTCCAGCTACTTTATTCACATAGCTGGAGTTGTGAAAATTAGATCCACTGTGCCCCCATAGTGTAGATCTCCCCCTAAAACAGTGTGTTTTGGTGGCCATGCTTTGGAAGTCTCAGCACAGGTTACAAAGTGTGGTACATGTCCACTTTTCTATGAAGATGTGTCAAACTAAGTAATGAATTTCCATTGTCCAGGCTGTAGACCAGCGTGAGAGAGTACAGTTTGGAGTGCAAGACTGAGGAACTGGGAGGGGGGGGCGGGGGGGGAAGGAGAGGAAAGGAATTGGCAGAAGCCTCCCCTGTTCATGGTTCGTGAGTGGCTGGGAACTCATTCATATAACTCAGTTGGGTGTGCCTGTGGATGGCTGTGTACTTGCAGTGCCTGTTAGAAGTTTGTAGTTTGACATTAGCGTCACAGTGTGAGAGGCAGCTGAGGCTGGTGAGCGTGAAGGGCTCAGAGGTCCCAATGTCCACAATGCACCCCATTTTACCTTATTAAAGACTTAGAACAAACGTCATTGATTCCACATTGAGAAAGAGGGGTTTTTTTTAAAATGTGTTCTCCAAAATTATTTTGATGAACATCAGCATTTTTCTAAAGATGAGTTTGGCTTGGGATTTAGCACCAAGCAAACACAGCATATTGCAAGGTGGAAAAATCAGGATAACACAGCTCTCTAGGATCACTTATTGGCTTATCAATGGAGTTCCAGAGGGCCACACAAGCAGGGCTCCCTGCAAGTGCAACTCCTGATCTTAATAGTGACCAGAGCACTGTCACTGCAGAATGCTTCTCTCAGCTAGTGGAACAACACTGCGGCTGCTAGGTTTTTAAGATGAATGCTGTTGCCATGGTAAAAAGCGTGTGGTCTCTAGAATGAGAACTTAAAAATTCTAAGGACACCATGTGATTAAGGAAAGGTAGGACCCAGGCTTTGATATGAGAGACAGGAAAATGAGAGAATCTGTTTCTAATCACCATCTTTTCTCTCTACTGGCTTTCTGAGACGCACCCTGTAATGAAGGTGCAATTATAATCAAAGCATTAAATAAGCATACTCTCTCTCCCTTCACTCTGCATTATACAGACTGCCAATGTAAACGGTAATATTGAATACACTCTTCAATGTAGCTCACCGTGTTCTGAATAGATCCTCCTATTTTTAAAACTGTGTCCTCAACTAAAACATATTTAGTGAGATTAAAACTGTATTCTACAACACTGCTATAGTCACACCTTCCCCACCCTCATGCTCAAATGCATGTATAGCACCACCTGTATGTGTCAGCTAAATGTTAATATACTCTGTCAAAAACAGATTACCTTCCATGGCTAAGTTATTCAATGTCATCATCTTTATCAGCCACCTGCAAGCCTAATTCCCTTGTGTTCCAAAATTCCCAGTGCCTGCTACACTATTTTTGCTATACATTCCCGCATAAATCTGTTAAAATCAATAAGTTACAGCAAATTCCCCAAATCAAAGGCAATCTGCTGGTCTATAAAACACTGGGTACTGAAAATCGAAGGACTCAATATGGTAACAATTCAAAAAGTCAGTAAGCAATCTTTGTGGTCTGACAGTTGAATCACACACTAAATATCATCTCAGATAATCCATGCTATAAAGTCAGATCTGGTTTTGCCATATACAGTGTGGCCTGGCCTTGCACCCATTTGTGTATTTTGTATCTAATAAAAATCTGAACAGTTGGTCTGATTGGATTTTAAGTGATGCACATTTAAAAATTAAATAGGCAGACTCCCTTCAGACTTGGTCTATTCAGATTATAATTGTAAAGAACTGCAAATTACACTTACTGTGCTATTGAATTCTCAGGAGATTCAATATGAGTTTTACAAAACGAAAACTCTTTGTCATTTTAAATTTGTTAACAGCAAATAAAAGTGTATTCAGTGCCTGATGTCTTTATTATTTTATTACAGACTCGCTTACATAAACAGTAAAGGTATAATCACTCTTCAATGAAACGATCACATTTTAGTTTTCACAGCAATTTAAACACATTGTTGAGGAAAATAGTTATTTTTATTATTGTTATTCAATTAGCCGGGCAACTAAAACAAATAGATAAATACCATTTCAATTCCCCGTGAGACAGACAGACATACATTTTCCATTTGTAGAGAGCAGCCTGACATTCCCAGTTAGAAACTGCTTTTCAGGAACACATGTCAAAAGCATCAGTAGGCTCAAAAAGCAATACATTGGCAAAGGCTAAGATTAAAAACACAACAACCCTTTTTTGAAATATTTAGACTGATTTTTGTCAAATGCAGGCTTTTGAACAGAGATAGTCATAATGGTAGAATCCTGACCTGGAAAGTGTGATCCAGTACAGGCTGGCCATCCCTAGTCTGGCACCCTGGGGACAAGGGAGTTTGCCAGTGCAGGGTGTGTGTGTGTGTGAATTCTGTCCCCTCTGCTGCCATCCTCATGGGGCTGCAGGCCTCCCAACTGGGCTCCCCTCCTGTACATCAGCCCTCACTCCCTGGCTCCCCTCCTGGCCACCAACTCAGGCCACTTTGCTCTGCTCTCAGCCCTGGCTGGGCTCCTGCTTGTCTTTTCCTTCTCCAGCTGGACTCCCAAGCTGGTCCCTGCTCCCAGCCCCAGTCCCTGCTAGACTAGGGATATTGCCAGACCAGAGAGATTCAACCTGTACTAGAAGTCAACATTTTCTCTAAAAATAATTTATTTTTACTTGTGATTACCAATCTCTGTTCAGAGCTCTGATACCCGAAGATGAGATATGTATAAGTATTATTAAAAACGAACAACTTAACTGAGATGTGGCAAACACGACAATGGAGAAAAATGTAGAATGCTCTCCCAAATCCATTTCTCTGGCATTGCTTTTCTTATTCCCCTAGTATGTTACATATTACAGGTGTTGTCTGTCTAAATTAGGTCCCAATCCAGCAACTGGCTGCCTGTAGTCGGGCCCTTGCAGACAGCGTCAATAAACTTTTTAAAATGTTCTCCTCGACAAAGCTTTACAAACTCGCAGATGCATTGGCATTAACCACACAAAGGAAGTATGTGCACAGGCATACTTTCCTTATAAATATGATAAGACCTTAGAGCTGTGTTAGACTTGTAGCTTATCTCATGAAAAATTATTTCCCACTGTGGCTTGAAATGCAAAATAAGGAGTCACTAATTAGGGTAAATTACTCCTGCAAACTATTCAGCACATTTTAATATGGTTTGATATCTGAGATAGACAAATGAATAAATATGTCATGTGTCATTTTATTTCAACGTATTTGTTGGGAATTTATCACATACTTAATTAAAATAGCAGCTTAGTCCATCACTGCTATTGCTACCTCTAGAATCAAAAGTCAGTAAAAAATAAACCCCCTCCCTAATTTCTCCCTGTGACATCAGTTACAGCAATAATTTCCACCTTCCTTTTCTTAGCATAATAATGGGGGAGGGAGGTGAACATGTCTTACCACTCTTTCTTACCTCTCTTTCAAAACAAAAAACAAAAATCCTTGGACACTTTCAATCTGACATTCATGTCCTTCTTTGGCAAACAGTATTCTTCTCCAATGTCACCCTGCATGCCTCTCTGTACTGATTCTTCTGAACCCAAGATCTTTTTCTGATACTTTACCTATAACATCTTTATTCATGACCTGAACTATTCTGTGTATTTTAGGCACCTACCAATCTTATTTTCATGACTGCATGCCCAACCACTTGTTTTCTGCACTTGACACCCCTTTTTTCGTAGCTTGGTGATTTCATCCTTGTTCGCATCTTTTCACTTAAATCCTATCTCATAGCTATCATCTCCATATTTTTTCATTGTTTTGGGGCTCTCTTTCTTGCTTATTGTTCTCTTGAAAAACAAATTCTTCATCATCTAAAATCTCCCAGATTTATTAATCTGCCTAGCAACACCTCCATATCATCACCTGCATAAGATACTAATACAGCCGCACTACCATCTCTTTTTTTCTTTTCTCGTTTGCTCTAATTCCAGCCATTACAATCTCCCTAATGCCCAATTTCAGTATTAACTGTCCAAAATATGGCAACTATTCTTATTCATGCCCACAAGCCCAAACAATCTATACCACCCTTGTAGAAGACCTGCTGCAGTTTAGGTAAGGCTTGAACCCACCCGCCGTTCAAGGAGGATGCAGGCAAAAATCAACAGGGCTAAGCAGCACAGCTGCTTAGACCTGGGTGTTAATGGCTAACTGTGTAGTGAGGATATTCCCTGAGTCCTTGCCCCTCCTGCATCATAGACACTGGACAACACAGAGAAGCTTCAGCAGATTTGGGACTGGGGCGGGGATAAAAGGTAAAATGTCAGAGACTGTTCTCTCCACACACTGATCTAGGAAGGACAGTCTGGTTCCATGTTGCTAATCTAACTTCTTCCAATTCTCCAGCAAATATCCATATAATGAATGCTATGTCCTTCTTCCACTCTGTCCTTATCATCTAGAGTAGCTTCATTGTGAAATAAGGTTCTCACATCATGCTTGACTCATGAACATCTGCCATATTGATGGGTTAGATTCTGTAGTCTTTATCCAGATACAACTACAATTGAAACTGATAATATCTGTAAGATTTATCTCAATAAATATTGAAAAATAACCATAACTATCAGTAAGCAGCATTTTCATTCACATGGAACACAAAGTAGTTTACAGACTCACTATGGGTATGTCTACACTGCACACTTATTTCAAAATAAGCTATTCCAGAATAGTTATTCCAAAATAGCTTATTTAAAAATTGCACGTCTACACTGCAGGGAAACCTCAAAATTAGTCTGAGGCAGGCTTCCCTAATGTAGACATGCTATCTCGATTTAGAACCTCAGGAGGCACTGGGGAGGAATAACTTAGAATAGCCCTGGTGAGGGGCTATTTTGAAATAGCAGAAGTGGAGTGTCTACACACACCTTATTTCGAAATAGCTATTTCAGAATAGGCATCATTCCTCGTAGAATGAGGTATATAGATTTCGGAATAAGCCATCCGTTATTTTGAAATTATTTCAAAAGAACAGTGCAGTGTAGGTGCACTCTATGTTGGAATCACTCATTACTCTTCCAAATGCTGTCACCTCTGGGTACGTCACTGCAGTCATTCAATACCAGCAGCAATATACATATTTTAGAAAGAAAGATGGAGAATAATTACTCCAGGTGGAAGCAGAGAGGAAAATTGATAGAGAGAATATACAATTACACAAATTTGGAATTTGGTTCACCAGGACAATGGGATTAACACATTTTTTTTTAAACAAAAAGTGTCACGGAATCTTACACAGATCACATGTGGTCAAGGCATCATTTTTACATTATGTTTGAAAAAATACACACTCAGAATTATATTAAATCCTCCTTGCTGTCTCCAAAGCTACTCTCTTGTAATGGGGTTGTCCTTACCTCTTGTGAGTGCTTCCTGGTCAAGTGTGTGCGCCTGCACTTTTTTTTCCCTACATGATGGCTCTGATGGCTCTTGGGTGACTCAGCCCTCTGTGTGCAAAATAAAACAAAACCCTTCCGGGGTACAAGTCCAACAGTGTCTCTCACAATGCCCTCTTGAATGTCTCGCAGTTTGTTACCACTTCCTTCCTGGAGGCAACGTCTTCGCCTGCTCAGGGCCCATCTGGTTGCAGCCCTTAGGCTGGATCACTATAGTCCAATTTCCTCTCCCCTTCCCCAAACTCCAGGATGCCTCAAGATCCAGGCTAATGAGGAGGAAAGGGAGGACCCAGGCCTGTCCTCTATTCTAGGCCCCAGGCTAGGGACCCTGTAGATACCAACTATCTGCTACATCCATTCTACTGCAGTTCTAATTCCCTGGGTTACTTTCCCATGGCCCCTATACCATCTTTGTCTAACTTAGGACTCTGTCTTGTTTTGCTGTGAGCGCTCCACTCTGAGCTATATATAGCACTGCCACTCTTTCCATCAGCCAGCCACCATGTCTTCACTCCTTGACCTGTACACAGCAACTAACTGCTGCTCTATTCTGCAGCCTCTTTTATATTGCCTTCCTGGCCCTTGATTTGCTGCTTCTCCTGCCTTTCCTTTTTGGGGGCCAGAGTATGGCAGGACCACAAAGCTTCCAGCAGGGGGCCTCAGGGCCTCATCCACTCCATCACACTTCTGATTACATAATTCTCCTGCTCTCATTTTTGGGCCACTTATCATGCAGCCTCTTAAATGTTTAACTTCCATCCCTTCTATGCATACCAAATGACCAACCTCTCTTTATTCAAATTCAGTCTCAAAAATCTCTATTTCCATGAAGACTTTTAAAGATAATACACTAATGCAAGGGACCATCAATTATCCATCAGTCAAGGTATCTGACAGAAATGTACTGCCTACAACTTAGAATGTAAAATTATTTGGAAAGAGCTCCTGTTTTCATCTGTAGTTTAGTTTTCAACCATATGACACTAATGACTACCTCTAATAAAGCTTTACAACATCATACCTTTAGCTCACCTGGAAAGAATTATTAGCCAGTCACATTTAAGTACTCTCATAAATGTACTCTGACAGGACACTGCTTGAGGCTATGCATTTTGACTGCATTATCTAACCAAATGTTTTGCTCCCCAAAACAGCTGTACAGTGTGGGTGGTACAGAATAACCCAAATAATTTATGCAAATTTAAAACAAACTGGTGTAAATTGATAAAAATTGCACTCGCCTCATCTATATATCTTTTAAAGGCAAAGTACTTTATTTCTTTCAGTTCTAATCAAACAGCCCTTACCATTGCCACTGGCTGCTTTTTCTTTTCTTTTTTTAAGTAATTTGCCTAAAGATCTAAATCACACTAATGCAGTTAGACTATTGTGGGGTTAGCCATCTGGCTTAGTGGCTCATTAGTAAAGAAATGACCCCTATGCATAAAACACAGCTGGGTCATTCCAAGCTAATGAGCCTTCAAGTTTTATTGTCTGGTACATCTACAAATGGCTGGATGTGGATCTTCATAAGTCTACAGTTTTTACATACTAACAATCAGGCATAAAATTTATTTAATTTTAACAAATATTATGATCAGTGAACACAGAACTAAGATATCTATTCATTCAACATCAATATGGACTTCTTTAAAGGGATATAGCCATGTAGTAAATGCCTGATTTAAAAAAAACAATGCCTTTATCTTTATTTTTTCTGAATTAGAACATGCTGCTAAAGTACTGCTCATTAACTCATTTAGATTTAATAATTTACATTTCCTCTATAATGTTAATGTAAATATATTACAATGAAGCACACACAGAGAAAAAAAATTAAAGAGTTCATTCCTGTACGTGCATTTAAACGATTTATGTAAGACTACTCACATCAGAAAGAATTACAGGATCAGAACCCAAACATCTGTCTCCATAAGAAGCTAAGGCCCCAATTCAGCAAACTACTTCAGCACATAACTGTCTATCTAAGCATATAAACAGTCCCATTGTCTTCGGTGGGGACCTAATGACACTAATGACTACCTCTAATAAAGCTTATATACCTTTCTGAATCAGACCCTATGTATTCTCATGAGATGCTGAGTTCAACAGTATAGGAGTTTATAAACAGAGATCTAGACTGCTTGATAATCTGGATGCAGATAAACAAAATGTGATTTAATATTACTGAATGTAAATGTACCCATCTAGGAACAAAGAATGTAGGCTGTACTTACATGGTGGATTCTGTCCTTGGTAAGCTCTGTCATCCAGTACGTTGGGGGAATGGAGGGTGCCCATTAAACAAATATTCTGGTTAACTGAGAGTTACACTTTACCAATGGAATATTAATTGTCAAAGAATTAGAATACAGTACAATGAATAAAGTTTAAAATAATACACAGGTACTCATGAATCCAGTAGTAGCACTGCACTGCAGAGTGGTCAGTTTCTTGAAGCACTTGGATGTATACAGGTAAAGTTTTCTATACAATAGGTTATCTTATAATCACTAGGAGCAGCACTTGGCATACACCCAGATCACTAAAAATATACGTAACTACACTGAGCACAGCTGAATCTGTCTTTGATGATTCAGAAGGCACTTCAGGATCTTGCAGTGCCTCAGGGTCATCATTACCAACATCCATTACCATTGTAGATGTAGGTGTAGGAGACTGAGCTGAATCTGAAATGATCCTATGACCCTGGAAGCTAGTTTGTTTTGTTTGTTTTTGTTTCTTGTTTTTTTAATAAATCCCTGATTTCACTTTGCTTACTTATCATCTGCCTCTTTTGCATATACTGTAATAGGGAACAGAATATGCAATTGTATGACGTGCTGGACAGTATACTAGTCCCAGTTACTAGACTGAAAATTTGTACTGGGAGATATAAAAAATGCCAGTTTATTGAGCTCTCTCTGGTTAACTGAGTACAGGATAGCAGAGCTTTTTACTATACTGAATCTAAAAAAGTTCTGGGGTTAGTGATGGATAATCAGCTGAAATGAGCATCAGGTACAAGACTGTGGCCAAAAGGGCTAATATGATTGTTTGATGCATACATAGGGGAATGTCAAGTAGAAGCAGAGAATATTATACCTCTCTGTTTGGCAGCGGTGTGACTGCCTCTGGAATAATGGGTCTACTTCTTTTGTCCACAATTCCTGACAGATGTTGGCAAAGTGGAAAGGGTTCTCTGAAGAGAATGGTTAAAGGATAAGAAAACATGCCTTACATGAGTGATAGACTCAAGGATGACAATATATTTAGCTGAACAAAGACTTGATTCCAATCTGTAAATACTTACACAGGGAACAAAAATTGATAATGGGCTCTTCATTATAGCAGAAAATGATGTAGCAAGATTCAATGGCTGGATGTTGAAGCTAGACAAATTGACACTGGAAATGAAGTGCAAAGTTTTAACAGATAGAGCAATAAGCCATTGGAACAAATTACCAACTGGGGTGGTGGATTCTCCATTATAACCATTTTAAAATCAAGATTGGATTTTTTTTTTTTTTTTTGCTAAAAGCTATGCTCAAGGTCAAAAAGGAATTAATTCAGAGAAATTCAGCGGCCTGTATGATGCTGGAATGTATGATTTTATGAGGAAGAATGAAAAACAGACTGTTTTTCTTGCCTCTTTTGTACTAACTTTGCATTAAACATTGTAAAATGAAGAAATGTTTAAAAACAGTGAATGCTTCTTGTTTTCTTACAAAAATAAGCGTAGTAAATTGGAGATAAATTAATAAGAATCCACTGCAAGCACAGGGCCCTATTCACAACAGTAGTCTTTACTTGCATTTAGGTAATAAATTAAGTACCTAAGCGTTTGCAGGACAAGGCCCTTGGTCACGCAAAATATCATTTAGCATTAACAGATATCTTTAAACTGAAGTAATAGTACAAGGAGTGAGTTTAGTGCTTGAATTGTAGAACCTAATTTAAATTTCAGTCATTTTAACATGTCTGTACAAAAGCCAGGTGAAAGACAAAATGAAGTTATTAGGGAAAAGGTCATGTCTGCAATGAAAATTAAATTCTGCCTTGTAAAAAAAAAAAAAAAAAAAGAGTAAGCTTGTTAATAAGAAGTGAGATAAACAAGCTAATGTTACTATCTTCTCATGGTAAGGAGCAAATTCTATTTTGCTCTCAAAAAAAATTAAAAGCCCGTATATATTCTTCCTCAGTGGTCCTACCAGCTTAGAAAAACTTAATTTTGTTTTTATACCAAAATGACATAATAAAATATAACTAACACAATTTGATCCCGTTTCTTGGGTTTCCAGTGTTCAAGATAATGTGATTATATTAGCTAACGCTGTTTCCTCTGCCTATCGGTGTCAATCTTTTTCAACTCTTCCATGACATCTCTTATCAATGACAGATCGCATAGTTTTTAATACAATAGCCTAAAAGAGCCAAGCATTTCATTATGTTAATATGTCTCTGGTTAATTCTACCTTATCTACTTATTCAGCTTAGCCTTAAAACCCAATTAAAATCTAATTTATCTGATCTTTGGATTCTGAATACTATTTGGCAATGAATCTGACAGCCTGGTAGTAACTACATTCCTACACATTGTGCCCCAAGGTATTCTAAATAATGTTTAAAAAATTCATTTAAAGCTGCAGAATTCTCTGCTGGGGCTCTTTGATTTCACATTGAAGAGCAAATGTTTTAGCATAATGCAAAAATCTAGTTATGCTAGCTAAAGATGTAGGGCCAGATCCCCAGCTGGTGTAAATGCAGATATCTCCATTAAAACTAATGGAACGATGATCATTTAAATCAATGTGAAATCAGCCCATAGGTCTCAATTCTTTACTATGGTGGAACTATACTTGGCCATAGTGAAGAGTAGCAGCTGCAAGGGCTGTGATCCTCGGCTGCCCAGCCTTGGCAGAAGTTGGCAAAGCAGAAGACGCACTCTATCATCCATCACTTAGATAGCTCCAATATGAAGTTCATACCAGCAGAGGATCTGATGTAAAGTGTATTTGGTGAATTGTAAAATTAATCCTGTCACATTAAGAGAAGATTTTTCATTTTGCTTTCTACAGCCCAAATGCTGCATTCATACCATTTTTGTATGGACCCATTGCTCCCTGGGCCCAGTGACTTCAGTGGCGATTTGCTATCATTTTGTGATATGAATGACTTCAGGGGAGCTCAGCCTGGGCATAGGGGTCCCCACTAGTGGATCTGACTGCAGAACTCTAGATACCACAACTTATATATTGCAATAATATATGTGCAATATATTATTTCAAATTTCACTGTATATTACAAGACTTAACGAAAGATAAATGTCGTATCGTAAAGTCCTCCTTTCAGAAAGCATGTTCTGAAATTTCATATTATTTCAGTGGAACAAAATGGAAGCCAAACTTTTTAAAATGAACTTGTCTTGTATCAGTAATAAGACAAAGGTGATATTTAAAATGTATGTATGTAGTGATAAAACAAGTTCTGTCCAAGTTGTATGTGCTTCTTGTAACACAGTAACTTCATTCAACTAGTTTTGTGATATCCTGATATATTATAAGCTAACCCAAATCTTTTTTTTCATTTTATGCTTGCTCTTTCACAAGATATTACATTCAACTGTTTTGTGAAAAGAAATCCTGTGTTTTCAATACAGTGTTAAAAATCCAAACTGAGAAAATCTTCCAATCCAGTTTCCTTTCTGGAAAAACAAGTCCCGATATTGCAATAATAGGTAAATTTTAGGAAATGGATAATATCACAGAGTTTTATTATTTCACTTTCATTTGTCTTTAAAAAACCCATCACATGCTGCTATGGTATGAAGAATACACAAATCTGGAAGAAGAAACTAAGTTCACTGACAAATTACCCTGTGATATACTCACAATGTATAACTTGTCACAGTAGTTCCACTGTAATCATTAAATCATAAACTGATATAACAGGTCAGACAGTAAACTTCTACTGAATACAATGCAATTACTATATGGTATTTCATTATATTGTATAATTTACTTTAGTGGAAGAAAACTTGTTAGGTAGCCTATATTAATACTCTATGTCCTTTGTGTGTTTCAGCACAAATCTCTAATATCTTTCCATATATGAGATAAATCAGAAAAAAAATAAATGTTTATTCTTTGCACAATTGCTCTAATATTAAAAACAAAATATCAATACTTAGAAATGTATTAGAGGGCTTTAACATTTCATCTGTTTTTGCTCATTTATGCACACAGTTCACACAACATTCAAAATAATGTATTTGTCTTCACAAACCTTTTGACTTGGGTGTCTTGTTAAAGACCCAGTACATCATAAAAATAAGCCAGTTTGTTTATTATTAAATTTCCTCTTATTACAGCTATACAAAATCAGAATGCAGTTCTTTTAATTATATAGAGAATCCTTATGGCATGCAAGTGTGCCCTCTTCTGGACCAAGACAATTATTTCAGATCCAGGCTTCTAAAAATTCTTATACTCCATCAATAACTTAAATAGTATCATATATCAGTAAGAATTTTTTTAAGAAACCACCAGTAATCCCAACAAGAGCAGTAGTGCTGCTTAATCTGTAATCATACACTGAAATTGTACTTCCAAATGAATACAACTCACCATTGCAGTATAGGCACATTGCTTGGATCCTTAACTCAATTATTATTTTTTTCTTCATTTAAATCATTGCTCTGGGGGCAATGAGGGGTTCAGTATGCAGGCTGCCCCAGGGACAGAGAACTACCCACACCCTCTCTCACCGCAGCAGCTTGGCACCAGGTGTGACGTGCCTCTCCACAGCTGCTGCAGCTCCAGCAGACACAGCCGGGGATAGACACACAGACAGACACACAAACACAAGCAGTCAAACTCTCTCAAATATATACTAGATAGCTGTCCCTTTCTCAACCCCTGTCACCTTCTGCCCCAATGGGACTATAGCATCCCAGTCCCATTTCTCCACCCTGTCCCGGTCCCATTTCTCCACCCTAGCCCCTTGATACTCTCCTGTGGTCATTATAATGCAGTGGTTCTCAAACTTTTTGGCCCATGGCCCATCCCACTCAACACAAATCCCACTGAACACAAAGGCTGAGGTTGAGGTCTAGCCAAGAGGGAGGGTGCAGAAGGGAACTCGGGGGGTGAGAGGTCTGGCCAGGAGGGAGGGTGCAGGAGAGTGGTGGGACTGGGGCGGATCTCGGCAGGAGGATGGAAGAGTGGGCAGGGTCGCCGCAGGAATGGGGGGGCGCTTATCTCGATCCGCCCTCCGTTGTCAACAGGAGCAGTAGGGAAAGCCTCCAGGTGAGCAGTTTCCTGCGCTGCAGATTCCCCCAGCGAGGGGGGAGGGTTAGCGGCAGTGCACGGAGCCACTGGATCTGGCTTGTGAGGCTCGTTCCTCCCTGCCCAGCGGGAGGCCAGTGCTGGCACTCCACCTCATGGGGGGAGGGTGCAGGGCTGGAGCTCCAGTGTGGGCTCCCCGCTGCGTGGGGGGGGGGGCCAAGTCTGTGGCCCACCTGCAGGGCAGTTGTAGACCGCTAGTGGTCCTTTCACCACACTTTGAGAACCATGTTCTAATGTAGAACTGTTCCTGCTCTCCATCCCATATCCACTGCTGCCCCCATGTGGTCCTCATAAAAGCTGAACCCTTAATCCCATTCCAGGGACATCTCATTTTTCTGGCACAACCAAACCCTTACCTTGCTTTAAGTTATGATAAGAAGAAGCTGTATACTAAATTCGTGGATGGACAGACAGACTCATGGACAGACAAATTCCCTCATATATAATTTTGACATTTAATACAAGTGTTGATGTCTAGCACAGTGTAAGAACAGAATTTCCAGCGTATACAGAAGAGTGAGATTTGGCCTTAGCACTTGACATTCAAGGAAATGCATCCTACTTCTCAAAATGCCATTTTTAATTTATGCGGGCAGAATATTAGAAACACGATGTAGGGAAAGTAATATATTTTATTGGACTGACTTCAGTTCGTGATCGAGACAAACTTTCAAATTTTGTATGAGTTTTAGAGGGGCTTCATTTTTTTTAAATTTCAATCTACTGTTTTTGTAATAAGAGAAAGAACCGAGTTTATGCATAAAATTGCTTAAATAAAAGAGAGTTTTCTAATTATTAGTATAGCTCAAATTTCTAGTTAATGTAGGGATAAAATATCTTAAGTCTGCATCCCAAATTTTGAGATAGTCAAGATACACTCCCCACACCTCCATAAAAATATTGCTTATATGAACCTGCATTCTAATCCTATGTACAGCCACCTCTATTCACCACCCCCATTATACTTAAAACACAGAACAGAATCTAGAGGAATCAAAACAGAGATAACCAACTGATACCATATGTTCCTACTACTGTAGGGTTTGGTTTTTTTTAGCATAAGCATTAAATTTGGCCTTATATCTGTGTATTACAGAATTAAGATGTAATGACACCAAAAAATCCTTGAGAGAGTAGAAGACATGAAGTTTTTTGGGAAAAATAAATTCAAGATAGGAGTTTTTGTAAGTTCACTAGTTTCAGCAGACATATGTTTATTTTGATTCATTCCCAATAAATATTTAAGGCATTTTTTCTTTACATCCAACTTCTATAGTATATACAAAGATGGAAATCTGTCCTGTAAAAATACTAAAATGCAGGAGAAATTTGCACAAGGCAGATATACATACAGAAAGCAAAATCATCACATTATAAATGATAGTGTATTAACTATAGAAAAACTTCTTTCACAACTGGATAATCAACTCTCTAAGGCACATAAACAAACACAAAGAGCAAATTAATGACCCATACATGCAAACTCCAACACAGGCAAGAACAGTTAAAGGGTTCACTCTGGAAGGTATAACAGGTGAATAAATAACTTTAAACCATAGCTTGTTCAGTTCTAGAATTGCAATTCTAGAATGGACAATCATTACTGAAGTAAAAACTTCTAACTTAGCTAACTGTATATGATTCAATATGGAAGGAGTCTTTACTTCAGTAAGCAGATGCATGAAGACAACCAAAAAAATAAACCATTACTACTGAAGAACTAAATAATCCAACTATTACTCTATATCCCTAAAACAAAAAAAGAGGACACAATGAAAATGACAAAAAGACTGAATTTTGTGTAGTACTGTTTGTTTTATTGGACGAGACATATTTCCCTTTTGTTTGATTATTGTGACTCTTAATATTCAGGTTCACTCGTAGGCCTGGTTTATACTAGACCAGGTGGGTCCCCTTAAGGTCTGCCATCCAGCTACGCAAAATGTGTAGCTGGATTCTGCTTACCTTAAGCCAAGCATGGGCAAAATACGGCCCGCAGGCCGGATCCGGCCCGCCAAGGCACCGGATCCAGCCCGTGGAGGCAGCGGGGAGCCCCTGGCAGGATCCCCTGCTTGCCCTGCAGCCACGCTCACTGTTCAGAAACGAGGCTGCAGGGCTCCATTTCTGTTTTAAAACTGGAGGGGAAGGGGGAAGTTTCAGGTGCCACCCTGCCCCCAGCACAATCCCACTGGCTGGTTTCTGGCCAAAAATCAGCCAATGGGAGCTGTTTGTTGGAATAACAGGCAGCCAAGAAGAACCATGCCCTCTCTCTTTGACTCAGTTATTCAATTAAGCACATGGCCAAGCAAGCAGGCAGGCTTGCTGTCTGGGAAATGTTTTAAGCTCTGCAAGACTTAGCTCTTCAGGAAGGCAGGCTAGTTTAGCAGCTGGCAGGTAAGTCTCTTGGCCACAGCCTGCTTCTGGCACCCCAGCCCTTTCCTGCCCCAACCCTTCCCCCCCCTCCCCTCAACATACCCAAACCCAAAGTCCCCCTCTTACACCCATACCCCCTTCCAGATCTGGCACCCCAATCTCCTGCCCCAGATTACACTACCCTCCTACCCTAGGTCACATCCCAAACCCCTGCACTCCAGTCCCCTACCCTAGGTCACAACCATGTTCTTCACCCAAACTCCCTTCCAGACTCCAGTATCCCTCCTGCACCCCAATCCCTTACCCCAAGCTCCCTTCTGCACCCAACCTCCATCTCAGGCCCCACATCTCCATTAATATCATGGAAGAGTGCAGCCCTCGGCCACTTTCCAAAATATTGGGAGTGCCCCCCCCCATAAAATAGTATTGCCCACCCCTGCCTTACACCAAGCTGTGGTGGCATCCACACTGCAGGAGGCTGATAGGAGCACAAGTCTGACAAAGTGGGTCTTTGCCCATGAAAGCTTATGCTCCAATAAATCTGTTAGTCTATAAGGTGCTACAGGACTTCTCGATGTTTATGCAGATTCAGACAAAGACAGCTACCCCTCTGATACTGATAGGAGCACGTGCTCCCACCGGCTTCCCTGACTCCTCACAGAACAAGGAGTACCGGACATCGGCGGGGCTACCCTCAGCGTTCGATTTACGGGTCTACATTAGACCTGCTAAATTATAGAATCATAGACTACTAGAGCTGCAGTTTGTGGTTTCAAACCTGCCCCGGGCTTGAGAACTAAAGCTGAAATGTCCACACTGCTATTTTTTAGTGTGCCAGCTCAAGCCTGACTAGCGTGAGTCTACCCACTTAGCAAGGGCACCATTTTGGGAAGGTAGGGGAGGCAGCAGCAGTGCGCTCTGGGACGCAGCTTGCCTTTCATCCCGGTCACGATCATGAGAGATGACCAGCAGCCTGGGGACTAAGGGGTTAACTTTACTTAACTCAGGTAGAGTTGGCCAATAGGAATGTAGGTAGGAATTTCAAATGGGGACATAGGAATTTTTGGTTTTTCCCTCTGTTGTTCTGGGGTTTTTTCTCTCCGTCTATTGAAGGAGAAAGGATGTCTCCCTCTAAGAAAATACTCTTCACAATCTGTAAGTAGGATAAAGTTTAGATAACTCCATTAGGTTTTATTGTTTTATGGTTTGGAAAATGGGATCTAGTGTCTGTGCCTTTACAAATGGGTTTTGCTCTCCTTTGTAACTAAGGGTATGTCTACACTACAGCACTAATTTGAACTAACTTAGTTCAAAGCTTAGTTCAAGCTAATTCGAATTAGCGCATCTAGACTTAAAAACTAGTTCGAATTAGCGTTTTGCTAATTCGAACTAGCGCGTCCACACTGATTGGACTCTGGGTCGTATTTAAGGGCAGCTGAAACTGGTTCCGCAGGGCATCAGGTCAGTAGTTGCTTTGTGTGGCTGCTGTCTGAGGCTATCTGAGGCTCGTGCTTAAAGGACCCCTGACAGCCGGTTCTCAGCTTTTCCGCTTGCTTGCCTACCGCCGAGGACAGCAAAGCGCTTTTCTCTGCGCCTGCCTGTGTCGGTGCTTCCCATTGGGGATGCCGCCGCAGTTGGCACCATGGAGCCAGAGCTCGCCCTGGGCTTTCTGGTGCAGTTTTTGGACTTGCTGCTGCAAGCCTGCCAGCAATGGCTGGAGGCTGCCTGGCACCACCTGGTGCACGTCAGCCCCCTGCCTCTCCACCTGGCCTCCCTGGGAGCCGTGGAGGAGCCGCAGCACCGCCCGGACGCCAGCGTGCCCCGCCGCATCTGGCGTCTGGACACCAGCAGCGACTGCTGGGACTGCATTGTCCTGGAGCACTGGGGAGACCAACAGTGGACCCAGAACTTCAGGATGAAGAGGGACACCTTCCTGGAGCTCTGCGAGTGGCTCGCCCCTGCTCTGCAGCGACGGGACACTCGCATGAGGCCCGCCATCCCCCTCCAGAAGCGTGTGGCCATCGCCCTCTGGAAGCACGCTGGATAGCTACCGATCCGTTGGGAACCAGTTCGGCGTGGGGAGATCCACCGTCGGAGCAGTGCTCATGCAGGTACGGCACTCACCGGCCACTGGGCCGGGGGGGAGGGCGGCTGCAAGGAGGGGATGGGCTGCCCCAGGGAAAACGGGGGCGGGGGAGGAGGCGACAGTGCCCCACACGGGAGGATTCGGTCTGTCCCGGCCGTACTACACGCCACCCGCGGGGGTTGCTTCTGGGAGTGGGGCACGGGGCAGTGCCAGGGAACGAACACTCCCAGCCACCCGGGCGCCCCAGTGATTCGCGGTTTGCTGTGTCTCTCTGCAGGTGGTCAAGGCCATCAACCGGGTGCTGCTCCGCAGGGTGGTCCGCCTCACCGACCTGGACGCCGTCATCTGGGGGTTCGGCGCCCTCAGCTTTCCCAACTGCGGGGGGGCCATCGACGGGACGCACATCCTCATCCGTGCCCCAGAACACCAGGTCTCCCAGTACATCAACCGAAAGGGGTACTTCTCCGTGCTCCTGCAGGCCATGTGTGACCACCGGGGCCAGTTCACGGACATGAATGTGGGCTGGTCCGGCAAGGCACACAACGCCAGAGTGTTCCGGAACTCCTCCGTGTGCCAGAGGCTGCAGGCCGGGATCTTCTCCCCCGACCGCCACATCAGGGTCGGGGACATGGACATGCCCGTCTGCCTGGTGGGGGATGCAGCCTACCCCCTACAGCCCTGGCTCATGAAGCCGTACACGGGGCACCTCAACCCCTCCCGCTAGGCCTTCAATGCCAGGCTCACCAGGGCCCGCATCATGATCGAGGGGGCCTTCGGACGCCTGAAAGCCAAATTTAGGTGCCTCCTCACCTGCCTCGACCTCGCCGAGCACAATATCCCTCCCGTGGTGGCAGCATGTTGCGTGCTGCACAATTTGTGCAAGCGGAAGGGGGAGGCTTTCCTGCCAGCCTGGATGGCTGAGGCTGAGCGCATGGCTGGCCAGTACACTCAGCCCCGCACCACCACCATCCGGGAGGCCCAGCGGGGGGGCCGTCCGGATCCGGGAAGCCCTGCGGGAGAGCTTCCAGGTGGAGGAGGAGGACTGAACTCTCCCTGCATGCCCCACTGGGGCCTTCTTCCACCCTCCCCTTCTTCCCCTTTCCCCTCCCTAACCCCCCTTCCTAATGTAAAATAAACACACCTGTTTTGCCAACAAAAATGTCTTTTATTTTACATAACTGGGGTGGGGGGAGGGAGGAATGAGGGTGGGAGAGGGGAGGGGGAAACCTGGGAGGAGGGAGCTAGAAAGGGGAGGAAGGGAAGGGAAAGCTCAGGCTTGGGGGTCCTGCTGACTCGCCCCTGCACCCGCAGTGCTGCGAGACGGGAATCAGTGGGGAGTGGGTGTGGAGGGTGGGGCAGGAGGGACGGGGGGGGTGCGGAGGAAGCAGGAGGGGGAGCAGGGGTGGGAGGAGGAGCGAGAGCTGGGACGGCCGCAGGGGCCGGAGCAGGAGGAGGCAGGAACCTGTCCACCAAGGTCTGGAGGTGGCCTCTGAGGGCACGGCCCTGCTCCTCCAGCGCCTCCAAACTCCGCTGCCGCAGCCGCAGGTCCTCCCGGACCCAGTGGTCCTGGGTGCGGAGCTGGTGCTCCAGGAGCCGCAGGTGCCGCTGGTACTCCTCCTGGTTCCTGGTGCACCTGCTGGCCCGGGTGCGGGTGGCTGTTGCAGGCGAGGTGGTGCGCCCTGCAGTCCCAGGTGCTGCGGCTGTGGTGAAACAAGAGCAGTGGTCAGTTCTCCCTGGGGACACGGTGGGTGAAACCCAGCCCCCCTCTGCAAGGCCAGGGCCCCTGCATGACACCCAGCTGCTGCTCCATGGTGGGCAAGGCCCAGGCGCACGGTCCCTGGGCTCCCTCTCCCCCCACCCTCCCGTACACATAAGGGGAGCATGATGGCACTCACATGTGGAGCCCTCCTCGGCCTCGGACGACACAGCCGATGTGCTCTGTGGGATGCCTCGGGGGTCCTGGGTAGGCTCCCTGCAGGCTCCTGGCTCTCGGCGTCCTCCTCCTCCTCCTCGGTGTCAGGGACGGGTCCCTCTGCCCCGGGGTCGATCACTACCCGGGGGGCATGGACGGCGTGAGCCCCCAGGATGCGGTCCAGGGCCTCAACGTGGGGGCAGGCCTCCTAGTCGGCCCCTGGCTGGGAGGCCCTGGAGTAGGACTGCCGCAGGTCCTTAATTTTGCAGCGGACCTGCTCCCGGGTCCGCATGTGGCCTCTGGTGGCCAGGCTGGCAGCCATGCGACTGTAGACGGCCGTGTTCCTGTGGTTAGTGCGGAGATCGTGGACGTTGGAGGCTTCCCCCCCCAAACCTCGATGAGGTCCACGATTTCCGCACTAGACCAGGCGAGCACTCGCCTCTTGCAGCCCCGGGCAGGCTCCTGGGAGCCGCCAGCCTGGTCCTGGGAATAGGGGGAGGGCTGGGTGGCAGCAGGTGGCTAGCTCATCCCGTGCCAGGTGCAGGGTCTGCTGGCTGGGTGCTGGCAGGCTTGCAACTGGCACAAGCAGTGTAGCCAGACCGTGGCCCTTTAAGGGCTCCGGGGCTGGGAGGGGGGCAGAAGAGTTTTCCTGGTTTGGCTCAGAGTGGCCACCAGGGCAAGCTGGGAAGGGCTAGCCACCAACTAGTTTGAATTAAGTGGCTACACAGCCTTTAATTCGAACTACTTAATTCGAACTAGGCGTTAGTTCTCGTAGAATGAGGTTTACCTAGTTCGAATTAAGCGCTCCACTAGTTCGAATTAAGTTCGAACTAGCGGTTTGTATGTGTAGCGCCTATGAAAGTTAATTCGAACTAACAGCTGTTAGTTCGAATTAACTTTGTAGTGTAGACATACCCAAAGTTCCTGGCCCATGGTAAATTTCTCCTCCATGAGTATATTATTTTGTTACTGTTCCATCTAGTCCATGGGTTCCCAAACTGGGGGGCGTGCCCCCCGGTGGGGGTGTGAAGAAATTCCAGGGGGGCGTGAGGCGACCAAGGTTCTCCCCCACTCCCCAAGTTTTGCTGCTATTTTTGTTTTTCAGTCAGTTCCTTTTCTTCTTTTTTTTTTGCTCAACAAGTTTTGTTGCTATTTTTTTTGCAGGGAAGGGCGGCGTGAGGCTCTCTCAAAAATAAAAAAGGGGGCATGATGCCAAAAAGTTTGGGAACCACTGATCTAGTCATTATGCTTGCAACAGGAATATTGTGGTGATGATAAAAATTCTCTCTCTCTTCTTTTTATTAACCTGGTATTGGTTAATTTTTGTGTCCTGGTTTGTACTTTAGGGGTGAGATTTCCCAAGTAGTCTCTCCCTGGTTGCTTTATTAATATTTGGGTGGTGGCAGCAGAGATTTGATCCCCAAAATCTAGGTTGTTAAGATTTTGGGGGGAAGTTTTATACCAAAGCCTGGTAGATAAGGTTTTGGGGTACTTTTGCTGGCCCCCACTTCTGCATTTATCATGCCAGAGTGGGGAAAGAGCCATGACAATCCCGTTCCCCAGATGCTAAGGGAGTGAGGAGAAAGTGCTTGCATTCTGTGCATGCCTCACACACCTGGCTGGTGAGCTCCCTTCACCAGCCAGCTGTATGAGAGGCATGCATGGAATGCAAGCACTTTCCCCTCACTCCGCATCCGGGGAACGGGGTAAAAGGCAAGCAACGTCCGAGAATGCATGGCTGCTGCCCTCCCCAACCCACCCGCACTCCGCCTTCCTGAAATGGCGCCCTACCCACTTGGGCAGGGAGGCTTGCTCCTTGCTGCAGTAGAGTCATACACTAAAAATGCCAGAGAATAAGCTGAGAGGAAATCCCATCTCTCTGATTGGATAGACATTGAGTTCCTGAATGTATCCTCCATGTACCAGCAAGTATAGTAATTATTTATATTTCCACAGCACCTTCCATCTGAGAATCTCAAAGCACTTACACATTAATAAATTAAGTCTAAGTGAAAAATAGGTAAATATCTCAATTTAGCACATGGCGAAACAGAAGCATGGAGAGGTAAAATGTTCTGAGGAAATGCAAGTAAGAAAGTTCACATCTTCTGACTCCCAGTCCTTTGTTTTAACTGCTAGACTGTACTTTCTGTGAGTGTACATAGTAGGTAGATATAATCAGTGTGAACAGAAAATCGACCCCCTTATTAAAAATCTTTTACGGTGACTGACTCTTGGTGTTACAAACATAACTGTGTGTTGTAATTGGATTTGATTAGTCTTCATGGGTCAAATATACAGGGGCATCTATAAGGAAAGAAAGAAAAAAAGTAGGAAAGCAAGAGGATAATAGATTAATCTAATGGGAAGGATCTAGTTAAAATTATCAGATTTTGAAGAGACCAATCAATCACGCTGGAAATGATACTCCAGAAAGCCTTTGTTTTTAACATTATTATTATTATTATTATTAATTGTGGTAGTTACATGAGGATTTGCTTTCCGTTTTCATACATTAATGAATGTAAGGTGAAAAGAACATTTGTATACAACATTGCTGTAAGACATATACAATGTCTATGTCAGGATGGGAGATACCAAACTTGATGCCTCCTGTCCAAGAAACTGAATTATGTCCCTTTAGTAAAGCACTTAAGCACAAATAGAACTGTAAACATAAGTGAAGAGGTAAGTGTATTTTGTATTTAATTTGGCTACTCTTTTTATTCAGAGATTCAAATATTTCCCAAATCTTAGCTCATCACTTAAAGAGTCTTCTCTCAATCCAAGTAACAAAGATGGTATTTACTGCCATGTACTATATTTAACATTATGTGTAAACAAACTGTTTTTGCCTTCTATAACCAAATTTGTCAAACAAGCTGAAAAATAAACAAACCTTATTTAGGATGAACTAAGCTAAACCAGAAGAAAATAATCTAGATTCCAAAAATGAAAGAAAAGGAGTAAAAAGAAAAAAAACAGAAAAAAATGAAAAAACCCTCAGAACATTTTATACTACTCTTTCTTCTAATGAACAAGTCATGCATTCTGTAAAGTATAATAAAATAGTTTATATAGATTGTAGTGGCACCTAGAGGAGATGACAGAAATTGTGAACTGTAGACTATTTGCTGTTATACTTTTCTGAAGAAATACACTTGCTTACACAGTTTTAACTTATAGGCTGCATTGGTTCTGTTGACGATCCCTTTTCTCCAGGCATCCATTTCTCCTAGGACTCACACATACTTTTATTTATATATATATGAGAGCAAGCGAGCGTGCATGCGTCATCCATTTCTCCTAGGACTCACACACACTTTATAAATGTGCATGTGTGTGTGTGTGTGTGTGTGTGTGTGTACAGGAAACATTCACTTTTCAGTTCAAGGATTGAATATCCTTTGGTATTTGTACTATATCCTTTATTGGCAGTACCTGAAACTAATACATTAATAACATAATAAAAGTATTATGTGGCCCCCCCAGAACAGGAGGAATTATTAACGTCCTGTTTAGTGTCTCTTGTCTTTGCTGGCTCTGGGAAAGAGACAAAAGAGGGAGAATGCCTTTTGAAAAGAGGGCTGGGAGAAATTTAGATTTTGGAAACTTCCAGTTATGTTTATATTTTGCTGCTTGTTGGCTTGTTCTGATGTATGCTGGTAAAGATTTGTTCCTGCTGAAAAACTTGCTCATTATTGCTAACTTCCTTCCTAGTAACCTGCCTAACTTACATGTAGCTAGAAGAGAGATATCAGACTCATACAGAGATCGGGGATCAATTAAAAATAGAAAACAGTAATCGCCAATGCTGTGGAAAACTTAGCGGCAGGAGAATCGATACTTTCCATAGTATTTCCAACTGATGCTGCAACAGCAACACAGATAGAAATATTAAATAGGAGAGGCACCCCAGTGGTCAAAAGAACCATGCCAAACATCAAACACAGAGAGGGTTCCTGACAAAACAGGACTGGGTAGTTGAGCTGAGCCAGATCTTAGAACCGAGCACTTCTATTGGCCAAACAGGCCTGCTGCAGTGAGCCTTAAGAGGCCTGTAGCTCAATGGACTGCTCCTCTGTTGGCAACTTCTTAAAGATACACTCATCTGTTCTGTATGGGCTGGGTCACACAGGAAGGTTACTATGGCAGTTTAGAGCACTTAGTTCTTGATTTCATGACGTAGCACAGGAACTGGTTTTGCCTCTGCAGCCAGTGGCTGTAAACAGAGCCTAACTCCACTAGAGCAGTAGTAGGACTGATTATGCCAGAACCACATTGTTTCGGCTGGTTGGAGCCAAAGATTACATTTGAAGCCACTGGGTTGTCAACCTGTGTGACAGCACTGACAGGTAGAGAATTTCCTGGCTTCAGAGACTGACCGTGGAAGTGTGACATGACCTAGGAAGACAGAGGTCTAGGTGTTCACCACAGGTAAAGAGAAGCCAGGAGAGACACTGAAGGAAAAAAATAGAGAGTTCACTGATGTCTTCTGAAAGACTTTCAGTGAGCCAAAGATTTTCCCAATTTAACCCCAAGTGCAGAGAGCTGGACTGAAAATACTGAGGATTCCACTGGGGATAGACTAGGTTCCAGGTGAATCTCTCTAGGAAAGTCGAAGGACAGTGATAGCTGCCATGCAAGCTGGTGCCAGATCGTGTACAAGATCAGGGAAAAGCAGCACACAAGATTGTTTTTTACATAGGTGGGAGGGTTGTGATTATCATTCCTGTCCCTCAGTGACTACATGGTAGCTTGTACCTCCACTTTACGGAAGTCCCCAGTGGCACTGCAAGATTTGTTTGATTCCCATCATAATTTGTGAGCGCTTATATTACAAGGACCGTCAGATTCTTATTATGCTGAGGTGTTTGTGCTGGATCAGAGAGTGGACCCTGTCATAAACCTATCTGCCATGATGATAGATTGAAGAGAAATGCAGCCTTAACTTAGCTTCTGGGTTATGGAGTCAGTATACAGCCAAAACACGGGGTACTTAAGAGCACTTAGTATCCAACTCCATCAGCTTCATTTAGCATGGACACTTTAATTGACAATATTTTTTCTCCTTTTTTTTCCTTTTTCCCCTACCCCCATCCCCTCTCTGCTATTTATTTGGAAACTGGACCCCTTAACTTCATCTGAAGAAGTGGGCTGTGCCCACAAAACCCTATGATACCAACTACATTTTTGTTAGTCTCTATGGTGTTGCAAGCCTGTTCATTATTTTTAAGCCAAAACTCAGTGATGGTTCTTCTGTGATTTTTGTAGGGGTATTTTGGGGAAGGGGGTTCCCCATGTCCCATTGACGTTTTAGACCATGAGTGGGGACAAAATAATATGTTTTCCAATCAACTGCAGAACTGACCTGGACTAACTCAATCCATGCCTGGCAGATTAATTTTTTTTTTCATTTTAGTTACTCTGAACTTTCTGGCACAGTAGGTGGAGACAGTAAAGACAAAATAGTGGTTAGCTAAGAACAGAATAATAGGGACCCAGAAGGAAACAAGGAAAGGGCCCACAGAGGCAGCGCAACCTAGAGTGATTTAGACCCTCCAAGTGTACCCAGCTAGGGGGAGTAATTCCTACCACTACCAGATGTACACCCCATTCAATAGTATAGAAAAGAAAAGGGACAATGAAAAGTTGAATCATGTATGACAGTGTTTGGCTATGGTTAATGAGGTCTGCTGGATCTAGTATTCCGATTTGGAGACAGAAAGAAATATGCTGGTCAAAATCATCAGAACTCTCTTAATGTCTCAACCACACATATGAAACAGCACTGGTCCCAATACCTAGTCCTGGTGCACACTATTTATTTCTACCCCTTGACAATGTTCTCATGATCATTTAAAGATCCTTCAGTGACTTGAATGACAAGCCCTTTGTTATCTTAATCACCCCGCCCCCTCTGTTTATAAATACTCCCCGCCCCAGAGGCAAAGCAGGTAGCAGCCCAAGCTCTGTTGCAGTTAAAGTGCATGACCTAGCCCCAGACACACAGCTCTTAAGCAGACCTCAAGTATGAAATTCAGAGATACAAACTTCAGGGGACAGTAATAACAACACTCTCTTCCTTCCCCCACCCCCCGGCCCACACACCAAGCACCTCTGCTTGAGCCTTGTAACAGAATGCTCAAGGGAGCACTGTAAATGTAACTACCAAAGCCCAAAGTTGGACAAATTGCTTATATACCTGTTGTTTGCAATGCATGGGGTTTGCCAATCTAGAAGGTTTGCCAATTGTGAATTGTTTTTGTGGAGGACAGCAACATATTTTGGCCCTGCAAAAGGAAAGACAAGGCATTGAATGTAATCCTGAATATCCTGAATATGATGGGAATGCCTGGATTCTGTAGCAGCTTTTGCTTGTAAGAACCTGCAGGGAGCACAGATTCTCACAGTACTGTACTATCAAAAATGTGCTCAGCCATGAGTATGTCAACAAGAGGACCTGCTGCTATTGCCAAGCAACAACAAAAAAAACAAACTACTTGTCATGCAGCTGGGACCCTTTGATTTAATGTCCTGAGTAGAGTTTGCAGATGGTAAATTATTTGTAGTTGGGGACAGGCAAGGTACCCAGAAATATCACATAAATTTAGAATGCTAGCTGGGTACATCCCAAGAAGTAGGAGTTAGAGTGAAATTACTAGTAACTAGGTGCTTATGCAAACCCAGGAATTTGATCAATCTCTTTGAAACCGCACATTTCACGATTCCCACAAGAGGTACAAGTTTTTGCACAAGGGAAAATTATATTGTTGGCGCTCATTCCAATGACTCCGTTGCTTAGCATTTGGGGGAAACTGCATTTTTCTCCCCCAGTAAAACCAGTGTGCTTCTAAAAAAACTGCCTGCTTATTTCATTTTCAACCCAAAAGCATTGAATCTGTTACTAAAAATTGGCTGGTATCTTAAGGATGTCTTGTGGCAACATGAACACGCTGTTCTACTGGTACTAAGAAATGCAGAGGCCCACTTTTTCATAGTCCCAAGCCATTTGTTTCCAGATAGCTTTTCCAAGGACAGGAAATATAAAACTGTTTCCACACATCCTGTAGGAAAGCAAAATGAAATATGAAATGGCTCAGTTCATTATTTCAGTCTTGAACTACAGTATGTAGCTTTAACTAAAACTTGCTTTTCTAAGTATTCCTTGAACAGCTAGCAGAGCCATACTGAGAACAATTGACAGATTGTCCCTTCTAGGCTGCAGGGACTAAATCAGACAATCCTGCTGACTCAGCACCCAACCTCTGTCACCAATCACTGATTACTGAGTTCGGGACAGCTATGGATATTTTGCTGTCTTTTGACCATAATTTACTATTCACTGTCACAGAGATTAATCTTATGTGATTCAGAGCCACCTCTCAAAAAGATGCATGCATGATTTTTTTTCTCTTTTAAATATGAGTTCAGCTACAGCTGTTAAATATGGAACTTGACAATGTCTTGAGAGTCCATAGATTTTTTTCCCCCATCACCTTTTTTCATTCTAATTTGGTTGTGCCTTCAAGAACAATGACTTCTAACTGCCCATTAAAGACTTTTAGATTTTACTTACTGCAGCACTTTCTTAAAATATCATTTTATTTGGGGCAAAATCAAATGCATCTCTAGGGTTGCCAGATGGTTTAACCAAATATACTGAACACTCCCACTCCCCAAAAAAACACCAGGAAAAAAATTCTGTTGAGAAAAGGAGGGAGGAAGATCAAAGTTGTTGAACAAAACAACAACAAAAAAAGACCCCGACAGCAGTTATTAACCAAAATAAAATTAAATTAAATTAAAACAAAACATAAAACATCAGCATGGCCCCTTTAAGAAGAGGCTTTTTTGCCGGCGGCCATCTTGTTTTTCTATTCCAGCCACAAGACAAGCCCCTGCGGAACCAGGTAAGTGAGGGGGTGGGAGGCATCCAGGGGGGCCTGGCGAGGGATCCGGGGGGGGGGCTGGGCCCGGTTGCTAAGTGTGTCGTAGGGTTGTCAGGTGTCCGGTATTTTCGCCTCCTGGCAGGGGAAAAAAATCAGAAAATACCGGACATTTTAGGTGTCCGGTATTTTCTGAATTTTTTTACTGTACAGGAGGCGAAAATACCAGACTGTCCGGGTCAATACCGTACTCCTGGCAACCCTATGCATCTCCCATATTTCAGTGAGGAAAACAACCCAAAGGCCTACATTTACCAAAGGAGTTGCACAATTTATGACATCAGTCTTTTTTTTTTTTTTTAGTTTTTTTCCCCTTCTTTCTCTCTCTCTTCTTTAATCAGAACAGTGTATGAGTAAATCTTAAAAGAGTGATTAACAGTGTATACAGGTGTGCAGATTACAATTACACTGGTTAAAAACATTCTGGGCAGATGTATTTCGTTTCCCTCATACAGCTCTGCAAATGTATCTAAGTACTAATCCCATGGGCGGTTGGTGAAGCTTCACTTGGAGAGGCAGTAGCTTCCCAACCCAGGCCCTGCCCCCTTCCCACTGTCTCCCTCTTCTTCCCTGCACATCCTATGTTCCTGATGACTGCATGCTTGTCCTCTTCCCAGAACAATATACTCTTACAGTCTGGCCATCTGTTGATCAGACTATCAGTTGTGCCAAGTTATGCTTTATCACGATCAGATTCAAGTTGTATTTTTCAACAATTCTACCAAGTTTTTTGGAATGTTGCAAGTGAAATCTTTGGCAGTTGTATAGCACTTGTTTCTAATCAGTGACCTAATTTGGTTACATTTTATATGAAATATGAAGAAAAAAGAACTGTAAATTGTGGATCTTAAATATAATTAGACTGAAATTAGAAGACTAGAAACATAAAGATGGTAAAACATGCATCAAATCAGTTATTTAAACACCATATGTAAAGTGTAAAACAGAACACTGCTCCACTTGGCATTCTAAGACAAAACCTGAAACTCCATTAACCATCCTCAGCACTGTCATAAATATATATAGTCATTTTAACTATAAAGATTCTTCTGCCTTATCTGAAAGTGGTGTCAGAAATAAAATAAATAATGTTTCTGAAAAAAGGGCAAATTCATTCTGCTATCACCAAGTACGGTGCATAAAACAGGCACTCCCAAGAAACAGGATGCAACCATCTGTCAGTTTTGGAGCAATCTTTGTAAGGACCTTTAAGAACTTACACCTAAAAGTAATAATTCTGTGAGACAAGATTCTACAGACAGAAATCCAAAAAGCTATATTTCACATCCTTGTCACCGGTTCTTCAACTCACTCTCTTTACAGCTTTCACCTCCAGATAAAACAACATCAGCTTTGCTGTCATTTGCACTGAAAGACCGTATCAACTGTCACCTTAAACACAGCAAACAATTCCTGCTTTGTAATCCTAGACTGGGGAAAAAGTTATTCTTTAAAGCAACCCCGTTTTACCCAACAGTTAAAAAAAAAGTAATTAAGACATAAATTCAAGTTGTCTCAGCAATTAGAAGACTGAATATTTAAATTATCAGGCTTACCTTTAGAAATAGTAATAAAAACACTTCATCCTTGACTGTTATTTTTCAACATTTATGGGAATGGGGGTTTTGGAAAAAAACAGGATCAAAATATGTCAATGTGTTTGCTTAAATTCTAACGTTACCAGCAGACTAAAAAAAAAAAGCATGGAATAGAATACTCACTATGGTAAACATATTTGGACACCTTAAATGTGTAAATACTCATTTGGAAATATTTTTAATGATATTTTTTCAAAAAAAATCCTGGGATATTCTTAAACACAGATGTGTAGGATCCCATGGAGCCACGGGTCTCACCATTACCTACCTGTGGCTACCACCATAGTTTCAGAGAAGAACTACTTCTGGCAATATTGTCATGAATTAAGTTGTAATATAAAAAAAAGGCTGATGACTAGTTATTACATCACTGCATATATCACAGCGTTCCAATGTAACAGTGCAGAGTATGCACAAATAATTTTGGAGGCACTGTTAAGCAGAGGATATTTATCACTTAGGCGATTGTACACATAAAGCAAATGGTATTGCATGTCTACACTGTGGTGACGGAGGTATTTCAGATATTTTAAAAACATTCCATTATGTGCTTTGCAATAATGATAGATAATATGGAACAGATTCAGGGAATGGGAACACTTACAGTTAATAGCTCCAATTGCACTGTTAGCAAATAAGGATCCTCATGATTTAACCACGTCCTCCTACTCACAAACTTAGAGCTACTTCATTAGAACATCTGTGCATATGTCTCAGTAACACACTAAATTACTATTTCCTTACAACAATGAATAATGCTAGAAACTAACTGTTTTATTTTACAAAAATAGTATCTAGGATATTTTCATTTAACTTATCCATGTTACAGCATTGCTTACCAATCAGCCATTTTATAAACATTCCACAGCAGTGTTTGGGCTTGCTGAAAATATTTAAGAGATGTGTGGATTACTTTTTAATTCTAATGAAACAATTCACTGATGCAGAACATAGTAGTCTCTTATTCTGCAGTAGAGTGAAGGATTCTTGCAACTGGGGCATTCCATTTCAGAGCAAAACGCATTTCTGGATATAGTTACGTGTAACAAACTACTATAAAACAATCTCAAACACCAAAACGTTGAATATCCCCAAAGTACTTTAAGTGACTGCCTTAATTTTTTTGAACGCCTGGTATTTAGGAATGTCAGTTTTACTAAGCATGTAGGTGTTTTAGAATAGTCACAGAACTGCTTAATAATCCATAGTGGAGGAAAAAAGAGCATGTAACTTACATTATTCATATACTCGCTAAGTAGGTCCTGGAGGGCCTGTCGTACAGCATTGCACTCAGCAACAATTCTCTCTCGGCGGTCATCACGTGTGCATGAAGAGTCTGCCATAAGTGCGGCTCCACTGATAATACTCTCCAACCTCTCTTCGAGAGATGGTCTGAATCTGGCCTCACTGAAAGTCATAGGGTCTAAAATAATCTTGTTCTGAAATATAAAACATGCATAGAGAATTGAACAGCAGTCTTGGGCATTTGCTATAGTTTTATAGTTTTTGAACTATCCCCTTTTATGTCTTTTCATCTTTCTTTCTGAATTAATACATTAGTTCTTGACTACGTTCTGGGACTTACTGAAATATCTAGTCTCTATGAAATTCAATGTCCTTAAAATAGCATATTTTAAAGGAACTGACAACATACAATTGTACAATTGTTTAAAGTCTATATTATTGGCAATAAACATCTCAACAGATGGGTGTTCAAATATGTCAACAGCCTACAGCAAAAAAAGGAGGTGACCTTTAAGCACTCTAAACTGAAAACTATTACATTTATTGGATCTTATGGGGCTTTTCACAGCTCAGAATTGGAACATGAAATGTAACAAACATGCTACTGTCATCCTGAATGCCTCAGTTCCATAAAATACTCGAATCTCTGTTAATATCACATAACATATCTGGCTCTGCACTATTGAAATAATCTAACGTTCAGTTTCAATGAATGGGACTTTTCCCCATTTTTAGAATCACTATAATTCACACAGATTTCATTAAATAGGACTAGATGTATTTTTTTCATAATATTTTTACAACTATTGCTTATCGACTTGGCCTCTGAACACATTTCTTCCTTACTTTAGTAGACAATGTACTAATGTAAGCTTGCATTAGGTGTTGGGCTGGTCGGGTTATGTTTTTGTTTATCAGAGCACTGATGGTTGTTTGATCCACTGTTCTGGAACTCAGGAGATCGGGGTCAACTCCCAGTTTTATCATATTTCTTGTGCTAGTTTCGACAAGTCCCTTGATCTTTCTGGCTTTCCTCCCACCCCATTATCTGTGAAATGGCAAAGGTAATAATACTTCATCACCACTATCCTTTGCATATCTTGTCTATTTACATTGTAAGTTCTTTGGGGGAAAGACCATCACTTACTATGCGTGTCTACATTACGTAGCACTGTTTCATTGGGGGCCTCTATACATTACTAAATAATTAGATAGACTATGAAAAGAGATACATACCAAAAATGAAATTAGTACATATATTCGCTTTTGAATTGTACAGAACTGTTCATCCTTATAAAGAAAAGCTTTCTATCCAAATCTTTACCTAAGGAGGATCTTATTTTTAAAAATAGCCTCCGTTTTGTTCTTCAATTTTTTTGCCCACAATTGATTGTGAATGAACTTTACTGGCCATTCAGATGAAAGCATTTGCACATCTAATGGGTTATGCCATCAATTAAATTCATGTCTAGGTTAGTTTTAAATAATTCTAAAAATGGGGTCTCCATGACTTCAGTTGTGCCTACCAGATTTTACAGTGAGAGAGTTGTTCCTCTGATCAGGTTTACTGCTCTAATCTTTGAGTGTTTTGATAAATTGAGGGTTAGCATAGTTTCCATAAATTACATTGCATTAATATCTGTACATTATTTCATATTAACATGCATGAGTAAGTGGCAAATGTGATTTGACTATAAATGGCAGGTATGATGTGCATTTTCCATGATCTTTGTAGTTGGTGATTTTTCTAACTTTGGTATACATTTATGCATTGAAATTACATAAATAAAGTTACCATGGCTTAGAGCACTGGTGTATTATGGTTATAGTCAAACTTCATGTTGGCTGCTCAGGATGAGGTTTGGAGAATATGTAGGAAGTGAATAGAAGAAGTGACTTAGCTGAGGTTAAAAAGTGAAACTGATGAATTGGAGAGACAATGAGGTGTTTGTTATCTGAAATACTTACGTTTTGACTTAACATTTTGTATTAGTAAGCTATATATACATTTTTACTACCTCAACTCAGCATTAACCAAGATTTTCTGAAGGGAAATATCACAAGTTTATAATAATTTTGCATCATGGTTATTCCTTGAATATTTTAAATAGAGGTGGGGTAAAAATATTTTAAATAAATAAAATAAATAAATATTGCTAATCATACAGACATACCCCCATTTCCCATCCTGCAGCATGATACATCTTCCCCATAGCTCTGCTTTTCCTTCCTGCTCTCCCACTTTTCCCCACAGACACTCCTCCTCCACCCAGCATGCTTCCACATACAAACTCCATGCCCAAGCCAAACGATAGGAGTTTTATCACAAACATATGCTAATAGTCAAGTTGTTCCACATAGTGACAGCAATTACATGTGTAGGGGGTCAGAGATCTATGTTTCTCAGTACTCTTTAATCTAGCAGGAAAAGGCAAAATGAAATCCAACCATTGGAACATGAAGGTAGACAAATTCAAGCTAAAAATAAGGTGGAATTTTTTTTCCCAATAAGAGAAAGTAACAATTGGAACAAATTACTTAGGGATGTGGTAGATTCTTCACCACTCAAGGTCTTGAAGTGAAGACTTCTAAACTTAGAACTCAAACAGAAATGGATTGCTGTGTGCAGGTGTACAGCTTGTGTTATATAGAATGTCAGACTATATCATCATAATGGTCTTTTCTGGCTGTAGAAACCTATGAACCTGTTATCTTACCGAAATTATTTCAATTAAGTGAAATTGTTTTAGATGGATGGTTTCAATGATGTTCACTCCCTGTAAAGGCAAAAGCTCTTGTATATCGTATGCACAGTTGTTACGTTTTTTCAGAAAAAATATTTTAGCAATATTAATATTTATTTTGATGCTAAAAGGCATAATTCAAAGTACTGTACCAGGAAATGTCAGAGGCCAGCATCACAAAAGGTTTTCTGCTACTTTGTGGCAGCAATCCACTACATTTTTTTTTCCCTGGCAGGACCTCTGCTGCTGTCTTCCAATATTCAATGACAGAAAGTCCTATGTTGTTTACGAAAGTTTTTATTTTAGCTCATTTTTCACCTGCTACCCTCATTCCAAAATACCTGGCTGTTATTTCACACTTTGTAAAATCTGAAGGATTGCATGGACTTGGGCTTCTTTTTGCCAAGTGTGTGAACATTTTGAAGTTGCCTTGAAGCCAGGTTTCCTACGTACTAGCCAAGAGGTCAGCTTTTGAACAAGTCAGTAACTAGAATTGTTTACATTCATAGAATCATAGAGCTGGAAGAGGCCTCGGGAGGTCATCAGTACATGCCCCTGCCCAAGGCAGGACCAATCCCAACTAAATCAACCCAGCCAGGGCTTTGTCAAGCCGAGACTTAAAAACCTCTAGGGATGGAGATTCCACCACTTCCCTAGGTAACCCATTCCAGCACTTCACCATCCTCCTAGTGAAATAGTTTTTCCTAATATCCAACCTAGACCTCCCCCACATTACCTAGACAGATTTTGATAAATAGAGATATTTTTGTCATGAAATTATTTAACTGAGCAGTCCTTAGAGATTAAACCAAATGTGTTATGCATAAATGTGCAGAATGATTTATACAATCACATAACATTAGGAAATAAAGTATTTTATTCCAACTGGAAAAATGTTTATTTTTAAAAGGACAATCTATTTGCTTTCCAGGTTAACATTAATCTCAAATTAATGTTATCATGTGGCTGCACAAGTTGATTTGTAGTTTAGGAGTTAAATTACCAGATGGCAAATTCTGCAAATATACTTAAGCCTTAACCTTAAGTGTACTGCATGAGATACTGATAAACTATTTTGGATCACCATTGTGGTATTTTCTGACTTATTTTTGTTTCTTTATAATTCAAGGTGGCAGATGGAAAAGAAAAGTCAATCTGCGCTCCTGCCTACAGGCACTTTACCTACACCACCTGCTGCTCTCTGAAATTTGGCTAGGATCATGCAGCAGGTTTCATGTTTAAACTCTTTGCAAAGCTGCTGTATTACCATTTCTCTGCAGTTACCATCTGAACCTCAAAAGAAAATGAGTCATGAAGTAAATATAGAGAGAGCTACACTTGGGGATGGGAGAGAATTTATCCAATTATGGAGATGCATATTACAGTCATTATTTTAAATAGACCATTCAAATGCCAAATCATGACAAATTCTAATAAACTATTTTAATTTTCACAACATTTTGATGAAACATACGTTTGTGCAGTCTACTGTCGGGGACTGCCCCAATCAACACAGCATTAATAAATCATATGACATAGCTAATTCGGAGAACTATATATATATATATATATATATATATATATATAATCCTGATAATATATTTGAACACAAAATACACTCCTTGTAATCAACAGCCTCTTCTAAAAGTGAAGTTATAATGAAGTTATAACAAATTGTTTTCTGATGTTATTTACATTACGTGAACGAGCGTACTATAGAGTCAAAGGAGAAATCCTGGCCTCAGTGAAGTCAATAGGAGGCTTGTCACTGAACTAAGTAGTGTCCAGATTTCTAACCAGACGTCTAATTTTTTTTAAATGCATGGCACCATACATTCGGACAAGTGAGAAGATTATTTAGATTCTAGGGAAGGAAATTGAAGGGAACAGCAGAGAAATAATAAACACAGGAATATGTGGGAACCTCTGTAAGATTAATTGCTTAATAAAGAAGAAACACGCAGTTGAACAATTTCAACCAAATGCCACATTGTTCCACCTCCACCAACTGCTGAGGTGGCAGAAGTGAATGTATCATTCTCTGGTACATGCTATCATGCTCTGGTACATGTCCCATACTTACCTTCTAGCATATATGTCAAAGAAAGTGTTCCAGTTTTACTGGCAACTAAATCATAACTGATCTTCTTGACAGAAACTGTTCATTCTAACAGGGCTGTTCCTGTCACTCATTCCTTAGGTGTGCACTTTACTGTAATACTTGAAAATGACCCCGTTTCATTACCATTCAATAAACACCTCTAAGAATTAACAAAAAAAGTTAAGTTACCCTTACTATTATACTGACAGTCAACAGATTTGTACTACTTGAGAAAATACCATGAATAAACTGAGATAATTATTTCCTATTCTTTTCATAAATTTGAACAGTTACAAACAAGTCAGTTGATTACATTTTTTCCACTGAACATTTTCAACATTTCCTGATTAGAGTGGCTTTTTAATTAGAATCATACAAACTAACACTCATTAACACATGCCATAATCTCTACTACAGAACTGCAAGCACTTCCCATGTTTATAATGCCTTTTGCACACACACAGAAACTACATGTACCTGATTAAATCAAGATTCTGTATACTGTATCCTGTACTGGTCATTCTGCACTATTGTTGCTTAGTGTTTCTGTCAGTGTTTTGGCACCATAATAACACAAAGAAACAAATGAATGCAAATAATTTTATATAGAGAATGCTCACCTACTATTGGATATGAGGTAAATAGTCATATCAACTTGTTTAGCTCTATGACCAGGAGAGAGATACTGAGTGATCTGAAAGATCCTGGAGGCATAGAACGGTCTCCAGTGGGTTCCCTTCTGAAAATACTGTGCAATGTCAATATCACATTTCATGAGAACTCTTATAGGCAGGGTCCTGTCTGGCTTTGTTTTATCTCCCCTCCTATTTAATGTACATGTAAAGCCTCTAGGCATTCTGGGTTTCAGTGTTACTGATATTTCCAAATGGCCTTGCTTTTTCCACAAGATTCCTGAAGCTCAGCATTGATAAATAATAACAATATTTATGGTTATTACAGCATAATATGTAATAGGAAAAATGGTTCAGTGGGTGGGATGCTAGCCTCAGCCTCAGGAGACAAAGGTTCAATGTCCCGTTCTGCCACTAATATCCCAAATGACTTTGGGCATATCATGTAGTCTCTCTGTGCCTCAGTTTCCCCTCAGTAAAATGCACTCTCCTCCGCCCCAAAAGGGGTTCGGAGAGGATTAATGCATTAAAGACCGTGAAACACCCCAATAACATTTAATGGAGGCCATATGAGAAATAGCCAGTGGCAGCATACAAAGTAAGAAGTATTCCCTGCTGGCAGAATTTATAATGTAGTGAGATGAGACAGGCAAAATGCTAGTGATCAAGCAAGACATACAAAAGTAAAATTGCCAATGTTGTTAGTTTCCTTTTCCCATTCAAAATTAAATTGTGCCAATCTATCCCTCACGTTGCCATTACACATCTGACTCAGACAGCCTACTTAGGGCAACACACCGGGACTAGGTTGGGGGTTACAGATGCTTATATAAGACAAAGCCCCAAACATCAGGACTATCCCTATACAATCAGGACAGCTGGTCACCTTAAGCCTACTACACTACTGATAACCCAGAATGCCCACCCCTCACGATACAAGCAAATAAACCCAATGACATTGTGTGTGTGTACCTGAAGCTATGTAACCACATGTGCCTTCTGCCTAAGGGACTCCAGCTGTTCTGTGTCCTTTGACCAGAGGAGTAGGGCAAGATTTTTCCCTCCTCCCAGACTCCCTGCACATGGGATCAAGAGCTGGCCACAGCACATCCCATTAGCAGAAAAATATACTCAGGCCCTATCAGGAATTGGGGCCTGCAGCTGAGCCCAAAACCAGACAGCTGCCCTCCAGCTGAACACCCCGACTGACCAAAATTGCTGATGGGCTGAGAGGCATCCCCATCAGAAGCAATAGGCCCGTGGCTGCCCAACACAATCACTCATGTGCCAACCTTGCTCCCAAGCTTTAGTTTCTGACTCTTGTTCTGACTTTTGCTTGGTCTCCTGGTTCATGACCACCACAGCACTGAACATTAGGCCTGACTGCCCACAGTTTCAGCAGCCCACAACCACAATAAATGAGAGACAGGTTTAGCTATGAGGATGGATCTCACATAGGCCAGCATCTCCATGGCCCGAGTACAGGTTGAAACTCTCTAGTCTAGCACTCTCGGGACCTGCTCCGAAAATTTGCTGAACCAGAGAATTTGCCGGACTACAGGAGGTCAATATTGTCTAGCAGCCTTACCAACGCTGCCACTGCTCACTGGGCACTTAGAAGACATTTGGGGGCAAATTAGAGCTAAAATACAGCACAGAACACTGAGAGCCAGGACTGGTGGCTGTAAACAAACTTTATGGGACCACAGAAGAGTTGGCCACACCCAAAATAAGTGGACTTCTGGCTCACTAAACTCATGCCAGACCACGGATGTTGCTGGACTAGAGAGTTTCAACAAATCGCTTGATCATTGTCTTCGGTCCACCCCCTCTGGGGCACCTGGTGCTGGCCACTGTCGGCAGACAGGATACTGGGCTAGCTGGACCTTTGGTCTGACCCGGTACGGCCGTTCTTATGTTCTTATGTAACATATAGGTGCTGTAAATGCAGACTGCAGGCACAGAGTGAGACACTGTAGGCACAGGCTGTGCCGTGCAGAACTCTGATGCCAGCCCCTTGACAACCAAAAATTCCATGGTCAAAGAAATTTGCTAGTGGTCCAGGTAAAATCTGTAGGTTTCTGTTGCACCTCCATAATTCTCCACCAATCAGTTATCCTCAGCTTGCCAACTAGGAGGCCTTAGCCTGGGCCTCTCTACTCTTTGGGAAATCTAGCCCTCCCCTGACCCAGCCTGAGAACTTTGTTCATACAATGGAAGTGATTGTTGATGACCCAAGAGGCTCGTCTCACTGCGGGGGGAGCCCTGAGCCACCAGGGTTGGATCAAGGCAAACCATGGGATAGATCTGGCCTGCGGGCCATAGGTTCCCCATGCCTGTTCTATACCCTGTTAAAGAGAAGAAGTTGACACAATAATGGTAGGAAATAAAGAGAAACAGCCAAATGAGAGACAGTTCCATTCACACCACATAATGACAAACAACAAATACTGGCAAATTTTATAAGTGCTTTTATACAAATGCAAGAACTGTAATTACTAGAGATGTGAACATGTAACATGCACATGGTTAATCGATGAGCCTGGGCTCATTGGTTATTGTTCACCATCATACGCAGGATCCTGGTACACACGAGGAGTCGGCTTAAAAGCTGGCTCCCCACGCACACTGACTCCCGGGGAGCCACCTGACGCTCTGCGCTGCTGCCTCTGTATCAGAGACAGCAGCACGGGATGGCATGCAGGAGCCGGTGCCCATAGGGAGCCAGCTTAAAAGCTGGCTTCCCACACTCACCAGCTGCCGGAAGTTGACTGCTGCCCCACGCGTATCCACTTAAATTTTCAGCAGTTACTTAATTACACGGATTTTAACATCCCTAGTAAATACTAAAATGGATGAACTTGAGTGCCTGCTATTAAATAAGGATATTGGTATAATATGCATCACAGAATCTTAGTAGAATGATGATAATCAGCGGGGCATTGTAATACCAGGCTACAAAATACACAGGTGCTAGTGGGGGAGTGACACTACATGGAAAAGACAGAGTCACTTTTAAATGAATCAAACTGAATCACAGAACCTCTATGGGTAGAATGCCTGTGCTTGAATAATAAGACTATGGCAGTAGGAATATGCTACCAATCACTTCACCAGAATGGTGATATCAATATTAAGTGTTCTGGGAGATTAGAAAGTCTATAACAATAAAAAAAAATCAATAATAATGGGTGATTTCAACTATCACCACATTGACTGGGTGCATATCATCTCAAGGGTGGGATGCTGAGATAAAATTCGTATACACCACTAATGACTGCTTCTTATAGCAGCTACTCCTGGAACAAACTTGGGGGAGAGAGACAATTCTTGATTTAGTCCTAATGGGAGTACAGAGTTTGGTCCAAGAGGTGAAAATAGCTGACTCACTCAGAAATAGTGACCATAATATAACTAATTTAACATCCCAGTGGGAGAGAAAATACCAAAGAAGCCCATCACTGTCGCATTTAACTTCAAAAAGGGGAGCTACACAAAAACAAATATTAAACAAGTAAAATGTCTGATTGCTGCATGGAAACTTTCAAAAAATACCGCAAGAGAGGTTCAGAATAAATATATGCCCCAAATTGAAAAAAAATTATGAGGACCTAAAAAGAAAAACTACAGCTAAAAACAACAGAGTAAAAGAAGTAGCTAAAAGGAAAAGAGATTTTTTTTAAAAAAATGGAAGCCGAATCCTAATGAGGAAAATAGAAAGTAGCATAAATTCTAGCAAATCAAGTGTAAAAGTAAAATTAGGAAAGCCCCAAAAAGAATCTGAAGAGCAACTAGCAAAAGACACAAAACTAGCAAAAGACCAAAAAACTAATAGCCAAAAAAACCAAAAGTTTTAAGTGTATCATAACTAAGAAGCCTGCCAAACAATCACTGGAGCTATTGCATAATCTAGGATATGTCTACACTAAGGAATTATTTTGAAATAATTAAATTTGAAATAACTCTCAAAATAACAAAATCAAAATACAAGGGAGCCTTGAAAATAGTCCGAGGCAGGCTCCATTATTGTGGACACGCTACCTTGACTTAGAGCCTCAGGAAGCACTAGGGAGTAATTACTTTGAATTACTCTGGGGAGTAGTTATTTCGAAATACCAGCAACTGAGCGTCTATAACTATTTCAAAATAAGCGATATTCCCTGAGGAAAGCAAGAGTATAGATTTTGAAATAACCAGCCCGTTATTTGAAATAACTCCCTAATGTAGACCCAGGCCAAGGTTGTAAAGGAACACTTAAGGGAGATAAAAGGTCTTTACAGAAAAGCTGAATGAATTATTTGCATCAGTTTTCACTGCAGAGGTTGTGAGGGAGATTTCCCTTACTGAGCTATTCTTTTTACATGACAAATCAGAGGAACTGTCCCAGATTGAAGTGTCAATACAGGAGGCTTTGGAATAAATTAATAAAGAGTAATTTGTCACTACGACGAAACAATATTCACCCAAGACTTCTCAAGGAACTCAAATATGACATTGCAGAACTACTAAGAACAACTATAATAAACTATTAAAAGAGCTCAGGGGACACAGTTGAGATACAACTCACAATGGGCAACTTCTAATGCTCTGTCTCAGGCTGAAGCAACTGAGAAAGAGGTAAGGGCAACTTGCCCACGCTGCATTATATAGCAGTGGTGAGGAGCTAGAAACACAAATGTATGGGCTGAATGGACATGGCTGTGTGACATCTCCAAACAAAGGGGCATGTAATGCCATCAAACTTAGAATGGAGCACAGATAGGGACACAACTCAAAAGAAAATTTTTTTTTTTCAAATGAACATAAAGTAACTAGTCAGTGGTTCCCAAACTTTTCAGTATCATGCCCCCCCTTTATGATTTTTGAAAAACCCTCACACACACACCAAAAAAATTTGTTGAGCAAAAAAAAAAAATAAATAAAAAAAGGAACTGAGCAGGGCAGCACAAGTTGTTAAGCTTTAAAAAAAATGGAAATGAGCAGGGCAGCAAAACTTGATGGGGGGGGAGGGATGGGTCGCCTCACGTCCCCCCTGGAATTTCTTCACGCCGCCCCCACCTCCCCCCAAGTTTGGGAACCCATGAATTAGTATACGAAAGAACATCAAAATCATGATCAAAAATTGCCTAAATATTATTGTGGGCATTTCATCTGTTTATGTTTCTTGTTGTTTTGCAAATCTTGGTAAAATGTTTTACTAAATCAGCTTATAGTCCAAATTCATACTTACCTGGTCCAAATTCATAGTGAAGGCAAACTTTCTTTCATATCTAGGTAGATGATTTGTGTTGTATTCTACATTTGTGATAGTTTATGCTCAATAATTCTATAACTCATTTGGACTCATTTGCCAACTCTAAATTTCATACATCTGGCTTACAGTCAAGGATTCAAAGAACCAGCAGGAGCTAAAAGGAAGAATGCAGGATAGCTGCACCTAACTTTCAACAGCACAAATAAAGTGGACTGTCTCTTATGGAGATTGACAACAGTGTTACAGTAAAACTCCAATAGTCCGGCATCCAACAGTCCGGCACTCCTGATAGTCCGGCATCAAAATGGCAAGAACCTAGTGAGTGAGCTTCGGCAAAAAATGAGTCACAAGGTAACAGCGGCAGCAGCTGAACTGAGCAAAAAGGGTAAAAAGGCTTAAAAACTAAAACATTACAGTATACTGTATACAGTATGTACAATAAAAGGGTTAAGAACACTTTATATACAGTATATAATGTATACAGTATATATATAACCAGCTTATAGTACCTCCTGATAGTCCGGCATATTTGATAATCCGGCACCACCTAGGTCCCATAGGTTCCGGATTATCGGAAGTCTACTGTATTTTGGAATAACATTAGTTATTCCGAAATAACATAGTGTGTATCTACAAAGCAAGCCCATTATTTCAAAATGAATTCAAAATAATGAGCTTCTTACTCTGACTTCTGTAAACCTCATTTCATGAGGAGTAAGGGAAGTTGGGGGAAGAGTGCCCTAATTTGAAAGAACTGCTATGTTGATAGCACCAAAAGTCGAAATATAAGCTATTTCTACTTAAGCTACACAATTAGCATAGCTCAAATTGTGTAGCTTATTTCAAGTTTAGATTATCATATCAGTGCCCAATCCCTGAAGGACTGTTACAAACATGTATTTTGGTTACTTATTTTCTATTGTAAACTTTGTCTAAGCAAGCATCCTAAAGAAAAGAGGGATTTTAGCTCTTTGATGGCTTTCTAAAAATCAGGTCTCCCCTCAAAAAAGAAGCTATTCTTCTGTTCCAGAAAGTGTTTCCTTATCTTTTCAAAAAAAGGAAAACAGTTTCAGTGAAACTTTAGATCTGGGCACAGGCTCAACAGATGTTATCAGGAAGCATGATGTCCTCACACTAGTGATTTGACGCTATATAACTACTAACTTTAGAAAAATCTCTCCTAGAAAGAAATAAAACTGATTACCTGATAAAAGATTTCACACAAAAATACCCTTCAAATATGTTAAAAGGACACTTTAAACTTTTCATCATTTGCTGACAGCCAATTAGTGAATGACTAATGTAAAGTGTTCCAATTCATTTACATGGATAATTAATCAACAAACATTGAAGCAATAAATCAAAGTTTGACACCAAAATTCAATTTATGAATAATTGTTTCAGGTTTCCTTTCTGCTGAAGTCACATTAGTGCAAAATGTATCTTTGCTGGTATAATAAATGTACATGAGGGGTTTTTTTTTTCTTTTTGAGATGAAATAAAATAAATTTTAAAAAATTATGTTGACACGGAAACTTATTTACTGATTCTTAAAGTCTGAACAAATGCCATTTTAACATGGCAGAATAAACCAAATGTATTTGTCTTATGAATAATAATATTTGAACGTTCTTTATTTGCTCAGTGGTATAGAAACATATGGTTACAGAACAGCTGCACATTATATTCAGAGAACCAAATCTGCTAAAAATTAAAAAAAAATTGTCATGGTAAAAAGTTCAGTAAATCATCAAATGTTTGCTAAATGAAAAACAACTTGTTATATTCCGTAGTAAACACTGACTCATAACTTCTTGAATTATGAACAATTTCTCATTTCTGAGCGTTTTGTTTTAAAAAAAAAAACTTTAAAAAAGCATAAGTAATTTGCAGCTTGAATAAAATCTCTGAAGGTGGTGCACATTATACACACACACACAGTGCACAAATGCATTTTATTAAGCCCAAAGTGCATAAACATGAAAACTAAGTAAAATTTCATCAATTTATGCCTAATGAAAAAAATTGCTCCAATAATACTGTACATACATTAGCATAATTTGCATTGTCTCAACAAGGAAAAAAATCAGATTTATATAGGTGTTTTATTTAATTAAACCTTCACATAACATAGGCAGCAGGTTTAAAACAAAGAAAAGGACGTATTTCTTCACAAAATGCAGAGTCAAACTGTGGAACTCTTTGCCAGAGGATGTTGTGAAGGCCCAGACTGCAATGGGATTAAAAACAAACAAAACCAGGTAAATTCTGGGAGGACAAGTCCATCAATAGCTATTAGCTAGGATGTGCAGGGCGGATGTCCCCAGCCTCTGTTTGCCAGAAACTGGGAATGGGTGACGGGGGACAGATCACTTGATGATTACCTGTTCAGTGCATTCCCTCTGAACACCTGGCATTGCCCACTGTTGGAAAATGGGACACTGAGCTAAACTGACCTTTGGTCTGACTTGGTATGGCTGGTCTTATGATCTTAACTAAATGGTTTGCAGAAATGCACAGATGAAAACCACTCGGATGGCCTATGTACAAAGATAACTGAAAAGTAAAAGAAGCATTAGGATGGGGGAAAGACTTAGATAATATCCTTTTTAAATAATTTTAAATTTAATGTTTACATATTTCATCAGACAGCTTCACGGATCATTATAGATCGCCCCCCTAGTATTCATAAATTATCTTTTCCCACATAATACAAAAGTGAACACAATGATTTATTTCCCCCAATCTTCTTAAAAACAACAAAAGTGGTTTCCCCTCTCACCATGGCAGAATCTAAAGAGAAGCTATCAAAACTTTTAGAAGCAAACCCAGGTTAATTTAAATTTGTTATAATCCAGTAGGGAAAAGTTACTATTCTTCTGTACTCACTGTGTTCACTGCATGATAAATCTATTCAATAATAAATTATAGGATGTCTCTACAATAAAACCACTAAATGAATGTGTGTTTCTTCTCTCTCTCGCCTTTTTTTTTGGGGGGGTGGGGTGGGGGGGGGGAATATTTCCACTGATATCAATGGAAGTCAGGAGTAAAAATACTTTTGAGGATCTGGGCCTTAATCTCTCTGTGTGTCTGTGTGATAAGTGTAAAATAAGAATAGTACTTCCCTAACAAATGGGGTGGTGTGTAGATAAATACATTAAAAGATTGTGAGGCATTCAGATATTATACTAATGGGGACTATATAAATACCTCAGACAGAAATACATACCCTATTAAATATATATCCAGTCTTCTAAGAGGTCTATTTGTATTACCTGAGGTTTCCAAGTTGTTATATACAAAACAGTCATAATGACAGCATTCACATCCATTTATCCACTTAGTGGTCTAGCATCCTACCTCCTCACAATCCCGTCTCCCCCTGATTATAGCTAACACATGGTTTTGGTTCCAGTTTCATTTGTCCATTTTAAACATCACACATAAATTCCCTCAGATGATCTCACACCACAGAAGGCCATACAAGGGAAAAAAACCAATATTATTATACTGCTATACTCTCCATGTTCATTATATGGTGAACTTATTCAATAGTAAATGATACAGGATTCTGTACAATAAACATACTCTTGCTATCCAAGCAAGAAACAAACAGTATTTTATCAATAACTGAATACGAAAAAACCTAAACCTTGTTCATGATGAATTGCTTTCTGTAAAATTAACTTACTAGCAAATAGAGTAGAAAAAGAAATCATTCAAGGGTCCACGAGGTGGTGCTATTTTACAAAAAATAGAAAGCAGCACAGATTCCTGCTGTATAATACATGTGCAACACCCTGGAGTGTATTTGTTTTCTAGTCCCATGCATATAACACAGTTTACAAAAGATTTTATTTCTGTTGAATGACTGAGATGAGTATCCATGATTCCCAGTGGCTACATTTATCATCCCCTCTAAAAACCCAACTTCCACAAACTAGCATAGACCACTTATCCTACGGACTACATTTGGCTCAGCTCACTCAAATGCTCTGCATTCCAACGCAGACCAATGTTCAACTGTTCCACTTACATTGGAGAAATTCTGATTTATGCTGTTCTCTCTGCCTCCTCTCCTACTGGAGCAAGCACATTTCCCCTGCACTAGGTAGCTAAGAGGACCAGGTAGCGATGGTTCTCTTTTTAGGATAGCAGGGAGCATCTCAGATGACTATAATTTTCTCATCTTCAAATCTATCAATGCTTGGGCAGCTCAGTTCCCTCACTCAGGGCTTGTCTACACTATGGAGAAGATCGACCCTCCGAAGGTCGATCTTCTAGCATTTGATTTAGCAGGTCTGGTGTAGAACCCCCCAAATCGAACGATAAGGGCAGCCCCAACCAGGCGTCCAGTACTCCTCATTCTGTGAGGAATAAGGGAAGCCAATGGGAATGTGTGCTCCTGTCGGCCTCCCGCAGTGTAGACACTGTGGTGGCTTGACTTCAGGTAAATTGAATCCAGCTACGCATTATGAGTAGCTGGATGGTGTACCTTAAGCTGACCTGCCTGATCCACTGTAGACCAGGCCTCAGAAGCTTCTCCCTGCTCCTTTAAGTGGAGAGGAGTCAGATTGAGTAGGGAGCCTAGAGCAGCCAGAGACTGAATATGGAGAATGAGGAATTTTTGAGTCCACAGGTCCACTTTTGAGTCCAGCTGCAAGAAGCCTTAAAGACAGAGTCCCTAAATTAACTGAAGAGGAAGAGGAGAAGTATGAATTTGGGAAGGGGAAAGGGGGATTTCAGCAAACGCCAACACTTTTCACATCGCTGTAAGGTTCTTTTTTTAGGCCAGGTCTTCATTAAAGGTGAAGGTTCAATCAAGATACACAACTCCAGCTGCGTTAATTACATAGCTGGAGTCAACGTACCTTGATTCGAGAGTCCCTGCCGAAAGGAGCATTTCCCTTGCTCCTCGCAGGAGCAGGAATACCAGCTGCGGATGGGGGGGCACTCTCTGAGTTCAATTTAGTGGGTCTTTATCTAAACACACTAAATCAAAGTTTGGAAGATCGATTGTGGCAGATGCTTCAGAAAAAAACTAAGAAATTCTTGGTGGATACTCATGAAATAACTTGCCCATACAGGAAGTGTCTTCCTAGCCCACTCAACCAGAGGTTGACTTAAGCCCAGAAGCATGAGGATTTAAATCCCTATTCAGTATTTTTTTAAGCAATTGTACCTCTGGTTGCTCACATTAACCACAGAAGTATCCAATACTTAAAAAAAAAAAATTACCAATGAGTTACATATTGCTGAGGAGATATCATATAAACATCCATCCAGAGGAGAATTCAAAGCTGTAGGTTTTGCACTCTTTGTTGGGTTATACTTGGCAAACCTATTGGCTCCTACTGCAAAATGAAAATACCATTGCATTTTGAAGCTGAGGCATGATCTCCTCCGCTGTTCCAAAGATGTAGGTTGATGACTTTATCCAAATCTTATGAATCTAGATTATGTTTATTTGTACAATAATATCTAATTTTCACACCTGATCAATTTCAACTTTTGTTTTTGAATCCCAGCACTACTGGGCAGGGTGGTCAACAGAATTGCCAGGCCCCCAAGGGAAAGTGTAGGGGTGGGGGAATGTTCAGCACTCCCGGAAGGAGAGGGGCTGGAGCAGTGAGCTCTCAGCACTGCCTGGACTGCATTGCTCCCCCACACCCTGGCAGCCCTCAGAGCTTGCTGGAGAGTGCTGCCCAGGGTTCTGGAGTGTGCCACACGGGGCTTTGGTGGAGATTTAACGGGACTAGGGCTCCAGATGCCACTGCTGCTGCAATAGTGCTGACCAGGTGCCCAGAGCCCTGTTGAATCAGCAGGCCCCACTTGTCCCTCCCTCCCGTTGGTGGGCCTGCTACTGGGACTTGGTTATTTATGCATTTTTACTGGGATATTGTGACCTATACTATTGTAGAGTATTAAAGCCTTAATTCATAACACTTCATAAGAATCTCAGAGGGGTAGCCGTGTTAGTCTGTAAGTTTAGAAACAAGTGGGTTCCTGGGACACCTCAGAGATATGGAATCATGAGCTCATGGAACCTCATAAGAACAACATTTGAATCCTGTTTGATAGACAAACTGGTCACAGATGGAACTGTGGTTTTAGACAAGTTTAGTTCAGAATTTCTATGCAAAGTTCTCAATAATCTTTGTGTAAATGACTGCTGGGATTCCATTATACACTGTTCCAAAATATCTATTCTGAAATTTGCTTTTAATTAATTCATTTCAAGTGTCACAAACCAAGTAGCTTGTATTTCTTTGCTTGATAAATATACTGAGATTCAACAGAGCTTTGTGTCAGCATCATCGTAGCTTTGTATTGTAACTGTATGCTCACTAATGTAGTTTGCTTTTTTTATTTCTTTGCAATGTATTCTGAGAACAACATGCTTTTTGCAAAATGGTCACTTTTATTGCCTACCTGACATTGTACCTCGTGTAGAACATTTTTGTTTCACTCTGACGCTGTTCCCACATTTGCTATAAACAAAAGTGTTCTCTGCTATTTGTATACCATTGTATTCTGTGTTTGTGCATTGGCATGCAGTTTCATTAGGTGCACACCAGATTTTTCACTGCAGTTAAGAAGTTCTGTTTTCACTAGCCCTGCAAACATCTTCCTCCCTTCCCTGAAAGCCAACTCAGATTTTCACGGTAAACTTCCTAAGACCTGTTTATAAGTTATATCACAAATAATTCTTTCCCTAACAGTCCATCTGTTAAGTGCAAATTTATATGAACTAGCTTTATTATATAGGTCTCAAGATAATGCTCTATCATTTAATCTGGTAGCTAGCAATCAAGAAAATGTGTCTCTAAATGTCAAGCTTCCTTTGATCAATAATTAATTTGATTAGCATTTTGGAGTCCTCTTTTTCATTTCAATAGACCACACTGTAGATTTTCATTATTGTGCAATGATAATGACTTGCTTCAACCGGCAGCAGTGTGAACAGCTCTGATTTCTCTGCAATACCATTTGCTTCCAAGAAAATGTGGAAGTATTTTAGTCATTTCCTTTGATTCTCAACCAGGTTCTCTTCCTTCCAAATGGAGATATTCAGATGGCTCATTTACTCCATTTTGCCCAAGATTCAGTTTTGTTCTGACACCATGCTAATAAAGGCATGACAAACAGGAGTGCTACAGAGAAGCATGGCATGGTTAAGAGTTATCAAAGATTATACAGTTCTGTCAAAGGGAGGGATCTGTAGCTAATGACTCCAGTAGCTACTGTTACAGACTGGTCACTCTAAGCCACACACACACAGCCAGCTTTATCTGGTAATGGAATAAAATAATGGTGAAGTGATTTTGTCAGAACATTGGCAAATACATTTGTAAGTGTGTAGCATGGACAACTAAGACCAAAATGGAGCAGCATTGATTCAGGGCCTGAAAGAACAGGGTGTGAGTTATGAATTATGCTCTCAGTTCCCGAGCTTCATGGCATAGCAGCCCTTAGATATCAGAAGGAGCAAATGCAGGGAAAGTCCAGCTCAGCCCGTGCATCTCCAGGACTGGAACATGTTCATTGTTTATAGAAACTTTGGAGAATTTAGCAGGGAAATTTTTAACAAGTCTCAACTGACCATACATGAACCAAGATTTTGCAAGTCTTATCACTTGACCAAATTTTCAGAGATATCACAAAGTACATCTTTGACACCAAAGCAACCCTCATGCCAATTTTGAGGTCCCTGCTCCAAAGCATGGAGGCACTACAACTTCTCACCAAGACAGTTGTAAGATTTTTTTTTACCTGAGGAATACAATGTATTTCCGTTTTTGAAATGGCTGAACCATTTTAGCTTTAACTCGAAGAACAAAACAAACAAATAAAAACAGGCATATTTTCAGTCTAAATATCTTAGTCTGAAAAAGCTATACGAAACTGAAAACAAAGTCTCACAATAGAAGTGTTAGACAATCTTACCACTAAGAGGTACAACTAGTGTTGCCCTGTAGCTCTTTGGATTTTATACATTTAAATAAATAAGTGTCCCTTCTTCTATTATACCTTATTCTTTTTTTAAATAATGACTTGCCCTGAATTTGGACAACAATATTTTGTACGTATGTATTGCTCACAACATAAATCTAGAGAGTCAGATAAACTATATGGAAATTAAACATCAATCACTAATTAACAGTCAAATTTTCCAGTTGAAACTGAGAGCAATGATACTTATATTAAATAAAGGCAATTTCAAATACTATACACTTACTATCTGCTGCTTAAAACAAAGACAAATTCTGAAGCTAAACAAGATTTCAAAGTGTCAGACTCCAACTAAATTGATTCGTAAGCACTTTTCATTCCTATATAAAATATTTCTAAAGTCTAGTAAATTATAGTTCCCCTCCAAAGACTAAGACGCATACTAATCATACAGAGCTAACTGTTTTGTTGCAGTATACAATCAACATGTCATAGAATATGACAATTACCATATGAAATCTATTTAAAGATGACAGTTTAAGCATTTAAGATGGGTACAACCTAATTTACACTAAATGCCAGGCTCTTTTGGTTCACAAAGTACTTCAAATCATGAACAATGCATGTATTTGCAAACTGCAGTGATGTTGAGAACCATGCAAAGTTGATTCTGAAATCTACTGTAGCTCAGCAAAAGATGTTTCAAGTGGTATTATGCATAAGGACAAACAAGCACTCTGTTTGCTTTAGTGCAAAATGATTCTTTTGCCCTACAGTAGATGTTCCTTTAGGATACACTTTTCACGTCAAAGGCCAAGTTACTTCGCATGCAAGTTTTTACTAAAGGATATTCTGGAACATTAATATACCAATGCTAATTACTCAATCAAACGGATTAAAAATAGTATTATTTTCTCTCCTGGAAATTATACTATACTGTAATGAGGAGGGTCAGAAGTTTATCTCTGTCCCCTTGTTTCCTGTGCTGGAGTCATGCAGACCTGTTTTATCTGTTAGCACACAGAGAAGTGATTTCAGAGTGATCTCAGAACTGCAGCTCCATATATTAGACAATTAATCTTAAAAGCTGAAGAGAGGGATGTCTCAGCCACAAGAACAGGACTAAGTCCCTGTCTGCAGCTAAGCATTCAGGTGAAAGTGGCTGAAAGCCAGCAAACCAAGATTATATTCAAATAAATCCTCTGTGTCCTCAGTCAAGTAGACAAATTAAAATAACTTTCTCTTTAACGTCGTGAAATTATGAAAAAAGAGACTCTCTGAAAATAAAGCCCTTTTTTTAATCACAAGTACACTTACAGGTTATGATGTGATTATGATTTTACATATCACACATGAATCTATGACACTTTGAATACCATCCAAAAATGCAAAAAGGTATTACCTGAAAGAGGAATGATGTCTGAATATTCCTACAACGAATCAGGGGATTCTACTGGATGACCTCTATAGTCTTCTCAGTCCCAAATATCAATGCATTTATTATCACTAAGCACAATGGGCCTGTGCCATTGAACTGCAGCCCTTTCCAGATAGTGGTGGAAGCATCAGTTTGAAAGTGATAAGCATCACATGATTATGGTCAGTTTCCAAATTCTGCTGTCCATATACCATGTGGGAAAAACTCGTGTGCAAGAGCCAAAGTACAGTTAGATCAAGCAGTAATAATTTTATGTAATACTCACCAGTAAGGGAATTAAAAATATGTCTAGGCTCTTGAAAAATATGGGATTCCTAAAATCTTGACCCTCAGTGTGAAGCCACAATAACTTCAATATGAAAAATACAATCAGTTTAATCAGAAGATACAGCACATTTACTATGGGCACAAAGAAGCTTTGATTTAAATCCAAGTGGGTCACACTTTAAACACAGGGTCCTAAAATATCTACACTGAAATATATTTTTGCCAATTTCAGACCCTTCATAACCAGGTTTATCTTTTGCCGAAGTCAATAAATTTGCCAGAGATTAATTTCCTTTTTTATGTATTATGAAACCCACACACCTTCTGGGTATGATGTGGTGTCCCATGCAGTGGCACTTAGGCCATTTACAGAGAGAAAGAATGAGTTGGCTCTACAGCCTTAGGGTGCGACTACACTGAAGCATTTTCCCAGAAAAACAGCTGTTTTTCCAGAAAAACAATACTTGTGTCCATACTGCTATTGAGTTCTTCCGACAGAAAGTTGAAAGAATGGAGGGGCTTTTCCAACGGCGGTAAACCTCATTCTATGAGGAAGACTTTTTCCGAAAAAGCTTTTTTGGAAAAAGGCGTGTGGAAGCAGAAGAGGGAGTTCTTTTGAAAGAAGAGGCCTCCAGGAAATAACACAGGTGCTCTGGTGGCTACTCTATCCAGACTAATCACAACTCAAATGTGAGATAGCATCCACATTGATTGAACGCTATCTTTCAAAAAAGCACATCACTTTTTCGTTGAGCTTTTGCTGTGTGGACGCTCTCTTCCGAAATAAGCTTTCCCAGAAGATCTCTTCCAGAAAAGCTTCTTCCAAAAGAAGCTTGCAGTGTAGACGTAGCCTAAGCTGAAAGCCAGCTGGCTTTTAGCTCAAGCTGTAGAGATTTATGCACTAAGCTCCAGCAGTCTCAGGTTTGGTTCCACCTGTCAGCGCTACAATTGCACTAGCAATTCTGTTCCAAGCTAACAGTGATAAACATGCATAACTTGAAAGGCGTATTAACATCATGGAAATTTTGAGCTTCTGTGCCATTTATTAATATATTTAAGGCAACAATTAAAAAAACAGAATTCATAAAGTTCATGTTGATTAAGCAGAGCAAGGCAATCAGTATATAGACCATTTATATTGACACCCAAAGTAGAAGAAACCAGGCACTATAAAAACCATTAAAAAACAAAAACAACTTTAAACTTTGTCTCAGTAAAAGAACCCTTTCCACATGGAATATCACAATTTTCCTGTCCCCTATATTAAACTAATTCATGTCAGTCAATGTCAACTGCAGAGATTTAAGCTCTCCAATGAGAAACGGTGTCATCAGCCACTACAGAGTGTTAAATCCAAGGAAAAAATAGAACAGGAGGAGGAGAAGAAAGAACAACTCTCAAATAACTAAGATTCACACCATTTAGAACTTTATAGACCCTAACCAGTACTGTCATTTTGCACCTTTAACTAGGGCTATAAAATCCCATTTAATCAGTTAACTAATTAAATGTTACATTTTACCAGTTAACCACTTAAACGGGATCCCATGGGTGGGAGGCTGCTCCAGCCTCGCCAGGCTCTCTGCGCTATAGCCTGCTCTTGCCCAGCTGGGCACATCATGGGCTGCTTCAGCTGAGATGGAGCACCCCTGCCCATGGCACAGCAGGCCTGGCCGGGCTGGAATAACTGCTGCTGGGGGCGCAGTGACCCTGGCCATGCCACAGGCTACTCTGGCCAGGCCGGTACGGCCGCTGGCAGAGAGCAGCTCCAGCCAGGCCGGGCTGAGACTCTCCCTGCCCACAATGTAGTGAGGCAGGCCTGACCAGACTGGAGCAGCCCCCTGACTGCATTGGGTGGGGGTGTTCCAGCCAAGCCGAGTTGCCATTAAACCGGTAACTGGTAAGCATTACCCAGTAAGGGTGATGCTTACCGGTTAACTGCTGACATCCTTACTGGTTAACCACTGGAAATGTATATGGTAGCAAATGCAGAAAACAGAGTACTGATGTTCATCTTAAACCTACACACTTCGGCATCCATTTCTGAGTGTAGAAAATGTGTCCCCCTCTGTTCTTATTCACACTCAGCTCCCCTCTCTGCCCTGACCTCCGACCTCCTCCTACCACCAATCTCCTGGCTTCAGCCCCTCTCCTACAATGCTCCAACGTGCTCCCTACACGGCTCTTGTCCCTTCTGCTCCTGCTATCTCCCTTTAACCTCTTCTCCCCACCATTCCTTCCTCTGCTCCTATTCGCTCAGACAAGTGGAGCACAACTGGAAAGACCAAGCCCTCGGAAGAATCAAATTCTTATGTTCTGTGGGAGATGGAGCCTCCGCAGTGCTTCTACCTTCAGCCTTAGCTACAACTTAAAAGGCCAAAAACTTTTCTGAAGCAGAGCGAAGGCTTTACGGTGATAGCTCCTGAGTTTCCAGGATGGCATGAGCTGCCCTCTAGCAGAGCACATGCGCTGCTGCAATTAGAGAGGGTGGAGAAGGGAAAGGAGGGGCACTACACATCTGTCCACAGCACAGCAGGCTGAGCTACACGTCTCAATGATATGCTCTCGAGTGAAAGAGAATAAGCAATGGCCAGGAACGCAGCCTGAAAACCATAGCTCAGAGGGGAGAAGTGTTCCATTCCTGTCAGTGGGCCTTTCCGTTCCCCTTCCTTTCTTCTGGAGAGTTTTTGCTCTGTGTCAAGCATGTCCACCTTCTGCTCCTCACCTGGTGTCAGCCGTGTGCTTTTGATACACATGCCCAGCATGACTGTTTGGAGATCCCCAGCCAGACAGGCAGGGAATCCCCAGATTGTGGCTTACATGGCCCAAGTAAAAGGGTGGGGTGATGGACTCCACTCAAAGGACAAGGCACCCCAGATCCCAGCTCACAGGAAGGGGGTGGGGAATGGGGCTCAATCACTCTCAGAACCCAATTCATATGAGGGATGTGTTGGGGAGTATCAGACTCCCATAGATGAGTCAGAGCCTCACAGATCATGGCACACACATGCATACAGAAGGAGGGAGGGGGTTTTAGACAGACTTGGGGCATGAACTTCCATGGGAGGCTAGGGAGAGGGGTTCAGACTCCATTCCAGAAAGGTAGGTCTCCCCCAGAAGTACGCTTACATGGGCAAGCATTTGCATTTACATGAAGAGACATGGGGGGGGGGTCAGACTCTCATAGATGGAGAGGGGCCACCAGTCCTGCACCCCCAAATCCAGGCACAGAGGAAGGATTCAAATGCTCCCAAAGGGCAGGGACACAACATATCCCAGCTCAGATGTGGGAATATAGAGAGGAGATCGGACTGCCCCCCCTCAGAAAGGCAAGCCCCCTTGAACCTCAGGAAGCACATGAAGTGGTTAGTCCCCTCCAGATCGTAGCACAGACACAGGTCAAGGAGTGGGGCTCAGATGCCCCAGAGAGGCACGGCCCCTCATAATCCAACCCATGAGGGGGAGAATGGGTGAAGGGTTCAGACTCCCTAGACAAATAGGCGGCCTACAAATCCTGGCACATACACAAGGAAGAAGGTAGCAAGTCTCAGAGGCCCTAGGAAGGAGGCAATATACCAAGACTCCAGATCATATGAGGTTGGGGTGGGGAGGGGAGAAGAACTCCGAACCCCCAGATCCTGGCACACACACACAGAAGGGAAAGTGTGGGGATGAAAGGCCCCTCTGTCAGTCTCCCTGCCAGTCATTCACCGCCATATCTCCTTCCCCATGTCCCTTCCCCTCCCCTTCATCTAAGCTCCCCTTCCCCCTGCCTGACTCTACCAGCCATCCTCATTTACTCCTTCCCCCTATGCAACCCCAAATGCTACTCACTCCTACTCTCCCCACTGATCCACCCCATAAAGTCCCCACACAACACCAAGGGCAAGCATTTGTATGTCAATGAAAATGTTTACTTCTCCTCCATAAAATGACAGGAAAAAAACATGATAGAGTTTTTCTGTCTACCTTTCTCAGATTTCCATGGAAGATGGAACTCAAGCCAACACGGTCTGGCTGTGGCAGGTTCAAAGGATTAGTCCCTTGAACTATGAAGCAATGGTCAAGGCTAGAAGTGAGGTTAACTCCTCTGTGCACATTCAGTGTAATCAATTTGGTGTGTCAATAGGTGCATGAGTATTAGAATTGCCTGGCATATGCCTAACTGGAGAATCAATTTTTTTTTTTCAAATAATGTTTTCATTTCCCCAAAAGGGTGCCAAGGACTCTGTTGGGATAACTCCTGAGCATGTGAACCCCTAGCACAACGATCTGAACACTGGGTTGATCCCTATGAGCACATCTACACAACAGGGCTAAACCCACATTGATGTACCTGAAGTTGTGTAGCTTACATCAAAATAGCTTAATTCGGCTTTTGGTGCTGTCTACACAGCAGGAAGCCAAAAGAAGAACACTGTTCTTTTGACTGCCCTTATTCCCCGTGAAATGAGGGTTACCATGAGTTAGAGTAAGAAGTCCTCCAGCTAGACATTATTTCAAAATAAAGGCTTGCAGTGTAGAGACACATTCTGTTATTTCGGAATAACGTCTGTTACTCCGAAATAATACTGCTGTGTAGACGTACTGTGCATGAAAAACATTCCTGGAATGTATCAACTTTAAGAAAAGCTGACGGGTAGGATTTTTGATGTTATGTTGTTTTTCTGCAGGGATTCTATCTGCATTTTGAAGGCACTGGCACCCTGTCTGCACAAAAGCTAGTAGTAAAGGTCTTCTCTGAAACTCTCCCTGGAGATTTTTACTGGACATGAGGGGTAAGAGTCTCATGAACAAGTGGTTGGGCATAGCTTCTTCAACATTTCAGAGAAGGACATGTATTTATGTCTTCCCGTGATCCCAGCCAAATCATCCTTAATCACAGCTTATCTTTTTCAGCAAAGTAGATGAAGATGCTCTTAAAACTCAACTCTAACAGAATAAGGCAAGCAGATTAATCAGACTACCAACTGCCTTGAACAATTAGGCCGGATAAGGTTTTGCTGATGCTAAGGCAGAAGAAAGTGAGAATTTTTGGCCTTTGTCAGTCTCAGAAAGAACAGAAACAATGGCTTGGAGGGTTTAGAGTTCACAAATAGCATGAGTTATCCCTCATTACAAATTAATGCTCACTTGCTGCAGCCTAGCAAAACCGCATAAAAAGCAAGCATGTCCTGTTCAGTTTCTGTACGGCAAATGATAAAGGGGACTTCCTGAAAGGTGTGCCATTTTGTGTACATGTATAATACTTACATCAAATTCATTTAGCGCCGCAGCAAGTTCCCCAATACCAGTGTGCCCCTTGTTCTCATCAGTTGGAGAGGTGGCCTGTGCCGCATTAGAGATACCAGCAATTGCTTCTTGTACTTGTTTGAAGACATAATCTCTGTTGGCCCGAGTGGCTGCTACATCAGGATGACGGAGAAAGGCTTGAGATGCAGTGTACAGCATAGTAGCATTCTTCTTCAGAGCACCTCGAGCAGCAGCCATTTCATCTCTACAGTGAGGATCTTTTAGTTCCTATATAAAATACACTGTATAGTTATATATTGAAATTTTGGCAATACAATATGCTAAACCCACAGTTACAATATTTATTTATATATACACCCGTAAGCAGGGCCCTGTATGTGTTGTTCTATGATTCTGTAGCAATGAAATCCATGACAGAATTTACCAGTTTTGACACAACTACATGCATGTTCCTCCTGCTCAAGAAAACCTGTATTTTTCTTCTTTTCTTTCATTTTTTCTCTGTGTTATAATGGGTCAGCCACGTGGAAAAATGGAGGAAAATGCTAATAATCTTAAAATGCAGGGAAACTTCTGGGCAAAAAATCTAGAAGCACAGTAGCAAGACACACAAAAAAGATACCATGGAATCCTTGTGGCGCTCAAGGGAAGAAGAAAAAGAAAGTGGGGCTGGCAACTCATGGAAAAGTGAACACTTTAAACACCAGGGGAGTGATTTAAAAATCAATAATTAACATAGAGAAAATAGACAAAATATGTATGAATTAAAAACACATGTGTTGTCAAAAGGAGAAGGAAAGAGCCATATCTGGTAGGTGGGAAGAGAGTGAAATATAAGGTAATATTCTTACACAGGCGTCTTTTTCTGCAGAGGAAATGGTGTAGAAAACTTTATTGTTTATAAATTGTGTTGTAAACTAAAATATCACAACAAAAAACATTTCTTTGTACATAAGAAGGTCAACATTTTTTTTTTAAATTGTATCTCAAGTTAGGAACCTAAATATATGAGGTAATTTTCAGAAGAGTGAGTTCCTACCAGGTCTCTTGGATTCCATTAGTAGTGTTTCCCATTTCAGTGTGATTGATTGGGTGTTTTAAAAATTAGAGTACTCATTTAGATGCCTACCTATAAACTTAGAAGCCTAATTTTAAGCAATTATTTTTAATATCTGTCAAAGCATTTTTTTAAAGAAAATATTTTCTTTATAAATAAAACTTCATGTAGGCCACCACACCATCATCAGATAGTGGTCTCCTGACTATCCTGGACTGGATTGAAGTCACCAGTAGATAATTTATTTTTTTTGCTCATTTGCTTTCTTATTCACTATGCCATTCTTAACTGAAATCAGTATTATTTTTCAAGATTTTCCTTTTTAAAAAATAATTACATCTGAAAAAAGTCAACTGTGAATTGGAAAATGAATAGGCTTAAGGTATAGGTCGTATGACACTTATTGGCAGATCTTATGATGCAAAGCAGAAGAAAACCATGCCTTTGAATGGGATTTAAAAAAAAACTCAGGTTATTTTATATGACTGAATTTTCACACCCATTGCTTTAAAACATACCCACCTGTTGTCTTCTAGCAGCCACATAGTTCAGTTTCACCATCTCTTTCCCAAATTCTTTAAAACGATTTGCTAAGTCTTGCTCATTTGTTGCGTTTTTCACAGCTTCCAGTGCTTCTTCTACCTGGAATTAAATATATGAAATGTATTAGAGTTTTAATCCAGTTCTGTCACTTTTCCAGCCTCGTCCAAGCCACTCACCATACACTATGGCCTGAACTCTACTGATTTTGGGGAAACCTGGAAAACCAAAAGGAGAAAAATGGGTTGGGGAACAAGGAGTCTGTGTCATCGGATTAGCAGAGCCACAGCTGCTATCAGCTCTGCAGATTTCTATAGAGCAAACAACTGGATGATGGTACCATTAATGCCAACCAGTCAAGCAAAGCCCATAGCCATGCTCTTCCTGTCCTCCCCATGGAGTTTAATCAGTTGCCAACCTGAATGACTTATCTCCCAGACTGAAAGAAAACTAATAACTAGCATGAGAACAAGGTGAGGGGGACATGGAGAAGAGCACATGTCTCCTGGCATAGGAGGAAAATGGGACACTCAGGTATGGGAAAGGGTGAAGTCTGGCAAGGTGGATCACCATTCACAGCCAATGGGAGCAGCAGGGAAGTGGTGTCCCAGTCCACACTACTTCCTGCAGCTCCCATTGGCAGGGAACAATGGGATCTGTGATCGTCTGGCAGGTAAACAAAGCATGTCGCGGCCAGCTAGCATCTTGCCTTTATAAGCCACGACCCAGAGTTTGAAAACTCCTGCCCTAGAGAGAAAATTACATTGGCAGAAGCAAAGGTGTGGACAATGCTATGTCAGTGAACGACGCTCTCCCATTGGTGTAGCTACCACCAATCATTGGGGGAGGGTTATGTTGGCAGAAGAGTTCTCTCCCTTCAAATAGAGCAGCTACAAAGATCTTACAGCGGCACCTCTGCACTGCCACTGAAAGGTCTCTAGTGTAGATGTGGCCTGAGGCTAATCAGAGCTCATAGGAGCAAATCAAAAGCAAAGAAAATTAAACTTACTGTTGAAACTAAATGTATAGATTACCCTATATTACACAGCTAACACAGCATCTTTTAAAATAACGTCCAACATGGAGTACAGAAACTGTGATATAAGAAGAAGTTTGGGGCTTTATTTTCTATTTTTTCTACTGTTATCAAATGTGTTACATTTACTTTTACATAAAGACCAGAACTTAATGGAAAAAATCTTCTCTGTGGTAATCAGCGGTGAAAGTAACTTAACATTTCTTACAGATGTTGTCCTATTTCAACCCGGGTCCCTGCCAACTCCTTAAATTTGCTGCAGCTCAGCCAGCTCTTGCCAGAGCTGTGCACCAGGGCACACCCGCTTACTTTCACCTCTGGTGGTAATTCAGATTTCCACCAGAGGTGGTAATTCAGATTTCTCCTACTAGATTCATTACTAAGTACCAACCAAGTACAGCTATTACTTTAAAAAAAGCTTCCCAGATCCAGAATAAAAGCTGCTTACCATTAGGAGTATAATGAAAAGATTTAATATACTTTATGCATCAAGGAAATAAAATTACCTGCCCTGCAAGCAAGTGAGGCAGTGGAATTTTGTGAACTTGGTCTGTCATTTGTGAGATAAGAGTATAATTCCCCAAAGAAGGGTTCAAACAGTGAATGTAGATCGATCCTAGTCTGTACCAAGTTGAAATAATGAAACATTCAACTGGAACAATAGGTGTTGTCAATATGGACATGTTAACAGCAGACACATGAACCTTTCTTTTTCAGAAGAAAGGTTATTTAATTCCTCTAGGGTTTTTTTTACTAAGAAAGGATGCAGAGTTCCATCTTGCTCTCCGTAATGTCTCTGGCTCCCTCATCAACTTTAATAACAACAAGACCAGGCATCTCATTAATTTAGGCAGGGTTTAAAATATACAGGGTCTGCTTCTCCACTAACGTGTACCTTGTGTTATTTTTTCTTGAAAAGTGAATGTAAAAGGTTAGCACCAGTTTGAGTGGAGCACCCACTTTACACAAAGGGAAAGGGCTGCAAAAGGTGCAAGGCCATAGAGAATCAGAGTCCTGCAGAGAAATACTCTGGTTAGCAATTTAAAGATATAGCTGTTTCTTGTAAGTGTTAGGCTACATCTAACAGTTACAAAGTTGCACTTTACTTTTGTGATGGAATTAATCTTGGTCTGTGTCATCTCATTTCTTACTCAGAAACTATGTTCAAATCCAAACTTCCCTAACTGCCATGACAGCTACCAAAATTAGTATAAACAACTGCATTGTGTGGTCTAATGTGTTCCTGCTATTTATCCACCACCATTTGAAATACTAACCCCCAAGCTTTCAAAGCCACACAGGTATATCTACACAGCAAAGAAAGATCCGCGACTGGCCGACGCCAACCAACTTGGGCTCAGATTCGGGGCTGCTTCATTGTGGTGTACACATTTGAGTGTGTGCCAGAGCCCAAGTTCTAAGACTCTCCCACTTTGCAGAGTGCTAGAGCCTGGTGTCCAGCGTGAGCCTGAAAGTCCACACAGCAGTGAAACAGTCCGTCAGCCTGAGACCTGCAAGCCTGAGTCTGCTGGTATAGGCCAGCCATGGACTTGTCTCTGCTGTGTAGACCTACCCAGAGAGTTCTTCTTCAGGGCTGGGAAAGGAACTCCCAGCACCACAGCAAAATGCAGAGTGGAACAGATTGGTTGTCATAAGTAGTTAATACACATTCCATTATCACTTCTTCAGATCATAGGAGAAAGAGATAGGGTTACTGGGTTACAGACTGTTGTCATAAACCATACATCCAGTCTCTCTGTTCAGTTCATGATTGTTGGTGACTCACAGATTAATGAATTCCAGCCCCCAGAGTAGCCTTCTGAAAGTGCTATGGACGTTTGCTTTAAGGATAAGGACTGGGAGGTCGGATATAGAAGGATCACTTTGTGAAATGTTCACTCACAGGTGATGTGGTGGTTCTGTCTTGAACTCTCAGAATGAACATGATTAATTTGAGAGAGTAGTGATTGTTTGGTTTCACTCACATACTTGTTATTGTGGCATTTAATGCTCTGAGGAGCAATAGCACACGGCGCAATAGATGTGTAAGATATATGGGTCTCAAAAGTTGTGCGGTGGGCTTCTGTTGCTTATGTTAGCATTGGAGATACAGCTGTTAAGTTTTGCATCCATTGTTTTGATAGGGGCTGGTGCCACTTTGTGTTGGTGTGCCTTTGTCTGCGGAAATGGTCCCTTACATTTTCTGCTAACAACTTACTTATGCTAAATAATATGTTCTACTTAGCACGTTGCTGTGATGCCGGGAGTTCATTTCTCAGATCTGAAGAGATCTGTGTTTCTTCAAAGTGTCTCCCTCGCCAACAGAAGTTGGTCCAATAAAAAGATATTACTTGACCCACTTTGTATTTTTAATATCTTAGGACTGACACATCTACAACTACACTGCCTACATTTTTATCATGACAATCATAGCCATGACAAACATACCAAATAAGACATCTTTGTAAATTCTGCCAGACTCCTACTGAACAGAACTTTCCCAGGTTTTATTACAGATTTTACTCTAGTGACTTGATTTTCACAGTGACTTCCCCAGAAAAATTAGTGGGAGGTATGGGTGCTCAGAACCTCTGAAAGTTAGACTATGTGTCGTTATACTGTTTCAAACTATTTCATTGCAAAATTTTAAAAATGTATTTTGAGCCACATAGTTATAGATGTAAGCGGGGGAATGGTCCCGCTATTGTGGGGAACTTTCCTGGCTTCTATACTACCCCGGTGAAATGGACCAGCGAAAGGATCTGAGTCCCCGCTCCCACTTCCTTTACCCCACGGCCTCCCTGATCCTGAGGGCTCCCCTTCCACTCTCCTGAGTAGCAGAGTCCTCGAAACCCCAACAAGGCCGGGCCCAGGTTTCCTGGGGCTTAATCCCCAACCTTGTAGTTACTTGGGGCAGGGGATAGGGAGTCCCCACTCCGGAGTACTCTCTTCACACTGCATGCTTTCTTGGCCAGTGATCATTTCATAAAGTTCAAAACAAATACAATTTATTAAATATCAACTGATTAAAGAGAAAATAATAAGAACAAAATGAGAATGGTTAAATGAGAACACACAGTCCTGCTCTGCAGCATGGGGACATCAAAACAGCAGTCTGCAGAGTGTAAGGACAGTTCACAGACTGTTCCTTATAGGTCCCTTATAGATCCTGGCTGTGCTGCAGGGGGGCTGCAGGCTGGACACACTTGCTCTGGCGGTGACCACACGGCCTCAGGCTCTAGGTGGCAGGACCCCTCTCCCAGTCTGGCCTGCAGGGCCTCTTGGCTGGTGGTGTCTCCCTGCCCAGAGCCTCTCCCTGCACTTTGCTGGTCCCAGCTGCTCACCACACCCAGCTGCAGGCTGTGCTGCTTTGCCAGTCTCCAGCTCCTTGTATTGTTTCTCTGTCCCCTTTGGCTCTCTGTTCACTGCCAGTCTGCTGCTCAACACAGGGCCTGCTCTCCTTAGGCTGTGTGTGCCTGGCTCTGCTGCTGCAGGACTGCCTCTCCACACAGCTTGCACTCCTTGGGCTGTGTGTGCCTGGCTCTGTTGCTGCAGGACTGCCTCTCCACACAGCTTACTCCTCTTAGCTCTCTCTTCTTGCTCTGAGAGACCCAGAAAAATCCCAGCTCACACGAGGATGGGGCCTGGCCTCTTATTTCCTTACTGGCCTGTCCAACCTGTCAATCAGGCCGAGCTGGAGGGTTGGCTGCTTTCCATTGTCTCTGGGGTCTGTCAGTCTTAGGGCCCTGATTTCCCAGGGACCCTTCCCCTTTTGATACTGGGAGCTGGCAAACCAAAAACTCCCACAGAGTTTTAGTAAGGGGCTAACAGTGCCCTTACATAGAACTGCATTACATTTCACATCTTTCGTTACCTTTGTAATTTTTCTGTATTTTGCTATAAAACTCTTAGAGCTACTGCTTGCTTCTGATGACATACACTCAAAGCTGCTGAACTAGTGGTCTGCTGCCCTCTGATAGGCTCATAATTAGGGTTACCAGATGGCTTCAGAAAAAATACTAGACACACTTGATCTCAGATGGGGGTGGGGGTGGGGAACAGCCAGGAGGGGAGCAGGGCTGGCCGGGAGGAGGTCGGGGGGAGCGGGACTGGCTGGGGAGATCCAGCCAGCAGGAAACAGGGCTGGCCGGGAGTGGGTCAGGGGAGCAGGGCTGGCCGGGGAGGGGGAGACAGACGGACTGGCCGGGAGGAGAGGGGCTGACCGGGAGGAGAGGGGCTGACCGGGGAAGAACCGGCCAGCAGAGAGCGGGGTGGCTGGGGGAGAGTAAGGGTAATTTCGAAAGAAGGGTTTTCTTTCGAAATAACCACGTCTAGACAGCGTTTCTTTTTTCGAAATAGGGTATTTCGAAATAGCGCCTGGATGTGATTATGCAAATGAAGCACAGGAAATTCAAATCCGCGCTTAATTTGCAATTTCGCTCAGCTGCATTTGCATTCCTCTCTCGAAAGAGGATTGCAGTGTAGACATACCCAAATTGATTAAAATGAACTTCTCTCCAGAAAGACTAAGTGCAACTCACTTCCTTGACATGATTTCAATAAAACTGATTACAATACATTTTAGGGAGCCTGTTGCATAAATCACCTCTTATAATGCTGACAATGCAATGATTATTAATTTTCAGGGTACCTGAAATGAAAATTATTACATACCACAAATCAGTCTTTGTACATTAGTTGAAACTTAATACTAATGCTGTTCCATACGTGACAACTACTACCGTTAATCTCTGACCTTTTAATGCCAAAAGGAGGCCGAAAGCTACTTTTGTTTAAAAAATAATAACAAGGTACAAATATTTGCATGTCCCCTCTCTCTTTGAAAATAAAAAGCACAAGTGCTTTTTAAGCTCTAAAAAATGCAAAACGATCAAATGCAAAGTTCAACTTCCAAGTGCTTAAACACTATCTTAACAAAAAGCACAGGAGACAAAAATAAATCAAAATAAGGGTTCAAGTTCTTTGAAATAATTTCTTGGATGGTTTGCAAAAGCGGCAGAAAATATTGATATAGGCTGCCTCGAAAATCCAGAGATAAAAATGATATAAGAAAATTACTAAACAGCACCCATTTACAAAAGATCATGTGGAGAATGCTACTCTAAGCAGTGTATCACACTACTACCAACAAAGGAATTTATCAACACAGAAAGCCAAAAAAAAATAAAAATAAAAAAATCTGGATTCTGCTCAGATATCAAAACAAATTATCTCTTCTCATCTGAAATAGTCTGAAAAAGAATTTGAAATGTATGTACTCACAGGAGATCTGTTAGTGCTAAATTAAGAGTCAGAAAGTCTCCGCTGACAAAGGATTATTTGTATTAGAATGTTGTTCATTATTAAGTTGAAAAAATGAAGGCATATTCGAGAGTCACGCTGCTTACACAGCATGTAATCACAGAGCAAATGTGCTGACATTTTACTACAATAGCACTGCATTCATTAAAGCAGTGCTTTCTAGCATTTGTACAGAAAAGCATTTGCCATTTTTCATTGTAGACTCTGTTTTCAAAGGATTAAATCTTGTCCCTACAATCTCATCCCAGGCTAAACGTTCTCATACATCTCTGCAAGAGAACAATATCTACAATTTACACAAAAAGGGAGGGATCTTTTTGGCCATTTATCAGTAAAATAAACAAGGGTTTAAACATTCTATATATGAATTTTTACACCATAGAGTGGTGGATGTTTTTGTTGTTGCTTTTTCTTGTTCTTTTCTCTCCTTCAGATTAGCAAAAAATGGCATGTTATAAAGATGAACAGAAAAATCAATCATTGAACAGGGTAGTAGCAATTAAAAAATGCTGTGTTGTATGCCTTCACAAACAGGTAGGCAGGCAACAGCAAAAGCAGAGTACAAAGCTACAGCAAAGCTACAGCAAATCAGTTGCTAGTCTACATATCCTCTCTATGTTTTATTATTAATTATTATTATTATTATTATTAAAGACTTAGTAGACATTTACCCTGTTTCTTATCTCTATCAGTGTTCCACTCTTGTGATACACTCAGTAGTCAGACTGAATCACCAAAAAGACATGGCGTAACCAAAATGCAGTACTTAAATTCTGCCACAAGATAGCAATACTGTATAACTACTGTGGGTTATTAAACCATTGTCAGGGATTTTGTGGTTTAAATGTAGATTTTTAATCCAGCATGGTATACAACAACAGTACAAATACAATCTACCAGAAGTACCTAGCATTTCTGATTTTCGCACTCTGCAACATATTAATCCATTTTGATTGAAAGCATAAGGGTCTAAAAAGTAGACATGTTCTAGTCCTACTTTAGTGCTTCCATAAGAACATGCAACCACAACAATAGAAAAGTTGTGAAACTCAGACTTTTGTGTGTCTGTTTATAATTCAGAATTTCAACACATCTTAAACGAAGAAAAAGAGTGTAGAAAATTAAAAGATCATACAATTTTCAGGTGGGACAAAAGCCTCATGACATCAGCCATATCAGCCAGGATGAGTAAGCGAGTAACAGCCGACAGTAATGCTCGAGCAGCCCGCACCATGGTGCCTCGTTTCACGGAGGAACATGGGTCATCAGCAAACTCTGAGGAGGCAATTCTCATTGTTTCACCTAGAATACAATAAAATCATTTTGATTACACAAAAGGTTTTACTTTTATACCACCAAGAAAAGCACCAACAATTCCCTGAACCAATTAACCGTTGCTAGCTAGGAAGGAATTTAGTGCAGGATTTGGGTTTTTGAATAGTAGGTTGCTGAGGAGAAGGGTTTAGAATCTCAAAAATGACCAGGGATGATCAGGCCAAATACACTGTGCTACCCAGGACATAGCTACACATTTGGCAGGCTACATAGCAACCTTCTCTACATGCTCCTTACTTTTTTTCCTCCCATTATAAACTTCTCTTCTGTTTCTATTGAAGCTGCTTGCTGCAGATTGAATAGAATAAAGTACCAAGACAAACTTTTGAACTAACCCTGCACAGATATTGACCATAAAGTTAGAGAAGCTGCAACTGGAGAGTCGTGGGAAACATAAAACTCATCTCCTTTCACATGGATAGATAAGAGTCAGAGGCTCTTTAGGTTGATTCCAACTGAAATAAGCAAAATTTTCTCCCATAAACAGACTTTTTAATCTACTTCCACTGTAGCCATCTTTCTCCTATAAAGGGCCTCCTATCCTATAATCATAAAAGTCACTGCCTTCTATGCAGATTCACAAATCCACTTTCTCTCTGCTCCCAATTATTCCTCCCATTTCTACAATACTTATTGACCAGCTCCCACTCCAATTATCCTCCCAACTTTATTCCCTCATTTGCACCTGCTCCCATGCCGTGTTCATATGGAAAAATACACCTGATTTGATCTTCCTCTTGCAGTTATCAATCCCATTTATGGATTTCTCATGTCATTTTAATTACCAATATATTCATCCTTGTAATACAACCACTTCTCCAGTCTTCTACACTCCCTCTGCATACTCACTGTCCCAATCTGCATTTGTTCCACTTTAAAACAATGAGCTGTCCTGTGGCACCTTAGAGACTAACAAATATATTTTATCATGATTTTGTGAGTCTTATATTGTTAGTCTCTGTGCCCTGGTCTACACTAGGGTGTTATAAATATGACCTAAGAGGGGTTATTTCAAAATAAGTGAAGCATCCACACTACAAAGCCCGCTATTTCAAAATAACGGGCTGCTTATTTCAAAATCTGTACTTCTGCTGCCCTTGGGGAATAATGCTCATTTTGAAATAGTGATTTCAAAATAGCATTAGTGTGGATGCTCCAGTGCTATTATTTCAAAATAACTACTCCCCAGATTAATTAAAACTAATTACTCTCCAGTGCTTCCTGGGATTCTAAGTCGAGGTAGTGCATCCACATTAACGGGGCCTGCCTCAGACTAATTTCAAGGCTCTCTCATATTTGGGATATGCTATTTTGATTTTGTAAAATTGGGAGTTAAGTTGAATTTAGTTATTTCAAAATAATTTTCTAGTGCAGACATGCCCTAAGGTGCCATGGAACTGCTTGTTGTTTTTAAAGTTACAGACTAACAAGGCTACCCCCCTGAGACTTGTTTCACTTAAGACACGTCTCCCATATGATTTGAGAGAACTCTATCTTTCTTTACTTGTCAGAGACTTAAAACATGGTGGACTAAAAGTCTTCTACTTACAGCATGTGGATTTATAATATTATTCCTTGTTAAGCTTCACCAATGTTATCCATCATTCATTATACTAAAATAATGCTTTTGATCTTTTTTTATTTTGCTTAATGTCTGGATAATGTAACAGCATCCCTTACTGTTTATTAATTATTATTATTATTATTATACCACAGAGTTCAAAAACGTGTCTCTTTCACTAACATAGGTTGGTCCAAAAAAATATATTATCTCACTCACCTTGTCTCCCTAGAGTGTATAGGCATTGTGGGGAGAAATGAGAAGAGGATTAAGGCTATGGCACTTTGAGAAGAGGATTAAGGCCATGGTAAATGAAGATATGGACGTAAGTATGGAAGAAGGAGATGTACAAGATTTTTTAAAATGTTTTTTCCTTTCTAGATAAAATGCAAGTGTGCTTCAAACGTCAAGAGTCTGGAGACAGTGCTGTTGGCATCAGAATGAAGTTTTGGATAGCGATGTACAGGTAACTACCTAGGATGATTAAGGTAGAAGGATGATGTGATCTTGGGAAGAAATTTGGAATGTGGTCTGAGAATGACTTTGTGTTTCAGAAAAATTGTATATTGTATATGCTCTCTGCCATGAGGGCAGGTATTTCACTGATCCTCCTGGCAGTTGTGATAGCAATGAGGGAGGCGACTTTCATTGAGAGGTGAAGTAATCAGCAGGTAGCCATGGATTTGAAGGGCTTTCTTGTGAGGGTTCTGAAGATGAGAGTGAGGTTGTTTTATGGAAGGAAAAACCGTATTCAGTCCCTTCAGAAAGTGCTTCATTGCTGGGCGTGCGACAAGAGTGTGGCCCTTTATAACATTAGGCTCACTTGAAATTGTCACCTTTTATACTCTCCGCTCAGAGCACAAGAAACACCAGAGTGCAGGTATGGCTGATGCTACCTCTAGTACCAATGTATGAGATGCACACACATCTTGGGGAGGGGACATGTGCAACTACTCAAAGAAAAATAGATACTGGTTAGCAGGAGGAGGAAAAGGTATATGATTCCACACTCTCACAGTCAAGGAGAAGTTATTTCTTTGTTAAAGATCTATTCCTGCAAACACTTCTGAACAAGAATAATTTTATGCTTACATGAAAATCCCCATTGGCTTCAACAGATCCTAATTTTGTATGATCACTCAGAAGAATATGTAATTAAAAGTCCCTTTCAATGCTAATCTGAGTAAAGGTTGAACCTCTCTAGTCCGGCACACTGTGGTCCAGCAACATCCATGATCCAGCATGATTTTAGTTTGCCGGATGTCCACTTATCATGGGTATGGTCAAGATTCCCACAATTCCATAAAGTTTCTTTAGAGATACCAGTCCTGGCACTCAGCGTTCTGTGGTGTTATTTAGCTCTAATTTCCCCCTACATATATTCTAAGAGCCCAGTAAGCAATGGAAGTGTTGGTAATGCTGCTAGACAATACTGGTTCTGCAAATTCTCTGGTTCAGCATCGGTCATGGGATTCATGGGAGAATATCCCTAATGTCGTGTTAGACCTTACTTCCACTGTCTTTATGACCACTAAAACAGCATTCTAGCAATCTCTGAAGAAACTCCCCAGAAGACAATATAAACGGAGTGAAGCTGTGAAAGTCTTACTGAAGAATTCCCACAGGGACTTCCTTTCCTTACTATATCACAGTTAGGCCTAATTCTTCTTAGTATCATTTGTGTGTGAAATACTTAGGGTGTTAAGTAGGGAATGTACAGTCTAAGATCAAACACAAAGATTCCAATGGTTTATTTGTTCTCACTGTCTCTATTTTGCAGCCAGACCAATAAAGACAGAATTTGTTAGATTTCCAAAAAGCAGCTAACACTCACAACAGAGATGCATAAAAATTCTTTGTAAGAGTAAAAGAGAGACAACAAAACTAAACCTTAGGAAGCAAAATGACAGTTTACAACTTATATTTCATATTAAACAGAATGAACTATGTGAAAGGAAATTGTTAAACTGTACTAAAGCAGTGGGCAGTATTTCTCAACTAAAGCGATTTCAGAAATTTCACTTCATAATAAATCCTCCTCTGGGACCTTCCCTCCCCCCAGTTCCAAAGTATGACATCAATCTAAAAAATCACAAATATGTAAAACACAAAATGACCACAAACCCAACTGTAAAAGAAAGCTGCTGAATGAATTTCTATCCCTGAGTTAGTAGCAGTTCCTATGTGTTAGGCGACTGTTAGCCCCTTACTAAAACTCTGTGGGAGTTTTTGGTTTGCCAGCTCCCAGTATCAAAAGGGGAAGGGTCCATGAGACTGACAGACCCCAGAGACAATGGAAAGCAGTCAACACTCCAGCTCGGCCTGATTGACAGGTTGGACAGGCCAGTGAAGAAAATAAGAGGCCAGGTCCCATCCTCCTGTGAGCTGGGATTTTTCTGGGTCTCTCAGAGCAAGAAGAGAGAGCTAAGAGGAGCAAGCTGTGTGGAAAGACAGTCGTGCAGCAGCAGAGCCAGGCACACACAGCCCAAGGAGTGCAAGCTGTGTGGAGAGGCAGTCCTGCAGCAACAGAGGCAGGCACACACAGCCCAAGGAGCGCAGGCCCTGTGTTGAGCAGCAGACTGGCAGTGAACAGAGAGCCAAAAGGGACAGAGAAACAATACAAGGAGCTGGAGACTGGCAAAGCAGCACAGCCTGCAGTTGGGTGTGGTGAGCAGCTGGGACCAGCAAAGTGCGGGGAGAGGCTCTGGGCAGGGAGACACCACCAGCCAAGAGGCCCTGCAGGCCAGACTGGGAGAGGGGTCCTGCCACCTAGAGCCTGAGGCCGTGTGGTCACTGCCAGAGCAAGTGTGTCCAGCCTGCAGCCCCCCTGCAGCACAGCCAGGATCTATAAGGGACCTATAAGGAACAGACTGTGAACTGTCCTTACACTCTGCAGACTGCTGTTTTGATGTCCCCAAGCTACAGAGCAGGACTGTGTGTGTTCTCATTTAACCATTCTCATTTTGTTCTTATTCTTTTCTCTTTAATCAGTTGATGTTGAATAAATTGTATTTGCTTTGAACTTTATGAAACGATCACTGGCCAAGAAAGCATGCAGTGTGAAGAGAGTACTCCGGGAGTGGGGACACCATATTCCCTGCCCCAAGTAACTACAAGGTCGGGGATTAAGCCCCAGGAAACCTGGGCCCGGCCTTGTTGGGGTTTCGAGGACTCTGCTACTCAGGAGAGTGGAAGGGGAGCCCTCAGGATCAGGGAGGCCGTGGGGTAAAGGAAGTGGGAGCGGGGACTCAGATCCTTTCGCTGGTCCATTTCACCGGGGTAGTATAGAAGCCAGGAAAGTTCCCCACAATAGCGGGACCATTCCCCCCGCTTATATATGTGGCTACCCAGCCAAACAGGCAGGCACAATCACTGCATGCACTTACAATTAGTAAGTACAATATTCATTTTATAGAGGGGGAAACCATGAAAGAAAGAAGGTATAGACAACTTGTTTTTAAAACATGACCTTTTTTGGTGCCCCTCTTGAGACACTTTCTGTCTGTGTTAACATTTGAGTCCCTGCTTTTAACCCATCTGCAGAAACCTGACTGTATGCAATACACGTCCTTCCAATTCCCAAATTATCCTGGCATGCACTGGTCTTAGGAATCAGTAGCTAAGCATATAGGGGATTCTGACTACGTCCTGAATAGTGCTGCTGACATCTTATCTCATATATGCAGCAGAACAACATTGGCTCCACTGCCTTTGGGTTCCTCCAAAGCTAGTTGTGGGGTGAAAAGTGGGATTTTTCCCTGTACAGGAAAGTGCAGGATTTCCAAGTACATTTTAATGCAAGATTTGGCTTAGTTTGAGAAAGGATTTTAAATATGCAAAACTGATTTGTTCAACAGCAGGAAAACGAGAGGATACTTGAATGAATTACTACTACTTATGAAGCTTCACAATACTTTAGTCCAAAGACTGCCAGCAATGACACATCTAGGTTTAAAAAATGTTCCAGTTGTTTAATTGTGTATTAATTTAGATAGACTATACTAGCCAAAGGTAAACATAAGCCAGACACTGGTCAACATTAAATAATGTTAATCAAAGTCCAGGATATGATATACAGAGTTCTCAGCTTGCTTAATACAATCACAAACACACTACTAAAAATCTTTTTAAACCTTCTCTAAAACATACAGAAATTACAACAGAATACTTCATATTCAAATTAAGTGTAACTGGATTTAGATTAGAGATTTCCTTACCAAAATGACAGGTTTCAAAGTGCAAATTCAATGTTATGTATTATATTTCAATTAGCATGACAAGGCGGTGAGCCTACATCTGGTTTTAAATATTCAGCTCCTAATTGACCAGAGGAGTTAATGAGCATCAGAGAGGTGAATTTTGTGAGGAGTTTTGTGAGGGAGCATGAAAGCCAAATACACCAAATAAACAGTCTCTAAACTTAGACCAATAAACTTCCCCCTCAAAGTAAAAAATAAAATAACCGGGTAAGAGCTAAAATAATGCAGGCAGACATCCAGCACCAGAGTGAGGGGTTGCCATTCATTATACTAAATGCTCCATGTGTGGTTGCATACCGGCTTTTGGGGCAGGTGACGTGTGTGCATTTGATGCAAGCAGCTCATGGCCCTCAGAGACCACCCTGGAAACTAGAGTGGTTGAACTGGAGGAACTGAGAGACAGAAACATACAAAAGATGTTCCGGGATGCAGTAGAAAGGTCCCACTCCCCGGGCTGACAGCCTCTATGCTGTTGAGGAGGATGAAAACCTCAGGAAAGAAGAACATTAAACTGAAGTGGAGGGAAATGATCACATGGTTAGGACCCTGCCTCCAGATTCAGTCATAGCTTTTCGCACTGAGGATACTTCTTCAAGGGAGGGGACCTCTGTAATTAGGAAGAGCCGTGTCATAGTGATGCTGGTTTCAATTCTTAGAAATACAGATAGCTGGGTTTGTGGTGATTGGGGGAACTGCATGGTGAATTACCTATCAGATACAAAGGTTGTGAAGCTCTCAAGAAAGGATAACGTGTAGTGCAGTGGAGGAGACAGTTGTTGTGGTACATGTAGATACCAAGGACATAAGGAAAGGCAGACAAGAGGTTCGGGAAGAAAAATTTGGGCTGCTATGTAAGAGATTACAGTCCAGGACCATTATGGTAGCATTCTCTGAAATACTTCTAATTCCACAAGCAAATAGACTAGAACAGGATGAACTTCAATCTAATCACCTTCAGAGTTCATTCTATTCTATGCAGTTTCAGTCATTTACAACCTCACATAATCCACGGATCATTAAATGTAAAAATTTTAATTATTGTAGCTACAGGGTATTCCCAGGATGCTTTAAATGCATGCACAAATTTATAGTGTTTCAGTAACAAAACTATTGATCTGATAGTCTTCACTTTACAACAGTCTCACTATCAAAGGACATTTTTAGACATTTTTCATGGCTGCTAATCACTGAGTGGATGTTTTTAAAGAACTATACACAATGATTCCAAGGTCTCTCTATTGAGTGGTAATAGTTAATTAAGCCCCCATCATTTGATACATATAGTTGGGATTATGTTTTCCAATATGCATTACTTTGTATTTATCAACATGGAATTTGATCTTCCATTTTGTTGCCCAGTCACCTAGTTTTGTGAGATTATTTTGAAGTTCTTCACAGACAGATAGATTAGATAGCCACAAGGTTGCTGTATAGGCTGTGGAAGATTCCTTTTCCCCTGGACTATATCAATTATCCCTTGTATGAAGCTCCTTTATTTCATATTGGCACTAAAAAGAAGCCTTTGCATCATAGGCCTGGTCTATACTAGCCCAGCAGGTCGGCTTAGGGTATGCAACTCCAGTTACATAAAATGCGTAGCTGGAGTTGGCTTACTTTAAACCGAGCTGTGGTAGCTTCACTCACTCCTTGCAGAAGGAGGAGTTCCAGACACTGGCGGGAGCTGCCCTCAGCATTTGATTTAGGGGGTCTATACTACACTCGGTACACTGAACACTAGAAGATCAACCTCCAGAGCATCAATCTTCTCATAAGTGTAGACATGTCCTTAGAGAGCTACAGAAAAGCTGTCACTTAAACTATGGCCACCATTCAAAGAAAGTTCTCTCTAAATTCAATATTGTAGAATGAGAGGTGACATCTGATCCATGCCTCCTCTGAAGCACTTAGGGGTACGTCTAGACTTGCTTTCACTTTAGAAGGAAGATATGCAAATTTGGTAGTAATTTGCATATCTTCTTCCAATCGCTTTTTCGAAAGTTTTTTTCAAAAAAGCAAGCAGTTTAGACATGGTTCTTTCGAATAAAACCCCTTTTTTCAAAAGAACCTTCTTCCTCAAAAATTGAGGTTTACAGGTTCTTTCAAAAAAAGGTGTTTTTTTCCCCAAAAGAACCACATTTAAACTGCTTGCTTTTTTGAAAAAAAAAAACCTCTTCTGAAAAAGCGATTGGAAGAAGATATGAAAATTACTGGTGAATTTGCATATCTTCTTTCGAAAGCAGAAGCAAGTCTAAACGTACCCTAAGTGTTTTAGAGAGCTAAAAATTATTTGGGCGATGAGGATGGAAAAGAAATAAGCTAACATTATTATAATACAATTTGCATATTTAAAATATATTTGCAATGACAGATTGTTAGATTCCACCATGAAACCATTTAAAATAACTTATTCATATCAAACTTGCAACTCAGGTTGCTCAAATATGCAGCTATCTGAAAGAATGAGTGACAATAAAACTCTTGCCTTAATTATAAAGGTTAAGCTCCAAATATCTTCTCAGGTCTCTAAAATATTAACTACATCTATTAGGACATGGATCAGATTATGCTTCCCAGTGTCCCAGATATATGGGAAGAAAGACAAGATGGAAGGGAGATGGTTACATCAGGCTGCAACTTTATAAACCTAAGTCACTGGGGAAAAAACCTCAAAATAACTTGTACAATTCAGATCAGCATTCTTTCCACCTGGTGGAATGCTCCCATCAGCTTTCCACCTCTGTAAGAGCTGTTATCCAATGCTTTGCTGGACTCCACCCTACCCCCACCCCACCCATATAAGGGACTAAGGAAAGGGCACCATCTTTTATTTTCTTTCTTGACACCTTATGGCCATTTCATGGCAATACAGAGATCTGCAGCCTTCTCTACTTTAGTCTTGATCTGGTAAGATATAATGGCTACATGAACCACACTAGGAGAAACACTAAGATGTCTAGAGAAATCCCAGCAGCTCTAGGAAATGCTCATTGAGAAAATGACATTGAGCCACTACTGAACCAGTGCCCCAACAACCAGTATGGTATTTAAGGGCACCTTATTCTGAAGAAATGTAACAGAATGATACAGACCAGTTGTGGTCATTAACAATTTCAGTGAGCCTTTCCTAAAAGATATTAACTTAGGTATCCTGCTCAAATTCTAACTTTGTTAGTTCCTTTCTCCTAGCCAGATTCTACCCATAGTTTAACCTATTCATGTAATTATTCATTTCCTATCCTAAGCTGTCCTTTTGTGCACTGTTAAACAGCTGTCATGTTTCATGATGGTAATGACTGCATTTCAGTATGAATGAAGATTTCCTTATGCAGAGAAAATATAATCAGTTGGTAATATTTGGAAAGCATGTTGGGAGCTTTCATGATGAAAGGTGCTATAGTAACGTAAGATAATCATTCCTGGCAGCTCTCCAGAAGCACCAGTAAGCTGCTTTTGAAATCTTCATCTCCATTGTCTCTTTCTCTTAAATTCCTTATTAATACATTCCCTGGCTCAGTTTCCATTTGAAGCAATGGGGTTTTGTGCTCTTTTGGGTCTTTTGTGGTAGACTGACCTCTTCTCTGAACAGATTCCCATACTCCTCCCACTGCCACCAAGATTCATAGAGTTCAAAGCCATTGGGAACAATTAGATCATCTGGCTGGACCTCCTGTGTATCACAAGCCATTAAATATCACCCAGTTATCCTTCAGTTGAGACCGATAACTTGTGTACACTAAACCCAGCAACTAAAATGAAATTGAAGTGTTACAACTCACAGAGACAAGACTATTATGTGCCATGGGCAGAGAACAGGAAGGACCACGGTGCACCAGTGCCCAAGGCCCCCACAATGGAAGGGAAATTATTAAGTGAGACACACTCAAATAATCCTGACAGGTAACCTGCAGCCACATGCTGCAGAGGAAAATGAAAAAACAAAACAAAATCTCAAGGTCACTCCCAATATGACCAGGAGGGAAATTCCCTCCAGGCTCAACATCCAACATTAAATTAGACTCTAAGCTTGTCAGCAAGAAGGAGCTAGCCAAGCACCTGAGAGAGAAAATGCAGGTGGCCAGGTGAAACCTGAAGAATTAGCTCTTAGGAATATATCAAGTAAACCAGAAGTGAGCTGTTGGGATGTTGAGCCCAGCCTTTTACCATCACAAACAACCCATACATACAATCACACTCAAATTTGTCCAGCTCTCTCAAAACTATATTACCTATCCCCACAATTCCTACTGGGAGGCTGTTTCCGAACCTCATCCCTTTTATGGTTAGAAACCTTCCTCTAATTTCGAACATGAATTTGTTCATGCATGGTTTATATGCATTTCTCTTTGTGCCCACATTGTCAAAGTCAAATGGCTTACTAAAGTCTAAGAATATTACATCTATGCAATTGACTTTATCAATCAAACCTGTAATAGCATCAAAGAATGGAACAAGGCTTGTTTAACAAGATCTATTTCTATAACACAATTTTGACTAGCACTAATTATATTCCTATACTTGAATTCTTTATTAATTTAATCCTGTATCAACTTTTCCAATATTTTGACCAGGACTGATGTCAAGCTAAGTGGCCTATAATTACCCAGATCAGCCTTCTAGGCCTTTTTAAATATTGGCACAACATTAACACACTGGAATGTCCCCAGTGCTAAAAAAACAGTATCAGTGGTCCAAAGATCTCCTCAGTCATCTCTTTTAGGTTTGGTGGCTTGTCTTGGATCCAAAATTCATGACCATTTAGAGCTAGTAACTCATCTACCTAAACATTTTGAAGGTTCAAAACTTAGTTTGTATTGGGGTATAGCTAAAGACTATGACAGACTTATTTAAAGGAAAAAGCACAGCAAATTATTTACAAAGCTGTTGGGAAGCAAATGGAGAAAAAGAATTACAAGATATCCATGGAAGAAATTTAATTTGCTGGAGTCCTTCACCTGATAAATATAAAATACATGTATGCAACATGCCAGAATTTTAAAAAATGTTAAATAAAATCCTCCTCCCTCTGTTTCCCAACTCCATACTCCTCTGTTTCCCTATCATGTATCAGGCAGCTTCAGATGGGTAGCTGAGTTAGTCTGAAACAGGAAAAACTTAAAAAACAACAAATAGTCTGGTAGCACTTTAAAGACTAACAAAATATGTAGATGTTATCATGAGCTTTCGTAGGCACAGACCACTTCTTCAGATGACCAGAGTGTCGGATGTCCAGAACCAAAATAAATGGACATCCAACACTCCAGTCATCTGAAGAAGTGGGCTGGGCCCATGAAAGCTCATGATATCATCTACATATTTTGTTAGTCTTTACAGTGCTACCAGACTATTTGTTGTTTTTTAAGTTTTTTGTGTATCAGGCAATTTGGCTTTCTTGCTCGCTCCTGTATCAGCATCTGTTGAATTAATTTATTCTTCAGACAGTGTTCTTCTGTCTCTTCTTTGCTTTCCTCAGTCCTACTTACCACCATTTTATTCTTCTTCCTCTCTCCTTCGGTTTTATGGCTTAATATCACACAGTTTTAATTTCTCTATCTGGAAATAATACTTACTACCCATGGGTGTTCTGAACTAAAACCCTGCTTGTTTGTAAAATACATTTGAGATCTTGAGACAGTAGACATTCTACATCTATAAGGTACCACATTAAAGGACACTTTGACACAGACTTTTAAAGGTATTTAGTAGCCTAAAGCTATCTTGCAGGATGAGATTTTCAATAACACCCGGGTCCTAACAGCCATATGACACGCTTTTGAAAATTCTACCAAGAACTTTTTGGAGCCTAAACACCTTTACAAATCCACTCCTTATATATTATATTAATAGGCACTGTAGTAAGCCTAATCAGACAGTCTTCTGCATTCTATCCTTATTCTATTTGTTGTCTTCAATCTGAATTGTCTTTGTAACACCTGGGTAAAGCAATGAACCCAGAGCTGGCCAAAGGAAAAACAGCTGTACTGATGGTGTGGAAGCAACCCCTAATTATGAACATCAGAGGGTTGTATGACTGTATGCACATAGAGAGATAGACAAGCAAATTCAGTTTGTCAGCTATTTCTCTGGGCAACAGTAGGAATACAGCTTCACTGCCTTAAGTTTTAAGAGACTAGCTAAGCACTTAGAAAGAATGATATTTGGCTGATCACTCCAAAGAAAAAATTAAGGGAGCTTCGCGCTTCCCTTGTAAGTCTGTCACCTTCAAACTATACCCATTTTGTTCACTTTATCTTTTCTTAATAATTCACACAAACTGTCCATGTAATACAGGCCATGTTGCTCCCAATGGCTGTCCCTCTCCTCACCCATGCTATCCCCATATAATTAATGCTTCTTTCTTTGCTCCTCTCATCTTCTCACCAGTCATTCGTATTTCCTCTCTGCTCTTCACATCATCCACATTCATTAGTTATTCTCAGTGTTCCCCATCTTATGGCTTTTGCTTATGAAAAAGTTGCAGTCTCCCTCTAAGCAAACAGTGAGAGTGGCAGCTGTCTTCCAAAGAAAACCCCCTGCTCCTCTCTCACTTTCTCCTATTGACTTCATAGCTACATTTTAAGTATATGTTTACAAAGAGAGGGAGCAAGAATTTCTCAGTTTTCCTCATCTATAATGTTTTCTCCTTCCTCTGCTGTCCAAAGACCTCTGCAGTCCAGCTTCTACAGGCCAATGAGAAGAAACAAGGAGAAAGGTGTCGCTAGAAGCCTCACTTTGGTTTCTTTTTCTTCTGCAGCATTTACATCGAGTGCTGGGAAATTAATATTACACAAGCTTTGGGAAGGAATAGCTCTCAACGTCATCAATATTTTCTTTTTAATCAAGATCACCATGCTCCATCAGTTCAAGTAATTGAGATTAACATTTCTTCTACAATCTGTTCATCAATGACTTACACTCCCATACTAATTTTCTAAAATATTGTTTAATTTTAAAAAATGATATACGGGAACATGATATGTACCCAGTAATAAAATAAATTGTAATAACTTATTTTGTGGAGCCGCCATCCTTTTCCTTTTGCCTTACGTAATTCTTCACCATGTGAACTCGTATGTAAAATAGAGTATGCGCAATTCAGGCTACAGGCTGTATCTTTGACCTTGTAAAGCACTATGTACACAGAGAATACAACATTGTAAATGGGAAATAACTAAACAGGTAAAGATATTCATCAGAATAGATAAGATCACAAACATAAAATCCATGTCAGTTATGATCATATGAGTTTCAGAGAGGTAGCTGTGTTGGTGTGTTTCAGCAGAAACAGCGAGGAGTCCTGTGGCACCTTAAAGACCACCACATTTATTTGAGCATAAGATTTCATGAGCTGGAGATGCATCTGACAAAGAGGGCTCCAGCCTACAAAAGCTGATGCCCAAATAAACGTGTTAGTCTTTAAGGTGCCTCAGGACTCCTGTAGTGGGCCGGAGTGGCCGCCCACTGACCCTGAGGAGGAGCAACCCCTCCGGCCGCCATATTGGGCTGAGTCTGACCCTGCTCAGACACCTGACAGGAAGTCAGGGGGCAGGACCAGAGCTATAAAAGCCCAGCCGATGGACTCAGTCAGGGCTGAGCCTGCTGAGGAACTATAGGCCTGCTCAGGGCTCCCGGCCTGGGAAGCTGGGGCTGAGGCCTGGCCTGGGCCTCCAACCCTCTCTGAGCCAGAGGCCAACTACCTGCTCCCTGCCAGTGAGGCTGAGACCTGGCCCGGGCTGCCTACCATATCTAACCCTTCAGAGGACCCAGAGGGCCAGCCTCATTCCGGGCCCCAGTCTCCAACCCGGAACTGGGAGAGACTGCTGCCGCTGCTGCCAAGGCTGGAGGCTTGGCCCGAAACCCCGACTGAGCCCAGACACCTGCCCCAGCCGGCAGCAGGGAAGTGGCCCAGGGATTAGTGGGGGCTGTTAGAGGCCCCAAGGCCAGCGTGTTTCGGGCTGGAGCCCCTGCTGAGCCCATAGCAGCCTGGGCTGCTGCTCCTAGGGCCCTGGGCACAGTGGATTGGGCAGGCCTGCGCCCCCCCGCCACCCACCTACAGGGTGGCAGTCTCCCCCTCGCCACCACCGCAGACGATTGGCCTGCACCTCTCCTGAACAAGGAGCCCCCAAACCTGCTGCGGTTGTTTGCTGCCACGCCCTGAACCCAGAGCCTGGCTGTGCTTTGTAAACTGACTGGGTTCATTGCCGCCACACATGAACCAGGGCCTGGCCTCTGTACTACCTGTGTTTGCCTGGGCCCTTGAGACTGCTAACTGTTTATTTGTTGTCCCACCCTGAACCAGGGACGGAAACCTGAACTCACTGTGTGTGCAGCCCCCGCCTGAAGGAAGTCCAGGCACAGACTAGTGACTTGGAGCTTTGGCTTAAAGGGCCAGTGCAGTGGGCCGGAGTGGCCGCCCACTGATCCAAAGGAGGAGGAACCGCTCTGGGAAGCCAAACCGGCTACAGCTCTTTTTTTTTTTTTTATGATTATATTGCATATCCCATGTTCTTAATGTTACTAAACTTTTTTTAGATTCAGTGGTGCACAACTGCACATAATGCACAGATCATTAAATGTATGATTTTTAGTAATAACTACAACCGTTCTCCAGGAATGCTGGAAGAGAAAATACCACTATATGACGTTCAGTAATAAAACTATCAATCTGGACTTCACAAATGTCACCTTTTAAAAGGACCTTTCCAAATTGATACTAAGTTAGTGGTGCCACAGAAATGTCAGACAGCTTTCAATGCTTTACAATATTCATTAAATTATATTTTTCAAAATAATTCAAATTGGCTTGGAAAGTGAGCTCTAGTGGATGGATTACCTTTTGTAATCAACCTATGTCTATAGCCTCAGCTACGTTTGTGTTTGTGGAGTTTCAGGGATTGGGTTATCACAAGATTCTACATTAAGCGCATATGGGAGAAGCCAACAAGGGAATGTCAAAGAAGTAGATGTGGGTCTTGTTACAGAATCCAGACACAGGACAAGATTTTGAAAGGTACTTAGGGCTCTTAAAGATGCAAAGAGGAGCCTACCTGAATTTTTAAAAGCAAGTGGGCACCTAATTTCCACTGCTCCATTTAGTATAAATAACTAAATATTCATGGGGAGAGGGAGGCAGGAGAGGCAGATGGACTGACAGACAAAGCAACTGATTTATACCTCTGTGGCTAGGGCAATCACTTGTGTACATGAGTCAGGTTCAAGTCCCTATTCCAATAAATATTTAATTGTGGCTCTTGATTAACCATAGTTAACTCACGCAATTCACTTTAAAATTAATTATAATTCATCACAGTTTTAATCACACTGTTAAACAACGGAATATCAATTGAAATTTATTAATTATTTTGGATGGTTTCCCACATTTTCAAATATATTGATCTAAATTACAACATAGAATACAAAGTGTACAATGCTCACTTTATATTATTATTTTTCATGATGGGTATTTGCATTTTAAAAGTGATACACAAAAGAAATAGTATTTCTTAATTCACCTCATACAAGTACAACACTGGGATCTCTCCATCATGAAAGTGCAACTTAAATATATAGATTTTTTTTTTTTACATAATGGCACTCAAAAGCAAAACAACATAAATCTTTTGCACCGCCAAATCCACCCAGTTCTACTTCTTGTTCAGCCAATTGCTAAGAGAAACAAATTTGTTTATATTTACTGGAGATAATACTGCCCATTTCTTATTTGCAACGTCATCTGAAAGTGAGGACTAAGAATGTTACATAAGAATGGCCGTACTGGGTCAGACCAAAGGTCCATCTAGCCCAGTAGCCTGTCTGACGACAGTGGCCAGCACCAGGTGCCCCAGAGGGGGTGAACCGAAGACAATGATCAAGCAATTTGTCTTGTACCATCCTTCTCCAGCCTCTGACAAACAGAGGCCAGGGACACCATTTCTATCCCCTGGCTAATAGCCTTTTATGGACCTAACCTCCATGACATTATCTAGCTTCTCTTTAAACTCTGTTATAGTCCTGGCCTTCACAGCCTCCTCTGGAAAGGAGTTCCACAGGTTGACTACACGCTGTGTGAAGAAGAACTTTCTTTTATTAGTTTTAAACCTGCTACCCATTAATTTCATTTGGGGTCTTCTAGTTCTTCTATTATGGGAACTAATAAATAACTTTTCTTTATTCACCCTCTCCACACCACTCATGATTTTATATACCTTTTATATACCTCTATCATATCCCCCCTTAATTGACTATTCAACTGTCTCCAGTAGTGGGACCAGCAATCAGTGTGCTCCTGGCCCCACTCCCAGGGAGCCCCCTGACACCCTGCGCTACTTCCTCTGATACAGAGGCAGGGGCAGGAGCACAGGGTGGCAGCAGCCCCTGTCTGCGGGAGGTGAGAAGAACAGGGGAGGCTGCAGCGAAGCAGACTCTCTCCATGGCGGTGTCAGTACTGACTGCAGACAGAGACTGCTCCTACAGCAGCCCCTGTTCACAGGGATATCAGGCCCCCCTCAGACAGGGGCTGCTGCCACAAAGCAGCCTCCCCTGCCCCTCCCGCTGATAGGGGAGTTGGCACTGTGGAGCTGGTACTGGGGGGAAACCGGCTTTTACACCAGCTCCCCTCAACATCAGCTCCTGCTTCCTCCTCCCTTGCTGCCTGTGTTACACAGGCAGTGGGGGGAGGAGGGAAGAATACGAGCAGTCAACTAGATTAAACTAGGCTTATCAGTTAGCATAGATTAATCGGTTAATCGACTAGACAACTACTAGTTCACATCCCTAGTGAGCACAGGTGTTTGTGTAACCACCACTGCATGGATTTGAACCTGGGACTTCTGAAGCAAAGTATAGGATCCTCTACCCTCTGAGCTAAAAGCCAGCTGGCTCCCAGCCCATGCTGTAGAGGTCTCTTGATCTTAACTGTTGCTGTGGTCTAGGTACCACTTGCATTGCTTAGTAACCACACTAGGGCTATGTCTACACTGGCGGCTTCTTGCGCAAGTATGGCTGTTCTTGCGCAAGAATCCGCAGAGCGTCCACACTGCCGGCCCGCTCTTGCGCAAGGAAATTTACAGTACGGCGTGGTAAGAGAGGGCTTCTTGCACAAGAGCAACGCTCTTTTTTAACAGGTGTAAGCCCTCTTGCGCAGGACCTCTTGCACAAGAGGGCAGGGTGGACGCTCAGCAGGGATTTCTTGCGCAAGAAAGCCCTATGGCTAAAATGGCCATCAGAGCTTTCTTGCACAAGAGAGCATCCACACTGCCATGGGCGCTCTTGCACAAAAGCACAGCTCACACATGGCAGTGTGGACGTTTTCTTGCGCAACACTTCTTGCACAAGAACTCTTGCGCAAGAAGCCTCCAGTGTAGACATAGCCTAGGTGTGTAGGTTACATTTGCATGACACTTTTGTAGCAGACATTGCCAAGTATTTACATACCAGATATGCTAAAAATTTGAATGCCCCTTCATGCTTCAACCACTTTGCCAGAGGACCTGGTTCCATGCTGATCTCACTCATTAAAAAAGGAATGTAGTAATTAAGTTTGACTGAACTCCTTGGGAGAGAATATTATGTCTCCTGCTCTGTTTTACCCACATTCTGCCATATATGTCATGTTATAGCAGTCTCAGATGATGACCCCAGTATACATCATTCATTTTAAGAACACTTTCACTGCAGATCTCAATGAAAAAAAATGTAAAGAAGATACCAATATGACATTTCTAAAGATTGCTAATCAATCCAAGGTTTAAGAATCTGAAGTGCCTTTCAAAATCTGAGAAGGATGAGTTGGGGAGCAGGCTTTCAAAAGTCTTAAAAGAGCAACACTGTGGTGGGAAAACTACAGAATCCAAACCACCAAAAAAGAAAATCAGCATCGTTCTAGTAGCATCTGATTTAGATAACAAAAACTGAGCATTCATCGACTGGCACCGTTTTCGATCCTTACCAAGCAGAACCTGTTACCAGCATGGACATATGTCCTCTGGAATGGTGGTTGAAGCCTAAAGGGACATATGAACTTTAAGTGTCTCTGGCATGTAAATGTCTTGCAATGCAACAGTGCCATGTGAACACCTGCTCTCACTTTATTACAAGTGACATTGACATTACCTCCTGCAAATCATACAATCATAGAATACTAGAACTGGAAGGGACGTCGAGAGATCATCAAGTCGAGACCCCTGACCTCATGGTAGGACCAAGCACCATCTAGACCATCCCTAACAGGTGTCTATCCAACCTGCTCAAATATCTCCAGTGATGGAGATTCCACAACTTCCCTAGGCAATTTATTCCAGCGTTCCACCACCATGACAGTTAGGAAGTTTTTCCTAATGTCCAACCTAAGCCCGTTTCTTCTTGTCCTATCATCAGAGGCCAAAGAGAATAATTTTTCTCACTCCTCCTTGTAATACCCTTTTAGATACTTGAAAACTGCTATCATGTCCCCTCTCAATCTTTTCTTTTCTAAACTAAACATGCCCAAATCTTTCAGTCTTCCCTCATAGGGCATGTTTTCTAGACCTTTCTAGACTTTTGTTGCTCTTCTCTGGACCTTCTCCAATTTCTCCACATTCTTCTTGAAATAAGGTGCCCAGAACTGGACACAATACTCCAAGGACACGTCTACACTGCACCATTATTTCGAGATAACTAGCATTATTTCGAAATAACAATGCCAGTGTCTACACAGCCATTCCATTATTTTGAAATAATTTCAAAATAACAGATGACTTATTCCAAAGTCTGTAAACCTCATTCTATGAGGAATAATGCCTATATCAAAATAAGGCATGTGTAGATGCTCTACTTCTGCTATTTTGAAATAGCCTCTCACCAGGGACATTCTAAGTTGTTCCTCCACAGTGCTTTCTGGGGCTCTAAACTGAGATAGCATGTCTACATTAGGGAAGCTTGCCTCGGACTAATTTTGAGGCTTCCCTGCAGTGTGGGTGCTCTATTTCAAAATAAGAGTGCAGTGTAGATGTACCTCAACTGAGGCCTAATCAGTGCAGAGTCGAGCAGAAGAATTACTCCTTATGTATTGCTCACAGCGCTCCTTTTAATGCATCCCAGAATCATGTGTGCCTTTTTTGCAACACTGTCACACTGTTGACTCATATTTAGCTTGTGTTCCACTATGATACCTAGATCCCTTTCTGCAGTACTCCTTCCTAGACAGTCACCTCCCATTCAGCATGTGTGAAATGGATTGTTCCTTCCTAAGTGGAGTACTTTGCATTTGTCCTTATTAAACTTCATGCTATTTACCTCAGACCATTTCTCCAGTTTATTCAGAGCATTTTGCAACCCCTCCCAGCTTGGTATCATCTGCAAACTTAATAATCATAGTCTCCATGTCAGTATCTAAAATGTTGATGAAGTTATTGAACAGAACCGGTCCCAAAACAGACCCCCACGGAACCTCACTTGTTATGCCCTGCCAGCATGATTTTGAACCATTAATAAATACTGTCTGAGAATAGTTATCCAGCCGATTATGCATCCACCTTATAGAAGCCCCATTTAGGTTGTATCTCCCTAGTTTATTGATAAGAAAGTCAAGAAAGACCATATCAAATGCCTTACTAAAGTCTAGTTATATCACATCCACCACTTCTCCCTTATCCATAAGGCTCGTTATCCTATCAAAGAAAGCTATCAGATTGGTTTGACATAATTTGTTCTTTACAAATCCATGCTGGCTGTTACCTATCACCTTATTATCTTCCAGATGTTTGCAGATGAATTCCTTAATTACTTGCTCCATTATCTTCCCTGGCACAGGAGTTAAATTGATTGGTCTGCAGTTTCCTGGATGTTATTTCCTTTTTTTTTTATATAAATGGGCACTATATTTGTCCTTTTCCAGTCTTCTGGAATCTCTCTCGACTTCCATGACCTTTCAAAGCTGATAGCTAAAGGCTCAGATACCTCTTCTATCAGCTCCTTGAGTATTCTAGGATGCATTTCATCAGGCCCTGGTGACTTGAAGACATCTAACTTTTCTAAGTAATTTTTAACTCGTTCTTTTTTTATTTTAACTTCTAAACCTAGCCCATTTCCACTGGCATTCACTATGTTAAGCATCCCGTCATCATCAAACTTTGCAGTGAAAATCGAAATAAAGAAGTCATTAAGCACCTCTGCCATTTCCAAGTTTCCTGTTACTGTTTCTCCCTCCTCACTGACCAGTGGGCCTACCCTCTCCTTGGTCTTCCTCTTGCTTCTAATGTATTTATAAAACGTCTTCTTGTTTCCCTTTATTCCCGTAGCTAGTTTGAGCTAATTCTGTGCCTTTGCCTATCTAATCTTGCCCCTGCATTCCTGTGCTGTTTGCCTATATTCATCCTTTGTAATTTGTCCTACTTTCCATTTTTTTATATGACTCCTTTTTTTATTTTTAGATCATTCAAGATCTCGTGGTTAAGCCAAGGCGGTCTTTTGCCATATTTTTTATCTTTCCGACACATCGGAATAGCTTGCTTTTGGGCCCTTAACAATGTCCCTTTGAAAAACTGCCAACTCTCCTCAGTTGTTTTTCCTCTTAGTCTCGATTCCCATGGGACCTTACCTATCAGCTCTCTGAGCTTACCAAAATCCGCCAAAATCCGAATAGCTAAAGGACACAGAACATTGGTCCGATAAGCGATACAAGCAGCATCTCTAGAACAAATAACACTTTGTTAATGTAACAATCATGTCAATAGACTAAGAGCCCTTCAAATTGCAGTAACACGCAGCTAGAAGTGAAGCTGAAGTGGCAACACCCTGCTTCTGATGATCAGTCTTCAGAAGCGTCATTGAAAGCAGTCTTTTTAGGAGTCCTTAAGCATTTATTGAGTCAAGTTCCATCTCTCTCTCTCTCTCCTCCCTCCTTCTCCTCACGTACACTGACTGACTGTATCTGACACCCTCAGATTGTTGTACCACACTTGTTCGTCTCCCATTTGCTGCTATTTTTTTTTCCTTTCAGAACTCTTGGCATGTGTGCTAGCATTGCAACATAGTATTTAATGCACTCAACCTTATGACTAATTGCCTCACCACTCTTTGTTATTTTCCCCACCAATTCTTGTTGCTACCTGTTCCCCTACCTTCAGCTTATGGTGGAATGATACTTCAGTTATGTGTTTGCCTAATACAAAATGGCAGCAAGGCAGCAGTCACTTTTATTCTCTGGCATCCAGGGGGCAGGTAGCTGGACTTCCAGGCCTCTGAACAGCACAGGTGACAGTTCTGCTTTTTTCTTGTCTCTGTGAGGACTGTGTGAGCAAGGTTGTATTATTTTTATTCAGGTCAAGTGTTTGAATTCTCTAAGTGGTTAATCCTTATTAGCGAGAGGTAGTAATGACACCAGAGGCTAAGTGTAGAAAGGCACCTATAACCTGAAAACCAAGTATGCTACTAAAAAGTTTGCACAAAGAAAAGGAGTGTTTTCTCCAGGTTCAGTTCTGCATAACAAATAACAGACAATGTACTGTGACCTGTAAGGAACATACCATTTTTTTCAGCCTTAAAAGAAAAATATGCTATGTATGAAGTGCAAGTCGATGGCCATATCATAGGAAGGAAATGTGGTCTCAAGATGAGCTATTGGACCCTGTGTAGCATATGAGAGGCAGAAGATTCTTGGACAATCCTTTTTAGGTAGAACCACTGCAGATCCAACCAGAGAACAAACTGGTGTCAAAAGAACAAGATAGATTAGAAAACAGAATGACTGGCAGTTTGCAATCGAAAAAGCATAAAGAAGCAGCAGACGCTCTGCAGTAGAAGGGCAGCATGTGATTACCAAAGGAAAGGTGACCAGGAGAAATCTGACATATGCAGAGTATATAATTGTTTTCAAATACTCAGTCTCTGCAGCTGTTGCACTGTTTCAGAAGATTCAATAGTAGGAAATGGATCTCTACAGAATACACAAGTGGATGGATTGTCCAAATGTGCCTTAATTAGTACTTGCTGATAAAAAGAGCAAACAAAATATTGTGTAGGAACAGAGGATGATGGGCTTAAGGCCCAATGAGTAGGTGGCCACACTGGCCACACCTGGGCTGGGATCTATACCTCAGGGATGGCAGTTGCTGAGCTGGAGTCAGAGAAATCATAAGAGCCAAGTTCAGTAAAATAGAGTCAGGGCAGAGACAAGAGGTCACATGTAGTGCCAGGATAGAATCAGGAGGCAGAAATCAGGGTCAGAGTCAGGCCAGGGTCGGAAGCCTGAGATCAGACGCTAATGATCAAGGGACAAGGTGAAATTAGAAGTCCGAGCAGGCCAAACTCTAAGGAGTTGCCCAGATAACTTTCTGGGCCAACCCTGGAATTAAATAAGACACTTGGCCAGAGGGCAAGGTACTGTCGTTCTAGCTCCCTCGAGTGGTCTTTCCTGTAGTACCTACTCTCTACAGTGCTCCCTGGCTGTATTTCTGCATCACCTTGTGGTGGCACTGTGGGATCATCAGTCATCCCAGGCTCTTAAGATCCAGGTTCTAGTTTACAAGCTCCCTGCAATGGGACTGTGTGCGGTCTTCCTGGGGCAAATATAGCACACATGACTAGATAGAATTCTGAAGACTACAGGCAATAATCCCTTTGGCTATTATATAAACTAAAATGAATAATGTTGCTTCAATAGGCACTTCACAGACAATCAAAGACTTTTCAATCTCAAAATGGAGCTAGAGGAGATGAAAGTTCAGGAGATCTTCTTAGAAAATATATTCAAGTAATTATAACAGTAACAACTATGAAATGTTGTCAATTTTATGGAGACCTGTTCATGGTCAAATTTATTCAAACATAACAATAACTCTCAATTATAAGGGGATTCTTTGCAACATGTTGTAATTGATTAGAAATGCTACCATATTATTTTTATATAGCACATTAACATGGTATGGTGCTACACATTTTGCTCAAACTGAACTTGGCTATAAAAAACTCCAATAAAATATGATGTAAAACATACTGCCTAATCTTATACTAAGTCCTGTTCAAATCTTGCATTTAATCCTTTAAAGTGTTTTTTATGACAATTCATGAATGAAAAGTGCATTATGATTAATAAACATCAATGAAGTGTATCAACTACATAAAGGACAATGCCTGAAGAGGATGTAGATACTCTAACCTATATAAATGAGAAAAGAAAGGGAGGTATGATATGCAACCTTCTGTAGCAGCCTGCATTAGAAAAAAATCAGATTGTATCATTTAGAATATTACTTTGACTCTGCTGCTTAAAGAGCCTTTTAAATGCTGTTTAGTCAAGCAAGTTAGTGAGGGCATTACACCTGTGCTCTAGGCGCTGAACAGATTTCTCATTTTTCTAGGTGCAATTCAAAATGCTGATGTGCACATGCCATGTGTTTTAAGTATTACTTCCTGCAGTCTTATATCTCCTACCATAAATGTTTAGATCAGCAGAGGAGTTTACTATCAGACTCCACATTTGACCTCTTGATAAATGGAGGCAAGGTCTTCTCAATACCAAGTTCAATAGCATGGAATCATCTCCCTGTGACAGTTGGCTCACCTGGATTCTATTTTCAACCACGCTTTTGTTTGACCGTAGTCTACGAAGATAAAGGTGTATTCCACCAAATCCATTTGGGTATTTACACTAGAAATGGTGGTCACTGTCGGTGCAGCCATGACCATATAATAATGATTTATTTTTATTGTTTTACTACTTTGAATATATAAACAGCTATAGATGTTCACACTATAGGTAAAATCACATAAATAATACAGGAGGGCTGTCCATAAATATAGCTGGCCCAGCCCTTTGTCTCTTTTCAATAATCTGAAGGGAAGACAGACAAAAGATAGGCTATATAACACACCTGGAAAGCTAAGGAATCCATACAGATATAAATTCATACCAATGTACATTTAAACACATACTTATTACTATTAATTTACAACACGTAGAATGTGTTCATTGTTTTATAGACAGGCAATAAAGGACCAGCCACTGTGTCAATAAGATTACATTTGGGGAAGGTGGTGGAAACGGGAGTGGAGTTGAAAAGGCTGGTGCTGGGGGACAAAGGAAGAGACAGAATATACATAGGTAGATCAAGAGGTGGTCGATGGGGGGGTTGTGCCTAAAGGAGATGGAGCCATGCAGCTTAGTGGTGGGGGTGATGGTAGTGGGAAGATGACAGATGGAGAGGTGGGCACATTGGTTGGTAACTGGGGTGATGATGTGGGGGTTGGCCCCTCGGTAGGTGATGATTGGCTGGGCAGCTGGGGGGTTTGGTGATAAGAGAAGTTATATAAATAACTGGGCAGTGGTGGGAGGAGCTGTTGATGGGCCCAGCTGGGGGCAGCTGTGTGGATATTTGCTGGTGGGAAGGGAAGCCTGCAGCCCGTATTGGACTTATCACCTCGTGTCCCAACCAGCTGCTCTCTGCCTGCTACTACTTCTCTTGCTCCTGGCTATTCATTCACAATGTGAGTGCAGGAAGAAGGGGCAGTAAAAGAAGAGGCAGAGGCTTCCTGGCTCCCTACAAATAGGTTCCAAATCAGACTGTGATGAGCAAGGATTACCACTGCCAAGGTATCCATGCACTCAGCCTGTTTCTCACCCAGGTACACAGGCTCCAGTTGGACTATGGGCAGGAGAGGGAGACAGGTTCAAGTGAGACAGTCACATGAAATGTAATTTTGTCTTGATGGCAGGGATGGGCTAATTATGGAGATGTTGTGTGTAGGTTTGTGTGGGGAGACAGAGGGATTAGCAACAATAGCCAACTGTGGGGAGCAATAAGTGACAGGTTGAAAATAACCTCCAGAGAGCCAGTTGGTCTGAAAAGGCAGTGATGTTACCACCATTGATAGATAAGTGAAAAGGGAAGAGGCTAGAAGGGAAAGAAAAGGAGTACAATTTTAGACAAGTTGTAGAGTTCAGGAAGAGACAGAAAAGCACTCACAGATGAGAAATGGGAAGACAGAAGATAGACTAGAGATGCACAAGAAGTCTCTCGTAGAGAGGGAATGACTGTATCACAGGTTTGTGGTAATAAAGGTACAAGTCAGGAAGGAATGCAGGAGCAGTTTCAGAAGATAATGGAAGAGAGCTAGAGACGTATTTACAAGTCACATTAGCATTTGCTGAGTAACTTATTTCATTGCTACTAGTTTACATAATCTATAAAATAGGCATTTATAAGAAGCTTTATTTACAATTTAGTAAAAACATATGGCTGGGCTTTTTTATCATGAAAAAACCAGCACAGTTTCTTGGAATCATGCTCAATCAATCAACTTGCATGAAAGCTAAATCTTTTTTTTTTTCCTTTTCACTTATTCAAATAAAATAAATAGCAATGTTAGATAAAAATCACAAAGAAGTTAAATGGAGTATAATAATCTCTGACCTCTACTTGAGTTCTGGTAAAATTTTAACACAATACCATTTTGCTGCCAGTTGAAATCAGAATTCATCTACCACTCAAGTCAATGTAATATAGATAACCTCTTATCTAACGATGCACAATGCATAAATATTTCAAAATTTCAGCAGCACTGATGAAGCAAGATAAAGATACCTGCATTTAATATTGTTATATTATATTCTGCTCTGAATCAAAATGCACAGCATTGTTCTGCCCATCAGCAGAGAGAAGCCTCAAAGAGGCAGGTTGATATATTTTTGAATATAAAAGATTCACAAACAACACATGGTTATTGTTAGATGTATAGTGACAGGAAAGGACACTGCCAGCTCTGAGTTAGAGACAAGGATGCTGCAATAGAAAAGCACGATAATAGCAGAAGCTGTGGTTGAATGTAAGCTGGAAAGATTTATAGGGCAGAGAAGATTATCAATGAGGAAGATTCAGAAGAGAAAACCGTATTACTCAATGAAATGGTAGAGGAAACAATTTATCAAAACAAATGGGGAAGAGGAGAAAAATAAATAGAAATGAAAGATATACAGATGTTTGCAATAGAACATAACCTCATAGGATCCCTTTCTATTGTGGTACACAATAATCTCAAGGGACAAGCACTTAGTAAAGTATTATATGTGATCCATTCATTGTCATATGAAGAGATGTATGCAGGATAACTTTGTGGATATATTTCTTTCACAAGAACCATATGCTAACAGGATATGGACCAGTACAAGGCAGGAATTTTACATAGCATCTTTCTCATAGTCCGATGGCTTTACAGAATTACAAATTACTGTTTCTATATTTAAGGATCACATCACCGTCCACTGAAATGCATCCACTTCTGAAATGGAACACACAGGCAATTTAACCCCGCATAGCAATTCCGAGCAAAAGTTGAAGTATGAAGTGAATGCAGAGCAAGAGGCTTTCAAGGCAGGCAGAATATAATTACCCTATTAGAATAAGGGTCAGTACGCCATGGATAACAGCTGCAGCAGCACAGTCTGTCCTAATACCAAGTTAGTACCAAGATAAGGAAGTAATTTAATTCTGAGTCCAAAGGAACAGTGCAACCTGAGTTAATGTCATCTCCTTTAGAAGTCTCTCATGTAGCTTCTAACCAGGACTAACCCTTGTTTGCTTGCAAATGAGAGCAAATGACGTTGATGTTTCTGAAGCGATGTGGTCCATAAATAAAATTATAGAAGACATGCACAGTACTTATATCTTTTTGTTATTTTTGAACAGTCATTGAGTGCAGTGTCCAATAACACACAAATATGAATACTTGGTGAGTCTGCATACAACTGGAGTTATCAGAGGGACAAAGGAATATCCTATTCCCCACCTTCCTGAAACAACTAGCTTTTACTGAATTGTATGGTTGAAATAAGTTGTTGAATTATCCAAGTACAAAATAGCATGTCTTCCTCTTTAAAAAAAAAAAAAAAAAAAAGTGAAAGGTACTTTTTTCATGGCTGCAATGCTGAAAACCAGGGGGAGCAAACAGGCTTTATACACATTGGAGAAGAAAGAAAAGCACCACTGTTTTATCACCAACACTCTGTTCCAAGCATTGTTTTGCTTTTCTGTACTCATTCTCATCTCATTTCTAGGAGTTTGTTTAATTAGGTTTTATTCTGCTAGCTTTCTATTAAAAAATGTTCATACCCAAATCAATTAACTTTTTGGAATTATCTGAGCCTTAAACTTTCTCTTAAACTGTATAGCAATTAAGTTACTGTCTCTCCTTTTATTTTCTCTCTTAAATATCTCGTCATCCTAATTTTATGTTTACTTTCCTTTTCCAGTCTGTTTTACTTCATTCTATTTTTTCTATAACATGTAATAACACTTACTTCATTCTCTCTCTGTACCCTCCTCTTTCCCTTTCCTGTCTTTCTTACTGAGTTGTTTTCACCTTCCATACCAAAGATCTACAGAAAGCTGCCTTTTTTTATCTCCCATCTTACACACACACACACACACACTTTATAGAATCGTGGTCATTGTTGTTTATATTTTCCATTATTCATCTTCAAAATACATAGTACTGAGATATTGCATATCAAAAATATTTCTACCTCTAACTTGTTTTCCTGCTGGTATAGGTCCTGATCCTACAAGCACACACCTGCAGGACAACCCTTGTGCCCAGAGAAAAGCCATTTGATTCCAATGTGTCTCTGAGGCACACGCATCCATGTGAATTTTTAAGACAGGTGCTATCATTTTGAACAAATCTGTATTCACTGCCCTGAGCTGCCATGATCATATCAGACCTCTCCTATGGCATTTAAAGTGCCTGAATAGAAAGTGGAGGTATGGCAATAAATAATAGTACATTTCCCTGAACCTCAATATGTTTACTGCTAGCTGCATTCTGACTCCATGTATTTTTTTAGAGGCTCCAACCTCAAACTTATGTTTGAAGGATCACTTAGGGGTCATTTCTATGGTGACCCCTAAGGTAGAGAACATACTCTTTCTTGGTAACCAAATCATCCAATCTCACCTCACTTTTAACTTACTGAAGGCTCTCTTCTCAGTGATGCTACCTATTTTAACACTGTAGGACCTTGAGCATAACTGCCACCAAGTCCCACTTTTCATGTGCCCTCACCGCGACAATTCTTCTATGGGTCAACTTCTTAATCGTAATGCCATTTGTTTTACGTGATTTTAATTCTTCCTGTTTACTGATAACTGTGTAGAGTTCTGAGCAGCTCAGTGTGAGTAGGGTATGTTTTATAGAGAAAATAAATATTAAATAACATCACAATACTTTGGTTAGTTTATTGAATAGTAATTCTTCTTCTTGTTAAAGGATTAGAGTAAACACCATCTTTAGGAACCAACATCTGACTAGGAGCCAGGGTCAGGCACTGATTTGTTGTGTGATGTTGGACATGTCACTTGGCCAAAAGTTTCAAAAAGAAGTGACCACCTTGAGAAATCAACCACCTGACATTCACAAGTGCTAAGCAACCTTATCCGATTTACTTTGGAGTTGTGGCTGCTAGGGCATCCAAAATTAATGGAGAAAATGATAATTTTGGCCTCAACCTTGCTACAAATCAGTTATCCCACATGTAGATTAATTAAATAACCCTTACACATTTTATTGTATACATTAAAATTAATGCACACAGACGCTATTATAATTATGACTAACATGGATTTGTAAAAGGTATGTGGTATTTTTATTCTTTTCTAATCTTGCTTTTTAAATGAAAAAAAAAAACATTCCCCTTTAAATGAAACTAACAAACAGAGCAACCATTACTTTGGTTATTTTGTTAAATTAGTAATAGAATTACAGTATGAAGACCTCCTCACATGCAAAGTTTTCTTACAGGATAGAAACTGTAAGGGAGGTAGAGGGAAAGCAAAGAAGGCCAAAAGAGAGAGAAGTAGAAATTGCTTCCCAGAAGGACATTTGCAATTGTTGAACGAGTGGCATACAAGGTATTTGTCCAAGAAGAAGCATGAGACTAATGAAAAATCATATAAAATACTTTGGAGATCCTGCTCCATAGTTAAGGGAATAGCTGGATTTCCTTTTCAGCAGCACCTCTGTAGCCTTAGATCAGGGGTAGGGAACCTCAAACCCAGGGGCCAGATGCGGCCCCTGGCTTACCTGGATACGGCCCATAGGGTTGCCAGATGGTCTCCCAAAAAATACCGAACGCACGGGCTAAAAATTTGTCAAGGAAAAAAAAAAAACCTCACACCAAACATCCTGTGTGGCTACTACCAAGAGCCACCAAGCTGGGAACAAAGGGGGAAGCAGCAGAGCCTGCTCTGCAAAGCAGCTGCCTACTACCCAAAGCAGAGAGAGGCAGACCCCGGGGCAACACAGTGGCAGGGCGGGAGTGGAGGGGGGCGACCATGGGTAGGAAGGTGACTCCCCCATAGCCAGGTCTTTGGGTGTTCCAGAGGGAAGAAGCAGAAATTCCACCCCAGTCAGTTTTGGCTGAGAGCCAATGGAAGGGCTTCAACTACAAAGCACCTGAGGGCTTCTCTCCTGGACTACGGCGCCACAACGCGCTTGAACAGTCCTCAGGAGCAGGGACAGGGCTTCTCCTCTTCCCCAAGGCGGCACTCCTCCTCAGACACAATCAGCTGAGGGCTCCCAGCGCCGATTGTGCCCCGCCTCCCAGCCACTCCCCCCGCCCGACTTCTGCATGCAACCAGAGGCTCCCAGCGCCAATCGCAGCCCCGCCTCCCAGCCTGGGACTCCCTCTGGTTGCGTGCAGAAGCCTGGCAGGGGCAGGGGGAGTGGCTGGGACTCCCAGCCACTCTCCCCGGCCCCGCCAGGCTTTTGCACGCTACCACAGGCTCCCAGCGCCAACCGCGGCCCCACCTCCCAGCCACTTCCCCTGCCCCCACCAGGCTTCCATCCAGCGCCCAGCCAGAAAAAACAGAAAATACTGGACATTGCACGACAGAGGGCGCAAAAACCGGACTGTCCAGTAGAATACCGGACACCTGGCAACTCTAACAGCCCATAAGGCTCAGAGGTCCCCCCGAGCACTGGGGAGCCTGTGCTGGCATTCCAGCTCTCCCCACCCTGCTGTCCACCGCAGAGCTGGAGCACACAAAATCTACTATCCTGGGCCCCCCAGGCTCTAGTGTGTGAGGGGAACGTGGGCCCCTTCTCAGTCAGGGGCCATCGTCAGTGAGGGTTTGTTTCTTTTGGGGTGGGGAGGGGAGCTTCTCAATTGTGTGCAGCCCCTGACTGATTTTTCTGTAGGTCAGCAGCCCCTGACCCAAAAAAGGTTCCCCACCCCTGCCTTAGATGGTGAGATTGCAAAGTGGCTTCTGAACAGAGGGAAAGAGCCAGTGGAGAATTCCCCTGCACAGAGGAATTCTGACGGTGAAAAACTGCCCTGCTACCTCCCTGCTCAGAGCACAAGGCAACAATGAGGTTTCAGTCGGGGCATTCCAAGGGGAGGGCATGGGCAGGACAGGGAAGAGAGGGGGGACAGCACAGCAAAGCTCTTCTATACCCCACTATCCTAATAGCCCTGAGAGGCCTGATAGGAGCGATGTTACCTAATACAACCTTAATTTACATCAGGACAAAGTAGGTGAAAATCAGCTTTCCTACAGCTGGCTCCTCTACAGTCTCTTCTCACCACTGGAGAATACAGGTGCAGCAACAAATCTTACTCTTCTCTCTTTAATGTCTATAGATTCAAATGTATTAAATATCTATTTCAATAAACATATAAAACAACACATAAATGTTCAGAGGAACATTTTAACCTGCCTGGTCACCCAGTCATAGATTTAAAGTAGTCATTCTTCCACAAAGAAATTTCACTAATCAATTGCAGAGATAGTCTGCAGAACTGGAATTCACCTGCAGACACTGTCACCCTGGATTGAACAAAGATGTTAATTGGTTGGCGCTTTACAAAGCCAATTTCTCCTGCCATTAACATCTGCATTTCCACATCAAAAGCTATGCATGGGACACAACCAGCCCACTTAATTATTCTCATTAACACAGGTCCTACAATTGACAGGTGTTTCTTCTGCTGTTATAGATATCTCTTATTTCCACTCCAGGTCATCTAATGAAGTGGGCTTTGCCCACGAAAGCTCATGATTGTATACATTTTGGTTAGTCTCTAAGGTGCCACAGGACTACCGTTATTTTTAAGCTATGAACGTTTATAAACACTTGACTATTTTTTACCATCTTTGCTATTTACAGATGATGCTGGAACTCTGCATAAGAACTATGTTTCCTGATCCAAAACATGATTATCATTATTTCTTAAAGCACCCCAAAGTGTTCTAGGTGCCTCCCAAAATAAATAAGACATGGTCCCTTCCCCAAGGTAATTCCTAAAAGGAGGTAAGGGGTATTAAAGAAATAGGGCGGATGGATAAATGATATAAAGTTTACACAGTGACTCAGAAAAGGGATGTAAATTATCATGATATAGCATTACATATAAATATGTATCAATATAAATATAAATATCTTATGTGCAATGTTGTTCACAAATCCAACATAAAATAAATGATACACCTGAGCTATAGCAATAATACATTCATCCTCTGGAGATAAGACATGCACTCCCTCCTAGATTTCTACTACAATTTCAACACCACCATCAAAAATTCATCCATCAGAATCACTCTAATACACTCCCATGCCACCGTCAACTTTCTAGACATCATAAGCAGCTTCAGCAATAGAATCCTACAGATAAGTAAGTACAGGAAACCTTCAGATCCCTATACAAGCAGTTCTCAACTTCATGACATTCAACTTACAACCAACAGCAATTACAACATTTCTGAACTGACACTCTGATTTAACTTATAATGTTTGTTTCAACATTACAATACTCAATCCCACAATAAATCGGACTGAGATTCTGAGTTACCACATTTCAACTTAAGATTCAGTTTTCAAGAACCAGTTGTGTTGGATATCCAAGGACTGCCTGTACTTACTTTCACAGCTCCAATAGCCACCCAAACACACCAAGAAATCTGATATCTACAGATACCACAAAATATGCTTCAAGGAGAAACATCTTACCACATTTAAAAACCACCTGCACCAAACAAGGCACTCTACCAGACTGCGTCATCGAATGGGACATCCAGATACCTTGAGACTGTTGCAAGGGGGAGAAAAAAAGCAAATGCAATGTAGGTTGAATTAACAGAGGCATAGTATGTAAGCCATGGGAGGTACCAGTACTACTCTCTTTAGCAAAAGTTAGGCTTCAGCTAGAGTACAATTTCAGTAAACAATGTACAGTGTATAGTAAAGAAACTGGAAAGGATCCAGGAATGAGTGACAAAAATGATCAAAAGAATGGAATGCAAGCCATGTGAGCAAAGGCTGAAGGAAAAGGATATGTTTAGTCTGGGTAGAGGAAAGGAGACTTGCTCACTCCTGCACACCCTCGTACCATCCAGATTCCATACCCCCTGCTAACTCCTGCACCCTACCACTTGCCCAGAACCTGCACCCACAGCCATCTCCTGCACACTACCTCCTGCCCAGACTCCTCATCCCTACTCCACTCCTGCATCTTATCATCTGCCCAGATCAAGCACCCCCACCCCACTTCTGGACCCTACTGTGCCCAGACCTTGCATTCCCATCCCACTCTTCCACCCTCTCCCCCTGCTCATACACCACACTCCCTACCCCCAGCCTAATCCTACATCCTCTCGCCCAGCTCTGCACCCTCACCTCAAGCCCACTCCTGCACCCTACCCTCCATCCCAGACCCCCCACACCAGCTCATATATGTAACCTCCTCCCATCCAGACCCTGCACTCCCACCCCCAGTTCATTCTTGTACCCTACCTCCATCCCAGACCCTCCTACTCCCAGCCTACTCCTGCACCTGCAACCCCAGACCACTCGATAACACTCCCCTCCCACACAGTGAACCCCCTCATTTTGGCCCTGCCCCAGAGCCTAGGGGAGTCCCACAAAATCTACTAGCCCTGAGCCCCCAGAAGAGTTAATCCAGCCTCAGGGGTAAACCCTGAGTTTCAGTGCCTACTCCCCATCCTTTGCTCCCCGCCCACTTCTCATTTGCGTGTAGACCCCCCAACTGATTTTTCTGTCGGTGAGTGGCCAAAAAAGGTTCCCCACCCCTGCTCTAGGACCACTGAGATGTTAATTGCCCACGTCACCTTGAATGGTCTCTTCCAATCTGCGTTAACTCCTTATGCTGAACAATCTGTCCCAGATTGTATTTAGCTGTCACATGTTGAATACATTTCCCAGACCTGAAGGACCCCCAGTCCTCTTTCACCACAGTAGCTTGGAGCCAGGTGAGAAGCACCTCTCCATGGCCGCTGAAGCTGTAGCAAGCACATCCTGGGGAGAGGTGCTTGTTCCCTAGCTGGGGGACAGACAAATACACAGACAAACTCTCTGAAATATATAGTAGATAGTCCCTTTCTTCACCACCGCCCCTGCTGCCCCAAAGGCTTTTTTTTCCCCCAGAAAGTCTTTGACAAGGTCCCTCACCAAAGGCTCTTAAGTAAAGTAAGTTGTCATGGGATAAGAGGGAAGATCCTTTCATAGACTGAGAACTGGTTAAAAGACAGGAAACAAAGGGTAGGATAAATGGTAAGTTTTCCAAGTGTAAAGAGGTAACTAGTGGGGTGACCAAAGGGTCTGTCCTGGGACCAATCCTTTTCAACCTATTTATAAATGATCTAGAGAAAAGGGTAAATAGTGAAGTGGCAAAATGTGCAGATGATACCAAACTGCTGACGATAGTGAAGACCAAAGCAGACCGTGAAAAGCTTCAAAAAGATCTCACCAAACTGAGTGATTGGGCAACAAAATGGCAAATGAAATTTAATGTTGATAAATGTAAAGTAATACACATTGGAAAAAATAATCCCAACTATACATACAATATGATGGGGGCTAATTTAGCTACAACTACTCAAGAGAGAGATCTTAGAGTCATTGTGGATAGCTCTCTGAAAACATCCACACAGTGTGCAGCGGCAGTCAAAAAAGCAAACAGAATATTAGAAATCATTAAAAAAGGGATAGAAAATAAGATAGAGAATATCTTATTGCCTCTATACAAAACCATGGTACGCCCACATCTTGATTACTGCATACAGATGTGGTTGCCTCATCTCAAAAAAGAATTATTAGCATTAGAAAAGGTTCAGAAAGGGGCAACAAAAATGATTAGGGATTTGGAATGGGTCCCATATGAAGAGAGATTAAAAAGACTTGGACTTTTCAGTTTAGAAAAGAGGAGAGTAAGGGGGGAAACGATAGAGGTCTATAAAATCATGACTAGTGTGGATAAAGTGAATAAGGAAAAGTTATTTACTTATTCCCATAATATAAGAACTAGGGATCACCAAATGAAATTAATAGGCAGCAGGTTTAAAACAAACAAAAGGAAGTTTTTCTTCACTCAGCTCACAGTCAACCTGTGGAACTCTTTGCCAGAGGATGTTGTGAAGACTAGGTCTTTAACAGGATTCAAAAAAGAGCTAGATATATTTGTGGAGGTTAAGTCCATCAATGGCTATTAGCCAGGATGGATAGGAATGGTGTCCCTAGCCTCTGTGTGTCTGGAAATGGATGACAGGAGAGGGATCATATGATGATTACCTGTTATGTTCCCTCCTTCTGGGGCATCTGGTATCGGCCACTGTCGGCAGACAGGATACTGGGCTAGAAGGACCTTTGGTCTGACCTAGTATGGCTGTTCTTATGTTATTATAGCTTTCTCAGTCCCCATTTTGACCCCCTGCTAGCCCCCTGTGGTCATTATATAGTATAACTATCCCTGCTAGCAGACCTCTTCCTTTCTTTTATGAGAAACAATCACATTCTAGGCACATCCCATTGTCCTGGAACAACCAAACCCTTACCTTGCTTTAAGCTATGATAAGAGGAAGCTGAATACCAAATTTGGTGATCCTAGCGCTTACCGTTTAGGTGGAGTTCTTGAACAAACTATTTACCATACATATGGACTGACAGACTGACGCACAAACTCTCTCAAATATATAGTAGAAAAAGTGGATTTTTTCCAAGTTCCAGGTACTTTTGTAATTTAAAAAAAAAATCTAGGAATAAATTCCATAACAAAATTTCAAAACAAATCCTCTAGTAGACATAAATGTGTGTCTGTGCACACCAGATCTTTATTCTGTTGCATAACAAAAAAGCTTGGGACACATTCAGCCCTAGTATAACTTTACTGAGCTTGCATTTTTCTTTCCTGTAAGCATTAAGATAAACCTCCTCTGTTATTTATATCTATGATGTCTTTGACCTGTATCGACTTTCAAAGCATAAAGGCTTTTTGGTGGGTAAAATCTCCAATGAACGTACAATAACTGTAAATTAGCCTTCACAAGATGGCAAACAAAGAGGTAATTGGCCTGTAGGGCTGACACTGCAATTAAAAACCTGCCAGATGACTTGGGCTTGTGGGGCTCAGACTATGGGGCTTTATAGTTGCAGTGTAGACATGTCCTAGATTGCTCAAAACATCATTGGCACCAACAACCAGCATTCTCTCTCCGCTTCAGCACAGTTCTTATCATGGTGTTGTCTGAGCATCTGTTTAATTGCATCTTTGGATATTTGTTCAAACATTTGTCAGGTTCAAACCACTGCTTTGAGGGAAGCCCGTGACAGCCCATTACTATGGGGGCATCATTAACATCTACAGAGTTAGGATGTTACTTATGTCTGGGGAGGCCAAGTCAATCTACTTACCAGTTCTGTACAACAGAGTTCCTCTCCCTGACTTTTATACCATGAATCTATATCCTTGCAAAAGACCACAGCTGGATTTTCTGTAAGAACCTTCCAAATACCACCAGGGGAAATAACAACAAGATTCACTTTATTTTCTAGTCTTAAGAATCCAGCACTAGTATTTACCATAAGACAGATGCCCCCACATATACATGTAATCATTTTAAATTTGTTTTTATGAGTAACGCTAACAGTCCAAAGATAAGCCATTACAACACAGCAGTTACAATGCACCCTAGCTAGACTAAATTATCTAAGTCGACATTTGTCATTTTCCTTTACATGAAGATAATAAAGGGCCTAAATCCCAATATATAATACAGGATGGACCACTATCAACTGGATTTCCCTTGTCAAACAAAGGAGGAGTATAGCCAGGAGTATAGCCTCACAGCTGGGGGCCAGGAGGGGAGCTGTGTAGCCAGCGGTGGGACTGGGAGCGCAACTCAGAGGTTGCAGGTTTCTGCTGATGGCTGCAGGGCTGTGCTCTTGCCCCCCAGCCATGGGGTTACGCAGCCATCCTGCCTCTTTCCCTAAGAGTACCCTGGCCTTCCCTGCTCTGTCAATGCCAGCCCCTCTGCTGCTGCTGCCAGAGTGGAGCGCCGCAGCTGGCGGTAGCAGAGGTGCCAGCATTGACCTCCCCTGGTATGGCAAAGCTCCTGGTTTGGGACCAGAGAGGTCTCAAGGGTGCCAGACCAGGTTCAATTTGTACCATACTAAGTAAACACAGGGATTTGAACTTTTGACAATCAGATATCTCCCGCTTTCACATAGACTCACTCTGGGTATTATATTGACAAGAAGATCAAAGAGTTAGTTTTGATACACAACTTTTTCCATGCTACTAAGCATATACACAACTTCAAATGAGACCAGAAAGAAAATTTGACAGCTATTGCAGGTGTTAGGCTCACATGGTTGTCTTGGATCTGAGTGCAGTTTCCTGTCATTTTACAGAAGTCAGTGAGATTTCGACTGAGAAACACCATTAAGGAGAAATCACAGACTGGAGGCCAGATGTCTTCAGGAGGTGTAGTGCATAATTGAACCATAATTCAGTTGGGCTACCCCTGGCAGCACTATCTTCTCCCAGCAGGACTGTGCTGGATTTGATTGGTGCTCAAATGGATGCCAGTGGATGCACCCCGATAGAGCTCATTACTGATTGGCCAGGAGCGTAAATGGGGGATATATATTTAATTGAACGGCTATGCAGGTCATCTTCGCAGCATTTCAACCAGTCCTCAGGCTTGATACCAGAGTAAAGGTTAGGGGACAGCATGAAAAAAAATCAGAAAGATGTGTGTGGGTAATACCGTTGATTAAGGGCCTTAAGGCTGGCATCACTGTGGAGACCAAAACAACAGTATACTATATCAGAAAAGCAGAGAGAACTAGTGGTATGTTATGCTTAAAAGACAAGGATAGAAAGACAAGAATCATATAAATTATTATTAATCACTAATAATTATCAATAATTAATAAATGAATAATTAATAAGTAATAAAGTCTCAGCAGGGTAGCCATGTAAGTCTAACTTAAACAACTTAAAAAATGAGTGGTCCCGTAGCACCTTAGAGACTAACAAAAATGTATATAGTATGAAGAAAATTTTTTTTCTGCTTTAAATTTTTAGGTCTCTGTACCTCTATGCCTCTTGCTCCACTCATCTGAAGAATTGGGTTGTGTCCACAAAAGCTCATGATACTATATATGTTTCTTGTTAGTCTCTAAGGTATTACTAATGATAGTTTGCATCAAAATAATTAGAATCCTTTCTAATTGCTGAAATTGTGAGCTAAATCCTAAATCCTAGAGTCTTTTCTCACTCAAGACTCTCCTTAAAATGAATGGGTATTTTGCTTGTAAGGCAATGGATAAAGATTGCAGGATGTTATCTAAAAGCTGAAAGATAATTACAAAGGGTATGAATGAACTAACAATAGAACATTTGCTTATAGTGGAACTTTGTGTAAAATATTTCTTAGTGTGAGTATTGCAAATATGAACAACAATTGGCATTACTTCAAAATGTAATAAGCTCTTTAAAGTTGTTATGAATATTTACTCGGGTAATAAGACAGTCAGTGTTTCAGGCTAAACTATACTGGGTTTTTTTTTTTTTCATTGAATACACAGTTGAATTCAAGGCCTTTGTCCTAATTTTCAAAGTCCTCCACTGGACTACCATTAGCCATTAGAGAAAACATTGCAGGTTAAAAGGCAAAGAACTTTTAGTGGCAGTAACTATAAAACTATTGGCCAACATACTAAAATTTGAATACAGAAGAAGGAACTTTCATAGAGAAAGACCAAAACTCCCTTCTAGATGATGTAAGAATGCCTACAAGCCTCACTGCATTCAGAACTAAATGCAAAATTCATTTCTCTGACATACCTTTCCATCAATAGGTTATTTTTTCACACACACTCTAACTAAGCAATTTACTGCTAGCTGTTGCATGGAAGGGAAAGAAAAGGGACTATTTTCTGGGTTTTTTTCTTAAATACATGTGGGGCACCCAGATACTTGGACAATGGGCAATATATACAAACCTAAAAATAATATGATATAAAGGCAAATAGATGAGATACATTCACTAGAAAAGGATCCCTTTCACCATTAATCCAAGATAGGAAATAATGACTCAAATTTACACAGAAACAAAAATCTGAGCCTCACGAGATATTTACTCTTTCAACCAAATAGCCCCTGCTACTGATACAGGACAGAATGTACTGCCCCACATTGGAAGAAGCGGTCAATTTGCCTGAACACACCCTTATTCTTGGACAGGGTGAGGGAGCAGGGAGAAGACTGGGGCAGGGGATCCCTTTGAGTTCTATGGCATAACTCTTGAAATTGTGTCTCTCCCTCATCTATCCAGAAGGCAAGCCAGGCAGGAGTCAACAGAGACAGATGCCGCCTAATCCTTAACTCCTTTTTTTTTTAAATCCTTTTTGGCTGAATGCTATGGGAGATATCCAAGGCGGCAATTCCCAGATGCCTTGGATTCTGAAAGTTTATCTGTTTAGAGAAGGAGTATCTAGAGTAGATGATTTCTTCCATTTATATCTGCATTTTGGTCCCTTTTTTTCCCCTGCCTGGAGGAAGGTGAAGTGAAGGAGGAGTGACTTATACATGTCTCGCCTCCTATCTCCCATATCTTCTGAACGTTGAAGATTGTGAGATGCTGCCAAAAAGATGGCTGTGCAGAAGTTTTTTTTGTTCTAAAATGGCCACCCCCCTGAGGAATTCATGTGCCCACTTCCAAATTGGCCTCTGAAACCCTGCTGCAAAGGTGAGTGATGGGCAGTGGCGGGATATTGATCTTTCATTCCTGTTAGTGATTCTTGGAACCTACTGGAGGTACAAAGAGGATCTCCTAATTGTAGCACCCGCTCCTTCCTTTGCTAGGGTATCCTAGCAAAACAAAGACTCTTGGAACTGTGCTTTGGCTGTTGGTGGGGGGAGGGGAAAAGGGGAAGACTGAGTATCTAGGGAATTACCTCATGCTGGTTCCATTAGCTACAGCTCCTCAGGACCACACAGTACATCTCCCTGAAGTATGACGGCTGGGGAAGGGTCCTGGTCCGTGTCAGTGGCCACAGATTACGTCCTAGCATCCCACATGCTTTTTTTCCCCCAGAGCCTCATCCTTCTGGGGCACTGATTTGTTCACAGACACCACTACTGACCAAAAGGAACACTTTTCCCATTCAGTGTACTCAGCCAAGGCTCTGCCCATTCCCTGTTTTATTTATTTTTGACTTTTAGCCATTACCAGGGACTAATTTGTGGGGAGAGCTTAGTAAAGTTCTCTCAACTGCCCGAAACTCAGTAGAGAAAATGTAAATAGCCCTTAAAAAGTCTGTAGTCCCAACCAAAAGAGTAAAGAGCTAGGAAAACAGAACCTATTGGGAGGGAGGGAAAAAAAAGAAAAAACAATCAGGTTATGGTTTAGAGAACCTGACTGTTAGCCTGCTTCTCTTTGGAATCAGAGGTAATTTTGAGAGGTTCTTCAGGAGGAATAATCTGGTGAATCAGACCAACCACTGATAAAGATCTGATTCTGCTTTCTGGATTGTAGGGGACTGAGAAACCAATCACTGCTGAATTTATGAAGTGAGAGTGACAACTGAATTTTGAGGATTAAAAAACTAGACTCCAAGAAGGGAGGAGAGCTTGACAAAGAAGAGCTTGAGAACACTGAAGAAGGGGAAACCTATGCATAAGCTGGGTCTGATATATGGTCAGGTAACAGCCAGTTACATACAAGCTCTCAATTTCTCTCTCTGTCTCTACCATACTGCTGTCACTGAGATCTGCAAAGACACTTAAGCATCGTTTTTATAAATTAGAATTGTAGTTGCTTCCATGGCTTTAGAAGATACTCATAATATTGGTCTGAAATAGTACAGATCCATTTAACTTTGTTCCTCGTGTTTACTTTCCAAGACATTTGAAAACAGAGAATTGTAAGTGTCATGTATTGGGTTGTTGTAGATATAGATCTTGTTGTTGGTATAGTAACTGAGTTAGGTCATTATGGGTCAGCCCAGATGGTTTGGGCTGGTTCTAGTTAGTTCTGTGTTATAGAATAAATGGAAGCTGGCAGCTGCTTCAAGCTCTCTGTGTTTCAAGTGATTTCTTTCTGAACTCTGTAACTCAATACAACAATATAACAGTAAGGGAAGTAAAATATTGGAGAAAGGAGGTGGGCTTAGCTTTTAATTGTCTTGTTTTGCTGATTATGATAATAAAATGGTACTACTGCACTTCTGAATTGGTAATGGTAATTACATTACTGGAGTATAAGAATCAGTAATGGTATTACTAAAAGACATTTTTAGGCAGTGTGTACTAAGTCTGAGTAGATAAATAATAAACCATACTACCCCAATACATATTTTACTATTCCCAAATAGGGAACAATCCTGCAATGGCAGGGGAATGCATCCAATTATATAAAGGCTCTTTTATCCATCCCTCAATTCTAAGACACAAACTTCAGACTCCCTGGCTGAGTGTGTGTTGATTCATATATAACAAATATCACATTAGCATAAAAGTAGTATGACTTACATCTAGGCCACATAATATTTAATAAATTCTCCTGCTGAAGTTCCGTATTTTTATGTACTTCTGTGATAATTACACCAAAATCAGGCAACCTTTGGCATAATAATGGTAATGTTTAATTTCACACATCATATAATTTTATTAGCAGTTATTTTCTCATTTCTAATGTTCCTGCCAAAATGAGTTTTATGTCTGAAACTAAATGCTATTGATTTTAACCAAAGGCAGCTTCTCCTTTATATTAACTATAGTATTAAATTAATGTATGGATGTTTTTAGCAACTGATCTTAATTATAAATATACCCATTCAATTATAAAAGCACTGAAGAAGGTACATAAGATGAGTTATGTAGGTTTCTGAATGGCCAGTCTTTTCTTAACGTTTCAGATTATTTTTAATTAAAAAAATCTCAGAATATTTTGTATGCATTTAAAATTCTATGCAGTCTTTACCATAGAGTGATATTTGTTGCATTTGGCGAAAAGAGTAAATGTCTCATACACTGTCACTAAAAGGCACACTAAGCTTCAGGAAGTAAGGCGTGATGTTTTCATTTCCGGTTGGAATCAGATATGTTTATTTGCTGATACTATGCACAAAAATCTATTAAACAAAGCAGAATCTTAAAAACAATTTTTGGTAACTGATAGGCTGACTTTATATGTGAGGTATTATTCCATGACTACTGGCTATGTGCAAATCAGAGATTCTAATGCTTCATTATTCAGAAGCCTAGTGACCACATAAAATGATGATGGGAGAAGAGTTCAAAGACCCACCCACATTTTCAAATACTTTTAGAAAGGTGCTCAATGCCTTTCACAATCAGGCCACTTATTTGGGGGCCAATCGTTAGTCCAATTTATCTCAGAAATCATCATTAGAAATTGTAGCCATCAAGACATGACTCCTCCCCCCCCCCCCCCCACACACACACACACACACTAGTGGAGTCTAGCTCACTGAACACAAACCTCTGGTTCCCGCTTCCCTTGATCCTGGATCTCTTAGGTACAATTTATGTTGGGTATCCAGCAATTCAAATTATGTTAGGTTTTTTGTTATGTCCTCTTGTTATGTTAACCCATTCCATTTATGTTAGGATTTTTGTTACATCAAGGCCATAAGGACAGACTTCGCCTAGAAACCAAATTGCTTAATGTATGCTTATGAATATGTATGTAATCTATGGAATGAGTGAAGCAAGCCAGACTGTCTAGATAGGCTAGTATCTGAGTTTTGCTTTCTCTCCAGACACACTGTACTGTACAGCTGAAATTACCAGCAGTTACAAGTTATCACATAGTTCTTTATAAGCAAGCGCAGTTATTCTTAAGAGAAAATATGAAAAACAATAAAAAAAGAACCAACTTTCATGCTAATAAATTTACCAGAAATCATCCCCCAACTCCAGTCTCAGGCTCTGGTAGAAGTCAATCCTTCAAACACAACAAAGGGTTTTTATTGTTAACTACAAAGTTTATAAACAGCCTTAGCTCAGAATTAGCATCTCTATGAATAGATTACGCTTTCATTTATAACACTTATTGGGTCTTTGATGTTGAAAATCTGGAATGGGTAATCTGCAGAAAATGGACCTCTCCTTTAGGAATGTTAAATTTAGTTTAATCAACTAATCGATGAATTTTCCATCAACTAGTTGATAAGCAGGGGAGCCTAAGTGGAGTTAGCTCCCGGCTCCGGGAGCTAACCCCACTGCGGTTCTACTTTTAAATGTATTAAGAGCTGGCATCCTCTTAATACATTTAAAAGGCTGAAGTGCAAGAGGGAGGACCCTGCACGAGCCAGGACAACTGATTCCCAGCTCATGCCAGGTCCCCTCCCACCCACCATCCCCCCCAAGCAGGCTCTTAATACATTTAAAAAGCAGAGGTAGAGCATCTGGGACTGGGCGTGAGCCGGGAATCAGCCAATTCCCAGCTCGCACCCAGTCCCCGCTATCCCTCTGCCTCACCTCCTCCCGGCAGAAGTGACTAGTCGAGGGATTAGTCAACGATCAAATAAGCTTCTGCTTATCATATAGTCAACTAGTCAACAGTTGCTTACATCCCTACTCTTCTTAGGGAGTAGCTTTCAAAGATTGTTGGGGTTTTTTTAATAGCCATAGATGGGAACATTGCATTCATCTTCCCCTAGAGGCTCTCCAAGCAAACCGCCTGACACTGTTTCTCCCAAAAATCCATTCTTGTTTGCCATATTGTTCAACATAGTCCTTTGAAGTTCATGACACATTCAAGCGTTCTCACAATATCTCCACCATAGAGAAGTTACATACAAGCTCAGAACTCAATAATACACAGCTCCTGCATTGAATACAACAGACTACAAAGAAACTTAATTCAATAAGGTTTTTCAAGGATATTACAGGAAATTGTCTCACCTGTTATGTTTGATCTTTTCAATTCTTAGCTGTAATTTTTTTTATTTATTTAAAAGTACATGTCCTATAATTAAAATGCAAACTATTGTAAGAATTATGAATTATTTAAAAAAAATAATTTTCACATGCTGTTTTGAAAGATGCTTATTAGATAAGTAGCTTGCATACTGTTAGTATATCCTGAAGTTACCACTCTATAAAATATGCAAGCTATTTTTGTGATTTCGGACTATGCTTATCTTCATGTTACACATTTAAAAACCACATTTTACATCATTGCATTATTTGGTTGATAATTATTAAATTGTTAACTGCACAAAATACTGAGTAAATGTATACTATGCACACTTTTTCTGTAGGTCACTATTCAGAGCCGAACAAAGCTCCAAACTATCTTCCCTATAATTTCCATTACAGAATAAAGCTAATTGTCTACCCAATGATGTAAAGAATACATTAAAGCAAAGTCAGTCTCATGGCTTTGCTCTAGCACTGGTCATTTAGGACACCGAACAATCGTTGAGTTTCCTATTTTCTGAGTCAGAAGAGCTCAGGCAAAGTGATGATATGATGTGGTAAATTACTTAAAATCAACTTTTCAATAGAATTGGAAAACATTGTTCAGAGAATTTATTCACTGAAAAAAATATCAGTTCTAGCCTACGCAAAACTATTCACGTATTTGACACAAATTTTGTCCCATCACACCTCCAAACGTTTCAGAGTACATTCACCATAGGACTTTGGCACCAGACACAAAAATGAACTGAGGGGATGGGACTGGTTCGGATGTCACCTCCCTTGTTGTTGTTGTTGTTGTTTTAATTCAGTAGTGAGGACATGCATTCAGAATAGTCATTAAAGCAGGAGGGACTTGAACATGGGCGTCCCACCTCCCAGGTGAAAGCCCTGGTCACCAGCCTATGCAATCACATGTATTCTTACTCGCTATATATTGAAGTATTTTATACAGAGGAACAGCTTCAACAAGAGAGACTGAAAAAGACTTGGCCCAGAATATTTCATACTTCACTGGTGAGGATTTTGTCATGGGAGGTCGGAGACCCTGCTCCACTTCACACAGGGAATTTGAACCTAGTTCTCCTACATCCTCAGTGAGTACCTAAATCACTGGGCTAAATGTTATAAGAGGTATGGGCATCATAACCACCTGTGCCTTCTACCTCTCATTTTGTGTCTCTAAACCTTTAAAAAGCTCCAGAAAAATGCTAAACAAAACATTTTGTTTGATTGGACACAATTTTTTTTCAGTTCACCAAAATATTACACATTTATTAATTTCAGTTTGATATCAACTTATATTTTTCCAGTGAATAGCCAGTGAATTAAAAAAGAAACCCAAAATCAGTTATTGACTCTGCTTTCATATTCAGCTAAACACGTTGCTACTATTAAATAAATAATCAGTTAATATGTGCACAAAATATTACAAATATAATGCAATATACACCATATAAGGAGTTTTAATCCTATGAGCTGGGAGAGAGTACGAGTGAAGGTTGTGACCTGGGGCATGGGACTGTGATATAGAAGGAGATGCAGGGTGGGGGTGGGGGCGGGTATGGGTATGGATGTAAGAGAGGATTCTGACTTAGAGGAGCAGTGTAGAAGGGGGTGCAGGGTCTGGGAAGGGTTTGCAACCTGGGACAGAACTGCAGGAGGGGGTACAGGGGTTGGATGCAGGGTCTGAGAGGAGTGCAGGAGTGGGGAAGCAGAGGGTTTGGGTTCTGATTGGGGCAAGGGTGCAGGAAGGAAAGCAGAAGGTTGGGGAGAGGGAAGGGCTTGGGTGCCAGAGGTAGGCCCTGGCCTGAAGACGCTTACCTAGGCAGCTCCCAGCCATCAAGATGCTCAGGCAGGCTCCTTGCCTTTCACACCCCAACATGCTGCTCAGAGCAGCCAGGTGCATGGGCCATGTGTTCTCTGTACACTGCCCATGCCCTGGGAAAGGTACTTTGCACACTGCCTGCGCTGGAAAGCACAATTCAGATAGCTAATGGCAGCTGTGAGATTGTGCTAGGGGCAGGGATAGCATGCAGAGTCCCCCGTCCCCCCAGCATGCAGAAAACAAATGGTCCCTACAACCAGCTGTTTGAGCAGCAAGTGGGATGCGGAAGGTGCAGGGACCTGGTAGGCCATGGGCCGGATCCAGCAGCTTGGTGAGATGGATGCGGCCCACGAGACATATTTTGCCCGCCCCGATGTAGACCATCTCTGACAAATGTTTGTCTAATCTGTTATTAAAAATTTCCAATGACAGAGATCCCTCAACCTCCCTTTGCAATTTATTCCAGTGCTCATGTACCCCTGACATTTAGGGAGTTTTCCGTAATGTCCAACCTCAACTGCCCTTGCTGCAATTTAGGCCCACTGCTTCTTGTCCTATCCTTAGAGGCTAAGGGGCACATTTTTTCCTCTCTCCTTGTAACAACCTTTTATATACTTGAAAATTGTAATCATCTCCTCCTTCAGTCTTCTCTTTGTCCAAACTAAACAAACCAGATATTTTCAATTGGACCACACAGATCATGTTTTCTAGACCTGTCGATAAATGCTAAAATTACAGATGCAGGAGATGCTGCAGCATCCTCTGACTTGAAGGGATTTCCATTATTTGCAGACATGACAGTTTGGTTCTGTGGTTCCCTACACCCCTGCTATAAAAATTGCTCTAGCACCCATGGACCTGGTATAATTTGTACTGCCTCTCTCTTCACTTTCTCCAGTTTCTGCACATCTTTCCTGAAATGTGGCACACAATACTGCAGTTGAAGGCTACATCAGCGTGCAGGCCAGCAGACACCGTGGGGCAAAGGGAGTAACTGTCCCGGGCCCAGACCCACCCAGTTAGAGGCTCCAGGCACTGAGCTGACTGACTGGACAGGGCTGATTAATCACCTGTGAAGCTGTGTTGCTGCGCAGCTAAGAGGGAACACTGGCCACCACTGCTGCTACCAGAGCCCACAAGCCTTTAAATGGCTGTCGGAGCACCGCGCTGCACATTCTGGGCAGCACTGAGGGCTGGGGGAGGGAGGTGCGGTGCTCTCCCTGAGGCAGTGAGGGCTGCCTAGCCCTGCCCCCTCTACCAAGGCCCCACTCCTTCCAGGGGCACAGAGCAGGACCTGGTGAGACTGTCAGCCCTGCTGTCAGCACGGAATAGAGCACAGTGAAAGTATTTAACACTGAAGAGCTCCTGCTTAAGTCAGAGAGGTTTCTTGACATATTTTCTGTCCTTGTACACTTACATGGTTTGCTCTTGTGCTCTTAATAATTTCTCTTTAAAACCCCCTCCAAGTCTCTTGAACTATTTTATATCTTATAAACTAGCTTCCCATATAATCTTACCTACCAATTCCCTGAGTTTGCTAAAGTCTACTTTAAGAAATCCATTATCTTTATTGTGCTGTTTTCCTCCTACCATTACTTAGAATCATGAACTCGACTATTTCATGATTCCTTTCACCTAAGCTACCTTCCACTTTCAAATTTGCAACCAGTTCCTCTACATTTGGCAAAATCAAATCTAGAACAGCTTCTCAACATTATGAACAAAAAAATTGTCTCCAGTATATTCCAAGAAGTGGAATAATCTATGGACTATGGTTGGATAATCTATGGTTGGATAATCTATGCACTAATGTGTCTAGGTGGATGAAGTCCCCTATTACCACCAGCTTGGGTGGTTTGGATGATTTTATTGAGTTTTTTTTAAAACAACTATCTACCTCTTCTTCCTCAACACGAGGTCTATAGCAGAACCTTGCCATGATATCACCTTTTTTGAACCCTTTCATCCTTATCAGATACTTTCAACAATTCAGTCTCTGATTTCCATTTCAACCTCAGTTTACAGTTTTGATATGTAAAGCAATACTTCCTCCCCTTTTCCCTATCTGTCTTTCCTGTGCAAGCTGTGTCCTTCTATACTAATATTTCAGGCATGTGTTTTATCCTACCAAGTCTTTGGGATGCCAATTATGTCATAGAAGATTAGGGTTGGAAGAGACCTCAGATGGTCATCCAGTCCAGTCCCACCTGCCCCCAAGTTATCTTTATTAACTAGCAATTCTAGGTTTTTTTCCCCTGCTTATACACCATACTTCTTGAATCTGCATATAGACATCTAAGACACTGATTTGACTACCCCCCTTATAGTCTCTCATGTAGCAATTATAATCATTTCTCAGGACAGATTCATTCTACATACCTTGTTTGCGTACATCCTCTACAGCAACAACCAATTCCTCCTTAAGGTCCTGGCTCTCTTTAGCAATCTGTTCTCCTTTTTCCAAAAAGTTTTGGGTAGCTTGCTCTACTGAAGCAGCCAACACATGTGCCTTCTTAGATCGCCCTTTCTTTTTACCGGATGGTCCCTTGTTGCTTGTGTTAACTAGTGTTGTCACCTTTGGGAAGGGAAAAACAAAAGTTTTTTTTTAAAAAAAGTCTGCACACCACATTATTAATTAGTTGCCCTAATTAGTTTTAAATCAGCTGTCCCATATGTAAGGTCATATGATCGTCAATATTTCTTTTCTCTACTGTGCCTTTCTGTCTCTCCACACACCCAAAGAAATCACATAATATCATACAATGCAAATCATTCAAGTTATATATAACAGGCTAATATACTTCAGGAACTAGCTTAAACATGCAGGTCACCTCTGTTGAGGTGTTTTGTTATGAGGTGCTTAAACCCTGAATGAAGAAGCAATGCAGTTACTGCTGAGGCACAATGGCAGGTTCATTTAAATAGCTCTAATTAGGATATAAAAGATTGTTGGAGTGACCATAAGAGTATTTCTTCACTGCAGGGTTAACATAGACACTTAGCTGGGTTTTAAGCCCTAACCCTTCTCTGCCACCCTCACTCAAAATCTTTACACCCAAGTTGGACCTGGCTTACTAGGCCAGTTGGGGGATATAAATTAGAGCGCAGGTTTCTAATTCACTCAGCAGTCTGGACACCCACACATAGGTTTGGTAAACTCCGTGCCCATGTTTGTTTTTATTTTAATCATAACTTGAACTTTGAATTTCCATACTTTTCAAAGTTTGTTTCACTCTTTCTATCATGGTGATATATCCTTGTAACCCAATTCTGGACTAACAAAGAAACACAATTAAATTACTCATACACGATTAATAAGAGCAGGTTTCAAATGCAGTCAGCAGTGAAACTAATGGACCTAAATACTTTACATAAAGATACTGCAGAAATTGGCATGGTTAAACTGAATGCAAAGAAAATGATGCTAGGATTTGATTTTAATTATACCCTTGATGGGAGATGGATTCGACAGAGCCCTGTGTGACCAATGGGCAGTGCTAGCTAAGGCATTCTGATCTCCAGTGCATGGCACACATACATACCAGAAGAGGAACACTTGCACTCAAAGAAGAATTAGGTCTGATGCTGCTAGGCTGTTTCAAGTAATACAAACATAGAGAGAAAACAAACTAAGGAAAAGCTGCACAATAAAGGAATATAGTCAGAATGTTTCTACACGGAGAAGAATCACTAATTATGGGAGTAACACAATTTTTTTGTTAGTAGAAAAATTGTGTAACATCTATAAATGGGCAGAAACAGAGAATACCCCTACTTCTTTTTGTCTCTAAAGCATTAAATTTTCCATTAAAAAATCAAACCTTATTGATTACCATAACGCATCATATTGCACATCCTTCCAAGATAAAGAAACTAAAAAAATCAGTAAATAGTCTACCAAAAACCACATCCATACAAATTCAATATATTGATTTTTGTTAAAATGTATTGAAAATGGTCCTTTATTATGTCTACAATAGTATAATATTTGCATGAATTATTTCAAAGGAAATTATTATTTTTCAAAGTATTCAGACAGAATAATAAACATGTTGTGGGTACTTTTATTTCAAATTTTCCCCGGTGCTAATATATGAAGATACTGAGGTCAGAGCTGGGTTACACATTTTCCAACAAAACAGTTTAATCAGAAAATGCAGATTTGTAAAACACAAAATGTTTTGTAGAAACATCATGAAATTTGGTGAATCATACAGAGGTTTCTGTGGGAAATCTACCACCTCACCAGGCTGCTCGAGTCTTCCAGGGTCCCCAGCTCCACAACATCCAGCCATATCAGGGCTTCCAAACCCCTAGTCATGCTTCCAGAATCCTGACAGCCAAGGAGACCCTTAACCAGGCCTTAGCTACTGGTTCCCCAAGCTTAGTTTCCAAGTTCCCTGACATGGAGCTGTAAGACTGGAATTCTAGGATAGCCTACCAAAGCCTATGGCTTCAGGACAGCTGTGCCAAGCATAACCAGTTTAAAAAACGTGTTAATCGTCATTTTTTATACCAGTTTCCTTTTTTAGTGGCTCATCTCCTCACACTTCCTGTAATTTCAAGTGTCCTTAAATAAGACATTAGAACGCAATTATTTTCCTTGACAGAGCTTCAATTATTATGCATGTACAAACACATGTGAACACATGCTCGCTCTCCTTCCCCCCACCCACCCATTGGCTGTCTGCCCTCAATTCGTCTTTTTTAAAATCCATTTTATACTATCCTTTATAATTTCTTAAACATGGTGCCTCGTTCCGCATCTGTACATTATGTCTTCCAATTAAAGACAAGCCTTGATCTTTCTATACCCATGCACTATTGGCTACGCAGTGTACAACTAAGGGGGAAAACAAAAGAGGTGGAAGAGAGGAGATTCTATGCCACCAACACCCCCACAAAAGAATTACATCAACAGCAAATCCTTGTTTTGTTGCACATTGAAGCAGGGGTGCCCTGAGTATATCAATATCCTAGATGAAAAATATTATGGCACCTAGGAAAATATGTAAAAGATTTAAAAACATTTAACATAAAACAAATGATAATCAATCACATTTGAGAGCTGCTCCTCAAACAGAGGTAGCCATGAACCCCGTGAGGCACTCTTTTTGACGAGGTGTTCCTGTTGAGAACAGGACACCAGGTCACCCTATGCCAGGAACTGAAGACTTCCTCCCATCCAAATGGGACCCTTCTCTCAGTTAGCAATTTGAGAAAAGCCACCTGGTTGCACCCACTGACGTGTTGCTCAGAACCACTGAGAACCCATATGTAAAGATTAGTCATCGAGATCAGAATATAAATGCAAGCCCTGCAGAAGATGATGAACTAGCCTCAGTATGAAATATTTGCTTAGAATTCACAGAGCTGCTACCAAACCAAAAAAGAACACTCTGCACTACGAATTATTGCTTTCCACTGCAGCCCGAGGCTTTGCCTGTCTTTTTATATTATTGAATTTGTGGACAAAGACATCTCAAACAGTAAATCTCTTTTACAATGAAATACTGGTCCTTAACCCATGATCATAGTTTCATTTATAAATGAAAATTTTTTCATGCTTCACATTTGTAAAAAAGCAACGTTTTCAGTACAGCTGGCAAAAACTATAGATTTTTGATTTGCAATAAATTTCACTCTTTCAAAATCTGGTCTCATTCCAATTTGGCAGGATGCCCAGAAGCTCTGAGAACCAGCCAGTATTACCAGGCTTCTAAGCTCCCTGGCACAGACCCTGGAAACCTGGAAGATTCTCAGGGTTTCCGGGCTTCTCGTTGTGGTACCAGGGGCTCCTGGACTCCCAGTTCCAAGGAAGGGAATCTGGAAGCCCTGGCATGGGGAGGTAACAGTGGAGTCATGGACTCTTAGAAGGGACCCTGAGAGGTGGGAGGGAACCAGGGTGGTTTCCATTGGAACTGTGGCAGACAGGGTTGTGTGAGAACCCTGCCTGAGATTAGGCAAAACTCAAACCCAACCCATTTTCATGCTAGAAGCATAGATTTTCAAACAGGCCTGTACCGACTGCTAACTTTTAAACAATGGCTTACAAATTTTAAGCAATGGGCAAATAATAGCTACAAACATGAAAGGCATGAATTAGCAACAATTATCAAAACAAAGACATGTCATTGCTAGTAGGTTTTTATGTGGAGGGTTGATAATTCCCAAAACAACAAAGTAACATCATTCGTCTTTGAGCAAAGGAGAGATTTGCAATCTAGCTAATGCCTGCAATCAATCTCATCCATGCTTTTACTCTACTGAACATAACAATAAAGTGGAAAAAACAAACACTAAACGTGCCTGTAACACCGACAGGCAGAACCAAACCAAGGTGGCAACATGTTGTATACTGACTGCGGCTACATCTAAACTACACCCCTCTGTTGGCAGAGTGATGTAAATGAAGCACTTTGAAAGTGCAAATGAAGCAGGGATTTAAATATCCTGAGCTTCATTTGCATAATCACATCATGGCGCTGTTTCAAACAAGTGCCATTTCAAAACTGAAACCGCCGTTTAAATGCTTTTTTCGACGAGGCGCCTTTTCGAAAGATCCTATACTCCTCATTTTTTTTAATCCCTGCTTCATTTACACTTCATTTACGTCCCTCTGCCGACAGAGGGGTGTAGGTTAGACGTAGTCTGCCTGACAACCAGGTAACTCTAAATACATTATCTGTTTTGAATCATGCAACCTCAGAACAATTTTGTGTTATCTACAAACATTTTCAGTGATGAGACTATGTTTTCTTCCAAGTTACTGATCAAACATTAAAGAGCAGAGAGCCAAGAATGAGTCTCCAGGGGACCTCACTGGAAACACACCTTCTTGATGACAATCTTTTATTTATAATTATGCTATGATACCTATCCATCAGCTAGGTTTTAAGTTATTTAATGTTTGCATGGTCATTTTATATCATTCTAATTTTTAAATCAAAATGTTAACTGGTACCAAGACATACACTTTGACAGAAGTCCAAATTTATTTTAACCCCACAGTTAATGTTATCAACCTAATTTGTAATCTCCTAAAAGAACAGATATCACGTTAGTTTGACAGAACCTACTTGTTATAAACACATACTGACTGGCATAAATTATATTACAAGCCTTTAATTCTTTGTTAATCAAGTCTCATACTAGCCACTCCATTATCTTGCCTGAGATCAATGTCAGTGCACCAAGATTTAATGAAAATCAACATTAATGTTCCCGTGAACAACTCAGACAGCCAACTTTTAGGAGCCTAAAACATCACTGGGATTCAGGAATCCAGACTTAAGGACTCAGGCTCCATATAGAATGAATGGGCAAGAGATAAGCACCTAGAGAATGAGATTCATAAAACCCAGTGTGCTAGGCAGTTTACTGTACAGACAACAGGCGATGCCAAGGAGAGAGATGTGTTCTAAGTCCTGCCCCTCTTAGGAACATCAGCACCTAAATCTGGGCTGCAAGTCCCTCTGCTTGGGATTCTCAATTATAGAATTGTGCGGTTAGGTACCTGCAGCTTTCTGACAAGAAGCCAACAGTGAGGAGGTAGAGTGTGGAGAGTTGTAAATCGAACCTTACATCTGTTAGGCAAATGTAACCTATCTTCTCTAGTGTCCAGAAACGTAATGGGGAGCAACAATGCACACACTTCAAAGGACAAATACATTTACCTAGGGAACTTTTACTGCAAAAACTTGGGTGTTGAGTTGAGTTTAGGTACCGGCAGAGTTTGGTGGCAGCTGAGCAGGGGTTTTGTGAATCTTAGGTTAAATCTACACTGTCACTTTACTGTGTTCCAACTTTAAGGTGCAGAAGTGGAAAACACACAGCTAGTTACACCACTGAAAAGTGCCAGTGTAAACAGGCTCTCAGCTCTGTTAGCTACTTACCTCATGAAGATGGTTTACATAGAGCACTGGGAGAGAGCCATACTTTCACTTTAAAGTGCTGTGGCGGCCGTGCTTTAATTTTAGAAGTGAAGACAAAGCCTTACTTTGATCTAATTCTGGGACTTAGCTGCCTAAAAAGGGAAGTCACGCCCTCCTGATTTTGCTGAGAGTCTTGTGAAACGGGGCTTAATGTCTCAGAGGCTACTCCCAATCCAGGAGACTTTAAACCGCTAAAAGTCCAGCAGCGGAGCAGGGCTAACGCAGGCTGCCAGTCTGCCCTGGACCCAAGCAGCTCCAGGAAATGGCTGGCAAGTCCCTGCTACTTCTGGGAGTGTCAGGCGGTCTCTGTGCACTATCCCCACTCTGAGCACTGGAACTGCAGCTAGCTGCGAGGGTGGTGCTTGTGTGCAGAAGCAGTCCACAGAACCACCTGGCTCCCCACCCCTGCCTAGGCAAGCACTGAAAGGTTATTAGAATTCTACAAAATATGTTACCATTTCCCCTCTAATATCCAATGAAACGTTACTTGTTCCAGACAGCGGCATTTCTTGAACTCTAAATGTAAATGGCTGTATGTTATTCTTCTCTTCTCAAAATACTAATATGTCACCAATCTGCTTGAAACAGTCAATGGCCTGAATAAAGGCAGCCCTGACATTTTAGCGTAAGGCCTTTTAGATATAATGCCAGCCTTCCACCTGAATGCACCTACTGACTGACTGATTATACTAATGGTATCATCCTAAACCTTGGGGTTGTTTCTTTTTTTCTTTTCTTTTCTTTTCTTTTCTTTTCTTTTCTTTTCTTTTTGTTTTTCAGACTGCTCTTAGTTCTGAGAAAACTTTGTGGCATCAAAGAGAAAAAAAAAATGTTTATAATTGTACTTGTCAAAACTTTTCCAATACTTGATTAAGTGAAATCCTTTTGCATTAATACAACTACAAGGGACAGTATTCTGGAGATTATGATTCTTTAACAATGTATATTTAAAAACAGATTATTTTTCAGAAGTGACTGATAATTGTGGTTGCTTCACATTTTCAGTGACCACCTTCACACCTTAGATAGTCCTATATTCAGCTGAGCACCTGCAGCTTCAATCTTTCAGGATTTGGTTTTAATACAGGAACAATTCAAAATTTAAAAAATGCCCAGAGAAAAAATATTAAACATGCTACTTTAAGTCTAATGTATGTCACAACCAGAACTGATATTCCACTTAAATGATTCCATTCTTAAGGTCAGATATATCCGGAAAAGTTATTTTAAACAATGACATCCTGACATTCTAGTTTTCTTGAGTTTCAATGACTTACATGTTGAATTTGCTAACTTTACAAGTAATGTGTGGGTTTATTCACTTGTTTTCTAAACTGCCAGCTCTGCATACGATAAACTTATGCTAGGATCTGGAAGTCAAACTGTGCTGTTTCTGTGTTCGTTACCAGTAATCCATAATAACCCCTACCCAACTGAGAAGCATTAGATGTGAAGAGAAAGTAAAAGCATTTGACAGCTGGTACTTGCATTTTATTCATCTGCAAGACACAAAAACATCTAACATACTCTCCCATAACTTTACAGGTAGTTCTGCAGTACTAACAGAAAAAAATACAGATTTTCTTTTTTGTTTCTAAATTAAGCCAATTTGATTCTGAATACAAACAGAGAGAAGCTCTGCTGACTAAGATGTTGCATTTTTATATAACTATAAAATATATAACTGATCATAATAATACTTCAATTTCACGCCAATACTCCCAGTTACACTCTAACACTTTAAATAAATTTGCTTTCTCCTTTTCACAAATTATACCATTTCTTTTTTCCTGTCAAATTACATCATAAACATATGAAATTTGTTCTACGCTATCACTCATAAGAGTCTCTGAACAGTTCAAGTATTTCCCCTGTACTAAATATCTGCAGATCTGATTCATTTATAACAAGCTTAAAAAGTCTGTGTGAATGTATTCTTCATAAAAGCTACCCGACTGATACCCATCAAGTTCTCCATTTATCCAGCTTACATGTATATGTCATGTAAGCTTCCCCACACTGCAAAGACAGAATGCCTCAGATTTGATCCAGGGAAAGTCCCTTCAAGGTTAAGATGGTTGCTCTGTGGTCCATTTAAATGCTCTGCTCAAACTAACAGGAACATCAATTTGTGCCATTTGTGCTGGTGCCTTGATTCAACGTGGTTACTTGACAACTTGTTCCTGTATTGAAACCAAGTTCATTTCACACAACAAGCAATACAAATCCGAACATTTATTTTTAAAAAATGAATCTTCTGTGCTTTGCTTTAGGAATTCTAAAACTTAGCTTACTAAATTAGATTACATATGAACACACATACAGACATGCATATATTTTGATAAATATGCCAAATTAGAAAGGCATAAAAAGATGTTTAATTGAAGCTAACTAAGCAATCTATAGTAACTTCCCATTTGTCATTTAACTCTCAGGGAAAACAGATTTCAACAAAATTGATTGCTTCATTGTCCTATTGAAAAGTTGGCTCAGTGGTTTTTATGCAAGCAAAATATAGAAAATATCCCAAGACCTTTTTTCCTCATCTTCCTAATTTAGATTTCCCTCAATTTCCATCAACTGCTTTTTAAAAAGACCTATCATTTCTAAAACAATAGAATTTATTACAGAAAACAGTATAAAATATACATTCATCTTTTCATTATTTTGTTATTTTTGACTGAATTTACCACACTCCATTCACAACACTTGCTAGACTTTAATCCTTTTCTGCTCACTAAACTTTAGCATAAATAACTGACAGAAGGATATACTGTACTTAAACTCCACAAATGTTTCTTATGCCTTCTCATCTTTTCCCCATTCTCATCTTCTTTCAAACAGACAGCAATTATTTAAAATCCTAGATATCTTCTTCAAACAAATTTGCCAACAGAATTGTTCAATTTAAAAAAAGTTGTAACCCAAGAAAAACTGTCTAGCACATCACCAGAATGGGGAGACCTTTAACAGCATCGATAAAAAATTCCTATTGGTTATATAGTTGATTATGTCATTTTGTGCACCCAAGTTTATGTTTAATGCTAAAATATGAATTGTGGGTGTTATTTACTCATGAAAGACTAGTAAGAACTGCTGAAGATACTAAGAAGTGTGTATGAGTAAGAAACAGTAAGAAAACATCTTGTTGGGAAACTTTCACCAGGTCTGCAGGTGACACTGCTACTGTCCCAGTTTCTAGAATTGAGCTATGGATTACTGATTTACCAGTAACATGTTATCCCATTAAATATGTCCCAGTTTTCTTACATTACATATGAATTTATCAAAGCTAATTCAATCAGCCAGAATCAGGGTTAATCTGTCTTGGCCTTTGTACAAAAATACAGGATGACCAAGAATATACCCCAAAAGACCTCAGAATCTAAAAGAAACAAAATACAAAGGATGAGCAGTGGGGACAAGGGACTCTCTCTCTCTCCTTTTTTTTTTTTTTTTTTGCACACTGGTCCCTGAGAACTAAATAATTTAATTTATGTGGGCTGAGTAACAAAATCCCATTCATTTACCAGTACAGGTACTTACAAGTACATTCACCTTTTTTTCCCCTTTTAAGCCACAGAATTTTACTTCTCTCTGTTCTTTTGTATAGGAAGAGATTAGACCAAAATATGACAGTCTAGGGGTCATGCTAGGAAGTTATTTAATTTCACCACAGGAGGGCATGCTATACTATAGTAACAGGGGAACTTACTGAACTGTGAAATTTCTGTGGTGTGTATATCTTCAAGGGTTTGAGTGGTATGTGCATCTAGCCACACCTTGTACCTTGAATGCAACTTATAAGAAATAAAGAAATATTTTAGTTTTTCAATTTAAAAAAATCTATTAAATGTAAAAGTATTAGAGGAGACTTAATTCTTGGAAGACCCATTTAATGCCAAAAGGTGCAACATTCTTGTTAGAAAATATACAGCACCATCGGTCTTACAATTTTTCCCAAGAAAATAAATAAAGCTAGGGTCAGCTAATATTTGGGAAAATAATCTACATTTGCTAGATTAATAGATATCACATTTAAAGTAGAACCTTTAATATTACATTATCTTTATTTTGTTTCCAAGGAAAAGACTTTGTATTAACTAAAATAACATAAGAGGATTTCAATAAGCCTTAACTGGAGATCCTAAACTAGGATACCAGCAGACAAAAACTATAAATAGTAAACTCACCATTTTTCTACACACCATTACAAATCCAACACAAATAATTTAAAATTTGTTAATTATCATCTAAGGGTTGTGAAGTAATCTACTTCACAAATAAGTAGGAAATAAGTTAATCTGTTTTGCATCTAACTTCTCCTGATAAACAGCAACAGATGAAAAATCCCTGATTTAAGTAACTAATCTTCTAAACCGGATTAAATAAATTAAAATCCAAAAGAATGTATATAGTAAGCCAGAAACATTAACATGCTGAATGTGAATATTAAAAATAATCAGTATTCAAGGTCAAAAGTATCTAAGCAGTTTTATAATAAATTAATAAATAATAGGAAAAAGTTAGGGCAATCAATTCAGACTGAATATTGAGTAAAATGCCCTAACAGAAAGAGAAAAACACTTTTCAAAGAAAAAGATTAAATGTAATTACAACATAGTTGTTGGATATGGGAGAGAAGTAGTCTGTTAGCACAAATTTTATATACTTAACCTACATAAATGTAATTTAAAATTAGGCCAAAGAAAGCACTAGACAATATAATGGAAAAAAAAGCCTGGGTGATTAGAAAGATGACTAGACCGTGTTATAGACCATTTTTAACTCCTATTACAATCTTTTTTATCATCCAATACGAGAAAACAAGGATTTGACTCAAAAGAGCTATATACAATAATGCATCCAGTATTTATTCTTTGCTTCAGAAGTCATATTTCCCATGTGAAATATCAGCTGATTTGACAATCGGGTCAAAATGGCTAACAAAGGCATTAACATTGGGTACGTCTAGACTACAGGCTTTTGTCGACAGAAGTTTTGCCGACAGATACTGTCGACAAAGCTTCTGTCAACAAAGAGCATCTAGACTACATCCAATTCTGTCAACAAAGCAAGCTGCTTTGTCGACATAACAATGTGGATGCAAAGGACAGTGTAGATGCAATAACGCCTTCTGTCAACAGAACTCTGTCGACAAAAGGCGTTATTCCTCGTAGAATGAGGTTTACAGCCGTCGACAAAATTGCTGAGTTCTGTCGACGTTACGTCGACAGAACTCAGCAGCAGTGTAGACGCAGGTATAGTTTTGTTGACAAAAGTCCACTTTTGTCGACAAAACCCTGTAGTCTAGACACACCCATCTACATCTCTTGTAGCGTAGGAACTGGCACAAGAGAAGTGTAAGGGATTCATACATTTTATAAATATATAAATTAAAAATAGAAAATTTATCACCGAGTTTTTAAAAAAAAGATATTTTTACTAAACAAAGTTTGAATTCAGACCTAGGAATGATGCTTCTAGCAACATTCTGCAGCTGTATTTAAATCCAACTTTATTAGGAAGCATATACAATATAATAATAAAAATGCATTTTATCCAAAGATCTTAAACACTTCCCAAATATCCAAGGGACACTTTTACTGAATGTATAACACCTAAGAGTACTATCAACCAACAGAGATTAGGGGAAAATATGTGCTCTATTTTGTTTTCCAGAATATTTACATGGTTCACGTCACAGCACTGGTAAAATCCACTCCAATTAAAGACCAAAAATTGGGACTCTAATAACTAGTGCTATTCTGAAATAACTTAGTCCGCGCCTACATAGCAGGCAGTTATTTTGAAATAGTGTCAAAATACTGTCAAGCTGGAGGAGTTCTTATTCCGACTTCTGTAACCCTCAGGCTGCGTCTAGACTGGAAAGATTTTGCGCAAAAGCAGCTGCTTTTGCGCAAAATCTTGCCGGTTGTCTACACTGGCCGCGAGTATTTGCGCAAGAACCCTGACCTTGTACTGTACAAAATCAGTGCTTCTTGCACAAATACTCTGATGCTCCCGCTAAGGGATAAGCCCTCTTGCGCAAGTATTCTTGCGCAAGAGGGCCAGGGTAGACAGCAACGTTAATTTCTTGCTCAAGAAAGCCCGATGGCTAAAATGGCCATCGGAGCTTTCTTGCGCAAGAGAGCATCTACACTGGCACGGATGCTTTTGCGCAAAAGATGTGCTTTTGCGCAAAGCATCCATGCCAGTGTAGAGCTTCTCTGAAATACTTTTAACGGAAAAACTTTTCCGTTAAAAGTATTTGCGCAAAATCATGCCAGTCTAGACGCAGCCTCATTGTACGAGGAATAAGGGAAGTCGGAGGAAGATTGCTCTATTTTGAAATAAGTGCTGTGTAGACGCTCCCTATTTCGATATAAGCTATGCAATTGATGTAGCTCAATTTGCATAGTTTATTTCGAGTTAAGCCCTGCAGTGTAGACGCACGCTAAGAAGGTGAAGCATAGGTCATCTCAGGAAATAAAATCTTTCTCTACTCAGAATTAAGATGATTTCCCATATAAAAAAATCAGTCAGCTCCCTCACCACCACCCCGCATTGTATAGGTCTTCTACTCAGCAACAGGGAAAAGAAACTTTCAAAACAATTCAGTGTAATTATACAATTGCAAAAATGGTTTTGGAGACTCAGGATAGTTTTAAGTTAGATTTCAAGCTTGATAGTATTCCCTAAAATGAGCCTCAATGCACTACTGTACCTAGATGCCATACCTATGACCTGACAGTCACAGCAGCACTCCTCAGAATCCCACTGCATATACACACACTTATGCTAAAGAGTACTGCTGCTGGACTCTGCAGGTAAGCCATACACTTAGGCTACATCTACACTGCCCTCTCTTGAGCAAGAAAATATGCAAATGAGGTGAAGCGGTGAATATCGCCACACCTCATTTTCATACTTAATGAGCCGCCATTTTTGCTCAAGGGGCTTTTGTACAAAAAGGAGCCGTCTACATGGCTTCTTTTTGCGCAAAAACCCTCTCTTGAGCAAGAGCCATTCTGCCGCTTTTTTTCAGGAACAACAGCTCTTGCGCAAGAGGGGGGGTTTGCGCAAAAAGGATCATGTAGATGGCTCCTTTTTGCGCAAAAGCCCCTTGCGCAAAATGGCAGCTCATTAAGTATGCAAATGAGGCACAGCAATATTCACCGCTTTGCCTCATTTGCGTATTTTCTTGCACAAGAGAGGGCAGTGTAGACGTAGCCTTAAGGTACATCCACACTACAAGATAAGGCCGAATTAAGATACGCAACTTCAGGTACGTTAATTATGTAGCTGAAGCAGCTTAATTTGACTTTTGGTGCTGTCCACACTGCAGGAAGTCGAAGGGAGAACACTCTCCCTTCAACTTCCCTTGCTCCTCGTAGAAGCAGGACTACCGGCATCGACCGGAGTGCCCCTCTCTGTTCGAATTAGCGTGTCTGCACTAGACCCGCTAATTTGAACTCTAGAAGATTGACAGCAGCAGCTTCGAACTTCTCTGTAATGTAGATATACCCTACATGGTGTAATCCTATAGTGGAAGAGGAATAGACAGGATGAACTCAAAAGTCTTCCCAGAACTTAAGTTTACGATTTTACATCCTGGGAGGAGGAATAAGTAGGAGATGGCACTCAGTGGCAATGAAATAACCCAGTCAGAGAAACATTTCTCTCTCTAGCAAACTAGAAATAAGTATGTCTCCTGACTGGCTCGTCATCAAGGTGAGACAAATTGTTGGAACAAACTAAATAAATAAACAAACTCCTGCATGCCCACTGTTGATCTGATCTTCCTCTGGAGAAGCAGCACCATCTTACAAATTTTTAAAACTTATTTCTGTCCCGCACATCCTATTTGTATATGTAGTTGCACAGAAAGCAACACTTTTTCCCTCTTTTGCTGTTCAATAAAAGCATGAGTAATACACCTAATTCTCCCATTACATATGGTGCCTAAGCCTTCTGAATCACCATAATGGGTGACATTTCTCTGTCCACCAGATTTCTGGATTTTGCTTTTCCATCCATTCTGAGGCATTGAGTCTTTTCTTACAACAGGAGTTAACATTCTGACTCTATTATCTTTGCTGCCATCACCAATGGCAGCAGCCACTTTCTGAATAATCTTGTTCTTTGATTTTTGCAATAACTGAGTCCGTGATTAACAACATTTGCCATCCCTAATGAGGATAAAACTATAGGCACAACCTGATTTGACAAGAGACACCGCTCTACACACACACATGCGCGCACGCGCACGAGGACAATACAAATACTATGTGTCCTTACAAATGGATCTACTCTATAGCTTGCCACCAGCAAGGGCCAGCTGGCAGGACAGAAAAGCAACAATTAAAGCAAGAATGCATTTTTTTTCCTATGAGAAGCAAAGCGAGGTGGAGTTGCTTCAACTCACTCAGCCACAAGCAACGAAGGCATGTACAATGGGTATCCTTCTCAACATAAAAAATATATTACTTGACAGTTAGACTGCAGCACACAGACTTGATGCAGAAATTCCCAAATCAGATTCTTTGGCCTGTTTTGCAAGAGGTCAGAATTGATCATAAAATCTGGCTTTAGAAAACTGTGAATCTACGGTGCATTGTACACTAATTATCCATGTATCACAACAACAGGACTAGGATACTATTATAGGGAAAGGATTTATTCCTCCAGTGGCACCTTCTAAAGATATTTCCTTTGAATTGTGCATAAGGAAAAATATTCCCCAAAGTCCCTCAATTTCTTTATTGTTTAATAGTTTGCAAAATTATTTTTAACACACTACTCTCTATAAGCCCACTATCCTCACGTCTTTTTGACTATGTAGATGTCTTCTATGTCCTTAGTCAGCTTCTTGATATCACTGCCCCAGAAGAGGAACAACAGTCCTTTTCAACTATGACTCTTTATTTGGATCATTCCCACCTCTACTCGCTCAGCCACCTCTGAGAACAGAGTTTAGTTTCTTCATCTGCAAGAGAGCTCACAATGGTTAACCTCAACTTCTCAACCTCTCAATGCAATAAAAGTAGAGGTTACTGGCAGAATACCAAAGCCAGAAACTGAAAGATGTTTGTACATAAATGCATCCGATTGCACAGTACAAAAAGCTCCACTAGGCAAGTGTTAAACTTCTGTATTACAACTCATAAAAATATTATCTGTAGCATGACTCATTTATACCTACGTGTGTGTCTCATTTGCTCAGTAAAACAGAATGGCAGGTATGAGTGTTGAACCATGTCATCCATTTTCCTTCCTTCTGCATCAGAGAATACCTTCTAAATACCACTCTTTTCACCTTAGATATTGTGATTAAGGGCTTCTCAGTTTCTTACATAGTTATGGAGTGGCATCTTTGACTTGGTTTGATACAAATACGTGTATAATTTCTCTTTGTTATTAGAGATAATTGAAATCTGGAATTTCCATTTCAAGGGAAATATTGACATTTCAGAATTTGTTTTCATTCTGAATTGGAACAAAAACAAATATTTTCTAAATTCCCCACAAAATAGAAATTTTCCTTTCTACATTTATTTTTCATTTTATGTTTATGATTTTTCAATATTTCATGACATGTCAGTAAGAAATATGTAAAGTCTTGTCATAGTATGATGTAATAAAAATAGTTGATTTTTTAAAATTTACTATTAAAATCATTGATTACATCAGGGATCAGCATTAAATCTCTTCCTATTTGTTCTCATCCTGGATACTCTCATATAGAACATATAGAAGGAAAGCCCCTGGGATACATGTTCTAAGCAGTGAGGAGAAAGTCTAGAAGAGGATCTTGGTAAATGGAGAGATGTGTTGGAGAGACATGGGCTCAAAATAAGCAAAGGAAAAGCAAGGAATATGATATGTAATACCAATAATGTGAATACTGAAGAATTATCCTTGAAACTAGATAACACCAAAAATACAAAGTTTCAAGTATCAAGGTTCCAGGAAAATAGATGACAAAATTAGAGCTAGGATAAAGAATGGCTGCTCAAATGGAGAAAGATAAGTTGTGAACTGTGTGACAGGAAGATGCCAGTATGATTAAAAGAGAGAAAAATACATAAAATGGTGGTCTATCCAGTTTAAATGTATGGCACTCACCAAGAGGCAGCTAAGAAGAAACATGAGCAAATTATCTGTTCCAGGCCATTTATGTGGTCACTGGATGCCTTCCTTATGGAATACCTGCATTGGACAGCCACCCTACACCTACAATATAAATTGTGACATATGACCTACCACCTTTTCTTCTTATCAGAAAAGCTCCTTCCTGACGCCTTCTGTGGGGAAAACAATAAACCTCACTCCATCAAAAGCAATATGGTTGTGAAGGAAAAATTCCTTCCCTGCCTTGCTAAAAAGGAACAATTATCACAATGCACACTGCAGGCCCTAAGCCAGGGGTGGGCAATCATTTTTGACCAGGGGCCACTCCGAGATTTTGGAAAGTGGTAGAGGGCCGCACTCTTCCATGATATTAATGGAGGAGATGTGGGGTATGGGATGGAGGTTGGGTGCACAGGGGAGCTTGGGGTAAAGGAATTGGGGTGCAGGAGGGAGACGAGTCACGGAGGGAGTTTGGGTGAAGGAGACAGTTGTGACCTAGGGCAGGGTACTGGAGTGCAGGGGTTTTGAATGTGACGTAGGGTAGGAGGGTATTGTGATCTGGGGCAGGAGACTGGGGTGCCAGATCTGGGAGGGGTATGGGTGTAAGAAGGGGACAGAGGGTTTGGGTATGTTGAGTGGGGGGGGGGGTGAGAGGGTTGAGGCAAGGAAGGGCTGGGGTGTCAGAAGCAGGCTGTGGCCAGGTGACTTACCAGCCAGCAGCCAAACTAGCCTGCCTGCCTGCAGAGCTTAAAACATTTCCTAGACAGACAGCCTGCCTACTTGCCTGGCCATGTGCTTCATTTTATAACTGAGCCGAGGAGAGGTGGCGTGGTTCTTCTTGGCTGCCTGTTATTCAAACAAGCAGATCCCACTGTCTGATTTCTGGCCAGAAACCAGCCAATGGAATTGTGCTGGGGGTGGGGCGGCTCCTGAAACTTCCCGCCTCCCTTCTAGTTTTAAAACAGAAATGTAGCCTGGCAGCTGCATTTCTGCACGGCACGCATGGCTGCAGGGCAAGCAAAGGAGGCTGCCTGGGGCTCCCCGCTGCTTCCGCAGGCTGGATCCGATGGCTTGGCAGGCCAGACCGGCCGATGGGCCATATTTTGCCCAGGCCTGCCCTAACCCAACCCAACATTCACCACCTCTAGAGGAGGGAGGATGGGTGCTGCCTCGTGAAAGGGCTTCCAATGTCCAGGGATTGCTCTTCTATAGCCTTTTGACCTCACATTCCCAGGAGTTGAGTCAACACCACAAACCTGACCACCGATCTCCTTTTGCAGCAGTTTCTGTACTTTCCCCCCTCCTCCCAACAATGCTAACCCTACTTCAAGTGCGGTAAATGGTCTGACCCAGTATGAACATTCTTATGTTCTTAATAGCTGATTATTCTTATGTTGAAACTATTCCATGTCAGATGAACAAGGTTTTTTTGTTTGTTTGCTTGTTTTTGTTTCTCAGGTGGGCAGAGTTCTGGGAAAAACAACCTTCCAATTCAGAGGAAAAGAAGAAAAAGAAAACTGTTGAGGGCTGTCTCATCCAGAATGACATTAACAAACAGGAGAAAATTTAGAAAACACCATTTGAATCTGATCAAGTGATTAGAGGAACTGATTTGTAAGGAAAGATTTAATGTGTTCTGAATTCATAGTTTGACTAAGTGACAGATAAGAGGAAAAAATGATAAAATCTGCAAACATCTGAAGAGTGTAAACATCTCAGGAGAAAAAAATGATTTTTGAAAAGACAAAAGAGCAATCAGATAAAAAATAAGAAACAGACAATTAAGATTGAAAACCTGGAAAACTTCCTGAAAGTGAGCTGTATTAGAAAGCAGACTAGTTTCAATAGAAACAATGACATCCCTGCTGTCTGGCAAACTTAGAATTAGACTAGACAAAAGATAGGAAATTGACCACAAAGGAACATTAATCTTCAACACGTGTAATGCTATAAACAGAACTTGAAAAAGATTTCTATTCATAGCAGTGAATTATAAATAGATTTACATATTATAGATATCTACAATATCATCTATAGCAGAGACGAAATATTTACTGGGCAAAGTCACCTTACCTAATATTTAAAGACATCAAGCCATACCCCTCTTTTTAAAAAATTACCCTCAAAACGTATTTTTGCTAAATATTTGTATTTGAAATAATTAATAAAAATGAAAGTCTTTCAATATGTTATATCTCAACTATTATAAAATTCAAACCAGATTTTTTCCATGTTTATTCTAGCTAGGGCAAGGACAAATCCTTCAAGGCATTTACCACTAGCTAGCAAAAGAGCTATAACGCATTTTAGCTCTTTTGCTAGCTAGTGGTAGATTAAGATATTACCATTCTTATAGATTAAGATACTGTTCATTCTTTTAAAAAAAAGTCATGTTAAGAATTTTCCTCTGTTCAAATGGCTGACGATCACATCCAAAAACAAACAAAAAAGGGGGTGGAATAGATATTAAGCAAGTATTGTAAGTGTTTTGAGGGGCAAGCATAGTCTTTTTCAGGTACTTTAACAGGGTCAACAATGGGGTAGCAATCCATGTTGGGGATCTGTAGGTGAAAACCAAAGAATGATTAATAATAATATTGGTCACTAAAAACCCTGGTCATGAGTACAAGGCCATTGTGCTAGGCACTATTCCGCAGAACAAAAGAGAGACACTTTCCTCACCCAAAGGCTTTCAATTTAAGATATATCTTTTCATTTACACTCCTATAATAGAAAAGAGATAAGAGAAACAGAGTAATCTGGCTTATCATTAGTGTACAAATTCCCCCAAATTTAAGTTGGGTATGAATTAGTTTGCTTACTAGTAAAGCTGCTCAACATTTTTCAGTCAAAAATGTGTTGGGGTGGGGGGGGCAATAAATGAGGATTGAGCAACACTAAAACATTTTGTGAATTCATGTCCATTTCATCCAAATATTTGTTTTGGGAAATAAAGCCAAATCAGAAATAATCCAAACGTTTCCATTCACCATTTTAGAAATAAAAGGTTCATTTTTTTTCCTATTTAAAACAACTTGTTTCAAAATGTCTTTTTATTTTATTTTTTTATTCTAAAATGTTTAATGTAGGTAGCATCTTCACTAAGCACTCCTGTGGTTGCAGCTGCACCACAGCAACACTATAATCTTCAACTTTTAAAAGAAACAAACATCAGAGGTGACCAGAGATGACCCAAGCCTGCCAATAGTGGTGGTTTACAACGAGGGCAGCTGGCTTCAGCATTATAACTGAGCATATTCAGCCCGTGTGAGCATATGAAATACAAGACAAGCAGCAAATCAGGGCAGGGGTATGTGAACCCACATGTCCCCTCCCCCATCATGTTATTTGTGAACCTTTTATATTCTAAAAGATATCAACCTGCGTCTTTAAGTCTTCTCTCTGTGATGGGCAGAACAATGCTGTGCATTTTGATTCGGATCAGCACATAATTTTAAAATATTAAATGCAGATATCTTTATGTTGCTACATCAGTGCTGCTGAAATTATGAAACATTTATGCATTGTGCATCCTTAAATAAGAAGTTATCTATATTACATTAACATGCAATGACTGCAATTCTCGGTCTCACAAAACGTAAAGAATGAGGAGTCACAGGAAAGGGGGGAATACCAGAGAGGATGCTAACATCTTTGACAATCTATAATTTGGTGTTACTTCTGTTTGTCAGTCCATGAGAGAGGCTGTAACCTAACACAATCCTGCTTCCATACAAATGAGAGAGACCAGAACCACTGATTTTAAATGGAAGTAGGAGCTCACTTGAGGATCCTCAGAGTGCTGGAATTGTTAACTACGAAGAGGTCCAATAATTTATACTGTAATGCAGGGGTACTATTAATGCTAAAAGACAAAGTCAGTTATCAATAGAATCATTAAGATTCTTGAAGTTGAGAAATTATGTCTCCTTGCAGATGTCAGTATAATTACAGGCCCATCCCAGCCCCCTACAAAATTTGTATTAAAAAGATGCAAACCAGCTGGGTCATTCAATTCCATGGAGAAGCTGTCAAACTGTCAGGAGGCTGCCTACATCTATTATCTGCTTTTGTTATTGAGGCTACCCAATGTGCTCCAGTGTAATAATGAATAATGTAGAACATTTAGTTGGAGTATTCAGTAGTAGAGTCTACCGGTGTGAACATCTATTACATGGCAGGTTTTGATAACTTTTTTTGTAATCTCTACTTTACATTTAATTAGGGACTTTTCATGTCAGTTTCATCCTAACATCTAAAACACCAGACTCTTACAACTAGAACATCTATTGGGAAAAAAACAGACCAATTTAAAAGCCATTTGGATATATCCCTTTAGCAATAAAATCCTTTTCATTTTAGATGGCTCTTGAATTCACTCCATTTTGAATAACTTTTTATGTTTGCATTTACCTTTAGCAGCATATTTTAGGAATTTATTTGATTTTAAAATACTCCCTATGCACATCTGCAGGATCTTAAGCATAAAATCTTAGTTTCTTTAATCCCTTCTTATATGAAATCCCTTCAATATATATACACTGAATTTTCTTTCAAGCTTATTTGTGGGCATATAACTCGAGGAGAAGGAGTACTGCTTGATAAAAATGCTAATTATTTTGTACATATACGATATTTTCCTCTCATTGATTCAGTCCAGGATTAATTCCTACAAACAGAAGACGACAGAAAAAGCTAACTAAAACAGCATAATGCCTTGTCAGAACACGGCAACTACATAAGCTGAAGGACTGCACATTACACTCCTTAGGAGGGATGTTAAATTTAATCAACTAGTCTATGGAATTTCCATCTACTAGTTGATTAGTCGATAAGCGGGGGAAGCTGCAGCAGGGTTAGCTCCTGGCCCTGGGGAGCTAACCCCGCGGCGGCTCTGCCTTTTAAATGTATTAAAAGCCAGTAGGCTCTTAATACATTTAAAATGCTGAAGTGTAATGGGGGGGAACCCGACACGAGCTGGGACAGCAGATTCCCTGGCTTGCGCTGGGTCCCCTGTGCTGCTCACCAGCCTTTTCAATGTATTAAGAGCCGCCATCCATATTTGGCCAAGTGATAAGCCTCTGAAACTCCTGCCCCAGTTCCTTCCACAGTGTACAGTTCTGTGGGTATAAAATAAAAGTGATTCCCCAAACCCTCCAATTCTTTCCCTAACTTCATAATTCTGTACTTAAGATTCCATAGAGGGCAGGAAGGTGCAAAGAGGATGTAACAATATAGAGGTGACACTCTCGAAGCACAATAATTACTGGCAAATAATTTCTCTGTCTGAGTAGCCTCTGCATAGTCTCACTCATAGGAAGGTAGACTTCGGAAGGTAGACTAAGGAGTTCTAGGTAAATAAGGACTACACAACTGTTGAAAAAAACATTAGCTCTAGATGGCAGGTCAGTAAAAGTGACCACAATTTCATTCTCCTAGCTAGGACCTGAGTGAGGGACTTTTTTTTTTTTTTTTTTTTTTTTGCATAAAGCTCACACAGATCTTCAAGTAACAGCCTTGCAAATGCTAAGAAAAAAGACAACTCCTGATAAGAATGCAAACTTCAGTTAGTTGAGTACTTTTGATGTATCCAGGTAAATGAATACCTGGTGAGTCATAACAATGGGCCTACTCACATATTTAAACTTAGACATGATGACTGAGGTAATATATCTTATTGGATAAATGTCTGCTGCTGGAGAGACAATCTTTCAAGCCACACAGAGCTTTTCTTCAGGTTTGGGAAAGGCGGTCTGAGCTGCAGTTAAATACACAGTGGAACAGATTGTTTAGCATAAATAACTAGCATATATTCTAAGGCACTGTGCAAGGTAGAGCAGCCTCTTAATAGCATTTCTGCAGTCATTAAAGAAAGAGGGGGGCTTAATGGGTTATAGGTTATTGTAATAACCCATAAATTCAGTGTCTCTGCTCAGTCCATCACTTTTAGTGTCTAGAAGAGTTATGAATTTAGGCTCCCAGGAGCATGGGCAGCGAGTAATGTAGGCAAGTGAAAGCATTACTTTCCAAAAACTGCCTACATTCTCTTTTCTCCATGGCTCTCTGGAAGGGCTGGGGCTGCAGTACAACACCCCGGCTCCCTGGACGCTCCAGAGGTCTGGGGCCACAGCACATTAGACTGGCTCCCCGGTTGCCCAGGAGGACTTGGGGCCGCAGCACAGTAGCCTGGCACTCCTGCCAGCCAGGTAGAATTGGGCGGCTGCGTGGCTGCCCCAGGTGCCCTGTCCTCTTGGGAAGGGTGGGGCCTTACACCCACTGGAGCTGGGAGCAATAATCTAGGGAGGGGTCCAGGCTTGACTCCACCGGAGGAGCACGTGGAAGGGGCAGGACCTGGAGCTTGCTTTCTCCAATTTGACCTCCATCCACTGCCCATGCCCAGGATTGTTTTTTTGAAAGTGTTGTGCAGCTTTTCTTTGAAGATGAGGACTGCGAGGTCAGATATAGAGTGATTGCTTTGTGAAAGTGTTCACCCACAGGTGATACTGTGTTTTTGTTCTCTGTCATTTTCCTGTGTGAGTTCATCTGAGAGCATAATAATTTTCTGGTTTTACCCACATGGTTGTTATGGTGATATTTAGTACATTGAATGAGGAACATCACCTGTTGTAATAAGCATTTGTGGGATTCCTGCATCTAGAAAGGTGCATTGTAGCGGGTACTGATCACTGTAGCTTTAAGTTGGTATGTCCTGGTCTGTGGGGAGCTTGCTTATGATGATGAGTGTGGAGAGCTTGGGGCACTGTTTGAAGGCCAAAAGTGAATGAAAGATTTAATGTGTAACTCTCCCTTGAATGGTTCCTTAGAACATGTGCTGTTTATTCTAAACAATCTGTTCCACCTTGCATTTAGCTGTTATGCTGGAGAACCTTTCCCAGACCTCAAGAATAGTGCTGTGTGGCTCAAAAACTTATCTCACTCACCAACAGAAGTTGTTCCAATAAAAGATATTACCTCACCCAAATTGTGTGTCTAATATCCCGGGACTATCACAGCTACAACTACACTGCTTATTTAAACATAGGCATTTACAGAATCAAGGCCTATGTGATAATTTAAGGAATCTTTCTGTACATGCTCAGGAATTTAATTTCAGGAATCTTTCTGTACATTTACAGGAATCTTTCTTTCTAGCTAAGGTTAAGGACTACCAGCACCAAAATGGGTCTTACTTTACACAAGAGTAGCTGCAAATTAGGGAAAACCAGCTCCCTCTAACTTCCCTCAAGAGGAAACCCAAGATTTGAAGAGGTGATACTACTAGCAGCAGAACAATGACTGGAGGTGATGATGCTAGTTTTAAAAAGAACTCACAGAGGGAAAACAAGTGGTCCTGTGTAGGGATGGCCGCTGCAAACAGAGCAGTCCCGGCTCGTGCTGGTCCGGGACGCTGTGCTTCTGCATTTTAACTGTAGTAAAAGCCCAGTGACTCTTACTACATTTCAAATGTAGAGTCACAGCGCTGATGGCTCCCAGAGCTGGAACAAGCCAGGACTGCCCAGTCCTGGCTCAAGCCAACTCTGAGAACTATCCCCGCTGCAGCTCTGTAGAGTGGTCCTTACTGACTAATTGTGTAGTCGATACACATCCTTAATCCTGTGACACCCTAGAGACGAACCAAAATATACAGAATCATGAGCTTTTGTGGGCAAAACCCACTTCATCAGATAAACTGGACCAGCTAGACCAGACCGTGACAGCCTAAAAGTAGATTAAAATACCAAGTGAAATGCATATGAATAAACAAAAGCATCACTTGGGGGGAAAATAACATCACTGCTACAGAACAATCAACACCATATTAAAGTAAACTTTTTCCAAAGTATATTGGTACATCTTGCTCCAATATCACAACCCACCTCACAAAAATTGTCTTGCAAGTTGGAAATATCTTTCAAGATCCAGAGATTTCAAATAGCCTGTGGCAGTTTTCTCAACACAGTATTTTCTAAGATGCAAGTAAGCCAATTGCTCATTTGTGGAATGTTGCGGATACTCCCTTCCCCGTCTTGTGGCCATTTCAGAGCTAAACACATAATTGGTAAACTTTTATCGCAATCTAGTCAAAGTTGTAAGGGTGACTTTGTCGACTTATAAAAAGATTACCCTAAGAGAACAAGTCAACTATGATTCAGTGCACATTGTAAGTGAAACTTTCGTTTTGCACCAAAAAGCAGGTTGACAGAGAAGTTCAACTATTGGTAGGTGTCCAAAGTTCCACAGTTGAATTACTATTTTTCAAGCTGATGGAGTACACACTAACTTGTTTCTAATGTCATTTTATACCTATCTGGAGACAATCCAATGATTTGGCTAGTGAAATAACCTGTAATATTAATTTACAAATACACCCAAATTCCAAAGTTTGCTGTGTAAGTTAAAGATTCCCATTATCTTGACTGTATGCTTTTTACAAGAGGGGAATGCTTCTTCAAAAATCTGCCACTTAGGAGTGAGGTCAAGAGAGACACTAAACAATTATTTAGCAAATCTTCTATGCAGGAAAAAAAAAATCTCTTGTACGCAGTCATCCTTTCAAAATGTATCTCTTCTGTGCCAAACCAAAGCTACAATAAGGCAGACTTTTTCTTTGATTTGAGTTTTCCTGGAAGCAAAACATTAGAATATAATAATATTATAGTCACACATTTTAAAAGATACCTTAGAAAATGTCTCTACTCTCTGGTAAAAGTCACCCCAAATATCAGTAAGTGTGATTAAAAGTCATGCAACCATCATGATTACCAATAAGAACTAGTTAACACAGGATCTACACTTCAAGAGTGTGCCTTCCTTTTTGGAAGGATCACCAGCTCCAGACTGCTGCAGTTGCTCTGGATTTCAAGTGGAAAAGACATCTTAGGTGAGGTTTAGCTTAAAAGAGCAAAAACCTTATAAAAATAATTTGTTTTTCACACAGGGAATCTAAATGTTTGTATTTCTACACTGTAATTTCAGCGTCATTCACATAACAGAAGGGACTATGTGTACATAATTATCATTATAAGAGCTCCATTGTTTGTTTCTAGAATTATAAAGTATTCTCAAAAGTTCTTTGAGGAATTCGAAGAACTACTTCTCCCTTGTGTGTAGGAGTTACTATCATCATAACAATTGATGAGAAGAGTTTTCAATTCCAGGAAAATACACTCAGGGGAACTCTTATAAATATATAGTAAAATAGGCAGCATTTAAACAGCTTGATTCTTTTGTCATTTAAAATAAAGGCAACCAGCAGATTAAACTAACTAATTACCCTTTTTCCACTACTTGAGCTTTCTAAAGTACAGGACATTTTAAAAAAATCTTTCAAGTCCCTTTTCACAGTTAACTGGAATTTTTACAGCTTGCTAGCTATTGCTTCCCAGTCTAGATGCTCTGCTCAACAGCTCTCCCTCATTGTATATCTGACCCCCAGGAGGATTGTGTAAATCATGTACCATGACTGTCTCCCCCAGACCTACACTCTGTAGTCTGTCTCTAGCAGGGGAGCTAACATCTTCCATGGGCCCCTGGGCAAGGTGTGTGTGGGGCTGGCTTCCCACTCCTGGAAGGGGCGGGGCCTTAAGTGTAAACGATGGGGCCAGCGGATCCCTTTGTGCTACTGGAAGTGTGGCACCCCTCCTCCACAGCCCTCAAAGCTGCCTGGAGTGCTTGGCGTGGCATTCCTACAGTGATTTAGAGGGCCCCGGTCTTTGGCCACCACCTTAGCCGCTATAGCAGTGGCAGAGGCTGGCAGCCCTGAACCTCTTTGAATCACCAGGCCCTGGGGTAATTGCCCCTTTTGCACCCACCTGTTCGTGGGCCTGGTCTCCAGTATCTTTGATGCACAGAGTTTAACTTTGCTCTGCTGACCAGAAATTAAGGTGCTGCTGGGCAAAGGTTTTCTTAATTCTTCTCAGAAATTGTTATGGGTGTCTCTTCCACAGAGTCCATTCTACCTCTTGGTCAGTTTTGTTCTTCGGAGATGATTGATTACGCTCATCCTAGTAAGGTAACGTAAGTAAGTAGCTGCAGTAGGAGACACTTCACTTGAGCAGTCTAAATGTTTACTATCTGGTAATTGACAATCTTCCGGCCCACATTTAAACATCTCATCCTATCCTGTGATCATGAAAGGGAAGAATAGGAAAATATTCTGCTCCCCTGTGATTGTCCCAGGATTCCCTCTGAAAGGGAACCTGCAGACGCTGTTCTAGGGTTGCCAGGTGTCCGGTTTTCTACCGGACAGTCCGGTATTTGCACCCTCTGTCCGGTAGAAAAATTCAGAAAATACCAGACATGTTCAATGTTGGTCCCCCCACCCCCCACCCCCCACCATGTGTGTCCGGTGTTTTGGGGGGGCTCTACCTGGTAACCCTACCTGTAACACTGGTAATAAAATGTGGAGGAGAAAACACAGCTTGGTTCGGAAGACCCTGCTTTGTAGAGTGGCTGCTAGAAAACAAAAGAGTTTATAAGTATAATGAATAAATTTGTTATGGAACCAGTGAAACTCCACAGAAACTCGTGACATTTCTAAAGTTTCATTTTTTCAAGTGAATGTGTACTTTAAATCCTATACTTTTATAAAACAGGTAAAAATATACTTAAAAATATTTTAAGCCAGTTGGAGGCCAACGAGACTAAGCTGAAAGCATCAAAATACCTTTGAGGTATATTCTCAAACTGCACCAATTCATGTTATGCAACAGAAAAAAATGGCCATATGAATGTGAAGAGATTTGCTAGAGGTTGCCTTAAAAAAACACAGAGTATCATCTGCACAGGGCATGTACCTTGAACTGCCCAATCAAGCATGGATTCAAATTTCATCTATTTGGTGGAACGCCACAGCTAATGAATGTATTACAAGCAAAAAGGTAAAAACTTTTGCCTATCTACTTCAAAAAAAATTAAACTGCTACAATACATAAGAAGTCATGAAGATTCTAGCACGGGGGAAATAATACACATCTGTAGAATAAACCAAGGCCCAACCTAAACCAATTCAAACTGAAAACAAACAATCCCACTCAATATAGTCAATCATCTCTCTCACATCTAGTGAACAGAAGGAACATTAGAATAATTATCTGACTCATATGACAATATTCTTGCACAGATCCACAGTGATTCATCAAAAACCCAGTTTAATCAAAAGTGATAATTTTATGAAAGCTTTATTTTTTTCATCACATACTGTATTACTAGAGTTGCCAGGTGTCCGGTTTTGAACCGGACAGTCCAGTATTTGAGTTTTCTGTTCGGAAAACAAATTGAGAAAATATAAATGAGAAAATATAAATGTCCGGTATTTTCTAAATAAGATGTAATTTCGATTGTGATGTAATGTCTAGCGTATCCAGTATTTTTGTTGAAACCATCTAGCAACCCTATATGAAAGATAAGATCTTTGGGGTTTGGAATAAGAAAAACACAACTTTGGCAAATGTGTCAGATGGACTTATTTATGAAAAAAAATCAGAAAAATAATAAATCTCAGTGGGAAAGACATCTGGGCACTTTTTTCATATTCACCCTACAAATGTCTTGAACTTACATGGAAAAACTACTGGTTTAGAAAGATCTTATTTTTAAAAGCATAACTAAATTGAGCATTACAAATTTCTGCAGAATATAATGTATAAAGGCTCCAGGTTGTCTCATCTACATCCAGAAGCAGAAAGGACAAAAACTTGTATAGATTCAAGATTACAGACAAGAAGACAAGAAAGCTGAGTCTCTGTCATATTCCATCTTCACTTGGACCCACCATAAGCTCCTACACTGGGGTTCTATGGCGTTAGGCAACATAGTACTTTGCGGAGAGCTAAGCTGACCTTCCTCACATTGTACCCCGAAAATACCCAAACAAACCTGATCTGGAGCTCAACCTGATCTGGAGCAAGTGGATCCATGGGATCTGCAGAGTAGGAAGCCTTCACTTTGTACACTATTAGTCACCATCACATTATTTTTCCAAGTATCAGAGGGTTAGCCCTGTTAGTCTGAATCTCCAAGAACAACAAGAAGTCCTGTGGCACCTTATAAACTAACAGATATATTGGAGCATAAGCCTTCGTCGGCAAAGACCCACTTCGTCAGATACATGTAGTGGAAATTCCAGAAGCAGGTATAAATATACAGGCATAAGAAAAGAGTTCCAATGAAGAGTAAGATTGGAGATAACGAGGTCAATTCAGTCAGGGAGGATTAGGATTAAACAAAGACTGTGAATGGCTAGCCAACTACAAAAGCAGTTTCTGAACTCTTGGTATTCACACCTCTACATCAGCTGCTATAAGTGGGCCTCATCCTCCCTGACTGAATTGACCTCGTTATCTCTAACCTTACTCTTCATTGGAACTCTTTTCTTATGCCTGTATATTTATACCTGCCTCTGGAATTTCCACTACATGCATCTGATGAAGTGGGTCTTTGCCCACGAAAGCTTATGCTCCAATATATCTGTTAGACTATAAGGTGCCACAGGACCTCTCATTATTTTTCCACAAATTAAACTTGTCCCAGTTAGTGGTAATCATCATTCAATATCAGGCTAAATAATATTCTAAGGAGGGAGAGGGGCATTCTAAAAGTATGATGACCCCATATGCTGCATCCCAGAGGAGCATACTGTGTTAATATTGGACATTAATAGCAGAGCAAAGCATCTTATATAATGAATGCTTTGCGATTATATAAATAGAGCACCCCAGAATTACAGCAGTGCTTGAAGAGGCGGGCAGCAACCAGCCAAAGTACAGAATGCCACACAACACTGGAGAGAGGGGAAAAGTAGTATCAAGACAGCAAGTTGAATAGCTCAACTCTTACAAACTATAACATCCATACAGTCAGAGATTCACTGAAAATTATCTAGTGTCTATATCAGAGTATGCCAATGATTTCAGTATTTCTATTGTATTATTTTCCTCACTTTTAACTTGTTTTTTTTAATTTGTCTGGCACTATTCTTCTATTATAAGATATTATATTAATAGTTTTTACCAGTTGTATGCAGTAGGGATTATTGTCTGGATCCACACATTTGTTTGTTTGGTTTTTTTTCCTGAAAACAGCAAAAATAGGAACAGCTTCCTTATTCCCAGTTTGAATCTTTTTAACAGACCAACTCCCAATATACATGTCTATATCTTATTTGAGGTTTAGCGCTATTTTTTCCAGAATGGTTTTCCAAAATTACTTTACCACCCAGCAATCCCATATCACGTGTATGAAAGATGCCTCCTATTTTGCATTTCATATAGATATCTGGGGCATTATATATATTTAGTCTTTGAAGGATGATATTCTAACAGGACCTAACCACACAAGCCACAACATTGGGAGCTCATGCAACTGCACATCCTCTAATGTGATATATGTCATCAAGTGCTAGAAGTACCCTTCAGCCAAAAGTGGACAGTCTCTACGACAAAGAATAAACAAACACAAATCAGACATCAGAAACGATAATGCATATAAACCTGTAGGGGAACATTTTAACCTGTCTGTACTCAGTCATGGATTAAAAGATAGCCATTCTTCTACAAAGGTATTTCACCAGCCAATTACAGAGAGAGAGTGCGGAATTGGTATTCATCTACAAATCTGACACTGTTTCCCTGGGCTTGAACAAAAACATTAACTGGATGTTGCATTATAAAGCTAGTCTGTCCTGCCTCTAATAACTGAATTTCTACATGAAAAGCTAAAAATTGGACACTTCCAGCCACTTAATTAGCCTCATAAGCACCAGTCCTAAAACTGACAGGTACTTCTCCCCCTTCCCCGTTATAAATATCTTGGTTCTGTTATTTCCACTCTAGCTTATCTGATTAAATGGGTTTTACCTACGAAAGTTTATGATACTATATATTGTTGTTAGTCTCTAAGGTGCCACAGGACTACTAATTTTTAATTGGCAAATGTTGATAAACACCACCACCACCACACACACACAAAAACCAATGGAAAAATATTTTCATTGTCAACCTTTACATTTCAATTATTACCAAAGTCAGAAAAATATTCTTTGAGAACTTATTGGCATTTGATTTAATACAGTATTTATTTGATACAGTTTTACATACAAATCTCCAATTTGTATTTCAACCATTACAAGACTAACTTTGGAATCTCGGTGACTACCATCATTAAAAAATTATGGTCTCACTCCTGCCATTTTCTGACCCACAATTTCCCACAACTGTGAACATTTAAAAAAATTAAAAAATGCTTAAAATAAGCATGCATGAGGTCACCTTTGCTGGTCCAGAAAGCAGGTTGCTACAACTGGTATAGAAAGCCTCCGCCCAACACAGTATAATTTGAATGCAAGTTCTGCTTCGGACCTTTTGAACCCTTGACTGTTTCACTATGTCCTTTTTTTTTTTTTTTTAAATGGTAGCTTTTATTACTGTAAATCTTTGGAACTGTAATCTTCCATTATGTGAGAAAGAGATCAGAGGGATTCTTGCGATTCAGCATGATCACACTGTTGCTCTTAGAAGAATTAGAATATAGATTGTGTGATAAAGAAAATATGATGAATGATTAAAAGTTTGTACTAATAGAAGCTTTGTAATGAAATAGATTGATACCTTTTGTATGGACAATTGTATCCCTTTTCCCATGTATGAAATGATTGTATTGTTCCTGGGGTGGGGAAGTGAATGAGTTTGAAATGTGAAAGTTTGGAGAAGAGGCCATAAGACTCAGAGGCATCAAGGTACCATAAATTGAGGCCCAAAACAAAGCAGATTGGTGCAGGACATTATAGACGGCTCTGGAGTTAAAAAGCAAGCATCCTTTTACAAGGATGCCTTGAAATAACATTGGGAAGGAGGAACCAACATACTGATGTCAGATGACAAAAAAGAATGACTTCCAGATAAACAGATGTTAAAATGGTGATTGATTAAGAACTGACACAGCAAAATGAAAATTCCTATGAAGGATGGGGTCCCTTGCCTGAATCTCTGGGTCTCGTGTCTTGTCAAGATCGGAGCGTAGGTCCTAACAGAGAGAAGCCCCAGCTCCTCCCCTCACATTTCGCTCAAGACTGTTAACTTTAAGCAAATGCAATATGGGTTCCATTTGTTTGTATATGTGTGTGATCAGGCTCAACTGCCTTTCCATTTAATTCAACAGTGGCATTTAATAAAAGCAAAATAAGTGCAACTCTGGGTTGGTCTTTAGTGAAAATAAGGTAACAATAGCTATCTGGAAGTTGGCTATCCTAGACTGTTACAGATTTGTTGACTAAGAATAAAAGTGGTGGCAGAGGTTTGAGTCAAATCAGGCATGTGGTTTATCCCATGATGGTGGACATAAAAGATACTCCTCATGTAGCTATGGCTTTGACAGAATGGGGTTTCCAAACTGGTCCAGGATCACTGATGGGACTTGCGCCCAGAGTTTGTCCTTGTCAAGACACAAATGAGTATACAAACCACAAAGGCTACTACTCCATTGTTATGCAGGCCTCATAGACCACAGAGGTCAATTTATGAATGTCAACATGGGCCACATTGGAGCAGTTAAAGATGCTAGGGGTTTTCGCTGAGTGAGAGTCTATATTCATGGACAGACTAACATACCAGTCCCACTAAAGGATACTGTCATAAACAGTTATTGTCCTCACAGTTATGCTAGGGGAACCTGCATGCCCTATTTTTCCTTATGAAACCGTGCCTAGATTTCAGAGGCCCTGGTGAAAGTGGCTTAATTAGACTCTCAGCAGGTGTATAATTTATCTGAATGTGCTTTGGGCAGACTAAAATCCTGTTGGAGATGTCTTCAGACCTGCTTGGATGTCAACATCATCAATGATGTTCTTGTCACTGGCTTACTTTGCTCATCACAAGTTTTGTGAAACCAGAGGTGAGCCATTTCCCCCTAACTCAACTTGAGAGTGGAGAGGCACTGAATTGGTACATAGCCAGAAAGTGTACCTACCACAGCTGGAGCTGGTTGCACCTGGGCAACAGAAGTCAGCGATGTGTGGCACACCCACTTCATGGAATTGCATGGCCCAATGGAAGAGGGGGACCATGTTTAGCAAGGGGATAGGCTAATTTATTGGGGGAGGCCAATGGTTGTGAAGGGGTGGGAGTTTCATATAATTATGAATGAGAAGACGATTTATAAAATAAGGTTGGGGATGATGCAATGATTGCAATAAACTTTCTTGATGGCATAAGGCTTTATTTATAAACACGTATTAAAACTATACAACAGTCACCCATTTCCAAACAGGCCAATACCCAAACACCAATTACAAATGAACATTTGCAAAACAAAACAAATGTCCTCTGGGACACCTGGCATTGGCCACTGTCGGCAGACAGGGTACTGGGCTGGATGGACCTTTGGTCTGACCCAGTATGGCCGTTCTTATGTTACGTTCTTATGTTTATGAGCAAGCATAGACACTATAGAAACTCCCTATTGCTGCATGTCCCCAGGCCTCCTATTTCCCTTTTTCCTCATTTTCCACACACTCAGAGCTGGGAATGAGGGGTGGGGGTATCCATGGGAGAAGGGGTCAAGATGGAAGGTTTCATGAGGTTTAGTTGCCCTGACCAGCTATTCATGGGACCACCAAGATATAGAATTTCCAGGCAGTTTCTTGACTGAGGGTATATCACAGGGCAATCAAGTCATGGTGTGGGAGAAGCAGCAGGAGCCAGAATCTTGCAGCTGTGATTGAGATTCCCCAATCAAACAGTTCTTTCTGCTGAGCACTATCCTCTTCCCTTAGCCACCATTCCTGATCCAGGAACTCTGTAGGATTGCCTGCTCTCACACTGAAACCCTGTCCTCAAATTGTGTAGCGAGCCTCAGCCTTTCCTCCTGCCTTTCTGCATGCTTTTTCTCCAGTCTTAAGTCCCTACATTTCTGCTGGTGGGCCTGCTTGTTGGCCCCCTCATCAGATTCAACCATCAGTTCAATACGGAAATGTTTCCTCTTGGAATCGTCCGAGCATTGGCCCAGGCTTGTAGTGCACTGAGGTCAAGCTGTGGAGCTAGAGCCACTAGTAGAAGTTGAGGTGCCTGAGATAAGACAAGAAACACAGAGTTATTGTCTCAAATAGCTCAGTGGAGTAGTTCAGGATTAATTCTTATGGAATTTCAAGGACAGAAAATGTAACATTTAAAAACTGAACAGTAATATATTGTGAAAGGGATGCTGTGGTCCATTGAATTTCCCTGGACACAGCCTGGTTAATCACAGTGAAAGTATTGCAGAGACAATAGTAAGTGAAAAATTCAAAGCTGTTGTTGTTTCCAAAAAAAATGAATAACTACTTGGGTTGATGTGGGGGAAGGAGGGTCTGTGGCCTTCTCACAAAAGGCTTTTTCAATCATTTCAGGCCTTTTGGAGGATATAACTGTTCTTGTTGACAAAAGGAGATGTTATTCCAAGCCGCTGGTGGGAAAGTATATGCAGCTGAAGCATTCAAACATAGTGACTGAACAGCACATCCATGAGTGGGCTGGTGAGCTACTGAGCGGCCCTGGAAAATATATCCTTTCCAGCAGTGTGATCGATTAAGGGGATTTATGGCTTCAGGAATACTTTGTGGCATCCTTGATTGCATCATAATTAATGAGTGAACCAACAGGATGTTGCTTTAGCTTCTACCTGGATTACTTTGTTATAACTACATTTCTGGACAAAAATTCAAACTCCAGTCAACCTTCAGACAAATGACTGTCACCTATGGACTACCTCTAATATAAAGGTACTAGATATTTAAGTGGATCACACTTCTCAAAATAGAGAGAGACGGACAGATGGACAGAGAGAATTCAGTTTCCACATGGCTCAACAGAAGTGATTACAGACTGACAAACATAAATGTGTGGCAATAAAATATTGTTGTTATAAAGCAGGAATGGGCGCCTTTAAAAATGGGTGCCTTTCCTGTAATAAACCTCTTTACAGGTGTTCTTTCAAAAGCTATATCTCCAAAAAGATATATTAGAATTGGGAAAAGTTCAGAAAAAGCAACAAACTATTAGAGGCATGGAACACCTTCTGTATAAGGGAACCTTAATAAGATTTTGACGTTTCAGCATAGAAAAGAGGGGATTAGGGGGATATGATTGAGGTCTACAAAATCATGATGGGTGTGAAGAAAATAAATAAAGAAGTATTATTTACTCCTCATAACAAGAATTTGGGGTCACCAAGTGAAATTAATTTGCAAGTTTTAAAACAAACAAACAATAGGAAGCATTTATTTTGCACAGTGCCCAGTCAACCTGTGGAACTCTTTGCCACATGATGCTGCAAAGGCCAAGACTATAACAGGCTTCAAAAAAGAAATCGATAAATTCATGGAGGATACCTACTAGCCAGAATGGGCAGGAATGTTGTCCCTAGCCTCTACTTGCCAGAAGCTGGGAATGGGTGACAGGGGATGGATCACTTATTACCTGTTCCGTTCATTTCCTGCAGAGCACCTGGCATTGGATACTGTTGAAAGATAGAATACTGGGCTGGATGGACCTTTAGTCTGACACAGTATGGCTGTTCTTATGTTCTTTACTATTTGTATTTCCTAGTTGCTATTTTGAACTCCATGTGATGGTAGGGAGGAGACGGGGGAAGGGGACGGAATGGGAAGGCATTTGGCTACAATCCACCATTAACAGTGAGCCTAGGTTTCTCATAATTTTTGCATTAGTTTTAGAGTGGAAATCCCTCCCATCACTGTAGAAATAAACATTAAATTAGCCCCAACACTTACCTGGCTCAGGGGCAGCCTCTATCCCCTTCGTGTCTTCTACAGGCTCAGCAGTAGTCTGTTCAACATCAAACAACCCTTCCAAGTATGGACCCAGAACTTACTGCTAATCTTCTACCAAAGCCTGCTCAGGGACTGGTTTCAGCAGAATAGTGACTTCATGGTTCTCACTCGATGGCTGTTGCTGGCTCCCATCATTCCCCATGCTGGACTTTAGCGCCAGAAGTGCATGACACCAGCTGGTCGGATGCATGGTAGGACTAGTGTCCAGGACCTGGTCAAACTCCTCACAAAGTGGGCATAACATTGGTGAGTTGCCCAAGGTACAGATCTGGTCTTCTGGTACTTGCTCTTGAGACCCTTAAGCTCCCTGCACTGGTCACTGTCCTCTAAATGTACAAAGCCGCCAGCTTCTTCACTATCTGCTCATATGCATGGCCATTCCTGATACTTTCACAGATTTATTGTGTGGTAAGTGGGTGGCTTCCAATTTCAATAGAGTTGATGAGAAATTGTTGGGATAAAGGACAAAGGAAGGTGGTCCATGGGACTGCAGAATACTTTTGGTGAATTCCCAGGACCCAAGACAAATGGAGATATGTCTACGCTGCAAAGCAAAAGGTCTCAGACCCAGGGACATGGATTGGCATGGGCTCAGATCCTCCACCCACTCAGAGTCCTAGTACCATAGCTCCAAGCCCAACTCTGAGACATGCTTATGTAGATGGAACGGAGGAGGGCCCGGTCTCAGTTTACGTCTGAGTCCAGGCTTACATTGCAGTGAAGCTATACCCTAAGATCCCTGGCTCTGTGGCAGTCCACATGGCAGGAAGCCTGAAGCCAAGGTCACTGAAATCCCTGGATGCTGAGAATGCAGTGTGGTAGTTGTGGCAGCGCAGGCTGCTTAGCAGCCACAAACTTAGGAACTTGGAAGCTGAGATTCCCAGCATTTTCAGACTTTTGGCTCCTCCTTATCTGATAGGTGGGCTGCCAAGGAGCCAGGGACTCTGGAGCTCTCACTCAGAGGCCCTCAGTTGGTGACCTGCCCTGAAAACCTGAGCTGCAAAGGAGCTGATGACCCTGGAAGCGCTCAGGATGCTAAGGAACTGCATACCTTGGGGCCCAGCCTCTGAGACTCCCAGCTCTTCTTTGTCTTGTCAGACAGGCTTCAGGATTGACTGCCAGGCATGCTCTCTGGGCTCTTGAGGAGCTGGGAGGTCAAGCTGGCAAAGTATGCTCAGGCTGTCAGTGACTGGCAGGTTTCCTTCCGCATCCAAGCTGCAAGCAGGCGGAAGTATCATGGTAATGGATCTGTGGCTTTTAGCCAGAAGAAGAGATTACACAAATGATCAAAGCTTCCTGGATGAGCCCAGAACTCAGGATGCAGGCTCCCACAAGTGGGGCTCTGCAAGGCATTTGCCCAGTGGAGAAAGGGGTGCCAGAGAGATGCTGTCACGGGAGAAATAAAAATGAAAAAAAAGTAAAAAAGAAGCATATTGGCTGATTCAGGGAACTGCTAATGAAATATTAAACATCTCACATGTACACTGCAAATTTGAATATATCCAGGACAGAAATGACCTGATGTGTTTTTTTGGTGCTTTTTTTTTTTATTATAGTATCACCATAAGGGTCCAAACAAGATCATGACCCTAGAAGTCTAGTTACTGTCAAAACATGCAACAGACCCTTCCTTAAATTACTTGTAACAACACTTAAAAAGAGAAACAAGTATGTGTGCAAAGACACAAAATAAAAGGAAGGGAATACAAGGAAAATAAAATATAATTATGAAGTTACGTAGGTGAACTACTGAATACTCAACTTAATGGAATCAGGAATCTATTTTTATTTTGAATACATAAAATCAGCTGTGTCTCACAAATAAACAAGCAAATTATCATTGCTGAACTGACTTCTTAGAACCAGCAGTGGACCAGTCTTGCACATCCACTGGATAGAACTGAACGCCCATGAAAAGTGTTTCTGTACTTTTCAGGCCAGAAATATTATTATATGAACCTGATTGTGTCTTGAGGTAGAGCGAGCTTGGAATCCAGAATCCTTGTGAGAACGAAAATCTGTACAGGTGGCAGCAGATTTACGCTCAATCTACATGATCTGAAAATCAGACCATCTCCCTTAGGGCATGGACCACTCAGCTCTTCTCAGCCAGTAACATAGAAAAACGTACACTTAGCTTTCCCTTACACCAACAAATTCTTTCATTAAAATAAATGGAACTAGTTGCATAAATGCTCAAAATAAAAGTACATATTTTGCATTGTCTACTGATTTTTCAACTCTTGAGTTTAGCATTATTCCCAGTTGCCAACTGGTGGGCACCCCCCCCCCCCCCCAGACACTGCTACATCACCATTTCAGGCCCCATCCTTGTTATTCTCTCTAGCATAGTCTCATAGTGCTTTGGAATTGACAAATACAAACCATTTCACCTTGGTATTTACTATACTGCTGCTGTCTACAACGGAAATACATTCTCCTGTCCCCTTAAAGGATGAAAATAGCATCATAAATGTGTTTAACCACTGAAATCCCATAACTGAACAATGATAGACCTGGGACTTATTTAGGTCATGGAGCCCAAAGGATCAAAAAGACAGAATACAGTAATTCCTCATTTAACACGTGCCCGCTTAACACGTTTTTCGCAATAGCACAATTTTTTTTTTAGGGAACGTTTTTTGAATTACATGACCGTCCCCGGAATAACACGATTTCTCCAGCCGGCTCGTTGCCAGCGGCTGCGCAGGGCTTCCCCCGCCTCCCTGCAAAGCGGCAGAGGGTTTGCCACTCACCGCGCCGTTCCCCGCTGACTCCCCCTTGCCGGACGCCTTGCCCCCTCTCCTCCGCCCCCACTTGCAGGCCGGCAGCTGGGTTTCCCCAGCCGGCCTGTCGTCGGCAGCTGTGCGGTGCTCTCCCCCGTCCCTGCAAAGCGGCGTAGGGTTTTTGCTGCTCGCCGTGCCGTTCCCCGGAAACCCCCCCCCCACCGGACGCAGTGCGGGTCCCGGCAGACCCGTCACAGGGGCATACTCCCAACCCAATCCCCCTCCCCTCTCCTACCCTTCCCTTCCCCAGAGCCAAACACCTCCCCTCCCTGCTGTAACCCAGTCCCGTTTCTCCCCCAATCTTATGTCCCGGTCCCAACAGACACCACCGCTTGAAATGCACCCCCACCTTTTCCGTTATTTTCAATGGGAAAATTGACCCCCGCATAACACGTTTTCACTTAACACGATCATTTTCTGAAACATCTCTATAGTGTTAAATGAGGAATTACTGTATATAATCATCACAGACTTCTCAGGCTCATTGGGGAGTTCTGTATTTACACTGAGTTCTGTATTTACACAAAGAGCTAGATAAATTCATGGAGGATAGATCCATCAATGGTTATTAGCCAAGATGAGCAGGGATGGTGCCTCTAGCCTCTGTTTGCTGGAAACTGGGAATGAGTAACAGAGATTGGGTCACTTGATGATCATCTGTTTCATAACATTCTTTCTGGGGCACTTGGTATTTGCCACTGACATGAAGACATGACACTGGGCTAGATGGAGCTTTAGTCTGACCCAGGATGGATTTCATGTTATATAACATTACTAGGTATTTTGATTGAAAAAGAAAGATTGTGGGAGACAAATGCACCCCCAAATGAACATTGGCTTACATACCTCCCTTTGCAACTCATATCTTACTCACAGACTCTGGAGGCATATCTCAAGCAGGCTCATCACAGCCGAATTATATATCAGAATAGTTTGTACAAGGTACCCCCTTAAATCTCTGCCCCAGCTGAACCATAATTTGGCTAATAGATAAAAAGACTATTTAGCACTACTGTAGTGATTATGTCATTTTTGTGTTGTTTATTGGGGGCAGGGCACGAGGCAAATATTAAGCAATTACCAAAAATCAGGGCAAATCATGCAATAACTTTTGGTGGGTGTTTTGTTTGTTTGTTTTGGGGGAACAGGGTTGGGGTGTGCATGTGGGGGGAGGGGGAGGTTTTACTGAATAGTTTAAATTTCTGTTTATTGAATTATAATGTTCCAAATTTTGTAAAAGATACATATTTTATGTATAAACTGACAATTTCTTACAGGAAAGAAATGTATACTGTATTTCTATTTCACTTAAGTGAATCTATGTTATCAATTCTATCTTCAGTGCATGTTCCATCATATTGCTGCTTCTTTCAGGGTCTAGACTGGTTTTTTTTAAACCAAAAAATTTACATAAATACAAGAAGCTCAAGCAGCTTCTTTGTTCTGGTTGTAGTCAATGCTCAATAGCTTCTTATTTGCAAGCCGGCTGTGAACCAGCATTAAAAATTTGAGCAACCAGCCTTTTGTTTGCTTATTTGCACAACATAATCCAACAAGCCAGGTAAAATTCCAGAGAAAACATTTAAAAAAAATAAAAAGCCACTGGGTTCAAATTCCAATATTGAAATTTGCATTCAAAACTTGCTTTCCCTTGGCTATGTTTAATGATAAAACCAGTTGCCTCATGTAAAATAAATATTTCTGTTTAACTCACATGAAACAAATATTAATTGCAAAATTTTTGAAAGTGGCTTTCATATTGCAATTCAAATGTTCAGTGAACTGTAAGTTAGACATATTTAAGGTTCCCTCCATACAACAAGAAGAGGTTAAATTTTCATAACACAATGCCCGACGACCAACATAGCACAGATTTAGAGCAGACCTAGATGGAAGACAACTTATTTGTCATCCTTCAAAAGACAACACCACAAACTACTTAAGTTCTGCTAGAGAACACATTTCTTCATAATTAGAGCATAGAAAATTCTGAGTTGCAATCTTCAGACAGTGGCACTGACCACAAATGAGGTTCCGAAAGAAGAGGGCTATTGTCAGGATTTTAATAAGTGGAAGAACAACAGATTACATAAAGATTTTAGATTGTTTAAGGCAAACATTTTAACATACCTCAACTGCACTTCATTTACATACTTCTAGAGGTTATGTCTACACTACAGATGAGATCAAACAGCCTCAATCAATCTTCCAGGGTTCGAATCAGCAGCTCTAGTGAAGACATGCTAATTCGAATCGGGAGGGTGCTCCCGTCAATGCCGGTAGTCCTGCTTCTAGGAGAAGTAAGGGAAGTTGAGGGGAGAATGTGCTCCCTTCAACTTCCCACAATGTGGATGGCACCAAAATTCAAATTAAGATACTTCGACTTAAACTACGTAATTACCGTAGCTGAAGCTGCATACCTTAATTCAAACTTATCCTATAGTGTAGACCAGGCCAGAGTGACAATTAATGTTTAGTTAAACATATCTAACCTGAAAAAAAGGGTTTTTTTGCCAGCCAGTTTGACCCAAATGCATTTTTTTCTGTAAGATCAAAATGAAAGCACAGAAAGAAAGATGCGTTAGGAACTTTAAGATATATAAATTTCAAGGTGTAAATTTCAAGGTGCAAATCCAACAATAATGGCAACAAATATTCCCAGATAATTAGCATGGGAAAGAAAAAAGTGGACAAAATGATTGTACAATATATTTGAGTTTCAAAGAATTCTAAGTAAATATGCAGTTCTTATGTACGTGCATTAATATGTTATGCAAAAAAATTGTTTCCCAAAAGCTTACACAGAACTACATTAACTTAATTAAGATTTAAAAGCAAGATTGGGTAATTGGATTATTTCTTCAGTAATCAGGATGATTGGGTAGCTTTTCTAACTTTTAAGACAAACATTGTATGAGGTCATATAGCAAATTAATGCAGTGAACAATAATAAAGCAAATGAGATTTTTAATGTACTATATAGCTCAAGCTTCATTCTCAATACATAGTTCAGTCTCTTTGGGTCTCCTACAAATCCCATGGAAGCATCTTATTTTAATTCTTTAGGTTAAGAACCAAATCTTTGGTTTGTGGGGAGTTTTATTTACAAAACGAGATTAATATCTGCTACCATTTTCTTGTTTGATTCAGGCATTTTAAGGTCAGAAGGATTCATATTTGTCATCCAATCTGAGCTCCCAATATAACAAAATCAATTGATTTTAACCCAGTAATTCCTGAATAGTATTGCAATGTTTGACAGAACTATAGCTAAGGTCCTTTATTTTCAGTTGCTACCAAATTTTCCCAATTTATTCCCCAGGTTTCACAAAAAGCTATAATTTGAGGGAATCAATTTTTAGTCAAATTTTGGGTGCAGCAAAGTAACTTGGACAGCCCCCTGAAACATCTCTCTAACTTCAAAAGAAGAAATGGTGGTTTGATAACTGGAGCAGGTCCAGAAGTGGAAGATATGAAGGAGGCAACATAAGCAGATAGATGGCACCTTCACTTACCCCCTCTTCTAGTTCCAGAATCCCAATACTTTTCTAGAAAACTGTGGAGTCCATTTTTACACTGATATCCAACAGTTTTATTTAATTTTTAGTAACAAACACCAAATTCCTGGGAAATTATAAACAAAATAAAGTCCAAAAATAAAGCGCCTGAACAATAGGATATATTTTAGAAACACATCCAATTTTGACTTCTAGAGATAGAGAATCCTCAACATCAGATGATTCCAGTGACTAATTATCCCACTGATAAATATCTCTATTTTATTCTAGTTTGAATAAGCATCAGCTTCCAGCCATAGGATCTGATGAAGCTAGATTTAAAATCTAAAATCTTTTCCCCATTTAAAAATGTACTAAGCGGCTATGCCCCCGCTTGCTATGCTTGTCAATCCCCCTCCGTCCGACGCAGCCAAATTGTGACTTCTCCTCCTACCCATACCGTAGCAGGAGGGAGGCCGCCACCAGCCCCTTCTGCAGTCAAATGAGGACTAGACCACGGGGCCTGGCCCAGGATTGGGGCCTGGCCCAAGATTGGGGCCTGGAACAGGATGCTGCAGCCAGATGGGGGCTGGGCCCCAATCTTGGGGGCTTGTGGCCAGACTTCATTTTTAAATAAAGTAAAATATGTCCAGCACAAAGGGGTTCAACAGTGTCTTTATTAATGGCAGGGTGAGGAGACCCTTTTTGGGTCAGGGGCCACTGTCCCACTGAAAAAATCAGTTGGGGACCACACAAGTGAGAAGGTAAAAAGGCCCTCCAAACTCTCCCAACCCTCAATGATGTGGCTCCCAATTGAAACACCTCACTTCCCCTGCTCCAAGCCTCCTTCTCCCCCCCGCCCCCACTCCCCGCCCAGGGGGAGGAGAGGACTGAGGTTCAAGGCCTCAGGCCAGAGTAACTCTTCTGGGGTTCCAGGGATAGTGGATTTTGTGGGCCCCTTAGGCTCTGGGGTGGGGCCAAAAATGAGAGGTTCAGTGTGTGGGACAGGGCTGCCAGTGAATGGAATAAGGATGGGAGTGCAGGAGCTGGGCAGAAGGTGGGGTGCAGGAGGGGCTGAGGGTACGAGGTCTGGATGGGAAGTAGGGGACAGGAGCAGTCTGGGAGGCAAGGTGTCTGGCCGGAGGGAGGGGGTCAGGAGCAGGTTTGGGGGCCGGGGCTTGGCGAGGAACTGGGGGTGCACGGTGTGGGCATGAGGAGGTGGGGGACACTTACTTGTCTTCGAGACCTATGTCAGTCCCAGGCTTGGCTTCCCGTTGCTCCCATTAGGCGGAATTTGGCCAATGGGAGTGCAGGGAAAAGCGCCAGACAGCGTGCTCACATTCTGTTGTTCCCCCAGCCAGGGAAGGGGAGCGCTTCTTCCCCACACAGCAAAGCTCAGGGCTTTCTTTCTCTCCCTCCTGCCTCTCCCTCGCCCCCCTCCCCACACAGAGAGGCCCAGGCTTTCTCTCCTTCCCCCTCGCTGCCCTGCAAAGCTCCAGGCAAATTAAAATATTCCCCAACAAAGGATTAATGGACACAAATCAGATATTCAAAATGGTAACACACAGAAACCTGTTGAGTAACATTTCAACTTGCCCGGACACTCAGTAATGGATCTAAAAGTGTCTACATTATTTCAAAGCAACTTCAAAAGTCACCTGGAGAGAGAAACTGCAGAACTTGGTTTCATTTACAAGTGTGACACCTTGACTAGAAGTTTAAACAAAGACCTGACCTGGATGGGCTGCTACTTTCCACATCCTAATGACATAAAAAGCTAAGTACTGGGTACTCAGAATACTTACAGCCCACTCTATGCGTCTCATTTAGCATGGACACTAATTGACAATATTTTTCTCCATTTTTTCCCTTCCCTTCCCTTCCCCCTCCCCCCCCCCATCCACTCTTTTTCTCTATTTATATGTACCCTGTACCTTTAAACACCATTCATCTGAAGAAGTGGGTTGTGCCCACAAAACCTCATGATATCATCCACATTCTTGTTAGTCCCAAAGGTGCTGCAGGACTATTCACTCTAAGACAAGTTTACCAGAATTCATATAATTCTTTTAGTTCTTCTCTGATCTCTTTCTAATTGATCAACATAATGTTTACAGTGTGGGTACCTGAACTGATAAATTATTTTGGGAACAGTTTAACTAATCCTGTATTCCAGTGATAATATCACTTCTTTATTTCTTTTTGATATTCTCCCGCTTATACCTTCAAGGACCATGTTAGCTGTTAGCCACTGAATTACATTTGAGCTCATTGTTTAGATGTTATTCATCATGACCCTTTATATTTCTTTCAGAATCACTGCCTTACAGAATACAGATCCTAGTTCAGTATGTGTGAACTACATTCCTTGCTCCTTTGATCTTATATTTGGCTGAATTAAAATTGTATTGTTCAAGTTAGCAAAGCTTTCTAAGTGGTAAGGATTGCTCTGTAGAACAAATATGTCATTATTTATCACTCCATCATTTTTAGTGTCAATCTTTAAACTTTTCCAGTAATCTACTATATATTTTAGAGACTTTGTGCATCTGTCTGTTTGTATGTCCATCCATGAGTCCATTTGTTCAAAAACTCCTCCAAATGATAAGAGCTAAGATCACCAACTTTGCTATGCAGCTCCCTTTTATCATAACTTAAAGCAAGGTCAGAGTTCAGTTGTGCCAGGACAATGGGATATATGTGGAAGGTGATTGATAAATATCAAACAAAAAGGGGTTGGAGGGTTGATAGCAGGGACAGTTATACTCACGAATGACCACAGTGGAGAAAGCAAGTGCCCCAAGGCCCAGGGAGCAGCCACCACTGTGTTGCATGGCCTCCTCCACTCCAGGCCTGCCTTGGGTAGAAGCCAGTGGGGCCAGCCCTGGCCCCAGACAATGACAAGTAAGTGTTCAGTTAATTTTATATTTTCTTCCAGATGATTGATAAAAATGTTGAATAGCATTGGACCAAGAATAGATCTCTACAAGACCCCGTTTAGAATGATGGTTCTCCAGTACTTTTTGAAATCTGTGTGTTAGCTGGTTGTTAATTCATTTATTATATGCAACATTTTTTTTTTAAAAAAGCACTGTACAAAATCAATCATAATATCATATGATATTCAATCAAAGGGCTTACAGAAGTCTATTATATCAACAGTGTTTCCCTTACTAACCAAAATTGTAATCGGATAAAAATATTAAGTTTCTGTGATGAGGCCAATTTTCTATTCAATCACGTTAACTTCACTTAATTATACTACCATCTTTTAAGTCAATTAATGTTATCTGATAATACTTACCCTATTTCCATTTATACATTTGAGATAAAAGTGGAATTTAGGGGTTAACATGCTGATCGTTTTCCAGCTTGTTCAAATCCACCCCATCCCAAAGTATGTGAAATACTAGTAAATCATTTTTGGTACACAACAATGTATTATAAACTTAATGTCGAATACGACATTTAATTTCACAAGACACTTTGACAGAGTTCATGGAATTGCTGTTTAGACAAGTTGAAAAAATACACTATGCACGAAAACATACTAAAACTTTCCCTTAAACACTATACAGCTTTCTTATTTTATTAATTTTGTAAATCTTACTTTCAGGGCAACCTCCCTCCATTAACCAATATTATCCATTGCATTAAAAAGTTCTGAATATTAATTAATTTAACAGCCAAGAAAGAATATATTTTCCCTAAAAATAGGCTTTAGGCTCTTAAAGACATGTAACAATGTGGAAAAATAGACATGGCATGTATTTTAAAATACGAATTTAGACATTCCTTGTGAAAGATTTGACCTTTAATGTTATCCCTTTTGTGTATTTGAAATTTCAAATGTAATGTGACTCTAGTTTACTGTAATTATAGCTGTCACTAACAGTGACACCTGTGGTTAAAGGCTGTCTAATGTTTTCCATTATAAGCCTTATTTTCAGTTACTTATTACTCTCTCAAACTAACTGTTCAAGCTGAAATTGTTATGCTGGTGTCTACTTCAGACAGATTCTTTTTTGTTGTTGAAAATTTCAGCCAAAGAAGTTAGCTGTTTACAAAATACAAAATTGGTGAAAATGTTTGCCAGTGTTAAAAACTTCTCACAACTAACTAGGCAGTTTTTGGACCTACATGTTTTGGAGCAGTTACTTGAAATTTAGCAGGAGATTTCCCTAATGTTATGGAAGTCCTTTTGCTATATCAGTAAACGTCTGTGCAAATTACAAGCCTCTCCGAATATGTCTACACTGCAGCTGGGAGTGAGCCCCTGAGACAGAGGAGACTGCCCCATTAATAGGGCTCATGGTAGTATGCTAAAAATAGCAACATGTATGTTGCAGCTTTGGCAAACATTTGAGCTAGCCAACCAAGCTCAGACTTGGGGGGGTCGGATGAACCTGAGCTATTGTCTGAGTCAACATCCATGCTCATACTTTTACTACACTACTTTGAATCCTGCTAGACTGGGATGGGAGACTTACTCCCAGATGCAATGCATATGTAACCCACACACCTACTGAGTGTAATTCATCGTTCCATGTCGTGGCACTTAGACCACTCACCAAGAGAATGATTTTGAAGCTGGCTTTTAGCTCAGGCTGTAGAGGCGCATGCACTAAGTTCCGGAGAGGTTCAGTTCACCTGTCAGTATTATACAAACATTCCCTCAGTTCGCACATGCTAATTAGTAGAGACATGTTACCGTTTAGTAGCTAAATGTTTTGGACATTTTCTCTGCACTGAAAATACTCCTCCCTCACACAGCAACTGTGTGCTCACCATACTGCTCATATATCATCCCAGGGCTGAAGGAGCTGACCAAAAAGTTGCATAATATTTCTCCACCTAGCTGCTGGGGTCCACTGTGGATTCAGGCTCTAGAACTGAGAGCAGTAGAGTTCTCCTTCCTGTGTTCTCCATGCTGCCTGGCTTCTGCTGCCCATGTAGCATGGACGAGGTGGTAGTAGACAAACTGGAATTCAGAGGAGCTTCATGGTGGGACAATGAGACAGGCTGTGAGGCAGGAGTGATACTGACAGGAGGAGAGGAAAGAGAGTGATGGGAACTGAAAGTGATGGGAGGGTGAGACAGAAGAAGGGAATAAGGGAAAGTGGAGAAAACTCATTTGGACATGCTGGATGTGAGGGGAGAAGACTGGGAGAAAGCCAGGCTGAAAATGGTTGAAATAAAACTGGAATAGGCTGGGGGAGTCAGAAGAAAAGACACTGGTACACGTGACACTAATTGCGCATGTGAGATCTGGTTATTGTATATTCTATTCAAGTTCTGCATTTTTTGGAATTCTGTGCCCTGGAGTACACCAAGTCCAATACGGCCTGCAAGGGGTTGGCACTGCGTAGGTTTCCTGCATGGTGAGAACAACCATTTGCTTTCTGAACTTACCCCGCAAACTCACTCTCACCTTTCATGTCACCTTTCAAGGTTCTGCGCAACTCAATGCCTGCCTATATCTCTGTTCTCATCTCTTATTATTCCCACCACCCTTTTACTTTCTCAGGCACTAACCGCTCATAGATAAATCCTCCACTGAGTCGCTCTTTGCTGCCAGTGCTTTAAGACATGGATTCAGACAGGGTTTATGGAAGAGTTGGACAGTTGAAGCTATATTAAAGTTCTAGGTATACAGCCACTAGGGGGAAGTAATACAGACACCATGATAGACAGGCTTCCAAGTTCACATGCACTGAGCTGAATCAGAGGCATTCCTCATTTCAGGCACACAGTCTGAGAGGAGAGAAAACAGGACTGTGTTGTTTCATATGCATATCAGCTAAAACAAAAGTCCAAGTTATTGTTGCCCTGTGATACCATTACCTCCTTGATCTCCTGAATCATTAAGTGTATTCTTTTTATTTTCGGTCATGGGTGTGGATCTCCTGTTTGTACTAAACTGTACAAAGTACATTGTCAACATCTAACTCTATGCAACTGTCTAGAAAGGAGTACGGCATAAAGGGAGCTAGGGGTTATAGTGGACCACAAGCTAAATATGAGTCAACAGTGTGATGCTGTTGCAAAAAAAGCAAACATGATTCTGGGATGCATTAACAGGTGTGTTGTTAGCAAGATACGAGAAGTCATTCTTCCACTCTACTCTGCGCTGGTTAGGCCTCAGTTGGAGTATTGTGTCCAGTTCTGGGCACTGCATTTCAAGAAAGATGTGGAGAAATTGGAGAGAGTCCAGAGAAGAGCAACAAGAATGATTAAAGGTCTAGAGAACATGACCTATGAAGGAAGGCTGAAAGAATTGGGTTTGTTTAGTTTAGAAAAGAGAAGATGGAGGGGGGACATGATTGCAGTTTTCAGGTATCTAAAAGGGTGTCACAAGGAGGAGGGAGAAAACTTGTTCATCTTGGCCTCTGAGGATAGAACAAGAAGCAATGGGCTTAAACTGCAGCAAGGGAGATTTAGGTTGGACATTAGGAAAAAGTTCCTAACTGTCAGGTTGGTCAAACACTGGAATAAATTGCACAGGGAGGTTGTGTAATCTCCATCTCTGGAGATACTTAAGAGTAGGTTAGATAAATGTCTATCAGGGATGGTCTAGTCAGTACTTGGTCCTGCCATGAGGGCAGAGGACTGGACTCAATGACCTCTCGAGGTCCCTTCCAGTCCTAGTATTCTATGAACTCTATAATCAATTATTTATCATTATAAATAGAATTATTTCAATACAAGTAATGAAAAACCGATCATTTCCTTTACTACTCATCTGTGATGATGTCATCACCAATTATCTGCTCTCTTATAAGTACAATGGGCTAGCCTTCAGACAGCTACTGAAATGTTTGGGGATTCAGAAGAATATACAGAGGAAAGACAGTTTTCCCAGGTGTGTGAGAGTACCAGGAAGGAGGAGGAAGTTGGGCACTCAATGGCTGGCTCTACTATGCATGCCTACTTTGATACCTATGCCAATATAAATATCAATATCAATATAAATATAAAATTCAAGTGAAAATAATGCACTGTGCACAGCTGATGTAATGTGTCCATAACTATTTCCAAAGTACTCCTTGTCCCCCAACTCAGTAAATCATACATTCCTCATCGTAGACTAGATATGTGCTAGATTTAGGTTTAAATGTAAACAGTTTGAGGGTTATCCAAGAGCAAATAGCATCCAAACAATAGTAACAGCTGAAAACACACTTTTTCCCATGCTTTGATCATTCAGAAATTGTTAAATACATTTTAAAGTGTTCCTAAATATTTTACATTAAAATTAAAACCCAGAGAAGAATGTGTCTTATGTTGGGTTTGATTATAAACCATGAAAAATAAAAGCTCAAAACTGAAGTGTCACATCAGACATAACCGTAGTGGTGTTAATATGATGCTATCATTCATTTACATTAAAGCAATTTGGAATTGCCTCAAACCATACACAGAATAGATACATGTAGATTTCTTAATTTTACCACTTGACTACACAAAAACTTTCACTCTGAATAAGCAATATCTTTGCATTTGCCATACATTATCTTTGTTGTGTGTTTTTCTGAGCCAATGTGGTGTTAAATGTCCCAAATTTTTGAGGATAATGCAATATTTTATAATTGAAACACAAAATATCAATTCCTTCTAGTGCTTTAGTACTTACTTTTTTCTAGGCAGTATTATCTGTCAAGATTTCTAGAAATGCCAGCATAAATTTATTTCCATGATAAAAATGATTATATGAAACAAACAACTGAAGACTATACTACAACAACATGTTTACTACCATGCTGCTAGGGTTGCCAGGTGTCCAGTATTGACCTGAACAGTCCGGTATTTTCGCCTCCTATCCAGTAAAAAAATTCAGAAAATACCAGACACCTAAAATGTTCAGTATTTTCTCATTTTTTCCCTGGCCAGGAGGCGAAAATCCCGGGTGCTTACCTGGTTCTGCAGGGGAGCTGTCCAGCCCGGAGCAGGAAGACAAGATGGTGGACGGCCGCCAGCAGCCTGCTAGGGCCAAAAAGCCTCAAAAGAATTTTTTAAAGGGGCCATGCTATTTTTTTAGCTTAACTCTTGGGGTCCTTTTTTTGGTTTTTGCTCAACAACTTTGGTCTCCCACTTTTTCCCCCCCTCTCAGCAGAATTTTTTTCCTCAGTGTTTTTTTGTTTTTTGTTTTTTTTTGGGGGGGGGAGGGCCTTCGGTATTTTTGGTTAAACCATCTGGCAACCCGACATGCTGCCCAGTGCCCAGGAACTAACTGTGTTACCTACACTACAGTTTTTCTGTCAGATGGAACATAGTGGCACAAGTAAGCCTTTGTTTTTTGCTGGGAGAAGTGTGTAGAAAGGGGTTTATGTATTGATTAGTACAACAAGGCCTTACTCCCTGCTTCAAGGCCCTCAGTACTACCATGACAAAAACAGCAGTAATACTCACAGTCCTATATTTTCTTGTTATGACGGAAAATGAATGTTCTATAATAATTTAATCTGCTCATATTTATAATAGATGTTTTTGTCAGCCATTGTTCTTTGTGCAAATTTTATTGCTAAGAGGAACCAGTGTCCCATCACAATTTGGGTGACATTACTGAAATGCGAAACAAAACTAATCCTTCTGTTTTTTCTAGTGTCTAAACTATACATAGACAATAATACAATTAATCCGGCTTCCTTACAGTACAGAATCCTCTTATGAATGGAAGTTCAGAGAACATTTGGGGACAGGGGAACAAAGGCAATACGGAGTTTAAATATGAATAACTTTTCACATTTCTAGACATAATTTATATTAAAATTTTATCCCAAACTATCCATAAACGTTATGAATCAAAATCAACCCCCAGTTACTCATGTGCAGTTTCCATAGAAGCCAGGGGAAGCTGCAAACAAGTATCTGAGCACAAAATTCAGCACTTAATAACCTCAATGATGTTACTCTTGTTTAAACTCACCCCGCGGAAATAAATCTATCGCTCATTTTGGTCACTATAGACTAGGTTGTATATGGTTCCTTCAGGAAGTATTTCCAGTTACATTTACATGTGACATGTAGTACTCAAATACAAAATTTTATAATGCAGGGAAGTTGTAATTAACGTTCATGAAACAAAGAAGGCAAGAAATACATTATTTTCTTGTTAGTTGTAGAATGAGTGAAGGCAAGGAAAGACAAACATGACAACTGTAATCACTAGATAAATCCATTCCATATTTTTCTGTAAGGAGAAATTCAGCTAAATTCTTTGCAATTAAATTTCTTCCTAAAAATCCCACTTAATAACAGTCATATACAAGTCAAATGCCATAGCGTATCTACTGTCCTTTCAATATGATGACAAGCAATAGGAATATGGGTGCTTTAGCAAGTTCTATTGTTTTTAGATCCCTCATAGCTATCTACATTCTAATTAGTCTGCTAGTCCAGGGTTCCCATATAAAAACCAATTCTATCATTTTTTATGAATCCGCATGATCTGTTAATTGATTTAAATCAGCTTATTAGTGTTTCTCATTTACAGGTTCAATTAGCTTTTTTAAAAATCAGACAAACTGAAGTCATTATTTAGGTATTTAGGCACCCATATCTAGAAAATTTGGCAAATATTTCTTGACTGAAGGTATAGACGAACAAAGTAGATTCAATATATTTTTGCATTACTTCTGCATCCTATTACACATAACGCTTGTGAGAGAATTAGGTATATTAGGTAGATAGATCATCTGTAACACAAAACCACAAAAGCAAGGAAAAGAAATGTTAAGGCATTTGACATGTCTTATTCTTTCACCCACAAAATCACCCTTCACATCTAGAACCACCACCATTACATCACAGAAAACACACCACAAACTTAATTCTGCTTTAGTAGAGATGTCAGCCTTACATCACTCCCTCCCTGGACTCCCTATTACCATAAACAGCCAGACGTCCCCCTACTGCTGTTATGCACAATTCTGGAAAATCACACTCACTTTGGGGACTAAACACCAAATAAGCCAACAGTTTACCAACTTTTGGGGGAGCCAATCTTTAATTGATTATATCACAAAGCAAATCAAAATGCCTTTGAAAATTCAAGCTTTCCTCAGAGATGATGTGCTGAATATATAGGGTAGTTACACTGAATTCAGTAAAACAAAGAGCCTAAACTCTGGCTTTAAATTCAGAATAAAATCAGAGGTCTGAATTTCTTCTTGTTCTAAAATGAGTGAGAATTTGTAAGCAATAATGGTAAGCTGCCCAGTAATAGTTATAAAGATTGGGAATGAGCGGCCCGCATTCTACCAAGAGTATAATGAGGTCTTGCATCTTGAGCGTGTCAATATTTTAAATTATGAACTGACATCTTCCTCTCCCATGTTATTGTAGCGTTTTCTGAAGGTTTTCTTAAGAGGGCTATGCATCTAATCTTTAGAGCTTTTAAAAAGAAAATGTCACTGAGTAAACATCCGTAGCTACTAGTGAAAGTAGAACACATTCATATTAACACTAAAAACCTCAATTGCCGCAACAAAACATAACATAAACCTGCTGATGCTAGCAAGTATTTGTGACAAACAATTTAAAAAAGCAACGTATTAATTTTTCATGGTCATTTTGTTTGAATGTGATTGTTAGTGACCTACCTGATACAAAGGGTATAACCAGGAATTTCTAGAATAATTTCTTGCCTTAAATTCTACCACAGTACCAGTATGCTGCACTAGGTGGAGCTAGGGGTCAGATACAGTCAATAGTAGGGAACTGCTTGTTATTCACCATCTCTCAAGCTGTTTCAGGATCCATATTTTTTTCCCTCCATCTCAGTTTATTCATGACCATTTAAATTCGAACTTCTAGAATTGTCATTTCTATCTACCTTTCTGCAGATATTGCTTGACCAGAATTATGCTTGAGCTGAGAGAGAGTAAACGAATTAGAATTATAGCTTGACTACTTGATCCGGTTTAACATCACTACTGGGGGATTCTGCTCTATCAGTAAATTAGTCTTCATATAAAAGTTCATGTATCATTACAGATTGTTGACTGCCAGAAAGGTGTGTATGCTTTTAAGAAAGTATGGAGGTAACAGAGAAGTTTTTTTTTTCTGTTGGGTATGTTAAAAATCTAAGGAGCTTTGGAACTAGCCACATGACTCAAGGCACAAATTCCAGAGAAGTAACTGAAAAAGGAAGCTCTAGAAAAGATTAAAATTAAAATAAAGAAGAGGGAAATTCAGGTGTATTCATATGAGAAGGGAAGATCAGTTTGCACATAGGATTATATCACCCCATTCTTAGTCACTGCATAACTACCAATTCACATTTCAGACTACTATGGGGTACAAATAATTGTTCAGAGATAACAGTTGAGATGAAAAACGAAGGAAGGAGATTGCTAGACACCACCTGCAACCAATGGCTGCATTTTCTAAGGACCAGATGTCCCTTTTATAATGTTTGTTACAAGTGCATGCCAATGATTAGGTGACTGATTTTTACAATTAAGAATGCAGTTTTCTGTATGGGAAAGACCAAGCTCAGAAAAGAGGAATGGATTTGGTAGCATCAGATGAATAGCCAACTGCCTCCACCAGGATATAGGAGGAGGATTTAGGATTTGTTTATACAGTAGACTTCCGATAATCCGGAACTTTTGGGACCTAGGTGGTGCCAGATTATCAGGAGGTACTATAAGATGGTTACACACACACACACACACACACACACAGTATATATATATAAAGTGTTTTAACCCTTTTTATTGTAGCATAAGCACTGTCCAGAGTCACACAATGCCAGTGGCAGACTGATTCGGTCCCATCCAGTTTTGCTCGGTTCAGCTGATGCCACTGCTGCCTTGTGACTCGTTTTTTGCCAGACTATCGGGAGTGCCATACAATTGGATGCCGGACTATTGGAGTTTTACTGTATTGCACTTTTTAGCCACCGGTCCAACTATACTTTCTCTAAGGACTGCACCTTGATGCAGTGGGAAGGCTGGATGCTTCTATGACTTTGAGAGCTATACCAGAAGGATTTCTAAGTCCTAGTAGGGCAGACCAGACTAGTCAAAGGATAGGAACCAGATGAGAATCAGTCCCATTTGGGGATTGAGCAACATGCCAACAACCTGCTCCTTTTTATGAGAATTAAGTTATACAACAGATCAGGATAGCCATACTCAGCAGGCATGACAAGTCTTGATGAAAGCCATCAGGAAGTCAGGCCTCTGAGAAGTACTTCATTAATGCTAAAATGAGAGATGAAAGTATGTTTCTGGAACATTAGAACAATGACTACAGCAACAAACACCATGCAGGGGACGGGAAAAAAAGGATGAATATAATCTTCAAATCTTTAGAGTAAGACAATAAGAATCACCCACGAGCTGAGAAAAAGATTCAAAAATGAAAATGAAGTCATAATATACATGGGGAGAAAACACAATTATTATTCAGAGGGATTAGCATTAATTATGACTTCCAAAGCAGAAAAAATGTCTGATAGATTGAAAGTGATTTAAAATCTGATTGCTCTGAACTATGTTTCAAAAACAATAGATGAAAATGCCAATTATGCAAAGTTATGCACCAGACAGCCACACTGATGATGAGATGAGGATGGAAAAGAATTGATGGTTACAATAATAAAGTAATAACTAAAACAACAATAACAATAAAACACGGATTTTAAATGTTTAATTTATTACATTTTATTTTTTTAAATGAACGTATTGGCATTACACTTAAAATTATGCCAATTATGTTAAGACACCAAAACAAAAAGAAAGAAAGTTACATATCTTTTTGTAACTTGCTCTTCAAGATGAGCCACACGTAACCATACCACTGCAGGTGTGTTTCATGCAGTTGGAGATTCTTCTCTCAGCAGTACCTCTTGGGCCAGCACATGTGCCTCGTGCCACTGCACGCAGTGCCCCCAGCCACCTCAGTTCCTTTCTATCAGAAAGATTCCAACAGAGAAGTGAAGGAGAACAGCTTATGGAAGGGGACATGTGAAACATCTTGAAATACATCAGTTATGGAAAGGTGGGTAACTGTTTTTTTTCTTCTTTGAGTGATTGCATGTGTCCATTTTACCATAGTTGAGACACAAATAGTTCAAGCTAGAGATGAATTTGGAACCTATTTGAAAAGGGACTGTAGGAACACGCAAACCCAACCGAATTGGGTTGAGGGTTGATGGCATGATGGGAAGTAAAAGTGTGGATTAAAGACCAGGTTGCCGCTTTACAAACAGCCCAGATGGGCTCTCGAGCCAAAATGACCACAGTAGCTGCCTGTGATCTACTTGAGTGAGCCACTATTTTAGTTCCAGTTTCCGTATCCATCAAACAGTTGCATAAATGAACATGTGTGGAAATCTAGGAAATCTAGATTCTCTTAATGGATATCGAAGGCCCTTTATTCTATCAGAAACTTTCAATCAATGCCCATGAGGATTACTTGAAATGCCTAGTCCAAGCCAGATAAAATTCCAATGCCCTTCTAACATGGAGAAAATTGAGTTTCTCTTCTCATCTAATTGAATGAGGCTTTGGAAAAAAGGTTGGTAAGTAAATTTCTTGATTAATGTTAAAAGAAACTACCTCAATCAAGAACTTTGTGTGACATCAGAGGAAAACCATGTCCTTGAAGAATACTGCATATGGACTTTCTGATACTAACGGTCACAGTCCTATTCTCATGGGTGAAGTAATAGTGACCAAGAAATCCACTTTCACAGATAGGTGTAACAGGGAATAAGTAACCTGGGGCTCAAAGAAGACAACTCCAACACTGTTAGAACTAAATGCAAGCTCCACTGTGGAATAGGGCTATGGATCTCCAGGTGTAACCTGAACAAACCCATTAGAAATCTAGTGGGCACAGGGTTTGAGAAGATGAAACAGATATCCACAAGAGAGTGGAAATCTGAGATAGCTACCAGATGGACTCTGATGAAAATTTGCTTTCCTTTACCAAGATCAGTAGATCTAGTTGAAGAATTCCCACTATTTAGCAGAATTTCTTGAACTCCTTTAGAGCAATCTTGTTCTAAGACTGAATCATGAAGTAGCCAAGTTGTCTAGTGAAGGGCATATAGCAACAAAAGGGGTATAACCAATAGGAATACACATCTCACTGCAGAATGGGTATGAATCTTGCACAGCAGGTGAAAGTAGTACCAACAAGTACAGCATAGGGATGTAAAATCCTGTTTAAAAAGTTAACCGGTTAAACATTAAGTTTAATCAATTAACCGGGATCCTCGCCAAGCTGGAACTAATCCCTGCCCACAGGATAGTTGATCCGGTTGGGCTACTGAAGCAGCTCGCTGCCTGTGCTGAGGCACAGTGGGCCCAGCTGGGCTGGGGCAGCACCTCATGATAAGGGCAGGGGGCTTCTCTAGTCTGGCCAGACCTGCCGCACTGTGGGCTGCTCCGGCTAGGTTGGGCCAAGCCTGATGCTTACGAGGTAACCAGTTAACTCTTTACATCCCTAGTTCAGCAATTGCTGGCCTTCTTTAAAAGCCTCAGATGTAGATGGTTCCTTCAAGGGCAGCTGCCCCTGTGGTGCCACAAGATATACTTGTCCTGGAATCAGTTTCAGTGGGCTCTTTGTGGACTCTGGAGTCAGCAGTATGTTTTGACATGCAGATTGTATATAGGGATGCCTCTTCTTTGAGTGCTTGAGAGTCCTTGGCTCGAATCAATGTCCCTAGTACCGAGTCCTTCCAAGACTCGAAGTCTTTTCTTCAGTACTGATGAGGAAGGTCTGCCCATAGACACAACTAAAATGGGCAGAGCACTCCTGACAGACTTGAACATGCTTGGTATCTGTTCCAATTGGGAATGTTCCAATGGAGGACAAAATGCAGATACCATGACAAAGTAGTTAAGTCTGGCAATCCTTTCCTTTTGGAACAAGGTTTGGACCCCCTAAAAATGTGATATTTGTCATCTATATGTGCTCCCCCAAACATTTAAGGTAGCTAGGTTAAGGGTTGCTCACTGACATAGGTTTGTCATATGAGCAGCAGGCCTTGAAGCAGGGAGAGCACAGTATGAATACACTACTAGATAGGTGCCCAAATGGACACTAGAGACTGCATGTCACGAAGAACTAAACTACATTTACTCTAATATCTAGCTATATATAAAATACACTTTTTTATGCTAAACCAACATGACAGGTACTATAGATATAAGAAGGGAGGGAAGCTTGCAAATGCGAAGATAAGAGTGTCAACAACTGTCACTGGTGGTAGAAAGGCACTGAGGAAGGTTGGGAGCTGATTGGGCCTTTATACTGATATACAGTGGCATGAGGTACCAGAAGGTAGTACTTCTGCCCCAATGGATACTGCTGAGGGAAAAACCATGTACAAGGCACGCACACACCAACAGTGGGGAGGGACATAAGCAATCACTTTGAGACTATTTTGATGGCTATTTCAGCCTGCACTCTTTTTGAAAAGGTCCTATACCGTTTTTCAGTGTGTCTCCTACAATTCCATTTTAATGGAAGCAAAGGGTTAACTATATTGACCATGAAATATCACAGCAACAGTCTTCCACAGGAGGACTTCCATATGTGGAAAGGTGATGGATCTTCACTGTCAAACAAATTCCAAAGCATCATTTGTGTGATATATTTTTGTTAAAAATAAATGGACTGTGCTCAAAACATTTCATATTAGCAGGGGCACTCATAAGGAAAACAGAAAACAACAAAACTTATTTGAAAATTGAAGAAATATTCTTACAGCAAGAGATTTAAGAAGCTCAATTTATCTGGTTTACCAGAAGCAGTGGCTTTATTACAGTATGGAACTACCTTTACATGAAGAAAATACCAGGATTAACAAACTCTTTTATGTATTTCAGAAAGGCATAATAAGAACCAATGGCTGATAAATTCAGATAATAAAGAAGGTATTTAAAGAAAACAGCGAGCGTGATTAACCACTGGAACAAATTACCATGGGAACCAGTGAATTTCCCACCTCTTGAAAGTTTTCAGATCAAGAGCAGATATCTTTCTGGAAGATAAGTTTTAGTGAAACACAAGTTATTTGACTCAAACTAGGGTGGTTGGGTGAAAATTTGTAGCCTCTGTTATACAGGAACTCAGATTAGATAATCAAGAGGCCTCTTATTGGCCTCACATATCTATGAATCTATAAAATCAGGAAGTTGCTTAGGGACCATCACAAACTCTGAAATGTACAAACTGCTTCAGTTTTTCCCTCCTGAAGCTAGACTGTACATAGCCTCCCACTCTCTCATGCCAAACTAGGGGAAAAAGTCAATATGTTGCTGCCTTCAGGCAAAGAGTGGTGGACTTTAGGCACATGTTAGTCTCTATTGTTGGATAAAATGATGTCACAAACCCAGGTATAATTGCATTATGGTGATCTTAGCCCAGCTACACAAACTTCACTAAGGCAAATCCAGAAACCTGAGTTCCAATCACCACTCCAAGTGAACTTCACTGCTTGTGTCTGAAGTTTTCAACCACCGTTTCAGAGACCATAGAACTTTTCCCTCTTGGCAGACCTTACACCCTTTAGTAAAGGCTACCCTCTGCTGACCTATGACTGTCTGACAGAGTCATCCTGCTATAACTTCGTCTGACTTCCCTTTCTATCAGCAGGACCAGAATGTAAGACAACTCACAAACTTATTCCTCACCCCAACTCAGTACGTCAGGATCTTGCAAATTTTAAAAGACTCCTCCACATTAGCAGCAGATTTATTTGTCTAAGTTTGTCACGAGAGATCATTACCGTGTAAAATGAAAGCCATACCCATTTGATCACACAGGTCATTTCAAAAGTAATGTAGCCAAGGTTTGCTTTCTACAAACTTGTAATCGGAGGAAAAATAAAATACTTTTTTTCCAAGGTATTAAAGCCAAAACCAGTTTACTTTTAGTGGCAGCAATTTTGCTGGAAACTGACATTAAACAAGCAGTATGAGATCCACTCATAAAATTATCATTTAAAAATAAAACTTTTATTTAATATCAGTTTTACTTCCACTGTAGAAGCAGCATTCATTCTGGTCTTAACTCAGAAGAAAGCCTGCCCCTTTGTCTATCAGACAAATCCCCAAGGCACACCTCTGCCACAATGTCTGTAACAAAACTGCCAATTAACAATGAGCTGAGGGACAAAGGGGGATAACCGGCATATTATATATATAATTGTTAGACAAATAATTGCTGATGGTCATTATATATTATAGCTATATATAAATTGGATTTGTTCGATTTTAGTCCTCTCATATTACACTCTAAGACAAATATCAATAAAAGAATAAAGTCCCCCAAATATGTGTTTGCACACTCCCTAGCGCAGGGGTGGCCAACCCGCAGCTCTTCAAAGAAAAAAATTGCGGCTTCCGCACCCACGGCTCTGAAAGGGGCAGCGCGTTTCTGTCTGACACACAGAGCCGGAGTCACGGCATCCAGTGCAGAGTTAAAAAAAAGGCGGCAGCCGGGGCAATTTTGTTTTTCCCCTCTGCTCTTTGAGCTGTATCCACCACTTTTTTGGCACTTCATCTGTAACGAGCTGGCCACCCCTGCCCCAGCACAAGGAGACTGACTGGCAGCCCATAGGCACTACAGTAATATAAGTAGTAAGGATAACAATACGTTGATATATGGCATCACACTCATAACAGAAGCTAACTAATGTACAAAACAACCAACTTACCTGTGTAACAAGTGGTTCCAAGAGCCTCTCTACTGTCAGAGTCCTGATTTCCAAGCTTTTGGGATCCCATTTTAAAATGATAGGTGAAGTTGCAGAAGTCATGCTCCCTAGAAGAGAAAAACGTTACATGAAACTATGCAAATTATTCATAATCTATTTTATAGATTACATAAAAAAATTTATATATTCTGTGTACACAATATATACAACAAATATTCCTGCATCATATACCTACCTCCCTTACATACTAGGGATGTAATAGTGTAGTCAATTAACCAATAAGCCATAGCTTATAGGTTAATACTGTAGATACATGCATTTCCCCTGCCCCCCACCCCTTTGCCAGTAAATTTTTGAGCAGGCTGAACAGCAGCCAGGCTCAGTTCCAGCTTGCACCAGGTCCAAGATCTACCCCTGCTGCGGCTCTGCATTTAAAGTGTATTAGGAGCCAGGAGGGCAGGCAGCCCGGCTCAGTCCTGGCTTCCGCCAGGTGTGGGGCCTACCCCCGCTGCAGCTCTGCATTTAAAGTGTATTAGGAGCGGGGCGGGCAGGCAGCCTTGCTCAGTTCCGGCTCACACTGAGTCCAGGAGCTCAGCCCCCTGCTGCCACCCCACGCTGCTGCAAAACCAGACGCAGCAGTACAGGGCGACCAACAGCCGGTCTGTGAGGGCAGCTAGTTTTTAAACTGGCTCCCCTCGCAGACCAGCTCCTGCCTGACACCCCACGCTGCTGCCTCTGATACAGAGGCAGCAGTGCAGAGTGGCAGGGGGCTCCTCAGGAATAGTCGAGTAACCGATAAGAATTCATGAGGTTAATCGACTATTTAATTAACATATTTAACATCTCTACTACATACACAAGACCCTAGCTAATTTAATAATATGTTTGAATTCATTAAGAAGCTCCCTTTCCCACTACATTCTCACTGAAGTCATTCTTCAACACTCACTTTTATCACGCTGCCTACATTTGATTGAGTTGCAGTGCTGCCAGCTCTTGCAGTTTTGTCATTACTCTAGCAATATTTGGTGTTTTTCTCAAAGCCTCCACTCTTGGAAAAATGTAATTACATGAACACCTCCGCATTTATTTACAAAACAAAAAGGAAGTTTACAGCTTCCACCACTGGGGGAAAAAAAAAAAAAAAAAAAGCTTGAAAAAGTGAACAAAAGAGGCTCAAAACCCAGAATACATACCAAAAGAAACAAAATGCACTATTTTTAAAACTCCCATGATTTGGTGAGGAGGGGCTAACTGAAAACTGCCATATCAAAATAATAAATACAGGCCCGGCCTTAGGGCAAGGTAAGCAAGGTGGTTGCCTGGGCCCCTCACCTTCAGGGCCCCACACTGTCCAGCGCCTGCCTGCCTGGCTGCTCGCTTGCTGCCCTGACTGGGAGCTGCCCGGCTGGGCGGCGCAGCGTGGAGCCTTGGCCTGAACACACTCTTTGGCCAGGCCTGAATAAATAACAATAAAAGTAGCCATAATAATGTTTTATGGTGTCTTGTATAGCTAAGATCATAATAATGCTTTCTATTATTTAAACAACAAGGAGTCCTGTCGCCCCTTAATGACTGATTCATTTGGGCATAACTTTTCGCAGGTAAAAACGACTTGACTGTTTTTGCAGATACAGATTAACACAGCTACCCTTCTAAAACTTGCATATTTCATTAACCCAAGACATTTGAAACTGTTTTCTTAATCCAAACTATTTACTGCCTTCACTAAACCACAGAGCAATATATTTGAGTAAAAAAGGAAAATTTAAACTTACAAAAGCAAAGGCTTTCAGGCACATACCCTGAAATATAGCATGAAGTAACTACTGTAAATATTGCCAACAACCAGGCCACACCTGATGGAAGGATTTGTAATAGGAAAGGCTTGCCCAGTATCATTCAGCTGAGTTGCTGTGTCTATTTGCTACCGTTTAAAATCACAGGGAGGTAAATGAAAGCCAAAGGCGTTTCATAAGAGACAAGAAATTTTATCTTCACCACACACTACCTAAAATACATAATAAGCCAATAGGAAAGCAAAGTATAATAAAGCAGAACTTAACTAATCCATGTTCCTAAAAAATCTGAATACCCCAAAACAGTCCTTTTTCTTGTCTTCTCTGCAAACATTTTGCAAGCAAAATGCTGGTGCAAAGTCTTATTATTTAGATTTCATTAATATTTATGACACCACCCACAATTGAACTGTCCTTTCCTGCTCATGGAAAAACATTGAATAACTACCAGACTTTGTTTCTAGATGGTCCTAGGCATTTCAAGTAAATGGCATTGCTCTGTCTTCTTGAATGCATATGCAGCCAGAGATATTAAGAAATAAATACATTAATTTCCCAACTGTCTCCCTCTGTCTCTAAACAATTGAAACACTGTAATGCAAAAGGCAGGTGGATTACACAGGCAGATGTTCTGGATTGTTATTGGTTCTTTTTGTTTTTCTGGGGACAGGAGTAGAGTGAGGATGGAATTATTTTGTGCAGGATATTACCACAACAATAATTTTTAACCATTGTTTTTAGTAAATCCAAAGGATGAATGGTATTTATACAAGTGCTCTAAATGAGCCAAAAAGGCTAAATAATAATCAGTGCATTACATCCAAACAGTAATAAAATATTTATAAGCATATGATCAAGATTCTTACAAAAAGGCTATCTCCAGGAATGTTTAAACTCATAATGGTTAGCTCCAATGCAGTCAGACGGGTATTAGCAATGAATCCTGTAAGAATTTTCCTTTTTTACAACCTTTAACAAGCAAGTGTTTGTTATTGCCAATTACTGACGTCAGCTAAAAACCATTTGAGATAGTTCATCCTTATTTCTAGTCTTAATCCAGGTAAGATTTACAACCTCCTTTCTCCCCAAGGCCTTTCCTCCCTATCTCCTTCTTGCTGACTAACAAATTTTCTTTGCACCTGGGTTCACATATGCTCTAATTTTTTAGATAATATTGGTATGTTGGCTGGGAAGATCAATGTTGACTCTTTTTTAAATTTCTCTCTTGTATTTAAAACCATCTGCAGGCAACCTTATTGTTCAGAGGCCTTCCTTTTAGAAACTTCCCATTCATTAATTATTCATTGAACAAAACTGCTATTAACGTTTCAATCAGTATGACCAGACTACACAACACCTAGCAGAGTACACATTGCTGTAAGTTTGCTGGATACAGTATGTTAAGGAAAATGAAAAGTGTGCAAAAAACACCGATGGGAAATTCATTAATCTGAGTCTTGATGGGTTGAGCAATGCATTCAATGATCCAATAGTACGTACCTCCGTGACAACATAAGATGGGACTGTCTATCTTACAGAAACAACTGAAGCATCAAGAAATCCCCATACAGCACACTACTTAAAAGAAGTAGCAGTAAAAGCTATAATAAACTCTGAATAAAAATTCAAGGGAGTCAGGAGTGGAACTCTGTCAGAGAGAATGCTGTAAATGTGGAAAAGATGAAGAGAAGACCACAATGAAAGGAACCTGAAATTTGAAATATTCAAATATCAAATTCAAATATTTTATTCAAAGTTGCAAAACTGACAGCTACTCTTTATTTGGCAGTGAGCGTCTACTGACTGCCTTAACTTTGTTAGTTAATTCTTCAAGTGTCCTGATGCTTTCACAAAGTTTAACTTTTTTTCCTTGAGCGATTAATATTTAACATAAAATAAGTGAAAATAAAAAGAGAAACCCAAAATAAACATCCTAAATCCCTTTGTCAATAATAAAGCAACTAAAACAATAACAATTATTATTAAAATAAACATTTAAAAATAATTATAGGTATTCCTAGAAAATACAAATAATAATACTTCTTACTTAAAAATCTTTTAAAAGCTCAAAAAAGGCCACCAACCGGGTGGTTTAAAAACAAAACCCAACATAGCACAAACACACACACAAAAATCAATATAAAACAATGAAGCCCAAGTATTAAACTCCTATTCAAAATAGGGGTCTGAATGGTTAATATCACCCTTACTAGGTGATGCTTACTACTTATGGTCAACTGGCAGGATGCTCCAGCTCTGTGGGGCCTGGCACACCACAGGGAGGGATGCTCCAGCCTAGCAGAATCAGCCTCCACCCCAGGCAGGACCACCGCCTGCTATGCAGCCTCCAGGTATAGCCCTGGCCAGAGGCCACCGGAGGAGCAGCCACCCGCGAGACAGCTCTGGCTCTGGCCCCAGCCGGGGTCACCGAAGAAACCACCGCCTGCCACATGGTCCACAGCTCCAGCCCTGGGGAAGGGCTCAAGCTAGGACCAGGGCCACATGGTGGCTGCCCTACTGCTCCTACAGCAGGGCATCTGCCTAGCAAGAGGCCCGACCCCAGAGCATCTGCACAGCTCTTCTCAGGAGATGGGTGGAAAGCAAATTTTTGGTGTGCGCTCACGCAGGCAGGCACCTTAGGTATTTACACCAGGGTTCCCTCTACCTGCTGAAGATGTTGATGCTGTATTTTCCATGGTCATGCCAACTATAATAATTTTCAGGGCTTGAAGTGAGCAACTAAACCTGTACGCTCAACATTTCCTCAAAATGTTTTAAAGAAAGTAGCACTATTGAACTGGTGGAAATCACTAGCAAAGCAAGTGGAACATGCACTAATTGAATTGCTAAACTAACTTCTGACAGCAGTAGTCTCTTCCTTCTTCAGCCACAGAAATAATATTGTCTTCATATTGATTAATTCATGTAGGTCGGGGGTGGCCAACCCGTTAGAGGCAAAGAGCCAAAATAGTGGTGGACATAGCGCAAAGAGCCGCGGGAAGAAGAAAGCATTGCTGCTTGGAAATAATGCAGGGAGCCTAGAGCCAGTAGGGGACTGCTTGAGTCCCCCATTGGCCCTGTGCACCCTGCAGCACTTTTGCCTTTCAAGTGTAGCAACAGCCCTAGGGCTGTTGCTACACTTCAAAGGCATAGGCACCCTTACTGACTGATAAAATAGTCGATGCAGATTCCATTGACTATTTGATTGACCGATAAATTTAATTTTAACATCCCTAGTACAGATGTGGTTGCCTTATCTCAAAAAAGATATATTGGTATTGGAAAAGGTTCAGAAAAGAGCGACAAAAATGATTAGGGGATGAATGGGTGCCATATGAAAAGAGATTAAAAAGACTGGGACTTTTCATTTTAGAAAAGAGGAGAGTAAGGGGAGATATGATAGAGGCTTATAAAATCATACAGACTAACAGATTTGGAGCATAAGCTTTCGTGGGCAAAGACCCACTTCGTCAGATGCATCTGACGAAGTGGGTCTTTGCCCACGAAAGCTTATGCTCCAATAAATATGTTAGTCTATAAGGTGCCACAGGACTCCTCATCACTTTTGCAAATTCTGACTAACATGGCTACCCCTCTGATACTATAAAATCATGTCAGCTATGGAGAAAGTGAATAAGGAAAAGTTATTTACTTGTTCCCATAATATAAGTACTAAGGGTCACTAAATGAAATCAATAGGTAGCATGTTTAAAACAAACAAAAGGATGTTTTTCTTCATACAGCATATAGTTAACTTGTGGAAATCTTTGCCAGAGGAAGTTGTGAAGGCCCGGACTTTAACAGGGTTCAAAAAAGAACTACATACATTCATGGAGATTAGGTCCATCAATTCTTATTAGCCAGAATGAGTAAGAATGGTGTCCCTAGCCTCTGTTTGTCAGGGGCTGGAAATGGATGACAGGACAGGGATCACTTCATCATTTCCTGTTCTGCTCACTCCCTCTGGGGCATCTGGCATTGGCCACTATAGGATGACAAGATACTGGGCTAGATGGACCTTTGTCTAACTCATTATGGCCGTTCTTTTGTTCTTGTGAGAAATCAATGGAAAAAGCAGGAAAACGTGTCTCTTTCTTCTAGTCTATGAATAAAAATGAGGAGGGAGAGACTTAGATCTAGGTGTTTTAACAGTTTAAAGGACAGCTTAAATAAATTAGGAGACTGTTATCTCATTTTCAATGGACATAAATCAGTATGCCTTAAGCTCCAGGAACTTTCAACTAGGCATATTCGAAAACTTTTGCAGGCTAAACTGAAATAATCAATTTAATTCACTGTCTACAGTTAATCCCTCTGATCCTTTCATAAATCATTTAGTTATAAATCGGAACCACAGTTTTGAGAAGAGAAGTTTATGTATACAAAACATCTAAGGTTAGTTTAATAAAAATTAATTTTATAAGCTGTTTTGTGTGTTTAATTAAATTCCAATTACTATCCTAATGCAGCATACCACAAATCATGAGCTAAAAGTTATCTATTAAATAAGCAATATATAATTAACTTTTTCTAATATATTAAAATGTACTATTAATAAAAATCTTAATTAAACTATGTAATTGCTTAAAAATGTATACTGTTAAGGCATACTGTACTTGGTAGCAAAGAGATGTACCAAATGTAGTATAAAGACTCCATTTAGTTGTGAATCAACATGTTTTAATGGTTATATCAACCAATTAGAAAACACTTTTAGAAAAATAACAAAAGTCAAATGGAAAAATTGATTAAAATTAAGGCTAATTCATTATTTAAATCATAAATTAAATTGCTGATTTAAATTGCCTTGATTTAAATCAATCCACCCTGATTGCAAACTCAACAGAGTTAAGCAAAACAAACAAAAATGTCAAGTCAAATTATTATTCATTCTGTTTCATTAACTGATGCCACCTTAACAATAAAAGGATAAAACAGTGAATGGTAGTTCCATGCCGGATCATAATCTGTAAAGAGTTGCCTTGTAACTCCTAGGGAGTTCTTTCCAAGCTGGACAAACAGTCAAACATGCTGTTCATCATATTCTGTTCTGTTACTTCAATAATTGCATTTAAACAGAAGGACCTCACAGCCCTGCAGTATCCCAATGCACTTCGGCCAGGTGGGATGCAGGTAGACCAGGAGCCAGCTCATGCCAAAGCCTCAGGCCTCACTAAACATTTAACAAACACACAGCTGGAAACAAGATGGATGCTGCATGTATTTTGCTCACTCAACTATTCCCCATGCTATAATGTAACTGCAAATATTTGCATTGTGTCTGTCCCAGATAAAATGCTGTATAGCCTGTGTGGAGCTGCAGGCCCAGCTGAGGGCAGTTACTAAAGGTAAGATTTTGTCCTGGTTATTTTTAGCAGATAGGTCATGGGCAATGAATAAAAATTCATGGGAACCATGACCTGTCTGTGACCTTCACTAAAAATGGGAGGGCGGAGAAGAAATGACAGCTAGAGCCCGATGGGGGGTTTTCACAACCCCAGCTATGGGTAGAGGGAATGGGAAGCACAGCCCTAGCTTCAACCCTGGCCAAAGTCACAGGGGAGGGGCACACAGCAACATCTCCAGCTGCAGCCACAGCTAAAGCCTTGGGAATGAGGGGGAGACACATAATCCCAGCTCTGGCATCAACCAAAGTTGCAGTGGAGCGAGGCATGGCCCAGGCCCTGGTTGCAGGGAACCAGGGGAGCACTGATTCCCAGCTCATGCCACAGGTGAAGTTGTGGGACACACAGGGCTCCAGCCCTGTCTCCAACCATGGGGAGGGAGTGTGCCCAGCCCCCACCCCTGGCCGAAGGCATGGCTCAGGGGTTCACAGGTCAACTCCAACCTCGACTGCTGACAGCAGAAGCCAGTCATGGAGCTCTGGTGAAGTCACAGAATCCATAAGTAAATTGTATCCTTAAAAATTACACACTTTTTGGTGAGAGACTGTGACCACCTAGGCGATCATCACTGAGTGAACAACATAACTGGGGAGACTATGAGAAGAAACAACAAGCAAAGGCAGCTGAGGACAGAGCTCGATACGAAACTCAGATGGAGAGTTTGATCTGCAGAGTGAGGGCTACAGGGATGCCTGTCCTTGCAATAAACCCATGTTGCAAGTTCTGGTAATGTAAGAGAAAAAATACACACTCTGGTGAAGGATTAACAGCTTTGTGTGTGTTAATGAATGCGGAACCACCTGAACTAGTCAGGTAGCGAGGTTCACTGGGTAGCGATGGAGATGCCCTGTGACACTCTGTAACTAAGTAACCCATCAAACAGAATGAATGTGTAATGAATACAAGAGCTATAGCAGTCAGATACAAATCCCTGCATACTTCTAAAAAGTGGTCATATTTCATGATCAAAGTCTCTAAATGCTTTCCTCTCTCCCCTCAGCATCAAAGAAAGAGCCCGTATGGATAGTGATTTATCAGCTTGTTTCTCTGTGAGAAGCTGTAAGTATGGACACAAGGAAAAACTCTTCATCTCTGAACTCTTTGGATTCTCATGGGACAGAATCATAGAATACTAGAACTGGAAGGACCCTCAAGAGGTCATCAAGTCCAGTCCCCTGCCCTTATGGCAGGACCAAGCACCACCATCTAGACATTCCTGACAGATGTCTCTATCTAACCTGCTCTGAAATATCTCCAATGATGGAGATTCCACAACCTCCCAAAGCAAATGTGTCACTGTTTTGTCCAGGTTGATTTTTCTGGTCCAAAACCACACAAACAAATCCTGTCCCCAAACATCCTTTTAGAGTCTCTTGCTTAATAGAACAGCACAAGCAAAGGAAAATTTGAAAATAAAATTTAGGACAAAACAAATAGGTGATTCAAAGGCATTATCCTGCCTCTGAATTAGGACATTGCAATGGACAGAAGGATCTGATGATCCAGTCTGGACGTGCCGCGGTCGACAAGGGAAGCCTTTGTCGACCGCTCCGGTATGCCTCGTGAAATGAGGTTTACCGGAACGGTCGACAAAGGCTTCCCTTGTCCAGACTGCCCTGCTGTGCCGCCAAACAGCTGATTGGCACAGCGCAGCGGGCCATTTTGATGTAAATGAAGCAGCGATTATTTAAATCGCAGCTTTATTTTCCTATGTCTAGTAAACTCATCTACATGGCTCCATCGACGGAGCCACGTAGTCTAGACATACCCAAAGAGAGCCAAGTGTCCACTCTTATTTATCGAATAGCCCTCTCTGACTTTAATACTTTATACTGAAGAGTTCTGCAGGGTGCTAAGGCTTGTGTCTTGCACCAACAGAAGTCGGGCCAGTAAAAGATGCTGCTTCCTGACTTTGTGGCTCTACCTGGATACAGGTACTCAGCTCCTCAGAGGCATGTCGCTGACACAGCTTTTATACACAGGAAATCTGTCCTCGTGTCAGTTCTGATGTTTGAATGTATTCTGGACCTTTCTAGACTGTAGGTGGAGTGTGCAGAGGCCAGGGCTGTGCCTCTCACTGCACCTCTCACTGCCATTGGGGGAAGCCGGGAGCTGCTTCTGACCCCGCTTGTTCTGCACAGGCAGGGTTGGGGGAGCAGGAAGTGCTTGATGCCCTCAGGCTGCAAAGAGCCCCCTCCCTGCTGCTGAGGCTGCAATGCAGCTGCACCCCATACACTGCTGGGCCCCGCCCTGGCTCCCACATTACATTACCCACCTGAACAGGGCTGTGGGCAACCAGGATATGAATGGAAAGGGCCGAGGGGGTGGGGCCAGAAGCCCCCAAGAACCAAACAAGACCACAGTGATTCACAGACTTCTTCTGGGCAGCCATAGGAGATATTTGAGAAACTGGTAGATTACTACATCTCTGGTACCATTTGGAATTATAGACTGTGACTCACCTATACATGTATTTTACCTGCATTAACCTCTCAATAACCCTCATTTCTTTCTGCTGGTAAATAAACCTTTAATTTGTTACACAATTCACTACCAGCATAGTCTTTGGTGTGAAATTTAGGAAGCAAAATCACTCTGAGGTTTGGTTTACACTAGACCAGGCAGGTTGGCTTAAGGTACGCCATTCAATGACCAAAAAACGCATAGCTGGATTCAGCTTACCTTAAGCCGAGCCACCGTGGCATATACACCGAGGGAGGCTGATGGGAGCACACATTCCCGTCGGCTTCCCTTACTCCCCGCAGATCAAGGAGTACTAGACACCAGTGGAGGTTGCTCTCAGTGTTCAATTTGGGGGTCTACACCAGTGTTCCCTCTAAGCTGTGTGGCAGCACAGCTTCACAGGTGATTAATCAGCCCCGCCCAGTCAGTCAGCTCCATGCTGGGAGCCCTGAGCCTCTGACTGAGTGGGGCTGTTTAATCACCTGTGAAGCTGTGCTGCTGTGTCGCAGCACAGAAGGAACACTAGTCTACACGAGACATGCTAAATCGAATGATAGAAGATCAACCTTTGGAGAGTCAATTTTCTCTGTAGTGTCGAAATGCCCTGGATGAGTAACTAATCTGTTGGCACTGGGTGCAATCTTAATATTTTATGAGTTTTGGTGCAAGTGACCATTTATCACATATACTAGCTTGCACAGTGTCTAAGAGGACTTCCTGTGATTCCATTGTAACACTACTGTATTACTACAGAAGTTCAATTTGGTACTGACTTTCTGAAATCTCATTATAGAATATACCATCAGTTTGTGGGTCTCAGTGCTGTTTTTGATAGTCCACCATGAGGTAGGCACTCATGGCCATAAGCCAATCCAGACATCACGGCACGACATTAACACCGGCCTATTATATATTAGGAAGAGACTCAATCTATCTGTTAACAGATAATAATCACAAGACTTAATACAATTACTATTTTTATTTAAATATAAAATATTAGCACATTTATTCAGCATTGCTCGGGTCATTAGGAAGGACTAAGGGCAGGGAGCTGAGGGCTTGAAGGGGTGCAGGAGTCAGGTGTGGAGGGTGAGGAGTGGCTCTGGACTCTGTGTGTGTGCATGCGTAGAGAGAGATTGGCAAGGAGCCAAGGTGCCCCCCTCGGAAATTCATACCATGGTTGTTTGTTCTTCCCCTTCCTGTCACTATCAGAGAGCAAGAGCAAAGTGCACAGCTCATCTGCCCCCTGCGCTCCCCAGAGAGAGTGAGGAATGCAGCAAACTGTGTGCTTTCCCCTCACTCCCGAAGGGGAACAGTCAGCAATACTCCTCAGGGGTGGGAGGCTAGAGGTTGGGCAGTCCCAGATAGAGGCATGCACCCCTAGCCGGCCTCTCTCACCTGCCTGGTGATTCTGACTCTTTTCTGTATGGTTTTGTGAGAAGCAATTATATTCCAGGCACATCCCATTTTCCTGGCACAACCAAACCCTTACGCTGCTTTATGTATGATAAGATAATAATGAATTTGGTGGTCCTAGCTCTTACTGTTTAGGAAGAGTTCTTGAATGAACAAAGAGACCAACAGACAAACTCTCTCAAATATTTTAGAGGGGTAGCCGAGTTAGTCTGCAACAGGAAAAACTTTAAAAAATAAACAGTCTAGTAGCACCTTAAAGACTAACAAAACATGTAGACAGTATCATGAGCTTTCGTGGGCAAAACCACGAAGAAGTGGGTTTTGCCCACAAAAGCTCATGATACCATCTACATGTTTTGTTAGTCTTTAAGGTGCTACTAGACTGTTTATTTTTTAAAGTTTCTCTCAAATATATAGTAGATTATTTATTTTTAGTACGAGAGAGAAAAGATTGTTGTCAGGAAACAATCTCTCTTTTTACCTTAATTTCCCAGCTCAGAAAGAAAGCCAATATTTTGCAGAAGAGACAAGGTGAGGGATGTAATATCTTCTGTGCAAGCTCAAAAGTTTCTCTCTCACTAACAGAAGATGGTCCAATAAAATATATTGTCTCCCTTGTTTTGTTTTTCAAATATCCTGGGACCAACATGGCTACAACACTGCAAACAATCTTTTCCAAGTTAGTTTAATTTTCTTCCTTTCCTCTAGGAGTTTCTGCTTTTCATAACTTTATTTTCATTTTGAAAATCTATATTGAGAATGTAGTTAGATAAACCATAATCCAATGTTTCTTGAAAGCTTAAGTTAGTTTGCATATCAACAATTTAGAGTTATGTGCTGCTCTTCATTCAGAGTAAGTTTCACTTAACTAAACTGAAACTGATATCTTTCTAAATGATTATTGAAGAGGACGTGCAGTACAAAAGCGGTCTTAGAAATTTATTCAATATTGTTCTGCTGACAGCATGATGTAAATTTTGAACCACCAGCATATTGTCAATAGTGGAAATATGTAATGTTACTATATTCTAGGCACCATATTTTTGAGGAACAGTTTGCAGCAGATGACCGCAGTAAATATATTAAAACTAATTTCACATTTTGTCATCATAGCACATTTTGATAAAATATTGTCTCGCTATTTGTCTCACAAAGTGTTCTCTTCTTACCTGATTGGTATTTGTTAAGAGAAAAATGTTGTAAGACATGTAGCTATCCTATGTGCTTTAAGAATCTATGTTTCCTCCCCCAAGAAACCTGGCTTCTCTATATTGCATTAGGTTGTAAGTGACTCACCCAAAGTCATACTATACATCAGTGCAAGAATCAGTACTGGAATTCAAAAGATCCTGGTTCCTAGCCTTTTTCTCAATCCAGTAGAAAAAGCAACTATTGGCACAAAGTAGAAAGGATCTGAATGGTATGGAAATTGTGCAAGAAGTGAGCAAAAACACAAATCCAGGGAAGTATGAAAGGAAAGAGGTAGATTGAAAGAAAGAAAGACACAAACAGCGAAAAGGAAAAGAAGTGACAGAAGAAGGCAGAGAGGAGAAAAACCCTGTGGGTAGAAGCACCCGTTATCAGTCACTGACAAGCTGCACAGCCTTCAGGAGATCTGGCTGAAATAACAGGAGCTGACATGGGAGGCACAAATCATCTTACCTAAAGAAGAAAATTAAAAGATGGGCCAGGATGGTTTGGAGAGTTATTTGTCTCTGTTCATTTCAACTGCAAGTTTTCAACATACCTGTTTATTTTGTTTCTTAAATATGCTGCTTTTTCTCTCAAGAAAAATAACCAAATATGATTACGCATGTAGCACACACGCAAAGGTAGCATTGCCATCTGTACAACTGAATAAAAATTAGAGGGCGATTGCTTGACACACAAAGGAAAATAATTAAGGTCAAATTGTAAATGCTTAATTACATTTTTTCCAACTAGTTTTTTTTTTTTTTAATTCCAATGTCTTTTTTTTTAATTTCAATGCACTTAAATATGCACTTTTGTCCAAAGAATAATTATGACCACAGGGAAGAAAAGAGCCTCAAAAGTACGTAGGATAGCTTAGACTTAGTCTCATTTTGAAAAGCACCTAAGTCCCATTAAAAGGCTCTTACATAACTTAGACAAATGGGTCTCAATATGGGGTACACATACCTACACTTGCTAGGTATCCGGTTTTCAACTATATTAATTAGCGTGCATGTGTCTGTCTGCGGGTCCATTAGGACCACCAAATTTGAAAGGCAGCTTCCTCTTCTCTTAACTTAAAACAAAGACAGGGCTTGGTTGTGCCAGGAAAATGTGAAGTGCCTTGAAAAGGAATGTTTTCCATAACATGGGAAGGGACCACAGCCCCAGACCTCCAGGAGCAGCCACCATATGGGAAGCGCAACCCCAGCTCCCCAGAAAAAGCTGCTGCCAGAGCAGCGCCACCCACGCCACTATGGGTGGCCCCAGTAATTCCCCACCAGCTTCTCAGCTCCCTGCTCTGAGCCTCTTGTCCTGACTCCTGCATCCCCACCCACGACCCTGAGTCCCCCAACCTCACTCCCTACCCTGAGCCCCCACACACCAAACCCTGAGCCCCTGAGTCTTCCCCATGTCCAGCCCTCACACTCCACCCCAGGCCCCAACTCCAGTCCCCACGAAAATCCCTTCCTGATTTCTGCACCACCACTACCTGCCCCTGCCCCCGCCACACGCACCAAACCCTGTATCTTGAGTCCCTCACTCACTGTCCTCATTCCAGCACTCTCCACCCCCTGCCCTATTCCTACACCACCACCCCTTCCCATAAGCCCCCACACTCAAACCTCTGCCCTGATCCCTGTACCCCAACCCCTACCCTGAGCCCCCCCACACACAGCCACCTGCACTGAACCTTTTACCCCTACCCTGACTCCAGCATTTCCCATCCCCTGCCCTAAGCCCTCCATACACTTCCCAGTCCCCACCCTGACTCCTGCACCTCCCACCCTCTCCTCTGACTCCTGCACCTTCCACTCTCTGCTCCAAGACGGCCACACACCAAAGCTCCTGCTTTGCCTCCTGTACCCCCAACCCTACCCTGAGTCCCATCATTCAAATAAAGCATGTACATTTTCCTTTTAATTAAAAACACCCACACATTACTACCATGAAGGACCCGAGCAACGCTGGGTACATCTGTCAGTAAAATTATATGTAAGCACTTGTTCAGTAATAATTTGTTGTGACATTTGTGTTTTTATGTCCGACTTTGTAAGCAAGTAGTTTTTAAGTGAGGTAGAACATAAGGTACAGTAGCCTGGAAAGGCTGAGAGACACTGACTTCGACTCTAAACAATTTTACCCAGGACCACTAACCACTGTTCACTGACACAGCAGCTTAGTCCCATAGACTCCCATGACCTCAGATGGAAACCTGAACCACCTATTCTAATGAGCTCTAATGAACTGGTACCTCTGAGCAGGGCCGGTCCTAACCAATTGGTGGTCCCGGGCAATCGCCTGGCTCGCCCATAGGGCTGCCAGATGGTTTCAAAAAATTTGTCAAGCAAAAAAAGAAAAAACTTATGGGGGGGGGGGGGGAAGAGGGTCGGGGGTAACCAGGGAAACCTGGGGGTCATGGCCCGCCCCCTAAGACCAGTTCCGCCTCTGAGCTCAGCACTGCTCTATTGAAACTTCATTTGGAGCCAAACTGAAAGCCTGTTCAAGTCAATAGACTTTGGATCAGATCCTTGTGAAAAAATTATATTGAAAAATATATTACTCATGGGTTGCGTAAACTCATGCAATGCAGTCTGACCCAACATATCTAAAAGCAGAGAGAACAATCTGGCCATAAATTTCTATTCATTGTACATGAGCACCTTCATGAATATCAAATGTTTATATTTCCTATATATTTCATAGTATGGGCCATTATTTTCATATATTTCATCATTTTGTGGCAATATCAATGCAATATACCTTCTTCTCAGAGTATGTAGAAATAATTTATAGATTAAGACAATCAAAATAAAATATCAATATCATTCTCACACGTTGCAGCAGATATACATTATTACTCAGTAAGCATGTTTAACTACTGTAGATTTTTTTTTATCCAAAATATCTAGGTATTTGAATTTATTAAGTACTTAATGTAGTAAGTAGTAATTATCCTTGCTTTAAAGTAGTTGATGATTTTTGCTCACAATATCCTACTCTAAACTGTTCCAAATGTTAACTCCTGCTACAGGCTGTTTCTAAAAGATAGCCTAAACCATTCCTGATCAACTTTTATTTATGAAAATAAATCGCTTCCTTCTAAGTATCATTGTGCCTATTCCTAAAGTCTTGTACTTGGAAATATTAATGAAATCACCCAAGTCTCCCTTTCCTTATAAAAGATTCCTTCCATATCTTAAGGCCCTCTTCTGTGCTCTGTATAATTACTAGAGACCCCTTAAATTAAAAGTCTCAAAGGGGTAGCCATGTGTGTCTGTAACTTTAAAAACAAGTAGTAGTCCTGTGGCACTTTAAAACTTCACACTGTTCCATAAATATGCATAAAAGCTAAAATGTCATTTCTTTAGATTTAGCATGTATTCCTTTGTTTAAAGTAACCTATCCTCACTATTAGGATACTGATACTACTCACATCATTTCTGTGTGTCTTTCTGCTTGTCTCATTAATTTTTAATCCACTTAATGGTTATTTTATTTTTTAATTCTTTTCACATCACACATTTTTCATAGAATCCTAGGGCAGGAAGGGACCTCAGGAGAACATCAAGTCCAGCCCCCACCTAAAGCAGGACCAACCCAATTTAAATCACCCCAATTGGGGCTTTGTCAAGCCGGGACTTAAAAACTTCTAGGGATGGAGATTCCACCACTTCCCTAGATAACCCATTCAAATTCTTCACCACCTTCCTAGTGAAATAGTTTTTCCTAATATCCAACCTAGATCTCCCACACTGTAACTTGAGACCATTGCTCCTTGTTCTGCCATTCGCCACTACTGAGAACAGCTTCTCTCCATCCTCTTTGGAACCTCCCTTCAGGCAGTTGAAGGCTGCTATCAAATCCCGCCCACCCTTCTCTTCTGCAGACTAAATAAGCCCAAATCCCTCAGCCTCTCCTCATAAATCATGTGCTCTAGCCCCCTAATCATTTTGGTTGCCCTTCGCTGGACCTTCTCAAATGCATCCACATCCTTTCTGTACTGGGGGGCCCAGAACTGGACACAATACTCTAGATGTGGACTCACTAGTGCCGAATAAAGGGGAATAATCACTTCTCTAGATCAGCCCGCAACGCTCCTCCTAATTTAGCCTTCTTGCTACAAGGGCACATTGTTGACTCATATCCAGCCTCTCATCCACTGTAATCCCCAGGTCCTTCTCTGCAGAACTGCTACTTAGGCAGTCAGTCCCCAGCTTGTAACAATGCTTGGGATTCTTCCGTCCCAAGTACAGAACTCTACACTTGTCCTTGTTGAACCTCATCAGATTTCTTTTGGCCCAATCCTCCAATTTGTCTAGGTCACTCTGGACTCTATCCCTACCCTCCAATGTATCTACCTCTCCCTCTAGCTTAGTGTCATCCGCATACTTGCTGAGGGTGCAACCCATCCCCTCATCCAGGTTATTAATAAAGATGTTGAACAAAACAGGCCCTAAAGGGCAGCCCACTTTAAACTGACAGCCAACCAGACATCATAAGAACAAAAGAACGGCCATACTGGGTCAGACCAAAGGTCCATCTAGCCCAGTATCCTGTCTGCCGACAGTGGCCAGCACCAGGTGCCCCAGAGAGGGTGGACCGAAGACAGTGACCAAGCGATTTGTCTCCTGCCATCCCTCTCCAGCCTCTGACAAACAGAGGCAAAGGACACCATTTTATCCCCTGCCTAATAGCCTTTTATGGACCTAACCTCCATGAAATTATCTAGCTTCTCTTTAAACTCTGTTATAGTCGTAGCCTTCACAGCCTCCTCTGGCAAGGAGTTCCACAGGTTGACTACACGCTGTGTGAAGAAGAACTTTCTTTATTAGTTTTAAACCTGCTACCCATTAATTTCATTTGGTGTCCTCTAGTTCTTCTATTATGGAACTAATAAATAACTTTTCTTTATCCGCCCTCTCCACCACTCATGATTTTATATACCTCTATCATATCCCCTCAGTCTCCTCTTTTCTAAACTGAAAAGTCCCAGTCGCTTAACCTCTCCTCATATGGGACCCGTTCCAAACCCCTAATCATTTTAGTTGCCCTTTTCTGAACCCTTTCCAAGGCCAAAATATCTTTTTTGAGGTGAGGAGACCACATCTGTACATAGTATTCAAGCTGTGGGCATAGCATAGTTTTATACAGGGGCAGTAAGATATTCTGGGTCTTATTTTCTATCCCTTTCTTAATAATTCCTAGCATCCTATTTGCCTTTTTGACCGCCGCTGCACACTGTGTGGAAGTTTTCAAAGAACTGTCCACGATAACTCCAAGATCTCTTTCCTGATTTGTCGAGTAAATTAGCCCCCATCATACTGTACGTATAGTTGGGGTTATTTTTCCCGATGTGCATTACTTTACACTTATCCACATTAAATTTCATTTGCCATTTTGTTGCCCAATCACTCAGTTTGGTGAGATCTTCTTGGAGTCCTCACAGTCTGCTTCTGTCTTGACTATCCTAAACAGTTTGGTATCATCTGCAAACTTTACCGCCTCACTGCTTACCCCTTTCTCCAGATCATTTATGAATAAGTTGAAAAGGATTGGTCCCAGGACTGACCCTTGGGGGACACCACTAGTTACCCCTCTCCATTCTGAAAATTTACCATTTATTTCTACCCTTTGTTTCCTGTCTTTTAACCAGTTCTCAATCCAAGAAAGGACTTTCCCTCTTATCCCATGGCCATGTAATTTACACAAGAGCCTTTGGTGAGGGACCTTGTCAAAGGCTTTCTGAAAATCTAAGTATACTATATCTACTGGATCCCCTTGTCCGCATGTTTGTTAACCCCTTCAAAGAACTCTAATAGATTAGTAAGACAGGATTTCCCTTTACAGAAACCATGTTGACTTTTGTCCAACAAATTATGTTCTTCTACATGCGTCACAATTTTATTCTTTACTATTGTTTCGACTAATTTGCCCGGTACGGAAGTTAGACTTACCGGTCTGTAATTGCCCGGATCGCCTCTAGAGCCCTTTTTAAATATTGGTGTCATGTTGGCTACCTTCCAGTCATTAGGTAAGGAAGCCGATTTAAAGGATAGGTTACAAACCACAGATAATAGTTCAGCAATTTCCCATTTGAGTTCTTTTAGAACCCTTGGATGAATGCCATCCGGTCCCAGAGATTCGTTAACATTAAGTTTTTCTATTTGTTCCAAAACCTCCTCTAATGACACTTCAATCCGGGACAATTCCTCAGATTCACCACCCACAAAGGACGGTGCAGATTTGGGAATCTCCCCAACGTCCTCAGCCGTGAAGACTGAAGCAAAGAAATCATTTAGTTTCTCCGCAATGGCTTTATCGTCCTTGATTGCTCCTTTTCTATCTCGATCGTCTAGGGGACCCACAGGTTTTTAGCAGGCTTCCTGCTTCTAATGTACTTAAAAACATTTTGTTATTTCTTTTGAGTTCTTGGCTAGCTGTTCCTCAAAACCTTTTTTGCTTTTCTTATTACATTTTTACACTTGATTTGACAGTGTTTATGTTCCTTTCTATTTATCTCACTAGGATTGACTTCCACTTCTTAAAAGATGCCTTTTGTCCTCACTGCTTCTTTTACATGGTGGTTAAGCCACGTGACGCTTTTTAGGTCTCTTGCTATGTTTTTTAATTTGGGGTATACATTTAAGTCTATTATGGTGTCTTTAAAAGTTTCCATGCAGCTTTCAGGATTTGGCTCTAGTCACTGTGCCTTTTAATTTCTGTTTAACTAACCTCCTCATTTTAGCGTAATTCCCCTTTTTGAAATTAAATGCAAGAGTGCTGGACTGCTGAGGTGTTCTTCCCACCACAGGAATGTTGAATGTTATTATATTATGGTCACTATTCCCAAGCGGTCCTGTAACGGTTATTTCCTGGACCTGATCCTGCGCTCCACTCAGGACTAAATCGAGAATTGCCTCTCCCTTTGTGGGTTCCTGCACCAGCTGCTCCAAGAAGCAGTCATTTAAGCCATTGAGAAATTTTATCTCCGCTTCTCTTCCTGAGGTGACATGTATCCAGTCAATATGGGGATAAGTAAAATCCCCCATTATTATAGAGTTCTTTATTTTGGTAGCCTCTCTATTCTCCCTCAGCACTTCAATGTCAGTATCCCTGTCCTGGTCAGGTGGTCGGTAATATATACCTACTGCTAATTTCTTATTATTGGAGCATGGAATTACTATCCATAGCGATTCTATTGAACATGTTGATTCACTTAGTATTTTTATTTCATTTGATTCTACATTATCTTTCACATACAGTGCCACTCCGCCACCCACCCGGCCTGCTCTATCCTTTTGATATATTTTATATCCCGGTATGATTGTGTCCCACAGATTTTCCTCATTCCACCAGGTTTCAGTGATGCCTATTATGTCAACCTCCTCCTTTAATACGAGGTACTCTAGTTCACCCATCTTATTAGTCAGACTCCTAGCATTTGTGTAGAAGCACTTTAAAAATTTGCCACTGCTTATTTGTCTGCCCTTCCCTGTTGCATTGGATTCCTTTGTATGCGGTTGTTTGTCTGCTCTGGTCCATGGTTTACCCTCTCCCCTCCTCTCTTTCTGACTACAGCTTAGAGAATCTCTATCAATGGACTCTCCTCTAAGAGAAGTCTCCCTCCGATTTACGTGCATCTCCGCACCAATCGGCTTTCCCCCATCTCTCAGTTTAAAAACTGCTCTACGGCCTTTTAATGTTTAGTGCCAGCAGTCTGGTTCCACCCTGGTTTAGGTGGAGCCCATCCTTCCTGTATAGGCTCCCCCTCTCCCAAAAGTGTCCCCAGTTCCTAATAAATCCAAACCCCTCTTTCCTACACCATCGTCTCATCCACACATTGAGACTCTGAAGCTCTGCCTGCCTACCTGGCCCTGCACGTGGAACTGGAAGCATTTCCAAGTATGCCACCACAGAGGTCCTGGATTTCAGTCTCTTTCCTAGCAGCCTAAATTTGGCCTCCAGGACATCTCTCCTACCCTTCCCTACGTCATTGGTACCTACATGTACCACGACCACCGGCTCCTCCCCAGCACTACACATAAGTCTATCTAGATGCCTCGAGAGATCCGCAACCTTCGCACCAGGCAGGCAAGTGACCATACGGTTCTCCCGGTCATCACAAACCCAACTATCTATGTTTCTAACGATCGAATCACCCACTACTAACACCTGCCTCTTCCTAACAACTGGCATTCCTCCCCTCAGAGGTATCCTCAGTGCGAGAGGATACTGCAACATCCTCTGGAAGGAGGGTCCCAACCACGGATGGTTTCCTCTGCTCCCGTTGAATGCTCTGTTCCCTTGAGACTTTCATCCTCCTTAAGAGCACTGGGGCTCTCAGACTGGAGGTGGGACAGCACTACAGTGTCCCGGAAAGTCTCATCCACATATCTCTCTACCTCCCTTAGCTCCTCCAGTTCAGCCACCCTGGCCTCCACAGCCCGAACTCGGTCTCTGAGGGTCAGGAGCTCCTTGCAACGGGTGCACACATATGCCACCCACCCACAGGGCAGGTAATCATACATGTTACACTCGATGCAATAAACAGGATAGCCCCCACTCTGCTGCTAGGCTTCTGTCTCCATTTTTCTAATGAATAAGTTTAAGTATAAACTGGGATTCTTTTTAAACCTCTGGAATATAGATTATGATAAGAGTTATGTTTTAAAGAAGGTCAGAAGTCACTAGTGCCCTCTAACCTCCCCCTCTACACTCCCTGTTCGCAAGCTCCCTGGTCGCTGAGTCACAGGCTTATATAGCTCTGGTAGCCCCTCCCCCTGACTGAGGCTCATCCAATTAACAGAGGCTTCTAGATTTCAAACCTTTTAGAAGCTCCTTCAAACAAACAAACAAACCAACCAAACAGACAAACACACGCTCAGCACACAGCAAATAACTCCCCCACACACAAACACACACTACAGACAGCCACTTACCACAAGGGTCCCATTTTTACTCCTCTTTTACCTGGAGAACTCCCTCTCCAAACTCCCTGTTAGCTGCTCCTGTTCGCCATGGAGCCATTGATGACTACCTGTTGGGCCCAACAATCTAGACAGCTTTCTATCCAACTTTCAGTCTATTTATCCAATCCATACTTCCTTAACTTACTGTCAAGAATATTGTGGGAGACCGTATCAAAAGCTTTGCTAAACTCAAGGTATATCACATCCACTGAGTTCCCCATGACCACAGAGCCAGTTACCTCATCAAAGAAGCTGATCAGCTTGGTCAGGAATGACTTGCCCTTGGTGAATCCATGTTGACTAAGGATTTTTGTGTATTTAAAAAGAGTATTTTAGTCATCTAACAATTTACCCAACAAGTGTAAAAGCTCCTAAAATTTCACTATATCTACTGTGTCGGCTCTCCCTCCTGCTTTAGTACCTTTTGCAAGTCTGTATACCAAATAAATACAGTAGGTCCATTTTCCAGCTCCATAATTAACATGTTAAACAGGACTGTTCTCAGTACAAAACCCTGCGGGAAACCAGTTGTCATTTCACTCCAGAAGGGTTTACTGCCACTAATGATAACCTCCGTACTGCTCTTGACAACTTGCACGTATTTTCTCATCAGTGCTGATATCTAGATTTATCATCTTGTTCGTCAATTGCCTGTGGGGCAACTTACCTGGATTTCAGGAAGACTTTTAGTAACTCGCATCCACTGCCATGTTTTCACTAATTCTTTTGCTCCTTTCAAGAACTTAGATTTTTTGACATAATTTTTATTGTAACAGAGGCCATGCTCAAGCAAGAGTCTAAACTTCCATACTCATTCCGAATGTACTATGCCTGGACTTGTATGTGAAGAAGACATTCTCTATATATAGTGTATCATTCTATATTCACTTCTCTTCAGCTAATCTTCGGGGGAAAAGTCATATCATCATAGAAGCTAGAGATGGAAATGACTCATTACATTTTCCAGTCTAACTTCATTTCCCTATACTGAAAGGAAGTTACCTGATATTTATCTTGACTTTTCTGGGTTTTTTAAATTATTTAATCATAATTCCTCACTGGAAGCCCTTGTTAAGCTGTTTTTCTCCTCTGATTCATTGGAAATTTCTGTCCTTCTAGGGATTCGATCAGGAGAATGATTTTGTCAATAACTTTTGAAATACAGGTTGAAGCTCTCTATTCCAGCACCCTTGGGATCCGTCTGATGCAGAACCAGAGAACTTGCCAAACCATGGGAGGTCAATATAATCTAGCAGCACTGCCAACACTTCCACTGATTACTGGGCTCTTAATAGACATTTAGGGGTAAATTGGAGCTACCTAATAGCACAGAAAATTGAGAACCAGGACTGGTTGCTGTAAATACATTTTATGGGACCCCAGAAAACTTGGCCACCCCTCTGATAAGTGGGCATCCAGCTAACTAAAATCATGCTGGACCATTGATGTTGCCAGTCCAGAGAGAGCCAGACTAGAAATGTTCAGCCTGTATTGGAATACAATTTGGGAGCAACATCCTAGCTATATTTTGGAAAGGAATAAAGCTGACTAAAGGGTGTTAAAGCTAATTATAGTATTATTTTATCTTGTATAGGGCAGTCTGCTATCCATTGAAAAGATACCTGATAAAGCAATGAGCCAGGAAATGCATGTAGTCCTTTTAATTTGAAAGATAACTATCCAGAGATGTAAGAGTGCAGACAAGGTGCTAAGCAGCACAGCCAGACTGGTCCTTAATTTAAACAACAAACTTTTGAGGAATCTAATTTGAAGAGGAAGGATTTGTTACACTCCTGGGTTACTGGCATGCAAGCATCAAAGCATATATAACTTGGGGCCTTATGGAGGGGCTCAGAACAGGTGGTGGGTGTCTGAGGTGCAGGAGTCAGGCCTAGGGGGTGAGGAAGGGCTCTAGGCCAGAGAGAGAGAGCAGGACGGGAGGGGAGGGAGTGAAGCGATTCATACCAAAGCCACTTGCTCTTCCCCCACCTGTCCCTTTCAGGGATTGAGAGCAAAGTGCACAGCACGTCTGAATCCTGCACTCTCCAGGCAGAGTGAGGAACTGAGCAAACTGTGCACTTTCTCCTCGCTCCCTGACGAAGGGAAACATCCCAGCAATGTCCCTGTATGAATCTGGGGGAGGGCAGAACTTCAACCCCTGTGCCCTCCCTTTAGGATGCCTGGAGGGTAGGAGGCTCAGGAGAGCAGTCGTGTCCCAAATGGGGGAGGGAGGGGCAGCCAGCCCTTTTTGCCTGTCTGGTGATTGCCTCTTTTCTGTATGGAGAAACAATCCCATTCCAGGCACAACCAAACCCTCGTGTCGCTTCGAGTTATGATAAGAGGAAGCTGTATACTGAATGTGTTGGTCCTAGCTCTTACCATTTATGACAAGGGTGGGGAACCTCAGGCCCGGGGGCTGGATGCAGCCCCTGGCTTGACTAAATCCCACCCCTGGAGGCTCAGAGCCCCTCCAGCATTGGGGAATCTACAATGGTGCTCCAGCCCATCGCTGCCCCACCGCGGGACTGGAGCATATCAAATCTATGAGGCTGGGCTCCCCTAGGCTTTGGTGGGCAAGAGGAATGTGGGGAGTATCTTTCTTCTCAGTTGGGGTCACGTCAGTGAGGGGTTTCTTTTTTCTTCTCACTTGTATGTGGCCCCTGACTGAGTTTTCTGTGGGTCAGCAGTTCCCAACTCACCCCTCATTTGGGAGGCGTTCTTGAATGAACAAACAAAAGAAAACAAACACTCTCAAGTGTATAATAGAGTATGAAAGGGTCCCTGCAGTGGTGTGACTAAAAAGGCTCATAGGGAGCCAGTCGGAAGACGGCTTGCTGGTGCAGACCTGTTATAAGGAGTTGATCAGCAGAGCAGAGGGCAGTTGGGTCCTAACCAGAAAGAGTGCAGGAACAAAAACAAAGAACACCAAAAGTCTCTCTAAAATGTCAAGTGATAAAGCTGCAGTAGCTTAACCCCAGGCAGGAGCAACTTCTACAGCCGGCATTTATATTGCACATAATCCAAGCAGATACTGGTGTTGTCAGCATTACTGGGGTAATAAAGGAAAGATGAACTATTCTTTGAATGTATTACTAAATTACTAGCAACAAGGCTGGTTCCACTCAAAGCTGAAATTTACATGCACTGCACCTACACAGCCCCCCTCTTAAAAAAAAAGGAAGAACAAAATACCAGCTGTAGTTGCAATGTCACCCAAAACAGTCATGGAATACAATAATCAAAATCAATGTTGAGGTTACAGTTTGTACCTAGTTGTTTTTACTTTTCTAATGTTCTTATGCAGAACTACAAAAAAGAAATCCCAGTCAAGGAAGAGTGTAAGAATGTCTCCATGGAAGGCTAGCCCCAGGCCATTTGGGCTTTTGAGGTCATAACCAACAACTTATCTCCAAATGTAGACCAACAAGCTTTATCCAATACAATCAATCCACTACCTTTCATCTGTAAACTATTTTTTTAATAATTTATTTACAAAGTTATCCATGAAAGGTACTGGATAGGCAGCAGGCATACTTCAGCAACATGTCTCAAACTGGATACAGAAGAAACACTTGGAAAATCATAGAATACTAGGACTGGAAGGGACCTCGAGAGGTCATCAAGTCTAGTCCCCTGCCCTTATGGCAGGACCAAATACTGTCTAGACCATCCCTGATAGACATTTATCTAACCCACTCTTAAATATCTCCAGAGATGGAGATTCCACAACCTCCCTGGGCAATTTATTCCAGTGTTTGACCACCCTGACAGTTAGGAACTTTTTCCTAATGTCCAACCTAAACCTCCCCTTGCTGCAGTTTAAGCCCATTGCTTCTTGTTCTATCCTCAGAGGCCAAGATGAACAAGTTTTCTCTCTCCTCCTTTTGAAACCCTTTTAGATACCTGAAGTAAAGAAAAAGTTAACTTACCATGCCTGCTCACTTACCGCTCTGTTGAGATTGTCAACAAAGTTGCCAATATTAATTATTCTGTTACTGAGGTGGATATTTGACCAAATAGACCACCTGATGGTAGTTGTTCAGATTACTACAGACTCAGGCTGGATTTGCACCAGTGACCTGGGGTTCAAGGGCTTTATGTCCCATTACCAATTTATTGAGCCATATCATCTCCCAAATCAGTTATTTTAAACCAATTTAGAAATAACTAGCATGTTAAACTGCTAATAATCTCATATTAACCAATCATAAATACCACATGTCATTTAGTGAGACTGGGGAGGGAACAAATACAAAAATTAAATGGAGAAATGTTGTGTGTTTTCTAACTACACATAAAAGAGATTGATATTTCTGATTTTCCACCAATTTGTTTCTTGCATTTACAGACATATCCATATATCTGTTTAAATAATTCAGCTCCTCAGATTTATGCCTACATCTCTATATCTGATTTACAATTCATAGCTTGATCGTGCTTGAAACTTGCCATAAACTTGTGGGTAAAGAGGTACTTAACACATATGAATAACTCACATGTAAAATTCATTGCATAGTTTGCTTGTTTTTTAAAACTACCCCTCTATTTTACTTCACAATACATAAATGCAATGCATAACATTAGCAATAATAAAGATTATAAACTCAGCTAATGATTCTATGGTATAGTTAATACTTAATCTTGTCTAGAAGTGCAGGCAAGTAGACAAGATGACCTCTTGAGGTCCTTTCCAGGACTATGATTCTGTGAATTCTGCTGATGAACAATTCAGCGAATACAATACCTAATTCACTGCTGTATAATGATACTAAGAATTGCTAATACGAATAAAAGCAATAAAAACTTGTTAGAAGCCAATAAAGTAAGCAGATGGGATTTAGAATATAAGAGGAAGCAGATGAATTGAGTAAAAAGTTGTCATTTTTTGCAATCAATAGTCTAACCTTAATTTCTTTTCCTCAGTTTCTTCCATGCACAAAACAAACCGTAGTTATATCTATCCACTGTATTGACTGGAGAGTTGTAAAACTTATTTTATAAAATGCTTTGTAGATTAAAAAAGCTAGCTTTGATGTTGAAAAGCATGATAAAAGTGCTAAGTATTTATTTTATATAGGATTTTTCAACTCCTCCTTCCCAATTTCAGTCCATGCTTCTGGACCTCAACCAACACAGTAATACATGACTATCTTCAGCTAAACAAATAATAGGGCTCTATTGGTAGAACTGGGAAGGCCATACACACAATAGCTTTAATAGTCATCAACAGGTAGTAATATTAGTTGCCAATTTGAGTCCCAGGTAATATTATAGGATAATTTCAACCTTACCAAAGGAAAACTTGTGAGGTATGAATTATCACTAGATCAGGGGAACTAAACCTGCAGACCAAGACAAGAGCTACAAAAAAGTAAAATCTCATAATGTTAAAGATATTTAAGCAAAACAATATTTAAACATAATTTCCTCTACTTACTAAATAACACTTCAGAAACCTGAAAGTGAAATTTGTTTGCAAATCAGATTTGTAATTCTCTGTATCTTTATGTTAATGCTCATGTAGCTTGAATCATAGAATACCTGAACTGGAAGGGACCTCAAGAGATCATGAGGTCCAGTACCCTGCCCTCAGGGTACATTTATATGTACTAGTAGAACTAGTTGAAATTTTTGTCCAAAAATGACTATTTGTGAAAACAAAACTTTTCACAGGAATGTACCAGGTTCGAATAAAGGGTTGCTTAGGTTAGCAATGGGATCCAGCAGTGCTAGATCAAAATTGAAAATATTCCCTAAAACAGTCAAAATGCATGAATCTGTACTTTATGGAAGCAAATCCCAATAAAGATATTAGATTGTTATCTCATCATATCAATGAAGCAGATTTCCAGTTCTGCCCCTTATTTTCTGAGTTGTGTCCCGTAATATAACACCTCAAGATTTCAGAAGGGAGGACGGTGGAGACCAAGTTAAATATGAACTTCCATAAACTGTGTCCCCCTAATTCAGGAACCAACATGGTTCAGACCCTGGCAGGAGGAGGAGGTAGAAATACTTTGCATACTGCCACTCCCCTACCCCCACCCCCCAGCCAGGGGAATGGCAGTGCAGCAGTGCACTGCTCCTCAGGCTTTTTCCCACCACTCCCATTGCAGTGGGGAGCATGAAGCCACATGTACCCCAAGGAGCAGGATACCACCCCCTCACGCCCAGACCCCAAAGCACCCTCCCGGGCCAGGAAAATTCTTTATTTTGGCATACCCTGTTTCCCAGAGTTGCTGGATTAAAGAGGTTCATGAGTACTATGAATCTCCTGTTGTTTTCCCTCTGCCATGAGGTAAATGGCTGGCTACTGGTAGAACTTTTTCCCCTACAGTTTCATAAGGAGCAGATAGTTCCGACCTGAACATTTCCATGTTTTTCATGGCTTCCCCTCAAAGCAGCAACCCTTGCATTTCTAGTTCAGAAACTATCCTAATCCAATTCTTTTCAAGTACAAACCATATAGTCAAAGATTAGGGTAGGAAGAGACCTTAAGAGGTCATGTATTCCAACCCTCTGCTTAAAGCAGGACCAATCCCAACCAAATTATCTCAGCCAGTGTTCTGTCAAGCTGGGCCATAAAAACTTCTAAGAATGGAGATTCTACCACTCCTCTTCCCCGCCCAAGTGAAATAGTTTTTTCCTAATACCCAACCTAGACTTCCCCCATTGCAAACTGAGACTATTGTTCCTTGTTCTGGGCATTGGATCAGGGCCTACATGCACAATTTAAAGCTGATTATTACGGTCCCCAAAACACTAATCAGATGTTTACTTGCCAAAACCCATACATCTCAAGCAAACAAACATTTAAGATCAAATGACTACTTTGTTGCTGCATTTTATTTTGCCCTGTGTTTTTTTCCCCTTCTCCATCCCCAGATCTTAAAAGACCACAGTAAATCTTTGTCTGTAAATTCTTCACATTTAAAAAAAAATTCAATTCTGATCATCTGTTGTAGTTAACTATAATGACTATAATTAATCAGACAGCTCCAAAAAGGAACAGAAGGACTTGAAGACTGAAAGAATGAAGAATTGTTTTGTAAAAATGTATTTTGCCAGGAAATGGAAAAAACTTTAATTGAGAAGAATTGGGGGGAAAAAAACCTTAATGTAACAATATTGGGCTGGCATACTGCTCAGAAACAAGATACTATAACAAAAATATATGCACTCTTTGAATAAATTGAAATAATTTTTGAAGAGCTGTTGGGCAACTCAGGGACATAAGACTATAAAAATAGAAGATTTCAAAACACTATTGCCATTTGACTGAAAGTGAAATACAAAACTTCAGAAAGAAATGTTCTGTGGTTTTACTTTTGTATTCATCTGGGTTTTTTTGTTCTTTTGAATTAATAGTATTTGAATGCCTTGTAAACAGCTGCTAATATAAATTTTGCTTTAAGGAATGGTAACATTTCTCAAAAATTTAAAATTAACACTGTATTCAAATATTTTTATTCCCTCCTCTAGCCCCATGATTTAGACATTATATTTAGAGAGTCTATCATTTTTTAAAATCTAGACCGTAGCCATAGTTCTAGGAAGATCCCAAAATGTAAAATAGATCATTAAAAACTTTAAAATATCAATGAATTATTTTTATTCCAAGTTACAATTACAGAAATACCAATATATAGATTCTTCCAAAAGAGGAGGAAAAAAACTAAAAAAGCCCAAAGATGTTCTATTCACTTATATCTTGCAAAGAATATCTTGCAGTCTTAACTCCTCCACTTATGGCATTCAATTTCCTTAAAAGGCTTGTGAAGAGAGATTTTTCTTTGCTGCTGCTCATATGGACCAATGAATTCTGGCTCTGGCAAAACAAGGAGAGTACCATGAATTTCAGGGTAAAGAATCCCCCATAAAAAAATTCTGCCATCCACTTCTTATTCATATCAAGTTAGCTTCAGGCTGGCATGGTGGTGGTAATGCTGGTTTTGGGGACAGAGATTACCTAACCAAATAACTAGGTGCTAAACTATTTAGAAGTTTATACTGTGATTTAAGAGCAGTATCCTAAAATTCACTCAAACATTTATCAAAAATTTTGAATGACTAAGCCTAGTACAATTTGAAATTTTTTATTACAATGTTAAATCTCTCCCAGCTTTTTCACAGGTTATATTTGAACCATATAAAAGCTACTAGCTTCTTCCTGTCTCTGCTCCAAATTACTGCTATTGTTTGATTTTGATTTTATAATTAAAGTCAACTGTATTATAAAATACATTAGTTATCAAGTAGCTTGCTTTGGGAAATTTTTTTATGACGAAAGGAGTACTCTTGCATAAAAACCTCTTCAATCTTATTTTTTCTTACTGTTGAAAGCTACAACATTTAAATTTACTTTAAATGTAAAAAAAAAAAAAAAAAACCCAGAGAAAATAATCTCTTTTTCCCCCCCACTTTCTTTGAATGTGTGGGCCTTTCACATACCAAAAAAGGAGAAAAAATTAAAAAATATATATCTATCCGCACAAAAATGGCAGGTAGCTCAGGGACATGTTATTACTGAGCTAACAGGAAAATGCTAACAGGAAAAAAGTATGAGATGTTTTTTGTTGAAATTAATGCAAAATATTGAGGCAAGGAACTTTTCATGAAACTTAAGACATTAAAAAATGTATAAACTTTAATGCAAAATCTGAAACTATTTTTAAGTAACAGGTTTTCAAAACTGACAGCATCACATTGGGAGGGTCTATGAATGGTCAAACTATCTGGAGTTTAAAATATTTAAAAGCAATTTTATAATGTCTATTTTGGCACTGATATATGAGAATTCACTTGTTTTCCTATAGCCATATGTGCAATGGTGCCATTTATGGGGGGTGGGAGGGCAATACCCCCTCTCCAGAGTTTGAACCCCCTGGATTTCATACTTGAGGTCAGCTTAACGCTGCATGCCCTGACTCCACAGGCAACTCTTAAATGCTACAGAGTTTATTTGACCTGTTGCAGCTTTGCCTTTGGGGCAGGGAGTTTGTTATAAAAAGAGGAAGGCAGGGTGATCAAGAATAACAAAAGGCTGGGCATTCCAGTAACTGAAGGATCATTAGATCATCATGAAAACATTGCCCAGTACTACATTTAAAAGATGCGGGGGGGGGGGACAGGGGAAGAGTAGGAATGAGTGTTGTGCTGTAGGGATCTGCATTTGGATTACTGTGTTAAACTTACAAATGTTCTTAAAAAAGGGATGACCAAGGACTAATCCAAAGCTGACCTCAAAGAGCTACAAAGGGATTTCACAAAATTGGGTGATTGGGCAACACAAAGGCAGATGGAATTCAGAGTTGACAAATGCCAAGTAATGCACATGGAAAAATGTAATCCTAACTAAAGATACAAAATAGCTGTTACTACTCAAAAAAGAGATCTTGGAATCACTGTGGATAGTTTCCTAAAAATATCTGCTCAATGTGCAGTGGCAGTCTAAAAACTAAAAAGCTAACAGAATATTGGGAATCGTTAGGAAAGGAATAGGTAATAAGACAAAATACTATATTGCCTCTACATAAAGTAATTGTATTCCCGCATCTTGAATATTGTATGCAGATCTGGTCTACCCATCTAAAAAAAGATACATTGGATTTGGAAAAGGTACAGAAAGGGAAGCAAATTGTTAGGGGTAAGGAACAGCTTCCATATGAGGAGAGATTAACAAGACTAGGACTTTACAGGATGGAAAAGAAATGACTAAGGGGGGCGGGGAATATGTCAGATGTCTAGAATATCATGAGCGTTGTGAAAAAACAGAATATGGAAATGTTATTTATTCCTTCACTAACATAACACAAGAAGCTGACCCAATTAAATTTATAGGCAGCAGATTTTAAACAAACAAAATACATTATTTTTTATGATCAATTAAAAGAACTCTTTGCCAGGAGATTGCGGAAAGACCAAAACCATAACAGGGTTCCAATAAGTAAAAACAAGTTGAAGGAGGATAAGTCCATCATTGGCTACTAGCCAGAATGGGCAGCGACGGTGTCCCTAGCTTCTGTTTGCCAGAAGCAGGGAATGAGTGACAAGGGATGGATCATAATGATTGCCTCTTCTGTTAATTCCTTCTGAAGCACCTGGCATTGGCCACTGTTGGTAGAGAGGATACTGGGCTAGAAGGACCTTCGGTCTGATCCAGTATGGCCATTCTGATATTCTTAAATAAAGCTGAAACGTATCTGCCCTCTGGCTGTAACCTAGTAGACCCCACGCATCTTCCAGTGGGGAGACAGATCCCAGGAGTCCCCTCTCTCTCTTCACAAAGTAAATATACACATTAAAATGTTAAGACTAACCAGTGTCCCGTAAGCAACTTGCCACAAGATATAAGAATATGTTACTGTTAGAGCTGAGTGGGCCTAATATATATTTAATTTTCTTTCTTTTATATAGGAATTAGATACAGTGCTCCTGTCAGCTAACTGCTAAGGTATCTGCCAAAAAAGTAGTTTTCCAGTGCCTTGGTAGCCCCTGGATAGAGATTAAGGGGGGGGCGGGTTGATGGCCTTGGTTCCCCCCCTCCATTTGGTGTTTGGCTTGTACTGAGCATGCTCAGTAACACTGCTCAAGTCTCTGTCCTCAGTACATACCCCTGTGATTTCACTCTCTTCTTTCCCACCCATCACGGCACACACAGGTCAGCCCCCACACACTCAAAAATCTGAAATGGCACGCCTGCATATATGTCTCCTCTTTCTTAGAATGTGGAAACTGTTAAAGTGTTTATACACCAAACTGTATGAAATAATAGCTTTAGTCTGTTCAAAACTGTCTATCCACCCACCTACTCCCATTTGTGTGCATTCAAAATTAGAACTTTCCCACAGTCAGGTTCAACAAAGCAAATTTCAGCTGAAACAGCATAGGTTTTTCAGATTTCAAAATGAAATCTTAGGAAACCACAGTTTCATACAATTGTTGCCCAACACACCAATCAAACCAATTATTGAGCCATGGTGAAACAAAATAGCTATCGAAGACAGAATTTCACCTACCCTGTTCTATCTAGTTCTCATTTCAATTAGAAAAGTAAAAGGGATTCAAGTCCAGGGTTGAAAGTTTTTAATTGTACATCGTGATTTTAAGTAATCCATTTTACTCTCATTTTGCATTTGTACTTTCTAGTTATTTTCCTAAAGAAAATATGATACTTAATGGTAGGTAATACTTAAAACATGATTAATGGGTCACTTCTCAAAAGATTCCTATGTGAGACAAGTCAATGTCTTGTTCTTTTAACATGCATCATATCCATCAGATTGCCCCTTCAAAAGGTTTGGACTGTGGCTTACTGATGCAATTTAACTCAGTAAGTATGCGGTGCTAATTATATCTAAGCATCTCTTACAAACATTTGTTTTAGAATATCAAGCTATGGAGGAAATTAACAGTATAAACACCATCACATTTAATAAGAGCTGAAATCTCTAAAAAAAAATCTTTGAAAAACAAAATTTTATTTTTGAAGCTTTATGAAAAATCTTGGGGGAAGGGGAGACAAAGTCCAGGATTGATAAAATAGTAAAGAACAGAAAGCTGAGAACTGGAAAATGATTTCATTTTAGGACTCTGACGATCTAAACCACTTCAGCTTTGTCTTGTGCTATGCAATATCAACAGAAACTATTGTTTTCTTTGTATTCCATTAAAACGTGAGTACTTTTTTCTCAGCATAATTTACATTTTTAATTTATGTCCCTCCTTCAGTATATACGAAACAAAAGCTTTTATGCAGCAAGTACAGATGAACAAAGTTTCAGGTACAAGTAATTTCAATGTCATTTATGGTAGCACATTAGCTTATTCACTGTGATGTGGCATAATGTTACAACAGAATTCACTGTACAGCACAAAATAAAGAATTACTCAGAAATAAGGATCATACAGAAGAAGTTTTGTACCCAAGAATACAGATCAGCAAGCCATCTCTTATCCTGCATGATGTTACACAAGCGATCTAGAGATTCTAAAGGGAGTGTGCTTCAGAACCTACTCCTCACTGAAGAGAGAAGATATAATTCTACACAACTAATGTTTCCCTCCATGAAAACTAGGAACAGGACCAGACTTCATTGTCTGCATTTAATATGGATTTTCGGGTACATTTATTCTATGTCAATATCTGCAGATCGATAAGTACCTTTACCTCACCAATTGCAAAAATTACTTAATAGTGATCTGTCCTTTTCATTATTTACTATTCCCCCAATTTTGGTGTCATCTGCAAACATTATTAGTGATGATTTTATGTTTTCTTCCCATCATTGATAAAGATGCTAAATAGCATAGAGCCAAGAACAACTCACCATATGATCCACTGAAAACAGACCCACTTGATGAAGATTCATCTTTATAGTTACATTCTGAGACATTTTAGGTACTCAGTTCTCTGAGCAATCTGGTCCCCCAGCAGCTCAACAGATCGATGTAGTCCAAAACTTTGCAAAAGTTAGACCACTGTAACAATGCAGCAATTGCAAATGATCAGTTTTTTCCCCCTTAAAAATGCCATTTCCTTTTCTGATTGTTTAAAATATTGTGGATGGTGATTTCTATTTATCTGGAATCAACAGCTCTTACGCTAGCCAATCTAGCATATTTAAATTTACAGGCATGCCCTTTGTTGCCAAAATCAAAGTAGCACTCACTGGCACTTTGCCATTGCCAAAGGAGCATATCAGATATATATTAATAAATGAATTAATTAGGATGCAATTTACCTCATATACCACATGATGGACCTCATCCTTCTCCACTGATGCCAATGGGAAAATTGCCATTGTCTACAGAGATACAAGTCTGTGTGATGTAGCTTATAAAGTGAAGTAGCCATACAACATATCCTGAAGAAGAACTGCCTCCAAATCAATTAAAAGTCTTCCTATTTTTAACCTTTTACTGAATTGCATTTCCTTCTTATCACTCACTTTATTTAATAATTCTATAGGCTTACTGGACAATATTTTCATAATGTATTTTTCCAGTGGACTGGCTGTCTAAAGTGTACCTCACCTTAGAAAACTTCCATTAACAACTTTTCCAGGACAATCCTTTTCATCAGTCTTGTATTTGCAAGATATATATTCTCATCTGTTGAAATCTTTGGGTTACCACCATCATCAAAAGAAAAAGATTGGCTCTGTGTTCTGTAAATTAAGACATGAGGGATATTGAGCTAAAAAAATACAGTACATAGCTTGAGAGGAGTTTACTGTGTTAGTCTGTATCTGTAAAAACAACAAGGAGTCCTGTGGTACCTTAAAGACTAACAGATTATTTGGACAGAAGCTTTTGTGGGTCAAAACCACTTCATCTGATGCACAGAGATGAAGTGTTTTTGACCCATGAAAGCTTATGCCCAAATAAAACTGTTTGTCTTTAAGGTGCCACAGGACTTCTTTTTAATACATAGCTTATCACTTCAGCAACAGGAACAGAAAAAGACGATGGATAGGACCAAAGTTCACTTATATGTCCCCTGTTAAAATTACCACAGATTGTATGAAACACACTCACCTGATCCCAGGGAAAGATCTCTGCTTAATAATTCAAAGGCAACAAAAAAATATGTCCTAACAACAGCATTAAACAGTTGAACTCCATGCATGGGATCAACATTTACAGTAATTAATCTACAGTATAACTATCATTTCTTCCTTTTACCCAGAACACACTAAACAGTTTTGAAGCCCCATTACTTGAATACTACTTTTCCATGTGATAATGGTGTATTTATGAAATAATGAGCATCAATGAGAGCACTCTAGCTAAATGCCCTCTCAGTAAAAAGAAGGAACGTTAAGGCAGGGTTCTCTCCCTCACGAGTGCTGGACTTCATAAATGACTCCCCACCTGGTCTGAAATAGCCTGAATCCATGAGCGTTAGGGGCACATTGCAAATCCTCCCCTTCCCAATTCTCACTTACTTTTGGAGGGGCAAGTACAAAGAAGATTGAGGACTCATGGGAATGAGATGTATTTCTCCTTTGTTTTATGGCCAAACTTTGCCTTATCATGTTCCATTAGGACCCTCATTGAAGTATATTTTTAAACAGTACAAGTCATTCTCACATGAGTATCAAATTCCTGTATTCCCAAAACAAAAATTTGAAGATTATTCTCAATCTTTACACCACAATATTTGGGGGGCTTTATTTTTCCAACTCTCTGTAACCCCTTCCATTATTTGAATGCCTCATTGCACACACTACACAGACCCAGCAACAAAGAATTTCCATAGAAACTGTTGAAACAGACTGCAGCTCAGCAATTCATATAATGTCTTAACATTTTATGTTCTTTCATCCATTCCTTACTTTGCTTAGCTGTGTTTTCCTCTCTACATTGGTCTGTAGACTCTAAAAACAATCAAATACACATTGCTCATTAAATGTCTAATAAAATTAAATTATTTTCTTTAAGACAAGTGAGACTGTTATTGTTCAGGGTTAAATGAAGTAGCTTCAGTATTCACAAATGTCTGAAAGGAATAAACAGTTCTTCAAAATATATTTATAATTTCCTTGGAGATCACTTTCAGTTTCATGCTTCAAAAGTAAATATGTGTAAGGATGTATTTGATATTTATATTAATATTATGAGAAATGATCATAAGAAGAAGCATACATTACTGTGACATTTGTAGAGTAAGACATTGTAAGTGGCTTTCATATATATATATTAAGACTTACTTGATAAAATGACACAACATCAAAAATATAAGAAAGGAAATATTTCTAATGTTAGGAAATATAGTACCATAGCAGAATTACAAGCTAGAATCAAGGCCAACTCTTTCTCCTAGAAGAAGTTTGAGCACTTAGATTTTTTTTTATTTATTTTTTATTTATTTATTTATTTTCTGCAGTGGCTTCTATGAATTAAGTAGCATTTTAAACTTATCTTTAATATCTGGTATACTACAGCCAGCATTAATTCACCCTAGCAATACCAACTAGACCACAACAACATTCTTTGAAATAATCAAACAAACAGTTGCTAAACTCTCAACATCATGCACCATGGAAAATGTGCTGACCACAATACATTCTGAAGAGTGTTTTGTATACTGTAGGTGCAAACTTGGCAGTTAATTTAGGATCACAACAGTAGAATTGACTATATAGGCCAAATTCTGATCTCAGAGCCATGTGAATACAAAATAATTTAACTGAAGTCAACAGATTTATTCAGGACATACATGGGTGTGATGAAGTAAATGTGACCCAGTGTTCACATTATGTTCATTCACACAAGAGGATACACATCATATGGGGAAAGAGACAATAATACATGATGTATTTACCATTTACTATTAATTAATTGCTAGTACATTTAACAAGAAACTTCTATATGAGACATATATTAGGCTTCGGAGGGGGCAGAATCTTCTTTAAACCCAGAAATAAGGGGACAGATTCTGATTTCTCTTATACCAATATAAACTAGAGCAACACCTTTACTTTACATTAAATGGAGTTGTTCCATATTTTCACTGAAGTCACAGATCAGAGCACAAGTCAGACAAGTTACTGGGCACAATACAAAGATAGAATTTAAGGAGGACAGACTAAAAGACCTACTGGTCCCATATGGCCATAAACTATGAATTTGTCTCAAGCAAAGAACATAGCCAGAAATTATTAGAAAATATAGGGCCACTACATAGGAAATCGACAGGGCTGCAGATCTCATAAGACATTTAGACAGATGTGTGTGTATACAGTGCTGGGGAGGAGCCAGTGGTCATGGTACACATAGATAGGAAGGAGAAATGTCCTGGAGACCAAATTAAGGCTACTAGGTCAGGGTTTAATGTCCCAGACCACCATGGCAGCATTTTTGGAAATATTTCCAGTTTCACACATGAGCCAGGATGATAGGCAGAACTGAAAGGTTTCAATGTGAGGATGAGATGATGGTGCAAGGAGGACAGTTTTAGGTTCATTAGGAACTGGAGAAACCTTCTGGAAAAGGAGGATCCTGTACAGGAAGGATGAACTCCACCTAAACAAAAATGAAACCACGCTGCTGATATGTACAATTGAAAAGACTGTAGAGATTTTTTTTTAACCTAAGGGCTGTGGGACACTTAACAGGTGTGGAAAAGCACATGATTCGGGGACAGACATCCCTTAAGTCTGAATTTATTAAAGGGGAACTCGAAAGAGCCTAGGAAAGAAGTTGGTAAAATATAGGTAGGAGCTAGTTAGGAATGATCAAATGTAAGTTTCATTTAAGTATGACACACAAAAGCAAGCAACTGAATATTCATAAAATGTACAAGTGCTTATATACAAATGCTAGAAGTATAAATACTAAAATGGGTGAACTAACCTTCCTGGTACTAAATGACGGTGTTGATATAACAGGAACTGTGGAAACTTGGTGGAATGATGACAATCAATGGGACAAAGTAATAGCAGGGCATAAGATATATAAGAATGACAAGAAAGATCGCACTGGTGGGGGACTTGCACTATATATGAAAGAAATCATAGTCTAAAATAAAGTAAAAATCTTAAAGGAATCAAACCATACCATACAATTTCTATGAATAGATATGCCACCTTTAAGTAATAAGGGTATAGTGGTAGGAATATACTATCGACCACTTTAGCAGAATGCTACCAGTGACTATGAAATGCTCAGGGAAATTAGAGAGGCTACGAAAGCAGAAAATGCAATAATGGGGGATTTCAATTATGCTCGTATTGACTAGCTATATGTTGCCTCAGAAAGAGCTGCCAAAATAAAATTTCTAGACACTATAAATGATTGCTGCTTGGAGCAGCTTGTCCTGGAACCCACAAGGAGAGAGACATGTCTTCATTTAGTCCTAAATGAAGCAAAGGGTCGGCCTGGACCAAACGGTGAATATAGCTGAATTTCTTGGTAACAATGACCAAAATATAATTAAATTTAACATCCTGGGGGAGGGGGAGGAGACCAGAGAAAGCAACCACAGTAGTATTTAACTTCCAAAAGGGGACGAAGATGAGGCGGCTTGTTAAACAGAAATTTTTAAAAAAAAAGTTGCAAGAGTGAAATAGCTGTAAACTGAATGGAGATTATGTAAAACATTATAACAAAGGCTCAAATTAAATATATAGCCAAATTTTTTGAAATGTCACCAAGGCTAAACAGTAGAGTAGGAGGCGGTATTACAGACAAAAAGACAGCCTTTCAAAATTGGAAGTCAAATAAGGAAATAAAAGGTGGGAATAAAGGGTCACTTTTCATAATGAAATGAGGTAAATAGTGTGATTCCCCAAAGATCTGACCAGGGTCCTCATAAATGATCAGTGAATAGTAAGGTGGCATAAATTGCAGATATTAAATTACTCAAAATAGTTAAGTGATGCTGACTGTGAAGAGTTTAAAAGGGATTTCACTAAACTGGGTGATCGGGCAACAAAATGGCAGATGAAACTCAATGCTGATAATGAAAAGCACATTGGAAAAAAATAATCCCAACTAAACATACAAAAGAAATGAGCTGCTATATCATCCAAGAAGGAGATCTTGGAGTCATTGTGGATAGTTCTCTTATAACATCCACTCAACGTGCAGAAGCAGTCCCAATAGCTAACAGAATGTAACAGGTAGCACAGAAAATATAATGTGTCTATATCACGGCATGCCCCTTCAGACAACAAAAATTATTATGCAACCCTGGAATGGGGGACCAAAGCCTTAGCCCAACAGCCCCAGGTGGCACAGACAAAGCCTCACCATCCCAGGCAAAGGATACCAAAACCAAAGTTCAAGAACTTCATTCCTTGGGAGAGGGCAAGTTATCTGAGCCCCATCACTCAGAGTAAAATCCCGTGGGCTTTGGGTATGGTCCCGGACAGTGGGGTTCAGGGTTTGGTTCTGGCCCCAAGCCCCAACAAGTCTAAGGGTATGTCTACACTAGCCCCCTAGTTCAAACTAGGGAGGCTAATGTAGGCATTCAAAGTTGCAAAGGAAGCCCGGGATTTAAATATCCGGCGCTGATTTGCATCTTCGGCTTGTTGCCATTTTTGAAATTTACAAGTCGGACTAACTGCCCGCCTACACGCAGCAGGACCCGGTAGTTTGAATTAAAGCCCTAGTTCGAACTATCTGTTATTCCTCCTGCAAGGAGGTTTAACAGGTAGTTCGAACTAGGGCTTTAATTCGAACTACTGGTCCCTGCCGCGTAGACGCTGGCAGTTAGTCCGGACTTGTAAATTTCAAAAATGGCGACCGCCGAAGATGTAAATCAAGCGCGGGATATTTAAATCCCGGGCTTCATTTGCAACTTTGAATGCCTACATTAGCCTCCCTAGTTCTAACTAGGGGGCTAGTGTAGACACACCCTGAGCCAGCCTTGGTGACCCCATTAAAATGGGGTTCCAACCCAGTTTGAAAACAACTCCTCTATATAAATACACAGTACACCCATACCTTGGCTACTGTGTGCAAATTTGGTTTCACCATCTCAGAAAAGATACATTAGAACTGGAGAATTTACAGTGAAGGGAAACAAAAATTATTAGAGGTAAGGAACAGCTTCCATGCAAAAAGAGATAAAGAAGATTGGGGATGTTCAGCTCAGAAAACAGATAACTATTGCGGAATATGATAGATGTCTATGAAATCATGGATGGTGTGAAGTAAGCGAATCAGGAAGTGCTATTTATCCTTTCACATTACACGCACCAACTTTCCCTCTAGCCAGGTGTGCTTGGCTCCTCACTTGGTCCCAACTCCACCCCCCTTCACCTCTTTCCTCAAGCTCCTGACCCACCTGTTCCCCTGAATGCACCCAGCCCTACTCCTCCTCCTCCCTTCTGAAGCATCCAGAATGCCAGGAAACTGCTGTTCACAGTGTGTGGGAGGTGCTGTAGGGAGCTTGGCACCTGCTATTTTTCCCCCATGGTTGCTCCAGCCCTGGAGCACCTATGAAGTCAGTGCCTATGCTTCACGTAACACAGAAACTAAGGGTCACTCAATAAAATGAACAGGCAGTAGGCTTTACACAAACAAAAGGAAACACTTCTTCACACAACCCATAATCATCCTGTGAAACTTGTTGTCATGGGATGATGTGAAGGCCAAAAGATCATAGAATCATAGAACCACAGAGCTGGAAGAGACCTCAGAAGGTCATCAAGTCCAGCCCCCTGCTCTAGGCAGGACCAATCCCAACTAAATCAACCCAGCCACGGCTTGGTCAAGCCGAGACTTAAACACCTCCAGGGATGGAGACTCCACTACCTCCCTAGGCAACCCATTCCAGTGCTTCACTACCCTCCTAGTGAAATAGTTTTTCCTAATATCCAACCTGGACCTCTCCCACCACAACTTGAGACCATTGCTCCTTTTTCTGCCATCTGTCACTATTCTGCCATCTGTCACTAGATAACTGGGCTCACAAAAGGAATAGCTATGTTCATAGAAGATGGTTCCATCAATGGTGAATAGCTAAGAGGGTCAGGGATATAGTCCCAAGTTCCAACCTTCAACTACCAGTGGAGCTGCCAATTTTCCTTTGTCCCACCCCTTGACTTGCCCCTTCCCTGAGGCCACTCCCCTGTTGCAATCCTTCTCTGAGTCCTCACCCCATTCACTCCGTTGCCCCTCCTTCAATTGCTCTCCCCCACCCTCACTCACTTTTACCAGGCTGGGGTAGAAGGGTGGGGTTCAGGCTCTGGTCTGAGGCAGGAGGTTAGGGTGCAGGAGTGGGTGTGGGGTGGCATGCACTTCTGATGGCTCACAAAAGTGACAGGCACATTACTCTGACAGCAGCTCCTATGGGTCTGTGTGGACTGCTGCTCGTAGGCACTGCCTCCACTGGCTGCAGTTCCTGGTCAATAGGACCTGCAGAGTTGGCGCTTGGGGCAATGGCAGTGAGCAGAAACCTTCTACTTCCTCGGGAGCCACAGAGACAGTGCTGGCTGCTCCAGGAGAAGCTACAAAGCCCGCTTAATTCCGCTGCTGTGGTGGACTGTTAGCACCCAACATTTCATGGACTGGCTAAAGTAGCCTCTGGGAGTGTAATTCCAGGAGACTCCCAGCAAAAGTGGGAAGGTTGGAATCCTAGTTCCCAGAAACTGGGACTGATAAACAAAATTTCTGTTTTGTTCATTCCCTTTGAAGCATCTGGCCACCCTTAGAAGACAAGCTACTGGTCAAGATGGACCATTGGCCTAACCCAGTATAGCCATTCTAATATAATCAACACATCCCCTGCTACAGTTTCACATCTGTAGCTGCAGTTGCAACCCACTGGTTGGGATGAGTTGATCTACTGTCATGTAGCCTCTCCACATTTTTCCTGTATTGCTTCTGCTGTTGTACAGGCATTGAGCATACATGCGATGGTACAGAACTCGCTCATAAATTGTAAATTTCTCACAACAAGCTGTAGCTGGCTAACCACTACTTTGTTGCAAAAAATCGGAGAGCTATATAGTCAAGTAATTTTGGCACAAACACTGAAATTTTGTTCAAAAGTTTTATCAAAGTCCGGTATTCATACAAATATTCTAATTTTTTTGTAAGTTCCAACACTTTTGTTTGAATTTCACTGAAATGTTTGTAACCCAAACAAACAATATGGCAGTGTATGAGAAGCAGAAAGTGAATAGAATTGTGCTCTGCTTGTGTGAAGGAAAAAGAGAGATCCCAATGTGAGAAAATAGGTAGCAACCTGAGTTTTCAGTGCTAATCAGATGAGAGAGAATGGGGGTGGGGAGTTAAATTTATACCATGTTTTAAGTTAATGTTAGCATGACAACCAAGATGAAAAATTAAAGATAATTGACCCAAAGAAGCTAAGTGACTTGTTCAAGACTCCATGGCAAGATTTTGGAAGAGCTAGAACTAGAGTTCAAGTCATCCTAGTTCAGAACTGTTACTGAATTCACGGATCATATTTTTTCTTTCAACATTTTGTAAGCACAATAGTTACAAGAGTCATCCTGACGCTCCCAAAAATCGTATTTATTTTTAATTATGCTGGTTAGTTCTTGTGAGTTTGGCTCATGGAATAAAACATTTTACTCTAGAGAATTAATTGTTAATTGAAATTACCTTTGTTGTAGTTGGTATGTACGTACAGCAGAGTTGATATAGAGTTCTTATACACATGTGGCTTCCAAAACATGCTGACTACTGTGTTTGATGTGAGAGGTAATAATAATAATAAATAATAATAATACTTCTGTGTAAAGATGGCAGCTTCAGGAGATGGGCACATATTTTATTTTACACTCAGGTGTACACACACACACACACACAAACACACACCATGTATGTTCAGCAACTCAGACTCAATAGTTTGTTTTCTAAGTCAGCAATTCTTTTAAGGATGTCACAAAGTACATACTTAAAATTGTACTGCATAAGTTTTTTTTTTAACTGCACAAAACCATGGACAGCTAGTTTCTGTGCATACTATGTGCTTGGCATAGTGAGGTGTTTTGTTTACCATAGCGTGCTGACCTCTTTGTGATTGCAGTCACCTGAAAGCTCCTACTGTACTGTGGTACCGTTTATGGCTTTTATACAAGTCATGAATTATTGGGCTAATTTGGTAATACTTTCACAGACAAAGGTCATGGATTGTTTTAATCCATACAGTTTTTATCCTCATTTTGTTTTTAATCAATTATTAACAGCAATATGAAAATGGATTTAGAATGTCTGGCACAGAGACTTCTTTGTGTCTGCCAGTGTTAATGTGAAGGATGTTAATGATAAAATAATACTGCTTGTTCCTACTGTGGTGAGAGATGTAGTTGTGATCAGCATTCTGTGGTTATATCTGTAGTCCATTTTTTTGTTAAACTTGGCCTTCGCATGACTTAACTTGCAAGCTTTCACCAGCGGTCACTTGAGAAAGATAACATCAAAGGTCAAAGAAGGCAACAACCGCCTCAGAAAACTCGTAGGTTCTTCATGGAGAGTTCACCACCAATCAGTTCTTCGTTCCAGTCCATCCTGCTTGCTTACCCAGCGTCAACGTACCACATTCTCAGGCTAACCAATTCTGAACTGGGCAAGGTCTTTCTCTGCAGTTAACTGACACTGTTGTGGTTTTCAAGACAATCCAAGCTGCAGCACAGATCAAATAATATTTGTATGAATAATACACATATAGCCATAGAGTGCCTACTAACTAAAGTTAGTGGTGGGCTTCAAGAGCTCCACTAAGTCATTGACAACACTATTGCTTGGCTTGGTGAATACTAGAGACCTGAGATGATACCTTTAAAGGGCTCCGCCCTTCTTGTGAGCACCCCTCGGTGGCCAAAGGGAGTTTTGTAGTCTCTACCCGGCTGTCTGCAGGAGGAGAACTATCCAGTATGTGGCCTGCGACCAGGTCTCTTCTTTTACCCCCTGTTGTGACTGCTGAGGGTTGGGGAAACCCAGGCCTGCCTACACCTCTGGGTCCCAGCCCAAGAACCCTATAAGTAGCAGTTACCTTCTGAGTGATTGGTTGCTGTCATATCCCTGGGCCACTTCCCCAGCAAGCTGCTCCATCCAGTCTTTTCTCTACAGCCTTGTGGTCAAGTTCTCCCTGTCCAGGGTTCTGCAACAGTTGCCGTTGGCTTACTGGGTAGTCTTCAGCCACAGGACCTGGTTCTGACCAGGTATGAAGTCCAACTCTCTGGAGCTGTCCGGAGTCCTGATGTTCTCCCAGTCAGCCCTTAGGTCTGCCTGGGTCGAGCTTCAGGAACTAACTGGTCCTCACCCGAGACTTCAGAAAAGCAGACTTTGACTCCCACAGAGAACTGATGGGCAGGATCCCCTGGGATGCTAACATGAAGGGGAAAGGAGTCCAGGAGAGCTGGCACTATTTTAAAGAAATCTTAAAGGCACAGGAAGAAACCATCCGGATGCACAGTACGAAAAACAAATATGGTAGGCGACCAGATTGGCTTACCAGGAAAATCCTTGGTGAGCTTAAACACAAAAAAGAAGTCTATAAAAAGTGGAAACTTAGACAGATGACAAGGGAGGAGTATAAATATATTGCTCGAGAATGTAGGGGAGTACTCAGGAAGGCGAAAGCGCAATTGAAATTGCAGCTAGAAGGGGATGAGAAGGGTAACAAGAAAGGTTTCTACAAGAATGTTAACAATAAGAGGGTGATCGGAGACGGTGTGGGGCCCTTACTAGATGAGGGAGATAACCTAGTGACAGATGATGTGGGAAAAGCTGAAGTACTCAATGCTTTCTTTGCCTCTGTCTTCACGGACAAGGTCAGCTCCCAGACAAATGCACTAGGCAATGCAGTATGGGAAGGAGGTGGGCAGGGAGAAAGAACAGGTTAAGAACTATTTAGAAAAGCTAGATACACACAAAACTATGGGTCCGGATTTAATGCATCCCAGGGTACTGAGGGAGTTGGCAAATGTCATTCCAGAGCCTTTGGCCATTATCTTTGAAAACTCATGGAGATTGAGAGAGATCCCGGATGACTGGAAAGGCAAATGTAGTGCCCATCTTTAAAGAAGGAAAAGAGAACAATCCAGGTAACTACAGACCAGTCAGCCTTACCTCAGACCCCGGAAAAATCATGGAGGGGTGTGACGGCACGCAGGCGCCCTGCCACTGGGCAGGCGCCGCGACGGGGAATCACGGCCGCCAGGCCCCTTCCTCGCGCCCGTGAGGTGCATGCTTACACCAGACGCCGGGCGCTTTAAACGCCGGCGGCGCAGCGAGTGGGGGTTGGGGAAGAAACGCCCTCTGGAGCACCGGACAGAGGACTGCCGGACGCGGAGGAGGAACCGACCCTCCAGCAGGACAAGGAGCAGGAGGGGCAACCCCCGAGGGGGAGACGCCAGACCCCCCGACCGGGGGAAGAGCAGCCAGCGGCCGAGCGACGGGCTGTAGCGCCATCTCCCGGGGAAACGAAAGGCGTCCCGGCAGGAGACACCGAAGACACATATACCCAGGGTTGAGCAAAGGGGAGGGGGTGGTAGGAAGTAGCCCAGGGTGGGCTGAGTCCACACGGTTGGAGAGTTACGGAATGGAATCCCTCTCCAGCCTTAGAGGGTCAACATTCCCCGACCCTTAGGGCCCTGGGCTGGGACCTGGAGGCAAGGGTGGGCCCGGGTCCCCCTACTCTATCCCCCCCTTCCGCAAGAGGGGGCAGAATCCGCCAGGAGCGACCCAGAGCCGCGCCGAGTGTAGCGACTGGACTGCGACTTGATACCCAAAACCCCGAAGAAGGACCCTTGGACCAGAGGGGTGAACCCTCGAAGGGCCCCCGGGGGAGACTGCATCCCTGGAGAAAGGTGGGAAGGTCTGAAGGACCAGCATAGAGGCAAGCACGTCCAGGGGACAGGGAGTCATCGGGCGGGAGCATTGGCTCTCAGCGTCCCCTCTGGTCTCCCTCCCGGTGGGCTAGAGGAAAAGGGCGGAGCTGCCTGGAAGGGGGACCCCTCCCTTCCCGAGATGGGAACGGGTAAGAGGGGCATCCGCGGCGCGCCTCCCAACAAGGGGATCCTCAAGGAACCCATTTTGAAGCACTTGGAAGAGGGGTAAGTGATCAGGAATAGTCAATAGGGATTCACCAAGGGCGAGTCGTGCCTGACCAATCTGATTAGCTTCTATGATGAGGTAACTGTCTCTGTCGACATGGGGAAGTCAGTGGATGTGATATACCTTGACATTAGCAAAGTTTTGATACAGTCTCCCACAATATTCTGGCCAGCAAGTTAAAGAAGTACGGATTGGATAATTGGACTGTAAGGTGGATAGAAAGCTGGCTAGATTGTCGGGCCAAACAGGTAGTGATCAACAGCTCGATGTCAGGTTTGTGGTTGGTTTCAAGTGGAGTGCCCCAAGGATCAGTTCTAGGGCCTGTTTTGTTCAACATCTTTATTAATAACCTGGATGAGGGGATGGATTGCACCCTCAGCAAGTTTGCAGATGACACTAAGCTAGGGATCGAGGTAGATATGTTGGAGGGCAGGGATAGGGTCCAGAGTGACCTGGACAGATTAGAGGATTGGGCCAAAAGAAATCTGATGAGGTTCAACAAGGACAAGTGCAGAGTCCTGCACCTGGGATGGAAGAACCCCAAGCCTTGTTACTGGCTGGGGACTGAATAGCTAAGTAACAGTTCAGCAGAAAAGGACCTGGGGATTACAGTGGATGAGAAGCTGGATGTGAGTCAACAGTGTGCCCTTGTAGCCAAGAAGATGAATGGAATATTAGGTTGCATTAGGAGGAGCATTGCCAGCAGATCTAGAGAAGTGATATTTCCCCTTTACTTGGCACTGGGAGGCCACATCAGGAGTATTGTGTCCAGTTCTGGGGCCACCACTACAGAAAGGATGTGGATGCATTGGAGAGGGTCCAGCAGAGGGCAACCAAAATAATTAGGGGGCTGGACCACATGACCTATGAGGAGAGGCTGAGGGATTTGGGCTTATTTAGTCTGAAGAAGAGAAGAGTGGGGGCGATTTGATAGCAGCCTTCAACTATCCGAAGGGAGGTTCCAAAGAGGATGGAGATAGGCTGTTCTCCGTAGTGACGGATGGCAGAACAAGGAGCAGTGGTACAGTGGGGAGGTGTAGGTTGGATATTAGGAAAAACTATTTCACTAGGAGAGTGGTGAAATACTGGAATGGGTTACCTAGGGAGGTGGTGGAATCTCCATCCCTAGAGGTTTTTAAGTCTCAGCTTGACAAAGCCCTGGCTGGGATGATTAAGTTGGGATTGGTCCTTCTTCAGGCAGGGGGCTGGACTCAATGACCTTCTGAGTTCTTTTCCAGCCCTATGATTCTATGAACTGCCAAACTCTGGCCTAGCAGCTTCTTTTATATCAGCCTGCTGCACTCTGATTGGCTGCAGCAGAAGCTGCCACTCTGTTCTACTTGGAGGACTTCTCTTCTGCTCCTGTTGCTGGGCAGGGTGCAGGAAGGTCTTCAGCAGGGGTATCGGGGCCTTGTCCACCCCATCACACTACCTTTGTGGGCATTTACCTTGTAAGCAATGAGTAAGATGTAGTGAGTTTGTCAGGTGTGATATGACGATTGTTTTCTAAAAACAGGAGACCCTTTGCCCAGGGGTCTGTGTGTCACAGATAAGGACTATATTATTTTCTGTCTTCCACAGAATACAAATGTTCTTAGCAAAAATATGCAAGATGCGGCTCTTTGACAAGTTTCTGAAAAAGAAGCTGTAGTTAAAGGATACTAAAGGAGAAAGATTATTTCTTCCTTCCAAGGATTGGATGGGAAAGAAAAATTTTTACTTTTATATGTGCTTTTTCACTCATCCTCCTTATTTGGGAAGCCGCTGTCCACATCAATCTTTGCAGTTGTTGAGTTATACTTTTTAGTAGTCTCCCACTTCCTCTGGCAAGCCTACCTTCTGCTTGCGATGGACAAAGCACTGGCTGATCTCATTAGTCTCGGTCTACATTTTGCCATGTCCAGCCAGTCCAAATAAAAATATCACTTCACATCCTGAATTCAGGATTCCAGTCCTGTCAGAGTGGTTGATGAAAGGATAGAAAGAGACTGAGTCCTCTGCACTACTGAGTAATTGCCTGCCACGAAGGTACACATGGAAAAGGCCTGTCAGCTGGAATAGGTGCACTAACCCGAATCCCTCACGGTCACATACACACAAACAGACTAACTGACTTTTAATTCTCTCCCTGGATTATGAACTTGCTTCCATAAAGTTCATTTGGCAGCTATTCTAATTTTTCTAGATGCACTTAAAACATACTTTTTTCTTTTTTTTTTTTGGAGCAAACTTATCAGATTTATAAAGGGCTTATGGCATCTTTCCAATTTTAAAACCCCCTGCACTGGCCATACTTCATGTAATCTTAATTGGTTAATTAAGTTTCCTTTTCAGCCAACTTATAGCCATTGCTTAATTTTCCAGCTTTGGAGGTTTCACAGTGCTGCTTGTGATGTCAACTGACAAATTCAGTGAACCGTTAGCTCTAGCGATTGATCCATTCTATATCACATTTCACAAGAAGGTGGCAGTGGTAAGTATGTTTTCCACATGCCTTTCTAAGGCAGAAACACAATTTCATGTTAATTGGTCCCAAGTGCTTTCTGGTACTGCATTTGAGGTCATGGATTTGGTGACAAACCGCCATGAATATATAAAAATAGTTTCTCTGAGATGGATCACATCCTTTACTAGAAAGGAAAACAAAAGCATGGATCTAAATAACTAATGTCTGTTGGTCCTGAATTTTTCTGACTTATGAAAATAATTTTAACAGACTATAAAGGCATTCTTCTTCTTTGCCAAAATTGTGCTGGTAAGATCCTAGCATATTACAATCTCCCAGATATTATTCTATTTCTAAATCACTCTTTAAACCAATTGACCAGGTACAGGTGTAATACTTATTGGCCCATAGTTCTCCAGAACACCCCTATAGCCTTTTTGAAAATATAGAATCAACATTTGCTAGCTTCCAATCTGCTGGTACCATTTCATTTTTAAAATAAAGAAAAGTACATAGTTTTGTGTTCCAGCTCAGCCACTTCATGCTTGATCTTCTTCAGAACTCTTGAATAGACAGATAGATAGAGTCTGGGGCCTCTGGTTTACTGCATCTCACATTTTTGTCAACTCTTCTCACATATCAATCTCTGATAGCACCTCCATCTTTATTTCCAGGAAAGAGCAAGTTTGAGGTAAATATCTCTCCAACATCCTCAGTGGGGAACACTGATGCAAGTTGAACAACTGGAGACTTTTTAGCAAGAGATTTGTGAAACAAGAAAAAGCAAAGTGAAGGGCAGGAAGGGATCTCTCACATGCCAAAAATCCCACCTCTTTCCCCAAAGAAAAATGAAGCTATCCTTTGGGTTTTGATGAAACACTGCAGCCCATAGGTCAGCAGTGGGAAGCCTAGGCTAGTGAGAGGGCAACATGAGTGACCCTCCATCTCAGTGGGCCACAAGATTGTCATAACCAAGACAGTTTCCAAGGATAGGGAAATTTTGCTAACTACACTTGTGTACCTAGAATTTGCAGGGTGTGCCAAATGAACCATGGCAGTGCTTTGATTGGATGCACAGACTGCACTCAGCTCACAGGCAACGTTGAATGTAATCAACACCCTTGCTTTGTGTGTTAAGAATACCAGTTGGAAAAAAACCTACATGGATAAAAACTAGCAAAATCTGGCAACCTTACACATGGGCAGCGGTATACAAAGTGTCACAGAGGCCACACATACAACCCCGATGGGCTGCATGTCACCCACCACTGCTGTAGATTGTTGATTAATTCCTCTCTCAGGAGAAATATCACTCTTACTCTGTGCTGCAAAGGAGAAGCTGTTGATAGTCATTTAAGCAGACGTACTCTGAAGAAAGGAAAGGCTGCTCCAAAGGCAATTGAAGTGTGCTTGTTATAGTTCTGTCCTCACTACATTCACGGTAAGACACATACAAAAAAACTCTGATGAAGACATAAAATACCCCACAATAGCCGTGGCAGAGATGGATAAAAATGGAAAATAGCATAGTATTGGGGTGAATTCTGTACTCATATTACTAAGATTTTGTTAATTTTATAACATACAGGATTAAATATTTGTTGGTACACTATGAAGTATCAGAATAAAATTCAATAGTAATTGTAAAAATAAATACATTTTATGATGCAATATCCTTGATATGTTTTAAAATATTTGCTCATTTATTGTCTAAAATGCATAGATCATCTAACCACTTGAGCAAATTAACAGCAGTTTACTATATTTGTAAATGAAAATCACAAAGTCTGATATGTATCAGCAACATTGTTTCATCACATGGTGTTACATTACCATACCGCCCCCAAAAATTAAAACAAACAAACAAACAGTTGCTGGAGCTAGTGATCCACATAATTAACTTCTAGCCCTCTGCATCAGAATCAAAAAGAAATTATATGCCCAAAATACATCTAATTCTACTGAAACTAAATACAGACACTATTGTTATAAATGTAATATCTGTAAAGACTAGCATTTTCATTTCAGACAACACAAAATGAATATACGATCTTCTTTAGAAGTAAAACATTACTCCAGAATGAATCTTTTAAAATTCAATTGCCTGATAAAACAACTAAGAAGAAAACTGCCAACTGTGATTAGCAAGCTAAATAAAAAGGCCACAGCCACAGCGTAGATGCAGAATTGAAGAATCACATTTTGCATACATAAAATTAATTTAAAAGAAGAAGTTACCTACACCTTTATTTTACTTATTTCAGGAACAGTGAGTTTTTTAAAGGATTTACTTCTAATAAAATATAGGCAGTGCTTTTATTTTTAAAATATTTTATAAACTTTAATCCTCAACTCTTCAGTGGGAAATTATATTCATGATTCCACATCAGGGCAAATAAGGCAAAAAGCAGTTAAGTAAATTGCCCAGCGTTACACAGCATGATCATGATTCTATCATGGCCAAGATTCTGATTCAACAGTCCCTCATTTCCAGCTTTGTGCACACATTCTACATTAGTCTTCTTTCACACTTCTGTTCTTGAAGTCATCCTTTATATAAAGTATATAACACAGAAAGTTTCAAAAGCAGGGTTAGAATACTGCTAAATACCTGAATGTCTAAACATGATTTTACAAAGAAAAATGTGAAAAAGGGGCAATTTATAGTCAGTGTGTTTAAAATAAAAGATAGTACAAATTAGACATCTACATTGACTAGGATTAAGCACTATAATATTCATAAATATACGTAAAAATAAACATGTTTATCTAAAAATGAATCAACATTTTTGAAAGTCAGAGTTTGATACATCTAATTAGGCAAACTATACCCATGAAATATCTTAATATATATTTTAGAATGTGTGTCTGAGTCTGTTCAAGAAATCCTCTTAAACAGTGAGAGATAAGATCACAAACATTTGCATGCACCTTCCTCTTACTATAATTTAAGGCAAGGTAAGGGTTTGGTTGTGCCAGGACAAGGGAATGAAACTGGAATTCGATTATTTCTCATAAAATGGAAAGGGAGGGGTCTGGTAGGAGGGAGTTACACTGTAGAATGACCACAGGGGACAGCAAGGAGCCAGAGATGGGGACTGAGACAGCTAGAACTCCATGGGCCAGCAGGGGGAAGAAGTGGAGAAAGAGACAGCTATCTACTATATATTTCACAGTATTTGTTTGTGTGTCTGCCCGTGTGTCTGTCCCGCAGCTGGGGGACATGCAACCCTCCAGGCACTTCTCACCTGACCCCAAGCTGCTGCAGTGAGAGGGAGCTGACCCCAAGATGCTGCAGTGAGAAGGAACTCTCTCCCCAGGGCAGCCTGCATACTGACTCACTAGGTCCCATCCCAGAACAAGTTAAATGAAGAAAAGCAAAACCTATTTAGGGACCCGATCAATGTTGGGTAAATGTTCTAGTAGTGAATATAACACTACTCCGTGTATTTCTGTGGTGTTAACACATCTGTAATGCTACTTTCTATTTGGGGCACAACAATATTGCCAAAAATATACTGACAAACTAGAGGAAGTTGAGTGACAAACAAATGCTAGAAAGTGAGAAGCATTCATTTATAAAAAATATTTGCTAGTTATATGTAGGTATATAACTAAATAAAATACGCACGCATACTCACCCACATACACGCGGACATTTTCACTAAAATGCCAGAGAGGGGAAGGAAGGCAAACACCAAAACACATTGAAGAGGAACAGCACATTTTTAGAGTGATGCACAGAATTATAAATAATGGCATGAACTCAGGAAGTGGAAATATAAGATATGTTTTGGATACTGACAATTATTAGAGACTACGGAAAAATCTTCCATGGGAAGCGGCAGAAGCAACATCATTTGACATATTTATGATTAAAATGGACATACACAATTGAAAAAGTAGTTTAAGGAAAAATCCTGTGAAGGCAGGGAAAGGTCTTTTTTCACTCTAATTGCTAAGATCTCAAGACTTGCAGATCAAATATTTAGTACCCTGCAGCAAAACCAAATATCAAAACTTTAAAAACAGAATCCCATTACCTAAAACACTAAATAGAGAACTGCACTTTTTCCAAACGATTAGCTTCAGTTGGTCACTGGTCTGTATCTGTATTGCACAAATCTACCATTAGAATTCAAATCCATTTAAACAATAAGAATTAAAATAAAAATGTCTAAACTATATACAATACAGAACTTCCTCCCTCTTCTCCAGTTGCAGGAATGCTGCTATTCTAATCAAAGAAATAAAAGATTTAATATTGGCACTTCACAGTCTGCAAATTATATATTTTTTAATACCCAGGTAATTAGATTAAAACTAAAGAGAAATTTGTTTTGCTTAATTTTTTTATCTGATATATTATTTTAGCAGATAAATTAGCCTATTTCCTCGTATGTTATTGCCCTTTAATAGAAAGTTTTATTACTAGAAAAATTAGTTTACAGGTCTAATCTTTGGTGTTTCACACAAAATTTTAACCTCTTCCTCCTTCTCCATGGAAAAACTTAGAGGAAACAAAAAACATTTTGAGGTAATTGTGATGATTTCTTTTTTTAAATGTTAGCAGTTTGAGTAAATCCTATGGATTAGTGGGGAAAATGCAGTTAATGTAATCAATGGTGAATTATATCATATACTAATTGTTCTACAGCACCACAAATTCATTAAGGGAATAAGACTGCCAGTTAATAAGGAAGAAATGAGCATTTCTCAAATGTAATTGAACTGCAACCCCCTTCTGACAACAAAATTACTACACACCCGTGCGCCACTCTAGAATCAGGAGCAATGTTGCAGGTTAGCAAGAAGGGCACTTACCCAGCCTCCCTACAGCAAAGATGTTCAGGCTTCACTTTCAGCCCCTGGCTGGCAGGGCTTTAGCTTGAGGCCCCAGTGAGCATAACACCAGCCCTATTCATTGACCACTTTGTGGCCACAACCAGGGTTTCCTGTAAGCCAAGCGTTTGGGCAGCTGCCCAGGAGAGATTGAAATGCTGCCCAGCTGCCTAGCAGAGCTCCCACAGCATGTGTATCTACCGATGGTGCATATCCACACATACCTCAATGCCCATAACAAATTTACTCTGCACATGAAAAAAAATTAGAGGGAAGATAGGCCACGACCCACATTTTAAGAACCACAGAGTTGGACGGCTGTTAGAAATAGAAAGATAGCTACCGCCTTACGACTTAATTATAGAATCAGAGCTGGAACAGACCTCAGGAGGTCATCAAGTCCAGCCCTCTGCCCAAGGCAGGACCAATCCCAACTAAATCAACCCAGCCAGGGCTTTGTCAAGCAGAGACTTAAAAACCTCTAGGGATGGAAATTCTTCCACCTCCCTAGGAAACCCATTCCAGTGCTTCACCAGCCTTCTAGAGAAATAGTTTTTCCTAATATCCAACCTAGATCTCCCCCACTGTAACTTGAGACTATTGCTCCTTGTTCTGCCATCCATCACTACTGTGAACAGCCTTTCTCTATCCTCTTTGGAACCTCCCTTCAGGAAGTTGAAAGCTGCTATCAAATCCCCCCTCACTCTTCTCTTCTGCAGACTAAACAAACCCAAATCCCTCAGTCTCTCCTCATAGGTCATGCGCTCCAGCCCCCTAATCATTTTGTTCACTCTCTGCTAGACCCTCTCCAATGCGACCACATCCTTTCTGTAGTGGGGAGCCCAGAAAGGGACACAATATTCCACATGTGGCCTCACCAGAGCCGAATAAAGGGGAACAATCACGTCTCTGGATCTGCTGGCAATGCTCCTCCTAATGCAACCTAATATGCCATTAGCCTTCTTGACTACAAGGGCACACTGTTGACTCATACCCAACTTCTCATCCACTGTAATCCCCAGGTCCTTTTCTGATGAACTTCTACTTAGTCAGTCCCTAGCCTGTAACAATGCTTGGGATTCTTCCATCCCAAGTGCAGGACTCTACATTTGTCCTTGTTAAACCTCATCGGATTTCTTTTGGTCCAATCCTCTAATCTGTCCAGGTCACTCTGGACCCTATCCCTGCCCTCCAGCGTATCTACCTCTCCCCCTAGCTTAGTGTCATCTGCAAACTTGCTGAGGGTGCAATCCATCCCCTCATCCAGGTCATTAATAAAGATGTTGAACAAAACCGGTCCTAGAACAGATCCTTGGGGCACTCCGCTAGAAACCAACCACCAACCTGACATCGAGCCGTTGATCACTACCCATTGGGTCCAACAGTCTAGCCAGCTTTCTATCCATCTTACAGTCCATTTATCCAACCCATACTCCCTTAACTTGCTGGCAAGAATACTGTGGGATACCGTATCAAAAGCTTTGCTAAAGTCAAGGTATATCACATCCACTGAGCCCATATCCACAGATACAATTACCGCATCATAGCAGCTAATCAGATTGGTCAGGCACAACTTGCCCTTGGTAAATCCATGTTGACTATTCCTGATCACTTTCCCCTCTTCCAAGTGCTTCAAAATGGATTCCTTGAGGATCCCCTCCATGATTTTTCTGGAGACTGAGGTAAGGCTGACTGATCTGTAGTTCCTTGGATTGTCCTCCTTCCCTTTCAAAAAGATGGGCACTACATTTGCCTTTTTCCAATCATCTCCCGATCTCCACGAGTTTTCAAAGATAATGGCCAAAGACTCCGCAATGACGTTTGCCAACTCCCTCAATACCCTCAGATGCATTAAATCCGGATTTGTGTATGTTTAGCTTTTCTAAATATTTCCTAACTTGTTCTTTTCCCACCAAGGGCTGTCCACCTCCTTCCCATACTGCATTGCCTAGTGCATTTGTCTGGGAGCTGACCTTGTCCGTGAAGACAGAGGCAAAGAAAGCATTGAGTACTTCAGCTTTTCCTACATCGTCTGTCACTAGGTTACCTCCTTCATCCAGTAAGGGCCCCCACACCCTCTCTGATCACCCCCTTATTGCTAACATGCCTGTAGAAACCTTTCTTGTTATCCTTGCTAGCTACAATTCCAATTGCACTTTCACCTTCCTGATCACTTAAGGAGGGTCCAAACCCACAGAACAACTTTTATCTGAGTACTGTTTTAATGGTACGGGTTGGGGTAAGAAGGCAGGAGAGATAAAAGACCGAAAAAGACAAAAATAGAGAGGCAGAGGCAAAAAACACAAAAGCCAAGAAAAATCCTGTAAACACAGTGCGCCCCTGGAAAAATACCTGAAGACCTTTTGGGTCTTTGGATTATAAACTAGGAAACTATTCTTTTTGTTCTTGTTTCCTCCTGTATCCAGAGGACACAACATTGGACATTCCTAGAAAGAAACAAGACTTCATTAAAAAGAATAACAGACTCCATCAATTTCTACTTTCAACTGGAACTTCCTCAAAGCCCCCAAATTTGACTAGTCACCCAGGATGAAAAGGGGCAACAATATTTTCTTGCGGCTAAAATAGTAGACTAGAAACAAAGGAATCTGGGTTCTCTGCCAAAGACTTCCAATGCAGTGTTGGGCAAGGTTATCATAATGGTTATACACATGTGGGGGGTATTAAGGTGTAAAAATCAGAATATTGTTTGGAGAGAAAGATGCTAGTACACTGCCCATCCAAACATGTGTGTCTCTCTCTTTTTTTTTTTTTTTTTTTTTTAAAGTTTCAAGGAGGCAAAGCCACATTTCTTTTAGGAAACTCTGAATACTGTCTGTTCCTTAATGACAGGAAACTGAGACAGAATATAAGAACTCTTGATATTCACTTATCAGAATTAACAGGTTAACACGCCACAGTGAATGTTGAACTCTAGTCACACTTAGATTAAAATTAAAATATTTCAGGTGTGCAGCTAGAAGTTGGGTATTTCTTTCCTGGCATTGATCACCTATGGAAGCTTCTGTCAATAGACAAAATTTGTAATACATTTTTTAATAAGGACATCTTTGCTCATACTTCTTATCTCTGCATTCTAATACAGATAAGAAAGATTAGTACAGTGATGACACGAAATTTATCCTACTGGAAACGTAGTCTTTATAAGTACCATGTCAGTTCCTGTGATAATTATGTAACAATTAAATGTTCCTGCTCCTTTTGCAAAGTCTTCTGCTTAAAGTCTCTGTATTCTTATATAATTAGAGTTTGATTTGACAGAACATCAAGGATCAAGTAGACATTCTCAGCAAGTAATATATTTCTGTCTCTGACTGCTGGCATTATACCTAGTAGTGCCTGATAGATTATTAATTGGGAACACTGGAAATAATTAGGCTATTTTACACACACACACACACACACACACACACACACACACACACACAATCATCATATTATCAACAAATCAAACAAATTCCCAATTAAGTCCAAACCTACGCAGTGGAAAACATCTTGATTGCACCTCTGAATTTTCACAACCTAAACTATGTTTCAATGCTGAACATGCAGTGATGTGGAAATAAATGCTGTGTACTGGCACATGAATAGCCAGCACACAACCTACAAGGTCCCTAGTGAGATTTCCTGATAGTTTAATTCTTTCTACTATGAAAATAAGGCTGATTTTGCATTAAGAAATTCATTTAAGACTAGTTAATTAAAGCATTCCACAATTCCAGTTCCATTAATTTCAGCCCAATAAGTGTTGTTCATTAAAGACTAAGAGATTAAATCTGTGTTACGGTTGCTGGACCAGAGAGCCACAGCTGGCCAGTTTCAGAAGCACAGCCTGGGCAGGACTAGCAGTGGGAAACACAGCTCCAATCAGGGCTGATGCGGTGGGGCAGGGAGCGCAGCCTTGGGCAGGGCTGACAGCGGGAAGCACAGCCCCAGCCAGGGCTGAAGTCAGCGGAGCCAACCCCTGTATGGAGCTGGAGTGGTGGGGTATGCAACCCCAGGTAGGTCTGGCACAGAGTGTGGGAGGGGCCGGGGAGAGGGGCTAGAGGCAGCAGCAGGAGGATGCTGGACCAGGGAAGTCTGACCTGTAGCACGTGTATTCCAATCCTTTGTAGGAATTTGCAATTGCACTGTACCACTTCAAAATATATATTACTTGAAAACATTATTACCATAATTCACATTTCTATCATGGAAGCAATCTAGAAGTCATAATTTTCCACTTAAAATGGAATGTAAATCCCTAAAGCATAGGACATAAACCCCTAAAAATTCCTGAAAGAACTAAAAGATTGGAGCAGCGTAAGAAGGCTATTCATATTTATTGTTTGTCAAGCAACCAGAAATATGCTAGTTAAAACATGGTTTTGGCCCAAAAAGTGTACAAATTCAAACTGACAACAGCTGAAAATCAAGCAGAGAGGTCATGGAGAAGAGGAGGTTAGGAAAGACAAAGATGACAATAGGTTAAACAGTACAGAACTGCACAACTTGAAGGTGATAGTAGTAGTATTGTCATAATATCTAGAAGACACCCCCCTTCCTCAGCGAGCAAAACAGTCTCCATACAGAATGATGGTCCCTATCCCAAAGACTTTACAACTTAAGAATGTTACTTCCTCCCTCTCCTGGTTTCCTCCCTTGTTTGTATTTTCTCCCCCTTAAAAAAGGAAAGAATTGAATATAGCTGGACATGGTTTGGAAAATAAATCTGAACAGTGTATTTCAAGAATAAAGAACAGCATGGAAGAAGGTATAGCAGCAATTGTGAGGGAAAACAAAGTGGCAGATATAATTGGCAAAGCAAATGAAGCAGAAATACGAAAGGAAATCAGCTCAAAGGTGGGCAGAAAAACCACTTTTCCTTTATATAGGAAAAACAATGTTTCTAAAAAAAGTTTGGCACAGTTTGTTCTTTACATTAGATGACTTTTTATGAGCCTGTGACCTTCCAGGTTAAGTCTTATCCTCTATCTATAGATGGCCAAACCAGGTCTGGATGTCAACCCTGTGGTAAGATATATGCTGTACGGGTGTACTGATGAAGTAGTTTTGATGGGTAAGAAGTGGTGTGATGAAAAAACACCCTCCTGCTCAACATCTTCCTCTTTGCTGGAAAATAGAGGGGCTAAAGATGAGGAGGCTTGACATGGTACCATGTACACCTGAGATGCATGAGTATCAAAGAATGGTGATTTTGGTATGGCTGACACCAGTAACTGTTTGTGGAACAGGAAATAGTTCGGTGCCGGTGACTTCAGCGCTGGTGCTGACAATGCTGTTATGATGTCAGGCACTGGTGCTGAAATGTAAGTGCTCTGTGCTATAGGAGCAGAAGGTAGCACCACAGCCAGTGGAGAGTGTACACATCTTTAAGCAGCTCCATCAGTGCTGTGGTGAAGGAGATAGCCTTCTGTTTGCCTCTCAACACCAAGCCTGCCCTCTTGGGGTCCCTGGGTTTTGCAATATTGGAGGATCCAAGTACTCAGCCACATAATGACAATGTAGAACAAGCTGGAGACCTTTTTTTTTTTTTTTTTTTTTTTGGTGGCTCTTGTAAGAGGGGAAGTTGTTGCTCTTTTCCTCACTACCTTTGGTGAAAGTTGTCTTTCAGAAACAGATGTTGGAGACCTCTCCATCAGGATAAGTTTAAGACAAAGGTCTCTATCCTACCTGGTGGAAGCCATTAAGTTGCTCCAGTGAAGAGCGCTTTTCTGGGACGTATGGCTCAGCTACACACCAGACACATTGAGAGGTCCATTTAAGACCAGGACTATCTCCTGGCAGAGAAGGCCAGCATACCAAAAAATTCAAATCCTCAGATACCTATCAATTTAATCACTGCTGGAAACTCCATCTCAGGCCAAGGACAGTTGAGAAGGAACGGAGGAGGCTCTGGTCACGTGCACTAGATAAGTGCCAACAATGATGCAAGATGAGAGAACGCATGTGCAACCAGATGAGTACTGCTGCTGAAAGTCTACCATAAAAAGAACAGAACTGCACATTCATCTAAAGCAGAGAACCTACAGTGATACTCCTCAAAGAAGCAACAGTGATTCTGCTTTGATTTCAGAAGTTGAAGATTGGGGTGGATCTGAATATAAATCTACAGTGTGGTGCTGTGACTAAAAAGAGAGTGCAATCCTTGGATGCATAAACAGGGAAATCTTGAGTTGGAGTTTAGAGATTATAGATATTTGACACTGTTGTAAATGTTGCTGAAATACTGTTTCAAGTTCTTACACCCACAATCAAGAACAATCTTGAAAAATTGGAGATGGTTCATAGAAGAGTCATGAGACTGATTAAAGGATTAGAAGACATGCCTTTCAGTGACAGACTCAAGGAGCTTGAGCTATTTAGCTTAACAAAGAGAAAGTTGAAAAGTTAGTTATAGGCTGTAAATACCTACCTGGGAAACATTCAGAACTCTAATATCAAGAATGGTAACATACAAAAACCCGTGGAAGAGCATTTCAATCCCCCTGAACACTCAGTAAAAGACCTGAAAGTTGCCATATTTCAGCAAAAAATACTTAAAAAACAGACTTCCACGTGAAACTGCAGAGATGGAGTTCATATGCAAACAACACTATCAGATTGGGTCTGAACTAGTTCATTACAAAAAGTAATTTTCCCTCTTTTGGTATTCGCTTCTTCTCATCAACTTTAAAAAAATGAGTGGTCCTATGGCACCTTAGGGGCTAAGGGATGATTTAGATGATGCTTGGTCCTGTTGTGAGGGCAGGGGACTGGACTCGATGACCTCTTGAGGTCCCTGCCAGTTCTAGTATTCTATCATTCTACGATCTTACATCCATATTTGATGACCCCCATTTTACACAAACACACCTTCAATAAAGTAACATGCACACAGAGTTTTCAGGCACCAATTAAAAAATTGTATACACTGAAACCATTATAATCTCAACATAAATAAAAGTGAAAAAAAAGAGATAAAATAGAGGAAGTAAAAAAAGAAAAGAAAGTGTCTGTAACACACTGTATTTGTTCTAAATAATAAATACAATGCAAAAATTCTCAATGTAGTGAATCACACGCACAATTAGTCAGAAGACATTTTAATACTACCCATTATTCCTCATGCCACTAAAATAATTTATACAGCTTTTGAATCACAAATAGACTTTAGCTAATGAGAGCAGAAATCTTTATGTCCTTGCAAGGAGCAGGATTTTCAAGAACTCCTCCTATCATTAAGCAGAATAATATAGATGTATATAGAATAGTGCACAATGAAACTGGCTTTACGGCTTATAATAATATTTCGGCATCTGTACAACTATAGTATCAACTTAAATGTAAGCATGCAATAGAAAGGAATGTGGAGAATCTCATTGTATGGAAAGTAAAATTATAAAAAGTACTTTGTTAAGACACTTCTGTGCAATGAGAAAAAGAGGTGGTTACTCACCTGGTGTAGTAACTGATGTTCTTCGAGATGGTTGTCTTTGTGGGTGCTTTACGGTAGGTGTTATATACCCCTATCTCACAGAACTGGAAGGGACCTTGAGAGGTCATCAAGTCCAGTCCCCTGCCCTCATGGCAGGACAAAGTACCATCCCCTGACTGATTTGCCCCAGATCCCTAAATGACCCCCTCAGGAATTGAACTCTCAACCCTTGGTTTAGTAGGCCAATCCTCAAGCCATTGAGCTATCCCTCAATGACATGCTGTGCTTATAATCAGATATTTTCAGCAACAGTCCCCCAGCTTGCTGACGCACGTGCACAGTACCGTCTCATTGCCTAATGAACATATAGGCACGATCATCGGCAACCATCTCTCTGTTCCTTCTCTACCGTGGAGCATGTTAAGACTCCAAACCAGAGGGGACAAAGAAGGTTCCTGGAAGACCAACAGGAACCACCATCTTAAAGAACATCTGTTTCTGCACAAGGTGAGTAACCATCTCTTCTTCTTTGAGGCGTGTCCTGTCCCTGCGAGTGCTCCACTGTAGGGCTTTGTCTACACTGGCACGATCTTGCGCCAATAATATGCAAATGAGGCTAAGCGTGGAATATCGCTGAGCCTCATTTGCATATCTAATGAGCCACCATTTTTTGCAGAAGAGGCTCTTGCGCAAGAAGGAGCATCTACACTGCCCCTTCTTGCGCAAGAAAAACCCTCTTGCGCAATGCCGTTATTCCTGAAAATAATCAGCGTAGCGGCATTGCGCAAGAGGTTTTCTTGCGCAAGAAGGGCAGTGTAGACGCTCCTTCTTGCGCAAGAGCCTCTTCCGCAAAAATGGAGGCTCATTAGATATGCAAATGAGGCTCAGCGATATTCCGCGCTTAGCCTCATTTGCATATTTCTAGTGCAAGATTGCGCCAGTGTAGACATAGCCTAGGTGACTATGGTGCAGTACCCGGGTATCTGGAGGGCTAGGCTTCGGATGTTGAGTATGGGCTGCAAAGAGCATTGCTAAGCCAAACTGAGTATCCCGAGTGGCATGTTTATCTAATGCATAATGTTTGGTAAACATGTGTACTGAAGCCCATGTGGCTGCTTTGCATATTTCTATAATTGGGACATTCTGTAGAAATGCAGTGGATGTGGACACTGCTCAGGTAGAGAGTGTACACACACACATATGAATGAATGTTGCAATCCATTTAGAAAGTCTCTGATTGGAGATAGTAGTAGAACACTCTAAAGGTCATGCTGAGGGGAAAAGTCTAGGAGATCGTCTAAACTGTTTTGTTTGTTCTAGGTAAAATGCAAATTCTCGGCAAACATCCAAGGCGTGAAGACGAACAGCACTGGCATCCACATGCAGTTCTGGATAGAAGACAGGTAAGTATGGGGTTGATTAATGTGGAATGCTGATATGACTTTGGGAAGGAATTTTGGATGGTGTCTGAGGATTACTTTATCTTTGAGGAAAATAGTATAAGCAGGATCTGCCATAAGCGCAGCTGTTTCACTGACTCTTATAGCCATGGAAATGGCAGACAGGAAGGCAACCATCGTTGATAGGTGTAACAATGGACATGTGGCCATGGGTTCAAAAGGTTGCTCTGTCAGGGCTTTAAGGACAAGATTAAGGTGCCACCAAAAAGGCGGGCTGTGATGTTGAAGGAGCTGTCCTAAGCGGTGCTGTCATTTGCGCTCTATATGATGTCCATGAATCCCATCCCTGCCAAGTCATTAGGAAGGGAATTGGTAGAAACCACAGGAATGATTGCCAAATCTGCCCGAGCTTGTGGTTGTTGAGGCTGAGCTGTGAGTTTGGGAGATGAATAGCAAGGTGAAAAATGACATCTCTTCCTCCTCATCATCTTCCACACGTGAGAAGGGAGGAGTGGAGCTGGATAGAGTCACCAATCTGCTAGGTTCCTGAAGTGGGGACATGCCGTCGGTACCAAAGAGAGAAGTGCCTGGTACCAAGTCTATGGCTAGAACTTTATGAGACTTGAGAGTTGTGGCGCCATGAATGTTGGTACCGAGGTCAGTACAGGGCCTATCTCTGTATGCATCACTGGTACCAGTCCACGGGTTCCATAGGTACCAACTCTGAGGTGATGTGCATCACCGTCAGTGCAGAGGCAGCCTTTTTAGCCTTCGAGTTTGAGGCTAGTGCACAATAAGACTGTTTAGAAGTCAGAGCCCCTCAGGACTTGTCCATACCAGACCTGCTCGGAGCCTGTCGGTCTGATGAGAATGGAGTCATAGGTACCTTGGCAGGCTTATGTGTTGGAGACACCCTTTTTGAAGGGAGCTTGGTGCCTGACAAAGTAAGCCTAGGGTGGTAGAGACAGAACCGAGGGATGGTTGATGAAGCACGCGACTGCACTTTCACTACACAGTGAGACGGCACCACATATGCACGTTGGCACCCAGAATACTACTGCTCAATATATCCATTAGAAGCACAGAGTGCCAAAACACCTACAGTGGAGCACCCACAGGGACACTCCTTGAAGAAGAAAAAACAGTTACCACTTTGTGTTGCTCTTTCAAATGTGTTACATGTGTCCCTTACACCACAGGTGAATGCACTTCCTATGCACTGGTGCCAGTGCCATCTGTCGGGGCAGCTCTACCCACCCCCAAGCTCTCGTGTTCTGAATCAAGGGCATAAAGGGCAAAGCCCTCTATCACTATCATTGGAAGTCAATGGTAATTCCAATGTGTCAGGGTAGAAAGGTGGGTTGTATAATGCATGTGTGCAACCTATCAGAAAGAATGACAGTTATGAGAAGGTAACATTTTTCCCTTTCATTGCTTGCTTATGTTGATTACACTGTAGGTGACTACCAAGCTGTTACTCCAGACAGCAGGGTTAGGTGTCACATCCAAACAGGGACTGTAGAACTCCTTTCTCTACATTAACAACCCCCTCTGATGCAGCAGTCAGTTCAAAGTATCTGGCGAATGTATGAACAGAAGACCACGTCACTTCCTAGTGGATGTCCACAACGGAGGCATGTGGCACTGAAGAGCTGAGGATGAATGCTCTGGGCAAGTGTGCTGTCAGCTTGTGAGGAGCATGAACCCTTTGGCAGTGTATTACATGGCAATGTAGATAGAGATCATTCTGGAAAAGTCCCCATGGGGAAATTAGTTGTCTTTTCATATGCTCCACATATGAAGATTGAAAGGAACCTGAAAAGGCTTTGTCCTTTCCAAAAGCTCTATGAAAGCCCAGATGTTCATTCATATTTGTGAGCATGCGATTTCAGAAAGGAAACTGACAAGTGTTTGGACGGATTTGGGTGACAGAGAGCACCTTTGAGAGGAACGTAGGATGGCATATAATGGTGATAGACTGATTTGAGTCAACCCTGTAATGTTCCGAGGGGCAGTCTAGCATGAGAGGATCATACAAATATAGGTAACCATATGCCCTAAGAGCCCGAGGTGAATCCTCACACTGGTCCGTGGATTACCCTTGAGGGACATGCAAAGATCTCATATATTCTGAAATCTGGAAAGAGGAAAAATGCTGTTGAAGAGATTGTGTCCAAAATCATCTCAAAGAATTCTATCCTTTGTAGAGGCAATAATGACAACTTTTCTTTCTTTCTTTAATTTCAGACTCAGAAATGTTGAACAGACAGAAACTGTAATGGGCAATGGCACGTGCCTGATGTTTGGAGTGATCCCAAACCAACGAAGATGCTTTTTTCAGAGCAGTTTTAACCTTAGGAACCCGGGCATAACTTTTCCAGTACCCAGTTGGAGGTGGAGGCTGATCTGTGAGAAAAAAACAATTTAAACTAGAAAAAATTAAACCAAAATTAAAATGAATAGCAAACTAATGGCAAATGACTAATGAAAGAGTTCAACTAGTAACAAAAAAGAAAAATTTAAAAAGAACTTTGTTCACAGAGAATAGAATATGCTCTGCCTACCAATCACAATAGTAAGAAGGAACTGAAGGAGGTGTGGGCTGGCTCTGCCCTTTACAAGCTCAGTTCAGAACAAGAGGGACTTGGATGTAGTTGGGGCCATGCCTACAGGTACAGCCATGGAAAACTATCCCACATCAGACTTACAGACACATATATGCAAGCATTCAAAAAAAGAACTGTCTTCTCTGCATCCTAAGTGACTTGATTTTAGGGAATATATAGAGAGGGGGTTTTTTTGTTTTTTTAAAAAGATAAAAACCAACCAAACAATATTCAGGTTGATTGACAAGACAACACAATGATGTTAACTTTAGAATAAGTTTTAATATAATAAAACATTACTCATTTTAGATATTCACTAAAAATAGTGCCACTCTAGTTTTGCAGATTTCAGTGAAAAAGCCAGCAATTTAACACTATCGCTGATCAGATATTCAATTAAAAGTTAGACAATGCTGATAGAAAATTCAGTGGAATAAACTCTGTTGATCTGTAAGAGTGATTTCAATAATCTGGTTCTGTAAACACAGACTATAGAACAGAGGTGGGAAATTCCGGCCTGCGGGATGGATCCAGTCCACAGGGTTAATCCCTGGTGGGCCCCCACCACTATGTTTACATGCAGACGTGCAGGTATTGGATGATCGCAGTTCTCGTTAACAGCAGATCCCTGTTCACGGCCAATGCAAGCGGTGGGAAGCCACTTCATGCTGCTCACATTAGCCGTGAACGGTGATCCATGGCCAACAAGAGCTGCAATCGTCCAATATTTGCAGAGGTGCAGGTAAACATAGCAGCAGGCTGCCATTTTTTTTTTTAATTTCCCACCCCTACTATAGGGCATAGTATTTAAGACTGTCATGTGCTGCCTTCCTCAGTAGCAAGGCCAGAGGTCATTTGAATGTTTAAAGCAGTGTTTCTCAAAGTGGTCCATGGATCCAATCTGAGAAACCCGCTAACTGGCCGCTCCAGGTTGTTTGTTTCCTGGCTCTGCAACCACAGAGCCTCACAGCTCCCATTGGCTCCAGTTCGCAGTTTGTAGCCAAGGGGAGCTGCAGGAACCCACAGCCCAGCCTATGCCACTTCCTGTGGTTCCCCTTGGCTGCAAACGAACTGGAGCCAATGGGAGCCACAAGGCTCCGTGGCTGCAGAGCCAGGAAATAAACAAACCAGAGCAGTCAGTCAGCAGGTTTCTCAGAGTGAATCTGTGAACCACTTGGAGAAACACTGGTTTAAAATAATGGTGGATGCTCTTTATCTTGAAGTCTTTAAATCATAATTTGAGGACTTCATTACCTCAACTAGAGGTTATGGGTCTATTACAAGAGTGAAAGGGTGAGGGTCTGTGGCCAGCATTATGCAGACAGTTTAACAAGGTGATCACAATGAGCCCTCAAGTGATCTAAATTACCTTAAAGTCCATGAGTCTTCTCTGCAGTTAAGACAAGTGATCAGCACTCAAGTCTGAGCATAGGACTTAATCTTGCCCGGGTGTGAACAGCCACTGTGCAAAGCTGTATAAGAGCTACTATGTCCTCACCAGTGCTGCACTCTCTTGTATGTTGCTAGAACTTCTGAGGGCCTGAGCTACCTCTGTAATGAAGATGTACCTATGAGTAATCACAGTAAATTCAAGTATCAGAGGGGTAGCCGTGTTAGTCTGAATCTGCAAAAGCGAGGAGTCCTGTGGCACCTTATAGACTAACAGATTTATTGAAGCATTAGCTTTCGTGGGCAAAGACCCACTTCGTCAGATGCATGTAGTGGAAATTCCAGAGGCAGGTATAAATATACCTGTATAGTGATACACAACCTATAGAGATAGACACAGATGCTTCATATTTGCGGTTGCAAGCTCACCTGGGACATTTGAAGGTTCATAGAAATATCATGTAACTCATGGACATACAGGCAACTTTGGGTGCGTCTACACTGCACTATTTTTTCAAGATAACTAATGTTATTTCGAAATAACAATGCGAGCATCTACACAGCCATTCCGTTATTTTGAAATAATGTATGGGTTAAAAGAGATTGGGGGATAAAGAATACAAAATGAACTGTCTTTGGTGCACATGGCTTTCCTTACTAACCCACAGCAGTCAGCCCTCTGCCTTACACATTTGTACACCTTGCACTGCTACATCCCCAACAGTACATAAATCTTTGTACGGCTACAAATGAAGCAACTTGCCCTACAGAAGTTTCTTGCCCAGATCAAAGACCTCCATAATATGCCTTTGATTGAAAACTTAATTTGGCAAAACAGTACTTCCATTTTTTTTTTTAAAATGGAGTAATAAATCTCAACCATCATGCTGAATATTGTCACTGTTAGGTAGCCTTCTACAATAGGAAGCTCTGAAGACAGTATCATAAAACACATTGCCAAAAATCTGCTACCTTGTTCTCTGAATGTATTATATATGCAAAACCATACACTGACAATCTCCTGTAATTAAAAAATATGTCAAGAGTTGGAGAGAAACTGAGGGATGGCTGGGGGATAGGTTGACTCCTTTATGCTGTCTTCCTTTATCTTTTCTCTCTCAAAGCATCTTGCTCTGTTTCATGACATTTTCAGAAATACCTATTTAGCAAAGTTTGACCACAGAACGAGCTTCTAAGCAGTGTTCTCTTAATTTCAGGTATTAAAGAGTATGATTTTCATTACAAATTCTAAGACACAGCTAGTATATAATGCAGTGCATTATTGTTTGATAAATGTCTCTTTATGAATGCTATTTAGTTTTGGATATGCCTTGGAGAGCTAATATCTCTTTTTCATAAGTAAATCTAACACGCAGTATAATACACTTAAATTGCAAGCCATGTAATGTAATAGTTGGAAACTTAAAACAATCCAGCAACATGTGTTCATAGTTATTACACTGATGTGTAATACTTAGAATCTCTGATCAGATTGGCGAGCCTTGCCCACCTAAAATCCACACAATTCCTACTCAGGCTACAAGAGAAAATGGTTAGGAAACTTTCCTGACTGTTATTTGTCAGTAAGGCAACTACATATCCACCAAAACCAGTTCGTTTTATATTCTCCTTTATCTCCCACTTCCCCTTAGGAACGAACAAAAAAACCCCACAACCCTGAAATGTCTTTTCTGAAACGAGCACATTATCTTGTGGCTGGTTTACAATTTGAAGACAGATTACAGCTTGAAGCAAATTCATACAGATGAGTCCTACGCTTCTAAAAATGGACCTTTATAATGGAGGTGCTGCCATATCCAAGCTCAACAGTCTTTCTTCAGTGGTTGAGATAGAAATAAAAAAGGGTATTTAAAGAAATGAAGAGAAGACTGGTGACTAAATATCACCAAAACAGATATGGAATAGCCACTTGATTTAAAGCTGTGCTAGAAGAAAGATACATTAAATACTAAAGTCTGCTTGTTAAATTTTTACAACCTGCAAAATAGAATAAAATACTGTTGATCTGAAATTCAACTCTAATTTTTTGTCTTTACTTAGGCATATTGAAGTGAATTAGTAGAGAAATTAAATTGTTCATAAGATATTTTTAAGCCCTGGAGCCACATAATTCTCTGCCATTATGAAGAATACCCTATATGTAGTTTGACATTTACTTCTATTCTTGTCCAGTGATTTTGACCGTTTTTTAAAAGAATATAATTTAAGCTAAGTAACTCTCTGTCTGAATAAATTCAAAAGCCCTTCAGAGTGTGTTTTTCTACAAATAAAACAGGATTGGTTCAGCATAGGCTTTCCATCTTCTTGTAATAAGCAGGTCAGTAGTTAACACAAACTGCTGAAAATGGGAAGGCTATAATGGGAAACACTTTACTGAAATACTGTACTGAAAAGTGCTACAGTGTTTATGCTGTTCACATTTAACTCCCATACAAATCACCAACATTTTAACAATATATCGATTAGTTTTAGCCTCAGAAAACAATTGGGTTACAGGAAAATTCTAGTAAGGAGTCTGTGTTTTGACATCTGGATATTTCAGTCTTTGCATTACATGCAGGGCCACTTCTCTCTTTCTGTGTTGTTCAATTCTCTCATCAACCAATAAGAGGTAGGTGAAACTGGTCATGAACACGGACTTTAAATGTATAGGGAAAGTACAGTAATTTTATGAGAGTGGGAGGGGAGTCTTTAAGCTGGTCTGCAAAATATGCACATTTGCTCCTTCCACTGAGTCTGAAAGAGGGTGCTTCATATAAATACTGGTTTTACAGATATCTGTGATTGTCTTTGAATTGAAGAGTATTCTAAAGGCAGCCATTATCACCTTTGTGCAGAATAAGACTAACTTTATGAGATCTCACTTCCAAATGCTATTCAGAACATACTCAGATTTTCAGAGAGATCTTTTGCAAGACAGTGGATGTATGGCAAAGGTGTACGAAGCTATCAATATAAAGGATCCAGAGATAAAGCCAAACAGGATTACTGGTCTGAGACCATGCCATGGACTCCAATGGAGGAAGACTTCTTCACTCTTCAGAAGCAGAAATTCAGTGGGCTCCTGTGATGTATCCCTGGGTGTTGCTGTGCTGCCTAGCTTTGGCTCAGAGTCCTGACACCAGCAGCCTGGTCACAATGGCTTCACCAGCAAATTCACTGCATGTTGATATCAACACTCCCATTCCTGAATCCCCACAAAACCATGTCTTCTGTAGTGTCCAGCCCCTTGGATACTCACAGAAGTAAAGTTTGTTGCTTTCAGAGAGACAGAGGACACATCAGCCTGTTATTTTAACTGGGAACTTCACCTTTCAGTTTAATACACAGCATTAGATGGATTTGTAATGAAATAAGAATAAGTTAAATAACAAAGTAAACTACTTAAGTGATACGTAAGAAAATGTTCACGAGTAAAACAAGGCATTTCTAGTGACTACAACTTGACATCAGTAAATTGTAATCTATATCTAAGCAGTTTCTCACCTAGTGTCAGCTTCAGACCAAGCAGATCCACTGTCTTATGAGCTCAGAGTGCTGCTCACAGTTTGATCTCTAGGTGGTGGATGCCAAAATGGTTTTCTGTTTCTGCTCATATTGTCTGTGTTTCAGGCAGGGCTGGATTAAGGCATAGGCTAGCCGGGCAGCTGCCCGGGGGCGCCAACCTATGGGGGGCACCTGATGGCAGTTGTAAGGGGCGCACAGCGCCCCTTATAGCTGCCATCAGGTGCCGCGCGCCCGGCTCCCAGATCCCAGGCTGCAGCAGCTCCCAGCAGCCATCCTGCAGCGGCCGCCTGAGGCGGGGGCTGCGTTAACCCCCGCAGCACCGGCCAGCAGCGCCCTTCCCCCGCGGCTGCGGGGCCCTGCAAGGCTAGGCTTGGCCCACCCCCGGGCTGTGCGCCAGCAGCAGTAGCCGGGCCGGGCCAGGCACATGCGTCCTGCCACCGCCAGCTCCGCGCACCTTCCCCCACGTGCTGGGCAGGGGCAGGGCCGCGCATGCGCCCTCCCCCAACCCGGGGCGCAATTAAACTGTCTGCCCGGGGTGCCGGAATGGCTCGGTCCGGCCCTGGTTTCAGGAGCCAGAAAGGATTCAGAGATGTAGGCTCCATTTCCCATTGTGATCCTTATGTGATTGTCCCTCTCACCATTCATTTAGCTTTATGACTTTGTTTACCTTCTATTTAGATGCACTTTTCATTGTCCTCTAAGGTGTTAACTGACTCCATTTATACTGTAGACAAAGGAAAACAGATGAAACAACATTTCTTTTTCTAGGACGGTGTTTCCCAAATGGTGTTCCATGGAACCCCGGGGTTCCACGAAGTGAAAATAAGGGTTCAGCGAGAAAATTCCATTACAATAACCTTTTATTATTTTAACAATAATTAATATTGAAGCATTTATGAATTTATTGAAAACAATTTTCATTTGTATTCATTTCATTTGTGTTTGCCACGATAAGTGTCCCTGTGTAATGCCAGCTTAGCCAGAGAGTGGGGACGATGATGTCACTACTCAGCGCTGCGCGTGCAGTCAGTCAGTGGTGCGATCACCTTTTATACACCACCATAAATCCCTGTTCTCATTCTCAGGGAGTCTTACAAAGTTAGCTATTGTCTATCGCTCGCTGGAGAAGTGCACACAATTGGGGAATCACTCATAAAACCATGCACAAAAGATACTGTAATGTGTATGTTGGATGAGGAGTCTTGTCAAAAAGTTGAGGCTGTGCTGCTATCAAACAAAACTGTCACACGTCATATTCACGATCTTGCTGCTGACATCGAGAAGGAACTTATTTTTCAGCTGCATTTCTGTGATGCATATTCATTACAATTAGACGAGTCCTCTGACGTTTCAGGTCTTGCAGTTTTGCTTGTATTTGTCCATTATGATTTTGATAAATCTATTGAAGATTACTTGTTTTTATGCGAATTTTTGCAAACCAATACAACTGATGAGAATATATTCAATTAGCATTTGTTTATTATTATTATCCTTACTTATTTGTGGTCTACTTTTTCAGCTCCATATATAAGACTGTTATTAGGGGTTCCGCAAAATTCTTCCGAGTTTAAAAGGGTTCCGTGGCCAAATAAAATTGGGAAACACTGTTCTAGGACAATCTGGGTTTACGCACTGTTTGCAATGTTGTTCCAGCACACATCTATAATTCTATACACATCACTTGTACAAACTTCAACCTATAACATTAATGGCCAGCCAGTATGCTACTGGTGTGCATATGATACCTTACATGACACCTTTAAGATACATATTATGATAACAGTGTTTTGGTCAATGAGTGTGCTAGTTGGCATTAAAGGACTCCCTGGGTCACAAATCCAAATCCATCATCTTTATATTTATTAAGCCAACAGAGCATATACTCTTTAAAGCATTTATTACTTTATGACAACTATATTTTTTGAACCAACCATCTAGATACAGATACATTTGCTGGCTCTGATGATAGCAGACAGACATGACAGGTCTATATTTGATTAACACGGAAATTCAGTCAGTCAGTCTGAGCAGTTATGCATACCATTATCACTCAGATTGAATATTAGATACTTCTTGTACCTCTGCCTTACCAACATATGCATCCAGAAGACCACGGGCCCCAAACCAATTATTCCCCTGAGAAACTACATGACATTTTGAATCCTGAGATACGAATTTAAGTCTCAAGACAAGACATAGGCCTTTTTCTTTTGTTTGTGAATAAGGAAATAAAACCAATGAAAGTCATCTCCCCAGTAGAGCTCTGGAATCAATTCAATAGCACCTATCCCCAAACGGAAGCTGGTTTCATTTAATTCAGGAATCTGCTAAGAAGGATCCTTGAGAAATAGTTTAGAATGGAAATTTCTGGTTTGGCAGGCCTCAAACCAAAGCATTTGATCACTGGTCTATGTCTGCATAAACAGGCATAATTTATCACTCAAAGCAAGAATCAGTGTACGTTTGTTCTCATGCTGTTATATGGATAGTGTAGAGCCAAAAACATACATTAGGTGCTTCTATTATATTTTGTTATGGGACAAATCTGGCATGTTATGGGATAGAAGATATGTGAAGGACTGTTGTCCACTGATGCTCTCAAGCCATTGTGTTTTAGGTTTTCCAGGGGACTCTCTGATCCAATGACAGTTGGATGGAAAAGATAATTCTTTCAGGAAAGTTGGTAGGCATTCAGAGCACATGAGATTGCCTCCATAGAGAGGAATGGGTGACTACTTCAGAGAGTAGGACACGTTTGGTGAAAAAACTGGATATCTTTGTTCAACTTGAATTCATACCATTTTATGTTTTCTGTCATTCACAGATACTTCATCTAAATGGTGTCCAATTTCATTTCAATCTTGACAATGAGGAGGCAGGGTTCAGTCCCATCGGTAAAGCAAAACAGAGCATCATTAATCCTCAACTTAATTTCTCTACTTACCTGATTGTTTGGTGTGCAAAAGACAGTCTTGAAGATATACAACATTACAGACTGTACTTTTACAGTGCAGAATTTAAGCTCCCTCTTCACACAATCCCTGTTATCAGTAACAGTGCTGAGGTAGTTGAAATCACTAACAATTTCGACTGGGTGATTACCCTCACTAAAATGGGAAAGCCCACAATGTGCTCAAAATCACTAACTGGAAGATTAACCTCCAATTAACTTTGAGGCCAACTTTTGCTGCTGAGCTATCCAGGACGTTAAGGGTCATAACTAGCTCACCCATTGATTTGCCAACAAAATTGACATCAGTGAGGTTTTTATCAAAGCATATGCCTAAAATGGATTTACTTAATATCTGGTCAAGCACATATTGAAGAGTTCTGGATTTGCAATGTATCCTTATCAATGCCTAACTCAGTTCAGAAGATGAAAATTCTTTTTCACGTTACAAGAACACAGCTGGAGGAGTCATTATATTGTTGCCCTTTTTTGACCTAAGCAGCTAACCAAATTTTGGGGCCCTGTCAGTGTTCCAGTTGAGATTAGCAATTGATAAGAATCAGGTATCTCTCTGATGCAGTTTTGTTTATTTACAAATAAAAGTATAAAGTTATGTATCTCTGAATTCAGAATAAAATAGTAGGAATCAGCTTTTGCCCACAGCACCAGGAGCAGTCTTTTCAACCTGCCCCTTAAACTAAAACACCTCTCTTTCTACATGTTTCCAGGCTCAGTCTCACACCTTCAGCTGCTCCATCAGTCTGTTAATAGTTTGGGTGTGTTCTCTCCCATTCATTTCCATGCACCCACTGAGTCACAAAAACCAGCTGAAACCTGCCATTATCTTGTGCTAGTTACTGTGAACTATATTAGGCTTTTGTTTTATATATGGCTCCTCTAACAACTGACAAATAGGGGGGCTCAATCACAATCAATTTTAAGAGGTTTAAACCCAAACTATTACAAGAATTCACTCTATTAATAACAATACTAGATTTACTTGGTGTTGCTTGGATTCCAAACTTAATTTTGTTTTTCTTCATTTAAATCATTGCTCTAGGGTTGGTTTGGGGTTAATGCAGCCTACCTTGCGGAGAGACTGCTCCAAGCTTTCTCCCACCACAGCAGCTTGGGGCCATGTGAGAAGCACCTCTCCATGGCCACTGCAGCTCCAGCAGGCACAAAAAGGGGAGGAGTGCATGTCCTCCTGCTGGGGCACGTCTTCCCTCTGTACTCCCCAATCAGAGTGAGGAATGGAGCAAACAGTGCATTTTCCTCTCACTCCCTGATGAAGCCAGCAATGTTCCCGTATAAAGCAGGAGGAGCTGCAGCTCCCCCACCCTCCGTAAAGGACAAGTAGGGGGTAGGGGTCTTGGGGTTGGGGCAATCCCAGATGGGAGGGACATGCCCCAAACAGCCCTTTTCATCTGCCTGGTGACTGTCTCCTTTCTGTATGGTTTTATGCTTTCCTGTATGAATCAGGGGGTTGGGAGAGGGGGAGCTACAGCCCCACCCCACCTCCCTTTCCACAACTAAACCCTTATCATGATTTATGTTACAATAAGAGGAAGCTGCATGCCATTTTTGGTGTTCCTAGGTCTTACCATTTAGGAAGTATTCTTAAACAGTCGGACAGACAGGCTCACTTGCTCACTCACAGACAAATTCTCTCAAATATATAGTAGATAAAAAGAACAGTCTACAAAGCTTGTCAGGGGGCCTGAAAGTACCAAGATCACCCAAAGTGATTTCCTATACAGCCTTGATATCCACCAATGCAGTCTGAATGGAGTGCTTGAATTCTTCTGCATTCTTGGCAAACTGGCATTCTGTGAAGATTTGCTTCAGTGGCCAGCTAGTTGTGATCCCCTCTAGCTCCTTGAGACATCAGCGGCTCAGGCCCACAAGACAAAAGAAAAATGGATAGAAGAGTAATGCTGAGACCGTAATGTCTCATTTGCTGTCTTTATTTTTCCAAAGTGGTAAAATAATGTCTTTTTACCAATTAAATGGGACTGATTCTACTCTCCAGATGGTATTGAACAGCAACTGTAGCCATACAAAAACTGGTCCAGTGCTCTGCCACTTTACTTCACTTGAATTTATTTTACAGCTCTACGGATGTTACCAATAGTAAATGTGCCGGGATCATTTTGTACAGAATGCATCAACCTGCAGGGGCCTTAATATCAGGGTCCAAAGAAATTAGGGATGCATTTAGCAACTGACTAAAGTGTTCACGCCAGTGTGCCGTGCACTCTGCTTCTGCATTGATTAGCTCAGCAGGACTGACGTAGACCGCTCTGAGTGAATGACCTTTTTCATCAGTTGGGTCCTGAAAGTGTTTGTCTTCAAAAGTGATAACTTGGCTTCCAAAAAACTTTGAAGTCAATATGTATTGCTTTATTTACAAGCACAGTTTTGTTAATGACACATGATCATACTACCTCTCAAATGAGATGCTGTTCAATGATGATTAAGGTATTAACAGAAACACAGGACTTCTTAGCTCTTTTTGAGGGGGACCTAAAACAGTAACCAAAGTACTGATTACCTGAGATAAGAAGTCCATCCAAGATGATTTTCAGGATCTGTATCCTCTAACATGGTCTAAATCCTGTTCAAGGTATCAACTATATAGTGGTTTCGAATGCTCTCAATTTGTATGCTTGACCATTCAAATTTTGATAACCCAACTGTCACTTTTCCTACATTTTTAAAGTCTAAAATGGACATTTCTAGATAATCTGCATTCTGTGAAATCATGTGTTCATAATGACAATCTAGTTTTACATTTTATACAATCCAAAAAGGCATTTGCAGTTGTCATTTAAGATATCTAGGCTAAAAGGTCCAATAAAGTTTTTTCTATGCTCCACTTTAATTATGAACAGAAATATTAAAGTCACCAAAGAGTGTGATGTCGTAGTTTGAAATAGCTGAAAGTATTGGCTTAAAATTGGTGCTAAGCTGTCTAGCCCATATCCATAATTATTGTTTTACCAGATCCATGGAGGAATGCCAATGAACTGAAGGAGAAGATGAGTGCTCCTCTCTCACCCTTTGAAAGACTTTCCAAACTGACTAGATCCAGAACGTTGTTAGAACTAGAAATAGTCTAAAGAGGAAGGAGAATAGTAAAAACTGTTTCTATTGCTGGAAGGACAACTACTATTTTACAGCACCTAATGTATGAAGTGACTCCTTGAAATCATCTGTAAGATTCTCCTATGCATGAGTGATTGATGAAACACTGACTACTCTATTGACACTTTACAAGCTAAAAGAAATGCAAGATGTAAATAAGGAACACACAAGGTAGAATACAATAAATTTTGAAAATTCTCATTTTGCAAAACTCTAAAAGAGTTTTTCAACACAGCTAAGAACTCTTCTCTCCATATATAATGGTATAGTCACTGTGATCCTTTGACCTAGTAGGATTACTTTCTGAATCTATATAAAGATCAAGGGAAAAAACAAAGAAAACTAGATAAACTTGGAAAAATGGCGGAGACAAAATGAATCTTTAAGGTCATCAGACAAGTATTATTCTACTGGTACTTCCATGCAGTATGAAATGCTTTTGCATATAAAGGTTAGCGGTGATGAAATACCAACACAAAAAGATTCAAAAATCTTTGTCAGATTTGGAATATTTAATAGTTTTCCCATGGTCAAGAATTGCTATTCCCATATTAAAACCCATCAATAAAAAAGAAATGCAAAACTCTTGAAATATAAAACAAGAACTGATCGCTGCAGAATTTTGTGTTCTATATACTACATTATATTTATTTTCAGAAACTGCTACTAAGTGGGTTTTTTTTTATTTGATCTAAACTTGACAACATGCTCAACAGCATGTAAAGGAAGAGAGAATTCCAATATCATCTAAGAAAGGCAAACAAAAGAATCAGATTATATGACAAGATCAAATTGTCCATAAATATCTAGTTTCGTGGTGATTTGCTCACTGTAATTTAGCGTATAACAGATAAATGATAATGAACATATGTTACTACCTTAAAGAGAAACTATCAAATAGGTTAGGCCCAAAGTTTTGCTTTTAAAAAAAAACAAGAGGGAAATATCGGTTCACTTGTATAGACTGTTTTCAATTACATTCAGTCCACCCACATGTTTCTTATGTATAAAACGGTTAGGATACACAGTAACTAGATATATAAAAATATAAAATAAAATGGTTTGCACATAACCTCAATCTCACAAACACCATTATTGACTGATATATAGAGCATGTATTCATAGGGTTTTAAATATTGTGATGTTTATAAATCCTAAAAAACAGACAAACTGATTTTGCAGTTCTTGGAACTTTCTTCATACCCCAATTTGATTTTAATGTGACAGATATCTGTCCTACAAGAGTTCCAAGAAATAAACAAAAAATATTTATTCAGCTTTATTGCACTTTGCACAGAAGAAACCTGGCTTCCTTTACTAGCTACTCTACCTTTTTACTCAGCAACATATACAATTCTTTACATTTATTCTCCTTTCTTTGCCTGTGCTCTCATGTAGCTCTTCCAATCTTTTCAATCACTTCTTTTTTTTTTTTTTTTTTTGGTAATTCCTAGCCACTTTAAACAATTCACCTTCAAACACTAGCTCTTTTTAAAGGTCCTTTATTGTATACTTACGGGTTCCCCTTCACATCTTAGTCTTAATAACGATAGCTATCCTGTGTAGGAAGCATGCTATTTTCCCATTCCTGGAGCAGGCCGTTGGCTACTGTACCCCATGTACCAACCACTAATATTCAGCAGACTATTGGGTTTGGCACTTAAAATCTTTTGGGAACTTGGGATCAGTGATTAATACCGTACCCAAGAGCTTTCTCGGAGAACAGCATGGCATATTCTTAATAGTAGAAACCAACTACAAACTATTTATATATTTTTGTTAGTCTCTAAGGTGCTACAGGAACATTGTTGTTTTTTAAGGTTTTTTTACAAAATAGGATGAAAAGGATTTTAAAATAAAAAGGCTACATATCTCTCTTACCCTAGGCACTACCATTCATGGGCAATGTTACTCTCTAAGGCAGGATTTGTTTTTTCAGATTCTTCAGCAGTCTCTATATCAGTCGAGACTAAACAACTCCTGACAACTGCCCCCCCTATGTTTTGGCTTGGGTTGACCCAAATCAAAAAGTCAAAATTTTCAGCTGGGTCCAACAAATCATTGTAAATCTGGACTAGATTCACAAAATGGACAGAAGAAATGGTGGTGGAGAATGTGGTCTCCTTATAAATTTTAACTGGTTAGGATACCGACCCAGGAGATCAGCTTCACTTTCTCCCCTCTCCTTAATGTGGATAAGATATTTGATCTTGGGTATCCTATGCTGCAGAGAACACACTAAAAGTGGGTTATGGGATAGCCTGGGGAAGGTTTTATGTTACTCTCTCCTATTAAGGCTGTTTCACTTTGTACAATTAGTCACTAAGGCAAGGTCTTGAACTTTTGTCTTTCATAGCTGAGGTGAGTACCCTAATCATCAAGCTATGGAATATAAGTCTCATACTCTTTCCCTGGCCCAGTGATTAATCTATTGTTCTTAATGTCAATGCATACTCAATGGGTCATGTTATGCTTTAGTCCTACTATTAAAAGTACATAACACTTTTGTGTAAGAAGTATATTTAGTTACACCATTCATTACAGTTCATAAACTTTTGAAGGGAAAACCACAGATATGTAAGCCAGCATAACATGCTGGATAAGCATGGTAGATACAGAATCTAAGACTGAAAGAATCATGTGATTTTACCCCAGGAGAGTTTAAGACATAAACCCTGACACCTGTGGGGGATGCCCTCAGTGACACTAGGTAGATGACAGATATGCAGCTAGTCCTGCAACTGTGACAATTAGCACTGAGTATCAGAGGGGTAGCCGTGTTAGTCAGGATCTGCAAAAGCAAGGAGGAATCCTGTGGCACCTTATAGATTAACAGATTTATTGGAGCATAAGCTTTCGTGGGCAAAGACCCACTTCGTCAGATGCATGTAGTGGAAATTCCAGAGACAGGCATAAATATACAGGCATAAGAAAAGAGTACAAATCAAGAGTAAGGCTAGAGATAACGAGGTCAATTCAGTCAGGGAGGATGAGGCCCACTTCTAGCAGCTGATGTGGAGGTGTGAACACGAAGGGTACATCTAGACTACATGGCTCCATTGACGGAGCCATGTAAAGTAGTTTATTCGGCATAGTCAATGAAGCGGGGATTTAAATAATCCCCGCTTCATTAAAATAAAAATGGCCACCGCGCTGTGCCAACAATCAGCTGATCCGGCACAGCGCGGCAGTCTAGACGCAGCGCGGTCGACAAGGGAAGCCTTTGTCAACTGCTCCGGTATGCCCCCAGCTTCCCTGACAGCCAGGTCCTTCCGGCTCCCCAACTAGAGCAAGAGTGTTTTTCTTCCTCCCTCCGGAAGCCCTTATTTATACAACACCCAGCTAAGCCCTAATTGATAATATCAGCCTCAGCTGCAGGTTTTGTTCTTAGCCCTCTCCCAGAGCTAGGTTTTACCCTTGAAGGGCCAGTGCAGGGCAGATGCCATATCATGGAGAACAACTGATCACCATCCTCATTAGACCAGCCCTTAATATAAGCACAATATCAAGACCCCTCTTGGTCGTCTTTTCGAAGATCAACTACCTCCCATGTCTTACATACTACATTTCTGTTAACACTCTCGAGAGTAGGGATATTGACTTTTTTTGTAGCTACATCACATTGGTATTTCACATTCCAATTGTGATCCATTAAAACCCCCAGATCATTTTCAGCAATACTACTGCCTTGTTTGTTATTCCCTGTTGTGTAATTAAGAATCTGATTTTCCTTCCAAAGTGCAATATTTAGCACTTGCTCTTATTGAATTCCACTGGCTAATTTCAAATCAATTTTCCAATTTATCCAAGCCTTATGAATTCTAATCCTGAACTCTAAAGCTCTGACAACCCCTCCCAGCTTGGTATCATCCACAAATTTTATAAGAATACTTTCCACTTCACTATCCAAGTCATTCATATCTTCCTAGTTTAACAGTAAACCATTTGATATCATATATGCAGGGGAGTAATCAGGAAGGTGAAAGCACAATTGGAATTGCAGCTAGCAAGGAATGTGAAGGATAACAAGAAAGGTTTCTACAGGCATGTTAGCAATAAGAGTGATCAGAGGGTGTGGGACACTTACTGGAGGAGGGAGGTAACCTGGTGACAGATGATGTGGGAAAAGCTGAAGTACTCAATGCTTTTTTTGCCTCTGTCTTCACAGACAAGGTCAACTCACAGACTAATGCACTAAGCAACACAGTATGGGAAGCAGGTGGGCAACCCTCGGTGAAGAACAAACAGGTTAAGTACTATTTAGAACAGCTAGACATATACAAATCCATGGGTCTCGATGTAATGCATCCGAGGATACTGAGGGAGTTGGCAAATATCATTGCAGAGCCTTTGGCCATTATTTTTGAAAACTCATGGAGATTGGGAGAGGTCCTGGATGTCTGGAAAAACGTAAATGTAGTGCCCATCTTTTAAAAAAGGAAGAAGGACAATTCAGGGAACTACAGACCAGTCAGCCTTACCTCAGTCCCCGGAAAAATCATGGAGGGAAGCCTCAAGGAATCCATTTTAAAGCACTTGGAAGAGGGGAAGTCATGAGGAATAGTCAACATGGATTCACCAAGGGCAAGTCATGCCTGACCAATCTGATTAGCTTCTATGATGAGGTAACCGGCTCTGTCGACATGGGGAAGTCAGCGGATGTGATATACCTTGACTTTAGCAAAGCTTTTGATACAGTCTCCACAATATTCTTGCCAGCAAGTTAAGGCAGTATGGATTGGATAAACGAACTGTAAGGTGGATAGAAAGCTGGCTAAATTGTCGGGCCCAAAAGGTAGTGATCAATGACTCAATGTCTGGTTGGCTGTCGGTTTCAAGTGGAGTGCCCCAAGGATCGGTTCTAGGACCGGTTTTGTTCAACATCTTTATTAATGACCTGGATGAGGGGATGGATTGCACCGTTAGCAAGTTTGCGGATGACAATAAGCTAGGGGTCGAGGTAGATATGTTGGAGGGCAGGGATAGGGTCCACAGTAATCTAGACAAATTAGAGGATTGGGCCAAAAGAAATCTGATGAGGGTCAACAAGGACAAGTGCAGTGTCCTGCACTTGGGACAGAAGAATCCCAAGCATTGTTACAGGCTGGGGACCGAAAGGCTAAGTAACAGTTCTACAGAAAAGGACCTGGGGATTACAGTGGATGAGAAGCTGGATATGAGTCAACCGTGTGCCCTTGTAGCCTAGAAGGCAAATGGAATATTAGGTTGCCTTAGGAGGAGCATTGCCAGCAGATCTAGAGAAGTGATTATCCCCCTTTATTTGGCACTGGTGAGGCCACATGTGGAGTACTGTGTCCAGTTCTGGGCCCCCCACTACAGAAAGGATGTGGACACACTGGAAAGGGTCCAGCAGAGAGCAACCAAAACGACTGGCAACTGGAGCACACAGTCAACAAGGAGAGGCAGAGGGATTTGGGCTTATTTAGTCTGTAGAAGAGAAGAGTGGGGGGGGATCTGATAGCAGCCTTCAACTTCCTGAAGGGAGGTTCCAAAGAGGATGGACAGAGGCTGTTCTCAGTAGTGACGGGTAGCAGAACAAGGAGCAATGGTCCAAAGTTACAGTGGGGGAGGTCTAGGTTGAATATTAGGAAAAACTATTTCATTAGGAAGGTGGTGAAGAACTTGAATGTGTTACATAGGGAGGTGGTGCAATCTCCACCCCTAGAGGTTTTTAAGTCTCGGCTTGACAAAGCCCGGGTTGGGACGATTTAAATTGGAATTGGTCCTGCTTTGGGCAGGGGTCTGGACTCAATGACCTCCTGAGGTCTCTGCCAGCCCTAGGATTCTATATATAAATGATAATCTTTTACTAAGTTTACTGCGGTATCAAATGTTTGCTAACATATGCCAAGCACATTCATCTCTTGAAGAAAAAGAAAATCAAAATATTTTTAAAAGTAGAACTTAAGTGTAAGGTATTACAGAAGTGGAATTACACTTCATTAAAGTAATTGAAGATTCCAGAAAGTATCCCAATATATTTTAAGGCTTTTTATGATGGAAAAGCATCACCAACATTCAGTTGACCAATTTCCTCTCATGACTTAATACATTTTGTAACAATGTGATTTTAAGAGAACAAATGAAATATTTGTAGTTTAAAAGTTCAGCTACTGCCACAATATTTTTCATTATATAATTAGAAATTAAGTACTAATAATAATGATCATGATATATCACATAACTAATGATAATTACTCTTTGAATACCATTTCAACAGTTGTTCACCCTCTTCCCCCCTTACAGTAATTTCTTCTAGTTTTCTTAGTATATCATATCATGTGGGACTATGTCAAAAACCTTATTAAATCAAGATCCATCACATCTATTGTTCTCCTTCCCCACATTCACTAGGCCAGAGCTGAATTAAGATTGAGATAGCCTCAGCTGCTCTCCACATCTTTACTGAAGCTTGCCACAATGGAAGAGAAGGAATAAGGCCACAATTTTCTTGTGTGGAGAGAGGGTTTAAGGAGCATCCAAGAGAAACAGGCAGAAGACCAAAGTCTGAGCATGACTGCCCTTCCTCAAGAGAATCAGTAGCGGATGCTGCCAAACAGCTTAAATTTTAAAAAGATAACAAGATGTCTCCTGTCCTGTTTCCAAAATATGAAGAGAACAGATCCATTAGTACTGGGCTACGGGAGAAAACAGTGTTAAAACATCAATCCAAAACAGTAACAATTTGAAAAGAAAATCCACATATGGAACAGTTTAGCCATATCTCTTTATAAAAACGCCTCAATCCGGACTTTCAGAATGTTGTGCTAGATCATAAAAACAATTTAAACAACATAAAAGGCACTAAAAATCACTGGAAATTCAAAACAGTCAGTGTTCTCCAATAAAAGGTGTGGTAATAAATATGGATCTGATAGGGATCATTCTAAACATATATTTAGACTGAAAATGTGTTATGCATTTTTGTCTTTAGCCACTGGAGGAAAATGGATCTTGGGAGACAAAATCCCATACCACAGAGTCTATGGCAAATAAGGCCTACTGACCTAAGATATAAGTGGAGTAATCCTAGAAGGCAGAGATATATCTGAGCACAAATACCTGCCAGGAAGCATCAAGGAAGTGGTCTCAAGTACAACCAGGATCACCATGCTAAAGGACCACAAATAAAGATCACCATGCAATGGCAGCTAATGTATTGTACATGCTCTGCATTATTGACAATAAATATCACTTAAGTCAAAGAGCAAACACGTTGCTGCATTGTGAACAAGCTCCAAGTGACAAAGAAACTCTGTAAAAAAAGATTTGAAGAAAGTAACCCTTGTGTATCGAAGGTGAGGGTTGCTGTTTCAAGGTCATCATTGGGTAAAATAAGTACACAGCCTGCAAAACTGCATATCTGAAAAAAAATTGCAGCATTACATGTTGCGTGCGGTTTCCCATACAAGGTGCATAGTGAAAAATGACACCTAGATTCTGAATGTCATTTATTAGGCATATGCAATCCAGTCAAGCCAATTCACTGCATTCTTATCAACAATGTAAAAGTAGCTGTTTCTCAGAAGGCTTTTTTTTTCCCCTTTATGTCACTGTTTATGAAAGGTATTATTCAAAGTTAGTGAGTGAGGTTCAGCTGAAGACCATCTCTTTTTCTAGACGTGAACCTCATTCAAAAGTAGTGATTAAGTGCACTCGATAAACAGCAACATCAAGGAAAAGAAATCCTCAGAGCTGGTTTTGGACAAAGCAACTTTGTTATATTGAGAGTTGAAGACAACACAGCTCTAGCATATCCAGTTGGCAATATTATTTGAACATTAATCCAGAAATGTGCTATTGGTAAAAACAGACATACAATGAAGGATAAGCTGGCCACTCTCTTAGGGTACGTCTACACACCATTTTTGTTTCAGGAGAAGGATGCAAATAGCGCCACACATTTGCATACTTCCTCCGGATTTTTTTTTGGAAGACGCTCTTCCAGTGTTTACCCGCGTCTACATGCAGCCGAATTTCAAAATAAACCCCTATTTCGAAAGACCCCTGTAAACCTCATTGTAGGAGAAATAAGGAGTCTTCCGAAATAGGGGTTTATTTCAAAATTTGGCCGCATGTAGACGCGGGTAAATACTGGAGGAGCATCTTCCAAAAAAAAAAAAATTCGAAGGAAGTATGCAAGTGCACGGTGCTATTTGTATCCTTCTCCCGAAATAAAAATTGTTTGTAGACATACCATTAGGGTTTAAAAACCCCTAAATAGGTGCTTTGAAGTGATGCCAAGGAGCCACTCTGGTCTTAATTTTCATATTTCTACTCTTATTGATTCAGTATAACGTGAATAAAACAGAATTATTTTCTACATAGACTCTTCCTGTGATTTTAAAATCTAATATTTCTGAAATCACAATCTTCCCAATATTTTTAAAGGTAGAACTTAAGTGTAAAATATTACAGAAGTGGAACTATATTTCATTTCACTAAAAGGAGACTCTAGAAAGTATCTTAATATAACTTTAGGCTTGTTATGATGAAAAAAATCAACATTCCAATTGACTATATTGCTATCATGATTTTATACACATTTTTACAAAATTTGATTTGAAAAGAAAAAATGAAATATTTAAATGTTAAAAGTTTAGCTACTGCCACAATATTTTATATTATTATTATTATTGGGGATGTAAAATCCCATGTAAATTGTTAGCAGGTTAAACTATAGGTTTAACCAGTTAACCTCCCGCCGCACCGCCAGTGGAGGTTATGCGTGCTAGAACAGCTCCCCACGCGAGGCACACTGTGGATGGGGAGCTGCTCCGGGGTTGGGGAGTCCTGCTCGGTTAGCTGTTTACCCCGGTAAGCATGCTGGCAAGGCAATGCTTACCTGTTAACCATCTAACCTGTTCAATCTTTACATCACTAATAATTATGAAGTATCTAGTAACAATGCTTTATAACCTTAATATGAATAACATATTATGCTCACCTTATCAATACATTATCTTTAAAAGAGATATTAATATGCCTTTATAATTACATTTCTTAACTTTCAGATGTTTATTTTCCAACAAGTACTGGAGACATTCATTCTTGGTCTTATAATAATTAATATTTTATCAATGAAAATCAAGCGAACAAGCATCATCACTTACAAGATCTGCAGATGACGCAAAAGTGTGGAGAGTGGTAAACAACGAAAAAAATTGATGTGGGGCTATCTGGACCACGTGGTCAACCAAGCACAGTGTTGTAATATGATTAAATGTAAATGAAATATATGTGCTGAGTAGGGAGATAGTTCTTTCAGAAATCGATTTAGTGTGACCAGATTTCTCAATTTTATAGGGACAGTAACAATATTTGGGATTTTGTTTTATATGAGCACTTATTATCCACTCACTCCTATCTCCATTTTTCACACTTCCTACCTGGTCGCCCTAGATCTACACGGAGAGGGTGTAGGAATGAGTTGTACCTGGGTCACCATTGCTAGGCAGATGCACAATTAGCACTCCACATTCAGAAGTTTCTGGATTTAGGTGTGGTAGTCTGGGGTAGGCTCATGAGATTCTCTGCAGCATGAGGACAAGTAATTAGGACAGCTGTTTTGCAAAAGGCCACATGCCTTGTGTGGGTTGGAAGAAGCTGAAGGAACAGAAAATGGGTTGGTTTCCCTCATGCTGAGGCATTCTGCCACAGGGATTTTTAAATCTCCATATGTAACTAAGTGTAAGCCATGCTTGCAAGATGAGGGACTCTTTCCCAGGAGTGACTCTCAAAATGATTTTGGGGTGAGGGTGGATAATGAAGTAAACATAAACTCTCGATGTGATACTGTAGCCCACTGGTCCCCCCAACCTTTTGGGGCTGCTGGGCGCCCGGGTGTGGCACCGTGCATGCGCTGTGCGCCTGGGGCAGGGGCCGCGCATGCGCCGGGTGCCCGGGGCGCAAGAATGGCTTGGCCCGGCCCTGGTCACTAGGCGAGTGCACATAAATGCCCATGGCGCCCGTGGGCACCGCACTGGGGACCACTGAAGTAGCCAAAAATGCTAATGTGATCCTGGACATATAAAGAGGAGAATCTTGGGTAGGAATAGACAAGTTATATTACATTTGGTGACTGTTGCTGGAATATTGTGTCTGTTCTGTGCCCATAGAACAGAGGAGAGGTTTCAGAGAAGTACAGGAGAAAGTACCTAAAGCATAAGCCTGGTATAAGGCCTGATGCCTGAACCAAAATCAGCAAGAGTTATATTATGAGTAACAGACAGGCTCTGCCAAAAGCAGATGTTTGCCTGTAAGTCAGGGTACATCTACATGACACGGCTATTTCAGGATACTGGAGGTATCCCGAAATAGCTACACCACATCTACACAAGCCATTATTTTTCAAAATAACAGGTGCGCTATTTTGCCATCCCGGTAAACTTCATTGCATGAGGGTTAAGGGATGGCTCGAAATAGCATGTTATTTTGAAATTTGGCTCTGTATAGACATGCCACATTTCAAAATAAGCTATTTCGAAATAGATTGAAAATAAGATACGCAATTTGCATAGCGCAAATTGCGTATCTTATTTTGAGTTTAGGGTGCTGGGTAGACACACCCTCAATGTCATGACACGAACTCAGCATCAATATAGCTAACACTGCTAGAACACATGGAACATGTAAATACATTCCAGTAGGACAATGCAAAGACACCACAAATTAGCACATGATAAAATGGCTTGACTAAAGTGATGAATAGTGATATTCTGTCTAAAACATCAGGACTGAAAGTACGACAAGTGGTGAATAATAAAGTTTTGCCTGAAATATCAGGAGGAAAGTAAAAGGAGAGATAGCAAACATGTCATGAAATGCGTAAAATGATATGTAAGTAATGTATCACAAATTTTGTGTGTCAGTTTATAAATGTTGAGATACTTAGTCTTGCCCGTTTGTCCAGCCTACGGGGCAATGGAAAATCCTGACACTGACTAAGCTGAGTCCATAGCAATGAGCGTACGCATTTTAGCATAACTGTATGATCCAGGGAGCTAGGACTGTCCTTCATTGACAATAAACCTGGCTTGGGTGCCTTTGAACCTTATGTGATTCTATGATCCTTAGGGTGTTCTCAGTCTGCTGAGCTGGCTATCTGTGCAGAGCTAGTACAAAACACAGGGGGAGCACACGCAGCAGCTGAATAATTATCAACATTTGACAGAGCAAGATGCTTGTCTGGACATCACACTGGTGACTTCTGACCACTAGAAAATCTTAGAAAACCGGCTTCAGTGATAGACAGATGGAGTTCCATCTACTTAGTTTAACAAAGAGATGGTTAACGGGTAACTTGATAACAGTCTTTAAGTACCTGATAGGAAATATTTAATAATGGGCTCTTCAGTCTAACAAAGAAATGTATACAAATGCAATGGTTGGAACCTGAAGTTAGACAACAACAGCCGAAAAACAAGGCATAGATTTTTGACAGTGAGGATATTTAACCACTGGAACAGTTTACTGATGGTCATGGCGGATTCCTCATCACTGATCATTTTTAAATCATGATTGGATTTTTTGCTAAAGATTTACTCTAGGAATTACTTTCAGGACTGTCATAACCAGGAGTGCTGACCAGCACCTGGTGACTAAGGGTTTAACTCTGTACCTAGCAAAGTATCGGGTGGTCAGCCAATAACAATGCAGGTAGGAATTTCAAAGTGGAAGAGAGGGGTTTTTTCTCTCTCTTCTTTTTTTGAGAGGCAGAGCAGTTTCTCCCAACTATTGAGGGAGATGGGAGATGCTTCTCTCTCCAAGAACGGGCTTCCTAAAATGTGTAAGTAGGGAAAAGTTTAGATAGTCCATCAGGGTTTATTGTCTTCCTTGTTTGGGGATTTGGAAATAACGTCTGAGCTTGTTAAGTGGGTTTTTTTTTCCCCTTTTGTAACTGTCTTCAGCACAGGGACTTTCCCTGAGTATCAAATGGTGGCTCTTTCCATCTAGTCAATTCACTATGTTTGCAACTGTAGCTTTGTTTTGAGAATAAACTATTGTTTCTTTTTTCTAATTAGCCAGTATTGGTTGATGTGTGTGTCCTGGAAGGTCTGTCTGTGTGTATCTGCATACCTGACTGAGGGGTCAACTACCACAGACTGCAGCTTGTTTTACTCTTTTCTTTTTCAAGCTCTTTTGGGGAAAAAGAGCTTGGGGTACCCCTGGGGTTGGTTTCAAGTGTCCACCCCTGTCTGTGGGTTCAAAAGCACTTGATGGTGGCAGCAGATTCCCCAAAAACTGGGTGTTAGGATTTTGGGGGGAAGTTTTTGTACCAGAGCCTGTAGAGGCAAGATTTTGGAGTGCTCTTGCAGGCCCCCAACTCCTGCATTCGTCATACAAGAGTAGGGAACAGCCTTGACAAGGACATTCTATGGCCACATTATGCAAAAGATCTGACAAGGTGATCACAATGGCTCCTTCTGGTGTTGGAATCTGTATGAAGGTACATATTTAGAAAGAGGTGAAAGCAAATATCTCTTGATCCAGGCCTTCCCAACTGATTACATCTTGACTACTAAAGCCATAGGTACCTTGTTAAGATCTTGAATATCTCAACTTAAACACCCAGGCTATGTCTAGACTAGATCCCTCTTTCGAAAGAGGGATGTAAATTAGACATATCGAAATTGCAAATGAAGCTGGGATTTGAATTTCCTGCACTTCATTTGCATAATCGCATCACGGTGTTCTTTTGAAAAACGCTATTTCGAAAGTGAAACTGCAGTCTAGATGCGGTTCTTTCAAAAAGAAAAGCCTTTTTTAAAAGATCCTGTACTCCTCAAAAAATGAGGTTTGTAAATGAGGTTCGAAAGAGGGATGTAGTGAAAGAGGGATGTAGTTTAGACGTACCCCCAGATAACATGCAAAATGAATATTTCTAATAAGTTATCTCTGTAACATTAAGACTGAAAATGTAAATACACAAGTCATAATATTCAATAATTTAGGTTCCCTCACACACAGTAACTGAGGAATGTTATAATACATAATGTTTGTATGGCACTGACGCCATAAGAACATTCCCATGAGAATCTTAGTTTTAAAATGTCCTATATTTGTGCATTTAATATTAATCATATTAACTCAAAGAGATAAATTAGTTATGCAGCAGGCCAGATCTGGTCCACTTGATATCTTGGACAACCCTCCCTCCCAGAAGAGATTACTATTCTGTAGAATTTAAAAATTCATACACTGTAATGTAAAGTTCTAGTCTGACCTTTCTTTATGAGGGCAAAGAAAAAGTTCTAATGCGAATGACTGACAGAGACATAGCTAACTCTTTGGATATTTAAAATATCATCATCAAGTTTCAGATATATTTACTGAGAATGGTCTCTGCTATTGTTTTGGTAAACCTGAAAAAAATAACTTTTCATTGCTAATAAATTTTTGGAGAAATATCAGTCAGATGAGCTTATCCATTTTCCCAGGATTTACAGGCAAATAAATAGGATAAGAGCTACCTCTCTATCACTTTTTAAAGGCTCACTGGCATAAAGAAGCAGAGCACAACAGTGCTGTCATTTATACTTCTGATTCTGTGATTAAGCCTCTGTCCAAAAGAGGAGGAGGAAAGAAAAGCATTTCACAGGCAGGATCCTTTGTCCACTGCCCAAAGATGTAGGGAAGAAAAATGAGCCACTTTGGGGTTTCCCTCATCCACTTAACAGATAACATATTCTACCTTCAACCTACAAAACTCACATTGATTTCAGCAGGAATACCACTGTAAATTAAAGATTATTTATATAGGCAAACTCCTTCCATAGCTACCAAGTTTTGTGAAACTACATGTGTGACATTGTATGCAAACTACTTAATGAGAAATATGCACATTTGAAAGTAATTTGCATATGAACTTCAGTTTAAAAATAATTGGAAGTGATTTAGAGTCGATTAAAGAGATCTTGTGAATGAGGCTCCCTGGTCACACAGTGGAGAACAGCAGGGCAATCATCATACACACAATGTCCTCCCAATACAACTCGGGGAAGGTGCTAGACAAAGGGAAATTCTAGTAAGAGTACCAGAGATAGTTCATTGTCCATGCCCCTGGAGTTCTTGGATTTTCTGTTGAATCTACAAGTTTGTACTAAGTTTGGTGCTCACATTTTCAAGAGACTTGGCTGATTGTTGCTTTACAAAAACGAAAGCTTAGAATAGAGATTTATTGAGAGGCCATCCTCCGATTCTCTCTGCACAGCAATTCCTTTTGGCCTCCTCCAGGACATGTATGAGAGCAGCAAGGGAATGTTCCACTTTTTGGGAAACTGCCTTAGGCTCTACAGAATATTTCGTTGAGACAGAGGCATCCCTCTCTCACCAAAGCTGCTGCTCAGTCTAATACCTTCCCCCCCTCCAACTGGAGCAGCAGTAGTTATGTATCCTTAGGACTGAAATAATCACATTATACATTTCTCAAAGGGGTGGAGACAAGGTCTGGCCAAGCTAAGAACCATTTTTTTAAAATATCAGCTTAACAGAGTGAAAAGAAAATATTATTTTACATGGGGTTTTTTTGTAGGATAGAATCTTCCTGAGATTATAAAATGAAAATTTACCACATTGCTGATGAACTACACCAACTTTCACTTCTAGGTCACCTGTTCGAATGCAACCCAGCTCAACAGGGATTGAAAGTCATTCCCATCCTAGCTAACAGATGTTTGCTGGTCCCCGAGTGAGATGGACTGAATGGACCTCTTTTCCAAATCCCACATCACAGATTTACCACAACACTCTGCACTAAACAGACTCAGAAGGGAATAAGAACTGCATAGGGCATGGTGAATAAACTACATCAACTAACTCAGCAAAAATTCCCAACACTCACCCGTTCCCTTTTAGATCAGGGCTGAGACACAGTAGTAGGACACTGCATGTGAAAAGTGTCTCCTATTGCTGCTCTCTTAATTAATCTGACACCTTTTGCCAATACTGTATCACACGTAACATTTTAAAATTTAAGTGAATGTCTATGCAAATTACAGGTAAGTATGAAAAATAATTCATAGATAGTTTACATAAAAAGTGGCCTCCCTTGCCTTCTTCTCCTAGGGATACTGGTGACCGAGTCCTCAGGCCACTGATTGACAGAGAAAAGGTTTCTCACACTCTCTAACACTATTTGCCTCTTGCAGAAAAGGAAACTAAGAGCTTTTTCCTAATTACATTTCGTCTGAGAAAGCTGAGAAAGAGAAAAGTCAGCAGCTCAACTTATTTCCCTCTCTTCCTCCTGACCTAGCCCCCTAAGGGAATTCAGTCAAGAAGATGTCGTTGGACCATGTAGCCCCTTCAAATTTATGTCATTGATGACTGACAGCCACCTAGCAAAGAACAAGCTTTGTGCATTAGGTTATCAGGAGGCTACCTGGACATACTTGCATCAGTGCATTTCATTCTCATGAGCTTTAAGGCCATAAAACAATTAGGCAGAACCTTAGCTGACTAAATCCCATGATGGATCCAAAATATTTTCTTTGGAAGAAAAAGTGACTTCCATAGTTGTCGTGCCAGTTCAGTTTATAGACTAGCACTCAGAGAAATGTAAATAACTGTTGCATAACTGCCATTCTTCAGGATGTGTTGCACATGCTTATTCCACTCTTGGTATCAGTTTGCCCAGTGCACAGCGTTTGGAAACTTTTTTCTGAGCAGCTCAAGCTGCCATGTGCCACTGCATGCAGTTATAAAAGGAAGAGCCAGTTCTAGCTCCCCCTCAGTTCTTTCTTGCCCCAACTCTGATGAAGAAGGTAGGAGGGTGGGTCATGGAATTGATATGAGCAACACATCTGGAACAATAACAGTTCTGCAGTTTTGCCTGTCTACCTGGCTCTGAACAGGGAACCGGAAGCATTTCAGAGAATACTACCATGGAGGTCCTGGACTTAAAACTCTTACCAAGTAGTGCACATTTGACCTCCAGGACCTCTCTTCTACCCTTCCCTAGGTCACTGGTACCTACATGTACCATGGCCACTGGCTCGTCCCCAGCACAGTATATAAGTCTATCTAGGTATCTCAAGAGATCTGCAATGGTCGCACCCAGCAGGCAAGTCACCATGCATTTATCCCGGTCATCATAAACCCTGCTATGTTTCTAATGACCTAATCCCCCGTAACCATGATCTGTCTTTTCCTAATAATTGGAGTTTCCTCCCGCAGAGAGATATCCTCAGTGTAAGAGGATACTACAGTATTATCTATGAGGAGGGTCCCAAATATGGGATCGTTTCCCTCCGGTCTAGTTGAACGTTCTACTTACCTAAGACTTTCCTAATCCTCAACAGCATAGAGGCTGTCAGACTGGAAATGGGACCATGTTACTGTGTCCCAGAAAATCTTATCTATGTAACTTTCTGTCTCCCTTAGCTCCTTCAGTTCAGCCACTTGGGTCTCTAAAGCCTGTATGCAGTCTCTAAGGACTTATCTCTGGAGTCTTGTGCCATAGCACAGTGGGAGGAAACCACATGGACACACAAGCAGGCTGCCAGTCTACAAACATCCACAACTGTAATTTGGCCAAAAGGCCACCAAGGCAGATTGTGACCTTGTTGACTGAGCTATGATTCTGTCAGGCAGAGCAATGTTAGCGAAGTCATGGCATGTGCAGATGCAGGATGGATCCAGGAAGAGATTCTCTAGATGGAGAATAACTGGCCTCCTACACTGCCCGCCACTGCTACAAACAGCTGGGAAGATTTACACAAGTGACAGGTTCTCTCAAGGTAAAATGCAAGGCTCTTCTGGATTCCCAGGTATGCAAGCACTCTTCCTTTCTGATTGTATGTTGTTTTGGGTAGAAAACAGGCAAATAAATTGGCTGATTTCTTTTTTCCACATCATTGGGCCAAATTTTGGATGAGCACAGGTAAATTGTGTCCTTAAAGCTTGCTTATGGACACTCCAACATTAATTCCTGCATCAGCCATGCTCTGCTGGCCAAGATAAAGGTCACCAAAAATGCCAATTTGATTGATACATGCAATAAGGAGGACATAGTCTGCTTTCCTGATCTGTAATAAAAGTATTTCCACACCAGTTTGACAGCTTTCATTTCTGACATTGATAGGTGTAAAATTAAGTTGTCTGAGGCTCATAGACCATGGTTTGTAGAGAAGCTAGGTGGACTTACCCATCTCAGAGTCAAAGCATCTACCACTAGCATGCAAATTGATTGTCGGCTGGCAAATGGAACATTTAAACATAAATTGGCTGAATCTGTCTACCAGTCTAGGGAATGAACTTCATGTTGGTGTATTAAACCAGGTACGTGCAAAAGGCCATGTGACCCAGAAACCTCTAACAGTTTCATTCTCTTTTTAGTCTTCAAATCTAGCAATCAATCAATAGGCCCAGAGAAGAGTGAGAAGGGATTTGATAGTAGCCTTTAACTACCTGAAAGGGGGCTCCAAAGAGGATGGCAAGAGGCCATTCCCAGTAGTGACAGATGACAGAACAAGGAGCAATGGTCTCAAGTTGCTATAGGGGAGGTCTAGGTTGGACATTAGAAAAACTATTGTACTAGGAAGGCAGTGAAGCACTGGAATGGGTTACATAGGGAGGTGGTGGAATCTCCATCCCTAAAGGTTTTTAAGTCCCAGCTTGATAAAGCACTGACTGGGATGATTAAGTTGGGTTTAGTCCTGCTTTGGGCAGGGGGTTGGACTTGATGATCTCCTGAGGCCTCTTCCAACACTATGATTCTTTGAGAACACGGAGGGTGGAAAAAAAGCTCTGGCTTCAGATGAGTTCAATTCTGCCCCTATTCTCTTACTGGGGAGAGGACAGTTTTTTCTGTGTCAATTAGCAGTCCTAGAGCACTTAATGATAACTAGATCAGGGCAACACTACTCTGTATTTGTCATATGGAATGGGTTAGTTAGATAGGGGTAAGCTTGAATTCCCAATCTTCAGAGGAATGCAGCTACTATTGCCACAACTTTCATAGAACCATGAGAATTGCTGACAAGCCAAAAGGCAGTACAGTAATTATTTTGATGTGTCAGAATTGGAGGTACTTTCTGTGGGTTTGACTGACTACCACATGAGCATCTGTTAAACTGAGGCAGCATATCAGTCCATAGGATCCAGGAAAGAGATAACAGAATCCAGGGTGACTATAAGAAATTTTACATCCCCAATGCCAAAGAAGCTGATGGTGCCACTACTGGCAGCAGGTAACAGTGCCACTTGCAGATCCAGAGTTGACTGTACCAACTTAAGCATCAAGTTGGAAAAGGAGTGCTTAGCTTTCTTGTACACTCTACTTGATTTTTTCTTGAGCTTCTCAAAAGACTTACAGTGTGGGGCTCATGTGCCTCTCTGGAAGCTTTGTATGTCTTCTTCAGCACGGACAAGAGAAAAGAAGAGGCTACTTACCTCATAACTGTAGTTCTTCGAGATGTGTTGCTCATGTCCATTCCAAACAGGTGTGTGCATGCCGCATGCACGGATCTTGGAGCTTTTTCCCTCAGCAGTATTCATAGGGCCAGCCAGGGAGCCCCCTGGAGTGGTGCCAGTATAACGGCACATATATACCCCTGCTGGCCCCTCCACCTCCCCAGTTCCTTCTTGCCAAAGTTCTCCAACGAAGGGGAAGCGGGTGGGATTTGGAATGGACATGAGCAACACATGGGATGGGATGGTCCTCCACCTGCTCGTCCAGTGGTGGGCCTGGCTGCCATGTCGGAGCTACCTGCACGACCTCAGGGTGGGGGGGTCTGGTTGCCACTTCACTCTGAGTCACCTGTGGTCTAGAGGTAACCATGGATGTTGACTTATCCATCTCAGACACAGGAGCTCTATGTAAGGGAGTCGCTGATGGGGGACTCCCTTGTCTTGATAACCCCAAGACAGAAGCTTCGAGGGGTGGCCCTTGGGTTGATGGTAGGCCCACGGGGTCCAAAAGGGCCACTGTTGAGAAGGCCAAGTGTGCTGCGGGGCCGGGTCGACACTGACCACCCTGTGGCGTGAACGGGACTGGTGCCTCGATCTTGACCTGTACAAGGACCTCCCTGACCTCAGGGACTCTGCATCCAAGTCAGATGAATATTCTGAGGCCGACCACGGAGGGGCACCCAACTCCTGTTCCCTCCGATGCTGGGCCATAGCCCACGGTTTCCCCCTGAGCATCGTGACCGGTGCGGGGGTTAAAAGGGCTGCGTCGGTGCTGCGTGCACTTGTGGTGCCATCTGCGCTGCCAGACCTTGCGAGGACAGGATACTTGGAGTCCCCACTGCTGACCACACTGGTGGGACAGGTGCCAGGGATGACGTGGGCATCGGCCAGTCCAGAAATGGCACCGGTGCTGCCATCGTCAGTGCCGAAATCAGTGCCAGTATCGGTGCCAGCATAGGCCGGTGCCAGCGTTGGTACCAGGTGTGGTACCGTAGTTGATACGAGCGCCGGTAGAGCTGTCAGTGCCGGGGCCTGCACAGGGGTCGGTGCAACAGCCCATAGAGGGGCCAGTGCCAGAGTCGGTACCTGGGCTGGTGCCAGCGTTGGTGTCAGGGCCAGGGCCAAAGTCAATGCCGGGGTCGGTACCCGGGTCGGGGCTGGGGGCAGAGATGGTGCTAGGGCCTGTGCCAGAGTCGGTGCTGGGGCCGGTGCCGGAGCCAGCGCTGAGGCTAGAGCCATAGTCAGTGCTGGAGCTGTGCCAGAGCCGGTGCAGCGATGGGTGGCACAGGCATCGTTGGCTCCAGCACTCCCGGTACTGCAGCAACAACTGTCAACGGGTGTCCATGAGCCCAGGTCATCTGAAGGCCCGGTACCCATAAAGACGGTAAGGATGTCGTCGGTGCCGCTGACTGTGCGGGCCAATGCACCGTCGACCTACTCAGTACCGGTACGGAGAAGGCTGATGTCTTCGGGGCGGTTAGAGCTATCAGGTTGCGCGCCGCATGAAACGTCTCCAGGGTCAATGGTCTCAGGTCCCGCAGGGCTCCCTCGGCCTCAGTCATTATGGGAGCGTGGCCATGCCCAGGCTCTGCGCGAGGCCACGAAGGCTCCGAGCCAGACAAGTGCCCCTCCTTCAGGCACACCTTGCGGCCTGTCCTGTGGGGGGAAATGTACCCTCCCCTCCTTGGATCTCCTCTGAGAAGGAGATTGTGAATGGTGCTAGGAAGGCTTAGCTTTAGTCTTAAGTGGCGCTGTCGAGGCCTCCCACACCGAGAAGGGGGCACTGCATACCGACTGGGCCTCTTCTGGTGCCAGCGGTTGGAGAGTAGACTACATGAGAAGTTCTTCAGCCTAGAGTCCCTCTCCCTTCTTGTCTGCGGCTTAAAACTCCTGCAGATCTTACAGGCTTGCATGCAATGTGCCTCACCCAAGCACTTTAGGCAGGAGTCATGCGAATTCCTGCAGGGCATAGGTTTCAAACAGGACACACAAGGCTTGAATCCATGTGGCCCTGGCATCCCCTCCCCAGCCGGGAAGAGGCAAAGAAGAGGAACAAAGCCCTCTCATCACTAAATATTTACACTCTAAATACTATATCTAAGAACCATTTACAAACTAACTAGGTGCTAACTACACTACTGAAGAAACAATGAAAGCTAAGGGAAGACTAAAGGTCTAACGCTCCAGCTGCCGCACAGGCTAGCGGTAAGAAGGAACTGAGGGGGTGGAGGGGCCAGCAGGGGTATATATGCGCCCTTATACCGGCGCCACTCCAGGGGGCTCCCTGGCTGGCCCTATAGATACTGCTGAGGGAAAAAGCTCCAAGATCCGTGCACACAGCGCACACATACCTGATTGGAATGGACATGAGCAAGCACTCGAAGAAGAACAGAGCTAGGATTCCGCTAAAGCTGGAGATGTATTTCTCACTGAAGCTGCAGCATTTAGCACGGAGTCACACTGAGACAGCTTTGATGGTGGCCTGAGGGCTATCAGCAGGAATTTCAGCTTAACCTCCCTATCCTTCTTCATCCTATGCTCGAACTCTCTGCAAATCTCGCACCATCCTTGGTATGTGCTTCCCCCAAGCATTTCTGGCCATTATTGTGCAGGCTGCTCACTAATACAGACCTGCAACAAGAAGTATATGCCTTGAAACCTGGTAAGTAGGGCATACCTCTGTATCATGCATAGAAAAAACACCCAAACAGGTAAAACAAGTCAGAAAAACATATAGACATAAAACACTGCTAAAACTAATACTAAAGATTAGACTAGACTATTTATGTATACATTATGTTCACAAAGGCTGAGATAAAGAACTGTTCTGGTATAGATGGTCCCATCTGTATTCCACACATGTATATGAATGTACTCCAAGCATGTGGGACCCAAAATTCTAGCACGCAGTCCACTCGTCTGCCCTGAGCAGTTGGTCCCCTCTGCCATGTATCCACTGGACAGAAGGATGCTTCAGCTTTTAAACAGCCCCTTGGAAGAAAGACTTCCATGTGCCAGATCCCTAAAGAGTTCACTGTCATCAGGGAAAGCCACACAGCCTTACTGCACACTAGTTTCATACTGTGAGCTCTGTCCAGAGATTCCAACTAAGACATTTTCCTAGGTCAGAGACTTTTACACTTTTCAGAAACTAATATACCTTAGCTAATATTTGCAGAAACAATGGGCAGTGTTCAAACAAGGCAGTATTCAAAATGGTAGGATTTATTAGTTAATTGAAAAACAGCTTCAGAAGTCCCTAGGGAAAGCATGGAGAAATAAAAGTTAAAATGTAGTCTCATCTGACCAAAGCAGAGCATTCTGCCAGCCAATGGATTCTATTTCAGGTTCTGGATGTCTAGGACCCTTTGGTTGGTCCCAAGTGAGAACAGCACAACCTCTTCCAGAAACCAGCTCCTTAACACTTGCTTGTTGTCCTCTCTCAGTCCTTTGTTCTCATGCTGGTCCCTCCTTAGCTTCCCTGTCAAGAGATGAGGAAAAACCTTGCTCCTTTTAGTTCTTGATTGTTAGGTGCCAATGCCATAGTCACTGAGGATTTATATACTCTTTACAGATTTTCCACTGACATGGATTGGCCTGGGCCAGTCCTTTAATGATTCAGTAAGTACCTCCCAGACAGCTAAGCAACATACACCCCGCATGTCTCTTGTGCTGCCCCGAGAGCAAACATAACCATTTTGCATTACTACTCAGTGGGGGCTAAGTAGAAAAGAAACCAAGACACACCTAAGCTTCATAAAAATATTATTAAAAAATCCACTTTGTCACACCCTTGTGCTCTGAATTGAGGGCTTATGAGGTAGCGTGTACTAACACCTGTTCAGCTTCTCCTCTTACTACAGAAAGGCTCAGAAACTGAGAGGAAGGAGGGTAAGTAGTGGAATACAAAGGGACAGTACATATTGAAGAACCTCCAATTAAAAGTAAATAACCACCATTTCTTTTTCCGGTGCTGGTCTCTCTTTGTATTCCAAATGTGGATGACATAAGCAGCATTGACATAGGAGGAGGTGTGAGGATGCAGATGGCATAAAGGTCTGTAATATTGCTGTCCGGCTGACTCTGTAGAAGAGATCTGGACCAAGGCATAATGCTTTGGGAAGTTATGGATGGAACTCCAGGTTGCCACCCTGCAGATATCCAGTACAGGCATTTCTTGAAGAGATGCTATTGAAACATGCCTTTGCTGTAGTGGAATGAGCTTTCACCCTGCCTGGGAGAGGAAGGTACACCAAACTGATAAAGACTGGCACAAGCTGGAGATCCACCTAGTGAGTCTTTGGCCAGATAACACTTGTCCATGTGATCATTGTACTATAGCAACAAAGAGTCGAAGTGAGCGTTTATCTAACTGGATTTGTTCTTTGCAGGAAGAATATCACCTGTCCACTGTTGAGGAATGAAGTCGCCTCTCCCCATTGGGAGCACAAGGTTTTAGAAAGGACACCAGTAAGCCAATAGATTGATTTCCATGGAAATCAAAAATTACTTACTGATAAAGTTGGGTTGTAGAAGGATAACCTTTTGAAACGTGGTGCACAATGGGCTGGTCATGAATCCCACTTTATTGAGCCTCCTTCCTCATCACTATCAAATCAGCAAGGTGACATACATGAAGGCAAGGTGAAACACTGAGCATGTAGCCAGCATTTCAAATGTTGGTACGGTAAGTACAAGATTGAGGTCCTTTTCTGGTGTTGACTTCACTAATGGTGGGAAGGTACCAGTGAAACCCTTCCAGAATCTGATTGTCATCAGATGAGTAAAAATAGAATAGCACTCTGAAGCTATGTCAATACTGTAGCCTTTTTGCGTAAAAACATAGGCAAATGAGGCTAAGCATGGAATATCACCACACCTCATTTGCATAATTAATGAGTGCCCCGTTTTTGAGCAAGAGGCTTTTGTGCAAAAAGGAGCCATCTACACAGGGGTTTTTGTGCAAAAAGGAGCTCTTTCACAAGAGCCATTCTTCCACATTTTTTTCAGGAAGAACGTCTCTCGCACAAGAGGGGATTTTTGCGCAAAAACGGGTGCTCATTAATTATGCAAATGAGGTGTGGCAATATTCCACGCTTAGCCTCATTTGCATATGTTTTTGCGCAAAAAGGCTACAGTATAGCCCAGTGTTTCTTAAACGGTGTGCCACGGAGAACAGAGTTCAAAATGATGGTTGCCCTTAAAGGGGCAGGTGATTTTTTTTTTTTTTTTTTTTTTTTGCTCTGAACAACTCTCAACTTCCCCTGACCCTTCTTTTTTGTTTTTTGCTCAATAACTTTCCCCCGGCCTTTTTCTTTCCCCCTCCTCAACAAAAAATCCTTGGTGTTCCGCGCATAAAAGAAAATTATTGTTTGGTGTTCCTTGGTCTTAAAAAGTTTAAGAAACACTGGTACAGACATAGCCTAAGGGAGAGTGAAATACTGTGACATGAACCCACAATGAGCTAATGGAAAGTCTTGACATCTTTATAGTGAGAAGTTAGTCTAAAATAGCAAGAATAACTGCTATATCTGTGGACAACTGATTCTGTTGCACTCAGGTAGAGAAATGCTTACAATTAGGTAAATAGCATTTTCTGGTGGAGTCTTTTCTGCTATGACTGAGAATAGTTCAAACAGCCTCAGAAGGTGAATAAACATTCTAGCGCTGATGACCATTTAAACACCAGGCCATGAAGTGAAGGTCCAGGTTGAGATGTCTGCCTCTCTCCTGAGTTAGCAGAGCTGGGAATGATCAGATGCTGATGAAAGGATGGGTTAACATTTGTAGATCTGCAAACCAGAACTCTCTGGTGCAACTGAGTGCAATGAGAATGATTCAAGCTTTGTCTTGACAAATTTTTCACAGAACCTATGTTAGCAGTGGGATAGGAGAGAAGATGTACTTTAGGTGGACTGTCCAAGATGACAGAAGGACATCCTCCTGGGAGTCACAATCTAGTGCTCTGGAGTAGTATAAACTGAACTGGAAGTTTGCCTAGGAGCAAACAGGCCACCAAATGGCATTCCCCACTGAGTACAGGTATTATTCAGAACTGAAGACTGCATCTCCCACTAGTGGTCAAGTTTCTGCTGAGATTGTCTCAGAGTTTTGGGCACCTCAGAGGTACTTCATCAAGAATGTGAGGCAGTTCCGGATACACCAGAGAGGAAAAAATTTCACTCCTCCTCATTTGTTTATATAGAAAGTAGTCATTAACTTGTCAAACATTATCTAGATATGTTAGAAATAGGGATGTTAAATCTAGATTAACTAATCAAATAGTCGATGGGATTTCCATCGACTATTCTATTAATCTATAAAGGGCACCTCTGCCTTTGAACTGTAGCAAGGGCCCTGCTGGGCTCTTTCTACAGTTCAAAAGTGGCCCCTCAGGGATCACAGGGCCAGCAGGGGACTGGCCCAGTGCTCCTGCTGCGCCTCAGCCTTTGAAACATACAAGAGCCCCAGAGGAGCTCTTGTAGATTTCAAAAGAAAGCCCCACAGGGAGCACTGGGTGAGTCCCCTGCTGGCCCCACGTTCCCTGCTGGGCTTCTGTTTTTGAAATGTACAAGAGCCCCACCCAAGCTCTAGTACATTTCAAAAGCAGAACTGGCATGAGCGGAGACTGCTTCAGTTGGGGAGAAGTGACTAGTCACATCACTAGTCGACTATCTGATAAGTTTATGCTTATTGGATAGTCGACTAGTCGCTTACATCCCTAGTTAGGGACATATAAGTGGGAGGAAATTGCAAGTTAGTATTAGGAAACTGATGTGCATCCTGACCACGCAAGGAGTCCTTATGTCTTGCATAGTGTGACTACCCATAGGGCTCCCAAGTCTATAAAAGATGAGTACATGCTTATAATTGCTACAGTTGTAGAGGGAAGAAAAGGGAGTCAGCACGCACCTACTCTGAGTTCATCCACCACACAAGAGAAGCCGTAACCTTGGTAGGAATTGTTACCCTAGTATTTATGTTCTCTCTGTCATGTTGTCTGATTAAACACATCAAAGCCAGGGCTGTAGAAGGTGAAGCCTGTCAAAGCCATGTAGGGAGGAAGACAGACTTTGTGGCTTGAAATATATGGGTAACTTACTTTACCAGGCTATTCTTGGCCAGGGATCTGTCAAAACAGACATAGGCCTTTGCTGAGGTCAAGTTAGGGTCACTCTTAGAAAATCTACGATTTTTCTAGGAGTCAGAGTAGACTTTTCCCTGTTTATGCAGACTCCCAAGGATGTGAGAAGGCAAAGCAAAATAAAATAGCCAATGGAACTTCCCAGCAAGATCTGTCTCGTAGGAGTCAATTGTCTAAGTACAGAAAAACAGCGTAGCTCAGTGTTTCTCAAACTGTGCTCCGCGGAGCCCCAGGGCTCCGCGAGACATCTCCAGGGGCTCCGCAAGGTTGACAAACTAGAAACATCAATAGGTACAACACATACAATCAGTGGACCGCTGGGGCTCCGCATAAATTTTTAGGCATGTAAAGGGCTCCGGAGCCCAAAAAGTTTGAGAACCGCTGGCGTAGCTGGTACATCTCATGTGAGCTGCCACCGAGATGATCTTCATGAAGACCCTGAGTGTTGCTGCCAGACAAAACAGAACTACTCTGAACTTTTATTGGCCTCATGCTGTCAGAAATCAGATGAACCCTCTGTGGGATAAGTGAATGTTGACATGAAAATAAGCATATTTCGTGATGAGAGCCATGAAACATATACACTTCTTCAGGAAGGAGATGATCAATGCAAACATAACCACATGGGATTTTGATCTGAAAATAAAACTATTCAGCTGGCAGGACCAGAATGAGTCACCATGCCTCCTTTTTTGTTGGGGACTATGACATTTTGGGAGTAGAACCCTTTTCCTTGATGTCAAGGTGACACTTGCCCAACATACCTTCATTGGATTGTTTTCACCTCCTGATAAAGAATCTCCTCATGAGAGTAGTCCCTATAGAAGGGCACAGGAAATAAGTTTGGGGGACAGGTAGAAGGTAATTCAATGATATAGCCAGAGTGGATGATATCTAGTACCCACTTGTCTATTTTATTATACTTTGCCCACAATCATAGAGTAACAGCCATGAAAGGTTCAGACAGTAGGGAGGGAATGGTGTAAGTAATGGTATGTAGTTTTTGAGCATCCTACCAACGTTAACCCCTGGATGGTGGGAGGGGTTCAGTGGCTGAGGTCAAGGAGGATGAATACTTTAGTCTTTGTTCCTTCTGGCATTTGCCTGGCAGCTTGTACAGTATTGATGGTAGAAAGGCTATGAGGGCAGGGAGAGCTGTCTTATACATCTGTATGTGGTATTTCTTCTTTGGGGTCAGAGTATATAAGCCCAGGGAACAGAGAGTTATCCTGGAGTCTTTTTAATGAGACTTTCATATGTCTAACCAAGTAAAACAATTAGCCTTCAAAATTGTATTACTGGCTTATATACAGTAACCAAAACCAACCCATCTTGGTTTTCAGATTGTAGATTAAGCCTGCAAAGCTGGCAGTTTTAAAAATATCTCTCTCTCTCTGTATCAGTAAACAGAGAAAACTGGTTCTAGAAATCCAAGACAGCAAACATGGAGCCTCACATGAATATGTTATAATCATTTTTAGAGTAGTTTGTATTTTAATACTTAAAAATTAAAAATCCTTAAAAAACAAAGTGCAATCAAATCATTTACAGGGTATACGCAGAGGCTTAAAATTACAAATACATTTTTTAAAGAAAAATGCTGCCAGAATGCAAGGTTAGATGTCATTAATACAGATGACACTGGTGACACCCGAGTGGTGTTCGGAATACACTTGTTCTGCTCTAGATTTGGACCACAAGCTTGTGCAAAGAAACACAGAAACATGAGGGCCTGAACTTCGACCTTATCATATAAAAGCCTCTTCCATTCACTTAAAGTATTCTATTATTTCATTATTCAAAATAGTTGGAAGTTCTTTAAAGACCTCTCTCTCTCTCACACTCACACCCTAGCTTTAAAGGAGAAAAAGGAGAAGATACTAAACTAAAATGCTGCTTTCATGCCAGAATTTTGAATAACTTTACAGGTTGGACCTCTCTGGTTCGGCACTCTCCCTCGTTTGGGACTGGTCAGGCCCTGAATTTGCCAGACCCTAACCCTAACCCAAGCCCACTGCCTCTCTCAGCTGCCAGCTCCAACCATCCATTTTGCTGGGCTGCTGGGGCTGCCGCGGCTGCCGCAGCCCCAGCTATGCTACCTCTTGCCACTGGGGCTCCCAGTCAGGACTCCCTGGTCCAGGAACATGTGTGGACCTGCCAGACCACAGATGTTGCCAGACCAGAGAGTCCCGGTTTTGGGAGGTCCAACCTGTATGACAGCTATTCTGGATTACAGTCATGTAACAATGGAATTTAGTTGACCACTTCTACCAATATTATTATTATGTAAACTACCACGATACAGTGATTTGTGTTCCACTTCTTAATTGTTTATTCTGTTACCAAAGGTAAGCCGAATGATATTGTCTATTTTAAATTAATATATTTTTGTTCTAGAATCTAGAAAAACTACAGGCCACAATCTGATCTCATTGATACCACTGCAAATCTGGTTTAATTCCACTGACATTTTTTCAATTAGCATACGTTAGATCAGAATGTGTCCGTATATTAGCAATTTCTCAATCAAAATTATGCGATCAGTCAAAATAATCATTGTTACTTCCAAGGCATCTAACTCTGAGCTGGAAGGAGGCACTTCCTTCCATTTAGGAGTCACAGCCTAAAACAGGCTAGCCCTTTCTTGCCAAAAAACAAGGACCACAACCTAACAGATACCCACCCCCCCCTCCAGCCTTTTACCCAATGGTCACCACAGATGTGAGAGACCAAGATGCAAATCCCTACTTTGCCGGATTCAGAGCCTTCACTCAAGTATCCCATGTTCCAAGGGAGTGGGCTATACAGTGACACTCGCTCTCTGGCCCAATAATTATTCAAGCAAAATTGCTTCATCAGGAAACATTGAGAGAGCCATGTCTCACAATATCCTTATATAGCTCATCAGTTATAGCACTCACCCAAGAGGCAGAAGACCTGAGTTCAATTCTCTGCTTCAAATTAGGAAGAGTGGGAATTTGAACATGGGTCTCATATTCTGGGAAGTGCTACATCTACTGGACTACCAGATATAAAAGGGGCAGCACCACCTCCTTTTTGAGCAGGTTAGGAATGATCAGAGCTTGACTAGTGGATCAGGCCCTGCAGGCAAGAGAGGCAGGGAAACGCATAGTTTGAGACTTCTGTCTGGGTTTAGAAATGAGTTAGGCGCAGAACTGCTCAACAGTGTCAGGGCTTAAGAGGTTGGGCACACAGAAGAAATTTAGGTTCCTACAAGATTTGGCAACTGCTGAGCAATGGTTTTGTGAATGCCAACAACACCTAAAGTGGCCATTAGGAATCTAAATCCCCTTTGTAAATCTAGCTCTATGTGTTAACATTGGCCCCAGTCTTCTGTGTGTGCAAATGTACCATTGTATCCATATGGAGCCTGGCTCATTCATTTGGGCTTCATGTTGGCACAGCCGTGAGCCCATAAACAAAGAACTGCAGCATTGGGGGCACTGTCAATAATGAAGAGTTTAACACAGCAAAAACTTAATATTTTAAAGCAGAAAAAGAGGTTATTCAAATAACACAGAAGGGTGAAAAATATGTAATCATAGGAAATATTGCCTGTGTTGCACATTTATTTTTATAATTTGTAAGATTATAAGATACATGGCCTCAAAAGTCATACACTATCATTAAAATAGAGAGATCTTATCCTAACTGAAGCTGTGAATACCAAAAGCAAGTCAAGCATCAAACAAAAATGTCATCAGATAAATATGTCTCCTCAAACTATTCAAGCAAGTTAGAACTGCAAATAATTTTGCACTTCTTCTGAATAGATTTTATTGCTTTCATACTTCTTAATATGATTCCTTTGGAAAGGGCACAATTACTACTAGTTTAACAATATTTTTTTCTGGATTGAACTCACTGATCCATATACAGCTCTTGGAGCTGCTTCAACTGTGACTTGCCACTTCCTACTAATTTCATATCTAGTTATAACAAACATTCTCCAAGAAAAATTCCTGACAGTGTACCAGAAAAACCTTATCAGATGCTACTTAATACCCAAAAGAAAACATTTAAAAGAGAGGCATATTTATATATACACCATATGCATGTAACTCTAACTGGAAAGTTACATATTAAAGACATTTTCCCTCTTGTCTTTTCAGTTGAGACATTAAGCTCTCTAGTCAAAGTTGTTTTCTCTGACTGATAAGCATATAAGATAAAAGCTATCATATGATGGATTCTTCACTCAGATTCTGAATGAGAAAATGTTGTCAACTGGTCCATTTTAATAGGTTTAATAACCTCCTTCTGCACTAAAGAGACATTAATGTAAATTGATACATATTTCCATGCACACAGATTCTGCAATATAGAAAAGATGTCTTACCAGCAAACAGTAAGATTTTGTTTAGTATTTTAGAAATTAAATTTATTAACATTATGGACAAATTAATCATTTAAAGTAAATTTTTCAAAAATACTTGAGACCTAGAAGTCTAAATTCCATTTTCAAAAAGTGATTGAGGCATTGCACAGTTTGTTTCATTAAAAGAGACACAGTCCTAAGTCACTTGAAAATTATATCCTCAATTTAAAAAGTGTCCTCCCATTACCATCATCAGATTCTTTTCTAGCATATAAACACAATTTTAAAAAAAAAATCTTCTCTTTGTCTTTCTATTGAGGAAGGAGAGGTAGAGGTTATATCTAACAATCATTCCAAATCCTTTTACAATAGCAACTGCCTCCCAAAAGAGCCTACAATATGATAGTTAATACTTATAAAACACTTTGAATACGTACAGCACTACCGAACTGCTGATTATTATTCTTTCCTACCTCTCAAACAAAAATTGTGATGTAATTTTACTTAATATTTTATGGAACTTAACCTTACTCAAAGTGATCAGTTCTCATTAAATCTTGAAAACTTGGTCCAGTCTCTGTAACAATGCTGAAATTGGAGAGGGGAGTAGCATAAGGTGGTGGTTACATTTTTCCTTCTTTCAATGATCCAACCAGTGGACAAAATTCAGTGATGCATCTTTGTCACATGTCAACTGAGGCACATTGCACATACACTAAAAACACACCAGCACAGGTGAAAATATGACTGACAACTACAGGTGGCCAAACATTTTTAAATGGAAGAATGAATAGATTGCTTTGAAATCTTGCAAAAAGCATCCTGAGCATTTAATGTTGATAATATAATATACAAGGCAATGCTTCTACAAGGTTGCTTTGATATTTCTCAACTAATTTGGGGGGAAATTTCCATCTTAAGGAAATCTGACATTTTCAAGTTTTCATTCGGATTTGGAGCAAAAAAATGACATTTTGTTACTGAAGACAAATTGAGAGTTATTGAAGAAACATCTGTAGGACATCAGAAGAGACCTGTGTTTTATTATTGACTCTCTGACTGCTTCACATTATGAACTTGAGTAAATCACTCAACTGGTTTGTGCTATAGTTTCCTGTTCTTCAAGATGGATTCAATATTTGCTCATATTTGTGAAGCACTCTGAGCCCCCATGACAAGAGTTTCAGTACAAGCACAAAAAATGTTTAGATTTTTAAAAGAATCCTTGAGGGCACAGCAACAAAAAATGGCTAACAAAAATAGTTTTGGTTACAAAATGTATTAGAAAACAATAAAGCATCCCACTGGAATGATCATTGCTAGCTATCCCTCATCATTCTATTTTTTCAAAACCTGTGCTATGGCTTAATTAATATTTCATGTCTGAATAAGTATCACACATGTTTTCTACAACGTGGCAACAAACATCGCTACATTCTCTAGTAAGGACACAAAATATTTCAAATACTGTGAAAAACAAATAAAATACTGCACTATTTTTAAAAAATAAGGAGTGATAATATAGTTGTTGTCACTGTGGGTACTCTGGAACAATTAAATTAGACGTCAGTTCCATCTTGTTAATGAGCCAAGCCTACCTTTCTCTTAGCAGAATCATGTCTTAATCACATTTTCTACAATGTCATGGAGAACAGCTCTGTCCCATCACACTAGCAGTTAAATCATGTTCAACAATGTTCAAGAGTACCCTTCTTCGCTAACAATTCTTAACAGCAAAAAGCAATTTTCTGTGGTTTAAATAAGGCACTAGAATCCCATAGCCAGGGTTTTGGTGCTGTGCTTTAGAAAGCGAGCATTACAAAAGAAGTGGTGATTTGGGTAACCTTCAATTTCAATAAAGCCCTAATATAGGGGAAATACTCTAGTGAAGTTTTGTGATTGAGCAACTGCCAAATAATTAAGGTATACACATAAATAAGTACTGGGGGAAAAAAGTTTATTTTGGCTTAATGACTATGAAGATAGAGAATGGTAACTGCTGACATTTATTGTATATCTTTATTTAAACTTTATAATTGAAGAACACAGACCTTAAATGACTTTAGTCATCAAGCTGAGCATTTAACTAGTCTATATAAACGTGTTTATCACTGTTACCCTTATTCTTTCTCACCCAGTCATTTGTTTTTTCACATCCTCTTGTATCTTCTTTTATAGCAGATTGCAAGCTCTTTGGGACAAGAACTGTGTCTTCCTGTATGTCTATAGAGAGCCAGTACAATAGAGCCCCAAGCTTGATTAGGGTTCCATGCTGCTACTATAACACAAATAATTTTATGTCAGGTTAATATTGGCATTCTTTGTTAACATTACTTACTCTATTTATTGTATCTATCCTTTGTTTGGGTTCTGAATCCTAGCATACATAGAGCTCCTCTGTTTTGTTCCTCTTTTGGAGGGTTGTTTGTAAACAAAGGATATAGACAAGGAATAAATAGTTTACCCTTCTGTGGCCAACTCTTGAGATAAATTACCTTAAAAGCAAAAATCCACTCTGCTCTCAAAATTAATGAACTGAGTGGCCATAGTTGCATCAGGAAAAAAAAATTTAAACCCCACAGATACAGATAGTGTGCTGTACCTGCAGAAGACTGGCATGATAAATACTATTTGGCACAAAAGAAAAATAACTCCAATAATTAAACGAGAAGTCCTGTGGCACCTTTACAGACTAACAGATTTATTGGAGCATAAGCTTTCGTGGGCAAAGACCCACTTCATCAGATTCTGATGAACACAGCTACCCCTCTGATATCTGTCTCCAATAATTAAGCGCCCCTATGGCATTTCAGCAGCACCCACACATTTTCAATATTAACATGATATAAGGAGCCTCCAAAACGTACATAAATTAGTTGTAATTCAGGTGATATTGACAAGATAGTAGAGCTTCATGCTTGTGGCTTGTGTCCTCACCAACACCCATTAATGTGGAATTACAGTCTCTTGAGGGTGGAGGTACATTATTATTCTAACAGTCCCAAAATACAGTTACGTGATTCACTGCAACATTTCTTCTTCCCAAGTCAACACTCACTCAGTTCTAGAAGGAATTCTGTTCATTTCTATGATTTTTTTTTATCCTCACAACATAGTGGGGGGGGGGGGAGGAGACAAGACTATAATATTAACTATGACATCTGAAATGAAAAATCAAATATGCTTTGTTATTTATAAAACCAAAAAAAAATCTGTCATTCTTATCAGGAATATCAGTAGATTCCTGTTCCTTACTTATTCACCCTCCGTTCCAAAATACACAACTACATTTGCAGTAATCTTGACAAGTTACCATAATCTTAATGTTTCCAAGGAATGTATGCCAAAATATGGTACAGTTTGAAGGTTTTTACATGCCTTTGATTGATACTATAACTAGCAATGCAAAACTGTATCTTTTTATTGCCAAAATAAGAGGGACACTGGAACACATTAATCCTGACAAAGTATAAATAAACTTCTTATGGCACAATAAATGGACATTTGAAAAAGAAGAAAAAATGAAATTGCCTAGAGTACAGTATCTACCACATAAATGATACATATTCTTGTATTGAAGCTGAAGAGAAAAAAAAGCAGCATTCACATAAAGCATTTTTAAATGCCTGACCACTACCTTAAAAAGAAGCAAGAATTTTACACCCACAATGTGCCATGAGATAATATAACCCACCCACCCATCGAGAAACAGGTGCATGCTACATATTCCCTTGCAAGTTTCTTTTCAACGCCCTCTTTGTTTTGCATAATATTTTTCTTAAAAAAACATGTTTACTCTGCACACCACAAAACACAGCCCCTCAAACAAGCAAACAAAGCAACAAAAATCACACCTCCACCTACTAAGTACAACCCTGTTAATCCACCCCAATGTTTAGCGGAATCGGCTCCTAATCCAAAACCCAGCTACGTCCCATAGCATAACACACTTAGTCAGTCACTTCCCACATCCCTAATTATCCACATCCCGTTCATCTGAATGTGTGTGATCATTGTGGATAAAAACAAGGTTGCACTGTCCATATTCAAAACTTTCGTTCTTTGCCCCCTGAGCAAATGCTTTGACAGGACGAAGGACCTTTCGGGCTGGAGTCCAAATCAAATATTAAGCGGGTGGTTTGAAACGGATTAGAAATGGGAAGAGGCCTAAAGGGAAAGGGGGTAAAAAAGCTGCTTTCCCCCCAATTCCCCCCCTCCCTTTCCTAGTGGCTCCTGACTGAGACAATCAGAGCCGGCAGCAGAGAAAGGCTGTGCATTGGAGACACAGGGTGAAGGGCTACAAAGCCCTCTGATGCCTGAAGGAAGGGGACTAAGGGAAAAAATAGAGAGACGGGGGACTAGACAGAATATGGAGCTCGACTCGCCTGCAAGCGAGGGGAAGGTAAAGAAGAAAGGAGCCATGCTACCCCTGACCCTCTTCCTTCATTCCTAAACCCAACCCGCCGCTTCCCACAATACCCGCGGCACAAAATGACCCTTCTTTCCAGCCCATCCTCGGACGAGCGGCGGGCTGATCGCTGCCTGCCCGAGTGCCCCTCTGGGCGAGCCTCCCGCCTGCCTGGGGGGCGTCCTGCTGGCGGGGGGCAAGCGTGGGGAAGGCGGCTGGAGACGGGGAGCGGGGGGGAGGGAGCCCGGCACGCCAGGATGGAGGCTGGGGGGAAGGAAAGGAGGATGCTTTGCCCCGGCCTCACCTCAGCGCGGTGGGTGGGGGCGGGCGAGCCCCGCGCCTCCTGCTCCTCCCCAGCAGCGACGGTCACTCCCGGGCCAGGGGTGCGGCGCGGTGCAGCTCCCCTCACCCTGCGCCGGGGCCCCGCCTCCTGCTCGCGCCGGGGCCCCGCCTCCTGCTCGCGCTCCTTCGCTCGCCGGGCTCTGAGGGAAGCCGCCGCCGCTGCCGGACGCCGAGCAACCGCCGCTAGGGGAGGAGGGAGCAGCGCGCCTGCGCCGCCGCCCGCCCGGGCTGGACGAGGGGAGGCCGGCGGTTACGGCGCCCCGGGAGGGGGAGAGTCGGGCCGGGCCCGGCCACCTGCGAGCGAGCGGCGCGGGGCGCCTCAGTGCGCAGGTGCTGTGAGTGTGGAAACCGCGTTGCCAAGGGCGGGGGGCGCCGCTGGGAGCTGCGGGGCAGGGCCGGGCCAGCAGCTGGGGACGGGGCACAGTACGTGGAAGCAGGTAGGCGCGGGGGGCCAGGGCCAGCAGCTGAATGGGGGCAGCATGAGGCAGGGCCAGCAGCTGGAATGGGGAGCAGCATGAGGCAGGGCCAGCAGCTGAATGGGGAGCAGCATGAGGCAGGCCAGCAGCTGAATGGGGGCAGCATGAGGCAGGCCAGCAGCTGGAATGGGGGCAGCATGAGGCAGGGCCAGCAGCTGGAATGGGGGCATGAGGCAGGCCAGCAGGTGGAATGGGGGCAGCATGAGGCAGGGCCAGCAGCTGAATGGGGGCAGCATGAGGCAGGCCAGCAGCTGAATGGGGGCATGAGGCAGGCCAGCAGCTGGAATGGGGAGCAGCATGAGGCAGGCCAGCAGCTGAATGGGGAGCAGCATGAGGCAGGGCCAGCAGCTGGAATGGGGAGCAGCATGAGGCAGGGCCAGCAGCTGGAATGGGGAGCAGCATGAGGCAGGGCCAGCAGCTGGAATGGGGGCACCAGCATGAGGCAGGGCCAGCAGCTGGAATGGGGGCACCATGAGGCAGGGCCAGCAGCTGGAATGGGGAGCATGAGGCAGGCCAGCAGGTGGAATGCGGGGGCAGCATGAGGCAGGGCCAGCAGGTGGAATGGGGGCAGCATGAGGCAGGCCAGCAGCTGAATGGGGCAGCATGAGGCAGGGCCAGCAGCTGGAATGGGGGAGCATGAGGCAGGGCCAGCAGGTGGAATGGGGGCAGCATGAGGGCCAGCAGCTGGAATGGGGCAGCATGAGGCAGGCCAGCAGGTGGAATGGGGGCAGCATGAGGCAGGGCCAGCAGCTGGAATGGGGCAGCATGAGGCAGGCCAGCAGGTGGAATGGGGGCAGCATGAGGCAGGGCCAGCAGCTGGAATGGGGGAGCATGAGGCAGGCCAGCAGGTGGAATGGGGGCAGCATGAGGCAGGCCAGCAGCTGGAATGGGGAGCAGCATGAGGCAGGGCCAGCAGCTGAATGGGGAGCAGCATGAGGCAGGGCCAGCAGCTGGAATGGGGGCAGCATGAGGCAGGCCAGCAGCTGGAATGGGGGCAGCATGAGGCCAGCAGGTGGAATGGGGCAGCATGAGGCAGGCCAGCAGCTGGAATGGGGAGCAGCATGAGGCAGGCCAACAGGTGGAATGGGGGCAGCATGAGGCAGGCCAGCAGCTGAATGGGGGAGGTGCACAGCATGAGACAGTGCCAGCAGCTGGATGAGGGAGTGTGCAGCATGAGGCAGGGCCAGCAGCTAGAATGGGGAGGTGCGCAGCATGAGGCAGGGCCAGCAGCTGGAATGGGGGGGTGTGCAGCATGAGGCAGGGCCAGCAGCTGGAGTGGGGGGGGTGTGCAGCATGAGGCAGGGCCAGCAGCTGGAATGGGGGGCCGGGGGCAGGATGCACAGCATGAAACAGGGCCAGTAGCTGGATGAAGAGGTGTGCAGCAAGAGACAGGGCCAGCACCTAGCGAGGGGCACAGCATGAGGCAGGGTCAGCCGCTGGCGGGCAGGGGCACAGCATGAGACAGGGCCTGCAGCTGGTCGTGGGGGGCGCACAGCAGGATACAGAGCCAGCAGCTAGACACTGGAGGGAGGGAAAGGGCACAGTTCATGGAAGCAGATGGGCACAAACAGCAGCTTACATATGGGGGGGGAGCACATTGTGGGACAGGTCCAGCAGCTGGACTTGAGGGGGAAGGGCAGGGCAGCAGAGGAGTACAGAGCAAGCCCACTGCAGGGCTGGGCTAGCAATGGTACAAATGGGAGAAAGGCAGAGCTGGGCTAGCAGGTGGGCATGTGTGCGAGAGGGCAAGGCAGGGGCAGCAGCTAAGCACAGGAGAGCACAGTATGGGGTAGAGTCAGTAGACAGGCATGAAGGGAACACAGTGTGGCATGGGAAAGAACCAGTAGCTGGACATGCAGGGGTCGGGGGGACGGGACATAATGTAGGAGAGGGATAGGGCCAGTAGTTGAGCATTGTGTGGGGCAGAGCCAGCAGCTAGCTGGACATGGATGAGGGTCAGGACAGCCCCTGGGCCTGGGGCAGGGCCAGCATGGAGGTGTGGGCAGAAACTGGGCATGAGGGCACAGTTCTAGGCCGGGGTAGTAGCTGGGCATAATACTGGACAAGGACAATATGGGGCACAGAGCTGGGACAGCAAGGGAGATGGGGTTCCTGGTTTAGGGTAACAAATTGGGGCAGAACGAAGGCATTCACAAATGGACACAGCGTGTGGCTCAAGGACAGAGTCTGCATAGCAGTGGGCAGGGTTACCCTGGGAATGGAAAAAGTAGCAGCAGGCACACAAAAAGATAGGAGTGCTGATGGGGCAGAGTAGCATTAGACTGAGGATATAGCACTGAACAATATGGGTTGCATGTAGGACTCAGTGGTGAAGGGTGGATCATATCAGTCTGATAGAGAGGCACAGGTGACATGGTCTCATTTATTCAGAGTGTGGGCTTACACACACCACACAGGTGGCCAGCTGGTATAAGGCATGGTAAACAGTAGCAGGCATAGGAGAGATTTGATATGAAGAGCAGTCATCTTCCTGGAGTTTACTAGCGTGCTTGTAAATTAAGCCCACCTTCCACACTATCATAAGTTTTAAGTATATGGGAGAGGTCAGGAGACCAACATCCAAAACTAAGGCAACTTGTTAGTAATTTTTTTGTTGATGATTTAGATTGCGGAAATGACACCTCACTTCACCATGTCCTCCAGCCCAGGCCCCCAGAGTCTGGAGTCTACACAACAATGAAACAACTTCACAGCCTCACCTGAGTCTGCTGGCACAGCCCAGCCCCAGTTTTTCCCTCATGGTTTCTTCTAGCCTTGGAGCAGGGTGTTGTCTTGTTGTGGGTCTTGTATAGGTGGGACCTCCTTGGTTCAGCACCCTGAGAATCGGAGCAGTCCCAAAGAAGGGAGTTTGCCGGACCAGGGGAGATCAGGCTTCAAGCTCTCCTGGGGCTCCTATCCTGGCCACTGGCCCTGACCAGTCCGCTGCCGTAGCCAATGACCAGACTCCCTGCCCCAGGTCACTAGCCCTGCAAGATGCCCACTGCCAGTCAGGCTCCGCTCCCAGCCACTGGAGCTCTCTGGTCCAGCAACATCCATGGTCCATGTTGCTGGACCAGAGAGGTTCAATCAGTACAACTGCAGAATTCAGGCCTTACATCACTCTGCCAGATCTCCACACACTCTGTAAATCCATCTTACTCATTTCATTTCATTCATTCACTCTTTTCACACTCCCTCCCAATCTAGTTCCATTCTTTCTCTTCCCCTTCTTTCCTGTTTGACTTTCTCTCCGTTCATCTCTCTCTTCCCCATTCTCCTTCCTCCTCACCCAAATCAATAAATGCTGTCATCTGAGCGAACATATACTACTGCTGCCTCCCCATCCAAAAATCATGCTCTGCCCTCAACCCCCAAATCAATTACTTCTGCTCCTCAAGCCAAGGTGGGCCCTGCTGCTGCTCACTTGGGCAACAGGAGACCCCCCCACATTGGGAGGTAGTTGAGGGTACCTAGATTTTCATCTCCCCCTTCCTTTTTTCAGGCTCAACAAGTGAAGGGGGGAAGGGGAACTTACTGAAGTCTTCACTACCCTTCAGCTATAGGCTCAAGGAGAGGGGGTTGCTGGCACTCTTCACTTCTTCCCATCCCTGAGCCTGAGGAGAGAATTCTGGTGGTCTGCTGTTTCCTTGTTCTCAAGCCTGGGTAAGGAGGCTGAATTGGGATCTTAATTCTGTCTTCCCCTAAGCCAAGAGCAGTAGAAGTGACCATGGAAGAGGCAGTAGGAGGGAGATCCTGGAGCCCACTTCTCAGGAGTCAGTGCCAGGAGGAAGTGGAAGATATTGGATGCAGATGCCACCCTGGGGAAGAAGTTCCTCCACCCAGCACTTTCTCTAGCTGTGCAGCTTATGGGGAATCTTGGTCTAACAAATGAGAACACTTTATCAAAACATCTATTAGGGATATAAGCATGTAACCATTTAAACAGTGAACAGATGCTCATCAGCTTATTGGTTTGCATTACGGTTACACCCCGGCTCCCAGCCCTGCTCACAGGGAGCCGGCAGCCACCCCACACTACAGGCTCTGCAGCAGCGCAGCCAGCTCCCCGGGAGCAGAGCTGGCAGCCAGCTTATAGTATAAATTGGGAGCTGGTGCATGCCAGGAGCCACCGCTTCCAGGGGGCCAGCTGTGCTGTGGACTCTGCAGTATAAAATTTATACTCCAGAGCCCCACAGTGCATATAATAGTGTAACTGCTAGAATTTTTAATGGTTACACAGTTACATTGTTAACTGGTTTCTTATTGTATACAGTATTTACTTCCTCGCCATCCTTCATCTCTTTCTGTTTATTCTCTCTCTTATACTGTGAGCTTTTCAGGGTTAAAACCCAGCCATATTTTATAATTGGAAATATGCCTAACACACGTTGATAGCTGTTATTGCTAATTTTCCTTTCTCTCTACCCAAAATACAATCACAGTACAGTAGTGAATAGGAGGATGATGCAACTTTACCTAACGCTTCTCAAGATGACATGCCCCTGGACCAGCCATGTGCTGAGAACAGCCCATGAGGTCTTAGTAGGAAGAAGAGAAAAGGAGATGTTTCTGGATTTTGTTCATGCTTTGATGAATCATGAAGATAAAACAATGTTATTTTCCTGGAGATGCAGGAGGCTATAAACAAAAGGAAACAAAAGATCAATAGAAAGATTAAAGTAAGGAGACAGAAGGTCCTTGGAAGCCCTTATGGGCTGTTTTAAGCACATGACTGGAGAAGATGGAATCCTAGAACAGGAGGTGGAATTAACTATTTGAGAGAGACTGTTGAGATGCAAATATAATGATATTAGTATCACTTAAATAGAGTTAGTGGTCAAAAGGTGTTAACGTAACCCAAATGGGCACTTAACAGTGTTAAACAAGGTTCGGGGTTTGGCATACAGAGACTTAGTAGCATGGCAAACAGAATATAAAATTCATGCCAAATATTATAAATTCATTGATCTAGACACAGAAAAGGAAAGAGTTGAAACTGAAATTGATTCTTCATGTAAAACAAACCAAAACCTAACAAAGTTCCTTTTTGGGGAAAGTGAATATTGGTTAAAGTATCTTATTCAGACAAACAGTCTTGCCTGATGGCGGAAGAGCGGCTAGTTCTGTTGTTCATTTCTGAATTGAGAATGATAGTCACATTCCTGCTTCAGACAAAACAAACAGACATAGAAGGGAGAGAAAAGGTAGGAGAGTAAAGATGCAGAAAATACAGCTATGATGCTGGCAGATGTGGTGCAAGCTCATGCCAAAGTCCTCATGTCTCAAGTGAACGCTGACAAATACATAGCTGGAATCAGTCTGGCTCACTGTCTGTCAGTATTGTTAAAGAGGTATCAGAATTATAAAAATGTGTTTAGACTATGGCCTGCTTGTGGGATGCTGTATGCATTAATCTCATTTATAACATCTGTATCCCTTATTGGAAGATATTTCAGTGGTTGTGTTGTGAGCCTCTGTGACTGTGTAAATCACCAGCAGGAGAGACGTACAATAATGAGCATGAAGGGCTGATAATCAACAGAAGGTGTTACGTCCACCCTAACAGAAAAGCTCCATCAACAGCAGACTATTGTGGGACTTTAAAGAGAACAAAAGACATTTGTAGTTCTGCTTTCCTCTCCTCCTACTCCAAAGATAAGTCATATAGTGGAGTCCTCCATCAGCTGAGACTGCAGTTCAGATCACATGGCAGGAGGGGGATAAAAAACCCCAACAAAAGCAAAACACTCTTTACTGCTTGCACTTTTTCGGCATTTGGGTTAGCTGTAAAGGACGTAGTGGGTGAGGATTATAGAAGCTTTTGAACCTTAAGATTATAAGTCATTTGTGCATCTGTGTTTACCTGCTTTACCCTTGTAAGTAACTCATGTTTCCTTATTCTATTTAATAAACCTTCATACAGCTTATAAGATTGGCTACAAGTGTTGTTTTTCATGTGACATCTAAGGTGCAATTGACCTAGGATGAGTTGTTGGTTCTTCGGGACTGAAAGTGAATATTGCCATGATTCTTGGTGTAAGGGACCATCTTTCACAACATTACAATCAACTGGGAGGCAACATATCCATGGAGACTATATGTGACTCCATGCCTAGGTTATTATTGTGCTTGAGGAGTTCGCACTTGACAATTGGTTGGTGACATCTAAGTGTAGAGCTCCCAGCCAATTTGGGTTTTGAGCCCTGCTACCAGAAGTCTGCCTAGAGTTTAATACTCACATTCTTGACTCACTGAAGGCAGCAATACAACAGCTTTGTTGATGCTTTCAGGATGTAGTGCAGCTGGTCAGTCACAGATGTATGCTTTGGGTATCAGTAGACCATTATTTAAATTAATTCAATCTCTGTCTTCTCAGACCTTTTCTTAATCAGTTTTATATAACATTATTGTGACAGTTCATATAGTTTCAGCCACTTTTCACCAGTTAGGCTAACCATTAACATAGGCCTGCCAGGCATCAATTATTACTACCTTGCTTTTTCAATGCATGGCATCAGGATTTCTAGGAACTAAGCCAAGGAGGATGGTTATCTGGGCACCAGACCATTACTAAACTATGTACCCGAATGCAGTGAAAAAGTCTGAAGACATGGAAGAGCTTCCTTGAGTTGCTAAAAATCGCTAGAAAAAAAAACTTTAAAAATGAATAGTCCTGCAGCACCTTAGACGAACATAAAATGTAGATGGTATCCTGAGCTTTTGTGGGCACAACCCACTTCTTCAGATGAATGAGTTTAAAGGGGTCCAGCATAACATCTGAAGAAGTGGGTTGTGCCCATGAAAGCTCAGGATACCATCTACATTTTATGTTCATCTAAGGTGCTGAGGGACTATTCATTGTTTAAGTTTTTTTCTATTACAGACTAATTCGGCTACCCCCTTTTCAACTTGTAAATCACTAAGAGGTTGGTTCAAATATACTCTTACTGCAATGCAGAAGTATATTTCTCTCCTTTAGGTTATTACCTGGTTTGAAACCACCCTTATTCCTTTCTCTTCCTCACTTGTTAACTGTCCCATAGAAATGAAAACAATGTTACTACTGGTTACTAAAAGCTGAGATAACCTGCTAAGTATTGTTTTGTAAACTAGCAAGGACAGTATTTCTGTTCTTCCAGAGAAAACACTTGAGAGCAATTTCAGCTATAAGAAACCAACTGACTGTGACTGTTCCTAACTGTCATTTCCTACTGCTGGAACCTTCCAGTACCAAATTCTGTCCCTTGCATTAAAGAGACATCACCCCACTCCACATACTCTTTGATTACCAGGGATGAGGAAAGGATCACTCTACCTAGATGAAATGTACGTTTATTTTGAGAACATTCACAGTTACATTAGCACAGGGGTGGGCAATAATTTTTTATGGGGGCCACTCCAAGAATTTGGTAAGTGGAAAAGAGCTGCACTGTTCTCTGATATTAATGGAGGAGATGGAGGGTCTGGGGTGGAGGTTGGGTGCAGAAGGGAGGTTGGGGTAAAGGATTGGGATGCAGGAGGGAGCTTGGGATCTGAGAGGGAATTTGGATGAAGAAGAGTCGTGACGGGATGGAGGAGGAGGTGCAGCGTCTGGGAGGGATTGTGAACTGAGGCAGGAGAGTAGAAGGGGGTGCAGGGATTTGGGTTGTGACTAGGGATAAGGGTGCAAAATCTGAAAAGTTATGGGTGCAGGAGCAGGGGTACAGAGGATTTGGGTTGCATGGGGTAGTGGGGCAAAGGCAGGCTCTGGCTATGAGACATTTACTTGGGCAGCTCCTAGCCAGTAGCACAGCTGGTTCCTCAGGCAGGGTCCCTGCCTTCCATGCCCCTGCACTGGCTGCAGTGGCCATTTGTGGCTGACTGAATAGTGCAAGCCCAGAGGGGGGAGGGGCACTTTGCAGGACAAACAGCTCGGGAACAGGTAGCTCCCATTGGCTGGAACTGGCCAATGAGAGCTGCAACAGTTTGCCGGGGGCAGAGGGCAGTGTGCAAAACCTCTAACCACCCCCCCCCAAAAAAATTAAAAAGTTTTTTTCTGAGTAGGAATAGTCTTAACCATGTGCTTAAGTCCTTTGCTGAATTGCATTCTTTTGAGAGTAGTATGGGCCTAATTCTACAGCCCTCACTCACTCTAGATAGTACTTGCCTACAAGAGTAGTCCTACTGAAATGAATGAGACTGTACTGGGTCAGACCAATGGTCCATCTAGCCCAGTATCCTGTCTGCGAACAGTGGCCAATACCAGATGCCCCAGAGAGGGGGAACACAATAGGTTATTCTAACATGATCCCTCTCCTGTCACCCATATCCAGACAAACAGAGGCTAGGGACACCATTCCTACCCATCCTGGCTAATAGCCATTGATGGACCTAACTTCCATGAATCTATCTAGTTCTTTTTTGAATCCTGTTAAAGTTCTAGCCTTCACCACATCCTCTGGCAAGGAGTTCCAGAGGTTGACTGGGCACTAAGTGAATAAAAATTTCCTTTTGTTTGTTTTAAGCCTATTGCCTATTAATTTCATTTGGTGACCCCTAGTTCTTATATTGTGGGAATAAGTAAATAACTTTTCCTTATTCACTTTTTCCACATCAGTCATGATTTTATAGACCTCTTTCATATCCCCCCTGTGTCTCTTCTTTTCTCAGATGAAAAGTGCAAGTCTTTTTAATCTGTATTCATATGAATAAGTGTTGGAGAATTAATGTAGAGCTTCTGTGTACCTTCATGGTGTGGCTCATGGAAACAGTGTTTTATGAGGATTTGTAGGCCATTTCTGAAGTAGGTTTGGTGGCTGTGAGGAAATCTCTGGTCTCTACCTGGGACCTGGGCAGGGCTGTAAAGGGTTGGGTATAGTTGTTTTTGAAATATGCAGTATAATAATGTAGTTCTATATAAGAGATTATATGAGCTGAGAGAGGCTATTATAATATTGTCCATTTATCAAGAAAGTGACTTTCAGGCTTGGTTGGCTAATGTGTGCACAGAAATCCATATGTGGACTCTTAAATTCCCATTTTAGGCATCTGTGTGCTAATTTGGGTGCTTAAAATAGGTATTTAAGTGCCTACATATGGACGTAGGAGTGTAATTTTTGGCATCTCTGATTGAAAATTGAGCAGCTCAGCAAGTAACAGTAATGCTTTCAAACCTTGCAGGTCATTTAACATGAGTATTGTAAGATGAGTCTTTTGCAAGCTGGGGTCTGTCACTGCCACACTCCCAATCACCTTTTCTCTCTGCCTTCTCTAAGAAACTGTCAGTCAGAGCAAGGAGGAAACTTGTGTAGTAGCTAGAAGGCAAATAGCAGCTGTGGTTTGTATTGAAAAACCACAGGGGTCACTTCTGCCCCTTCTTTTATATTGCAAAAATGATAGGACAGCTACCCTCATTCTCTTTGGAAAGCTGAATTTAGAAATACAGAAGCCACAGCATTCTTCATCATACTATATTCCCTGATGACATATCCAGTGATACAGTAATATTTCTCTCTGGCAACTGATTTAGGGACTTTTAATGATTGCTTTACAACCCATAGGAATAGTTTTGACTTTTTATTTTCCTTTTACTTTGAACTTCTGTTAATGTTAGCTACTTTGTTTCTTAGTTTGCGTGTGGCGGTGAGGGAGCCTGTCTTATTTAATTGTGAAAGATGCCAACCATATAGGATAAAAAGCTTTTTTATTCAGCATGTTGGGGGAATTCAGGATGCTGGTAAATAATAATTTTAGTTAACTGAGCGGATGGGAATCTGGGTGCAAGAGGGGGTTAGGCCACGGGAAAGGTTTGGGATGCCAGATCTAGGAGGTGTTTACCTCGGGTGGCTCCCCACAAGTGGTGACCTGTCCTTGCTGCTCCTGGTGAAGGCACAGAGAGGCTACGTGATTTTTCCCCAGGGTCCCACAGGTAGTTCATGGTTGCATAGATAATTAAACCTGGCTCTCCCACATCCCAGGCCAGAGCCTCAACTGTTTGACCAGCCTTTCTCCCCTTTAGTAATTGTTCAGAAGCTTCATTTACTAGAATAATTGACAGAACAGTCAATGGACTTGCTTTACCTCTGTGAGTTTGTATGTGTCTACTACCTCACATTCCCACATTATTTGTGGCCTACCATTCACTTGTGCTTTCTAATGTTCATCTGGAATCTTCTTTTAGATACTGAGCCATGTCACCTCTCTTCAAATTTCACTTTAAAAATATTGCGCTAAATCTCAGCAGTCCTACTAAGTCTTATTTGGTCCTTATTTTGGCAAACTCTCATTGGCTTCAGGATTTGGCCCTTCATGCTTACTTTGGTACATTCTGAAGCCTAAATTCTACCATTTGTGACATCTTACTGATTTTTACATTTTATAGTCTCTTTTACCGTTTCTTGGTACTAGGCCCCTTTTACTTTTGGACAACACATCATGAGTTATAGGAACCAGATGTCCCTAACTATATTCTGAATGCTAGACTTTTAAGCAGTTTTTTTGAGGAATCTCAGAAATCTATCTAAGGTAGGAGTTTTTCCTAGCTCGTATATTTCTTTGAATTTTAAGTGAAGTCATAAAGAAGTTCTCTGCTGGTTATTCTTCTACTTTATACATGGAGATCACAGTCAGTTCATGTCTGCTTGTGTACAATACCTGACTTGTCCAGTTGCATCAGTATTGTTTACTCTCTCAGTAGTCTCACATCCTAGCAGCCCTGTTCCCTAGTGATCTGATGGTTCACGTGTCATAAGGAATATTCACTAACATCACAGTGGGTAATGGCAACCGCAGGCAGCAAAGTTGTTGGCCTGAAAGCAAGGAAATAATTACTCTTTCTTTCATTAGCTCTGCTACTGTGTTCCTTAACTCTGTTTTGTAATACATTAGCCTAATTAACATTAAAAACCATTATCATAGAATCATAGAGCTGGAAGAGACCTCAGGAGGTCATCAAGTCCAGCCCCCTGCCCAAGGCAGGACCAATCCCAACTAAATCAACCCAGCCAGGGCTTTGTCAAGCCGAGACTTAAACACCTCTAGGGATGGAGATTCCACCACCTCCCTAGGTAACCCATTCCAGTGCTTCGCCACCCTCCTAATGAAATAGTTTTTCCTAATATCCAACCTAGACCTCCCCCACTGTAACTTGAAACCATTGCTCCTTGTTCTGCCATCCGTCACTACTGTGAACAGCCTATCTCCATCCTCTTTGGAACCTCCCTTCAGGCTTGATAGAAAGGTAGCTAGTTTGTAATCTGCTCTCACACATCATAATTAAAAAAAAAACCAAAACCTCTAACTTCAGTACACTGTGTAGTTTGAAAACAAAATTGCCAGTCAAGATTCTAGCCCATGACACAATGGCCCATACAGAAATGTCGTCTTACATCTTGAGGTTGATGAGATTGTATTCAGATAGGAAATTTTTGCTTTCACTCCATTATCAACAAAATCGCAATATGCCAGTGACTCTGAGTAGGATGCATCTTTATCTAGCACAAGAGTGGATGATAATTTTGATGGGGGGCCACTACAAGAAATTGGTAAGTGATCAAGGGCCGCACTCTTCCATGATAGGAGGGTGAGTACAGAAAGGAGCCTGGGATAAGGGAATGGGATGCAAGAGGGAGTGTGGGATCTGGGAGGGAGTTTGGGTGAAGGAGGGAGTTGTGACCTGGAGGAGGAGTGCCGAAGGGGATGCAGGGTTTGAGAGGAGGTTGTGACCTGGGGCAGGAGAGGGTCCAGGGTCCAGAAAGGGGGATGGAGGCAAGAGAGGATTCTGACCTGAAGGAAGGGTATAGGAGGGGGTGGAAGGACTGGGAGGGTGTAAAAAGAGATTATAACCTAAAGCAGGAGTTTGTGTTGTGGTCGGGGTAGGGGATTGGGGCACAAGAGCTGGGAGGGGTTTATGACCTGGAGGCAGGGTGTAGAAAGGGGTGCAGGGTCTGGATTGGAAGGAGTTATTGGTGCAGAAGCAGGGGTGCAGAGTGTTTGGGTTACATGGGGTAAGGGTGCAGGAGGGGGACAGAAGGATGAGGGAGGAAGGGGCTGGGGTGTCAGAGGCAGTCTCTGGCCTAGAGGTGCTTATCTGGGTAGCTCCCGGCCAGCAGCCCAGCTGGTTACTCAGCCAGGATCCCTACCTTCCATCCCCTGTACCAGCTGCAGGGGCCATATGTGGCTGAGTTTGAATACTGCCAGCCTGAAGTGGGGAGGGGTACTTTGTGCGCTGCCTGTCCTGCAAACAGGCAACTCCCATTGGCCGGAAACCAGCCAATGGGAGCTGAAAGATTGAGCTGCGGGTGGGGACAGTATGCAAAGCCTCCTCCCCCCTGGGTCCCAGCATTCAGCCTGGCTGAGGCTTCCATGAGCCAATCTGGCAGCTTGGCGGGCCAGATACGGCCCATGGGCTGTATTTTGCCCACCCCTGATCTAGCACCACTGGTGATACAGTTGCCTTTTGATCAGCCAGATATTGAAAAAACAGTCCACAAGGTCTTCCAAGGTTGTTCGTACGAAGCAGAATATAGAAGATGCTTCTGGAGCCCATTTCAGGCCTTGATGAATCATGAAGATGACAGAATGTTGGTATTCCTGGGGAGGCAGAAGGCTGTAAAACAAAAGGAGAAGAAAGGTCAAGAAAGAGATTAATGTAAGGAGATAGAAGCAGTGCAGTCAGAAGGGGATTGAGGCCAAGGATGGGAGGTGGAGTTTGTGTGAGAGACAGACTAATGTGGTGCAAAATATAATGATGACATTAACATCATTTATTCCCAGATCCCAGGAGGTGATCTCAGATGAACTACATTTCCAATCACTATCACAAGATATTTAACAGCAGTGACTGTCACATCCTCTCTTTTTTTCCAAAAATATAAAGCATCTTACAAAAGAGGTGTCAGAATCATTATCCCCATTTTACAGATGGAGAAACTGAGGCACAACAAGATGAAGTGATTTTTCTAATGCCACCCAAGAATATAACCCAGGTCCTTTGAGTCCCAAGTTCGGTGTTCTTATTCACACTGCCTCTCTTTGTATAACATAAAACAATTGACTCAGAATACTTCTCTTAATTTTCCTTTTCAGGGGAATTTTTTAAAAATCAAGTTTTGTTGAGATTCAAAAACAGTCAGTTTTTCAAAACTGTTTATGAAATACCATCTGTCTTTTCATGTCTCATAACAAAAATGTCTCTTCTACTATAGCTATACAAAATGTGAACCATCAGCAACATTTTTTTTTTTTTAATTCCAGCAATTGTATGCCCGGTGAAAGCAATAAGGACATACAGAAATCCACCTGTTTAGAGAAAAAATTGACTTTGATTGAAACTCATAGGTACTGTAAGGTATTGAAGTTTATAAGTACAGACAGTAAAAAAGCACAGGTATACATTATAGGCCATGCAAATAAATTCTTACTTAATTAATCATTTTATATTGCTACTACTAAACAAGTCAGGTTTACTTGCTGATTGACACAAAGGGGAAAATTTATCTTTAGTGAACCCTTTTGTTGCTCTATGCGATTGCAGCAGTGATGAATTTGGCCCAATATCTTAGGACTAGATGTTTCTTTAAATATGGATCAATGCAGTTTAGAGAGATTTTTAAACCATGTTTAGGTGGCAGTGGATATCCCTTTAAAAACTGCCTGATGATTCCTCTATCTTATCTACAAACTGTCTCTGAAAACTGTTTAATTATAAATGAAACTCAAAAAATGACCAGAATGTTAATTGAAAGAACACTTGGCATCTTAAAATTGAGATGTAGATGCTTAGATAAATTTGGTGGAAAATTAACTAAACTGCCCTTCAGAAGACTGTAGGATATTCCGGGTTGGCTGTACATTTATGTAACATGGCCATTAAATATGCCACGTCTTTAAAAAAAAAAAGAGGCAGCAATTTAATGAGTAAAACTAAAATTACTGATGTAAATTATCATAATGATGTACACTTACAAGACTAAATTACGAATACCTCAGAAGAAATTGAAAATACAGGTAGATTTTTAGAAACAATTTTTAAGGTAAAACAAAAATCAAAGCCTTCTTTCATATGGATGCAAAAAAATTGTGTGCTTAAATAAGTATTTCTGATTGGAGTTCTGGATTTAGTTTAAGGAGTCAGTCTGGGGAGACAGTAGAAAAAAAAGAAGACTCATCTAGTGTCTCTAAAATCAATGTCTGCAAATCCCAGCCTAAATGGGTGGACCACAGTTGTTGCCAGACCAGGGAGTCCTGGTGGAGGACCAGAGGCAGGAGCCCCATGGGAGCCAGGAGCCCAACCAGGCTGGCTGCTGGGGGACCAGCGGCTGGGAGCCCTGCCGCGGGAGTCAGGCTGAGCTGGCAGCAGAGCACCTGGAATGCCAGCAGGCTCCAGCAGGGCAGTGGTCTGCCAGCCTTGGCAGCGGGGCCACGGTCAGCCGTGGTGAGGCTGGGAGCCCCAGTGATGGGCCCTCAGGCTGCCACAGCAGGGCTGGTGACCTGGGAGCCTGACATGGCAGTGGAATGCTGGCAGTAGCAGGGAGACAGCTGGTGGCCACCCAAAGGAGCTTGGTTGGGGGAGGGGTCAGAAATGACCTTCCCTCTGGTCCGGCAAAATCCCTCGTTAGGCACCAGTCAGGTCTCGAGGGTGCCGGACCAGGGAGGTCCAACTTGTACTGACAAGGATCCTCCAGGGCAAGAAGGACTGCCTGATTTGTCCATTCCCAGAAGCACATGGGTACCTTCTCCAGCCAAGTGCAAGGGAACTCTTTGGGGCTGATATTCCACTGCCTTGCACACTGTGTCACTATTTACACCTGTGCACAATAAATGTAAATTGTTATTAACAGTGTAAGAGCATGAAGAATGCTGATTTGGTATATTAAACACCCATTTTGCTGCTCTTTGCAGAGGTATATATAAAAGTAAAGAAAAAAAAGATTGGGGAGAGCGGTGTCAAGCATATTTGGTTGCAAGGTGTTACAAAGCAACTCAATAAAACGATCAAAGCACAGAGAACTGCTTCCCTGGGATTCAGTTTCAGTTACAGTGTATGGGGGGTGGGGAGCACATGGGCTCAGCACAGAGGAGTTTAACCAAACCTCAAAATAAAGAAAATAACCTAATTGCATCTAACTAAACATTCCCTGCTTTAGTCACAAATGTTGTTCCAAGATTGTCCTTTCTAGATACGGATATTGCTGAAAATTCCATGCCTGGTTCCCAAAGCTTAATTCCCAGCTCTTGCTCTGAACTCACGTAAAAGACTGAAGCAGGAAGAATCTGTTTTTCTATTTAGATCTCTCACTCCCTTCCCATTGGCTCTTCTGGTTCCCTGCCAACATTTCCTGGAGATCTCTGTTTCTGGGTTTAACCTTTTACAGGCAATTTACTTAACTGAATGGCTGGGATGTCTAGAAAAAGGGCAGTACCTCCATCCATTACAGCCTCACTTAGAAAAAGAGCTACAAAAGGACTGCCATTGAAACCAGAAAAATTAATAAAGAAACTTCCTCATTAAAACTTAGCCTAGACAAACTGGAAGGAAAACAGGATGACTTACAACATAGATTTTAAAGAATCAACTTTTACCTTTTGAGCATTGTTGAGGTCTAGAGGAGAAAGATAACAGCTTTCTTCAGAAGCTTCTGCTTGACATACTTAAATTGGATATACATATCCCACACGAGCTCCCCCCATGAGATATTGGAAGGGTTCATCAGATTCCTGATGATGCCAGAGGGTTGGAGTCTAGCAAGCCCAGGCCCATCATCTTCAAGCTGCTGTAATTTACTGATGAAGCAATGTTAGGGTGTGTCTACACAGCCAAGTTATTTCGGAATAATGGCCGTTACTCCGAAATAACTTTGTGAGTATCTATACAGCAATTCCACTATTTCTAAATAACAGACGGCTTATTCCGACTTCTGTAAACCTCATTCTACAAAAAAATAATGCCTATTGCAAAATACCTATTTCAAAATAAGGTGTGTGTAGACGCTCCACTTCCACTATTTCAAAATAGCCCCTCACCAGGGCCATTTTAAGTTATTCTTCCTGGGACTCTAAATAGAGATAGCACATCTACAGTAGGGAAGCTTGCCTTGGACTAATTTTGAGGCTTCCCTGCAGTGTAGATGTGCTATTTCAAAATAAGCTATTTCAGAATAGCTTATTCCGAAATAACTGGGCAGTGTAGATGTAGCCTTAGTGAATGCCTCCAGAAGGCTGAACCCCTTGTGTACAAAGGTCAGCTTTTTTTTTTTCTGACTGCTCAGCTGTGCTTAAAAGGAGGGCTGCATTCAGTGGCATAAAGCAAATCCTGAGGGGCACCAACATTAGATACACAGCATCAAGTGTACCCATTCACCTTCACTCTGGATTTAGCAGGCCTCTCAATATTTTGCAAAAACCCCTCTGAAGCTTGGGAGATATTTCAAAGACAGACTGCATTTGACCAGAAGGTTTTTTCGTCATGTAAACGCAAATCTCAACTAATTTAAAAGTCACTTTGTTTTCATGCATATTGTTGTACAAATGGTAATATTTACTTATATAATCTTCCAGCTCCTAGCTAGCCTGAACTCCTCAGTTGATCTCATTTGGAACTGAGCAACAACAAACTGTATAGCATGGAAATGCATAGACTAGCAGTTTAACACTAATCTGGGGTTTGTAGCATCATCTACTGATTGAAGCATTATCAGCACTAATAATCACAACTTGAACTATTAGAATCTCTTTACTAGGTCTGCCTCTGATGGATTACATTCTGGTGACCACAACACCCCTGACATGCAAAGCAGACTGTAACCAAATCTTTAAATAGTACTAGTTATTCAATTTGTGCAGGGCATTTGACACAGTATGAATATTATTTGTATATTTTTCATATTTAGGTTTTGTACTAATTTATATTGGATTTACCAAATCAATTGTACGTGTGATGAGTGTGTATATATTAGTACGTATACATAAAATTTTATGTAGGAAGGAATATTTTTATATATATTTATTTTCTAGACTACTCATTGATAATAGGGTAGTATTTCTCTTAAAATATATTTGCATTTAGAGACATTAACTATTGCTAAATAATATAGGGAGGGAAGGAGAAGATTGAATTGAAGCCATTAGGGAGCCGAATGTGCACAAACTGGATTATTTTATGGCTGTTCATCTTTTTGTTTGTTTCCTGTTACAAATACACTTTGGAAGACACATGATATTTAACTATAGATTTTTTTGTGTACCTGATATTATTAGAGGTTCCACAGAAGGCACAATAAATTCATTCAAAACTAAACAGGATCTGATACATATATCAATACAGACTAAGTCTTAGAAATGTGGTTGTGAACAAGGAAATATGTATCTTTATAATGAGGTTTTATATCTTAATACAGAATTTTCTTAAAGGCTGCTCCTGGAATGTAAGTGGACTTAATCAACCTTCCATAAAAATTAGAATCCTAAAACACTCTGAATCCAAAAAGTGCCAAGTACCTTTATTGTAATCAATAAATGAATTGTAATGAAATTCAACTAGCAGAAATAGATACCAGTAGAATCAAGAAGATGTAGGCAGGTGTTGAGTATCATTCTTCATTGAATTCTAAGAGCAGAAGCACATCTATCTTAATTCATAAAAGTACAACCTTTCAATATATACAGTCTTGGTGTGATCCCGGGGGGAAATATGTATTTCTTGAAGTCTGTTTCAACTCAAAAATTGTTAATTGTAGAAAGCATTTACAATCCAAGTGGAGGTAACTCTGAAGTTTTCAAAGACCATCGCAGATGCTCTAATAAAAAAGATATTCTTATAATATTGGGAAGTGATTAAAATACTACATTAGACAGATATCTGGACAAATCCAATTACATGAGACACAGACCTCAAAGTGCTATAGGCCAACCCTCATTATTATGAATGAATTTGATTTAAAAGATATATGAAGACAGAGACAAAGCAAGCAATATAACTGTACATATTTTTATACAGTACATTCATCTTACTCCAGAGCAGACTTTTTTCTTGTCTTCAAAACTGATTCCAGCACATTTAGAAGCAGATATTGATCATATTTATTTCAGCTCGTGCTCCCATTATACTCACTACAGAAATTGGTTACACATCATTAAAATCTTCTAGGTGGAAGCTGAACACTTTGCTACTAAAGAATGCAATATTTTATTCCAGTCGATTTAGTCATCTCTAAATTAATGCAAGAAAATAAGCAATCAGTTACTTTCAATGCCATATTTTAGAAGTCTTGAAAGCTACAGTAAGGGGTAAATGCATAAAACTTGCCTCTCAAAAGAAGAAAGAGTCAAGTTACTCACTAGACAAGGAAATATTGGAGTTGCAGAGGAAGTATCAGACTGACCCAAATAATGAAGACCTCATACATTCTCTCATCAGTACCAAATATAAATATAATGAATGCTCATCCAGCCAAGTTTAATTTTTACCCAACAGGATCAAACAAAGATATTATGAATGGGGAAATAGAAAAGCTAAACTACTTGCCAGAAGACCTAAAAGGGAACTAGCCAACAGCAATATTTCTTCCTTATTACAAGAGGACAGGCATGCCGTTCTTGAGCCAATAGATATCAACAGTGCTTTTTTTGTGATGGTACTGCCCGGTACACAGTACCGGCACCTCCAGATGCAGTACTGGCACCTCCAGTCAGAGCTCAACAACTTTTCCTCTGGAGTACCAACACCTTTTTTAAAAAAAAAAACACACAAAAAAAGCACTGGGTATAAATCAATTTAAATGATTATCTCATGCTTTATATAAATCATACAACCAAATGGACAACAATAAATTTGATCATTTCATTAAAGGCTTACCTTTTAATACCCAATTTTCAGAACAAGAGTTGTTTATGGACAAAGCAATCACAATAGAAGAGGTTGAACAGGCTATAAAAATATTAATTCAGGCAAGGCCTTAAGATAGATGGCTTTCCAGCAGATTTATAGAAATAGTTTGTGATCAGCTACTTCCTATTCTTTCAAAGGTTTTCACTGAAACATTCAAAAAAAGAATAATGTTTTGTGACATGAGAACTATGTTAATTATTTGAATATTAAAGAAGAGCAAAGATGAGTGCAACTGTGGAGACTTCTGTTCTTTATCTATATTGAACACAAACGGCAAAATGTTTAGCAACACTATCATCCCATCATTCATGCACACCCATCAGATTGCTACTATTAAAAGAGGACTGGCTGCTGATAATGTGGAGAAAAATTTCTCAGTTGTTCTAGCAAGTTCCGGTGCCAGATTTTCCCTCCATAGCCCTATTAGTAGATTCAGAGAAAGCCATTGATAGAGCCAAATGGCTTTATATAATGGCTGTCCTAAAAATAAAAATGAAAAATCAGATTTGGACCAATATACCCGAACTGAGCCAGTGTAAATATAATTCTCTCCTCACTTCAGCATCAACTAATAGAATTATTCCTCCGACATTTCAAAATTTCCAACCCTAGCATGAGGGACATGACAAGGCTGCCCCCTCTCAACCCTACTTTTTCATATTGCTTTTGAACCACTGGTAATTTATGTCAGCACTGAGCCACTGAAGACACGACTGTAAAAAGGAATGAATACAAAATCAGTTTATATGCTGGCGACATTTTTGTACTATTGAAGAATTCATCCATATCACTTCCATAACTATTGAAATCAGTTGATATTTTCGGTCAGAGCTCCAGTGTTTGCATTAACTAGAATTAAAAAAAAAAAAAAGAAAAAAAAGGACCAATTGTGCTCATGCAGCATTTTCTAGTTCAAATATACAAGGAAATTAGGTATTAAAATTTGTCCTAGTGTTCCCCTAGTGTTAAAATTGTATAAATATGAGCTATATATTAAAATAAATTTCCAAGGATGTCAAGAGATGGTATCTCCTCCCTCTGTCCTTCCTGGAAGACTAAAAATAGCCAAAATAAATATCTGTCCTAGAATTACATGTACTGTTATCTCCTTGCCTTTCAAGGTCTCTTCTTGGCTCTTTTTTGAATGAAGACGCTTATTATTCAATGCATATGGTATATATTAAAAAAAAAAAAAAAAAAAAAAAAAAGAGAGACCCACAAGACCCTTACAAATTTTTGGGCAACTGGAGGTATGGGGTTGCCAGACTTGAATCTGTGTTTAATAGCATTCCAAATGTCTCCTAAAGTAAGGAGGTTCTCCTCCAGGAGCTCTGTATACACACCATCCTGGTTTGAGATGGGGAAAAAAAAAAACCGTGCCATTTGGTTCGCCCTCTTTTTTCATATTCTTTAAGAAGCTACCTACATCCTTAAGGAAAGTCAATCTTAGGCTATGTCTAGACTGCAGACTTCTTTTGGAAGAAGATGTTCCAGAAGAGATCTTCTGAAAAAACTTCCAAAAGAGAGCGTCTACACAGCAAAAGCGCATCGAAAAAGCGATTTGCTTTTTCAAAAGATAGCATCTATTCAGTATGGACGCTATCTTGCATTTAAGCTGTGATGACTATGGACAGAGTCGCCACCAGGGCACCTGTGCTTTTTCTTCTTTCCTCTTTTTTCGAAAGAACTCCCTCTTCCCCGTCCACACATGCCTTTTTCCGAAAGAGCTCTTTCAGAAAAAGGCTTCTTCCTCATAGAAAGAGGTTTACCAATGTCAGAAAAAAAACCCATTCTTTTGATTCTTTTTCCAAAGAACGTGATTGTGGTATGGACGTAAGTGAAGTTTTTTCGGAAAAACAGCTGTTTTTCCAAGAAAAACTCTGCAGTGTAGACATACCCTTGGTGTCAACATGGCAGAATCCTGCAATGTGTTAAGATTACAGCATCCAGTCATACTAATTTGCTTTTCATACCGCTGTGGAAGAACGCCTGCCTCAGGATCAAGGCCAACTTCATGTTTAATGCATTTGGGGTCAATAAAAGTGTGACAAAAATTAAAGATCTAATATGAGATGATAGACTGACCTGTTACATAGAAAGGTATCAGCTACTGCAGCCTATCAGTTCCTTCTTTCTGCAGCTATGCTTAGGGCTGGCCTTAGGGCGATTCACCCAATTCCCCTGAATGGGGCCCCACGCCTAAAGGGGCCCTGCGCCCTGAACCCGGAAGTGTGCTGGGCGCCATGGGCGGCGAGTTAATATTCAGAGCCGGGGGCCCTGCTCCAGCAATATTTGGAGCTGGGTCTCTCCCCCAGCTCTGCCTGGAGTGGTCCCCAGCCCCCACCTGCCAGCCCCCCCGTGCGTTCTCCCACCCCGGCCCCAGAGCGTCCCCCTCAGCCCTGTCCCTAACGTGTGCAGCTCTCAGTGTAGCTCCCCCTCGCCGGCGCGCGCTGCTGCTGCCATGCGTGGCGTTTGCAGGTGAGCGTGGAGGACGCCCAGGCGTGACATGACATCACGGGCCAGGACTTTAAAACTGCTTCGCGCTGCGTGGCCTAGCTCCGGGTTTGGAGTCCGGGGCCTGAGCGCAGACTCCGGCCCCGCAAAGTGGAAGGCGGAAGGCAGAAGGCAGGGGAGGGGGAAAATTAGGAGGAGGGGGTGGGAGAGGAAGGGGCTTGAAAGTGAAGGGGAGGGGGAAAATAGGGGAAGGGGTGGGAAAGGAAGGGGAGGAGGGAAAAGGTGGGGAGGAAGGGGCTTCTGCGGAGGGGGAAGGGGAAAATAGGGGAAGGCACCAAGGGACAGCGTGGAGGAGAGACAAATGCCAGGAGGCCAAGTGCAGACAATGAGGAAAAGGGCAGGAGGGGAGGTGTTAGTGGGAGGGGGGACAGGGTTATGCTGGGAGAGGAGAGGAGAGGGAAAGGACATTGGGGGCTAGAGGAGGAGGGGGAGGTGCTGGGAGAAGGCTTGAAAGAAGGGGCAGGCATGAGAAAGGTGGAGATGGAGCAAGTCATGTGTGAGGGCACAGAGGGGCAGGAGGGGAACGGGGGCAGAGAGTGGTGAGGGGGTGGGCATCAGGGAAAAGAGAGCAAAGGGGGTAGGGGCAGTAGGGAAGGGGAGGCACCAGGAGGGTGCAGGGCTAAGGGAAGGTGCAGGTGCCAGGGGATTCTGGGTGAAGCAGAAGGGCAGACACCTGCAGAGGAGGGACCAGCACCAGAGGAGAGAGGCAGGCAGGTGTGTAGAGGAGGTGTTAGAAGAGGGGATGAGGAGGGGTAGCTCACATAATCAGAGTGGGGCTACTGGAGGAGTGGGCACAGGGGGAGAGAAGGGCTGGTGGAGGGGGCAGCAGGAGGGCTGAGGGCAGTGAGAAGGGCAGGAGTCAGGACAGCAGAGGAGGGTGAGGACCACGGGAGCTGATGGAGCAAGGGGAGGAGACATGGCAGCAGAGAGAAAAGGTAAAGGTTTATAAAATATTTATTAATAATTTGGGTGCCACAGTGGCACATCCAAACAAGCCACATGAACTCAGTACAGGTGCACAACACAAAATCCATTCTGCTCATGGGAGGAAACTCTTAGGCTAGGTCTACACTGGCGGCTTCTTGCACAAGAACATCTTGCGCAAGGGTTCTTGTGCAAGAAGTCTTGCGCAAGAACATGTCCACACTGCCATGTGTGAGCTGTGCTTTTGCGCAGGAGCATCCATGACAGTGTGGATGCTCTCTTGCGCAAGAAAGCTCCAGTGACCATTTTAGCCAGAGGGGTTTCTTGCGCAAGAAATCCCTGCCGAGCATCCACACTGCCCTCTTGCGCAAGAGAGCTTACACCTGTTAGAAAGGAGCGTAGCTCTTGCGCAAGACACCCTCTCTTACCACGCCATACTGTAAATTTCCTTGCGCAAGAGCAGGCAGGCAGTGAGGCTGCTCTGTGGGTTCTTGCGCAAGAACAGCTGTACTTGTGCAAGAAGCCGCGAGTGTAGACATAGCCTTAGAGGGAACACTTCCCCCAGCCTCTCTGCCCCCGAGTTAATGTCACACACATTGGGTTAATGCAATTGCAGGATAGTTGCATGAGGGGGGTTTGGTGGGGGCCAAACTAATCCCTGTTGGTAGGAGGATGGTAGGAAAAGTCTTTTGACAGGGGTGACATGACACCTTTTACTTCTGGTCATGTGTCCATCTTGCCCCGAGCATGTTACTTCCAGAGGCCTGGCTAATCGGGGTCAGGGGGTGTGTCTAATGGGGCACCACACAGGAGGTATGAGTTTAGCACACGGTTTAGCACAGGGTGTGGGGATGGGTGTGTGGGTTTTTTTTTTGTTGTTGTTCAATCAAATAAATTCCTGGGGCCCCCCGTTGAAACTTGTGTGTCCCCCCCCCCTTTTTTTTGTTCAACCAAAATTTCTGTGGGGCCCCGTCAAAATTGTTCGAATTGGGCCCCGCACTTCCTAAAGCCGGCCCTGGCTATGCTCAAGGATTTATGCAGACATGGGAACAACTAGCCTGTTTCAATGCAGTCACTTAGAGCGTATTAAAAAAATATGGAAACAAAAGTAATTTTGTAGGAATTACTTATTGGCAGCTTAATGGTTTGCATTACCCTCTCAATCACTAAGAAAAATGGGAAAAAACTTAGCCTTACTATCACAATAGAAACCTAGGAGGATTTCTGGGTCAATGTGAAAGATATTTCAAGTTCTTTATCTTCGTGAGTCTTCTAGATCAAGATATTAAACAGGTGTTACTGGACTCCAGAACATTTGTTTAAAGCTACATTGGAAATAGACAGTGAATGTTGGAGGTGCAAACAGCCCCATACCAACCACATATACTTGCCAAAAATGCATGTGTTTCGGACCACCATATTCAGTGCTGTTCAAAAACTTTTAAGTGCTACAATCTTCCTTCTCTAGCTTGTGTATTTTAGAGGTGCTGGATGAACTAGCATTACCAATTAATATTATGAAAGTCAGTCAAGTAACTATTTTAGTGGCCCAAAAGTTATTTTGAGGAAATGGAAATCTGTAGTTTCCCCTTCATACACAGATTGGTTCAGTGAGCTCTCTACTACTGCATTAATGGAAAAATAAGACTCTATGTAATAGAAATACTTGGAAAAAAATATGAGGTTGTCTGGTCACGCATGAAACTATTGCACGCTTTTGCAATTTAGGGTATATTAGTGCCCAGTATTCATAGGTTCTGTTCTCACTTATTTATCAATTTAATGACTTTAAAAATGATGCCCTGCATGACACCTACAGATTCAGGGTTTTTTATATATTTGTTTTGGGTTTGTTAGGGTTTTTTTTTTTCCCAGCTTTTATACCGAACACTGAATTTTGCTATTTATGTGAGATTTCCAGTCACATGAATGTGTGTATATATGTTTTGTTTTACGTGTTTACTAGACGAATTACCTGGTGTTGCTTGTGTCCTTTAGGGCAGGGGGCTAGGGATGTGGGGGTTGCTAGAGTCAGGCTTTGCAGGTGAAAAGGGAAGGGGGCTGTGTGTGTGAGGGGCACAGGAGCCAGTGGGGGCCAGGAGGTAGCTCCCTGGGGCAGGCTGCCGTGGAGACTGCACTGACTGGGAGGTAGCTCTCTGTAACGGGAGATGGCAGGGGCCATGCTGGCCAGGCAGCGGCTCCCCTGGGGCTGGCTGCAGAGAGGGCCACGCTGCCTGGGCAGTGGGCAGGCAGCTTACCTGCCCCCTAATGGCCCAATGGGGTTATAGTTGTCTCAGTCCCCATCTCTGGCCCCTTGCTGCCCCCTGTAGTCCTTACACAGTATACCTATCCATGCTAGCAGACCCTTCCCTTTCTGTGTTATGGAAAACTACCACATCCCAGGCACATCCCATTGTCTTGGCACAACCAAACCCTCATCTTGCTTTCAAGTATGATAAGAGGAAAGAGAATACCAAATTTGGTGGTCCTGGCTCTTATCATTTAGGAGGAGTTCTTGAACAAACAGATGGACAGAGACTCGCTCACTCACAGACAAACTCTCTCAAATATATAGTAGGTAGTTTACATAAAATAAAATAAAGTTTAAAAAATAAACAAAATCTACCTCTTCACCAGAGGCCCAATTTGAGAACACCTAGGAGATAATGAGGTGATAAGGAACCGTCAGCATGGTTTTGTCAAGAACAAGTTGCATCAGACCAATCTGCAAGCTTTCTTTGACAGGGTAACAAGCCTTGTGAATGGGGTGGGGGGAACTTTAGTAACACATTTGATACTTTATTTCATGACTTCCTTATAAACAAACTAGGGAACCAGAACCTAGGTAGACCTACTATATGGTGAGTGCATAACTAGTTGAAAAACTCTTCCCAAAAGTACTTATCAGCTAGGAGGGGTTGCAAGTACTTTGTAGGATAGGTTTAAAATTCAAAATAATCTGGACAAACTGGAGAAATAGTCTGAAGTAAATAGGGTGAAATTCAATAAGGACAAATGCAAAGTACTCCTTTTAGAAAGGAACAATCAGTTGCACACATACAAAATGTAACGACTTCCTAGGAAGAAACATTGCAGAAAGGGATCTGAAGGTCACAGTGGACAGCAAGCTAAATACGAGTCCACTCAACGAGTAATGCTTGCAAACTAGCATGCATTCTGGTGATTTATTAGCAGAAGTATTAATCAAGACATGAGAAATAATTCTTCCACTCTACTCCATTCTGATTATGCCTCAACTGGAGTATTGTGCCCACTTCTGGGTACCACATTTCATGACAGATGTGGGCAAATTGGAGAAAGTCCAGAGAAGAAGAACAAAAGAAGTTAAAAGTCTAGAAAACATACCTATGAGGGAAAAATTGAAGAAACTGGATTTGTTTAGTTAGTAAAAGAGAAAACTGAGAGGGGACATGATAACATCTTTCAAGTATCTAAAAGCTTATTACAAGAAAGAGGGAGGTAAATTGTTCTCCTAACCTCAGAGAATAGGACAAGAAGCAATGGGCTTAAATTGCTGCAAGGGCAGTTTAGATTGGACATTAGGAAAAACTTCCTCACTGTCAGGGTGGCCAAGCACTGGAATAAATTGGGAGGTTTTGGGATCTGCATCACTGGAGATTTTTAAGAGCAGATTAGACAAACGTCTGTCAGGAATATTTGGGATAATACTTAGTCTGGCCATGAGTGAAGATGACTGGACTAAACGAGCTGTTGAGGGTCCTTTCAGCCCTATGATTTTCTTCATGGAAAGCTAGTGTTGTTGATCCTGAGACAGAAAGTGCCCTAGAAGTGTGAAGTATAACTATAGGTTGGACCTCCCTGGTCCAGCATGGATGAGGGATTTTGCCAGACCAGGGAAGGTCATTTCTGGCCCTCCTGCTGTCAGCCCCACCCCCTACCCTGCCATCCCACCATGCCTCCCAGCTCCCTCAGCAGCACACACTGGGCTTCCAGCCCCTCCTCTAACCTTTCCCCCCAACCCAGCGGGGCCAAATGCCAGCCTTCCTGGCTCCCTGTCCCCCCTCCCGTCACCCTGCAGCCTAGCCGAGATGCGTGCCGAGCTCCCTGGCTCCCCAGGGCAGCCCAGCTGCGTTGTGCATGCCAGGCTTTCCCCACACTGCAGTCCAGCTGGGCTGCATGCTGGCCTTCTCAGCTCCCCCTCACCAAGCTCAGCTGAGCCGCAGCCCAGCGGAGCAATCCCTCCCTTGCATCACTCTGGGCTCCTGCTCCCCCACGCCTTGCAGTGCACCAGGACTCTCTGATCCTGCCAGACCACAGATGTTGCTGGACCAGAGAATTCTGGTTTATAGAGGTGCAACCTGTACAATTTAGTTTCATTCAAAAATTAAAATATCACTGAAGGTGCAATAATGGAACAGTGACAAGAATTTCTTTAAACTCTTCAAAATAAACCTCTGTACATAAAAAGGTTGGTATTATGACTACCAGGGGGCTGAGTGCGACACTGTAGTTTTAATCTAAGATTCATTTGTGAATGGGAACAGACTTGTTTTCCAGGAACCAATTTAGCTGTGGCACAAAATAGTTGAACTCTCATGAAAACTGATAACCCCATAAGAGTGAGATTTTTTTTTCCGAAGTGGCAGAAATCCTGTTAGATCAACTAATTTTATCCAATTTCCAGCATTCGAGACTTCATTTTCAGAAAATACATTCTTGCCCCTAAGTCCTCATTCCTCTACCAATCAGATTTAGAACATAAGAATAGCCATACTGGGTCAGACCAATGGTCCATCTAGCCCAGTATCCAGTCTGCTGACAGTGGCCAATACCAGATGCCCCAGAGGGAGGGAACAGAACAGGTAATCCTCACATGATCCCTCCCCTGTCACCCATTTCCAGACAAATAACCCATTTCCCAACAAAGATTTGTGAACTTTAGCCAAAACAAACATGGGCCAAATGCTTTTTTCTTGGCCTGCTCTTTTATAATTTAGTAAGCATTTCTCTAGGTAATTAAAATATTATTGCTAATCATCGCATTTCTCCTTTTGAAAGCACCTATTTTTTATTCAAGCAGTAAGTAAACATCCTAAGAGTTTATACAGTAAAGTCCTTTGGAGACTCTCGTCCTTTGGATGCTCTCCCTACTCAACAACGCTCAAAAGAGCTACAAAAGGTAATAAATACAACACTTAGGGTGCATCAGCAGAACTGATAAATATGCCTTGTATACAAGGCTTCCTTAAAGTGTGTCTTCAGATTGCAAGTCTGATCAGTCTTTGCTCAATTCACATAAAGCTAGAGTGCTTGAAATTGCTTTTTGATCTGAATAAAGCATGCAATACTCCAGCAAGACTGTAGCAAAGGACTTTCCGGGGGAATGACAAAAGTGTCATAGCATTAAAGTGCACATTGTTAAATAATAAGGAACGTTACTGCTCAAAACTGAACCGTGGTATAACATTCCAAAATGAGCTCCTCAGCACAGGAGTAAAGAGAAGCCTCCCTAGCTCAAACCATCAGCTGAATGTTTGCTATTGCAATCACAATTTCCCACATTATTTTATGCCTTTTATAGATTGTTCAGTAGGCACATTTTTTAAATTACCTTTTTATTCTTCTAAAGCAGCATTATCTGAAGTGCAGCTTTGAACCTGCTACTCTTACTCATCTTAGTTGTGCCACTTTTAGTCATTGCCACGCTTATTCATATTCAGTTGGGTGGCGAGTCTGATTATTTATTACATGCATGTTATATTTTTAAAGAAGAGCATCAAGCATGTCCAGAACTTGGAAGACACTATGTTAGTTACTTTAGATTTATACCACAGCAATCCACAAATGCTCCTAAAAAGGTATTTAACTGCACTTATTTCATACATCGTTATATCCAGGTGACTATGTTTTCAGTTTATTTGTTCTTTGATGTCTGAGTTTATAGAGCTTCATATTTGAAATACAGATACACAGGAAAGGTAGATAATTTTCAGTTAACATTTATATTTTAGTTCCACCAAAAGGCTTCAACTGGGATCAGAGCCCCATTTTGCTCAGTGCTGTACAAACATACAAAAAAAGAGACTTTGCCAGGCTTAGGGCACGTCTAGACAGCAGGGCTAAAGCCAAAATAAACTACACAATTTGAGCTACATCAATTGTGTAGCTTAAATCAAAATAGCTTATTTTGGCTTTTGGCTCTGTCTACACTGCAGGAAGTCCAAGAGAGCACTCTTCCCCCGACTTCCCTTACTCCTCATAAAATGAGGGTTACAGGAGTCAGAGTAAGAAGTCCTCCAGCGCGAGGACTTGCTGTGTAGACATGGATTATGTTATTTTGGAATGTCAGTTATTCCGAAATAACACTGTTGTGTAGACGTACCCTTACAGACTAAACATACAACCAGATGAAGGAGAAGGCCAAGAGGATACAAAATGCAAGTAAATTCACCTGCTGAAAAATTAGCACTCTTTTGTTAGTTATGATTTTACTCTTAACTGTGCGGAAGAGAAGAATATGAAAGAAGGGGGAAGGGTAATTGTAACAGTTTGCCATGACACGTGGTCATCACAGTGGGTTTTGTGGACATCATGTGAATTTTCTGGAGGAATTTGAAGGAAAGTAAGACAGTGGCTGTTTGGATTTTATTAGGGAGTTCTTTCCCCATGCATAAGTGACAACGTGAGGGGAAATATAGGGGTGTTTAAATGGTAAGTTGAAAGGTGGGTAATGCTACCAGAGATTGATGTCACCATAGCTTACTAGACACGTCAATAGGGTGGAGCAAAGCTAAAAAGGGTGTTTAAAAGGAAAAGAAGCTTGCATTTGATGTGGAGGTGTAACATTGCAATCCTTAGCCAATCGGCATGGCAATTAGTGCCACTGTGGTAGTTATTCCTGAAAATAATCAGCGTAGCAGCATTGCACAAGAGGGTTTTTCTTGCGCAAGAAGGGGCAGTATAGACAGCTCCTTCTGGCGCAAGAGCCTCTTCCACAAAATGGCGGCTCATTAGGTATGCAAATGAGGCTTGGCGATATTCCACGCTTAGCCTCATTTGCATATTTCTGGTGCAAGAACCCGCCAATGTAGACATAGCCGAGGTGTTTTACCCAAAGCTCTGCTGGCTAAGGGGAGAAGGGCAGAGGCTAGCAAGGGAAAGAGGAGCCCTTGCTACAAAGGGAACAGAGTTCCTGAGATCTGGAAACCCAGCCTACTAGAAAGAGATTGAGGCAGCTTAATCTATTTAGCTTATCCCAGAGAAGGTTAAGAGGTGACTTAATCACAACCTGTAAGAAGCTACATGGGGAGATGATTTCTGATAGTAGGGGGCTCTTTAAAACTGTTGGACAAAAACCATAACAAGATTCAACAGACGAATTCAGAATGGAAACTCATTTTTAACAGTGATTGGCACTGTTGTGACCCGTGGAACAAATTACCAAGGGACATGGTGGAATGTCCATCTCTGGAAGTCTTCCAATGGAGAGATGCTCTAACTCAGCCAGAAGTGATAACCTTGGAGAAATTGTATAGTCTGTGCTAGGTAGGAGAGGTCAGACCAGGTGATCAAAATGGTCCCTTCTGGGCTTTATACTCTATGAATCTATAATGTTAGAAACCTATTTATGTATTTTGCCGGCAGATAGTATGATTTCCTATTCCCAAAGGGCAAAACAACTTATTACTGTGTCCCCTTCTGCTCTCATTTCAGATCACTTGCCAACGTACCCATTCTGCTGATCTCAGCTGGAAAAAAGGGAGCAGAACTGGCTGTAACTACCTTTTTGGATATCATTACTGTAAGTGTTCCTTTTTTTATATTATAGTTTACCTATCCCACAAGCAGCCAATGCCTGTCTTTCCCCCAGTCCTGAACTACATAAGTGCGAGAACCCAAGCCCTTTCCCCACTTCACAATTTTGTTTAGCAGTAGTCTCACAGTCAAATCACAGCTTGAGTAGCAAGCAGAACTTCAGTGGGTTTGCCAGTCATTAACATCATCTTTACTGATTTAATCAGGTTTTGGATCAGGCACAGCCTGCTACCTAAATTTCATTCTAAAACTTCAACTGCAAAAATTCTTTATCTATTCACAAAGCCACGGTGTACAGGTTGAACATCCCTGCTCAGGCACCCTAACGGGCCCCCAACCAGGGAATTTGCTGAACCACAGGAGGTCAATGCACCGGGGCTCCAATTTTTCTCCTGGCTATCCTGCTGCCACTAGGGGCACTGCTCTCCCTATAGGTGGAAGGCTCTGCTTTTCCCCCTGTGGTTCTGCTTTTCTGGGAAGGGAAGGGAAGTTGGCTGCAGCCTGGAGCTCAGGGTCCTCCCCAGCAGCTCTGCTGCTACCCAGGAAGGGAGGGGCCACTTATTGCCTGGGGCTCTGCTTTCTTGGGCCCCTAGTCTGGAAACACTCCTGGTCCCAGCCCGCTGGCTTATCCCTGATAATCATAGAATCATAGAATACGAGGACTGGAAGGGACCTCAAGAGGTCATCGAGTCCAGTCCCCTGTCCTCATGGCAGACCAAATACTGTCTAGACCATCCCTGATAGACAGTTATTTAACCTACTCTTAAATATCTCCAGAGATGGAGATTCCACAACCTCCCTGGGCAATTTATTCCAGTGTTTGACTACCCTGACAGTTAGGAACTTTTCCTAATGTCCAACCTAAACCTCCCTTGCTGCAGTTTAAGCCCATTGCTTCTTGTTCTATCCTCAGAGGCCAAGATGAACAAGTTTTCTCCCTCCTCCTTATGACACCCTTTTAGATACCTGAAAACTGCTATCATGTCCCCTCAATCTTCTCTTTTCCAAACAAAACAAACCCAATTCTTTCAGCCTTCCTTCATAGGTCACGTTCTCTAGACCTTTAATCATTCTTGTTGCTCTTCTCTGGACCCTCTCCAATTTCTCCACAACTTTCTTGAAATGCAGTGCCCAGAACTGGACACAATACTCCAACTGAGGCCTAACTAGCGCAGAGTAGAGCGGAAGAATGACTTCTCATGTCTTGCTCACAACACACCTATTAATGCATCCCAGAATCATGTTTGCTTTTTTTGCCACAGCATCACACTGCTGACTCATATTCAGCTTGTGGTCCACTATAACCCCTAGATCCCTTTCTGCCGTACTCCTTCCTAGACAGTCGCTTCCCATTCTGTATGTGTGAAACTGATTGTTCCTTTCTAAGTGGAGAGGGCCAATAAAGAAAAGTTATTTATTAGTTCCCTAAATAGAAGAACTAGAGGACACCAAATGAAATTAATGGGTAGCAGGTTTAAAACTAATAAAAGAAAGTTCTTCTTCACACAGCGTGTAGTCAGCCTGTGGAACTCCTTGTCAGAGGAGGCTGTGAAGGCTAGGAATATAACAGAGTTTAAAGAGAAGCTAGATAATTTCATGGAGGTTAGGTTCATAAAAGGCTATTAGCCAGGGGATAAAATGGTGTCCTTGGAGAGGGATGGCAGGAGACAAATCGCTTGATCATTGTCTTCGGTCCACCCCCTCTGGGGCACCTGGTGCTGGCCACTGTCGGCAGACAGGATACTGGGCTAGATGGACCTTTGGTCTGACCCGGTACGGCCGTTCTTATGTTCTTATGTAACTTTGCATTTGTCTTTATTAAACTTCATCCTGTTTACCTCAGACCATTTCTCCAATTTGTCCAGATCATTTTGAATTATGACCCTATCCTCCAGAGCAGTCGCAACCCCTCCCAGCTTGGTATCATCTGCAAACTTAATAAGAGTACTTTCTATGCCAATATCTAAATCGTTGATGAAGATATTGAACAGAGCCGGTCCCAAAACAGACCATGATGCTGGACCATGGATGTTGCTGGACTAGGGAACTCCAGATTATGAAGTCTCAACCTGTAGTATTTCTGGGTGATTTTGAATAGGGGCTATTACCCAGAAGTGGCTCCTGTTCAGTAGGTAGAAGGGATGGGGTCAGTGCTGCAGAAGGGAGAGAAATGTATACAGAGTCCTCTCCATTCTCAATTCCACATGATGTGATTTAGTTTAGTGTGTAGGAAAAAAATGGGGTAAAATTTTGTACTGAGATTTGAAAATATGGCTTTGTTTCTGGACACACAAGTGTTGACCCACTCAATAAATAAAGGACCAGTAGGGACATGAACACAGGATAATTATATGTCTGAACATAAACTCTGAAGAATCACAATCTCCTAGTAAGCCTTTAAGAATGAGGGGCTTGATCCAGTTCTCAGCAAATGTAGTAGCAAAAGACGGATGGGAGACAGAATGGTTCCGGAGTGAGAGGATGTAATAGATATATTGCCAGGGTGTCAGGATTTCACAAATAAATTCACAGAAAAACAGCATAGAAAGGATATGAAAACAGCCAGAGAGAAGCATGGACTGGAGTTTCACTTCTCAATAGTTCTGTGGTTCAAAATGCTGCATCATAGTTTATATTGATTTACAGTTATTAGACAGCTACTGTTATTTGTGCTGATAAAATAATCAGAGTGTAGAAAATAATTTATTAAAGATGAGCAGCTTTGTCATACTTATGCACTTCTTGCAACATTGATCATCTGGCATAAGTATGTTCTAATCAACAGTTAATAAATATGTGACTTGCAAGATGTGCCAGTGGGACTGATGGATTACACACACAAAGAATGAATCGATCAAATGGTATTGGCCTGGTTCGAGGACTGTTTAAGTGATGTCATTTCACAGGATTTCAAAATAGGAAAGAGCTTTTCAGAAAACATGTGATTTCCAGTGTCTGAGTTCCCTAAGGGAAGAGTCCTAGGACTAATTCTGTTTCTTATTTATTTAAAAATTAGCGACTTAAAGCAGGTGGTGATATAATTGCAAAACTGCTATACTTGAAGTCAAGTGGCATTATTCTCTAACAGTCATGTGAACTGACTTTTCTGAATGTGCCTTCGAGGTTTATGCAGAAAGCAAAATAAAACGTGGGCCTGATCCATGAGATCATGTTCTTTGCATGAGGGAAGCAGAGAGCAGCAAAGTTTTTCTCCGTTCACTGGTGCAGTGGTTAGAAAAGAACTGGGATGCTCCTGATGTACTGTAGCATAAAACAACTCAGTAATATGGGGGACATGCACAGTGCACCTGGGTGAGATGACTCTTCAGCAGGGGGCCTGAAATTTTCAGAGAGCGGGAATACAATACAGATAAAAGTCAAAGAGGAAGATGGGACATGGAGCTTCCAAGTGGTATAGAGTGGTCATTCTAGCTCAAACAATTCTCAAGACAAAGCCATTAAAAGCAGCTTGGATGGAGGTGAAAGGCAAGGCCATTATGTGGCATTGGAGGGGGAGCCTGGGCTATGTCTACACTCGTGTTTTCTTACGCCAGAAATATGCAAATTTCTGGCGTAAGAAGTGGAATATCACAAAAAGCATCTTACGCAATGCCATTACGCCGATTACTTTTCAGGAAGAAAGGCATTGCGCAAGAGGGTTTTTGTTGCGCAAGAAGGGGCAGTGTAGACAGCGCCTTCTGGCGCAAGAGCCTCTTCTGCAAAAATGGCGGCTCATTAGGTATGCAAATGAGGCTCGGCAATATTCCACGCTTAGCCTCATTTGCATATTTCTGGCGCAAGAAGCCGTGAGTGTAGACATAGCCCTGGAGTCCTGGTTTCTGTTCCCAGCCTGGCCCCTGGTTGGCTGCGTGATCATTTCACCACCCTGTGCCTCAACCTCCCGCTCTGTAAATGGCGCTGTTGATGCTGACCTTTTTTGTACTGCACTTTGAAATCTACTGCTGTAAAGTGCTATGTAGGAGCTACGTATTATTTCGGTTCCCAGAATTCTGTGGTTTTAAGACGTGATCTTCCTGCAAACTAACAGTAGCACTCACTGTGCAACTATCTGAATTTTCATTGAGTATTTAGGCTTGGTCTATACTATATGGGAAGGTTGAAGTAAGATACACCTGTCCAGCTGCGTAAATCATGTAGCTGGTGCTGACATTTCTTACATCATATTTCTGCGCTGTCCACACAGCGGGAGGCCGACGGGAGCAAACTTTCCCCATCAGCTTCTCTTATTCCTCATGAGGAACAGGAGTACTGGTGCTGACAAACCCTGGAAGATTGACTGTGGCAGCATTGATCTTCTGTATAGTGTAGACATATCCTTAGAATGTGCAAGACCTTTGGTACTTTGCTGAGAATTAAACACAACACTAGAACCTGTGGATTGTAGCAAATTTTCATTGCTAGGTCTGATGTTTGTATGCAGGTCATCCATAGTGTGCACTGCATGCTTCCACTTAAAAAAATAAATGGAAAGCATAATGGCTAAATCACACGTTTATTGGAGGTCAATGGGGGTTTAGAGGAAAATACCAGGATTTTGACATCCAGCAAACGAAATCGATTCAGCTCTAAGTTTCATGCGTGTTACACATGTTAACAAATGAGTGGCTGCTTTCAAAGAAGGAACAGAAAATGAGAAGGACATGGACCATTACCAACCTTTATCAAAGTAATTGTGAGCCATGTAATGGAAAACCAACAGTAATAAAATTTCTGGGGAGACGATAGTACAGGATGCGAAACATTAAGCTTTATAGATAGCAAACACTGTACACAGAAGTTGTCTTACAATTGTCAACGGAAACAGGAAAGTTATGGCGCATTCTGAGGATGTGAGTGATCTAGTTATGAGAACAATTAGTATGAATTACAATTCATGCTACTATAATTAAAGGTTGTTCAACGCTTCCAATTTAAACAGCTATTTCCAGGGCTTTTTAAATTAACCACCTAAGTTCATTGTGGGCAAAAATTTATCATGCAAAGTTTCAGTCTGGGAACCACTTTTTTTAAATTTAGCTTGTGTGTATGATTTACCAATTAAAGATGACTGCATATTTGAATGGAACATTACAGGTTACATTGCATGAAATAATTGCTTTTGTGATTCTCCTTGTTAAACTGGCCAACATATATTGTTTATGCACAATAATGACTGTTTGGAAGGATTTTATTGGATTTTCATAGACAACACATCCAAATCCTTAGTAGGCATTAATAGCACATCCTGTAACTGACCCTTCTGTTATCAATCTTCTCCTATGCATAATTTTTTAACTGTAATTTCTTTGGAGCAGGGACTCTCGTATACTATAGGATTGTACAGTGCCTTGTGTGACAGCTATGATGATTTCCTGCAATATCTTTGAAAAACCTTATTGAATTAAGTTTAAGTATCTTCGGAGTCCACTGCATAAAATGCAACAGCTACAGGTTGAATCTCCCTGGTCTGGCACCCAACAAGGGAATTTGCTGGACCAGAGGAGGTCAGGTGACCAGGATCTCTTGGGGCTGCCCTCATGGTGGCAGCTGCTCTCAGGGTTCCTTGGCTCCAGTCCTGCTTGGTGGCAGCTGCTCCCGAGGTTCCCTGGCCCCATGTGTGTGGCACCATCTGCTCCTGGGGCTATCTACCCGCAGATCACTGGCCCTGCAGGCTGCTGCCAACCAGACTGGCTCTGCTCCCAGCCACTCAACCTCTGGGGTTTGGGCTCTCTGGTCTAGCAACATCTATGATCCTGCTGGACCACGGATGTTGCCAGACCAGAGAGTCCCAGACGAGAGAGGTTCAACCTGTACTTATTATTGTGGGGCAAGAATGTAAGTAAGTGTAATGCCAACAGGCAGAACTGAATCTGGGACCTCAAAAGCTTAGTGCATGAGTCTTTACCACCTGAACTAAAAGCCAGATGGCTTTCAGTTAAGGCTGTAGAGCAAACTCATTCTCCCTGTAAGGGGTCTAAGTGCCACTACATGGTACAGTGAACAACACCCAGTAGGTGTGGGGATTACATAAGTTTTCTAGAGGGGGAAAGATGTTCAGAAGGGTTATGAACTTCAAAGGACTGTCTTGAACAATGTGCCAGAAAAGGATGGACTTTTGGGACAATCAATGTCAAGTAGGGATGTTAGATAGCAATTAATTGAAGAGTCATGCAACCACACGAAATATCGGTTACATGACTATTCAATAGTCCCTGGGGGCGGGGCTGGCAGCCAGTGTGCTCCTGGCCCCACTCCCGGGGAGCCTTGACACCGTGCACTGCTGCCTCTGTATCAGAGGCAGCGAAGCGGGGTGGCAGGTGGGAGCCAGTTCATGAGGTGATCCGGTTTAAAAACACAGGGTGGCAGCAGCCTCTGTCTGCAGGGGTCCCAGCTCGCTGCAGACAGAGGCTGCAGCAGTATCCCATGGAGCAGCCTCTGTCCATGGCGAGCCTGGTCCTGTTGAAGCTGTGCTGGCATCCCATGGGGGCATCCTCCCCTGCCCCCCCACCCCTGCTGCTGCCTCTGATAGTGGGGCAGTCCCTCTCTATCAGAGGCAGCAGTGCTGGGGGGGGGGGTAGGTGGATCCTCAGATCCAGTGCTCATGGGGAGCCGGGCTTATTGTTTAATCAACTACACACTGACATCCCTAACATGAAGAGCCTTGGTTGGGGAATCTCTCAGAAATGGTAAATGCAAATTCTCCACCTTTGGCTATGCAAAAAAACCAAAACAAAACAAAACAAAAAAAACCCTGGCCTTTGGTAGGGAGAGGACCATTATCTGCTGAGTACCTGTTCTTGGAGTCTCAGGATTAAAGGCCTGAGCTGTATAAAGGACAGGATAATTTATACATGGAATTCAAGTTCTGGGCTAATGCTGTTTTGAACTTGTAAGCATGGGAAAAATCCTTTTGTAGGGTTTGAAGAAATGGATTCCTATTAGAACCTGAGTTTGGAGGTGGCTGGTGATTGATCTCTGGTAGATGTTTTAGCATGCATGTAGGGTTTTTTTAAATGGTTTAATATATTTTTGCTGCAATGCCTAAAGAATAAATGCGCAGAGCCCTGCAAGTCTGCAGATATTCACTTCATATCTGTTTGGATCCACATCCGTAGCTAGGGATGTGGATATCGGCAGCTCATTTTTGCAGATACAGATGTGGATACAAATTTTGCATCTAGAACCCTGCACATTTGCTGAGATCCATTTTATTTTTGCAGATACCGATGCGGATGCAAATTTTGTATCCATGCAGGGCTCTATAAATGTGCTTGCTCATAAATAGTTGTATGGTAACTGATGACTGCCAGCAATTACAGCTGTTCAGAGAGAAAACAAAGCACAGATACTGATCTAATTAAGCAGTCTGGCTTACTGGGGATACCAGGGTGAACAGTGCAGGCAGGCAACTAGGCACCCTGGAAAAACACGAGGAAATAAGGAGAGACATGAAGTTCTGTACCCAAAAGGGTGATTGCTGGGGAGACAGGACCCTGGAATGGCTGCCATTGGTGAAAGAAATATAGGGGCAGTGTGCTGAATGGTGACATTTAATACAATGGGGCCCTGCAGTAGAAATGTTAAATAATATTTAAAAAATGATAGCATGGTATGCTATGTCAACACAGGTAAACATAATACACAACACAGTGATAGATTATTGGGTCTAAAGTTTTCTAGGACATGGTGATCTGTTGCTATTGTTTTTGCAAACAGAAATCCTACATAGCTTGCCATAAACCTCCGGTGCTTACCTGCCCTTGCAGAGAAATGAGAGGGACTCAGGAGTCTATTCATTTGAAAACAGAAATCTTGCTGATAAGCGTAATCAAGGATGGCCGGAACATGGCTGATTGTTTGCAGAAAGTCATTGTCTACAGGTCCCAGTCATGGAGTAAGACCTATTTTGTCAGGTTCACTACATATTAGTAAACAAAATTGTAGTGCAGTAACATGCTTAAAGTAGTGATTCTTTTTCCCCCCTGCAGACACAGAATGTCATGGAGTTCTATTTGTGTAATTTCAGATGGTGGAGGAGAGGATAACTTTTGTAGCGGGATCTTGTGGTCTCTAAGGCCAGTTCTATACTCCACCTGGAAGGACAGATTAAGGCACACGACTCCAACTATGTAAAATATGTAGCTGGATTCAGCTTACCTTAAGTTGAGTTTTGTGCCGTCTTCACAGAGGGAGAACAATGGGAGCAAACACTCACGTTGGCTTTCCTTACTCCTCGCAATTGTGAGGAGTATCAGCACTGACCAGAGCTGCCCTCAACAATTGATTTAGGGGGTCTTAACTCAACCTGCTAAATCGAACACCAGAAGATCGATCTCCAGTGCAGCAAGTGGAGACATGGCCTAAAAGAACATTTAACAATAAAAGACCACTTGACATTTGGAACACTCTTTTTAAAACAAAAATGTTGCTCTTCCAACATATTTTAGTGAGTCCTTGGCAGAAGCGGTCTCTCACGTGAAAGATTTAGTAATAGCAACAAAGGGGGTGAACTCCAACAGAGCCAGAGAAATTACCCCAAACCTCCCTTTAGTTTGGGAACATGATATTTAACCAAGGACAAAAAAAATACCACTCTGTAGCATATTACTGCTAGAACCATGCAGCATGTCTGAAAAATGCTTCTCTCTGATTACTCCAGTAAAATAAAAGATACTGGGGAAAATGAACACTCCAAAACCTGCATTACAGCGACTTGAAAAAATCAACTCACTGTAAAAGTCATAATAGCTAGCTAGTCATAGCTGTCACTCCAAGCTCAGTAAACTCACCCTGTCATTACAGCAACCTGTCATTAAACGCCTTTCTGAGACCCCTGCAGCATGTGGGTAAGAAAGGGTGAGTGATGGAAAGACAGCTGATATTTGATATTTCCTTGCTGTTGTATGTCAGACATTAACCTCGGCTGTAATGCAGTTTTTCGATTGGTGTTCCTAGGAACTCTGTTTGCTAAATGAATTGGGAACACTGAAAGAGAGCAAACCTTTCCTGTCTTTTTGCCTCTCTTGCCAAATGACAGTAGTATGTAAAAGTTAAAGCAAGAGGATGGGGATCAGGACTCTTAGAGTGTGTCTAGACTACATGGCTCCATTGACAGAACCATGTAAAAGTAGTATACCCGACATTTTATTTCATTAAAATAAAAATGGCCACTGCGCTGTGCCGACAATCAGCTGATCTGGCACAGCATGGCAGTCTAGACGCAGATTGGTCGACAAGGGAAGCCTTTGTTGACCGCTCCGGTAAACCTCATTTCACGAGGCACAACGGAGCGGTCGACAAAGGCTTCCCTTGTCGACCTATCTGCGTCTAGACTGCCGTGCTGTGCCGAATCAGCTGATTGTCGGCACAGCGCAGTGGCCATTTTTATTTTAATGAAGCGGGGGATTATTTAAAACCCCGCTTCATTGACTATGTTGGGTAAACTACTGTACATGGCTCCGTCGACGGAGCCATGTAGTCTAGACACACCCTTAGGTTCCATAACTGACTGCCACTGATTTTCTAAGTGATTGTAGACAAGATTTTCCAAATTGGATGACTATAGTTAGGCACCTATATCCATATGGAGCCTCCTAAATTAGTGTGTCTTATATTTCAGGGTTCCCACTTGAGGGCTCTTAATACCTCTGGAAAGCCGGGCTCTTTATGCCATCCCAGGATTTGACCCTGAATAGCACAGGACATATGAGGACAAAGTTAAAAGTGAGGAGGAAGACTGGGAATATAGTCAAACCCAAGTCTGCATTAATGAGAAGATTGCTGTGCAGTCACCAGGTTACTTTTACTTTTACTTTTCCAGTAAGATCAGGCCTATGGTGGAATGAACAGGAGGCTGAAAAGTTGCACCCAAGCACGACTTTGAGTGCATGGGGTTTTGGGCTAATTTATTCTCAGTGGGTGTCTCTCTTGGTTCTTTTAACAGTGGACAAGGCCTTAGTGCTTACCCCAAGAAGCCCACAGACAGTCTCTGCTCACACTTGGACTAGATGGCCAAAACCCTACACTCACAGCTATGCCCTCAACACACAAGGACCTGCAGTGTCCCTCCTCAAACACTTCCACTGATCCACAAAGGATTTGCACTGGGACCAGGGCTGCTCAACAGATTTATAAACGATTGGAGAAAGAGGGTGACCAACGAAGTGGCAGAAATCACAGACATTATATGGGAAAGAGTTAAAAAGGCATCTCACAAAATTCAGTGGAGATAATTGCAAGATAATGTGTAACCCACACACCTAGTGTGCGTCAATGTCCCATGTAGTGGCACTTAGACCACTTACAGTGAGAGCTAAGAAGGCAGGAGCTCTAAGGCCTAAGCAGAGAGTGAGCTGGTTTTATAACAAGCTGTAGAGGCTCCTACACTAAGCTCCATAGGTCCCAGGTTCAAATCTGCCTGATGGCAGTTACAAATGCACATTGGAAAAAATAATCTAAACTTTGCTCACAAAGGATGGGATCTAAATTAGCTGTTATAACTCAGGAAACAGATCTCAAAGTCAGCATAGATAATTGTCTAAAAGTGTCCAACCAAAAAAAATATAATAAAATGCTAGGAGCCATTAGGAAAGGAATAGATTAAAATAAAACAAAATAGCATGATGGCACTATGTAAATCAATGATATATTTACACCTGGAATATGGAGTCTTGTTCAGGTTGCCCCAGTTTAAGAAATAATAGAATTGGGGAAAGTACAGAGAAAGGCAAAACTGATTAAAAAGACTGATTTCAGCTTCAAAAAGTGACAACTAAGGGAGTGAGATGATAGACATCATTAAAATTAAGATTAGCGTGGAGAAAAAGTGCTATTTACCCCTTCACCTAACACAAGAACCAGAGATCAACCAATGACAGCAGGTTTAAAACAAACAAAAGAAACAGTCAACCTGTGGAACCCTTTGCAGTGGTATAGTGTAAAGGCCAAAAGTATAATTGGGTTCAAGATGGAATTAGCTAAGTTCATGGAGGAGAGATCCATCACTTGCCTATTAGCCAAGATAGTCAGGACCACCACCCCATGCTTCAAGTGTCCCTAAATCTTTGACTGCCAGAACATAAGAACGGCCATACTGAATCAGACCAAAGGTCCATCTAGCCCAGTATCCTGACAGCGGCCAATACCAGATGCCCCAGAGGGAGGGAACACAACAGGTAATCCTCACATGATCCCTCTCCTGTCACCCATTTCCAGACAAACAGAGGCTAGAGACACCATTCCTACCCATTCTGGCTAATAGCCATTGATGGACCTCACCTCCATGAATCTAGCTCTTTTTCAAACCCTGTTAAAATCCTAGTCTTCATCACATCCTCTGGCAAGATGTTCCAGAGGTTGACTGCCCTGGGTGAAGAAAAACTTCCTTTTGTTTGTTTTAAACCTGCTGCCTATTAGTTTCATTTGGTGACCCCTAGTTCTTTTATTGTGGGTACAAGTAAATAACTTTTCCTTATTCACTTTTTCCACACCAGTCATGATTTTATAGACCTCTATCATATCCCCCCTTTCATCTCCTCTTTTAAAAAGACTGGGACTTTTAATCTTAGAAAAGTCCAGAAGTTTGGAAGGAAGGAGGTTGGATCGCTTGACAGCTGCCCTGTTGTGTTCATTCTTTCAGAAGCATCTGGCACTGGCCACTGTCCGAAGACAGCATACTGAACTAGATGAATCATTGGTCTGACCCAGACTGTCCGTTCTTATGTTCTTATGATTGGTTGTTCATGCCTGGTTGCTGCTGCTGCCATCACAGTTGTTAAGCTTTGCTGATTCTGTGTCAGACGGATTTGGCTTCTCTCTGCACTGAAAGATGAACACTGAAAACTGTGCTGTGCCACACTGATTTAAGCCTCTAAGAGCGAGGGGGTTTAAACCAAGTGGGGAATTCAATGACTAGCAATACCGCTTTTTAGCGAGGGGAATCTAATGTGTCTTATCAAGGAGAACAACATTTACCTCCAACTTCTTGTTTCCATTACCCATCAGCTACAGCAATCTACTTACATGATGAGAGACAATAAAAGAAATGGTGAGTAGAAAACAAAAAAGCTAGAGCTCATGGAGCTCAAAAATGTGCCCACAGGGTAGCCCAGATATCTCCATGCAAATACAATATTTAACAGAGCATAAAACTATGTTTCACATATTCAAAGCCCATTTGATTGCTATAGGAGCAGAAGCAAATCTGAGGCCTTTTAATAACATTCATGGAATTGCTTAACTACTTGATCAATACAGAATATTCTGAGTATAACCAGACATTATTCTCCCACTGCACTTTTGAATATGTACCAAGCAGGACCAGCCTTAAGTGGGTGCCCTAGGGAAAAAAAAAAAAAAAATCCGTCCCTGCTGGCTTGGGAGCTTGCATCAGGAGCTCGCACTCTGCATCAGTTGTTGAGCTGGGGGGATGCATCCAGCCAGCTGCTGGGGTTCCTGCTTCCATTGATGGGCAATGCTAGCAGTTGTCGGTGCTTACCACTGGCCTATTGTTGGACATAGCACCATAGCGGCTCAGGATTCCAGCCGGGGCAGGGGAGGCACCGCACCGATACAGCAGCAGTAAAGCCAAGTGCTGTCTCTGCTAACTGCCAATAGGATGGCGGGCCCTGTGGAAGTGACGGGTTCGCCTTTTGGGACCAACTGCACTGGCCAATCACACCAGCTCGCAGGGGTCCCTGAGGCGTGGGGTCCATAACAGTAATCCCAATTAGCTTTACCCAAGGGACAGCTAGGGTACTAGGTACAGTGTATCTTCCAATTGACTGCAGTGGTGTATTAATGTATGATAGAAAGCCTAGCAATACTAGGATTAATGAGATTTCAAAGGTATAGTCTTATGACAACACAATTAAGAAGGAGTTTAGAAAAAGGTAGCATGAAATCATTTGCTAAAAACCCCACCTTTCCACATGGTGAAAATGGAAAGAGAAGTGATGGAAGAGCACTAGAATGGTACAATTTATACAGTATCTGTCAAATATCACTTGGAAGAGCAAAGACACTGACATACATTTTGAGAAGACCATTAAGGAGTCTGCAGACTAGAAAGGCATCAGGAAACCAAGGTGATTGGGGAGATTCGCTTTCTCCTTTCACCAAGCAAATAGTTATAGTAGATAGTTTTCTTGGATTGAAACAATCCGTACAAAAAGCTAGAATTGTATAAAAGTGACAAGAAATATGTCTTGAAACTTCACCTATGAATTTGTCTCTTCCTTTTATAGGACTTAAATTTCTTTTTTTGGGTGCACTGTCATCAAAAAAATGCCCTTTTCATACACAAACTCTGCAAAATGCAAGGAGTAGTACATGAGGACACTGACTCTAAGGCTATACCTAGTATAATGTATTTATTTCTAGAACCTCAACATAAGATTAAATGAGATGGAAACCAAAGATCAAGAGAAAAGACTAAAGGGGATAATATATAGGAAAGCTGAAAAAAATATATTTGGTTTGATGACTCATCATAGTTATACACTGTATTTTAAGAATGACAATTTCTAGGTCCAGATTTTGACTTGAATTACATCCTAAAAAATGCCTCTTCAGTCGGTCACTGAGGGAACTTGACAGCAAAATGTTCCCAACAACATTAGTAGAGGAGAACATGTAATAAAGCATTGATTTAGTTAGGATGGAATTATGATGGCAATGATTGGTTCAATAGGGGTCTGAGGTGTTTTAGAAAGTACTTTTCACAGAAGAAAAATGAGAACTCTTCATTCTCATTTCAAGCACACTATAAAATTATATAACAAGTGATCAAAACAAATAAGTTGGGTTGACAGACTGTATATAAACTCAAGGAACTTTTTGAAGATAATGAATAAAAACAAGAAACTTACTTGAAGATTTTTAATAACCTTGCATCACAGTCCAGCTGCTCACCCTGTATTTTCAGCTTTTTTTGAAACGACGCCAAATTAAAGTAAATTTGAATATTATCTACAGAGAAGTTCTCTGTGGAATAATCACCAGAATGCTTTTCATTATAACACAATTATATCACCAACTCCTAATGATCAGAATGCAGAGAGGCTGATTATTTTCACTGTGCAATTACTTTATAACAAACATTTTAGAAAGTTCAGCTGCATGCAAACAATTCTCTCAAAATACTTCATGTGCCCGATTAGCCACTGGATGGGAATCCCTTCATCTCCTACCAGAAATTCACCTGTTCTTACTGTGGATTTACATTACAATAGCAAGGATACAAAGATGAGAGAAAGCAAGAACGCTTGCATCTTTGACTATAGAAAATTATTTTAATGGCCAGATATACAAAGCTAGGCAAGCACAATTGTTTGCCTACATTTTCACCTGCCTCCACTTGTGTGCAAATCCTCAATGTATCCATACAAATCAAGCATGTGTGACTTTATATGAACTGGTCTTAAATGCATACAGCTACTTAGGAAACAAATTAGTTGTACGCACACACCGATACTGGAGTATGTATTGGGTATTTATGTCCATAAGTTTGGAGGAGCAAATCTATGCACGTAGTTGCACACAGATAGCTTTAACATTCTAGTCCTTAATGCATATAAAAATGATTAAGGCTTTGCAAATAATTTGCATCTTTCATACATATTTTAAATAACTATAATCCTAATGGAACTAACCACACAGAGAAATATAAAAAGCCTTGAACATTTGATTGTTCGCCAAGATCGGTGACACACTGAAACTTGTAGAACGATAATTTGCATTTCTAGTGCCTCTTATCTGAAAAGACTTTCTAGTGAGTTAGTCTCTAATCTCTTCCTCATGTAGCACCACCACCTGAATTAAGTTAATTAGGAATGAATTTAGTCCATTATCTTGTTTCACAGATAAGGAAACTAAGGCAGAATTTGCTAAAGCATATGCCCAACTTCCCAATGAGAAGTCAGTGGCAGAGCCAGGGAAAGAATACAAGTCTGCCCAACTCCTACTCCCTGGCTTTAATTATTAAACAATGTTACCTCTCTCAACTAATATGCTTCTAAAAAGCAGGGAAGCAAGAAAGCAGGTTACAGGGCAGCCTGCTGAAATCTAATCATAATGTGTTCGCTGGAAAGAGAATTTGACTTACATGCTCTCATAAGGGATTGATAGGGGATGTTCCAAAATTTAGTACATCTCACGAGGCTGACTCACCACCATGGCGCCTCCAGCCCAGAGTCCTGGGAGTTAGCTTGACTCGCTGGACGCCTCCCTCTAGTTTAGCTGGTGTCTCCCCGTGTTTCTCTTTGGCCGCGGCATCCTCTTCAGGACACGGCCCTCCGGCAGTGCCCCTTCCAGTGTCTGAGCCCCGCTTCCGGGGGTGTGTGTTTATCCTGCTTGCACTCCAGGGTCCTCCCTTTCCCCTGGGCATCCTGTTCTCCACCCAGGGAACACCCAGATCCCCTGTACCCACCTTGCCTCAGTGACCCACTGTCAGGCTTCACCTAGCCCCTGCCTCGGGGGCAAACTGCAGTCTGTAACTGTAATGGCCACTCACCACTGGCAAAGGGGTGTGGATCTGCTGCCCCTGCCTAATATGGCTGCCCCTTGCAGCCCCAGTAGCTTCAGGCCCTGCAGCCCGGGTGCTTGCTTGGTCAGAGCCTCCCCAGCCCTGCCTTCCTTCCCCAGCACTGCATTATCTCCAGGAAGCCTCCTGCTTCCCTGGCAATCGAGTCCCTACTGCTCTCTGTCCAGAGCAGCAGTCAGTCTTCTGTCTCCAGGAGTCCTTTATATAGCCCCTAGCTAGGCCCTCATTAGCAGAACTGCCTCAGCTGGGGCTTTGCCCTGCACTGGCCCTTTAAGGGCAAAACCCCAGCCCTGAGTGAGGTCTGAGAGCAAACACCCTATCACAATATGGCTATAACAATATCGTTCAAGACAAGGCCCAGATCCAGAAAGGGACTTTCTAACTACTAACCTTAAAACTTTAAGCCCAGCCTGAAAGCCCATGTGGGCATCCAGGTTCAATTCCCTCCTCTTGTCAGAGGGGAAGAGAAAATTTGAATAGGGGTGTCCTAGCTCTCAGATGCATGCGGAGTTATGGCATATTTTTCATGGGAGGAGATCCCCTCAGTCTTGCCCATTGAAACTGTTCCACAGTGATAAATAATGAAAGAGTAAGTGGAGCAGAGGGCGTGGACCCAGAATCTCTCATCTTCGAGTTGGGTGCTCTAGCCACTGGATTACAGAGTTGTGTGAGTCTCTTGCTTCCTACAAGTTGGGCAATAAGATGATGACCACTGCAGTGCCTAAGTGCCTTCATTGGGCCCACCCAAGACTCCTATTGCAAATTTAACCCCATCTTTGGGATAATTGTTTAGGCATTTTAATTTTTCTTTGGAATGTAAAATTGCACGTGTTCTCTTTTTAAATTTTTTAAATTTTTTCAACTCTTTAAAATTACTGGCAGAGTTTTGGGCACCTGCACTTGTATTTCCCCTCAGTTGTTCAGTAGAGTAACCCACTCTTTGCTTTTTGCTCCTCCACTGTTTCCGCTATTGAAAGAGAACATCTCTCTCTCTCCCTTCTGACCAGGATATTCCCAGGCTGGATAGTTCCCTGCTTTCACTGTGTCATTCCCCACCCAGACAGCTTGCCCTAGGAAAGCTGCGTGCTTTCTCTTCAGAGACAGATAATGTAATTGCTGCAGCTGTAAGGGTGTGTCTACACTGCACCCTTACCTCAAAATAAGATATGCAATTTGCACTCCTATTGCAAATTTAACATCATCTTTGGGGTAATCGTTTAGTCATTTTAATTTCTTTTGGAATGTAAAATTGCACAGGTCAAAACAGTTATATCAAAACTGGAACACCCCCCTCCCCCCCCGATAAAGTAACAGCTACTTAAGCTTGAAAATGATCTACATCTGCACCTACCAACTCCCCTCCAGCAAATTGCATAGTTTATTATGAGGTAATTTTGAAATTTGAAATTTGGCGCTGTGTGGACAGCACCAAATTTTGAAATAAAGCACTGTTCCAACAAGTCCCTTAACCCTCACAGAATGATGGTTACAAGGATGCCAGAATAGCGTGCACATTATTTCAAAATATATTTTGAAATAATCGGCACGTTTAAAGACGCGGAATAGCTATTTTGGGATACTATCCCGAAATAGTGCCACTATCTAGACATACCCTAAGTTACCACAGAGGGTATTTTTATTTTTAAGGTACAAACCCATATGAAGAAAACATTAAACAACAAGAACCACATTCATGCAAATATGCTTACCAAAGTTCATCCCAACTCTCACATAGCAAGTACAGTCTTTTAATATTCCACCATATTCCACCACCCTTGTAGTTATAAGTTCATCAGTGCTTCAGCTCAGAATTAGCAGCCCTATCACATATTCAGTTTCCTTTTTATACAGTTCAGAAGTCTGTGAATCAGACTGTTCAGAAGCAAGTAGTTAGTATACAAAGGGCCTCTCTCACAGGGGCATATCTTCAAAATGTTGGCTTTGGAGAGGAAGAATTTGCATCCCCCTCACCTCACAGTATTTCTGGAAATCCACATAACATCTATTGGTCTAAAAAGATTTTTGAACATCCTCATGCTTTCTTTCTGCTAAAGAAGTTCCATGCCACCTCACAATAGCACAGAAACATTTGCATTGGCAATACAATGAACCCCCGAGATGTAAATCCTAATTCCACAAGGTTTAGCCTAATTCAGTAGAGTTTATCTTAATCCCATAGGCTACGTCTCTACACTGCACAGTTATTTCAGAATAAGCTTTTCTGGAACAGTTATTCTGATATAGCTTGTTTTGAAATAGCACGTCTACACTGCAGGGAAGCCTCAAAATTAATCTGAGGCAGGCTTTCCTAATGTAGATGTGCTATCTTGATTTAGAGCCTGAAGAGGAATAACTTAGAATGGCCCTGCTGAGGGGCTATTTCAAATAGCAGAAGTGGAGAGTCTACACAGCCCCTATTCCGAAATAACTATTTCAGACTAGGTGTTATTCTTCGTAGAATGAGCTTTACAGAAGTCAGAATAAGCCGTCTGTTATTTCAAAATTATTTTGAAATATCGGAATTGCTGTGTAGGTGCTCGCATAGTTATTTCGGAATAACGGCCGTCATTCTGAAATAACTTTGCTGTGTAGACACACCCATAAGTTGTTTTACTGGACATTTAAAGAATACTTTCATTTGGTCACAGCAGGGTCTCCACACATACCTCACCATTGTTCTCTCCAATTTGTAATATACTGATCTGCCTGATGGGGGACATCACATTAGAAACATAAAAACAAACAAACAAACAAACAAACAAACAAACAAACAAACAAACAGTGTATTTATCTGTTTTCATTCAAATCCAATATGCTACAGTAATTCAGCTGTCTCTTTAAAGACATTTTGAAAACACCCTTTATTGGTAGATTTTAATAATGTCCATAAAAGAGAATATCTGATTTGAATACATTAAAATAAATGCCCAAGACACAGGAGGCATCTATCTAGTGATAGGTTCAAACAGATGAGTCTATTTAGTTCAACAAAAAGTAAGCTAAGAGTGACTTGCAATGTTCTCGCTAATTTTTTCCATTCATGTGTGGACTAACTTTTGTTATGTGCACTGAGGCATGTGCAGATGAGCACCACCAGTAGAAACACATGTTGTTGGCTGTGGATGCTGTGGGCCCTTTGCTAATCATCTGGGCCGCATTTGAATTTTTTCTGGGTGGCTGACCAAGCGCTCAGCTTACAGGGAACATTGGTGACTTGTAGAGCATGATCCTATGGCTGGAAGTTGAAGCTAATTCAGACTGAAATAAGGCTTTAAGGGTAATCAATCACGGGAACAATTTGTGGGGAACCATGGATTGTCCCCATCACTGGCAATTTTAAAAACAAGTTTGGATGCTTTTTCTCAAAGATATTTGGAATTAGCTTGAAGAAGTTTTATGGCTACAGGAGGTCAGATGAGATGGTTATAATGGTCCCTTCTAGCCTTGCAATACGCATCTATTAAAAAAACAGAATATGGGCCAGATTACACTAGCCCCTTCCGAGAAGGTGTAACTCATGGTGGAGTGTGTGTTATAGCTCTGTGCTAGTTCCTCAGAGGACATAAGTTTGTAACAGCTCCCGTGGCTGTCGTGAGGGGGGCACGGGGTCTGAGGCAAACTCTCCCCCCCTCCATGCTCCAGTCACGGAGCTGAGGCAACCCCCCTCCCACAGGCCCTTGCCCCCACTCCACCCCTGGACCCAGGGCACTCTGCTGAGAAGCTGAGCGCAGCGGGTTAGAAGGACAGCGCGGCACGGCAGAGCAAGCTGGGGAGGGGGGGTTCAGTAGGCAAGCTGCCCCGGGGAGAGAGGACAACCCCAGCCCTCTCTCACTGCAGCAGCTTGTGGCCAAGTGAGAAGCACCTCTCCATGGCTGCTGCAGCTGCATGCACACAGCTGGGGGAGGAGGGAATGTTTCCCGTCTGGGGGGGCAGACAGACACACAGACAAATAGGCACATAAACAGACAAACTCTTGAAATATATAGTAGCTAGCTGTGCCTTTCTCCACCCCTGCTCCCTGCTGGCCCAGTGGGGTTATAGATATCCCAGTCCCCATCTCTGGCCCCTTGTTGCCCCCTGTAGTCATTCTACAGTACAACTGTCCCTCCTATCAGACCCCTCCCTTTCCATTTTATGAGAAACAATCAAATTCTAGGCACATCTCATTGTCCTGGCACAACCAAACCCTGACCTTCTTTTAAGTTAGGATAAGAGGAAGCTGCATACCAAATGTGATGGTCCTACCTCTTACCATTTAGGATGAGTTCTTGAACAAACGGACTCTCAGATGGATGGACGGACACAGACAGACTCTCAAATTCTCTAAAATATATAGTAGACAATTTATTTACCTCTCAACATTACATGAGTCCTGTTATTCGGAATATACTTTTTTCTTTTGTTTGGTCCCCTAGGGGTACATCTACACTGTGGAAATAGTGCCTCGTCTTAAGAGCAAGCCCGTTATATCGAAATATAATAGACTCGCTATTCCCACGTCCCTGTAAACCTCATTGCACAAGGATTAAAGGATGATTTGGAATAGCACTTCATTTTGAAATAATTACAAAATAAGCCATTTCAAAATGAGATAGAAATAAGATACGCAATTTGCGTAGCTCAAATTGCGTAACTTATTTCGAGCTACTGGTGCAGTGTAGATGCACCCCTAGGTAGCTTGTGTTCTTGCAGCTCCTGAGTCTCCACTCACACCCCTGTAAATGGAAAGCTTCTCCACTGAAGTGACTGGAATTACCCTGTGGTTACGGAGCTGGCAGAATTGACTCTACTGATTTTAATCCTTACATGAACGACTCCTGTGCTTCAGGAGTTCTTGCAACACTTGACTGTTTAAAATGTCCTCAGATTGTTAATTCTCTTACTCAGAATCCTGGACATATGCTAGTTTTAAGCTCTGATCCAAAAGCTTTCATCTTTAGAGGCTGAAATTCAGGAACCTGCTGTTTCTGATTACTTGTATTATTCCATTACATTTCCTTTGACTTGCTTTTCCTGATTTAATTTACATTCATACACAGTCGGAAGCAATAGTCATTTTGCCCTTTGATTTAGCATTAGAAACATCCTGTGTACAGTTCATCTGGTTTTCAGACATCTATTATACTGTACACAGCTTAGGCACCGACTCCATAGATGCTCCGGGCCTGGCACACTCACAGGGAAAAATCAGTGGGTGTGGAGCACCCAACAGCAGCCAAGTCTCCCTCCATCCCACTCCACCCTGCGCCTCTCACATGCCAGTGGCCTCATGCATGCCAACTTCTCCCTTTAGTGAAGGAGTAAATAAACATTTCCTTATTCAAATTTTCCACACCATTCAAGATTTTATAGACCCTAACATGTCACCCCACCCTTTAGTCTTTTCTTTTCCAAGTCTTTTAATCTCTCCTCATATGAAAGCTATTTCTCACCCCAAACATTTCTCTTGCCCTTCTCTGTACCTCTTCCAAATCCAATATACATATTTTTAGGGGAGGATGACCAAACCTGCATGCAGTATTCAAGATGTGGGCATATCAGAATTTCCTATAGAGGCAATATGATATTTTCTCTCTTATTATTTATTCCTTTCTTAATGATTCCCAATATACAGTTAGCTTTATAGATTGCTACTGTACATTGAGCAGATGTTTTCAGGAAACTACCCATAATGATTCCAAGTTCTCTTTCTTGAGTGGTAATTATTAATTTAAACACCATCGTTTTTGTATGTATAGTTGGGATTGTATTTTTTTCATGAGCGTTATTTTGCATTTCTCAACACTGGATTGCATCTGTCCTTTTGTTGCAGATCGCCCAGTTTTGTGAGAGCCCATTGTAACTCTTAGGCCATGTCTCCACTTGCTGCATGGGAAATCGATGTTCTGGCATTCTATTTAGTGGACCTAGTACAGACCCGGTAAATCGAATGCTGACAGTGCCCCTGGTCAGTGCTGGTACTCCTCGCAGTCACAACGTGTTTGCTCCCATCGACTTCATACTGTGAAGACTGTGCCAAGCTCGGCTTAAGGTATATAGACTCCAGTTATGTTATTTATGTAGCTGGAGTTGTGTAATTTAAGCTGACATTCCAGGTCTAGTACAGACATGGCCTTAGGAGTCAGCTTTGGACTTAACTATTTTGAATAATTTTCTATCATCTGCAACTTTTGCCACCTCACCGTTGACCTCTTTTTCAAGAAAAATGTAAAAAACAGCCAATAGTCCAGCAGTACCTTAAAGACTAACAAAACACGTAGAAGGTATCATGAGCTTTTATGGGTACAACCCGCTTCCTCAGATGAATGGAAGACGTGGGTTGTACCCACGAAAGTTCAGGATACCATCTACATGTTTTAGTCTTTAATGTGCCGCAGGACTATTTGTTGTTTTTTAAGTTTTTCCAGTTACAAACTAACTCAGCTACCCCTCTGACTCTTTTTCAAGATCATTTATGAATAAGTTGAGCAGCACTGGTCCCAATATCTACCCTTGGAGCACACTATTTATCTCTACCCTTTGTCTCCTATCTTTAAGTGGAGTACCTGGCTATGTTTTCATGATCATCTAATGAGCCTTCAATTACTTGAATGACAAACCCTATGTTATGTTAATCACTCTGCCTCCCTTGTTTTATAAACAATCTCTCTGCCCCTAAGGCACAGCTGGGAGCAGCACAGGCTCTGTTGCAGTTAAAGCACATGCCCTAGCCCCAGACACAGGGCTTTTAAGCAGACCTCAAATTCAGTGGTTTAAACTTCAGGGGGGAGTTATACCCCCCCCTTGTCTCCCAAATGGTCCCCCTGCCACTGAAGTCCAAGCAAATGGAGTTTTCCCTGGCATAATTCAGGCTATAGATACTGCTGAGTTAATCAGTTATGCAATGAATTTCAGCCCCTCTTTCTGTTCACAAAGAGTTTGCCATCACACCAGTCTTTTGCATGTTTGGTACCTGTAATTGTGAAGTAATTTAGGTGAACACATTTCAGCCTATGGTATGTCAACAGTTTGTTTATTTAAATGTTGATGAGGTTGGTGATTTAGAGCAGTGTTTCTTAACCAGTGGTACAAGTACCCTTAGAGGTACTTGAGAGAAGTCTGGGGGGTATGTCAACACAACTGAAATTTGGAGAAAACTGAATTTTTGTTTTAAGTTTTACAGCACGTTATTATTTTTGTACTTTTTACACCCAAAAATGTCATTGCTCACCTGGCTACAATTACGTTTTTTAAACAAATGTGTTGCAATTGTAGAAAAAAAAATTGTGTGTCTGAAAACTGTAGGTACTGGGGTACTTATAATTTTTTTAAAAGGGCTACTCTATAAAAAAAAGGTTGAAAAACACTGATCTAGAGCATGAGATATTATTTTTGCTCCATTACTTGGTGATTGAAACTTTTTTTACAAGTGGAGCTGGTCAAAAAATGGCATATATGTTATGCTTCATCACACTCATTTCAGTTTTTATTTGGCTAAGAAAAATAATTTTTTTCACATTTTCAAAAAAGCAGGAGAGGATCAGAGAGAGCACACCCTAAAAGATGAACACGTTGTTTTTTTAAAAATTTATTTGCTAGGAAAAAAAACAAAATTTTTGACCAAGCAGTAAATTTTCTTGCCAATCAAAAGGTCAAAATAGTTTGACCAAAATTGCATTCAGTTCCAATAAAAAATGTAATATATAATGAATAATAAATAGCAAATAAAATACTTTCATGCACTAATGAATATGAGCAAAGAACACCTGTTTGTCAAACAATCATTTGAGTAAACACCTGATTACTCAGTTTCTGTGAATAGAAAATAAAAGAAGATATGGATGTGGTTGAAAACTCATTCAGATTCCAAATGAATGCATCTGAATGCTGTTTTGAAACATTTAACTAGCAAGTCTCTTGGAAACAGATAAATTAGGACTTGATAGAAAGCCAGTTTACAGCAATTAAGCAGCCCTGTGCCCCACTTATAACAGAATTATCCAAAAAGGAAATATGAACTGTAGGATCACAGAATAAGTAGCATATGAAGCAACACATAGTCAATAATATGGTAAAAAACAGGTAATAATAATCTTCAATGATGAAGGGCTTATTTACAGACACATAGGTCCAGAACACATGAATAATTTTACGCATGGAACTAAAAGCAATGGGACTTCTCAGGTACACAAGTATTTGCAGAATCCGATCCAGAGAGGGTATGTGCAATTTCATATTTTGCATTTCTTGATTCTAGCATGCTTAAATTCTCAAACTTCATTCACATAGCACTATTTTAGTTTCTGTCTTTCATTTAACTCCTTCCTCCTTAACGTTTAAAATCATTCATACATTTAAAAATGGTCGCGCCAACCATGTTTGACCAGACTTCCAGTCTGATTTGGCTCTGAGATCCCAGGCAGTCTCATTTGCTGATGGCTGCTACGCATTGTATCTCAGCCTCATTTCAGGGTTGTTTTCAGGTAAGTTTCACTGACACTTGCACCTGCTTGTAAAGATATGCAGATGACACACAATTGCATCTCCAAATGAATTCATTGACACTCAGCACTATCTTTCAAACCTTAGATTCTGGGGAACTGTCAATATTAACAAAACTGAAGTCAATGAATCATATATCATTTTAGAAAATTTGTGCATCTTTCTGTCTGTCCATGAGTCTGTCTGTTCATCTGTGAGACCATTTGTTCAATAACTCCTAAATGGTAAGAGCTAGGACCACCAATTTGGTAGGCAGCTTCCTCCTAAACTAACTTAAAGCAAGGTCAAGGTTTGGTTGTGCCAGGACAATGGGATATTCCTGGAATCTGATTGTTTTCCATAATATGAAAGGGAGGGGTCTGAGAGCAGGGACAGCTGTGCTCTGCAATGATCACAGGGGCAGCGAGCACAGGGGACAGTTACACCGCAGAGTGATCAGAGGGGGGAACAGCTGCACCAGTAAGAAAATGGCCAGCTAGGGTCAGGGCTCTGAATGTTACAGGACACTGGCCACTGGTAAGTGGCTTTCCTGCCCCAAATATTCAGGCCAGCAGGGCAGCACAGCCCCCAGGAAGAGCCACTAGCCAGAGCCATCAACCTTGCCACTGGGGGTGGCCTCAGTAAGTCCCCACCCCCAATGTCCCAGGCCTCTGCTATGAACCCCCAGCTCTGAGCCCCTGCCCCCTTGCCCTCACTCCTGCACCCCCATCTCCTGCCATGAGCCCCCAACCTCTGTGCTGACTCCTCCACTCCCCAACCCCTGCCCTACTCCTGCATCCCCCTGCCCTGAGCCCCCCTCACCTCCCAGACCCCTACTCTTAATCCCTCACACACACCCTGCCATAAGCCTCCAACCCCTGCCCTGATTCTGCCACCCTACCTCCAGCCCTGAGCCCTCCAACCCCCAGATCCCTGCCCTGGCTGTAGCACCCTCACACCCTACCCTTTTCCCCTTCATTTTTGAAGAATACAATCATTTAAATAAATCATGTACATTTTCCTTTTCTTAAAAAAACCCACAAACCATTACTTCAGTTAAAGACCAGAGTAATACCGGATACATCAGCTAGTATGTGTGTAATAGATGGATAGATAGATGGATGGATGATTGGGGTCTTCTGCAATTACAAGGATTGAACAAATACCAGGGAGAAAGTCCTGGGATATTAAAGAGAAAAGGTGAGTGTTGCAGTATCTTTACTGGACCAAATTCTATTGTTGAGAAACACAAGATGTTGGTCCAATTAAAGATACCATCTTGTCTCTCTAGTTTCAACCTCTTGGCTGTTTGCATTCCGGGAATATTCACTCTGGCAAATAAGCTTACTGGCAGGGTATCTAACATTAATCTTCAATTTTGAAATTGGTAATTTTCCCAACAAAAGTCCAATTCTAAAGATTCACACTTGCCCAGTAAGGGATTAGAAGTGACTTGGTTTCAACCTGCTACAGGTCATATTTTGAAAACTGTATACTTGCACCCAGCCTGACTAAGGAGCTACAGATGTTATTCAGTTAATAATGTCAAGCCATCAGTAAATCTGATAAGGTTCATTGACAATTGAAAACCAGAAAAAGAGGTGACATTCACTAAATAAATTGATCATCTTTAATTATTCTCCTAACCTTAGTAAATATATAAGTTTTTGGCATGTGGTGATAGAACATGTAGGTATGGTACTTATGAAATTGCCTAGGCATTTAGTCAATATGTTTAATATTATGACTGGTGTTTCTTTAAAAATAGAGATGCATCACTACTAAAGATATGTGCACTCTCCCGCTGCCAGGTGTCTGCTCCTGAATGCTGCCAAAATTACAGGCTGTGATGACATTTCTAACAGCAATCTCAGTCTAGACGAATTGAGATGAACTGATGCTTCATGAACCCACACTTTTTTCTGGTTGACTCACATCTGCATTTTTCAGCCATAAAGAGACTTTTCCCCACTCATTTGAGGAAGTGGGTTTTGCCCACGAAAGCTCATGATGTTGCTTTATATATTGATGTATATATTTTTGTTAGTCTCTAAGGTGCTACAGGACCACTTTTTTTTAATGTTAGATTAACACAGCTACTCCTCTGATACTCAGTGCAGTAAGTTATCAGAATCTGAAGCTGTGAGTCGTCATAAATACAGATCTCATAACACTGGAAAAGCAGAAGGAGAAAAAGATGCACACAGTGGTTCTCATTCTCCACTACCTTGAACCTTATTTAGACATTGACAGCTGTGAAAAGTAGATGTCAAATGCTTCCAGCTCAGAATAGCTATCACACACCCACAGCCTCAGGGCTTTGCCTAAGAACATAAGAACGGCCATACTGGATCAGACAAAAGGGCCATCTAGCCCAGTATTCAGTCTGCCGATAGTGGCCAATGCTAGATGCCCCAGAGGGAGGGATCACAACAGGTAATCCTCATGTGATCCCTCCCCTGCCTCCCTCTTCCAGAGAAACAGAGGCTAGGGACACCATTCCTACCCATCCTGGCTAAGAGCCATTGATGGACCATGAATGGACCATGGCTCCATGAATCTATCTGAGAGGTAGCCGTGTTAGTCTGAATGTGCAAAAGCGGCAAGGAGTCCTGTGGCACCTTATAGACTAACCGAAGTGTTGGAGCATAAGCTTTCGTGGGCAAAGACCCACATGTATCTGACGAAGTGGGTCTTTGCCCATGAAAGCTTATGCTCCAACACTTCGGTTAGTCTATAAGGTGCCACAGGACTCCTCGCCACTTTTGCATGAATCTATCTAGCTCTTTTTTGAACCCTGTTAAAGTTCTAGACTTCACCACATCCTCTGGCAAGGAGTTCCACAGGTTGACTGTGCGCTGAGTGAAGAAAAACTTCCTTTTGTTTGTTTTAAACCTGCTGCCTATTAATTTCATTTGGTGACCCCTTACATTGTGGGAATAAGCAAATAACTTTTCCTTATTCACTTTTTCCATACCAGTCATGATTTTATAGACCTCTAGCCTATCCCCCCTTAGCCTCCTCTTTTCTAAGCTAAAAAGTCCAAGTCTTTTTAATCTCTCTTCCTATGGGACCCGTTCCAAACCCCTAATCATTTTTGTTGCCCTTTTCTGAACCTTTCTAAAGCCTGTAGGAACAGAAGTTTATCCAGACCTCCCTACTTCATAGCCTTTTCTGGTGGCTGGAATTAACCCCTGGGACTGTAGGTATCTGGCAGAATAACAACAAGCAGAGGGCTGGTAATGAACTGGGATCTAAAAATCAGGCTCTGCCGATTTAAGATTAATTTTAAAGTTTAAAAATCTTCATGAAAATCACACCTCAGAAATGGGAGGCTGCTACAACTTCTCAAGCCATTGATTTTCCAGCCTGTACCATTGTCCCTTGTGAGCGTGTGTCACTGCATACTCTCAGCAACACTTAAACCTTACAGACTATTGGCATTATCTCTATTGTGTCCAACTGGTTCTGCACAACTCAGCCATAACTATTGGGAACAAACATTTCTTTGCTCTTTAAGCTTTTAATGCTTAAACTGTAGATTTGCTGCATACTTCTGAAAACAGAGAAGAAACACAGCTTTTACCTCATGCTTTCTCATCAGTCTTATTTCCCTCTGCCCTCAGGCACTCATGCAGTGTGCGGGGCTGGCTGCAACAGCAGTTTGCTGATCCGCACTCAAAAGCACAGCAGGATCATGATTCAACTAGTAGCTATCTCTAGATCTGTGGTAAACATGAATCGTTAGCTTAAAGGTCCCAATTTGCTTCATAAACATTCGTTCATTCACTTTCAGTACCTGGCACAAATCATCTTTCTAAATTAGAACTGCACGACCTATAACACCTTGATTTATATTTCGATGAGGCACGACCCCATGGGTAATCAAAAGACATTTCCCACAACTGTGAACACTGATTTCTGAATTTGTCTCGTGTAGGCTTGGAAGGATTAGATTTTTATTGGTAAATGATGGTAAATGTTAATTTACTATTTGCATACAAATGGACCAAAAATAAATAAATAAAAATTCATAGCCAGTACAAACTCACAGATACAGAAAATAAGAAAAATGTTGCTTGAGGAATTAAAGTTTGATTTAAGGGTATTTACTTTGCATATTTGGACAGACGATGTTGATAATTTGTGTTTGAATGGTTATAAAGCTTTAATTTATTGAATCTCAATCTCTACTATCATTAAATACATATTGTCTGACCCTTCCCATAACTTCCCACACGTGAAAATGTAGATAGATAAATATGAAATATGTGCTTAAAAGCCATTATTCCATGGAACTGTGAAAAAGTAAAAAACAAACAAACAAACCAACCTCAAACCTTAAAGTAAACTTTTCAATGGATAATAAGAACGACATTTTGCAAAGCCTATTTAAAATCAGGTTAAGTAAAATGTGCAGTAAGGCCTCTGCTTGAAATTTCACCAGATTCATTTTGACCATCAGGCCATACTCCAACATTGAGAGTCTGTAGCATTTGGCAGTATACATCTCTCTAACTTAATACACACTCTCCCTACCCATTTTTTCAGCTGGAGTAAATCCCAGAGATATGCCGTTTCCCTGTATACGGCTCTGTGTCATAGGAGTTAGGGCAGAAGGGGGATTGAAAGAGTCAGTTTCTTTACGTTAAACTAGAGGACAGTCATGTTATAAGCAGGAAAAATAAATCTCAGCTTTCTGGACCATGTGATATCACTCAGTTTTCAACAACACTAAAGACATAGATTATAAAATAAATAATCTAAAGATTTTACAGAAGAAATGTCACGGAGAGCACTGAAAGCTGGTGCCATCTTCCCAAGAAAGTCTCCATTGGGTTAATTTTTAGTAGGAAGTGGAGAAGCAATATTTTAAACCAGGTCACCTTCCACAGGCCTTCCTGTAAAAGAGAATATACTTTCATAGGGAACACAATCCTGGAGAATTGCTTAGTGTAAAGCTTTAAATGGGATACCACATGGAAATAAATCTTCAGGTGCTAGCCTGAAATAAATAGGGCAGGAAAATAGGAAACAAAGATTGAATATAACATCAAATTATTAGGGATGATGTTTTGTGTTCCAAAGCTTCAGAGGGGTAGCTGACTTAGTCTGTACAGGATAAACTTAAAAAACAACAAATAGTTTGGTAGCACTTTAAAGACTAACAAAACATATAGATGGTATCATGAGCTTTCGTGGGCACAGCCCACTTCTTCAGATGACCAGAGTGTTGGACTCCAGTCATCTGAAGAAGTGGGCTGTGCCCACGAAAGCTCATGATGCCATCTACATGTTTTGTTAGTCTATAAAGTGCTACCAGACTATTTGATGTTTTATGTGTAGTTTTAGGGAAGGAAAAAAATCATTACAAGCCAATGTCTCCCTAAATTGGGGGAAAACACACTAAGGAACTGTAAAAAAACCTTAAAAAACAATGAATAGTCTAGTAGCACCTTAAAGACTAACAGAACAGGTAGATGGTATCATGAGCTTTCGTGGGCACAACCCACTTCTTCAGATGACTGGAGTATTGAAAGTCCAGATCCAAGAATAAATAAGGGAAGGGGGGAGGAGGAAATAAAGGAGAAAAAAGACAGTGAATAGATTGTAAAGACTAATAAGATGGTTTATTAGGTGATGAGCTTTTGTGGGCCAGACCCACTTCCTCAGATCATATTCTGGAAGAGAATTGGCATGACCATATATACCAAAGGAATACAATGAAAAAAGTGTATTGATTGTATTCCTTTTTTCATTGTATTCCTTTGGTATATATGGTCATGCCAATTCTCTTCCAGAATATGATCTGAGGAAGTGGGTCTGGCCCACGTAAGCTCATCACCTATTAAACCATCTTGTTAGTCTTTAAAGTGCTACATAGTTTTTCCTTTTGTTTTAGCAAGATCAGACTAACACGGCTACCTCTTTATTACTAGTGAATAGATTGTTCAAGTAGTTACAAGAGGCTGATGAGAACAATTAGCAACTCCATTGCTTGTTTGGTTAAGTCATTAGAATGTGGAAGGTAGAGTGTGAGCTATCCAATATCTCTGTTCATTCCATTCTGATAAGAATTAAACTTGTAAATGAAGTTAAATGCCAACCCTTCCCTGTGTATTTGGCTTGTGGAATTGTCCTGAAACAACACAGTCACTTGGAGATCCATAAATGAGTGCCCGGGCTGGTTAAAGTGATCTCCAGTAGGTTTCTGTGTGTTGCCTTTTCGGATATCTGATTTGTGTCCATTGAGGAACTGTAAGTCATTTCTTAGAACTTTTCTTAGGCCATGTCTATATTTACCTGTGAATTGACACTCTAGAGGTCGATCTTCTGGCGTTCAATTTAACAGGTCTAGTAAGGACCCGCTAAATCAAACGCTGAGGGCACACCCGTCAATGCCGGAACTTCTACTCCTTGCAAGGAGTAAGGGAAGTCGATGGAAGCATTTCTCCTGTCAACCACCCACTGTGGGGATGGTGCCAAAGTTTGAATCAAGGTTTGTCAACTCCAACTATGCAATTAACATAGCTGGAGTTGTGTATGTTATTCAAACTTATCCCCTAGTGTAGACCTAGCCTTGGCTATTGGGTCTCTTGCAGAGACTCAACCATATACATAGCTCTTCAGATCTCCCTTCCCTTGGCAGCATGACCCAAGGATCTATCCCCAATAGCCTGTGTGTGAACACTGTCTTCCCACCCCCACCACATCCCAATGGTTACTGCAGGCCCAAATGGAAAAGGCAATGTTTCTTCTAGCCACGTTAGCTTGGACACTGATCTCTGTTCCCATGTCTAGTGCCTGTGGAAGGCAACATAGTGTGGGGATTCCTTGTCTCCACTACTTCCTGTCTATGATCCACCCCTGAGTCCATGCAAAAATGTAATCCCACAGGAGCACACCAGAAGGGCTTCCACAAAGTCCTTACAACAGAAGAGTATGGTTCAGAATTGCACCCCATCCACGAATATGCTTGGTACAGCTGAGCTGCCGTCCGCATATGAATTGCCCATTAGTGTATTTCCAATTGAAGTGCTAATGCACCATCTTAAAGATACTTGGACCTCATTTGCACTCTAAACATAATGGACCAGGTTGCATCCTAGTGTAAGTCCATTGACTTTATAGATCAAAGGCATCAATGACTGAACTCCATTAATCTTCTAAGTTCTAATGACAGGTTCTGTTGTCAAACACTGCCATTCTTTCCAGAAAAGCCACTATTATGAATTCACTTCAGCTTTGAATTAATTGTGCTTTAATTGGCAGTCAGGAATTCATTTGCTCTTTTTATCTGCAACAGTGATTCTTTTTGGTATTATTATAAATGACGGCATCTACAACTAATGAGTCAAACTTCACATCAGAGGCATTAGAATAGATTTCTAATTACGTTTTATGTACATTTAAGGCAGTCCTACTGTCATAGGAGGATGCAGAGCAAAACCCAAATAGTTTTCCAGTCGGTTGACTTGCTGTTATACGAGTCTTCCATGCTGAGGAACAACTGGGTGTGGCTTAGCCAACCGGGTCCAAGGTGTCCAATCTAAACAATCACTTTTCCTTGGACATTGCTCCTTTTGTTAACTTAGTTAACAAAACTAATTTCAAAGGGAGAAAAAATATTGCCTGTTAAAAAGATGTTTTAGCTGAAAATGGCTCTTACTGTCAATGAGCATGTCTATACTACACTGCCATGGTCAATCTTCCTGGGTTCAATTTAGCAGGTCCAGTGAAGACGGGCTAAATTGAACTCAAAGCCCCTCCCCCCATCAGCACCAGCACTCCTGCACTTCACGAGGAATAAGGGAAGCTGATGGGAGTGTTTGCTCCCATCGACCTCCCCATGTATGGATGGTGATTTAAGGTATGTCGACTCCAGCTACGCAATTAACATAACTGGAGTTGCGTATCTTAGGTCGATCTTCTGCTCCAGTGTAGACCAGGCCAATGACAATAAGGAGTCCTGTGATACCTGACAGACTAACAGAATTATCTGAGCATAAGCTTTCGTGGGCAAAAATCCACTTCATTTTGCCCATGCAAGCTTATGCCCAAATAAATATTTTAGTTGTTAAGAAAACTTGTTGTTTTTGTGGATACAGACTAACATGGCTACTCCTCTGAGACTTTACTCTCAATGGTTAAACTATTGGGATCAAGCCATGCATTTATGAAGACCAGGACACAACGTGGATTAAGTAATCCACACCTGTTTGGTTAAAGGTCTGGAAAAAACATGCAATAGTCTTGGTGACTGAAGCTCTCACACACTAGTATTCAAGGTCAATAGTATCTCAGCTCTCTCTCTTAGCTACAGTTATAAAAAGCAAGATTCATTGCTGCTTTCTCTACCAAGTTATCATATGGAAAATCCATGCAATGATCTTCATAATGCATCTGAGGTCAGGTATTTGCATCTGTCACTGCATATCCATGCAAGCAAGTTGGTTGTTGATTTGATGCAGGCCAGTAGAGTTGGAACATCCTAATAAATTACATGGCAAACTCCTTGCTTTTTCAGTCTCTTGCATATTCAATGTACCTTCCCTCCAACAGCTTGAAAGGAAAGGCTTTCAGGAACTATCATCTTTCATTTTGGCTGACTATCATGTCTCCAAGGAATTTGGGGCATGGGAGTGGACTGAACAAAGAGAAAATTGGAAGTAAAAGAAAAGTGAATCTAATTGTGTTCAGGGTAATTTTTCTTTATTTTGTGGTTTGGTTTGAACTGCTCTGTGTGAATCTATGCCTTCCCTCCCCATTTACCATCTAGCACTGTGTCCAGAGACTTTTCTCTGTTTTAATTTGTTTTCCTTAGTTGCTCTGTAACATCTAGCAATCAAGTATGCTTTATCAAGTTTATCGTTTGTTTTGTGATAAAAAAAATCACTTTTCTTTAAGGTAATGATTTGATTCTTGTGTTCTGGAAGGTTTGTCTCTATGTGTGTATCTGTATGCCTCAGACTGAGAGGTCAGCTATCAGCGACTGCAGCTTGTTTTCCTCTTTTCTTTTTTTAAGCTCTTTTGTGGTAAAAGAGCTTGGGGTAGGGTGCTCAACCCTGGTTTGGGGATAAAATCACTTGATGGTGGCATCTTGTTTGTTTCTTTATTTCTCAGAGCCAGGGAATCAGTGATTCTGGGAAGTTTTGGTAACCAGTGCCTGAAGAGGCGAGGTTTTTAAGCTCTCTTGCTGGTCCTCACTTTCTGCACTTGGAGTGCCAGAGTGGGGAACAGCCCTGACATTCCCACATATCCAAATAAATATTTCTCACCCTCCTTGTCTTCACATTCCTTAAAGGAAACAGGAAAGGCTGCACTCTCAGGATGGATAGAGCTGAGCATTTATGCCCGTGTGTTTCTGAGTGAAGCACAAAGCAGCAGGAGTCAGAAATCCCTCTGGCTACGTCTACATTGTGGAGCTATTTCAGGATACTGGAAGTATCCTGAAATAGCTATTCTGCATCTTTAAAGCAGCCTGTTATTTCTAAATACATTTTGAAATAATGGGCATGCTTTTCCAGTGTCCCTGTAACTCTCATTCCACGAGGTTTAAGGGATGTTTTGGAATAGCGCTTACTTCAAAATTACCTCAAAATAAGCTACGCAATTTGCATCGTGCAAATTGCGTAGCTTATTTCAAGGTAAGGCTATAGTGTAGAGTCACCCTCTGAGATTAGGATCTTCTTCCAATTCCATGACCTGGCAAATGTTTCGGTTTCTGAATTTCAAGGCCAATGATGTCCAGCTCTTCAATTTAAAACACAAGGAAAATAATTAAGTCTGGCTTTTTCCCCAAATGTGGCAGTAGAACAAACTGTCTACTAAAGCCAAAAACTTTTAAAAAAGTATCCTTACTGCATCAATTTGTCCTTAACTAGACTCACTAAATCAAACTCCAGAAGATCAATCGCAGCAGCTTCGATCTTCCACAGAGCGAAGACGTACCCTCAGTGATTAATCCAATGTCACAATAGCAAGACAAGCATAACACACAGCATGTGTTAAAGCTCGGGACTCTAAACTCCCTGGCTTTTGCACTGACAAAATACTGTAGAAAAGTCTTAGTGGAGTGATTATTTCTAGCAACATGTACATTTTAAACCCCGTTTTTAATTTTAAAAAGGAAGCGTTTTACCCATGGTGGAATTCCACAAGTGAAAAGGAAAACACACACATCCTTCTCCCCCACAACAAGAAACCCTCTTCAAATTTAATGCAGGTTTTTATGTAACCTAATTTTTCATGTGTCATTGATATTAGACATTGATATTAGACATTATCCTTTAGTAATTACTGGTTGCTCACACAGCAATTAATTAGACTGTAGCATTAGTGATTTTTTTGCCTCTCCAAAGTGCTGAAATTGTGATGTCTAGCATATGAACTATATCTTGACTTTAATTAATTTAGAAACGAAGTATTATTTTGCACGCAAAGCAAATAAAATAATTTAAACTGTCTGGATACTCGGCAATATCCCAGAGACAATAGTAGGGGCAATTCAGAAGTGTGCTTTGACTACAATGTTCAGCACAATGAGAATGACTCAGATTGTTCTCTTGAGGTCAGCCAAGTTAATTCACATTTGTCTGCATAGCTCACCTTCCGGTTTGTACCTCCATCTCTTTCTCATATGAACTAACAGGTGTAAACAGTTGTCGGTCACCTACCGTTAGTTACAAGTTTTTCACTTCAACAGATATTTGTGTGTTTGGGGAGTTGGAAAATAGTAAGCAAAAACTCACTGCATGAAAAATGAGGTTTTAATTTGTGCAAGTCATTCTGGTTATGTCTACACAGCTTCCCTCTTCTGCAAAAACCTATGCAAATGAAGCGTGGATTAGCATCTTGCCGCACTTCATTTGCATAATTAATTAGGGGCCATTTTTGTGCAAGAGGTTTTTGCGCCAAAGCCATTCTTCCTCATTTTTTTCAGGAAGAACGGCTCCTGCGCAAGAGGGGGTTTTTGTGCAAAAACCTCTTGCGCAAAAATGGCTCCTAATTAATTATGCAAATGAAGTGCAGCAATATGCTAATCCATGCTTCATTTGCATAGGCTTTTGCGGAAGAGGGAAGCTGTGTAGATGTAGTGTTTGGGTGTGTCTACACAGCACCCTAAAGTTGAAATAAAATTTGCACCACACAAATTGAGTATCTTATTTCGATTCTATTTCAAAATGGTTTGTTTTGAAATTTGGCGCATGTACACAGCACCATTTTGAAATAACGCACTATTTTGAGACAACCCTTAACCCTTGCGGACCGAGGGTTACAGGGATGCCGAAATAGCGCACCTGTTATTTCAAAAAATATTTCAAAATAACGGGTGGCTTGTTAAGATGTGGGATAGCTATTTTAGGATACCTCTTATATCCTGAAATAGCCACATAGTGTAGACATACCCTTTGGGATTTACTTTGATTTATTTCCAGTTTTTCTTCTCTTCCATTGTGACAGCTTACTTGGTTTTAATGTACCATTATGTCACTTCTCTATGGGCCAGATTCTGCCATCTTTACTCACAATGGGTAGTGCCTTATACCATAGTCAACACATCAAAATTAATAGGGCTACTGAGACAATAAGATACTGCTCAGCATAAGAATGGCAGAATCTGGTCCCATATATAGGTATGATGCAGCACGCTTCAGTACAGGAACAGGCAAAATTATGCTCTCCGTTATCCCCGTACAACCCTCTTGTCATAGATGGCACTGAGGAAGAGTAACTGGCCAGAAAATGTTGCCCAATGATTCTTTATCCTTCTTTACAAATGTTGACAATGGAACCAATGCTCAGCAATGCATTACTTCAGACTATAACGATCCAAACCTAATGTTGGGAATATCAACCGATGCAACAATTCCTTGAATTCTACATACTATGCAGTGTGATAGTCATAATGTCATTCTAGACAATGCTTTCCTTCTAGGAATGCTAAGTAAATGTTGTCAAACCTACTTAACCCTGCTGCCACTGAACTATAAGGGAGATTTGTCACTGATTTCACTAGAAACCAGGGCAAACTTATTTCTGGTTTATTCTCTGTTGAGCACTGGCCGTGTAGTTGACTGTACAGAACCCAGAGTAAGGCTCAGGCTTGGCCTCATGAAGGTCACATTTTAGGGGCTCATCTGCCAGCCATTACTGCTATGATGATTAATCCCTGGCCATACTAGTGCCGCTAGCTTTAGTGGCATTACTAGCAGGGCAGGGTTGGACACATTTTAGCCTGGATTCCAAACATATTACAGGTTAAATGTCTCTAATGTGGCACCTTTGGGACCTGACCGGTGTCAAACCGCAGAATTCATGGAGCCATGGGAGGTTAATATTGTCTAGCAGCATTACTAACACTTCCATGGCTTAGTAGGCTGTTAGACGACCAGGGGCCAATCAGAGCTAAATAACAGCACAGAACACTGAGAGCCAGGACTGGAGGCTGTAAAAAAACTTTATGGGACCACAGGCAACTTGCTCCCTCCCATGATAAATGGGCACCAGGTAACTAAAATCATTCCAGACCACAGATGTTGCTGAATCAGAGAGTACTGAACCAGAGAGGTTCAACCTGTAGTGCTGAAAGGAATTAATAAAGCTTCAGACACCTCTGTGAAGTAGGCAATTATTTGTTCTGTTTTACAGATTAGCAGACTGCGGTAGAGAGATTTAAACAGTTTGTCCTATCAAAGTAGCAACACCATTCTAGAGGTCTGAGTCTCAGCTCTGGCTATATGTGTTTGTGCTTGTTTTCTATTCTCACATGCATGTATTTTCTTCGTGTTTAATATTCTAATACTCAGACTCATCAATGAAAAGCAAATTGATTGAATCTCCATGTTAAATAGGGCAAGTCAGTATACAGCAAAAATATCAGCAGTGTAAATGTTCCCACAAAATTTGGAACTAAATAAGCAAAGATCCCCTGTATTCTGAATTAGTGGAGGGAAAAGATGGAAGCACCAAACTGGGCACAGAAACTGAATGTTAAATACGTGGGATGAGGTGAGATTTAGAGAGGAACCCAGATTATGCGTCTATAAAGATGACAGTGTCAAAGGCCTTGATATAAAATGCTTCTTTTGGTATTCTGATTTGTAGTATTAGTAGCCAGAGTTGTGAGGCAAAAGGAGATACTTACAGACCATAAACAAAATATCAAGTGAACGGCTTTGCTTTGTACCAGAAAGAATGAGAAACTATGCTGCAAAGAGAAGAGATAGAAAGAGCAGCAGTAATCAAGCCTCGAGAAAAACAAAACATGTTGCAGAATTTTAATCACTGTAACTGTTAAATATTCCAAAATCTTAGAAATAGAGCTGGTTGAAATAGTTGCACAAAAAGAATGTCAAAAATAAATGTCTTTTTTTCAAAATAAAATTTTCATGAAAAATGGTGGTTGTTACAATATTTACAATATTTCAATATTTACAATGATACAATGGTGTTTCTCACAATATTTTCATCTGAAAATATACTGAAATAACTGAAAATTCCTATTTATTAAAACCAAGCTTTCAGTAACCAAAATTTGTGACAAAACATTTGTGGAAAATGGGGAAAATTTCCAAATTTTCATGTGAAATCATTTTACTTTTTGACCAGCAGTACTTAGATATGGTTAGTAATTAGAATGTATAGGTTTTGACACATTTTTGAGATATAAATCCAATCAGAGATCACTGTCCATGTGGAGCTTGGAATTATATAAATTAACCTTAAAATCAGAAGAGCACAAAAATCCAAGCCATCAGGTACTGCGACTTCAGAACAGCTCTCCTGTCTCATCCATAGTTAATATTCCAAGATGCACATATATTTGATTAAAGGGAGAATCCAACCAAGAAGAAATACAGAAAAGTAGCTACAAAAAGAACCAAACAACCTGTTCAAAGATCTACATATGGTCATTCTAAATCATAAGAATTAACATGAGTGTGCTGACAGTGCAGATAGAAGGAAAAAGCAGAGATCCAGGGGAAAAGGAAACACAGACAGAGCTAGAAAATAGTACAAAACACCAACACTTTGGGTACTAAACACAACAGAGCACCATAATAAGTTACCTAAACCCATATCAGAAGAACAGAGAAGTAGGAGAATTGAGACCAGGAAATCTGTGGTTCCAAATCTGGGGTGACACCAATTCAACTTCACAGTAGCAAGCATTGTGTAAACCTGGAGTGAAGCAGTTTTTATAGATTCTTCTTTATGAAACCATGGGTCAAATATTTGCCCATATCTTACGCAGGGCAAATGATAGGTATGTGCCTCCAGATCAGGCACTGGCCCCATGAATGTGGCTTAGATATTTAGGGCTTGATCCTTCAAGGTGCAGAGTTCACTTAGCTTCCATTCGAGTCAATGCATCTTAAGGCAACTTGAAGGACTGGCCTTTATAATCCTGGTTTCCTATCCACTTCTCAAATCCCTAGAATTAAACTGGTCAGAGATGGTAGTGTGTATATTTTCTTTTAAAGACTGCTCTAACTCAGACAGGAAATTAATTTAGGGGGATATTCTGGCCTGTGTTATGCAGAAGGTCACATTAGATTCTCACAATGGTCAGTTTCTGGTCTTCCTCTGTTCATCTATAAATCCAGGATGATGTGCTCTTGACAGAGTCAAGAGAAAAGAAAGCAAATAAACAGATGACTATGATTAATAGTGCGAAGGTTCTAGATCAAGCTTCCTGGGAGTGGGGATACTCGATACCACATTTGAATTCAGACAGAAATGCTACAGAAATTAGGGACTAATAAATCATCTATACAAAGTATTGAAAATGGTTACGCACTGGAATAAATTACCTAGGGAGGTCATGGAATCTCCACCATTGGAAATGTTTAAGAGCAGGTTAGACAAATACCCATCAGGGATGGTCTAGACCAGGGCTACTCAACACGCGTCTCATGGGCCACATGCGGCCCGTTTGTTTGCGACCCACGGTGCAGTTTGGGTTTATGTGGGGCTCAACACGTGGCCACGGGATGGAAGACAAAACAAAAAAGTAGTCAATATAATGGCGTTATGTTGATATGTGTTTTAGTAGTTAAATTCCTGGACTGTCATTGCTCATTAAAAGTGCTGTCATATGGGTGGAAATTGGGTAAATATTGCATTTTATTAATATCAGCAGAACTGACTGAAATGGGGCCTGTGTGTTGTGTAGTCTTGCCCGTCAGTGTGAAAGAAGCTATTTGCATATAAATTTGCATGTATACGCAACCACACTTAAGTTGCGGCCCTCGGCACGTGCTAAGAGTATCACTGTGGCCCCTGGAGTTTCCAAAGTTGAGTAGTCCCGGTCTAGACAGTGCTTGGTCTTGCCACGAGTGAAGGGGCCTGGACTTGATGACCTCTTGAGGTTCCTTCCACTCCTGTGATTCTATGAAAAGCACCAGGACTCTGTTGCACTAGTGAACAAAAAGACAGTCCAGGACCACAAAAGGATTTACAATCTAAATTTAGGACCTGATTGAAGAATCCTTTTGCTGGGTGAGTGCCTTTCTCATGTGAACAGTCCCACTGAAGTCAGTAGGACTACTCAAGGAAGTAACTACTCCACACGACAAGTGAGGCCGGCAACACAAATGCCCCTTAGGCTTGGAGTCTGAAGGAAGCCAAAGGACACATCTACACTGTATTTTAAAATCCATGGCAGCAAGTCTTGGACCCTCTTGTCTATAGACTGTGTAAAGGTTTGGGCTCAGGCAGTAGCTCAGACTGAGGTCCACCTCCCTCACTAGGTTTCAGAGTGTGGATTCCAGCCTAAGAAAGAACATTTACACCAGAGCGGGGCAACCTACGCGGGTGAGTGGGCTGCTTGAGTAGCCCACCTTCATCCCAGTGAGCTGCAAGATTGTCGAAACCAAGACGGTCTCCGGGGAGAGTGTAGTTTTGCTAACTGGGTTGTGCACCTAGATTTTGTGGGGTGTGCCAATTGAACCTTAGCGTGTTGATTGGATGCAGAGGGAACACACGGCTCTCACAATGTTGCGTGCCAACAGCACGCACCTCACTTCACGTGCTCTGGCTTTAAGTGTGTGTAACTTTTATAACACCCGTAGGAACACTACGCGGATGAAAATCAGCAGAATCTGGCAACAAAATGTCTGATGGGCCACACGTCGAACCCCAATGGGATGCATGTGGCCCTCAGGCCACAGGTTGTCCACCACTGATCTGCACTGTTGTATTTAGACCTGTAGTCCAAGCACTGCGAGGCTGAGTCTCTTGACCCAGACTCTGAGACTCACTGCTATGGGCGGTTCTTTTGAAGGGTAGACATGCCCTAAGAACCCAGACTCCTTCCCATTGAAATTCATGGCCTATAGGTGCAGATTCAGGGTCCAGTGACTAATATTTTCCAAATACGTGCTGTATTTAAGGGTCTGCGTATTTAATCTCAGGGAATTTAATTTTGTTTTGATACTTATGAAATAATTATGGCCAAGCCTCAAAGGGCACATTTGTGTCTCTTACCCTTTGTCTCATTACCATTCCACTGTCACTGTGCACGGTGTGTAATGGAAATAGCATAATTATTTTGCCCATTTCTAGCTTATCAAATGGTTGGGACAATTCCAGTTTTTAATTATTTCTCTGGCTGTTGGTGTGTCCATTTCCTTAATGCCTTTTATGCTGAAAGAAACTGATATTAAATGAGACACAATTTGTGGCCAGTTCAGGAGGTCAGCAGTATGACATTATTATATCAGATTTTAATGCAATATGAAAGCACTTCTTGCTTAAATCTTTCTCCATCTTCCAGGGGGAAATGCTTATCCGTGTGGACCTAGCCATTACAGGCATGTCAAATTATCTTCATGGCTATTGTAATACTGTATATTGATATGATGCCTAATTTCAGAGATACCAAAGAACAAGTCATATATTACTGTGGCAGAAAAACAAATTAGCCTCAAGAAATATACCCAAATGAAGGACTAAAGCAGTAAAAACACTGTTCTATGCATTTAGTTTTGAAGCAAGTTCATTGAAATACTTGGATAGAAGCATAACAACAACCTTGCACACCAGAGCTCCTGAACGTGCATAGAATAGTGTGCTGCATGCCCAGAAAAAAAGTTTGTGAATAATTTTGCAAATAAACCTCTAGCCCATTTGTCGTTCTGCTATTTACAACCTTTTTTTTATTCATGAACAATCAGGTGAATGAATTCATATCACTAAGAATGTTGGCAGAGAATAAAAGCCTCATAAGTACTAGCACAAACACCCATAAAATGTCCACTGTGAAAATGTTTGCATAAACATTCTGGAAAACTCTTGCTTCTCACAAAAAAGGCACCTTCTTAATAACGTGGCATCATGATGTGGCCATACTTTGCTTATGCGACATGTTTATATTTCACAGGCCAGAGGAAAAAATGATTTTAAGGGACCCAGCAATGTTATGCAAGCACAATGAGAGAGACTCAACACAAAGGTGGAAACTGGAGATTTAACCGTCAGCTAAATAGGTCAGCTTTTAGCACTAATTTTTATGCTGGAGGCGAGCCAACCTCACAAAGTTTGATGGCGTGATTAAGTATGTCACAAATACACAATTCATTGGGTGCTCTAGGAAGGTTAATTTGGTTTCCCATCTATAATTTTAAAAGTGGTTATTGGCGAGTGAAGGTAGCTCTATAAAGCAGAGAGAAGACTTTCCTGGAGCAGGACTAAGACTAACAGTTTAAAAGAAATGCCTTTTGGATTATGCAGTGTGCTTGCCAACTCTGAATGGTTCATGGAGAGGCTAGAGCGACTGCAGTTGCACAGAAAGCCTCTCTCAGCCTCTTTTTAAAATCTGGATGACATTGTCAGGGGACTCGAACCCAGACGGCGTCCGTTCGTTGTCTGACCGCGAAGAGACAGGCAACACCAGCAAGGTCCAATCACAAGATCTTTATTGAAGAGTGCACACAACAATAGAGGAGCGGCCTGTCTCCAAAGAGAACCAGCACCGATTTCATTAACAGGTAGGCTTATATAGACAGTTCCGTCGTGTCATAGACTATTTGGTTAAGCAACCCACTCCCCTTTATTAGTTAGAAACTTCTAGTTTCCATGCACACCTGGCCAACTATACATCATGGCCTTAAGCAATTCATAATACATCAGCAACTTTCTTATCAGCCCAGAAGACATGTACCAAACAACAAGGAGACAATTTGTTAAGATCAGTGGGAGAACAGAAACAGGGAGTTAGGAACAAACTGGGGAAGAGCAGAAACAGGGAGTTTCCTTATCAGTTTTCAAAACAAACTGTTCCTCATCACAGCAGGTACAGGAATGCAGCTTTCCACTTATCTTACTTCTGCAACTTAAGCAAGCATATAGGGTGCGCCCCTGCTTGAACCTGTCTCCAGTTCTGCTCAGGGATTACCCATAAACCTTTGTTGGCCTCTTTTTGGTCTGCCTTAGCATAACTGCACTAGGCCCTATTTTCTAGGGCCTAACAACATCTTGGTGCATGCTGAGTCTTAGAAAAAAAGAACTAATGCATTTACAAATGGTGGGCGGTAAGTATAAATTTGCTAGTTTGAAATTAAAGTCAAAGGAGTGAGAACTGATTTACATGGGTCACCTTATTGGCAAGGCGGGATTTTCCCCTGATTTAAAAAAAGTGAAGCAGGGAAGACAGTGAGATCTGGATTGCTTGAGGAACTAGGCATAAGCAGATAATATGCATTTTAATACACTTAAATGTAGACATCTCAGAACAAAGAATGTACACTATTGATATAAGACGAGGGGTGGAGGTCTATTCTGGGAAGTAATGACTCTGAAAAAAGATAATCAACTGGCATGAGCTCCCATTGTGATTCTTTGGCCAGTACAAGTAATGTAATCCCAAGAAGTATAAATAGGGGGATCTCGAGTAAGAATAGGGGTGTTAGTTTACCTCTGTATTTGGCACAGGAGTAACCACTGCTGGAGCAAAGTCTCCAGCTCTGATATCCGCAATTCAGGGATGTTAATGAGTTGGGGAGGGTTTGATAAAGAACCATGAGAATGATTAAATAATTAGAAAATCTGCAGCACAGTGATAGAAATACATCTTTGAGTCTCTCAGCTGTTTGGCGCAGTTTCACTTGGAAGAATCCCATTCAGAGAAATGCCAAATGATTCAGCATTCATGCAGGTATCTACATACAGCTGGATCCAGGAAGCTTACTTGTCTGGGTATATATAGAATAACATTCAGTCCTTTATTACTGCTGATGAAGGAAAACGGCATGTCTTTGTGAGAGAAAACAGCATGACTCTGAAGCCTCCAAATATAAGGCAGCTTAATCTTAAAATTATATCACACAAAATTATTTCATTTCTCACAAAAGCTGGGAGTGGGGCGGAGCATGGTCACTGCTGTACTGGGTCTGACCAATAGTCCTTCTAGTCCAGTATCCTGTGTCTGAGGCAATGATGATAATAAAGCATTTTGCACCGGATCTCCTGCTATGGAGCAATTCTACCAGTGCTATCAGTAATACACCTGGATGGTGGCAGGAAAAGGCCTCAAAAGTTTCTAGTAGACAGGACCAATTCTTAGAAGCTTCATTGTAAGTTGCAGAAAACTCTTTACTGGATGCATATGAAATAACTTTTTCAAAGGGAATGTTTCCTCCTAACCTCATCAGTTATGAGGTTATGCTCCTTATGAGTTTTCAGCCAAGGTATGTTTTTACTCATATTAATGGCTAATCTTTTTGGAAGGGTGCTAAATTCTTCACATGTTTTGCATCAATGAGTTCCACTGGCTAATTTCATTGGTGTGTTTTTAAAGGGACTCAAATTAGTTTTGCGTATGGTGTTCCCATGTTTTTGTAGCTTGATGAAGGACAGATAGGGCCTTCATCTTCATTTTTCCTAAGCCATTAGGGCACCTGTCTTTCTTTCATGGAGGTCTTGCAGTCATCTTTTAAATCTCTCCCGTAGAAATCTCTTCCAGCCTCTAATCATGATGTCCTTCTCTGGACCCTTTAATATCTAAGATATCATTTTTGAGATGGGATGACCACAACCTGAGAATGCACAGTCAGTTTACAAGGGGAATATGAACACCATCAATTTATACCAAAGACCTAATATTTTCAGTATTATTCTCTCTTTATTTCTTAATACAGCTTGACATTTTGTTTGCTTCTTGATCACTGCTGTGCACTGAGCAGATGTTCTCCCAGAGCTGTCCATAGTGACAGCCAGATCTTTTTTTTCTTGAGTAATTACAGTTAACTTCTAACTCAGTAATGTGTATGAGTGGTTTGAATTCTCCTTGGCAACGTGCATCAGCTTCAACTTGTCTAGAGTGAATTTCAGCTGCAATTGCTGTTGGCCAGACATCTAGTTTAGCTTGGCCCAGCTATAGTTCTACAAAGTCTTACTTAGTCTTGACGGACTTAAACTATATCATCTTATAAATATTTCCGAAAGTTTGCTTGTTTGTTTGTCCTGAAAGATCTCCGAAACGGTAAGAGCTAGAAACACCAAATTTTGCACAAATACTACTGATTTCCTAACTTAAATAACTGGATTGGTTATATCTCGAAATCAGTTCCCCCAGAGCCCCAATTGGGCCCCCAGAGCCCCAACTAGGCCACTAATCCGCTTTTAGTAGCGCCTGATCATAGGCATTTGCTGGACTCTTCTGTTAAGCGTGTCACATAAACTGCAACTACGAGATCCTTTCCCTATGATTACAGAAAAAGTACTAAGCTATGTTAATTTCTTAAAGTAACATATAAGAGAAAAGTATTTCCAATAAAATATGCTATGTTAATGTCATTGACGTAGTTCATTCATCACACTTTTTACTATATTTTCCCCGGGCAACGCCGGGTATTTCTGCTAGTATAAAATAATACAACAAAAGTAGCGTGGCAAAACTAATGTTGCACAAAACTCCTTTCTCCAGATTATTGAGAATAATGATTGTTATTTATTCCAGCTAGTGCCCACTATGTGCTATATCAGGGGTCTCAGACTCAATTTATTGTAGGGCTGGTGCCAGTCCTCAAATCCTCCTACCGGGCCACTGGGTTCATCTACCTTGGGCAGGGCTCAGTAGAGGAGTGGGAATCTCCGTGCATTCTCCAACACATGCTCCCCCATCCTCGCCTACCACTACCAACCATTTTAACTCCCCCTGGGGACAGCGTAACAGGGCTAGAGTGACTTCCAGCAACTAGCTCCATACCACTTCTGGCACATCCCTCAGGAGGTGTGTGAAGAGCCATCCCACCCATAGGATGGGTCAGGGCAGCTGCCCTGGGCCCTTCACTTTGGGGGTCCTTGCAGCAGCCGCCCCCCCTGCCCTAAGAGTGGGACAGTCCCCCATTCTCACGTTAGCTTGCGGAAACCTGAGTTCTGCTCTGCCGCCATCTCCCAGGTTGCGTCCCTCAGGGGAGGGGGCTAAAGGGTATGGGTTCAGTGAATGGGGGAGATGGCCGAGCAGTGGTGTGAAGAGGCACAGTGTGGGTTGGGCTTGGGGGAAGGGTATGGGCCCACACCACCAGGCCGCAGGGGCTCATGTGCCGGTACCTATGCAAGGGCTGGATTGTGGAACTACTCAGGCCACAGGTAGCTCGGAGGCCATGATTTTGAGACCCCTGTGCTACATACTTTTCAAACGGAAGAAAAAGCACCGTCCATCTCATGAAGCGCTTGCAGTCTAATGACAGAGTTCTGAGGCTGGGGTGTAACGTGGAAGCAGCATTGTGAAGGTGGTGATTTCCTACATCTTGGTAACAGAAAGGTTGTGTGTACAGTTGTAAAAAAAGGTTTATATATAAAACTATCCCAAGTGCTTCTCAGACTTGTCGCAGTAAGTCAGCTAGTTACCCTGTAGGCCACATCATATATTTTATTAAACAACTCCAGCCCTCATATTGACTCTTGTGGCAGCTTTCCTTCCATGGTAAAATTTGCCTTTTTATCTCTACTCTTCAATTTGGGGGGAGCACTGCAGCAACTGCTCCAACCATCCTATGGTCAGGACAGTCCTCCATATTAATGAGAGCCCAAAGGGCCCAGGGTATTACCTGGGAGGTGCTGGCATGGGATGGCAGTAGGGGTCCATCACCCACTTCCAGGTGGGTCATTCCGGTTCACCGTGGCAGCAAGAAGCAGAGCACTTCAGCCCAGACTGCTCCACTCTCCCCAAAAGATGCAGGGCTTGGGGGAGCAGAGTGCAGTGGGCTGGGGCCAGCTAATTGCTATTAATTGCTAATTGCGATCATCCATGATTTTTTCTGTTTTTCACCAAGTTCTACTTCTGGCCTTCACTACATCTCCTCTCAATGAGTTCCACAAATTGACTATGCATTATGTGAAGAAATACTACTTGATGTTTTTTGTAACCCTGCTATCTAGTCCTTTCTTTGGGTGACCCCCAAATAACATTTCTTTATTCCCATTCTACACGCCATTCATGATTGTGTAGATTTCTATCATCTCTCTCTTTAGTTGTCTCTTTCCAAGATGAACAGTCCCTGTTTTTTAATCTCCTTTTGTATGGAAGCTGTCGAACACCATTAGTCCCCACACAGATCTTTGGGGGTGGGCACCATTATTTACTTCTCTCCATTCTGAATAGTGGTAATTTCTTCCTACCCTTTGTTTCCTATCTTTTAACCACTTATTGACCCATGAGAAGATCTTCTCTATGCCTGTTTTGTTTATGAGCCTTTGGAAAAGGTTTTTGAAAATCTAAGGACAGGTTGAACCTCTCTAGTCCAGCATTCTCTGATCCGGCAACATCTGTGGGCCAGCATAATTTTAGTTAGCCAGATGGTCACTTACCATGGGTGCAGCTAAGTTTCCCATGGTCCCATAAAGTTTGTTTAAAGCCTCCAGTCCTGGCTCTCAGGGTTCTGTGCTGTTATTTAGCTCTAAGTTATCCCTCACTGTCTTCTAAGAGCCCAATAAGCAGTGGAAATGTTGGTCATGCTGCTAGAAAACATTAACCACCGGTGGTTTGTCAAATTCTCTGGTTTGGCACCAGTGAGGTCCCAAGGATGCCGGACTAGAGAGCTTCAACCTTTACAAAAACTATATTGACTCTTCTACAACATATTGTATTCATCTATGTGTCTGATGATTCTGTTCATTGCTATCATTTCAAACAATTTGTTGGGTTCTGTAGCTAGGCTTACTGGCCTGTTATTACTGGGATCTTCTTTGGCATTTGTTTATTTTAAGGTGTTACTTTAGCTACCCACCAGTCACCTGGTGTAGAGGCAGATTTAAGCAGTAGATTACATTCCACAGTTAGTAGCTCTCTAATTTCACATTTGAATTCCTTTAGAACTCTTAGATTAATACCATATGATGCTGGTGACTTATTACTAAAGCTGGCAAGTGATAAAAACATTAATTGCAATTAATCACAGTTTTTAATTGCACTGTTAAACAATAATGGAATGCCATTTGTTTCAGTATTTTAGATGCGATCTACATTTTCAAATACATTGATTCAAATTTCAACACAGAATACCAAGTATATAGGGCTCACTTTAGATTATTTTTTATTACAAATATTTGCACTCTAAAAAAGATAATAAAAGAAGGCATTTCAGTTCAATTCATAGCAGTACTGGAGTGAAATCTCTCTTTTGTGAAGGTGCAACTTACAAATTTGTAGATTTGTTTTCTTTATGTAACTGCACTCAAAAATAAAACAATGTAATATTTTAGAGCAGTGTTTCTCAAGTGTTTGTGCTGGTGGCAACCTCATTTGGACTTAAAAAAATTGTGACCTACCCATGAGAAAAAAATCGATCTCCTACGTTTAGCCCCATGGAGCATGGGGCTTCAGCAGTCCTGCTGTCCATGAAGCTCCGGGGTGGAGCTCCAGCCCTCAATGAGCTTTGGGGTCGGGGCTCCAAGCCCCTGCAGCATCTGGAGTGCAATTAACATGTTTAAAAAGATTAACAACTGACTTATGCTGTGAATTAATCCTGGACTGACAGCCTTAGTGCAAAGTATAAAGTCGTCATGACTTATCATTTGAAAATGACAGAGGAGGAGTAAGACCGGGGTGTATCGTGGGATGACTCTGAGCTGCCAATGTGATGCACCTGTGAAAATTCTAAGATGCATCAGGCAAGGTCTCCAGTACAGAGAGGGAAGTGCTATTACCATTGTACAAGGCACTGGTGAGACCTCATCCAGAATACTGAGTGCAGTTCTAGTCTCCTGCGTCTAACAAAAGATGATTTTAAACTGGAACAGGTTCAGAAAAGGGCTGCTAGGATGATCAGAGAAATGGAGAAACTGCTTTACAAGAGGAGACTTAAGGATCTTGCCTTGTTTAGCTGAACAAAACGAAGCCTGAGGGGAGATATGATTTCTCTCTATAAATACGTCAGCAGGATAAACACGAGGGTGAGAGGTGTTATCATATATATAGTAGCCCAATGTCTGTGAGTCTGTAATGCTGATGTACACGGCCCCGCCTCCGGCAGTGTATGTCACCGCCCCACCCCCCTCGCTCGCGGCGGCCAGGCTGAGCAGGCAGCACTCAGCCAAGCGCCACGGTGGAAGGGGAAGGGGAAGGGGAACGGGGGCCGGGAGAGAGAGGCAGGAGGAGGAGAAGAGAAAGAAAGAGACAGAGAGAGAGGCAGAAGGCGAGAGAGGCAGGAGGCAGAGGAGAGCTGAGAGAGAGAGGGGGAGGCAGTAGGAGGAGAGAGAGAGACAGACACACACACACACACACACACACACACACACACACACACAGAGCGAGAGACCGGAGGCTCAGGAGAGAAGACCAAGGTGAAGGAGAGACCTGAAACTCCCATCTTATGACGGGCTAATTGGCTAGTTTATATTAAGAGCCAATGGTAGTAAAAGAACAAATGGGTATAAACTGACCATCAGCAAGTTTATGCCTGAAGTTATAGGAAAGTTTCTAACCATCAGAGGAGTAAACTTCTGGAAACACCTTCCAAGGGGGAGTGAGCTGGGGTGGAGGGGGGTGGGAGGGGAGAACCCTAACTGGTTTCCAGACTGAGCTTGATTCGTACGGCTGTCAAGTAATTACAAAATTAGTTACTATTAACCCCAGTTTTGAGCACTGGATAAAAAGCCTGGATACCGTCCAATACCATCAAAGTACTTCGTGTCCCCTAAATATGCTTTCACCTCCAGTTCATGCCCACCAGATAACCCACCACCAACAAATAAATCCCGCCAGCCGTGATAGAGTACACTTCTAGAGTGTACAAGCCCAACAGATCACACAAACTACAACAACTTAACCAATGCTATTGCAAAGTGGGCTTGTGACCACTCAACATTGTAAACAACCGAAGGTCAAGGGATGTTATTGAAAGTGCATCTTTCAGTCAGTCATATACTCGATCTTCCAGAAGAACCATTGCATTGTGCATCATGAGTACGCAACCTAAATCATAACGAGAAGACTGCAAAGTTGGCCCTTCTGAAAAATGCACTAGCTGTTGCTTTGATGGTGATCACTGGGCATCCTTGACCAATCACAGGTATCTTAGGGCCACGGCATACTCGATTGATGCTGGGTGAACACTGCAGGCATGTGCTTTAATAGTAACGAATACTGGAGAGAGACATGATACTGAAACACGTGTAGATTTTTTTTCTCGGATGTTGCACAGGAATGGAATGCTTAAGAACAGGTAACGACAATTAGGACTGACAGCGTAATTAAAGCTGTGATTGATTGTGATTAATTTGTTGTGACTTAATCGCTGAGTTAACTGCAGTTAATTGACAGCTCTACTTATTACCAGTCTAGCCGATAGCCTCTGTGGGTCCCTGGGCAAGGGGGGGGGGCCCTGGCTCTGAGCTCTAGGAAGGGGCAGGGCAGGGGGCAGCCTTCGTTGAGAGCTTCCTGGAGCACGGCACACTCCGCCAGTACTTAGTGCTGCATGGAGCACACATGGCATGGTGTTTCAGCAACGATTCAAAGGGCCTGAGCCTCTGGCCACCACTGCTGCTTCTGTGGCAGTGGCAGTTGCTGGAGCCCTGGGCCCCTTTTTGAATCACCAAGCCCCGGGGTAGTCACCCCTCACGCCCCCCACCAGGAGCGGCCCTAGACGAGCTGCCGGCAACTGGTGCCCTAGGCGAAACGCGCGATCGGCGTGCGATCAGTGCCCCTGCCTCCAAAGCCCTCAACGGCCGTTTATCTTGGCGCCCTAGGCGACCGCCTAGTTCGCCTGTATTGACGGGCCGCCACTGCCCCCCACGCACCCCCATTGGCAGGCCTGCTTATTACTGTTCAAATTAGCAATTTCTACTAACCGCTCCTCTACCAACACCTGAATCTCAGACCGTTCCCCAGATTTGGCAGCTGAAGAAAATAGCTCCGACATGGGAATCTCCCTCATATCCTCAGCCGCGCCGATCGATGCGGAGTCATCATTTAGCTTTGCTGCCACCTCTTTGTGCTTCTTGAGTGCTTGGTTTGCCATCCAGTGGCCCCACTGCTCGTTCGGCAGGCTTCCTGTTTATGATAGGCTTTAAAAATGTGATTTGTTTTTGTGTCTTTTGCTAATTGCTCCTCAAATTCTTTTTCGTCTGCCTCATTATGTTTTTACTCTTCATTTACCAGAGTTTATGGCCCTTTGTATTTTCCTCGGTAGGACCTGACTTCCAATTTTTAAAGGATGCCTTGTTGCCTCTTACCACCTCTTTCCCTCTGGTTAGCCATGGTGAGATTTTTAGTCCTGTTATTGTGGGTGTTTTTTAGTATTGTTATTGGAGGTATACATTTCATTTGTGCCTCTGGTATGGTGTCTTTAAAGAGTTTCCATGCAGCTTGCAAATACTGCAGCCTTGTGAGTTTTCCTTTTGATTTCCATTTAATTAGCTTCTTCGTTTTTGTGCAATTCCCTTTTTCTTTTTAAAAACTCAAAACTAGTATGGTGGGTTTCTTTGGTATTTCTCCCATACAGGGATGCTAAATGTAATCACATTTTGGTGACTATTACTAAGTGGCTCAGCTATATGCACCTCTGAGACCGGATCTTATGTGCCTCTTCCCTTGTAAACCAATAATTGTCTCTCCCCTTGTGATTCCGGAATAAGCTACTCCAAGAAGCAATCATTTATAATACCTAGAAATTTTATCTCTGCATCCCACCCTGAGGTGGCATGTATCCAGTCAATATGTGATAGTCTATATGGTGCCACAGGACTCCTCGTTGCTTTTGCTGATAAAAATAGCGGATTTCAACTAACAGATTTATTGGAGCATAAGCTTTTATGGGCAAAGACCCACTTTGTCAGATGCATCTGAGGAAGTGGGTCTTTGCCCACAAAAGCTTATGCTCCAATAAATCTGTTAATCTATAAGGTGCCACCAGACTCCTTGTCACTTTTGCAGATTCAGACTAACACGGCTACCCCTCTGATATTTTTATCAGTTTTTCTAGGTCTTGTAGCCTCTTTAGTCTCCTTGAGCATTTCACAATCACCATCACCATCCTGATCAGGTGAGTGGTGGTAAATTCCTTCTGCTATCCCCTTATTATTCAATTATGGAATTTTTATCCACAGAGATTGTATGGCACAATTTGATTTTACTCTACTTGACTCTATATTTTCTTTCACACAGAGTGTCACTCCTCTGCCCTCAAGGTCTCCTCTGTCAATCCTTGTTCCCCAGAATCTCAAAATGATCCTGAGATAGATAGGAAGAATGCTGGCCAGCACCCGTGTTGGAACTGAAAGTTTTATTCTTTTTATATTTTATCTTAGGTTTAGTAATGTAGTAATGCAAGGTAATATATAATCATATTTAAGATTGTAGTAAGTCAAATCCTTTAGTTAAGTATATATCGCCTATATTTCCTTGTGCTAAAGTATTAGTAAGTAAAGAGACAGGATCTTATATTGTGTCCGTGTTAATGATGATTATAAGAATGTTAAAGGCTGAGGCCTTAACTGCTTGATTTACAATGCCTCTTTGTCTTACCAATACAGACGTTGATGTGCCGCATAGCCTTGAAAGCCCTTGTAACATTGCTTATGTGTGTGTGAAAGGGGAATGAACGTGTCGAGATAAGGTGCAAAGTTATTTCTCAGAACCAAATGGCCAAAAAGGAGGGGTTGCAAGCGTGGGTGAAGATGAGATGACCTGATGGCAGATAAGCCATCTATAACCATCGATGTATACCCTGACTCATAAGATGATTGGATATTGGCAGATTGACGAGCCTTGAAGCAAGCGGGTACCCCCGAAAGACGATTGATTACAGGGTGGGCCTTGGAAAATGTTTTGGGAACACTGACATCAAAAAGATAACATTCTGGTCACAAGCTGACAGAGTGGAATACATTGATTTCAACAGAGAAAAGGATTATAAAAGCAGGGTGCTTTGTTATGGAACTTTGGGTTTGTCTTGCCAGCCACCAATTCCAGAGAAGCATCGGATTGATCGACCGATAAAGGCCCTGCACCCCCCTGCGTTCAATCTAGCTGGCCACTAGATTGATACAGAATCTGGACTGGTAACTATGACATCGTCTGGCGGGACTGTGTATGTATGTTGTTTGTGTGTATGAGTTATTGAAAAGCATATGCAACTGTTGTATTCTTAATAAATGAGGCGTACTGCCTTTTCCCCTTTAAAAGATCTTGTGTGCTTCATTTAAGCATAAGACCCGGTGACTAAGGGGTTAAACTTACGTAGCTAGCCAGGGTGTTAGCAGGGGGCCAGAAGAACCAATGGGATACAATGCTGAAATTTGAATTGCATATAGATACCTTGCATGCTCTCTTTGAAAGAGAATTCTAAGTTAAGGGCTGGAGGGAGCAGATGCAGTAATCAGAATTACCATGCCTATACAAAATATTGGACATGGGAGTGAATTGGGCCTTGAAGTACAGATCAGCATGGATCGTGAGTAGAGGGGAAATGTATATGTAGTTGCAATCAGGATATTTTTCTTTATTTTGCTGTTTGGTAAAACTTCTCTGTGTGAAATCCATGTGCTCTCCCTCTCCCCATTCACTATTTAAGCCATGCCCAGAGATACCATTTTTTTCTCTGTGGTTTAATCTGCTCTTGTACTAGTTGTTCTGTAACACCTAGCAGCTAAGTATGCTTTATCAAGTATGTCTTTTGTTTTGTTAATAAAATCACCTTTTTTAAGGCGATGATTTGATTCTTGTGTCCTGGAAGGAAACAGGAGGTCTGTGTCACGCCTAAGTCTGAGGGGTCAGCTACCAGAGACTGCAGTTTGGGTTCTCTTTTTTCCCAAGCGCTCTTGTGATAAAAAAGCTTGGGGTACCCCTCTGGAAGAAGTCCAAGTGCTTCCTTCCTAAGTTCAAGAAGAAAGGGCTGGTTTTTGTTTCACTTGGTGGTGGTAGCTACCTCCCAAAGTCAGTGAATCCATGACTCTGTAAACAGAGCCTGTAGAGGCCAGGTGCTTAAGGTCTCTTGCAGGTCCCCACTTTCTGCACTCAGAGTGCCAGAGAGGGGAATATTCCTGAGAGCACCATTGAAAAATGATTGCACCACCAGGCCACACTGAGTTTCTTGAGTTATTGTGGGATAGGTTAAAGCAATAGGTAATCCTCAATCTGCTCGGTCCCAGTCTGCCCATATGGGAGCAGGAACTTCCATTGAGGTCTCCCATCTCCTAGGTATGAGACTTAACACGAAACTGTAGAGTCAGTCTGTCTGTCTCGGGCCCAATGAATGTTTAGTTCTTTATACCAAGTGGAAACAATATGACAGAAGTAATTAAGAGAGCCCCTTCCTATAACATCCTTGGTTAGGATACTCAGCAGGGTTATGGGAGACCAGGTTCCCCTTATGTTTTTTTTTTAATGCACAAAGCTCCGTGTCATTCTGATGCAGGATAAAACCAGGAGGACAAAAATCTTGAAATCTGTGAAAGAGAATTATTTTTTTTCTGGTTAGCCACACTCATTACAATAGCATAGCTGATGCAGCTTCCAACAATGTCCCCTGCCTATCCTATAGTGGCCTCTCTGTTTGCTCTCTCATTTCCCTACCATTTTTCTCACAATACTTGAGGAACGTCCACACTGCAATTGTGTTCTTCCGCAAGAAAATCAAAAGAACAGAGGGGTTTTTCCGGCGTTGGTAATCCTCATTCTACAAAGAAGCCGCCTTTTTGCAAAAGATCTCTTTCGGATCGCGTGTGGATGGGGAAGAGGGAGTTCTTTCGGAAGAAGAGGAAAGAGGAAAAAGCACAGGTGCCCTCATGGCCATTCCATCCATAGCAATCACAGCTTACATGTGAGAAAGCGTCCATTCAGTCTGGACACTCTCTTTCAAAAAAGCAGATCGATTTTTTGATGCACTTTTGCAGTGTGGATGCTCTCTTTCAGATGAAGTTTTTTCGGAAGATCTCTTCCGAAAAAGCCTCTTCCGAAAGAAGCCTGCAGTCTAGATGTAGCCTGAATGAATAACCAACCAGGCAGTGAAAAAGGGAAAGGGACTGAAGGACTACAGCCATAGCCACAGGATAACAACGTTAAGGACAGAGCCAGTCTCCTGCCCATGGTTTGAAGTGGAAGATCCCAGCACAGCGACAGCCTGCAACGAAGTTTCTCTCATTTGTTGCCTGATGTTGGCTTTTAAGTTGTGAAAAAAGGAAATTCAGTCTGAAGCATGAAATGGGGGAAGGGGAAAGCCGAAAGCAGTATTGCTGGAATTATGGGAATGCTCAAAGCCGCAAGCTAGGCCAGGGATGAGAGAAGCATCTGAGGGAGTCCATTTAGGATGACTGGAAAATCTTTACTAATAAGAGGTCATTGAAATAGTTGGAAATGTCTGTACAATCTCATTGTTCCTCCATGAACAATGGGTAGCCAACATTTTCTTCAGATCCAGGGATCTTCCCTTCCCTCTCCCTCCAAAATGTATATTTAAATCAAGAAGAAACACTGTGATTGATCACTTTTATCTCCTGCATTACCCTGGTCATGCAGTTCAGCCAGAGATCAGTAACTCGGTAACTTACGGTTGAAGTTTTCACTAGTGTTCTGCATATGCCCCCTCAATTTCATGATCTCTCATTGTCTTCATTTCTGATGGAAATAGGGCTCTCATTCTCTACCATATTCTCTAAATCAGCATTCCCATTTCATAAAGAAGGTGATGGCATTAGTTACCTATTGCCTTGCTCTGCCATTTCAAAACGTCTTTTCTCTCCTCTTACAGTGTGATTCAAAAGAAGAAAGAGTGTCAGGCTCTCCTATCTCTCTTGTGCCTTATTTATTTATCTTTCTCCTCCCTTCTATAGGCCTCTTCCTCCTCCTCTGATTGTTTTGATTAAAAAAGGTTAATATATGAAGGGAAAAATCCAGAAGTGTAGGAGCGAGGCAGTTTCCCATTGAAGTAGGTTTGCTTTCTAATCCAAAAGAAGCCACACGTTAAAAATGGTTTAGTTTAATTTATACCCCTTGTTCATATCTCTTTTTCATATCCCTCTACCTGTAAAGTCTGTTGTCTTGGTTACCAACTCTACGGCTTACAGAGAGACAGGAGAAAAGAAGTGATCCATTTCAGCAACCTCTAATAAAAATGACCTAAAATAGCTTCTTCCATACGTAAGCAATGTTGTTCCATACATAAGCAAAATGTCCAACAGTTTAGATGTTTTCAGATCTTGGACCAGGTGTTCTGTCTCCATTAGGAAACTGAGAATCTCCGTTTTCCAGTGGCAAAAAGCACCTATTTACAGCCTCAATGGGGCATGAGATATTAGGTCTTAAACTTGTCCCTGGTTCAAGATCAAATATTTAGAGTCATGCAAATTTGCAGATATCTCCTTATATTCGTGGACCATTTTTTGCAGATAGATACAAAATATGTATTTGCATCCAGTTTAGGGCTCTACAAATATTGTTCATCCTGCACTTGAGAGCATCTTAATTGAGGGCTAGAAACATTTCACATTTAGGGGAAAGAAGGAAAAAGCGCTGGAAGTTTTATTTACCTTTTAAATTGTAGGTTTGGCACTCTTGCATGTAAGGATAATTGCATGTGACTTTCATAAATGTATTTTGAGTCCAAACCAAGGGCCACATTCTGCTCTCCTTAAAATGTATACAAACAAACAGATTTACTCTGGTGCAAGTGAGATTTGAACTTGCATCAAAGCAAGCTAGAAAGATACATTTTTAATCACCATTGATTACTTACATTGTGGTAGCACTCAAAATGTGCAAGGGGGGTGTATAAATACATAGAAAGTCACATGGTCAGATACTCATCAGGTGTAAACTAGCATACCTCCTTTCAGTAACACACATATTTTTGCTTCAGTGGAGTGAAACCAATTTATACCAACTGACGAAATGACCCACAAATGCTGCCTAACACGGAGTTTTATGTTATAACTGAGAAGTATTTTGTACCTTTAAAAATGCTGTTGAATTGATAAAACAAAGCACGTCTATTCTGTACCTTGACGGGCCATGTGGAAGCTGAAAGGCAACGTACTAATATGGGGAAATGATCAGTTCTGCTAAATGGGGGCTGTACCTATCAGAGGACAGAATAATGTCCCCAAAATTCAGCTTGGGTAATATTCAGCTGAAAGGTGCTCAGACTTCACTAGCAAGGAGTCTTCAAGTAGTGAGCCATGAAGAAAAAACTGAAGGAAGAATGAAGAAATAATAATTCTAGGCTGAATGTACTGTTTTGTCTTTGAAGGGACTGACTTTGTCACTGCTAGAGGGCAGAGTCAAGCGGGATGGCTGTTAAGAACATAACAATGGCCATACTGGTTCAGACCAAAGGTTCATCTAGCCTAGTACCCTGTCTTCCAACAGTGGTCAATGCCAGGTGCCCCAGAGGGAGTGAAGAGAACAGGTAATTATCAAGTGAGCCTTTCCTTGTCACCCATTCCCAGCTCCTGACAAATAGAAGCTAGGAACATCATCCCTGCTCATTCTGGCTAATAAATATTGATGGACCAATCCTCCATGAATGTATCTCTCTCTTTTTTGAACCTTGTTAAAGTCCTGGTCTTCATAAAATCCTCTGGCAAGGAGTTCCACAGGTTGACTCTGTGTTGTGTGAAGAAATACTTCTCTTTGTTTTTTGTAAACCTGCTTCATTTCATTTGGTGACCCTGTTCTACCTGAGTGGCACTGCAGAGGAGAAGGCTTTGACATCACCAGTGCTGTGACTGTAAGCCAACAGAATGGAAGGCAATAGAGACAGAAAAAGATCTCTAAGATGGACTGCCTATAGGCTTAGAGAAGTATATGGAGGGCTATTTGGAGCATGACAACAGGGACAGGGGTGTTGCTAGAGGATGGATTTCATATAATCCTGCCCCTTTTTACACATGAAAAACCATGCAGTAGTATGGTACATGTACAGAATCTAACTGCTGAGCTTTGAGAGTCACTTTGGGGGTAGATACACTCTGACCCCAAATTATAGGCGTTTTCTGGGGAGAGCTCTATATGCAAGGTTGCCTGAAGACAGGTCAATAGTTGTTATTCCACTCCATTCTCCCTCTGAGCACCCCCAATCATTAAAAAAAAAAAAAATCAAGATCCTGCCTCAGCGGTTGAACTTACTTATGAGGAAGATCAAAGTTTCATGAGTGGAAAAAAGTCCACCCAACAGTAGAGGGCAGAGGAAACTGGGATGAAGCATTGATGGAACAAGGCTCTGTTTAGCTATAACAACCCCCTCCCAATTATAGATTTGTCTAACGATAGTTTTATATTGACTAATGACTCGCTCTTAGATAGTATCTTATTTCTGTGCCTGCCTTAATGGTTTGCAAATCACTGTTTTAAGGATGACCAGCTGGAAGCCACACAAGCTTGGGGGGGAAGAATCATCTTGATAGAGAAATCAGAGTCAATAAAGGCAAGATGGAAGTTGACAGCTAGTGCACATGGCTGGAAATAGAAAGCATGTCATCTGGAGAGTAGGAACACAGACCTACAATGGCTAGAAGGGTACGTCTACACCGCAGGGCTTAATTCAAAATAAGCTACGCAAATTGAGCTACGTCAATTGCGTAGTTTATTACAAAATAGCTTATTTAGAAATTGGGAGCAACTGCACAGCACTTATTTCGAAATAGAGCACTCTTCCTCTGACTTCCCTTACTCCTCGTACAATGAGGCTTACAGGAGTCGGAGTAAGAAGTCCTCCAGCTTGACAATATTTCGACATTATTTCAAAATAACTGCCTGCTGTGTAGACGCGGACTAATTTATTTTGAAATAACACAAGTTATTTCAAAATAATGTTGGTGTGGAGACGTACCCTAAGTCTGGTTTGCTTGGCCTCAGAAAGCAAGTGGTTACTGACTATAGATAATAAAAAATGAAAAGAAGGTGGAAGAAAAAAAGACAGAGAAATGTGCTTATGGTCAGTGATTTCATTCATTCAGGTCTGAAAGATTTCATTCATTCATAGATTTTAAAGGCAGAAGGGACTATTGTGATCACATAGCCTGGCCTATCAGAAATATTCCATCTTTAAATGGGAGAAGACCAGTGGGACCAATAATCGCCTTTAAAACCGACGTAACTTTTAAAGCGTCGCCAATGTATCAAGAATGAGGACTGAGAGGTCAGATAGGGAGTGATCATTCTGAGAAAAGAGTTCAGCCACCAATGATAGTGTTTTTGTCTTACTATATATTTTAGGAATGTACATCTGGCTGAGAGTCCATTTGTTCAAGAACTCCTCCTGAATAGTAAGAGCTAGGACCGTCAAATTTGTAGACAGTTTTCTCTTATAACTTAAAGCAAGGTCAGGGTTTGGTTCTGCCAGGACAATGAGATGTGCCTGGAATTAGATTATTTCTCATAAAATAGAAAGGGAGCGGTCTGGTAGGAGGGAGATATACTGTAAAATGACCACAGGGGGCAGCAAGGAGTCAGAAATGGGGACCAGGACTACTATAACCCCATTGGGCCAGCAGGGGATAGAGGTGGAGAAAGGATTAGCTATCTACTATATGTTGCATAAAAGCCTCCACCTGAACTATTACTTGATTTTACACATTGCTTTTCTGGAAATGGCAGGTAAGTTCAGTGTAACACATGACTTAGAAGACAACTCCTCTCCCCTCCCCCTCCCCCCCCCAGCAATGCAGTCAGCAGGAGGTTTTTGTGTCAGTCTCTAAGTCACTTCATTACTGATGATTTGTAAATGATTCTCTGAACCTTTGTAATTGTTTCAGCTGCATTGCCTTTACAACAAATTGCAGAGTTTAAATCTCAAACCTTGCAACTCTGTAATCTTTGTAAATCCTTGCAACTTTGTAACTATCAGCAACTTTGCTTTAAATTCAGAAACTTACTATAAGATTGGTGATTGCTGAGACTAGCAACTTTGTAATCTTTTTGTAACTTCCATCCACTCTGCTTGTAACTTGCTCTAAACTGTATTCTCCCCTGAGCTATGATTTGTGTGTGTGTGTGTGTGTGTGTGTGTGTGTGTGAGAGAGAGAGGAGACTATTGTGTGTTTGGGATTAGAAAGTGCAAGGCTGAGGACATGGAGCCAGGTGATGAGTCATCAGACCAATTAAGGAGACACTGCTGCTCTGCTGGATCAAGGGAAGTCTGGGCATGCTCCCTGGTGATGAGTGTGGATGAGTCGCAGGGGTTGTACAGAGGCAATAAAAGGAGACAGCACGTGGCAGAAACTCTTTCTCTTTCTGAGAAGCTCCTCTTCCTGCAGCCAGTTTCTTTCCTGACCAGCTCCCCAGCCATGACCAGCAGACAGACCCTCCAGAAACAACATACCTTGGCTCCTTCTGCAACCCACATGCCTGTGTAAGTGTGTGAGTGCCTGAGGGCAGGAATGAATGTGTGTGAATGTAGGTGTGTGTGTGTTTGTGTGTGTGTGTGTGAGAGAGAGATAGCTGGTTCCCCTTTAGTTTAGACCTTTAGTGGTAGCTCTATCCTCTTTAGTTTAATCATATAGGCTGGGTTTCATTCATTCAAGAGCGCTGTGCTTGTCTAAGTGACAAGGAGTCCTGGGGCACCTTATAGACTAACAGATGTATTGGAGCATAAGCTTTTGTGGGCAAAGACCCACTTCATCAGATGCATGGTCTTTGCCCACGAAAGCTTATGCTCCAATACATCTGTTAGTCTATAAGGTACCACATGACTCTTTGTCGCTTTTGCAGATCCAGACTAACACCGCTACCCCTCTGTGATTGTCTAGTTTCGCTCACATAGTTGTTGCTGGGGCATATGGTGCACTGGAGGAAATACACCGCAGTTTGCATGTGTAGGGACCTATGGAGCTTGAAAGCTGTATTGGAGGGAGAAGGGAGGTCTGACAGGTAATCATATAAATGAGAGTGCAATAAACTGGACAGCCCCCACTCTGTTGCTGGACTTCTGCCTGCATTCTCTTTTTTACTCCTGCAGCTTGTTCCTTGGTGGATGTGTTGTTTTTAGCTGGAGGTGTTTTTGGCTTCAAGTTTAAAGAGTGTTGTGTGTATCTAGCTTTCCCTCATAACTGTCTTGCAAAACTCCCGTTAGCACCCATCAACTCTTAACCAAGGAACAGGGCTTCAAAAAGGCAGTTCCTAAGTGACCAGAGGAGCTACCAAAAAAAGAGAAGCTAACGGGCTCTGAAACTGGGAAACGTACAGGATGCAACCAGCACGAAAGAATTTCCCTTCTATGTTATTTCATGTGTCATTAAGGTTCCATGTGTAATGCAGGCTGCATATACCCACAGAGCAGGTCAAATTCTGCTCACAGTCACGTGTGTCAATCTTGAGTATAGGGTCATACCATTGACTTTCATGGACTGGAGATGGATTGTTGCAGCTGTCACTGAAAGCCGAAAATAAATAAAAAAGCTGGCCCAGTGTTTTGAATGCCCACTATTGGCAGTATCATGGGGAGCAGAAAGTGCCTTTAGAAATGCACTAGCTCTTCAGCGGAAAGCTGTCTGTGCCAGCATGTTGGGAGAGTGCAGATTGAAGCAGACAAACCTGTTAGGAGCAAACCTCAAGGTCTTTCTGTATGCAAAACCCCAAATCCCTCATGTACAACATACCACGTTCTGCCAACCCTTCGTCTATAAATAGTGACTGCTGAGACACATCATGGTAAAATATTGCCCTAGGGTGAAAAGATTATGGAGATTATGATGCAATGCCTGGAGCTAACAGCTGAGATTTGCACCGTACATCGGAGATGTCTTTTCCTGTCTTGAGGGCAAAGTTTTATATTCAACAATTGCTCAATAAAATAAAGAGGAGAAAGGTGCTCTCTCTCTCTCTCCACATACAAATCAGCCACTATTTTCTTATGCTCATTGAGCTTTTAAAATACTGACTATTAATGGGAAAGTTTCAAGATAAATATGTATATTATACAAGAACTAGGGCAGGGGGTGGGGAACCTAAAGCTGGGGGGGGTGGGGGCCGAAATGCGGTCCCTGGGTTGCCTGGATCTGATCTGAGGCTTAGGGCCTCCCCCGCCACCTCCCTGCAGCCCTTGGCCCCCGACTGATTTTTCTGTCGGTCGGTGGCCCCCGACCCAAAAAAGGTTCCCCACCGCTGAACTAGGGGGAAAAGAAAGTTAAGGTTGCAGAGTCAAACACTGTACAAGTTACGAAAAGCCAGAAGTAGGTACTCTGGTCAACTTTAAATCAGCCCCTTTATGTGTACAAATTAAGATTCGGTCTGTAACTACGTGATATCATGCTATATTTTCCATAGAACCCCTTTGTTAACCTGACACTGTTGTAACCCAGAGGTACTGAGACCACTGACCAGGGAGAGTGAAGTCTGCTTTACAGCTATAGCTGAGGGCCTGGTGGCTTTTAGCTCATGCTGTAGAAGCATATGACTTTAGTCCCTAAGGTCAGAGGTTCAATTTCTCCTGCCAACCTGCCAATGACTAGAGTCTGTCAGCTTTACACTGTGATGCAAACATGATAAAAAGAGTTTCACAGGCACTCAAAGTCCTTGCACTTCAAGACTTATGCTGCCTTCTTCTGCTATTGTCTCAGCCTACTTTCTGGTGCTTTTGCTAGTATCGTTTTGCAGCGTCTGACTTCATGGCCTGCTGTATCCTTGCTTGGAATCTGCCTCTCCTCCCCCAACCAATATCTAGAGCAAAAAGCACAAATATATCCCCAAGTAGTTGCTTTACCCAAGGTAGACAAGCCAGAGACTTCAGGTGTCCGTTAGGAACTTGACTATTCCTCTGGATCTCATGTGAGAGGCTCAAATACTACCGCAGCGTAAAACACTATGGGCATATCAACACTAAAGGGGAAGGTCGACTGAAGATACATAATTAATGTAGCTAGAGTTTTGTATCTGGAGTTGACGTATCTTAAATGACCGTCCACACAGAAAGAGGTCGACGGGAGCAAATGCTCCTGTAGGCTTTCCTTACGCCTCGTGAGGAGCAGGAGTATCAGCACTGATGGGGGTGCCCTCTTGATCTTCTGCATAATGTAGACATGGCCTATGATAATTACATGGAAAGTAGTGAGAGGTTTTCCATTGACTTCAGTGGCAGTAGGAGCAGCGTTGTAGAAGTTACTGCTCCAGTATCCTTTTTTTGTGTAATTGATATTATATTAGTTCCTGTGATGGATAGGAAGAGTTCTGGCCTGCACTCAGTGACTAAGGGGTTAAACTCAGGTAGCTAGCAAAAGTGTTGGCAGGGGGCCAGAAGAACCAATGGGGATACAATTCAGATTTCAGCACTGTATTTAGATACCTTGCCTGCTCTCTTTGGGTATGTCTACACTGCATTCCTCTTTCAAGAGAGGAATGCAAATGCAACCGAGTGAAATTGCAAATGAAGCACGGATTTGAATTTCCCGCACTTCATTTGCATAATCGTGTCCAGCCGCTATTTCAAAATACCCTATTTTGAGATAAAAACACCCTATAGATGTTATTTTGAAAGAAACCCCCTCTTTCAAAATAAAACCCTTACTCCTAAAAAAAAAAAAAAAAAAAATAGGTTTAACGGTTATTTCGAAAGAAGGGGTTTCTTTCAAAATAACCACGTCTACACGGTGTTTTTTATGTCGAAATAGGGTATTTCGAAATAGCGGCCGGACGCGATTATGCAAATGAAGTGCAGGAAATTCAAATCCTCCCTTCATTTGCAATTTCACTCGCTGCATTTGCATTCTTCTCTCGAAAGAGGAATGCAGTGTAGACATACCCTTTGAAAGAGAATTCTATGCTAAGGGCTGGATGGGAGCAGATGCAGTAATCAGAATGACCATGCCTAAAAGATATATTGCACATGGGAGTGAATGGGGCCTTGAAGTACGGATCAGCATAGATTGTGAGTAAAGGGCAAAGGTGTATTTAGTCACGATCAGGGTATTTTTCTTTGTTTTGGTTGTTTAATTAAACCTCTGTGTGACTCTATGCCTTCCCTCCGCCATTCACTATCTAAGTGCGTACCCAGAGATGTTCTCTGTGTTTTAATTTGTTTTACTCAGTTGCTCTGTAACACTTAGCAACTAAGTATGCTTTATCAAGTATATAGTTTTTGTTTTGTTAATAAAATCACCTTTAAGGTGATGATTTGAGTCTTGTGTTCTGGAAAGAAACAGGAGGCCTATTGCTGTGGGCACATCTAAACTACTTTTTTTTTAAAAAAAGAGGTTCTGCAAATTCCACGGGAATTTTCATATCTTCTTCCAATCTTACTTTCGAAAGTGAAAGTAGTCTGGACTCAGGTTTTTTGGGGAAAAAAACCCTTTCGAAAAAACCATGTAAACCTCCTTTAAGGAAGAGCAGTTTTTTTGAAAGTTTTTTTTTCCCCCAAAAAAATCGTGTCCAGACTTTCACTTTCAAAAGATCCTCTTTCTATAGGGAGATTGGAAGAAGATATGCAAATTCCCACAGAATTTGCGTATCCTCTTTCGAAAATTCTATATAGTCTAGACATAGCCTGTGTGTGTATGCATGCCTCAGACTAAGAGGTCAGCTACCAGGGACTGCAGTTTATTTTCTCTTGTTTTTTTCAAGCTCTCTTTTGGTAAAAGAGCTTGGGGTACCCCTAGGGAAGGAATTCAGGTGTGCCTCCCCCCCCCTTTTTTAAGGGTTTAAATCAATTGATGGTGGCAGCTTTTATTTTTCTCAGAGCCAGTGCATCTGTGACTCTGGGAAGTTTTTGTAAACAGAGCTTATAGAGGCAAGGTATTTAAGGTCCCTTGTGGGACCCCACCTTCTGCACTTGGAGAGCCAGTGTAGGGAACAGCCCTGATCGTTCCCCATTTCACAGACCAGAAATTGAGAGAGAGCGAGACCGACTTTACCCAAGGTCACAAAAAAAAAAAAAAGTTTATAGCAGAGCAGGGAAGTGAACTTGATCTTGTAAATCCTTGGTCACTGCTTTAATCAGACCACTATTCTTCTTCTCCCCTTCTTACACCGTTACACCACTCAATTTGCCAAACATCATCTTTATCTTTGCCTTTGCTTTTCTTTCTCCCAGTTCTCAAATCAAACAATAGGATAAGCCCAGAGACGTGCATGGAATAAATACCTTGACAGTGAGGGTATTGTAACAGGCTCATAAGATGGTTCATGCATCCCTTGGGAAAGAAAACTCCTGGCTTAGCATGTTTTGTTTTTTTAATTTATTTTCCTGGTTAGTAGTTTTGTGTCTCTTCCATTCTCTTGTAAACACAAAGAGAATTCATTTTGTAGAGCCATGGTCTGTCATTCTTATTCTATGCCTCTTGAAGTTTATTTGAAGGAGACTACAATGAAGGCCCTGATCCTGCAAACAATTAAGCATGTGCTTAATATTAAGCATGAAATCAACAAGACTATCCACATGCTTAAAGATGAACTCAAGAGACCTGGAGAGGTCAGTTAGTCCAATCCCCTGCACTCATGGCAGGACTAAGTATTAGCTATTCTAGATCATTCCTGATAGGAGTGGTCTAACCTGTTCTTAAAAATGTTCAGCGATACAGATTCCACAACCTCCCTGGACAATTTATTCCAGGCTACGTCTACACTGCACATTGTTGCGCAAGAAGATATGCAAATGAGGTGTAGCGATGAATATTGCCGCACCTCATTTGCATACCTAATGAGCCACCGTTTTTGCAGAAGGGACTTTTGCGCACGAAGGAGCTGTCTACACTGCTCCTTCTTGCGCAAAAAACCCCTCTTGCACAGGAGCCATTCTGCCGCTTATTTTCAAGAAGAACGGCTCCTGCGAAGAGGGAAGTATGCAAGAAGGAGCAGTGTAGACAGCTCCTTCTTGCGCAAAAGCCCCTTCTGCAAAAATGGTGGCTCATTAGGTATGCAAATGAGGCACGGCGATATTCATCGCTACGCCTCATTTGCATATCTTCTTGCACACCAATGTGCAGTGTAGACAAAGCCCCAGTGCTTAATCACCCTGACAGGAAGTTTTTCCTAATGTCCAACCTAAACCGTCCTTGCTGCAAATTAAGCCCATTGCTTCTTGTCCTATCCTCAGAGGTTAAGGAGAACAGTCTTTCACCCTCTTTTTTGTAACAACCTTTTATGTACTTGAAAATTGTTACCATGCCCTCCCTCAGTCTTCTCTTCTCCAGGCTAAAAACCCCAGTTTTTAAAATCTTCCCTCACAGGTTATGTTTTCTAGACTTTTCACCATTTTTGTGGCTCTTCTCTGGACCCTCTCCAATTTCTCCACATCTTTCCTGAAATGTGGTGCCCAGAACGGGACACAATATTCCAGTTGAGGCCTAATAAGACTGGAGTAGAGGAGAAGTATTCTTGTTTGCAAGATGGGGGTGATATTTGTGAAAAACAACCAAGCAAACACTCAAGATTTTCTCACAGACAGCAGCTCCAGAACAGGTAGATTGATCACAACCTACCCAGTTTTTTTTTTTTCCAGTGGCAACCTCAAGCCATCCAAGTCAGACCAACAAGAAAAGTAGCAACTTTAAAACGAGTAGTCCTGCAGCACCTTAGAGACTGACAAATATACAGCATTATGAGCTTTTGTGGGAAAAAAACCAACTTCCTCAGATGAATACTCCACTCTGCTCATCTCAGCAAGTGGGTTGTGACCAGAAGAGCTCATGAAATTGTATATACATTTTTGTTATTCTCCAAGGTGCTACCGGACTACTCGTCGTTTTTAGAGGAAATAGTCATGTTGTATTGGGCGTGTCTATCTGTTTTCTGCTCTCCTCAGTGTCTGGTGGTTTATATTTAAGAACCTCTCTCTCTCCTCTGTCCAAATCATGATAGGCTGAGAAGGGTTACTTTTATTTCTTAATGCCCATAAAAAAAATGGCAGCTACATGATGTCAGAGCAGTAAGACTTTGGCTAAGGCCTGAGTCATGACACTTCTCTCTGGACAGAGGTACACATCGTCGTTACACTTTTTAATGTAGAAAACAATTGTGTAGCAGCCTGTGGCTGCCCTGCATTTCTGGACTCATTGTGTGAATACCTTCTTGTCACAACTTGATTCCTCGGGCTGCATCACATTTCAGGCCATTTCTACTATAGGTTGAGCCTCCTAAATCTGGGACTCCCTGGTCTGGCAACATCCGTGGTCCAGCAGGATCAGAGAGGTTGCTGGACCAGAGAGCCCCAGCGCCCAGGAGTGAGAGCTGGTTGGGAGTGCAGGCGCAGGAGAGCCCCACCATTGGGACTGGTGAACCCCGTCCCAGGGAGCCCCAGCTGGGTGCGGCACAATGGGGCAGCTGCGGAGCCCTGACCCGGTGTGGCAGCAGCAGGGTAGCCGTGGAGCCCCGTCCATAGGAAGCCCTGGCTGGGTGCAGCACAATGGGACAGCCACAGAGCCCCAACCCCAGAAAGGCCTGGCTGGGTGGGACAGAAGCAGGGCAGCTGCGGAGCCCCATCCCTGGGAAACCCCAGCCAGGTGGGACAGAAGCAGGACCATGGCAGCTGGGGAGCTGCGGCCCCGGAGAAGCCCAGCCAGTTGGTAGAAGCTGGCGAGAGCCAAGCCCCAAACCCCAAGCCCTGTAGCTGCAGGGCTGGAGAGGAGTCTGCTGGAAGGAGGGGCAGTGGCCTGTGAGGCCGGTGGCAGGGGATCTCCCCTGATCCGGCAAATTTCTTCATTTGGGACAGGTCAGGTCCCAAGGGTGCCGGACAAGGGAGGCCCAACCTGTAGCCATTCTAGTCTACATTGGAGCTGGAGGTAGAGATGTACCACACTAGGTCTGACTGAGCAGTGTCACAATGACAGCGAGAGGTTGGTGGTGGGAGGGACTAGCTGACCCAAGTGCAAGCCCATCTGGAATCCAAGGTATGTGGCTAGTTCCTCCCACCATCTCTAGAGACCTAGCTATACTGCTGCTGCTTTTCACACTTGAATGCAATCTGGGCCAGCACTGGTATGCCTGTGTCTGCATAAGCTCCAATGCAAACATACCCTTAGGTTGGTACAAAACACTTCTGAAAATCCCATCTACGTTCAGTCAAAGAGACAGCACATTTTTTCCCAAAACCTGCTTTGACATCAGAGCCAGAAAAATTTGTGTGTGCACATGCTTATGAATCCTGAGGTGTTGGTGAACTTTTTCAAAATGTTCTGAAAATTCTAACTTCTCATTAAAAACAAATTTTGCCTCCTCAGCCCCATTTGTGAAGATGAAGCGGCTACAGGTTGGACCTCCCTGGTCCAGCACCCTTGGGACCTGACTGGCCCTGGATGAGGGATTTTGCCGGACTAGAAGAGATCATTTCTGGCCCCCTTCCTGGCTCTCTGGCCAGCACCTCACCTCCTGCTGGCCCCGCTGGACAGCCATCGCTGTAGTGGCTCTGGGACCCACAGTGCAGCTGCATGTGCCACGCTGGGGCTCTGGATCCTCCTCGGTAGCTGTGCGTGTAGCACTGGGGCTCTGTCCCCCACAGGCAGCTTTGTGCACTGCACTGGGACTCCAGGACCCTCTGGGAAGCCACACACCATGGATCCCTGCCCCACCGAGCTACCACAGCTCCCAGCCCCACCAGGTGGCCACATGCGTGTCTCCCAACCCTGCTGACCACGCCTGCTGCCTTGTGCTGATGGTGGGCTCGCTGAGGGCAGTTCATTGCCGGCCCTGCAGGGATCCTTGCCACTGGCCCTCCACCAGGACTCTCTGCTCCTGCAAGATCCGTGCTGGACCATGGATGTTGCCAGACCAGAGAATCCCGATTAACAGAGTTTCAACCTGTAGAACGTAAAGGAAAGCACTGCTGCCCGTTCGCCATAGCCGTGTAGAGCCATGCCAGTTGAACAATGCCAGCATAACTGTAAGCACAGGGAGTTGTCCTTTTTATGTTAAAACAAAATGCGTAGTCCTGTGGCACCTTAGAGAGTAACTAAAATGTATAGAATCATGAGCTTTCTGGGGTAAAACCCACTTCATCAGATGGATTGGAGTGGAAATCTCACACACACACACACACACACATATAACAGCAGATGAATCATAGAATACAAAAACTGGAAGGGACCTCAAGAGGTCATCAAGTCCAGTCCCCTGCCCTCACTGCAGGACCAAGCACTGTCTAGATCATCCCTGAGAGATGTCTGTCTAACCTGCTGTTAAATATCTCCAGAAATGGAGATTCCACAACCTCCCTAGGAAATTTATTCCAGTGTTTAACCACCCTGACAGTTAGGAACTTTTTCCTAATGTCCAACCTAAACCTCCCTTGCTGCAGTTTAAGCCCATTGCTTCTTATCCTATCATCAGCCGTCAAGGACAACAATTTTTCTCCTTCCTCTTTATAATATCCTTAAGTACCTGTCAATTGTAGGACCAGTGTTAATGAGGCTAATTAAGTAGGCTGGATGTGTTCCATGCACAGTTTTTTGATATGGAAATACAGATGTTAAAGGAAAAACTCAAGGCAATTGAATGCAAGTGCTGCCCCCTGTTGTATATGTGTGAATCCCACTGCGTGATAGAGTAAATGGAAACAAATGCTCACCTGTACCATGGTTAAATAGATCCAATGGGAACAGAACTGAAATCGCTGGGCAGAGCATAGCAGAGGCAACCCAAGTTCATTGAAGAAACATTGCATTCAGCTTGGGAAGTCAACTTCAGAAATTTTTTTCATTCAGCTGCTATCACAGGGCTGACTGACCACCATGGCACCTCCAGCCAGCAGTCCCGGGAATTAGCTTGTTTGGCTCGCTGGACGCCTCCCTCTAGCTGGTGTCTCCCCATGTTTCTCTGTGACCCCAGCATCCTCTTCAGTACACTGCCCTCCTGCAGTGCCTGCTCCAGTCTCTCTGCACCCTCTTCTGGGGGTGTGTTGTTTACTCCACTGCACACTCCAGGGTCCTCCCCTTCCTGGGGCCCCCAGTTTTTCTCCAAGGGAACACCCAGTTCCCCTGTACCCACCTTTCCTCAGGGGCAAACTGCAGTCTGTAATGGCCACTCATCACTGTTAAAGGGATGTGGACCTGCTGCCCCTGCCTACTATGGCTGCCCCAGTAGCTTCAGGCCTTGCTTCAGACCCTGTAGCCTGGGAGACTGGTTGGCCAGAGCCTCCCCAGCCCTGCCTGCCCCAGCACTTCTTTATCTCCAGAAGGCTTCCTACTTCCCTGGCAGTCAGGTCCCTACTGCTCTCTGTCCAGAGCAGCAGTCAGTCCTCATGCTCTTGCCAAGAGTCCTTTATATAGTCCCCACCTGGGCCGTCATTAGGAGAACTGCCTCAGCTGGGGCTTTGCTCTCAGCCCTTGCTCAGGGCTGGGGTTTTGCCCTTAAAGGGCCAGTGCAGGGCAAACGCCCTGTCACATCTCCCTCTGTAGAGATGGCCCTGTACTCCAGTGGTGAGGGGAGCGAGGAAATCTGGCTTGCATTCCTGCTGTTCCAAAGTTCATGCAGTGATAAATGCTGGAATCCAAATGAACAAGAGACAGTGCATGAGACAACAGTATAATGTTCTCATAACATTAACATCACACACATCTCATATGTACAACTTGGAGCCAGGGCCGGATTAAGGGGGGGTGCTAGCTGGGCAGCTGCCCGGGGTGCCAACCTATGGGGGGCCCCTTACAGTTGCAATCAGGCGCCATGTGCCCGGGGCCGGGGGCCACGCGACGCCCCTTAGAGCTGCAATCAGGCGCCGCGCACCCAATTGCAGCTGTAAGGTGCGCAGCGTGCGGGGGGTGGGGCCGCACATACGCCGTGCGCCTGGGGGCAGGGCTGCGCATGTGTCATGCGCCCGCTGCCCGGGGCGCAGGAATGGCTCGAGCTGGCCCTGCTTGGAGCAGAATACGTTCCGGGTGTCAGTGACTATACTCTACAGCCACTCATTTCCACTGTGGTGCTTCAGAATAACTGCGACTCCGACCCTTCACAGCGAGTCTCAGTTAATGACAGACCTGGGCCGGATTCGCCATACACGCCACCGCGGTAAAATAATTTTCTCCAATGCAATGTGAGGGCAAACTGGTTGGAAAACGCTGCCTCGAGATTCAATGAATGGAGATTTCAGACTGGGGAGTGTTATTCACCTGCTTTTGTGCTCACCTGTCACTGGTTTGACGGTACAAGGTACAAAGTGGCGTGGCCTCTCTCCGACATGCGTGATGTGATGTTTTGATAATGCTTTGGCAGCCTCAGCTATTTTAATCACTGACTTGCATAGCCTTGTGTTGTCTATTGCACTTGTGCACAGCGGGGCTGAAATGCTACCAGTTCAGAGTTCTCCTCCCACCTGTACCCACATCGCATGGGATAATAAATGAGGATACAAAATGCAAAGCAACAGAAAAGAAAATCTTTGCAAAGTTAATTTTGCACATTTTCCCTCTTTTTACATTTTCTCTAAGGGTGCGTCTACACAGTAGGGCAAAACTCAAATTATGCTATGCAGCTTCAGCTACGTCAATTTCGTAGCTGAAGACAAAATAGCTTAATTCATCTTTTGGCACTGTCTACACAGCAGGAAGTCAAAGGAAGAACACTCTTCATTCAACTTCCCTTACTCCTTGTGAAATGAGGGTTAGAGGAGTTGGGATAAGAAGTCCTCCAGCTCGACATTATTTCAAAATAATGGCTTGCTGTATAGACGTGCTCATTGTTATTTCGAAATAGCATCAGTTATTCTGAAATAACGTGGCTGTGTAGATGTACCCTAAGGGTGTATCTATGCTGCAGTGTAGCTCGAAATAAGATATGCAATTTGAGCTATGCAAATTGCGTATCTTATTTCAAAATAGATTAATTTGTAATTTGGCACTGTCTGCACAGCGCCAAATTTCGAAATAACCCGCTATTCCGAAATGTCCCTTACTCCTTGTGGAATGAGGTTTACAGGGATGTTGGAATAATGAGCCCGTTATATTTCAAAGTAACAGGCTTGCTGTGAAGATGCGGGATAGCTATTTCGGGATATTGTGGTATCCCAAGATAGCATTGCAATGTAGACGTAGCCTAAGTGATCTAGAGGCAGATTTTTAAAAAAACCAACCCAATCAACCACAGAAAATAGATCTAGAATCTGAAAGGCACCTGAGAACAGGTTATAAAAATGTTAAGGAAAGTTTTTAAACCTAATCTACAAGACTGCATCCTTTTTTGGTCATCATCAATGTAACCCAGTTCCAAGTGTGCCTTTGTTGGACATGATTGTATGCAAACCATTTCCCGTTAAAGATTAAAAATGGAAAGGGGAAAAATCAAAGTGAAATGTAAATGAAAGATTTATTTCTTGTGAAGAGACTAATTGTAAGGGAGAATTGCTGCAGCTACATTTTTGATCTTGGGAATTGTAACCATGTTGAGCAGTGTGCTTTCAGATCTTCATGCTCTGGGCAAAGGGCTTGTTCTTTGAAGTGTTTTTCTTTATTTCCTTGGTGAACAGAGAAACTAGATAATATTTAAACAGCCTAGCTCTTTTAGGAGAGCATATCAGATCACTGGATATTAGGAGTTACTGGAGTTACAGTTCAGACCACCAGCATCAGGACAGAATGTTTAAGGCTGATATTGATGACTGTCATTGATGGCACCTGTACATCTCACAGGGCTTCACAGAGAGGGCATGATAACACTTTACAGAGTGGGAAACTGAGGCACAAAAAAGCTTGGGGGCTTGCTAAAGCCCATACAGCAAGTCAATACTGGAGATAAGAATAGAACCAGGTCTGATGGCTCCAATATATTTGGCTGTTTTACTTTTCCCACAAAGGGAGATGAAATACAGACAATAGAAACTTAAGAATAGTTTTAGGAAAAACTATTTCACTAGGAGGGTGGTGAAACACTGGAATGGGTTACCTAGGGAAGTAGTGGAGTCTCCATCCCTAGAGGTGTTTAAGTCTCGGCTTGACAAAGCCCTGGCCAGGTTGATCTAGTTGGGATTGGTCCTGCCTAGAGCAGGGGGCTGGACTGGATGACCTCCTGAGGTCTCTTTCAGCTCTATGGTTCTATGATTCTAAGAACTAACCGCTTTAAGCCATACATACATTGTAATAAGAAGCTGTAGACAAAGGTTTTGCTATATATAGCACATGTTATTCTTCCTCCTGTTCTCTGTGGAGCTATTTAAACACAGCATTACTGGGCATTTCTCTGTCGTCTTCTGCCTATTCCACAAAGCAATCAGCCTTACCTCTAAATAGGTTGTATTCCACCCCATTCTCAACCCAACTCCTATTTGAAGCCAGTTACAAAGACAGTGGGGAAGCAACTGTCCCATAGATCCTGATCCTGCAAGAAGCACCTTGCAAATACAGAGCTCTGCTCTTTCTGTAATGAATAGTAATAGAGAGGTAGCCGTGTTAGTCTGATCTTGCTAAAACAAAAGGAAAAACTATGTAGCACTTTAAAGACTAACAAGATGGTTTAATAGGTGATGAGCAGAGCAGACCCAAGTGGGTCTGGCCCACGAAGCTCATCACCTATTAAACCATCTTGTTAGTCTTTAAAGTGCTACATAGTTTTTCCTTTTCTTTCTGTAAAGAGTTCTGAGTTACATGATCAGGATCACAGTCTAATTTCTACTTTTACATATGGTGGTGGTGGGAACCAGAAACATAGCCTTAATGCACGGAGCCGTTTTTTTTCCCCTTCAAACTTATTTCAAAAGATGGTTTAGTTTCCTGACTGGATGGGAGGGAGGGAGCAGAAAGTGGGCGCTGTGTCTTCTATGGGAAAAGGGAACTTGATGTTGGAAGGACAGGATTGGAACATGGAAGAACCAGCTTTCTCTTATGTGGAGTGGTTTTACAAAGTGGATGGAGAACATGGGAGACACGGCTACCTTTCTGGGGAGGGGAGTGAACCCCAGCAGAATATGAACCTCACAGCAGAACAGAACTTAGAACTGAAGACATTTTGGACTGGGGAGGAGAAAGGGAGGGGAGGGACACCTGGTAGGAGCATGCACAGTTGGAAGGGAGGGCTAGCGTAGCATATCCAGCGCTGTTCTCTGGTAGATTGAAAGTCAGAGGCTAGGATCTAATGGGGATCTTTCTTTAGCTCTGATTATGATTTCAGAGCAGACGTTCCTGAGTTTTCTCCATGCTAAGGAAATCCACATGGCTCCATTAAGCTAAAGAGCTGACCATAAACTCTGTAGAGCTACAGAATCACTATACCACATGTCTCAAGGAGCACATAGGAGGGATCTATGGGGGGGAAATGGAAACAAGGACATTGGTGGTGTCTTGATGTCTCTAGTGTGGTGGGAGAGCAGTGAGCATGATAGCCCCTGGTTATTACCACTAGTTATTTGTATTACAGTTACAGCCTGAGGCTTCAACTGAGAGCAGGGGTCCATTATATCAGCTGCTGCATATACATACAGTCCCGGTCATGAAGAGTTTACAGTCTAGACAAGACATGGGAGGGGAGGGAGAACAGAGGCAGCAAAAAGCCTTTCTCCAAGTGTAACCCACACACCTTCTGGGTGTGCTTCACTGCCCCATGTAGTGGCACCAAGACCACTTACAGAGAGAGAGAGAATGAGTTTGCTCTACAGCAGGGGTGGGCAATAAAAAAGGCTGGCCCACCAGGGATAGTCCCTGGCAGGCTGCCACCACTATATTTACCTGCACCTCTGCAGGTTTGGGGCGATCACAGGTCTCATTAACTGTGAATTGCCGTTCGTAGCCAATGGGAGAGGCAGGAAGTGGCACAGACCGGGACATTGCTTCTCACCACTCCCATTGGTCGCGAATGGCGATCTGCAGCCAAGATCGCCTGATACCTGTGGAAGCATAGGTAAATATAGAAGCGGGGGCCCTCCAGGGACTAACCCTGTGGACCGGATCCAGACCATGGGCTGCAATTTGCCCACCGCTGCACTCCAGTCTTAGCTGAGCACCAGGTGGCTTTTAACTCATGCAACAGAACCATGTGCACTAAACTCCAGAGGTCCTGGGGTTGATTCCACCCACAGACAACTGGGGTGTGCTGGCCTTCCACCAGATCACACAGCATGTCATCAGCCAAACAGAAATAGAATATAGTCTGGTGGCCTTTTCAATGGACCGTACTGTCTCTCCTACAGGGGCTTCTCTTGCAGAAGAGGTTGGCGGTGCATGCCACTTCCCGTGTATTTTATTTCTTTTGAGTGATTGTAATAGACGGTAAAATGTCAGAGCCATGAAGAGAAATGCCTTGTGCAGAGCTTTACCTTTATATGAAGAGTGCAAAGTGGCCAATGATCTAGTAACTCTCTCAGAGCTACATTAGCCAAACTTCACCTCCCGGAATCTCTTTCCAGATTCAAATGCCGCACAGCAACCTCAGCATTATACTCTAGCAGGTCCCACTTCTCCGTGTTTTCATTATCAACCCTGCTTTATAGGAATTTATAAATCAGCTCTGAAAACAGGCTTTGGGCTAAATCTTGACACATAAGTTTGCAGCTCAGACCTGATTTCATGAAAGTTGATTAAAAACTGGTTTGATGTTTTAAATTACACCCTAGAAGAGTAGAAAAAAAATCAATTTCTGTGGATTTCAGATTTTTTCCCCCCTCGGCCCCATATAACTTGAATTAAAATATATATGAATCACTGTGCTCTGGAACCACTTTCTCTTTTGTAGTCCTGCCATCTGGCCCTCTTGAGCACAAGATGCTTTTCTAGCTGTTAGGATCTGCAAATGAGACCCCCCCCATACAATATGAGAAAACAGTCCTCTTTCAGAAGCATTTTCTACTTTGGAAATGATTTGAAAGCGATGGTTGAAGAGTGAAGTCCTGATCCAAAGCCAACAGATGTCAGCAGGAGTCCTGTTGGATGTGGGCACGGGTCCGAAAAGAACTCAGCGTTGTTATAATACTATTTTTCCATAAATTCTGGTACAGATGAAATCATTCTGATTAAAGGCCGTGGTGGTAGTAAAAGCTTTTGGTGATGCACTTATTGCTAGCTGAGGGGTTTTCATCTTGATGAGACTATAGAGATAAGTGGTTAATATGGAGGCCTAATTACACACTAAAATCCTCATACTGCTTCGGATTAGTTAAGCGCCGGACCCACACCAGAATTCACCCAAAGCACTGAAGCTCCCAAAGAGAAGCACATTTCAACAGGAGACCTGCTCTTGTTCCTATTTAAATCCCTAGAATTGTTACCATTGATTTCAAAGGAATCAGCCCTGGGTTGGCATTAATGATCATTGTATCAGAAACACCTAAAACAGAAACATCTCTTGCATTGATCTGCTTTGGCTAGATATTAGATCAGCATTTACTACAAGTCTTGTGATATTGGCTGTCTTTTTTAAAGTTACAGCTTCAGGGTTCATATGAGTATGTGAGAATCTCAGCTTTCATTTATAAAAAGGAGGTTTGAAGCCAAAGGAAAAGAACCTGAAGTTGAATATTCAAGTCACTCTCAATTGCTGATTTTTCGGGGGTGGGGGACAGTATGCTTGGGGATAATCCTCACATTCATGTTATTTCAGTTCTACAACATCAGAGGCAACATTAATTTTGCCAAACTCCCTCAGTAGCTCTTTTGGGTTTTTTTGAGGGGGGGGGGGGGGGAAAGGAGGGCAGGGGCTTTAATCAAAATATTTTTTATCCAGATTCCAAAAGTTTAAAAGAAACAAGCAGGGAGAAGTAGATGCATTTGGAATAATTTAATGATTTCAAAGAATCCTCCAAAGCCTGCTTTCTTTGAAGCAGTAAAACACCATTTGCACTCTCTTAAAAAAAAATCATGAATGGGCAGCCATAAGAAAAAAGAAAATAGAGCAAGACCTTACTCTACATACAAGAAAGAGAAAAAGCTACCACTGCTGTCGATGTTTGCTTCTGCTGAATTTGAAGGGCCAGCTGTAGAAAAGCATGCTGGGATAAAGTTCCCATAACCGGGCAGCCTGCCATCAAGGAGCTTTAAGAAGGGTTAAGAAAGTCACCAAAGAAAGTTTCTTTATGTGATGGCATGCCTGGCCTCTCAGTGTCATATTAGGTTATACATGGGGTTTATTTTCTCTTTTTTTTTCAGAAGGGAATATATATATTTTTCCTACTCTGCTCTATTATACATGCACATAAATTTTTTCAGGATTAGGACTAACATTCATACAGGGCTGCTTGCTTTCACTGTGGCTGGAAGTACATATATTTTTTTTAATAGCACTGAATTTATTCAGGTCTTGAGAAAAGGAAAAAAAACTGAAAAAATGGGCCCACTACTTTGGGTTGGGTTGGTATTGTGCTGGCTCCGTGTTATTTCAGCTGATTGATGAAACTTTAGATGTAGCGCCCATCTAAATGACTTTTATTTGCTTTTGTTCAATATAATGCTTCATTTGAAAGGAAGCACAGTCAAAGTAATAATGCATATGCTCAACAGCAATATGTTGTAACCTTCAGCTATTGTAAAGGATTACAAGTCACAAGACGTATGGTGCAATCAACTGCTGTGCGCCCAACAAATAAATATGAAGAGATGCAGCCAAATAACACTACTGAAATGCTATGTTGCATTTCACTACATTACCTACAATATATCTTGTGCTTCATATACCTGATTTGTTTGGATCTAACATAGCCTGCAGCCCTGCCGTTGCATTGGGGGATATTAGCAGGTGCCATAAATACAGCACGGCTGAGTCCAATTAGTTTTAGCACAGGGATGGAAGGAAGGGTTCCTGAAGGAAATTCAGATGCTAGAGATAGTGATGTTGCTGTAGTAATTAGTGGCACTATTGAGTCATTCTGAGTCAATGTCTTAATTTAAAAACCAAAGTATTTCAACTGTTGCAGACTCACTTACACCTCTACTGTAGCTACACTTAAACCTATTTAACTCTTGTCTGAATCCATTTAACTTGCATTGATGTCAGAGACCTGCCCTACAGATAAATCAGTAGCAGCAAAAGTTAAAATGGAGCCACAGGGCAGTCATATTCTAGAAAATAGTGCAAAGACCTACACTGAAAAATACTGACCTACAACCCCTATTTTAGTCTCTTGTGCAGAGCAGAACAGAAATTTTCATCTGTTGATCTGCTCCCTGTAAATACTGCACCATGAAATCCACAGGATTTGGGTATCCTCCCTGATCCTTCTATGAAATGAGTGTGTAAAATTGTGCAAGTCACTTCACCTCTTAGTGCCTGGCCCCTCCCAGCATTGGCTTTCCCCCTCCCCTCACTATATGTGGACTGTCAGCTCTGTAGAAGGGGGTTTGTCAGCTCTGTAGGGAAGAGATTGTCTTGAACTACTGAGGCATTAAAACCCCCCAAAACCAAAACCCCAGCACATTGAGAGATGAGCCCTTATTAAATTCTGACCACGCATTTTAGGGCCTAAATGGGAACTGAAGTCTCATAAATCTGGCTCTCAATATGAGTGCTGAACGTAGTGGATGCAAATTTTCTGGTGTCAACTGAGAGAGGACGTCCTACTTTCAGTTTAAAGAATGGCCCAGAGATTAGTTTTCTATGGGATGACCCATAAGCCCTTGGTTCTATTCCCTGCTCTCCCACAGATTTCCTCTGTGCCCTTGCGCAAGGTGCTCAGAGCTAGATTCACAAAGGTCGTTAGTTTACAGAGCCACCACTCAGTGGCTGCCTTTGAGGAACCTATATTCCTACCAGGAGGCATGCACAAAGATGTCTGATTCTTGATGTTATCCCACAGCTCATGCAGTGCTCCATGCTCTTGCTCATGCCCAGGAAAGCTGACATACTCACCGGGGCCCTGGCTCCACGCTCCCGGAAGGAGTGACACCTCTGGGGTTCCCATGGCAATTTAAAGGGCTCAGGACATGGGCTGCCACCAATGCTGCAGTAGCAGTGTCCAGGAGCCCCAGGCCCTTTGGCAGGTGTCCCCTCGCTCCCCACATTGGTGAGTCTGCTCATGCCTAAATCCAATGGCATTCCCAAAGTTTTTCAAGAGGGCTCAATGTGCATAGGTCATGCCTACAGGAATGGGCCCCAGACAGACAGCGGGGGGGAGGGGGGGGGGAAGAATGTGTGTGGGCGTGGGTGTCTGTCACAGAATAAATAATAGCCCAGTGGTTAGGGAATGCACGTTGAATATGGAAGACCAAGATTCAAATCCCCGCTCACCTTATTTGGAGCAGGGAATTGAAGGCAGGTCTCCTACATTCTATGTGCCTAGCTACTGCTGGCTGTAAATAAACCATTTATAATATACTTTCATTGATGTCCAAACTATCTATTTCAATAATGGATGTTTTATCATAGAATCCTAGGGCTGGAAGAGACCTCAGGAGGTCATCGATCCAACCCCTTACCCAAAGCAGGACTAATCTCAACTCAATCATCCCAGCCAGGGCTTTGTCAAGCCGAGACTTCAAAACCTCTAGGGATGGAGATTCCACCCCCTCCCTAAGGAACCCATCCCAGTGCATCACCACCCTCCTAGGGAAATAGTTTTTCCTTATATCCAACCTAGACCTCCCCCACTGTAACTTGAGACCTTTGCTCCTTGTTCTGCCATTTGTCACTACTGAAAACAGCCTCTCTCCATCCTCTTTGGAACTTCCCTTCAGGAAGCTGAAGGCTGCTGTCAAATCCCCCCTCACTCTTCTCTTCTACAGACTAAATAAGCCCAAATCCCTCTGCCTCTCCTTGTAGGTCATGTGCTCCAACCCCCTAATCATTTTGGTCGCCCTCCGCTGGACCCTCTCCAATGTGTCCACATCCTTTCTATAGTGGGGAGCCCAGAATTGGATGCAATACTCCAGATGTGGCCTCACCAGAGCCAAATAAAGAGGAATAATCACTTCTCTAGATCTGTTGGCAATGCTCCTCCTAATGCACCCTAATATGCCATTAGCCTTCTTGGCTACAAGGCACACTATTGACTCATATCCAGCTTCTCATCCACTGTAACCCCCAGGTCCTTTTCTGCTGAACTGCTACTTAGCCATTTGGTCCCCAGCCTGTAATAATGCTTGGGATTCTTCCGTCCCAAGTGCAGGACTCTGTACTTGTCCCTGTTGAACCTCATCAGATTTCTTTTGGCCCAATCCTCTAATTTGTCTAGGTCACTCTGGACCCTATCTCTGCCCTCCAACATATCTACCTCTCTCCTTGCTCAGTGTCATCCGAAAACTTGCTGAGGGTGCAATCCATCCCCTCATCCAGGTCATTAATAAAGATGTTGAACAAAACCGGTCCTAGAACCGATCCTTGGGGCACTCCACTTGAAACTCACTGCCAACCAGACATTGAGCCGTTGATCACTACCTGTTGGGTCTGACAGTCTAGCCAGCTTTCTATCCATTTTACAGTCCATTTATCCAATCCATACTTCCTTAACTTGCTGGCAAGAATATTGTGGGAGACCGTATAAAAAGCTTTGCTAAAATCAAGGCATATCACTGGCTCTGTGGACATGGGGAAGTCAGCGGATGTTACCTCATCATAGAAGCTAATCAGATTGGTCAGGCATTACTTGCCCTTGGTGAATCCATGTTAACTATTCCTGATCACTTTCCCCTCTTCCAAGTGCTTCAAAATGGATTCCTTGAGGATCCCCTCCATGATTTTTCCAGGGACTGAGGTAAGGCTGACTGGTCTGTAATTCCCTGGATTGTCCTTCTTCCCTTTTAAAAAGATGGGCACTACATTTGCCTTTTTCCAATCATCCAGGACCTCTCCTGATCCCTAGGAGTCTTCAAAGATAATGGCCAAAGGCTCTGTAATGACATTTGCCAACTCCCTCAGTACCCTCGGATGCATTAAATCTGGACCCATGGGTTTGTATATGTTTAGCTTTTCTAAATAGTTCCTAACCTGTTCTTTCTCCATGAGGGCTGTCTACCTCCTTGCCTAGTGCAGCAGTCTGGGAGCTGACCTTGTCTGTGAGGCAGAGGCAAAGAAAGCATTGAGTACTTCAGCTTTTCCCACATCATCTGTCACTAGGTTACCTCCCTCATCTAGTAAGGGCCCCACACCCTCTCTGATCACCCTTTTATTGCTAACATGCCTGTAAAAACCTTTCTTGTTACCCTTCACATTCCTTGCTAGCTGCAATTCCAAGTGAGCTTTCGCCTTCCTGATTACTCTCCTGCATTCTCGACAATATATTTATATTCCTCCCTAGTCATCTGTCCAAATTTCTACTTGTTGTAAGCCTTCTTTTTGTGTTTGGCTTACCAGGGAAATCTTTGACAAGCTTAATCTGGTCGCCTACCATATGTGCTTTTTTTACTGTGCATTGGGATGGTTTCCTCCTGTGCCTTCAATAAGGCTTCTTTAAAATACTGCCAGGTGTCCTGGATTCCTTTCCCCTTCATGTTAGCATCCCAGGGGATCCTGCCCATCAGGGAGTCTGCTTTCCTGAAGTCCAGGGTGTGTATTTTGTATTTTTCTATTATGTTTTCAAAAGCACTAGCTAATTAATTTGAGAGAAAAGCAAAAAGGCCCCCAACACAGAGCATGCTGGACCAAATGTAAATCCTTTGATTAGCTGAGATATTCAAAACTAGGTGCCTATACAGTTAAGTTCATAAGTCTCAGAGGGGTACCTGTTTTCGTCTGTAACTTTACAAAAAACAATGAGTAGTCCTATAGCACCTTAGAAACTAACAATATGTATATATATTTATTTGGAGGGAGAGAGATAGAGGGAGAGGGAGAAAATCAGGAGCTTTTGTGGGCAAAACCCACATCCTCAGCTGAGCAGAGTTAAGTCTATATTTAGACATCTATAGAAATATCCTGATTTGCAAGAATATTGAGCAGCTAGCAACTCCCATCAGCCAATGGGAACTGCTTAGGTTTTTCATCATTCATAAAAAAAAATGCAGGCCACTTCTTTAGGTGTGTAAGTATGGATGTAGCTGCCCGACTTTAGCTCCTAATTTTGAAAAAAAATCCCAAGCCTTCACCAATGTGTTAAAATATTGAAATGTTTTAGCGGGTTTTATGTCCCCCCCCCCCCTTTGGGGTCTTGTATTTTACTTTATATACATTTATTTATTGTGTTTTAAAAAAATGTTGTAACCCTCCTCGAATATTTTAAATGGAGAGGCGGGGTAAAAATATTTGAAATAAATAAAATAAATAAATGATCATCATGTGAGCAGACGGGTCTGTTCTGCAGCCACAAAGCTTGAGGAGTGGGCCAATTTCTTGACAAATATAGTGCCAAAGAGTTGTAAATTGATAAAGCTTACTAGTTTGTAGAGCACTGCTGGAGGCATGCCAAAACTGCAATACAAGTCTGGCAGTTTCAGAGCTCACCAAATTGTATTATTAACCTTGGACTTAAAATATAAGACCATTAGCAAATCTTATTTGGATAATTAGCATGCACAAGTGATAAAAAGCAAATAGCAACATTCCCTGGACACCTACTCCTCATTTGCACATGCTAATTACTTGCATTTGCATATACATATGAAAATGCAATGTCTTCCCTATTAGTACTGATCACATTCCTCATTAACTTAAGTCAATACCCCCAAAATGCAAACACAGTTGTCACTAAATTTAACATGGTTTTGCATAGACGCTTAAATCTTTGGATTTTTTGGCCACCCTGGGTAGTAACCTAGTGAAGGAAAGAACATCTGCTCCAACAATGAAGGCAAGTCAAACACTGACAGTATCACCTTCTGACATTGTTTTATTCTTGGTCTGCATTTGTCAGAGGGTGGAGCAGCTGTTGGCACAGGCGGCTTCTCTGCACACAGCTAATGTAACATTTCCTCCGTGTAAATGAATTGCCAGTACAGTTCAGCCCCTGTCACCATTTCTGATTCAACACAGACCCTTTAGTTTCAAAATATTGTAAAGGGGGGAAAAAAGATGTTACATTTCTTCCTAGTGTCAACATTAATTATTGCAAGATTGCAGGCTGTGTTCTGAGGAAAGGATTGTGGGCTGGATTAGCAGCAGCATTGAAACTAGAGATTAAAACAAGTATCAGGCAATCTACCGCACATCCCTCCTGCTAAAGTAAAACACAGCCGTAGGAATAATAGATTACGGGAGTGTGAATCATCAGACATGGTTTTAATCTCTGATACAAATAGCAGGGGTAAGTAATAGTTATTCACCTAAACCCTGCTCCTTAGGTTTTCAAAATGGATCATTGCCAAAACTGCTTTGGACTTTGTAAGTCAAAGGGTCAGTTACACTGCTATGTTCTGGCTGTTTTGTGCTATCCAATTAAGCCAGGTTTAGGGCTGCTTTTGCAGCACCCGTGTGAAACAGCCAGAGCATACCAATGTAGCTGTCTTTCAGGTTTAGAAAGTTACTTCTGCTTTTGGGGACACTGCTGCAAGTTAGGTCTATGTTTACTGTCTACATCAGCATCTAAGAAGAGAACATAGAAATTATGCCACGCTCCTTTTGCATTTTTTTAAAGAGTTATACTAAATGGCCAATTTTCATGCTGGCAAAAGTCTAACTATGGGGTGCCACAAGGTTCTGTTTCAGAACAGGGCTTGTTTAATGTATCTATTAATGATCTAAAATGGGCGGGGCCTGGGACCTCTGGAGTTTAGTGTATAAACCACAAGCCAACTGGTTATTAGCTAAGGCTGTAAAGCAGACATATTATTCTCTCTCTGGCTGTGTCTAGACTACACCTCTCTGTTGACAGAGCTGTAGATTAGGCACGTTGAAATTGCTAATGAAGAGGGGATTTAAATATCCCGTGCTTCATTAGCATAAACATGGCTGCCGCTTTTTTCAAAATGAAGCTTTTTTGAGAAAAACCCGGCAGTCTAGACATGGATCTTTCGAAAAATAAACCCTTTTTCGAAAGCTCTCTTATCCCTCATACAATGAGGCTGTCAAGTAACTATATCAATTTAGGGGGAAAAAGAAGATGACCTGGGCATCACTCTGAATAGGTAAATAAAAACGTGTGTTCCATGTGCTGCTGTGGTCAAGATAGTAAAGAAAAAAGTGACTTTATATAGGGAGTAGGATGGTATCTCCTCTTCAGATGATGTTTCTTTGCTAGTAAAAGGACATTGCCAGGTAGCCTGGTTCCCCCTTCCTCCCCTTTGCACCACACCTTACCACACTGGTGTACAGCCAATACAGACTGTGGCTTGCCCTTGACATGAGGGGTTAAAACTTGGCTGCAGTCAGCCATGGAGGCAAGTGCCAGGACTGAAGGCCACTGATACCCCCAGAAGGGGGAAGAATGGAGTGATGGGCACTATCAAAGGGCTGTGTCCTTGAAGCGAACACCACTGACCAAGGGAGAGATGCAGGTCCACAGCTAGAGGACGGAGGCAAGGACCGCGGAGAGACGATGGGCAAGGCATTGTCCAGAAGGCGGTGCATACCCATTGTGTGTCATCCGAGCAAACATATGTGTCTGCCAAAATAGCTTGTTCTTTTGATGGCTTTTTATCAGATCCACACAGAGTTTGATCCAGCTCTGAAATGCAAATTTGTCTCACGCTGATCTTGCTGCCAGTGTAAAGATTAAAAATACATATGTAATGCGGTTCCTGGAACGTTTGCAAAGGTCTGGAGATGATGATTCAAGGTTTTATGCTTCTGCTCAGAATAGTGTTAAGTTCACAGACTTATATTGGCCAATATATAAATATAAAATGGTATCTCCTCTGCAGATGATGTTTCTTTGCTATTAAAAGGATATTGCCAGGTAGGATTGCTCTCTCAAATGAAAGTCCTTTTTTTTAAAAAATGAGGATTTGTACATTCTAATAGGCACACATCTGTTTTCATGGCTTTTCTCTTTCATTTCAACTTTTCTCTGCAGTACTAGAACCCCCAAAACAGTACACCATCATGCTAGCAGATGAGAGAGCTAGTCATTGAGACATTACTATTTATTTATTTAGCTTTGTTGACAAGAGGGAAATGCAGGAGAGACATAAACAGTGAAAAATAAGTGATAATCATAAGAAATAAAAGCAACGTGAAAAAGATAAAAAATACTTTCAAAGAGGAACCATATTCTCCAAGAGTGAGTCCTAAAATAAGGTACCTCAATCCACATATCTAGGTATCTAACTAAAGCTCACATTCAGGAAAGCATTCCTTTTAAGGACAATGCTAAAGCATGTATTCTGAACTGGTGTGAAATAGCCTGATTTTCATGGGAACCGGGGGTCCTTTGAAAATGGGGATATGTCTACACTACAGAATTTTTTCGGAAAAACGGTAATTTTTCCAAAAAAAATGTCAATTACGTCCACACTTCAATCGTGTTCTTCCAAAAGAAACTCAAAGGAACAGAGGGGTTTTTCTGACATTGGTAATCCTCATTCTACAAGGAAGAAGCCTTTTCCGAAAGAGCTCTTTCCGAAAAAGGCGTGTGTGGTCGGGGAAGAGGGAGTTCTTTCACAAGCAGAGGAAAGAGGAAAAAGCACAGGTGCCCTGGTGGCCACTCTGTCCATAGTAATCACCGCTTACATGTGAGATAGCATCCATTCAGTGTGGACGCTCTCTTTTGAAAAAGCAGATCACTTTTTCAACGTGCTTTTGCTGTGTGGACGCTCTCTTTGGGAAGACATTTTTCCACAAGATCTCTTCTGAAAAATGCTTCTTCCGAAAGAAGCCTGCAGTCTAGACATAGCCTGGGGCCACGTAGGCTCTGATCCAATGACTAATGAAGTCAGTGGAAGGATATGGCTTGAATTCAATAAGCAGCATGGCCAACAGCCACCAGGGGCCCCGGGGCAAAGTGTGGCAGCCCAGCTCCCACAGAGTGGTGTTTCAGTGCTCTAGCAGCGATTTAAAAGGGTCTGAGGTTCTGTCCATCACTGCTATTGCAGTAATGGTGGCGGACAGAACTCTGGGCCCCTTTGCTGGGATCTGGGGCAACCCCCCTTCCCCCCACCATGGGACCGTCAATAGGTGTTGGGACAGGCTCTAGATCATGGGCACCAACTTTTGAAATGGTTAGTGATCATTTTTATCTTCCCCTGGAAACAATTTTAATTTGTGCTGTGATGATTTTCTTATCGTTCTTTTTTTTTTCTGGTGTGCCCAGACATAAGAAATTTATGCTGGCTAGTAAATGTTAACACTTAAGTGGAGTAATAAAAGAAAAGTGAAGGTGCACATAAAAGGTGTGAAAAATCTCTGCTTCCAAATGATAAAATTTCAGAAGTAGTCAGTGTTTCAAGTGTCTTTATTAGTGAAGGTGCTTAAACTTTCCTCTATGATCACCAGTGACGAAAAGAACGATTATCTGCAGAATCGTAAATCTATATGTTGTCTGAGTAGCAGTGAGAGGTTAAACACCATAAGCAATCATATCAGCTAATGGTGGATATAGAGTTCTGAGAAATGCCATATACTAGGCTCTGAAGAAAGAGGTTTTAAAGTGAAACTAATAAAACATAATTGCCTAACCTGGACAGATTCAAGGTGAAACTCCAAAGACATTCTAAATACTATCATGAGACCACACTTGGCTAGTGTAACTCCAAATTTAAAAGCTCAGGACACTGTTAATAAGGCTCATAACTAAATGCTGTTTGATAATTAGCTTCATAAAAGGAATGGAAGGAATACAGTATCTAAAGAGAAAACAAATAGTGGAAACAGGTTTATTTACCAGATTGTTGATGTGTTATGCTTGTAAGAAGCACACGGGATCTTTTTAGAGGAAAAGGTAACTGCTTGTTTCCTTAAGTTGTTCTTTTTATATCACAGTTCTCTTGTCCCAACTGATAGGCACTTGTCTTATCTTTTAGGGTATGTCTACACTGAAAGCTTATTTTGAAATAAGCTATTCCGAAATAGAATGTTTACATTAGGGAAGCCTGCCTCAGACTGATTTTGAGGCTTCCCCGCGGTGTAGATGTGCTATTTCAAAATAAGCGATCTCCATTTAGAGCCCCAGAAGGCACTGGGGAGGAATAACTAAGCCCCTCACCAGAGTTATTCTATTTTGAAATAGCAGCAGTGGAACGTCTACACACATCTTATTTTGAAATCGCTATTTTGGAATACGTGTTATTCCTCGTACAATGAGGTTTACAGATTTCTGAATAAGCCATCCATTATTTCAAAATTATTGCAAAATAATGGAATGGCTGTGTAGATGCTCACATTGTTATTTCTAAATAACACTAGTTATATTGAAATAACATTGCAGTGTATACACACTATTGGGGTATGTCTACACTATAGAGGGTTTTTTTTGGAAAAATGGCTGTTCAATTACATCCACACTGCAATCACATCCTTCTGAAAGAAAATTGAAAGAACAGAGGGGTTTTTCTGACATTGGTAATCCTCATTCTATGAGGAAGAAACCTTTTTCCAAAAAAGCTCTTTGGGAAAAAGGCATGTGTAGATGGGGAAGAGGGAGTTCCTTCGAAAGAGGAGGAAAGAGAAAAAAGCACAGGTGCCCTGGTGGCCACTCCATCCATAGTAATCACAGCTGAAATGAGAGATAGTGTCCATTCAGTGTGGACGCTATCTTTCGAAAAAGCAGATCACTTTTTTGATGAACTTTTGCAGTGTGGATGCTCTCTTTTGGAAGAAGTTTTTCTGGAAGATATCTTCTGGAAAAGCTTCTTCTGAAAGAAGCCTGCAGTCTAGACATAGCCTTAGAGTTGTCAATCTGCCCTTCATCCGCATCTCAATAGGGGTATACATGAATCTCTTGGCACGTTTACATCTGTCCTCATCTCCTCCCTAGAATATCTGGTCCAGAGATGGTCTTCAAACTTATCCTCTTAACACAATTTTACATTTTGCACTCACACAAACAAAAAAATACATAGTTGCTTAGTAAAAACAGATCTAGTACAAAACCCATTCTTACGCTCTTAAATTAAAAAAGAAAACAATTCTAATGGTAAAAGAGTGAAAATAGTGACAAATAGACCCTTTTAGTCTATTCCTGCTTTAACAATAATAAAAAAACATAGGCAGCCTGTTTAATGCACTTTTGCAAACAGCACTAAACTGTCCTTTTCTGCGAATCAGAAAGGACGGCTACTAAGGTACACTGAGACACATTAAACTGCATAAATCTCCATTTTAGCTACATGGCTACAAGTGACACTAAGAGCAGCTTAATCTTAAATTAATGTTTAGCTAGTAGATCATTCCAGTGAGCTAGGAATCAATAATTAAGGATTTTCACTAGATTACAAGATAGCACATCAACATTTAGGAAGATGGCTTCTTACATGAAGGTAAATGCCCTTTTTGCTATGAGGTGGTACTTTTCTGAATTAGTAAAAAGAAAAGAAAAGAAAAGAAAAGAAAAAAACAAAAAGAAAAGAAGAAAGCCATATCTGCAACACTGTTGTCCAATAAGCGAAGAGATGGAAATGAATGAAGAAAAACACATTTGCTGAGGACAGACTCAGACAGGATAGTGAATTTATGACCATGCACTAATTTTGTAATCTCAGTCCCTCATTAGGGCGGAAGGATGATAAAAAGGTCCTAATCTAATAGCTCTGACAGAAGTGATAATTTTGAAAGATGATAATTTTCATCTGAACCACCACCATATATGTATGCTGTAAATTTAAAATTTAAAATAATATTGATAAAGTACTTGCCGGTAGCAAATTGAAGAATCAGAACAAGTCAGTATCAGCTCTTGGCATAAAAGAAATACATTTTTTTTAAAAAATTAACCAAAATCCCATAAGCTTATGCAGGCAATATTTTCTTATTCATGTATGATAGCAAATTAAACACAGTTATAATGCACACAAGAACAGTAAGTTTTGCTCATAAGAAATTGTTGTGTTTTAAGATTACGCCGTACGATATCCATCACACATTGTTGCTTTGTTATTTTCTTTGACCTGATCTTGTCTAGTTTGTGAAATCTGTTTAAAACTGGCTGTTGAAAGGAATTAGTAAAGGTTGTTCAGTAGATAGCACTTTTCTCTATGAGGCAGACAGTACAGAGTAACGTGCAATGAATCAGATTTGTCAGGAGAGAATGCTCAGCATTTTACTGAATTGTAAAAGCACTCAGTTCACTCTAAGTTTGCTCAGGCTTCTGAAGAGCTGAAGATGGGAGTTTTACCACTGATTTCAGCGGAGCCAGGACTCATCCCTAGTTCTGCACCACATCCTCCAGTCCTTACTTTTTGCCTCTCTATCCCATTGCAAGGTCTGCCCTCTTCACACCCTGCCCTATCTCACCTCCAACTTTGACTTACTTGAAGCCTATAAGGCTTACCTGCTTGCTTGCCTATAGATAAATAGATCTATTATTTTCTTATGGTTTTGATCACATGTGTCTTATAATATGTTACACTAGGTTTATATTAAAGTAGTTTGGCTGTAATGGAAGGGACAGTAAGGCAAAGTTAGCATGCACATGCCTGGGCCTTGCTCATACATTCAGGACCTGTCACCTGGATAAAACAAACTTCAATGGCATAGGAACTTCAAAAAATACCATCTGACTTAGCAGGTACATCATTACTTGGAAAAACCCAAAATAACCACTTAAGGCCTGGCTGAATAGCTGGGTAGGACGGAAATAACAAATGTGATCAATAAAAAGGCCCATGATAACGAATTGATGTACATGATAATAAATATAGATCAATGATATACTGACCTAAAGGAAAAAGACACTTCACCATTAGTAAGGCAAGGAAATACAAATAAGGAGAAAAGGAAACATCCTTCTCTGACGATATATCAAACATAACAATGTCAGCATAACATATTATAGAAGTGGCATCCCAGCCAAGGGGTTGTAGGAGGAGATGTAGTCTTTGGGAGGTGCCAAATGATGGGGAAGGTGATGGTGATGAGGAAGATGATGGATAACATTTCAGGTTGTTCTAGAGGGAATGGTGTGCCTATAAGGAAATACAGATGTACATCAGGGTGTTTGTGACTGTGCTAAAGGTATTAATGAACTATATTTGTAAATAACACAAGCGTTCCTGTAGTGTGAGTGTTGCAAGTGTGCACATCAGTGTTCCCAACTACACAATCATTTAAATACTGGGCCTGATCCTGGGACAAGAAACCTGGAAGTGGTGGCGGGAAATTCATAAGCAATCTATATAATTATACGCAATCTATAGATCAGGCAACAACTTTGCTCCTCTTCTCGCACAGCTACGAATCTCTGACTCCTCATCAGATTAAACTCAATATGGCCGAAAAAGAACTTTTCATTTCTTCGCCCAAATCTTGCTCCCCTTCCTCAGTCACCATGGATAATGCCATCATACTCTCAGTCACTCCGGGCCATCGCCTGAGCATGATCTTTGACTCAGCCTCCTAAATCTTCACATGAATGCAGTATCTAACTCTGCCCCTTCGTTCGGCATGGTCTCTCTGAAATGACGCCTTTCCTCTCTGTCGGCACATCTAAATCTCTTCTTCCGTGCCCCATCATCTCTTGTCCTGATGATTACTATTTCCTCCTATTAGCAGTGACAAACTCTGTCTTAGCCCACTTCAAAAGGCGGTTGCAAAGATCATTTTCCTGGTTCTTTGCTTCAGATGTATCACCTCACTCTGCACCTGTCACTTGAATCCCCTTGCTCTAATGCATCAAACACATACTCCTCATCTTCACTTCTAAGGCCCTTAATGACCTATCCTTGCCCTGTGGATCATCTTTTAAACAGTGTTAAGACATGGATGCCCACCACCATTCCACAGATTATGCCTTCAATACCCATTACAAATAAATCTACAATAGCTTTTCCCCACGCTTACTTTTTTAGATGGCAAGCACTTCCCATTCACACAATCACATCATTTCCTCTTCTTTCAAATTCCTCCTTAACATTTTTTTTCTGCCGTGATGCCTACAACCCCTTTCCCCTCCCCAATCTATGGTCAGACCACTGATGTGCTGTGATGTGTGGACCAATATAATCTTTTTGTTTCCTTGTACTCCCTGCTGTAATAATGGAGCCTACAAGTTAACCTTCCTTGTAAGCTTCTCTGTGAAAAGTATGTAAATGTTCATAAAATGTCACAAATACCTAGAATAATAAAGGATGATGGGAAAGAGTAGAAACAAGAAACAGAAAAACTGAATGTGTCTGAACAAAAAGACTCACTGATATAGCTCAAGGATTTTGTTAACATCATTCTTAGTAAAAACAGAAGAGGTGGAACCAGAAAGTAATGAACTAAAATTGGTGTCTCAATGATGAGGCCTAATGGATGGACAAAATAATGAGAGAATGTGCTATTCCACCCACCTTCCCTTTGTGGATCCTTAAAGAAGGAGACTTTTAAAAGGGGGAATACAGAGGAACTTAGCGACTGACACAAACTTCATAATGATGGCTGCCACCTCCATAATCTCCTGGGACTAGGGTGACCAGAGCTCCCATTTTTAAAGGGACAGTCACATATTTAAGCCCTCCTGCCAGTGTCCGTACTTATTCTTAAAAATGGGCAAAGTGTCCCGTATTTTCTGTCTCACTCCTCCTACCACTATAGGTGGAGTCTACTGCTGGCTAGATCTTTGCTCGACAGCCGCTCCCTCTCCAGTGGTGAGGGATGGTGGTCCCGTGACTGACGATGGGGTGAATGTTCAAGGTCGGTGATCAGGAAAAAACAGCAGCATGTTACATTTTGAGAAATAGAACTAGCAGAATCTCATCTGGGGGATAAGCCAATATGCCATGTTTATGGTGAAGGCAGAATTCATTTATTGTCCCCAGCTAATAAAATTATCCACCATACATACACACTATAATTACCTGCCTCGGTTGCTCATACTATTCCACTGGCCAGGCGGTCATGGGGGCAAGGGGAAGCCGGATCATGTCAGTGCACACTGATGCTCTTGGAAGATGATCATAGGACCGAAACACCCAATTCTATAGTCTTGCTCCCATCTTCTTATATGTTTTAATTCATGGATCCTATTCTGTCCCACTGCCCCAGGACACTGTGGGTGTGTCTACACAACAATTATGTTATTTTGAAATAAATTTGAAATAATGGACGGTGTATTCCAACTTCTCTAAACCTCATTCCACAAGGAATAATGCCTATTCCAAAATAGCTATTTCAGAATAGCAGTAGTGTGGACACTCCACTACTGCTATTTCGAAATAGCTCCTCCCCAGAGGCATTCAAAGTAATTACTCCCCAGTGTCTTCTGAGGGCTCTAAATCAAGGTAGCGTATCCACATTAGGGAAGCCTGCTTCAGACTAATTTTGAGGCTTCCCTATAGCGTAGATGTGTTATTTTGAAATAAGCTATTTTGGAGTATTTCTTCCGGAATAGCTTATTTCGAAATCAGTGTGCAGTATAGACGTACCCTGTATGGCCATCAGTTAATGGCAGATGGAACTTTGATCTTCTTTTGTTGATGGGGCTTTTGTCTCTCTCTTTCTTGAGTGTGGTCTTTTGCGGGGCTCACTCGCATTGGGTCACACAATGGTGATTGGGCAACAAAATGGCAAATGAATTTTGATGTTGATAAATGCAAAGTAATGCACATTGGAAAAAATAATCCCCACTACACATACAAAATGATGGAGACTAATTTAGCTTTAAGCACTCAAGAGAGAGATCTTGGAGACATTGTGGATAGCTAACAGAAAGTTGGGAATCATTAAAAAAAGGATAGAGAATAAGACAGAATATCTTATTGTCTCTACATAAATCCATGTTATGCCCACATCTTGAATACTGGGATGTGGAGCAGCTTCTGTCTGTGGTGAGCCTGGGCCCGCGGCAGGCAGAGGTTGCTTCATGACCGCCTCCCCTGCCCCCCCTCCCCACCACCACTGCGCTGCTGCCTCTGATAGAGGCAGCAGCGGGGGAGGGAGGGCCAGGTGGCACCCTGGAGCCAGTGCTGGGGGAACCGGCTTTTAAGCCAGCTCACCCCAGCACCGGCTCCTGCCTCCCCCGTCCCCCCACTTGCTGCCGCTGATACAGAGGCAGCAAGAGGGGGAATGCTAGTAGTTTAGAAAACTAACCAATAAACCTAGGCTTATCATAGAATCATAGAATACTAGGACTGGAAGGGACCTCAAGAGGTCATCGAGTCCAGTCCCCTGCCCTCATGGCAGGACCAAATACTGTCTAGACCATCCCTGATAGACATTTATCTAACTTACTCTTAAATACCTCCAGAGATGGAGATTTCACAACCTCCCTGGGCAATTTATTCTAGTGTTTGACTACCCTGACAGTTAGGAACTTTTTCCTAATGTCCAACCTAAACCAACCTTGCTGCAGTTTAAGCCCATTGCTTCTTGTTCTATCCTCAGAGGCCAAGATGAACAAGTTTTCTCCCTCCTCCTTATGACACCCTTTTAGATATCTGAAAACTGCTTTCATGTCCCCCCTCAATATTCTCTTTTCAAAACTAAACAAACCCAATTCTTTCAGCCTTCCTTCATAGGTCATGTTCTCTAGACCTTTAATCATTCTTGCTGCTCTTCTCTGGACCCTCTCCAATTTCTCCACATCCTTCTTGAAATGAGGTGCCCAGAACGGGACACAATACTTCAACTGAGGCATAACCAGCGCAGAGTAGAGCGGAAGAACGACTTCTCGTGTCTTGCTCACAACACACCTGTTAATGCATCCCAGAATCATGTTTGCTTTTTTCGCCACAGCATCACACTGCTGACTCATATTCAGCTTGTGGTCCACTATAACCCCTAGATCCCTTTCTGCCATACTCCTTCCTAGACAGTCGCTTCCCATTCTGTATGTATGAAACTGATTGTTCCTTCCTAAGTGGAGCACTTTGCATTTGTCTTTATTAAATTTCATCCTGTTTACCTCAGACCATTTCTCCAATTTGTCCAGATCATTTTGAATTATGACCCTATCCTCCAGAGCAGTCGCAACCCTCCCAGCTTGGTATCATCTGCAAACTTAATAAGCGTACTTTCTATACCAATATCTAAATCGTTGATGAAGATATTGAAGAGAGCCGGTCCCAAAACAGACCCCTATGAAACCCCACTTGTTATACCTTTCCAGCAGGATTGTGAACCATTAATAACTACTCTCTGAGTACGGTTATCCAGCCAGTTATGCACCCACTTTATAGTAGCCCCATCTAAGTTGTATTTGCCTAGTTTATTGATAAGAATATCATGCGAGACCATATCAAACGCCTTACTAAAGTCTAGGTATACCACATCCACCGCTTCTCCCTTATCCACAAGACTCGTTATCCTATCAAAGAAAGCTATCAGATTGGTTTGACACGATTTGTTCTTTACAAATCCATGCTGGCTGTTCCCTATCACCTTGCCACCTTTCAGGTGTTTACAGATGATTTCCTTAATTACTTGCTCCATTATCATCCCTGGCACAGAAGTTAAACTAACTGGTCTGTAGTTTCCTGGGTTGTTCTTATTTCCCTTTTTATAGATGGGCACTATATTTGCCCTTTTCCAGTCTTCTGGAATCTCTCCTGTCTCCCATGATTTTCCAAAGATGATAGCTAGAGGCTCAGATACCTCCTCTATCAGCTCCTTGAGTATTCTAGGATGCATTTCATCAGGCCCTGGTGACTTGCTAAATTAGTCCCCATCATTTTGTATGTGTAGTGGGGATTATCGGTTAATTGTATACTTGTCTACTCATTTACATCCCTAGTTAATGTGGTTTCATTGCTAAAATACCATTAATAAAAAAACTGATCCACAACACATAGCATTATATTGGCAGATATAATTCATTAAAAGGGGAATTTCATTCTTCAGCCCTACAAGCTGCTCCCCCTGCTGGCCGGTCAGTGCAGTCCCTGCTGTGTGCCAGCTCTTGGCCAGCAGGCTCCTGCTCCCACCTTCCCCTCTGCCATTTTCAGCCAGCACTGGCTGCTTGTTGAGATGGCTGGTGAATGCGGGCTGGCGGTAGCTAGTTACGTGACGTCTCTGCTGCCCACCTATTGGCCCTTTACCTGTCCCCACCTCACTGTTCTCTCCCGGCTGTGGCTCTGCACTGCTCCCACAGGAGAGAGAGAGAGAGAGAGAGAGAGAGAGAGAGCTCTCTCCCCATGCAAACCTTAAAAATAAGAAGGTAAATATAAAGACTTCAGCTTGTCTTATACGTGCAAATCCTCTGGGAGCAGGGAGCATGTCTTTGTTGTATGTTGCTCAGTGCCTAGCACAATGCAGTCCTGGCCTCTAGATGTGACTATAATGATGATGGAGGGGACTTGGTAACAACTTTCAAGTACCTAAAAGGTTGTTACAAGGAGGAGGGAGATAAACTGTTCTCCTTAACCTCTGAGGCTAGAACAAGAAGCAATGGGCTTAAATTGCAGCAAGGGCGGTTCGGGTTGGACATTAGGAAGAACTTCCTGTCCGGGTGGTTAAGCACTGTAATAAATTGCCTAAGGAGATTGAATTAAATATCTTCAGCGGTGGAGATTCCACAAACACCTGCCAGGGATGGTCCAGATGGTGCTCGGTCCTACCAGGGGTACAGAGGATTGGACTCAATGACCTCATGAGGTTCCTTCAGGTACTAATATTCTTTTTTATAATTATAATATAAATAATATACACTGGTGCTCAGGGACTTTGCACTGGCTTTTGCAAAGTTGTAACATTCCATCCTTTCTCTCCCACACTAGTAACATCCTGCTTATCCTTCTTTACTGAACTGCGTGGCAGCATTTTGTAATGAGCAAGGTTGTGTGTGCATGCATAGTGACAAAGTCAGGCCTGGCAGCTCTGTGAAGAGAGTTGAAGACAGGTGAATCAGTCTTAGAATGGTGAAATTCCTTTTTCCAGTGAACTGAAAGAGATTATCACCATGTAAATATGGACATCTGAGTGTTTTCAAGGGCAGTCTGTGACCTTTTTAAACCTTTTCCAGGGATGAGAGAAAAGGGAGGAGGGATAAGATGCTGGCTGCATAAGGATTGTGCAGTGACAGGAAAAGGCTTCTCCTAAGTAAAGAGCTGGTTATTACTATCAAGGGAAACATATTTATTTCTGCTTGGTGAGCAGACCTTGGTTCCCAGCGTAGCTGGACCAAGAGTGAGTTAGAAAGGATGGCAGGCAATTGATAATTTACATTAGAAAAGACAGTACTTCTGCAGGAACTGGGAAATGTCTTTTTTTTTTCGTTTTAAAAAAAGCCCTACAAATATTGTAAATAAACCATCATGAAGCATCTAACTTCCAGAGTGAGAGCGTTCTACTCCAGAACATCTCAACACCAGAGGGAAACGCGCTGAGCCAGGATATGCCTAGGGAGGTTGTAGAATCTTCATCACTGGAGATATTTAAGAGCAGGTTGGACAGACATCTATCAAGGATGATCTAGATTGTGCTTGGTCCTGCCGTGAGAGCAGGGGACTGGACTTGATGATCTATTGCAGTCCCTTACAGTTCTAGTACTCTATGATTCTATGGTTGTTGCAATATGTGATAAAGAAATGTGATAAAGAAATATGTAACTGAATGAATCCCAAAGCTAAACCTCTCCATCAAATATGAATCATAGCACTGGAAGAAGAACTGTTCAAGGTCTCAGAAGGTTGGGCCTTAATATTCACTTAATACACTTAATATAAGGTTGGGCCTTAATATTCACTTAATACACTTAATATTCACTTCATATTCACTTAATGAGAATAGTTGAACATTAGCTCACCCACTGTAGTGCAGTAGTGTTGTCTGCGTGAAAGGCCAACTACATTTTCAAGTGTGGTTGGAGCAGGCATAAGACATCATCTGGCCCCACACCAAAGAACTAGAGCGAGAGATGGTGTGTGACAGCTGCTGTCACTTATGTTCATGTAAATCCACAATAACTTGATTCACTGCAGCATGTGCTTTGGGATACACCAGGGAAATAACTTAGGTCAGGAACTTTAGCTCAGGGCTGAGTTTACTTGAGATCTGAAAATGGAAATCTCTCTCTGTAGTTGGGTTACTGCTTTTTGCTAGAGGGCAAGCACTTAGGAATGAAAAGACTAGACATCCGGTATCTGATGTCAGCTCATTTCTCTCCTAGTGAGGGACCAGCAACTCCATAAGTTCAGTTCTTCTTTCACATGTCAGAAACTGGGGCAACATGCTGAATAATCAAGGCTGCTCACCTTGGTTATATTTGAAGACACCCATCAACATGCATTCAGCCACCAAAGAAATGTGATTATTTACATCGAGCCGCGCAGCTTGAAGCAGGGCTTTGCCTGTATTACACACCAGTTCTTACATTCACAAAGCAAGCTTTTTTATTTCACAGTGTGAATGCAACAAAACCTTTATTTTTTTCATATTTGGAAACAAAAAATGAACATCAGCGTTTCTAATGGGTAAGGCGCTTAGAAATAGCTCCTTTTCCTCCTCGAATCTGATGTCTTTGGCTGAGAGCGGAGGATGGAACCAGGAGTCGTGGGAGGAGACTGAGCAAAAGAAAATGTTGGCTGCATGTCAGGAACGACTTCAGTATGGCACAGTCTGTTAAATTATTGAATGAGCATTGGCTTACAGGGGTGTTCTGATACAGGTGGTGAGTTGATTAAACAAACACTTATAAAACTGTAACTCAACAGGGAGAAAAGCCCAAGTCCTTGATGAGCGAAGGGAATAAATGATGATTTGGGATGGATTTTTCAGTGCGTGTAAGCTGGAAGCCAACGGAGCTGTACTAATGCAGGCCAATTGCATAGCCTATGATTTTATCGTGTGCTTTTTCTGTATTTCACTGAGAAAAGATGTTGAGGAAAGGTCATGCTGCTGAGACCCAGCTCTGTGGTTAATTCTATATAAAATACGGGCACAAGCTTGTGGCTAGATGCCACCATTGATAGATAGTATAAGTCCTTTTGGCAGCCCCATAGTTTTACATGAAACGGCAGCAGTGTGATAGGAGGAAGAACATATTCAATATACACTGTGTATGGAACATACAAAGACATGTTAACCAGGATGTTCTATTTTGCATTTAACTGTATTTCTGCCCTGAAATAAAACCTTCAGAATTAAAACAGAGATCGTTTATAGAAGCATCAGTGTAATTAATGCACCAGAACATGAGCTGCTAATCACTAAGTTATGTCTACACTGCTGGGTTTTTTCAGCAGAAGATATGCAAATTGTACTCTCATTTGCATATTTTCTGCCGATCCTTGTTGCAGAAGCGGTTTTGCCACTAAAAAGCCCTGTGTAGACTTGGGCATTTGTCGGAAAAAACCCCTTTTTCGCACGATCCTGTAAACCTCATTTTTTGAGGAATAAGGGATCTTGCGAAAAAGGGTTTTCTTCCAACAAATGGCCATGTCTACATGGGGCTTTTTAGCGGCAAAGCCTCTTCTGCAAAAAGGATCGGCAGAAAATATGCAAATGAGAGTGTGATTTGCATATCTTCTGCCGAAAACCCCCAGCAGGGTAGACATAGCTTTTAAGATAATTGCACTTCCTGGATGCTGGGTAGGGGCATTGAGAACCAAATTCAGCCTTGATGTAAGCTGATGCTACGCCGCCGAATTCAGTAGCGTTAATTCAGTGTACATTGGGGGTGAATCTGGCTTTCTGCCATTAGCTGCATCCTGCATGTGGCGAACACATTACTTCCCATGCCACGCTGAGTGTTATTACTGCTTTTGAGTGGCTAAAGAATGATCAGCCATTCAAATGTTGGGCAGAGGATTCTAAATCACACTCTTTCATTGAGCCTGGCATGGCAAATGTGATGAAATTCCACCTCTCGTGAGGAACTATGCCTTTGATCTCCTACATGGTGACAAGCCATTCTGTAACAGGGAGGCACGCCCCTCTTAGTTGGATGTTGATCTTTCTCACACTGATCTAAATTAGGGAGAGCACAACTGAAGTTAGCAGAACTGTGGGAGTGCAGAACTCATCTGTCGCCAGTGAAATTGGAAGTGTGATGTGTAAGAGAGAGAAAGGGCAGAGAGAGACTCTTTTACTCCAGAGAAGGGCTACTTACCTCCCCACTGCTGGTGCATATTAACGGATTTCAGGTAGAGCGAATCTTGACAGGGTGAAGCATAAACAAAATCAAGCCATATTGACAAGAAGTGCTTGGTGACAAGGGTAGTTAATGCCAAAGAGTCAGAGAGAGGATTTAGAGGCAATGGCACGATGTGCCTAGGGAGATAAGCCAGAGGCAGTCCACAAAGAAGCAACGGGAACACAGTCAGCAACAGGCAGAGAGAACAAAAGGAACAGATGACTGATTTAGAAGTATAAAAGCCACTTATGGGTATATGCTTTTGTCACTTAATGCATGCAGCTCCTGGTAGAGTGAATGGGAACGATGAGAGGAGTGTGTTTTGACAGAAGAATTAGATTGTTTTAGAGTACTGAAGCAGGCAAGATGTTTGCCGTGATCCACTTAGATATTATGGACATGGGGGCCAAGGAAGTACCTAAGGCAGGATGTAAGGGTACTGCAAATATTCAAATTGCCGCACATAATAGAGATTGCACAGCTAGTTCTGCAAAGCTAGAACAAGGGTGAAATCCTGGCCTCAATGATATCAATGGCAAAACTGCCACTGATTTTAATGAGGGAAGAATGTCTCCACTTGCCAGAGGGCCGAAGCTCTGGGGATCGATCCACCAAGGTTTGATTTAGCGGGTCTAGTGAAGACCCGCTAAATCGAATGCTGAGGGTGCCCCCATTGGCGCGCGTACTCCTTAAGATGTCAACGGGAGCATTTCTCCCATCAATGCCCTGCTTTGGGGCTGCCCCAGAAAATCGATGCAATATATGTAAGCTCCAGCTATGTGAATTATGAAGCTGGAGTTGCATATCTTGCATCAATTTTCTTCACCAGTGTAGACCTGGCCTTAAACACTCAGTGGGAATGCATGTGGGTTAAATAAGATACTGGTGATCAGAACTCCCCAGTTTTACTTCTGCCACTTCCTGGGTCATTTGTTAATGTAAGTTATTTAAGCCCAGAATTTCACTGGTATTTAGGCTTCTAACTTCCACTAATTTCAAATCAATGGATCTGAGCCTCAGTTTCCCTGTTCAGCCCAATCTCCCAATCAAATTGTAGTAACAATACTAAGGCTTTATCTCTGAAAATAAGTAGAGCTAATAATATTGAACTCGGGTCGTGTTTATACTAACCCCCTGATGTTGATCTAATCTGTGGGCACGTCTTCACTCGCCACGCTGGAGGTCGACTTTCTGGTGTTTGATTTAGTGGGTCTAGTTAAGACCTGTAAATTGAACACTGAGGGCAGCTCTGGCAGTTGCAAGAACTAAGGGAAGCTGATGGGAGCATTTGCTCCCTTCGGCCTCCCACTGTGGGGATGCCATCAAGCTTGGCTTAAGATAAGCTGACTCCAGCTATGCATTCGAACCTTAAGTGAACTTTCCAGGTCTAGTGTAGACCTGGCCTATATCTCTTCAGCTATGCAAAGACTGTAGCTAAAGTCGATGTACTTACCACAGTCTCATGTGTGTAGTAAGGTTTGATGGGGGACTGCTCTCACATCTGGAATATTGCATCCAATTCAGAAAGGATGGGGACACATTGGAGAGAATCTATCAGAGGGCAACAAAAATAATTAGTGGGCTGGAGCACATGACTTATGAGGAGAGGCTGAGGGATTTGGGCTTATTTAGTCTACAGAAGAGAAGAGTAAGGGGGGAATTTGATAGCAACCTTCAGCTCCCTGAAGGGAGGTTGCAAAGAGGATAGAGAGAGGCTGTTCTCAGTGGTGACAGATGACAGAACGAGGAGCAATGGTCTCAAGTTGCAGTGGGGGAGGTCTAGGTTGGATATTGGGGAAATCTATTTCACCAGGAGGGTGGTGAAGCCCTGGGATTGGTTACCCAGGCAGATGGTGGAATCTCCATCCCTAGAGGTTTTTAAGTCTCAGCTTGACATAGCCTTGGCTGGGATGATTTAGTTGGGATCGGTCCTGCTTTTGGCAGGTGGTTGGACTCGATGACCTTCTGAGGTCTCTTCCAACTCTATGATTCTATGACACTGGCTACTTTTCTTGTCTGGGTGGAGTACCAGAGTGCTCAGAGATTGGTTTATTATGTCTAAGCTGACGCAGTAAATTAATGGCCAGTGGATTGATCTCTGCACCGTTGATCCCCGGTGTAGTGGAGACAAGCCCTCAGAGGGATGTGGAATGGCTTATTTAAAAAAAAATGCTTGTAAAGCACTTTGAGACCCTCAGAGAAAATTTCAAACTATTACTAGTCAGCATATATGCCCTTAAAAATTGAGTACATGTTCATAAAATGCCATCTATCTCCATGTACCACTCCAACATTTATAGCCTGGAGTCTTTGGAAAGGATGAAGACAACACTGGTTTGGCCACAGAGCTGCAGAACTATATACAAAAGTCAAACTGCTCAGCATGCTCTATTTCATGGCAATTTATATCCTCTCCTACAGCAAGTAAATTAGCTACAAGAAAAAAATAAACTGACAGAGGATGATGGCCTCAACCCTCATCTGAAAGACAACTTCTGTATCTTGAAGCACATTTTTGAGAAGCTAAGGAAAAGAGCTGGCCTAAGATAACTGTTGCCAGAGACACTGACTGTACGATGTTAAAAGTACCAGAAGGCGCTTTGAACTAAACACAAAAGAGAAATTCTTAAACTGTAAAGCACTGTCGGGGTGGGGAGGGACAGCTGTAAAATAGATATTCCTGAAAGAAGAACAGCGGAGTTAATTCCTGGCAACTAGATTTCTTGCAATCAGTGGAGACTGGTGAATGTGAATTACTTCATCTGATGAAGTGGGTTTTACCCACAAAAGCTCATGATCCTATACATTTGTTAGTCTCTGAGGGTATGTCTACACAGCAGCATTATTTCGGAATAACTGGCGTTATTCTGAAATAACATAGTGCGGGTCTACACTACAGGCCTTTATTCTGAAATAAAATAAGGATTACAGGAGTCAGAGTAAGCAGTCCTCCAGCTCAACATTATGAAGAGTAAGGAAGTTGAAGGAAGAGTGTTCTTCCTTCGACTTCCTGCTGTGGAGACGGCGCCAACAACTGAGTTCAGCTATTTTGACTAAACTGATGTAGCTGAAGTTGCGTAGCTTAATTTAATTTTAGCCCCGATATGTAGATGTACCCTAAGGTGCCACGGGACTACTGACTGTTTTTAAAGTTACAGACTAATATGGCTATCCCTCAGAGACTTTCTTCCCACAGTATGTAAACTATGCTTTGTGTCCTGGGGGAATGTAACAAATATTTATGATTAAAAAGTTGAAAGCCAGTGAAACAATCAAGAAAAAGTGTGTTGTATGTATTAATTCTCTTTCACTGGCAATTTTACAATTAAGAGAGGATATTTTAAAAAATATGCTGTAATTCTAATAAGAATTAATTCAAGAAACTTCTGAGTGCTGTGTGTTACAGGAGGTCAGACTAGAAGATCTCAGTAGTCCTTTCTGGCTTCATAATCTGTGATTCTATGTCTTGATATAGCTGCTGGATCTTTCCTTTCTTTATCCTGCAGCTTTCAATCTTTAAGGACTCTGCCCTCTGCAGAGACATTCCACCAATTTATGTTTGATTCGACTTCAATGCAAACTGTCAGAGAAGAGACACACTCTTGTGTTCCTTCTTGTCTAGTGTTCTCTTAAATCTAGGACACTTCATCGAAGTATGGTTGCTATTAGTTTAAGGAAACACCTACCAGTCTGCGTTTTTAAAAAGGAACACTGTGATATAAGCAGCGCTCTATGTTATGTAGCATCAAAAAACAGGTGGATGTGTGGGGGAGGATCCCCAGCATATTTCTGTGTAGAATATGCTTGTGACCATGGCAGCAACGTGAGGATGGTGCTATCAGCCGCTATGCTTTTATTTGCACAAATGTGGAGCCATTTTTTCTCCCTCCTTTATTTCCAAAACTTTTCTCTAGTTGTCTTATTAATCCAGATAGGTGGCTCTGAAATGCAAGAGCCCTGTGTTTTTCAGTATTCCTTGGGGCACCTGATGACAACCTGATCACGCTCCGCCATGTGCTAAGGCACGACTAACAGGCCCGGCCTTTGGGCAAGGCGAGTGAGGCGGTTGCCTTGGGCCCCGTGCATTCAGGTGACCAGCTCTTAACTCCACCCACCCGGCCGCTCATTCGCTGCCCTGACTGGGAGCTGCCCGGCTGTGTGGCTCAGCCACGCTGCCTTGGGACACGCAAACTCTTTGGCCGGGCCTGACAACTAATGTCATAAATCAGTGTGTGACCATCACTCAGCAAAGACCTGGGTTGAACAGCCATGAAAACAGCTACTCTGCAGAAAGTGACTCCCTCAAAAGCCATCTGAAGATGGCCCAACTCCATGAATGTGCCAGTTGGGTATGCAAGGTACATTCTGTTTGAAAAGCAGTGACCTAGCTCACATGGGAGAGAATCTGATGGACATCATTGCCTTGCAAGAAACCTATTTCAACAATGATGCGCAAGATTCATGCTACTCTATTGCCAGTTATAATCTGGTTGCTTTTCTCTATAACTCAGCCTTACCATGCACGTCAGGCAGTACATCAAGGGTTATGAAGGGAATGCAAACCCTGGGTAGGGCACAGTAAGGAAAGAGTCTATGGACCTTACTGCCCTCTGGCTAGAGCGTAGCATAGGCAGCAACTGCTTCAGCAGGTCGGCTTAGCTCCCCAGCAGTCACTGCAGTTAGCAAGTGAGCTGGTGTGATCCGGGTCTTTGGGCACTAATGCCAGGAACATTGCAGGAACCTCTGCAGGAACCGGCCATGTCCATCCTTCCTCCTCCATCACCCCGCCCAGTTGAGCAGGACTGCCTCCTTTTGTCTGGATTCTCCACATGGACCATGCACAGCAGGGGCATGGCCTCCGAGGGCCCGTATGACAGGTCTTCCTCCTGCAGCTTAGTGAGGGGTTGTTACGCCCTGTCACAGGGGCTGATGCAAAAACACAGTCAACAAGGACCACTGAAGAGGTCTGCTCCTGCTGCAGAACACTGCTTATCCCTCTGGACAAATTCCTCCCACTCATCCCTTCTTGACTCTCACTTTAACCACGTCATGTGGATTATGACGAGCAAGTTCAATAAGTGACACAGCCATGGGTTCCTGTACTGGGACGAATCCACCCATCCCCAATTTGCTGCGATGAATTCTTCAGGAGCTCCATTGTATTTGAGGGAACAAGGCTCTTCTTGTACACAAAGACCTAAATAATATAATGTGACTCCAGTTCAAATCCAGAAAGACTTTTTGGCTTGTGGTGCAAGAATTTGAAGCCTGGGGAGGGGAGGAGGTATTAGCCCCAAAGGTCAATAGTGAACAAGACTGGAAAACTGCAACATCCTGAATAAACATCTCAGCAGGGACCCAACCACTGAACCCCTAGTGGCTTTTCACTCGCCTGGAGAACATGGTCCACTTTGAGTCTCATCCACACATCACATGGCAGAGGTGCCTTCCTTCCCCATAATCAAAGACTAAGGCACAATCTTATCTGTGACTGAAGGAATGGGCTTCAAGCTACAGCACACCTGCCCACCCTGTCCATCAGTGTCCCAAATGGTCATCTCCTGGTGGTATCTCTGCAGTCCATTCCTCAGCACCGGAAGTAATAATTGGCTCGCCAGCCTAGCCTTCGACATATAACATTGCTGGTTTTTGCCATGTGAAAGAAGACAACTCAGGATTTGTCTAGACACTGCACCGTAACTTGAAATAACATGTGCAATTTGAGCTACGCAAATTGCATGTCTTATTTCAATGCTATTTCGAAATAGCTTATTTCCTCATTTGGTGCTGTCTACACAGCGTCAAATTTTGAAATAAAGTGCTATTCCGAAACAGCCCTTACTCCTCATGGAATGAGGTTTACAGGGACGTCAGAATAGCGAGCCCAAAATAATGGGCTTGCTGTGAAGACGCCGGATAGCTATTTTGGGATACTCCGGTATCCTGAAATAGCATTGCAGTGTAGATGTACCCTGAGTCTCCATCTAGATAATCGTGCAGGTTGCAAGCTCTTTCAGATGGGGACTCTCATTTTCTTTTGGGCTTTACTGCATCTAGGACGCTGGTCCTCAACTGCGGCTCCTAAGTGCTACAGTTATATCAATAATTAATAGTAATAATAATTGTAGATGCACAGCACTGATAGAAGCAACGCAGCTACCTCAGTAATGTACCTCACTTCATAGCTACAATCTAGGAAGGAGATTGTAGGGCACTCTCTTTCTGCCATTCAGCTGTTGGCGAGAAACTGGCGATGCCAATTGTGAGAGTGATTGGTCACCTGCCTATTAAAAAGTGGCCTGAGAGTCACCAACTCTTCAGGTAGCACAAGGATAGGAGGATGCATGCTATGAGTTGCTGACATTAAAGACGGGGGTTGGGGTAGAATTCTCTCTGCCCTGGGACAATCATTAAGGGAGTACAGGAAAGCACAATTACACCTTTCCCGAGGTCTCTTTGTGCTGCAAAGTAGCTGCACAAAAGAAGGATTAATGCCTAGGATCATATTTTGGAGCTAATATGGGCTAGGGAGGTTCCAAAATACAGAACTTAAGTGCTGAGGGAGGGGAAGGAAAGCCACAAGACACAGCCCCGTAAGTGCTTCTTCTTGGCGAAGGGAAAGTAGTGCTGCAAGATTGTGTTGCTTTTGTGTAGTTTTGTGACCATTTCTGTTCAAGGAAACAGGACCCTTGTACATTTTGTGAATAATGTGAAACAATTCTGCGAGCAACTCAAGTTAGCAGGTGCTAACAATGCCTGAGATGCTACAGGTTGGAGCTCCCTGGTCCAGCACCCTTGGGACCTAACTGGTCCTGGATGAGGGATTTTGCTGGACCTGGGTAGGTCATAACTGGCTCCTCTGCTACCAGCTCCCCCCAGCCCTGGACCAGCTGCCAGTCTCCTGCCTGCCTCCCCCTTGCCGCCAGCCTCGCTGCCCCACCAGTCCCCCCACCTCCTTCCCTGCTGTGCCAGGCAACCCAGCTCCCTCTGCACCGGGCTCCTGACCCCACGGGACAGCCCCGCTATGGTGCACTGAGCTCCTGGCCCTGCTGGGCAGCCCTGTTGGGTTGTGCCTGGCTGCCTAGCCGCCAACACTCCACCAGGACTCTCCGGTCCTGGAACACCTGTGTTCTTGCTGGATGAGGGATATTGCCGATCCTGGGCGTTCCGGATTACAGAGGTTCAACTTGTACTGGAAATCCTTGTCTCTAACTCAGAGAACTTCACTGCCAGTGTGGACATAGCTCCCGGGGTTTGAGCTGAAGTAGTTCTGCAGTGTGCATGCCCTAAGTGAGCATGGCAAGTCTGGATATCCACGGCGGCTGCCCTGCCCAGCTCTGCAGGAAAGAGATCCTGAACACGTGTGATTTTCTCCATGAGGATTGTCTGACAATTCTTAAGAACCAACAAGCACAATCTCGGAGGAACAAAAACATCTTGACTCTCTGGCTAGAACTCAAGCTGTTAAAAACAATCCCCTGAGGCATCCCAGTGTCTGTATTCTTGCATCAGGCTCATCCAGGGCAGAAATAATGAGTTGTGTGTATGTGGTGAAGATTATGTACCTGCTTCTTAACAACAGGGATCTGTTGCTATAAGGCAATCTACCTCATTCAGACTCTTTTCTGGTCAATGGCCAGTGTTAAATCACCAGAAACAGTTCTGGAGCAGTTACTTGTAAGACAAGACCATAAAAGTGTAATCGAATAATGGCCCAGTTCATCTGGTCATTAAGGCTACGGCTACACTGCCACTTTTTTGCAGAAGAAGTTTTGCCAATAAAAAGCCCCATGTAGACGGGACCATTTGTCGGAAAAAATCCTTTTTGCAAGATCCCTTATTCCTCAAAAATTGAGGTTTACAGGATCATATATATATATATACGGAGATACACCTATCTCATAGAGCTGGAAGGGACCTTGAAAAATCATTAAGTCCAGTCTCCTACCCCCATGGCAGGGGTAAGTACTATCCCTGACAGATTTGCCCCAGATCCCTAAATGTCTCCCCCCAAGGACTGAACTCACAACCCTGAATTTAGCAGGCCAATGCTCAAACCACTGAGCTATCCCTTCCCCCAAAAGATTTTTTTTCCCGACAAACAGCCCCGTCTACACGGAGCTTTTTATCAGCAAAACCTCTTCCGCAAAAAGAATCGGAAGAAGATATGCAAACGAGAGCGCAATTTGCATATCCTCTTCTGAAAAAAACGGCAGTGTAGCCGTAGCCTCAGAGAGATAGCTGGATTAGTCTGTATCTGTAAAAACACTGAGGAGACTGGTTGCATCTTAAAGACTAAGGGTATGTCTACACTGCAACACTATTTCAGGATACCGGAGTATCCTGAAATAGCTATCCCACATTTTCACAGCAAGCCCGTTATTTTGGGCTCGCTATTCTGATATCCCTGTAAACCTCATTGTACGAGGAGTAAGAGACGATCGGAATAGCACTTTATTTCAAAATTTGATGCTGTGTAGACAGCGCCAAATGAGGAAATAAGCTATTTTGAAATAGCATCGAAATAAGATATGCAATTTGCGTAGCTCAAATTGCATATCTTATTTTGAGTCATGGTGCTGTGTGGGGACGCACCGTAACAGGTTTATTTGGACATAAACTTTCATGGTAAAAAACATTTCAGCAGAACCAAATGAAGTGGGTTTATCAATGAAAGCTTATGTCCAAATAAATCTGTTAGGGGTATGTCTATACTGTGCAGCTATTTCGGGACACCGGATACTCTGCGTCTACACAAGCTTCCCGTTATTTTGAAATATTTTTTGAAATAACGGGCATGCTATTTCTCCATCCTGATAAACCTCACTGCATGAGGGTTAAGGGATGGCTCAAAATAGCACTTTATTTTGAAATTTGGCACTGTGTAGATGCGCCACATTTCAAAATAAGCTGTTTCGAAATAGATTCAAAATAAGACATGCAATTTGCATAGCGCAAACTGCTTAACTTATTTTGAGTTTAGGGGTGCTGTGTAGACGCACCCTTAGGATATGTCTACACTACAGTGTTATTTCGAAATAACACGTCTACACACAAAATGCATTTCCGAAATAGCATTTTGCTATTTTGAAATAGCGCGTCCACACTGAGTGGATGCTGAATCGCATTTAAGGCTGGCCAGAACCAGTTCCGGCAGGGCACCAGGTCATGACTTACTGTGTGGGGCTGTTGCCTGAGGCTATCTGAGGTCTGTGCTTAAAGGGACCCCCTGGACAGCCAGTTAGTTCTCAGGTTTCCCTGCTTGCGTGTCTACCTCGATGAGGGACAGCAAAGCATTTTGTCTCTGTGTGCTCTGATTGCCCTCACTCGGGACATCACAGCCGGAGCTGCCCCTAGGTGCTCTGGTGCTTCTCTTGGACGCGTTGCTGTGAGCCTGGCTACACTTTCTGCAGGCTGCCATCCGGGAGGTCCATTGGGGGGCTGTCAGTATCCAGGAGGCCCTGCGGGAGAGCTTCCACCCTGAGGAGCACTAAGAGCCTCCCCTGGTCTGCCCCACTGGGGCCTTGTGCCTCATTCCTCCCTCACGTCCTTCCACTTACCCCTCCCTAACCCCCCTTACTGATGTCAAATAAAATACACGTATTTTCATGAACACAAACTCTCTTTATTGAACAAAACTGGGGGGAGGGGGGAATGAAACTCTGGTGAGGCAGGAGAGGGGAGAGGGAAAGCTGGGAGGAGGAAGCTGGAAGGGGGAAGCAAGGGGAAGAATGGGGAGGGGAAGCTCAGGGTTGGGGGGTCTCGCCGGACCAACTTGATTTTCATGCAAACCTGCTCCTGGGTTCGCATGTGGCCTTTGGTGGCCAGGCTGGCAGCTATCCTGCCATAGACAGCTGCGTTCCTCCATCTAGTGCAGAGATCATGGACGTTGGGGGCATCTCCCCCGAAACCTGAATAAAGTCCATGATCTCTACCCTGGACCAGGAAGGCGCCTGCTTTCTCTAAGCCCTGGCAGGCTCCTGGGAGCTGGCAGACTACTCCTGGGGAGCGGTGGAGGGCTGACTGCCAGTCGCTTGCTGGCTCATGTTTTGGGGCCACTGGGTCAGGGGCAGTGACTGCTGGCTCTGGGCTGGCAGGCTTGGAGCTGGCACAGGCACTGTGGCCAGAGTCAACCCCTTTAAGGGATCCGGGGAGAGGGGAGGGAGAGGAGTGTTCTTGGTTGAGGCTGAAGTGGCCACCAGGGCACCCTGGGAAGGGCTGGAGGCCCCCTATTTTGAAATAAGTGTCTACACAGCACGTATTTCGAAATAGCTATTTTGAATTTGGCATTATTCCTCGTGGAATGAGGTTTACCAAATTCGAAATAAGCGCTCCGCTATTTTGAATTAATTTCGAAATAGCGGTTTGGCTGTGTAGATGCTAGGAAAGTTATTTTGAAATAACAGCTGTTATTTCGAAATAACTTTGCTGAGTAGACATACCCTCAGTCTTTAAGGTGCCACAGGACTCCTTGTTGTTTTGACCCGAGAGAGAAAATCTTGCTTATTAGATCTCAGTGAAGTAAAATTACAGCAATGCTATTTTCTCCTTATCTAATTTATTTTGCCAGGCATCTATAAAGGATCCAATCACTGTATCTGGGCACCAGTTGTTTCCACTAAAAACTCCTTGCTTTATAATGACAGCACAGGAAAAGCCCTGCCTATTTAGGGTGGATTCCAGATTGCTGACAGTGATGTGGTAATGCAGAGACTGTCGCCTACCATCGTTACTTATTCCCCATGCTCTTAGTGTTCTGAGATTTTAGTGCATCCCGACTATACAGAATTGTCACCTTGTTACCTTGTATTTCACATCTTTTTTGGGATGTGTGCGCGCACCTGTTCTCTCTCACTTTATTCTTAGCTTGTAAACTCTTCAGGGCAAGGCCTATTTTTGTTACGTTCCTGAACCATGCCTAGCACAATGGGACTGAGAGCACCAGAAACCACCACAGTGCATATCTTTATTTTTATATTTTTTATAATTAGACATATGGTGGGATAAAGAAAAATGACAATTTCAAAATGATGATTTTATTACAGCAATGCCAGGGGAGCCAACATCCCCATAGGGCCTATGGGCAAGGGGGGAGAGGGGCAGCTCTGTGCTCCTGGAAGGGGCGGGGCTAGGGGCAAACAGCCCTCAGCAGCGCCTCGAGCGTGCCATGCCCCCCAGTCTTAAAGCTGCCCAGAGTGCGCCGTGCATTCAAGCCAAAGTGGTGCCTGAAGCCCCAGGCCCTTTAGAATCGCCGGCCCCCCAGGGCAGTTGCCCCTTTTGCTCCCTCTTCATTAGCAGGCCTGAGAAATGCCTAGAAACCCCCGCAGAGATTGCGCCCCGTTGTTCTAGGTCAGAGGTCAGTAACCTTTGGCTTGCAGCCTGCCAGGATAATCGGTTGGCAGGCTGCAAGACATTTAGCTGAGGTAGAGCATCTGCAGGGACAGGCTCCTCCCAGGCCCGTGCTGCTTCCTGCAGCTCCCATTGGCCAGGAATGGCAATCACAGCCACCGGGAGCTGTGGGGCGTGTCTACAGATGCTATAAACAAATGGTTTCGTGGCCTGCCAGCGCATGACCCTGATGGGCCACAAGCGGAAGTTTGCCGACCCCTGTGCGAGGTGCTGTATATACACAGACTAAACAACAGTGCCTGTGCTGAAGAGTCGGCAATCTTAATCGACCTGGCAGAGGAAGGACACCTGTTAATCTCCAAGCTCCATTACAGAGACGAGGAACTGTGGTGCAAAGTGACTTATGCAGCCTCACACACGAGATCTGTGGTGGAGCTTAGAACAGAAGCCAGAGCTCCTGAATTCCCTGTGTTTGCACGGAGGCAAGAGAGCTACAAACACCCTTCATCCCCTCAGATTCAAAGGCTGCCCACGGCCTGCTACCTCCTAACTCGTATCTCAAGGGAAATATAAAACAAAAAGGGATATGTTAGAAGGAAACAGAAGGTCCTTGATACTGAGCAAGAGGAGCAAACTGGATGGGATTGCCAGGAATTGCAGACGGGCGGTCTAGGATGACCTCAGCTAACTCAGGTTTTAACGAGACGTTTCCACTTATATGGGACCTGCACATGACTCGTGCTTCACAGCTGTGCACAGGAGCAAAGGGGGTGATAAGGCGTGCCCTGTTCAACTGCTCCCTGTCCCAGGAACATGAATTGATGGGCAGTGGAGAGGAATGAGTAGGGGTTTGCCTCCTCCATTCCAATGTGCTGTCCTGGGCAGACAGGGCAGCGGTGTAAACAGGTTAAGGGTGGTCACAGCCTCCTTCACCTCCTGGAGCACAGCTGCCTTCCCTGCTTCTGAGGCATCCCGCCTATGCGTGCCCTCCCCAGCGCCAGATGGCAATGCACGGTCACGTGGATTGGAAACGAAAAGAAACTGCGGCAGGTTCTCACAGATGGTTGTTTTATCATTGAACTTGACAAGGAGACAGGAGGGACCGTGTCGCTGCCTCGGAGGAGGGGTAATGCCAGCAGAAGCATTAGGTTTTGCAATTTTCAGCTGCAGTGTTTATGTCCAAGCCCTTCTGGATGTAAATACATCCCCTCCCCATTGTGATTTAAAAAAATCAAATCAGCACGTTTGCCAAAAGACCAGTTTTACCCTGTCGACTGTTAGCCCTGTGCAAGGCATTGTTGTATAGGCGGGAACGTCATGAACTCATCTTTCAGGTGTGTTGCTGTAACGCCGACAGGTACGTGGGACTACACTGGCTCCCCCTTTTAGCAAGGTGCTGTCTGCATAGCATTGCAATAAAGCTGGTAACTGCTGAAGAATAAGGAGCCAGCCTGACTAAGGTGGCTAAATGCCATATGCCCAAAAGGGCAATTCATTACAGGTTACCATCATCATGTAGGATGCAAGAGATATGTGGGGTCAGGTATTCCATGCCCCAGCAACACAGGAGTGCGTAAGGGTGAAATTCACCTCTGTGCAGAGGGCACGCATAGAGTCTAGACCATGGGTGGCCAATAATCTAGAGACAGCTTGCCAGGGTTAGCCCTGGTAGGCTGCCAGTGCATTATTTACCGGCCCCTCCACAGATACATTGAAGCTCCTGTTGGCTGCGGATTGCCATTCCCTGCCAATAGGAGCTGCGGGAAGCATCATGGACCAGGACACTGCTTTCCACAGCTCCCATTGGCTGGGAATGTTGATCCGTGGCCAACAGGGGCTTTAAGTGGCTGTACCTCCAGGGGTTCAGATAAATAAAGTGCTGGTGGCCCGCCAGGAACTATCCCTGGTGAACTGCATCTGGCCTGTGGGCCAGTTATTGCCCATCCCTGGTTTATACACTTCTGAAATCCTGTGGGACAGGACTGAGGTGTAGTTTTGTGTTGGCTCTTTCTTTAATCTCACCCCAAAGAAGAAAAAAAAACCCCATGCATTTACTATTAAAAAAATCCTCCAGGGTCTCCTCAATATCCTCTCACGAAGGAAAGGTCCAGTGGGGAAAGGGATATAAAATAATGTGAGTTTGACACTTCGAGGTCCAAACTGTAACCCTAGCTTTGTTGACACCAGTCCAGCTCACCTTGCTTTGCTTGTCTTCTAGCCCCAGCTCTACATCAGCCCTGACACAATCAGTAGCCAGCTTATGGTCACAGAAAGGCAGAGCTGGCTGAGGCTGTTTTTACAGGAAAAGCCCATGTTTTTACAGAAATGGTTAGGGTTATCGCTGTTTTACCATATACACCGAAAATGTGGCCCCTTCTTGGACATGTCTCAAAACACAAAATACACTGGGCTGGAGAGACGCAAAAGGCAATATTTCAAAGTTATTATTGCAGCTCTGCCTAAATTGGGCCCTACCTGCTCTACACGCACGGAGTAAGCCTATATTGCTACACACACAGGCTACATGAAAAGAATGTTATTAAGGTTGCAAAGTCAAGCACTCAAAAGCTAGGAAATGTAAGAATTCAGGCTGTCTGCTCAGTTGCAATTCACCCTCACCTCTCCTAGGAGTATGCATTACAATAATCACATACTTGCTTTCCCCCTTACATGACTTCAATGGGAATTAGGTGCCTTCTTTATTTAGGAGCTTACAAAAATCCCATTAGGCATCTGTCTACACATTTAGCAGCCTAAATACCTCTGGAAATTTGGCCTCTCGGTGCTTTTGAAAAGTTTTTTGGTTTTGGTTTTTCAAAGGCTGGACTTTATGATGTGCCCCTTTCGACTATCCAGTTCATCCCATTGTATTAATGCAGGGGTGGGCAATAATTTTCGCTGTGGGGCCACTTCGTGAACTTTGAGTCATGGTCGCGGCCTGGCTCTGAGCCCCCCTGGAAGGGGCGGGGCCTCATGTGGAAGGAGTGGTTCCTTCTAAGCACCCTGCGCCACTGGCGGGGGTTGGGGAGGAGACTTCGCACGATCTCCCTCCCCCGGACCAATTGGGATCTAGGGGTGGGGAGTGTGCGATGTCATTCGCGGTTTAAAATGGCTGGTGGCGTCCTCTAGGCACTGCACATCCCTGGTGTGGGAAGGCAGCCACTGGCCACTTTGAACAGCGAATGACTTTGTGTACTGTCCTGCCCCCAGGTCTTGATTGGTCTGGAGGTCGGAGAGTGGCAGAGAGAGCCATGGGCCGTATCTTGCCCACCCCTGTATTAATGGAATGAAAAATGTCAGAAAGTGCCATGTAGCCTTTTTTTCCCAGCAAGTTTGTTTCAAAGCTACACTGCAGCACTTAAAAACAGATGACTAACCAGTATGAGCCTGGCACTGTTAGTCTTTAGCAAACTAGAACTGACGCCTGCTTCAGTTAACAAATCACTCTTGTAAAACAATTTGGTACAACTCCACCATACCTACAGGCTTCAGTAATTCACAAACCTCAGTCACTTATGCAACAAGAATGCGATGCTGGTAATTCCCATAGAATTGCTTTTATCTTTAAATAAGCGTAGCATGAATTCAGTGTAAAAACAGACATCAAGGATGCTGCTAGAGTTGCCTGATGATTTGGCTTGAATTCTAATCAACAGCATGTTTACTCAAGGGAAACTTGGTGATAAATATGCTAAATCAGAGGCACATTGTGATTCAGAGCAAAACCCTCAGTGTTAAATCAGGAAGTTTTTCCTCCCCAATTGAAACTGTCATTACTTTAACAGAAACACCAGAAAACAATTTCTCCAAGGGACCTCGTCTGTCAAATTGTAGATCTCCCAAAATCTATCCTGGGAGTCTGTATGTCAGCACATTCATGGTAGGGAGAGACGGATAGGAAGAAGATGTTATATTGAAATTCTTCTCCTCCCCACACAATATATTTAACCAAGCCTCTTGTTGACACCATAGGTTAGTTGTGAGGTCAGCTATACTGGTGTAAATCAGGAACCACACCACTGAGGTCTGTTCATTAGGAAGCTGGAGGGTGGGTGCCTCCCTGTGGACCAGTTTTCGTTGTGAACATTGAACCATATAAACACAGGAGGCCATTTTTGTTGTTGTTGCTGTGGTTTTTATTGCTGTCTCGCCTGGTGAGTATACTAGGTTTGGGCAGTTGGAGTAACGTCTCTAAAGACTGACGGCCACCTCGTTTCACAACAAACCCACATAAATGCAACAGGACAAACCAACGCCCATGTTTAGAATTCCACTCCTGGAACTCAGCAAGTGGGTGACATCAGGGCCAGGTGTGCGGGTGGGAGAGCACAGCAGTCACCATGGATACTATCTTCCTTCCTGGGAGTATGGTAACACTCTGGGTATGTCTAGACTACATCTCTCTGTCGCCAGAAGGATGTAAATTAGACATACTGACATTGCAAATGAAGCGGGGATTTAAATCTGCTCTGGCTGCTCAGAGTTGGGGAACCAAAAGAGAAGCATGGCCACACTGGGTCAGAACAAGGGTCCAGCTAGCCCAGTATTCTGTTTCTCCCAGTGGCTAGACTAGTGCCTGGTACTTCAGAGGGAACAAACAGAACAGAGCAATTTCTGAATGATGCATCCCCCTGTTGTCCAGTCCAGCTTCTGGGGCTACATCTACACTACGAGTTTTCTCGGCAAAAAATATGCTAATCAGGGACTCATTTGTATGATGAGTCACAATCTCATTTGCATTTTTTCTGCTGCTCTTTTTTGCGCTAGGGGTTTTTGCGCAAAAACAAGCAGTGTGGACATTTTCTTTTTGCGCAAAAACCCCTTTTCCGGCAAGATCCTTATGCCCCCAAAAAGGAGGCATACCGAATGCAGTGTGGGGCTACATTCCTACCCATCTAGAGCAGGTAATGGATACATGCCTTATGAAGGGAAGGGAAATGGCATGGATAGGATTTATATATGAAGAAATTAGTACTACACTGGAAAAGTAGGTTCAATGCAGCCCTGAGGACTGGGAGAGGAAGGTATGCTGTATTCCAGGCAGCACGGAGGGCTGGCTGCCCCAGCCCCGCCTCTTCTGTCCAAAGCCCCACCCCTTCCAGCAGCACAGAGCCACTCCCCCTCCCCCCTACCTTGCTCAGGGGCACATGCAGGCTGTCGACTCCCCTGACCATACCAGCTTGTTATGTTCTCAGCTTCCTGTTGTGTGCATGTGGACAGGTCACTTCTCTTCTCTGGGCCTCCTCCCACCCTTCTTTGATTTAGACTATGAGCTCCCTGGGGCATCAATTCTCTCTTAGTATGTGCAGGTTCAGTGCCTAGCACACCGGGATCCTGCTCAGGATACTACTGTAATATACACAGTAAACTTATGAGATGTGGGCAACATGCCACGGTCTAGGTCCCTCCGTTTTTTTTCCTCAGCACTTTCATGTCTTGGGGACTGAAAGTTAACTCCCGCGTTAGTTGGAAAGATCAGGCTGTCCTCTAGACTTGATCATCAGCACCAGGCAGAGCACACAATATACGTGTGGGGCTGGGTGAGGAAGGAGATTTAGAACGTCTGGGTAAGATCATCCCTTGCGCAAAAAGGATAATTCTAGTTCCACTTTCCATTATCCTGTCAAGCACTATATGTTGAGCACTGCAGAAGAGTGACAAGGGCTTTTCACATAGCGGTAAGAGCTCACTTATGCTAAAATTCATTACTGATATAATGAAACTAGACTCCTGGCCCATTTGCTGCCACAGAAATTGTGCACAATGACTCTGCAAAGACTGGATTTCCACAGCCAAGCTCATTGGGGTGGCTAGCCAGCATATCCGCAGGTAATCTGCAAAAACGGCTAACATCCCTTATATTTAAAAATGGCATCAGCAAATCAGTTGAAGTCACACAGCATGTCAAATCTTGGTCAAGTGTGGCTGGATTTTGAAATATAGATCTAATTTGAATTTGGAATAAGGAGCCATTCCCTCTTCGCTTCTAAGCTGAATTCTTACCGAGCAAAATGTACGAAAACCCCTTAGTCCCAAAATAAATACATCATAAATGGAAACAGAAAACTCTCGAAAGTTACTTTGGCATTTTTATCTTGTTGTTTTCAAAACAGGTAAATATCCAAACGGTGGGTAAATAATAATGTGCATCCATCCCTGGTAAGAAAACAGCCTATTCTGTTTTGTAAAGAGTTGCTAAAGTCTATGACTAATTTTTGCCCAGCGAATGAAGACTGTCTGTAGGCTGCGAAGCACAAACAATGCATGTTAAAGAATGTATGAAGGGCCCCTGTTAGCATAAAATATTGATACCGTGCAGCAGGCTCTTTGGGATAGTCATTCTGCCATCCTCTAATTAGAGGACATTGTTTCCTAGCAAAAACTTCTAACACAAATTTTCTTCTGTCCCGACTCTCCCATCTTGTTTCCTCAGCCTTCCTGCAGGCTTCCAGTGGTGCCTGAGAAGTGGCCCCCTCTTTTAAAAGATGCAAGTCCTTATGCCACTAAATGGGAGTAAGGACACCATTCCGGCGGTCCGCTTCCTTGCGGATTCAAAAGACCCTGTTTTCCCAGGGTGGTTTTTTTAAACAAGAATCAATCTTCATGCTTATAAGAAAGGGCATGTTTTAAGTATACTGATTGTTCCAAATGAAACCACTGGAAATGAACTAGGGCCCAAGGGACCTGATCCCCCAAGTGGCTCTGGAGAATTTCCATGCTCGGGGCTGCCTCTGCAGAACCTTTCCCAGGATTTAGGCCTAAGACACCTATTCAAATTCTTCCCCCAGCAGTAGTGACCCAAACAGGTCGCCCCCTCCCATGGTTTTTCAGGGGTCTTTTCAAAGTAAGTTTGACAGTTTCAGATCAGTACCCACTGGGCAACTTCATGCCCCAACTCAGCACTCTAATGGGCATTGTTCATAGCAGCCACAGCAGAGGGTGTAAGGAAGGAACAGGCTATGGAGAACTGATTTTCACTCACCCATTTCAATGGGGGTCCCTCAGGTGCAACCTGGATTGTGGAACTGCTGAACGCTCTCAACCCCTCAGTCTAGAGCAGGGGTCTCCAACCTTTTTAAGCATGAGATCACTTGTTGAATTTAAGTGCAATCCAGGATCTACCTCAAACCCAAACACCCTGCCTGCCTCCTTTCCGCCCCTTCTCCAAGGCCCTACCCTTGCTCACTCCATCCTCCCTCCCCCATCCTCACTCACTTTTCAGGCTGGGGGCAGGGGTTTGAGGTGCACAAGGGGTTCAGGACTGGGGCTGGGGTTCAGAATGTGGGCTCCAGATGGGCACCGCTTACCACAGGTGGCTTCTGGGTGGTGGTGCAGGGGGCTAAGGCAGGCTCGCCCCGACCCTGGCCCCACACTACTCCCAAAAACAGATAGCAAACTCTCTCCATCCCTGCCCCCCTCTGCTCTGTGAAGATGGGGTACAGGGTGGAGGGAGGGGCACCCTGACATCAGCACCCCCACTTCCTCTTCTTCCTGTGCTCTGCACAGCAAGCAGGAGGCTCCCAGGGGTGAGGAGCACCTCCAAAGCAGAGGGCAGGAGCTGCACAGCAGTGCTGAAAGGGGTAGATGAAGTGCTGACACTTGATAGCCTCCCAGCCAAACCTCTCAGGATCACCTGTCAAAGGTTCCAAGATCTACCAATAGATCCCGATCTACTGGTTGGTGACCACTGGCCTAGACCATCTCCCACACTACACTGCTGATGTCAAGTGACAAGTCTCTGACAGGCACAGCACTAGCTTAGCCATCCACAGGCCGGGACATACCCAACTGGGTTATATGAATGATCTCCCAGCCACCCATGAACCAATAGAGAGAGTCCAGCCGAGTCCCTCCAGCTCCCCAGTCTTGCACCCCAGAACTGTACTGGCTTACATTGGTCAGAAGCTGGGCCTGTGTTAGTTCACTGCTTAGTTCTCCATTTCCTCCAAGGAAAGCGGACATGCCCAGGCCTTTGTAACCTGAGCAGATATCCCCCAAGCACTTCAGACAAACTCCCTGATAAGAATAAAATGTTAAACATAATTTTAATTACAGAAAGATTTTAAGTGACTATAAGTGGTAGGCAAAAAGGCCAGAGATAGCTACCTTAAGAAAATAACAAGTAAACTCACATTCTAAATCCTAAACTTTTAGAGCTGAATCGGACAGCTGTTCTCACCCACACAGATGGTACAAGCAGTAGACAGTTCAATACATAGACTGGACCCTTTTCCAGCTGGGACCAAATTATTTCAATTCAAAGTCTTTCTTGCAGACCTTCCTCTGGGTGTTGCAGGGGGGGAGGAGGGGAGGGGGGGAGAAAGGGGGACTAGAGGGAGGAGGGAAGATGACAGATCAAGTGATGATGTCACTTTCTCTCTTTTTACACTTTTTCCCAGTTGCCAAAAAAGATGCTTGCTGTGAAATGAACGAGTCCACCCATGGCATATGTGCTTCTTCTGAGAAGTCTCTGGGAGAGCAGGTTGGATATTGATGAGTCATTAATGACCATCTGGCTATCGATGGCTGGTTAGGGGTGTTCCCAACTCACAAAATAGTTCAGTAACACCTACAGTAATGCTTCATAACTTCGCATACTATCCAACGGCACATTCATGTTCAAGAGCTCAAAACCCTGAAAATGATACCTAATGAGAGGCGGACTTCGTACAAAACAGATCATCATTATATGATAGTGGTGAATATGGGGGCTCCAGTTGCTACTTTGAAATACAATGTGTTACACCCAGGTCGGTTGTAAGGCAGAGGGACTGGTCAGTCTGGATTCATCTGCAACGCTGATATCCCTGCGGTTGTGCAGAGCAAGTTTGTTAAATGATACACAAAAATGCCAGTCCCAGAACTTTGCTCCTTTCTGGATTTAAAAACATTACCAATAATCCGATAGCCTGCCTGTTCCTCCTTTCTCCCACTGGACTATGGGATGTTACTTTTTGTCAACTGCTATGCAGTACTTTTTTCATCAGCTTTGGCTTATCAGCACACAAAGCTGAAAAAGAGACTCCAAAAGACTTGGATGCTTCTGGACCAAAACTAACTCTGACTATTGACAACTTCAAGGCGATGTCTACATTGATGGGTTCTTGCGCAAGAACCCATCCACACTGCCATGTGCTTTTGCGCAAGAGCATCCATGGCAGTGTGGATGCTCTCTTGTACAAGAAAGCTCTGATGGCCATTTTAGCTATAGGGCTTTCTTGCGCAAGAAACCCCTGCTGCGCGTCTACACTGCCTTCTTGCGCAAGAGCTCTTGTGCAAGAGGGCTTACACTTGTTAGAAAAGAGCATAGCTCTTGCGCAAGAAGCCCTCTCTTCCCATGCTTTACTGTAAATCTTCTTGCGCAAGAGCGGGCGGGCAGTGTGGATGGTCTGCGGGTTCTTGCTCAAGAACGGCCGTTCTTGTGCGAGAACCTGCCAGTATAGACATAGCCCAAAGCTACGTCTAGACTGGCATGATTTTGTGCAAAATCTTGCCGCCTGTCTACACTGGCCGTGAGTGTTTGCGCGAGAACACTGACTTTGTAATGTACAAAATCAGTGGCTCTTGCGCAAATACTCTGAAGCTCCCGCTCAGGGATAAGCCCTCTTGCGCAAGTATCCAGTGTAGACAGCTACGTTAATTTCTTGCGCAAGAAAGCCCGATGGCTAAAATGGCCATTGGAGCTTTCTTGCGCAAGAGAGCGTCTACACTGGCACGGATGCTTTTGTGCAAAAGCAAATCTTTTGCGCAAAGGCACATGCCAGTTAGACGCTCTCTTGCGCAAATACTTTTAACGGAAAAACTTTTCTGTTAAAAGTATTTGTGCAAAATCATGCCAGTCTAGACGCAGCCCCAAGAGTTCAAAAATCAGAAGTTAGAGCTCCCTCAAAAACAAGATAGACTTAAAAATCATGAGGATTTTTTTTCCCTACATTTGGGCTGTGTCTATATTGGCATGATTTTGTGCAAAAGCGGCTGCTTTTGCGCAAAAACATGCTGCCTGTCTACACTGGTGGGGAGTTCTTGCGCAAGAACACTGACGTTCTAATGTGCGAAATCAGTGCTTCTTGCGCAAGAACTATGATGCTCCTGCTCAGGAATAAGCCCTCTTGTGCAACTGTTCTTGCGCAAGAGGCCAGTGTAGACAGGCAACATGAATTTCTTGCGCAAGAAAGCCCGATGGCTAAAATGGCCATCGGAGCTTTCTTGCGCAAGAGAGCGTTTACACTGGCATGGATGCTTTTGCGCAAAAGCACATCTCTTGCGCAAAAGCACATGCCAGTGTAGACGCTCTCTTGTGCAAACACTTTAACGCAAAAACTCTTGCGTTAAAAGTATTTGCGCAAAATCTTGCCAATGTAGACGTAGCCTTGGGGTTTTATTTATTGACCTGTTGCTTTGATTTCTGGTTTCTCAGATTTTGTTACACCGGGGGCATGCTTAAAACTTCTTTCCTTACTCTGAAGGCTAGAAACTTCTTGTTTTGAAAATGAGTTCTGATGCTCTTATGTAATCACCGGACTCTGGGGCTGGGGATTTGGGGTGGGGGGGGAGGGGAACATCAAATGCCACAACATTTGCCAGGCACTGGCTAACCATTGCCCTCCCACTGTAGAAGTGTGTGGCAAGGTCCTCGCTCAGGCCCCTTACCCTCGGATGCCTTCTGGTCCACAAATCACCAGGAGACCCTCTCTTAGTGCAGTCACTTGTGCCTTTATTGTCAGTTTCTCACCACCTTCTATTTACAGTCTTTAGATTCCAGCAAACCTTTCCTTCCCCCTCTTCTGCCTGGGCACACACTTGGGCACACCCTGACTCCTTGCTCCTCCTTCTGGCCTCTTTCCTCTGCCTTATTTAGCCCTCTGGCTAATGAGGCCCACAGCTGCTTCTAGTAGCCCTTCAGGCCTGGGCTTGCTCAGCTGTCTGCAATCAGCCTTTTCAGCTAGGCTACAGTGGCAGAGCTCTGGCTTAGCCAGCAGTCTGTCACGTACCTCCCTGCTTATGAACCGCCAGGTACGGGCCTGCCCCGGTCCTCTTGGGATCCCCTATCCTGACACCTCAGTACCTCCCGCAGATGAGTGCATAGGGCATCCTGCCAATCCTTAAAAATCTCTGCCCTTTGGGGTGCCTTGTCCCCCTTTTTCTTGGGGTCCTCCTTGGGGAGCTGTCCCATGCTCTTGGGTTCCCCCCTTCCTGGGCCACTCTGGCCCTTGCTAAGGGAATCCCCTTGGGGAAAATCCCCACTTGTGCCCAAGCACTCCTTTGGGGCTTTTTCATTCCCCTCCACAACAATTACAGTGGAAAGGGCCTGGCCCATATAATTGGGTCATTGCCCACAGGTCCTCACACCAAATGGACCCCCATTGGGGCCCTTCCTCCAATACCACTTCCAGCAGCACTGGGGGAATCAAGGTCCTGCTCCACTTCATGCGGTATCATCTGTGCCTCAGTTTCCCTCATCTTCCCATGTGAAATAGTGGAAAAACTTCAGGAAGAACAGCTCTTGCGCAAGAGGGGGGTTTTGCACAAAAAGGCGCTGTATAGACGGCGTCTTTTTGCACAAAAACCTCTTGCGCAAAACCGGCTCCTAGTTAATTATGCAAATGAAGTGCGGCAATATTCTAATCCGTGCTTCATTTGCATAGGCTCTTGCGGAAGAGGGAAGCAGTGTAGACGTAGCCTGAATGGGAAAAGACTCCCAGGCCCAGATGAGAAGGATCCTGTGGAATGGATCTGGGTGAATACCCTGAACACAGTGTCAGACCCCAAGGATCTGGAAGAAAATAAGATTTACTAAGAACAGAGTGATCAAAATAAAAGCAAATAGCACCAAAATCAGAGTTAGGGCTCAAGCACTGCCCAGGTAAGCACCAATTCCTGTGAAAATATAAGAGAAAAAAAATGAAGCACACATCTCTAACATGAGGCATTGATCTCTCTTGGTCTGGGAAAGTCTGCTCATAACTCCTACACTGACAAGTCAAGGGAAGAGTGTGACTTTGTTCATTAGCATCTCAGGCATAACAACCTCTTTTGTAATTATCATCCTGACAAGGATATTTGCACGAGTGTCTTCACTGGGGGGAACCTGACAAATCCCAGTCCCTCGTTGATATAATATGCATCGTATGGTTCCAGTTTCAGTCAGTTTTACAGTCACTGCTTTGGGCAAGCAGTTTCCATCCCTGGGGTTTGCAACCTTTTAGCATCTCAGAGACACAGGCCTGTTCAAACATGTTACAAGGGGTATATGCAGTTCAGTGCCTTCCTCCGCACAACAGGTTTGCTGGTGCTAAAACTGACTCACTTGATTTGCTTTTTTACTATTATTAGCAGCAGTGTTAACCAAAGTATACACAAGAAAATACTCCCTGTCTGGAAGATCCCATACAGAGGTCTCAAACTTCTGGCCCACAGGCCTTCCCAGGCCAGAGCAATTGTGCAATCCAGCCCAGGACTCCCAGCAGGCGGCTATGCATTACCAGCCCCAAACCCTGCCTCTTCCCACCATCCTCTCCCCCACATGGCACCCCATCCCTTGAGGAGGCAGTTTCAGTGATCACCGGGCCGGGGGAGAGGGGAATAATAAAAAAGTAACTACAACTCAGATGTGACGTTTCACACTTTCTTCCCCCCCAAACTCAGTAGGTCACAAATTCCCTTGGCTATCTGAATGTGTGCGTGTGTGTGTGTGTGCGTGTGTGTGCCTCTGACATGTCAGTCTTTTCATCAGTGATTCTACTGAGGAAGATGAAAACTATTCTCTGCACAGGGTGGCTTCTGCAGCAGTGGATAATGTCACTGGGGTGGAAGAATTTATACATGGAGAGCTCACCTCTTTCAGCATGGACAGAAAGTTCTGAGATTTGTCTACTTTTCCCTTATTTTTTTATACAGATCATAAAAACTAATCACAAACACAGGCAGGAGAGGTAACAGCAAGCCATGTTTTAATAAGGATTCCGGCAGAAGCCTGCTAAGTCATAGGCTTCCTGAAATCCTTTAATAATATCCTAGGCTGAGGACCCTTGGGTTGAACTTCTTCACATTCCCTGCATTCGGGAATAATCATACATGAATCCTTAAACTCCTGATAGCTGTTTTATTCACAATGAAACTCACCATTTATCACCAGTTATGCTCAGAGCTCTCAAGTGGAGCCCATTTTTGTGTCTCTTCTTTGTGTCCAGCTTATTTTCAGAAGAGACATAAAACCAAGACTTGTGGTTGTTTGAGTGCCCATGGAAATTTTTGTGAGAGGAGCGATAACATCAGGGTCTTGGCTATCTTCCCAAACTTCATGTCCCTTAGGTCAGGTCTATACTAGGGGAGAAAGTCAACCTAGGATACACAACTCCAGCTACTTAAACAGCGTGGCTGAAGTCAATGTACCGTAAGTTGAATTTCTGCAGAGCCCCCCACTGCCTGAGGTTGATGGGAGAAACTCTCCCATTGACTTCCCTTACTCCTCACGACCCAGTGGAGTAGTGGACTTGATGGGTATGCCACCAGCAGTCGATTTAGCAGTTCCTTTCTAGAGCCCCTAAATCGTACCCTGGGGTATTGATCTCACCAATGTCAATCTCCCAGTAAGTGCATTCAAGCCTCTGTGTAATTCGATGAGTTGTGAGCAACTCTTGCATTGTGGAGAACACATTTCCTATTTTTTCTGCACTTTATCATGTAGCTTATTTTAAAACGTTGGTACAGGAAATCTGTGAGGATTGAATAACTAATGGGTCAGTGCTCTTCCCTGGCCTCCATATCGTCTTCCCCTCCCCTGCCCTGCCCAATGGTGCTGAGTTTAACACAAACGAGTGTTCACCATGGAGATACAGATGAATTGATTCTTAAGGTTCTTAGAATGCTATAAAGGCCAACTGACCTGAAAAGCAACTTGATGGCCATTATGCCTATCTCAGGAAGCAACCACCACCTCCCAGCATCAGGCCCGATGGTTCCAATCCTGCTTCAGGACTCCATTCAGGTTTAATGGATGGCTGAATAGATCAGATGAACCGGAACCTTGGATCCTGACTCAAAGCTGAGTGAAGTCAACGGAAAGATGCCCATTGACGTCAATCATCTTTCATTCAGGCTCCAAGGCTCCAATTCAGCAAAGCATCTCAAACATGCTTCATTCCATCCCTATTCTGCAGCGTGCTTAAGCACATGCTTAACCTTTAAGCATGCAGTGAAGTGTTTTGCTGAATAAGGATGAAGTGCTGAATCAAGGCCGACATTTGTATGAAGGGTAGTTTGGGATCATTGCAGATGAGACACGTGACATTTACATTAGTATTAGACCTTGTAAATAAATTAGCCACACAGTATACATAGAGAGAGAGATCAGCAGAGAGAAGACCACGCACATTAACTTAATAAAAAACCTCTATCTTTTTCTTTTTAAGACTATGGGTTAGACTTCCTTGGTCCAGCACCTTTAGGACCTGGTTGGTCCTGGATGAGGGATTTTGACAGACCAGGGGAGATATTTCTGGCTCCCTTGCTGCTGACTTCCTCTGTTCTGCCCCCGCCCTGGGCTTCCTGGCTCCCCCCGCAGCCCAGCTGAGCCACACACCGAGTTTGCTGGCTCTTGCCCCCTCCTGAGGCCCAGCTGGGTTGCTTGTCACCCCTGGCTCTCAACCACACCACCCTCCACAGCACGCCAGGACTCGCTGATCCTAGAACATCCATGGCCTTTCTGGATCATGTATGTTGCTAGACCAGAGAGCTTTGGTTTATAGAGGTGCAACCTGTATTGGTTGTAGTGGCTGAGAACTTCTCACCTTCCTCTGAAGAATCTGATCTCCCTTCTCTTAAAACGTTTGAGTCAGAGCTCCTTTCGGCAAAGCCAATTAATAGTACTTTCAGAAGCCTAAAAGGCAAGGGCCAAGTATTTGTAAAAGGATGAGCAGCCCAGTCCACCCATGGATAAATAATGAATACTTCTGGAAATAAAGTGAATGTGAAAACATGCAACAAGAACAGAGAAATATTGGGGGGAAAAAAGACCTGGGGCAGAAATGGCAGTGGCTTGTTCTTGTTCCTGCTGGGCTTAAATACCAAGGTGGTAGGTACTGAATAAAGGCCTAAAATAGACCTCTATTTAGCAAAGCACTTAACGACATACTGATCTTGAAGCATGTGCTTCAGTCCTATTCAATTCAATAGGGGACAGGGATGGAAGCAAACATATGCCTAAGTTGAGTCCAGGCCTTAGTTAACATCTTACTTGACATTTGGATGGGTGTTGGTGGTGTTTTGTATACAATAAAGGGAAAGCCTTGACACACACAGTTCCTTTAAGCCAAGTTAAATATTGTCAAAAGGACTGAGAGTTGGGTTGTCCACATTCTACCCCCTGAAAACTGAGCACCCCCGCTGCATCCTTCCCCCACCTCTTTCTCTGAGGCTTTTCCCCTGCCCAGTCCCCTTCTCCATTGCTTGCTCTCCACCCTATCCCCCTCGCTCGCTCCCCCATCCTCTGGCGGTCACCTGCTGCCTGTACAGCAAGCTCTTGAGTTTAATTTCAGTCTTCACTGCTAGTCTTCACATTCCGATTTAACAATTTTGCTCTTGGGTTCAATGTGGGGCAATATTATAGCTCAATTTTTTTTTCAGGTTTCTTATAAAAAAAAAGTGGCTTTTTAATTAGGAGCAATCTTCAGTGGGAAGATGGGTGAGTCCAGTAAAAGGATTTTGCAATGATTGTATTTAGATCCCATGGATACAAGCACCATTTAAATACAGATCATGTATTCTTTTTATTCTTTCCTGGTGAAAAATGTGTGACCTCGCCTTCACGCATCAGTCCCATGAGGACCAGTGGGGTGCTCTTTAATATACCACTGGTCTTATCAAACCAGGGAAGACTGGTAGTACATTAATGGCCAATTTGACTATCGGAACCAGCTGCATTACACCAGAGACTGATTTCACCTTTGTGCACTTGTGCCTTTGACACGTAACTTACAACTATCTTTTATGAACTTACTAGGAGATTGAGTGAAGGCCCCAAGCAACACCGGGTCAAACATTATTTTGTTTTTCTGCATTCAAATCACTGCTCTGGGGTGGGGCTGGGGATGAGGGGTTCAATATAGAGGCTGCCCCTGGGAGAGAGGACAACCCCAGCCTTCTATCACTGCAGCAGCTTGGGGCCAAGTCAGAAGCATCTCTCCATGACTGCTGCAGCTGCAGTGGGCACAGCCAGGGGAGGGGTGTACATCCCCCCCGCTGGGGGCACAACCACACCCTGACCACCAAATGGTAAGAACTGGGACCATCAAATTTGGTATGCAGCTTCCTCTTATCATAACTTAAAGCAAACAGACAGACAGTCAGAAACTCACTCACAAACTCAAATATATAGTAGATGGGGTAAGTCCACACTGCAATGGGGACCAACCCTTCCAAACCAGGCCAATTTGTGCTACCAGTGCTTGAGAAAGCATGCTAAAAATAGTGGCGCTTGAGGAATCAGGCTAAAAATAGCAGTCCTTGGGTTCTCCAGCTCTCCCAGGTGGAGAACCCCAAGTTGCCACACAAGGTACAATATCCACACTAGTATTTTTTCATCATACTAGCTCCAGCCCAGCTAGCATGGCAAAAATATCAGTTCCTTTTCCACCCACAGTGTCGTCAAACCCATTCTAACTGTGCTGGAAGGCTTTGAGCCCATTTCTGAACTCACTCCAGTGCAACTCCATTGGCTTCAGTGGAGTTACTCTTGGTTACATCAATCAATGTAAACATTCCCACAGGATCATAATTGTTTATGGTTTCCTGCTGTCAAATGATTTGGGAAATCCTGCGGTGGCTTCTCTTTTAAACCAGCTTCTGAATGCAGAGAGAAAGAAAAAACCCTTGGGAACAAAAGCTGTAGCTGCCATGTGAATATGTTGCTTGTTTATGCAGAGAAAAGAGGCTATTGCTGAGGAAAGGGGATAGTTACTGAGAGGGAGGTGTGAAAAGAAAACTGGAAAATGACCATAGGCTTGTGTGTAGATGGAGAACAAAGTGTAATGGAAAGGCGTGGCTAGAAAATGAGACTTTGGGATTATCTGTTAACAGATAAGCCCAAAGATAATAATAATGTTCATGTTTCAAGCAATGGGTGACTAGGCATACTTTGGGAATGTTAGCTGAATAATAAAACTTTCTTACCATCTGGGATATTGAGGGGGAAAATCCATGCAAAAATACAAGAAATGGGCAGGAATAGAATGAGCTAAGGTAACATAAGAGGGATGGATGTGGGGGAAGCATTGCCTAACATATTAATATCACAATATCTGCTAAAAAATTTAATACAACATGTGTGTGTGAGACCTTGTGTAACTACCACTAGGTAGATTTGAACTTTGACTCTAAGCTGAGAGCTAGTTGGATTTATAGCGCAAGCTGTAGAGGCTCCTATACTAATCTCCTGAGAGGCCGAGATAAGAAGAAGGGAGCTCTACAGCCTAAGTGCCACTACATGGGACAGTGAATCACACTGGGTGTGTGGGTTACACTTGCCCATACATATGAACGTGTACATATAGATTTACACACACAGGAACTCTATCTGGACTCTGACGGTGGTTCTACAATTGAGTTTACCTTGAGATTTTTATATAAGGACGGATAGAGAAACACACACACACCGTCAAATGTGGTCAGAAGCCTGGATAGAATGGCTGTAAATATGACATCATAATCTGTTGCATGATAAACAGGTTGGGAAAGGGACAATATGTATGTAACCCTGTTTGTAAAATGCCCAACACACATTTAAATAATAATAATAATAATAATAATAATAATAAAAACATGACTGTTGGAAAGAGGAGCTAGGCAGAAGAGAATATTTGCACATGCGGGGAGGCGGAGTTCTGTGTTGAAATGAAGCATGCCCATTGTTGCCAATTTGAGTTGCAGCATGGTAGATCAAAACTAGCCAACACTTCTTTTTCCAAGGAAACACAGACACAACCAGGCAACACACCACCATGTGGTTTGCATCCTCTGAAATGGATACAAAGCATCTAAGGCTTTTGCACAAACTCAGTGTAGGATTACAGCTGTGCCATAAAGTAGTAATGGATGAGCAATTTTCCAATTATTCAAAGACAAGCGAATTTGCCTGGTTCTGAGGCATTGCACACATTATGGCTGCTGTCACACTTCCTGAAAAGTTACTTGTCAACTTTTAAAAGCTCACTCTGCAGACACGGCTGAATTACATCTTTAATCAGAGTCAAGAGCTGGGGCCAGGTCTACATTACAGAGTTAGGTGGATTACTTCAACCTACCTCTGTAAGTCCTGGTCTACACTAGGGAGTTATTTTGAAATAACCCCCCTTATTTTGAAATAATAAGCAGAGCGTCCACACTACCAAGCCCGTTATTTCGAAATCTGTACTCCTGCTTTCCTCGGGTAATTATGCTTATTGCAAAATAGCAGCAGTGGAGCAGCCACAGTAAGGCTATGTCTTCACTGCCAGTTCTTCCGGCAGAAAATATGCTAATGATGGACTCATTAGCATAAGTCGTGATCTCATTAGCATATTTTCTGCTGTTTCTTTTTTGCGCAAGGGGTTTTTGTGCAAAAAGTATCAGTGCGGATGGGGTTTTTTTGCACAAAAACCCCCTGCGCAAAAAGAAACAGCAGAAAATATGCTAATGAGACCGTGACTTATGCTAATGAGTCCCCTCATTAGCATATTTTATGTCAGAAGAACTGGCAGTGAAGACAAAGCCTCTTGCTATTTTGAAATAACTACTTCCCAGAGCAATTCCTGGGACTCTATTATTGTGGATGCTCTACCTTCATTTAGAGTCTGACTCGGACTAATTTTGAGGCTCCCCATAATGTGGATACTCTATTTCAATTTTATTTTGGGAGTTATCATTTCGAATTTAGTTATTTCGAAATAGGACATGTCTACACTAGGAAATTAAGTGTCTACACAATAGAGTTACTATCACCAATTTAAGTAACCCCACTACACTGACCTCATAACTCCTGGTGAGCCCCCTACCATAGGCGTGCAGAAATGCTAACAGAATGGCTCGTTTACTTGCTCAGTTATGTTCACAGACAATTTTCAAACAGGGATCTCTTTGGGGCAAGGGACGGAGTGGTCTCCACTCCCTAGACTTTCATAGATCTATAGTCTCCACCTTTTTGCACCCTTGCTTCCCCAGACTACAGGCTGCAGTGTAATCCAATACAATCTTCTATATACAGGTTGGACCTCCCTGGTCCGGCACCCTTGGGACCCGAGTGGTTCCAAACTAGGGAATTTGTTGGATCAGGGGAGGTTAGGCCTTGGGGCTCTTCCAGGGCTCCACTCCTGGCCATGGCCCCAGTCTCCTGCTGGGCCCTGCTGCCCTGAGCCCTCTGGTGGGGTTTTCTACACATCACTGGCCCCATTTGGGCTGGCGGGGCTCCCTGGCCCAGACCAGGCTCCTCTCCAGGCTGCTGTCCCAGGTCTGGACAGCATGGCTCTCTCTGGTGGGGCTTCTCTCCGGCTGGCCTCACTCCAGCTACTGCAGGGCTCCGTGCCCCTGACTGGCAGGACTTCCTGCCCTGGCTGCTGGCCCCACTCCGGCTGGCAGGGCACTGTGCCCCCAGTCGGCAGGGTTTCTCTCTGGGCCAGCCTCGCTCTGGCTGTGGCTGGGTGTCATGCCCCCAGCTGGCAAGGAACTTGTCCCTCTCCAGTCAGTGGGGGTCGGTGCCTGGCTGATAGGGCTCCCTGCCCGCAGCTGCTGGCTCACTGGCCAGGCTCCCTGCCCCCAGGCCACTGGCCCTGTGGACTTCCAGCCACTGGCAACCTCTGCAGTTGGGGCTCTCTGGCCCTACAAGATCTATGGGTTGGCAGGACCATGGATGTTGTTGGAACAGAATGTCTTGGACCATAAAGCTTCAACCTGTTCTGAACTTCCCCACCCCAATTTTTTTAAAAATGTTGCCCAGCTTTCAAATCAAGCTGGGGTGTGTTTCTGGAAGATGTGCCCTAGCTCAAACAGGAATTAATGTGGGGGCAATCCTATGGCCTGTGTTAGGCAAGGTGATAACTGTGGTCCCACCTACTCTTCTCACTTATGGATCATTTAAACTCTCTTGCTCCAGCCTTTAAGAAACGTCTCGAACGCCTCCAATTTGTAAACAAAGCCCTGGAGTTGCTGTTATCTCAACCACCCCCTTTGACAGTCCAGCAACTCTGTTTATGGCCACCTCCGGGGCTGCTAACCCTCATCTTGTCCAGGGGTCTCCAGGACTGAAAGATTATGTCATGTGATAAAACCACCAGGAATTCTCCCCACCACCGTAGGCAACCCGACCACCCTTTGCCACAGAGAAGAGATCTCACACAGTGATTGCCCTTTGCATTGGCCTTGCTAGCGACTACCACTCACTCTTTATCTCTCTCATTCCTCCCTCACACTTCTTTCCTGTGTGCCTTTCTGCTCTGCTGGTTAATGGGTTAACTAGCTCCTTAACTCCCCTCAGTTCAGAGGGAACTAATAATAAACCTCTGCCTCCTACAGTCAGGCCCTTCTCTGGAGAAACGAATTGGACTTTCAGTCATCAGAGCGCTGGTTCAACTGCTGGCCCCAACATCCTGTTACAGCACCTCGCAAACACAAGTGGATTAAGTCTCAGAGCGCCAACATGCCAAGGTAGGAAATTATTATTATTTTCTCCCTTGTAAGCTGATGGGCAGTTTCTCCAGCCAGGGAAGGGAAATGAAGCTGAAAGCATTAGCCTTTAAAGGCTCTTTGTCAGTTGATTTGTTTTGTGTTTTGTGACTCTTTTGTGGGCAATACAGCAAACAATGGGCAATCATTCCTAGAGATGTTCCCTGTTTTCATCAGCCAAGACAGGAGAGAACAACTCCTCCGCTTTACTTACCCTTTAACCCTCCTTCCCTCTCCTTGTATGTGCTGCCCTAACCAATCACGTGGCCTTCAGGAACTTGTTAACCCTTAACTGATTCCATAGCCCTTACTGCATCACACCCATTTTACAGAGAGGTGAACTGAGGCACAAAAGGGACACATTTTCATAACTGGCCTCTGATTTTATTATTTGGCTTCCATTTTTTTTTTAGGTTCTCAGGTTTGCCCATTCTGGAGTCTAAATCTGAGCCCCCCCCAAAACAGAAGACACACAATTAATGACCGCTTTTGAAAACGGGACTAAGGAGTTGCCAAAAGGGAGGCTTCTGCAAAGCCTGGAAGAGAAGCCAGTGCTTCTTCCTGCCAATCCTGTTTCATAACTACAAAACCTTCCCCCGTCACAGTATAATGCCCCATGTAACTGGTACATCCTCTTGCATGGGAATGGAGGGATGCTTTGCTATATACAACTAGGGTAGCCAGCACTCAAAACCTTAAATTCCTGCAAAAATAATCCGATGGGTGCAGGCAGATAAAGCTGCACAAGAGGCAGAGTTCATTTATTGCAGTAGAAAAAGGTGATATCTCTTCCGGAGTTTAGCTCCATTTCAGCAAAACTCAGAGAAACACAGCATCTGTAGTTTCCCTGCACCTCTACCACCCACTTCTCACCCTGGAGATTTAGATAGCACAATCCTTTAAAATCTTAATGCAAAAGACTCTATAAAAGCTTTAGTGTTTGAAAGTATTGTATGTAGGATAAAAAAACCCCCCAACCTTTGATATTAATTGGGGGTGATTTAAATACTGCCCTTCTTTCTCTTTCCATCTGAGCAGATGCCATTCTGTCTCACCGGCAGACTATTACACAGAAAGATTTTAATAAAACAGGAAATCAGGTTTGAGAATAGTCCAGGGAATGCGTTGGTGCAGTCAGACCATATTGGAATGATACGTGGCAGGCAACCGAGATGAAAACCTGTCAATCTCCTGCATTACCTGGGATCTCACTTCTAAATAATGTCTTGATTTTGGTCGCTCTTACTGACTGTTGAAATGTTCGGGTGTATAACAGTGAGTCGAGGTACTTGTGGATGTTCTTATAGTGGCAGCAGAAATATTATCTATTTGTTTGCAGTAGGCTTTATTGATATTCAAATATGTTTATAAATGTGGCATGAAAATACGGATGTTTGATTATGAACTTTGCAGCTTACTCTGTCATTATATGATTGTCACCTGTACAATAAAAGCTTCTGACATAGTCTGAATACAAAGAAATTGGTTTACGGTTTATTAAAATGGATGGGAGCTTTTCCACTGACTTCCGTAGATCAGAATCCGGCCTTCAGTAGCTATTTTTAAAAGAGCTCAGCTTCTATTTAGCAATGTTGCAATGGGATCAGCTGGATGTGGAGGAACGCTTAAAAATCTGGCCATAATGGGCATTTAAAAAAAATCCCTCTGATATAGGGATCTAATTGTGTTTCAACTGGCAGAAATATGTAGAAATGAACTACAAGCTGAACCTCTCTAGTCTAGCACCCTCGGGACCTGACCGGTGCTGAACCAGAGAATTTGCCAAACCACAGGAGGTCAATATTGTCTAGCAGCATGACCAACACTTCCACTGCTTACTGTGCTCTTAGAAGACATTTAGGGGTAAATCAGAGCTAAATAACAGCACAGAACACTGAGAGCCAGGACTGGTGGCTGTAAACAAACTTTATGGGACCACTGGAATCTTGGCCACACCCATGATAAATGGACATCCAGCTGACTAAAATCATGCCAGACCACAAATGTTGCTGGACCAGAGAGTGCCGGACTAGAGAGGTTCAACCTGCTTGTAGAAATGCCAGATAAGGCTCTGCATTGCTACCTCCACCCAACTCGATGTATTTCTACTTATTGCTACCCTTTGCTTAAAAACTGTTTCTTGAGCTGTAAACAATCTGACTCATGCCCAAGTGAAACTGATTATTTTTAAAGACAGCGTCCATGGGACATGGCAGCAAATGCTGTACTTATATCCAGCAACATCCACTGCACTCCCTTTGTCCTTAATTTGATATGGAAAAGCAATCCACTTAGTAGGGCCTGATTGAGAACTCAGTTGTGCTGTAAGGGCAAAGCCCCAGGATTCTATAGCAGATGTAGGTCCTGGCTGAGGCCTGGTTCTCCTCTCACTTAACCAGTGTAAATCAGATTAACTCCACTGAACTCAGCATGGACACTGCCCTGAGGGGGTCCTTTTGCATCTGTCAGTCACACAGAAGGTCTGGACACTATATCTAGCTATCAGAGGACTACTCCTTCACTGGTGGTTAACCAGGTGCTATTTCTGTCTGGGACATGGCAGCAGGGAATTGTGGACACACATTGGATAGAAGGGGTCTGGTCAGAACACTCAATGCTCTGTCAGTTCTCTCTTAAAAGGGGGTCTTTTGCCTGCTAGAGTGGATTAGAGTTGCCCATAGGCAGAAAGCAAATGTCAAAGGCACCAACCTGAGTATGTACAAAACCACAATTTTAAATTCGCACTAACTGGCATTGGCACTTTCATGTTTGCCTGCTTACCCCATCCAGGGACAGAAACGGCACCATAGCCCTTGTGGGAGGAGCCACACCGGAGACCCAGCGTTTGTTTTTTTTAGAATGCTCACAACGAATCCATAACATTTAAGCGACATCTGTTAAATAAATTCAGCTGGACCAAACTGAGTGATTGGGCAACAAAATGGCAAATGAAATTGAATGTGGATAAGTGTAAAGTAATGCACATCGGGAAAAATAACCCCAACTATACGTACATTATGATGGGGGCTAATTTGGCTATGACAAATCAGGAAAGAGATCTTGGAGTTATCGTGGATAGTTCTCTGAAAACTTCCACACAGTGTGCAGCAGCGGTCAAAAAGGCAAATAGGATGCTAGGAATTATTAAGAAAGGGATAGAAAATAAGACCCAGAATATCTTACTGCCCCTGTATAAAACTATGGTACGCCCACATCTTGAATACTGTGTACAGATGTGGTCTCCTCACCTCAAAAAAGATATTTTGGCCTTGGAAAGGGTTCAGAAAAGGGCAACTAAAATGATTAGGGGTTTGGAATGGGTCCCATATGAAGAGAGGTTAAGCGACTGGGACTTTTCAGTTTAGAAAAGAGGAGACTGAGGGGGGATATGATAGAGGTATATAAAATCATGAGTGGTGTGGAGAGGGCAGATAAAGAAAAGTTATTTATTAGTTCCCATAATAGAAGAACTAGAGGACACCAAATGAAATTAATGGGTAGCAGGTTTAAAACTAATAAAAGAAAGTTCAACTTCACACAGTGTGTAGTCAACCTGTGGAACTCCTTGCCAGAGGAGGCTGTGAAGGCTAGGACTATAACAGAGTTTAAAGAGAAGCTAGATAATTTCATGGAGGTTAGGTCCATAAAAGGCTATTAGCCAGGGGATAGAAATGGTGTCCCTGGCCTCTGTTTGTCAGAGGCTGGAGAAGGATGGCAGGAGACAAATCGCTTGATCATTGTCTTCGGTCTACCCTCTCTAGGGTACCTGGTGCTGGCCACTGTCGGCAGACAGGCTACTGGGCTAGATGGACCTTTGGTCTGACCCAGTAAGGCCGTTCTTATGTTCTTATGGACAAATAAATGCAAAAGGCCTGCAGACATCACATGAGCGGGGAAAAAAATACTTTCACTGACCATATTAGGCTAGTATAAATCAGCACAGCGCCTGGCCCATTAGTTGGTGCAATTGTTTGGCTCCTGTCTGCTGATATGAGCTCTGCTAATGGTATTTTAACTACACTCGGTAGCCTCAACAAATACAGGGGCATCTAGGAACATAATAAGATCTGAAAGGCTCAAGGTCTTTTTATTGATTTGCAAAGAAACCTTAACCAGATTAACACTCAGAAACAAAACAGGTACATTTCTTTGCTGAAGTGAAGAAGCCACAAAAGAGTAAACAGGTAGAGTCTGGCACATCTATCTTGAAAATGGTGACAGCAAAGAGGGTGAATTCAGTCTGAAATAAAGGGAGAGACCTCTGGAGTACATTCTTTACAACAATGATTATGTTCAAGTGTCTTAACAAGATCTAAGAAGCTTTAAGAGTCATTGTAACCTCTTTCTTGTATGGCTTAGTAATTGTCAAGACATCAAAGGCTGAGGAGAGAGGATAAGCTACTCTGAATTAGATCACATGATGCAAAGGGTTAAAGCAGCAGAGTACGTTGGCAAGAGCGGCCGTTCTCAGGAAATGCATGGCTGTAAGTGGAAAGCTTTATTCTTTTGTTAAAGTAAGATTGGATGCCCTTAGAGGACATCTTGGAAATATGCACCAGCAATCCCTGAAATGTAATCGGGAACTCAGTGGCACATAGAGAATAAAGTACTGGTCCTTATATGTAGGCTTGGAATGATTCAAATGTTTATTTTTAAATATATTTTAGCAACTTATTTACTTTTAGAGGCACTGACAGGACATTATTTAAAGACCTATTTTAAAAAGATAGGTCCCTGAGAATGGATTTGGAGCCAAAAGTCAGACATCACACCTAAAAAAAAGTGCTACCCAATACATGCAGAACCAGGTAACTGCAATATGATTTGTGGGGTGTTCATCACCATTGAAAATAAGGCCGTTTTTCTTTGGGTGCCTGCATGTGGACTGCAGAGCCTAGCTTTATAGACCTAAGTTTGAAAATTTTTGACGCAACATGCTAATTCTTTATTAAAATGTAGGCTAATTATTTTTAAAAAAATCCTTAAATTAGGATGCTAATCATAGAACCACAGAAACATAGGGCTGGAAGGGACCTCAAGTGGTCATTTAATATGTCCCCCTGTGCCAGGGCAAAATTAAAGTATATCTAGATCATCCCAGACACATGTTCACTTAACCCATTCTTAAACATGCACATGCCATATATAGACATCTAAAGGGAGCTACTGTCTGCTCTGCATTTCTGAAATCTACTTATTTGGAAGTCCAACTGTGAATCTAAGACTGTTAAGGAATAGCCAACATGGATTTGTGAAGAACAAATCATACCAAATCAACCTAATTTCCTTCTTTAGCAGGGTGACTGGCCTAGTGGCTGGGAGAAAGCAGTAGACATGATATATCTTGATTTTATAAGGCTTTTGACACAGTCCCCTATGACGTTCTCATAATCAAACTAGGGAAACACGGTCTACATTAAATTACTGTTAAGAACCAGAACATAGGGGGTTTTGCCTAATGGGACAGGCTGGGATAAGTAGCTAGGTGCCAACCTGGAGTCAGTAGCTGTTAGGAGAATGTGAAGTAAATAGGGTAGAGATTAAACAATAATAACCTTGCTTCTGGCCTTGCTTTTAATTGAAAGGAGCTGAAAAAGCAAGCAAGAGAATGTCAGTGAAAGCACAAGGCTGCAGCCTCCTCTTCCCCCAGCTGATAGCCTTGAAGATAAGAGGCTAATTGATCAAGGCGTTGCCATGGTAACCAAGTAGCTGTAAAGGAGAGGTTGGTGTAAGGAGGAGACATGAAGCCTGCAAAAAAGTGACCCTGGCTAAGAGCAATTGTGCTCTTTGGTAGCTTGTGAGAGAGGGAAAGAGGTGATTTCTTACCTCCCAAGACCCCACAGAATAGAACATGACTATATATTGGAAGAGAGGACCAGAGGAGGAGTAGCACAAGTATAATTAAGTTTGCTAAGAAAAGGGAGGGGAAGAGGACATGTGGAACTAGTGGTCAAGAGAAGAAGGAGGTTCTAGTGGCGTATAGAACAGTAGTTGGGAGAAGAGAAGAGAAAAACACTAGATAGCTCAACTGGTGTGAAGGGCTTTGGAACATGGTTGCTTGTTTAGCCCCAATAAACCCATTGAATTGCCTGCAGACTGGACACTGGACTGTTATTTTTTTGGTGAACTGTATCTGGGACCTGAGAGGGAGAAGGGAACTGGACCCCGGCCAACAGTAGCCTGAAGACAAGCAGGAGGTTGGAGCCAGGACTGGTAGCCTGTCAGGGGTCACACATGGGAACCAGAAACAAGGCAAAGCTCAGGAGCAAGGCAGGAACCAAGAATAAGATGTGAGGGAGGCCAGAACCATGAACAGGGTTGGAAGCTGCTTGGAGGAGACAGGAAAAAGTAAGGTCAGTGTCATCATCTGCAGGGCTAGTAGTCGGGAAGGAGGGAGGAGGCAGGTCTACACAGTTGCTTCAACAGCAGATTTAAGTAGCGGGTGTAAACCAATCAGGTGCCTGCAGGTCTTCAACATTCCAATAGGACTTCCTCTGGGGCCTGACTTTCTAAGATTAGGAAGAAGGTGCTTCCTTTGTCTTTCTTGGTGATGACAAGAGAATGTTGGTGACCCAGGCTCAGTCTAGCCCTTCCCACCCTCCCATTCTGGACTCACTGAAACTGAGGACCATCAGCTCTTTACAGTTACTAAAAGATGGTTGAACAACTGTTTGAAAGACAAATACTCCAACAGTACTAATTGGCGCTTCAAACTGGGAGGGGTATCTGGTGGGATCCTGCAGGGGTCACTCTGTATCTTGTAGTATTCCATATTTTCATCAATGACTTGGATAATGGAATGGACCCCCACGCTTTTAAAATTTGTGGGTGACACCAAGCTTGGAGGGGTGTCTAGCACTTTGCAAGACAGGGTTACAATTCAAAATGACGTTGACAAATTATTGAATTTCATCTTGTTGATTTCAGACCAATTCTCTAAAGACAAGGACAAAGTATGACATGAAAGAAGGGAAAAAATGAATTGCCCAAGTACAAACTGGGAAATAACTGGCAATGTTGTATAGAATCACTGAAAAGGACCTGGGGGTGATAGTGGGTCACAAATTGAAGGTGACTCACCAATGTAATGCAGTTGTGGAAAAGGCTAATATATTTCTGGGGTGTATTAACGTAAGTGTTCTATGTAAGGCATTGGAGATAATTGTCCCAGTCTACTCAGCACTGCTGAGGCTCAGCTTAATTACTTTGTCCAATCCTGGGCACCATACTTTTCAGATGTGGTCAATCAGAAGAGAGTCTAGAGGAGAGCCACACGAAACTAGGAGAAGAGTCTAGAGGAGAGCCACACGGAACCCTGACATATGAGGAAAGATTTAAAAATCTGGGCATGACAGTCTTCTTTTCTCCAGATCAAAGGGAAAGGGGGACTTGGCAACACTCTTTAAATATTTATTGGCTCTTATGAAGAGCACTGTGATCAGTTGTTTTCTGTATTTCTGAAGGTTAGACAAGCCATAATTGGCTTGATCTGCAGGGAGGTTTAGGTTAGATATTAGGGGGACAGAAACCTTTCTAACTAAAGGGATAATAAAGCACTGGAATATTGCTCCAAGGAAGGTGGTAGAATTCCTGTCACTGAAGGTTTTTAAGAACAAGTTAAACCAACACCTGTCAGGGCCAGCCTAGGTGTACTTGATCCTGTGTCCATGTGGGAGGATGGACTAGAAGACCTTCTGACCAATATGGCAATACCCTTAGGAGAAACTATTGAGTGAGGTATAAATATGTCTGGACCTAGCGTATGAAATGAATGGTTTCTATATTACTGTGGGCGAGGATTGTATGTAACCTCTCTCAAGAGAGGAGATAGGATGTGTACTCTGGGAAGTGTTATGAATTTCAAAGAATTGTACTGAACAATGTGCCAGAGAAGAAATATGACGGCTGAGGAACGGAGAGCCTAGAGTAGATGCCCAAGTTATTACAACTCAAAGGGGGAATGCAGGTGCAGGGGTCCAAAACTGTGACTGACAGCTCAAGATCCCTTCCAGCCCTGCATTTCTATGCTTGGGATCCAAACTCCAAGCTGACAGTCTTCACACCCAGAAGATTGACCTACATGACTGGCATTCTTAAGAGAACCTCTGATGTAGTCCTGCAGAATAGATTACCAAACCAAAGCACAAAATTCACTAGGACCAGGGGGTGGGGATAGCTCAGTAGTTTGAGCATTGAGCCTGTTAAACCCAGGGTTGTGAGCTCAATCCTTGAGGGGGTCATTTAGGAATCTGGGGCAAATCTGTCAGGGATGGTACTTGGTCCTGCTGTGAGGGCAGAGGACTGGAATGGATGACCTCGCAAGGTACCTTCCAGCTCTATGAGATGGTATATCTTTATTTATTACAAACAAAATCCAGGTAACTATGACGCTTGCACACCTAATGGGAGAATACAGTCCTACTCAAGGAACCCCCTGAATTCCCATATTTCAGTGTACCTTTTACTGTTTCCAGGTATTAGTTTGATGTACAGAAAACCCACACGTAATGTGCTGATGGCACAAAATTTGAAACAGCAGGAACAAAAGCAGAGAACATCAACAGAAGATTTGAGTCTCTGTATTGGGGGAGCTGACACATTTTAGTGCAAACACAATTCCAGCCAACAGAGGCAAAGTTGATAGAATACACACAAGACAACCAAATATGATAACATTTTGAGTCAAAAGGCTATTTAGAAAGAGCCCAAGAATAAGACTGGCCTCCAAGTTTCTTCACCTTTCTTTTTGGTAATCCACAGAAAAGTATAATTCCATAAATCCACAACTTTAGGTATCACTGTTAAAACTTTATATGCTCAGCTGCATTATATTGGAGGGTAGGGCACTGGGGACGTAAAATCAATCAGACAAGTTAATTTTAGACTTAAAAATTTGATGTCATGTGATGTAGAGCCCTCGGGTGGATTTCTCTCTCTTACTATCTGGAAATTATGACAAATGAAATCAAAAGGGTAAGGTGAAAGTCAGAACAAAATGGAGTCAGTTATATGTCGAAGGAAATTACTGAGAGATTTCTATAATGTCTGGGTCAGACCAGAATACTATACTTAGCAGAGCAAAATCACAGAGTATCCTGAAAAGGTACAGCAAAGATACAGCAAAGGAAACCAGGCTTATTTTAGAATAAAATATACATAAAATCAACGTAACTAATATTTAAAACACTAAATGTAAAAAGGCCTGGTTCTAATAACCTCTTATCCAATGACTTCTTACCACCCCTCTGTCTCCTCCTATGGAAAAAAAATGGATAAACAAACCCAACCTGTGTGGAGGAAAAGGAAATCCTGAAGGCTTCCCAAATCTTTGTCAAAATAAGGCTGAGTGGCTGATGAACACAAATCTTCACAGCTGGGGACTTCAGTCTCCCTCACTATTCACTAGTTAGGACAAGTCTTTCAAAAGCAAATAGTTGTATTTAGAACTCAACGCTTTTAGATAACCAGATTCTTTCCAGCAGTCACCTAAAAAACGAGGTATCCCCAATCATTGGTCAGTTTTGAAAATCCTGGCGTAGATGCTGGATTCTGATGCCCAGTATGAGAAAGCGAAAGAAAATCCATTCCTTCATGAGAAAACTTCCTCAAGGAACTCTTGTTTGCATAAGCTGTGTCATCAGTTAGGTGTTCTGATGGGTTTCTGACAGGTCTTCTGCTCCGTCAATGATGATAAATTTTCGGCTACATGCGTGTGTGTGCTCCCCTGTCTAATGTGTTAACCGTGTGCAATTAGTCAACAAGACAGACTCTGAGAAAGCCCCCAGAGACCACAAATCAGATAAGGATTGAAAGCACCCGGCCAGGTTTATTGCCAAGCAAGGTACAATAATGGTTGTCAGCGAACAGACTCACTGCTGCGCCACTAGTCCATTGTCACAGCGTACATATGTATAGTTTAGTTAATACTATAGATCAAGCATTGCCCTCTAGGCCAGCCGACAACCCCCCTTTGGGGTGCACTGTTATACAAAGGTACAAACAAGTTACACCTCACTCCTGACATATCAGGTTGCCACCCTCTGTTGCCTAGTTACCAGCTGCAATATCATTTGGAGTTCCACAGTTTAGGAAGAAATCACTGGAAACACAGAGAGCTTCATCAGTTGCAAGTGTCCATTTTATTTCATAACATAGAACTAACTAGGACTAGCCCAAATCGGCTGGGCTGATCCCAGTGACCCAAGTCAGGTACTATAGCAACTGATCTATATCTACAACCCAATACACAACACCATCCCTTACTTCACATAAGGGGGTTCAATTACTATTCACCATGCTATCAATTTAGACCCTGTCCTGGACCTGGATCAGTATGTATGCTATTTGTGTGTGTGTGTGTGTGTGTGTGGGGGGGGGGGGTTGGTACCAAGATGTTTCTTAACAAGGTGTTCTGTTACGACCCCCTATGGAATGTGCTCACGGCTGTGCCTATTACCTCTTAGCTATGAGTGTTTCTGTAATATCAGCCCTGTTCTTGCCAACTTCTGTGAGCAGGGCCCTGCCTCTTGCTCACAGCTTAATTCTGCTTTATATTAGCAAAGTCTTGACTATTGCTGTCTCGGCCTCAGGCCTGATACCAGGCCTGTGATATGTAGGCCCTCATCTTACCACAAGCTGATGTGCTGTACACTCAGGCTACGTCTAGACTACAGGCTTCTTGCGCAAGAGGCTTTTTGCGGAAGGGATCTTCTGCAAATGCTTCTTGCGCAAGAGCGCATCCACACTGCAAAAGCACATCGGAAAAGCGATGCGCTTTTGCACAAGAGAGCGTCCAGACTGCATGGACGCTGTCTCGCAAGAAAGCTCTGATTGTCATTAACAGAATGGCCACCAGGGCACGTGTGCGTCTTCCAATAGGCTGTTTTTGCACAACCCCGTTTCCCATCCACACACACCTTTTTGTGCAAGAGCTCTTGCTCAAAAAGGAATTATTCCTTGTAGAAAGAGGAATACCTATACCGCAAAAAGCCCTCTGTTCTGTTGATTCACTGTAAATTTACTTGCGCAAAAACATGCTTGAGGTGTGGACGCTCCATGGGTTTTTGCGCAAAAATGGCTGGTTTTGCGCAAAAAACCTGTAGTGTAGACGTAGCCTCAGAGTGGAGACTGGACCTTCCTGTGTTTGAAAAGCAGCCAGAATTATTCTGGACATTACCACAGTACCAAAGCAAGCAAAGAAACAAACCCCAATGAAACAATAATAAACTGTGCTGGCTGTTAGCTATATTTTTAAAATAAATATGGGGAAAATGTGTCAGCAGACTGCACCATCTGAGGCATTTTTCTTTCCTTCTAATTTATAGACACAATGGCTCTGCAGCTTCTAAGATAGCATCATCTCCCTGCAGAATCACTGTCCTTTTTAAGCCAAATAATTGTCTTCAGCTGTGATGCCGATTTTGCCGTACCTTTAGGCTTTTGGGCTTCGATAGAAAGTTCCTTTGGATGTTAATTTATTTGGTTACACTATTGCAAGACAAATTTGTTTTCAGTGAGGCACTGCTGAGGCATAGGAAAATAAAACAGATCACTGCTATAATTTAGAAGCATCATGAGACAGAGTGTGCGGGGGGGAAGGGGAAGAGAATTGTTGGAAAGGAAAAGAAAGAAATTTTAACAGAGGGCAGCCCCTAAGCACATTTGCAATCCTTTGACTGACACGTGGGCATTCCTACATGACAGTGATTATCACTATGGAAAGGAGTAGGGGTTAATGGATTGGACAAGGCATGGCACCTTCTGTGCTTCAGTTTACCCATCTCTATGGAAGGATAAGAAATGCTCTGTAAAAATTATGTATATAATGTTTTTACCCAATTGCTCCTGAAAGCTTTATGTGGGCTATTCTAAAGAAGATATGGTTGGAGCTCTGCAAATCCATGGATATCCGCATTATATCCATGGGTATCCACATCTGCGGATGTGGATGTAGATATTCGCAGCTCATTTTTGCAGATATGTATATGGATGCAGATGCAAAGATGGTAGGTAGACCCCTGCAGATTTGCAGAGATCTGCTTTATAGCTGCAGTATCTGCACTGGCGGATGTCAATACGGGTATCTGTGGCTCATTTTTGCAGCTACAGATGTGGATATCAATTTTGTATCTGGTGGATATCAATATGGTTCCCGCGATAATGTATAGTGCACACCCAGCTGGATCTTGTATTGCATTAGGATGTAAGTTTTTTCTCAGGACATCAGACCATTGTGACATTGTCCACTAAGACCCCATCTTATAGCAAACCAGCTCGAGAGCATAGATGGAAGTGGAAGGCTGGCAACATAGACAAAACAGAAGAGCTCTGTGCCTCATGAACCCCACCTCCAAAATGTGAAGAGAAAGGGGAGAGCTAGTTTATTTTCCAGATGTCCCAGTGATACCCCCTGGCTCTGCACATGGGTGCCCTGAAGTGCTGGCTCTTAAACATGGCCCTGTCACCAGGCAAACTGCAACATGCTGAGTCTAACAGTTTTTCGGAAGTTCATGTGTATTCAGCCAAACTCTAACATGGCCAGTTTCTGTTTTCTCTCCAGCCAGAATTCAAATAATTCCTGAGGAAGGCCTCCCGGGGCAAGACTCTGTGATTTTGATAGACTCAGAACTTTGATAGATTCAGGAAGCAGTATGATCATCTGGGGGTGACCTCTTATTAGTGGGGCTGACAGCCACCGTGGACCACGGGGTAAGGAGTATGGCTTCAGCAGAAGGAACGGGGTTGGGGCAGCCAGCTCTGAGTGCCACCCGGACCATGGCGCAAGTCTGCCCCCACCCCAGCCATCTGAGCTGCATGTAGTAGCATTGCAATGGCAATTCAAAGGGGCCTGTAGCTCTGGCCACCTTCCCCTAGTAATTTCTTCATAAGCCCTTGTCCTGTGGCTCAGCAAAAGAGTATTTCTCAAAAGAGACCTCACCCCTGATTTAAAGACTCCAGATGATGGGGAACCTGCCACATCCTTTGATAGCTGTTCCAATGGTTAATTCCTCTCACTGTTATATCTTGTACCTTGTTTCTAGCCTGAATTTCTCTAGCTTCACTTTTCAGGTAATTTAAACCTCCCTTTCCACAACAAATAGCTGGGGATAAGGCAAAAATAGAATTTCATATTTGAAGCCCTTTCAGCTTTTAGGAAGGTTTTAATATGAATCTCCAGATCAGACACCATCCTTAAGGCTTTGGTCCTGAGTTAGAAGGAGCCTGTCTTCTTCCTTCCTGCCTTTCTATCCAGGTACTTATATTTCCCCTAGCTCTGTGAGTGCCTCTCCAGTATTTAAAAATAGCAATTGCAATAGCAATCTCTTTCTTCCTTCCCAGCCAGTAGAAGAAATAGCTTGATTAGTTAGTTGATAGGTTTTGTGAGTTGCTTTGTTTGCTTTTTATGTGTACGTATGAGGGAGTGAATTCTCTAAACTCGGTAGGAGCACTAGCAATACAGGACTAGAGGGGCATTCGCATCGCATGTCTCTAATTCTATACATCTTTAAAACACTTTATACTCACTAATTAGGGCCAGATTCTGATACTCTTACTCAAACTGATTAAATACCTTTAACTATCTGGCCCCAGAAATGCTAGAGACAAACAAAAATATATAGTCTCATGAGCTTTCGTGGGTAAAACCCACTTCCTCAGATGAAGTATATTTTACCCATGAAAGCTCATGATACTATATATATTTTTGTTAGTCTCTAAGGTGCCACAGGACTACTCATTTTGTTGTTTTTAAAGTTATAGACTAACACGGTTACCTCTCAAAAGTATTTAGCTGCCTAACGATGCAGATCGGCATCTATTGCGATTTTCCAAAACAGCTATCTGCATCTGTAGGTGACTAAAAATCTTTAAAAATCTCTCTCTTAAGAGCCTAAATCCTAATGATTTTCACTGTGTCTTAGGTCCACATGTATGCAAGTTCTATCTATATAGGGGAAGTTATAGTAATGCAAGGTGTGAATTTAAATTGATATAGTTATGCCAACAACTCTCCCCATGCAATCACTTTTATTTCAGTTTTAGATGCCTTTTTTGGTTTAGCTTATGTCACTTGGGAAGGGGTATAAAATTAACTAAAAAATGAACTAAAAAGCCATTGATAACCTAGTATGGACTGCAGTATAACCAATAGCACTTTCCTATGCAGACAAGGCTTACGACCCTTTAGAACATTGGACAAAGGGAATAGCTATATTGAAATCAGAGGTGTGACCACAGCACATGGAGATATATCTGAGCTCCCTTGGATCTTGCTAGCCAGCAAGAAAAGCAGTGAAGTCACAGCAGCAGCACAGGGTATATACTTGACCACAGAGGTCAAGACAGCACCCTTCTGTCAGAATAAGCTACACAGTTTGCGCTATGCAAATTGCATAGCTTATTCCGAGTCTAAATTGAAAGAGCTTATTTTGAAATGTGGCGCTGTGTACACAAAATAAGGCACTATTTCAACAAATTCCTTAACCCTCGTGAAACGAGGGTTACAGGAACGCCGGAATAGCGTGTCGGCTATTTCGGGAAATAGCGGGTGCTTTTAAAGACGTGGAGTTGCTATTTCAGGATACTTCTGATATCCCGAAAGAGCAACGCAGTCTAGACGTACCCCCAGTCGAAAAGGGACCCAGCGGCCTTGGTCAGCACTGAGCAGACTGGGCTGTTAAAAATCTGGTTGTCGGGCTGGCAGGCTCCCTACCTGGCTCTATGAGGCTCCTAGGAAGCAGCAACATATCCCTCCAGCACCTAGGCAGAGAGGCAATCATAGGGGCTCCTCATACTGCCCCCTCCTTAAGCATCAGCTCTGCAGATCCCATTGGCCAATAACCAAGGCCAACCCCCAACCCCTCCCCCGCCCACCTGCCCCAACTCAAAGCCTCCTCCCACACATGCTCCCTTCATTTCTGGCCCCATCCCAGAGCCTGCACTGCCAGACAGAGCTCTCATCCCCTTCTGCACCACGAACCCCTGGTCCAGCCCAGTGAAAATGAGCCAGTGAGTGAGGCTGGGTGAGCGTGAGCAACAGAGGGAAGGGGGATGGAGTGAGTGGGAGTAGGCCTTTGGAAAAGGGATGGGGCAGAGGTGGGGCCTCAGGCAGGGCAATGGTGTTGGTTTTTGTTCAATTAAAGTTGGTAACCAGGGATTTGGTGCAGCAAGAGAACAGCGCTCCCCCACCGCAAGTAATTGGTAGGGTAGGGAAAGTGTGGGGATCCCCAAGCTGGGGAGCAGGGGGAGGGAAGAGAAGTATGCAGAGGTGGGACCTAAGGGGGAGGGAATGGAGCAGGGGGCGGGACCTTAGAGGGAGGTGGGAAGGGGTGTCTAGCTTTAGCCCAAACTTCTGTAGCTTCACTGCTATCATTATGCAAGTTAGCTAGACCAAAGCTAGCTCGGGTCTATACTTGCTTCAGTCTCATTTCAGTGTAAGGTGCCTAAGGGTTTATCAAGTCACTTAGGTGCTTTTGTTAAATTTTATCCAGTGTCTGTGTGCATTTTAGGCTATTGTTGCCAATATGATTCCTACTCATAAGTAATCAAAGGAGACCACAAACATCTAAATTAGATTAAATCCCAGGAAAAACTTCCTAACTATTAAATTTCTGTTCAGGCATCTTGCACCTACTCTAGCAATTGTTCATGGATTAACAGCAACAACAACACAGATTCCTGGATTGGATAGCAAATTAGCAAGGCCAGAAACTGCATGGACTGCTTGCTTTAGAGGTAAACAATCATTAATGTCCATTGATCTTATGCAGTAACCTGTGATTGCAGTTATAGACCAACACATGTCTGTGGAATTTCCTGCCTTTGTTAGAAATACTGCAGAGGCAGATGTTACTTGGAGCTTGTGATGGAGTGTTCATCTCACACCAACACACAATGGGTGAATGAGGCTGAGAAGAGGTCAGTTAATTGGCTAGACCACAGCTGAGGGGAATTAGCTGGTCTTTATAACCCTGAGTGTGGATAATGTAGCTGGGAGAGAACAGGTGGAACTAGAATAAAGCCAGAAGAGGAGTAGTAGAATGCAGCTACAGTGAGGGAGCCTGTAGCTACTCTCTGGACATTATGGCGGGAAAGAAGGGAAACCAGGTGAAGAGAGTATAGGAGAAGACTCAGGAAAAAGGTGACAAGCTTTAAGGGGGTACAGCTTAGCTGTTGATAAAAGGGTCCCGAGGCTGGAACCCAGAGTAACTGGGGGGCCTTCGTTCCCCTCCCAGCCACTGAGAAAGTAGCACAACCTGAGTAGTGAAGGGAAGACTGACATCTTGAAGGAAGAGCCCTTGATACCCCCAAAAGGGGGAAACACCCAGAGGGCCAAACCACCAAAAGATAGCACTGTGAGTGGCAGAGAGAGGCAGGGTATGCAAGTGAATGGCAGCAGAGAGGGTTGGACCCAGACAGAGCCAGCCCAAGCTACGGGCTGACCGGGCGACTGCCCAGGGCACCTCATTGTAGGGGGTGCCGCGCGGGGCTGCCGGACCAGGTGCCTGGGGCTGCGCATGCACCGGGTGCCCGGGGTGGGGCCGTGCATGCGCCAGATGTCCGGGGCAGGGCCGTGCATGCGCCGCACTCCCGGGGGCGGCGCCGCACTCCCAGGGCCCAGGGCGCACGAATGGCTCGGGCCGGCACTGGACCCAGAGACATAATCCGCTAGGAGTGAGCAGACCCTGTGACAGGCCTCTACAAACACAGCTCAGTGGTTGGACTTTTTAAGTTCTCTTAGCACAGAAGAGAACCACCTGGACACTGGTGCTTGAAACACATGGGTACCTATACCAATTTGCTGTACCACGCCAAGCCTTGGTTGCCGATGTGCTGCACCAGTTGAAAATGTGAGCCACACTAAGCTGGTTCAAGTCACTTTTTATACTCCTCCAGCATATCAACAGCACAATGCAGTGGGTGCGGCTATGTCAGTGTAGTGACACCGCTTACTAAAACCCAAATACGCACGTTTCATATTGCTGGAAAACTGTTCCTTAGAGAAAACATCTGTGATACATGCACGTACAGGTTGCTGTGTTCTCATTTACATTCACTGTTAATGCTATTAGATTTGAACTCTTCTTGCAGCTTTATAAATGCAATCATTATTTTAAATTTCCTGCTCCTAAGCCAATTGACAGCTGAACCATGCTTGACTAGTTAATGAATCTATTGGATGGTAAAATGACTCTTCAACTTGTATAGGTTTAATGCCACAATTATAGAATAGGGCCAAAACTAGCTTCCTCCCAGTTTCAACCACCAAGTCCTAGGTAATAACATGAGAAGGCTCCATTGTCCTAAAAAAAATTGGTTCTTTATTAAGAGAACTATTTACAGAGATGCTGAGAATGCCGCTAGCATTCTAGTCATGTGCACACAAACTTCTTGGTACTTCCTCCATACTCTTCCCTTCTGCATCCTGTGCCTTCCCGCACCCAAGTGGCACACAGCACTATGCACTACAACCTTCGGTGTACCAACACAATTCCCTTATCTGTGCACACCCAGCTCCTGCTCATGATTGTGACTCTTCCCTCCATCTGCGTGAGGCCCTACTGCTTCTGGTGATTCCACTGCATGGATCATGAAAGTAGGAGTAAAAGAAGGAAGGAATCTAGGGAATCCATTCTCAGCTGATGTTGGCATAACGAAAGACCATAGACAAGGAATCTCTGTCCTTTATGCTTTGGCTGGTGGGTGCCTGAAAAGATATATGGTATGGGATACCTGAAAAGATAGACCTCCAATATGACTTCCTTCACCTAAAGCCACCATTGCTCCTGAAAACTTACCTACCTATTGGCATTTTGGCATTCATTCTTCTGCAAGGATTTACTTGTTCATCCAGTAGTAGGCAAATGTGTAACTCACATTGAAAGGGCCAGATCTTTAACTTCAGAAGAGCAGTTCCATTGAGACCAGCTGAGGGTCTGACTCCAAATTCTCAAAATCTTGTCCTACATACAAGGTAGGTGTAATTAGCTGCACTGTTTTTGCTTCCCTAGATAAACTCTTATGATTATTTCCCCCAGACTTCCCATGAATGCTCAGTCAGTTTTTTCAAATAAATTAGCTTCTGCCATGTTCACACTTGGGTTTTGTTCCCTTCCCATGATCATTTCACCAGTCAAATTGTATAGGCAAAAGAGTTTGTGCAAAGCAAATTCCAAAGTGGCCGGAATTAGTAATTGCAGGCACTCAACGTCAAGTTTGCCTTTGACACTGTTTACACTAGAAGACCTTATAATCATGGAACATATGTCACATGACATATCTGACCAATCACAAATAAGCCATACAAATCAAATTTCAAATATACCTAATCAGGGCACAACATTACCCTTTAGAAAAGACAGTGGCCAAATAAGAAGCCACATTTGTTGAAAAAGTTATTCATTATGAAGTCACTTGGTCTGCTCTGATTGTTTCTATTCCCATTATTCATGTGAAATATAATGAATGACCATTTTATATTAGAAAATGCCGGGCACTGGGAAATAATTGGAGCTAGCTGATGCAGAAGGTTCATGCTTTCTGCCACCGGTGATGTGAATTCAAGCCCCATTTAGATCACAAAGGAGGAGAATGGTTAGTTGAAGAGTTGAAAGGCATTGGAACCTGCTGGGACATGGATTGCACTGCAGCCTCTAAGGTGTATCCCTTCTTGAATTGTGTTTGTATAAAGCCTGCATTTGTAACCGGAGGTCAATGCCACCGGAGGCTCCTATACCAGTATATCCCCAATGAATTCAGTGGAGTTACTCCCGATTCTCCCTCACATAAGCACTTTAAATGAGTTGTTTCATTACCCTGACAAGGGGGAAGCCTGCCTAATCCAGAACGACCCCAATCATTTTGCTGGATGTACTTTTAAGTGAGTTTGGGCATGTAGCTTCTCAGTGACAAAATCCCTTGATTTTCTGGGGCTACAGGGAAGATTAGCACATAAAAGAACATCTGTCTCTGCTGCTGACAGGCTATAAGATCATCCTTTCTTCTCCATAGAGCAGATTGCAATCCTCCCATTCTGGAGACTGCAAATATTCATTATCTATGCGAGAGCAGGCACCAGCCTCAAACCAATAGTTCCTCTTCTAACGATTGGCTGAAGCGGTATTCGCAACCAGTCTCTCCACCCCCTCACTTGTATGCTCATGCCTGGAGAGCCTCAGTGCCGTCCATCAGCTGTTGATGGCTTTCCTTCCTTTTCGGGATCACGTTCACTCCAGTCTTGCCAATGAAGCAACAGTTCCACAATCCCATCTTTTCACTTTCAGACATCACCTTCCTCAGACGCGACCCTCACAATCATCTTGTAGTGAAAGAGCAGATCCTCTTGCTGTCAGGGCAGGGGACCAGCCTCCTGGGTTCCGCTCCGTATTCTGCCACTGACAGTGTGACCTTGAGCAAGGCACTGATTATAATTTGTATGACTGTAGCCCCAAATGAGATTACAGGCCATGCTGTGCAAACACAGCAATAGCCAGTCTCTGGCCCAAAGAGAATACAAGCTAAGTAGACAAAGGCTATGTCTAGACTGCAAAGAAAAGTTGGAAAAATATATGCAAATTACGAACTGCAATTTGCGTATCTTTTTCCGCTTTTTTTCAGAAGAAGCTTTCCTGAAATTTGGCCTGTCAACACAGGGCCAAATTTCAGAAAACCTTCCTCTTTCAGAACATCCCTTCTTCCTCGCACAATGAGGAATACAGGGATGCCGAAAGAACACATCCGCTTTTGCGGAAACTGTTCCAAAAAAGCGGATGCATTCCTTAGACATGGCATAGCTTTTCTGGGATACTTCCGGTATCCCAGAAAAACTCTGCAGTGTAGACAGAGCCAAAGGGTGAAAATAAGCATTCCTTGTCCCCATTTTATGGATGAGAAAACTAAGGCATAGATTATTAAAAACTTGCCAAACTAACACTATGACAGAGTCAGGAAATGAACTCAGCTCTTTTGGGTACTTGCTAGCACCTTAGCCACCTCTGCTTCTCTGAAACCCTGATCCTGGTTATTCATTTTCTTGAACCTTGGACATCTGTTTAGATCCCTGAGAAAAGTGTACAAAATACAGCTTCTCTCTTCTGGTAACATTTTGTACAAGTACCAATGATTGTGCAAAGTGCAATGTGATGGATTAACTTGCCTCGGACCAATATCTCATTCAACTGATAACTTGCTTACAGTCTATACTGTACCACAAGGGGCTTATAGGAGGTTAAATTAATATTTCCAAATGCTATGATATCCACAGGGGAAAGATGCTTTATAAGTGCAAAGGATAATAATGGTATATTCTGGGGATTTGGGCTTAGCCTATGTGATTGGATCAGCTGCTGTGACTGCTAGATATATTTACACTGGTACAATCTAAACTTTGTATGTGTGTCATTGTATGTGTGTCAATGCCAAACCAATCACTTCTGTTCTATATCTCTAAAAGATCATTTTTCCTGAGTAAGGAACTTGGTTTCCTGTCTACTCCTCTTTCTGAGTTTATCCTGGAAGTGACTAGGTTTCTACATCTCTTTTGTTTGCTAACCGACCAAGTGTACTTGGAGCATGACTCAGAAAACCACATTCCTCTATCCAAGTCCCTGCAAACTGAAGTGTCCTGTTGTTCTAAACCTGTGCAAAGCAAGACTTGTGCTTCTGGTGTTAGCCTAAGAATTCTGGGCAGCCATGTTTCTGTTGGGGGCAGGTGGCTGCTGAAACTTGGTTGGTTAGGATCTCAGCCTCTGAGCCACTTAGGGCATGTCTACACTATGGAGAAGATCGACCCTCTGGAGGTTGATCTAGCGTTTGATTTAGTTGGTCTATTGGGAGACCTCCCAAATCGAACACTGAGGGCAGCCCCTGCTGGCGTCCTGTACTCCTCATTCTGTGAGGAGTTAGGGAAGCTGATGAGAGCATGTGCGTCTGTTGGCCTCCCACAGTGTAGATGCTGCATCAGCTTGGCTTAAGGTAAGTCAATTCCAGCTACGCAAAATGGTGTATCTTAAGCCAAACGACTGGTCTAGTGTAGACCAGGCCTCAGAGGGATCCAATGGTTAGAGCACTTGCCTAGGTCTTGGGCGACATTGCTGACAGCGCATATTGGTACATGTATGCATGAAAAAGAGATCTAAAAGGCCAGATGCTGAAATGGCCTTATTTACAGCTGATGTGTATGTTGCAACATAGTAAGCCAGGAAGTTGCACTGAGCTGAGCTAACATGAGGCAATGTGGTCTACCACTGGGAGCAGAGGTCTAGGAATCTGGACTCCATTCAAGTCTGAGCTCTGCCACTGATCTATCATATGACCTTCTGGGAGCCTTCAAGTATCAGAGGGGTATCAGAGGGGTAGCCGTGTTAGTCTGAATCTGCAAGAACAACGAGAAGTCCTGTGGCACCGTATAGACTAACAGATTTATTGGAGCATAAGCTTTTGTGGGCAAAGACCACTTTGTCAGATGCAATCCTTCAAACACTCTTCCTGCGATTTCCCTTACTTCTTACTTTAACTCATGGTAACCTTCATTTCACGAGAAGTCCTCCAGCTTGATATTATTTTGAAATAAAGGCTTGTAGTGTAGATGTGCCCTATGTTATTTCAGAATGATGTCAGTTACTCCAAAATAACGCTGCCATGTACACATACCTTTATAGATCTTAGGGGTGCCAGATGGTTTCAACAAAAATACCAGACACACTTGACATTACATCACAATCTACATTACATCTTATTTAGAAAATACCTGACATTTATATTTTCTCAATTTGTTTCCCGAACAGAAAGCTCAAATACTGGACTGTCTGGTTCAAAACCGGACACCTGGCAACCCTAATAGATCTATAGAGTCTTTTCATTGCTGTGCAGCATCCTGTTTTAGCTTTTTAACTTTGCTTCACATTTTAATAGGCAAACTTGTTTTTTGGCACCCAGGGGAGATGGGCAGTTGTAGCTTTAATATAGTCTTGTGCTATTTTCCAGGAGATTAGAGAAACATTATAGCCAGCATGTGGGATCTCCCTTGGTGTCCTTACTGAGTCCTTCCCAGACAATATTCCAATTTGCATGAGTAGATATTTACTTTATGTTTGAGCAAGCATACCATCTGCTTTCTATCGGCCCGAGTCTCCTCATCTCTGTCTTCCCATTGGTGAAGCTGATCCTGTCTGTCAGACTTCCGTGGTGAGCCTGTGTTATCCCTATAGTTATCAGCTATTTCGTGTGAAAGAAGCTTAGAAACTTAAAAGGAGAATGGCCCAGTGATTAGGACACCTGCCAAGGGCTGGAAATTGAAGTTAGACAAATCCAGCCTTGAAAGATGCAGTTTTGTAGCAGTGTGGGAACAGCTGATGAGGGAAGATGGTTAACTCGCCATTTGTTGGAGTCTTGTAGCTCTCCTTCTAATCACTATGCTTTAATCAAGTTTATGGGAGAAATCCAATGGCCAAGCTGCCTGGCCTGGGGGTCTATAACTCTCCTTGTTGGTTCCCTTCCATCACAGTGAGAACAGTAAACTCTGCATTGCCTCCTGCATGTTCTTCACGTCTGGAGAACCACATTATGCCAATGAGTGTAAAACCCATGCTTCAGGGCTTCAGCAGGAGGAGGGGTCAGGAAGGGCTTTGCCCAATATCTGAGGCTTTAGATCAAGATGCAATGTCTTCCCTCAAATACATGTGGCCTGTTGTGCCTCAGGGGCAAAGTTGGAGATCGACACTGCATGGGGGGCCCTGGACAATGCCCTGAGGTGGTAGAGAAAATTCTCTTTCTTAGACATTATATAGTTTGTATGTCCTCTACCTCAATAAAAAGGGGACCAATCTATTTGGGGATAGGCTAGGTAGTGGAGTCAAGAGGGAGTTAACTAATAATAAAAGGGAATGGTAAAAGAGGGAAGAGATGCGTGTTCAGCACCAACTCGAGATGTTGAGAACAAAATTAAATCAAGAAAACAAATGATACGAAGAAAAGAAATTCTTTAATTGAACACCAATGTTAGCAGCTTGGGTAACAAACAAGAGGAATTGCAACTGCTCATTTGTGGGCATGAATTTGATCTGGCTGGTATTATTGAAACATACATGGTGGGATGATTTGCATTATTTTGATGTTAAAATCAATAGTTATAACCTATTTAGAAGGATCAAGTGGGCAAAAGGGGAGAGGGACCAATGCTCTGTATCAAAAACAGCATTACCTGTTTGAGTCACTTGTAACTTGGAAGAAAAGTATCTAGAATGCCTATGGATCAAAGTCCTAACAGGTAAAACACAAGATGGGGGGTTAGTTGGTGTCTGCCAAAGACCACCAAATCTCACTACAGAACAGGATAACCACCTCTATCTACGAGGTGTAGGAAAAAATGTTATGTGCTCATAGGGGACTTCCATTTGAGTGCCATAGGTGGAGGTCTGATGCTGCCACTAGTAAAATGCTCTTTACATTTCCAAACAATGTAGATAACAATTTCCTAACTCAAAAAGTGCTGCAGTCAACATGGAGGAATTCTTTATTAGACCTCCTAACACACAAACTGATAACAAAACTAAGAGTTAATAGTAGTTTATATACAATTGGCAGCATGCGGCCTCCACCTTGTCACTCAAATTGAAGTTCCCTGTGATCACATGGGATTTTTTTTCTACAACTCCTGATGCGTTAATAGGCCAATTTCACAAAGCTGAAAACAATTATGAGCCAAATCAGCTGGGAGAAAGAATTTAATCAGAATAATGTGAATGATAATTGGCAATCATTTTAGAACCCCATTAGACTGTCCTACCATGGCTCAAGAGGATGACTTCCAGCTGCAGGGCAGATTGTTAGGAAGTAGAGACCCCCACCCCCAAATTGATTGTGAGTTCTATATTTAGATTTCACCAACTAATTATCAAGTGTAAACGCCTCAAGCACTGTAACAGCCTAAATGTGGAGTCTCAGACAGTCCCCTTGCATACTCTCATCTGTTTTGCCACCCAGGTAAGCTTAACTTGGTGTAATGGACTATATGTCACAAACTATCACAGCAATACCTAGGCTACTCCAAAACACAAATGACTAGGCAGTTACCCAAGGCCAATTGAATGTAGGATCTCACCTCAAAGACAACACTTGTCGTCAATCCTATAAGAAACAATGTAAAGATTTATTAAAACAGGAAAAGGAAATGAGAGTTATTTATAAGGTTAATGTATATAAACACAGATGAAGAAATGAGTTCCAATCCTAAGCTTTGAAAAGTAATAAAAGCTTCTATCGTAAGCAAGCTCAATATGTCCTTTAGGTCTAACTGAGGTTTGGGGATCTTTGGCTTAGGCCAAAGTAATTTTTGCCTCCAGAGTCCAAGCAGCAAGAAGATTCAACTCCTCTTTGTAGAGTCTTTTATTACCCCCCTTCTACATTGAGATGCAATGTTTGCTGATGGGAGGAATTCACTTGCAAGACTCAACTTTGGGAAGAGGAAGAGGAAGCTACAGTCTCTTGTCCTCTTTGATGTTCCACTCTGGGCCATCTCACTTTGATTGGTCTTCCTTGTTGGACAAGACATAACACCCTCTGTTGGAGAGCAGTTATTTTACACTGACTAATGTCTCTCTCCCATTTGGTGATTTATACCAGTGTTTCTCAACTTTTTTTTTTTATAAAGTACCCTCTTTAAAAAAAAATTATAAGTACCTCCAGTACTTACAGTTTTCAGATACACACAATTTTTTTCTACCATCGCAACATATTTGTTTAGATAACTTAATTGTAGCCGAGCAGGCGATGAAATTTCTGGGTGTAAAAAGTACAAAAATAATAAAGCGCTGTAAAACTTAAAACAAAAATTCAGTTTTCCCCAAATTTCAGTTGAATTGACGTACCCCACCCCCAGACGTCTCTTGAGTACCCCTAAGAGTACTCGTACCACTGGTTGAGAAACACTGATTTATACCATTACAGCACATTCATGGGTGGCTGATAGGTTAGGCGGGGAAAGGTGCTGCCTTCCCAAACTGCCATCCTGGCCCTGCCCACACTCCGCCCCCTGAATCCCTACTGCAGGCATACTGGGGACGGAGTGTTGCTGCCCCCGAGCGCCCGCCCTCCCTGGTGCTCTGGGGCTAGGAAGCTGGGGCCACATGCCACCCGCTCTCCCCGTACTCTGGGGTAAGGGAGGCTGGTGCTGCACACCGCCTATCCTTCCCAGGCTGCAGGACTCCAGACTGGGGAGGCAGGGGCTGTGCCCACATGCGCCTGCCCTCCCAGTGCTGGGCACGGGTGGTGCACTGCCCCACCTACCCGTGGTGCGGGAGGGGGTGAGGAGGTGGCTTGGCTCCCGTGGGGGTTGGGGCCTTGGCAGAAGGGCTGGGGCTGGGAGCTTGCCTCCCACAGCCCTACCTTCACCCACTGCCCGTGAATACTGTGTTAGAGCATCTATATCTTACATTGTATGGCAATATTAGAAGTGAGATTCATGCGTGCGGCAACTCACAAGCAGTCAATAAAGTCCTAACACATTTTGATATTTGCAATACCTATCTGTGTGAACAATACCAACATGCAGATGAGCCAGACTGATTCCAGCTGTGCATTTGTCATGGCGCCCGTTGGCTGGATTGGTATTTGGTCTGCTAGCATCACAGACTCTTAACCGAGGACGCCCTACAAGCCACAATCCCACAACTGAGGAGGAAGGCTGTGCGAGTTAAAAAATCAACCTGGTTCTGAGGGCAAGTGAAGGCAGCTACAAAAAGAATAAAATATTAATAAGCAAATAGGAGAGCCGGGAACTTGGTAGTAATGAATATAAATCAGAAGTTAGGAACTGTAGAAAATTGATAAGGAAAAAAAATCTATGAACAGCAGAATTGAAGGCAATTAGAGGGAGGGTTTTGGAAAACATATTAGAAACAAACAAAAAGGAATCCTGGCAATGTAGAAAAGGCACAAAAGTTGAATGTATTTCTTCTCTGGATTTTGGGAGGGGGCGTATGAGGGGGGAGAAATCAGGTGATACAGTCTCATCAATACACGTTTTCTATTCCTTAAGTATTAAATCTAATATTTTTAGTAAAAGCCTTGGACAGGTCACAGAGAATTTCAAGAAGCTAGTGACCTATCTATGGCTTTTATTAAAAATATACATGAAAAAATGGGGAGCTCAGCTGTAGGACCCCCACAATATCTGTGGAGGCTGGGCAGCTGTGGGTGCCTGTTTGGAGTCTTGGGGACCCCTGCTACCTGTGCCCCTACCCACCATGGCAGCTCAGAGCTCTAGGGTACCTCCCAGGTATCAGGGGTACCCCACATCTCCCCATTCCTGTTGGTGACATGGGGACCCTGCAGTTTCTGGCAGCCACAGGCTGAAGTCATGGAGGTCGCTGGAAGTCACAAATTCCATGACTTTTGTGACCTCTTTGAAAAAATGGTAGCCTTAATGAGTCTCTCTGGAGGATGTTAACCAGAAGCTGCTGAAGTTAGTCATTTTAAAACCAGCAAGTCAAGATAACTTGCATCTATGAGTTTTAGAAGAGCTTGCTGCATCAGTCATGTGGTTCTACAATACATGTTGGAGCACAGGGGAAGTTGCAGAACACTGGAAGAAAGTTAATGTTTTGGCCATTTTTAATAAGGGTAAGTGGATTACCCTGGTAATTATAGACCTGTCAGCCTGTCCCATCTTCAAAAAGATAATGGAGCAGCTGATACAGGACTAGACTGATTAAAGGAGGGTAATGTAATTAATGGAAATCAACATGTGTTCATGGAAAATAGATCATTTTTTTTGAGGAGATCACAAGTTTGGTTGATCAAGGTTGCGGTATTGATGTAATATATATAGACATGAAAGGTGGTTAAGTTAGGAAAACAGAACATTTTGATAATACAACTGGAAGGTATACAATTTACATGGGACAGATTAAATGAATTAAAAACTGGCTAATTAATATGTCTCATCTGAATGTAACTAAAACAGCACTCCTCAAAGACAATTCCCTGTTTACAGTGTGGCCCTACCCAATTTAACATTTTAGTCAATGACCTGGAAGAAAACAAATGAATCACTGAAGGGTTTGCAGCTGACACACAAATTGAGGAAGCAGTAAAATGAAGAAGAGGACCGGTCACTGAATCAGCAATCTTGATTGCTTGGTAAACTGGGCACAGACAAACAATAGGCATTTTAATATGGCTAAACATACATGTAGGCCATACTTACTGGATGGGGGAGTGTATCCTAGGAAGCAGAGACTGCAAAAAAGTTTTGGGGGTTGGAGTGGATAATCACCTGAAGATGAGCTCCCATGGAGTTGTGGCCAAGAGAGCTAAAGTGATCTGGGGTGCATAAACAAGGGAATCTCAAGTAATAATATGAAGGTTATTTTACCCCCGTATTTGGCACTGGCGCAACAGCTGCTGAAATACTAAAACCAGTTCTGGTGCCTACAATTCAGGAAGATGGTCAGTTGGAGGGAATTCAGCAAACAGCCATGAGAAAGATTAAAGGATCAGAAAACCTGCCTTATAGTGATAGACTCAAAGAGCTTAATCTATGAATGTTAAAAAAGAGAAGGTCACAGGGTGAGTTGATTACGGTCTATAAGTACCTACATGGAGAGCAATTAATTAATAATGGGCTTTTCAGTCTTGCTGAGAAAGCCAGAACACAATCCAATGTCTGAAAGCTGAAGCTAGAGAAATTCAGACTGGAAATAAGGTGCAAATTTCTAATGCACCTTAATTAATTAATCACTCAATCATTAGCAATTCTTAAATCGAGTTTGGATTTTTTTCTAAGATCTGGTGTAGGAAACTTGGGGGAACAGCTGTGTTCTATACTTTGTGATCACAGTGGCTCCTTTTGGCCCTAGAACTGGGCTACTCAACATGCGTCCCGTGAGCCGAATGCAGCCTGCGGCCAGTGTTTGTGGCCCACGGTGCAGTTTGGGTTTACACGGGGCTCAACACATGGCCCACGGGTGGGAGCCAAAACAAAAAAGTAGTCAAGAGAATGGTCTTCTGTTGCTGTGCGGTTTAGTAGTTAAATTCCTGGACTGTCATTGCTCATTAAAAGTGCTGTCATATGGGTGGAAATTGGGTAAATATTGCATTTTGTTAATATCAGCAGAACTGACTTAAAGGGGGCCTGTGTGTTGTATAGTCTTGCCTTAATCTTTGTATTCATGCCCGTCAGTGTGAAAGAAGCAATTTGCATATATTTGCATATATACATGCATGTATATGCAACCACACTTAAGTTGAGGCCCTCGGCATGTGCTGTGAGTATCACTGTGGCCCCCAGGGCTTCCAAAGTTGAGTAGCCCTGCCCTAGAAGCTATGAAACTATGAATTTGACCCAGACCCACCAGCCAAATGGATCACTGGATCTGGGGTTGGGAAGGAATTTTTTTCCAGATGTTTGGCAGGGATTTCAGGGGGGTTTCACCTTTCTCTGCAGCACAGGGGATAGATCACCTGTAAGGAGCGTCTGCACCTATCCCATTAACCAGTTCTCTGCTACTACAGAAACGTTGGGCATTGGTACCCTCTACCGTCTCCTATTCTTGCCTGACATACAACAGTTTAGTGTCCTGAGGATTGAAATACTTTAATCCAGCTCAAGTTATTGGGCTTGATACATGAGTATTTGGGAGGAATGTAATGGCCTGTAATATACAGGCTAATATTCCTGCTGTTCTTAATCTCTGTGACACCTGAAGGCAATTTCTCACTTCACCACTGACTTCCTGTGTGACCTTGGGCAAGTCACTTAGGGCAGTGCTATTACCCCTATTCTACAGATGGGGAATTCAGACACAGAGAATTCCCCATCTGTAGAATATACTTAGACTAACAACATCCCAGGGATGTTGTTAGGTTAAGTATATGAAGGACTGTGTGGAGCTCAGAGACTGTGGCGGTGGGAGTCAGTATAAATACCTTATATGGAGATAAAATCCCTTCCCTGAAGAATGCAGACATTGCTAAGGCTTTAACATTTCTTCACATGACCTGTGTGCCTAGAGTCAGGATTTAAAAAAATCGGTGGGATTACTCATATGAATGAAACTAGAGGGATTTGGCCCTATTTCTGCCTACCACCCCTCGCCACCGACAATCCACTGAGGGACAGAAAGACCAGGATTTCGGGATTAGAAGTGGGAGACAGTGGACCCCCCCATCCACCCACCCACCCACCCACCCACATGCGACTTTTAAAACTAGATTGGACCAAAAGCTGAGAAACGCCCTGAAAGTATCCATCCTGAATGGGCAGCAGGGGATATGGCTGTTTACTTATTATTTGTTGTGCATAGTGCTGGACAAGGCTGGGGCTGCAACTACAAGAGGAGCTAATGCAGGGGAGGGCAATAAGGGTACGTCTAGACTACAGGCTTTTGTCGACAGATACTGTCGACAAAGCCTCTGTCGACAAAGAGCATCTAGACTACAGCCAGTTCTGTCGACAAAGCAAGCCGCTTTGTCGACAGAAAGTCTAGACACTTTCTTTTGAAAAAGCACAGTGTGGATGCAATAGCGCCTTTTGTCAACAGAACTCTGTCGACAAAAGGCATTATTCCTCGTAGAATGAGGTTCACCGCTGTCGACAAAACTGCCACCTTTGTTGACTTACTGTCGACAGAACTCGGCGGCAGTGTAGACGCAGGTATAGTTTTGCTGACAAAAGTCCACTTTTGTCGACAAAACCCTGTAGTCTAGACACACCCTAAGTGCCCCGTGAGCCACACGTGCCCCCTTCCCACAATTTATTTACCTGTGTGTCTGCCGGTATGGCAGCTCGCAGCTTCCATTGGCAGCGGGTTGACGTTCTCAGCCAATGAGAGCTGTGGGAAGTGGTGTCCCGGTTCATGCTGCTTCCCACAGCTCTCATTGGCTGGGAGCTGCGATCTGTTGCCAATGGGAGTGGTGAGCCGTTGTGCCTGCGGATGCGCAGGTAAATAAAGAGAGTGGCGGCCCACCAGAAGCTAACCCTGGTGAACTGTATCCAACCCACCAGCCGCGTATTGTTCACTCCTGAGCTAATGAGTCCTTCTCCATCTCTAGGTAACATACACCATCAGGAAGGAAACGAGTGACAGATGGGCCATCTCATTATTTGAAAGGCAGGGAGAGGAGTCCATGCTCTACCAGACAGAAGCACTTTTCCAGAGCACCACAGGCTGAAGGGTTAGTAAATGTGAACACTCCAGGAGGTCAAACACATTACTGCTGGTGCAGCATCACTTCCAGCAGTCTGAATGAAGGATTAATGAAGATGACTTGACATTTACCTAGATTCCTCTGCCACTAATAGGGTTGACAAAAGTGCTTGCTGAATAATTTATACAGAGCAATTCACAGATGGAAAAATTCATCTTCTCATGAGCAGAAAAAGAAGATGGGTTGGGGGGCAGAAATCAGACAGAAAGGATTGGTTCACTCCTTCGGTTATCAGTGTAGAGTAGGGTTAAGGCTTGAGGGTTTAGTGTCATAGGGTGCATCTATACTGCACCGTTTTTCCAGAATAACAGCTGTTATTCTGGAAAAACAATATGAGCATCTACACAGCAATTGCGTTATTTTGAAAGAAAATCAAAATAACGAAGGGCTTTTTCCGACATTGGTAAACCTCATTCCACATTAGGGGAGCCTGCCTTGGACTAATTTTAAGGCTTCCTTATACTGAGGATGCTCTATTTGAAAATAAGCTTCTCCGAAAGATATCTTCCGGAATAGCTTTTTCCGAAATAAGCTTGTAGTGTAGATGTACCCATGGTTACTTGCTTCCCATTAAGGACTTAATTTTAAATACAAAGAAACAGTACAAGGCTTCTTTTTTCTTGTTTGGTTTGTTACAGTAATCAGTGTGGTAGTTTGCCCCTGAGTGCCTTGTGATTCTACTATGGTTAGCATTTTGATGGAGGAAGGGAAGGGAAGAATGAATGCATTCAGGGGATATGGTGCCCTCAGGGTGCATGCTTACACCAACTTTAGGGTGTGATGCTGTTAGAAATACTGAGCCTTGTTTCTCCAGGAGAGGTGAACATTAAAATCTGGTGCCACCACGGGGGATAAAATATTTATGTTCCAATCAGCTACAAAAATGTGACTGGCACTGCAGTACCAAGACAAGATTAAAGAGTACTGTATCCAGGATAATACTTTATCATCAAAGTGCTTTGTTAACAGTGCCAGATTGATGCACAAGCTAAGTAAACTACAGTTTAGGGCCCCAGATTATGAGGGGCCTCTAAAAAAAAATTACTAGTTTTTAGTTGCATCCTCACCTATGTACCGGTATATATGCAATATAAACCTTAATTATTTATATTTTCATTGTCCTTTCTGTTAGAATAATACACCTTTTTTTGGTAATACTATGGGGCCTCTTAAACTTGACATATTTTAGGGCCTCAGCATGTCTTAATCTGGCCCTGTCTGCTAACCATCACAGTAATTAATTAAAGCTTAGAACTGCCCTGCAAGATAAGTACTATCACCATCTTGTTGCAGTTGGGGAAACTGAGGCAGAGAGATGCCATGAAGGAGTGTGCCTTAGGCAGGAGATTAGGAACATGTGGTTGCTGGTTCCCAGTCTGGTGGCTAGAACATTTCTTTTAGGATGCTGCATTCTATTTGTGAATCGTTTTGATTCACAGGCCTGACCACCAGTAAGCTAAGTGGGATGTAATACAGGAACCCCTATCCTGTTCAGCTGAAGCAACAGAGGGCTGAATGTGATCTGGAGGTTGGCCTGCATCCAAGTTTACCAGTGACTGTATCCTTGTATTAAAAACAAATGGAGAGGAGCCATTCTATTCACCCCGCTGCTCAGTTCTGCAGAAAACTACTGCCTGTGGGTGAGTCTTTTCAATCGCACCAGGATTTCACCACAGAACTCTATCAAAACCTTCCTTGACTTCGGTGGAACCAGAATTTCACCCTGCAGATGGCCCTTGGCTCAACCAGGCACTCATGCACACCTTAGTAAAGAGGGATAAGTGGTGTACAACACAGGACAGGTTTTACCTCCCTTAACTGGAACCCTCTGGTCCGGCAAGATCTGTTCCTGGACCACAGAGCCCAGGCAGAGGAAGGTTGGGCTGTGGGGCAGAAGCAGCAGGGGGGCCAGCAACTCAGCTGGGAGCCCTGTGTAGGGGGCAGGGGATGGAGGAACAGCAGGGAGTTTCGGTTCCCGCGGATGGACAGTCGCAAGGGGCCGGCAGCGGCAGCCGCAAAACTCTGGCCACGGAGCTCGGGGGCCAGCAGTGGCAGCCGTGAGGCTCTGGCCCTGACTGCCATGTTCATGGGCCGGTGGTGGCAGCTGCAAAACTCCAGCCTCGGCTGTGGAGCTCGGGGGTGGTGGTAGCTGCAGAGCTCCAGCTTGGGGGGCCGTGCAGGGCCGAGCTGGAGCCCTAGCTGGGGGCAGCAGGGCAGCACAGATCATGTTGGGAAGGACCTCCCCTTGTCCGGCAAATCTCTTTGTTCAGGACTGGTCAGGACATAAGGGTGTCGGACGAGGGAGGTCCAACCTGTATGAGCTATGCTAACTACTTGAAGATGATGTGGTATTGCCAGAGAAGAGTCTGGTCTACAAATGCACCCTAACACTGGGAGGTAAGAGAACTGGGTTCTGTCCCCAGAGTATGCTGCTGACTCACAGTGTAGCTTTGGGAAGTTGGTTATGTTCTGAGTTTTGGCACACAAAGCCCCCATCAACTTAGATGATGCTAACTCTCCCCTGCCAACGTTAATAAGATGTATAGATGAAAACAGACAGGCAAACTCTAAGGAGCAGTACTGTCTTCAAAAAAGGGTGTAAAAACTTCCTGGTGTGAGGTTATGTCCATGGTGGCAAGAGATACAAGATTTCATAGACCAGGAGGACATGAGACGCTTCTTTCAAGCTATCCTATACAACATCTGACTTAGGATGAACAGCACATATGACATTTCTGAATGGACACCCTGATTCAACTTGTGAAATTGGTTTCGACTTTACAATGCCCGGTCCTAGAATGGATTGGATTTGCGGTTCTGAGTTACGGTATTTCAACTTACAACACAAATTTGCAGGAATAAATTGTGTTGTACGTGCGAGGACTGCCTGTATATAGGCCAAGCTCCAAAGGCTCAACTCTCTTATGCTCCCAGGAGAGCTCTATTCTCCTCAAGGACATTGCAACCATTAAACAATGCTGAAAGGAACACTTTGTGAGAGCTTACTAAACCACGAATTTACGGTCCCTAAAGACACCATTGAGTCTATTTCACAAGGCTCAGCAATGGAACACTTTTCTGATTCCCCCATCTTCTGAGGAAGTCTGCCATGCCATCATCCAGACAAAAAAAATCAAAAGACACCAGGCCCGGACAGTATCACAGCGGAAGTTTTTAAAGAGGATGGAACAATGTCCCAGTACTAACTTTGCCAACTCCTCCACAAAATCCAGACCTGCAAAACAATTCCACCTGACTTTCAGAATGCCAATATCGTTACAATAGTCAAGAAAGGGGACAAATCCTGCCCAGGAACTGCAGAGGTATTGTCCACCTCTTCATGGCAGGGAAGATCCTTGCCTGGATCCTTCTCTCCCACCTTCCCCCCCTTGCCAAGGAACTGCTCCCCAAATCACAGTGTGGCTTCGGGCACTGTAGTTCCTGAAATTTTGGGTCTCTCTCTTTCTCTCATCATTGGGGAAACCAAGTTGCCCTACCAGCCCTCACCTGCACAAACTATACTTTGTACTCCACACTTCACCATCAGTGGAGAACCCCCGGGTACCATTTTCTGTACCTTGGCAGCCATCTCTCCCAGGCAACCAGCATTGCTACAGAAACTGAATCCAGGGTCTGCCAGAACTTCCTTTGGAATACAACTTAAACAAGTGTTCAGTGATATAAACCCAGAGTTTGATGCCTGTTTGAAGAACTATAAGGCATTTTTCATCCCCATCTTTCTCTATGGAGGTGAGACCTGGGTTGTGTTGTAAGCATGCCCTGTCCCGAGGCAGTGCGGCCCAATGGCCACAGTCTACATATTACTCCTTGAATCGCAGAGCAATATGGCCTACTGACCAGAGTCTATAAAGTAGCCCGTGGGAAAAGGGCAATATAGCCTAATGGCTAGAATCAAATGGATTGGGTCAGCAGCCCTGGTACAGGGGGTTGCACCCTACTTCACCATACGCTAGCACTGCCAGTGGGAAATCCCACTGCAATACAGTGAGCTCACTCGGGTGGAAGATACCATTTGCGCTCCCTCCCAGGGTCACTTCCTACTAGTTCTAGTGTTGGGGTGATCCAGGTGGTTAAGGCATCCTCAGGCTTTGCAGCACCAGTCTTCCCCTGAGGTTATACCAACTCTGGAGGCTTGATACAGCCTCCCAGGTCTCCAGCTCCCATCGTCTGGGTCTCTGGCTGATCCACCTATGAATGAATGAATGAATGAAATCACTCTTGAAATTATTGCTGTCATTGACGGTTTGGTAATAATATTACTACTACCTCGCTTTTATAAATAGCTCTTTTCATTGTTAGATCTCAAAGCACGAGAAAGGTGAGGTGACTTGCTCAGGGTCACCCAGCAGGCTAGTAGAAGAGTCAGGATGGAATGGAATCCAAGTCTCCAACCTCCCAGCCCAGTGCTGTATCCAACCTCCCAGCCCACCTCCTTCCAAATGGGCAACTCCATCGAAAGAGATGTTCTCATTCCTACCTTCTCTTTAATTGGGTGGCTGAGTTTTAGCAAAATTCTGAAGGGACTATGAGATCCCCTGTAATTCACATTGGTTCTTATCTTAGTATATTTGACTGAATGCAAACTCCTTTACTTGAGGTCAAATATCCATAGCACTGCTAAGATGATTAAAAAAAACCACCCTTCACTATATAAGCTAAATTGGCATTGATTAGTCCATTTACATATTTAGGGTGTGAAAATCTTCTAAAAATCATTACGGTATAATATTTCCCATCTAAGCACTCTCAGGAGTCCCTGTGTATCTAGCAGAGGCTAATGTAATATTCACACCAAATCTCAATGATGCAGAAATACAGTTGTTTAAGAGAAGGGGGTGGAAACCCCCTATTCGTACAAAGCTAAGCATTTATGCATACTGATTGGTTTAGTGCTAATGATCAAGAGACCAGCATATAAAAAAAAGAGGAAGGCGCTGAGAGAACTACTATGGGGGCTAGTAGTAGTTCTTGATAATTCTTAGCACTTATAGAGCAGGTTACTTATTACTTAATTATTAATTAATTAATAATCAGATTAATTTATTCAGGCATCTGATCTGGAGTGCCCTGACCCTCCTCCTGGTTGGTCTAATTCTGCAACATCATTGGGACCCATTCTGCTGTCATTGCTCACATGAACAGTGCTTTATACAGACAATAATACCAGTTCAGATCAATTATGCTAAAAGCACTTCCTCTCTGAGGTCATGTGAACTAACAAGGATTTTTCTTCTTCTCTACAACCTACCATTGCTCTGCCATTCAATCCAATGGCAGCTGGGTGATGGCCTTGGAGCTTATTGGAGGGCTTGTTGAAAATTTCCGTGAAAACGATTTTGTTTTTGAAAATCCAGTTTTTCATATGAAAAACAAACATTTCCACATTTAATTGAAAATTGAAAAAAACTTTCAGTGTTTAGGTTTTTTGATGAAAAGTAAAATTTTCCCTGAAAAGCAAAACCCTGTTTTCTGACATGAGCATATACTAGAGCACATACTCTTGCTTCATCCAGGCAGACCCATTTTTTCATGAGACATTCATGTGTCCTGAAAACCTGTTTGAACACCTCAATTGCCTTGAGTTTTTCACCCTAAGCAAAACGTTCATTTTTTTTTAAAGTGCAAAATATTTGTTCTGGGCATATCAGCATGTTGTAATGGAAAATACTGTTTGGAAATGTCTCCTTTCCTCTTGTAGCACAACCAGCATATATTTGTAAACTCCATTCTTAAAGCAAAGAAGCTGAAGGGATTTGTGGTGAGTGTGCTAGATAGAAAAGCAAGTTCCATAAGGTGAAGTGTGTGAAGAAGCTTACTGAGGTGAGGAGGGGAAAAAAAGTGAAAAGCTCATGGCAAATCTGTGGGTGAATGTAAGGCGGAGCTTTCTAACTATGATTAGGAATATAGGAACCAGATCAAACCCCAGTGACATGGGCTCCACTCAATGCTAGAGCACCTCATCCTAGGTTTTCTGGTGACTAGCCCATTCTGGGTCTGCCTTTTCCTTGCACTGCGTCCCCTCCCCACCAGGACTTGAGGTCCTCCTTTGTTGTGATTTGGCCCTCTGGCCAGGTCACTATATATCTACTCTTCTAGGGTATCAAAGTCCTATCAAAAAATTGTTCCAGGCAGTCTTCTGCTCCCCTAGCTAGTCTATGCCAATTCCTCCAGTGATAGGTCTACTATCTACTCTAGGTTCTGGTTCAGGGACCCCAAGTCGAGTAACTTTAGATTTCTCTCTCTCAGACCATGTTAGTCTTTCCCTGGATTCCTTCCCACAACTTCTGGCTTCCCCTCTCCATGTTTACTAGCCCATCCCCCTCCTCCAGAGTGTAACTGCAGACTAATTATCTCCATAGCCTCAAACACACCTTCCTTCTCACAGGGAGTGACTGCAGACTACTCCTGCTGCAGCCTGTTTCTGCTGCCAGCTTCCTGGCTTTATACCTGCCCTATGTGTTCCTTCTCAACTGGGGTCCACCATGCATCAGCCTTTCAAACCTTGGCTCTCTCCCAGGTGTGCCCTAGAAGGTTAATTAACCCAATTTAATATGTTCTACCTCCTTGTGTGGGGTGAATACTTATTATACCCCAGACCATCAGGTATAATCTCCAATAATGGCCAGAAGCAGATGCTTGAGCGGAATGTGCATGAAATCTCAAATTAGACAGTTCTGGGATACTTTTTTCCCTCCTACATAGGTCTTTTCCTAACTCCTAATAGTTAGATATTGGATTAAGCCAAGCACTATGAAGTTTAATCCTGAGATGATTTTTTGTGGCGATATTATAATAGCAGATTTTTTTTAGTATCTGAGGAACAAACTGTGTGAAGAACACCAGTTGGGATGAAAGGGAAAATCAAATGAGCATAAACATTGTCTGAGCTGATCTTTTGTTCAGAGTGACGCTTATGCAATTTCATATAATAAACTCTCTCCTTAAGAACACTGTGGGTACTTCTGCACTACAAAATACAACAGACAAACAAAAAAACCCCATGGCAACGAGTCTTTGAGCCCAGGTCAATTGACTTGGTTCAGACTATATAGGGCTGAAAATAGCAATTCTGCTTGGGCTGCTGCCCAGGACCTAAGACCTCCCCCCCTTGTTTAAGTTGAAACATCTACATGACAATGTTTAGTCCCTTAATGTTAGTCAATTTACAAAGGTTCTAAGATTTGCTACCATGTTTGGCTTCGGAGAGGCTTTTTTCTGCAGTGTGGATTTGAACTCCACCAGGTGGATATGAACCTGGAACCTCAGTATAGGAGCCTCTAACCTTTGAGCTGAAAGCCAGCTGGTGCTCAGCCCAGGTTGTAGAGGTCTCTTGATCTTATCTGTTGTTGTGATCTAGGTGACACTGCATGGGACAGTGAACCACACTAGGGCTCCATCTACACCGTCAGGTTTTTGTGGAAGAGCAAATGCAAATGAAGCGCTCATTAGCATTTCTCACACTCTCATTTGCATATTCTCTTCTGATCCTTTTTGCGGAAGAGGTTTTTGTGGGAAAAAATGCAGTGTAGATTGGGCCATTTTGTGCAAAAGACCCCTTTTGCGCAAAAACCTTTATTCCTTTTTTAATTGGAAAAAGAGGAGAGGTATTTCTGTCTTTTTATGATCATGTTATTAGCTTACAGACTCTAGATCTTTAGGCTATGTCTACACTGCACATTATTGTGCAAGAAAATATGCAAATGAGGTGCAGGGATGAATCTCGCCACACCTCATTTGCATACCTAATGAGCCGCCATTTTTGCAGAAGGGGCTTTTGCGCAAGGAGCTGTCTACACTGCTCCTTCTTGAGCAAAAAACCCCTCTTGCGCAGGAGGCGTTCTTTCTGAAAATAAGCAGCAGAAGGGCTCCTGCACAAGAGGGAGTTTTTGCGCAAGAAGGAGCAGTGTAGACAGCTCCTTCTTGCGCAAAAGCCCCTTCTGCAAAAATGGTGGCTCATTAGGTATGCAAATGAGGTACAGTGATATTCATCCCCGCGCCTCATTTGCATATCTTCTTGCACAACAATGCGCAGTGTAGACGTAGCCTAAGAGTAGGGAAAAAACCTTGCAGAGAGCGTGTAAGAATCCTACACTTTCTAGATAAGGTGATATGACCGAACATGGCCAGTTATTTTCTTCCATGAGGCAATTCCATTGTAGTACTTCAGACAGAGCCCTCCAAAGAGATAAGTATTCCCCAAATAATAAAATAAAATCTGTTTGATTTCCTACTGTAGCTTCTCTACATCCTCATAAGCAATCATTCCTTAAAAGCAATTCCGGCTCTCCAGGACACGCTGATGGCCAGAAGATCATTTTAAAATATGTTGGTACCTAATTAAAATGTGTGACATTCAGAACGTTGTCAGAACATGGCATAAAAATTCATTACAGGACAATATAACCTGTCATGGGGAAGTGCTCAAATGAGAACGTGTGCAGTCAGATATTATGCAGGTGAAGCCAGCTCGGATAAGGCACTTTGTGTATATTCGGGGCCTCTCATGCCCCAGCTGGATGGTAATGGTCCGTGTATTGCTGCTATTGATAAGTTTCAAGCCGATTTTGCAATCTGTTTGCAAGTTTCTCTTCTCCAGTCTGTGCTACAGATCTCTGTCCTGGTGGTAGTCAGGAACATAATAAATATACCACGGAGTACAATTTTAGACTTCCAGGGTAACATGAGCGACAAAGATTTTTGCTCTTCTTCTGGTGTTTACACAGTAAGCTGCTAGCGCTCTCTGAAAGCACCGATGGAGGAAATGAACACATTGGTCTTGACTAACCCTCATTTATACAGGCAGGTGCAAATTGCACTTTCCTGAGCTAGCAAGGGCTCCTGTGCAAGGCTGGAGATATTCACTTCCAAAAGAGACCAGGTGTGCTCCCGACTAGCAATCCACTGTGGAAAGATAGCTTTAAATTGCACTTATTCCAATGCATCCCTTGGGCTGGTGAGGTGCCTGTTGCAGGACTGAGTATAATTTGAGAAGGCTCTGCACCCTTGCAGGATCAGGTCCCATATACCAATATAGGTGACTCATAACTAGTTTCCATAGGCCACATTCGGGCGCCTTAGCTAATACTGACAAATGCCTCAGTGGTCCCATTGCCTCTAAGGTGCAGCATCAGAATCATACCATCAATAAAAATCGTAAGAATGTTCATACTGAGTCAGACAAATGATCTATTGAGGCCCAGTATCCTGTCTTCTGACAGTGACCAGAGCCAGGGGAATGAACAGAACAGGGCAATTATTGTGTGATGTATCCCCTGTTGGCCAGTCTCAGCTTCTACCAATCAGAGATTCAGGGACACCCGGAGCTTGTGGGGTACGTCCCTTCTGATCTTGACTAATAGTTAATTGAACCTGCATATGTAGAAACATGTTTAATTTACTCTGACGTAGAAGATAGGTCCATCAATGGCTATTTTGGAGCATTAAAATAAAGATGAAAATAACCTCCCCAGTATTCCTTTGAAAGCAATTTTCATTTGCTAATGAGTATACACAATACCATTTTTCTTAAGTACAATGGTGCTGGCTAGCAGCATCACAAAGGATTAAGGTTTTCAGTATTTCCATTAAAGATTATTAAAATTAACCCCAGATTCATAATTGTGCATTCAAAATTGACTTTTTTTTAACTAGAGAGATAAAAATATCGTCTTGGCTGATGTTCAAGAAAAGCCATATAAGCAAAAGGAAAATATTAAAAGGAAAGGAAATATCCCACTACTGCTAGATTTACTGCTTTCCTTATACTTTTTTTTTGGTTTATGTACATTTAAATGAAAGAATTCAATTAATTAATCTACAGCATAGAGTAGGATCCTTTTTTTTGTACTTGATTAAGATGGATTGATTGAAATATGAAGGATGGGAGTCTGAATTGTGCTCAGGGATGCCCTAAATCTGCTCCCATTAAAGTCAACGGTAAAAGGCCCATTGAAATCAGTACTAACCAGAGTTGTTGACTCGAGTCCCACGACTTGAACTCGAGTCCCACTTAAGTTGCCTACGTGGCTCGACTTGAGACTCGACTCGGGTTCATTGTTTGTGACTTGAGACTCGACTTGAGACTTGCTAATTTTGTTAAATCGACTTGGTGAAAAAATTGTCCGAAAATGCCGATATAGATGGCTTGTACAAAAGTGACTTGACATTTTTTAAATTAAGACTTGGGACTTGACTCGAAAGTAACTTTAGGGACTCGAGACTAGACTTGAGACTTGAACTGTAGTGACTTAAGACTCGACTTGGACTTGACAACGACGACTTGAAGACAACACTGGTAGTAACAGAGTTATGCCAGCAATGAGCATTTTCACAAATGCCACCCAAAATATGTCCTGTGGGTTGGGGATAATTGTCAAAGCACTGCAAGAAATGTAGCAAAGTTCCAATCCAGAGCCTAGTCCTTTGTATTTCAAATGCACATTTTCAAAAGTTACCACCATGTCTTAGCCAATTGGATAAGGAGCTTGCCAAGCCAATTCACAGCAGCCTCATCAGTGAAGTGGAGAACCCTCAGCTCATCATCATCAAATCTGGTCAGAGGACAACCAGTAGTGATGTATGACACTGTCTGCCCTTGCCCAGAGCTGGATGTGGGATCCTCTCGATGGCTTCAGGTGTGTAGACTGGCTGCCCATTGACCATAGCTCCATTAGAAATCAATTCAGAAGGACCCAAGAGCAGTGTGGCAATTCAAAACTGGGTATGTGCCCTGTTGGGTGAGTTACAAGAGACAAGTTTGTAAGCTCAGTTGCAGATCATTCTTCACACTTGGGTTTGCCCTGATTTTCTCAGTCATTTTGGCAGTAGCATTCTCCTGACAGAAGTGTGGAGGAGGGATGTTGGTGAACAGAAGGAGCTAAGGTATTAACGTGGATTGAATTGTGCCAGGTATGATGTACATTGCTGAGTATGGCTGTGCGTCAATCAACTTGATGTGAGACAAACAGAGCCAGACCAGAGCTCAGCATTCTGCTGCAGACTAATGGAGGGTGAAACCAGATGATTAAAGAGTTTGAGAATTTGCTCCCCATGAAGTGCCAGCCAATAGGCTTAGAAGATTGTTATGTATCCTCACCTTGCCCATAGTTTTCTTCGGGTGTTTAAGATATGTGAGAGATCTATCCAGGGTTACTCTATAATAGACTGGAGGGGATTCTGGTGTCCAGTGATGTCCATTGAGAAATATATTCTGTTCTTAGTCTGCTCTGGTGTTGTAAATATGGACACACTCACAATTATCTTGGTCACACTTGGCTGAGGAATGTAGTTGGTGGCATTTACAGCCATCTTAACTAAGGAAATGTCTACACTTGCACTCAATTGATAAAACTTTTGCTGTTCACAGGTACTTAAAACCCCCCTCAAATGACAAAGTTTTACCATGGCAAGTGAAAGTATGAAATGGTGATTTTGCCGACAAAGCGAAACTCTCCTAGGGTGTGGAAGTATTTTGTTGTCAAAAGTTCTAACAAACAGCATTCACCAAACCTGACTTTTAGCAGCAGGGCTGTGTTGACACTGCCTTGTCATAAAAGCTGTGTAGTGTAGACATACCCTAAGTCAGTGTTTAGGGCATCTTCAAGTTCTAGGAATGACCATACTTGGATAACTAGGTAAATATCAACTGTGTACATGAACTAGTGTGATTGGGTGATTGGCTGGTCATTTGTGTACAGATGGAAAAACATTGGTGCCGGCACAGATTTTTGGCGTAGACCATTGGTTTGTATTTTCCACAGTCTAGAAAAAATTAAGCCATTGTCCATGAAACCCATTTTCCATGAATGTCATCAAAGCTAGCACTTGATAGCCGGTGCTTTAACCTCTCCGAAAGCCTGCCACCTGCTTGATGCTGAGCACTGCCCCCACTTCTGGGGAGATGAGCTGAAAAATGAGCTGCTCCAGCACCCTGAGTGGCACACACAACAAATATACTGATAGATAGCTTGCACCATTATGTTTCTGGAGACTGATGCTATCCTTGGAAAAAGTAGATCGCTTTTCAATGAGCTTTTGCTGTGTAGATGCTCTTTTTCAGAAGAAGTTTTTTCAGAAGATCTCTTCCAGAAAAGCTTTTTCTGAAAGAAGCCTGCAGTCTCGACATATTCTCTATCCTTTTTTTAATGATCCCTGAGGCTAAGACAGGGTAGGAATGGTGTCCCTAGCCTCTGTTTGTCTGGAAATGGGTGACAGGAGAGGGATCATGTGAGGATTACCTGTTGTGTTCCCTCCCGCTGGGGCATCTGGTTTTGGCCACTGTCGGCAGACAGGATACTAGGCTAGATGGGCCATTGGTCTGAACCAATATGGTCATTCTTGTGTTCTTATGTTCTATATTCCCCCCTTAAGCAAAGGATCAGTCCTGGGCTATGGCTACACTGGCGAGTTCTTGCACAAGCACATCTTGCGCAAGGGTTCTTGTGCAAGAACACATCCACACTACCATGTGCTTTTGTGCAAGAGCATCCATGGCAGTGTGGACGCTCTCTTGCGCAAGAAAGCTCTGATGGCCATTTTAGAGCATCCACACTGCCCTCTTGCGCAAGAGCTCTTGCGCAAGAGGGCTTACACTTGTTAGAAAAGAGTGTAGCTCTTGCGCAAGAAGCCCTGTCTTCTGACGCCGTACTGTAAATCTTCTTGCGCAAGACTGGGCGGGCACTATGGACGCTCTGTGGGTTCTTGCGCAAGAACCCGCCAATGTAGACATAGCCCAGATAAGCCAGACTGTCTTTCCCAAACTTTGCTACATCTGTCCTGCCCAAAGATTAAAAAGTGGCCTTTCCAGAGATCAAAGCAGATTCACATTCTCTGGAGATTGGGAAGACAGGGAGAGGTGTAACATACTCTGACTGAGGAGTTGTGCATCAGTGGTTGTTTTGCCTGTGCTGGTATATGATAACTTAGCCTCCACAAAGACTGCAGGAAAAAGAGCTTAATGGTGTGTGCTATGAAGAGATTTTAGAGCTTTCAGCACCACGGATATAAATGATACATTTCACTTTTTATATTACCCTTTTAAATCACACAATATAAATTCTATTAATGTTAAAATGCAGAAGTCTAGAGTTCCTAGCTCACCCTGCCTTACAGTGCTAAGGTAAGCTCTTTGTTAACATTCTGTAAGTGATGCAATATATTTCTGGCCTAACAGGGTAGAACTGCAGCCTTAACTTAGTATTTCCTGACTTTTGGATTTCCCATCGCTTTCAACAACTGATCGCTTGTGTGGTATAATCATAAATAAGCTCTGTGGAAGTATAACTGTCCACAAGAAATCAATTGCAGGACAAGAAACGTTCAGATGGGGACATACTGATTTTTTACATTTTTCCAGCAGATGTCTTTTCTCAAATCCCTTGCCTCTCCCCGCCACATTACTGCCATGTTAATTATCACAACTCTACCCTGTCGTTCTTTAGCAAAATAACTGCTGCAATTAGCCCATGACTTATAGCAGCTGCCTTGGCACAGCCAAGGTAGTCTGTTTTGCACTCTGAGCACCTGCAAACACAGTGCACGGTGGATGTTTGGATCCTAAAACAAACAGCTGTTGGATTTCAGAAGCTTTGTGTTGGGGGAGTGTGGTGGAGAAAGACACAGACATAGGGCATGAAAAATGATTCTATGTGTTAATGCTGTATTTTCCACTCACTGAGCTTTATTCTATGCATTTTATTCTTGTATACTGAGTCCCAGCTGATTTAGGGATAGTTTTAGCAGAGCTATTTGAAGATTATGCAATCTGTAGGATTCCATATGCTATAAGGCTTTGTGGATCATTTGAAGTTTCTAAATATAGTGTGAAAAAAAACCCTTGCATTTATTTTGATTTATTTCCAATTACTCCTCTTTCTGAGCTGTTAAAGGACAGTTCAATTTGGTTTTGCACAGTTCTCAATTTGTGTAATCTGGAAGCTGGCAGTTAGCACTCTGGCAGTTTTACCCCAGTGAGTTTAATAAGCACTGAGAATTACAATAGTAGTGTCAAATTTACAGAAAAAGCCTTGGATGTGTTTCTTTCCCCCAGTAAATGCTAAGTGGCATGGCTCATGTAAAGAGTTTGAATGTGGGTGGCATCAATTTGAAATGCAGATGGCATATCTTATGGAACATCGTTTTCGCTATTTGTAGAACGCAGAATAGTATTTGCCTTGAATTTAAATAATGATATAAAGTATTTGTTAAAAACATGCTCCGGCATGCTTTGTTTAATTAGCAGTTTGAAATTTCCTAGCATATGGCTCAGGATTTGGTAAAATGATATGCAATTATGAACTTCCTTGGAGTTTTATTATTTAAATACAGAATTAACTTGCTCCATTTGCCAGTTAATGGAAGGGCATTAAATATAGTATTTACTAAACAAAAGACATAGAAGAACATCACGGCCCAGCTATGCCAACTGTATCTAGCCCACTCTATATCTTCAGGTTCACAAAAAATGGACATAACACAATCTGCTTATACAGTCTATTACCATAGTTTTCTACACTTCAGTGCAAACGACATTGTGTCTGTTTATTGTCTTTAAAGGCACGACTGCTACTTTAGAAGCTGTATTTTAATTCATGTACAGCAGGAAAGCTAACGGGCCATCTGGTTTTTGGAGAGCTACAGGATGCTTTCCCTCTCAGATGTAGAATGGCCTTTTAAAGTTTTCAGGACATTTAGTTGGTTAGACACTTTGTTTTATATTGGGAAAGGAAGAAGAATAATTGTAATGTTTGGCACATATGTAAAAAGCTTTTCTTATCTTGTCTTCGCTATCATAGAATCATAGAATACTAGGACTGGAAGGGATCTCGAGAGGTCATCGAGTCCAGTCCCCTGCCCTCATGGCAGGACCAAATAATGTCTAGACCATCCCTGATAGACATTTATCTAACCTACTCTTAAATATCTCCAGAGATGGAGATTCCACAACCTCCCCTGGGCAATTTATTCCAGTGTCTGACTACCCTGACAGTTAGGAACTTTTTCCTAATGTCCAACCTAAACCTCCCTTGCTGCAGTTTAAGCCCATTGCTTCTTGTTCTATCCTCAGAGGCCAAGATGAACAAGTTTTCTCCCTCCTCCTTATGACACCCTTTTAGATATCTAAAAACTGCTATCATGTCCCCCCCTCAATCTTCTCTTTTCTAAACTAAACAAACCCAATTCCTTCAGTCTTCCCTCATAGGTCATGTTCTCTAGACCTTTAATCATTCTCGTTGCTCTTCTCTGGACCCTCTCCAATTTCTCCACATCTTTCTTGAAATGCGGTGCCCAGAACTGGACACAATACTCCAACTGAGGCCTAACCAGCGCAGAGTAGAGCGGAAGAATGACTTCTCGTGTCTTGCTCACAACACACCTGTTAATGCATCCCAGAATCATGTTTGTTTTCTTTGCAACAGCATCACTCTGCTGACTCATATTCAACTTGTGGTCCACTATGACCCCTAGATCCCTTTCTGCCATACTCCTTCCCAGACAGTCACTTCCCATTCTGTATGTATGAAACTGACTGTTCCTTCCTAAGTGGAGCACTTTGCATTTGTCTTTATTGAACTTCATCCTATTTACCTCAGACCATTTCTCCAATTTGTCCAGGTCATTTTGAATTATTACCCTATCCTCCAGATTAGTCGCAACCCCTGCCAGCTTGGTATCATCTGCAAACTTAATAAGCGTACTTTCTATACCAATATCTAAATCGTTGATGAAGATATTGAACAGAGCCGGTCCCAAAACAGACCCCTGCGGAACCCCACTTGTTATGCCTTTCCAGCAGGATTGTGCACCATTAATAACTACTCTCTGAGTATGGTTATCCAGCCAGTTATGCACCCACCTTATAGTAGCCCCATCTAAGTTGTATTTACCTAGTTTATTGATAAGAATATCATGCGAGACCGTATCAAACGCCTTACTAAAGTCTAGGTATACCACATCCACCGCTTCTCCCTTATCCACAAGACTCGTTATCCTATTAAAGAAAGCTATCAGATTGGTTTGACATGATTTGTTCTTTACAAATCCATGCTGGCTGTTCCCTATCACCTTGCCACATTACAAGTGTTTACAGATGATTTCCTTAATTACTTGCTCCATTATCTTCCCTGGCACAGAAGTTAAACTAACTGGTCTGTAGTTTCCTGGGTTGTTCTTATTTCCCTTTTTATAAATGGGCCCTATATTTGCCCTTTTCCAGTCTTCTGGAATCTCTCCTGTCTCCCATGATTTTCCAAAGATGATAGCTAGAGGCTCAGATACCTCCTCTATCAGCTCCTTGAGTATTCTAGGATGCATTTCATCAGGCCCTGGTGACTTGCAGGCATCTAACTTTTTTGGGGAGATTTTTGACTTGTTCTTTTTTTATTTTACCTTCTAAAACTACCCCCTTCCCACTAGCATTCACTATGTTAAGCATTCCTACAGTCTTCTCGGTGAAGACCGAAACAAAGAAGTCATTGAGCATCTCTGCCATTTCCAAGTTTCCTATTACTGTTTCTCCCTCCTCACTGACCAGTGGGCCTACCCTCTCCTTGGTCTTCCTCTTGCTTCTAAAGTATTTATAAAAAGTCTTCTTGTTTCCCTTTATTCCCGTAGCTAGTTTGAGCTCATTCTGTGCCTTTGCCTTTCTAATCTTGCCCCTGCATTCCTGTGCTGTTTGCCTATATTCATCCTTTGTAATTTGTCCTACTTTCCATTTTTATATGACTCCTTTTTATTTTTAGCTCATGCAAGATCTCGTGGTTAATCCAAGGCGGTCTTTTGCCGTATTTTCTATCTTTCCGACACATCGGAATAGCTTGCTTTGGGCCCTTAACAATGTCCCTTTGAAGAACTGCCAACTCTCCTCAGTTGTTTTCCCCTCAGTCTCGATTCCCATGGGACCTTACCTATCAGCTCTCTGAGCTTACCAAAATCTGCCTTCCTGAAATCCATTGTCTCTATTTTGCTGTTCTCCCTTCTACCCTTCCTTAGAATTGTGAACTCTATGATTTCATGATCACTTTCACCCAAGGTGCCTTCCATTTTCAAATTCTCAACCAGTTCCTCCCTATTTGTTAGGATCAAATCTAGAACAGCTTCCCCCCTGGTAGCTTTTTCAACCTTCTGAAATAAAAAGTTGTCTCCAATGCAGTCCAAGAACTTATTGGATAGTCTGTGCCCTGCAGTGTTATTTTCCCAACATATATCTGGATAGTTGAAGTCCCCCATCACCACCAAATCTTGGGCTTTGGATGATTTTGTTAGTTGTTTGAATCCTTTACCTTCATCACAGTAGGTGACTAATGAACTTACTAATGAAGAGTCTAACTCTGCTGTCCTTCCTTTAACTTCCTCCAGATTTAAACCAACTCACCCATTCACCCATCTTGATTCCTTACTTAACAGGGAGGTGCCAGCGATTATTCCAAGTCCCACCGAAGGTGACGGAAATAAGGGCATCATACATCTCAACCAGCCCTCATCTCACAACATCACCACTCATATTAATTCCAGCTGGCACACAAATGAGATATCCCTTCACGTTTATTGATGAAAATTGCTTCCATCAGATGTCAAGCAAGAGGAAACAGAGATTGCTGTGGGAATGGTTTGCAGTAATGGAATGAAACAATGAAAGTTTTCTGAACAAACTGTTTGTGTGTCCTTCATTTCAGGTCACAGAATCGTAGTATAAAATACTAGAACTGGAAGGGACCTTGAGAGGTCATCAAGTCCAGTCATCAAATCCAGTCCCCTGCCCTCACGGCAGGACCAAGCACCATCTGGTCTTTGTCAGCCACATTGCATCGTCCCTTTCTAAGGCTGAAAGCCGCGAACCTCACTGTCAGTGAGGCTATGTCTACGCTACAGAGTTTTTTCAGAAAAATGGTCGCTTTTCTGAAAAAACCTGTGGAGCATCCACATCTCAAGTGTGTTTTTGTGCAAAATAATTGAAAGAACAGAGGGGTTTTTCTGGTGTAGGTATTCCTCATTCTACGAGGAAGAAGCCTTTTTGCGAAAGCTCTTTCGCAAAAAGGTGCGGGTGGATGGGGAAGAGGGATTTTTTGCACAAAAAGAGGAAAGAGGAAAAAGCACAGGTGCCCTGGTGGCCATTCTGTGCATAACAATCAGAGCTTACTTTTGAGAGAGCGTCCATGCAGTGTGGACGCTCTCTTTTGCAAAAGCGCATTGCTTTTGCAATGCGCTTTTGCAGTGTGGACACGCTCTTGTGCAAGAAGATTTTGCAGAAGATCACTTTGCATAAAGCTTCTTGTACAAGAAGCCTGCAGTCTAGACATAGCCTGAGAGTGGGAGCAAATACAAGGGGTTCACTGACCACTGAGGCTGAAATCCTGGCCCTGTGAGAACCATGTCAAAACACCCTTGGACCCCACTGGGGCCAGAAGATTCAATCAGACACCCCCTTCTATGAAGACCTTACAAACAGACAGAGAGAGAAAAGCCAGGAGCAAGGGAAAACAGAGGGAATAACTCAAACATTATTTTAAAACTCCATTTATCATTCTTGCTTTCAGTATAGTGTGTCATAGCTCAAGACAAGTGCTGCCTCTTCGCCACTCCCATGCTGTGAGGGGATTCTGCTCACTGAGCTTCATGCTCTTTAAGCTTCTGGAGTCTGACCTAAGTCCAGGTGCCGCCTCTGACTTGGGGTCTCTGGGAACACGTGTGAAGTGCAAATCCTCCTTGAAGCACCACCTCCTGAGAGTTGAAACATCGTAGTCCAACTGCCCAGCCCCTGGGATCAGTACTGACTTCCCAGACTCCACCAGTGCTTAAATACATCTTCTTCCAGCATGCCAGCCAGGTGTGTAAATTGTGGATAGCACTTCAAAGGGACATGTGAAATGTATAATATATAATGTGCACACACAGATGGACTTCACACAGGATTCTAAACCACCAGTGCTCACGCTTTCACAGCAAAAGTTCTGTAAGAAAACAATCAACGCTACACACATTTCCGTGCCTCAGTTCCGTCGCCGTTCCGGAACATTCTTTGATCTGTGGCATGGGTCTTCTGGCACTGCCAATAAATGTGGATAGACACCTTGTAGGATTTTCAGAAGAGCCCCATGGCCAGGTGTTAGCACCGAAGGGCCTAACTCCCACTAAAACAGAAGTTTCTAGATTAGTAGGGTTAGATGTCTAGTTTTTTTCTAGAAAATCCCACTAGGCTTATATGTACCTTTAAAATATATCCCAAAGTGCCTAAATCCCATTGACTTTGGGGGCACTTTAGTTCCCTATGTGCTTTTTAATATCCCTCTACAGCCCTATCTGCCTTTTTAGGGTGCATCTACACTGCACTGTTATTCTGGAAAAACAATACTAGCATCCACACAGCAATTGTGTTATTTTGAAAGAAAATTGAAATAATGGAGGGCTTTTCCCGACGTTGGTAAACATCATTCTACGAGGAATAACGTCTCTTCCGAAAAAGCTCTTTCAGAAGAGGGTATGTGTGGACGCTCCACTGCTGCTATGTCAAAATAGCTCCTCACCAGGCCCATTCTAAGTTATTCCTCCCCAGTGCCTCCTGGGGCTCTAAATTGTGTTCACATTAGGGGAGCCTGCCTCAGACTAATTTTGAGGCTTCCCCGTAGGTGTAGACGCTCTATTTTGAAATAAGATATTCTGGATGATAGCTTTTTCCTAAATAAGCTTGCAGTGTAGATGTAGTCACCTCAATACTTTTGCAAATCGGGCCCTCTCTCAGCAGAACTCGCTTGCCATTACTTTCAACGCTCTCTGAAACTTTCTGAACGATATATGGCCAAATCCTCATTAGTCTGAATTTGACCCATGGATTATTTTTAAGGCCTCGAATACAAGCACGAAGATCCTTAACCCTTAGAGAGCATTTACACTCTATATTAACAAGACATTGCTTTTAACTTTTAGCAACTGAATTGGTGCTACATTGTCAGCTACTTTGCTCTAGGGAGCTCTTTATTCTACATCATATGAGCTGAAACTTTTATTTTATTTCCCCATTATATAGTCTTTGGTGGATGGCCGACCAGAAAGTCTTTTCCTACAGAGAAGAGGAAAAGGAAAAGAAAAAATAAAATACTAAGTCACACTTCTCTCGTGGCTTTAAATAGGCACTCCAAGCAGTAAAAAAAAACCAAAAAAAACCCCCCAAACCCATCCATAGACAAGCAAACCAATGAGCCATGATAGCAGACTAGACTCCATTAGAGAAAAAAGAAACAATTCAGGCTTTTAGAAACACAAGCACATTCTAAAAGATGAAATGAATAGCGCCCAGGATCAATTGGACTTCAGCATGGCTGCTTCTCTCAGACTTCCAAACCATTCAACTTGACTTCCCAATGGAAACAAGTTGGGCTAGTTCAGTATTTAGATGAAACTCACCTCTCTCTGTCTACACTACAGAGTTCTGTCGGAAAAACGGCCGTTTTTCCAACAAAACCTGAGTTACATCCACACTGCAATTGCATTCTTCTGAAAGTAAATCGAAGGAACAGAGGGGTTTTTCTGGGTTGGTAATCCTTTTTCTACGAGGAAGAAGCCTTTTTCCAAAAGAGCTCTTTCAGAAAAAGGAGTGTGTGGATGTGGAAGAGGGAGTTCTTTCTAAAGAAGAGGAAAGAGGAAAAAGCACAGGTGCCCTGTTGGCCACTCCATCCATAGTAATCACATCTTAAATGTGAGATAGCGTCCATTCAGTGTGGACGCTATCTTTCGAAAAAGCAGATCGCTTTTTCAATGCGCTTTTGTGTGTGGACGCTCTTTTTCGGAAGAAGTTTTTTCAGAAGATCTCTTCCGAAAAAAGGTTCTTCTGAAAGAAGCCTGCAGTCTAGACATAGCCTCTGAGGCATTGCTATGTAGTAAAAGTGTTGCTAGTAACACAGTAGGTGGCACTCTTCCCTTACTATGGTTTTTTAAAAGGTGTGGCAAGCACTCTCCCCCTAGTCAGGTCTGCCAATGGGGGTGGGGACGTAACGGGGCAACTGCTCTGGGTCTGGTGATTCAAAAGGGCCTAGGGTTCCCAGTCACCACTGCTAGGCCCTTTAAATTGCCTCTGGAGCCCATGCTGCGTACTCTGGGCAGCTATGAGGGCTGGAAAGAGGCGCCCTGCAGTCCGGGTGGCGCTTAGAGCTGGCTGCCCCAGCCCTGCCCCTTCCGACTGAGGCGCCGGCCCTTCCAGAAGAGATGAGCCGGGGGAGTCCCACCTTGCCCAGTGGAGCCGGCTAGCCTGTCGGCTCCCCTGCTGTCAGCCGACGGTCAGGGCAGTGTGTGTGTGTGTGTGTTTCCAAGAAAAGGTTTAACGTCCGTGTCTTTACTGCTAGGACCGGGGGTCCCGTCGCAGAGAGTAGCCAGCAGGCCAACAGACGCCCCTGTTTATAGGAAGAGCTTATTACACCTCAGATTTTAGCTGCTAGGATGCAAAAATCCCTTCGCAGCGGGCAGCCTAGGACAGACTGAGAGGTGCCCCAACGGACCTGTCACCTGGGAGTGACACAGATCCAAACGCCCAAGCTCTTCCTATACCTGTCCCTTATGACCGGCTGAAGTTCTTTTAAATTGTGCTTGGTTCTGTTACAGCAACTGAAGGAGTCAGGTTAAAGACTTAAACAGTTACAGGTTTATTAAACAAGCTTATAAATCATATGGTTACAATGGCTATTGCTCTATTTCTTAACTGCTAGCAAATATAGATCTTAAAAATGGTTACAAAGAAAATAAAGATAGAAAATAGAAATAATGGTACCAAGTGACAGCTTAATCTTTAAAGAGCTCTAAATCTATGTGTACACTTAAGACAAAGGACCACATCCAGGTACAATTTTTACCCCCTTCTGTGCCTCTCGACTCCAGCGGCTCAAGCCAGGGCCGGTCCCTCAATTCCTAGGAAAGACGAATACAAGGTGGGCGTCGCCGTGGAACCTCGGGAGGTCAAACACCTAACCCGACCAGCAGATAGATGGTAGATTGACACTCAGAGTAAATGTGCTGCTGGACCCATCTTTATACCCATAGGGGCCCGTATCCTCTTTCTTATCTAAGATGCCAGATTGTGTTGGTTCGTCTTTGTGACGCCAGTTCTTACAAGCAAGTTTCAACTTAATTTACACTTGCAAGAGAGATAACTAAATTGTGAGTACTAAACATTTTTTTACTGGGCGAGAGATTCCTCCCCCGCGGACGGCTGTGTGTTCGTATCAATATGGGTTCAGTCAAGGACACTCCTCTGCAGCCTCTTGGTCAGCAACTGGCGTATCTCTGTTTACAGCCATTCAGGGCCACAGCAGCCTGCCATATCCAGGCAAGCAAAGATGGATGTTACAGGGGGGTTCCTGTCTGGCTACACCTGCCCACACTGTAGCCATCTTGATTCACAGTAAAGCCAAACCATCCTTCTAGAAACGTCTCTGCTGATAGCTAGTAAGAGCTAGAGGCAGAATTAGCTACCGTCCACCTTCCACTTTAGAAGACGCTGCTGTGTGTTGAACTTAATAGCGATAATCACAATGCCAGATGTCAAAATAACAGGTTCAAATAAAAACATTTAATCAAACATACTTCTAGAGGCATCTTTCATTAGTTCTGAGGGGTCCTTTTCCTGGGCATTTGGATCCCCACAGACTGAGAGGTGCTGAGGAGAATTAAGTATGACCCAATATATAAATTCCTGAACACGGGTCACACACTAAGTTCAAGAACCAACACAGTGGGCCCTCAGCACCCAGACAATACAGAAAAGATGAATATGCAAAATACGACGAGCATTTAAGCATGAAAAATCATGAAACATTGATATTTACCAATAATTGGTTTCCTTTCATATGGTCACACTGGGAAAGGGCGCTGTCCTACAGGCTCATTTCAGGGAGGAAATGTCAGGAGCGAGGGCTCTCCTCTCAGCACATCTTGCAGCCAGACATTCCTGTTTGGGGTTTGTGAACACCAACATCCTGAGTGACCTCTGCTCTCTGCTGTGGCAGATAAGAACATAAGAATGGCCACACTGGGTCAGACCAACGGTCCATCCAGCCCAGTGTCCTGTCTTCTGAGAGTGGCTAGGAATGGGCAGAACAGGACATCATCAAGTGATCCATCCCCTGTTGCTCATTCCCAGCTTTTGACCAACGAGGCTAAGGACACCTTCCTTTCCCATCCTGGCTGTGTCCATAGGAAGAGAAAAGGCACCTTAGGTGGGAAATATGTGCACCACATACCAAGAGAAACGTTGGAATAGTTTATGTTCTTACTTTCTGGAAGGTTGCGACCTAACACTGTTTGTTTGTTTTTTCTTAAAATTCAAGGCTTCACCTCACAAGAATCAAAAACAGAGGGAGACAAAGCAGGCTGCTCCTTAGGGAGGCACAACTGAAAGGCACAACTCACCCCATCTTGCTCTAGGCTGGCTTTTTGCAGACTGATTTTGGAAGGAATAGATTAAGGTAGATTACATCCACCTTAGCCTGTGACCAGGATGTGGAAAACCCCAGAGAATTTAAAGTGGCAGCTTGTTCTTTTAACGTAGTGTGATGGGGTGAGGTCACAGATGACTCCTTGGGGGTGATTCCCGGGGTGCTGACAAGGCCACTGCCACCCTCCTTCTTCCTCTCTGGGGCTTCTCACCATTCAGTCCTGCTGGGCCAGCTCCGCTGGTCTCCGCTAAGATCCCTGCCTCCCTGAGAAGCAGTACAGAAACTGAATCTCTTCAGGTCCAAGGAGAGTGCAGTTTAGGGCCCAGCTTCCTGGGATACCACTCCCCAAATGGGATCAAACCCCAAAGAATTAGTTAGTAACTCCCTTTAACACACCGATTGCTCCCCCAGGTAACAATTATTTACACTGGGCTTGATAGTAAGTAAAAGTGATTTTGTTAAGTACAAGCAGTAGGATTTAAGTGAAAACAGGCAGAGCAAAGCAGATTACAAATCAAAAGAAACAAAAAATGCTTAGCTAATTCTAACACTAAATCCTAGGCAGAAACTTATTACAAACTCACCCTAAAACTGTTTTTGTTCCAACTGCCTTCCAAACCAGGGAAATCCCTCACCCTGAGGTCTTTAAAAAGAATAGGAAGGTCTTTTGTCTTTGGGCTGGCTGGACACATCGGAGGAGGGTGAACTAAAGAATTCCCTTATTGCATGGGGAGTCACATGACTGCTCCCCACCAACCATTGCTCAGACTTAAGTACAAAAGGCTATTTGCATATGATTGCCCAGACACTGAGGCCTCCAAACAGTAGAATTGCCTTTGATGGCTTTCCATTTACATGTTTAAAAATCATAAAGTATTCCCTACTACACGTCTAACTGTACACACAAGAGCAATACATACGCCAAAATAAGATAAACAGAACCAGTGAATTATGACATGAAGATTGATAAGTCACATGAAATAATTTGCTCAAAGCACCTTTGAGTTATATATATTTATGTCCATAAGTCCATTTCATAAAGCATGGGGGAGGGGGGAGGGTGGTCCGTCACACGTAGTTTTCAGAATACCCACAGGAAGGGTATCAAATCATATAAGATCAAAAGCAGAACCCAGAAGCTATAAGGAAGCTGGTACAGTGCCTGAGAAATTGGATGCTTTCTATGGCCAAATTCAAGAAGCAAGGAAACAACTTAACCAGCGACAGCTTCTGAGTGGTCTTCGAGGGTAGATTGTTGCAGTAATCAATCCTGAGGTCACAAGGGTGCAGATAAATGAGGAAAAGTGTCTCTCAGAGAAAAATGGCATTTCAGATGTTACCCATTTATACAGCGCTTTTCATCTTCAGACCACTTCATGAGCATTCCCTAATTAACCTTCACAACCTCTCTGCGGGGGCACAGTGGGTAAGGCTAGTTAGGTGGACAATTTTGACAACTGAATGTTTTTAATTTACTGCTTGTTTTTTTCTTTCATTTTTAAGCGAGTCGTTTATGAGCCAATGGAATAGACAGATTCATTGCTCTAATCCCATGATACGAGGCAGCAGCCGCCATAACATGGCTTAAGTGCAGGGGGCCGGACTAGAAGGTCCCCTCAAGGTCCTTTCCAGTCCAACAAGTCTAAGAGTCTCTGATATTAGTTTTATTATGAGCAGGCCCACCAATGGGAGGGCGAGGGGGGGACAAAGGAAGCAGTTGCCCTGGGCCCTCTAAACCCTCACCGGAGTGCTGTGCCGTGCATTCTGGGCAGTGCTAAGGGCTGGCCGGGAGGGAGGGGGCTGTCACTGCACTCTGAGCAGCACTGAGGGCTGGCTGCCATTAGCCCCACCCCTTACACCCTTGGGCCCCGCACCTTCCAGGAGAGCAGAGCCACCCTCCCTCCTCCACCTTGCCAGAGGCCCATGGAGGCTGTTGGTTCTTCTGATTTGGGGGCATCTTTCCACATGACAATGCTGCAATGAACAGCTCAATCACTTCAATGGGACGGTGTCTAGTAAAAATGAAACACGGTGAAATATAAAGTGATACAGAGGCCCAAGGGACTTGCTTCATACAGACCCGTTTTTAAAAATGTAACTATAAAGGGTTGTATGGCTCTCTGCACGGAGCAAAGCTATGCCAGTGCAAGGTTGCCATGGCAGGACAGGACACCAGCACAACCCCTCCTGCTCCTGTCAGGCTTCCTCCTGCCTCCAATATGTCCCTTAGACCAACAGAAGGACAAGGGTGTAGGGCCTAGCTGCATTGCAGATAAGCCAGCGAGGAGTTTGTCCGGGAAATTCTTTGCTGGTCATTTGTGGCTGAGTCCCAGCCTGATTCATTGTGGCATAAAAGAGTCAGGACTACTTTGTGAATCTGGCCCCAAGTTTTCACGGCCCCAAATAAGGCTCAATACCCCTTTCAGCTGTACTTTTCAGGGCTCTGACTTTGTCAGATCTGACACCCTCAACAGAAGCTTCAGGGGGTAGCTGAGTTAGTCTGTACAGGATAAACTTAAAAAAACAACAAATGGTCTGGTAGCACTGTATAGACTAACAAAACATGTAGCTGGTATCATGAACTTTCGTGGGCACAGCCCACTTCTTCAGATGACCAGCGTTTATGACCCCCAGAAGAGTCCGGTTTGGCCTGTGCTAGATGACAGACCTTCAAGCAAAACACAGGTGCAAAGGAATGTGTCCTGGGAGCAGATCATTCTCCTTTTGAAATGAACGGAAAAACTTCCATTGCCTTTATGGGAGCAGGATCTGGCCGTTTGGCTCACCCCTTCCACCAACCTCATTAGGGTACAAAACTGCCAGGAGCTAAGCACCCTTCTCTCTTCCATAAAGACACGAAGAGCTGAGTGCGTTCAGGACTTGCCACAATCAGGCTCTTTGGGAGCACGTTTCCTGCCGACTCAGGACTGAAAGCATGCCCCAGATTTGTGTGTGAAGAGCGTAAGGCTGTACAGGTGTTGTCTTTTGGATGAGACATAACACCACTGTGCTGCCTGAATTATGGTTTGCATAATTACATTTTGCTCACATAAATTCCTGTAATAGTTTCAATGGGGGAAACTATTCACTCCCTCTCATAAAACTTTTGTCTATTATTCCTGGCACGGAATGGATGCGACAAATCACCAGAGAGGTGGCTGGAGTTTAATAGCAGATGAATTAATGCCCACATAATATACGCCAAGTACAAAGCATTCTAGGATCCTCCTGGTCTGGCTGAGAGATGACAAGTATCACCATCTCTCTGAGGGCGCACAACGCCACATCTCTGCCTTTGATATATTTTCCTCGATCCACTTTTGGTGTGCAGCTTCTTCTGATCGTAACTTAAAGCAAGGTAAGGATTTGGTTGTGCCAAGACAATGGGATGTGCCTGGAATTCAATTGTTTCTCATAAAATGGAATGGGAGTGGTCTGGCAGGAGGGAGTTATACTGCTGAATGACCACATGGGGCAGCAATGGGACAGAAATGGGGATCAGGACAGCTATAATTCCATTGGGCCAGTGAGGGCAGGGGATGGAGAAAAGCACAGCTATCTACTATATATTTCAGAGAGCTTGTCTGTTTATGTGTCTGTTTGTCTGTCTGTCTATCTGTCCCACAGCTAGGGAACATGCACCCCACTGCTCGCTGTGCCTGCTGCAGCTACAATGTCCATGGAGAGGAGCTTTTCATTTGGCCCCAAGCTGCTATGGTGAGAGAGAGCTGGAATAAGTCCTCTCCCTGGGGAAGCCTTCATGCTGAACCCCTCATCCCCAGCCCAACCTCAGAACAATGATTTAAATGAAGAAAAACAAAATTTATTTGAGTTGTAGACCTGAATAGCACCAGGTAAATCTTCTAGTATAATATATAGGAATGACAGACTAGGTCACACTGGGAGGAATGGCTCTATATGTGAAAGAAATCTTAGAGTCAAACAAAGTCAAAATCTTAAATGAACCAAACTGTAGCAGAGAATCTCTATGGATTGAAATTCCATGCTTGAACAATAAGAGCATAGTGGTAAGAATATGCTACCGGACACCTGATCAGTATGGTGACAGTGAATGTAAAATGCTCAAGAGGTGATCTTATTGCTTATAGGCCCGTGATTGAAATTATAGTAAAAAACCAGACTCAACAGACATGTAGATGAACATGATAAGTTGGGGAAGAGTCAACTGCTTTGATAAAGGGAAATCATGACTCACCATCCTCTTAAAATTCCTTGAGGATTTCAACAAGCATGTGGATCCAGTTGATATAATGTGCTTGGACTTTCAGAAGAAATCTGACAAAGACACATACCATACATTATTGTTTCCGATCAATAAGTTATTAAAAGATAGGAAAAAAAGGGTGGAAATAAATGGACAGTTTTCCCGACGGATCAGTACTAGGACTTGTGCTGCATATTGATAAGTGATCTAGAAAAGGGGGTGATCAGTACAGACAATACAAAAATACTCATAATTAAGGCTAAAGCTAACTGAAGATTTACAATGGGATCTCACTAAACTTACTGATTGAGCAACAAAGTGGTAGATGAAATGAAACAGTGATTAAGTGCAAAGTAATGGACATGGAAAAAATAATTCTGAGTATACATACAAAATGATGGGTGTCTTCTTTCCTGAGTGGCACCAGCTAATTTAATCTAGGAGTCATTGCTGATAGTTCCTAACACACGGTTAGCCTTTTTGATTGCCACTGCAGATAAAGCAGATATTTTCAGAGAGCTATTAGGAAACAGATAGATAATAAAACAGAAAATGTCATAATGCCACTATATAAATGCATGGTTACACCCATACCTTGGATGCTGCAGGAAATTCTGGTCAACTCCATTACAAAAAAAGATATATTAGAGTTGGAAAAGGTGTGGAGGAGGGCAGCGAAATGATTAGTGGTGTGCCACTGCTTCTGTGATCTGAGAGACTTAAGAAACTGGTTTCTGTTCATCTTAGAAAAGAGAGGACCAAGGGTGGTGGGCATAATAGAAGTCTGTAAAATCATGAGTGCTCTGGAGAAAATAACTAAGGAAGTGCTATTTACCCCTTCACAAAACACAAGAATTAAGGGTCACTTGAATGCAATTAATAGGCAGCAGGTTTAAACAGGGAAAGGAAGTAATTCTTCACATAACGCACAGTCAATTCAGGTTCCTTGTTGCCATGAGATGTCATTAAATATAACTGGATTAAAAATAATTAGCTATCAACCATTGATGGGCCTATCCTCCATGAATTTGGCTAAGACATTCATGGAAACAAACCTGTGCTTCGCACATCCCTAATTCTCCAAATGCCAGACGTTGACACTGGAAAACATGGGTCACTTGAAATTGACCTTTTCTTTTCATTCCCTCTGGGTATGTCTACACTGCCACCCTAGTTCGAACTAGGGTGGCTAATGTAGGCATTCGAACTTGCAAATGAAGCCCGGGATTTAAATATCCCGGGCTTTATTTGCATATTCCCGGGGCACCGCCATTTTTAAATGCCCCATAGTTCGAAGTACCTGCCTGCGGCTACACGCGGCACGGACTAGGTAGTTCGGAATTAAAGCTCCTAATTCGAACTACCGTTAAACCTCCTTGCAGGTATTTAAATCCCGGGCTTCATTTGCAAGTTCGAATGCCTACATTAGCCACCCTAGTTCGAACTAGGGTGGCAGTGTAGACATACCCTCTGAAACTTTTGGCACCAGTCTCTCTGAGAAGACAGGATATTCGGCTAGATGGGCCATTGATCTGATCCAGAGTAGCCATTCTTATCTCCTGAAAATTATCCCTCCAAAATGTGATGGCTAACATGATCTTTCTAGCCATCTGGCTATTTAAATCTCTCTACTAGCTGCCTTGGCCCAGCAAATCAAATTCATTCTTCTTGTCTTCACTCATGAGCCAATCACAAATCTGAACCTTCTTGTCTTTTACTGCATCACTCCACTGACCTCCCCCCCATTCCACTATTGAAACCAGCCCCATTTCTCAAAAGTCTGAACATTTTCTGCTTGCTGCCTGCATGCATGCCTTTCTAAAACTTTGTATCCACTATGCTGGGGATCGACACTGCAGCGATAAGTCCACTTGCTTTTGATTTATCGCCTCTTCTTAGACATGATAAATCAATCTCTGAGTGCTCTCCCATCGATGCTGGCACTCTACCAGGATGAGTAGAGTAGCTGGCATTGACGGGAGAGCAGCCCCTGTTGACTTTATCGCACACAAGACACTGCAGTAAGTATGTCCACTTCAGCGATGCTATTTGTGAAGCTGAAGTGACGTAGATTAGATCGATGGTGGGGGTTACTATAGACAAGGCCTCAGTCTGCTCCACTAAGCAGCTGCTTTTCTCTCATTATATTCCTCTGAAAACCGAATTCTCCCTGGATTAGGAAGTCAGTAAAGTTATCTTTATTATTGTTTTAGATTAAAAATCAAACTTTACAGAACTGCCAACATACACACATTCATAAACCAAGTCTCCCCAGGGCGCTGTTGTTGTTGCACACATCCTGTGGAACTTGTTGCCACAAAGCAGCAAAGAGGCTAAGAGCTTAAGATGATTCAGAAAAGAACTGGGGAGCTACATGGGCAACAAAACCGTCTAAAGGGAGAAAGGAAAGGATTAAAAGAAAGAAAGACTTTTGGAACAGACACAAACCATCCAACTTCAGGGCAGAACACAGTCTCTTACTACGCAAGAAACTTCCTCTGGGGGCAAGTTACCCTATCACTACCTATTGCAGGGTTCTTTGCATCTTTAGACAAAAGAGCTAATATTGATCATTGCCAGAGCTGGGACATTGCAAGACTAGATAGTCTGTGGTCTGATCCAGCACATCAGTTCCCATTTCTCCTCCTCTCCTGCTTTGTACAGCCTGTTGTTTACCTTGTTCATTGTTCACAAAGACATTATCTGGTTGGCACATTACAAAGCCAGTTTCTCCTGCCATTAACAACTGTTTTGTTTTATTAGTCTCTAAGGTGCTACAAGAATATTCATTGTTTTTTAAGTTTTTCCAGTTACAGACTAACTCTGCTACCCCTCTGAAGCTATTAACAACTGTATTTCCACATTAAAGGCTATGTATGGAACACATCCAGCCCACTTAATTAGCCTCATTAATACAGGTCCTACAATTTACGGGTATTTCTGCTGTTGTAGATATCTCTTGTTTTCTGTTATTTCCACTCCAGTCCACCTGATGAAGTGGGTTTTGCCCACGAAAGCTCATGATTCTATATATTTTGGTTAGTCTCTAATCACAGGACCACTCTTGTTCATTTTCTCATGTCTGAAATTTAGGCCCCAGCCTCCAAATGTCTTACATTAGTATTTAATAGTGTAGTAGCACCTTAAAGACTAACTCGGCTACCCCTCTGAAACTTTTGGTTATTTTTTTAAGTTTTTCTAGTTACAGACTAACAAAACATGTAGATGGTATCATGAGCTTTTGTGGGCACAGTCCACTTCTTCAGATGACTGGAGTATTAGAAGTACAGATCCAAGAATAAATAAGGGAAGGGGGGCGAGGAGGAAAAAAGGAGAAAAAAGATACTGAATAAATTGTTCAAGTAGTTACAAGAGGCTGATAAGAATAATTAGCACCTCCTTTGTTAGGTTGGTTGGTTACATTAGTATGGTCGTAGTCCTGCTGATTTCAACTGTGGAACTGTGGATACATAGGTTATCAGCTACCGAAAACAGAAACTTTGGTGAAAGATTCCCAACTGTGTGTAACACCTACCATCGCATTGTGCTCTTAGCATGAACATCCTCATGCTATCAGCACATTTTCTCAAAAAAATATTGCTTTATATATTGCCGTAGCATTTGCACTCCCCACATGTTGCTGGAGTGTTTTTTTTACCAGTCATCTGAAGAAGTGGGCTGTGTCCACGAAAGCTCATGATACATCTACATGCTTTGTTAGTCTATAAAGTGCTACCACACCATTTGTTGTTTTTTAAAGTTTATTAAGATATAAATAATGGGTCTTATTTAACACATGGGGATGAGGCATAGAAAACTTAACTCACAGGAGAGGTGTGAGGGAGATAGCAAGAACAAATGTTGCTTGAAACCAACTTTTTATCACCCGAATTGTGGAGCAGTTCCCACCATAAATTAGAGCAACCCTGGAGGCTTCTCTAGTTCATTGAAACCTTGTCTGGACAGCAGGTGTGCTGCATTACAGCCTAGTGTCTCTGTATATGCAAAAGGCCATGGAGACACCCTCCACTCCCGCATGCCTCTTACGTGGGTCTTGTAAAGACAGAGACATAGGGCTCATTTCATGAACCCTGCATATCTGAGCACTAATGGAGAACTCCCCTGGTGTGGCAATGTCCTGTAGTGAATCCGTACCAGAGCTAGGAATAAAATCCAGCATTCCTTTCTCCTGACCCTTTGCAACACTAATATTATTATAGTTTCACAGGAGTAGCTGAAGTAGTCTGTAACAGGAAAAACAACAAACAGCACTTTAAAGACTAACAAAACATGTAGACGGTATCATGAGCTTTCATGGGCACAGCCCACTTCTTCAGATGACCAGAACGTTGGAAGTCCAGAACCAAGAACCAAGAATAAATTAGGGAAAGAGGGAAGGGAGGGGGGGGAGGGAAGAAGGAAAAAATTGGAGGGGAGGGGGGGAAGACAGTAGGTAGATAAGTTTAAAAGGGATAGCCGAGCCAGTCTGTAACAGGAAAAACTTAAAAAAACAACCAATAGTCTATCAGCACCTTAAAGACTAAATAATTAAAAGAGGCTGATAAGAACCATTTGCATGCACTAGGAAAGGAAGAGTACTAACACCAGATTCTACACAGACATCAAGAACCATTGGCACTTTCATTGGTTGGTTGGTCGATAATGTGCGAGCCATCCGATATCGCGATTTAGAACATTAGCATGAGAATTAAACTTGTAAATGAAGTGGAGTTCCAATCCTTCTCTGTGTATTTTATATCACTATATTAATGTACTCTATTAATATAGTCAGACTAGCTGAGTTCCAGACAGCCCAAGAACGTAGACAGTTCTGTAGATATTTGAGACACTTCAAATCCCTATTGCTACACAGTCACTATTCCCTTCTATTCATTCTTATGGAATAATGCATAATGCATGTGTCATAAATCTGCCAGTAAAATGAATGTGTTCGAGGAACCATCCAAAGAGGGCCTCATCCAATGACCAGTGGATCATTCCTATGGGTCCTGATTCACAGACCAGTGAAGTTCACAGGAGTCTTTTCAATGGGCTTGGAATCAAGCCCGTGACTACAAAGCAATCTTATCTTGAGCACTCCCCTGCTAGCTAAAATATGTCTCAAGGTAAGTTCTAACAGTGACAGTGCCTGGAATTTAAATTTGCAGGAGGAAGGTGCTCGGATTTGCTTCTCAGTTTCTTTACTCTGGCAATCCTAAAACTTGATTGTGAGATTTAAAAAACCCTGTACTTATTACAGCAGGATTAAACTTGGAGCGGGTGTGTAAAATAAATATGCAAAATGACTGCTCGGCTAGGGAATGTAGAGACAGTCAGGGAGATGAAGAGGTGATTACAATGCTAATAGGCCTATTCAAAATGGGATGTTTGCTCAAGCCACAGCAGGGGATGGCTGGCCTTTGGGAAGGCAAACAACACCTAGGATGAAACTCTTAATACATGTGTTTACTGAACTCTTATACAGTATTCAACAGTTCTCTTTGATATTTTAATCCATATTATTATTATTCTACATTTGTAATTCAGTCTCACTCAAATACCCCAAGCAAGGTTTGGGAGCCCATGGTGCTAGCAATGTGAAATCACAGAAAGTCACTGCCCCCAATGAAAACAATTTACAGACTTAAGATTTTTTTTCTAATTACTGTTCAAAAGCTAACGGAGGAGGCATTTCTCTTGATATTAGGGATCAGAAACTGGACTGGTAATATCTCAGAGCTCATTGTGCTTGGCTATTTGCTTAGAAGTCTGATATATCAGCAAGGCTTTTGGCAGGCCAATAAAGATTTACTCTTGTAGCGTCCACGGGTAGAACTGAACCTGGGACCTCTGGAGCTTAGTGCATGCACCTCTACAGCTTGAGCAAAAAGCCAGCGAAGGGTCTCAGCGAAGGGTGTAGAGCAAACTCAGACCTCTTAAAGAGAGAGCAAGGCTACGTCTACATTGGCAAGATTTTGCGCAAAAGCAGGTGCTTTTGCGCAAAATCTTGCCACCTGTCTACACTGGCCGCGAGTACTTGCGCAAGAACACTGACGTTCTAATGTATAAAATCAGTGCTTCTTGCACAAATACTCTGATGCTCCTGCTCAGGGATAAGCCCTCTTGAGCAACTGTTCTTGTGCAAGAGGCCAGTGTAGACAGGCAACATCAATTTCTTGCACAAGAAAGCCCAATGGTTAAAATGGCCATCGGAGCTTTCTTGCACAAGAGATCGTCTACACTGGCACAGATGCTCTTGCGCAAAAGCACATGTTTTGCGTAAAGGCACATGCCAGTGTAGATGCTCTCTTACTCAAATACTCTAACGCAAAAACTCTTGCATTAAAGAGTATTTGCGCAAAATCTTGCCAATATAGACGTAGCCCAAGAGAATAAGTGCCACTACATAGGACAGTGAATCACACCAGTAAGTGTGTGGGCTACACTCAGATACTATGAGGTGGAATATACCCCAAGTACCTAAAAAAATAAAGACTATAAACACCAAATGGGAGTGAAATCCTGGATCAACTGAGGGCAAGAGTATTTTGCCCTTGACTTCACTGGCATCAGAATTTCACCTAGGAGTTTAGCCCAACGTTTTTTAGTCAGAAAATAAGTACAAAAACTGAGGTGCCATTAACATGTAAAATGTTTAATCCTGTTTAATCACTATCTTGTAATTACATGATTTGGCTTAGCTGGAGTTGCTGTTACCTCGTCATAAGATTAGTTATAATTTATTCTGTGTAACTTTGTAATTTCTCTGTCAAATGCAATCTCCTGGAAGCTAAAGAGGCCTATAGACTAAAACTAGGTGAATAACCTTTTATTTGTTTGTTCAGGAGCCAACCCCGGGGAAATAGACAGATGGGAATCATTTCAGCTTGAACCAAGAAATGAATTTTTAAAAACATTCTCAGTGTAACACAGAAGTAAAGAAAAAAGATACTTTTTTTGGTGGAGATAAGTGTTAACATTTTTAAAAGTTTTAAAATAAAACTATGGAAAACTCCAAAACAAAATGTCTTTTTGAAGTGAAAAGTTGAAACCTTTTGTTTTGGAAATAAAAAAAAATAATCTTTTGACATTTCTGATTTTATCTTTTAAAAAATTGGTTTGAACCAAAGTTGTCAACAATTACCTGAATTTGTGAATACTTTTGTTTGGTCTGCATAAATTTGTTTTGAGCAAATAGTTTTATTGCTCAAAAATGCAGATTTGGGTCATTTACCATTGGTCATAAGGACTTAAGAATGGCCATACTGGGTCAGAACTAAGGTCCATCCAGCCCAGTATCCTGTCTGCCGATAGTGGCCAATACCAGACACCCCAGAAGGAGGGAATACAACAGGCAAATCCTCACATGATCCCTCTCCTGTCACCCATTTACAGACAAACAGAGGCTAGGGACACCATTCCTAACCATCCTGGCTAATAGCCATTGATGGAATTAACCTCCATGAATTTACCTTTTTCTGAACCTTGTTAAAGTCCTGGTCTTCACAACATCCTCTGGCAAGGAGTTCCAGAAGTTGACTGTGCACTGAGTGAGGAAAAACTTTCTTTTGATTGTTTTAAACCTGCTGCCTATTCATTACATTTGGTGACCCCTAGTTCTTCTATTGTGGGAATAATTAAATAACTTTTCAGCTTAGAAAAGAGAAGACTATGGGGGGATATGATAGAGGTCTATAAAATAATGACTTGTGTGGAAAAAGTGAATAAGGAAAAGTCCAAGTCTTTTTAATCTTTCTTTATATGGGACCCGTTCCAAACCCCTAATAATTTTTGTTGCCCTTTTCTGAACCATTTCCAATGCCAATATATCTTTTTTTAGATGAGGCGACCACATCTGTACGCAGTATTCAAGATGTGGGCGTGCCGTGGATTTATATAAAGGCAATAAGATATTCTCTGTCTTAATCTCTATCCCTTTTTTTAATGATTCTCGACATTGACATGATGACACCAGTCTCTTTTGGGGCCAGGAGCAAGTTCTATTTCAGCAGCAAAGGCAGGGCCATCATTTCCAAAAAGTGCTGGAAAAGCAGCTGGTTGCAGTTTGAGTAGGTAAGGAGAAACTTTGAAAGCCCAGCATTGGCAGACTTTGGACACCTCATATAACACATTAAAAGTCTCAGAGAGGTACCCAGGATATACTGTAACTTTAAAAGCAATGAATAGTCCTGTGGTACTTTAGGCTCTGTCTACATGAGGTGATTATTTCAAATTTACTAAGTTTGACTTCTGAGCACGCAATTTTACAAATTCAAAGCTCCATGTCCTCACTATGTGTGTCTAGACTACAGCGTTTTTTTAAAAAAAGTGGCCTTTTTTCACAAAAAAAGTCACCTGCGTCTAGACTGCTGCCATGTTCTTTCTAAATTAAATTGAAAGAACGCGGCAGTTTTTTCAACCGCAGAAAACCTCATTTTACGAGGAATAATGCCATTTTTCGAAAGTGCTCTTTCAAAAAAAGGCGTTATTGAACGCAAACAGTGCTTTTTCGAAAGAGAGCATCCAGACTGCTTGGGTGCTGTCTTTCGAAAAAGCGGCTCTCTTTTTCAAAAATACTGGTTGCTGTTTACACGCTCTCTTTCGAAAGAGGCTTGTAGTCTAGATGTACCCTATGGAGAAGAATTGAATTTGCTCTAAGGTAGAGCATCCACATTAATAGAGCCTGCCTCGGACTCAGAGCCCATGGAAGCCCTCCGGGGGAGCTGCGGGAGGCCTCCCAGAGGCCAATGAGTTCAAATTAGCAGCACTGAAGTGTCTATATTAATGTTATTTTGGACTTACAAGTTTGGGAATAGTGTTACTCCTTGTGAAAAGCAAGACTACAGAGTTCAATTCTGTGACCCTTTATTCCAGAATAACAGGCTCGGTAGTGTGGATGCATCGCTTAGAAAATCGACCTTGAGGGGCTAATTTTGGACTATGGTCCTAGTGTAGACCAGGCCTTAGAGATTAACGAAAATATATATAGTATCATGAGTTTGTGGGCAAATCCTGCTTCCAACCCACTCAATTAGCCTCATTAGCACTGGTACTACAATTGACAGGTACCTTTTTTCTCCTCTCCCCTTCTTTTTCTGTTAGCAGGAACCCAGAATTTTTATTTCCTTTCCAGCTCATCTGAAGAAGCCACATCCTGACTCCTCCTTGCCGTCCTCCTGGCTTCCTTCCTCTGCCTTATATAGTCCTCTCCCAGTGAGGCCCACACCTGCTTCTAATAGCCCTTCAGGCCTGGGCTTGCTCAGCTGTTTCCCCTCAGTCTCTTTAGCCAGGCTACAGTGGCAGAGCTCTGGCTTAGCCAGCCGTCTGTCACAAGTGCCAAAAGCCAAATTAAGTTATTTCGACTTCAGCTTCGCAGTTGACATAGCTGAAGTTGCGTAGCTTAATTCAACTTTTGCCTTGCTGTGTACACATGCCCTAAGGTGCCACAGGACTACTCATTGCTCATATAACATGTACACTTAAATTGTTTACAAACAACTCTTCCTGCAAGAGAAATGCACAGAGCCAGTCGGGGGCGGGAGGAGAGACCCTGAGAAAAATTCTGGAATAATTACCATTCCACATATTTCAGCATTTTTATTTAATTTTTGACATTTTCAGGTTTGTTTTTAAATGTTCCTTCTACTCCTTCCCCTCTTTTTTCTACCTTTTCCATTTTGCAACTAAATACATTGCAATGAATGATGTCCATGATTTTTTTTTCATTGTTTCATTTTTTTCTTCATGTCATAAACAAATTCCCCTCTCTTTCATGATGGTATGAACCAGTTCCCCTTCCCAGTGCTGACAGAGTAACACCTTTGTGATTCTGTGGAAAAGTCACAGTAGGAAAATATTTACTGCATCATTTGCTTCTTCTAAAGAGCATTATCAGTTGCAAACAAGGACAAAAGCAAACCACATGTGACTACTCAGCATTGTGCTGACAACAAGCAAGAATGCCAGGACTATATTTTGGAAAGATGGCAATCCCTGCACACCTTATGTATACTAGTTGTCAGTTTTATTGTTGTATTTGCCTATTCTGTTCAGCTTTTCCCAACACAGGTAGGGGGGTGACCAGACAGCAAATGTGAAGGGACTGTAAGGGACTCCAAGAAGATCTCACCAAACTGAGTGATCGGGCAACAAAATGGCAAATGAAATTTAATGTGGATAAGTGTCAAGTAATGCACATCGGGAAAAATAACCCCAACTATACGTACAGTATGATGGGGGCTAATTTGGCTACGACAAATCAGGAAAGAGATCTTGGAGTTATCGTGGACAGTTCTCTGAAAACTTCCACACAGTGTGCAGTCAAAAAGGCAAATAGGATGCTAGGTATTATTAAGAAAGGGATAGAAAATAAGACCCAGAATATCTTACTGCCCTGTATAAAACTATGGTACACCCACATCTTGAATACTGTGTACAGATGTGGTCTCCTCACCTCAAAAAGATATTTTGGCCTTGGAAAGGGTTCAGAAAGGGCAACTAAAATGATTAGGGGTTTGGAACGGGTCCCATATGAGGAGAGGTTAAAGCGACTGGGACTTTTCAGTTTAGAAAAGAGGAGACTGAGGGGATATGATAGAGGTGTATAAAATCATGAGTGGTGTGGAGAGGGCCGATAAAGAAAAGTTATTTATTAGTTCCTAAATAGAAGAACTAGAGGACACCAAATGAAATTAATGGGTAGCAGGTTTAAAACTAATAAAAGAAAGTTCTTCTTCACACAGCGTGTAGTCAGCATGTGGAACTCCTTGCCAGAGGAGGCTGTGAAGGCTAGGAATATAACAGAGTTTAAAGAGAAGCTAGATAATTTCATGGAGGTTAGGTCCATAAAAGGCTATTAGCCAGGGGATAAAATGGTGTCCTTGGCCTCTGTTTGACAGAGGCTGGAGAGGGATGGCAGGAGACAAATCGCTTGATCATTGTCTTCAGTCCACCCCCCCCTCTGGGGCACCTGGTGCTGGCCACTGTCGGCAGACAGGATACTGGGCTAGATGGACCTTTGGTCTGACCCGGTAACGGCCGTTCTTATGTTCTTATGTTCTTATGTGAAAAACCGGGCCAGGTTAGTGGGTAATAGAATGACCAGAGATCCCAATTTTATAGGGATAGTTCTGCTAACAGGTAGGTTTTGATGCCCTGAGGATCATCACTAAGTGAAGTGCATGTACACTATGATCCAAAAGTTTTTGTTTCTGAACTGAAACAGAATTGCGTGCCAATTAATTATTTGCTTAACTGGAAACTTTTAAACCAAATTTCAAGGAAGTTCACTGATTTTTATTAATTGTAGTTCATCTCGCTTGGGTTTTTTCAAATGGAATTTTCAGCAGGTGAACAGCTGTTTATTTTTACATGCAACATACACCTCTGAAATGTCATTTCATTAAAAGCCATTTATGGAGCAGAATGTTGATATAATTATTTTCTTGAAAACAAATGTGAATTGCCCAAAAGCATTTTTTCCCAGTGTTGCTCATTGAAATCACATATTTGAGGGACTTTTTTTTTTGTATTATAGGATTTTATTCCATGCACGTAATAACTAGAAAACATATTTGACATTTATAGTATCGGACATATCACCTTGAAGTCAATGATCCCAAAGCAGTCATTAAAAATTATATTTCTATGAGGGTTATTTCCCCCATCATTGGAATGCAGCTAGCACTGGTCTGGAAGACAGCAGTCTTAAAACAGCAACTCTGCTTGGTGAGAAATGCTTTATCCAATATAAACTTCAGGAGGAATTTAGTCCGGCACAAAGTAATTATCCATTTGGAATTTTGCCAGCACACTGAGGTTAGAACACCTGCTCTAACTTGGACCTTAGTCCTATGCCTTATTAGAAGAAAAGTGCATTGTGTTGTATCATGGTGTTGCTGCAACTTTACGTGAACCAACATTCAGTACATACACAACATTTGCACACGGACATCAAAAGCACTTTGCAAAAGTAACGGGGTGTCATTACTCTAAATTATCCCGTTACCCATTATAACATGTGCTGTATCACTTCTCCAAATGCTAAGCATGAAAGACTTTATCACAAGTGAAATGTTTGGGTCTGTTCTGGCTATTAGTTTTTATGCAGAATTTCCTAATGTTTCTAGTGGGGAAGCTTTATACAAGGTTCATTGACAGGATGTAATGAAAAGGATGTGGCCCCTTAAGAGTGAACAATAAAAGAAGGGAAGGCTGGTTTTCTTTTTTTAAACACCCCATTTTTATGTCAAAAGCTAAGTATGGGACACTTCCAGCCCACTTAATTAGTGTCATTAGCACCAGCCCTACAATTGACAGGTACCTTCCTCCCGTCCCTCCCCCCCACTGCTTTTTTTTGGTTATAAATTCTGTTGTCCACTCCAGCTCATCACCTGAAGAAGTGGGTTTTGCCCAAGAAAGCTCATGATACTATATATATATTTGTTAGTCTCTAAGGTGCCACAGAACTATTCATTATGAATAAAAAAAGATTGGTCTGACGTATACATTTCATATTCCATCCGATTGCTTTCAAGTTTTTTGAGTAATTTGTTTTTTTGTATTATTGCCAAAACTCAGGGTGGATTTGTCAAAAAAGCTTCCATCGTAGCTTAAAGGCAGAAAGAGAAAGACTCCAACCTGGACACATTGTTCTTCTGTATGATGGTGAACATTCACCATTGGAATGGACAAGTCAATGAATACATCTTAGCAATGGAGGGTTGCCTGGTTCTCACATATCCTTGACGTTTTCATCATTTTCCCAAGAGATACTAGTCATTACCTCATACCCCTTGTCTCTCTGAGGGTATGTCTACACTAGCCCGCAAGTTCGAACTAGGGAGGCTAATGTAGGCATTCGAAGTTGCAAATGAAGCTTTATTTGCATCTTCCCGTCTGGGTACCATTTTTAAATCCCCTTAGTCCGAACTAACTGCCCACGGCTGTACGCGGCAGTCAAACGTTAACTCGAACTAAGTCCTTAGTTCGAGTTAACTGTTACACCTCATTCCACTAGATGGGGATCGGTTGACAAGGAAAGCCTTTTCCGACCGGTTCTGTAAACCTCATTGCACAAGGCATAAGGGATCGGTTGGAAAAGGCTTTACTTGTCGACTGATCCCCGTCTAGACTGCTGCTTTTTGCCGGCAAAGTGCCACAGCAAAAAAGTGTAGTTTAGACACACCCTTGGTGTTCACACCTCCACATCAGCTGCTAGAAGTGGGCCTCATTCTCCCTGACTGACTTGACCTCGATATCTCTAGCCTTACTCTTGATTGGTACTCTTTTCTTATGTTCCTTCCAGGCATAATGGATGCTATGCAAAAAGGCAGCAGATTTTAATTGTAGAGAAAGTCTAACGTGAGAGAAGCAATCCATAGCCATGTTAATTGCAGTGTCTAAGCCACCTACAGTGAGCTGAGAATTCTGAATCATCTTAAATGATTCACTGCAGCAGGAAATAGCTTTGTGTGTTTGTTTAATACCAGCTCTGTTTATCTTTCTTTAGGCGCACATACTTATACACAGCCTATTACCCAAAGAGTACAGAGAAAGGACAAGTGGATGTCAGGCTCTGTGATAAACACCTGATTATGTCGTTGCATTTTGAAAATGGGAGACTGCCTTTATTGCGGAAGGCAACAGCCAAACTTTGGGCCCATTAAAATCAATGGCAAAACTAGAATCGGACTGGTCCAAAGAATTAAACAGCGCTAAGAGAAATCAGTGAGGACATGGAAAATCCATACTTAGCCACTTTCCTCAGCTATGGCTGCATTTTGTAGATCCTAACCTTTCCTTCAATACAAAAGCTGCTGACTGTGTAAAAATGTTGACTGGGGTTTATTTATGTGGCGACCTGCTACACATCACAAAAGTGATTTGTCTCGGTCGGGGTTCAGTTCAGGGTATCTCATTGCCAGAAAGAAGCAAACAGAGCAAAGGAAGCTCAGAGACACACAAAGGTAATGATTAAGGAGCTGAAGAAATTGATTTCTAAAGAAAGGAAAGGAGAGGTATAGATTGTCTGAGCGGGAACCACATGATCCTCTAAGGGATGGCTAAAAGGTTCATACAACAAATACTGACACGGTTCAGGGGATATCACTGGAAATAATGGGAAGAAGATAAAGAAAATGTAGGCTAAACATCAGCCTGAGATGATGATGATGGTGAAAGTGCCTAGACTTAGTATAAAACTAACTCACTTGCTAGGTGAACATGGCAGTGTCAGCTGCTGACAATGGCAGCTACCAGGAGAGTTTTGGAGCGCACAGCTGCAGACGCTGCGTTTGGAAGTAGCAGGACTGGGAGAGCGTTCTGTTTGGTCCATCTGTGGGTGGTTTGATTGTGTATTTGTTTCTTCTCTGTGTGTGGCTGGGTAGCTGGAAAGTAGGCCCCTGAGTAAGCAGGTGAGAGAGGTCCCTTTGGTGGTGCCTTGGGCAAAGGCCAGGAGGCTCTGACCTTTGGAGCTGCTGTTTGCAGTCTTTGAGTGGTTTATCGCCTCCCTCAGAGGGAGGAGAGGAGCTGAGCTAAGCAGAGTGACTTGGTTTACAAAGTAATAAAGATGCAGCCGTGTTAGTCTGGTCTAGCTGAAACAAAAGACAGGACTATGCAGCACTTTAAAGACTAACAAGATGGTTTATTAGGTGATGAGCTTTCGTGGGCCAGACCCACTTCCTCAGATCAAATTGTGGAAGAAAATTGGCATGATTTAAAAAGGCACATGATAGGTGAACTTGAGAGCCACAAACAGAGGCTGCAAACAGGAGACTCTTTTGCGGAAGAGTTCTTGCGCAAGAACACAGGGCCAGTGTAGACAGGCAGCAAGTTTTGGCGCAAAAGCGGACACTTTTGCGCAAGATCGCACCAATGTAGACACAGCTGCAACAGCCCTTGTTGGCTACCCTTTAAAACACAGGGGCTGTGTTAGCTCCTAGGAACTGGCCAGAGAGCTAGAATATCCAAATGATCTTCGCAGAGATCCTTCCTGTACCACAAGCAAAGGGAAACAGACGGCTGAAGATTCTGAAAGTGAACCCCTGGCTAGTAAGTGGCGGGAGGTGGAAGGTTTTGGTTTTATGGAACATTAGTTCCCTTTCTATAGGAAGAAAGGACTGAATAGTCTGGAAGTCCTCCACGTCAGTAGATTGGAAACAAAGCTCCTCAGGGACAGGTTGGCTAGAGCAGTCAAGGGAGTGTTAAACTAACAGCATAAGGGGAAGCTAAAAAGAGGGGTGATACGTGCATTTATTTAATAGAGAAGCTAGCTGTTGAGAACCACATTTTTCAAGAAACCAGAGTACATGAAGAGTGAAAGTTATTTCATAGCACTGGTGAAAAGGCCACTAAAGAATTAGTCTGGGCAACAAACAAGGGGAATTAGAATTGCTCATTTAGCTGCATAAATACAGGCTAGTTGGTATTTCTCAACCCTGGTGAGATGATTCACACAAATGGAGTGTTAAAATCAATGATTATAACCCATTTAGGAAGGACTGAGTGGGCAAAAGAGAAGGGAGAATAGCACTTTTTAGTGACTTGGAAACAAATAATGCCATTTTTGACAAATAACTCTGACCCATTAGAATTCAAAACCATTTTCTTGTGTGTCCTTAATTCATGAAGCACAAGACGGGATGTTAATGTCTTCTACGGCCCACCAAATTAGGGACTAGGGAAAAGGATGCCTGTCCTTTTATGCACCAATCCCCAGCTTCTAGGGGAAAGACCTGTGGGAGGCTGATATTTAAGAAAGTCCAAAGAAAGAAGTTGTGGTCCTCTAGTGCTTTGCTAAGTGGAATTTTGCATAGTGTTTCAAACATTCGTGTATTTTTAAAACTACTGTTGAATCAATAAATCCAATCACAGGTGACTTATCAGTTTGTTATGATTAAACTAAACCCAGACTCTCGGAGAACTTCTCTAAGCACACAGTCTCAGTTAAAACTCTTCCCAGTTATTGATTATCAACTTGTTATTGATTATTGATATATTACTAATGATCTATTAATAATTATTGATAAGCAGTGCAAGATCAGAGACTTGAGCAGGTGGCTTCTGCCTTATATGGCAGGGTGCAGTTCTGATTGACCTGCCAGGAGCAGGAGTAGTTAGAGTAAGGCAGACTCTGTTCCAACACCCTTGGGAATGCTGTGATGTGCTATGCTTCTGAACATCCAGTCAATGTTTCTAGCAGGCCTTCCACATCAGATAAACATATTCAAAAGCATCAAAACAAGGGTAATCAGAAAATATAAAATAACTAAGGGAAGCACTGCCATAACTAGACATTTTAATGAGATGCCTCTTCGAATTTATCAGCGTGTTTATAAAGTTCCGCATCAGTTTTTAAAAAGCTATGCCTAATATAAATGAAAAAGGTCAATTAATAAATGACAATAGGGTGAAACTAAAATCCTGCTCACCATCCTTCCAACCTCAAAATATGGCAGGGACAGTGGAAATAGGAGAGAGAGTTAAAGGAAAACCCTTAGAAGTAAATTAAAAGTGGGGAGACATACACTTCTATATGAAGTGAGGGAGGAAGAAAGAATGATTTGTTGTATGTTTATTGATAATGTAAGTTAATATATTAAGGCAATAACCTTCAACTAATAACAGCTATAGGAACTATTATTGTCTTTTATCCTATATTAACCCTGTATTCCTTCTCCTCTTTTCCTCAGAAAAATCCGTTGCTTTTGAAAATATTTCCAAGTAATCTCATTCCTTTATTTCTTAAAGTCTACACATTGATCTTATTGCTATCAGGAGAGGTTATGTTTTTGCATGTAACTTTTCACAGGATACCCTGAAGTCTGACATTATGGTGGGTGCTAATACACTGCTCCTATAGCAGATAATTTTCCCGCCCAAAAGTCGAACCATAGTCACGATACTCCAGAGCATTGAGCGAGGCAAAATTCCTGATATCATGAAGGACAAGTAGCTTCTCAAAATCAGCTTCCAAGATTGGTGTTTGAGAACAGGGTAGACAAATGCTTATCACTTCTCTTTTTTCTTTTACACCCTGGCTAGGCGCTATGATTGCACAAATGGGAATAACTCCAGTCCATTCCTTTCATGTCAAAACATTTCTGTTCTGGGCAACTGAGAACTTAAATGTTTTAGAATAATAGAATCGTAGAGCTGGAAGAGACCTCAGGAGGTCATCAAGTCCAGCCCCCTCCCAAGGCAGGACCAATCCTAACTAAGTCAACCTAGCCAGGGCTTTGTCAAGCCGAAACTTAAAAACCTCTAGGGATGGATATTCCACCATCTCCCTAGGGAACCCATTCCAGTGCTTCACCACCCTTCTAGTGAAATAGTTTTCCTAATGTTCAACCTAGACCTCTCCCACTGTAACAGTTTTGGTTTAAAACTGACCCTGTTTGGCTTTACACCACAGAAAAATAAAATTTATTTGGTTTGCGGTCCAAACCAGAAAATATTCAGAAAAAAAATTCAAGGAGCATTCCCGTTTTGTCAAAAATCCCATGTTTTCTTACACCACAATACAATGTCTGACTCATTCTAACTGAGTACAGTCTTGACCTAATATTCTTGCAAGGCTTGTTCTGAAAGGCTGGGAACCCGATTCAGAGCAAAAGGCATTAATTCAGGCTTTGTCCCAAAAAAAGGTGCGTTTTGACCATGGGAGAATGAATGTGTTCACTAGCTAGCTGTAAACATCAGAGTGGAGACAAGACACTATGGTCTTATTGTGGAGATAACTAGGCAGGTAACCATGCCAAAGTTTCTGCTGAGATAATGATGCAGTTAAGGCACATCAGTTTCATAGTCAATAGTAGAGAAGGAAGCAATGTGGCATCACATCCGACTGCCTTTGGCTCTCCTAATGCGATGGGTCAGGTACCCATTTGCAGCTGGGTGAACAGAAATAGCTTTCAGAGCGAGATCAAGTGAGATTAAAATCCTGAAGTTTCTGGGTTACAGTCAAGTGCTGGGGGAGTAATATTGACTGCAGCAAGATTACGGTTAAAAACTAGAGGAATCTTGTTTCCACTTCTGATTTTCCAGTGCGGTTATGTCTAGACTGCAGGCTTCTTTCGGAAGAAACTTTTTTTGGAAGAGATCGTCCAAAAAAAGTCTTCCAAAAGAGCATGTCCACACACAAGAGCACATTGAAAAAGCGATCTGCTTTTTCAAAAGATAGCATCCACATTGAATAGACGCTCTCTCACATTTAAGCTGTGATTACTATGGACGGAATGGCCACCAGGGCACCTGTGTTTTTTCCTCTTTTTTCGAAAGAACTCTCTCTTTCCTGTCCAGACACGCCTTTTTCCAAAAGAGCTCTTTCAGAAAAAGGCTTCTTCCTCATAGAAAGAGGTTTACCAACACCAGAAAAACCCCCTCTGTTCTTCTGATTTACTTTTGGAAGAACACAATTGCAGTGTGGACGTAACTCAGGCTTTCTTGGAAAAACGGACGTTTTTCTGACAAAACTCTGTAGTGTAGACATACCCTGGGATAGCTAAGGCTTTATCTATCTGAAAACCTCCTTCCTCACCTCAGTGCCCGCCCTCCTCCCCCCCCCCATTACCTTTTTGGCAGTGAAGGTATAGCCTTACTCATCTTGAGAAACATGGCAATCTGACCTGAATTTTCTGCCGCATTTTACTGAGTCAAGTATTTAGTATAAAATAAAATCATAACAAAAAGGCAAAACTAAATTTCTGCAAGGGAAATTCAGATCTTTAATATGAAGGTAATTATGAGCTTGCTGTTGTTGATATAGAAACATAGAATACTAGGACTAGAAGGGACCTCAAGAGGTCATCGAGTCCAATCCCCTGTCCTCATGGCAGGACCCAGTACTGTCTAGACCATCCTTGATAGACATTTATCTAATCTACTCTTAACTATCTCCAGAGATGGAGATTCCACAACCACCCTAGGCAATTTATTCCAGTGTTTAACCACCCTGACAGTTAGGAACTTTTTCCTAATGTCCAACCTAAACCTCCCTTGCTGCAGTTTAAGCCCATTGCTTCTTGTTCTATCCTCAGAGGCCAGGAAGAACAAGTGTTCTCCCTCCTCCTTATGACACCCTTTTAGATACCTGAAAACTGCTATCATGTCCCCTCTCAATCTTCTCTTTTCTAAATTAAACAAGCCCAATTCTTTCAGTCTTCCTTCACAGGTCATGTTCTCTAGACCTTTCATCATTCTTGTTGCTCTTCTCTGAACCTTCTCCAATTTCTCCACATCTTTCTTGAAATGTGGTACCCAGAACTGGACACAATACTCCAACTGAGGCCTAATCAGCACAGAGTAGAGCAGAAGAATGACTTCTCATGTCTTGCTCACAACACACCTGTTAATGCATCCTAGAATCATGTTAGCTTTTTTTGCAACAGCATCACACTGTTGACTCATATTTAGCTTGTGGTCCACTATAACCCCTCGATACCTTTCTGCCGTACTCCTTCCTAGACAGTCGGTTTCCATTCTGTATGTGTGAAACTGATTGTTCCCTCCTAAGTGGAGCACTTTGCATTTGTCCTTATTAAACTTCATCCTGTTTACCTCAGACCATTTCTCCAATTTGTCCAGATCATTTTGAATTATGACCCTATCCTCCGAAGCAGTTGCAACCCCTCCAAGCTTGGTATCATCTGCAAATTTAATAAGCGTACTCTCTATGCTGATACCTAAATTGTTGATGAAGATATTGAACAGAACCAGTCCCAAAACAGACCTCTGCGGAGCCCCACTTGTTACTCCTTTCCAACAGGATTGTGAATCATTAATAACTGCTCTCTGGGAACAGTTATCCAGCCAGTTATGCACCCACCTTATAGTAGCCCTGTCTAAGCTGTATTTACCTAGTTTATTGATAAGAATATCATACGAGACCATATCAAATGCCTTACTAAAGTCTAGGTATACCATATCCACCGCTTCTCCCTTATCCACAAGACTGGTTATTCTACCAAAGCAAGCTATCAGATTGGTTTGACATGATTTGTTCTTTACAAATCCATGCTGGCTGTTCCCTATCACCTTATTATCTTCCAAGTGTTTGCGGATGATTTCCTTAATTACTTGCTCCATTATCTTTCCTGGCACAGAAGTTAACTGACTGGTCTGTAGTTTCCTTGATATACTTACCTTATTAGGTTTTCACTATAGCAGAGTCCTAGACAGAGACCACTCAAAGCTTTGACACTTTATTACACCAACAAATCTTATGTGAGGATTGAGGAAAAGCACCTATAATAGCATATAATTAGTTATTACAAAAATAATTTCTCTTTGCTAAGATTATTTTCTTATGTTAAAATTCATATGTGATCGCCTTCTGGGTGTTGTTCTTTTAGCAATATTAATTAGTGCTGATGGTATTAATTACCTTTGTGTTTTTGTTATTAGATGCAGTGAGTTCAGTTGAAAATGCAGCCCTATTCTGATATTTGTTGGCAGAGACAAGCCCTAGGCTACGAAAAGCTTGAACCCTCAGCCCCTCCACACACACACACACACACACACACAAACACAAACACCCCTAACAACTGACCAAACCAAACAAAAAAACCCCCACAAAAACCCAACGAGTGTTGTAATATTCATGTTAGAACTTTATAATTGTAATGACTTTTATTTTAATATTTTATGGTTTTTTTATTGGCTAAAACTTTAATTAAAAAAATGCATCTCATATATCTGAAGATTCCACTGGTGGTGTTTAGGAATAATAAAGCCTTCCATTTTCTTAGTGACAAAACACTTTGAACAAATATTTCCTGCAACAGCCACACGTCATGCTCCAAAAATATTTTCAGTTTGCCAGGTATCACTTCTGTGCACTTTGAGAGAACCTGTGTTCTGCCCCAGAGATGGGGGCATTTTAGCAGTGGGTGAATCCAAGTGCTTCAGTCTTTATAGCCCTGTTTCTCCTACCACAAGGGTGGGCAATAAGCTGGAGGTGGTTCGCCAGGGTTAGCCCCTGGCAGGCCGTCAGTCCTTTATGTGCCTGCGCCTCTGCAGGTATGGCCACTTGTAGCTCCTGTTGGCCACAGATGGCTGTTCTCAGCCAGTGGGAGCTGTGAGAAGTGGCATGGCTCAGGACACCACTTCCCACAGCTCCCAATAGCCAGAATGGCAATTGGTGGCCAATGGGAGCTGCAAGCAGCTGTACCTGTGGACACATAGGTAAATAAAGTACCAGTGGTTTGTCGGGGCTAACTCTGGTGAACCGTGTCTGGCCCACGGACCGGATATTGCCTACCCTGCTCTACCACATGACACCTAGCATGGGCTATGCAGCCTGACTGTGGTCTGGATCTATGGATATATAGCGGTACAACAAGGGCGTTCATATTGGTTCTTTCTGGCTTTACTATCTATGGTCATCTTGTCTGATGGAACACAAGCCAAACTTCCCCTTCCCCAAACCCTGTCATGGGCAAATGAATAGCAACGCAGCCACTAAACCTCGCTCCTGCCTGTAGTTGGCTCCTGGAACTGACTCCGAGGTCCTTGCTGAGGAAAACTGAAATGCTCTAATCGCATACAGCAGAGGCGGGCAACCTGCAGCCCATGGGCCACGTGTGGCCTCACAGGGAAAGCCACACGGCCCAGGACACAATTAGTTTACATTGAGCTTCCACCGGCGTGAGTCCTGGAGCGCCCTGTGGCTGCGGTTGGCTGTTCCGGGCCACTGAGAGCTGTGGGAGGTTGTGCCTGTAGTTGATCAGTGTAAACCAACTGCTGCAGTGTCCAGGAGCCCCAGACCTTTTTGAAATGCTGGGTGCCGGGGCAGCTTTCTGGTCAATCATGAACGTAAGATCTTAAGAAGATAAGAACATAAGAACGGCCACACTGGGTCAGACCAAAAGTCCATCTAGCCCAGTATCCGATCTTCCGACAGTGGCAAATGCCACATGTCTCAGAGGGAGTGAACAGAACAGGGAATCATCAAATGATCAAGCCCTGTTGCCCATTCCAGGCTTCTGACAAACAGAGGCCAGGGACACCATTCCTACCCATCCTGGCTAATAGCCATTGATGGACCTAACCTCCATGAATTTATCTAGTTCTTTTTGAACCTTTGTTAAAGTCATGGTCTTCACCACACCCTCTGGCAAGCAGTTCCACAGGTTGACTGTGAGTTGTATGGAGAAATACTTCCTTTTGTTTGTTTTAAAACTGCTACCTATTAATTTCATTTGGGGAGCCCTAGTTTTTATGTTATGGGAACAAGTAAATAACTTTTCCTTATTCACTTTCTCCACACTAGTCATGATTTTATAGACCTCTTTCATATCCCCCCTTAATCTCCTCTTTTCTTAGATGAAATGTCCCATTTTTATTAATCTTTCCTCATACGGCAGCTGTTCCAAACTTCTAATCATTTGTGTTGCCCTTTTCTGATTTTTTTCCAATGCCAAGATATATTTTTTGAAAGGAGGCGACCACATCTGCACGCAGTATTCAAGATGTGGGCGTAACGTGGATTTATACAGAGGCAATAGGATATTCTCTCTCTTTTTAAAATGATTTCCGACATTCTGTTTACTTCTTTGACTCTTGCTGCACATTGAGTGGATGTTTTCAGAGAACTATCCACAATGACTCCAAGAGCTCTCTCTCTCGAGTGGCGAGGAGTCCTGTGGCACCTCTCTCTTGAGGTAACCGCTAATTTAGTCCCCATCATTGTATCCGTATAGTTGAGATTATGTTTTCCAGAATGCATTGCTTTGCATTTATCAACATTAAAATTCATCTGCCATTTTGTTGCCAGTTGCCCCCTTTGTCTCCCCTGTCAGTCCCATTCTCCCACCCCATTCAGATAATCAGACCCCACTGGCAGAAACCCCACTGAGATCAAGGCTCTTTCATGCTAGGCACAATGTAAGAAATAGTCTCTACCTGCAAGAGCTCACAGTTGACATAGCCAAGATAAAGGATAGGATGAGGAAACAGAAGCCCAGTGAGGTGAGATGCTCTTTCCAAGGTCGCAGAGTAAGTTGATCACAGAACTGGCATCAGAACTCAGATCTGCCAGGAACTGATCCTTCCTCGCTAGACCACTGTGCCTCGCAATCTAAAGCCAAAACTCTCTCTTGTTACTGTGGTTCCCGGGAGCCCTGGCACATGATGACTCTCCCAGATCTAGAAATGAAAAATAATTTTAATAAACACTAAACTTCAGGACTTAGTAAAAAACTTTAAAAGCTCAGATGATAAACCAGGTAGAAAAAAAAGGGAAGATGTTAGCCTGAAGCCAGATATGGGAGACAGAACGATAAAACTCAGAGGAAGGCTGTTAAACTCATTTAGCAGTTCACAAAAAAAAATACAAAAAAAAAATCGAAAGATACCAAACTCTCTGTTATCAATGTAAGCCATGCTTCAGGCAAAATTTCCTTGGTGTATTATTGACCTTTAAAATTACATCTTACTCCCAAATATTGCTCCACCCTGCTATCTTTTATTGTACTTGGCTTTCTTTCAGCAGTTGTTTATCAGGCTTTTGCTCTTTGTTTACCTTAAAACTTTCAGAACCAATTATATAGGAGATGAACAAAAACAAAATAACTGGCATGGACTAAGCTACTGAAGTCAGTGGTGGAAATGAAAAAAGGAAAAGAGGAAGGTGAAAATAAACTGATAGAATATAAAGGAAAGACACGAGAGAGGAAGGAACCTGATTTTCCTCTCACTTACACCAGTATAAATTAGAAGTGACTCTGTCTTCTTGTTTGTATTGGTTTTGCTCTGGTGTAACTCTACTGCCTCCAGCAATCAGGCTATGTCTACACTACAATGATCTATCAGAAAAAGGTGCCCAAATTACACTCCGCAATTTGCGTACCTTTTTCTCATAGTTTTTTTTGGAAAAGGCTTTTCCAAAATTTGGCCCATCTACAGAGGTATCCCGGAAAAACCCCGTAGTGTAGCCATAGCCTCAGACTTGCAGGTGAACAGGTGTGGGGAGATACTCCCCCAGAAACCAACAGTGATTAACTGCTGGACATTCCCGCTTGAGGCAAACTATACCAATCCTTTCCCCAGAACCAACATCCATCCATGAACCTTAGGAAAATCTGAAATCCAGATCTCTGTTTGGCCGGTGCCCCCTATCTCTGAAAAATGGAACGAGCCAAAATCCTGGAGTCATGTCTGTTGGAACTTTGAGTGATCCAAAAGGAGACTCTGGAACTGGACTTTACAGATTGGTCGAACGCAGTCACACAGCCCAGTAAAGGCAGAGTTACAAGGTGCTACAGGGAACTATTAGGGTCTGAGTGCTCAATGTTTAGGTCACATTACCAGTGGAGGGTTGTTTGTGCAGGCAGTGAACTTCCTCAACCTCTGGTCCCCCTGCTGAGATAGGAAGGGGAGGGAATAGGACCAGATGTTCTCTCCCCCCCCCACCCCCCGCCATTTGGTTCCCACTAGTAGAGAGATGTGGCTGACCTGTCTGCCATCTGCTAGGGCAATAGTGGAGTCTTAGGTTCTCCAAAAGCTCACAAGCAATCACTTACAAGGCATCTACCCCAGACCCTCCCTGCTCTTGTGAGCCAGAGCTGGGCCTTTTGAAACCCCTCAGGTTTGAGATTCATCATCTAGAGGGTATTTCGGCATCAGCAGTTTCAAGGAGCCCAGTTTAGCCAGACCAGTGTCATGCTTTTTCAGGGGGTGACCATGTAAAATGGCTGTGTACACTATATCATACAGGAGTTATATCTTCTGTCCCTTGTGCCCAATCCACTGTTAAAATAAGTACATGAAACCCTGAAAGCAATTGGAGTTCCCATTCTACTCCCATTAGCACTGACCCAGAGGAGATGGTCCTATCTTACCTGTTTTCTTGGATCAAATGAAATACAGGTTTTCTCCTGAGCTTTTCAGTTAAGGTTCTTCTTGTAGAAGTTGTCCCTGGCCAAATTTCTTTGTACCTCAGGGTATGTCTACACAGCAAAGTTATTTCGAAATAACAGTCGTTATTTCGAAATAACTTTCCTAGCGTCTACACACGCCAACTGCTATTTCGAAATTAATTTGAAATAGCGGAGGGCTTATTTTGAAATTGGTAAACCTCATTCCACAAGGAATAGCGACAATTTCGAAATTGCTATTTCGAAATAAGTGCTGTGTAGACGCTTATTTCGAAATAGGGGGCCTCCAGCCTTTCCCAGGTTGCCCTGCTGGCCGCCCTGGTCACAAGGTAACTTCTGACCTGATGCCCTGCCGGAATCAGTTCTGGCTGGCCTTAAATGCAATTCAGTGTCCAATCAGTGTGGATGCGCTATTTCGAAATAGCAAAAAGCTATTTTGAAATGCATTTTGTGTGTAGATGCATTATTTCGAAATTAGATATTTTGAAATAACGCTGTAGCGTAGACTACCCTCAGAGAAAAAGTCCCCCTTTCCCCCCCCCATTCAGTTCAAAGGACCCAGAGGTTCTGACATCACAGCGACATAACTGAACGAACCCTGCGTCCCTTCACAGGGCTCTCACATCAAACTTCTGAGCAAGCCAGTGATCAAAGAACATTATGCCACTTTGAAAAGATGCCTGTTATGAAAAATGGAAAAGATTTAAAAGCTGCAAAAAAATGTAACAGTGTCCTTCAAGTTTCCTTGGCTTGACGTGGCGTGTGGATGGTTTGTCAGATCGGATTACACTGTGACATTACACGCGGATGACACATAAAGACTGCATTTTCAACGAGCACATGTCAGCTAAGGAATAAAGTTGTTTTTTTTTATTTTCAGTGAAGTTTAGTTAGTCTATGGGAGATGGCCAAATAGTACAGCACTGGAGAAGGAAGTTGCCTGTTCATCCAGAAAACAGGGAAAGAAAAGAGAAAGGGGATGCTTTGCCATATCCACACAGTCAGTGAGACCAGTTTGGAGCAAACCTTGGCCTCTCTTCTGGAAACACAGGCGAGGTCGCTAATTAGGAGATTGGCTTTTGTGGGAAGTTAGAGTTGTCCAGAGTTTAGGGTGTTAGCCTGGAATTCAGGCAATCCAGCTACAATTCCCTGCTACAGACTTCCTGTGGACCTTCGGCAAAATGCATAATATCTTTGTGCCTTAACTCATCTCTGTAAAACAGAGATAATAGCACTTCTGTATCTCCCAGGGGCATAGTGAATTTAAATACATTCAGGATTATGAGACGCTCGGATATTATGGTGACACAAATACCATAGATAGATTAGATATAGGAGCTGCCTTGTGACCACTTAATAGCTCTCTGCTGGCCTACAGGAAAAGGACTTATTATGTCAGCTACTAACAATGTTTTACCTCTACCAGCATGGGGCCACACAGTGAACAATGAAGATAAAACAAAAGAACTGCTCATTAAGTGAACACTCATTCATCCCATGCACTGAATGATGCAGGAATCCTGTGGAGAAAATAGGATGTGATCAAGTAATTCAAGGCTGTACCATAACACATATATACAAAAGAGGAAATTAAGATTGCACAGGGAACCTCATTTCTGACACCTCTCAACTTTTGAGTGCTTGACATCACAGCTTTATATTCTTTTAATGTCATTACATAGAAGTAATTATATATTCTACACACTTTGTTTAATGGGCAGATATTGCCCAGGCCCATCCATACTTTCCAGGTTAATCTGTAGCTGCCTATGAATTCTATGACCATGGGGGTCATGTTGGGAATTTAGGGAAACGTGCCGATAGATTTTTCTGTGTATTAATAAAGAGGCGTCTAATGATATGAATTCCATCCCCAGAGGTTTTTAAGTCCCAGCTTGACAAAGCCCTGGCTGGGATGATTGAGTTGGGGTTGGTCCTGCTTTGGGCAGGGAGCTGGACTTGCTGACCTCCTGAGGCCCTATGATTCAGTGAGAGCCTTTTCATTGACTTCAGTGGGCTTCAGGTGAGGCCTATAGCAAATATTCTTTCCAGTAATAATCCCTCACAGAGATGGTCTTGCACATACTCATTGCTTCAAGAGGGTGGAATTAGCCACTCTCTCAATTTAGCCTCCTCATTACTGTACTAACCGTGAACCTTTTTGTCCTTCCTGATAACTAACATCATAAACATGATTCCAATATTATTTAAAAATATCTGCTGTGTGGTACTGAAGTTTACATATCCCATTTATCATAATAAGCCATTAGAATAAAAAAAATACACACACATACACAATTAAGAATTAGATTCTTACAGTACTGATATCATTTTGTGTGTGTGGTTTAGGGATTGAAGAGGAATTGATTTTTCCCAAGGTTTCATTAATCACGTCAGACCTTCGGTTACATTTAATTTTATTTGCCAGTATGAAGAAATTCATTTTGTGGATATTATTATTAGGTAGATTGGTTAGAAGTTTTATACCATCCTGTAGAGGAAACCCGCAGAGCAAAATGTGCAAGTAGGCAATAGCTATTGCTTTCTCATTTTGGAGCAGGGATTAGTCATTAGCCAATTCCTCTGCTTTACGCACATTTTATCTTTGGCACTAAATGTTATCTGTGCAAGGAATTATAAACTCGGGGAAAGAGAGCATGTGAACAAGCTTCAACCCACCTAGCATTAGACACTGAATTTTATTAGTCATGAACACAGGATAAGGTAGAATACTAATGATATGTCATTGTATAACTGTAGCATGCTAGGTTGGTCTCCATGCTGGGTGGTTTCTGGACTATAGTAGAGGCAAGATGCATTGAAACTGCTTCATTCTCAAACCAAGAATGGAGGCTTGTAGGGCATGGGGGTCATCTCTGGAGGAGGTGTCTCTCCCTTTGTTTCCTCATTTAGTATCTGATTGTCATTGACTTTATACTTCTCGTCTAGAGTATATCTAAACAGCAACATTATTTCAAAATAACTAGCATTATTTTGAAATAACTTAGTCCACGTCTACATACCAGGCAATTATTTTGAAATAATGTCAAAATACTGTCAAGCTGGAAGACTTCTTACTCTGACTCCTGTAACCCTCCTCAAAATAAGTGCTGTGTAGATGCTCCCAATTTCAAAATAAGCTATTTCGAAATAAGCTCCACAATTGACGTAACTAAATTTGCATAGCTTATTTTGAGTTAAGCCCTGCTGTGTAGATGTACCCCCAGGGTAAGTCTACACTACATGCCTCTGCCAAACGAGGCATGTAAATTAGATATACTGACATAGTCAATGAAGCGGGGATTTAGAATAAAAATGGCCGCCGCATTGTGCCAGCTCAGCTGTTTGTCGGCACAAAGCGGCAGTTAAGAAGGGGATCGGTTGGCAAGGAAAGCCTTTGCCAACCGATCCCTTATGCCTCGTGCAACGAGGTTTACAGGATCGGTTGGCAAAGGCTTTCCTTGCCAACCGATCCCTGTCTTGACTGCCCTTTCGTGCCAACAAACAGCTGAGCCGGCACAACATGGCAGCCATTTTTATTCTAATGGAGTGGGGGATATTTAAATCCCTGCTTCATTGACTGTGTCGGTATGTCTAATTTACATGCCTCGGTCGGCAGAGGCATGTAGTCTAGACATACCCCCAGTGTCAAAAGATTTTAAAGTTAGTGGAAGAGAGAATAATTTCCTTAGGACCTGATCCAAAAACCACTGACGTCAGAAATAGTATTTCCCTGGACTTCGGTGGGCCATGGATTAAGTTCTTACCGAGAGACATGTCTGGAAGTAGGTTGAAAAACTTGGCCTCATTAAGTTCCAACCATTGAAAAACAAACCAGAACAAAAGGATTTTAGGGTTTTTTCTTCTTCGGCTAAGGAATTTCATATAGGCCCTGCCATTATTGATGTTGCAGTAACTTCACCCTCATGGTTGTAAGACCATTTAATGTAATTGCATAGCTTTATCACACAGCCACTGCTTACATTGTGGGCTTTGTATTATTTCAAATCCTCCACTACCCTCAGCTCTTCTTATACCATCAACCTGAATAATATATGTACCTCTTTGAGAAGGGGTTTAGCATCTCTGAGACAAATGCATTTCTCATCACTTCCTACAAATCTTTCCTACAAAACTCACTCCCACTGCCTTGCTTGCTAAATGTGAGGACGAACTAAAGTAATGAATTTTATGTCCATAAACCATTTATTCATGACTCAATGAACAGTGGTGTGGACTCTATACTGTCAGCTTTGTCCTGACTTTCCCCACCTTGTTTGCTGCTACTGGTTGACTGGACACAGCCACAAGATCAACTCAGTTGTGACAGTTGTCATGCTACCTCATTAACTAGATGAAAGCAGAAAACTAAGGGCCAGCCAGGGGTTCGAGAAACCTTGGTTTGATTCCTGCTTCTAACCCAGGCTTCCCAGATGACTTTAAAGCAATCCTCTAGCTTGGTTGGGATTTTCAAGGAGTTGCAAGTGACTGTTCAGCATTCACCTTTCATTGAGGTAGGCTCCTTGATCTTCCCCCAGTTAGCCCCCAAATGTATGCTTGTATATTTGATCACTTTCCCCTTTTGTTTATTTAGACTGAAAGCTCCACTGTGTGTTTATATAGCACCTAATATTAGTGGGGATAGTTGAAAAAATAAGAGATACCCAATTGTTTTTTGCACTTTTTATTTTATTTTTGAACAAGTGTGGCATTTCTAACAAGTTTGCAGTACAAACAGAGGAGAGACACTAAAATAACACGCTATGTGATTTTGTGTACATATATAGTTTTCTCATGGACAAGGCAATATTAAGCTCTATTTTTTAATCACACACCCACCAAAAAACCTTCAATGTGATGTTTAAACTTAAGCAACCCTAGCAAAAGCGCTAAAAGATGTTTGCATGCCAGTTCTCAAGCTGCAGCTGTTTTGACTTTAGTTGGGACTTTAAAGAAAAAAATGTGGGTAGAATTCTCCTTGAAATGGGAAAATACATGTAATTGGCTAGATGAAGTTCAGCCTTAAATAGTCAAGAAAAAAAACAGCCAACCAACATTTGACTCGAGACCAGTGATGGATGTGTCCAGCCTGACAGGGGATTTTTGACAGAAAATGTTGGGAGTCTGACGCCAGCGATGTAGAAGAGAATCAACCTTTCAACTCTATGGAAGTCTTATTAACACAGTCAGGGTCTCCCTGAATAATGGTGTGGCCACATTAGAGGCTTAACAGCAGTGGTGCTAGAACAATTTTTAGGGTGAGGATGCTGACTTGCACCTTCCCCCTTCCCCACCTTGCCTGATCTGTGCCCCTCACTGCCCAAATCTGGAACCCTGGGGGCAGCGGAGCACCTGGCAGCTGGGACCATCAGAACGACAGCAAAACCTGCAGGCCCAGCAACTGGGACTTCCAGAGGCAGTGGAGCTGGCAGCCAGGACTCCAGATGGAAGTGGGGCTCCTGGGTACGAGCTGGTGGTTAGGACCCCAGTGCAGAGCACAAAATCAGTGGGGGAGCTGCAGCGCCCCCCCACACTCTTACTTCCCATGCCTACATTGATCAGTTCTCTACAGCAGTGGTTCTCAGACTTTGTGGCCCCTGGCCAACCCTGCTCAATGCAGACCTTTTTGCAGACCACCAGCCAACTACCCATGATGATAAAATGGATGCAGGAAGGGGCTGGGGTGCGGGGGTCTGCCCAGGAGGTTGGGTATAAGAGTGGGCTAGGGGTGGGGTCTAGGGAGTTTGGGTGCAGGAGGAGGCTGAGGATGGGTGGTCTGGGAGGGAGGGAGAGTGAGGAACAGGGTGGAGGTGCAGGAGGTCTAGGCAGGAAGGATGTGTGTGAGGGCAATGGGGGTGCAGCTTCTTGTCAGGAAGGGAATGGGGGGGGCGCTTCCCTGGCTCCATGTCTCCCACCGCTCCCAGGTACTGGCCCCTGTTGTTCCCATTTGGTGTAATTCCGGCCAATGGAAGCAGCGGAGAAAGCCTCCAGGCGAGCAGTTTCCTGCTCTGCTGTTCCCCCAGCTGGGAGGGGGAGACAGCAGCAGCACAGGGAGCTGCTTCCTTTCCCCACAAACGAGATCCAGCCCATTAGCCACCGCCCCCCCTGCAGCAGGAAGCCAGAGCTGGTGCTCCAACCTTGCCGGAGGAGGAGCAGGACTGAAGCGCCAGCACGGGCTCCCTGCTGCAGGCGTGGGGGTGAGCTCCGAGCCCAGAGCCCACCTGCAAAACGGTCGCAGACCACACATTGAGAACCACTGCTCTACAACTTCCAAATAATGGACTTAAACACAGCCTAAAATCAGTGGAAAGGCTCATTCAATTCAGTGTCCTTTGGCTCAAGTCCTTTGACCTTTAGTTGGAACAGTAGCAATGAAATGTTCCTCTTTTCACATCCTGTTGATAAGCCAGCTAGGGATGTTGTTCGCAAAGCACGAAGCGCAGTTAGCAAAATTATTGTATCCTCCGAGACCGTCTTGGCTGTAACAGTCTTGTGGCCCACTGAGATGAAGGAGGGCCACTTGTGTGGCCCATTCAGGCTATGTCTAGATTGCAGGCTTCTTTTGGAAGAAGCTTTTCCGGAAGAGATCTTCTGAAAAAACTTCTTCCGAAAGACAGCATCTACACAGCCAAAGCGCTGTGTGAAAGGTAGCGTCCACACTGAATGGACACTATCTTGCATTTAAGCTGTGATTACTATGAATGGAGTGGCCACCAGGGCACCTGTGCTTTTTCCTCTTTCCTCTTCTTTCGAAAGAACTCCCTCTTTCCTCATCCACACACGCCTTTTTCCGAAAGAGTCTTTTGGAAAAAGGCTTCTTCCTTGTAGAAAGAGGTTTACCAATGTCAGAAAAACCCCTCTGTTCTTTCGACTTTCTTTCGAAAGAACACGATTGCAGTGTGGACGTAAGTGAAGGGGTTTTTTTCGGAAAAATGGCCGTTTTTCCGAAAAAACCTGCAGTGTAGACATACCCTCGCTCTGCTAGGTTTCCCATTGCTGGTTCATTGCCAGCAGTTGTGTTCATAGCACATTCCATTCAGACTGGACTGCTCATGGGGCTCAAGGTCAGAGATTGGGGTAAAGGAGCCAGCCTAAAGGGACTGCTGTGATACTCTGTGCATGCACACTCTGTATATTTAGCTTAATTTACAAGTTTGGGACCCATCACAAAGGTCTGAATAAAGACATTACCTGGCTAGCACACTACCTTCCACATCCCAATGACTTAACCAACTGAAAAATGGGTGCTTAAGAACAATTTGCATCTCCTCTATCAGCTTCTTGTAACTTGAACACTCTCATTCACAATTTTTTCCCTTCCTTCCCCCGCCCCATCCCCTATTTATTTTTGGATCTGGACTTTTAATACTCCAGTCATCTGAAGAAGTGGGCTGTACCCACGAAAGCTCATGCTACCATCTACATGTTTTATTCGTTTTGAAGGAGCTGCTAGACTACTTGTTTTTCAAGTTTTTCCATGAACCTAAGTTCCCTTTAGCAGCAGCTCAGGAGCAAACTGCTGTATAGTGCTTCTTAACTTCCATGATAGGTCACTCATTTTTAAACACTAGAGAACAGTGACCCAAAGGGGCTCATGCCATATGAATCCAATGTGGTTTTCTGTACACATCCCCTATGCACCTTTTTCAAATAGACACAATGCCTGCCTCTCAGCATTTCTCATCTTCAGCTTTTTTGCAGACTCTCCTTCCTAAGACAAAGAACCACGTCTTCAATTGCTGCCAAAGCCTCCTTTCTGGATCATTATGCTAAAGATTGTTTTCTCTGATGTCACTTAAAGGGAGGCTGTTGGAACGAAACACTTAGCGTGCTGTACCTTGACAGTTGTCGCGTATTGCAGATTTTTTACTTGAAGGACTTGCCTTTCCAATGATTTTAAAAAAATATCTGTAATGCAGTGCAGATGTAATAATTCCTTGTAAACATTCAAACAGAGAAAATCAATGTTAAGGCTTGAAAGCTCAACCTTGACTATATTCCCTTGTGTGTATGCCTTATTGCATATACTTACCGGTATTTGTACCATTATAGATTATTTGTTAGATAATAGGCCATGTAATATAATAGGGATGGACTACGACTTTCGGACTTAAGTACAACCCAGGGCTGCACCGCTTTACAACTAACCTCAGACAATGTTGTCAATTAGTGTAAGCTCTTCAGGGCAGGATTGTCTCTTACTCTGAAGCTATGGAAAACCTAGGGCAGTGGGGTTTCATTCTGAGTTGCTCCCTAGGTACCACTGTAATAAAAATGATCAGTAAATAACCCCTTCTTATTCTCTCATACATGTCTGTAGATGAAGTTACAATTTAGATCACAGAAACTAGAATGTCTTCTCCAATCTAACAAAGTCTGTTTTATAGTTTTCCAAGCACTACAGATTCTTCATCGTAGGCTTGTCTCAAATGACTAGTCTTTCATCAGTTCCCTTAGGAGACTGTTCTCCAGCCTAATAGATCTTACTGTGCCAGAACATTTTTTCTATATTTTTCTTTTCATGCTTAACTTCACCTCATCAGTTTGGAGCCTCAGCACAACTATTTTCACAGTGTGTTCATGATAACTCAGTGTGGGAATAGTGTTCTATCTCAGGAGTCTTTTAGTTGTTCTTTGGTCCTCCCTAAAAGACTTTTACATTGCTAAAGTTTGTTTCTACAAATTCTGTCTACTGGCTTCTTTAGTTCTTTGATGGTTTTCTACTTTAATTCTCTGCCTTTACTTCCCTTCTTCTACCTAAACTTACTATCCTTTCTTGATTTTTTTTCATATGGTGCTCAGATTCTACCTACACCTTTGCCTCCAGTTACTCCTTTTCCTAAGCTAGTCTTTCTTCTCTTCAAATTCAGACCTTGAAAAATCTAAAGTAGCATAAAAATGCTGGGCTAAAGGTCACCTTTTTGTCAATTTCTTTCATTTATTACATTTGATTACAAGTCCTAAGTACTGCAAGGGTGACGTTAGCAACCATTTTAAAGACAAAGTTCCCAGTGACACCCTATACCCCACGTTCACCACTTTTGTAAGGTTATGTTATATGCCCTGTGAGGGACCCATTTAAAAACTCATAATCTGCTGAATATTATTATCCAATTGAAGTGTGTGTAACATGATGAGATTATAATATATGGTGGTTACTGAAATATGTTGTAGATAAAGGCATGCTGACAGGCTGGCAAGGTGCTAAACATCCATTCCCTGCTTAATTGGCCAACTGGCAGAAGGAGGGAAGGTATAAACAGAGAATTTACATTTAATCCCAGAAACACGTCAAACCTCATGTACACAGTAGACTGTTTGTCTGCTCCCTAGTGGGGAGTAATTCTCCAAGAAAGGAGGAGGGTATAAAATAAAAGACATTGATTTCCACATCTCCTCTCCCCCTCCATCTCTACTCACAGCAATGAGAAAGACAAAAGAATCACCACTGAATTGAGGCATGGTCCTAGCTGGACATTTTCCAGCCAGAACAGACTGCAATAGACGTTTAAAAGCAAGAAAGGAATTTTGCTCATCAAACCTATTAGCCTTGGTAAAGTTTGGAATTAGCTCATGTGTTCATCCTTTTATTTTCTTAACCCAGTCTGATTTTGATGCCTTATCACTTGTAATCACTTAATAAAACAAGTTGATTAACCAAAAAGTTTTTGTTTTACCTAAACCAGCGCATTTGGGTGGAAGTGCTTGGGAACCTCTCAAGATGGACAATCATCCACAGTGTTGGAGTGACAGACGATCTGTGAGCTTGCACAGTCCAGGAAGGTACAGAATTGTAACCAAAGTAATCAAAGCTGGGGTTGGAGAGATGCGGGTTTCATCTTGTATGCAATTTATGGATGGCTGAGCATAGTATCCAGCTGGGAATTATTTTACATGCTGTGAGCAGAACCCGGAGAGGTTGGTGTTCAGCAGCAAAGCCATGTAAAAGTCTGGAGAGCTAAGGGACCACAGCAGTCCAGCTTGCACACAAAGGAATGTCAGATTCCCCCAAGCCAATGGCTCATTGGGCTGACGTGGTTAAGGCAGGTCAGTTTCACAGCCAATGGTATACAAGGAAATGATGTGTCCAGCGTCACATGATGGCCTTTGACGTCTCTAACCTGATGGATCAGGTGCCCTTTTTGCAGCGGGGTGAATTGGAGGTTTGCTGCTTGTAAGCTGGGGACAAATAGCTAACAATTAATAATGCCTTTAAAATCTCTTTATTGTCTAGCAGCCCGCAAAACTGCCCATTCCTCCTTTGTTGGCAGAGTCTCTGTTCATTATGATTAATTACTTTCAACTCCATAAGCCTGCAATGATAAGAAACAAGATACCAGCTATAAAGCTGCAAATAAAGTATATAGAGTGAAAAATGGGCAGAGGGATATTTCAGCTGTCAAGTTAGCTAAGCACATCAGAGGAAACACATACAATATTTAAGTCCTGGAGTCATCTTGCTCAAGGCCCTGTGTCTCACAACTCCCTTTGCAGCTAGTTTCACTCAATTAACACTGGTGTCCCTGTCCCATCACATTCAGGTTTCTCCTCTATAGCTCTTATCACCTGGAAATGACCTTCTGGATATCTGGGCTCCATCTAGCATTAGCGTGTCCAAGACTGGTGTCCATATTTTGAAAAGGATGTTGACCAAATGGAAAATGGTCAGACAAAGGCTGCAAGGAGGATGCTAGGGGTTGGGTAAACTGCCTCACAGCATAGGAGTAGAGTCAATTTCTTCCATTTATCAAAGAGAAGGTTAAGCAGGGGATAAACACCAATGGGGGAGATTTCTGATAAAATACCTCTCCGAAATCTTTAGCATACCAAGATATCAGCAAATTCAAAGGAGAGAAACTGAAGCTAGATACATTCAGAAATGAGGTGCAAATTTTTAAGTGTGGGTAATTAATCATTCAAACAGCTTAATTAGGGATGTGGCGGAGTCTGTCTTTTGAAAGCCTTAAATCAAGATTGATGTCTTTCTATGGCAGTGTTTCTTAAACTTTATAAGATGGAGGAACACCAAACAATAATTTTTTTATGTGGAGCACCAAGGATTTTTTGTTGAACAACAACAACAAAAAAGTTATTGAGCAAAAAAAAAAAGAAAAGAAAAATAGGGTCACCTGCCCTTTAAGGGTGACCATTTTGAACTCTGTTGTTCTCTGCAGCAGCAGCACACCTCCAACTGCCTCGTGGCACATCGGTGTGCCGGGAACACACTTTAAGAAACACTGTTCTAAGGGCTTATCTAGATGGGAATTTGCATATCTTCTTCTGATCGAACGTGAAAGTAGTTTAGAGGAGGCTTTTTTGGCGAACCCCCCCACCCCTTTGTCGAAAAGCCGCTCTTCCTCAAAAAATGAGGTTTACGCAGCTTTTCGACAAGGGGGGGGGGAGTTCGCCGAAAAAGCAGCATCTAAACTACTTTCACTTTTGAAAGCTCTGCTTTTGAAAGTGCGTCAGAAGAAGATATGCAAATTCCCGCGGAATTTGCATATCCTCTTTCGACTGCCCCGCGCGTAGTCTAGATAAGCCCTAGCTAAGACAGAAGGTACGTTTCCCTGCAAAATGGTCAGAAGGTCTATGCTATTATTTATTTCCTCCCTGTAAGAGTGGGGCAGTGATTTAATTCAGCCTCTGTCCCTCGCCCCCCATAACTTATTGTCCGTGTAAAATTCATAAGCAAAGGGTGGGGCAGAAGCAGGGGGGGCTAACAGCTATGCTGGGTCCCTGGACAAGGTGAGGGGGGGTTCCAGTTCCCTGCTCCCAGAAGGGGCGGGGCCTCAGGTGGAAGAGGTGGGGCAATCAGGCCTTATCACTGCCTGGACTGTGGCATGCTGTCCGCCCCGCCCCGCCTCGCCTCGCCTCGCCTCGCCCTACCCTGCCCTTTGAGCTGCCCAGAGCATGCCATGCTCCAGCAGCGATATAAAGGGCCCGGGTCTCTGGACACTGCTGCTGCCACATAGCAGCCAGGATCCCCAGACTCTTTAGAATCATTAGTCATGGGGGGCAATTGTCCCCTGTGCTCCCCCCCATCAGTGGGCCTGGGCAGAGGAAGGTTAGTCGTGGCAATTTATTAATAGTGTAGGCCAACAAAGAATTGACTACCCCTTCCCTACAGAGAGTAAGGAGGAAACAGGAGAGCCACTCTTACTGAGAGGGGTATCTCTGAAGCATAATCCCTCTTTAGGCAGCAAATGGAATAATAGAATCATAGAACACTAGAACTGGAAGGGACCTCAAGAGGTCATCAAGTCCAGTCCCCTGCCCTCATGGAGGACCAAGCACCATCTAGAAGAGTACAGCTTATGCAACACCACTTCATCAGGGCTATTCCTAAAGGCACAATCTAGCCCAGAACTGTATTCTGAGTTCTCCGCATGCCCAAAGCAGGCTAGCGATATAATTGATACAGTCTGAACCTTCCAGTCTCTCTCCCCTGCCTTCTATTTTGCTTTTAATTTTATCATTTAACACTGAGGGATAGTTTCTGTTGGACAATGCAGCACAAAATAAAGCTGAACTGTATATTCTGATAAGTATCAGAGGGGTAGCCGTGTTAGTCTGGATCTGCAAAAGTGACAAGGAGTCCTGTAGCACCTTATAGACTAACAGATGTATTGGAGCATGTTATAAGGTGCTACAGGACTCCTTGTCGCTTGTGTATTCTGATGTTTATTTTGCTTAGCAAAGGGTCACTTACTGATTCCTGTTTGAAAGTTGGTGCTATATTGCTTTTACACTGAACCATGAAAGTGGCTAAAGTTAGTTTGCTTCTGCTGTTTGCAAGCTCTCTTTCCCGGCTGCACATATTAACCAAATCCACAGTACAATGGGAAAAAATTGCCTCCGTATACATGATAAGTCATTATGCATTATCTAGGCTGGTGACTTAGCAAAATATTAAATCCGCATTCTGTGAAGACAGAGGAAATGGAGTTGTAATCACAGGGATGTGTGACATACAATTAAGAATGTTTGTAATTAGCATTTGTGAATAAAACTCAAGCTTAAATGGATATTAAGCAGAAGCTAATGAGGTTTTAAGGACACTGCTAAGGTATCTTTTCACAGATAGCAATATGTTCATACAATGTGAATCAATTAGGCATGCATAAGTACAAAAATATATGTGTGTATTGTACAGCCCTTGTCTTAATGAAAACATTTGAAAAGGGAATGATACCAACAGATTCAGTGTTCTCACATCGGCCTCACATTGCTATCTGAAAGGGCTAAATATTTATTGACTGCAAGGTTGATTTTTGGTTTTCACCTTGAGAGACAGTGACTGTTACTGCACTCAATAAATTATGAGCACTGAAAAGAAAATCAGCCTGGATTACTTTGCCTCCACAGCCCTCAACTGCCTCCTGTTGTTTACAGATATAATTTACTTTCAAAGTACTTAGATAAGTCTGGCTATTAAACCACAGCTGACATTTTAACAGGTCAGGACAGGGTTCTTTCTTGTTCTCTATACTGTGTCCTTCCTGTGCCCCTTCTAGCCATATTTCATATGGAAAGATTATCTTTTATTACTGCTTCAGGCATCTAACTATTCAGATGTGCATAAGTAATCTTAGGAAGCATTCCTAAGTGTTTGTCTAAAGTCATTCCCTCAGGCTGTTCTGATAAATAGTTGAGATGGGTACCAACAGGTGTTTTAATGCCTACAATAGTGCAAAATATTCAAAAACTACAAACATGTACTTGGGCTTTGGAATGTTTGGGGGGGAGGAATGTTTTCAGTATGCTCCCTCGGCTACATCCATGTTTCCAGCAAGAACAAACCTTTCCTACCCTAAAATTGTGTTTAGGAGATTGGACAAGCAAGGAACTTGAGCCAGACATGTTAATAGCAGGCAGAGTAGCAAAAAAAATCTACATCTGCCTATAAAAGGCAGTCCTGCTGACTACCTGTGTAAAGCCGAAGTCAAGTCTCTAAGCAGCTCTGAGCCAGTAACATGTTTAAAACATTGGATGGAACTCCAAGAAGAAAAATTATTGGAAGGCTGGAGGGACTGACTTTTGAGAAAAGAGAAGAACAATTCTGTTGAACTCCTTTCATTTGCCTATACAGGACCATGATGACCATTTATAAAATAGGCAGAGCTGGTTTGGGCCTCTCCCACCCAAATGGGCCTGAACTTGTAATGGGATTTCACCACCCCATAGGCACCCTCACCTGGCATGACGTGGCAGTGCAGCAACTCAGCACTGTTTCGTTTGGCCTACAGCAGCAAGGGGCACACAAGGGCAACAAAGTGGGCCACCCGAGGGGCCTTCCTTCATCTCAGTGGGCCGCAAGACTGAAATCGGGTAGGTGACTAACTGACCCCAAGAATAAGATTATATAACATTGCTTCTTTACCAGGCCTTTTTCCAAACAAAGTGACTCTTTATTAGGGGAAAATTAAGTTGCCAGTAAAAAATAACATAAAGAAGCAGAGAGAGCACTTGGCTGTCACGGTGTTGTGTGTAATCAGCATGTTCCTCACTTGTGGCCTTGCTTTAAAAGTGTGTCACCTCTCATTTTGCCAGAGGCTGTTTGCCAGAGGCTCCCCTCCGCTGCAGGCCCAACCCCCCACGGCACCCCTTTTCTCAGCTCCCCAACCAGACCCTTCCCTGTGTCCTCCCCCGAGCATGCCCCATCCCTTCTCCTCCCTCCCAGCATTTCTGGAGCACTGTGAATTGGCTGATTCGCGGCGTTGTTTTGGGACCCGGTTCTGTTCAATATCTTCATCAAGGATTTAGATATTGACATAGAAAGTACGCTTATTAAGTTTGCAGATGATACGAAGCTGGGAGGGGTTGCAAGTGCTTTGGAGGATAGGGTCATCATTCAAAATGATCTGGACAAACTGGAGAAATGGTCTGAGGTAAATAGGATGAAGTTTAATAAGGACAAATGCAAAGTGCTCCACTTAGGAAGGAACAATCAGTTTCACACATACGGAATGGGAAGCGACTGTCTAGGAAGGAGTACTGCAGAAAAGGATCTAGGGTCATAGTGGACCACAAACTAAATATGAGTCAACGGTGTGATGCTGTTGCAAAAAAAAAGCAAATATGATTCTGGGATGCGATAACAGGAGTGTTGTGAGCAAGACGTGAGAAGTCATTCTTCCGCTCTACTCTGTGCTGGTTAGGCCTTAGTTGGAGTATTGTGTCCAGTTCTGGGCACCGCATTTCAAGAAAGATGTGGAGAAATTGGAGAGGGTCCAGAAAAGAGCAACAAGAATGATTAAAGGTCTAGAGAACATGACCTATGAAGGAAGGCTGAAAGAATTGGGTTTGTTTAGTTTGGAAAAGAGAAGATTGAGGGGGGACATGATAGCGGTTTTCAGGTATCTAAAAGGGTGTCATAAGGAGGAGGGAGAAAACTTGTTCATCTTGGCCTCTGAGGATAGAACAAGAAGCAATGGGCTTAAACTGCAGCAAGGGAGGTTTAGGTTGGACATTAGGAAAAAGTTCCTAACTGTCAGGGTAGTCAAACACTGGAATAAATTGCCTAGGGGAGGTTGTAGAATCTCCATCACTGCAATATTTAAGAGCAGATTAGATAGACATCTATCAGGGACAGTCTAGACAGTACTGGACCCTGCTGTGAGGGCAGGGGACTGAACTTGATGACCTCTCAAGGTCCCTTTCAGTTCTAGTGTTCTATGATCCTATGATTCAAGCTCTGGGAGGGAGGTGGAAGGAGCGGGGACCGGGTGCAAATCAGCTGATTCACAGCACTCCAGAAAGGGGAGAAGTAGGGAAGTGTGAGGTCCCCAGCATGAAAGAGGCGGGAAGGGGGAGGAGGAGAAAGAGGAGGAGTGCATTGGCCGCACATAGAACCCCAGTGGGCTGCATGTAGCCCATCGGCCGCAGGTTGTCCACCACTGGGCTACAGTAATCTTGTATGGTGACTTGGCCCCTTCAGCCAAGTCACCTTCAGTTCCATCCACATCTCCTGGGTAAACAAAGTCCAAACCAAATGTTTCACATCCCACCCATCAAAGTGGAGAGTGGAACTGACGGAAAACCCAGCTGAGATAGAAAATAAAGTGGAAAGTAAACATAAGAGAACTCTAGTGCCCTCCTTGAGCTCAGTTTTCTACAGATTCTTCACCCCTCTCCCATGCTCACATTATAGAACACAACCTCCCAGGGCTTTCTCCCTGGAGGTTTAGTTCCCCTTAAGCCACTGACCCCCTGGCTTCTTCCCTAAAGTCCTCTCCTTGTCTGCCTCTTCCCAAGCTAGATGCCTACTACCCTACACAGGATCCACAGTTTGGTTCAATGGCTCTCAGCACCCTCACTTTACAAATTGTTCTAGTACCTCTGTTTGCAGCCCACACTAGCTGACAGGGGCTAGCTGTCAGCTTTCCTTTGCTGTGTAGATACACCTTTAAAAGGGAGAAAATTGCATCATGCAGAACAAGATGCAGAGGTCAGACCCTTGCCTCAGTGCTAGGTGGCCAGAGTTAGACACCACTCTCTACAGAAAACCCACTGACTCATACAGTTACCTTCATGCCTCCAGCTCCCATCCAGAACACACCATACGATCCATCATCTATAGCCAAGCCCTTCGATACAACCGCATCTGCTCTAATCCCACCGACAGAGACCAGAAACTTCAGGATCTCTACCAAGCATTTATAAACCTTAATTACCCACCTGGAGAAATAAAAACACAAATTGAAAGAGCCAGACGAATACCCAGAAACCATCTACTTCAAGACAGACCCAAGAAAACCAACAATAGAACACCACGGCTGTGTCTACATTGGCACCCTTTTCCGGAAAAGGGATGCTAATGAGACAAGTCGAATTAAATGCGCGAGGATTTAAATTTTCCCGCGGCATTTTATATTTATAACTGCCGCTTTTTCGGCTCGGGGCTTTGTGGAAAAAGCGCCAGTCCTCTTGCGGAAAATAAAGCCTTTTCGGAAGATCCCTTATTCCTCTTAAAATCAGGAATAAGGGATCTTCCGGAAAAGGCTTTATTTTCCGCAAGAGCTGTCTAGACTGGCGCTTTTTCGTCAAAGCCGAGCTGGAAAAAAGCGCAGTTATAAAATATGCAAATGCCGCGGGAAAATTTAAATCCCCGCGGCATTTGCAATTCCGACTTGTCTCATTAGCATCCCTTTTCCGGAAAAGGGTGCCAATGTAGACACAGCCCACTTGTCATCACCTATAGCCCCCAACTTAAACCCGTCCAACATATTATCAGTAAACTACAACCTATACTAGAACAGGATACTACACTCCAAGAGGCTCTGGGAGACAGACCCATAGTCTCCTACAGACAACCACCTAACCTCAGGATGATTCTTACCAACAACCACAGGACATACCACACTAATACCAACCCTGGGACTTTTCCTTGCAACAAACCCCGTTGCCAGCTTTGTCCACATATTTACTCTGCTGACACCATTATTGGACCTAACCAATTTAGTTATAAGATCAAGAACACATATTCCTGCTCATCCAGAAATATAATCTATATAATCATGTGCCGACAGTGTCCATCTGCTATGTACATTGGACAAACGTCGCAGACGCTTCGCCAAAGAATCAATGCACACAAAACGGATATCAGACAGTATCACAAAGAAAAAACAGTTTCTTGCCATTTCAACCAGAAAGGGCATTGTCTCAATGACTTGATTACCTGCATACTGCTTCAAAGACATTTTCACACCAGGCTTGAGAGAGAAACCTCTGAACTGTCATTCATGCTTAAATTTGACACTTTACGCTGGGGTCTTAAAGACCCTAAATTACCTTACCCATTACAAAGATAGCTTCCCCAATTATCACCTCTAATATCACTAGCTCACAAACATTTACCTCCCCCCCCCTTATCCCCCCTCTGTTCTGAAATTTGATTTGTCCTTTCTATATGTGTTCACTTTTTTTTGATTGTATCCCTTTGGTATATATGGTCATGCCTGTTTTCTTCCACAATTTGATCTGAGGAAGTGGGTCTGGCCCACAAAAGCTCATCACCTAATAAACCATCTTGTTAGTCTTTAAAGTGCTACATAGTCCTGTTTTTTGTTTCAGGTTTTTATGGGGGGGGAGGAAAGCGCTTTGCTGAGTGAGTACAGGCTAATTCAGATACCTCACAGTCCTGTGGCCAAGCTTCTAAGCAGTGACCAGGAAGTGAATGTGTATTTATTTTCTCTCCACATAAGTTCTGTCAGAAAGCAAATACTGAGGCGTCCATTTTCAAGACAAAAATCCATCTGTTTATCCCACACTTTTCAGAAACAGTTTATGTTCTCTAAAATGTACTTGTCCTCTGATCCCATCGTCATGGTTGGTTACCACAGCAACACTGGCAATAATTATGTCATATGATACAGGCCTCATCTGAAATTAACCATAGTTCTTCTCCCCTCCCCACCCCAGTTACTTGAAGGGAAAAAAAAGGAGAATCGTGGAAAGGTAGATTTGGAAGGGACCTCAGGCAGTCATATAGTGAAGACCCCTGTGCTGAGGCAGCATCAAGTATCATATTATTCAAATTTTTGCAGTAGACCTTTATCCAGATGAAAATGTGTCTTTGATGAAACCAGTAAATGCATTTCTGTTTGTCAGCTAAAGCGCCCAGCAACTCTTTCTTGACCTTCTGAGGTGATTGTGCTGAGTGCCAACAGTTTCCTCAGTGCTTTATAAAACAGACACAAGCCCTGTATAAACAATTTGCAGTTGATTTTGGATACTGACTTAGAAGTCCAGATAAACCCATACATTACTAGGATGAGAGCACAAGACTGAGGTGCAGGAATTTTTTCCAGTCATTTTAAAAGACTTTGCATCACAAAATCAGTCAGAAAGTGGGAATATTTTTGCACAGATTTTCACAAAATTTGCCCCCTTCCTTTGTCAGAAATTTTCAAATTTTGGTTTTTGTTGGACCAGCTGTCAATGTAATCCTATTTATAATAGCAGTATTAAAACCTGAGAATACTTAAATGGACCAAATTATGGAACTGCATAGGCTGTAGCAAAGTCCAAAATTTTGGCAGTCCCCCTTAAAACTTTCTGCCATGTTGCACATGTTGACCTTATTTTGTTCTCTGTCTTCTTTGACTTCAATGCATACCTATAGTCGCCTGCCCAGAGAAGAACAGCAAAACCATGAGCTCTTTAAATGGCCAAACAAGAGAACTCAGAATTTGGGTCTCTGCACCTTTACATTTGCAAACAAAGAAGTGCTCGAAGCATTATAAGCACAGGCCTTGAATAGTGGTGGGTTGAGACTAGGTTCAAGTCAGCTTTTCTCACCCACCACTCTCCCCTGGAAGGCCTGCTGGCTCCCAATTTGTCTGTATTTAGGCTGCCGGGGGACTAAGTCCTACTGGTAGCCCCACCTGAATGGGTTTTTGTCAAAACACTGAAGCCTGCGGCAAGAGGCAGAGAATGCCAGATAGACTCAGTCACTGTGACATGCCCATGAAGCAAGAATATACATTAGCCCTTCTTGTGCAAGAGTTATTGGCCAGTTTATAAACCTGGATCAGTCTATGAAAAGCAGGAGGGGGAGGAGGGGGAATGAACCAACCAGGACAATTTGAGGGTGATTTTGTTCAGGTCAGTTTAGATTTTCATTTAGTGCAACTGCAAAAGGAATGGAAGTCTCGCTATCATTCTCTCACTGGAAACAGGCACATCTGCTGTCCAGTTGAGGCTTTCCCAAAAGCTATCACTATGGTGAATGTTCTGGGAACATACAACTGCAATAGTACAGTGGACGCTAGAATGGAAAATCAGAAGAAATTATGCTGATGTAACCTACATGTCTACTGCGTGTAGTTCACTGTCCTAGGTAGTGGCACTTACACCGCTTAGGGTACGTGTACATAGCAGCATTATTTTGGAATAACAGCTGTTATTCCAAAATAACAATGCGAGTGTCTACACAGCAATTCTGTTATTTCAAAATAAATTTGAAATAATGGACAGCTTATTCCGACTTCTATAAACCTCATCCCACGAGGAATAATGCCTATTGTTTTTCCGAAATAAGTGTGTAGTGTAGATGTACCCATTACAAAGAGAGAGAATGAGTTTACTCTACAGCCTTAGCTGAGAGGCCACTGCTTTTAGCTCAGGCTGTAGAGGCACATACACTAAGCTCCAGAGGTCCCAGGTTATGGGTGTTACACTGACAGCATTAATATGAATAATTATTTGAAGGACTTCTTCTTTCCCTAGGAGTGGTAAAAAGCAGAACAGGAAGTAAGACTTGGTCAATTTGCCCATGACAGGCCACAAGCATATTAAGGAGGACCAGGATAGATTCCTAGTATCATTGATTGTGATCTTACAAGCCTTTTAAGACCTAAAGAAAAGGATTGTGAATTGAATCCATCATAAGACAATTATTCAGAGTGGCTGGAGATTAAAGAAAAGTTTTTATTTCATGCAGCCGACTATAGGAAGTAACTTTCCCAGGCTGCTTTCATTTTGATTCTTTTTTAAATCATGTAGCAGATCTCAGAGGATTTCTATTGATCAGGCCAGATCCTGAGCTGGTATGAACTGTCAACAATTTACACCAACTCGAGATTTGACACATAATCTTCAGACAAATCACCAACTCACCAATTTACAGCAGCAAAGGATAAGACACAAACTTCTACCAACCACTGACTTGCCAAGAATTCCCTCCACTCCCGAATGCAAGGGTCTTCTTTTTTCCCCACCCATCTTTTCTGAGACACCAGTGAAGAAGCCTTTGATTGACACTGAATTTAGACACCCCTGAGGGTGTGAAATCAATGAAATGTGGATCAACTGTAGCACTGTACAAGTCATGCATTTATAGCAACTCAACACAAGAGGGTGCCCTAAGCATGTCCAGAGACACTTCCCTGTAGCTGTCATGGAAACACCGGAACTTCAGCTCAAATACATACATCGGTTGTTTAGCATGTCCACGTCAGAGGCACAGCTGACAGATTCATCAGCATTCAAGGTAGAAGGAAAAGCATCATGCATCTGGATTCAGGGAACATACATTCCAGTTGTCATGTTTTGCTGAGCTGAACTGCCACATGTAATTGATTAATTCAGTATAAAGGATCATGTGAAGCAAAACAAAAACAAAGAAGCAGCCACATATAGAGGCTAGTAGGTGTGTGCAGATGTTTATGTATAAACGCGTTGCCTATTGTAATAGGAGGCTTGCTATCTTCTTCACCAGCATGATGCACGCTCGTAATACTCAGATAAGCAAGCTGTCAAATGACCCATACTAGCCTGTATTATTTAGAGCTGACATAAAGGAAATAATTATATTCCCACCCCCCATAAGTCTGATTAGCCTGTTGAACTGATTGACCCAAGACAGAGGTCAAGAATTTAGCAAGGTTCAAAAAAAGTAGACATATGTTATTGGCCAAGCTTGTGAGGCCTTACACTCACCTGGACGGTATTTCTGTTTGTCTGTCTAACATGGAAACTTTTGAATACTGCATCCAATAGGTTCTGAGTTTTCAGGGAACACCCCAGGCAGCAGTGGCCAGAACTGGTTTGATTGGTGGGACAATCAGAACATTGAAAGAGGGGACGATGGAATTAAAACACAGCCAGTTTGGAAGGATCAAACTGCCCCGCCCCCTTCTGCCTGAGATCCCCACCCCTTCCTGTTCCCCAGGGGCCCGTCCAGGCTGTTGGCTTCCCTGGCTTCACCGTAGTAAATGGAAGAACAGTTTTAGCATCTAGCAGCTGAGGATCTAACCGGTTATGATTTCTTGCCAACAGAAGCAAGATGAGCATTTGAGAAAACTCATGTAATTTTCTATTTTGTGACTATCTGGAGCTGTGGGTGAGTGGCTCAGAGGATTTCTATTGTGTATTTGGACAGCACAGCAACTGAATTTAATTAAATTTGTGATGTGGCCTGGAATGCAGTTGAATTCTTACACAGAAATTCTGTTAATTGAGGCTCTGATCCTGCCATTTGATCTGCGTCAGCAAATTTATTCTGCATGGAGACATTGGTCTGTCCTCCTGAAGCCCCACTGAAATCAAAGGGGCTCAGCAAAAGTCTGCCCCCCCCCAATCCAATTGTAGGATCAGGCCAGCCTAACCAAATCCTTGTTTGTACTGACATCAGCAGCAAAATTCTATTTGACTTCTATCAGACCATGGATTAAGCCTACATTTGAGGCAGCACCTGTAGCAGCAGTGAGCTGAACTCATTTGTACAAAAGATGTTTTTTTATGGGTAGGAGGGGTATGGTAGCAGATGAAGTAAATTTATCAGATGATTAGAGAAAGAGGGGGTCGAGACTCCTGGGCTACGTCTATACTGCGCATTGTTGTGCAAGAAGATATGCAAATGAGGCACGGGGATGAATATTGCTATGCCTCATTTGCATACCTAATGAGCCACCATTTTTGCAGAAGGGGGTTTTGTGCAAGATGGGGCTGTCTACACTGCTCCCTCTTGCGCAGGAGCCGTTCTTCCTGAAAATAAGTGGCTGACCGGCTCCTACGCAAAAGGGGTTTTTTTGCACAAGAAGGAGCAGTGTAGACAGCTCCTTCTTGCACAAAACCCCCTTCCACAAAAATGGCGGCTCATTAGGTATGCAAATGAGGTGCGGCAATATTAATCCCCGTGCCTCATTTGCATATCTTCTTGCGCAACAATGCGCAGTATAGATATAGCCCTGGGATTCTACAGCCTTTCTCTGACACTGACTTGCTGTGTGGACTTGAGGAAATCACTTGGTTTTGAGTTTAGTTTACCCTTCTGTGACACAGATACAGAAATTCTTGCCTCATAGGTTTGAAGAGGCTAAATGGTTATAAAAACCTCTGTGATCTTCTAAGGACAGATGCTAGGAAGTACAAAGCATCACCCATGTCAAAGTAGTCCATGGAGGTTCTAGTTCCACTTCCATGCTAGGCTGGGGTGTTACCCCCCAAAGCAGTTTAGGTAACTCCCAGAACATAACTGATCTATTGTCCCCTCCTTGTAGGAGGCATAAGGGATCTGTCGAAAAAGGCTTTCTTTCTCGACAGATCCCCCTCTGTCAGCAAAAAGCAGCAGTCTAAAGTGCTGAGTCGGCAAAAACGGCGGCCATTTTAATGCAAATTAAGCACGGGATATTTAAATCCCCGCTTCATTTGCAATGTCGACCTGCCTAATCTGCTTCCCTCTGCTGACAGAAGGATGCAGTCTAGACATACCCTAGTAGACTAAAATCAGAGAAGATATGTAAAACTAGGTTATTGCAACATGCAAAATACCCTGAAGATTTGGGGGGAAAAAATCCTACAGTTAATCGGTACTAAATCCATGGCCTTTCCAAGGTGAAGAAGCCACATTTCCCTTACTTGTTTGCACAGGAACTTATGGGCCCTACCTACCTGCTTCTAAGAGCCACCTTCTCTTCAGCTTAACACCATGCCAGAGTACATGTAAAATATGAAGCACAGAAGCTAAAGTCATAAGCAAGCGCTATACAAGTGATATCAGAGGGCCTGAGGTCAAATCCTGGGAAAGCCTTTGTGGCTGAAGTCAAAGCTATACAACCTGTAGTTTTTACATAAAGATGACCAATTATATACTAGTCTGGGACTGGGGAGAGTCAGATAGGATTTCTCCTTCTGCCACAGATTTCAGGATGACCTTAGTCAAGGCATTAAAGTTCTCTGTGCCTCAGTCAAGTGGAGGAAAACAGTATTGCCGTTCCTCAGAGGATAAACACATTGAAGACTGGAGTGCTCAGATGCTATTGTGAGCGGGTGACGTAAGTGCCTAAGATACCGACACAGAGAGACTGATACATATTAGTCTCTTACAGTTGCATTTTTCTGTCACAACAGAAAATGGAAAGTTGCCTAGAAAGAATCAAATTAATTCAATAAGCCATTGGCTCTTATTCTGTTCCATAATATGATCCCTTGTTATACCTGGAATAAAAGTTTTGAGACCCCACCTCACACCTGTCCATTTACTCTGGCCATAAGGAAGGAAATAATTATTGCAACTCTCAAAACCTGATATATAAGAACATAAGAACGGCCATACTGGGTCAGACCAAAGGTCCATCTAGCCCAGTATCCTGTATGCCAACAGTAGCCAATACCAGATGCCCCAGAGGGAGGGAACACAACAGGTAATCCTCACATGATCCCTCCCATGTCACCCACCTCCAGAGAAACAGAGGCTAGGGACACCATTTCTGCCCATCCTGGCTAATAGCCATTGATGGACCTAACCTTCATGAATCTATCTAGCTCTTTTTTTAACCCTGTGAAAGTTGTAGCCTTCACCGCATCTAGCTGTTCACAGTCCTTGGCTGGGAACTCATGACTTTAGACTGCTCAACAGCCTTCATATGGTAACACCTTTAGCTCCTAGGTAAGCTCTACTGAGCCTCAGCTATTACTAATGAGACTGTTTCATTGTGGGGTTTGTTAACTACAAGAATTGCAGGTCAGCTTTGTGCATACCTTACAAGCTAAACGTTTGCTTTCACATTAATGCTATACCTTGCACACTTTGGGGCTTTGTATGACTGATGCAAAAAAAAAAAAAAAAAAAAAAATATCCCCGAAACCTAAGGAACCTCAGATATTTGACTTACTTTGGTCTAGTGTAGCTGAGTTTGTTCACAGCTGAACTTAACAAAAATAGAACTCTTTACTGACAGGTTTAGTAAGAGACTTTGCTTAAAAAGCGAATGCCAGATGCACAGATTACATATAAGACATGAACTATCCAAACAAATAGCTTCTGCAGTACAACTTTTGTTTACAAAAAGAGTATATTAATGAAAAGATAAATATTAGTATATATTTTAGAAATGTGCATTTGTCTGTTTGTCTGTCCATCTGTCTGAGAGTCCATTTGTTCAAGAACTCCTCTGAAACGGTAAGAGCTAGGACTACAAAATTTGGCGTGCAGCTCCCTCTTATCCCAATTTAAAGCAAGGTCAGGGTTTGGTTGTGCCAGGAAATGGGGTGTGCCTTGAATGCAATTGTTTCTCTTAAAATAGAAGGGGAGGGATCTAGTAGGCAGGAATAGTTATAGTGTAGAATAACTACAAGGGGGCAGCAAGGCACCAAAGATGGCGACTGGAACAACTATAACCCCATTGAGCCAGCAGGGGGCAGGGGTGGAGAAATGGACAGCTATCTAATATATATTTCAAAGAGTCTGTGTGTCTGTCTGTCCCCTAGGGGACATTCACCCCTCTTCCCTGGCTGTGCCCACTGCACCGGCCATGGACTGGTGCTTCTCACCAGGCTCCAAGCTGCTGCAATGAGAAAGGGCTGGGGCTGTCCTCTCTACCTGGGGCAGCCTGCTTACTGAACCCCTCATCCCCAACCCAAGAACAATGATTTAAACAAAGAAAAACAAAACTTATTTGAGTTAAGGAGCTGAGCAGTGCTGGGTAAGTCTTCTAGTATTTAATATAATTAAGAAATGGGACAAAAATATCCTCCTGGTAAAATCATAATGCATATCATTTGCTCCCCACAAGACATTATGAGTATTAATAGTTTAATGATGTTTTGGTGCCTACATTTCTTTATGACGAGTCTCTGAAGCAGATACACTGTAGCACACCGAATATAAATCAAAATCCAGAACACAAATGCCTATTTCTTATTGCTGTAACTAGCAGAGAGAATAAAAGTCCAGATTTTGCCCTCTAATGCACACAATCAGCTCCCAATGGGATCTTTCAACATGCAAGCAAGTGCAGCATTTATCCCTAAATATTTAATAAGTCTTGTACACAAATCACTTCCACTATACTGACTCACGAAGCAGTGAGCCGGTAGCTGCTTTTCACAAAAGAGCTGGTTAGTTGTGATAAATAGAAAGTTATTTTCTAAGTTTTCCTTGGTATGTAATTCTCACAAAATTATCATGACGGTGCTCTGACTGTTCATTTCAGTAGCATGAACCAAAGAACAGAAGATAAAAGCAACAAACATTGCATTTGATTCATAACCAACTGTGTGAACCCAATGAATTTTAATTATGCCCATGAAATTGCAAAACATTTAATCCATAGGGAAAATCGTGCGTTTAATCCCTAGGCCAGCAATTTCAACATTGGATACCCAAAGTTAGGTGACTAAATATGGGTGGATTTTTCAAACCTTCAAGATTTCCATTTGGTATTTTGGGCAAAGATTCGGATCAGTTATTATATCCCATATTCCATCCTATCTACACTTCTTGAGAAATCCTGGTACCGCTTTTCGGATCAAACCTCCACTTATGTGATGGTGAAGCCCAACCTGAGAGATTAAATGACATGGCCACCCCTCTCTTGTGTAACAATTTTGCTACTCAGCTCTCCACAGAGCCTTCTGTATTTATCTCTTATCCAGTTGATTAACTGCCATGTTGCCTCTAGGCCGGTGGTCTCCAACCGTTTTTACCACAAGATGACTTTTTCAATTTAAGTGCAATGGAAGATCTACCTCAAACCCAAATACCCTTGCCCTGCCTCCTTCCCTCTCCTTTTCTGAGGCCCTACCCCTGCTCATTCCATCCCTCTTTCTCCCCCTTCCTCACTTACTTTCACCAGGCTGGAGTAGGGGGTTGAGGTGCAGGCTCTGGTCTTGGGCCAAGGGGTATTGAATGTGTGGGAGGGGCTCTGGGCTTAGCCCAGGGTGGGGGATTGGGGTCCAGGAAGGGTTTCAGGGTGGACGCTCTGGGAAGACGTTTGGGTGAAGGGGGACTAATGTCTGGGGCACGAGGCTGTGTGCAGGAGGAGGTTCAGAGCTGGGACAGGGGTGCAGGAAGCAGGCTCTGGCTGAGCACTGTTTAACTGAGACGGCTTCCGGGTGGGGGAGCAGTGGGGTTAAGGCAGGCTTACTCCTGCCTTGGCCCTGCACCACTCCTGAAAGCAGCTGGTATGTACAGCAATGGTGCCACGGTGCCATGTGCTGCCCCTCATCTACAGGCACTGGGCCCACAGCTTCTACTGGCCGCAGTTTCCTGTTACTGATCAATGGGAGCTGCAGGAGTGGTGTCTACAGGCTAGAACAGCATGTGGATACCCCCTGCTCTGCCTCTCTCAGGGGCTGCAGGGACAAGCCAGCCACTTCCAGGGGCAGCAATTACCACGGGGATAATTACTCCAGCCATAACAGATGAGGCATTTTAGAACTCACTACTCAAAGAATTACATTTAAGCGTCAGAGAGAAATGAAAATTATGAAATGCACAGACCAGTCAAAAACCCCAAATAGCCCACTTTGCAAGCAGTAAAAGAAGTAACAACAACCTCCCACGTGTGTGTTGGGTAGGGAGATGAGAGGGAAGGACAGTGTGTGTGTGTGTGTGTGTGTGTGTGTGTGTGTGTGTGTGTGTGTGTGTGTGTGTGTGTGTGTGTGTGTGTGAGAGAGAGAGAGAGAGAGAGAGAGAGAATGACAGAGATTTGCCAAGCTCCCGCCATCCCCTTCTCTCTGTGTGGAGATAGGGTACAGAAATGGGGGGAGGAGGGACACCCTGACATCAGCACCCTCCTTCTTTTCCCTCCCACACACTGCACAGCAAGAAGGAGGCTCCCAGGAAGGGGGGCAGCTCCAAGGCAGAGGGCAGGAGCAGCATGACTGTGGGTGGAGGGGCAACTGAAGTGCCAGCACTTGATAGCTTCCTGGCCAAACCAGTCAGGATCACCTGTCAGAGGCTCCAAGATCTGCTGGTAGATCCCGATCTACTGGTTGGTGACCACTGCTCTAGGCTAAGCTGGCCAGCATTCTTCCCATTCTTCTCCCCACACCAGACCTACTTTTAATGTTGCTCCTTACATGAGCCATACACTTTGGGAGAGGAATAGCCATTATAACTGCTGTTTCTCATTTATTCTTTAAACAAGACTTTAGCTGTGCTGGTGGTAGTGTTGTTTTTAAATATATTCGTGTTCCTGGTGACATCAATCTGCTCGGGAAATTGCTTAGACCGAAAACTAATGAATGTTAATGAAGCAAAATATTTGTGCAGCCTTGCCAAACCAGTGCGGTATGACGTATGTTCTCTCACTCTCATTTAATGTTTAAGTCAATATTTTGCTTGCTCACAGGAAAAAAAGTCTGTGTATTCCTCATTTGTTATCTCTTTCCCTCTCACTCCACCTTCATCTGTGAAGCCTGTGTACCTCCTAAATATCACCATGACCTGCAATCAGCAAGATACAAATGTACAATGCCATTCATGTATAGTTATCCCTGTGCCCACATGGTTCCTATCATTATAGTATCTGAGCACATTGGATGCATTAATACATCGATTGTCACAGCATCCTGTGAAATACCACTTCCCTGTCATCCCCATTTTATAGAGAAACGACTCAGCTAAGGCCACACAGAACTTGTGGCATTGGTTGGAACTGAAATGAGCTTTCCTGAGCCCCAGCCCAGTGCCTTAACCACGGGACAATCCTTTGCCTACATTTTAGCCTGTGCAGCTGTACTGATTATATTCTGGATCATTTGCTGAGCTTGGGCCTAGACCAGTCAGCAAAGATCTCTACCACATGGCAGAAAACACTTGGCTGAAGGAGGACCAGAAAAGACATTGTACCTCACCAAAGCAGGCAGTGTGTGATGGAGTGCCTGCTGCACATTGGGCTCTCAGGGGTTAATAGAGCCCTAAGGAGGCTGTGAAGGAGGCAACCAATCACAGAAAGGTTTACAGAAGCAGCCAGGCAGGTCCATATAAGAAGAGTTGTAGTACAGAGCCGCTGCAGTCACTCCATGGAGCTTGAGGAGGGAGGAGGAGTGGCTTTTTTGTAGGCAGAGGGCAGCAGGGACCTGGGAGCTTATGGTAAGTAGAGACCCAGGGAGCTAAAGGCACTTCCTGGCAGGCTGCAGAGATCTGAGGCAAGGGCAAAGGGGATGCTGGGACTGTGGAGAAGTGGCCCAAGGAGATTTACAGAGGATTCAGAGGGGACACAGCCATCTACAGAGTTCCTGGGACAAGACCTGGAATCATAGAATCATAGAACCATAGAACCATAGAGCTGGAAGAGACCTTAGAAGGTCATCAAGTCCAGCTCCCTGCCCTAGGCAGGACCAATCCCAACTAAATCAACCCAACCAGGGCTTTGTCAAGCTGAGACTTAAAAATCTCTAGGGACGGAGACTCCACTACTTCCCTAGGTAACCCATTCCAGTGCTTCACCACTCTCCTAGTGAAATAGTTTTTCCTAATATCCTACCTGGACCTCTCCCCGCCACAACTTGAGACCATTGCTCCTTGTTCTGCCATCCGTCACTACTGTGAACAGCCTTTCTCCAGCCTCTTTGGAACCTCCCTTCAGGAAGTTGAAGGCTGCTATCAAATCCCCCCTCACTCTTTGCTTCTGCAGACTAAACAAACCCACCTCCCTCAGTCTCTCCTTGTAGGTCATATGCTCCAGCCCCCTAATCATTTTGGTTGCCCTCCGCTGGACCCTCTCCAATACGTCCACATCCTTTTTGTAGTGGGGGGCCCAGAACTGGACACAATACTCCAGATGTGGCCTCACCAGAGCTGAATAAAGGGGAATAATCACATCTCTGGATCTGCTGGCAATGCTCCTCTTAATGCAACCTAATATGCCATTAGCCTTCTTGGCTACAAGGGCACACTGTTGACTCATATCCAGCTTTTCATCCACTACTGGAGTAGTGGTGGGCCCAGGTCTTCCCATCTCCACTTGCTATTGAGGAAGTGTCTGGCATAAAGGACTATGATACTGTCCTCTGAAAGGAGGGAACACAGAGTGTGACACGAAGAGAACGCTACACTCCTGGGAATGACGTAAAACCCTGGAACAAAAGTGACAGTGGTGAGACATCACCAAAAGAGGGCACCCTGGGCCTTACAGAGCTAATCCCTAGGAGAACCTGCAGGAGGTGCTGTAGTGGTGAGTCCAGCCCCCTCACACAGTGATATCAGACATCATGCATCAGTGATGTGGGCAGAGGGGCCAATATGAAATTAGATCACCTGTTTTTAACGTGACAAGGATTTATCACTGAAAGGTTTTCAGGAATGCATGCAGTTGTCAGGCGGGATCAGATGGAAGAGAAGGAAGCAGACTGACACACAGGACCCCTCACTGTTTTTACAGTTACGGACTAACCCAGCTACCCCTCTGAGACTTTCTGCATAAAATAAACGTGCTGGTGCCTCTTTCATCCATTTTCTTCCTTCATGTTTTAATGTTGAGGGCAGCAGATATATTCTATGAAGCTGCTGCCTTCTCTGAAACTGTTCCTATGTAGTCTTTTGGGTCCTTGAATTGCATCAGAGCCATATGCTGGAAGGGCAGAACCAAATGACAGATTACATATAGTGACAAGCAGGAAGCAGCAAGGAGAAGACTGATTTGAGATAGTAAAAAAAGCCAATAGTTTTTTTCCCATGGGTTTATGTTTGTTAAAGACCCCACGTGCACACACACACGGAGCCCCTCAGCACCGTGTTTCTTGTAAATATTTTTTAATTTTTTCATAAAAAATCTAAAGTCAAGACTCCAGGATTTTGATTGTTTTCAAAAGCCAGTTTTGTTAGCATATTTGGCTAGTTAGAAGTGACACTTAACCACAAACAAAAGAAATTTGATGCTTTGAATTTTTTTCTATGGAAAAAAAATTAAATTTCCCCCCAAATGAAAAAAGGTTTGTTTTGGACAAAGAACAAAAAGAATTCAGTAAACTCTACAACTAAGCCATGCATTACCGTTTTCAAAGGAGAGAGAGAAACAAAAGAAACATCTCTCCTGGAGGTTCTCAGTCTATTGTTTATGTAAACCTGATAGGCTGGCAAAGCAGTGCTTGGATTGTGCATGGAAGTTGCACTAATTAAAATATTCTACTAGAATAGATAATCCAAATAGCAGTGCTCATACAAATGATCAAAATGTTCTCCAATAATCAGTGTTGTGCTGCTGGAAAAATGGTGCCAACGTTAAGGAAGAAGGCTTGCTAGATCTTCTGCAAAGTTGAGGGGAAGAGAATCAATTTAATTCCTGGATAGGTTTGGGCAGCAAAAAGTCAACGCTAAAAATAAAAAGTTACCATAACAAAAATTATCCTGCTCTATCACCTACGGGGGGGCGAGGAGGGGGGGGAATTCCAAAAATATGTTACAGAGATAAAGAAACCCTTCCACTGACTGAAGAGTAATTTGATATCTCTAAGGAGACATGATTGTCCCAAAGGAGTGGCTGAAAAAAACCTTTTCATTTCCTGACTCGGATCCTTATCACTATAAATAAATTTGAACTGATGACACACAGGCACTAATTTTTTATGCCTCAATATCTTGCTGTGTCAATTACAAATCCTGCAGAGTTTTCAGAACCATCCATATGGCACCTTCCATAAGTGTGGTGCTCATGTCACAGTTTCAGGGTTAGCTTCATCCCCTGCCCATCCTTGGCATCCTTGATGATGCCCACTTAAGGTTTCATGCCTCCTAGCTACTATCTCTCTTGGTGGAAATGAATATCTCTCTCCCTACAGAGCAGCGATTTAGGTTTTCACTCCCTCTGCTCCTCACTTTGACTTCCTCAGTAGGTCTCAGTGAGGTCAAGCACCAGAAGCAGGGCCATCCTTAGGATTTATGGGGCCCTACACAACAACCCCACGGGGTCCCTGACATGACTTGTTCCCACTCCCACCCCAGAGCCCCCCCTCACTTTCCCTAGAACAAACAAGAATATTGGTTTCAGGAATGAGTTTTCATAAGCCTCATGTATAATAATCTTGTGAAAGGGGTGAACATAGAATATACAGTGTTTTGTACAAAGCAAACTGTATAAGGTATTATGTGAAAATTCACGATTTGCTGATCATTATTGTTCTGGTAAAATACATGTGGCAACACTATATGTAAAGTTATAAGATTTCACATTAGAATATTACCAAGATATATTCCAACATGTTCTGGAGGGTATTCACAAACAAGTTCTGTAGAGACAAAAGGCTAGCCAATACCTTAGCCACATGTCAACAAATCAAAGGCACCATCACCCAATTCTCCTGCCAAGAACTGGACACTTAGGCCTGGTCTACACTAGGACTTTAGTCTGAAATTAGCCCCCGAAGGTTGATTTTGTAAGCAGTGCATCCACACTACCAAGCCTGTTATTCTGAAATAAGGAGCCGTGGAATTTGAACTCTGTAGTACTGTAGTACATGAGGAATAATGCTATTCCCAGACTTGTAAATCCAAAATAACGTTAATGTGGATGCTCCGGTGCCACTAATTCAAACTAATTGGCCTCTGGGAGGCCTTCCGCAACTCCACAGAGTGCTTCTTGGGGCTCTGAGTCCGAGGTAGCGCAACCACATTAACAGAGCCTGCCTTGGACTACATTCGATTCTTCACTGTAGTGAGGACACGGAACTTCAAATTTGTAAAGTTGGGTGCCCAGAAGTCAAACTTAGTAAATTCGAAATAATTAACTAGTGTAGGCATGATCGTAGAGAGTATGAGTAAAAGATATACATTCAATTTATGGTCACAATAACTTTGTCTCTTGAACAGCTGCTGGATGTGATTCTGATGAAAGGGAAAAGGAAACAAGAGAGGAGAGGACAGATGCCCCAAATAATCTCTCCCCTATTTTCGTTCCACATCAACCTCAACCCCTGAAGAACAAGGGAAGAGTGCTGTTTGGGAAAATCCATTTGGAATAACAAGATTTGTGCTTATAATTTTCTATTAATGAAATGACAGACTTTATAGGAGCATGTATTATCCACAGTGGTGTTGGGAAGTACAAGACACACATTCTGTTGCCCTGTAATATAATTCATGAGTGGCTGGTTATAGCTCTCGGTCTGCTCACACACAGCTTCCAGCATGTAAACCACTGCTAGCTATACAGACTAAGAGTGGCTGTTTTCAGAGGCTATGTCTAAACGGCAGCGCTATTTCGGGATACCAGAGGTATTATCCACATGCTGGAAGCTATGTGTGAGCAGACCAAGAGTGGCTGTTTTCAGAGGCTATGTCTAAACGGCAGCGCTATTTCGGGATACCAGAGGTATTATCCACATGCTGGAAGCTATGTGTGAGCAGACCAAGAGTGGTTGTTTTCAGAGGCTACGTCTAAATGGCAGCGCTATTTCAGAATACCAGAGGTATCCCGAAATAACTATCCCGCTTCCTAACTGCATTTCAAAATATAATGGGCTTGCTATTCCGATGTACCTGTAAACCTCATTCCACAAGGAGTAAGGGACATTTCGGAATAGCGGGTTATTTAGAAATTGACTCGAAATAAACTACGCAATTTGCATAGCTCAAATTGTGTAGCTTATTTCAAGCTACGGGTGCAGTGTAGACACACCCAGAGACAATCAGGGTGAAAGACAACCCAGATTAGAGAACTGAAGGGACACAGATGTTCATCAGACCAGATTGTATCTTGGGTAAGGTCACATCCAGGGAGGGTCTTATATTATGACAATTGTGAATCTCTGATTGGGGGTTTCCCAGGGCTTATTCAACTCCAGATTTAATGGATACAGTATTTTGTTACTCCATCTCCAGGATAATGGAAGTGGAAGTGAGATGTTTTGCAAGGAATTGATTTCTTCTTTACTGATATAAACAATAAAATAAAAATTGTAGCTCTCGTCATATCAGTAAACAAAAATTAAGTATGCACAAAAAGTTTGGCAGACTGTTAAAGAGTAGATAGACCCATGGAGCACGTTAGCCAACTAAGTCTTCCGGGGGAAAGAGAATTATTCTTAGGCCTTATCTAAACTCAATGGGTTTAAAATCCAAACTCATGCAACTTTTGAGTTAAACCAATTGGGAAAATTGCATGGTTTTGTTCAAAGTGATCATTCAGTCTCAAACCAAAGTTAGAGCTTCCACACTGCCGTTTGTCAGCAATTTCATTAAATCAGTTTAAAGTCACATAAATTAAAGCAGAACAACTTTCTCCAATAGACAAGACTTTTGACAGTGGGGTGCTATTTTGTTCCAAAAAAGTGGGGTGCTATTTTGTCAGAAAAGGAGCTGATCAGGTAGAAGCGTCATTAACAAAACAAAACAAAACTTGACAATGGTTAGGCTACTGGCCACCTGAAACCACTGATCATGCTGACAAAATTATCCTGTTGTTTCCTTGAACTGGTTTATTCGTGTACGATATAGTCCTTACCCTGAAAAGTTTAGTCTAAATTCAAAAATAGACTAAAATTGGGAAAGAGAAAGAATTAACCCCTTTTACAGATGGAGAATTGAAGTACAGAGAGAATAAATAACTTGTGCACGATTAATATAAGTCACTATAGCCAATATATTAAGAGGGTATCTGATTTCAGGTGGTTGACTCTGTAACTAGTATTTTCACATCCGGCAGTTCTGCTTGTTTTCACTAACATTTCTTCTGGATGGTATGACAGGACTGCAGTCTCTCTGGTGTCATTCATTTAGACAACTATCCCATGATTACTAGAAAGCTCATAGAGAATCAGAGGATTGGAAGGGACCACAAGAGGTCCTCTAGTCCAGTCCCCTGCACTCAAGGCAGGATGAGAGTTATCTAGACCATCCCTCACAGGTGATTATCTAGCCTGCTCTTAAAAAAAGCCCTACCAATGACAGATTCCACAACAATCCTAGGCAATTTATTATAGTGCTTAACTATTCTGACAGGAAGTTTTTCCTGTGTCCAACTTAAGCTCCCCTTGTGGCGATTTAAGGTCACTGTTTCTTGTCACATCCTCAGAGGTTAAGGAAAACACTTTATCTTCCTCCTTCCTTGTAACAACCTTTTATGTAACTGAGTTTATTGAGTCAGGAGAAGACTGAGGGGAGATATAACAGTTTTCATTCTTCCCTCATAGGTCATGTTTCCAGATCTGGATTAATTTTATTGCTCTTCTCTGATGTTTCTCCAATGTATCTGCCCCTTTCCTGAAATATGGCACCTAGAATGGCATATTATACTCTAGTTGAGGCCTAATCAGTGTGGAGTAAAGTGGAAGAATAACTTCTTGTGTGGTGCTTACAGAACTCCTTCTAATAGATCCCTGAATGAGCTTGGCATCATTTACATATTTTGCAAGTGTACCCTCTGCGCCATTATCCAAATTACTGGTGAAGATACCTAACAGAACTAGAACCAGAATGGATCCCTTACAGCTTGAGTGCAAACCTCTGATAACTGGAAATAATTTTCCAACCAGGCCTGCACCCACTTTATAGTAGCTGCATTTATGTTGCATTTCCCTAGTTTGTTTATGAGAGGGTCATGGGAGACAGTACCTAAAAACATAATAAGGTCACGAGATAATACATCTATGGTTTCCTTCATCACCCACATGGCTTGTTATCCTGTCAGAGAAAGCTGTTAAGTTGGTTTAACAATATTGGCTCTAGACAAAACCACACTGACAGTTATTTATTGCCTTATCTTCTAGATGTTTGCAAATTGATTGCTTAATATTTGCCTCTTTATCATAGAATACTAGAACTGGAAGGGACCTCGAGAGATCATCAAGTCCTGTCCCCTGCCCTTATGGCAGGACCAAGCACCATCTAGAATTCTAGATCATCCTGATAGATGTCTGTCTAACCTGCTGTTAAATATCTCCAATGATGGAGATTCCACAACCTCCCTAGGCAATGTATTCTAGTGCTTAACCACCCCGACAGTTAGGAAGTTTTTCCTAAGATCCAATCTAAACCTCCCTTGCTGCAATTTAAGCCCATTGCTTCTTGCCTTATCATCAGAGATTAAGGAGAATATTTTTTCTCCCTCCTCCTTGTAACACCCTTTTAGTTACTTGAAAGCTGCTATCATGTCCCCTCAGTCTTTTCTTTTCCAAACTAAACAAACATAATTCTTAACGTGTCCCCTCATAGGTCCTATTTTCTAGATCTTTAATCTTTTTTGTTGCTCTTCTCTGGACTTTCTTATTTTTCCTGAAATGTGGTGTCCAGACTTGGACACAATACTTCAGTTGAGGCCTAATCCATGCAGAGTAGAGGGGAAGAATTAATTCTTGTGTCTTGCTCACAACACTCCTGTTAATGCATCCCAGAATGATGTTTGCTTTTTTGCAGCAGTGTCACACTATTGACTTAAATTTGTTTGTGGTCCACTATGACCCCTAGATCCGTTTCTGCAGTACTCCTTCCTAGACAGTCACTTCCCATTTTATATGCGTGAAACTGATTGTTACTCCCTAAGTGGAGTATTTTGTATTTCTCCTTATTGAACTTCATCCTTTTTACCTCAGACCATTTCTCTAGTTTGTCCAGATCATCTTGAATTATGACCCTAGCCCCCAAAGCACTTGCAACCCCTCCCAGCTTGGTATTATCTGCAAACTTTATAATCGTATTCTCTATGCCATTATCTAAATTGTTGACGAAGATATTGAACAGAACTAAAATTGATCCCTGTGGATCTCCACTTGTATATATGCCCTTCCAGCCTGACTTTGAACCATTAGTAATTACTCTGAGAAATTTTGTATTCATGCATTGTTCTAGCTGTTGCTACTAATTTTTCTGGTGACAACTAAAACAAAAACATGATTTAGCCCTCCTACCATTGCCACATTTTCTATTATTGTTTTCCTCTCCTCAGCGAGTAATGGGCCTACCCTGTCCTTGGTCTTCCTCTTGCTTCTAATGTACTTGTTTTATTATTACTCTTTGTCTTTAGATAGTTTAATCTCATTTTGTGCCTTGGCCTTTCTACTTTTAACCCTAAATACTTGTGTTATTTGTTTATATTCATCCTTTGTAATTTAACTTAGGGTATGTCTACACTGCAATCTTATTTCAGAAAAAGCTATTCTGGAAGATATCTTCCGGAATAACTTATTTCAAAATAGAGCATCCACAATAGCCAAGTGGACTAATGGCATATTAGGTTGCATTAAGAGGAGCATTGCCAGCAGATCCAGAGATGTCATTATTCCCCTTTATTCGGCTTTGGTGAGGCCACATCTGGAGTATTGTGTCCAGTTCTGGGCCCCCCACTACAAAAAGAATGTGGACGCATTGGAGAGGGTGCAGCGGAGGGCAACCAAAATGATTAGGGGGCTGGAGCATATGACCTACAAGGAGAGGCTGAGGGAGTTGGGTCTGTTTAGTCTGCAGAAGAGAAGAGTGAGGGGGGATTTGATAGCAGCCTTCAACTTCCTGAAGGGAGGTTCCAAAGAGGCTGGAGAAAGGCTGTTCTCAGTAGTGACAGATGGCAGAACAAGGAGCAATGGTCTCAAGTTGTGGTGAGGAGGTCCAGGTTGGATATTAGGAAAACTATTTCACTAGGAGAGTGGTGAAGCACTGGAATGGGTTACCTAGGGAAGTAGTGGAGTCTCCATCCCTAGAGGTGTTTAAGTCTCGGCTTGACAAAGCCCTGGCCGGGTTGATTTAGTTGGGATTGGTCCTGCCTAGAGCAGGGGGCTGTACTTGATTACCTTCTGAGGTCTCTTCCAGCTCTATGGTTCTATGATTCTATAATACAGGAAAGCCTCAAAATTAGTCTGAGGCAGGCTTCCCTAATGTGGACGCACTATCTAGATTTAGAGTCCCAGGAGGCACTGGGGAGAAATAACATAGAATGGCCCTGGTGAGGAGCTATTTCGACATAGCAGCAGTGGAGCGTCCACATGCACCTTCTTCTGAAAGAGCTTTTTCAGAAGAGGTGTTATTCCTCATGGAATGAGGTTTACCAATGTCAGAAAAAGCCCTCCATTATTTTGATTTTCTTTCAAAATAACACAATTGCTGTGTGGACGCTAGTATTGTTTTCCAGAATAACGGCCGTTATTCCGGAATAACGGTGCAATGCAGATGCACCCTTCGTTTACACTTCTGTTGGACTCTTTTTTCATTCAGATAATTGAAAATCTCCTGGTTAAACCAGATAGTCTCTTGCCAGACTTCTTATCTTTCTTACATAGAGGAATAATTTGCTCTTCTCCTTTTAATAATATATCCTTGGAAAACTGCCAACTCTCAGCTGTTTTCCCCCTTCCAGCTCCCTGTGTTTACTAAAGCCTGCCTCCTTGAAGTCCATCATCTTTATTGTGTTCTTTTTCCACCTACCATTTCTTAGGATCATGAACTCAACCATTTTATGATCCCTTTCATCAAGCTGCCTTCCACTTTCACATTCTCAACTGGTTCCTCACTTTTTGTCAAAAATCAGATCTAGAGCAGCCTGTCTAGTAGCTTTCTCCTCCTTCTGAAATAAAAAATATTCTCCAATGTATTCCAAGAACTTGTTGGATAACCTATGCTCTACTGGGTTCTTTTCCCAAAAGACATTTGGGTAGCTGAAATCCCTCATCACCAGCAAGCCCTGTGCTTGGAGTATTTTTATTCCACAACTTGTCTTTTAATGTAACACATCACAAACTAAATCCTGATGAAAGGTCTCCGAGGGGTAGCTGTGTTAGTATGTTTCCGCAAAAACAATGAGGAGTCCCGTGGTAAAACCCACTTCATCAGATGAATTGGAGTGAAGTTTACAGAGGCATGGGAGGAAGATATCCTGGGAAGTGGATTATTTCCACATGCAAAAAGGGCAGCAGATATCAGTCCAGTCCTGTGGTTCATGGTGATTAGCTTCCAGAAGTCACCATTTCACAAACCTAGTACATTCAATAGCTAGTTCCTTCTTCTACCAGGGATAGGGAGTTACTAAACTGTGCCAGACACAGTCTCTTGTTGTGATTGACAGATGAGCATCTTAGCTGTTGACCGGTTTGAAACTACTTAGATATCAAGTTACTAGCTTCTTCTGTTCAGTGAGTACCAATATCATCTGTCTGTGACCACAGATAGATTGAAACAATAACCCGGCAGTAAAGGGTTTATTTTTGAAGAACATAACATGCTTAGTACTGTAAGGGAAGAAGTTAGAAAAAAATCTCCAATTAATTCAAATGAGAAAATAAATAGAGGAGATAATCAAAGCAAATGATTAAACAGACCTCCAGATTTTCCTTGGGATTTTGGCTACAATGTGGAGAGATGAAAGAGAACCCAGCCCTACAGAAGAGAGGCCTTATATAGTAAAGTGGCCAAATAAGGGGAACTTTACCAATGGCAATAACTGGAGAGGAATCACATTACTCAGAGCCTGGAAGAATCATGTGCAACATAATCCTGACTAGATCAAGAAAGAATCAGATCACCAATTTAGATAGAAAATATTATATTTGGACCCAATGGAGGAGGAAACAAAGGGAGTGATAAATACACAGCTGTGTACTGTGGTGTTCTGGCAACAAAACAAACTGAGAGAAGTGAGGCTTTCCACTGCAGAAAGGCTAAAGGGGAGCACAGGGACAGGGGTCCTGAAAATGTAAAGGGACAGAATATCACAGGAACAAAAAAAGGGGGTTCGACAGTTGAGGTCACTTACAGACCACTCTGTGTTACACAACAATGTCCAAGAACAAAAGTGTCGTAATAGGAAGGAAAAATAGATTTCCAGAAGGTTTTTGACAGCCTGCAAAAAGATAGTACTTAGGAAACTAGAGCATGTTAAGGAATACCTGTAAAAATCAATAGACTCAAGGAACTATATGATGGAATGTCCATTTGGCAAACCAGATAATGGTTTGCAGGGACAACTGAATAAAAGCAAGGGTGTGTTATGTTCCCAATGTTGTTTGCACTGGTCATTGACTCTGTCATGAGGGGGTAAACAGAATAAAATTGATAACTGAATGACTCTTGTTTCACTGGGTCCCTTCCATTTGTTGAATGTAGCAGGAAAATATCAGCAAAAACAAGGTAACACAAAACGTATGTATGGCTATCAAAGACTCCAAAGCAGTATCAGAATGAATGGAGAAACACAGCAAGTCATTTTAATCTATCGAGGGAGAAAGATGTCCAATGATGGTGACACAAAGCTAGATCTTGCCTTCAACTGTCATCGCTTACTAAGTGCTAATAGTACGAGCAGTCCTGTGGCAACTTAGAGACTAATAAATGTATTATATCACGAGATTTCGTTGGTAAAACCCACTTCATCAGATGAACTGGAGTGGAAATACCAGAAACCAAGAGATATACGTAACAGCAGAAGTCAATTGTAGGACCTGCGTTAATGAGGTTAATTAAGTGGACTGGACATGTCAAATACATAGCCTTTGGTGTGGACACGCAGATGTTAAAGGAAGGAGAAATTGGCTTTATAATGTGCCAACCAGTTAGTGTCTTTGTTCAAGCCCAGAGGAACGGTGTCAAATCTGCAGATGAATTCCAGTTCTGCACACTCTCTCTCTAACTGGTAATTGGTTAGTGAAATTCCTTTGTAGAAGAATGGCTACTTTTAAATCCATGATTGAGTGTCCCGGCAGATTAAAATGTTCCCCTACAGTAGGCCCATTTGTCTGTGGTTTTGCGGTGCAGTTTGGGTTTACGCGGGGCTCAACACGCAGCCCACAGGTGGGATCCTTTGAACATAGTGAGGCATCTCCCAGGCAGGGTGAGCACTGAAAGATGCAAGCGGATGGGCTTGCTGGAACAGACGGGTACAGGGTGTTGGTGTTTCTAGCCCCCAGGGAGGGGGTGTCGGGAACACCGGGGCTTTGTGGGAAGTGCTTTTTATTCATGCCCGTCGGTGTGAAAGAAGCTATTTGCATATATTTGTGTATATATTTGCATGTATATGCAACCACACTTAAGTTGCAGCCCTCGGTATGTGCTGTGAGTATCATTGCGGCCCACGGGGGCTTCCAAAGTTGAGTAGCCCAGCCCTACAGGTTTATGTGTGTTACTGTTTCTTCTGTCTGATGAAGTGGGTTTTACCCATGGAAGCTTGTGATTCTATATATTTTGGTTAGTCTCTAAGGTGCCACAGGACTACTCATTGTTTTCACATAAGTTTGGCATTCCTAAGAGGCCCGTTTCTAACAGCTTGACATTTCCATTGGGCTACTCTGAACTCTGACTGGTCTATATATCCCACCGTGAGCACACTTTGATCATTTTCTTATCTACCTCCCGTTTTGGATGATATTTAGTATTGCAAGCTGCTCCCCTACCATACCCGTAAGACATTAAAATAAAATGTGTTCATGGGGTTTTCATGCCCAAGAGTTAGCGGAGTTCTTCTCAAATGTTCACAATAGTGAATGAACTCAGAAGTAAAATTTTTAATAGGCCAGGAGTTCAAAACAGTAAAGAAGTGGAAGCAGATACATATAAAACTTGATGATCAAAAGGAGACTATGCCTCCAATATGTCTAGTTTTGGGTAACAGATTAATCTTGCCTGCACAGCAAATGTGGCTGAAATGATAAACCAGAACAGCATTTGAAGTTGTCGAAACCCTAGAGGAAGTTCAATGACAAAAAAAGTGTTCAATTTAGTTTTACAATACTGCTAACAAACTTTTAATTATGTAACAAATATACTTTAAAGGAATCACTGTGACAAAGAAGGAAGAATGAAGACAGACATTTCAATTTTTTGGGAGGGGGGAACCTTGTTATTATTCAGAAATGAATCAATGAATGAAATTCCAAGAAAAATTGAGATAATTACCTTTTTTATATCTTATAAGATTAACGTGAGTGAAGAAAAATAGCCCCTTCAGTGGGAATCATAAAAGTTTTAATTAAGTTTTCATACTAGGGATTGTTCTGATGTAAGAAGGCAGAGCCCTGAGCCTCATGGGCCATAGTCAGAATCTAGCCTTTTCCCCCCTGTAGGCGGATGCTTTTCTCCTGGGTGCTCCCAGTCATGAGATTAGATCAGTAAACAAAAACAAAACACCTCTTGTCATAAACCTCAACAAACAGCCACAGCTCCATCATGGCTACTTCCCTGACACTTTTTAATAGATTCTGGGTGTGAGAGAGTTCTCTAACATTAAAACCCAGAGGTAAAACAGGCTGTAACAGGGTAGCCTTTCTACAAAGTTGTAAATGGAAAGGGAAAAACACCTGGTCACCAAATCACACGGCAAGTGTCAGGATCTCAAACGCACTTGGGCATTCAAAGTTAACAGTAATTTAACTTGATTTACTGAGGTCAGCCTGGGGGAGCAAAGCAACAGCAGGAAAAAACTAAAAAGCAACACTTGAACTAATTGTATTGTTTTAAAGATGCTAGGGAAATGTTAATGCATCTGGAAAACAGGCAGTGAATATGGCAAATTATTCTCATGCTAAGGGCAAGTATGGCTTTTAAGAGAGAAATTGCAACTTGCTATGCAAAACAAAATGACAAAGCTTCAGCAAAAAGCAATTAGTTGGTCAATTTATCAGTAAGTAAATCCCTCTCCCCAAAGGGCAATTTATGGTCAAATTACATGAACTGTAAATTCAATTAGCTTCCAAAGTAACTACCATAGTCTATTATACACAACACTTCTTTAAAAATAGGGTTCTAGCACTTTACCGTGCTTCTGATTCATTTTTGTCTTAAATGCAATATTGCTGGATGTTTTCTTTAATTTCTAAAGGCAGACATAAGAGTACAAATGAGCAAACTAAGATTTTCATCTTGCAAGCTGTTAAGTGCAAATGCACTTCCATGCCCATGTAGCGATCCATTCACTTCCCCTGTTGAGAACAACGTGAGGATACAGTGGGTATGTCTAGACTACATGGCTCTGTCAACAGAGCCATGTAAACTAGTTTACCTGACATAGTCAATGAAGTGGGGATTTAAATAATCCCTGCTTCATTAAAATAAAAATGGCCGCTGCGCTGTGCCGACAATCAGCTGATCCGGCACAGCGCGGGAGTCTAGATGCAGATCAGTCAACAAGGGAAGCCTTTGTCGACCACTCCCTTATGCCTTGTGAAATTTCCTTAATTTGGGTGGTTCTGGACCCACTTGCAACACGTCAACATCTGGTTTCTTTCCTAGTAGAAATTACACTGAAAATGGAAACAAGACACTTTTGATGTATAGATCATACAGCTAGAGTTGAAACATTGTCACTGTTTACTCTTCATGTTCATGGTTTGTTCTAAAGACATCCTCTATAACCACCCAAAGTTTCCACAAAAATAGCCTCTCTCCAACAGTTTTTAAACTTATTGACTTGGTCCCACCTGGAAACACCACAAGAGAAGTTCAAGCTACAACACATGGATCCAGATTTCAGACATCCCCAAGTTAGTGGGTGTTTGGATATGAATTTTGGTAAGGGACACTAGAAAGACTCAATTTGCAAAATTCAAATAGAAATAGGGATCCAGGTTTGGATTTGAGAGACCTTATTCAAAGGTCACTTGTTAAGATTATCAAACCAAGTACTTTTTTACTTGGTGAAGTGAAGGTACAAAATTCACTCATTATCTTCCTTTAGAAATCTTCTTTGGTATGAGCTTTACAGAAAGAGTTGGACCATGGTGGGGCCGTTGGTGTACTGAGACCACTAACAACAATGCTCATTCATGTTGTTTTATTTGTCACCTTATACTCCATCTGTCTGTATCCCATTATCTCCTCTTACTGTTTTGCTTATGTAGTATCTATCGCATTATTTCAGGCTGATCCTGCTTTGGTTAGGGAGTAGGAGTAGAATACCTCCTGCAGTCCCTTCCAACGCTAATCTTCTATGATTCCATTGACATCTCAATCTGGATCAGTTCTTCAGATTTGTCACCCAAGAAGAATGGCTCAGGTTGTGAATCTCCCTCACATTCTCAGTCATGAAGACTGATGAAAAGAATTCATTTGGTTTCTCCACAATGGTCTTATCTCTCTTGAACACTCTTTTAGTGTCTTAACTAGTGGAGTCACTGGATGCTCAGCAAGCTTCCTGATTCTGATGTGCTTAGGGGGAAAAAAAACTTACTACTTTGAGTCCTTAGTCAGCTTTCCTTCAAACTCCTTTTTTTGGCCTTCCTAAGTATTTTTATATATTTCATGTGCTAGAATTTATGCTTCTTTCTATTTTCCTCAATAAGTTTAACTTCCGCATTTTAAAGGATGCTTTTTTGCCTCTGCCTCTTACTTTGTTTTCAGCCACGGTGGCACTTTTGGGTTCTCTATAGGCTATGTCTAAACTACATTTCTCTCTTTCGAAAGAGGAATGTAAATGAGCCTGATCGATAATGCAAATGAAGCACAGATTTACAAATCTTAAGCTTCATTTGCATAATCACGCAAGAGCGCTTTTTCGAAAAAGGTTTTTTCGAAAAAGAAACTGCAGTCTAGACGGCATTCTTTCAGAAAAAAACCCCTTTTTCGAAAGAACCCGTACTCCTGAAAAAATGAGGAGTACAGGTTCTTTCGAAAAAGGGGTGTTTTTTTCAAAAGAATCCCGTCTAGACTGCGATTTCTTTTTCAAAAAACCCTTTTTCGAAAAAGCACTCTCACACGATTATGCAAATGAAGTGCAAGATCTGTAAATCCACTCCATTTGCATTTTCGATCGGGGCTCATTTACATTCCTCTGTCAAAAGAGGAATGTCGTTTAGACGTGTTAGTGTTTTAATTTGGGGTACATATTTAAATTGAACTTCTATCATGCTGCTTCAAAAAGTTTCCATGCAGCTTGCAGGGATTTCATTTTGGTCGCTCTGCCTTTTAATTTCTGATTAACTCACTGCCTCATTTTTGTTGAGTTCCCCTTTCTGAAATTAAACACTACTGTGGCATCTTCCCCTTGGCCTCTAGGGCTCTTAAATTTTATTATCACTATTACCAAGCTGTTCAGCTGTAGTCACCTCTTGGACTAGAATATCAATTTTAAAAAAAGCATCTGTGGGATTGCTATTAGACAGAAATATGGCTATGGTCCATAAATGACAGATTAATTTCCATTGCCAATCCATTGGATAATAGTGAGTAGTGATGCTGATCTCTTTTCTGAGGCACTTTCAAAGCTACAGATGAAAAGCAGAATAAGACCTAGGTGCTGCTATTTCACCGCCTTGATGTTCCTAGTAGCAGCCTGAGGGTCAAAGGGGTGAAGTAAGGAACGGTTGCAGAGTCACTCACAGGTCAATGCACCCCCTTGTGGCCAAGTCCGCACAGTAGCATTTGTCAGCCATTTCCTCCACTGCTGGTCACCACTCTTCAGGCTCAAGGCAATCTACTCCTGCTCAGAAACTCTGTCTAGGTAGCTTATAATCATGCCCCTTGTAGGGTAACCAAGGAAGTTGAAACAGAACAAGAATTCAGTGACTTTATGTTAGGACTTGAGCACCAACCTGGAGTTTGATTGCCCCAGTTCGTTTGCACACAGGAGCTTGCACCTGTGTTCCTGGGGGGTGGGAATGGTGGTAGAGGAACTTGGGCCTCCCCTCTCCTCCAGATTTTCAGCTCAGAAACCTTGACAGCCATGTCCTGTTTCTGAATATCCCTTGCTGCTTCCTTGGGCTGTTCATACATGCTCACTGGCATCCTTCATAGTGCTGTACTGCCCAAACCTCTCTCCCTGGAAGCCTGACTGGTCATACAGGTTTCTCCCAGTGTGTTACTGGGGAGTTTCTATGGGGTATCCCCCAGAGCCTTTTGTAGCCACCCTTCTCTGCAGAAGCGGTAGCCTTATAGCCCAGCTGTCTCCAACCAGCCATTTAGGAACAACTGTTGAGGTAAATGCTTCATCTCCTAAACCTTTCACAGCTGCTACAGTTGTTGGTTCTGTACACCCCCATCATAGGTATGTTTCAATGACCTTTGGCAGTTAGTTTAAATTAAAAAAAAAAACTCTAGCCAAACCCATCTCTCTCATTCGGGGGGAAAACCCCATCAAAACACAATTTAAGGCAGTTGATAGGACAAAATCCTGCAGAACTTACAGGAGGACCATGCAGGAACCAAAGTGTTTGGACTCTATTTTGCATTTTCTTTATATTGAAATGTGATTTAGGGTTTTTTTAAATTTTAACATACCAAATAATCTCTTTCTGAATGCATTACCAATCTTTTAAAGTCCTCCCGTTTCTCCTTGAGGCTGTCACCTCCAACTTTGCTCTAAACGGCTTGACTAATGTGGCTTTTGAAAAACTAAATTTCAGTGAAATGTCTCTCAGCATGATTCCTTCCTACGTAGTCCTGAAATGCCATGTTCTTAAAGAGTGTGCTGCGTCTGTTGAATTAAATGTTTTACCCTCCTTGCATGACCCTTGCAGTCATGACAAAACTTTCTAAAACAGTGGTTTTCAAACTTTTTTCCTCATGACCCAGCTGAAGAAAATTGTTGATGCCTGCAATCCCAAGTAGTTTGACTAGTGTGTGGGCTCTGAAGTGGGGCTGAGGATGAGAGCTTTGGGGCATAAGAGGGGGGCTCTGGCTTTGGGGGTGTGTGTCAGGGCTGGTGCAGGAGGGGTGCTAAGGTGGCTTCCTCTCTCTCTCCTGGCACCGCAGACCAAGCTGAGCCCCAGAAGCAGCCAGCAACAGGTTCCCAGTCAATGGGAGTGTGGAGCTAGTGCTCAGGGCAGGGGCTGTGCACAGAGGCCTCAGTGCTCTTCCCCCTCACCTAGAGCTAGACCTGCTGCCGGCCCCTTCTGGGGCACAGCACAGTCTGTGGTGCCAGGACAGGTAGGGAGCTGCCTTAGCACCCCCACTGGTCCTTCCCTATGTGGGGCACAGAGGTTCATTAGCAGTTTGTTACTCGCATGTAGAGTCACAGACATACAGTGCTCCACAAGATCAAATGTTAATTTGGGAAGCGATTTTAATTTCCTTAGCACTCGGAGCAGCAGCACCAGTATCATCTGGGAGTATTGGCTCAGAGCCTTCGAGGTCACTCAATCGTTCCTGGAGACCAAATGCTGAACAAATCATCTGGTTTCAAAAATGTACCCCTTCCCAAGCCACCTCTCAGTAGCAAACTTCAACAACAGTGTGCTTGGAACAACCGTACCGCTCTCCCATCTGCCAAGTGGAGTAGCTTATGGAACCCCCTTTTTCCTTCCTGGGTTACTCAGGAGCAGGTTACACTCACAGGTGTGCCTGGGTGCCTGATGTGTTTTAACATGAAAGGAGATCCTGAGTACCCCAGTGGTGATGTTGTTAAGTTGGGGATTCCCTATCCACCTCCTTGCTGCAGTCCCTTGCTCCTAACGAATATACAATAGCGGTGCCTCCACCTGGCTGTCCCTGTAGACACTTATGGTGTGTGTGCCTTGGGAACTTCTAGGAATAAAATTATTCCAGCAATAATCTGGATCTAACTCCAAGACAACAATTATAAATAATTTGTTACTCTCTCAGCAATTCTTGTCAGGCTTGACACACTTCCTACACCCAACACACTGTTCTCATGATATATACTCAAAAGTGGCCTGTCGTCTGACTGGAAAACGAGTAACTCTCTGATTAGTATTCTTGTATGATGTAGGTACAATGTGTGTACAAAGAGTTATAAATATATGCTAGAATTATGTCCTTAAAACATGTTTGGCGGGCAATAGATAAGCACACTCTGCCTTACAAAAAGTCTGCATTTGCTTATCCAACCAGCCTAGTTATTAGGCAGAGAGAGTGGAGTTACATTTACATAAAACAAAGCCATCAGCCTAACGACTGGGGAATATCATAGAATCATAGAATACTAGGACTGGAAGGGACCTCGAGAGGTCATCGAGTCCAGTCCCCTGCCCCCATGGCAGAACCAAATACTGTCTAGACCATTCCTGATAGACATTTATCTAACCTACTCTTAAATATCTCCAGAGATGGGGATTCTACAACCTCCCTGGGCAATTTATTCCAGTGTTTAACTACCCTGACAGTTAGGAACTTTTTCCTAATGTCCAACCTAAACCTCCTTGCTGCAGTTTAAGCCCATTGCTTCTTGTTCTATCCTCAGAGGTCAAGATGAACAAGTTTTCTCTCTCCTCCTTATAACACCCTTTTAGATACCTGAAGACGGCTATCATGTCCTCCCTCAGTCTTCTCTTTTCTAAACTAAACAAACCCAATTATTTCAGCCTTCCTTCATAGGTCATGTTCTCTAGACCTTTAATCATTCTTGTTGCTCTTCTTTGGACCCTCTCCAATTTCTCCACATCTTTCTTGAAATGAGGTGCCCAGAACTGGACACAATACTTCAACTGAGGCCTAACCAGCGCAGAGTAGAGCGGAAGAATGACTTCTCGTGTCTTGCTCACAACACACCTGTTAATGCATCCCAGAATCATGTTTGCTTTTTTTGCAACCGCATCACACCGCTGACTCATATTCAGCTTGTGGTCCACTATAACCCCTAGATCTCTTTCTGCCATACTCCTTCCTAGACAGTCGCTTCCCATTCTGTATGTGTAAAACTGATTGTTCCTTCCTAAGTGGAGCACTTTACATTTGTCTTTATTAAACTTCATCCTGTTTACCTCAGACCATTTCTCCAATTTGTCCAGATCATTTTGAATTATGACCCTATCCTCCAGAGCTGTCGCAACCCCTCCCAGCTTGGTATCATCTGCAAACTTAGATGTTCCCCAGGGTCTTCAGAACGCACAGCAGTGGCAACTCAAGTGTTTCACTCCTGGCAGGGTCAGAAGTAAATTGGTGGAACTCAGCAATTCTGTCTGAAAAGATTAATGCAAGTAAGTGTGCGCTATCTAAAATGGCAGTTTGTTAGATTTCAGCACCCAGAGATATAAGCAATAGGTTTAGAACATCCCAAGTATTTATCTGAAATGGTTTTGAGTTAACAGCAGGTTCTCAGTGGCTTGTTGCTCACCCACTGGGGAGAAAAGGTGTCAGGAAGACATTTCAAAATAGCTTCAGAGGATGGCTCCAAAGTACACGACAATGGCTAGTCTTTCATAATTAACTTCTACAAAATATATGTCATAGTGACTCCCTACTAAATCACCATTTTTCCTAGCTTTGAATAAGCAACTTAGCACTCCTAACAATCTTAATCGTAATAACACTTCTATAGCAAAGGTGCCGAAATTCAAGGTTTTCAGCCAGCCTCAATTGCTGACTTTCTTTCTCCTCCTCCCATTCTGATTACCAGAAACTGCCAGCTAGTTTTGACTTTCCCTCTAAAAGCCTGCCTTCAAATGAACTCTGTAGTGTCTGCTGTTCTGATTTATAACTTCAAGCTAAGTGCAACCATATTTTGTGCACTCAGCCACAATGATCATATTCTGGGGGATGCACACCCCTCAAATCCAGTGGAACAGAGATGGTTATAAAGACAGGGGTCTGAGTCTCAAATGATACAACCAGTGGATTCAAGTTTTTGTATACAGTGTCACTTTTATAAAACGAATCAAGTACACTTTTCAAAGAATAAATTCCAAATGTTTTTGGATCACAAGAGCAAAGAGGGAAAATCCCCTCAATTACCACTTGTGGGACTCTTGGGGATCCCAAGCTCTTGACAGCACATCGAGTCTTTCAACCATAGGCTCAAAGTCCCTGAGAACTGAATAGTGGTGAGAAATCTGCTTATTCACAGATTGTAACTTCTTGTAGTTTTAGTCTTAGACATGTATTTGTGCTTTTGTTTCTTTGTCGCCATTTCTACACCTTATACTTGGTATCACTTACACCTGTTTAATAAACTGCTTTGACTTTCACTATAAACCAGTTCAGTGCTGGGACTGAAATGAGTGTTTGACAAACCCCAGTTATATTAGCGAAGCACAGTGCATTGTCTTTTTAAATGAGCAACAAGATTAACAACATCTGAGAGCATTCAAAGGGCATCTCCATACTTACTGGAAAATCAATGCTCCAGAGGTCGATCTTCTGGTGTTCGATTTAGCGGGTCTAGTATAGACCTGCTAAGTTGAATGCTGAGGGCAGTTCCCTGCAGGGTCCAGTACTCCTCCTTTTGTGTGGAGTAAGGAAATCCAACCCATCGGCCTCCCACAATGTGGATGCCACCAAGGCTTGGCTTAAAGTAAGCCAACTAGCTGGAGTTGTGTACCTTAACTTGACCTTCCTGGTCTAGTGTAGACCATTCCCAAGAGAGGGATGGACACTGCAGGGAGACCTCTTTGGGGAATTTGGGACTCATTGTTTGTCACCTGCAAAGCAAGACTTGGACTGGCCGACTCTTGAAGAGTTTATTGGCAAAGCCAACAAGCTGGTGTGTTAGGAGTTGCCACACAGTGTAGCAGTAGCAAACCTCACTTACTGAGGCTGAGAGGGGTAACACTGTAACTCCCAATTCTGGGAACTTCATCAGAGTCACATTTGCAGGGCAGATGACAGGGCCGTCCAGTGTGTTCGTGCCCTTTGCAGCTCAGCACTGGCACTATTCTCCAACCCAGCGGCAGCTCCGCACAGGGGAGGGGGGGTGAGGGAAGAAGGAGGAAGCTTGAAGCTGTGGGGAAAAGGGCTGCCAACTTTCCCAGACCAGATGACGTTTACTGCAGATGGTGTCCAGTCCATCCAGTCTGGGAGAGTTGGCAACGGAGGAGCAGGGCCGTGAGGGAGGCCGGGGCCGGAGGAGCAGCTGGCGGTCGCGTAGCTGGCTGGAGAGAAGCAGCGCTTTTAAGAGGAAAGCCCCACTGCACGGCTGACCCCTGCTCCGTGAGTCCTCAGGTTTCGCAAACACCGCACAGTGAGTTGGGGCTGAACACTGAGTCCTGAGAAGCAGCCAAGGGATGAGGCTAGGGGCTACTAGAGTCTGAGCCTGAGGTAGGAGTGGGGGATGGGCATGGAGGCACTGAGCCAAGGGTGGGCCGCTAGGGGGATGGGGCGGGGGGCATCTGTACCTGCAGACGCACAGATAAATAAAGCATCTCATGGCCAGCTAGCAGCTTGGCCTTACAAGCCATCACCCAGATTTTGACCACCCAGACCTGGTCTGTACACTCTGTTTATTTTGGGGCCCAGGATTTTGCTCCAAATACACAAAATGAGATGGATCCCGGATAGCCTTTCCTAGGTTTTACATAATCCAGTGCATCCTAAGGCAGGACTTTGGGAATGTAGTCAGTGATGTGTGATTCTCAGTAGCTTTATGACAGAAGGCACCATTGCATTATCTAGCCGGACCTCTTGACTAGCCCAGTAACTTGCTAAAAGCACATCTCCCAGTTGATTTCAAGGCACCCAGGGATGGAGACTCCATCCACCATTTCATTTGGTACTCTGTTCCAACAATTAGTCACCTCCACTGTTGACAATGTACACCTTATTTCCGATTTGCCTTTGTCTGATTTTAACTTCCAGCCATTGGTTCTGGTTATGACTTTCTCTGTTGGATTAAAGAGCCCTTTTGCACCCGCTATTTTCTTCCTAAGAAGAACCTCCCAATCTTTTTGATAAAAAACAAAGCCAGATAAGTCCTTTGTAAGGCATTTTCTCCAGACCTCAAATTATTGACATGACTCTTTTCTGCTCACTTCCTGTATGCAGGTGACTAGGCCTGCTATCCAGACCTCAGCAATAAAACCCCAAGTATATGCATGGCAGGCAGATGGATCTCACTGTCTAATCTCAGTGTCTTCAATTAAGGAACTCCTCATTAACTTGGGACATGGCAAATATGAAACCTGTTACGTGCTCAGCCAATATCACAGTGAAAACTACATTTGGCAGCATTGTCAGTTACAATCTCTTCATTCTGGCTGTCACTATTACAAAATGTTGCCCATCATACAAGTGCTATCAGCACAGCTGATTTAAAATAATTACCAAGTGGCAATTTAAAAAGAACTAAATGGAATGTGTTGGCTCATCTGCATTACATTTTTGAGGTGGTACTGAGTAATTGTCCTAATGAATATCAGCCTTGATTCAGACTTCTGCATTCCCTACTTAGCTGCTCTCTTTGAATGCACTGATCACATCAAGCTCCTTGTGGAAAAAGGACAGTTAAATGAGGGCTGTACTTCTGACACTGCAATCACAAGTCTCTTTGTAAGAAGTGGCTGTAACTCACAGCAATGCGGATGCTAAGATGAATTCCTTACCTTTTCTGCATGCTCGTATCGGCGCTTAAGAATTCCAGGGGCGTTTATGTGATTGATAACTTCACCGTGGGCATTGATAACTTCACGGTGCCTCCTTTCTGGCTTGTTCAAATTTGTCTCTGTTTTAAATGGTCCCTGAGCTTCCAGAAAGGGTTTCAATTGCCATAAACGCATTTCTCTGACTGTTCCCTCATCATAGGCAATCTGTTCGGATCCACATTAGGGGTCCCATTTTATCCAAATGTGTTTGACCTGCTTGTATTTTGTGGAAATTATGCAATCGGAATCCAATTCTTCCCCTGGGCAATTTCCTCGCCGGGTTCATCAGAGAACATTGTCTCCTCACTGAAGTGGGCACTCGTGAGCTAGCTCTAAAAAGGTGACGTTGGCAGGAAAGGAACCGGGAGTGGGGGGAATGGAGCAGTAGTCACGCAGTAGGCACAGAGGCAAAATGAATGCGGGTGAGTTACTGCCGCTGAGATGCCAGAGAACCAGACGGTCCATCCAAGCAATTCCAGAGAGGCAAGGTGGGTGTAAAGACGAACCCGTTTAAATAGATAGTTACCTATCTTATGTTATCTCCGCAATGACTCTGTGCTACAACCTGGCCCCATCACACTGGGTATGTCTAGACCAGTGGTTCTCAACCGTGGGTCATATGGCTCCCCAGGGGCCATGTACTACCTCTAGGGGGCCACATGGAAAAAACGGAACATTAGGTAAATTATGTACCTTTTTTTCCAACTGACAGCAGCTATGAGGGGGGCCACAGAGGTAAACGAGTCTCAGAAGGGGGCCATGAGCAAAAAAAGGTTGAGAAACACTGGTCTAGACTACAGGATTTTTTTGAAAAAGTGGCCTTTTTTTGAAAAAACTTCCCCTGCGTCTAGACTGCTACCGCGTTCTGTTGACAGTAAATTGAAAGAACGCAGCAGTGTTTTCAACCATGGAAAACCTTGTTTTACGAGGAAGAACGCCTTTTTTCGAAAGTGCTCTTTCGAAAAAAGGCACTATATAATGCAAACTATGCTTTTTTGAAAGAGAGCATCCAGAATGCCTGGGTGCTCTCTTTCGAAAAAGCGGCTTGTTTTTTCGAAAGTACTGGTTGTAGTCTAGACGCTCTTTTTCGAAAGAGGCTTTTTCTAAAGTATCTTTCAAAAAAGCCTCTTTCGAAAGAGGCTTGCAGTCTAGACGTAGCCACTCTGTGGACAGACATCAGTCTGTTGTGATTGGATCCAACCCTCTCTAAGCCCCCGGTGTCTGGGCTATGACTGGTCACAGGGACTCTCAGGTAGACTCCCAGGTGCAGACCCATGTCTGACACCTTTTGTGGACAATGAGACCCACACTCCAGCGGCTTAGATCCCAGAATCAGCCCACACTTTCAAGCCCACCAGGCTGTGGGAGCTCTGTGTGTCCATTTACACCCTTCAGGGACAACACGGCAGTAAAGCAAGGCCCACAGGGTTAGCAAAGGAATTTCTCATACAAGTGCATTTTGCTCTTAACAAAGCACAAGGGACTTAACAGATCTAGAGGAAACCACAAAATTCTGAACTCACTCCCTGGGTTTGGCCACTCTGTAGGCAGATCATCTCTTCCCGCCTGCTTGGGCTAGTCTTCCGCCCTGTGGTGATGGAACAGCCTCCATTCACAGGGGAAGCTGCTTCCTTCCTCAGCGAATCAGCCTCTTTGAATAAAGTCTGTCCTCCTTTTCAGGTGGTCATGTAATCCACACACCTAGTGTGGTTCACTGTCCCATGTAGTGGCACTTAGACCACTTACTGCATAAGAACTAGGGAGCTCGTTACAGTCGGAATGGACAGTTGCAGCTCTTCCAGCCATGGGCTTAGATCGGGAATTCCAGCCCACACCTGAGACTGTGTTCTGTGTAGACACCCCTACAGTCACCAAACCCATTGCTCCCTGAGGGAAGAGTTGTTCAGAATTGATGGGCTTTGTGAGTTCTGTACAAGGTGTCCCATTGCTGGGCCCAAGCACACAGTGTCCAGGATAGCCTGTTCCTGCCAGGACTGGCTTGCTTTCAACACCTCCTCGATGTTTTAATCCACGATAGAGGCCCTGGTGCGAAGAGAAAGTGACAGGGAAGATGGCAAATCAGCATGACATTCGCAGAACAAAATGCAGTTTACAATTAGACACAGACATGCCCTTAATCTGTCATGTCCTGTGTATGGTTGTGGTATTCAGGACAAAGTGTGTGCACATACTTCAAAACAAAACACAGCCAACCAAATATCTGGTTCATAGAATCATAGAGCTTCAAGAGACCTCAGGAGGTCATCAAGTCCAGCCCCCTGCCCAAGGCAGGACCAATCCCAACTAAATCAACCCAGCCAGGGCTTTGTCAAGCTGAGACTTAAAGACCTCTAGGGATAGAGATCCCTCCACCTCCCTCGTAACATAACCCATTCCAGTGCTTCCCCACCCTCCTAGGGAAATAGTTTTTCCTCATATCCAACCTAGACCTCCCCCACTGCAACTTGAGACCATTGGTCCTTGTTCTGCCATCCGTCACTACTGAGAACAGCCTCTCTCCAGCCTCTTTGCAACCTCCCTTTGGGAAGTTGAAGGCTGCTATCAAATCCCCCCTCACTCTTCTCTGGACTAAATAAGCTCAACTCCCTCAGCCTCTCTTCGTAGGTCATGTGCTCCAGCCCCCTAGTCATTTTGTTGCCCTCTATTGGATTCTCTCCAATGCACCCACATCCTTTCTGTAACAGGGGTCCAGAATTGGATGCAATACTCCCAGTGTGGCCTCACCAATGCCAAATAAAGGGGAATAATCACTTCCCTAAACATGCTGACAGTACTCCTAGTAATGTGTCTCAATATGCTGTTAGCCTTCTTATCTACAAGGGCACACTGTTGACTCTCATCCACTGTAATCCCTGAGACATTTTCTCAGCCTAGGTTCTCTTCGCTATATATTTTACAGAAGGGAAATTCTGTCATTTCAGGCCATCAATTCCTGATACAGAAAAAAGAACAACCATTCAGAACGTGTTTAAGTATTTTCCTGAATGAGAGCCTTAATGAGTGAAATGACTATATCTGTATATAAAACATAACCACGTGTCCTCACTAAAGTAGTGGGAGATTTATATCAAGGAACCCAAACCAACATGAATTCACTGGGTTTGTGTTCCATTTCATACTCTACATTCAGTCCAAGTGCAACACAACCTTTGTGAAGCTTCACAGACCGTGAACTTGGAGACAAATGACTGTCTTTCAGAACGTTGTTCTAAACCTGGAGAAATCCACTGAGACTGGTTGTTTGAATCTTAAAACTCAAAGGGTACATCTACAGAGCTGTGTTATTTCGGAATATCTGACATTATTCCGAAATAACAAAGTGCACATCTACACTACAAGCCTTTATTTGGAAATAATGTCGAGCTGGAGGACTTCTTACTCTGACTCCTGTAATCCTCATTTCACAAGGAGTAAGGGAAGTTGAAGGAAGAGTTTTCTTCCTTCGACTTCCTGCTGTGTAGACAGTTCCAAGAGCCGAGTTAAGCTATTTCGACTTAAGCTACAAAATTGATATAGCTGAAGTTGCGTAGCTTAATTCGACTTTAGCCCTGCTGTGTAGACGTACCCAAAGGGTTGGTTCCTGGGTGAACTGAAACCAAAGAAAAAGTCTGCACAAACCCCTCAAACTAAAACCACCACTCTTTATTTTTTATACAACTTCAGTCTTTACCTACAAAGTAATCCTCTTATTATGGGGCGCTTCACATAACATTCAGGAGACTTGGTGTCCAAGGACAGGGTTTCAATGAAAAGGAGGAATCCCATTAGATGCTCCTTCATGATCATGTTCAGGTTCAGGTTTTCAGGGATCGTTGATTTTTACACATATGAAATATATCCAGCTATGGAAATCCAACCTAACCTCCTCGGCCTTGCTATCATGCCATGTTCAGGAGGGAAAGAACAGTCAAGACAGCCTTTGTACTTAATGTGTACTATGAGGAGGCTTCCCCAGGCAGCTACAAAGAGGCTAGGAAAGGGGATTATTGGGAGCATGGCCATAACACTGCCATAGGAGGAAGCATGGTCTTATGGCCAAGGCATAAGCCTGGGTGTCAGGAAATGTGGGTTCAGCTCTTGCTTTTCATGTAGCTACTAGTGGCACTGGATCACTTTCACTGTGGGGGTGCAGAAAGCCAGCTCCCTTTCTTCTGCCTGTGCCCCTTCCCCAGCTGAGACCAGGAGCAGGGCCCTGTCTCCGGGAGTGGGAACCCAGACAGGGTTAAGGGGACCAGGGTTGGGGACAGAGCTGGGGGTGAGCATGGGGCCAGGAGCAGAGCACCAGCTATGGGGCCAGGGAGGGGGGCACGGTGTGGGCATGTAGCTGACAAAGAGCATGGGAGTAGAGTCCCAGGCGTGAAGCCCCAGATACAGGATTGGGAGCAGGGTGCTGGGCACGAAACTCCAGGCACAGGGCCAGTAGCTAGGGAATGGGGCTGGTGGCTGAGACCTGAGTCCCAGGCCACAGACCGGAGACCTGGGCACACGGCTGGCAGTTTGGGCCCGTGTAAAACCTCAGGGCGCTGCAAAGCCCTCCCACACCCACAGTTCCTGCATCTAGGGCGACCCTGGGCAAGTCACTCAGGGCCGGATTTTTAAAGGTATACAGCTGATTTTTTATTCACATTGTCAGCTCTTAGGGCCATGCTTCTTTTACTGAGCATCTGTACTGAGCCTACCTCAGAGCAGCTCCAACCTCAGGTGGAGGCTCTGCTCTAAGCACTACTTTAATATACAACACCTTTTACAGGGAGTGCATAGATACAGGGTATGACGATACTGCAACCACGCCGCTGAGATTTAACCCAGCTGACTCGGGGACTGGAGTGAAGCTGTGGCAGCCTGGCATAGGCCTGCTAAGTAAAGACCCAAGGTTTGGGGTGGTCTTGCACAACCCATTGTTGACGAGCCCCCTGCTGCAACTTTCCTGCTCCAGTTGCTCAGACAGCTAGATTAAAGCTGGCTCAGGTATGCGTCTTCGAGCTGGAATTACACCCTATGGCCAGGTCTACACTGGCGGAGAAAATCGATGCAAGAGACCAACTCCAGCTATGTGAATTGCATAGCTGGAGTCGACACACCTTGCACTGATTTGTCTGGGGTGGCCCCACAGCAGGAAGTCGACAGGAGAAAGGCACCTACCAACTTCCCTTACTCCTCGCGACAGCAAGGAGTAGCGGCGCTTACAGAGGTGCCCTCAGGGTTCGATTTAGCGGGTCTTTTTTAGACCCGCTAATTCAAACCCTGGAGGATGGATTGCCAGCATGTTGATCCTCTGGCAAGTGGAGACGTGGTCTGTGACTGCAGTATAGACATACCTACAAAGTGCATTGCTCCAACCTGTAGCTGGAATAGCAGCTGCAGAATGGCAGATCTGCTACCTGCCTGATGGGGCAGATTCCATCTTCCTGTGCCTTCCACTTAATTCCTTGCCCAGCATAAAACACATTTCCTTTTGGAAGCAAGGATGTGTTACTAGTTTAGCCACATGGAAAAGAGCAGCCTCCTTGATCTCTCCAAAGGCTTTTAAAATTGTCATGAATCATGAGATTAACATTTTTTTTAATTCACACCTAGAGAACATGTTTGTTTGCACACAGGGAACTACAGTGACAGGTTTCTGTTAAATATGTGATTTAGCTGGAGAATCCATAAATATCTCTGGAGATGATCATCTGACTGCAGAATGATTCATATTTCCCACATCATAAAGGGTGCAGGGGAATAATCACAAGATAGTTTTTGCCATGACTACAGAATAGCTCCTCAGGTTATTTTTATTCTGGAAAGCGTCTTGCATTTATCTGAGAAGGGGGGCGGCTGTGGATCCTTTCGGTCAAAAAGGAAAAGAGATGGTGTCATGTGTCATTCAAGAGGGGCAGGATTATTAGTGAAAATACTTTGTAATACAGGATGAACCTCTCTAGTCTGGCACCCTCAGAACCTGACCTGTGCCAGAGAATTTGCTGGTCCACAGGAGGTCGGTATTGTCTAACAGCATTACCAACACTTCCACTACTTACTGGGCTCTTAGAAGACATTGAGGGGTAAATCAGAGCTAAATCACAGCATAGAACTCTGAGATCCAGGACTGGTGGCTATAAACAAACTTTATGGGACCGCAGGAAACTCGGCCACACCCATGATAAGTGGACATCTGGCTAACCAAAATCATGCTGGACCATGGATTTTGTTGGACCAGTGCCAGATTAGAAACGTTCAACCTGTACAATAAAAGTCTAATTTAGGGGCCAAGATGCAGATCTGTACAGGTATATATGCATTAAACTCCCTTGGATTTCAGTGGTACTGGGGAAAAACAACAAGGAGTGCTGCAATAAAATTGTTAGTCTTTAAGGTGCCACTGGACTCCTTGTTGTTTTTGCTGAAACAGACTCAGATGGCTGCCTCTGAAAACTGTCGTCATGCAATGGAACTGGGAGTTGTTAAATATTATTGAGGATCTGGGTTCCCAACCCGTTTTTCATTGCTTCATAGATACCAAGGTCTAACGGGACCATTGTGGTCATCCCATCTGACCTTCTGTAGAAAACAGGTCCTAGAACTTCCTCCAAAATAATGCCTAGAGCAGAGCTTTCAGAATTACATCCAATTTTTGTTTAAAAATGGTCAGGGATGGAGAGTCCACCACGACCCTTGGTGAACTGTTCCAACAATTAATTTCTCTCTCCATTAAAAAAAGACCTCCCTTATTTCCAATCTGAATTTGTCAAAGCTTCAACTTCCACCCATTGGAGAGATAGAAGAGCCCATTATTAAAAGTTTGTTCCCTGTCTAGGTATTTATAGATGGAATTCAAGTCACCCCTTAATCTTCTCCTTTTGAAACTAAGGGTATGTCTACACTTGCACCCTCTTTCGAGAGAGGAGTACAAATGAAGACGTTCGAAATTGCAAATGAAGCCGGGATTTACGTATCCCATGCTTCATTTGCATATTTGCGTAATGGCGTTATTTCGAAATAGCGCTATTTTGAAATAACAGACGCTGTTAAGACTCAGTTAGTTAGAGAGAAAACCCTTCTCTCGAAATAACCCTTATTCCTCATACAATGAGGTTTATCAGGTATTTCAAGAGAAGGGTTTTCTCTCGAAATAACCGCGTCTTAACAGCGTCTGTTATTTTGAAATAGCGCTATTTCAAAATAGCACCATAACGCAAATATGCAAACGAAGCATGGGATATTTAAATCCCGGCTTCATTTGCAATTTTGAATGTCTTCATTTGCATCCCTTTCTCCAAAGAGGGTGCAAGTGTAGACATGCCTTAATTGGTTGAACCTCACCTGCCCTCTCCTGTAATAGACCCCTAACCTCTGGCTGAGATAGTGAAGTTCTCAAATCATGATTTCAAGACTTCAAGTTAAATGGAATTGAACATTTACAAGGGTTTAAACCTGCAAGTGACTAATACCCCATGCTGCAGAGGAAGTAAAAAAAAACCAAACAAACCCACCCACGGTCTCAGCCAATCTGATCTGGAGGATTATTTTTTCCTGATCCCAAATATGGTGATGAGTAGGGTCCTGAGCGTATTGGCACGACCCACCAGCTGGACACCTGAGCAAGAATTGTCAACAGTGACTCACAGCCTTCCCCATCTCGGTTCCCATTACAGGCCATTGTGAGTCTGTCCCTATTAATATGGTCCTACCAAATTCACAGACGTGAAAAACATGTCATAGATTGCAAAATCTTACGTCCTCTATGAAATCTGGCTAGTGTCGGTGAGGTGCAGGGCTGGATCACTCCAGCCAGGGGCTGCTCCCATGCATCAGGCTCCAGCTGCTTGTCTTGGCCTGGGCAGGGGAAGGATTGCAGTGCCTCTTCCCCTGCAGGGCCGTTTCCAGAAATGGGTCACACCCACCTCTGGGAACCAATCTGAGCTGCAGGGAGCTCTGCAGCTGCTGGGTGGGAGTGAGGGTGGTTGTGAGGCCCCGACCCAGGCAGGAGGCTGCAGCTCCAGCTGTCACCTCCCCCTAAGCAAAGAGGTTGCCCTTCCAAGTGTGAGCCCCCCGCCTGGGCAAGACCTGTCAGAAAAACTGGATATATGTTAATCCATTTACCACCTCCCCCGGACACACTGCAAGCTTCCTGGTAATTTGATGAAATAACCTCCTCCCCACATACATACCTTAATTGAATCAGAAGCTTTGCTGAGGCTTTGAAATGTTTGCATAGGTGGGATTTGTGGTGTGCTTGTTTCATTCCCAACTTCCAGACGGAAGTAAAAGTGCTAAAATACCATGGGAGCCTGTCTTCATTTCTGTACAGAATGCAAAGCAGATGTGGAATAATCTAACGAGGAGGTGTGAGTGTGCAAGCTTTCCTACCCAGCTTCTACAACCCAAAGAAGACTGGTAGGTTTGCATGAATATTTTAGCCCCTAATGTGCTTATTTGCATCAAATCTTATGCCTGAAACCTGTGGAGGCTTGCTGCCCTTTTCTAATACAACACACTCACTAGTGGGTTAGGAATGAGCAAGAAAGTGGGAATTCAAAGAGGTAGGTTCTCATCCTATCTTAGCCCCTATTTCACAGCGAAACTTCAGGCAATTATTTCTGCCTAAGGCTACATCTCCATTACAACAGAAAGTCAACGTAAGCTATGCAACTCCAGCTCTGTGAATAATGTAGCTGGAGCTGACGTCTCTTCAGAAGAGTGTAGCCTGGGAAGAAGTTTTAGTAAAATTTGGATGGGTTAAGCTTGCCAATCTGACCAGAAATTCTAAGTTCGTCCTCTCTATCCCAGGTTACAATGCAGTGAAACCATAAGATTCCCCCTCTTGAGCACCATCAAGCAACCGACAGCAACCACACCTTAACTCAGGAAATGAAATAGAAAACAATTTTATTGTTCAAGGGAAGACAATGATAATCACCATGATGAATATAGTGGCAAGAACACAAATCACTTGGATTCCTTCCCCAGATGTCATTGACACAATCAAATTAAATTTATCTAAGTATACAAAGAGTAAACATATAATAATATTCTCTACCCACAAGATCTTAAGAACTCAAAGGCTGGGTGGGGAAGGACCAGCCTTCCTTTGCCTGGAAGGTCTGGGAGCAGGTGGTAGTGAAATTCCTAAAAGCAAACTTAAGTGAAATTAAAGAAGCAAGAAAGCAATAAAAAGATAGAAGAGATGTAAGTATTTTGTTTCTGACCTGACAAGATAAAAACACTCTGGAGGGAGCTTCTGTCAGCAACGGCTAAGGCAACAGCCCTGATCTCCCAAATCTCTAGGCCTATATACTCCTTTTGGTGACAAAATGTCCCAGATGTTGAACCCCTTGTCCATAGTTGGGCTTGGTACCCTAAAATTTCTGAGGGTACCATCTCTAATTGGAGAAAATATTTGGGGAACTCATGAATATGCATCAGATATCACTGATGCTTTCTTGGATGGCCTCCCGGGACGGCTAAGAAAAGGCAGGAACCTGCGGTTGGGACTTAGAAAATTGCTAACTTGGTGATAACTGTCATTGCGAATTTCCTGCGCAACAGACACCAAATGTCTAAGCAAAATTAAAAAATAGCCTATTGAGCCAAGCACAAAATTATTGCCTCACACATCTTATGGAAAATAACAAGAAAAACATTAAATATTAACTAACTGCCAAACTTCTGCTCTAAGCAATCATACAGAAAATTAATTCTGCAGGCACCTTGCATTACCAGCCTATTCAAATCTATATAAGAAAAAAACAAACAAAATAAAATAGAACAGCTATCAATTAGTAGGCTAAGATAGAACAGATATCATTTAGTAGGCTACATGAATTACTACGCACTGTAGGGGGTCGATGGGAGAAACTCTCCTGTCAACTTCCCTTACTCTTCTTATCTGGGGTAGAGTAACAGGATCTACAGGAGAGTGATCTGCAGTTAATTTGACATGTCTTAATTAGACCTGCTAAATCAACTGCTGGTGGATCGATCTTAGAGCATCCATCCGGGCTGCAATGTAGATGTAGCCTTAGTTTTGACAGCTATAAAATACCAAGAATATTTTCTTCTCTTACAGGAGCATTGGGAGGACAACAGGACGTGCAGTGATTTGAACGTAACAAGCACTAAGTATATGGTAGGTATTATTTCTGAAGATGGCAAAACCAAAAGTCATAATTCTCAACACTGACCGGCATCTTGCCCTGTGACTGGCCTCCATCGAAGGCCATGGAGTATAGTTAAGAAAGCCAAAATTCCTGTTTTACAGAAGGATTTGCTGAGATACTGGGGGGGTGAGAAACCCCTTGCACATTTTCTAATCACTCAGTAAAAATGGTGAAAAAACCTCTGCCCCATTAAAATTAATTCGCAATAAAGGGCAAATCTTGCTCCCATTAAAGCCAATGGGAGTTTTTCCATGGCCATTTTCAGATTAAACTAAATACAATGTAATTGCCTTGAGATCTAAAATATACAACAATCCCTCTACATTGCCTTTGATTTTCCTTCTCAGTTGAAGGAAATCAGTTATGGGATTTTATTGTTTTGGAGAGTGACACCTTAAAAAAAAATTTTTTTTTGCAGAAGTAACTGGTTCACACCACCTATGTCACTCTCTCTCCAGAATGCTGACTCTAAATCCCCTGCTGTGAAGGAAATCAGCAGTTGCTATTGTCCGTGCGACCTTTCGGTAACAATGGGCAAAAATTAAATCTTGGCTAAAAGGTCACTCAGCTCAGTCCCAAACAACATGTGAAATCTCTCTCTTATTTTTGAAAAGCCCTGATGGGCTTCAGAATAGATTGACCGGGCATGAACACTTCTTCCTTTCTCTCCGTAATATTGCAGTGCAGGCAAATTAAGAGCTGTAGAACCGATAAGAGCTGCCCACTGGGTCCTAGATTTTTTAATAGAAAAATATATATTGAATATACTTTTAAAAATGTGTTACCTTGACTTTTTAAAAGGATAAAGACTACAAGATCAAGAGATATATCTTTTAAAATAAAAAACAAACCAAAGAGCCCAACAAACCTATATATAGCTGCATTTCTAACACAATATAACTATTTGGAACACAGAGAAATTTCTTGAGTAAAGAACGGCCTGTACTAAATTATTACTCTGAAACATGAACAAACTATCAATAATAAAGAAACTACAACCCTTTGCATTATGGTGTCATAGAAGAATTCTGAAAATATCCTAGACAGATCAGATAAACAAAGAAAAAGTATTGTAGATGATTGGAATACAAAAAACTTTAGCCAAAGACCACATGAAAAGAAAAATTTGATTTGCAGAGTGCATTTTAAGGGATTTTATAGGCAATGTATATTTGTGGGTACTGAAAGGGAAATCTGATGTCAGAAGAACACAAGGCAGAAAAAGAAGACCTTGGATGGATGGTGTGGTATATTAGGTGGATCAGAAAGAACATTCATTCATACAGAGGCTAGCAAAGCATCATGAAGAATGGGTAACCATGGCTGCAAACCTGCAGTAATGGAGATGCCACATAAAACAAAGATGAAAGAGTGGGACTAAGAAATTTTAGGGGGAAGTTTGAAAAAAAAAAAGATTAAAAGGGACATCCTGAGAAACAAAAGACATCTCTCTCTCTAGAAAAGAGATGTCTAGAAAACTGATGTTTATTTGATTATTGTTACACTGCTTCTTCGTACGTTTTGTGATGGGCCTCCAATCCAATCAGCAGCAAAACCAGGGAAGGAACTTTAATTAGCCATGCTCCCCACCTGAAAGTCTGAAGGAAGTGCTCTGTCCAGGCATGCAGGAGTACCCTAGAGATCAGCATGGGGGGCCTTTATGTGTTTCAAAGGGTTTATTCCTGCAAGAGCTCAAGACATGTCCATCTGCAGGAAGGCACATAGTGGTGTTAGATAACCCAGTGACCAGTACTTACCAGACAATGCAGAGAACTGGCAGCCATCGGGGTGTCTGAAGGGATGTTAGGCACTCATGGCACGGTGTGCTGGTTGCTCACACAGGGCTCACAAAGCCGGCCATGTGGGACAGGCCCTTTTCTAGTTCCCAGGACTTTCAGAGGTCCACGGGAGCAGGAGAGCAGTGGAGATGCCAGGTGTGGCCAGAGCGGTCAGAGGTGACAGCTGTGGGAGGCCACCAGAGGCCAATTAGTTCAGATTAGCAGCACTGGAGAGCCCGCACTAACATTACTTTGGACTTACAAGTTCAAAAATAGCGTTATTCCTTATGAAAAGCAGGAGTACAGAGTTCAAATTTTGTGGCCCCTTTTTCCGGAATAATGGGCTTGATAGTGTGTGGACGCATCGCTTACAAATTCGACCTGGGTGGGGCTTATTTAGGACTAAGGTCCTAATGTAGACCAGGCCTGAGGTGCCACAGGACTACTCACTGTTCTTTAAAGTTCCAGACTAACACAGCTACCCCTCTGAGACTTATAAGCTTAAGTTGTATAAAACTTAATACAAAGTAAGATGGTTTTATCTGAGCTTCAGGTTTCACTGAAGCTGGGAACTTGGGTGCTGAGGCAAATCCCTTTGGCTGAGTGATCCCAGGATCTGTATTATACAGTACAAATCTGTTATCCTGTCTCTGTGTCCATATTGGAGGAGGCTGGAAGGCCTGGCTTAGCAAGACAGAGTTGAGTGGTGCCCAGAAGGGCAAGAAGGTAGGTTCGGTGGCATCTCAGCACATCAAGTGACTGTCCCAAAGGGGCCTCTGTGACTGAACCCATCATTCATGTCAGTACAAAGATGCCCCACCTGCCACATTTCTCTACAAACAATTTTCGTATTCCATTCCATGTATTCCTTGTACCTATGAGTCTGAACACAACATCTGCATTCATCCCATCCTTACCTTAACTTTGTGAGGGTTCAGTTTGTTTCCGTAGCATTCCCTCAGGAATGCATTTACTTGATTAGCTGATACCTCGTGTTACTATTCGGACAAGGCTTGATGTTGGCTCACGCTTTTAGCTATGCTAGGGCTCCAGTATCCAGAGTCCTCCAGAGCTTACAATATAAGTAGAATCTAGGATGAAGATGGAAACAAGATTTAAAAGGGATGGATAGGTGGGAGCAAAAATGGATGAAAACAAATACAAGAGCTATTAAGAGATGTGGAATTGTGTGAAAGTGCTGAGCAGAAGTCTGAACCACCTTTGTCAGCCAAAGGGAAAACTGAATGCAACACGGATTGGATAACTCAGAGGCCGGTAATGGGATACACAGCCTTCACTTCTTGAAGGAAGATTTCAATGAAGCTCAAGTTGGCAGTGACTAAAACCTATTACTGTCTCATGGCTCTTCAGTGGTCCCGATGAAATGAATCCTGTGCTCCCAGGCCTTGTCCCCGTGTACGAGTATCCACATTAAAAATCAAACGACTTACAAGTGGCACTCTAAGCAGAGAGGCAAAGGACTGCTACAACCTGTCTCTCTCACCCGGATTGCAGGCTGGGGGAATGGCATAGATGCTTTCACTGGCATTGAGGAAGGATGCATTCTTCAGGCTTCCGGGGTGTCATTCTAGAACCTTTCATGAATGCTAAATTAACATGTATCCCGCAAATAAAACGAAAATGATCTCTTGTCCTCTCCGGCTTTGTAATTCCTGATTCTGACCAACCTGGGGTAATACTATTTCAAACTAATATAAGAAAGACTGTTCTTGCAGACCTTCTAGCCTGAAACACAGTATAAGGAAGTATGGTCAAATGGACAGGACATTAGACTGGGAGAAAGAAGAGTTGAGTTCCCTTTCTGGCTCTTTCACTGATTTCCTGTGTGACCTTGGTCAAGTCACTTAACCCCATTTTTGCCTTAGTTTCCCCATCTGTAAAATAGAGGTGATAGTGCTTACCCACATTTGCATAGTACTTTAAGATCTAGTGTTGAAAAGCGCTATATAAGCCCCCCTAGCATTCTGCATTATGTTCTAAAACTTGAGGCTAACCCAGCACTAGCTGGTTTCCAATAGAGGCTGACTCATAGTTCCCTTGAAGGTCAAACTGAATATTTCATACAATCCTAGCATAGTGTAAGCCCATATTGGGTTGGTTGTTTTTGGGTTACGCTAATCCACAGTAGGAACCAAGACTGAAAAGAGAATCTAGAATCCTTGCAGTTAGAAAGGGGATGCTTATGTCTCCCCAATGCAATACACTTTTGTGTCATAGTAGGGAGAGATCTAGGCTTGCTCTAAACTAGACCTTACAAGTTGGCTTAAGGTATGCCATCCAGCTATGCAAAATGCGTAGGACACCAGCACGTGGTTGCCCTCAGCGTTCAATTTGGGGGTCTACACTAGACCCGCTAAATGGAATACTAGAAAATCAACTTCTGAAGGGTAGATCTTCTGTGTAGTGTAGACATGCTCCTAGTTGTAATTGTAGCAACCATCTGTGCCACATACCATAGACTGATGCCTGAAGCTATATACTGCTGGATCAACTTGATTAGGTGTAGTTTCTCCCAGAGTGTCTCTGCCAAAGCTCTTCGTAATGAGGACCTGTTATCAAACACCCATTTTTGTAATGCAGTGCTGGCTCTTCACTCTCAGATGGTCCCGAAAGGGGCAGGGGTTGGAAGTCACCAATTTCCCTGCTTAGCTCAGATCTGAAAGCATCTGAAAAGAAAGCTCCAACATCTCTCAAAATGTTCATTACTTGTGGTTTATTAATTGCTAAAAAGGAAATTCGGTTCAAGAATTCTTTGTTGACTCTCTCCGTAATCACCCTTTGTAAGCTCTGCCTGGGCAGGGTCAGCTGAGATCAATGAGGCTACGTCTACACTGCAATGCTATTTCGGGATACTGGAGTATAGCTATCCTGCATTCTAACAGCAAGCCTATTATTTTGGGCTCGCTATTCCAACATCCCTGTAAACCTCATTCCATGGGGAGTAAGAGATATTTCAGGATAGCAAGCTATTTAGAAGTTTGGTGCTAGGTAGTCAGCGCCAAATTACGAAATAAGCTATTTCAAAATACGATCAAAATAAGATACGCAATTTGAGCTATGCAAGTTGCATATCTTATTTTGAACTACAGTGCAATGTAGATGTAGCCTGACTGACCTAAAAGGGACTGAAACAGAATGAGGAAGGGGGAAGCTATTTGTAAACATTACACAGAGCTGGAAGAAGAGAATGTTGTGGTAGCATTAGTGAAACTCTGTGTGGCTTGGTTATCACTGGGGCTTGAATTTGGGGTCTTCAGGGTTAAAGTGTTCATCTCTGAGCTTTCCTGCTTGGCAGCTGTAAAAGACTCCTGTGCAGAATGGGAACAGTGGGGTGAAGGGGGGGACATAACAATAAACATTGTTTGCTTATGCTGCAGAGTTCACAGTGTTAAAACACTAGTTCATTTGCTGCTTGGAGATGAGAAGGAAAGTGTCTCATTTTCTAGTTTAAAATCTATCCTCTCCCTTCCCTTGCTGACTTTTTGCTACACTAGTGAGTATTTTTAAACAGGATCAAATTTCTGCAACTTAAATTTTGTCACTGGCATGGAACTTGGTAGAGCAGGACAGGGCATAGGGTATTGGGGGATGCTAACCAATCTCTGACTTGATTGGCACCCAGAATAAACGTATGTATCTAATTTATCTCACACGTGGCTGATTCATAGAATCCTTTTTCAATAAACTAACAGGACTTCATGATAATGTTGAGTGCTACTTCTGTTATTAAATTACAAGGACCTACAGTGAGGACAAGGAGGAACATTGTTGTTTAGGGAGAGGTGTCCTTCACTCCAGTAGAACCTGAAAAGCCACAATAATTAGGGTATATTTCAGAGGCAGGTCGTGACTGGCTGCTATGTGGGCGAGTGGAACTTCCTTCTCCTTGGGGCAACAGTTTAGCAACTAAGCATAGAGACCCCTGGGCTTTCTCTTAGGCTACATCTACACTGCAGTGCTATTTCGGGATATCGGAGGTATCCCAAAATAGCTATTCCGTGTCTCTTAAGTGTGCCCATTATTTTGAAATATAACAGGCTCGCTATTCCGACGTCCCTGTAAATCTCATTGCACATGGAGTAAGGAACGTTTCCGAATAGCAATTTATTTAGAAACTAGCTGGAGTTTCCTGGCGTTGCTCAGGAAAGTGGAGGAACTGAGGGAAGGGAGGGGAAAGGGAGCCACGCGCCTGCCACCAGCGCCCGAGCCCGCCCTCCGCTTCCTTGTTCCTCTGCCGGCCTTAGTGAGTGACTGTCCCTGCCGCTTCCCCCGGGAAGCCGCTTCTCCCCGCACTGCCAAGCTCCGTGCAGCCCCGGGGAGAGGCATCGGTCTGTCATCTCTTCCCTCCCACAGTCCCTTAAAACCTTCTCCTGGATGACAGGTTATCCCATGCAAAGTTTGGTTGTTGCGGTAGCTCTTATAGTGTCCAAGTTATTAGCACACAAACATACAAACATTCTCCTTTATATATTAGATAAGTGCTGTGTTGACAGCACCAAATTTCGAAATAAGCTATGTGATTTGCGTAACTCAAATTGTGTTGCTTATTTCAAGCTACAGATTCAGTGTAGGCACACCCCTAGTGCCTTCCGGAGGCAGAGAAAGGAGCCTGGATTGGACACGGCTTAATGGGTTTAGCAATGTGCATGCTCTTTGTGTATCTGGTAGCTGCGGCGGTAGGTAGTGCATAAGATTGATCTCAGGAGGGGTTCTAGGCATCATACAGAATCATCTGGGTCTGTCTCAATCAATTCCCTGCCAGTGCTGGCATGAAGGACACCAATGTACCTTGGCTCTTCCTGTCCTCGGCCTGTTGCACACAATAGTTTAATATCCTGTGGGCTGTACTACTTTAGCCTAACTTTGGTTGTTGGTTTGGTGTGGAAGTGCTGGGTGATGGTGGTGGCCTGTGATCTTCACAGGTTCGGTAGATGATTTGTTGGCCCTTCTGGCATTTAACTCAATCCTAGTGCTGCCAAGTCAGGGCCAGTGGGAAATGGTTGCAGAGCTAAGCCCAGGATGGTACCCAAAAAGACCTCTCTAGATTCTCATCAGCAGTTGTTTCTCTGCATAAAATAAAAAAAACCCACAGTGAAATCAGAAGGCAATTCAGTGTCTTGGCCCAACTGTATTCATCTATGCATCACACCACAAACAAAACCTTGCTGCTGTTACAATTAAAAATCTGTTATCGCTCACCCAGAGTTTATCGTTTTCATTAAAACCCAAATGCATTTTGGCTTCTTCCATTCTGTCAGCTTTGAGGGCTGCATGCAACCAGAAGCTAAGTGGGAGGTAATTGAATGCAAAGTTTTCAGTGTATTGGCTGCCTTCCTATCCCATATCAAACTAGAGGCATTACACTGTTATTGGACAGCTGTTTTTAGATGTGTTTACCTAAGTGCAGAGAGAACAGAATCTGTAATGTGGATGTAAAAGAAAAAGGAGTTTGTTTTAAGACTAATGACATAAATCCATTTGTGAAATTAGATTATATCTGGCAAGCTGCAGAGAAGTCCACAAGCATGCTGTTTGCTGATGAAGTTTGCATGCCGGGTGTAATACATCTTTTTAGGTCACCACTCCAGCAATGTTAACCAAAATTGTTCCTGCAGGTATCAGATTGGATCTAACATGTGATTCCATGGGAATTTCTTCACAACACTTCATTTATGAATGTCTTCAAGCATCAAGAAGCATTATTGTTCTTTATGACACAAATAGATCATTAGTTGTCGCTAGGCTGAGTTAACTGGGAAGTGAGAAAGGAAAAGCATGGCTACTGCACGGTGTAATTGGAGGGCTAGACCTAAAGTCACATAAGAACAGCCATACTGGGTCAGACCAAAGGTCCATCTAGCCTAGTATCCTGTCTGCCGACAGTGGCCAATGAATGCTAGGTACCCCAGAGGGAATAAATAGAATAGGGAATCACCAAGTGTTCCATTCACTGTCACCCATTTCCAGCTTCTGACAAACAGGCTAGGGACACCATTCCTGCCCATTCAGACTAATAGCCATTGATGGACCTAACCTCAATGAATTTATATAGCTCTTTTTAAAACCCTGGTATAGTCTTGGACTTCACAGTATCCTCTTGGCAAGGAGTTCCACAGGTTGACTGTGTGTTGTGTGAAGAAATACTTCCTTTTGTTTGTTTTAAATCTTCTACCTATTAATTTCATTTGGTGACTCCTTGTTCTCGTGATATGAGACATGGAGGCAGCCTCCTTTTTTCACTTTTTCCAAACCTGTCACGATTTTATAGACTTCTATCATGTCCCCCCGTAGCTGTTTCTTTTCCAAACTGAGAAGTCCCAGTCTTATTAATCTCTCCTCATAAGGCAGTCATTCTATACCCCTACTCTTTTTTGTTGCATGCAGTATTCTAGATGTTGGTGTACCACAGATTTATGTAGACTCAATAAGATATTCTGTCTTATTCTCTTTCTCTTTCTTAATGATTCCCAACATTCTGCTTGTTTTTTAACTGCTGCTGCACACTGAGGGTATGTCTATACTGTGGGGTTTTTCCGGGATACCTCTGGTATCCCGGAAAAACTCCGCTGCGTCCAGGGAACACGTTTGCTCTTCTGCTTTTTTTTTTGCAGAAGTGCAAACGCGCTCTTTCAGAAGCCCTGTCTTCCTCATTCCATGAGGAAGAAGGGATCTTCCAAAAGAGGGGGATTTTCCAAAATTTGGTCCAGTGTAGACAGGCCAAATTTTGGAAAAGCCTCCCCTCCCCCCCCAAAAAATCGGAAAAAAGTAGTTGTGTAGACCTAGCCTGAGTGGAAGTTTTCAGAGAACTATCCACAATGACTCCAAGACCTTTCTCTTGAATGGTAACAGCTAATTTATTCCTCTCATCTAATACGTATAATTGGGACTATGTTTTCCAATATGCATTACATTGTATTTATCACCATTAAAATTCATCTGTCATTTTCTTGCCCAGTCATTTAGTTTTGTGAGATCCTTTTGAAGCTCTTCACAGTCTGCTTTGGACTTACCTCTCTCCATTCTGAAAAAAAAGTTATCTAACGCTGTCTCCTAGGAGTCCATACTAGGACCCATTCTATGCATCAATGATCTGGAAAAAGAGGTAAAACAGTGATGTGGCAGAATTTGCAGGTGATCTAGAAAAGCTCAAGACAGTTAAGTTCATAGTGACACTTTCCATTTACTATTTTTGCAGATTCAGTGAAATCTTGTTGTTATCGGTTGGGTATAATAATCACCTTTTATGCAGGATGAATGTAAAGAAGTGACTGAAATAACTGTAGCCTCCATACCCAAAGCACAGTCACATGGCTCTGCCCAGAAATTTGAATGACTTGGTGGAGGGACTCGGTATTGTTAGACCAGAGGAAGGTGAGTGGAAAAGTGAAACGAGAGACAACAGAGACACACACACGTGTAGGCTATATTTGTGTGTTAAGTGTGGTGTGTGACCTTGAGAGAAGCAGCGGTTGGATCTGGTGCTGGCTAAGGATGCTTAAAGCTAAAAGTGAAGATATTTACCCTTTATTATTTGGGTAATACCAATAAACCCCAGCCCTTACTACCCAGATGAAACCTGGGATCCCTGGAGCTTAATGCATGTGCCTCTATTGCATGAACTAAAAGCAGAACTCTCTTAGCCACGTCTGTAGCAGGCTGGTCTAGCTGCCACTCACGGGGGACAGAGTGCCAGCAGGCAGGGGTAACATTTGGTTCCTACTTGTAAATAAACAAGATTGATGGAGCTAGGTATTTTCTTTATTGTCATTTCTCTTCACCCAACAACAGCTCAGACTTGGCTATCTGCTCGGACTGAAAGGAGTCACATTATTACTGTACCGCTGGGCACGTTACACAACAAATAGAAAGACACAGTCTCTATGTCAAAGAGCTGTAAAAGACCCCAGCCATGAAGCTTAGGGTGAACCCTTATTTTTGTGTGCAGTCCTATGGAAACTAGTGGAGCTATGTGGGGACACAAGAGTCCATCTCTATGACTCCAATGGCAGGACTGGGGCATAATGTTAGATATAACTTTATACGTGAGGGTAACAAAACTATACATTGGGGACAGGATGGGAGGGTAATAGAAACAAGTTTGGCTTCCATAAAGCTTCATACAAATAATTAACCAATAAAAAGACACTAAATTGTAGCAGTGTGACCCTCGCTTGACAACTAAATAGCTGATTAACAAATCATAATATTAGGACTACAGAGCTTAGAGACTCTAACTGAGATCATGTCCACATTTACTATGCATAGATACAATGCATAACACAGACAGTTTCTGCCTCCAAAAGCCTAACATTTACATCAAATTCCTTATTACCAAAATTACCCAAACAGGTAAAAGGGAGGATGTGTGGACACACTTCTGGGAGTCAGGCACACACCTGCTATTTGTGCCCTTGAACCTCCATGATAACCTCTAATCAGACCTGTTATGTGATCAGACTGTGTATTGAAAACATACAATCATTGTTGGGAAGATATCTGGGAGGTGTGTATTCTCTCTCTCTCTCTCTCCCCTCACTTTGTAATGGTACTTATCTAACCCACTTTGAAAATAACGCATTTCAAAGGTTGTTGAACTATCGGGAACAGTCCGCGTTTCAAGGCATGAGTCATTTCAGCGTACAAGGGTGAAGTACAGCATGCAAATGTAATTTTATGAACAATTGTCTTCGCGCACAAGGCGTCAAAACAATGCCATGGATTTTATTTCTGTAATGATCCAACTGGAGTAACACACTCTAGTTATTCAGTTGTTAAATTATTGCCTTATGTATGGCTGGGATAGTCTGTACTTACTCGTGTTTCCATAATTTGTCTCACTGGTTCTCAGTCATGCTTCTTCTATTCGGTGAAATGGTTTCTTGACTTATTACCGTTTTGAACCAACTGATTTCCTCCCTTTCTCAGAAAAAAAAAATTATTAAGCTCTGCAGTGAGAAGTTAGTCACAAATGAATTAAGTGCTACACAGTGTCTCACGGCGTCTCTCTCAACAAGACAAGGAGCCATTTTACCAAATAGAAGACGCATGGCTGAGAACCAAGAGAGAGATCTTGGAGTCACTGTGGATAGCTCTCTGAAAACATCACACAGTGTGCAGTGGCAGTGAAAAAAAGCAAATAGAATGTTAGGATCATTAAAAAAAGGGACAGAGAATAAGACAAAGAATATCTTATTGCCTCTATATAAAACCATGGTACAGCCACATATTGAATACTGCGTACAGATGTGGTCGTCTCATCTCAAAAAATATTGGCATTGGAAAAGGTTCAGAAAAGGGCAACAAAAATGATTAGGGGTTTGGAACGGGTCCCATATGAAAACAGACTCCTCCTTTCTAAGCTGAAAAGTCCAAGTCTTTTTAATCTAAGGGGGGGATATGATAGAGATCTATAAAATCATGACTGGTGTGGTAAAAGTGAATACGGAAAAATTATTTACTTATTTCCATAATATTGGAATGAGGGGTCACCAAATGAAATGAATAGGCAGCAGGTTTAAAACAAACAAAAGAAAGTTTTTCCTCACTCAGTGCACAGTTAACTTGTGGAACTCCTTGCCAGAGGATGTGGTGAAGACTAGGACTTTAACAGGGTTCAAAAAAAAGCTAGATAGTCATTGATAGATCTAACCTCCATGATTCTATTAGCCAGGATGGGTAGGAATGGTGTCTTTAGCCTCTGTTTGTCTGGAAATGGGTGACAGGAAAGGGATCACGTGAGGATTACCTGTTGTGTTCCCTCCCTCTGGGGCATCTGGTATTGGCTACTGTCGGCAGACAGGATACTGGGCTAGATGGACCTTTGGTCTGACCCAGTATGGCCATTCTTGTGTTCTTATGGAGTTCAAAACATCTTGAAGACCTTAAAAGATTTACATGTAGCTCTTGATTCATACTTTACACAACTGCATTCTACTCTCTCTTTAAGCACTTTTGACCTGATTCTACTCTTCATTATGATGGTGTAACAGTGGAGTAATTCATGTGTCTTCCATGGAGTCATGCCGAATCAAAATGGAGGTAATTTAAAGCAGAATCTGGCCCTCGTATCCGAATCATAATTTGTTACGGGTTTATCAGCATGACTCAGTTTTCCAGACAAATCTATTTTACTCTTTATCAGTGTAACCCTTCGGCCAGGATAAGTTTATTGCAGCAAGGGCTGGGTTCAATATCTAGGGGTCTCCTCCCAACAACATAATACAACGCCGGCTCGAGCCCCCACCCAGTGACCTGGGAAATCTTACACACACCCCTGGCTGTGTCTAGACTGGCAAGTTTTTCCGCAGAAGCAGCCGCTTTTGCGGAAAAACTTGCCAGCTGTCTACACTGGCCGCTGAATTTATGCAAGAGCCCTGACTTTGTAATGTACAAAATCAGTGCTTCTGCGCAAATACAATGACACTCCTGTTTGGGCAAAAAGCCCTCTTGCGCAAATGCTTTTTGCGCAAGAGGGCCAGTGTAGACAACCCAGAATTGTTTTGCGCAAAAGCCCCGATGGCTAAAATGGCGATCGGGCTTTCTTCCTAAAATCGAGTCTAGATTGGCACGGACGCTTTTCTGCAAAAAGTGCTTTTGCGCAAAAGCGTCTGTGCCAATCTAAACGCTCTTTTCCGCAAATGCTTTTAACGGAAAAACTTTTCCGTTAAAAGCATTTGTGGAAAATCATGCCAGTCTAGACGTAGCCCCCTGGGTGCCTCAAAGAGGCAATTCTTCTCCTCTCGCAAGCACAGAGTCTTGGTATAGCAGCAAATCTTTAATAACACAAGGTAACCGACATCAGCATTGAAGTGGGAAAACACCACAACTCAGATTCATAAACCAGACATGAGCAAAGACCCACCCCCCAGCCACAAATCACCCAAGGTCCCCAAAAGTCCAACACCCCAAAAGTCTCTCGAGTCCAGCAACCCAAAAATCACCCAAAGTCCCAAAGTCCAACACCCCAAAAGTCTCTGCCCCGGGTCAGTGCCGCCCTAGGGTTCCAAAGTTCACCTGGCAGGGTTTTACCATCCCAACCTGGGTGCAATGGATGGGGTTGATACACCTTACACGGTCCACCGGCGGCTCCGCCTCTCCGTAGGTTTCTGCTGCCGCCGTTGACACAAATCACTCCGCCACACTCCACCTGCTGTCCTGTGAGCCGCTCCAGCCATTCCACGGAGCAGTGTCTGCTCCGCCAGCCCGCCTCGGTCCACGCTCCCCAGCCGCTAGCTGGTAGGTCCCGCAGCTGCTCCACTGGCCGCCCGTCAGCCGTCCCCGCCAGCAGCTCGCCTGCGTCCACCAGTCACCCCCGCAAACTGCTCTGCTAGTCGTCCCACGATCTGTTCTGCTAGTAGCTCAGCAACACTAATTTCAGCTCACAGTAGATTGCAGCTTTTCAGCAGTATGGCACCAGGCTCCCCTTAGTACACAGTGATTTCAGTTCTTCAGTAAGTTAAGCTCACAATAGAAGAGCCTCAGTGCAAGTACACCATTGGCCCACAGTGAAGCCAGCAAGAGAAGCAGAGGTGCAATTGGTGTGTTTTGAGCCCTCAGACAGGGCCCCCACCACCAGATACAAAGATCTGTCCCCAGCCTCTCTCAGTTTGACTGGGTTTGGAACCCATGCCCCTTGTCTAGCGAGTGCTACTTAGTTTATGGTGAAACAGTTCCACTATTTGATTCACATAATCAGGGTAACAACACTTTATCCCCCCTGCCTCAATAACAGAGAAACTTGAGATCCCACAGTGGCCAAAGTGACCATTTGGCTGCTGAGAGCACATACGAGGCAGGGTGGGCGTGCCTATGCAAATGAATCAGCCCCTGAAGTCTTTTTGCATCACTTGCCACAGATCACCCCCAGATGTCAGGGTAGGGCTTATCCTGACCCTGACTTGCCACAGTTCACCAACAGGTGTCAGGGTAGAGCTTATCCTGACCCTGCTTACATCGGTGTAGAAATTCTTGTTATTATTACCCTTTAGAGCTGAGTGGTTAGCCAGGGGCCTTGTGGGTTGTTTCCATTGGCAGGAGAAATCAGCGATGAGGCTGGGAGTTTTGTAGACACAACCCTGTTTATTTACAAAACTTATACACAAAGCCCTGTTTCCCTGAACACTGGAATACTGAGCCAGGAAACTGTCTCCTGTCTGATTTTTACTAAGTCCCATTTCTCCATAAAAGCGCTCTCTTAGCTTTCTCTCTGGATCACATTACCTGTTTATCTTTGGCTGTTCTGTGGCTGCATCTGCGCACATGTTCGCACACACATATACACACAGACCCACAAAGCTCTCTGTGATTATGTACAGTGCCTGGGGCCTCTTGTCCACTCACTGCTCAGATACTCACCAGCCTGACATACGGCCAGTGTTGGAATACGGCTCCTCTTGTTTCAGCTCTCCTTCTCCAAAAAGAGGTCAACTCCTTCATACATTAATCCTGAACAATGGCTGGCCATTATGCTCACCAGCTTCCATAAGGTTTCAACCAGCCCTCTCAGCTTAACTTTATGTTGTAAAATGACTGAGGGAAAAGAATCTATATGACTTTCCACCTTTATCTTACAATGCTGCTTACCAGGCATGGCGATTTATAACTCTTCAGTGAGAGGTCAGAAAGGGAAAAGAAATGAAATCAGCCAGCTTTTAAGAGCACTTTATCAAGTCTCCACAAGTGGGAAATAAAACCACAGAGCAGCAATGTTCTTTAATGTACATGCAGATGTATAAAAGCGTTGGACTTTTGTGGCATTGGACTTTTGTTCCCTGGGGAAATACAGTGAATAATGGTCCAAATCCAAAGCCCACTGAAGGAAATGGAAGTTTTTATGTTGACCTCAGTGAGCGTTAGATTTGGCTAAGGGAAGCCAATCCCATTGCCAAGAGAAAAATCAAGCACCTCCATGGTGCAAACAATTCAATTCAAAGCCTCCATGGTTTAAGTACAGGTTGAAACTCTCTAGTCCGGCACTCCCTGGTTGGGCAACATCTGTGGTCCGGTATGATTTGAGTTAGCCAGATGTCCACTTATCATGGGGGTGGCTAAGTTTCCTGTGGTCTCAAAATCTGTTTACAGCCACCAGTCCTGGCTTGTGTTCTGTGCTGTTATTCAACTTGAATTTACCACTCACTGTCTTCTAAGAGCCCAGTCCGCAGCGGAAGTGTTGGTAATGCTGCTAGACAACACTGACCAAGAATGGTTCAGCATCGGTCAGTGAGGCCTTGTACTCGTTGGAAGACTACTGGCATCGGGGGTCTGAACCAAAGGTACACAGCAAAAAATAACACAAGGTTCCAGCACAGAACTCCTTACTGATCTGAAGAATTCCACCAAACGGTTACAAGTGGCTAAAATACTCAGCTGTCTTTAGAAGTAAATACTTACAGAGGGCACTTGGATGTGTTTCATACAGTTTCACCAACTATTTTGTAAAGTGGTATTGCCAACCCTTAGCAAATCTGAGCCAGAACCTCCAAAGGCTTTAAAAATTATAAGGGGGTTAGAAATAAAAAAATGTGGATGCTTTGTGTTGACTTTCTAGTTTGTGAGCCTGCAGTGATCTCGTTTCCAGCCTCTTCTCTGCCACCAGGAAGGCTAGAATATATACATGCAATGAAAACTCCGATCGTGATATAATCATATGATTCCAGAAGCTGAAGCTCTAAGGAAAGTACCAAATATCGTGAGACTCACACGAGCGGTATGTCTACACTGCACCCTAAACTTGAAATAAGATATGCAATTTACGTAGTGCAAATTGCATATCTTATTTCGATTTTATTTCGAAATAGGTTATTTTGAAATTTGGCGCATCTGCATGATGCCAAATTTCTAAATAAAACACTATTTTGAGCCATCCCTTAACCCTCATGCAATGAGGTTTACAGGGATGGTAAAATAGCACATCCGTTATTTCAAAAAGATTTTGAAATAACGGGTGCATTCCTTGGATGTGGGATAGTGGTATCCCAAAATAGCCGTGCCTAAGTGTGATAAAATGCTCATGCAGTAGCACACACTCATCATTATGAAATGTATTCTGATATATCTGTTGCTCTAGGTAATTCCATCTCATGATTTTTTTCATTACTTGCAAAATGTCTATGCTACACTACATGAGTACCTAAAAATAATGAGATTATTTATTATTGCATCTCATGATTTTAAGACAAATACATATTGTGGTTCTTTGTCATTGCCTGGTATCTGAACATTTGGGTCAAATTTGGGTCATACTCAATGTTCCCTCTATTTTTTCCATCGATGTGCAGAATACATTTTGTTATATGCACCAAGGTATGTGTGGATGTGCACCACCAGGTGAAATACATGCTGGCAGCTGTGGGCGCTGTGCTAATTATCTGGGAGGTACCTGAATCTGTCCTGGGTGGCTGCCCAAGTGCACAGTTTACAGGGAACATCATACTTTCAATCTTTTGTCTATAACTATATGAGCTAGATGTTTATTGCCTTTTTATTTTGTTTTCTGAATGAAACTTCACATTCTGACATAATGTGCAAATAGTAAGATTTGTTGACATGCTGGCAATCTCCCTCCCCAGATTTTTTTAAAATTTGGTTTGGGTTGAGTTAAAAATAAGATCTTTCTAAATTTTCAGCAAATCCAACATGTAAAAGTAACCCCCAAAAAAATCTTGGTTAAAAATATTTTCATTTTCCAAAATGAATATTTTAGTTTAAAAAAATATTTTAAAAGTGTCAAAATCAAAGGAAATTTTTAATTGAAAAGTCCCTTCAAACTGAAACTTTGTGTTCAGAAAATGTTGACATAATGTTTTGATTGACCAATTTTATTTTAATTTTAGTCTCCCCCCTACGGCCCCAGCCATAAGAAATCAGCAAAACCAATATGAATCTGCAAAACAAATTTTAGCGTGCTGAATCTGCATTTTTTCAAAAAGAGTTGCATAGGAAGAATTTTGCCCAGCCATATACAGATTATGATCTTCCCTGATTTATGGGAGGACTAAAAATAAGCCTAAATGTCATAATCTACTCCTGAAACTGATTTACATTTTGTTAGCATTGCTAGGTCTAGTAGCAGTGGGATGAAAATTCCATCCTTTACTGCATCAGATTCTTAAATAATTATGAATGTAGAAGAGAGGCTGATGAAAAACCCAGTCATAAGCCTGCCAGATGTGATATGGAATTGTTTGTGTGCTATTTTTCTGATTCACTCAATTGTTTAATTTAATTGTCTCAGAGGGGTAGCCGTGTTAGTCTGTAACTTTAAAAACAATGAGCAGTCATGTTGCACTTTAGGGCATGTCTGCATTGCAGGTCAAAAGTCAAATTAAGCTACACAACTTCAACTACGTCAATTGCGTAGCTGAAGTCGACATAGCTTAATTTGGCTTTTGGCACTGTCTACACAGCAAGGAAGTCAAAGGAAGAACAACTCTTCCTTCGATTTCTCTTTCTCCTCATAAAATGAGGATTACAGGAGTCAGAGTAAGAAGTCCTCCAGCTCAACATTATTTTGAAATAACGGCTTGCAGTGCAGATGCGCGCTTTGTTATTTTGGAATAATATCAGTTAGTCTCTAAGAGTACATTTACACAGCAATGTTATTTCAGAATAACAAATATAGAACACTAAAATTGGAAGGGACCTAGAGAGGTCATTGAGTTCAGTCCTCTGCCCTCACAGCAGGACCTAGCACCATCTAGACCAGGGCTACTCAACACATTTGTTTGCGGCTGCAGCGTGGTTTGGATTTACGCAGGGCACAACACGCAGCCCACAAGTGGGAGCCAAAACAAAAACGTAGTCAATATAATGGTCTTCTGTTGATATGCGGTTTAGTAGTTAAATTCCTGGACTGTCATTGCTCATTAAAGGTGCCGTCATGTGGGTGCATTTTATTAATATTAGAAGACCTGACTTAAATGGGGCCTACGTGTTGTGTTGTCTTGCCTTAATCTTTGTATTTATGCCCATCAGTGTGAAAGAAGCTATTTGCATATATTTGCATATATACGTGCATGTATATGCAACCACACTTAAGTTGTGGCCCTCGGCATGTGCTGTGAGTATCATTATGGTCCCCGAGGTTTCCAAAGTTGAGTAGCCCTGATCTAGACTATCCCTGATAGATGTCTATCCAACCTGCTCATAAATATCTCCAGAGATGGAGATTCCACAACCTCCCTAGGCAACTTATTCCAGTGTTTAACCACCCTCACAGTTAGGACAAGAATCAATGGGCTTAAACTGCAGCAAGGGTGGTTTAGGTTGGACATTAGGAAAAACTTCCTATCCTCAGAGGCTAAGGAGAACAATTTTTCTCGCTCCTCCTTATCACACCCTTTTAGATACCTGAAAACTGCTATTATGTCCCCTCTCAGTCTTCTCCTTTTTAAACTAAACAAACCCAATTCTTTCAGTCTTCCGTTATAAGTCATGTTCTCTAGACGTTTAATCATTCTTGTTGTTCTTCTTTGGACCTTCCCCAGTTTCTCCACATCTTTCTTGAAATGTGGTACACAGAACTGGACACAATACTCAAAGTCTACACTGGCCAGTCTTGCGCGCAAGAACATATGCAAATGAGGTGTGGCGATGAATATTGCGGCACCTCATTTTCATACTTAATGAGCCGCCATTTGCGCAAGGGGCTTTTGCACAAGAAGGAGCAGTCTACACTGCTTATTTTTTGCACAAAAACCCCAGTACAAAAACGGATTGGCAGAAAATATGCAAATGAAATTGCGACTCATGCAAATCAGTCCCTCATTTGCATATTTTTGCAGAGAAAACTTGTAGTATAGACATAGCCTTACAGACCAATACGGCTACCCTTCTGAGACTTTTAAAATGTAATTGGTACATTTAAATACGTGATTCTACCTCTAGAGGGCTCTCATGACTAAAAGACAGATAGATACTAAGCAAAAGTATTGAGGTTTCAGAGGAAAGCTTTCTTGGCAAATCTATTAATCACTTTTTCTGAAAAAGAACCATCTGGTCTATGTATGTGTGTAGAGAGGACATGAGGTGTGAGGTTCCCGTTTCAAACAGAGCCTGATAAATCTTTGGGGGTCTGCTATGAAAAAATCTTTGGCCAGAGGAGATATTTTTATGAAACAACAAACATGGGTTTTGAATAAATTTTCTGACTGGTGATGATTGGATATTAAATATTAAATGTCATTTGCTGAGTTCTATTAACTGTTGACCTCTGCAAATCTAAGAAATAACTACAAATTATAAAATATAGAGGCTATATGTGTATTTTAGGATAATGTGGTCTTGCCTCCATTCTGATATTCCCGATGCTACCATGAGCTTCTATACAAATATAAGATCTGTAATAAAATATCATTAAGGATGTAGAGGTTTTCAGAAATAACACACTGGTAAGTACATAGAAACACAAAATTCCAGATAAAGAACGAAGCGCGAGAGTTTTCAACAGCAGCTAAGTCACGTACCCTAGTGTTTCTAAAGGCTTGTAGAGATACAAAATTTGTACTTCTATAACTCTGCTGTTCTGGGCTGGGTGAAATCATGGAAATTGATGAGTGTAACAACTACCCTTCATTCAGGATGAATGTAAGAAACAATTAGGAAATTAAAGTACATGTCACTGCCCGGACAAGGCATGTGTGAATCTGCTCAAGAAACAGCACTGTGTGAATGGAGGGTTTTCCCTGGAGATTGTCTGGACGTGTGTGTGAGAGAAGAGGTGGAATCAGGAGGAAGACAGCAAAAAACCCCTAAAGACACAGGCTAATGAAGTACAGAGAATGTGCTCCTGCAAAAAGCCTTGAGAAAGGGTTTTTAGGCTGAGTGCTATCTGACAGTTTCTTTATTCCCCACTCCAAGCATAGTCCCTGTTGTTTCCTTACTCTTCCTATGTTCAGAGAAACAGAACTTTTTATTTACAAACTTAGGAGGAGAAATTGATGAAATCTTTGCACTAACAGAAAAGATAGCGAGCCCCAACCTTTGACCAAAAAGATAAACAAACACAGAGTTATGTAAAGCAATATGACCTCCTAGCATGGATGTAGTTATATCAGTACATCTTGGTATAACTATTCCTATATGGGAAGCAGCATATGTAGTACTGGTATAAGGTACCATTATATCAGTATAACTGACTCTAGGCCAAAATAGTTTTACTTGGAATCTCTTCCTCCAGAAGGAATTTTCTGAAGGCACTTTCATGATGGAAACCTGCTCCACACACAGAGTTTGTACGAGTACAAGAACCTCAGAGTATCTGATGTGAGATAGAAGACGAAGGCAAAACTTTCATTTAGTCATGGGGATCCTTAGGAGAGTTTGAATACTCAATATTCTCACAGATAAGAGAAAGGAGAATGTGCTTTGGTTTTCTCTTTTGGGGCCTGCTAATTGTAGAGGGTTTTGGTGCATCAGTGTTATTTCAAAGGAATATAATTTGCCTCTGGCCAGTTTAACTGTCAGATGGAGTTCCTCTTTTTTTAAAACCTACCTTAATATCTTTGGAACTATATTTGTGGCTTTTCAAGACTAAATTTCTGCTACTTTGTCCAAAATGTACAACCTGAATGCCCAAGGTTAGACTCCCAGATCTACATTTATATTATCTATATCATGTATCACTAATATGTTTTAATATGCTGTATTATAGCTATATAGCTGCTGCACTGTATCTATAATTAAACCCTTGAACCTAGCAGTTCCCTGATTAGGAAAAGTCTTCTGTAGAATTAAGAACACTTTAGATTAAAGGATTTTCAAGTGAGCAATTATATGCAAATAATTATAACCCTAGTGAAGACATAATGTTCTGCCCTCAGCAGACATCAAAAAGTAAAGCCCTGGCATCAACACAAAAGTAGTTGCAGGCTTTCATTTCTCAGAAGTTTTAATTATATGAAAAGAGGAACAACAACACAGCACTTCTTGCATCTTAGTGGCACTTTTGTTTCTTTAAGGAAAATGTGTGGAGAAAATGTTAGCGGCACACCAAGAAATCCTCAATTCAGGTTCCAATAATGAGAAGGAAAACTTCAAGGCCAGTCCTGCAACGTTGAATCAATTCCAAGGCCCAGTCCGATCAGAAACCTGGATGATAATATGGTCAGAAATGACACCGAATGGCCAAAAATTCATTTGAATGGTTGTCACGGAAAAGAAAACGTGTACAGTAAAAATAAACAATCGTATTTCTCTCGTTGGACTTGGGTGTTATGAAAGGAGAGCCTGGGAACCAGCATCAGATTGTGGAGGAGTAAGACTATCCCCTGGGAATAGAGGCCTGTCTTGTTTTCAAAAGCTAGGGCACTTTTGAGTATTTTATCCCAACTGCCTAAAAAACTTTACCTTGAGTTATTATTATAACAAGCACAGTATATTCTGCAACAATAGTAAAGGATCACATTTGTCTAGTACAGAACAAAGTAATTCAGTTAAAAATCAAGAAAACAATATTATCTCCAAAGGTACTCCCATCTGTTGCTCTAAATCCTATTACACTATATAGTCTTTCCTAGCTCCCCTCCTTCCTGCTCTAAAGAAAGAGCTTGCAGGATAAATATCTAGCATTGAAAAAAAAAAGAAGACATTAAAAGAATGTGGAAGTTAGAAAGTCAGACACCCAGGAGGTAGGAAACACCTCTGCAAGCTTAATTCAAAATATGCATCATGATACAGTCTTTAATCACATACTGTTCCTCCCCACACACACATAGGGCACCTGCCTCTTTCAGTGTACATGATGGATTTTTTGGGGATGTAAAAAACTTAAAATTCTCAGCCTGTGGAGTGACATGGCCTCCTCATGGGTAATGAGAAGATTTGAGTTCTTTAGATCCACAGCACAGCTCTCTACTACTTGAGCAAATGGAGCAACTGCCAGCAGCAGTGGGCTGTTATCCTCTATGTGGACCTGCCACCAGAGAGGGATGGAAGCACTCATTTGGCCACAGTTGGGGTTCACAGCTATTAACTAGATGACAGAGGAAAGGTGAGATTTGATAAGCCCACCAAGCTGCTAAAAATGTGGCCTCTTTTTCCCCCAGCCACCATGCCAGATTGACCTTTCTCTTCCCTGCTCATTTACCCCCTGCCCTACACACCAGTCTGATGCACCTGGCCTGTAAGCCCAACCCCCACCCACTCTGAAGGCCCTCAGTTTCTGACAGAATCCCACTACCCTATCCTCCCCTCCCCCCGTCTTTGCTTCTTATTGCTCCCTGCTAGTGAACCTTGGCTCCATCTGCCTCAGATCCCTGGCCCCAGTGCTGAGAGGAGCAAGAGCCATGGTTTTGGCATAGTGGGGCCCCGCCTTACAGGGCAGGGCTCCTTGCAGCCCTGTGATATGTGTGCAACTTACAAGAGAGGGGAGAAAGCACATTTTCATAAGTAACTGCCAGGCAGTATGAATACCAGGCAGGCCAGTTAATAACTGGCCCGTGGGAAATGCTACTTGGGAATAGTTTGTTCAGTTCCAGGCTCCAGAAGGGAGTGTTTTTAGGGGTTACAAACCTTCCTACCACATCCTCCCAGACTGTCCTATTCTGCTTCTGCCCCATCCCCACATGTCTGCTACCACCTCCACCCCCAGGCTCCTGCCTCTCTCTCCCCTAGTCCTGTTGAGGGTTGCCAGATACTTGAACAAAAAATACCGAACATGGCGGGGAAAAAATTGTTTGAGCAAAAAACCAAAAAAACCCCCACGGGGGACTAAAGTTGTTGAGCAAAAAAGGGGGTGGGGACCAAACTTGTTGAGCAAAAAAAAAAAAAGACTAACTGCGCCTTTAAATCCCCACGCTCCCCTCACCTCCCGCACCCAGATGTGGCAGAGGAAGAATGTCCTCACCAGCCTTCCATCCGAGAAAAACAGAAAATACTGGCCATTTTACATATCCGGTATTTTCTGGGTTTTTTTAACGGACAGAGGCCACAAATACCGGACGGACTGGGTGAAAACTGGACACCTGGCAACTCTACGTTTTCTATCCTCTACTCATCTGTCTCCCCTTCCCTTGTGCCTCTCTCCTGTTCCTATCTTGATTGCACAATGCAGAGGGATTCCTTGGAGAATTTCACTGTCAAGTAGTAACAAGTCTCTTTTGAGCCTATGTGAACTGAGTTATGTAGGGGCTCATAACTGGCCAAACAGGGGGGTGGATGAGCTTAATAGCAAGAGGCACACAGGGTGACCCTTCTGTCAAATTTCAGGTTCCTGCTGCAGAGCATGGAGGCACAACAGCTTCTCAATGACATGGCGGTAAGATTGTTTTTTATATAGGCCAAGCAGCCTGTCTGCTCCCAGTTTCACTCTTGGGAACAGCTAAGCCCCTTCAGCAGACGCTTTCCACACAAAATTAGACACCCAGATTGGGACTTCTCGGTGCAAATGGCTTAAGTCTGGCAAAGTGACAAGCAATTCAGGACGGGGTCTTACCACAGAATGTGTCAAGCAACATCTAATGGAAAGGACTTGACGCCGGTCTCGCTTTCAGTTTTCAAACAGATCGGTCTGCATCGGCTGCAGAGGAGCTGCTGCTGGCCTAAGCCAGCTCTCTCATTGACTCCTGTCTTGGATTAGAATTTTAGTCATGAGCTCCTCCTCTCCCTGGTTCTCTGGGTGGGTGTTTGGATTTCTAGTTTTACATCCCCAAATTCTGGAATTTGGGTCAGTCTAATTTAAACCCCTTCCCATTGTCCCCTAGGTGCCTGACTTCCTGTTTGGCAACATATTTTGGATGGGGAACTAGCAGCAAGAATTCCTGCATTATGTCCTAAACTCTTCCACTGACTTCCTCGGTCCTCTTGAACAAGTCACTTAACCGCTGTGTGCCTCAATTTACCCACAGGTAAAACTGGAACAATGATCATTAGAAGTGCTGGAGTTCAAGTGAAAAGGGGAGGCAGTTCTAGCAATATCCTGCAATTACCCAGTTCTCATCCTCATATTCTTTAGATAGGAGGCTTAAGGATCTAAAGAAAAAAACTCTACATGCTAGGCATTGCACTGGGGAAAAAGAAATTCGTGTTTAAACTTTTTATATGTTGTTGATATTTTTATATTTTTCCCCTCATTTGCCATTCTTAAAAAGCCAAATTCTGCATTGACCAATGCTCTCATGCATCCAGATTGCTCTCGGTGCGCGAGTCAGTACAGAATGTAGTTCCACGTCTACGGTTAGAGCCATCTTGCCAGCAGTAATTGTGTCAACTGTATTGCTAAAGTTTTGTGACACAGGACGTTTTACCGAAAGCTCCTGCAACTGCAGGCTGTAGATTAAATGAAACACTTGGCTTTTATTTGAGAAAAAGGTTCTTACTCTCGTGGGTGCAGAGAAAAGCTTGAAAAGCTAAGTGCATCATAAAGACTTAAAAAAGAATGTGCCACTTGGAAGAACCCAAAAAATGTATTTAAAAAAATGAAAATCTCCTGATTTTTAAGCCAGTTTCATGATCTTTTTGGGTGGGATTCATGATTTTTGAACTTGCAGGGCTGGTGATACTGTGGTAGCGAGTAGAGGCCAAGGTGTTCTCTTTTTAATATTGCCAAAAAACAAAAAAAGCCAAGCAGGAGCTATGGATTAGGAATTTCCAGGCAGAAGCTCCTAAATGAAGCAGCTAGAGAGAAATAGTTATAGAGATCGGGCTACTGGGGCTCAAACAGGAGTAACTTGGGCTAGGTGGTCTAATGGTTCCTTTTGCCCTTAAAAGTCACCGATTTTTTACAGGACTATAAAATAAATAATACACGGTGCAGAGATGTGCAGGGCACTTTTTGGTGGCTGGCTTTGCCGTACAGTTCACATTTCAAACACCACCCTGTTCTGTCTGAGGCAGGTGAAGCGATTCATGCTGAAAGAAAGCAGGATGGAATGACCTGCTAGAGGAGGGATCACGTGAGGATTACCTGATGTGTTCCCCCCCTCTGGGGCAATTGGTATTGGCCACTGTTGGCAGACTGGATGGACCTTTGGTTTGACCCAGTATGGCCATTCTTATGATCTGCTATGTACACTGGTGTACAGCTGGTTACTTATCACCTTTGGCAATGGTCCTGTGCATTTGACTGAGTGATGTTTATATCATGGAGCATTCTGACTGGGATGTAGGTTTAAAGAGAGCCCTTTTTTAGGGCAGGTTTTTTTTCCTCTGTTAACTTGTAAATTTCCAGAGCTCAAAATCCATTTCTTCCTCCTCTGCTTAACTCCCTGCCTGCTGGACTCTCCCAGGCCGTGCTGCACTGGCACAAGGCAAAGTGCAATAGGGAGGGGATGGGAAGAGCATGGGGGGGCAGGAACGAGTCACATAGAGGGCATATGGGGGGTTGCAGAGGGCCCCATAAACCCTAAGGATGGCCCTGCGCATTCAGCTTAAAAAACACACAGGACACAGTTGTTGCGTCCAGAAGCAACAGACTAGTGACAATATAGAGGGATAGTGACAGCCTTACTGGGGAAAATACCTACCTGATTCTCTAGAGAGTTATGGGACTTAGTTCAGGAGATCATCAAGAGCTCCCTTTCATTTGCCTCCGTTTCATCAATTTTAAAACTAGCATATGATGCTCCAGTGTGACCGTCTGCTTGCCACAGGCCATTGCGGTTCACCCCCTGATTCCTGCATCAAGTCTACCTATGGTACATGAGCAAGAGTGCATGCTTTCAAAAGATCCCCAGCCTTGATGCGAAGGTTTCAGGTGACAGAGAATCCATCTTAGCCAACTCCAGGGGTTAATGACCGTTGCTGTAAAATAATCTGTTCCTTATTTGTAGTCTGGATTTGTCTAGCTTCCACTTCCAGCCATTGGCTCTCGCTCTGCCTTTGTCTGCTGGATTAAAGAGCCCTTTGCTATCAGCGGGGTGCCCAGCTTCAGTTCCTTTAGCTTAGATTTCAAAGCGGTGGAGCACCAGCCACCCCCTCCGAGGTGACTGGATCTGCAGATAGAAAAATCCCACCCGGCACGTGTCCTGTCCTAGAAGCGAAGCATCCGTAATGAGGGGACGCTTTTGATGACAATGCTGTGAGATCCTCTGATGAAAATCACCATAGCCATGCGATGTATTGTTTGCCTGATGTCTTTTAAAGGCCCAGCATGAATTATTCACTGGTTAAGGAAAAAAAATCTTATTGACGCATTGCAGGAATTAGCACATTGGGTTTTCCCAACCCTATCTTAGGGAAACTCTTGGCATGAACTGTTGAGTATGTAGAAGGTTCGCTCTTATCCATATCCCTCTACAGCCCTGAAAGACAACGCCATTGTAAATAGCATTGTAAGGTTGCTAAGTAATAACAGGGCATCCTTTGCAAGACCCAAACACCTTTAAAAGAAAGACGTGAAATTAAGGCCATGGTGAACCTTACATGGCCTGCCTCATAAACACATTATTTCCAAGTGGAAAAAATAATGCATATTTAATTATAAAAACCACTCTAACTTCCAACCCATTTTATGACCATATACAGTGAAACCTTTGTTATCCAGCACTCTGTTAACCAGAAAACATTGTTAACCTGCGTTGCCCCCAGCCACAATATTGTCACATCTTCAGGCACACAGGCCTGGCTTGGTTTACCATGATTGGCTTAATTTTTTATTTAAGAAGTACTAATCATCTTTAACTCAAAATAGAAATATGAGACCAACTGCCTCACACTACAAAATTACCAATATTAAAAACCCGAGTTTTACTATTATTGTCCATTGTTTTTTCCTAGGTTTATGGGACCCTCAGATAACCGGAATTTTTAGATAACCGGAACACCCTAATCCCCGAGCGTGTCAGATAACACAGGTTTTACTATATATAGTATATAAATATTCTCATGTAATGAAAACTGTTATCAATGGGCCACAGGGCAGGGGAGTTGTGGTTTGTTCAGTTTTTGGAAGTAATTGCTATTGAGAATAATGTTAGACATATATTTTAAACAGAAATGTGAAAACTTGTTTTCCTCTGATATAGCAGGCTCACAGGTTGGTAAAGAGATGTCCCTATCAGACATTTGAGGATGTAGTAACAGGCTCCTCATTCTGAGACACAAGGGTCCACAGGAGTATAAGAACATAAGAACATAAGAACGGCCGTACCGGGTCAGACCAAAGGTCCATCTAGCCCAGTATCCTGTTTGCCGACAGTGGCCAGCACCAGGTGCCCCAGAAGGGGTGGACCAAAGACAATGATCAAGCGCTTTGTCTCCTGCCATCCCTCTCCAGCCTCTGTCAAACAGAGGCCAAGGACACCATTTTATCCCCTGGCTAATAGCCTTTATGGACCTAACCTCCATGAAATTATCTAGCTTCTCTTTAAACTCTGTTATAGTCCTAGCCTTCACAGCCTCCTCTGGCAAGGAGTTCCACATGCTGACTACACGCTGTGTGAAGAAGAACTTTCTTTTATTAGTTTTAAACCTGCTACCCATTAATTTCATTTGGTGTCCTCTAGTTCTTCTATTTAGGAACTAATAAATAACTTTTCTTTATCGGCCCTCTCCACACCACTCATGATTTTATACACCTCTATCATATCCCCTCAGTCTCCTCTTTTCTAAACTGAAAAGTCCCAGTCGCTTTAACCTCTCCTCATATGGGACCCGTTCCAAACCCCTAATCATTTTAGTTGCCCTTTTCTGAACCCTTTCCAAGGCCAAAATATCTTTTTGAGGTGAGGAGACCACATCTGTACACAGTATTCAAGATGTGGGCGTATCATAGTTTTATACAGGGGCAGTAAGATATTCCGGTCTTATTTTCTATCCCTTTCTTAATAATACCTAGCATCCTATTTGCCTTTTTGACCGCGCTGCACACTGTGTGGAAGTTTTCAGAGAACTGTCCACGATAACTCCAAGATCTCTTTCCTGATTTGTCGTAGCCAAATTAGCCCCCATCATACTGTACGTATAGTTGGGGTTATTTTTCCCAATGTGCATTACTTTACACTTATCCACATTAAATTTCATTTGCCATTTTGTTGCCCAATCACTCAGTTTGGTGAGATCTTCTGGAGTCCCTTACAGTCTGCTTCTGTCTTGACTATCCTAAACAGTTTGGTATCATCCGCAAACTTTACCACCTCACTGCTTACCCCTTTCTCCAGATCATTTATGAATAAGTTGAACAGGATTGGTCCTAGGACTGACCCTTGGGGACACCACTAGTTACCCCTCTCCATTCTGAAAATTTACCATTTATTCCTACCCTTTGTTTCCTGTCTTTTAACCAGTTCTCAATCCAAGAAAGGACCTTCCTCTTATCCCATGGCCATGTAATTTACACAAGAGCCTTTGGTGAGGGACCTTGTCAAAGGCTTTCTGGAAATCTAAGTATACTATATCTACTGGATCCCCTTGTCCGCATGTTTGTTAACCCCTTCAAAGAACTCTAATAGATTAGTAAGACAGGATTTCTTTACAGAACCCATGTTGACTTTTGTCCAACAAATTATGTTCTTCTACATGCTTCACAATTTTATTCTTTACTATTGTTTCGACTAATTTGCCCGGTACTGAAGTTAGACTTACCGGTCTGTAATTGCCCGGATCGCCTCTAGAGCCCTTTTTAAATATTGGTGTCACGTTGGCTACCTTCCAGTCATTAGGTACGGAAGCCGATTTAAGGGATAGGTTACAAACCACAGATAATAGTTCAGCAATTTCCCATTTGAGTTCTTTTAGAACCCTTGGATGAATGCCATCCGTCCCGGAGATTTGTTAACATTAAGTTTTTCTATTTGTTCCAAAACCTCCTCTAATGACACTTCAATCCGGGACAGTTCCTCAGATTCATCACCCACAAAGGACGGTGCAGATTTGGGAATCCCCAACATCCTCAGCTGTGAAGACTGAAGCAAAGAAATCATTTAGTTTCTCCGCAATGGCTTTATCGCCCTTGATTGCGCCTTTTATAGTTCGATCGTCTAGGGGACCCACAGGTTTTTAGCAGGCTTCCTGCTTCTAATGTACTTAAAAACATTTTGTTATTTCTTTTGAGTTTTTGGCTAGCTGTTCCTCAAAATCTTTTTGCTTTTCTTATTACATTTTACACTTGATTTGACAGTGTTTATGTTCCTTTCTATTTATCTCACTAGGATTGACTTCCACTTCTTAAAAGATGCCTTTTGTCCTCACTGCTTCTTTTACATGGTGGTTAAGCCAGTGACTCTTTTTAGGTCTCTTGCTATGTTTTTTTATTTGGGGTATACATTTAAGTTGGGCCTCTATTATGGTGTCTTTAAAAGTTTCCATGCAGCTTGCAGGATTTGGCTCTAGTCACTGTGCCTTTTAATTTCTGTTTAACTAACCTCCTCATTTTTGTGTAATTCCTTTTGAAATTAAATGCCAGGGTGCTGGTCTGCTGAGGTGTTCTTCCCACCACAGGAATGTTGAATGTTATTATATTATGGTCACTATTCCCAAGCGGTCCTGTAACGGTTATTTCCTGACCTGATCCTGCGCTCCACTCAGGACTAAATCGAGAATTGCCTCTCCTTGTGGGTTCCTGCACCAGCTGCTCCAAGAAGCAGTCATTTAAGCCATTGAGAAATTTTATCTCAGCTTCTCTTCCTGAGGTGACATGTATCCAGTCAATATGGGGGTAATTAAAATCCCCATTATTATAGAGTTCTTTGTTTTGGTAGCCTCTCTAATCTCCTCAGCATTTCAATGTCAGTATCCTGTCCTGGTCAGGTGGTCGGTAATATATCCCTACTGCTAATTTCTTATTTTTGGAGCATGGAATTACTATCCATAGCGATTCTATTGAACATGTTGATTCATTTAATATTTTTATTTCATTTGATTCTACATTATCTTTCACATACAGTGCCACTCCGCCACCCACCCGGCCTGCTCTATCCTTTCGATATATTTTATATCCCGGTATGATTGTGTCCTACAGATTTTCCTCATTCCACCAGGTTTCAGTGATGCCTATTATGTCAATCTCTCCTTTAATACTAGGTACTCTAGTTCACCCATCTTATTAGTCAGACTCCTAGCATTTGTGTAGAAGCACTTTAAAAATTTGCCACTGCTTATTTGTCTGCCCTTCCTGATGCATTGGATTCCTTTGTACGCGGTTGTTTGTCTGCTCTGGCCCATGGTTTGCCTCTCTCCTCCTCTCTCTTTCTGACTACAGCTTAGAGAATCTCTATCAATGGATTCTCCTCTAAGAGAAGTCTCCCTCCGATTTACGTGCATCTCCACACCAATCGGCTTTCCCCATCTCTCAGTTTAAAAACTGCTCTACGGCCTTTTAATGTTTAGTGCCAGCAGTCTGGTTCCACCTGGTTTAGGTGGAGCCCATCCTTCCTGTATAGGCTCCCCTCTCCCAAAAGTGTCCCCAGTTCCTAATAAATCCAAACCCCTTCCCTACACCATCGTCTCATCCACGCATTGAGATTCTGAATCTCTGCCTGCCTACCTGGCCTCGCGTGGAACTGGAAGCATTTCCGAGAACGCCACCATAGAGGTCCTGGATTTCAGTCTCTTTCCTAGCAGCCTAAATTTGGCCTCCAGGACATCTCTCCTACCCTTCCCTACGTCATTGGTACCTACATGTACCACGACCACCGGCTCCTCCCCAGCACTACACATAAGTCTATCTAGATGCCTCGAGAGATCCGCAACCTTCGCACCAGGCAGGCAAGTGACCATACGGTTCTCCCGGTCATCACAAACCCAACTATCTATGTTTCTAACGATCGAATCACCCACTACTAACACCTGCCTCTTCCGAGCTGGCATTCCTCCTCTCAGAGGTATCCTCAGTGTGAGAGGATACCGCAACATCCTCTGGGAGGAGGGTCCCAACCACGGGATGGTTTCCTCTGCTCCCATTGAATGCTCTGTTCCCTTGAGACTTTCATCCTCCTTAAGAGCACTGGGGCTCTCAGACTGGAGGTGGGACAGTACTACAGTGTCCCAGAAAGTCTCATCCACAAATCTCTCTACCTCCCTTAGCTCCTCCAGTTCAGCCACCCTGGCCTCCAAAGCCCGAACTCGGTCTCTGAGGGTCAGGAGCTCCTTGCAACGGGTGCACACATACGCCACCCGCCCACAGGGCAGGTAATCATACATGTTACACTCGACGCAATAAACAGGATAGCCCCCACTCTGCTGCTGGGCTTCTGTCTCCATTTTTCTAATGAACAAGTTTAAGTATAAACTGGGATTCTTTTTAAACCTCTGGAATATAGATTACGATAAGAGTTATGTTTTAAAGAAGGCCAGAAGTCACTAGTGCCCTCTAACCTCCCCCTCTAACCTCCCTCTCCAAACTCCCTGTTAGCAATTCCTGTTCGCAAGCTCCCTGGTCGCTGAGTCACAGGCTTATATAGCTCTGGTAGCCCCTCCCCCTGACTGAGGCTTAGCCAATTAACAGAGGCTTCTAGATTTCAAACCTTTTAGAAGCTCCTTCAAGCAAACAAACAATCAAACCAACCAACCAACCAGATAAACACAAGCTCAGCACACAGCAAATAACTCCCCCACACACAAACACACACTCCAGACAGCCACTTACCACAAGGGTCACAAGGGTCTTACCTACCCTGGTATAAACTGTATTGACATAGCTATGTCAGTAAATTTCCCTGTGGAGACAAGCCTTAACTATAGAACGCCTCAAGACAAGAGCTGTGCATCTTTATGAAGGGTAATTAAATATGTCATCCTGCCCACAAAAAAATTGAAAATTGTTGTCTAAACTTTGCAGAAATATTCCTCCTCTTCACTTTCCAAGTAAATCTGGCAATTTTCCAGACAAACCATTTTCCAGAACCAATTCAAGCAGAGGCTAAAATTGGGCATTCTAATAGAAGCGCTTCACAACTTTAACTGTGGGGAGACTAATGAGAGATTTTTCCAACCCAAAGATCACCTCAGTCCACAATTCAGGAAACCACTTCAGGATGTATTTAAGTGCATCCCTACTCCAGACAGTACTTAACTACATCCGGGGTAGAATTGCTTTCCTCAGTTCTGCTTGTCGTGCAAAATGTCTATCTATAAATCTGTCTATTCACAGGCACAACTGGGGTGAAACGTCAGGAAATGTGTAAGAAAAGATGTCAACATTGCATAGCCTAACAGGAAATGGACAGTACAATTTCCAAATGTAACTTCATGGGGAGCTTAGGCAGAATATAAATACCCAACTAGAATTTAGCCAGGACACTGTACTTAAAATCTCTGTTCTTGTGAAACATGTACTAAGACCTTAGTGGCCATGAATGCTGTATTCACCATCTGTTCATTCCATTGCATCCACAGACGATATCTTCTGCAGCTGCCTGTCCTATCACACTAAGTTTGGATGCTGTTTTAAGAGCAACTCAGATAAAAAAGCACAGCCCGTCATTAGCAACAAAAATTTCTGCTAGTCCTTGAGTTTTCCCTGGAGGTCTCCCATCCAAGTGCAAACTTCAGTAGACAATCAGACTCCACATGCCATCTGGTGAAGTGAACTGGAATGTACACATCCCCACCAAAGTAATAAAGCCATGTGGTAAAACACTCGTGTATGGGAGAGAACTGTTCTCTTTCCATCAGGCTTCTTATCTGCAAACCTCTTTCCCCTAGACACAAGCCTCAGAAAGAGAAGAAGAGAAGGAATGGGTCAAATTAGCCCAGTTCTCAGTTCAATGGAAAGTAACAGGAAGAAACCAGGAAATGTGTCCAAACAACATAGAGAATTTTGCTAGTTACACCCGTGTGCAGTAAACACACATACTCCCTCAGGGTATGTCTACACTACAGAAAAGATCGAAGCTGCCACTGTCGACCTTCCAGGGTTCGAATTAGTGGGTCTAGTAAAAACACGCTAATTCGAACTGAGCGGGACACTCTTGTTGATGCCGGTTGTCCTCCTTTGATGAGGAGTAAGGAAAGTTCCCCCTTCAACTTCCTGCAGTGTGGATAGCATCAAAAGTTGAGTTAAGGTACTTTGACTTCAGCTACGCAATTAATGTAGCTGAAGTTGCATACCTTAATTCAACCTTATCCGGTAGTGTAGACATACCCCGAGGCTACGTCTAGACTGCAAGCCTCTTTCGAAAGAGAGCATATAGACTACAACCAGTACTTTCGAAAAAGCAAGACGCTTTTTCGAAAGAGAGCACCCAGGCAGTCTGGCTGCTCTCTTTCGAAAAAGCACAGTTTGCATTACATAGCTCCTTTTTTCGAAAGATCACTTTCAAAAAAAGGCATTCTTCCTCGTAAAACAAGGTTTTCCACGGTCAAAAAAACTGCCGCGTTCTAACGGTAGAAAAACGTTCTACCATTTTCCACGGTAGAAAAACTCCTTTAATGACCGAGAGGAGCACATGCAAGGGGGGGAGAATGCCTGCCACCATGAAGAGAGCAGCCAGTGGGAGAGGCCAGAGAGCAACTTGGCAGCAGTGGTGACAGGGCCATCCTTAGGCATAAAAGGACATGTAGCTGCATAGAGGCGCCCCAAATTTTCAGGTGCCCTAAGCAATTGCGTATTTTGCGTATGCCTAGGGACAGCCATGACTAGAGTTACTTACCTTTGCAAAATAACAAGTGTCCTAAAGATTCTGAACTCTCGCCTTTTAGAGTCCCTGGCATCCTGCTCCGCAGAGAAGCACCCCCTCTGACATAAAATCTCTTTTTACTGTGTGCTTATGCTGAGAACTTGCAGTTCTACCAGCCGTGCTGGTGCCCTGTGTTGGAAATCAGTTGTCCCATGAGCTTGGGCCAGCATCTGAAAGATAATCAAACTTGATGGCTCTAGATTGCTCCAAGATGTCTTCTCAGGGATAGACCTTCAAGGAGGCACCAAGAATCTTTCCTGTGCGGGGTCAGTGCCTGGAATACATCATACCAGACTTAAGTCTGGCAAGGTTAGACTTGTTCAGCACATAGCACAACATGACAGTTGTACTAAAAAATATAGTTCACAAGTTGGTACAGACTTATCCCACTCTATCAACATACCAAGGGAAAAGGAAGACAGGAAATTGTAGTTATGTTGGCTAGGGATAGACTACAGTCTTCTATCAGAAAAAGCAACGCAAAATGCGCTCCACATTTTGTGTAGCTTTTTCCAATTTTTCGGAAGAGGCTTTTCAAATTTGGCCCGTCTACGCTGGGCCAAATTTCGGAAAATCCCCCTCTTTCAGAAGACCCCTTCTTCCTCATGGAATGAGGAAGACGAGGCTTCTGAAAGAGTGCGTTTGCACTTCCGCAAAAAAAAGCAGAAGAGCAAACATGTTCCCTGGATGCGGTGGGGTTTTTCTGGGATACTAGAGGATACTACCCCGCAGTGTAGACATAGCCATTGTCAGAGACCTATGAAGAGAACCCAGAAGTCCCAATTCCTGCTCCTGTGTATTATTCGTAAGTCCATATTTCCAAGAACCGTGATGAAATAATGTGAAAGCTTGCCAAAACCTGATAAGTAAGGCATTCTCTCTCCCCGCCTGACTCCCCACACCTACAATGTGCATGCAGAGGAAGCACTATTGTGAGATTGTTACAATAGTAACTAAAAGCAGCAGAGGCTTATTTTGTAATGTCCTGGACTTGGCTTTTCAGATGGTCGCCTGACATTTCAAAGGAAATAATACCACCATATAATGGGATATTAAATCTACTGGTATTTTCTTTTCCACTGACCCTGTACCCTCCCCTATTCACACATATGGTTGTGTAACATGGTGGTTAAGTGTGTGCTCTGGACAGACTCTGCCCTTCTTGCTCATGAGCGGTGCCGTGGGCCCTGATCTTGCTAGTCCTCCTGTGATTATACATGGGGAATTTCTCTCCCAGAAGCAGTGCCACTGAGTTTATTGGGGCTAATCCGGCATATGCATTGAAAGGTGAGAACAAGCAGCTGTGACAGGGGAGCTAGCATGCTGACGAAAGGGTGTAATTATTGCAGGCAAAGCTGGGGGAGGCGACACGGTGAGAACACTCAAGGCTTGGCTGCTCTACAGTGACTATTCCAGGCTCCCTGTTTTTTTCCCTCTCCAGAGCAGAGGCTGCAGTTGTCCAGGCACGATAACCTGAGCCTCTTTCAGAGTTTTGGCAGCGAGGACAGAGGTGAAGGGGTGGATTGAAGTGATGTAGTAGGGGGCTGCACTGGATTCAAACAATGCCTTAATGGGTAGCAGGTTTAAAACTAATAAAAGAACGTTCTTCTTCACACAGCGCACAGTCAACCTGTGGAACTCCTTGCCAGAGGAGGCTGTGAAGGCTAGGACTATAACAGAGTTTAAAAAAAGAGCGAGATAAATTCATGGAGGTTAGGTGCATAAAAGGCTATTAGCCAGGAGGTAAGGAATGGTGCCCCTGGCCTCTGTTTGTCAGAGGCTGGAGATGGATGGCAGGAGACAAATTGCTTTATCATTGTCTTCGGTCCACCTCCTCTGGGGCACCTGGCACTGTCCACTATTGGCAGACGGGATACTGGGCTAGATGGACCTTTGGTCTGACCCAGTATGGCCGTTCTTATGCTCTTATGCAGAGCAGCGCAAAGCTTTGCTAATGATGGCGTTTGTGATTTTATAAACAGGCTGTTATCATACGTAAGCACAAGGCCGGCGGACCCTGAATCATCAGTCTAAGAGCAAACGCTGCGTCTCAGGCTTGCCCAGAATTCTGAGGCTCACTAGGCAAATCAACAGTCCTCCAGACAAGAAGCATTTGTCTGAATGGGCAGTCAATGCCAGATAATGGGTACTGCGTTTGCTGAGTGTTATGGCCATGGAACTTACTGCTTCTCATTTGTAATTTATTACTCCTTAAAGGTGCCTGATTTGCGTAGTAGGGCAGATGTCTCCTTTGTTAATTAAAAACAAATGCTCATAAAAAAGCTGCACTTTAGATCTGAATATCAGTAACTGGGAAAGAAAGAAAGAAAGGAGTTAATACTGCAGCACTTCAGGTGAAAATCTTACTTGGGAAGACACTGTTTTCTACCCACCTCTCCCAGTCAGCACCACACATTGATATAATTCCAGAGTCTGGGGCTGAGTCTGTTGTTTCATTCTTCTGACTGGGGGTAGGGACAAAGACAATGTGGTGACAAAGGTATCCTGAAGCATCTTTTGTGCTCCTCACATGCTGAAGTCATGCAGGAAGGAGTTTAAAGAGTTTAAAGAGAAGCGGGAAGCAGAGCGATGCCACTGGGAGCTGGCAGTGTGGGCTGGGACCAGGTCGTTCCACTTCTCCCTGCTGTCACCGGTGAGGGCAGGGGTGCTGCCAGAGTCAGGTCCCCTACTAGTCCCCCAGGGCACGTTGCTCGGGGGAGAGGTTTGGGGGAAGGGCTGGCACTGCCCCCTACGCTCACTGGTGGCAGAAGTGGAGTAACACAGCTGGGAGCTGGGGGAGCAGAATGAGCTGGGGCTGGGTTGCTCCACTTCACCCACCGGTGAGTACAAGGTGGGGGGGAAGGGGCGGCTACCCTTGCTGGAAGTGCCAGGCACCCAGCCACTCCCACAGGCCACATCGCTCGGAAGTGGGGACTTGGGGGAAGAGGTGGAGTGTGGCATGGGACAGAGCAGGGACAGAAAGAGGGGGGCCTGGGCAGGAAGAGTCAGGCCAGGGGTGGCACAGAGAGGAGTTATGTAGGGGGAGGGCAGTCATGTGGCCGGTGCCCCCCTTGTGTCCCTCCCCCGCAGTCACCGCTGTGCCAGAGCACTCCATCACGATTCGTGCGGCCTCCAAGGAACTGGATGGACCCAAACAACGGCTGTGACACAGTTCTTGCAGTGGGATCACAATCTGACCGAAGCATGTACAACCAAGCCTGGCAACACTCCTGTGTGGAACTGTGATTTTTTTTTCATGCGCCCTAAACTTTTCAGAAGCTTTCGGCCACCCCTAACAAAAGTACCTCCATGCCTGTCGCTGAAACGTCTTCTCTCCGTTGTTTTGCAACAGGCAGCGCAAAGAACGTGCTCATGGAGTGTAGCCAGAGCCATTTTTCAAGCCAGCCAGGCTGAAATGACCAGGTGAAACATTTTCTGTCCCAAAGCTCTTTGCAGGAAAACTGTGGGTTGCAAAGGCTGAGTTAATGGCTCCCGTGTGGCTGCAGTTTCTGGTTGAGACGCGGCAGTCAGGAATTATCGGATCCGTTTCCACAGGAACCGGGGAACTCAGATTGTTTCAATTATTGCTCCCACCAGCACCCGCAGTTAACTCAAATCTGATTGTCACACACTTTGCTGGTGGTTCAGCGGGGGAATTTACAAAGTCTGATATTGCTTTGTGTGACGTTCGGAAATGAACGCTTGCCACACACACTGCATAAAGTAGCAGATTTGCTAACTGCCAGCTGATGCCCAAAAGAGAGAGATCGTGACCGTGTGAGCTTCAACCTGCCGCCCACTGCTGCTGCTGTGACGGACAGCAATGCCCCTTTGATCTGATTAGTCCATTATTTCAGATCTATGGGGCTGTCTCTACACTGGCATGATTTTCCGGAAATGCTTTTAACGGAAAAGTTTTCCGTTAAAAGCATTTTCGGAAAAGAGCGTCTAGATTGGCACGGACGCTTTTCCGCAAAAGCACTTTTGCGGAAAAGCGTCGTGCCAATCTAGACGCGCTTTTCCGCAAAAAAGCCCCGATTGCCATTTTCACGATCGGGGCTTTTTTGCGGAAAACAAATCTCAGCTGTCTACACTGGCCCTTTTGCGCAAAAGTTTTGCGCAAAAGGGACTTTTGCCCGAACTGGAGCAGCATAGTATTTCCGCAAAAAGCACTGATTTCTTACAGTAGGACGTCAGTGCTTTTGCGGAAATTCAAGCGGCCAGTGTAGACAGCTGGCAAGTTTTTCCACAAAAGTGGCTGATTTTGCGGAAAAACTTGCCAGTCTAGACACAGCTTGGGTGTTCAAAAGCCATGTGACTGCAACTCCCCTCGCACACCACAGGGGCACAGCACAGATGGCTGCAAGATTCTCCTGAATCAGAAAATGGTCACTTCCTTCTGACAGCATCAGCACCATCACCAGCAAACGTCTCCTGCAGTGAAACCTGAGGGTGTGGTAGCACTCCATGAGACCCGAGTTCCCGCGCCTGCAGTGGTCTGCTAGCAACCAGTCGCTAGCCCGAAGCAGCCTTCCCTCCTGCATTGAGAGCGCTACAGATGCTCCATGTGCTTGCTCTTCTCCGACTCAGCAGGACTCTTCGCTTTAAGCCCCTCCCTGCTCCAGGTGTCTGAATTTGGGCAATGTGGGCCCTCATCAAGCCATTAACTCCTTCCTGCCTTGCATGGAGGCTTCTGTGCTCCCATTACACCTACTCATATCTATCAAGATCTATCTTAAAACTAATCCATTTGCTTGCCCAGATATCTCCCACGGGGAAGCTCTTCCAGAACTTCATGCCTCTGATGGTTAAAAACCTTCTTCTAAGTCAGGGGTGGGGAAGATATGGTCTGTGGGCTGGTTGTGGACTGCCAAGCCTTTCAGTCCAGTCCACAGCCCATCCCTCCAGGCCCCTTAGGCTGCTCAAAGCTACTGGCTGCTCCATATGGCTCTTTATGCTGTGTTCTGTGGGAGGAGGGAAGCTTCACATGCTACCCCCACCCCCAGAATTATCTCTCAGCTCCTATTGGCTGGAAACTGGCCAATGGGAACTGAGAGGGTGTGCTGGGGCATGGACAAGGGCAGCACACGAAGCCCCTCCTCCCACAGTATACGGTACAGAGAGCTACCTGGAGCAACCAGCCGCTTTGAGCCTGGGGCTGTGGCCGGCAGGGACCCTGCCTGAGTGTCCCATTGGGCTGCTGGCTGGGAGCCACCTAGGTAAGCACCTCCTGGCCAGACCCTGCACCTGGCACATCAGCCCTCCAGCACCCCAACTCTGCCCCAGGTCACCACCCAAACCCCTCTGCACTCCCCTTCCCTAGCTCACAGCTCCCTCCCTGACCAAACACCCTCTCCTGCACCCCAATGCCCCACCTCAGGTCGCTACCCAAACCCTCTGCACCCCTCCCCCACATTGCCCCAGGTTGCATCTCCCTCCCAGACCTTGCACTCCCTCCTACATCCCTCCCCCAGGCCAGAATTCTTTCCTGCACCCATTCCCCCTCCTGGACCCTTCACCCCTATCTCCTGCTCCTGGTCACAACCCCCTCCTTCACTCAAACTTCCTCTCTGACCCCACATCTTCTCCTACACCCCAGAGCCCTACCCTGAGCTCCCTTCTGCACCCAGTTTCCATCCCAGACCCCCGCACCTCTTCCGTAGAAAAGTGCAGCCCTTGACCACTTACCAAAATCTTGGAGTGGCCCCTCATCAAAATTTATTGCCCACCCTCATTCTAAGTCTTCTCCAACAGTTGCCACAAAACTGCATTGTCATGGTGTTCTGTGGAATGACAGCCGTGGGTTCCTGTGCAGCCACAGATTGGCTGCCCTTTGCTTTGAGGTTTTGTTTGCTTGAGGTTTTCAAATCCAAGGTAAGAGCTGTGAACTTTTCAATCCCGTACTGAATGTACTGCTGATGGCACAAACACTAAACTGAGCAACCTGTCTGGATAATGCCAAAATCCTTTCGCAATTATCCCAGAGCACACTTTGCTCCTGTAATGCTGGTTTGTTAAGAGTTTACATAGCGGAAGGATATTGTAAATGTTTGCATAACTGTAAGCGAGTATTTTGCTGTCGGGTTTAAAGCTCCCTGATTCACTGCCCTCCCTTCCATCCCGAGTGGTTTGTTTCTCTTTGTTCTTCGCAGATGAAGAGTATTCATAATGCGTGCATGAAATGGGAACATGCCGGGACTGAAATGGGAACATGCCGGGACTGGAGGGTGTTATGCAATGCCTGTTTCGTTTCCATCATTCATGGAAAATACGTTACAATGGTCACTGACGGTGCATTGAAATGGCTATTCTGACAGGCCCCACTGAATCCACTTCTGAGAGGCCAATGTTTAGATGACACAACCTGAACATTTCCTCTTAAGGTTTGTGCACTACTCAAAGTCTCACCCGTTCCTGTGACCATCTACCTCAGATATTGGTAAGTAGCCACTGCACACCCCTTGTGCATGGAATGCCTTTCCCCTCCCAGTATGCATGGCCATCACTATAGCCTGTTACAATTCACTTTCTCACCTGCACCAATGCACTTCCTGCTTTTTCTCCAGTCAGAAGTACAGGAGAACGTTGGACTCACACAGAACTGGAAACGTCACCCAATCTAACCATGTATCTAACAGGATCTAAAACAATGCAGGAAGGGGAAAGGGAGGGCTAACAGAGCACTTGCATTTTGTTCACATCTGGTCGGCGATGACGTTGTCCTTTTAAGCCCTGCAGGGAGTTTATCCTTTGTGGGTTTTACCTCTGCGATGGATAGGAGCCCTGTGCCTTCTCTATGATATGCCTGAGTTCCTTGTAAGCAGTTGGGGGGCGCGGAGGCAGAATTCAAATGTCAAGGGTGTGTGCTACAAAGCACAGAATCACCAGCGTGTTTCGGGAAGTCTGTGCTTGCTTTGTCACTCCATTAAGACTGTGTCTTCCTTCATGTCCCTTCCTTCCCCCATTTGCTTTGGTGAGAGTTGATGGTGAGTAAGAGCTGACAAACCTGCCAGGTTCTCTGTCATATGGGGTGGGAGAGGAAAAGGACATAAATCCCTAATAAGGATGCTTTGCACCTTACTCATGTGGCGCTCTAAAACATAGTTAGCATTTCACGAAACATATGTCTGTTACTCTGCTTCACCAGGAGGATGCAGGATAACATCAAAAATTACCAGGCCCTTGTGAGGGACCCCTCTGTACCATGTGAACAACCTCAGAGCTAAACAGGAGGGGAAGGGAAAGGTTGGAAGGACATGATGAATTGCACTAGAGAGACAGACAGAGGAAACGCTTTATTAAGGCAGCCAGTGATTCAATGGAAAGGGCCCTGGCCTCAGAGACCTAGACTCTATTCCTGGCTCGACCACTGCCTCATTGACCCAAAGTCACACAGTCGCTCTCTCTGTATAAAATAAGAACGGAACTTATCGCTGTGAGATCTGGGGATGAAAGAAGTGACCATTCAGGGCCTTCTGAAGGAACAACGGGGGAGGTGTACAAAGGGCAAGTAAGCTCTTCAAATCTTGCTGCCTGAAACAGAGGACTGAGAAGACCAGGATATGAAAGGAAAGAAAGATTCAGAGCTGTCAAGGGAGCCATGTGCCCTCCTGTATAACACAGGCCATGGAAGGTCTCCAAAATAATTCCTAGGACCTGAAGCTGCCTAGAGAATGGCTGGGAATAGAGACACATGTTAGCTGGAGATAAGCCCCCATCCACAGGCAATACCGCACTTGTGTGGGTTCGATGGAGCTGCGCTTGGTTAATCTCTCATTCTGCAGGCAACTGCAAGACCGTCTCTGTCCCCACTTGCTGTATTATAAGCTACTCCACTTGGCAGATGGGAGAGCCGTACGGTTGTTCCAAGCACACTGTTGTTGAGGTTTGCTACGGAGAGGTGGCTTGGGAAGGGGTATCGTTTTGAAACCAGATGATTTGTTCAGCGTTTGGTCTCCAGGAACGATAAAGGAGCAGCGTCGGTAGCAGCTGGGAGTATTGGCTCAAAGGATCTGAGGTCACTCAGAGCGCTAAGGAAATTAAAATCACTTCCCAAATGAACGTTTGATCTTGTGGAGCACTGAACGTCGGTGGCGCTACATGCGAAGTGGCAGAATGTCATTTTTCTCTCTTCCAGCAGCTGCCTAAATACGGCAAGTGGGTTTCTCCGCCTCTCATGCAGTGTTATTAGTAAAGAAGACTTTCCTCTGCTAGGGCAGAGGGTAGTCTCCAGAGCAGAGGCTCCAGCTTATGCCCAAACGTCCATGTGGCTATTTTTAGCACTCTAGCATGGGCGCTACTCCATAAACCCAGGGTGTGAGACGCACATCCACAAGCGGCTACTTGCCACAGAGACATATTCTTAGAGGCCCCAGGCAGCGGGGCCGACAGCCACCACAGGTCCCAGGGCAAGGTGCGTGTGTGGGGGAGGGGATGGCTTTGTGTTCCAGAAGCAGCATAAATGTTGCCGACGTGCACTAAAAAAAGATACCACAGCAGTGGAAGGAAAAAAAATTCCCCCAGCAAATACAGCTCCTTGGAGGTTTTCAAGAGTTAAGAGACTTTCTGACTAAAAAGCACCCTCCAGTGGGGTTTTAACACCGGGGTCATGATGGACGTTCACCCCAACAACTTTTCTTGCTGTCTTCCTAATGGCAGGGGAGGGGACAATTAAAGCTAATACAGAAGCAGAAGATGTGGTTCAATTTGCTTCTGAGTCGAGCTGTTTAATGGCTGTTGCTGAATTTCTTTTGGCAGAAACTGAGTTAGATATCTCACTCCTCCCCCCTTTCATCTTCTTCAAGCACAGACCCATTCCACAGATGCTGGATAGCTTCCCTGCCGGCCCTTCATCCCCATGCGTCTAGGGAGTAAAGGTTGAAGACAGCCCGACAGGCTCTCGCCCGCTCGCTGCGGAGTATTCAAAGGCACCTCTAATCACCGAGACAATCACTGTGCTTGCTCCTTGCCAGGCTATATTGATCTGGCGGCTCTGCAGTGCAACATGAGGGTCTGATTCGAGGACCATTTAAATCAATGGAAAGACTCCCATTGGCTTCCATGTGCTTTGGATCAGGCCCTATATTCCATAGCAGTTCTTGCATCTCTGACTAGGTGATGTGCATGTGAAAATCAGAAGGTGCAGTGAAGGGTCAGGAAAGGGTGTATCCAGGCGCTTCCTCTGCATTTTAACTAGATGGCCAAGGAGAATGGGTAAATTTATTTCCATCGTCTGAGCCTGCCTTCCCCCCTCGGAGACTTAGCTGCTGATTTACGAAAGAGCACTCTGGAATTTAATCAAGGTGTCATCCATTTTAGAAACTTTTAAAAGCACCCCGTGGAAATGTAGTGTGTTTGTATGCATTGTACTGCCAAAAAGAGTTTAATAGTTCTGTGACCGTTCTCAGACCCTACCAAATCCCAAAGGTTCGCAGCATAATTTCTGTGGAACTTTATTTCATTTCTGTAGGTCCTTATTGGTTTATATATTCATAGGTTGCATGACCAGATGGGACCACTGTGATCATCTAGTCTGACCTGCATAACACAGGTTTGAAACCTGCCTGAATTAATCCCAGTTTGAACCACAGAACATCTTTTAGAAAACAAAAATCCAGTCCTGATTTGAAAGTTCACAGTAACAGGATATCTACCATAATCCTGGGTTACACTGTAATTACCCTCAGTGTTAATTACACACTACCCTCATTGCTAATTGACCCTCGCCGTTAACATTTTGTGTATTATTTCCTGTTTGAATTTGCCTAGGTTCCATTTCAAGCCATTGGATCTTCTTGTCTACTAGGCTGAAGAGCGCATTACACATTCTTTATACCTCTCATAAGAATTTATGAACTTCACTCAAGTCACTCCATAACCTTCTCTTGGTTAGGTTAAACAGATGGACCTCCAAGAGCAGAGGTGGGGACCCTCAGGCCTGGGGTCTGGATGTAGTCTTCAGCCTGGATCCGGCCCCCAAGACTCAGGGGTCCCCCCCCAATATTGGGGAGCCTGTGCTGGAGCTCCAGTCCCCCTGCTGCTTCCCTGTGGGGCTGGAGCATGCAAAATCTATTAAGCTGGCCCCCCCAAGCTCTGGTGTGTGAGGGGAATGTGGGGAGCATCTTTCTCCTTCTCATTCAGGGGCCACAGTGAGGGTCTTTTTTCCGCTTCTCACTTGTGTGCAGGGCCCTACTGATTTTTCTGTGGGTCAGCGGCCCCTGACTCAAAAAAGGTTCCCCACCCCGGTCCTAGAGTCTCTCACTATAAGACATGTTTTCTATTGCTTTTATCATCCTCATGTCTCTTCTCCGAGCCCTCTCCAATTTGTCAGCATCTTCTTTAATTGAGGGCACAAGAGCTGGGCACCATATCCCCTTCACCACCTGCAGGAGGGACGGAGGGAGAGAGGGGAGAGCTATCCCCCTGCTTCCACTTCCTGCCTTTTCCCTTTTTCCTGCTCACCCCGATACCTCTTTCCCCTGGGGTTTTATGCAGTCCCAGGCTAATTAGGTAGCAGTTGTCTCTGACACCCAATTAGGGCCAGGTGATCTGTAGCTCACTCTAATTTATTCCCCCTAACAAGGACCGGCTCTGACAGAGGGCTGAATCTGCACCCTTTGCCTGTCCCAGCACCCAAGGATTGCATTAGCTCTTTTTGCCCCAGCCATGAACTGGGAGCTCATATCCAGATGATTATCCCCCCTGACTCGTATCTTTTTCAGAGTCACTGCTTCCTGGATTAGCATTTCCCATCCTGTAAGTCTGAGCGACAATGTATTCTTAGTTTCTCAATGTACAACTTTACCTTTGTATATACTGACATGCCTATTATTTGCTTGTGTCCAGCTTAGCAAATGATCCACGTTCCTCTGGATCAGTCCCCCTCACTGTTTAGCACAGCGTAGCCCTGCCTGAAAGCTGAGATAGACACTTAGGTGGCTAGCTCAAGCCACCAGGGCCAAACTCCTAGGCCACGTCTACACTGGCAGCTTCCTGCGCAAGAACTCTTTTGCGGAAGAGTTCTTGTGCAAAAACTCTTCCACAAGAGCACGTCCACACTGCCACGTGCTTTTGCGCGCAAGAGATGTGTTTTTGCACAAGAGCATCCATGGCAGTGTGGACGCTCTCTTGCGCAAGAAAGCTCTCATGGCCATTTTAACCATAGGGGCTTCTTGCGCAAGAAATTCGTGTTGCCTGTCTACACTGCCCTCTTGTGGAAGAGCTCTTGCGCAAGAGGGCTTATTCCTCGTGGAGAGAGGAATAACTCTTCTGGAAGAAGCCCTGTTTTACAACGCTATACTATAAATTTACTTACGCAAGAACGCTCGTCGTGCAGTGTAGACAGCAGGCAAGTTTTTGTGCAAGAACGGCTGTTCTTGCGCAAGAAGCTGCCAGTGTAGACATAGTCCTATTGTTAAACACCCCAGCTCAATCAAAGACAGTACTAGTATGTCTCCTCAGAACGGATATTATATCTCCCAGCTGTAGGGTAGACGTACCATTAGGCTACTGTCTACACTGGGAAGGTTTGGTGACAAAAATGCTGCCGACATGCAAAAGTCGCCAAAAGTGAAAACCGATCAAACCATTTTTTCTGCCTGCCATTGTCAACATTTCATGGCCACACTGCTAGCTCCCCGTCAACAGATAGAGCAAAGCAGTGTGGGAGAGCATCCCACAGTGCAGTGTTGTGGGAAGGCAGAGCTGGTCCCTGTGCTTCTTAGGGCTCCTGTGCTGAGGCATGTCAAAGCAGCACAACAATCTCTCCAGCGCTCTGCCTGCCACTGTGTTCCTGGCAGGGCAGGACAGGAGCATTCCAATGATTTGTTCTTTGTTTGTTCCCCCAAATGGAGCCAGAGCTTTGAAAGAGGAGGAGCGCAGGGCAGAGGGAGGGGCTGTGGGACTCCATATATATATAAATATATATATATGATGTTAGTCTCTGAGGCTACGTCTAGACTGCAAGCCTCTTTTGAAAAAGTGCGTCTAGACAACAAGATTTTTCGAAACAGCAGCTCGCTTTTTCGAAAGAGAGTCTAGATGCTCTTTCGAAAAAGCCCTGTTTTCATGCAATAGTGCCTTTTTTCGAAAGATGACTTTCAAAAAAAGCATTATTCCTCATAGAATGAGGTTTACTACTGTCAACAAAACCGCCACATTCTTTTGATTTACTGTCGACAGAACGCAGCGGTAGTCTAGACGCAGGTACAGTTTTTTTCGAAAAAAGGCCACTTTTTTCGGAAAAACCCTGTAGTCTAGACACACCCTAAGGTGCCATAGGACTACTCGTTGTTTTTAAAAGTTGGTTTCTAGGGGGCATGTCATTAGAGATATTGAGGGCCTATACTTTGTATTCCCGCTTTCACCAAGAGAACGATACAGTCTTCCATAAGAGAAAAGCTGAGTCACCCTATCCTGTGTGCTCAGATCCTGGATCACTTCCTTAGATCCTGCCAAGATCTTAAGCGGCATGTTTAAAAGTGCCACAGACAAATGGTCTTCCATTGTTTCACATGCCTAATGTCCAATCAAGATTGAAGTCTCATTGTACCAGGCACTACATAGGTATAAAATAAAGGCCAGTTCTTACCTCTAAAAGTTTGCCATTTAAATAGACCCGACTCATGGTGAGTATTGTGTGCAGACCATAAGGAGGGAGGGAAATTGGAGGGAGAGACATAAGAAGACAATAGCAGACATACAAGGTATGGAGCGCCCTGATCCCATTGGCACAGTAACTGTTTTTGCTAAAGACTGCAGACTTCGTGCATCCTTTGGGTTTTAATAACTGAGATTCCTTTAAAAATATAAACCTCATTCCAATGTGGCTATATTTAGTCCCTGCCCTGTGTAGAGATTACTAAGCCCTACTTTGGTTGTGAAAATGTTCATCAAATATTAAAGAGGCTTTATTACAAGCTGAATATTTATTTGTATGTTTATAGTCTTCTTGTAATTCCAAAATAATGATGTGCTTCAATATAAATTTCCTCCCATATAATATTTACATGCAATTTTAAACATCTTTTCAGGCAAAACTTGTGATTAATGTTTTTAAACATTAATGGCATTATAACCAGACATGTTTTCTCTCTGGTGTAGAAAAAACATGGCATCAAGTAATGTTTAAACTGATTTAAGAAATGTAGAGCTTTATTACTTTGGGATTTGGAGTAAAGGTGAAACCTGGGACTTCATGGGAAATGGAATTTGACTGAATGAGTTCAAGAAAATACAACAGACAAATTTTGCCCTGAATTATATACCTCATGAAATTCCATACCTGTTGTAAATAATCTCCCATTTTTGAAATTACTGTGAAGGTACCATAATAAGAACTAACCTTGCTACTGATACTTTTATACAGATTGCTTGATATGTTTACCTCCAAACTACTTCCAGTAATGTTTCTCATGTACGTGGTCCTATTTCTGAACTCATTTCACTAAATCAAGATCACCTCCACTGAAGTCAATAGAATTAAACCAGTGGACACACAGGCTCTGTAAGGCTTATGTACAATAGTACAGCCATTCATGTACTTTTGTGTACTTTTGATCAATCTGTTTGCTTTTTGTTAACGCAAGCCACCTTCCAGAACCGAGAGCATTATTATTCTATGAGCACTGCAGTATTTGAAGGCTGCAAAAAAGACCCAAATCCTCTGAGCCTGATCCAAGGCCCAATCAAGTCAATTGAAAGACACTTTGGGCAATGGAGCAGGCTAGGAGTAAGCGCATAAGGAAGAGCTGGATGAAGAGGGTGGAGTAAGAAGGAAACAGACAGTAAGAAAGTTAGTATCCTGTGAAGACAGAACTCATTTGGACAGCTTATCGCAGTGTTTTCTCAACCAGTGGTATGAATACCCTCAGGGGTACTCGAGAGAAGTCTGGGGGGTACATCAACACCGCTGAAATTTGGAGAAAACTGAATTTTTGTTTTAAGTTTTATAGCGCTTTATTATTTTTGTACTTTTTACACCCAAAAATTTCATCGCCCGCCCAGCTACGATTAAGTTGTTAAAACAAATGTGTTGCAATGGTAGGAAAAAATGTTGTGTGTCTGAAAACTGTAGGTACTGGGAGTACTTATAATTTTTTTTAAGGAGTACTTTATAAAAAAAAAGGTGGAGAAACTCTGGCCTATCATATATATGGATTTCAGAGCCAGATCCCCAGACGACATGAATAACCTGAACTCCAATGTCATTAAGTGATCTATACTGACTTACGTATGTTGAGGATCTGGCCCTTAGAGGCCAAATTCCTTTGACAGTACTAAACACAGTGAGCCCATGTTCTCTGAAGCTCTGTGCAACGGTCACCCATAACAATTCCTTACCTAACACATGCACATAAGGCATTTATCCACAACCAGGCAAAAAACAGCTTAGATTCCCGCTTCCCTCTCCCCCCATTACTAAATTGCCTGGAGGGAAGTCTTTGTTGGCTCTTAACAGTGAGCACCAGTTAAAGTTCTAAAACAGTCACAAACTCTAAGCTGTATTCAAAATCCAAAGAATTAAATGAGGCACTGTCTGCAATGCAACAAACATACCCCCAAAAGATTTTCCTGTATGAACTGAAATGTATGATGTATCAAAATGAGGAACGATTGGCAGGGATGGCTAACCTGATCCACTATTCAGCTCCCGTGCCTTGTAAAACACAGTGTTCTGCTGCCTCTTATTCCCGCGGGGCGGGGCGCGGAAAGGTGTGTTTCCTTGGCCTTGAAAACTTACTTACTGCAAGGAAGCATTACAATTCCCCCTCACACCCTCCCTTCATGAAAGACTTGATGGGAGAAATAATTTCCCCATAGCTAAACCCAAAATGTGTTTGATCATGGAAGAAAGAAGAGAATAATCAAGACGCTAAATAAAAAATTCTTAGAAGTAATGAAAGTGGAAGCATTTGGCCGGTCCTAGAAAAACAGATTAATCGGGCTCATTGGATAATTTGCCTTTAGACTAATGAGAATTCGTCCTCATGTGGTTCATTTTGTATGGACAATAAAGTTGGTTTTGCAACAGCTGCACAAAGGCCAGGCTAGAAATCCCGATGAATAGTCTTAAGATTATGTTCATGAGCTGTAGATACTGCCTTTCGGGAGGCAAAAACCTGATGTAAATAAATTAGAGAAAAGAAAGAGAAAAGCTGCAGTACCCTTGTACAAAAGAGAGATTGATTTTCAGCATCCGTTTTTCCTAGGATTGGAACTATTGGCTAATACTATCACAACATAGAGCCTGGTGTATCTCCGGCAGACTCCTGTCATCTGTGTGGGGAAATTGAGCCTGGGACCTCTGGAGCTTAGGCCAGGTCTACACCCGGAGAGAAAGTCAACTTAAGATACGCAAATCCAGCTATGAGGATAGCATAGCTGGAGTCTAATTTCTGTGGCACCACTATTGAGGGAGGTCAACAGGAGAAACGCTCTCATCGACACTCATTTTTTCCTCAGGCAAAGTTATAAAATGTTCACAAACTCTACGCTGTATTCAAAATCTAAAGAATTAAACGAGGCACCGTCTGCAAAGCAACAAACATACCCCCAAAAGATTTTCCTCTACGGACTGAAATGTATGATGAATCAAAATGAGGAACAATTGGCAGGGGTGGTGTGACGGGTCGCCCCCGACCCGCACGGGAGAGGGTGGGGGCCGCTGCGCCGTGGGAAGCGGAGGGCAGACCCAAGCCCCTTCCCGCGGCCGCGGCGCAGGCAAGGGAAGCCGGCGGGGCCGCGCGCCGCCTCCATGCCTCCACCGGCAGGGAAATGCTAGCACCTCCCCGGCGGCTGCGCCGCAGGGGGAGGGGGCCGGGCTAGCCAACCGGGTCACGGCTGGCCACGCTGGCGCGCCGCCGGAAGGGGAAGGGCCCGTGGCCCGTCAGTTCGAGCCGGGGGACCGAGTACTGCTGCTTTTGCCTACGAAGGAGTCAAAGCTCTTCGCAGAGTGGCAGGGCCCCTATGAGGTGGTCCGTAAAATAGGGGACGTGGATTATGAGATCCGCCTTTCAGGAAGATGAAGGGACACACAGACCTTTCACGTCAACCTCCTTAAGAGATGGGTGGCCAGGGAAGGGCTTCTGGTAGCCCCCGTGGGAGGCGACGAAGACTTAGGCCCGTCCCAGGAGAGTTGCGCAGAGGAAGGTCCCCTGGCCCTGGGACCCGAGCTCTCAGAAGGGCAGCGACAACAGCTGGGAACGCTCCTACGGCGGTTCCGTCATGTCCTGACAGCCACCCCGGGGACAGCCACGGTAGGAATGCATCGGATACACACGGAGCCGGGGCGAGTGGTATGGGAGGCCCACCGACCCCTCCCCAGGAAGGTATGGGAGACAGTCCGCCGAGAAGTGCAGGCGATGAAGCAGTGGGGGGTGATAGAAGAATCCAGGAGCGAATGGAGGAGTCCGATAGTGTTAGTCCCCAAGAGCGATGGAAGTGTGCGATTTTGCATTGATTTCCGGCCAGTCAACGCCATCTCGCAGTTTGACGCCTACCCCATGCCTAGAGTAGAAGAACTGTTAGAATGCCTGGGGTGGGCCAGATATATATCCACCCTGGATCTGTCAAAAGGGTACTGGCAGATCCCGCTAGACCCCAGGGATAGAAGAAAAACCGCCTTCGCGACCCCGTTTGGCCTCTTTCAGTTCCGCCGCATGCCTTTTGGATTGCATGGGGTGGCGGCGACTTTCCAATGGGTCATGGACCAGGTGCTTGAACCCTTGAGGGGATACGCGGCAGCGTATATCGATGATATTGCCGTTTATAGTTTGACATGGCAGGAACATCTCGGACATCTGGAGGCCGTGATGCGGGCCTTGCAAGAAGCGGGGCTCACGGCCAATCCCAAGAAGTGCCATTTTGCTCGAAGGGAGGTGTCTTACCTAGGCTACACCGTGGGAGGAGGACAGTTGAAGCCGCTGACAGACAAAGTGGAGGCCCTCCGGAACTACCCTGCCCCAATGACTAAAAGGCAGGTACGGGGCTTCCTGGGATTGGCGGGCTATTATCGTAAATTTGTACCCGACTTTGCTACAGTGGCAGCACCATTAACGGAGTTGACGAAGGACGTGAACCCTAACAGAGTTTGGTGGACGGCCCAAGCGGGACCAGGCCTTCCGGGAACTGAAGCGTAGATTAAGTCAGGCCCCAGTTTTAAGACAGCCCGATTGGGAGAAACCTTTTCTTTTATGCACAGACGCGTCCGAGTGCGGACTAGGAGCAGTGCTGGCGCAGGAGTACGACGACGAAGAACATCCCGTCCTGTACCTCAGCCGGAAGCTTCTACCCAGGGAAAAGAACTACGCGACGGTGGAGAAGGAAGCTTTGGCCGTAAAATGGGCCATAGAGACATTAAGGTACTATTTGTGGGGAAATAAATTTAAACTGATCACAGATCATGCACCCCTAGTCTGGCTAAAGTCTATGAAAAATTCCAACCCCCGCCTGACGCGGTGGTATATGTCACTGCAACCCTACCAATTTGACGTAGAGTACCGAGCAGGGACCAGGCACCAGAACGCCGATTTTTTTCCCCGGGTGTTCGAACAAGACGGGGAGCGGGGCCCCCCCTCCGTAAGGGGGTGTGTGTGTGACGGATCGCCCCCGACCCGCATGGGAGAGGGTGGGGGCCGCCGCGCCTTGGGAAGTGGAGGGCAGACCCAAGCCCTCCCCGCGGGCGCGGCGCAGGCAAGGGAAGCCGGTGGGGCCGCGCGCCGCCTCCACGCCTCCGCCGGCAGGGAAATGCTAGCCCCTCCCCGGCGGCTGCGCCGCAGGGGGAAGGGGCGGGGCTAGCCAACCAGGTCACGGCTGGCCACGCTGGCGCGCCGCCGGAAGGGGAGGGGCCCGGGGTGACGTCCGGTGCGGCGGGCCAGTTCAAAAGGGCCCACCGCCAGCGGGGAAGGGGGCAGCCTCCTCGCAGGGAGGGAGGAGAAACCCCGGTCCCAGGACGGACCCCGAGGGACGCCGCGATCGGCAGCCAGCCCAGCCGTGGCCCCGAGCCTCCTGGGAAGGTCTCCGCAGCTGGCGGTCAGCCAGCCCTGGCTCGGACGGCGGGTGGACCCCACTCCGACAGCCCTGGAGAGGGCGGCCAGGGTGGGAACGGGCTCGGTGGCGGGAACGGACGCCCGAGGTATCGCCGGGACAACCGCAGACCGGACCGTCTGAACCGGGGTAGGTCTCAGAGGCGGGGGCAATGACCCGAGGGAACCCGGGAAGGGAGGAAGGAGCCCGGGGCAGGGCGCTTTTGGCGACCGTGGGTAGACGGGTTATGGGCGGAGTGACCCCCGTCTACCGCATTGGGGCGCGAGCAAGCCCTGACGCTTAGGGCCCCGGGCTGGGACCCGGAGAGAGGGCGGGACCGGGTCCCCCTTCCTCCCTGCCAGAGGAGCATCCAGCCTTGGGCACCACCGGAGGGGGTGCGCCTCAGAGCCAGGGGCCGCCCCGGGTAGGTACTGGATCAAGGGGCTCCAGCCCCATCCCGCAGGGACGGGTGACAGTCACAGGGTTCGCCGACCCCCCCCCTTCCGTCCAGGGAGGGGGTGATCGCACCCGATTGCCCGGACCGCCGACCAGGGGGCCGGGAAGGATACGGCCGAAAATGGGGAAAAGGGGTCCGCTGAACCCCCCTCCCGGCCGGGGAGGGGGTGATCGCACCCCGAACCCCTCACAGGCGGCTAAACTGATTCACCATTCAGCTCCCGTGCGTTGTATTTTTCTGTGGTGCTAGCGTTGTTGCGGTAGCCTCTGAGACATAGGCGCCAACTTTCATGAATGCTGGGGGGTGCTCGACCTCCAGGTTTGCCTGAGGCCCCACCTCCACCCTACCTTTTCCTGCTCAGTTCTGCTCCCCCCTTCCAGAGCCTTCCGAACACCACAAAACAGCTGACTGTGGTGGGAGGAGGTGTGGAAGGGAAGAGGAGGTGCTGACCCATGGGGTTTGCCCTGCAGGTGAGCAAAGGTACAGGGGGAAGATGGAGAACTGATAGGGGCTTGCCGGTGGGTGTTCAGCACCCATCTGATTTTCAGCACCAACCTCGGAGCAACCACGGAGTTGGCTTCTATGCTCTGACACCTCATCCACTTAAGAGTATGTGGAGGTGGCTTCTGAGACCTTATCCCAAGAACTCAGATTGATTCTGAACTAGTCATTGAGGTTTCTTTATGGGCATGCAATCAAATTACACAGAGCTGATCAGATTCGCATATGGGGGTGAGTACACAACACATCCAAAATATTGATGATTATAATTATGATTCTGCTTATATACACATGCTAAAATAGATGCCACGTGTGCCTTCTATTCTGTGTTGTATCACACACTCTGTGATTTGTTCATTAATTTCTGAGAACCAGTCTCTCACAGATCATGGAGCGGCCAACCCCAGCCCTTCTGGGAAAGGCATATGGAATTCAGTAGGCTCCAACCAATCAGGTTCTGCCTGAGTTCAACACCGTTCTGTCGCAATGACCATGAACACCTGGAGAGTGATGCAGAGAGCAGGATCCTTCCCTAGGACTGTTCAATTGCTTTATAGCAGTGGTCACCAACTGGTGGATCCTGAGCCTCTAGCAAGTGATCCTGACTGGTTTGGCCAGGAGGCCATCAAACAGTGGTACAATGCTTGCCCCTCCTCCTGCTGCCATGCTGCTCCTGCCCTCTGCTGCCTGCTAGGAGCCTCTTGCTTGCTGTACAAGATAGGGGAGATAGAAGAGGGGGCACTGATGTCAGCTTGTCCTCGTCCCCCTGATCTCCATCTCCACAGAGTGAGCAGAGCAGGGCCTCAGAGAAGGGGTGGGATGGGGCATGGTGCTGAAGAAGGAGCAGGGAAGGAAGAGGAGCAAGGTATTTGAGGTAGCTCCTGGATTGACTTAAATTTAAAAAAATGACCTTGTGCTTAAAATGGTTGGAGACCCCTGCTTCATAGAATGGATGACACACAAAGAGAAACGTGTTCAACGAACATTTACAGTTGCGAAGTCAAGCCCGCAAAATTAAGAAGCGCCAGAACTAAGGTGGCCCGTCAACGTTAATTCAGTCCCCTTGAGCCTCGCCATCATGCTACAGTCTTTGATGACATGATCACACGCTATTTTTCCCACAGCACCCTGGAAGGGGCAGGGCCTTGGGTGGAAGAGGTGGGGCCGGAGGCAGTCAATCCTCCATGTGGAATATTAAAGTTGGTAAAGGTGTGTAGGTTGACTGGGTGCTAGGCAGGGGAAGGTTGTAGGTGTGTAGGTTGACTGGGTGCTAAGACAGTCTCCACGCTCTCAGTTCCACTATCTGGTCTCACCCTGGCCTGGATCTGCTGGGAGCAGAAATTACAAGGAAAGCTCTGCTGAGCCATTGTAGCCCTTGACTGAAGCATGCTCAGTCAGGCCTGCCAATGGGGGTTGGGGGGAAGGGGTTAGTTGCCCTGGGCCCTTTAAATCACCACGAGAGTGCCACGCAGTGCATTCTGTGCAGCTCTGAGGGCTGGGGGTTGGGGCTGTAACGCACTCTGGATGGCATGGAGGATTGACTGCCTCCGGCCCTGCCTCTTCCACCCAAGGCCCTGCCCCTTCCAGGAGCATGGAGCTAGCCACCTCCCCCCACACACACCTCACGTGGAGGCCCGTGCAGGCTGTCAGTTCCCCTGTGCTCAGTTGCACAAGGTGTTGTGAGGAGATGGAGCATGCATCAGTGAGGACAAAATCTTCAAAGACTTAAGCTGATAATATGGAAGAAGTCTCCACTGAACCTGTGCAAGACTTGTAAGTGGGCTGCGTCTGAGCAAAGTTTCACAGGGAGACCATAAGGCACATCCCACACAAAGGCCGCCAGTCTGCCAAATTTCAAGGCTCTGCTCTAAAACATCAGGGTGCTAAAGATGTTCAAATAAAGGCATCAATTTTTTTTTAACATTGGCAAAACAATTGATTTTCCCCAGCCTCATTCTTGGAAAAAAACTGAATCACTTCACTTTGGCTAAAATTTCCCAAAACATTCAGCTGAAACTGACCCCGACCCCACCCCCCACCCCCCACACACACACCGTAGAAAATTACAGCTCCTATAGTTAAATTAATAAACTACAGAAAACAGGGATTTTATGATGGGAATGAATAATACAAGGTGGTGTGTACTACCAGACGTTCCTGTAATAAGAAAAATATCCGGCTGTAGAGTTTTACAGTATGATTTAAAAAAAAATAGAGGTTTTTATTATCCATTCACTTCTATAGGACTTTTGCATAAAGGAAGGATGGAGCTGCCAGGAGCCCACAGCTTTGGAATTTGTTCCCAAGTAGTCAGAATTTGCCGACTTTAGGATACAAAAGATAGGGAAAGGGGTTAAAAGAATGAGGAATTACTTCAGCAGGGGTGTGATTTATCTATGCAAGGTGCTTATGTGGTACTCTGGTAAGTGAGCACTTCACAATTCTTGGTGTATTGTCCTCACCACGCCACAGGGAGGCCAGGCAGTGCTATTGGGCAGAAGGGAAACTGAGGCAGGGCAAGACTAAGCAATGCAGCCAAAGTCCCACAAGTAATCTGTGGTGCAGTGCAGTCACTCACATCTCAGTTAATACTCTGTGCACTGGATCCCACCCTCCTCTCCATTTGAATTCTTGATTTGCAAGTGTTAAGATACATTGGCTTGCTCTGCTGCCCGTTAGTTGCATTTTGAGAATGAGACGGGGGCATCTGCCCCACACTGTCCCTTTAAGGGGTTAAAACCCAGCCCTGAGTGAGCTATGGAGCAAGCAGCTGCAGCACATAGCTGCCAATCAGGGCCCAGCTGTGGGCAGTATAAATAAGGACTCCAGGAAGGATGAAGGGAGAAACACTCTTGCTCTGGGTGGGGAGCAGGAGAGACCTGGCTGCCAGGGAAGCTAGAGGCTTCCTGATGCAGTGCAGTGCAGTGCAGAGCAGAGCAAGAGCAGAGCAGAGCAGAGGAAATTTAGGCAGGGCTGGGGAAGCTCTGGCCAGGCAAGCTCCCAGGCTGCAGGGCCTGAAGCAAGGCCTCAGGTTACTAGGGCTGCAGGGAGGCAGCCAGGATAGGCAAAGGCAGCAGGTCCACACCCCTTTGCCAATGATGAGTGGCCATTTCTGACTGCAGGCTAGATGACACCTGGCAGTGGGTCACCGAGGTGGGGATTGGGGCTCTCCAGAGGGGGAGGACTCCAGAGCGTGGGGGCACTGCAGAAGGGCAGTACTCAGGAGGGTGCCATGGTCTGGGAGAGGTGTGGGCCTTGATCTAGAGTGGAGGAGAATAACTGTGGGTGAGACACCAGCCAGAAGGGGGCACTCCAGCACCAAAAATGCTAATTTCCTGAGTGACCAGCTGGAGGCACCCTTCTGTAGGCCTGCCCTGTTACAGAGAGTTACACCAAAGGTGTCCAGAGCGTATGGCTAGATGCCATCTGTCAGTGTGTACACAAGTATAAACTCACACAGCTCTGTGTCACCTGCCACTCATGGGAACATTGCCAGTTAACATATAGAACAAGAGCAGCCTAACTGATAGGTTAACTAAATGACAAGGCAATTTGGGAAAGGTCAAAGCTATTTTGTTTTTGAATCAGCTGAAACTCTATTTTTCATCAATAAACTATTGAGGAAAAAAATTGCCCAACTTTAATTCTACACATATAGATGCAATCTGCAGTGAAATTTCCATACGGTAACCATGCAAAGGAATGAGAGCATTTATCTGTGGGAGAACAATCCCAAATAATGCTAGGTTAGAGGCCTATGAAAACAGTAGCATCCTAAACCTACAATGAAGGGCTAGATGTTGGGGACAAGGCACAACACACCTTGGAGTTGAGTAGCTAGGGAGTCATTCCCAGAGCATCACTCCTTAGAAGGCAGCAAACTTCACTAGGCTCCTTAGCCAACCAGTCCTGCTGGCTAGTGTGGGACAGGACTAACAAGCTGGCCCAACAGCAGTGCTTTGTAGGGCTAGAATGATGCACTTGGTCAACAAAAGCATGTCTGAAAAAAAACCTAGCTGCCTAAAGCAGTCACCGCTTCTAGGAGACAGAAAGCTCTTTGCTATTAAATGTAAATAAAATAGAAGTGGAAAATCATTGAGAGCCAGTTTTGAAAAATGGCCACCTTAATTACATTTGAGCTTAATCCTAATTTATTTTGTTCTTCTATAAAGTAAGCTTTAAAGCTCTGAAGTTAATGCTCCGTGACAAACGGTGCATTTAGGTTTGGACAGCATTACATTAGAGAGAGACAGTTAAGTGAGAAAGATATTCAATAGCCCAACTCTGTTCTCGGCTCTTTCATCCTTAATTACATGTCTTTGGGATGACAAAATACCACTCTAATCACTCTTGTTATTTCAAATGGTATGGGAAAGTTAAACAGCTGAGAGAGGACGCAATTTCTTAAGGCTGATCACAAAGAAAGAATCATGCTCTTGCAGTTCAAGCTAAGGTCTGGGCTGTGCTGTGCTACAGACCTATATCAATATCATTACGTAGCTCAGGGTTGTGAAAAATCTGTACCAATAGCAGTGTAATTATACTTGTAGTAAGAAGGAGGCCTGAGACCTAACCAACAAGGCAGTCAGTGCTATGTCTGAAGGGGACCTTTTCCCATCAACACAGCTGCCCTCGCTCGGGAATGTGAATTAATGGCACCAATGAGGGAGTTCTCTCTTGTCGGCTCAGAGCATCTTCACTATTGCAGTGTTTGAAGTGTAGACGTGCCCTAAGACTTATGCGTTGGAGAGGGGTCTATTGTTATCTGTGTTACAGTTGTATTAAAGACCCCATCTGTGATCAGGGCCCAATTGTGCCAGGCGCTCTACAGAGAGTAAGTGACAATACCCGCCCAGAAGAATTGATGTGTAATGTGTTGTATGTATGTTTGACGGTGCTCATCATAATAGTATCTGAGCACCTTCCAATACAGATTGAAACTCTCTAAAATGGGACACTCTGGTCCTGCAACATCCGTGGTCCGGTGCAGATGGTACAGGACCAGAGAGTCCCAGTAGAAGGCCAGCAGCAGGGAGCTCAGTGGGACCCAGAGCTGCGGCAGCAGCGGTTGCCCAGTGGGGTCAGCCGGGCAGTGAGGCCGGCAGTAGGTGGGGAGCTGGCCAGGAGGCCAGGCCAGAGCTGGGGGGCAGAAATGACTTCCCCTGGTCCAGCAAAACCCCCATCCAGGACTGATCAGGTCCCAAGGATGCTGGGCCAGGGAGGTCCAATCTGTAGTTCCTAAAGCAATATGACCCCAGCTCCGTCACAAGAGACTTGTTCTTTCACCCTCTCCCAAGGGGCAGAAGCAGGTGCAGTTCTAGTTTGGAAGGGTGTTTTTGTTTCGTTTTGACCACACCCGCCATTGTGTATTTATGTTAGAAAAGGAACGGTTCAAAAACGTGACCTGCGCTTGCAGGGAAGGTGGCCAGGTTTGTGCTACCTTTAGTTCTTAAAGGTAGTTCATTGCACAGTCTGAAGAAGGAGCATACGGCAGCAGCTCGAGCCCTGGGACATTTAAATTGCTGCTGGACAGCTGTGCTTTGAGTGACTCTTGCGGCTTCCTGGTGAGGCAGGGGCTCTGCACATCTCTGAGGCGCAAGGGGGGGGGAAGGGTGTGCCACAGTCTGCATGGCGCTGAGGGGCTAGCTGGTTGGCCCCGCCCCTTCTGCCCATGGCCCCGCCCCTTCTGGAGTACAGAGGCAGCCCCTCCCCCTCCCCCCCCCCAGGCCTGCAGAGTCTGTTGTCTGGTTGCATGGGTTGGAACAGAGATGACCTGTGAAAGTCCTAGGTAGACAAATGAGGAGATGCATTTTTGGGAATTTGCTTCTGCTGACTTGTCAATAGGTGAGTTATCCTAGGAGATTTCAAGACTGGACTATTTCCTCATTATTGCCAACAAGATATCAAGGATCTGCTTAATGAAACCTTTCAGCTGTCATGGGCTGTAAATGAGCATAAAATCTATTAGGGCATGTCTATATCAGGAAATTATTTTGAAATAACTAAATTTGAAATAACTCCCAAAATAACAAAATCGAAATAGTGTGCCCACACTATGCCCCGGTCTACACTAGGGAGTTATTTTGATATAACCCCCCCTTATTTCAAAATAATAAGCGGAGCGTCCGTGCTACCAAGTCTGTTATTTTGAAATAACAGGCTGGTTATTTCAAAATCTCTACTCCCTGCTTTTCTCAGGGAATAAGCTTATTTCAAAATAGTTATTTCAAGAATTTAGTTATTTTGAAATTTTCTAGTGCAGCCATGCGCTATAGGAAAGCCTCAAAATTAGTCTGAGGCAGGCTCCATTAATGTGCTACCTCAACTTAGAGCCCCAAGAAGCTCAGGGGAGTAATTACTTCAAATTACTCTGGGGAGTAGTTATTTCGAAACAGTAGTAGCGAAGCATCCACACTAACACTATTTTGAAATAACTATTTCAAAGTAAGCATTATTTCCTGAGGAAAGCAGGAGCATAGATTTCAAAATTACCAAGCCTGTTATTTCGAAATAACCACCCCTTATTTTGAAATAATAAGTGGAGCATCCACACAACCAGCCTGATATTTTGAAATAACTCCCTAGTGTGGACCAGAGCTTAGAGAGACAAGGTGGGTAAGGCAATATCTTTTATTGGACCAACTTCTGTTGAGGAAAGAGACAAGTTTTCAAGCTAACATGGAAACCTAAGGAAGATCTCTGTAGAATCTCCAGTGCTTGTCTCTCTTACCAACAGAAGTTGGTCCAATAAAATATATTACTTCACCCATCTTGTCTCTCTAATAAGCTGGGACCCACACAACTACAACACTGAAATCATAACATCTATGACCACGTCTTTGCTACTGGGAAGATTGACGCCGCGGCAGTCAAACGTCTGGATTTTGATTGAATGGGTCTACTAAAGACCTGCTAAATCGAACACTGAGGGTGCCCCCCATGGATGCTGGTTCTCCTCAATTCACGAGGAGTAAGGGAAGTCAACAGGAGTGTTTGCTCACATTGACCTCCTGCTGAGGAGACAATGCCAAAGGTTGAACTAAGGTACATCGACTCCAGCTACAAAATTAATCTAGCTGAAGTTGCATATCTTATTTCGACCTTCCAGCTAAGTATAGATAAGTCTGATGTTAGCTTTGCCTTTGAATTCTAAACATAGGCAAACAGTGGGAGGAAACAAGAATTGTTATCTCTAATTAACCTATGGGTAAAGTGAGGCACTGAAAAATTAAGAGAATTTCCCAGGGTCAGCCAGACAGCCAGTGGCAGAACCCAGAATTAACCCCAGAATTCCTGATTTCCAATCCAGTGGTGTCACCATAAGACTATTCTTCCCCTGTGGAGCAAATTATCTAACAGATTATGCTCAGGCCTCTATTCTTTGAAATTTTCAGTCTTAACTGTATGTATAGTATGCTAAATGATTGTTTTGGTGGTGATTTATTTTCTATCCTATGCCAAATAAGCTTTTTTATTTAAATCACAGGGACCGGTTGGGGACAACCAGTTTGGCACCCTATAGAGCTGCAAACTTGTCTCTCAGAGCAGCAGGTTTGAGTTAATGAAATCCTACATCCTGTCAATGGCTAAGTATCCTGCTCCCCAAAGTAGGCTCAAAAAAGGCCAGATCAGAGCCAGATGGGGAGAAAGAAACAGCAGAGGGGAACTCAGCTTGGAGATGCATCTGCACAGGTCAAAGAGATCATATCTTCACAAAAACTCCAGATTCAGACATTAGCTGAAGGGTCTGTTTGAGAAGGGAGGCAACCTTCATGGAGAAACAAGACTGAAATGAAATAGTATGCACCATATTAGTAGTGGTAGTTGAGCTAGTCCGTGGGTGAACTGAAGAATATGGGGGGATTTAATAGCAGCCTTCAACTACCTGAAGGGGGGTTCCAAAGAGGATGGAGAGAGGCTGTTCTCAGTGGTGACTGAACAAGGAGCAATTGTCTCAAGTTACAGTGGAAGAGGTCTAGTTTGGATATTAGGACAAACTGTTTCACTAGAAGGGTGGTGAAGCACTGGAATGGGTAACTTAGAGAGGTGCTGGAATCTCTATCCCTAGAGGTTTTTAAATCCCAGCTTCACAAAGCCCTGGCTGGGATGATTGAGTTGGGGTTGGTCCTACTTTGGGCAGGGGGCTGGACTTGATGACCTTCTGAGGTCTCTTCCAGCCCTAGGATTCTATGATTCTATAACTCCCATGCAGCGCCCAGCTCATACAGCACTGCCACAGTGGAGATCCAGCTGCCTGACCGGGTGCTCACATGAGCACCCGAAGGCACCGAGTCTGTGCCACCAACTAAGAGTGGAGTGTTAAATGGTGCTCTGTAGGCCGAGGTCAGGGCAGGAAATGCCAGTTACATGACAAGTAGTGTACTTCAGTGTCAATCAGCTCTCAGTTCCTCATTGCGCACTGCAGAGGGTGCTATTTGCTTACTTTCCTACCACACAGGCCGTGGGTGTAAACAGATTTTGGCTGAATAGTATGAAAGCCTTAATGCAGCTTCTTTAGTAACATTGAAATGGGCTTTTTTTTTGTAATTGAATTACAGAGACAAACACACTGGTCGTCCCTATGACAAGTTACATTTCTTTACTTAAAACCGCTCTTGCCAACACCTTTATGTCGAGAGTTACACCTGAGGTGAATGGACGTAGTACTGCAGTCATATACCCGTGTCAAGCTGGAGGAACGTCACTGGAGTGAATGGAATTACACTAATGTAAAACCAGCCTGAAAGGGAGGAGAATCAGACCCGTCAATTGGGCTAAACTCTCTGCAGAACCACGATGGGTTAGGATTTCCGTAGGCATTCTGCTTTGAAGGGGCATGTCTACACTACAGCGTTATTTCGAAATAACAAGGCGAGCGTCCACACAGCAAGCCTGTTGCTTCGAAATGATTTCAAAATAACACGCTTATTTCAAAATTGCTATTTCAAAATAGTGGTTGTGTGGACGCTCCACTGCTGCTATTTTGAAATAACTCCTCCCCCAGGGCCATTCAAAGTAATTACTCCCCAGTACTTCCTGGAGCTCCAAATCAAGGTAGCGTGTCCACATTAGAAGAGGCTGCCTCCGACTAATTTCGAGGCTTGCCTCTGGTGTGGACGCGTAATATTTCAAAATAGTTATTTCGGGAGTTATTATTCAGAAATAACTTGTTTTGGAATACCCCTGTAGTGTAGACATACCCAAGAACACCTCCCACATGAATAATAAGAGCAAACTAGACCACCAGGCCTGTCCAGACTTCAGGTTATCTTTGTTGTATTGAATAGATGTACGTAGTACAACCTGGGCCACGTTTTCCAAGGTATTTAGTAAAGCTGATTGAAAAATTGAATTTTCATCCCATCAGAAATGCTGAGATTTTAAACCTTTCTTTCATTTGGAGTTGGGACAAAAAAATAGAAGGCTCTACATTTTCACAAAGTGATATATTCCAAAAATATGTTGTTGCAACCTTCTCCTTACATAGAAACATTTCATTTTAACCTGAGTTTGTTCTGAATTTGTCATTCATTATAATATAAGATATAAAGTCTACTATATAGTTGAGAGAGTTTGTGTGTGTGTCTATCCATGAGTCTTTTTGTATAAGAACTCCTCCTAAATGGTAAAAGCTACATACACCAAAGTTGGTATGCAGCTTCTTCTTAACATAACTTAAAGCAAGGTCAGGGTTTGTTTGTGCAAGGACAATGGGATGTGCCTAAAATTCAATTGATTTATCAATTGATTTATCATGGAAAGGGAGGGGTGTGGTAGGAGGGACTGTTATACTGTACAATGATCACTGCAGGGCAGTAAGAGGCCAGAGATGGGGACTGGGACAGCTAGAACCCAGAGGGCAGAGGTAGAAAAAGGGACAGTTATCTACTATATATTTCAGAGATTTTGTCTGTGTGTCTGTGCATCTGTCTGTCCCCCAGCTAAGGGAAATGCAGCCTTCCCCTGGCTAGCAGCCATGGAAAGGTGCTTCTCACCTGGCCCCAAGCTGCTGCAGTATGAGAAGGCTGGGGTAGTCCTCTCTGCCCAGGGCAGCCTGCATACTGGACAACCTCATCCCCACCCCGCCCCAAAGCAATGATTTAAATGAAGAAAACAAAACCTATTTGAGTTAAGCACCTGCAGACGCTGGATAAATCTTCTAGTAATTAATACAAATTCCAGGTTTGTCACTCTCGGTCCTCAGTCTAGTGTCTGTTGAGTCAGTGTGATGGAAACTGATGCAAGCCTCGCTGAGAGGGATCTTTCTTCAGAATATCACCAGGGGCGATCATCACTAGGTTTGGCAGTCAATTACTTTACAATTTTAAGAAGACCCAGGCCATGTGCCATCACAGGAAGGCATGTATCTATGCCATGCCAAGAGCCCTACGCCATGGTGATGTCAGGGGTAGCAGAACCTCACGTCAGCCTCACAGCGTAGTTCATTTTCATCCAGTTTCGCTGGGTGTCTGAGGGAGACGGCACAGATGGTGGATAACTTGGCTAAACTGCCACAGCGATGCAGCAACACATACTTTCAGCTATGGGTGTGTACCACGTAACACCAAAAGGTCGCAGGCAAAGTGAAACTTTTTGACCGTAGTGCAACCCGTTTTGAGAATCGTAGGTGCAGGAAGTAGCGGTGCGGGGAGCCCCAGAGTCTCAGTTTGCCTCTCTGCACACTGCAGACTCTGCTGCTAGCTCCGAGCCCAGGGACCCAACTGCCACCTCACACTGGGGGGGTCTGTTGCTGGCTGCTGCCCCAGGCTCTGCTGCTGGCCCTGAGTGTTGGGAACTCTGCCATTGGCTCCAGACCTGGGGTCCCTGCTACCAGCTCTGCGCACCACATAGAGGGGCTCTGCTTTGGCCCTCTGTGCTCAGGCCCAGGCTTTGCTCCTAGCCTCAGCTGTGGGGGGAGAGAACAGGGCTATGGGGCAGAGTGTCAGCACCCCCACCCTTAAAAATGTTCCTGTGCCACTGTTGAGAATTCCCTGCAGACCTTTTGAACAAATTGCCACCTTCCCGGGACACTGTTCTGCTAGAACATATTTGACTAGCTCCAGCTTCAGGCATCTCAAGAGTCATCTATGCACCTAGTGGGATTTGCAAAAGCAGCCAAGCAGGTTCGGCTCCTAACTCCCATTGGTTTCACACTTGTGGTTGCAAGAGGGAGGAACAGGGCTCCGTCTTATCCCAGAGCAGAGGAATTCTACATCCCAGTATGACAGAGGAGGAGTCACTTTCTACTCCAGTATCCCAATGATGAGGAAGTGTGAGAAAAAAATATTTCTTTACATTATTAGGAAGCATAAAAATCTTATTTAAAAGGGATGCGGACAAATTCTATCCAATCCTGACAGAAAGGAGAGAGACAGCGTCGCATTCTGCTGTGCCAGGTCAGAAATGGGCAGCATTTGTTTGCAGTGACAAAGCGTGTGTGTTGGGGCATATCTCCTTCCCCTGACAGTTATCTGTGGCATCTTGTTTTTCCTCATACTTTGGCAGCACCCGTACAGCTTGTGGTGCCAACAAAATCCAGCGGAATTGAATTGAAAAGGAAACGGATTCATTTTATGCAACAGGTTCAGATGCCAAGCTGCGGTGAACACTCCCCACCCATCCCTTTCCACAAGCTTATTCACTCACTCCGACGACATTGAATTTGCATTCTTTTGGGGAGCTGGGTTAGCTCAACGGATGGCACTTCACACTGGGAAAGCGAGGGGGAGGCGGCATTGTACGAATGGGCCTCTTTGGCTGAAGATTCACTGCAGTTCAACAGCAATCGTAGGGAGTGACTCATCCGTAGCCATTCTCTATCAATGAGATACACACTCCTTAAGGAAGGCTCTACCGCTTTTTGTGCCTGAACATTTTGTAGTAGTATATCATTGTCAGGAATAAGAGCTACCCACAGAAATCCCCTTGTAGAAGGTGAGCACGACCTAGAAGGCTTCAATCACAAAGGAAGATGTTGAGCGTTATATTTAAAAATAGCCCTAATGCTCATGGCTGCTAGGAAACAAGATGGAGGAACAGGTCCTAGCAGTGAGTCATTCTGAATATTGTTGTCCCTGATCTTTTCGTGCCCTGCCAAGAGAGGTTTGGCTTCTGTCTTGATGGTCGTGTTCCTGTGGCCAGAAATTTCCCTTAAACACTCGCTATTTTCAGCTCCCTGATACTTGGGGTTTCTACTGGGCCATAAACAACGAGAAGTCGTGTGGCACCTTATAGACTACCAGATTTATTGGAGCATAAGCTTTCGTGGGCAAAGACCCACTTCATCAGATGCGACCATGAAAGCTTATGCTCCAATAAATCTGAATCTGCATAAACAACAAGAAGTCCTGTGGCATCTTAGACTAACATTGCTACCCCTCTGATACTGAGCCATGTACCTGTATCTGTTCAGAGTTCCTGGGCCTCAAGCCTACAGCTAACTTGCTGAAGCTAATGTCTTACAGGACACAGGACTACAGGTTTCTTGCAGAACACAATGCAAAGCTGAATATAATAAACGCAAGTTGGCACCGTGGGCTACACCTGTGAATAAAAAACATTGACTTTTATCCTCTCAACCACTGGCCTATCCATTGAACAATGGCACCAGCTTGCAGCTTTTGTGATTCTCATGCTATGTCTAGACTGCCCTCTCTTGCACAAGAAAATATGCAAATAAGGCGAAGTGTTGAATATCGCTGCTCCTCTTTGGATACTTAATGAGCCGCCATTTTTGCGCGCAAGGGGCTTCTGTGCAAAAAGGAGCGGTCTACACGGCTCCTTTTTGAGCAAAACCCCCTCTTGCGCAAGAGCCGTTCTGCCACTTTTTTTTGGGAAGAACAGCTCTTGCACAAGAGGGGGGTTTTGCACAAAAGCCCCTTGCGCAAAAATGGCAGCTCTAAGTATGCAAATGAGGCACGGCGATATTCACCGCTTCACCTCATTTGCATATTTTCTTGCGCAAGAGAGGGCAGTCTAGACGTAGCCTCAGTGATTCCTTCAGCGAGGGGGCCTTCAGCTGTCTGGAGCGCAGTGCAATGGGTTGCCTTGCAGTGGGTCCATACTTGGGTGAAGTGCTAATATTTCCACACATACCACAAAGAGAATTCACAATTTGATGCAGGCCTATTCCACTGTCACACTCTGGGTATATCCACACTGCAGCTGGGAATGAGCCTCCCAGGCTAGTTTTGTTAGTCTATGCTCCCAGACCAATTTTTGTTTTTAAGTTTATCCTGTACAGACTAAACATAAGAACATAAAAACGGCCGTACCGGGTCAGACCAAAGGTCCATCTAGCCCAGTATCCTGTCTGCCGACAGTGGCCAGCACCAGGTGCCCCAGAGGGGGTGGACCGAAGACAATGATCAAGCGATTTGTCTCCTGCCATCCCTCTCCAGCCTCTGTCAAACAGAGGCCAAGGACACCATTTTATCCCCTGGCTAATAGCCTTTTATGGACCTAACCTCCAGGAAATTATCTAGCTTCTCTTTAAACTCTGTTATATTCCTAGCCTTCACCGCCTCCTCTGGCAAGGAGTTCCACAGGCTGACTACACGCTGTGTGAAGAAGAACTTTCTTTTATTAGTTTTAAACCTGCTACCCATTAATTTCATTTGGTGTCCTCTAGTTCTTCTATTTAGGAACTAATAAATAACTTTTCTTTATCCGCCTCTCCACACCACTCATGATTTTATACACCTCTATCATATCCCCTCAGTCTCCTCTTTTCTAAACTGAAAAGTCCCAGTCGCTTTAACCTCTCCTCATATGGGACCCGTTCCAAACCCCTAATCATTTTAGTTGCCCTTTTCTGAACCCTTTCCAAGGCCAAAATATCTTTTTTGAGGTGAGGAGACCACATCTGTACACAGTATTCAAGATGTGGGTGTACCATAGTTTTATACAGGGGCAGTAAGATATTCTGGGTCTTATTTTCTATCCTTTCTTAATAATACCTAGCATCCTATTTGCCTTTTTGACCGCCGCTGCACACTGTGTGGAAGTTTTCAGAGAACTGTCCACGATAACTCCAAGATCTCTTTCCTGATTTGTCGTAGCCAAATTAGCCCCCATCATACTGTACGTATAACTCGGCTATCCCTTGAAGCCTCCCACCAGTGGGCCTTTGAACTAATGTGCTAAAAACAGCAGTGTGGACCGTGTCGCTCTGGTGGAGACTTGGGCTAGCCACCCGAGCTCAGAACCAGGGAATCGGGTGGGCTTCGGAATCTGAGCAGCTGCCCGAGGCACAACCGCCATGCTGATATTTCACTGCGTGCTCTCAAGTCCTGATAGCACACAGCTGTCCATCCAGCTGGGAGGCTTGCTCCTAGCTGCGATGTGGACAGACCTCAGTTGCAACCCAAGTATGCTTCCAAATCTTTTTCTCCCCATGGAAAAAAGGACTGTCAGAGCCTAAACCTGAGCTTATCCAAACTACAAGGCCCCTCCCCCAAACACTTCCTACCAGGCACTGTCCTTAGGACCAAGAGCATTCCCTCAAAGTCACTGAGAAGTCAGGTGGGCCTCTTCTGATCGCTCGAACTATGCCCATGTCACCAACTGGGGCTTCTTTTCTTTCAACTCACTCACTGCTCTCAGACTTCAGGGCTGCCTGTCAGTGCGTTTCTGGCACTCTCACTTCTGGCAACTTCCCAGAACTTCCTAATCAGCTCGTCTCCCTTCCGGCAGCGGTAACCCGAGGGCTGCTTCCCTGAGCTCCTTGTCTCAGGAACTCACCACAGAAATTAATGCCTCTCTTCCATGGCTTTCCTTCCCTAGGGGCAGCCTGTTTCTATTACTCCCTTTGCCTGGTGTCTCGTGACCCTTTATATGCTCATTCGTAGCCCAGCCCTTTTTACCTAGCAGGACAGGGCTCACCTACTCTGACACAGTGGTGTTGAGCCAGATCTACTCACAGGGTAGACAACCTGATAATAAGCGTATGCAGGATCAGTCCCTCGGGATGCCAGACCACTGGATCTATTCCTATTGTAAAGCCAACACACCCTGGTCATTGGCAGGTGGGATTGAACCTGCACCCCTAGGGGCTAAAGCCATGTGCCTGTACCGCATGAGCTAAAACCCAGCTGGCTCTTAGCTAAGGCTGTAGAACAGACTTCACTCTCCCTGTCTCAGTGGCCTCAGTGCCTCTGGGTCACACTTTGAAGAAGAAAGGCAGCAGGTGAAGAATGCCTTTCATCTTCCCTCGTTAGTTTTCCATTGTTGATTGGCACGTGTGCTACTAAAAGTGTCATCATGAATCTTTGGAAGACTCCTCATTGCTGATAAACTTAGATTAAATGCCATATGGTAGGTACCTTGTTATCTGGGAAGCAGCTGTTATACACCCACTGATGGAAATAGATTTTGGCATAAATCAGGACACATCATCACTGTTTTCCTAAAATGTGAAAGAGGAGTATCAAGCCGGACTGTGTTTGGTGTCGGTGACATATGATCCTAACAAACAATCCCCATGGCACATAACGGTTAAGTCAGCATCTAATGTCTCCATCAGGGTTCTTCTGTTGAAGTCCTGATACACTCACAGCTCACACAAATTTCCACTGACATCCATCAGAGGGCTGCTTGAGGAAGGATGTCAAGAGCTGATGCAAGATCAGCAACTGAAAACCAATAAAATAAAAGCACGTGAATCAAGCGCATCTTTCTGTTATGGCACTTGGCTTGTAGAACTGCCTGCAGTACTTAGGAATACAATCACTCCTGAATTCTTCTCTGCTTAAAGGACATCATCAAATAGGTCTTTAAAAATTGTCCTTTGTTGAAGTCACTCTGGTTTGTTCCAATCCTCAGAAAGTTTCACTGAGTTGTTGCTCTTTTCCCTTGACAAACACTGGTGCTTTCCTCTTGGGTTTCCAATGGAATTAAAATGTGCCCTGAATTTGTGTGTCTTGTGTGGAATTCAGTTACTCTTGCAAGCATAAAAAAGGATCAGTGCTTCTATCTGCACAAGATTGGAATATAGGGTTTACCCGCTGTCACACTGTGTGGCTCAGGAGCATACTGGCAATCAAAATAGGCCCGGGAAATGGGTTGAGAACGGCCCTCCCCATGACGTCACTCCTGCGTGCCCCTCAAGCCCCGCCCCCTTTCCCTGCGTTATGTCTGGCACATGGTGCAGGCGGCCGGTCGGGCTCTGTGTGCCGCATATAGCGTGAACGCGGAGCCGCTCAGAGTGAGGGAGCAACGGTGTGCGGACACGACGGCCCACTGGGAAATTCCCGGTATCCTGCCGGGCCAGTCCGCCCCTGGTGTGGCTCACCAGCACAGCACCGGTCACTCTGGGAATTAGCTGTGCTTAGCACTGGAGCACCCTCTTCCAGCTGGTGTCTCGCCTGCTGTTCCTTGTTTTCTGTTAATGGCTCTGCCACCTTTTGTTAAGATCCGCGTTCCTCCCAGACTGTGGTGCCCTTCCCTCCACGTACAGTCCCACGGCAGTGCCCCACATGCTCTGGGATCCTCCCACTCTGGGAACCCCCATCCTCTATACCCACCTTGCCTCGGGGCAAACTGCAGTCTGAAATGGCCATTCACCATTGGCAAGGGATGTGGATCTGCTACCTTGGCCTGCCCTGACTACCTCCCTGCAGCCCTAGTATCCCTCAGGCCCCTGTTGCTGGACCTCAGCCTGGGACTACTCAGGCTGGAGCTCCCTGGCTCACCCTGCCTTTCCCCAACACTGCTCTTCCATGGTATGCTGGCTGGTAGGCAGCTAGGTCCTTCTGCCTCCAGGGCTGGTGTGAGAGTGTGCTCAGATGGCCCAGTTATCTCTTTTATACAGCCCTCCTGGGCTTTGATTGGCTGCTGCAAGGCCTCTCATGATTGGCCCATAGCTACAGCCTACTCACAGGGATGTTTTACCCTTTTTTATGCCTGGAAGGGGTTGACTGCCCCACTACACCCACACATGGTATACTTCAGTGGAGGTTTTTTAATGGATTTCACAAGTGGGATCTCCTTGCATAATTTCTTCCATGCATTAGTACTTACTACTTACTGATTCACCAGCACCAGACTCTCCGCCTCCTTGGGATTTCCTTAGATACCTCTTTTCCAAAAAGCAAAAATCAGCCATTGATTTAAATAGAAACAAGATTTGTCTTAGCCTGGGAGATCGGATATGCTCATGCATTCGCTGGCCAAATCTCAGTCAGTCCACTGCATGCAACAGAGTTCAGTGGTGAGGACAGGATGTTATGCCAATGTCACTCTGATGCCATATTCTTATGTCACTGAATCATTTGCCAATAGGCAATGCTGTGAAATGATCAGTGTCTGTCATTCCATTTGTATAATTAAATAATTCTGTTAAAAAGGGCATTTGGAGAAGCAAAGGATCTTTTAAAGAAAATTGAGGACAGTGAGGAACAATGGCTTATTTTAGATGAGGTTTAGAGAACCAAGTGGATGGAATAAATGGCAGAAGTTTCATTATGTTTCAGCCACAGCCAAACTGGAAAACAGGCTTGTTCAGAAAAACAAATATACCACTCAACTTCTCAGAACAACAGTAATTTACTCAGGGACAATGGCATAGTGAGAAGTTCGGTCATAACAACCACAACTCCTCTGGTATGTCTAATATTTTTGCAGGAAGCATTTTCTTGTTATTTAAGGCTTAGTGTTACTGCATATTGGCCCTAGGTTTTATTATTAAAAAACAGCTATTATTGGCCATATGACATTGCTGGAGAAATGGCAACACTAGAATCCTGATGACACATCTGAAAAGTGGGCATCAAAGAGGTATATAATGTATTCAGAATGAGCTCTGAACCTAGAAAGCAGTTCATTTCCTGGACTATGGGTTACTGATCGTCATTCCTAAGTAGCTACTCTCTGGGGCCTGGTCTACAGTACATGGGAAGGTCGAAGTAAAATATGCAAATCAAGCTACATAAATTACGTAGTTGGAGTTGACGTATCTTACTTTGCGTATCCATGCTGTCCACACAGTGGAAGGCTGATGAAAGCAAATGTTCCCGTCAGCTTCCCTTACTCCTCATGAAGAGCAGGAGTACCGCCCACCAACGGTGGTGCCCTCAGAGTTTGATCTTGCGGGTGTATACTAGACCCGCTAAATCAAACCCTGGAATATTGACTGCGGCATGTAAATGTCTGAAATAAAATCTGAATGGCGTTAATGAATTCACAACCATCAAACAATTTTAAGTACTTACATGGCTCCCATTACCGTGGTATCTGAGGAGCTCACAGTCTTTCAGCACCCCTTTGAGGCAAGGCAGTGCTATAATCTCTTTTGTATCAATGGGGAATTGAGGCACAGAGAGGTGGCAGAGGAGGGATTTGAACCCACATTTCCTAGACACTAAGTCTTTCACCTCACCACTGCACCATCACAATGAGAAAACAGGCAACCATTCAAAATAGATAAATTACTGGGCAACTCTATAGGCCGCACGTTAAGAATCCTGGCAGTCGATCACACAGGAGGCAGGATGGCCAGTGGGCCGGTTGTATTCCTTAAAGAAGTGATTAATAACACCTAGGAAGAATGAAGAATCACATTTGTTTATAAACATTGCTCCCTAGGGCTTCATGTAGACAGTTAAGATTTTGCCAACCTTCCTCATCCATGACTGATTAGTGACCAATGCCCCAAGTCTCTCAGGTGGATTAGAGCCTCATTATGAAGCTTCCGATGTGTTAAGGGCCGTTAGAAAGTTGACAGAGATCAATTGCTCCCTATGTCTGTTGGAGGTAGCACAAGACATAATCGGCTTAACCTGCAGCAAGGGAGATTTAGGTTCCATATTTGGAAAGGCTTTCTAAATATAAGGGGGGTTAAGCCACGGAATAGATTTCTAGACCATCTTGATGGGATCTTGAGAAATCGTCATCTCTAGCCCCTTGTGCTAAAGTGGTTCAAGTGTAAAATTTTAAATAAGGCTTTTATTCTAATCACAGTCCTTGGTTTTTTTCCCTTTTAGCTGGAGAGAGTGAATTTTTACAAGATGACATTAAAAAATTGCCATTATTGTCCATTCTGAGGAAAAGAGAAGTTAACTGAAACGGGCTGGAGCAGTTGCTATCGTCAAATCCTATTTCCTCAAAGGCAAAAGGGGAGCACACACACAAAAAGGGTTAGAGAAAAGAACAGCAAAGATAGAAAGCACAGCTTCTGTCTCTGGTGTTGCCTCTCACTTGAAAGTTCATTGTTGGAGAAACACAGGAAAAGGCCATAAATTTATTAGCTACTCTGAGATCTGGCAAATTGTACCCGCATCCAGCAATTTAGGGCATTGCTTTTAATGGCCTCTTTCTGGTCACAGGCTGCAAAACACACAGTCTTGGTCAGCGAAACCAGACTCTCCTTAAACAGAAGGCAAAAGCAGAGAGATGGGAAAGAAGAGAAATAAGGTGGAGGGCAGGAAGGAAGGAAAAAAGACACACAAGGGGTAGAAGGGTGACAAACTCTCATAACTCAGATAGTCTTTGGGGTTGAGCCAGTGAAGGTAACAATGTTATCTGGGCAGCTCTCACTGATCTGGTGTGGTCAGACTCAGGACATCCCTTGGTGCCAGAATTACAAAGGCCTAATGGTACTGCGGCAGATCTGGGTATCCTAGGAGACTGTGGGTGTGGCCAGCATAATGATAAAGCTTGTTGCCATGGTTCCTGACTTCTTCTGCTGATGTTCCCTGGCAAGTATTTCCTTTTTAAGACCCCCAACAAGGGGATGAGAGGTGGAATAGCCCCTCTCTCATTATTTTGTCCCCCACCCCACCCTGATTTACCCTGGTGTAACTAGATCTCATTGTTGTCTTGTGCTTCCCCACCTGTCAGTATCCACAACTGGTACCTTGTCTTGAACAGCGTATCAGGGGAGACTACACTGGGTCATATTGAAAGGTGAACTTTCAAGCTGCAGGGAGGTGACTAGTGCATTTCGTCAGGGACTGATTTTGGGACAAATCTTATTTAACATTTTTATGACTGATCTTGGCACAAAAATTGGGAGTGTGATAATACAATTTGTGGGTGATACCAACATGGAGAAAAACTGGAATATCATACCAGAAGATCTATGTGACCTTGTAAACTGGAGTAATAGAAAAGCGATGACATATAATAGTGCAAAGTGTAAGGCCATGCATTTAATAACTAATAAGAATTTACATGCCAGGTAAAAGTGAAAGAGGAGGAGAAAGACCTGGGTGTACTGGCTGATCACAGAATAATGATGTAGCAGTGAAAAGGCTAATGAAGTCCTAGAATGCATCAGACAAGAAAATGTTAGTACCATTAAACAAGGTATTAGTGAGATCTCATTTAAATAAGGGGTGCAATTCTGGTCTTCCATGCTTAAGAAATCTGAATTCCATCTGGAACAGGGGCAGGAAAGGCAGAACTAAAGAATGAAAAACCTACGTTATGAAAAGAGATTTAAGGAGTTTGGCTTGTTTAGCCTAATCAAAAGAAGACTGAGGGGAAGATTGTTCTTTATAAATATATCAGAAGAATAAATATTAGGGAGGGAGAAGGATTATTTAAGTTAAGCACAGATGTGGACAAAAGAACAAATGGACATAAATAGGCCATCACAAAGTTTATGGAAGTGGGTGGGTGAGGTCCTGTGGACTGCAAGATGCAGGAGGTCAGACTAGATGATCATGATAATCCCTTCTGACTTTAAAGTCTATGGCTGTGTCTACACTGGGCCACTTATTCCGGAAAATCAGCCGCTTTTCTGGAATAAGCTGCGAGCTGTCTACACTGGCCCCTTGAATTTCCGGAAAAGCACTGACGATCTACTGTAAGAAATCAGCTGCTTTTCCGGAAAAACTATGCTGCTCCCGCCGGGCAAAAGTCCTTTTTCCGGAAAACTGTTCCAGAAAAGGGCCAGTGTAGACAGCACAGTAGTCTTTTCAGAAAAAAGCCCGATTGCGAAAATGGCGATCGGGGCTTTTTTTCTCGAAAGCGTCTACATTACGGATGCTTTTCCGGAAAAGGGCTTTTCCGGAAAAGCATCCTGCCAATGTAGACGCTCTTTTTCCAGAAATACTTATAACGGAAAACTGTTCTGTTTTAAGCATTTCCGGAAATTCATGCCAGTGTAGACGTAGCCTATGAGTCTTAGACTTAGACTATGAGCTCTTTGGGATAGTAAGCTTAATTTTAGCAAACAGGTTTAAAGTATAGTAAAGAACAGAATTATCAGACATGTAGATGAACACAGTTTATTTGGGAAGAGCCAACATGGCTTTTGTGAAGGGAAATCATGCCTCACAAGTCTATTAGTAGTCTACAAACAAGTGGACAACAAACAAGTGGACAAGGGTGATCCAGTGGGGACAAAATCATTCAAGATTGTTAAATCCACAGCAGAATACAAAGAAGTACTAAGAGAATTTACAAAACAGTGTGACTGGGCAACAAAATAGCAGATGAAATTCAGCATTGATAATTGCAAAGTAGTGCACATTGGGAAAACATAATCCCAACTATACCTACAAAATGATGGAGTCTCAATTAGTTGTAACCACTTGAGAGAAATCTTGGAATCATTCTTGCAGTTCTCTGAAAATATGCACTCCATGTGCAGTGGCAGTCAAAAAAGCTAACAGGGATTTATAGTGGCTCTGTGATATTATCTGCCCTATCCCTTTCCTAATGGTTCCAAACCCTTATAGACCCACAAATTGAATACTGCATGCAGCTCTAGTTGCCCCTTCAGAAAATAAATATTAGATTTGGAATATAGACAAGGCCAACCAAAAATGAGTAAGGGGATGGAACAGCTTCCGTATGATGAGAGATTAAAAACACTGCGACTTTTTGGATTAGAAGAGAGATGACTAAAGGAGGATATGATAGAGAAAGTGAATAAGGAACTGTTATTTACCCCTTCCTGTAACACAAGAACCAGAGGTCACCCGATGAAATTAATAGGCACCAGGCTTAAAAACCCCCCAAACAAATGGATTTTTTTCTTCAAAAAAGGCATCGCCAGCCTGTGAAACTCATTGTCAGGGGATGTTGTGAAGGCCAAACGTATAAGAAGGCTCTAAAAAGAATTAGATATGTTCCCGGTGGCTATGTCCATCAATGCCTATTAGCCAAGATGATCAGACGTGCAATCCCATGCTCTGAGAGGGATGGGTCACTCGATGATTGCTTGTTCTGTTCATTCCTTCTGAGGTACCTGGCATTGGCCACTGTCAGAAGACAGGATACTGGGCTAGATGGATCATAGGCCTGATCCATTGTCCATCACCTCACTCATTGGAGATGTGGTCTGTGACTGGATCTCCTAGCACTACTGCTGTACAATAATTATTAATAAGGATATCAGTATCTTGCTCAGTGACACTTGTGTCATGGAGTGGGGGGTGGGAGGGGGGGGCCTGCACCCTCATCCACAGTCACATGCGACTCTCAGCCAGCAGGTAGAACAGAAGGTTTACTGGTTCACAAGGACACAGCGTAGCTCAGACTTCTTGTTACAGAAACCAGGAGCACACAGTATAATCCATCTTGGGCCAGCTCTGGGCCCCTGCCCTGGCCCCCCAGGCCAGTGAGTCTCCCTTCTCCCCGAGCCAGCAGAAAAATTAACTCATTCACAGCCACAGCTCGCAGCCCCGCCTCCTGCTTTGTCCTGCTTCCAGGTCTAAGGTGTTATTTGCTGTCACCTGGCCCTCAAGAGGTGAGAGACTGAACATACTTCCACAGTGAGTCACGCCCAGCCTCCTCCTCCTCATACAGATAGTGCTGCAGTGCCCAGAGAAACTGAGGCACGCGCACACACACACACACACACACACACACACACACACACACACACACACACACACACACAGGGTCACTTCAGAGCAGCATAGGACAGTAGCAATCACATAAAGCGCAACGAAGCAACCAGAGAATGCAAAACCAGAGTGAACACCGGACAAAATCCCCACTACGTCACAACTTGTTGGCTGGAATCAGTTTCCATTGCAGCTAATGGAAAGAATCCTATTAATTCCATGCCCCCAACGCTCATTAGGAAAGTTACATGAAGTTTTATCTCCCACCTTTGAGATTTTTTCCCCCATGTTCTGCATCACTTGTCACATTCTCCTTGTGGTACCTGACTGAGTTCATCTAAACACGTGCTTGTTAGTTGGATATAAATAGCTTTTAGTTTTACTTCCTGTCAGATTTAATTGCAGCCCTCCTCCATGTGTGCCTCTGCTGATGTACAAGCAATTTATTGCAGAGAGGAATCTGGGTCACATGACTTCACTGATTGTGCTGACGATGAGCTTTTCCTTCCCATGGTAAGATTTTGGTTTTAGACACAGGTCTGCATGCGCTCGAATAAGAATTGATAAATACCAGTAAATCACGAAGGGTGAGATCCTGGAAGATACCAAGCTCCCTTTTGGGACTTAAATTCAACACCTGGTAAGACCTGGCCCAAATTATTCATATTTTACATTTATGCAAATGGCATTAAGCCTGGCATGTCGCAGGCTAATTGAAGTCAACATTCTGTAACGTGGTAATAGCCTGCTGGCAGGTGCTGAATGCTCTCTGGATCTGCAATCAAATTGAAGTCACACCACAATTCACATCATGTCCCCCACGGAAGTCAATGAAATGGCATAGGTGTGTCAAGGTAGCACATGGATGGATTACTTGTTTAAGAGTTACAGAATCAGGTTCCAGGCCAGATGTGAAAAGATAGGGTCCGCAGGATAGTGTCCGCAGGTTGGATCCAGCCCACCAAGCCTTTGATATGGCCTGCGGCTGCCCTGCCGCTCCTCTGCCTCCAGGCCAATCGAGATCTGGGAATGGGGGAGTGTGCAAAGTCTCCTCCCACCTTGCCAGGGGTGTGTGGCACTAGAGGGAACCGCCAGCTGTTCAGAATGGCTGGTGGTTCCCTCTAAGAGCTGTGCAGCCCAGGCAGGGTGGGGGCCGGGGGAGTGAAAGACATTGCGTGCTTCCACGCTCCCCCCAGACTCTGATTGGCCTAGGAGTGGGGAAGCGCATGAAGTCTCCTCCCCCTGACAGAGGCGCGATGTGCCTAGGGAACAGCCCCTTTCTGCTCAAGGCCATACCCCTCCCCACCTGAGACTCTGCCCCTTTGGGAGGGGGGGCAGCCCGCAACCACTGCCAAAATTTGTGAAGTGCCCCCCCCCACACAATTATTGCCCACCCGTCTTCCAAACCCTTCATTTTTTTTCAAGATATCAGTGATACACTTGGGGGCAAGGGTGGAGTTGGCTAAACATGAAGCGCAAAGAATGCTTCAGCGACAAAATCCGCTGATCACAATGTTTGCTTAACAATGCTTAACAGAGATGGGTATGAGCAGACGAGCCTCTTGGGAACGGGGCCGCGTCTACCTCACTGCTTGTACAGCACCTAGCACAATGGGGTTTTTGATCCTGATTAGACTCTCTGGCTGGTACCATAGTACAAATTAATGGGTAGCAGGTTTAAAACTAATAAAAGAAAGTTCTTCTTCACACAGTGTGTAGTCAGCATGTGGAACTCCTTGCCGGAGGAGGCTGTGAAGGCTAGGAATATAACAGAGTTTAAAGAGAAGCTAGATAATTTCATGGAGGTTAGGTCCATAAAAGGCTATTAGCCAGGGGATAAAATGGTGTCCTTGGCCTCTGTTTGACAGAGGCTGGAGAGGGATGGCAGGAGACAAATCGCTTGATCATTGTCTTCGGTCCACCCCCTCTGGGGCACCTGGTGCTGGCCACTGTTGGCAGACAGGCTACTGGGCTAGATGGACCTTTGGTCTGACCCGGTACGGCCGTTCTTATGTTCTTATGTTCTTAATAAAGAACTCCGGAGATGGGTAGCTAGAAACTGCTGCTGTGTATCACTACTGGAGGTGTGCTCCAGACCCATCAATGGTGGGGATGGGACAAAAGGGCAATTGCGTGGGGCCCAGCAATTCAAACCCCAGCCCTTTAAATCACCGCCAGAGCACCACGCCACACGCTCCGAGCAGCTCTGAGGGCTGGCTGCCCCCAGCCTTCCCCAGCCCACCCAAAGTCCCATCTCTTCTGGGAGCATGGAGCCGCCCCCTCCCATGTTGCCCAGGCGACAGCAGAGGCTGTTGGCTCCCCTGCATATGACATCCCTGCCTTGGGTAGCTGAAAGTAGCTGGGTGGGATATCCTGGTGGCTATCCCCACACGTTGCAGACCTACCAGATAGTTTGAAAGATTCTGGAATGATGTTTGGTCCCTGCTAAGGAGACTATCAAAGCAAAGTAGTTTACATGCCCATTTTTAGGAAAATGATGATGGCAGATCTCTTCTATTTGCTTACCTTCATCTTCTTCCTTTGAAGTGGACTCAAGCCTTAGCAGCTCCTACATACTACAAGATATCTCAGGAAATCTTCCTCTTTTAGAGCTACATGATTAGCTTCTGTCATTAGACTTAACTACCTCTTCCAGTGGGATAATCAAGTTGTTTCCTACATTGTATTTGTTGTGCATGCCGAATTCAGAAGTTTTACTTTACAATCACAATACAAAATAAAAAGCAGGAGCAAGACACTTCAGAGTGAAAACGTACTGTTTTAGACTTCCAGGTGTTCACTGTCAGCCATTCAGACTGCACTGGTGTTTAATTTTTTTCAGCTATTTTTTTTAACTTTACTTTTTTTTTTAAATCAAATGTAAAATAATTAAGTGCAATGGAAATTAAAGGCCTAATCCTGCAACCTGTTTAGTGCTGAACAAGCTATGTTCCAATATAACTTTGCAGATTGGGCCCAAAGGCAAAAAGAATTTATTTTTTAGCCCTATTAGGCCAGCTCCTCAGATGGTACAAATCAGCATAACCCCATTGATTTCCATGAACTTATCTTTCTAAGATACGTATATGGCTTTCATTCTTGTAGTGTCTGAGTGTAACCCACACACCTAAGCTATGTCTACACTGGCGGGTTCTTGAGCAAGTATGGCCGTTCTTGCGCAAGAATCCACAGAGTGTCTACACTGCCCGCCCTCTCTTGCGCAAGGAAATTTACAGTATGGCGTGCTAAGAGAGGGCGCCATGAGCAAAACCTACGTTGTTTTCTATCAGGTGTAAGCTCTCTTGCGCAAAAGGGCAGTGTGGACGCGCGGCAATGGCTTCTTGCGCAAGAACTGGCCTCCGGGGAAAAAACACAGGTGGCCTCTCCGACGCTCCGTACGCGCAATCACCACTCGCTGGTTCCCCATAGCTGGCCTCCCATTAAAGGCACAGGCACCCAGCGGAGCCACGTGCCACGTGCAGCCCTTGGAGCTGCCAGAGGGAGCGATGGCCGCTGCTCAGCAACAGCCAGGTCCCTCAGGCCGCACCCAGCAGGCCCACAGGGGCACCAAGCAGTGGGCTCCATGCTGGGGCAACGCCGAGGTCCAGGCCCTCCTGGATCACTGGGATGAGGAGGCGGCCCTCCGTAATCCCAAGTCCAGGAGGCGAAATGCGGACATATTTGCCCACATGGCCCAGGTGCTGGCTGCACAGGGACACCTGGCCCGAACCCTGGAACAGGTCCAGGCCAAGGTGAAAGACCTGTGGCTCAGCTACGTGCAGGCCAGCAAGAGTGGGGGCGGCAGAGCCACTGTTTGCCCCCACTACCACTGCCTGCACAGTATCCTGGCCGACAAGGGGGCCGAGGCCCTGCAGGCCATGGTGGACTCAGCCGTGGCCACCCCAGTGGTCCAGCCAACAGACGCAGAGGAGGAGGAGGAGGGCAGCCAGAGCCCACCAGCCCAGCACAACAGCTACGATGTGTCCCAGGCCTCCTTCGACATTGGCAAGGGATCATCTGGTGAGTGTCACAGCTGCCACTCGCAAGTGTGCAGGGGGCCGGGGAGAGGGTGCAGCACATGGCACAGCCTGGCCGGATGCTGCGCAGCGGCACGCAGCATGTGCAACCTCGTGGAGCCAGACCAAGCGGCACACGAACATGGCAGCCAGCCCCAGCACACACCTGGGACCCCAGGGGTCATGCACACCCAGCCCGGGGGAGGGGAGGAAGGAGGTCCAGCCGGGAGCAGCCCAGCCCCAAGGGCGCAGGGTGGACACCACGTAGCCCAAGGGTGCTGCACACAGCACTAATCCACGGCCACCTATGGGACACAGTAGCTGCCCTAGGGGAAGGCACAACAGGCCCCCCACCACCACATGGGGCCCTCCCAGGATCCCCCGGCCCACCTCAGGACCCCCTGCTGCCCATAGGGGAATCCCCCCCACGCCGGTCTTGTCCCCAGGCGTTGTGGCACGTGCAGTGGCACAAAGAGGGCATGGGGCGCCCAGAACACCATGGGGCAGGGGTCACTGACCATCTCGCTCTCATCTGCTTCCTCTACAGTGGGACCCCCTGCCAGCAAGGGACCTTCCAGCCCCACCCTGCCGGCGCTGAGGAGCCAGGGCCCGTCGCAGCACACCCAGGACCGCCACCACCTGCTCCGCCGCCACGTCTGAGCCATAGAGCGCATGGAGCGCTCACTCACAAACAAAATCCGCACCGACGAGGAATGGCGGGCGCGGGTGTGGGGCCAGTACATTGAGCGCTGTGACCGCATGTATGCCCTCCTGGGCACAATCGCGGAGCGCATGGGCCCTGCGCCGCAGCACAGTGTGGCCAGGCCCCCTCCTGTTGCCCCCCCTGCCTTGCCCAGTCCTCCCCCCGCCTTCCCCCCGACGTGCCCCTGCCGTGCCCATGCCCCGTCCTGCGGCCCCCCCAACATCGGCACCTACTGGTGCAGCCTGCCGCGACCCAACACAAGGGGCAGAGGCGCCTCCGCACCCGTGGGGGTGGGAGAGACCTCCCCTCACACCCATGAGGCCCTCCCAGACCAGAGCCCCCTCCTCCCCCCCTCCCAGTTCAGGGCCCCCTCCTCCCCACAGTGCACCCCCTTCCCCTTGTAAATAGAAGTGCATTATATTAAGCAAGTGCATTTTATTTATTGGGAGGTAAGGGCAGGGTGGCGGGAAGGGGTGGTGATGGGAGTGGGAGCACGGGGGCATCCCTGCGGTCAAAGGTGTAGGGGCAGCCTACTGTGGGGCCTGGTCCAGCATCACCCGGTGGGCTTCCCGGACCCGCACCCTGTGGCGGTTGGTCTGCCAGGTGGCGGCCGTCTGGGGCTGCTTGTAGGCCTGGCCCTCACCTGCCATCCACCCCGGGAGGAAGGCCTCCCCCTTCTTCTCAATAATATTATGCAGCATGCAGCATGCTGAGATGACCTCTGGGGTGTGCTGCACCCCCATGTCCAGGTGGGTCAGGAGGCACCTGAACCGTGTCTTCAGATGCCCGAAGGCGCACTCCACGGCGTTGAGGGCCCGGTCCAGGTGGGCATTGAAGGCGGCCTGGCTGCGGTCCAGTAGTCCCATGTATGGCCGCATCAGCCAGACCATCAGAGGGTAGGCCGCATCCCCCAAGGTGCAGACCGGCATCCTGACATCTCCAATGGTGAATTCCCGCTGGGGGAAGTAGGTGCCCGCCTCCAGCCTGTGGCATAGGCCTGAGTGCCTGAAGATGCGAGCATTGTGGGCCCGTTAGGACCACCCCACATAAATGTCCTGGAACCGGCCATGGTGGTCCACGAGTACCTGGAGCACCACCGAGTAGTAGCCCTTCCGGTTTATGAACCGGGCCGCTCGGTGCTTCGGCGCCCGGACGGGGATGTGGGTCCCATCTACGGCTCCCCCGCAGTTCGAGAACCCCCAGGTCACGGGGGTGGATGACCCTCTGGAGCAGCACGTCATTGATGGCATGGATGATCTGCAGAGGGGCACATGGGAGCACAGGGAATGCATAGAATGAGACACAGGGCGTAAATGGGCTCCTGGGGCATGCTCGCCCTCCCTTTGATGGCCCCTTCCTCCACGCAGGCCAGGGCCGTCTGCCCCCCGGGGTTCCGCCCCCACCACCAGCAGGGCTGTGTGCAGGAGGGACAGCATGACCCCCTGGGCGTGGGGCTTCTCCCTGCCCCTACAGCCTCCCCTCCCCGCCCGGTCTGGCCCCTTCCCTCCCCCAGGACGAGCCCGTGGTCCATGGAGTGCCTTACCTACCAGACGACCGCGCCGACGGTAGACCTGCCCACCCCGAACTGGTTCGCCATGGAGCGGTAGCTGTCCGAGGTGGACAGTTTCCACAGGGCAATCGCAACCCCCTTCTCCATGGGGATGGCGGGGCGCAGGAGGGTGTCCTGCCTCCGGAGCGCAGGGGTGAGCTACGTGCAGAGCTCGTGAAACGTCCCCCTGCGCATCCTAAAGTTCTGCACCCAGTGCTGGTCGCCCCATTGTCCCAGCACCAGGCACTCCCACCAGTCCCCACTGGTGTCGTGGCTCCACAGGCGCCTGTCGGTGGTGGGGTGGGGGTGTCCGAGTGCAGCTGTTGCATGCATCTGATCGAGCATGTGTTGCCCAGTCTCCAGTTCCTGCTGGAGCAGTGTACGTCCCTGCAGAAGGACCTCCACAGCCTCAATTATGGCCATGATGGGACCTTGCTGGGTGGGATCCTCCTCCGGCTCCATGTCTGTGAGCAAGGCAGCGATGGTACCCAGGGGCACTTGCTCAGGGGCTGAGGTGGAGGGCACAGCTGTGGCTCTGGATGCCTCAATGAGGTGCCTCAGCACGTAGCCGCAGGGAAATGGCCGTCCAGGGGTCCCTTTCAGAGCGTTACCCAGCAGGGGTCCAGCATGCGCCCACAGACACCGCTGGTGACCTCTTTACATGGCCCAAGTGGTTCCGGGGCCAAGTTATTGCGTAGCAGCACCCTGCCAGTGTGCACTCTTTCTTGAGCAAGAGCTCAGAATTCTTGCACTGCGCTTCTGGCCGGTGTGGACGCTCTCTTGCGCAAGAGATCTAGTGCAACGATACTTGCGCAAGATATGCTTGCGCAAGAACCCGCCAGTGTAGACATAGCCCTAGTGTGGTTACTGAGCAATGCAAGTGGTACCTAGACCACAGCAACAGTTAAGACCAAAAGACCTCTACAGCATGGGCTGGGAGCCAGCTGGCTTTTAGCTCAGCGGGTAGTGGCTCCTATACTCCGCTTCAGAAGTCCCAGGTTCAAATCCACCTAGTGGTGGTTACATGAGCACCTTATAATGCCACTCTGACATAGAGAAGTACTATTTGCTCCATTCTCCATCTGTAAAATGGGATAACTGAGGCAATAGATGAGCACCTGAGGCCCAAGGTTATACATGAAGTCTGTGGCAGAGCAAAAATTTGAACTGAGATCTTCCTAGTCCTAAACATGTAGCTTCCACATTGGACAGGGCTTTCCCTTTATTCCAGTTTATACCAGCTTGGGACCTGGCGCATTATCTGTGATTATATGATTTCATGCTGCCTGTACAGCAAACATTCAATTATAGTCTTCCCCACTAAGTCACTCTCCTTTCTTTCCTTCAGTGGGTAATTCCATGGCCATGCTAGACATCTTTATTTAAATGGAACCCTGGGTCTAGTATATCCTCAGTAGTCAGACGTTTTGTGCTGCTTATGCGTGATCTTACAAAGTGGTGAGTCTTTCCCTGAGGTACTCATCATCCTCAAGTCTCATTTTCTTCACTGTGAGCCAACAGTGCCCAGCACATAACAGGATCAAACCCTGGAACTCTCAGAGTGAATGAATAAGGGCACATAGCCCGTTGTCAAAATCAATTATTGCGCAACTAAAACAAATGAGAATTTTTAAAATTATCCTGCAATTTTGTTGGCTGATCATTGAGTTTTCTGACACAACTACCACCAGGAGTCCAAACATAACATTCAGTTATTGTTGACTGCTGGGATCAGAGCTGGTTGAAACATTTTCAAACAGTTCACTGTCAGAAATGCTGTTCTGTCAAAAATAGAAACATTTTGCATGAAACTGCTGATTTTGATTCATTATTTTGATTCTTTTTTTGACAGAAAACATTTCAAAATTATTTGAATCAACCTAGAGCAATTATTTGAGTCAACTTGGAGTTTCGCTTTCTCATTTTGCTGTGTTCCAAGTTTCCAGTTTTGTTTCATCTTTTAATTTTGTAATCGTATTCTCTTTAAATATCAATGTTCTAGATTACACAACGTATTTAACATTATAATGTTTTGATATTATCTAAACAAAAGTTTTCATATGGTCATTTAGATGTTTCCTGTTTTATTCCATAGTAAAATTTGAAATGTTGACTTTTTGTCCTGATTCAGCCTAAAAGGAAATTTCAACATAGCAGAACTTCCTGTGGTATGGAAATTCCATTTTCTGGCCTGCCCGCTCTATTTGAAATTACATGAATTACTTGTCAATGACTATATCACATCATATGCCCCTGACGCTAAGGATAATTCAGAATGGATACAATTTGTCACTGGAACTATACCGAGGATGAATTTTACCCATTCTGTTCCAGGGCCTACAGTGTCTCACTTTCCATTGGATGAGAACGTTAGAAAGGAATCAAGTCCTGCATGCTCACATTGGCTTTCGTTTCTCTTGCATGATTCTGCTGGCTCTGTATTTAGTATTTCTTTTTAGCATTTCTATTATTGAGAAGTTTTTTTCTGACCCTTTGTATTTGTTTTGAGGTTTTACAAAGCCCCGCTGGTGGTGGTTTGGCTCCAGATCACCCAAGCTTCTGCTGTAACCCATTGTCAGATACTGGCATGGAGGTAGAAGAATGAGAGGACAAGAATGAGCATGTCTTAAGGCTTCACGTAGGGTTCTTATTGTACTAACGAGATGCCTTACTATTAATTTCCTTCTTGGGCCTCACCTCAATCCACTACAACCAGCAGGAATTAACTTGTTAGCCATGCAATAGGATTCTACCCACTGTGACAAAGCTCCTTGATTTTGTGGGTCCCGCACTTTCAGGCAGATTGCTTTCCTCAGAGGCTCACAGCAGCCCTCAGTTTAGACACTTTTTCTAGGGCAACAGCTTGTCGTTTGTTTGAGCCACTCTCATCATTGACCAGCATGGGAAAGAGAAGGGAGACCAAACTCTATAGTCTCTGTTGCCCCTCCAAGTGGTACAGGGCAGGATAGACCTCTTTACCAAAATTAGTCCTTTTCTGGTGCTGAAATGGGGAGTGGGGGTGGGGAGAGACGTGGGCCCGCTCTCTCCCACTGGGTTCCAGCCCAGGAACCCTGTGATAGCAGCTGCCTGTAATGTCTTTAGTATCAGCTGTGACAGCTATGAATCCCCATGTCACTTCCCCAGCACCTTCCTTACTGCAGGCTCTTCCTCCTGGCACCTGCTTGCACTTTCTTCTCCCAGACTCTCCGCAGCACCTTTTCTCCTCAGCTCCTTGCTCACACACTGATCTAACAGAAGAGAAGCCTTTTTTAAACCAGTCCCAACTGGTTTAGAATTGACCCCCAAGTGTTTTGGTTAATCCCACACCCTTGACTTTGGAAACCTCCTTATTCACTCCAGGTATTTTAATTGGCTTGATTGCCTTGATTGATTCTAGCAGGTTCCTGCTGGTTCTAGATTAGCCATTGTTAGTTTATCCTGGGAACAAGGGGTCTATTTATCTAGGCCTCATATTTCCTTTCTATCATTTTCCTATAGCTTTCCAGCCTGACACTGTCTCACCACCTAAATTCCCCCTGAAATATTAATTAGATGTAGAGCTCTTTATTTCTTAGGACTCAACACTGATGTCCTTACTCAAGAAAACTGAGACAGAGTCAGAGTCCTAGTCCTAAGAATTCATCAAGAACTCCAGTATCCATTTATGAAGCTGTTTTTTTTCCCCCTCACAAAACAATTCACCTGCCTATCTTTGCAATTGCTGCCAGTCAGCTGGGTGGCACTTGAATCTCTCCTGAACTGCTGCCCATGTGCTCATCTTAGAGGGAATAGTGCTCCCATTGCCTCTGGAACAGCACGGTTCACAGATGCATTTTGACAGAATGCATCTGTGACAGCTTCCATCTTACTCAACACACCATGGACTGAACCAAGGATCTTTGGCGATAAAAGCATGAGCTCACACATTCCAGTGCTATAAGAGACTTATATTGGAAACACATCCTCACTAGTGGCTTACAGGAAGTCATATATGGGTTTGTCCACTGACATTTCCTGCTAGTGTTGGGCATTGGTGCTGGTGGTGAGGCTCTCAATGAAAGGTGAGACCTGGTCATGCTCCTCTATGATAGTCAATACAATGGTGTTGCAGAAAGGGTGCAGATATTCAGGCAAGATGGCAAAACCACACTAAGTAGTTGTACCCAGGCAACTAAAACCCTAGCACATCTGCTATTTTTTATTACAAACTTGATTTAGAAATGGCCTTAATAGAACCTTTAGCAGACACATGTATGTCACCCGATTACAGAGGGAGACATTTGAGCTGGAGTTCGTTTACAAGTTCAATACTATCAACTTAGCCCTGAATAAAGATCTCAACTGGTTAAAGCACTACAATGGCAACTCCTCTACCTTTTGATATTTGCATTTACATCACATTCTAAAAATGAGACACACCTAGACTGCCTTAATTAGCTTCATTAACACTGGTCCTACAATTGACATGTAACTTCTTTTGCTGTTATATATGCCCCACATTCTGTAATTTCCACTCCAACTCATGTGATGAAATGTGTTTTACCCACAAAAGCTCATGACCTAATAAAATTATTAGTCTCTAAAGGGCAACAGAACTGCTCATTGTTTTTAAACATAACCCCATGGTCACCCTTATATCACACAGTATGCAGTGCCTCAAGGCAAACATTAAATTTTCATCTGGCCCTGTCTAACTCTGCTGCTAGTCTAAACATTTTCTTTACAGCCTAGAATGCACAAATAAATAGAATCATTTCTAGGTCTAAAGCATTTTTTCCTGTCATTTCTCAACATCTTACAATATATGACATTTCCCAACCCACATTTCTGACGTGAGCTAAGTGGCAAAGAGGTGAGTAGGTGTTTAGTTTGCTGTTTAAAAATGCTGAGGGATGCAGATAGAGGGAGACAATAAAAGAGTTCCAAATGCTGCAAAGCAGTAGTGATAGGTGAACTTCAAAATGTTATGAAGGTCAGATCAACCACCAAGTTTGAACACCCATCCAAAATTTATGTGAGCCTGTGCTGGCATGCATAAATTCTATCTATTCTGACTTTGGGTACTGAACTTTTAAATGAACATGAATACCCCATCTTTGATATAGTGGCAGCTGCCATCTTGTGTGCAAATACAGTCTAAGGGTATGTCTACACTACAGCGTTATTTTGAAATAGTTAATTTGAAACAGCTCATTTCAAAATAACGTGTCTACACACAAAATGCATTTAGAAATAGAAAAACGCTATTTCGAAATAGCGCATCCACACTGAGTGGACGTTGAATCGCATTTAAGGCTGGTTGGAACCAGTTCTGGCAGGGCATCAGGTCAGAAGTTACCTTGTGGCCAGGGCAGCCAGCAGGGCACCCTGGGAAGGACTGGAGGCCCCCTATTTCGCAATAAGCGTCTACACAGCACTTATTTCAAAATAGCAATTTTGAAATTGGCACTATTCCTCATGGAATGAGGTTTACCAATTTCGAAATAAGCCCTCCACTATTTCAAATTAATTTCAAAATAAGGGAATGGCTGTGTAGATGCTAGGAAAGTTATTTTGAAATAACTTTGCTGTGTAGACATACCCTAAATCAAAACAAACACTGTGCTCTATCTTGGTGATTTTACCATTCTTTCTTTCAAAGGTGATACTTGTTTCATGTACTACATTCAGGGTTTCTAAAAGTAATATAGTATTTTAATAAGAAAACTATTTACAGAGAAACTGCAGTTCCAGATAGCATTCTAGGGCACACAGACTGACTTGTATTGGGTAGAAATGAATGGGGCCTTTAAAGCTTTATATTCCACCTTTCTGTATTACTACATTAGAACAGAACGTCCTTTCCCCCTTAATCTTTAAAGGACTGGCCAAATAGACCATATCATGTTGGTGAACAATGGCATATACATGAGTAGCCCTGTTTTAATTAGTGCTTACCATTGTGAGAGAGTCTCAGAGGGGTAGCTGTGTTAGTCTGTAAGGGTGTGTCTAAACTACAGGGTTTTGTCGACAAAACTATACCTGTGTCTACACTGCCACTGAGTTCTGTCGACAATGTCGACAGAACTCAGCAGTTTTGTCGACGGCTGTAAACCTCATTCTACGAGGAATAACGCCTTTTGTCGACAGAGTTCTGTCAACAGAAGGCGTTATTGCATCTACACTGTCCTTTGCGTCTACACTGTCATGTCGACAAAGCGGCTTGCTTTGTTGACAGAACTGGATGTAGTCTAGACGCTCTTTGTCGACAGAAGCTTTGTCGACAGTATCTGTCAACGAAACCTCTGTCGATAAAAGCCTGTAGTCTAGACGTACCCTAAGGGTGCAGCTACACAGTACCCTAAACTTGAAATAAGATATGCAATTTGTGCTACGCTGATTTTGAATACGCTGATTTTGAAATCTGGTGCATCTACACAGTGCCAAATTTTGAAATAATGCGCTGTTTTGACACATCCCTTAGCACTCACAGAATGAGAGTTACGGAGATGCCGAAATAGAGTGCCCACTATTTCAAAAAATATTTTGAAACAATGGGCGCGTTTAAAAGACACAGGATAGCTATTTCAGGATACCAGTCCATGTGTCCAGTCCTGTTGTCTAGACGTACCCTAACTGAAATAACTTAATAAATGGTCCTGCAGCACCTTAGAGACTAACAACAAATGCAGATGACCCAATTTTCTGTTTTCCCATTGAGCTAAATCTTGTTTTGGAGAGATGCTGAGGGGATGTCAGGAGAGCCCTGAGAGGCCGTGAGAGACGCAAACGGAGTTAAAGCCTGTGGGATGACAAGTTGCGGGCAACGGCCCTGTCAGCCAAGACAGGGACGAAAGGTCCCTCTGTCTTCAGGGCCCTGGGCTGAGACTCGGAGAGTGGGAGGGCCCGAGTCTCCCTTTCCCTCCCCTTTTCCTCCCGCAGATTCCAATTGTGGTTTGTGGTGATAGACAGGCAACCTAAGGGCTGAGTGCCACAGGACACCATGCCCAGCATTGCCCTTACAGGAGGAATCCCTCCCCCCCTCCAGCCTGGCCAGGGCTATGCCAATGTGAGGGGGGCGGAGTCCCGAGAAGGACTAGAGAAATACAGGGGCCAGCCCCAGGGGAACAGTGCACCCCTGGGTCTTACAAAGAGGGGGGCACTCGGGGTGGCCGCCTGACACCCCCTTAGGAAAATTATTCCTTGCCTAAATGTATGGCTAGAATTTTTTTCTAGGACAAATGTCTTTAGCTTCAGTTCATTGCTCCCTGTGGCACTATTCTACTCTGCCTTAACTAAATCCCCACCCACTTATGTCAAATGTGTAGCTTTGAAATAGGCCTTTAACATGGAGTGTTGAAAGATACTTCGGCATCTAAGTTGGCAAGTGACCAAGAACAGAAGTTTGCTTCATGTGGGAGGATGTTTTTCTTTTTTGGGGTTATATATGGGAGCTTTTTCATATGGAGTGTGCAGAGGAAGCCCCCGCCCAAACACACACACAAAGTTTTCTTTAAACTAAATGCGTAATTAACTTGGTCTGGACATATTCCCTTATAACAGAAAACAAAAAGGGTTTGTAAATCGAGTGTGTTCGACAGTTATTTACTCTATGGTGTTTTATATTCCTTGCACCTCTTCTTTCATTTCACTGGGTCTGCTCATGACTGTTGTTCTCCTGTGTTCAGGTTCCAAATGACACCAACTGTTGGAGATGCATTTGATCAGTGTATAGTGTCCTTCACGCTGAGAAGCTATCAGAAAGTTGCTTATGGACATCTTTGGATGGCCCTCACATTTATGGCAATGAAAACCTCACAACAATGCATTCATAGAATCATAGAACCATAGAGCTGGAAGAGACCTCAGAAGGTCATCAAGTCCAACCCCAACTAAATCAACCCAGCCAGGGTTTTGTCAAGCCAAGACTTAAAAATCTCTATGGATGGAGACACCACTACTTCCCTAGGTAACCCGTTCCAGTGCTTCACCACTCTCCTAGTGAAATAGTTTTTCCTAATATCCAATCTGGACCTCTCCCACCACAACTTGAGACCATTGCTCCTTGTTCTGCCATCTGTCACTACTGAGAACAGCCTTTCTCCATCCTCTTTGGAACCTCCCTTCAGGAAGTTGAAGGCTGCTATCAAATCCCCCCTCACTCCTCACTTCTGCAGACTAAACAGACCCAACTCCCTCAGCCTCTTCTTGTAGGCCATATGCTCCAGCCCCCTAATCATTTTGGTTGCCCTCCGCTGCACCCTCTCCAATGCGTCCACATCCTTTTTGTAGTGGGGGGCCCAGAACTGGACACAATACTCCAGATGTGGTCTCACCAGAGCCGAATAAAGGGGAATAATGACATCTCTGGATCTGCTGGCAATGCTCCTCTTAATGCAACCTAATATGCCATTAGCCTTCCCTTCTTGGCTACAAGGGCACACTGTTGACTCATATCCAGCTTCTCATCCACTGTAACCCCCAGGTCCTTTTCTGCAGAACTACTACTTAGCTGGTTGGTCCCCAGCCTGTAACAATGCTTGGGATTCTTCCGTCCCAAGTGCAGGATTCTGCACTTGTCCTTGTTGAACCTCATCAGATTTCTTGTGGCCCAATCCTCCAATTTGTCTAAGTCACTCTGGACCCTATCTCTGCCCTCAAGCATATCTACCTCTCCCCCTAGCTTATTATCATCTGCAAACTTGCTGAGGGTGCAATCCATCCCTTCATCCAGGTCATTAATAAAGATATTGAACAAAACCAGTCCTAGAACTGAACCTTGGGGCACTCCGCTAGAAACCGACCACCATCCTGACATCGAGCCGTTGATCACTACCCACTGGCCTGGCCTTCTAGCCAGCTTTCTATCCATCTTACCATCCATTTATCCAATCCACATTCCCTTAACTTGCTGGCAAGAATATTGTGGGAGACCGTATCAAAAGCCTTGCTAAAGTCAAGGTATATCACATCCACTGACTTTCCCAAGTCCACAGAGCCAGTTACGTCATCATAGAAGCTAATCAGATTGGTCAGGCACAATTTGCCCTTTGTGAATCCATGCTGACTATTCCTGATCACTTTCCGCATTGCCCCTTCCTACCTCTCAGTGCCCAGCACTCAAGGTAAAGTCAGCTTGAGAAAGGAAAAAAAAATCCCCAGTGTGCTTTGAGCACCCAATAACATTGAAATGGAGTTAACCTAAAAGGGCAGGGATCCTGCATCCCGTATACTGGGTAAGATTCTGTCACCGTTAGACAGAGTTTCACTCTACCGCATTAATTTCAGTGGGATGAGTCATGGAGCAAAGTGCTACTTGATGTGAATAACAACGCCAGAATCTGACCCCGAGTAAGTTCTGCAAGATTGGGCTCCTTTTCACTAGTTCATACTGAGGGATAACGCATGTGGAACTACTTTCCAAGGGGACATTTAATCAAACACACATGTGGTGGGTTTGCAAAAGAACTGGCAAACTGGTGGAAGGTCAGAGTTCTTATGAGCAGAACATCACAGGAGAATGAGGCTGTCATCCTGGGTTACAAAACCATAACACAGCTTTCATTTCTAATTACCATTTAATTTGTCCCCTTTGAATATACTGCATAGCTCTTTAGGCCTCCAGGGCTTTGGCCAACATGGGGTCCAATTTGTTGTTTGTGATGGATGCTTCCCAACCAGAAATAAATACGGTGTGAGGTCTGTCAAATTCCTTGGATCAGAGGAGCATAAATCTTTTCAGTGATAAAGAACAACTTCTCCCTGCTTTCCCAAGGAGAATTGAATGCCAAGATAATTGCAGCACAAGCTTTGCTTGGTAATGATCATTCTAAATTCTAAAATGCCTGACGTTTAAGTCATGAATGGCCCCCGTTGACTGACAGATTATTGCATTGGGGCATTCTTCCCCTTTGGCAAAGGTCACAAAGGAGAGGCAATCTTCAGTACTCACTGGTTAATAACCAGGCCTACATCAAAAGACAGTCCCTATATAGCATCTTGGTGGGGGATCAATATAGGTATAGCATCTCGGTGGGGAGTCAATATTGCAAAAAGACCTTTTATGATGGTGGACCAAGACTTTGCTCCATCCAGAAGGTCAATGTTTGGAAGCAAGGATGGCCTCTGAGAGACTCCGCAGCAACAACATAAGAGGGAGGTGAAGAAGACAAGGAAATACAACTTTCACTCACACTGCATGAAGAAGAGAATAATCTAGACTGTATCTAATCCATTTCCATCACAGGAAACTTATTCCCATGCCCAGGAGTAGCACTAGACCACTCATTTTTCTGACTATAAGAGAGTATTCATTTAGTACAGCAGAGGGGCAACAGAGGGCCAGATTCTGATAGAAGGCAACGTAAAGCTAATGGCCTTAAATGAGACTCACACCCTTCAACTGCTCAAAACTCCCTCCATCTTGTTTCCACCCCATGCCTGACATGTGGTGAAGCTGGGGATGGTATATACAAAGTAGTTGGACAAGGTGAGTTTAAGTAGGGTGAGGTACCTTCCCATCTCTTCCCATTAGCTACTCTCTCCCCCATTAGCTACTGCTCTCCTCTGGTCCCTTGCCATGGGAATTATACCACCGTGCACTCAAGTTCAGTGGAAGAAAATTGAGATGGCTGCAAGTCAAATTAAGTAAACTGAAGTAAGCCGGAGGCAGCCTAAGGGTTGCCAATCTAAGGAGGCATTGGTGACTCTATATGTGTCCAGTCCATTACCCCCTCTCGTCCCATCCCAAGCCCTTGAGGCATGTGTCTCAGGGTGGCTCGATGCCGTGCTAGCTCCCCTGAATGATGTTGGTAAATATCCATGTCAGTACAGAGCCTGGCCCACTTTGTGTGCTAACTGGTATCTGTCTACCCCCTCCATTCACACTGCAATCTCAGGAAGGCAATTACAACTACTCACCCACTAAACACAGTGAACACTTTAAAATGTTAGACTCTCACACATTGTTGCCTCTGGGAACCAGGGCACATACCATGGACATGGTTGCATTCCTTCGATGTTTAAAAGTTTAAGGACCGCACTCTTCTAAAGCTATGGTACCTGGGAGGAATGCCTTAGTCTTTCCCCAGGCTCAAATTAGAATGCTCTCTCTCACATCATAGGCAGGACCACTGGCTCCTGAGATTAAATCCATCCCACCAAGAGGATAGCACCAGAACCCCAGAGAGAGCCGAGAGCACCACAGGCCTTAAGAGGCTGACAGAGCACAGTATCCACTTGCTGCTAACAGCTCTTCAACCAGCTACTTGTACTGCTCCATCTGCAACCCAGAGTGCTACTGAGCTCAGTTCTGCATCCAAACACCTCCCTGCCACCCTGTCTGAGCAGGACAACACCACTAAGACTGCAGGAGAGCTGGGAAATCCAGTGACCAGCCTGCAAGTGCTTTGCAGGCAGACCTCCATGTAAGGTTCCCCTATTTCAGGTTCCCCAAAAGAGGGTGCACTCACTGGAGGTGGGGGACAGTGTTTCTCTCTGATATGGTGGCAGGGTGGTTGGTGCAAGTCCAGGACGCAATGAAAGACTTCAGTCAAGATCTCCATTCAGGACCCCAGGGCTGGGAGCCAGGGCCTGGCTGGGCAGGACACAGTCACTGTGGCTTACATGGGAATGGACCAATCAGCTGTGGATGCCGGGGAAGGAGAAATAAGGAAAGTGAACCAATCAGGGCTCTCTCGGAGCTACAGCTTATCTGCTCTGCAAAAACACAGGACATTCCCTGTTATTTGAAAAATCTGCCTGGACAGAGAAAGGAAGCATTCCCTGTTATTTGAAAAATCTTCCTGGACAGAAAAAGAGGCTCTGTCCAGGAAAACATGGATGTATGGTAATCTTATTCCCATGTAGCTCTGCCCACCATCCTGAATCACTGTTTCCCCCATCTCCCGACTGAGATTCAAGGAGATTAAACCTTGGGAGCAAGTCTTAGCTGATATTTTTCCACTTCCAAAACTGTTTTGTTGCTTTATTTCTTGGCTTCTGCAATATTTCACAGAAAACTGTACTTGAGAAATTGTTGTAGCTTTCTATGTGCCTTGAGAAATATTTTGTTACCATAGGGATATATGCAGTACTGTGCGTTTGCATGGTACTTTGCAGTCTTATGCCTGTGAACACTGACTGGCACATTTCAATTCTTGTACTTGTTCATGTTGGACTTTTAACATATCTGCCCATCGACTTCATCATACCAGTAAAATGTATTTCTCTGTGTGTGCGTCGTTTTTCTCCTGTGACGGGTGAAGTGAAGCTGTGTTGTTGGATGTGGAATGAGACTCAGCTTTTTTTACCCCATGTCATTCGATTGTACAGAAAATGATGTTTGGATGACTGCATTCTTAAAACTTAAATACTCACCTGAGGAAGTGAAAACACAAATTGACAGAGCCAGACAAGTACCCAGGCATCTGCTTCTTCAAGACAGGCCCAACAAGCAAAATAACAGAACACCACTAATCACCACCTACAGCCCCCAACTGAAACCCCTCCAGTGCATCATTGACAATCTACAATTTATTCTGGAAAACACTCCCTTCACTCTCACAGGCCTTGGGAGACAGGCCAATCCTCGCCTACAGACAACCCCCTAACCTTAAGTCAATTCTTTCTAGCCACCATGCAACACAACTCAAACATACTCATCTAGGAACCTACCCCTGCAATGAACTCCGTTGCCAACTCTGTCCACACATCTATACAAGTGACACCATCACAGGACCTAACCACATAAGCTCCTATATCAAAGGCTCATACAACTGCACATCCTGTAATGTGATATATACCATCAAGTGCTAGCAGTGCGCCCTTCTGCCATGTATATCAGCTAAACTGGACCGTCTCTGTGACAAAGGATTAATGGACACATCAAATACTAGTAATGGTAACACAGAGAAACCTGTAGGGGAACATTCTAACCTGTCTAGGCACTCATTAATGGGTTCAAAAGTAGCCATTCTTCTACAAAGAAATTTCAGGAACCAACTACAGAGAAAGACTAGGGAACTGGCCTTCACATGCAAATTTGACACCTTCACCCAAAGACTGAACAGTCACATGAACTGGATGGGATGTTAGCTTTTGATGTCATTTGGGTGTTGAATATAAGTATGGGTCACTTACAGCCCACTCAATTAACATCATTTAGCACAGGCTTTATAACTGACAGGGTTCCCCCCCCCCCTTTCTTTTTCTGCTTTCAATTAGGTTTTTTTTCCTTTTTGCTTCACCCATGTGAAGAAGTGGGCTGTGTTCAGGCAAGCTCGTGATACTATTTATATATTTTTGTTAGTATGTAAGGGTACGTTTATACAGCAGCGTTATTTTGGAATAACTGGAATAACTCCAACTCCTGTAACCCTCATTTCATGAGGAGAAAGGAAAGTCAAAGGAAGAGCACTCTTCCTTCGACTTCCTGCTGCGTAGACAGTGCCAAAAACCGAGTTAAGCTATTTCAACTTGAGCTATGTCAACTGCGTAGCTTAAGTTGTGTAGCTTACTTCAACTTTAGCCCTGCTGTGTAGGCAGGATCACTCTTAGTTTTTTGTGGAAATTTTCTAAAATCTCCCCCAATGTTCAGAAATATCACAAAACTTAGTGGTACACTTCTGAGATGGAGACAGTTCTGGGTATGTTTCCTAAGATGGAATCCATTTGCTCTTATTTAGATGGATGTCCCCCAGTAGTCAGCAAAGGGCAAATAGTTGTCTGTCTTAATGCCTTATCGAATATAATGAAAACAAAAAACCAGAGCATACTAGCAATCACACAGTGGACTGCCTGTGACTTGTACCACCAATACCCCTCTCGCCCATCTTCGTATTAAACACATTTCCCCTGTTATAAGGGGTCTAAAATGTCTGAAGTGCAGTAGGCTCTGGGGACAATACAGAGTCAAAACAGCAGCAACACAGTAGCTGCATTTCTCTGCACAGCAAACACTCCCCATACCATAGCCAGTGATTTCCACACACCCCTTCATTTTGTGAGAGGTACTTAAACACGGAAGAGGAATAAAGACACAAAATGGCTGTATTTGTTGTCATGAACTGATCAATATATTTTTTAAACACCTTCCATGGAAACTGACGAAAGGGACTCCCATTCGTCTGTGAGCTGGGTTACTGAATACAGAAACAAGGTAATATTTTTATACCCAAGAAGAAGTTGGTGAACGAGAAAAGCTGTTAAGCTTCTGTGGAGCTCTTATTTTTGACTAAAATAATCCACCACCAGTAGGTCACAAAAAGACAGCAACCCTGCCCAGCAGCAACTGTTACAGAAACTGTTAACCCATGGTTGGAATTCAGTGAAGTGGGGCTCCCACTGTGTTGGAAATTTGGGGAAAGCCATGTAAGGGTGCATCTACACTGCACCCTAAACTTGAAATAAGATATGCAATTTGCGCTATGCAAATTGCGTATCATTTCGATTTTATTTCAAAATAGCTTATTTTGAAATTTGGCCCATCTACACACACCAAATTTCAAAATAACGTGCTCTATTTCAAGCCATCCCTTATCCCTCATGCAATGAGGTTTACCAGGATGGTGAAATAGCACGCCTGTTATTTCAAAAAATATTTCGAAATAATGGGCCACTTGTGTAGACACAGGGTAGCTATTTCGGGATACCAGAGGTATCTGGTATCCCGAAATAGCCGTGCTGAGCAGACATACGCTAAAATGAGGAGCCATGCAATGAAACAGTCCCAAGACATGTAGACAGTGCATCAGAGTTGTGGAGATAGGTTACATCTCCTTGGAGGAGAGGTCCCAGCAAAGAGAAGCAAGACTGCACTGAATGAGGAATGCAATCCATGTACCATATCATGCTCACATCCTTCCACATCAGAAACCCCACCCCAGTATGTAAACACATTCCGGATACCCAGTTCTGATGGTTTGTATTCAGTTGTGCAATGTGACATGCACCACCCAATGAATGTGCAAATAATCTGATACCAAGATCCTTTGGAGGCACTTTTGCCCCACATGTATATTGGCATGTGCCCTCCTATATTGTTAAAGGAGTTTCACAGAAAGGCTGTAAAGGTGGAAGCACAAGGCAGATGTCTTCTGTGTACCTTTACTTCCAGGATCTGTGCACATATGGCATCTCTAATTTCCCTTGCCTATCTGGACTCAACTACTATGCACATGTGTAGCATCTGGCTGCCTGCACAGAGTTTGCAAACCAAGAGTACTGTTCCCCTTTGGCCTTTACCCTCACAATGTTGTGCAGTAGGCCAGGATCCTATAAGCAGTGTTGGCCGCACTAATGACCAGGTGGGTTGTAAGCAGCACCAAGCCTTGAGTCTACCAAATGTACATCCCCCCTCACCTTCCTAAAAAGGTATGTGGGCGCCCCCAAAATAACAAATGGCACATATACCCTATTTGTAACACTATTATTCAGGGGTGGGGGGGGAGAAAAGTCTTGGATCTCCTTCAAGTACAAGTCTGGTCCACTCAGCTCTCTGGCATTATGAACCTTTTCCGTGCACCCGACATCAATATACTTGAATATGCCTCTGTGGTCCACCAAGATTTCAGAACAGTGGAAAAGTTTGGAGTTCACACACTCACTTGTCCTTTGTGAAAAGCAAACTATGGGCACATGAACGCCACTAATGTTCCACGCACAGTTTGGGAACCCCGTCTACTGCAAACCAGTTTGTAGTTCAGGTGTGTTCACAGGATCAGGAGGCCTAGTGGTTAACATACCTGGCTCCCAATTCCTCACAAGGGAGGGATCACTTGATGATTCCCTCTTCTGTTCATTCCCTCTGTGGTTCCTGGCATTGGCCACTGTCAGAAGACAGAACACTGGGCTCTGAAAAATGGCACCTTAGGGTGCAGTGTTTATTGTCTTGCTAACATTGATTTTCACTGCAAGGGATCTGAGGGAGATCCCCACATCAGAGCTATTCTTTGACAAATCTCTGGAACTATCCCAGACTGAGGTCTCAGTAAAGGAAGCTTTTGGTACAAATTGATAAATTAAATAGTAATAAGTCATCAGGAGCAGATGCTATTCACACAAGAGTGCAGAAGGTGACACAATATGAAATTGCAGAACTACCGACACCAATATGTAACACATCACATAAATCAGCTTCTGTACCAGATGACTATAGGATAGCTAATGCAATTCCAAACCACCAAGCCCAACTTCAGTACAGGGAAAAATATTTGAAATTATAGCAAAGAACAAAATTATCTGAGCCATAGATAAACAGGATATTTTGGGAAGTGACAACCCAGCTTATGTAAAGGGAAATCATGACTCACCAATCGATCAGAATTATTTGAGGGAGTCAAGAAGCATACAGACAAGGGTGTTCTCATGGATATAGAGTTCTTGGACTTTCAGAAAGTCCTTGACAAGATTACTCATCAAAGTCTCTTAAGCAAAGTAAGCAATCCTGGGATGAGAGGGCCTTCCCTCTCAGAGATCAATAGTTAGTTAAAAGATAGGAAACAAAGGATAGGAATAAATGGTCAGTTTTCATGGAGAGAAGTAAATAGCAGGGTCCCGCCAAGGATCTGTACTGGGACCAGTGCTGTTCAATATATTCATAAATGATTTGACAAAAGAGGTGAACAGTGAATTGGCAAAGTTGCAGATGATACAAATTTACTCAAAATAGTTAAGCCCAAAGCTTACTGCAAAAAGTTACAAAGGAATCTCACTAAATCGGATGACTGGATGACAAACTAGCAGATGAAATTCAATGTTGATAAATGAAAAGCAATGCACATTGGATAAAAATAATCCCACCTGTATATACAAACTGATGGGCTTTAAATTAGCTATTACCCCTCAAGGAAGGTTTTGGAGTCATCATAAATAGTTCTCTTAAAATAGCTGTTTTGACGGCTGCTGCATATTGAGTGGCTAACAGAGTATTAGGAACTATCAGAAAATGGATAGTAAGACACAAAATCATAACGCTGCTATAGAAATTCATGGTACACCCACATCTTGAATACTGCGTGCAGTTCTGGTCACCCCATCTCAAAAAAAGATGTATTAGAATTGGAAGAGGTGGAGAAAATAACAACAAAAATGATTAGGCGTATGCATGACCTTCCATGGGAGGCGAGATTAAAAAGACTAAGACTGTTCATCTTAGAAGAGGGATAATTAAGGGATAACGTGATGTTGTCTTCCCACACACCAGCTCAGGACAGGGCTTCAGACTAATTCACTGGCATCCAAATAGAAATCAAATGAGTGTCAAAAGGTATTAGTGTCTAATCAGGACAATTTACTTGTGCATTAGCTTAGTTTGTTTGTCACCTGTAGATTGCTGTCACATTACACTATATATATCCCAGTAATTAGCTAAACCTAGAGCAAAAGTGCACGTTGGTGTTAAGATGAGAATGTACTTGATGTGTAAACTTAATGAAAACTAATGAAAGATTGTTGTTTGCTGTTACATTATCTTTTGCATTGTGTATATCCCTGCCATTAAATTACCCATTTAATGTGATTAAAGCCTTCTAAATGCATATGAGGAAGTGTGCTAACTTTAAAACAAAGGCCATTATGTTCAACAGTGGAATTTGCAGACTCAGTCTGCATTTCTTACCCATAGTCAACAAAGGAAAAGCCCACAGGAGTGAAAATGCTGCCCAGATGTTGTTCTGTGAGCAGAAACTATAAATGTTGATTCAAAGGATTGGTCCTTATCTTTGGAATGTTTGGATTCTAACAGGGTGGAATATCAAGACAAGACAGCAGAGATCTCCAGATTCACTCAGTTTCTCCAAAGTTTCTTAGGATTACACAGACAGATGACTAGATCTCTACTATCATTTGGCCTTACAAACTTTCACTCACCTCTTCATGTATTTTACCTACCTGCTTTGACCTCCCAATAGCTCTCGTTTCTTTTTCTTAGCTCATTATTCTCTAGTTAGTTTACTAGAGAACTGGCTGCCAATGTTATCTTGGATGTGAGATCCAGAGTATCACATTGATCTTGGGTGAATGACCGACCCTTTGGGACTGGGAGAAACCTAATGTGACGTGTTTGGGCATTTATATAACCTTTCATTGCAAAGCCCAGTTTGTCTGAGTGGCAAGATAGGCTGGAGAGCCAAACAAGACTATCTGTGAATTCATAGTAAGACTAATCTAGTGACCCAGAAGTTTAAATGTGTTCCTGGCTTGATGAAATTTATTTATTGAATATACTACCAGTTTGGGGTATCTGCTCTATTTTCTGACAGTCTAACCTCAGACTCTTGAGAGGAGTAGTGGTGAACCTCCTTCCTCCCCTCCCTTTCCCCCCTTGCTCCTTTCCCTTGCAATTTGGTCCTCCTCTAATTGTTTGTTCTTGTCCTTCCCTCCCCGCCCATGACCACAATGGAGGGGTTGTCTGGTGACGCCCCTGCCGACCCTTTCCCATCTCTCCCTGTATTTAAAAACAACTCTTCCTCTGAGGCTGCCAGGCCCCTGTCATTACGGTGGAGATGGTGGACATGGACGGAGACCCCAGGACCTTGACCGTTCCTGCCGTCGTGCCTCCGGTCACCATTAAGAAGGTGCCCCTGAAGGGTAGGAAAGGCCGGGGGACCAAAAAGGGCAAAAGCCCCACCCGGAAGGCAAAACCTCTTGTGGTGAGGGCTCGCTCCCTGGCACCTATGGAGGCCGTGGCACCTATGTAGGCCGCAGTTTCCCCTCCTTCCCGCCCCCCTGTTCCTTCCACCAGCTCTGGGGGCGACGGTGTCCTGGCCCACAGGGCGCACAGCCAGGTAGTTGCCACCCCCCACCTGCTGCCTCCCAAGCGGTGGGGAGGGATGTGGCGAAGAAACCCTAGAAAGGTCATTTCTGCTGTCCCATCAAGGGGCCCAGTACTGGGTGTTGTACACTGTGGGGGAAGCCCGGTGTTTTCTCTGTTGGGTGACGGAGCACATCCAAAGGGACTGCCCCCTGGCCCAGCTCAGAGAGGCACCCGGGACGCCCGAGAGGGCACTGGGCCCACCATCGCCGGTGGCCCTGACAGTCTGGACCCTGGGGTCGCCCCTCCTCCAACTGTGACTGTTGTCAGTCCCGCTCAGGCTCCGCAGGGCCCAGACAAGCGAGCGGGTGCCACTGCCACCGCCAAAATCGGCAAGGTCAGGCCCACAGAGTAGAAGGCGGCGGGGTCAGTGACAGGACTCAGACAGGACCTACCTTGGGGGAAGGTCTCCTCTTCTCCTGCTGCCCAGCCCCTGTCTTCCCTCGCCCTCCCACCACTGCCCTTGTCCCCTGGCTCTTCCCCCATTCAGGCCCAGCCGTCCTCCTCAGAGGGCTGGGAGCTTGCTATGGGGAGGCACCGTAAGCATGCCCAGCGTTCCACCCCACCCACTGAGGGGGAGGACACACTCCCTGCACCTTTGTGGGTGGATGTTGGAGCCATCCCTCCCTCTGAGCCCCTGGTGACCACGGCGGTTGCAGGTGGGGTAAACACCTCCCTCCCGGGGTCACTGCAAGAGGGGGTGTCCATGGAGGATGCTCCCACTGTCTCCACCTCCACTGAGGCGGCGACCGCTGACTCTGCCACCAACAAAGGCCACCACCTGGCGGCGGGCTCACCTTCCTCTCCCGGGAGGTGGAGGCTTTAGGGTTGACCCCAGCTGCCTCAGAGGGGGATCACCATGGTCTAGAGAGATGACAACTGTCTTCTCCTTCCCCTTCTGACCTGCCACTCTCCCTTCTCCCTGCCTCTGAGTTGCCCCAGGGTGTAAGCATCTGCCTGGCTATTGGCAGCATTTTGGCCATGGCCACTGAAACCCTGGAGGCTCCTAGCAGGTGGGAGCTTCCATCCCTTCCCATTACCCCCAGCACTGGGGCCTCCGGTGCTGCACTCTCTGTGGTGCCAGGGCCCGGCGTTGGGTAGATATTAACTGTCCCCACCACTGCCATTGATCCCCTGTCCTGTGAGGAGGCACCACATCCCGGTACCTCTTCTGCTGAGGCTTCTGACCCTGCTCCCACTCCTAACATCTGCCCCACTCCTGTTCCCTGTTCAGCCCCTCTGCCAACTGAATTTCCCACCCCTCTTCCTGCTCCTCCTCCTCCTTGTCTTTTTCCTAATCCCCCACCTCTTCCTCCTCCTACTCCCCTTCCTTCTCTCCCCAATCCTCTTCTCCTCCCCTTACTCTATTGCTGCCGTCCCCAGGGCTGCCACGTTGAGTCCAGATGGAACTGGCATCCCGTCTCGCTCCTCAGCACGGACTATAAAATCGTTGCCAAAGCCATCTCCTTAAGGCTGAAGTCCATGCTGGCGGACATGGTTCAGCCAGACCAGACCTACACCATCCCAGGGAGCAGAGGTTGGCCAAGGGAGGGGCCTGCGACTGTGGGGCCTATTTCTGTTCTTGCATCCGCTCATGTATCCGGGAAGAGTTCCACTGGGTGGCTACCGCTGGCTCTCTCAAGACCTTTGAGAGGCAGTGGGCACTGTCCGGGGTTCTCATCTCGGTGTCCCCATCCGGTTCCCTCATTTTAGCCCTTCGACCCTCACACCCATCCCTGTTTTCTCTTTATTTGTCCCAAGTAATTAATTGGTTTTCTGGGCTCTGTGGACCCTCCCCATAGGCTGGGGGAAGGTCCTTTAGATGTGGGCAGGCTGGCACCCACCTACCTCCCGGACACCAAATATTATGAAGCCTCAGTAGCTCCCTGCTCTCAGGCTGCCACAGATGGGTCCCAAACTTGTAAATGAAGTTAAGTTTCAACACTTCCCTGTGTATTTGGCTTGTGGAATTGGCCTGAAACAACATGATGACTTGGAGATCCATTAATGCATGCCCGGGCAGGTTAAAGTGTTCTCCAACAGGTTTCGGTGTGTTGCCTTTTCGGATACCCTGACAGCCTGTAATCCGTCTTCATGTGGAATGTTGATGTAAAGAGCTTCTACATCCATGGTGGCCACGATGGTGTTTTCAGGAAGATTATTGATGTTTTGTAATTTCCTCAGGAAGTCGGTGGTGTCTCAAAGATAGCTAGCTGTACTGGCAGCATGGGGTTTGGGGAGAGAGTCAATATAGCCAGATAATCCTGTTGTAAGACATTACCTGGCTAGCACACTACCTTCCGCATCCTAATGACTTAAGTACCTATTATTTGGTTGGTGCAGGGGTGGCCCATGAGCCTAGGCAGACTAGGCGGTCGCCTAGGGCGCCGCCGGCCTGGGCGCCCGATGATGACGTCACAGCCATTGACGGCTGTGCAGGTGGGGGCGCCGATCGCGCCTTCCGCGCCAGCTGCTACAACCGGTCTCGGGCCACTCCTGGGTTGGTTAAGAACAATTTTCACCTTCTCTATCAGCTTCATGTAACATGAACACTAATTCACTTCTATTTTTTCCCTTCCTTCTCCCCCCAACCCCCGCTCATCGCCTATTTATTTTGGAACTGGACTTTTAATACTCCATTCATCTGAAGAAGTGGGTTGTACCCATGAAAGTTCATGATTCCATCTACATGTTTAGTCTTTAAGGTGCTTCTAGACAATTTGTTGTTTTTTAAGTTTAACATCAGACTGGCACTTACAACCGCTCTAGACAGTGTGACATGGGATATGACAGAGGTCTGTACAATTGTGAATGGTGCCGAGAAAGTGAATAAGGAAGTGTTATTTACTCCTTCACATAACACAAGAACTTGGGGTCACCTGATAAAATTAATGGGCTTTCTGTAGTTACTCACACAATGTACAGTCAACCTATGGAAATCATTGCCATACAATGCTGTGAAGGCCCAACGTATAACTGAGTTCAAAAAGAGAATTAGATAAGTTCACATAGGAAAGGTCCATCAGTGACATCCTTGCACTGGATGTCCCTGAACTTCCATCAGCCAGAAGCATCTGCTACTGATCACATGCAGAAAGAGGATACTGGGCTAGATAGTCTATTCATCTGATTCAAAATGGCCACTCTTATATAGCTAGAACATAAGAACGGCCGTACTGGGTCAGACCAAAGGTCCATCTAGCTCAGTAGCCTGTCTGCCGACAGTGGCCAGCACCAGGTGCCCCAGAGAGGGTGGACTGAAGACAGTGATCAAGCGATTTGTCTCCTGCCATCCCTCTCCAGCCTCTGACAAACAGAGGCCAGGGACACTATTTCTATCCCCTGGCTAATAGCCTTTTATGGACCTAACCTCCATGAAATTATCTAGCTACATTGATATAGGCATGTCCAGAGGAGACCTGAGAATTATATCGGTAAGATGATTCTTGCATTGTGAATGGATGGAAGCAACCAAGGAGGAGGCATATGTACAAGACAGCAGCTGACGCTACAGAGACCAATTTGTGCAGCCATGTGTACAACCATGAGTTTTGGAAAAAGTGATTGACCCCAATTAGAGAAGTGACAGGAAAGAAGAAGATAATGACAAGAGCAATAACGGCAGAGGATTTGCACTGGATTCCTGACTCCACATATTTCACAATAATTCGGATCAGGAAACAGACACATACTGTGCGTTTTATGTGTTCAATGGAAACTAACCAACACAGCTGATTTTCAAATTGGAAGACTCCTGGTAAACTGCCTGCCTATTCACAGAAGATGAAGAATTATTACCTAGAACTGTCTAGTGCCTAATTTAAAACAATAAATTCATTCAAGAATATCATCCACTATTCATGGACTCAAAAAGAGGTGATATTTCTCTCCTAATTTTTGCTGCAAATTATGCCAGTGGTAACAAAATATTGGAGGCTCATGCAGAGGTGGAGATCAGCAGTAGTATTTCTAGCCACTAAAAATCCCTTTAGCTTGAATCCAGCACTTCTTCCCATTCAGTCTTTGTTCCTCAGGTGTTTCCCAGATGCTTCTTGGGCATGGAGTCAGTGAAGAACCATGGGGATCTCACTTTCCTGCCTTAAACAGCTTTTGCGTATGGGGGGAACCCTTTGTCTCAAAGCTTGGCTCCCATGCCAGTCAGTGAAAAAACACTGGTAATCCACAGTGGAATCCAGCATCAGGTGACCTGGTCACATATCCTTGTTGTGTTACAGCAGCCATAACTTGGAGGCTGTTTGTAGCATGCTTAGGAAGGCTCCCCAGGCTCAGGAATACAAGCTTCTTCTAAGGTTTATTGTTTTCTTAATGGCTTAACTTAAATGGGTCAACACCTAAACTGAGTGTCTTTTGCCTTGTGGGCATTCTTCAGGTGTAAACACATTTGTAATAAAGATATACAGTCAATATTCCTAACTTCAGATACAAAGATGATACATGCATACAAATAGGATAATCATATTCAGCAAATCATAACATTTCTAATGACACGTCATGACTTATCTTGCAAAAATATCTTATAATTATGCCACCCCCCTCTGGGGCACCTGGTGCTGGCCACTGTCAGCAGACAGGATACTGGGCTAGATGGACCTTTGGTCTGACCCCGGTACGGCCGTTCTTATGTTCTTATGTTCATAATCATATCATAATAGTATCACTGTGGAGCATATGGAGCACAGGGTCACAGGTTCATCACCCTCCCTCGTAAAAATGTGCTTCTGATTTCTAAATTGAATGTATCTGGCTTTAACGTTCAGCTATCTGTTCTTGTGATGCCTTTATCCACTAGATTAAATAGCCCTTCGTAACCAATATTTTCTCCCTAGGAAGATATTTCGTATTGTAATCAAGTTATCTTTTAATCTTCTTTTTGATCAGATAACTGGATTGTGCTCATTTCAGTCTCTTGCTATCAGGCCCATGGATCATTTTTGTGGCTTCTTTCGTCATTCTCTCTAATTTGTCAACATCAGCAATTATAAGCACTTTTGCTGTTCTGCATGAACTGTCAAATGAAGTAACACAAAAAAAGTGAATCTATAACACCTTATCTTTTGTAGCAGCTAAAATCTGGGACCATTTGTAGAGGATTTTATATTATATAACAGATTTGTGTTGGGGTCAGCCACAAGACTCTAGATAAAATAGGAAATACATCTTTTAAAAAATGCAGTTCTCCAGTCTGCAAGACAAACTCAAATCCTAGAGACTGAAAAAAGCTCAGCAGAACAATTTACCAAGGGTCATGGTGGATTGTCTATTCCTGACAATTTTTAAATCAAGGCTGAATGGTTTCTAAAAGATATGGCCCAGGAATTATTTTAGGGAAGTTCTATGACCTCTGATTATACAGGATGTCAGATGAATGATTGTAATGGTTACGTTTTGCCTTAGATTCTATGAATCTATGTGTGTCATTTAAAAAAAAAATGTAAAATGTCTCAGATTCCATAAACACTGGGCACATAGGCTCTATACAAGAGAAATAACACAGAAAATAAGAGGTACAGTGGCATCCAAAATAAAAACAAACAGATTATGGGCTGGTTTCAGACTAAGGTTTAAATTGTGACTCAACATAGAAGACCCAGGGAATCTTTCATGGGAACATAAACTAATATTTGCTCCTCTCCCTGAAGAATTTACAAACCTAAGTAAATCAAGGTGGGAGTGTATGTACTGATCTTTTAGAGATTGTAGAAGAAGCTCTAGGGCTATAGCACACTGTGGCTTGTGTAAAATCCTAAATCTCATATACAACTCTGAGCTGGACTTCTATAGTCTCCGGAACTTGGTAGCTTTCTCAAAGACCGAGATATACTGCCAGCTACCCCTGGAGAAGGTCTACTACTCCCTCCTCGGCAGCAACCTTTTGGAGGTCAACTGAGAGAATGAGGTTTATGAAGGGGCACTTTTATACCATTAGACCCTAGAACAGGTGGAGACAGATCAGGTCTCACTGATGGAGCCTCCTAAGCTTCCGTTGGTGGAGCTTGTAGTGAGCAGAAGTGGCCACTCACTCACCCCGAGGGGGAAGAACCCCCCTCTGAGCCCGGGTGGGCCGAGCCAGGTCCTGCCCCTTTAACTCCCTGGAGGCTAAGGGGTGAGGCCAGGAGCTTAAAAGCCCAGCCCAGGAGCTCTGTGGGGGCCCAGCCACCGGAGAAAGCAGAGGTCTGCCCTGAGGACTTGGCTGAGGTTGAGAACTGGCCCGGACCACTAGGCCTGTGCTCTGAAGAGGAGACTTTCTTTACCCTACCCCAGAGGGGAGACTACCAGGACCCCAGGAACCAGCAGCCGACCTGGAGCCAGGTAGATGCCGAGGGGGAGGTGGAAGTGGCCCAGGGGAAGCCAACAACTGTCAGGCTGAACTAATAACCCTTTAAAGTGTGTCGGCGTGTTGCAGACCGGATCCCCGCTGACCCTGGTGGCTACCAAGGCTGCACTGCTAGGGCCCTCAGCTGGGACGCGGTAGAGTAAGGAGGCCCCACGTCCCCTCTGCCACCCGACATACTGGATGGCAGTCAGTCTCCCCCTCCATGCTCATGCCTGGGGAACTCTGATTATTTGGCTGCCTCTCCCTGAACCAGGGTTTGGGCTGCATGGACTCTGGAACCACTGGACCGTTACTTACTGGCCTGAGCACAAGTGAGGGGCCAGCTGGCTGACAGGGCTCCAGATCTTGCAAAGGCTCCATGACAAATTAAGTCAGTGTCCATGAAAACAGCCCTGGGCAGAGTGAGGAGACAGGCAGCCATCCCAGAAATATCATCCTTCAGTTGGGGACTCTCCTTCCAATAGTTTATTCTGGGAACAGAAAAGCATTCACCCAGCTCTTCGTATGTCTGCCCCCCCCCTTCCTCTCTCCCCCACCACCTCACATACCGGGTGGCAGTCTCCCCTTTTCCGCTCATTCCTGGGGAACTGTGTGGCTGCCCCACCCTAAACCAGGGCCTGGGCTGCACTGACTTTGGAACTACTTTTGCATTACTGTCTGCCCTGCAATCAGGCCCCGTGGGGGAGGGTTGGGGGTGAGAGGAGCCACTGTACCTTTACTTACTGGCCTGATCACAGGTCAGGGGCCCAGGACCAAGCCCGTCAGCCTACACTACCCAGCCCCTGAAGTAAGGGGTGTAGGGACTGCATGCTTAGAGAAAACAGAGAGAGAGAGAAGAGTCCAGAATGGACCTAGAGATAATTGAGAGGGTGGCCAAGGTGGCGGGATGGGCCCAAGAGCAATTGGCCATCCTTTTGGCCCCCTACTTAACCGGCATAGCCCATAGGGCCTATTGGGGGTATTTGGGGGCAGGAGCCCAGAATTATGAATGGGCCAAAACAGCTGTGGTAGGGAGGCTGGACGCAGCTGCCACCCTAGCAAAAGACATCCTGACCAAGGAGAACCCTGCTAGGCTAAGCAATCCTGATGCTAAGGTCACGGGGTCTCCTGCCAACCCCAAAACACTGGCTGAAGGCCGCTGAAAGGGCCACAGGCTCCCTGCCAGGAGAACCTTCCCAGTGGGTCACCACAAACCAGGGCCTGGCCACATCAGTGGCGGTTCAGGCCATTTACAAAGGGGCTGGGCTCAGAAGGATAGTAATTTTAGCTGCGTTTGTACAGCAGAAGTCTGGGCCTGCCGGACTTGCCCACCCAAGTTGACTACTTCCATAGGGCTGGGCCTAAACTCTGATAAGTTAGGGGGTGCTCCTACACCCCTTAGTGACAGACAGGGAGATGCAGCTACAATGCATCCATGGGGATATAAAGGCTTACCCCTGTGCCAGGATCGCCCTTACGATAAACAGGGTGATGGAGGAAATGATAGTAGGGGTAGCTATTACCCTCGTCTACACCATTATCCTCGGCAGAGACTGGCCTGGGTTTAAGAAACTGCTCCGGGAAGCCAGTCGCCGTGGTACGCTGATCCGGGTTGCCCTGAAAGGGGACCCCGTTGAGACGGACCAAGCTAACCCACCGGAGGAGGAACCCCTGAAGGAAGGTGACAAGGGCCCATCAGTGATCAATCCTCTGAAAGCCCAGAGGACCCATGTGATGCACCCAGGGAGGATTTCAGAAGAGCCAGCCTGGTGGATTTTCCCCGTGAACAGTGGGACAACTCGACTCTGCAGTTTGCCTATGACCTGGTGACCCATGTTAATGGGTGTAGTGGGGCGGAGTGGTCGCCCACTGACCTGGAAGCGGAAGAATCCCTCCGGCAGCCATTTTGGGCAGAGCCTGACCCCTTCCTGTCACCTGACCAGAAGCCAGGAGGCGTGACCAGGGCTATAAAAGCCTCGCCTGGGAGCTCAGTCTGGGCCCAGCCTCCAGAGGAACCAGAGGCCTGCCTAGTGCTCCCTGCCTGGGAGACTGAGGCTTGGCCTGGACGCCTGACCACACCTGACCTGGAGAACTGGCTGAGCCACTGGACCTGCAAGCCACTGAGGATTGGCCTGGACTACCCAGACCCCAGCAGGACTTACCTGCTTCTCAACGCTGCTAGACTGTACTGTGTGTTTGCTGCCCCTGCCTGAAACAAGGCCTGGGCATTTGAACTGCTGACCTCACTATTCATTTGCTGCCCAGCCCTGACCTAAGGCCGGACCCTTTATTGAGTTGCGGCCCTGCCTGAACCCAGGCCAGGCTCCCGAACTTATAGACTAACTGTGTGTGTTTGCCTGCGACCCACCCTGCAGCAAGGCCGGGCTCCCGAACTGTTTGTCTCTCACCCGCAGACTTTAGTGGATTACTGACTTGGGGGTTTATATTAAGTGCCCACAGTAGTGGGGAGAAGTGGCCACCCACTGACCTGCAGGCAGAACCACCCCACTGAGTGGCCTAACCAACAATGGGGCAGCGACAAACCCCCAGACCCCTGAGCTGCAGCCCCTTTGCGAGCTGATAGCAGACCATCTTTACCGGGCATTTCAAGATTCACAGACCCAGGAGGTCCGATCCCATCTATTGGCTCCCTGCCATCACCAGAGGGCTGTTTTAAAGTTAGCCCATGACATTTCCATGGTTGGCCATTTGGGGCAAGACAAAACCCTGGCTCATGTCCTCTCGCGGTTTTATTGGCCCAGAATTTACCAAGAGGTGAAGGACTACTGTCGCTCCTGTCCTGAGTGTCAACTGGCGGCAGACGCCAGGGCCCAGAAAGCCCCATTGGTCCCCCTTCCAGTAGTAGGGTCCCCCCCTTTGAACAGGTTGCCCTTGACATAAAGGGACCACTGCCCTGAAGCAAAGCAGGGTACCAGTACATTCTGGTCCTGGTTGACTATGCAGCGTGGTTTCCTGAGGCCATTCTACTCCAGAACACCTGAGCTTGAACCATTGCTTCAGAACTGGTGAAAATTTTCAGCCGGGTGGGGCTTTCCCGGACGTTGCTGACAGACCAGGGGACGTTTCTGTTACTCCACCAGGTGTGCACCTTGTTGGGGATACAAAAGCTGCAGACATCAGTATATCACCCCCAGACTGATGAACTAGTCGAGCGGTTCGACCAAATCCTGAAAGGGATGTTGAGGAAGTTTCCTTCCACCAAGATGCAGCAATGGGACCAACTCCTCCTGCCACTTCTCACCATTTGAGCTCCTCTATGGGCGTCAGCCCCATGGGATGCTCATCCTGATATGGGAGGCCTGGGAACACACGCCCCTCCCCATCAAAAGGCCTCCTCCAATATGTCCTGCAACTCCAAGAATGACTTGACTGAGCAGTGACCCTGGCTCGTGAGAACCTTCAAGCCACCCAGAGGACCTAGGAACAATACTACAACCAGGGGTCTGAGAAAAGACCTTTGGGCCCAGGTGTTCCTCCTCCTTCCCTCAGATGAGTCAAAGCTCATGGCCCAATGGCAGGGCCCATATGAGATCACCTGCCGGATGAGACCGGTTACTTATGAGATCCATTCAGATTGTGCAAGAAAGTACACATGTCTTTTCTTCTATGTCAACCTTCTGAAGCCATGGCGAGCACAGGAAGGACTGCTCATGAACCCCTATCTGCCAGAGCCAGCGTTGGGTCATCGGATACCGAAGTCAGCCGAGGAGGGGGGAAGGACCTCATCTGGACGACATATTATCTGACGATCAGTGGAAGCAAGCCCAAAAGCTGATAGAAGCTTTTAAGAAAACTTTTACTACCCGGACAGATGACCATCGTAGCCCACTCCATCCAGACCCCTTCTGGCCAGATTGTGCAAGAAAGGAACTGTCTTCTCCCAAGACATCCTGAATCTCACTTTCTATGGTCTCTCTCATCTATGTTGAACCTAGGAGTTATCAAAAGATCCATAAGTGAATGGAGAAACCCTCTTGTTCTGGGCCCAAAACCCTATGGAAGTATTCGGTTCTGCATCAACTTCCGTACGGTCAATGCAACATCAAAATTTGATGCTTACCCAATGCTCTGAACGGAAGAGCTACTAGACCGCCTTGGAACAGCACAATACATCATAACCCTGGACTTGACCAAGGGATATTGGCAGATCCCCTTGGACCAGAGCTCCCAGGAGAAGACAGAGTTCACTACTCCCTCGGGCCTATACAAATGTCCTTTGGCCTCCATGGGGCCCCAGCTATGTTCCAGAGAATGATGGACCGGCTATTGAGTCCCCACACTGCGGCCTACATAGACGATATGGTCGGGTACAGTCAAGACTGGAATGAACATTTACTACAAGTGGTGACCGTCCTTCGAACACTCCGGGATGTGGGCATCACTACCAACCCTTAGAAATGCTATAATTGGATGGCAGGAGGCTACCTACCTGGGCTACCGGTTGGGGCGGGGATTGGTGCGCCCCCTCATAGGTAAGGTAGAGGCCATCCAAAAGTACCCCACGCCCACCATGAAGCAGAAGGTACGGCACTTCTTCGGGCTGGCCGGTTACTACCACCACTTTTGCTCCAGCTTATGGCCATCGCTGCACCCCTCATGGCGCTGTTAATCAAAAATAGCCCGCAACAAGTGCTGTGGTCCCCAGAATGCAAGGAAGCCTTCCAGACCCCGAAGGATGCATTGTGTAGGGAACCTATCTTATTCAGCCCCAACTTCGACCGACCCTTCAATGTATAAACAGATGCTTTGGAAGTTGGGCTGGGGGCAGTACTCTCACAAGACGTGGACGGGGAGGAACACCCCATCCTTTATATTAGTAGAAAACTCTTTCCTAGGGAACAGAACTATTCCATCATCGAGAAGGAGGCTCTGGCCATTAAGTGGGCTATTGAGGCCCTACGATGTTACCACCTTAGAGACTCTTTTATACTAATCCCTGACCATGCACCCCTCAAGTGGCTGCACAACATGAGAAACTCCAACGCCCAGATAATGTGGTGATATCTCACCTTGCAGCAGTATGCTTTTACTATAAAGCACAGAGCTGGAAGAGAGAATGCTAATGTTGACTGTCCCAGGTGGGGGAGAAACAAGTAGACCGGGAGCTGGACTTAAAGGGGCAGGACCCGGCTCTGCCCACCTGGGCTCGGAGAGGGGTTCTTCCCCCTCGGGGTCACTGAGCGGCCACTCCTACTCACTACATACCCCTCCTCCCCCTTTAACTCCCTGGAGGCCAAGGGACAGGGCCGGGAGCATAAAACCCAGCCCAGGCGCTCAGTGGAGGCCTGGGCTGCACGGACTCTGGGACTATGTTTGTTTGGCTGCCCCTCCCTGAACCAGGGTTTGGGCTGCACGGACTCTGGAACCACTGGACCTTTACTTACTGGCCTGAGCACAAGTCGGGGCCAGCTGGCCCACAGATCTTGCAAAGGCTCCATGACAAATTAAGCCCGTGTCCATTAAAATAGCCCTAGGCAGAGTGAGGACACAGGCAGCCATCCCAGAAATATCATCCTCCAACTGGGGACTTTCCTTCCAGGAGTTTATTCTGGGAACAGAAAAGCATTCACCCAGCTCCTGGTATGTCTGCCCTCCATCCAACTACTGTAGCCAGCTGCCCGGGGTCTGTCACACTTGGCAAGGGATTTTAAAGCTCAGAAAGGGTCAGGACCAATATTCGGCTGGTTTTTACGCTGGATGGAAATCCAGGGCTCATCCAGTCATGCAGTTCCTACTGCAGTGGGAAATTCTGGAGAGTTTGCTGTTTGTTTGTGAGAAACATGGATCCTTTTCTTCTAATGAATTTGTGGCAGGCTTGAAAAGTGCCAGATTGGCAAACAGAGATGCTGCTGTTGTGTAATCACTTCCTGAACATATTAAGGAAAATGAATGACCGGGAATGTTTAGTTTAGTTCAGTCCATCCTAAGAGACCAACAAAAATAAATGTTGTAATATGAGCTTTCGTGGGCAAAACCCACTTCTTCAGATGAATTGGAGTGGAAATGACAGAAAACACAATTATATATATTTGGTGCAGTGGATCTTTGCAAAAGAAGCCTTTGTTGTTGAGGACTTTGTTTCAGATAATTAATTGATGGCTATTACTGCAATAGGAGTCCGTAACACTTTTTGTTTGTCTCCCAAATATGTTCTTGCTATAGGAATCAGGCAGTAGTACTTCATACTGCTGTATGCTCATCATTGGCACAGTGTACAGCAGGACTACAGGAAAATAACAATCATGGAAGCCCAGCAAAAACCAGAAGATGAAAGCATGACGACTCTATTGTTCTGCTGCTCCTTGGGAAGAGGAGAAAATCTCTGACTGCCTCTCTTCAAAGAGAAATGGGAAGCAGGTGGATCTGAGAGGAGAAAGCTGCTGACTAGTGCATGCAGTACCCTGGACAGACACCACAATCGATTAGGGCTTGGAATACAATAACCTTTTCAGCCTTACTGCACGGGTGCTCTGTGACCATATGGAGTTTTCCATGCCAGGCTTTTAAAGGTATTTAGGGCTTGTCTACACTACAAAGTTTTGTCGACAAAATTTATACCACTTGAATTAAGGCCCTTTGATTAAACTGCTGTTGCATGTGCATACTGTGCTCCTTGTGTCGGCAGAGTGTATGCACACGAGCAGCTCTTGCATCGACACCGAGAGCAGTGCATTGTGGGAGGCACTCCCACTGTGCAACTGGCCACAACATGCTTTGGGAAGGGTTTGTAGTGCAGCATGGGGTGGGTACAATCTCATTGTTCCATGGGCTTCCTGCCAGATTGCAAGGCGCTTTTCAACGGACAGCGGCGGAGGGGGCAAGTGTGTGAGAGTGAGAGAGATTGGGGAGACAGTATGTGTGCAGGGCCACTGATGAGAGGGCAAAGTAGGAAACTGTCCCAGGGGCTGGTGTTTTAAACAGGCAGTAGTCAGACCCCTGGGCCCTTTTAAATTTCCACCGGAACCCCAGGCAGCTCAAGCCAAGTAGCGCTGAAGGGCTGGCTGAGGGAGGCTAGTCCTCCACTCGTTAGCAAAAGCTGCCTTTTGACAACAAACTGTGTAGTGTAGACAAGGCCTTGGGATGGGTCTACACTGCTTTACTGGCATAGCAAGGTTGCCATAGTTATGCCAGCATAACCCCAATTGTGTAGACACAATCTATACCGTTGAAAGACGTTTTTCAGTTGGCACAGGTGTCAATGTCAATGCAAGCATTCTTCTGTCGTCATAGCTACATCTGTCAGGGGTGTTAAAAGCACACAGCCCTGACTACCAGTACTATATCAACTTAAATACCAGTGTAGATGCAGCTAAGTCAGCATTACACCACTCGGGGGTCAGGGGAAGCGAGTTTTTTCACACCCTTGATGGCATAGCTTTGTCGACCTAACTTTTTAAGTGTAGACCAAGTCTTTAATCAGACATCCCGATGTCTTTGTGGCCGGGCAAGTTTTATTATTCCAGTTTTAAACCTGGAAATTGAGGCACAGAGAATTTAAGTGACTTATCCAAGATTATGAGTCTTAAGATCTTCTGTCCTTAAAGACACAAATTCTCTCTTCCAACTCCCCCAGTCATTCTGTTTCTTGTAACCTAAGAACATAAGCACGGCCATACTGGACCAGACCAAATGTCCATCTAGCCCAGTATTCAGTCGTCTAACCATGGCCCATGACATGTGCCCCAGAGGGAGTGAACAGAACAGGGAATTATCAAGTGATCCCTCTCCTGTCACCCATTTCAAGCCTCTGACAAACAGAGGCTAGGGACACCATTCCTACCCATCCTGGCTAATAAGTATTGATAGACCTCTCCTCCATGAATTTATCTAGTTCTTTTTTGAACCCTGTTACAGCCTTGGCCTTCACAACATCCTGTGGCAAGGAGTTCCACAGGTTGACTGTGTGTTGTGTGAAGAAATACTTCCTTTTGTTTGTTTTAAACCTGCTACCTATTAATTTCATTTGGGGACCCCCTAGCTCTTGTATTATAGCAAACTACAATTGATTCTTTCCATCCAACTCGTGACTTTACAGATCTGTGTCATATCCCCCCTTAGTCACCTCTTTTCCAAGCTGAAAAGTCCCAGTCTTTTTAATTTCTCCTCATATGGCAGCCATCCCATAACCTTAATTTTTCTTGCCCTTTTTGAACCTTTTCCACTGACAATATCTTTTGAGATAGATAGCAAATACATCTGCACACAGTATTCAAGATGTGAGCATACCATGGATTTATATAAAAGCAATAAGATATTCTCTGTCTTATTCTCTATCCCTTACTTAATGATTCCTGACATTGTTTGCTTTTTTGATTGCCACTGCACACTGAGTGGGTGTTTTCAGAGAACTCTCTACAATGGCTCCAAGATCTATCTTGAGTGGTAACAGCTAATTTAATCCCCATCGTTTTGTATGTATAGTTAGGATTACGTTTTCCAATATGCATTACTGTATATTTATAAACATTGAATTTCATCTGTTATTTTGTTGCCCAGGCATCTAGTTTTGTGAAATCCTTTTAAAGCTCTTCATTCTGCTTTGGGCTGAACTATCTTCCTGCATGTTTTTCCACCTCACTTTTTATCCTTATTTCAAGATCATTTATGAATATATTGAATAAAATAGGTCCCAGTATGAACCCCTGGGGGACACCATTACCTCTCTCTATTCAGAAAACTGACCATTTATTTCTACCCTTTGTTTCCTATCTTTCCATGATCAATCAGTTATCAGTCCATGAGAGGACTGTCCCTCTTATCCCATGGCAGCCTAGTTTGCTTAAGAGACTTTGGTGAGGGACCTTGTCAAAGGCTTTCTGGAAATCTAAGTACACTATGTCCACTGGATCCCCCTTGTCCACATGCTTGTTGGTCCCCCTCAAAGACTTCTAGTAGATTGGAGAGGCATGGTTTCCCTTTACAGAATCCATGCTGACTCTTCCCCAACAAACTATGTTCATCGGTGTGTGTGACAATTCTGTTCCTTACTATCATTTCAACCAGTGTGCCTGGAGCTGAAGTTAGACTTACCACCCTGTTATTGCCAAGATCACTGCTAAAGCTTTTTTGTTTTTTGTTTTTTTTTTTAAAGGTGTCATATTAGCTATCCTCCAGCACAGAAGCTGATTTAAAGGATAGGTTACAAACCACAGTTGTGTGTGAAATTGGAGGACTCCTGAGTTTTTCCCTGTAGAATGTGTCAGGCAAAATACAGCAGGGAAAGGAATTAAAGCAAAAAAATTTAAAAACCTGTGAAATATTTTATTCTATTTTTCCATTTTTTCCCTTCCTTTCTATCATTCCGTCTCTTTCACACTCTCCTTTTAGCTCTTGATTTTCCCCCTGCTTTTCTTTCACCTCACTTTTTCAACATACTACCCATACTCCCCCTGCCTCCTGTCTGTCTCACTTCCATGCTCTACCAACTGGATGACACTCCCTCCTTTCATCTATACTATGGGGGGGAAAAGTTTTCCTCCACTGGGGAATTTTCCACAGTGTTTTTTAACCAACTGCAGCAAGAAACAAAGACTGAACAATTTCTATGGCTTTCCTCCCCCCCCGGCCCCTTCTCACTTCCAGGTTTTGAGGACTAAATTTGATCCCTAGACTCACCGGTGCCGTGTATGCAATCTAAACCGCTACCATTCTCCAAATACCGGCATGGCCACAGTAAGTCCGTTGCCATAGCAGCTGTTACCGCATTGGCAAACAAAGCGCCTCAGTGATGCTCTGTGCTGCCAAGTGGAAGGATTTCAGGCTTTATGCTAGTGGCGACTGAATGCCTTTTGCAAAGGGTGAGGGAGTCATTACAACCTGAAAGCTGTTTCCGAGGCGTGTGCCATCATAGTCCCCTCGGATGCCCTGTATTATTAAAGCCTTGCTTTGGAGATTACGGCTTATCTGTTTGCCCATCTTGAAGGTAAATTAGTGGATTATAAAACTGGGAAGGGATGGGAACTCCTGTTTAGAGTGAGCAATGCATGGAATGGTTCATCTGTCATTCAGAAGATCCAGGAGACAGACCCAATCTGATTGTATACAGATAGAATCTTAGAAGACTAGAACTGGAAGGGACCTCAAGAGGTCATCTAGTCCAGGCCCCTGCCCTCACGGCAGGACCAAGCACCATCTAGCTCATCCCTGATAGGTGTCTGTCTAACCTGCTCTTAAATATCTCCAGTGATAGAGATTCCACAACCTCCCTGGGCAATTTATTCCAGTGTTTCACCACCTTGACAGGCAGGAAGTTTTTTCTGATGTCCATCCTAAACCTCCCTTGCTTAAATTTAAGCCCATTGCTTCTTGTCCTATCCTCAGAGGCCAAGATGAACAATTTTTCCCCTTCCTCCTTATAACACCCTTTTAGATACTTGAAAACCGCTATCGTGTCCCCTCTCAGTGACACTACATGTCACACTATGTTACAGAAAACATCGCTGAAGGCAAGATATTCCCTTCAGTGGTAAAGCAGGGAAACAACTTACTGTTTCAGCCCTCAACGTTGGTTTAAGAGTCCGGCTGTGCTGATAGCTTGTTAGTCATGAAAATGCTTTGGATACAGCTGAACTTTCTTTATTCAGTATTTATTATAGTTTCCTCTGCTTTGCAATGGGAACTGCCAACACCATAGACAAGTGGATTAGCTGGTGGCTAGTTCTATAATCACCTCTGTATCCTTTGCTGGAAGCTGTTTTGTAACTTTTGGCAGCGATAGTCTTACAGTAAGTGATTCATTTATAAGCCATCCTTGATTCTCACGAACTTGGCCATTATTCTCAGTTGTTCCAACAGTTTATGAGCGTCAGCCCATGGGTCCTTCTCTAAGTATCCCCGTCGGCTTTTCATGATTGGTTGGGAATAACTGGTCACTGGGATCACGACAGTGGTTCTACCCCTGAGAATTTTCAAACAGAAGAATAGCAAATTAAAAATAGTTAGGGGCAGTGATTGTTCTTGTTTCCAGACAAATACGCCTGTGGGCATCTGTATGTAAAACAGCCATGCCCTGAACATTTGGATGAATGAAAGTCCATTGACCTGCAAGAACAGAGATATGGAATACTAAGTACAAATATGATTGATGTGAATAGCCACTGAGAATGGAGGCATTGTTTAGCTATGGTAGAACTATACAACAAAGCCATGCAAAATCTTCAACCATCCCAGATTTTTGTTTCAAAATAGAAACTGAACTAGGATTTTTTGGGAGGATTTCACAATTCTTTTTGGGAACATTAGGGTTGGACTTTGGCCATGAAACCCATGATAGTTGAACTGACCATGAACCAAATCCTAGATCCAAAAAAACCATGCCGAAAGGTGACCCTAGTGCTAAATCTGGATTCAGACTTTGCAGCAGGGCATTTCCAGAGTAGGGCACACGAAAACACCAGGTCCAAATCCCCCTGCTCTCGTTTTAATCTTAGGTTATGTCTGTAGGGAATTGTAGTGCACAGTACAGGGGCGTGAACTGCAGAGCACACCTGAAAATTTGCCCTCTACCTGCTCGGTGGATGCTGCTGGCACAAACTAAGAAGGGGCCTCCTCATTCCATTAACAGAGTCCACTTTTAAACAGGACTAGGGTCCTAGTCCAGGGCAGTGGCTCCTAGCTGCTACCACAGTACAAATAAATAATAATTTCCAGTCGAGGTTGGAATTTTGCGGTTACATCCTCACTTTACTTTCAAACGGGAGCCCCTCTGAATTGCTGCTGTGGCTTTTTCTCCCCAAACTGAAAACTTAGAGCAAGAATTGGGGGCCAGCAGGGCTCAAATCCAAATGAAAGGTTGGACCAAGGTCTCTGCAAACTTCTGAACTTCACACAGCCTTAAAGAACACTAGGGGGAGTGTTTGTCCTTTTTCTCCAGTCCAGGAAGAAGCTAAGAACACAGGTGGTAAAGTGAGTTAAATGCTGTTTGTATGGAATGGTATGCAATGGAATCTCAAGATGTGCACAAGCCAGTCCTGAGGGGTTTATAACAGTAACCCTTTTGCTGCCTCACCCTTAGCAGTGACTGCTTTGCCAGTCTCACTGCATCACAAGACCAATTATGATTCTACACCATGCGGGGTGAGAACCACCACTTTCCATGTCCTGCTGTGTGCCTATCACTATTTTGAACATAATAATAGTAATTAATAATTAATGTAAAAATTGGAGATGCAGCTGTAGCAGGACTGTGATTTTAGCTGAACCTTAGAAGTCATTTTTTTTACTTTAATTCAACAAGAAGAAAATGTAACAAAAGCTGCAAAACCAGTAACATTCCGAGCTAAAGACTTAACCAACTAAACAATGGATATTTAGAGAAGTTGCAAATTCTTCTTAGCAGCTTCTTGTAACCTTGAACCCTCTAATTCACTTTTTTCTCTCCCTTCCTTTCCCCCCACTCCTTCTCTTATTTATTCTTGGATCTGGACTTTAAATGCTCCATTCATTTGAAGAAGTAGGGTGTACCCGCGAAAGCTCATGATACCATCTATACGTTTGGTTAGTCTTTAAGGTGCTGCTAGACTATTGGTTGTATTTTAAGTTATCCCGAGCTCAAGTCAGCAAATACCAATGCAAGCATGAAGAAAATGATTATGAGGATGAAGTTGTGATACAACAGGTGATGAAAACGAAGCAGACATTCATTTTACTGTGGAGAATTCAATGTCTCCTTTAATTACAGCTCAAGGTGAAATTCCATCCCAGATGCTTAGTTTGGCCTGGTGCTCTGTTAAACGGCAGGGAAATTGTTGTGACGTCAGTTCCAAGGACTTGGATGAGAAATACTGTCTCCATTTGACTCCCTTCCCCAACCCCGACCCTCATGTATAAACACTGTTTACTGGTGAGCTGATTACATTGGAAAATCAGAGAAACAACTGAGGAACTTTCTAAATGACGTACGTGAAACATCTGGCATCCCAAAAGGGATCTGACCTGAAGAGCTATCACCTAAGTATTGGAGATTAAAAGGAGATGCCTGAACAAGCAGACACTAACAGTCTAGGGGTGTGTCTACACAGCACCCTTAGCTCAAAATAAGCTATGCAATTTGCACTATGCAAATTGCATAACTTATTTTGAGTGTATTTTGAAATAACTCGCTATTCCGAAATGACCCTTAACCCGCATGGAACGAGGGTTACCAGGACATTGGAATAAGCTGCCCATTATTTCAAAATCTATTTTGAAATAACGGACTGCTTCAATAGACACGGAATAGCTATTTTGGGATACTTCCGGTATCCTGAAATAACTGTGCTGTGTAGATGTACCCTAAGAGGCTAATTGATGTAAGAAACAACATCCCAAACACTCTCCGACAGATTACACAGAAGTTAACCAAATTGATTAGAAGATTCTGAAAAACAAACTTTGTTAAGTGATAACCCTGTGTGGGAATATTATGCTATAAAATAAATGATTAACTAGAAGTAATGAAGTGGGCTCCAACCTACAAAAGCATAAGCCCAAATAACTTTGTTAATCTTTGAGGGGCCATGGGACACCTCATTGATTTTGTTTTAAATAGAAAGTGATGTGGGGATGGGTTAGTATGTTATTAGCTTTAATCCTGAAAGGAGATTAAACAAAAGGAACTATCCATGATAGTCTTTACATTCCTTTTTCTTCTTGGTTTTTGTTATGCCTGTTCAGTTTGGAGAGAAGGAGCAAATCCAAAATCAGGTGTTTAGATACCACACAGGTCAGCAGAGAAATGGAGATAACATCTCTTTAGATAGCTGTGCTAGGAGTTACAAGGTTAAAGTCTGAGCTAAAGGCATTTATGTGACTTGCCTGCCGAACCCTTTAAAAGGAAATAAATAAAAAATAACCCTGCCACACTAATTGTCATAATTCAGCTTTTCCTTGTACTTGAAAGAGCTCTACGGCCAAGCTGTGAAAATATACAAGCTTTCAAGACCATGTAAGCTTTCAAGACCCTGTTGCTACTCAGAGATCTGTGAGTGTTTGCCCAGTGTAAGAGAGAATGCAATAATTGTATATACCATTTAAGAGCCTCTATTCACAAAAGTGTCTAGTTGAACATGGGGGAGCACTACCAACTTCAAAAAGCCCTATCAGATGGAGGAAAAGAGAGAGATGTAGAGTGAGGGTTGGGTTTGGTTTGCAAAGGCTGATAACATATTAAAAAAAGAAAAGAAAAAATATCTATTTTGTTAGCAATGTTGAGAGGACACACATAGTATGAAGGTTCTATTGAGCCAGGCACTCTATATATAGAGGTGTAGATATGGACCCTGGCTAAAAGTTCTCAAAATTAAGATGAGAAATAAGACAAGCTGCTTACAATGGGCACGGAGAAAATCATGATCCCACAAACTCACAGTGTATGTACACACTCGTGCAGTTTCAGTTTATCTATATAAATCTATGGTGAAAGACTGTTCCCATCTGTCTCTCTTGGAGTAATTCTTAACTGGCCATTCTTTGTAGGTGAATCATGGGGAGAAGTGATGGAGGAGAGCACATGGAACACATGGGGCTGACAGCCTCCACAGGCCCCTGGGCAAGGTGTGTGTGGGGGGGTGCTCCATGCTCCCAGGAGGGGCAGGGACTCAGGTAGAAGGGGCAGGGTTGGGGGCAGCAGCACAGTGTGTCCCTTCCCCCAGCTCTCAGAGCTGCATGGAGTGGATTGCATAGCGTTCTGGCAGCAGTAGCAGAGAGCGGGATTTAAATAATCCCGCTTCATTAAAATAAATGGCGCTGCGCTGTGTCGACAATCAGCTGATCCGGCACAGCGTGGCTGTCAGATGAGTGGTCGACAAGGGAAGCCTTTGTCGACCACTCCGTAAACCTCGTTTCACAAGGCATAGCGAGTCGACCAATCCGTTTAGACTGCTGCGCTGTGCCAACAATCAGCTGATTGTTGGCACAGCGCAGCAGTCTAGACGCGGATTGGTCGACCGCTCCGTTATGCCTTGTGAAACGAGGTTTACCGGAGTGGTCGACAAAGGCTTCCCTTGTCGACCACTCTGCATCTAGACAGCCACGCTGTGCCGGATCAGCTGATTGTCGACACAGCGCAGCGGCCATTTTTATTTTAATGAAGCGGGGATTATTTAAATCCCCGCTTCATTGACTATGTCGGGTAAACTACTTTACATGGCTCCGTCGACGGAGACATGAAGTATAGACACACCCTATGACTGGGACCTGTGTATGCAGCCAGATGCTCGGGAGCAACAGGGATTGTGGTGGAAATTGATGCAAGGTTAGAATTAGCATTCTCCATAGAACCTGAACTCATAAATTTCTCTCTCAAGCATGGGGAGAGGGTGGGAATGTGGATATTAGGAGGCAGGAGAGAAGATTAGAGTATCCTGGGACCAACACAGCTACAACACTGCAAACAACAACAAAGTAAAGGATACCTCTGAGGGAAGACTGAAAGAATTAGGTTTGTTTAGTTTGGAAAAGGGAAGATTAAGGGGGGATATGATCAGAGGCATAACAAGGGTGTTATGCACCCGGGTGCAAAGGCAAAATTTGCACCTCCCTCCTCCCCCGCTATATGGCAGGGCCCTGAACCTGGCACACAGCTGAGCTCGACCCTGGGAGGAGGTGGGGGGAGCTTGTACCACGTCTTCCCCCACCCCCTCCAGTTTGAGGCTGGGCCTTCTCATGCACTAACCTGCCGGCAGAGATGGAGGAGGGTCGGGCTGGGGGTGGAGAGACGGAGCCGTCGGCAGTGGGCAGAGAGAAGCAAGCGAGCCGAGGGATGATGGGGAGTGGAAGGGGACTAAATTGGCACCCCCCCAACATGGCACCCAGGGGCAACTGCCCCCCCTCCCGCCCTCGCCCTCGCTAAGCCACTGGACACGATAGCAGCTTTTAAGTACCTCACAGGGCGTCATAAGGAGGAGAGAGAAAAATTATTCTCCTTGACCTCTGAGAATAGGACAAGAAGCAATGGGCTTAAATTGAAGCAAGGGAGGGTTAGGTTGGACATTAGAAAAAGCTTCCCATCAGTGTGATTAAGCACTGGAATAAATTGCCTAGGGAGGTTGTGGAATCTCCATTATTGGAGATATTTAAGAGCAGATTAGACAGATATCTATCAGGGATGATCTAGATGGTGCTTGGTCCTGCCGTGAATTCAGGGGACTGGACTTGGTGACCTCTTGAGGTTCTTCCAGTTCTAGTATTCTATGATTGTCTTGACCCAGTTTACTGCCTGAGAACTGAGTGCACATCAGTCATACGCTGATTAGAAGGTCTGTATGACATTGATCGTACCTACTCATTTAAAATGCTAGTATCAGAACATGGATGCCGTGGTGTTGTAGCTGGGTTGGCACCGGGATATTGGAGACACAAGGTGAATGAGGTTGTAGCTTTGATTGGACCTACCTCTGTTGATTGGAGAGACAAGCTTTCAAGCTAGACTGAGTAAGTTTCTTGCACATGAAGAAGAACTCTGAGTGTCACAGCTAAATGCAAGCTGGAACAGATTGTGTAGCATAAGTAGTTAACTCGCATTTCAAGGGATCATTCAAGCTGAAATGACCCAAAAAGGGAAGGAGGGAAGGCAGCTGTCGGGGGGGGGGGGGGGAGGAGTTAGTGGGTTACAGACTGTTGTAACAAGTCACGTCTCCATTCGGTGTTGTGTCTAGCAAAGTTGTGAATTTAAGCTCCCAAGCTCAGCTTTTGAAAGTGTTGTGTAGTTTCCTTTGAGGAGGAGGATTGTGAGGTTAGCTATAGAGTGATCGCTTTGAGAAAAGTGTTCACCCCAGGTCATATGGTGTTTCTTCTATTTTCCTGTGAGTTCAATGTGCAAAGTGATGTGACAACCACCATATCACCTGTGGGTGGACACTGAAAAAGAGCTGTGTGTAAACTCAAAAGTTGTCTCTCTCACCAGTGGGAGTTGGTCTATTAAAAGATATTATCTCACCCACTTGGTCTCATTATTATAACATGGCCATGATTTTCAAAGAAAGCTCAAGAAAGACATGTCTGAGTTCACATTCTGTGAAGAACTTTAATTCCAACCCTGCATGAATCTCCACCACAGCCAATCTTACTACCATGGGCCTGGCTTCATAAACAGGTCCCCAAAATAGTCATCACAAAACCTCACCTCATCCCAGTCACTGCATCCCCCACCTACCTCATCTCAGCCACAGGTGCTAACCTTGCATTCACCAATCTGCTTGTAGCAAAACCCCAAAGGTCATATGGAGTGGGATTTCCAAACATGCTTGCCAGTGGCCTATGTCTTCTTCACTCTGATCAATGGGTAGGAAAGTTAAGCCAGCAACTGAGTCAGCAAATATTCCCTTTATGGGGGAGGAGGAGGAAGAAAGAAAGCAACTCCCATTTCATTTTCCTCATCATGGCAGGATCAGACCTCACCCACCATAAACAGGAAAAATAGACAAAAAAAAAAAAATCTTACGGAGCAAAAGAAATAGGCAAATGGGGGTAAGAACATATCAGAGTGATAGGTAGGTACAAGGCTAAAGAATTTGATTTTGATAAAAAAAATATTCCATCGCTTGTCCACAGATTTTGACATGGGTATACAAATTTTCCTACATGGATCAGACTGCACGGCCAAGATCCGTGTAAATTCTCCTTACATGCTTCTAAAGCGATGTAAATAACCGCTCATTATAAAATGTACCTCTGTCTTGTTCATTCTACACATGCTCAAGTATCAGTGAAACACACTGGGGCAGGTGACTTCATTCATGGCACTTCCATTTGCGCTGCAGTCTTTCTAGCGCATGCTCGGGGTGTGAAAGTTTAACCATGTAAACGGTTAACTGATAAGCCTGGGCAGTGAGGGAAGGAAGGAAGGCTTTGGGGAGGGGCTAGAGCTAGTGGATTACTGATGGTTATATTAAGCTATGTCTCCATTTATTCTATGATTTTTAGTGTCTAGCAAAGTTGCAGACAGGCTCAGGCTCAGGCCAGGTAGTGATGGGAAGAGCCATGTGACTGCAGATCCATGTTATACTTCTGAGGCTCCCATAGCCCAGGTTGGTGGGAAGGGGACAAGAGATGAAACGCTCATCTGGAGCACCCGAACTCCAGATTCACAAGTCGCAGGGATGTTCCCACTTTGCCCGGCCATGGGACTATGCTTGCCCACAGCGTGAGGGTTGTAACTGCTTTGCGTGAAATGAAGTGGATTGCAGCTGCCTTCATGTTTAATGCAGAACTCCAGCAGGCCCAGAAGGGCAGTGATTCATTTGCCCTGCAGCCCTGGTCTTCCCCTGTGTTCTCGCTCCGATGTTCCTCTTTTCCCAGCCTGAAATGGAAAAATGCATCGAGGCAGCCTGGCAGGGAATTCATGCGACTAACTTCATGCAAACCACTCAAAGTGGTTGCCTAAGGGGAGTAACATTGCCTCTGTTCTCCTCCACCCCCTCCCTCGAACATGGCAGGCTTTGACGTAGCCTAATGGAACACAAAGCTGCAGCAGCCGAGCAAATATAAAGAGACGGGGGGGAAAAAGCTCTATTACAACAATATGCAAATACCATGGACCTGTGGGAGAGAGGAAGAACATGAGTGTTGGAGGCTTCCATTAAAAAAATTTTTTATTTATATATATATATATATATATATATATATATAAATAAAAAACACATTGTGAGAGCAGAGCACACATAGGGTATGTCTAGACTGCACCCCTTTGCCGACAGAGGGATGCAGGCTAGGCAGGTCGAAATTGCTAATGAATCAGGGATTTAAATATCCTACGTTTCATTAGCATAAAAATGGCTGCCGCTTTTTTTCGGCATGGAGCTTTGTCGGAGAAAAGCGGCAGTCAAGAGGGGGATCTTGTGCTAAAGAAAGCCTTTTCCGATAAATCCCTTATGCCTCGTAAAACGAGGTATACAGGATCTATCGGAAAAGGCTTTCTTTAGTGAAAGATCAGTCTCTAGACTGCCGCTTTTCTCTGACAAAGTTCCGTGCCAAAAAAAAGCGGCAGCCATTTTTATGCTAATGAAACGTAGGATATTTAAATCCCTGATTCATTAGCAATTTCGACCTGCCTAATCTGCATCCCTCTGCCGGCAAAGGGGTGCAGTCTAGACATACCCATAATGTTCAAGGGTTTGCTCTAGCCCAGCATGGCCTGTCTTCAGGATTATTTATTCATTGCAGAGAAGGTACTTGCTGTTGTACAGTGTGAGGTAGGAAGACTGGACCTGCTCACAATGGGAGCCTCTGATCTTGCCATGAGTTTGGGGCTTGCAGAGTCTTGCATCTAAATGAAGCCCCATAAATGTTAACACTCGGTCTACGTGGTGCTTGTTGCAGGCTCGAGGCCTAAAAGACACATACACAAAGAATATATAAATGAAAATTGGGATGCCAAGATCCAGCTCACAGGCCTTTGTTGTAAACATATGGAGCAGACAGGGGCTATAAGTGTAATGACAGTACAGGCTGAACCTCTCTAGACTGGCATCCTCAGGACCTGACCGGTGCCAGACCAGAGAATTTTCCGAACCACGGGAGGTCAATATTGTAGTGAGTGGGTGTCTCTTATTTCACCAAGGTGAATAACTGGAACAATGTTTGCCATGCTGCTTAGTAATGTCTGACTATACTATATAAGCCTATGCCTGCCCAAGGCCTATCATCTCTCTTAAAGTATAAATTTTGTTACATAATTTTACTGTATTGGCACAAGGAAATAAGTAACTAAAGCACATAAACCATAATTATGCTTATCAGCATTGCCAGCACTTACACTGCTTACTGGGCTCTTAGAAGACATTTAGGGGTAAAATAGAGCTAAATCACAGCACTATGAGAGCCAAGACTGGAGGTTGTAAACAAACTTTATGGGACCATGGGAAACTTAGCTACAGCCATGATAAATGGATATCTGGCTAACTAAAATCATGCCAGACCATGGATGTTGTTGGACCAGAGAGTGCCAGACGAGAGAGGTTCAATCTGTAGGAACCAAAGTTACTCATAGCGTTGCAGAGGGTGGAATTACGTAGTGAGCCTCCTTGGCAAAATGCTTTAGTACTTGGAGCCAGGCCGGCAAGCCAGCAACACCTATCTGTACCATTCTCAGCAACAAGTTCAGTGTGACTGAAAAAAGTCTCTTTTCTTATGTTATAATAGCAAGTTGGCAGCAGCACATGGTGTCAGAACAAAACTAAATGAAACAACAGAGAAGAACCAATCTGGCAAAAAAATATGGACAGTCTAAAGTCTCCAGCAAAGTTCCTGTTTGAAGGAAGTGCAGCAGGAAACTGGAGGCAGTGAAAAAAGGGATTTGTGCTATACAGGATTGTGAATGATGCAGACCAGAAAAGATGAAGAAATAATGCTGTCTGCAGCCATTCATGCGGCAGTGAAGAAGCGAGATAGGTATTTAACACTGACAATTTGATGAGGAAACAAAAACTAAAAATACAGGTAACAAAGAATGAGTTTGAGGTGTACTGTGGACCGTGAAGAAATGTTGCATATGAAAGACACGAGTTTTTCCTCAAGAAGTCAGACAGATGGGAAAAGTATAGACTAACATGTGACTGCTTTAAACTGGCAGTACAACCTTGTGAATGTGGAGAATTGTGTGACTCTGTCATTAAAGACCACATCCTGTGTGGAATTGGATCAGACTCGGTGCACTCTAGGTGGCTGAAGGAGACTAATTTAACTCTTGAATATGATGTAGATATAGGTTGCATAGATGAAATGACTGCAGAATAGCTGAAAGGGCTGGGTGAACCAGAAAAACATGTATGCATTGCGGCATACGCACCCGGACATGCAGGCTTCCAAAAGAAGCCTATAATCTAAACATAGCCTGAGTTTTGAAATCAATACTGGGGCACAGGGCAACGTGATGTCTGCAAAGTCATACAGCACAGAAAGGGTCATTGCTGAAATTTCAGCTGGTGGAATTTGACTCTCAAGCCATACTAGCTTACAGGCTGGGACAAGTTTATATTTACTGAAAAGAGTCAATATGGTAAAGGAAGGACCAAAAGGTGACTGGGATTTATATTTAAAGACTACAAGGATGCATTTTGAAAGCTTAGGGTGCTTGCCAGATCAACTCACCCAAGGTGAATTCACAAGTACTACCTGTAACTTATGTACTTGATAAAGCACCAGCAGTATTAATGAATTAATTAGAGTAAAGAATAATAAAAGTGCAAGAACGCACTCAAATGGTCTCTGGTTCAGCACCGGTCAGGTCCCAAGGGTGCCAGACTAGAGAGGTCCAACCTGTACAACATCTCCTTCACCTTTATCTCATAATTGCAAGTCGGTAACAGCTATTGCAACAGTGAAAAATATTGTCCTTTCCCCATGCTGGAACTTTTGGGTGGAAACTAATCTGCTGTTGGCATGATATTTGACCATCCAGTTCTCACATTCAGCAAATAGTCTCACCTCTCCTTGCTATACTTATTTGCCCTTGAAACAAGAAAAATTTGCTTTGCAGGGAAAAAAATAGGACAGGATCACAGAAAATGCTTGACAGCTCATGGAGTCACCTCTTCCTAAAGTTCATGGAAACCTACAAGATACTGAAATTGTGAGAAAGATATAATTCATGAATTGCACCAATCATGAGCCTGGGTGCTAGCAGTGTTGTGGGTTGCCTCATTTCTTAGCACACTGCTAATTATGTCAGTGCCTATATATAATCAGTTATCTGAATTGCTGTCATGCTGTACAATGACTGCACTACACTGCTTGCTCATGCTTGGCTAATTCAATCTTCTGTGAACAATCTCTCTTAAGTACCACTTATTTTGTTCTCAATAACTTTAATCTTGCAGACACTTGTGTATACATTTGAACTCTGATCAGTTTTCATTTTGCCAGAAAGTGATTTACAATATCCTGAAAGCTTACTCAGAATACTTATTTCTCAACACTTATTTTTCAATTAAAGTTTTGTCTTTTGCAATGTGTGTTAGACTGGGAGCCTTTGAAAGCTATTACAGGTTGAACCTCTCTAGTCCAGCACATTCTGGTCCAGATCATCCGTGATCTAGCATGATTTTAGTTACCGGGTGTCCACTTATGAGTGTGGCCAAGTTTCCTGCAGTCCCATAAAGTTGGTTTATAGCCACCAGTCCTGGCTCTGTGTGTTCTGTGCTGTTATTTATCTTTAATTTAACCCTAAATGCCTTCTAAGAGTCCAGTAAGCAGTAGAAGCTTTGATAATGCTTTTAGACAATATTGACCTTCCGTGGTTTGGCAAACTCTCTGGTTCAGCACCGGTCAGGTCCCAAGGGTGCCAGACTAGAGAGGTCCAACCTGTACAACATCTCCTTCACCTTTATCTTCTCAATAACTGCGTTAAATAGTGTGCACCTGTTGCATTTTAATATAACTTTACTGTTAAGTTTAGCTCTTTACCAAAGTAAGTGGGTTGGCAGGTCAAAGTTGCATGGATATCAAGGCTTAAAGGGAGAAATTATGACTACTGAGTCTGATTTCCAAGCCATAAATTCATATCTAGTACCCAGCTTGATTTAAAGACTTGGAGCAATAGAATATTTGCCACAATTTTGGTAACAATCAATTTTATCTCCTCGTCCAATGATGGGTTATTTACAGGAATAATACCCATGAACAAAGTATCAGTTTCTACTACTTGAGATAACAGAGTAACTCCGCTCGCTGGTACCAATACCTAGCTCTTAGCCTCTCTATGGATCAGCCATTAGAAAAAAGAAATGACACATTTATATTGTATTGCAACAATGGCTAAGCAGTGACTTGATTCATTTACCCTCTTGTACATTTCCATTTGTAAACAGATGGGTCAAATCCACCCCCCTGAATCCATCTGTCCATCTTAGTGAATCCAACTGTGAAGGATACATAACAGTTGCCTAAGGGCAAGTCATGCCTGAGCAACCTGATTGCCTTCTGTGGACATGGGGAAAGCGTGATATACCTTGACTTAAGCAAAGCTTTTGATACCATCTCCCACAGTATTCTTGCCAGCAAGTTAAGGAAGTATGGATTTGTCAGGGATGGTACTTGGTCCTGCTGTGAAGGCAGGGGACTGGACTCGATGACCTTTCAAGGTCCCTTCCAGTTCTAGGAGATAGGCAATCTCCATTAATTTAATTTAATTTAATGGATTGAATAAATGGACTGTAAGGTGGACAGAAAGCTGGCTAGATTGTTGGGCTCAATGGGTAGTGATAATATAAATAATAATATATGGAGATATACCATCTCATAGAACTGGAAAGGACCTTGACAGATCAAGTCCAGTCCCCTGCCCTCACAGCAGGACCAAGTACCATCCCTGACAGATTTGCCCCAGATCCCTAACTGGCCCCCTTAGGGAAGGAGCTCACAACCCTGGGTTTATCAGGCCAATGCTCAAACCAATGAGCTATTCCTTCCCCCCCAATGATCAATGGGAGTTTGGCAGTTGGCTTCTAACAGAGTGCCCCAATGATCTGTTCTTGGACCGGTTTTGTTCAACATAGAATCATAGAATCACATCTTTATTAATGACCTGGATGAGGGGATGGATTGCACCCTCAGCAAGTTCGCAGATCACACTAAGTTAGGGGGAGAGGGGGGAGAGGCAGGGATAGGGTCCAGAATGACCTGGACAGATTAGCGGATTGGGCCAAAAGAAATCTGATGAGGTACAACAAGGGCAAGTGTAGAGTCCTGCACTTGGGATGGAAGAATCCCAAGCATTGTTACAGGCTGGGGACTGACTGGCTAAGTAGCAGTTCTGCAGAAAAGGACCTGGGGATTACAGTGGACGAGAAGCTGGATAGGAGTCAACTACAGTGGATAGAAGCTGGCCCTTGTAGCCAAGATGGCTAACGGCATATTAAGGTGCATTAGGAGGAGCATTGCCAACAGAACTAGAGAAGTGATTATTCCCCTTTACTTGGCACGGGTGAGGCCACATCTGGAGTATTATGTCCAATTCTGGGCACCCCATTACAGAAAGGATGTGGATGCATTGAAGAAGGTGTAGCGGAGGTCAACAAAAATTATTAGGGGGCTGGAGCACGTGACTTACCAGGAGAGACTGAGGGATTTGCGCTTGTTTAGTCTTCAGACGAGAAGACTGAGGGGGGATTTGATAGCAGCCTTCAACTACCTGAAAGGAGGTTCTAAAGAGGATGGAGAGAGGCTGTTCTCAATAGTGACAGATGGCAAAATGAGGAGCAATGGTCTCAAGTTGCAATGGGGGAGGTCTAGGTTGGATATTAGGAAAAACTATTTTACTAGGAGGCTGGGGAAACACTGGAATAGGTTAGCTAGGGAAGTGGTAGAATCTCCTTCCCTAGAGGTTTTCAAGTCCCAGCTTGACAAAGTCCTGGCCGGGATCATTTAGCTGGGGTTGGTCCTGCTTTGGGCAGGAGATTGGACTCAATGACGCCCTTTAGGCTCTTCCAATCCTATGATTTTAGGATTCATCACTTCAGTAGCTGTGAACAATCCCATCACCAACCAAACCCTGCAAGGGCCTCAAAGTTCTAGTGGGGAGAAAATGGTTTTGTTTTCAATCTCCTAGACAACATCATCTACGAAATGTGAGGACAAAAGTTCTCTCTGTAATTTCACCGCACACTCACAGAACTATGTAAGATATAGCTGTTCCCTGAAAGAGCCACTTACCTAACTTGAAATGTTGCAATATTTAGCCCATTTCTCTTACCGTGTGTTCTATCTTGAGGGAATATTATTAGTAAGAACGATGTCCTGGTGCAATTTTGAGCTGCTTGACACTTGTCAAATTTAATTATTTTTTTCCTGAACCTAGCTCTGCTCAGCTTTAAGTGTTATTACCTAGCCATAAAACCATGTGTTTAGACTCAAGATATTTAATTTTTTTTAAACTCTGCAGGGCAAAATGACATTACAGTAAATTAAATTTGGATGTTATGATTCTGCACTTCAGCAGCTATTCAGAATGACCTATAAGCCCAAGAGAATCACTACTGTTCTGTTCTTGCGACTTTTGTCAAGGATCTCAGAATGCTTTACAGGCATTCTGGAATTAATCCTTGGGATGCCCCTGTGAGATGTAGCACAGGGAGACAGAGAAATATGAAAATTAAAGGACCAATTCTGCAAAAGACTGAATGCCTTCTGGGAAGCTGGAGCTGTTTCTACCCTTAGGGTACGTCTAGACTACATGCCTCCGTCGACGGAGGCATGTAGATTAGACAGATCGGCATAGGGAAATGAAGCCGCGATTTAAATAATCGCGGCTTCATTTAAATTTAAATGGCTGCCCCGCTCTGCCAATCAGCTGTTTGTCGGCAGATCGGGACAGTCTGGGCCTTGCAGCGATGCGACAAGGAAGCCTTTGTCGACTGGGCGCAGGTAAACCTGATTTCACGAGGCATACCAGCGCCGGTCGACAAAGGCTTCCTTGTCGACAGCGCGTCCAGACTGTCGATCTGCCGACAAACAGCTGATTGGCAGAGCGGGGCAGCCATTTAAATTTAAATGAAGCTGCGATTATTTAAATCGCGGCTTCATTTCCCTATGCCGGTCTGTCTAATCTACATGCCTCTGTCGACGGAGGCATGTAGTCTAGACATACCCTTATTGAAATCAACCATTCAGCACCGTATATAGGATGTGATCAGCACCTGTCAAGGATGGGCCCTGTGTAACGTTCCCAAAACTTCAAGGGAAGCTGGTAGCGGAGCTGGGAATATAGATCAGATCACCTTTGTTTTGGACACACGATTCTTGCTCCCTGCGACATACTCAAATCCAAAACCAAAGAATATTTAAACTTTTACCTAGTGACAATGTAAGTTCATATATATTAAGGCCAAGATTTTCAAATCAGTGAAGCCGAAAGTTAAGGCACTTAAATGAAAATTTAAGTACATGAATAACTGGCCAGATTTTCAGAGATGAACATAAGAACGGCCACACTGGGTCGGACCAAAGGTCCATCTAGCCCGTATCCTGTCTTCTGACAATGACCAATACTAGGTGCCCCCAGAGAGAATGAACAGAACAGGCAATCATGAAGTGATTCCAGCCCTGTTACTGGACTCGATGACCTCTCGAGGTCCCTTCCAGTCCTAGTATCCTAGTATTCTATGATTTCATCTTCTGACAAACAGAGGCTAGGGACACCATCCCTGCCCATCCTGGCCAATAGCCATTGATAGACCTGTCCTCCATGAATTTATCTAGCTCTTTTTTGAACCCTGTTAAAGTCCTGGCCTTCACAGCATCCTCTGGCAAGCAGTTCCACAGGTTGGCTGTGTGTTTCATGAAGTAATACTTCATTTTGTTCATTTTAAACCATTTTAAATGCTTCAAAGGGATCTGAGTGCACAGCCCTTGTGATGAGCAGGCCACTTAGTTTAGGTGCCCTCAGTGGTTCCTCCCTGCAGCTTCTTCCCTGGGAAGAAGCAGAACCACACAGCTGGGAGCTCTGCTGGACAGGCAGCAGCAAAAACAACCTCTCTCCCTGCAGCTCCCTCCTAGCTCTTTGCCGCTACCTCTCCTTATGCCTCCAGCTCCAGCAGCTGCCATGCAGGGATAGGGCCTGGCAGCACCATGTAACCAAGCAGGGCCAGCAAACCCTGGCTAAAATCTGGGGAGAGGGAACATGACCCCACATGCTTCCTCACACATCACCTCTGTTGTGCCCAGCAGCGCTGGCTTCCTCTCTAGACAGGGAGTGCTTGACCCTCCCTCTTTCCCCCTGGGCCCACCCCCACTTGACCCCTTCCTCCAAGCCCCAGCCTCTCTCACCTCTTCTTGCATTTTTTCTGCCCTCACCCTGCCCCACAGAGGTATAGCGAGGGTGTTATGCACCCAGGGGCAAAAGCAAAATTCCTCCCCCCCACCCCCGAACCTAGCAGACGGCTGAGCCCGACCCTTGGAGAAGGAGGGGAGCTTGTACCATGTCTTTCCCCACCCCCTCCAGTTTGGGGCCAGGCCCCTGCATGCACTAATCCACAGGCAGAGATGGAGGAGGATGGGGCTGAGGGCGGCGAGGCGGCAGCGGTGGGCGGAGGAGGAGCAGGTGAGCCGAGGGGAACTAAATTGGCACCCCCCCAGTGTGGCATTCGGGGGCAACTGTTCCCCCTGGCTACGCCCGTGGGCCCCCATTCTATTCTTTGTCCCCAGCGCTTCCCTGCCTCCTCCCCGAGCGTGCCAAGTCCCTTCTCCTCCCCCTCCCTCCCAGAGCTTCCCGTACTCTGTGGAACAGCTGTTTCATGGTGGGCAGGAGGCACTGGGAGGGAGGGAAGGGTCAGTGGACTTCCTGGTGGATAAGAGGTGCCGGGGGAAGGGAGACAGAAGGTGGAGCTTGGTTGCTGGTGAGTTCTGAGCACCCACTAATTATTCCCCATGGGTGCTCCAGCCATGGAGTCGGCACCTATGGTTCTGTCCAGGAGGAGGAAATGCTTGGGGCTTTAGCCCTGCAGGGCACTCCTGCTGGGGCTCAAGGTTTTCAGCAGGAGCAGGGCAGATGCCCCAAGCCCTGGCAGGTGTACCCTCACTCTCAGACTTCTGAAGATTGTTGTATATGGCTCTGAGGGTCCGTAAGTCTGACCACCCTAGCTCTTTACACTTGTAATACAGAGCTCCCCAGAATGGTGCCATAATAAAAGCAGAGCCTACTTAAAAAAGAAAAAGCTCTAGAAGACATTACAAACTAATCACCCGACTGTCTAGTGAAATAATCCCCATTCTAGCCTGGCCCAATCATTCAGAGAAGGGAGAGGGTTCAATGTGTATATGATTTGATAGTTTTGTTTTTACAGTACAGGTGCCTTTGCTCTCGCGGGCTGTATATTGTTTGGAGTTAGACCCCATTATGTTATCGACAGCGGGCTGCTGAGGAATGATGCAGCCGTACAGAAACAGATAACTGGGGTATAAAAAGGACAACTGGATTCTGTCCTCATTAAATTGCCAATCAAACCCCTCATTATTATACAAGAATAGGATGTTGCATCCAGAGAGAAGCTTCCCTGTCAATCCAAAATGTTGTATGGAGATGTGGCCTCAGACCTAGGTATAAAAATGGCTTGATTGACAACTGTAATCAGCAAAATTTCCACTCCCCCCATGTTAATTATAGGTCTTTCCAAAATGTATACTGTACATTAAAAATGCATTTTAGTTAATAGTCATGTTTAATGAGGGGTTTTCTTTCTATTCTTCATTATGGTTCATTAATGCTTCTGCCAGGTGCGGGAAGTTCTGTATGATGTGCTAAACATTATCGCTCCAACTTAGAACTACATGATTCTGAAAGCACACTGAACAACATACATTATAACCCAATTCGCAGAACTTTTAGGACAAAGTTTCCTTTTGGCCTGAAATGCAGCATGCAGCACAAGTCAATGGCGGGACTGAATAGCAAATGATAGCTTCTCTGTAACTCAAAGTCATTAAATCAAGATTTGATGACCTCCGTCATGTGTGGACCAGTGTTTCTCAACCAGTGGTACAAGTACCCTTAGGGGTACTCAAGAGAAGTCTGGGGGGCATGTCAACAACTGAAATTTGGAGAAAACTGAATTTTTGTTTTAAGTTTTACAGTGTTTTATTATTTTTGTACTTTTTACTTCCAGAAATTTCATCGCCCGCTCGGCTACGATTAAGTTGTTTAAACAAATGTGTTGCAACGGTAGAAAAAAAGCTGTGTGTGTCTGAAAACTGTAGATACGGGGGGGTACTTACTTTTTTTTTTTTTTGGAAAAGGGGTACTTCATAAAAAAAAAGATTGAGAAATGCTGCTGTGGACCGACTACAAGAGAGGGTGAGTGAGATTCTATAGCCTGAGATGGGCAGAAGGTCAGATGGGATATGCCCATGATGGTCCCTTCTCACCTTTAAGTCTCTGGAACTTTTCCTGCTTGGTGTCAGATGTCCTCCCAAAATACTTACCTTGGAGTTTGAGCCATTTTTCCATTTGGCCAGGATGACCCTTCCATCCCAACACCCACACCCTCCCTCTCTCCTTTCCACACACACTATTGTCTCATGCGAAAAATGAAAAACATACTTTTATACACATGGAATCCTTCCACGTAATTAACCAGCATGCAGTACATGAAACACCGCAGTACAGCAAGACTGGTTTCTCTCCAACTATACATACATGGTAGTATAACCCATGGGGCCAGACTATGGCCATAAGGCAGCTTCTCTCTTCCAGTACATGGGCCAGATTTTGATATGCTTATGATCAGTGAGTCACACCTTATCACTGAAATAATCTCAACTCATTTCGATGAGTGTGCTCAAGAGGTAAGATACCACACACCCTGAAATAAAAGCATCCCAGTTTTGCCCCAAGGGAATTTGAATACCAAGCATTCCAGTGAGGTCTAGATGCCAGAAAAAATGGTAAGATAAAGGTAAAGCTATTTCCCAGCCTTGTTTATACTGTGGCAGCACCCCAAGGTCCCAATCAGGATCAGGGACTTGCTAACCTGAATGTGCGTGTACACACAAACATGGGAAGAAAGAGTCCCTGCCCTGAAGAGTTAGCAGTCCAGTTAAAGGCTAGCTGCACCATAGGAGTGTAGTAAGTAAGAGAAGGGTGAGGATGAGCAGACAAGGGGACTATACATTCATATGGTTGCAGATGCTCTTAGCAGCAGAGGAAGGATTGCCCAGTGTTTAGAGAGATATGGGTGCAATTCCCTGGCCTGCAACAGATATCTGGTATCCCCTGGGGGCATTCACTTAGTCTCTCTCTGGCCATGTCTACACTACATGGAAGATTGAGGTTGATTGATCTTCCGGGGCTTGATTTAGTGGATCTAGTGAAGACCTACTAATTTGAACTGAGAGGGTGCCCCCCATCAGTGCCAGTAGTCCTGCTCTTCACGAGGAGTAAGGGAAGCTGATGGGAGCATCTGCTCTCATTGACCTCCTGCTGTGTGGATGCCACTAAGCTCGGCTTAAGGTAAACTGACTCCAGCTACATAAGCTACACAGCTCCAGCTACGTAGCATAAGCGGGGTCTCGCATCCCGCACCATAAAAAGGAGGAAAATAGCACTTCCCTGTTTCACAGGGGTGCTGAGAGGATAAATCTACGAAAGAGCACCAGATAGTTGGCTGCCACACCAATCAGGACTCACCCAAACAGCAGCATTTCTTTTGTGCTCATCTAACGCCTATAGGAGGAACCAAACCTAGGACCTCTGGGGCTTAGAGAAAGAATGAGTTTCCTCTGCAGCCTTAATTGAGAGCCAGCTGGCATTTAGCTCAAGGAGTAGAGGCTCATGCACTGTTTGTAAGTGGTCTAAATGCCACTATATGGGACAGTGAACCCAGGGCCAGCCAAAGGGTTTGTGGGACCCAAGGCAGGACGCTGGGAGCAGGGCCCCGGGCCCAGCCGGTGGGTGGTGAATACTCAGCAGCATGGGGCCCCGAAAGCGCAAGGCCCAAGGCATTTGCCTTGCTTGCCTTGCCCTAGCGTCAGGCCTGAGTGAACCACACCCAGGTGGTGTGTGGGTTACACTCACATTAAAGATTCATCATCAAATCTTAAGTCCCTGTGCAACACTAACATGTAGCGCGCGCACACACACTAGAGGACCAAGGAGCTGCCTCCTGGTGCCCACAGAGCCCTGTCTGAGAGAATCTAGGGGGGAAGCTCAGCTAGCCTCCTCCCTCTGGGTCCACTTGAGGCTGTTTCCTGTAAAAGCCTGGAACCTTCCTAAAAAGCCGTGATAAATCATATGGAAGTCTCCAGCCCACAGAGCTGCAGGAAGAACAGGCGAGGAGCTCCAGCCTATACCCCTTGTTACTAGAGCAACAGCCAGAAATGAGAGCGACAGTGGACACAGAGGGATCTAGATGGATAGGTGAGAGCCTGTTTGGCCAGGGTGTGAGGACACTGGTTGTGTCGAGCACAGCAGGATACCTCACTTTTCACTGACACTGCATGTTGGAGAAGGGACCAGTCAATATTGCCCAATCTGCAGCTGGCATGGGGCCCCACCTCAGCAGCAGTTGGTGGACATGCGAGTGTTGGTTTTGCTACTCACGCTCCATAGTCCCACTTTATGGAGCAGAAACTGCTCTGTGCTGACAGAGCTCTATAAAGAGAACAACAGGCGTCTCTTTCCCTTGAAGCTTGGATGGGATACGTTAGGTTCCCCTTAGAGGAATGCTTCCTCCACTATTCCCTCAGTCCTTCCATAAACACACACCAGTCATGGACGTATTCCCTCCCTCGCCCTCGGTGCTATCTCCTCCAAGTCCTCCCGTTGAAAGGGGAGAGCCATTTGGGTGTGAAGGGGAGGTGTGGTAGGAAGAGAACACCACATGGTGAATATTGAGCTCTAAGCCAATCAAGGTGGGGGTGGGGTGGGGGCAATCCCGTTTCTTCCTCTCATTGCTAAACAGTCTCACCTGGAATGGCTTTAACGGATTTGCTTCCTGGGACAGGAAGTGGCAGCCCTATTGAAGGAAGGAAGGTCTTGTTTGAGATTGGGCTGGGAGTTAAGAAACATGTTAAATTCTTGCCTCTGTCACTAGTGCCCAGAGTATCTCTGGGCAAGACACAACCTCTGGGCCTCTGTTCCTCATCTGTAAAATGAGGGTTAACATATCCGTTGTCTGCCTACCCTATTTAGATTGGAAGCTTTTGAGGTTGGGAACTTCTTTTTACCATGGGTTTGTACAGTGCCTGGGGCAACAGGGTAACAAGCAGCTATGACCTCCTTGCATTACCATACCAAAGAATCGATAACTATTTCAAACCTACCAAGTCCTTTAGAGGACATGTATTATCCACTACGTTGCATATAACAGAGCAGCAACTTTATAAACCAACTTTCTCTCATGTCAATCTGCGGAGCATTTCAGGGCACTGAGGTTCATTATAGAGATGGATATTACATTAGTTGGTTTAATTAATTACCCCATTATGTCACAGCTTGACTGAGAAGCAATTATACAATAAATAAATAAAAGTTTTGCCAGGCTTGCTTTATGTTTTCAAATAAAGACCCCCCCCCTAGATGCTATGAAACCATCTTGGAAATAAATGTGAAGCAGCAAAATTGCTTGCGCTCATGAATTGTTCCGGTAGTTTCAACAGCAGGCAGTTGATTTACTCAGATTGTAAACTCTTCTGGGCAGAGGCCACCTAGCATATTGGGGTCCTGTTTTGTAATTAGGGATTCTTGGTGCTCACATGATGATAATAAATAATAATAATAATAATAGGCATTGGTTAGGATAGGCACAGTAACATGAAGTATCTCCTCAGATAGCCAGACTATAATCAAGACATATCTGATATCTGTGCCACATGCATCATACAAAATTAGGAATGTTAAATATTGGTTAATTGAATAGTCAATTAACCTCATGCATTCTTTCAGCTGCAGAAGTGGGTTTTACCCACGAAAGCTGATGATACCACCTATAGTTTTTGTTAGTCTCTAAGGCAGGGCTACTCAACTTGGGAAGCCCCAGGGGCCACAATGACACTCACAGCACATGCCAAGGGCCGCAACTTAAGTGTGGTTGCATATACATGCGGATCAATATGCAAGTATATGCAAATAGTTTTTCACACTGATGGGCATGAATACAAAGATTAAGGCAAGACTACACAACACGTAGGCCCCATTTAAGTCAGTTCTCTGGTTATTAATAAAATGCAATAGTTACGCAATTTCCACCCATATGACAGCACTTTTAATGAGCAATGACAGTCCAGGAATTTAACTACTAAAAAGCATCTCAACAGAAGAGCATTATATTGACTCGCCGTTGTGGAGAGTGTTCCAAGTAGAGGCCAAGTTCAAAGGATTCCACCCGTGGGCCGCGTGTTGAGCTCCGCATAAACCCAAACTGCACCGTGTGCCGCAAACAAACGGGCTGTGGGCCACATGTTGAGTAGCCCCGCTCTAAGGTGCTGCAAGACTAGTCATTATTTTTTGAATTCTTATCGGTTACTTGACTGTTCTATAGTCCCCAGGGGCGGGGCCAACAACCAGTGTGCTCCAGTCCCAAGGAACCCTCTGCCACTCCGCGATGCTGCCTCTGATACAAAGGCAGCAGTGCAGGGTGGCAGCAGCCCCTCTCCGGGGGCAGTCCTGAGCTCCCAGACCTGGCACAAGCCAGAACTAAGCTGGCCTTGCCTGCCCGCCTAGCTCCCAATACACTTTAAATGCAGAGCCACAGCAAGGGTAGGTCCTGGATCTGACGCAAGCTGGGACTGAGCTGGGCTGCTGGCCAGCCTGCTAAAAAATTTTACTGGTGGGTGTGGGGGGAGGGAATGCATATAGTCTATAGCAGGAGTTCTTAACCTTTTTACCTTCACATCTCCTCTGAAAGTAAACTTCATGTTCACACACACCCCCGGGAGCCATTTTGTGCACAGCCTAGCCCCACCCCCTCACCTGACAGGAAGCTAAGGGGCGTGGCTAGGACTATAAGAACTCTGCCAGGGAGCTCAGTCAGGGCCCAGCCTCTGAGGGAGACAGAGGCCTGCCCAGAGCTCCTGGCTGACGAGGCTGAGACCTGGCCCGGGCCTCCCACAGCTGCCTTCCCTCAGACCAGCGAAGGCTTCCCTGCCATAAATTTTCTGGGAGGCACCCTCACACCTCCCCTGGGGAGGCGCACCTCACTTGTTAAGAACCCCTGGTCTATAGCATTAACTGATAAGCTTTTGTTTATGGGTTAATTGGTTAATCGACTATACTATTACATTCCTGTACTAAATGCTGGTAAATGTGAACACACAAGGTATTACCTTACAAGGTAAATTCCAAGGTGACTCCACAACATGAAATTAAGCTCTTCTTCATCAGAGCACTCCATCTGCACAGTGGCCTTATGCAGCACGTTACCAAGTGCCATCCCTTCCCATTGACATTAACACTCTTCAGCTGTAGATCTCGGAGCACTCTACACAAGTGGGAAGGTGTCATGTTCCAGATGGGAAAATGGAGGTGCATGGGGATGAAATGATGTGCACAAGGCCACACAATAGGTCAGTGGCAAAGGCAGGACTAGAAAGGCAGGTTCATCATCAGGACAGAAGGCTCCACCTGTGATCATTCAGTCTTACCACCTGCATCACACAAGCCATAGCACTTCCCTGAATGAATTCCTGTTTGAGCTGAGGCAGATTTTTAGGGAAACATCCAGTCTTAATTTAAAAATTGCCAGAGATAGAGCATCCTCCACATCCCCTTTAAATTGTTGCAAAGGTTAATTTCTCTCATTGTTTAAAAATGTATGCTTTATTACCAGTCGGATTTTGTCTACCTCATCTGCTAGACTGAAGAGCCCGTTATCCAATTTTTATTCCCCATGGGTACTTCTAGACTCCTCAAGTCACCCCTTCGCCTTCTGTTTCTTAAATTAAATAGATAGAGCTCCCTGAGTCTACCCCTGTGAGGCAGGTTTTCTAACCCATCAGCCATTCCCATGGTTCTTCTCTGAACACTCTCCAATGTCCCTCCTGAGTTGGGGACACAAGAACTGGACACAGCATTCCAGGCACATGAAAGCCAAATACTGAGGTGAAATAATAAACAGGTGGAACTTGGGTAGGAGAGGAGAAGTTAAGTCAAAACTCTGAGAGACACTGGCGTAAGGCAAGGGATGAGGAGTCGACAAAGTGTTCTGTTGGCCCGCTTGAGGAAAGCCACTAGGAGGCTCATGCCAGTTTGTTTACCTAAAGGCTCCATAGCCATGGAGCCCCGTTGGCTCCAGTTCACCGTTTCCAGCCAGGGGGAGCTATAGGAAGCAACATCTTGGGCCCAGCCCGGGCCATACCAAAACCCAGAATAGTGGGTGGGCCCGGGTTCCCCCCAACCCTCCCCACACCATTGCAAAGTCTGCCCCTGGAAAAGGAGACGAGGACTATGGAGGCGTTTGACCCCATACTGTGGGCTTGCCTATGGTGAGGATGGCTCAGTAGGCCGTGAGCTTGGCCTCTAGTGAAGGACAAGGGGCTGCGTGGAGGGTCACAGCGAGTCTGAGGAAAACACTAATCCCTCGGGGTACAGCCAGAACTTTACCACAGGCGCCAATGGGACCCACACGACTTTGTTTACCTAAAGTGGTGCGAGCCCACTCATAGCTTTCCCAAAGCAAGCCCACAGCCTACTTTGAGGAACGCTGCCTTATGCACTGGTCCATGTGCCTGGAAGGTTGACGGCATGCAGTGCCTTGCAGAAGGTGCTCTGTGTATTTACAGATCAGGCCCTTTGATAGAAGCCTGTTCTTGACAAATACTGCAGGATTATAGTAACAAATGGCTGGTGAGTGGATACTAAGAGTCTCATTTAAAAAATATGAATAAAAATACACTTAAAGCAATACCCTGCTGTATTTTTCCTGCAGGTGTGGCATCTTACTGTGTGTACCCCGACTGGTGCCACAGGACAAGTGAACAGCTAAGAAAAGCCGAAATAGGATAAAATATGTGGCACTGTTTTGGGAAGGGGGAGCAACCTTTGGAATTTGAACCCAGCCCAGACCAGATGAGCGAGAATGGCACAAGACCGCTTTTAACTTCTACAGTTTTATGAAAACCAGACAGCACCTGAACCAGCCCCATCTCCCCCCAACCCCCTTGTCCAGTCACAGGTGCCAAATGTCGGAGTAGGTGTCTTTATTGTAGCCGTTTCCATGGACTCTGAGGAAAATGGAGGGGAAGCAAAATGTAGGCAGCAGAAGAATGGCCCACTCAGAACATGCATGACATCTGCACCCTTAAGTTTTTCTGAAGGAACCTGTGCTCTGTTGGGCCATTTAAATGGGTGGGGCCTTCTTTATATTTACTGTTGTATTTGACTATAAAGGCCACTGAAGTGAAAATGCAAAGCCCAAAGTCAAGGCTCCAGTCTGTCTCACTCTGTTGCCAAGCAACCTTTCCTCTTCTCCTGTTTTCTGAACTTGGCCAAAGACACCTAGTAGGAATTTGTGGTCACCTCCTGAGGCTGATCAGGAAGCCTTCAGAGAAGCTCCCTGATCTTCCTTTCTTCACCAGCCTAGTGACCTTTCTTCCCAATTCCATGGGAACGTTTCTATTACTCGCACCCATGTAACTTCAGTGGAGTTACTTCAGTACAACTGAGGAAAGAATCAGGCTCATGCTGTCACCACATCTTATTAATGATTATGTAGAGGGAAACACTGTAAGACAGAAACAAAACCAAGAAACCCACGTGGAGTCAACAGGATTTGGACTTACCAAGTCCCCCTGCTTTAGTGACAAACGTAAAGTAGTTAAAAGAATGAACTGAATGCAACACCCTGATCAGTACATTCCACATTTAATTTGGTATCCAAGTGTAGTGAGTAGCAGGTCTTCAGGGTTGACAGTGAAACAATGGTGTTCTTGATGCACAGTTTGTTATGAGGATGCTGGAAGAAGAGTCAAATTAATGGGATTTTTTTCCAGTCATTAATTTCGTTGATGCCATGTCAACTGTAAAACCATCCATTTAAAAATGAGCAAATAACAAGAAATGCAAGGCTTCCAAGTTAGCCTAGTCTGTTTACAAGTCAGCCAAATTCCAGTCTTTGCATAGGGTGGACAGACCTAACCCTTCATTGCATGGCTTCCTTTTCAGATTAGTTTCAAATCAGAAAAACCTTTTCCGTGAAAGCTTCTCATTTTTTTTTTTATCTATGGCTCAGGATTCTCAGAGCACTGAACATAAGAACATAAGAACATAAGAACGGCCGTAGCGGGTCAGACCAAAGGTCCATCTAGCCCAGTATCCTGTCTGCCGACAGTGGCCAGCACCAGGTGCCCCAGAGGGGTGGACCAAGACAATGATCAAGCGCTTTGTCTCCTGCCATCCCCCTCCAGCCTCTGTCAAACAGAGGCCAAGGACACCATTTTATCCCCTGGCTAATAGCCTTTTATGGACCTAACCTCCATGAAATTATCTAGCTTCTCTTTAAACTCTGTTATAGTCCTAGCCTTCACTGGGTGCACTGGAGTGACTCTGAAACATCACTGTGATGGGGAGCCATCGCCCCGCACTTGGGGTAACCACGGCCGGGGACTCTGGGGGGAAGCGCCCCGAATGAACAATGGCCAGGCGCTATGCGGTGAAATGGTGCCCACCAGGAGGAGGGCTGGAGCAGCTAGGATGGAGGGCAGCATGGGCCGTCCGAACACCGGAGATGCACAGGCAGTGACGCAGTCAGATGACATCACCTGCCGCGCTGGCGAGGGGCACGCCAGACGCGGCATGATGATGGGCCCTGCGGAGACAGCGGGGAACTCAAAAGGAACCCGGCCAGGGAAAGGAGCGGGGGAACCGGAGAGCCGAGACGGACAACGGGGAGAAGGCAGTGAGTGACTCCAAGGGGGGGTGGCCCCCAGAGATGGGAGGGAGAAGGAAGCAACCCAGGGTAGGGCCGTGGAACCCGTGAGTGGGTGGTTTAGGAGTCATAACCCCATCTGCTGGATAAGAAAGAAAGTTCCCTATCCTTAGGGCCCTGGGTTGGGACTCGGGAGAGAGGGTGGGCCCGAGTCCCCCTTCCCCCTTCTGGGGCTCGTATCGCTGGTTATAAGGCTAGCCTCGATGTAGATGGCAATTGTGTGTACCTAGATGGGACCTAGGGGATGATCGTAAACTGATGAGCATGGTGTTCGCACAATAAATGGGATCAGGGTCGAATTGCAGTCACACAAATTGATTTGGGTCACGGGACCCGGAGACATAAACAGTGACAATCACCATTTCCACATTTTACCAAAGAGTACAAAAATTATTTCATAAACTTCTGGTTTTTCCCCGGCAAATATTTTCAGAAGCAAAAGCCACTTGGAAGCAGCTTTAATGATGGACACATTCAATTGGCAGTGCCATGCTAAGGCTTAATTGATATTTCTTTCTTCCAGCCAAACACATGGCAAAAATGTTCAAACTCGATTGGGTGCTAATGGGGCTAAGCTCCACCCATACCGTCACAGATGTCAGCCCCACTATACACATGCTATAGAAGGGGAGAGGGGTTCAAATTTGGGTCATGAGCCCTCCTGGGTAAGCTGCTGGTGGGCTGTGAAATGCTTTGTTTATCTAAGTGCCCACGGGCATGGAGCCTTGCAGCTCCCCTTCGCGGAAAACGGCAAACCGCAGCCAATGGGAGCTGGGAGGCTCCAAGCCTACGAACACATTGATAAACAAAGCGGCTCATGGCCCGCCAACAGCTTACCCCAGCTGGCCCATGACCCAGCTTTGAAAACCCCTGTCCTATTATGTGACTGAGGTACTCTCTCATGCAATACCACTCTCAGCCACCTGAGGCGCTGGAGTTACTTCAGGCTCTGTAGGCTACGGTGCCTTGGGATTTTATATGGTAGGGAGCTCAGATGTCCTGATTTTATAGCGACAGTCTCGATAGTCAAGGCCTTGTCTTATATAGGCGCCTATAACCCTCCACCTCCGTCCCAATTGGTCACCTTACATGGTGGGGGAGAAATTCTGGTCCTGAAGCACACAAGCTGCAGATAGCAGAGGAAGAAGGTTTAGGTCCTTGCCTTGCAGAAGCAGAGTACGGAGATATCTGCCCATGCTCCCTGCAGCCCTTGGAATCCATCCTGCAGATGGTCTGCAGGCAGCAGGAGGCAGTATACTGTCCATTTGCAACTACAGTAGAATGTCTGGTAGGCAGTTGACATATAGCCAAGATATTGGAGACTACACAAAACGTCCGTTATGAGCTCGTTAGAAAACTCTCTTCACTTGGTGTCTTGTTCTCCCTAACAGGTCTAGTTGTGATGTTCCTAGCTGCCAGCTAGGCTCTTTTCTTCTCATACACCATGGCCACCGACACACATCAGAAAAAATTTCTCAGGCCAAGTTTTGGCTTCATTTGCACCTGTAATTGTTTTCAGGCTCTAGTGCTGAGTTTTAAAACTAATTTTTTAGGTGAAATTTTGTTCCCATTGAAATCGATGGGATCAGGAGCACTCCTTGGCTGTAGTGGTATAGACCACTAATAAAGCACAACCTATTCCTTATAAGTTAATTAAATGTGGAGAAAGTAAACTCAAGGGGCCCTCAATTATTTCCATACTGTAGTGAATCACTTATTCTGATCTTGAGGTGAGAACTTGTTATTAAATGTACATTCAGCTACATTATTAAGCAAGTTATCACTACTGAACTTAGCCCGTGTGTTACAATAAATAGTCCTGTAGAAAGCAAAGGGACTATTCAAAGTATTAAGCACTATTCCCAGAGGTAAATACTTGGAGGATTGGGACTCTTAACTTAGTTTTGAACTGTGTCATCCTGGTCAATTTCAAAGAATATATTTTGGTGCCCCAGTGCTCCAGCTGTAAAACAAGGATAACAACATTTCCTCTCTCCCGCCTTGTATCTGTCTTGATTATCTAGACTACGCTGTTTGAAGCAGGGACTGTGTGATTATTTGGAAAAATCTGTCTGGGTACTGTTTATAAACTTTGTTTGATCCTGGGGGTTCTTTATGTGTATCTGTGTCAGACTTCAAACTTCCTTTTGAATTTAAGGTTTGTTTGCCTTCGCGGTTGTCCTTTCACCTCTGCGTTGGGCTGGAATTCTAAGGGCCTGCACCAAAGAGTTAACAATAGATGATCATTAAAGTCTGATCCTCTTCTATCCAAATAGAAGCATCCAAGGCAAAAAGCTAGTTTCCACCTAGGATAACTGGTTTATGAGGGGAGAGATCACCTGTTGAAACTGATCAGGAAGTTGCCTTATAGTTATAAATGAGGTCTCAGCGGCCGTGGAAGAGAGAAACAGGTAAAAAACAGCAGTGTAGATGCAGTTTCTCTCTTTTAGTCACTATGGTATTTTTTCACTCCTACTTTCCTGTGATGCTTATCCTGATTATACCAAGTGTTAAAGTCAAGACATATGTAAGGGAATACATACAACAGAGCGTGCATTGTGTTGCAATAACATACATCAGTAGTTGGGTTGGACACCACAGAAAACAATGCTGAGTGCCTTCAACCAACAAACTGTAAGAACTCTGCAGTGTATGATCCCACTTATAAATGGATACTATATAAATAAAACCAAACCAGTTAGTTTATTAAAAATTTTTACAACATACTTTGGAGAAAAAAAGTCACTGTTGTAATCATTTAAACTAGAGGTTTTCAGCATCTCCATTTATTGTAAAATGTTCTGTTAAAAATAGAAAACATGATAACTTAATGAAATGAGGTTCATTAACTTTTTATAATAACTTTGATCTTTTCAGAGGCATGAACTCTCATAACAGACCATTTAAATGTTCAATAAAAATGATTTAAGTCAATTACCTTCTCTTTCTTTTGGCCAATCAATAAAAACACCAGCTGCTAAACAACTTGCATTTTTGTGTTTGTTTCATCTCTATTTTATTCTGATTCTTTAAGTTGATCACTTGTTAGATCCTGGCTTTCTTGCTTATTTTTAATGGCATTTTTTTCCTTGTGCTTTTAGTCACTGGTCCAATATCATGCCTCCAAAAAGATCAATGCCACTCAGAGAAATGTCACTCGTTTGGAAAAAGGTATGACATTCAACTCACATCAAATTCACACATTTTTGTTAGAAGTTAATTTTTGTTGTGTTTTTTAAAGACAAAGTAAAAATACATTAAAAATACTGGGGGGCATGGTGGTCCAATTTCCAGTGCTCACTGTGTGGCTCTAAGTTTTTGAAAACCATATAACCTTACACCATCATTTTGTACAATTGTCTTATGCATTATCTAGCAGCTGGTTATTCTGACCCACAGAACATTCATGAAGATTATGGCCCTTAAACATCTGGTAATGAGCCATCCAATGTTACTCAATGTGTGTGTGGACTCACTGGAAACTTTTGCTGAACAGTAAAGGCATACCTTTGTTTTCTGTGTTTGTTTTACAACTTTAGTTGATTTACTTTTAGTTTGTACAAAATGAAGTGTCAGAAAATATTATTTTGGGGAAGAAGCTAAATGTTTCCCTGGCAAGTTGGAGTCTGCTTTCTGAAGCTGAACAGTTTCCAGCTGTAGAAAATTCTGAAAACCATGGTAATTCAACTTATGCTGCTGGAAATAACCAGGAATTTTATACACCCGGGACAATGAAATCTGATCTAAACTTTTGGCCTAATATCTTTAACTAACAACAGTGAGAAATTTGAGGAGATGTACCTCGAAGATAGAAAGCTTAGCAAGTATGGTTCAATATTGTGAATTCACAAGATTGAGCTAATAAATGAAACCTAACATTCTTCACATATTTATTAAACTAAGCTATATATATATATATATATATATATATATATATATATATATATATATAAATACACACACATACTTCTTAATAGGGAAGGTTCCACATACATGGTAGCTTGTGTTCATGTATTATTGTTACTCGTAATTCAAAGAATGGCTTACCATATTCTATATCCTAAAACAAAAATATTTGATTTTCTGTGTGTCAAATATAAGAGTAATTTGTAACTGGTGCATCTATCAATCTGCAGTCTGTTCTCTCTGACTGTTAATGTTAGCAATACGCTACATAACTGTAGTATTATTAATATACTAGGCTATTTCATTCTAAACTTTTTTAAATTCATCCCATTTGTCTCTTAAAAGTGTATGCTTTATTTCCAGTCTGAATTTGTCTAGCTTCCACTTACAACCACGGGACAGTATTATACCTTTCTCTGCTAGGCTGAAGAGCTCTTCATTCAATATTTGATCTTCATGTAGATACTTATATATTAATCAAATCACCTTTAATTTTGAGACCTATCAGTTAGCCACCTTTTAATCCATTTCATGGTTGCCATATTCATTGTGTATCACTGTATATCATTTTAGTTTTTTTAATCAAAACCTCATGCAGAAACAAGTCAAACATCTTACAGACGTCTAAGTATATTACATCTACATTATTTCCTTAATCAGCCACACTTGTAATCTCATCAGCTCTCAAATTAGTTTGACAGGATCAATTTTCCATAAGCCCGTGTTGATTTGCATTACCGTATTTTAGCAAATATTCCCCACAGTTTTTGCTATTTGAGTAAAAACAACCTGTATACCCTGTGCACGAGTATAGCCTGCAGGAGAGACTCCGTGCATAAGGGTAGTACAAAGCACCTGTAATCACCTGTTAATGACCCGCAGCTGATAACGCTGAGCAGTAAGGGATATATAACTTCTTTGAACAACACCGCTTTTCCATTCATTTGTTCCTTCATTGGTTTTAACTTGTATTTTAGACTTTTAAACTTTAAACCTTTACACTTTTTTAATTTTTCAAGCTTTTTAAAGCTTTTAGAAATGCCTAAGTGCAAATCATACACTGCCAATTTTAAATTGTGTGTAGTTGCTTTTGCAAAGGACAATGGAAACAGAGCCGCAGGGAGAAAGTATTCAGTGAACAAAAAGTCTGTTCAGGAGTGGAGAAAGGAAGAAGCAGAGCTTGAAAAATTACACCCGAGGAAAAGAGTACGATGCGGACAGAAAGCTAAGTGGCCAAACCTGGAAGAAAACTTGTTGCATTGGGTCTGCACACAGAGAAAGCGCAATTGTTTAGTGTCAACAGTTGCCATACAACTCAAGGCTCGAGTAATGGCCATGGAACAGAAAATCTATGATTTTAAGGGGAGCGGTCTGCAAATTGGGTTTACAAATTCATGCGGAGAAATAATTTGTCAGTTCACACACAGACATCTGCTGGCCAGAGGCTTCCCAACGAATGGGAGAAGAAAATGCATGATTTTAAAATTTTTGTACATAAAGAAATTCAGCAGCTGGGCTTGAAACCAAGCAACTTTTTTAACATGGATGAGGTGCCCATGTCTTTTGATATTCCAGCGACACGGTCCATTGCGGAACCTGGAATGAAAAGAGTATGTGTGGCAACTACCGGCCATGAGCGGACATGTTTTACTGTAGTTTTGGCATGCACGGCAAATGGTGAAAAATTAACACCTACGGTTCTTTTCAAGAGAGAAAATGCTGGCTCGAGTTTGTGTTGTTTGTAACAGAAAGGGCTGGATGAATACTGATGTAATGAAGACGTGGTCAGACAGCTGCTTTAGAGCATGAAAAGGTGGGTTTTTTAATCCTGAATCTCTCCTAGTTTTGGATTCCTTGGCCGCCCACAAAGAATCTTCAGTGCAGAAACTTTTAAACTCCGTGGGTGCACATATTGCCATCATTCCAGGAGGGCTGACCAGCAAGTTGCAGCCATTTGACGTGGCTGTGAACCACGCTTTCAAGTGCTTCATCAGAGAGGAATGGGACAATTGGATGAGAAATGGGGAACACACATTCACTGCCGCAGGTCGACAGCGGTGTGCTACTTACTTGGAAGTATGCGAATGGGTATTGGCAGCTTGGGACAGAGTAAAACCGGCTACTATTCGCAATGGGTTCTGCAAATGTGAAATTGTACCCAACAATGACTCTTCATGCTCTGATTCCGAGTACGATAGCAATTCTGATTCAGCACCACAGACCTCAAATGCCTTAAAGTCCTTTAGGGTTACCAACCCTTCAGGATTGGCCTGGAATTTCTCTTAAATGCTATTTCGGAATAAGAACTCCCAAAATAACTATTTCGAAATAGCACACCCACACTAGAGAGAAGCCTCAAAATTCATCCAAGGTGGTCTCCCCTAATGTGGATGCATTACCTCAATTTAGAGCCCCAAGAAGCACAGGGGAGTAATTACTATGAATGGCCCTGGGAAAGAGCTATTTCAAAATAGTAGCAATGAAGCTACCTCTATTACAAAATAGCAATGTCAAAACTGGCATTATTCCTTGTGAAATGAGGGTTTATTATTCTGAAATATTTCAAAATAACAAGATGAACGTCCACACAGCAAACCCGTTATTTTGAAATTAAGGTTGTAGTGTAGATGTGCACTTGGAGAATTGGGATTAAGCAGTCCCCTATGGGAACTACTCATCTATTGGCTGAGGACAGCAAGAGTATGGGGAAAAGCTGGTGGACCATAAGGGGTGGCAGAAGTAGAGGCCTGACTGTTCACCTGGTGTCTCTTGTATCTTTCCCATTTCAACACGTACATATTAATTACAGTTTACTCCACCAGGGATGCTAATTTTCTTCATTCGGTGCCAAATAATACCATTTTCCAAAGATAAAATCTTTAAATACTTTTTAACACTTAGGAGCTGGAAACTTTTCCAGCGCGATTCTACAATGCCAGTTGACAAGAAAAAAACCCCATATATGAAGTGTTACTGCCTTGGAGATTTATAAAGTTTATAAAGACACGGTCTTCAATAAAAGAAGAATCAACTCTACTTTATTAGTTTCATTTTGCTAAGGAGTCCATTTGCCCCTTTGCTGTCTCTTCTGCAGAAGTACTGTACAAGTATGAAAAACACTACATTTAATTGTCTTCATTGTGCGAAGTGGAACTTAAAGTTGGTGTGGGCAGCACTTGTCACAGACAAAACATCTCTCTAAAAAAGATTTCTGCATTACCTCATGGTACATGTCTTCTCTAAACATGTCATTTGTCTTTATGGGACTCCTGGAATGCAACATTTCTGTATAATGAAAAAGAACACAACTTTCACGACTGCCTGCTTTTAGTTTTATAAGGTTATTTGACTTATGTGTTTCAGAGAACTTCATCTAATCTAAAAGGAATCTGGCCAGTAAATCAATGTTAATCTGGTAATATACCCAGAGGAAATTGGAACCACTGTAATTATGACATACTTGTTCGTTAGGCTTGCAGAAGCGTAGCGGGTAAATTGTTATGCAAAACTTCTGATGGCCCAGCAGGCTTTTTAACCATTTTGCTATTAGAATTCCTGCCCCAAGCCCTTCTCTTATGTATCCATAATAATAAATATATATAGTAGCCCAATATCTGAGACTCCCGTAACACTGAAATGCTGGCTGTTCCCTCTGGGCGGCCCGTGCTGCATAGGGAGTGCAGGGCCCAAACGGCCCCTTGCGCCGCTTGCTCCCCCGCAGCGGCCCGGCTGAGAAGTGCAGAAGTCAGCCGAGCGCCACGGCGGGAGGCAAAGGGGGGCAGGGCGGTGACATTCACAGCCAGGGACCAAGGCCTGGAGCCGCTGTCACGCCGCACGTCACCATCCCGCCCCCCTTCGCCTCTCGCCGTGGCGCTTGGCTGACTTCTGTGCCACTTAGCCGGGCCGCTGCGGGGGAGCAAGCGGCCATTTGGGCTCCCCCGCAGCAGCCCGGCTGAGCAGTGCAGAAATCAGCCGAGCGCCATGGCGGGAGGCGAAGGAGAGTGGGGTGGTGACATGCAGCGTGACAGCAGCTCCAGGCTCCGCCCCCTGGCCGTGAACGTCACGCCCCGCCCCCCTTCACCTCCTGCTGTGGCACTCGGCTGACTTCTGTGCCGCTCAACCAGGCTGCCGCGTGGGAGCAAGTGGCACAAGTGGCTGTTTGGGTTCCGCGCTCCCCATGCAGCACGGGTAGTGCGGAGCCCAAACTGCCGTCTGGGCTCCACGGTCCCCAGAGTGAGAGGCAGGAGGGGGAGGAGAAGAGAGAGAGAGAGAGAGGGAGGCAGTAGGAGGAGAGAGAGAGAGACAGACACGGAGCGAGAGACTGGAGGCTCAGAAGAGAAGACCAATGTGGAGGAGAGACCTGAAAATCCCATCTTATGACGGGCTAATTGGCTAGTGTATCCATAATTGCTCAGGGACCTTTGCTCATTTAGCAGTCTGGGTGGTTGTGGCCTCATGATTCCCATGTGCCAGATGATCCTAAATATTCTCCTACTATGTTTGTGACTCACATTCCTGTCTTTCTTCTTCCTGTTGAGATTATACCTGTCTGTAAAAACTCCAGCAGAATTAAATGAGACAAACGCCCACAATAGAGAAAGTCATGAACTGATACCCTGGACTTCACCCACCTCAAACTCTGGATGCAGCACTTGTATGGCCTCTTTCCTTCAAAGGCTTCATCCAAAGCTTCAAATGGGAACCTTTCCATTGACCTCAAAGAGCCTTGGATCAGCTCAACTTATTAAGTGCCAATTCAGCAAAGCATGTAGTCACCCCATTCCTACTGAGAAAAGCATGTAAGCCTCGCTTTACACTTGTCCTTCATTCACATGAAATTCAGCACATCTAGTGTGGTTGTAGCCATGTTGGTCCTAGGATGTGAGAGAGAAATGACAGATCAGCTAGTAGGATTTATTGGATGGTGAGAGAGGCAAACTTTCAAGCTTACATGGAGCTCTGTTATAGTCTGGGATGTAGACATCCTTCCCTACTGGTCAGAGTAGAAGTCAGGGCTAGTGGGTGGAGCAGGCATCCAAGTTGGGCAATGAAGCTGAGAGTCAGTACTAGAGACCGCTGCCAATTACCAGAGCCAAGGGTCAAGTTAGAGTCAGAGTTTTCCAAGCCAAGGTTAGACACCAAATCCAGAAGGATGGGCCAAGTCAGAGTCAGAAGACAGAGGCCAGTATCACAATCAGGACTGGTCACTGAGTGTAGAATTCAGATAAGGGCAGGAACAGGAGAAGAGGCAAGAACCGATCATGGAGCAGGGGCATGGTGGAAAGAGGTGCAAAGGTAGGGGTGAGGCAGGAACTGGAGTGGAGCAGGAATCAGGAACAGGTTTGGATGCGGGATGCAGTACAAGCAGGGGCCAGTACAGCCACAACAACAACAACAAAACCCCAACAACTTCCTGTGCCTCCCTCTGGCTAAGAGTGGTTGGACCAGTTGGTGGAGCCTGAAGATCCTCCAGTCCAGGCTCCCAGAGGTGGTGCTTGGAGGAGGCTATAATCTTATTAGCTTCTCGCCTTGGGTAGATGTCAGTAGATATTGAGTGGAGGCCACAATGCAGCAGCTGTCTGAGAACCCCAAAGCCTGGATTCAAGTTCTGGGCCACTCTAAGTTAATCTTCAGAGGTGAAGACGAGCTCTGAGAGTTTCTCTCTTTCACCAACAGAAGTCGTTACCTCACCTACCTTGTCTCTCCAGTTAACTTCAGAGACATTTAAGCAAGTTTTTTTGCTACATGAGGAGAGCAGTACTCAAGGGCTAAGCCATGCTTACGTATTCTTCTGAACCGGCACTTAAACATTAAGGACTCAGGGATGGAATCCTACTGCCACAGAGTAGTGGCAAGATTCCCATTGACTTCAATGGGGCCCTGATTTTGTTTCTGAACGTCTGACCACTCAAAGCCTGCTTGTGAGTTATGCTGAACAGCCAGAACATCAGTTTAGTGTGGTGGAAGCTCTAAGCCACAACATCCCTGAGAAATGTTTTACAGCAGTTTTACCTTGGGGTCAGGAACTTGCACAAGGTCATATAGTAAGTCAGTAGCAGGATTAGAATTCAGGACTCCTGATTCCTTTACCTTGTTATACAGTCAATTCTCAGATAAAGAGCCAGATGTTGGACTTGTATTAACAGAAGTAGCTCCATCTAACCAAAAGATTTGGCTTTTAAACAATGAATGTATTTAATCATTTGTAAGTCTTGCCATATGTCCCATAACTGGTTTGTAACCATAAACATTTGTTTCCACAAAAAGTCCGTATTCTGCTCTGGAAAGCCATGTGCTCTGAGCATTCTTGCTCTTTGTTGCCATGAGACTGCCAAACTGATTTCCAACATAAATTCCAGGCACTTTTATTTAAATCTCTCCTTTCAACTCTTGTATCTAAAAGGCAGTCCTTACGCTTTCGTAATGCATTTGCTGTGCACCTTGCTTTAATTAGACCTGCTACTTGGTCAGTTTCAGTAAACAGCACAAGGAAAGTTGCCTAGGATGATGTCAACTTACTTTGGAGAGCAGTTCCAATATTTCATATTATAATTGGATTGGCCCAAGATGAATCATGTGCAATAGGATGCAAGGAGTAAATGTTTGATTCTATCTTATTTGGCAGAAAATATAGATTTCTATCCCCACGGCCAATCTTAATCAGTGATTATGTGTTGTACCCTTCTGTTTTTACATATTTTCTATTATTTGTTTTATATAATGGGATTATGTACAGCAGTAAAAGGAAAATAGTTTTTATTATCTTGGAGGTGGTTTTTGTTGTGTTTTTTAATTTCTAAGATCAAAACCAACAATAGCTAGTTTCCAAATCATATTCAATTTGATGCTAGTTTACACATTATTACAGCTAACGTGACCTTCATGTGTTATGGAGAATAATGACACAGTGAAATACAAGTCCCTATTTAGTACCAAGCAAATACTGATAATGAAAGATTTGAAGAGAAGGATATTGGCATTCGAGAGAAGTTGTTATAGAAAGATCCTGAGAATAGGATGAATGCAGAAGGTCACCAACAAGGAATTATATAGGAAGATACAGCCGAAAGAGAAACTACTGCAGAAGGTTATACAATGGAAGTTACAGCTATTCAGACATATCTGCAGAATGAACGATGAGCGAAAAGTTAAAACCCCGGTATTCGGCATAATGGATGGTCCAAATAGGAGAGGCAGACCCCACAGAGAATGGGTAGCGGATATAGTAGATTGGTGCGGCGCTAGTCTACAGAAACTAAGCCACTCCGCACTGGACAGGGTAAGATGGAAGGAAATAGTGAAGGAGGTATCGGACACCAATGGGTGTTGAGCCCATGGTTGTTGAGCCCATGGTTGTTGATGATGATGATGAAATACCATAGGCGGTAATGGATAGAAGATGTCTCCTTTAACAACAGGAGGAGAGTTTCCAAGAAGGAATTTGAGAAAAGAGTATACACAAAAGTTCTGTCCCAGAGATATAAGACATGGACCAAACAATTATAACACACACACATACAGGCGAACCAGAAGGGATAGAACAGAAAATGACACTTTAAATTCTATGGCTCTCTGAAGAGAGAGGTACCTAACCCATGGCCAGCTGCTTTCAGCTGACGAGGCATTTTTAAAGTGCATCCGTTTATATGATTCTCGTTTCTAATTTAAATTCCAGTCATCCAATCTGGCCTTCTGCAAATCACAGACCGCTGAGCTCAGTTACTTCTGTACTGAGCCTGTAACCTGGATTGTTAGAGATCTCAGGAGACTTAAGCAATGTTATGCCAGAGGCAGAGAATAGGAGGGACAAAAGTGCAGCAATGCTCATGCTGTGCAGGCAGTATGCAGGTGTTTCAGGTCACTGATACAGAGATCTGGATCCCTGGGCATGAACATAAAAACAGCCATACTGGGTCAGACGAAAGGTCCATCTGCCTCAGTATCCTATCTTCCCACAGTGGTCAATGCCAAGTGCCCTAGAGGGAGTGAACAGAACAGGGAATCATCAAGCAATCCCAACCCCTGTCACCCATTCCCCAGGCTAGGGACACTATCCCTGCCCACCCTGGCTAATAGCTATTGATGGTTCTATCCTCCATGAATTTATCTAGCTCTGTTTTGAATTATGTGAAAGTCCTGGACTTCACAACATCCTCTGGCAAGCAGTTCCACAGGTTGATTGTGTGATGGCTAATCAGCTGACCATGAGCTCCCCATGTGATGCTGTAGCCAAAAGGGCTAATGCGATCCTTGGAGGCATCAACAGGGGCCTCTCAAGGAGGACGAGAGAGAGAGTATTTGGCACTGGTGTGACCACTGCTGGAACTCTCCAGTTCTAGTGCCCACAATTCGAAAAGTGTGTTGCTTAAGGGGAGAGGGTTCAGAGAAGGGCCATGAGAATGGTGACAGGATTTCAAAACCTGCCTTTCAGAGATAGTCTCCAGGAGCTTAATCTGTTTATTTTAATAAAGAGAATGTTGAGGAGTCACTTGGTTACAGACTATTAAGTACCTCCGCATGGAACAAATATTTAATCATGGACTTTTCAGTCCAGCAGAGACGAGTATAACTTGATCTAATGGGTACAAGATGAAGCGCAACACATTCAGGCTGGAAATAAGGCATAAAATTTTAACAGTGAAAGTAATTAACCATTGGAGCTATCGACCAAGGGCCAGAGTGGATTTTCTGTCAGTAATAATTCTTAAATCAAGATTAGTTATGTTATTTTTCTGACAGATACGAACTAGGCATTATTTTTGGGAAGTTCTTTGCCAGGATCCAGCCCTCAAGGCTCAGGGATCCCCCCCAAACGTTCCAGCCTCCCCTTCCCCGCTGTCCCCCTGTGGGGAAATAGAGTACTGGTCTGGGCACTCCTAGGCTCTGGTGAATGTCGGGGAGTATCTTTCTCCTTCTCAATTGAGGGCCACATCAGTGACGGTTTGTTTTTTAGTGTTTGGTTGATTCTTCTGTGGGTCAGCAGCCCCCGACTCGAAAAAGGTTCCCCACCCCTGGCCTACATGATCGCAATGATCATCATGGGTTCATTCAGTAGTACAGTACTTCCTGCTGGCCTCTGTGAGGATTAGCTCTGCCAGCCAGTCCACCATCACCTGGTGGTACATCACCCAGCATCACCATCTGCAGGCCCACCTCAGTCCAACTACAACAATGTCCTCTTTGTGACTCCGCCCTCCTGATGCATCACTGTCCATGTTTTCCCCCTTCTGGAGGGAAGGTGATCTCAGTTCTCAGGCTAGCCACAGCCCCGTTACTAACTGCAAGGAAGAGCTTGTGAAGCAGACATTGTCTTGATGTTGTTGAAATCTAACCTGGTTCTATCCCCTGCAGCTGGTTACTGATGCTCTTTGTATGTGAGATAACAGGAAGCATGGCCCTGCTAATGTTCTGGAGGCCGTATAGCAACTTTAAACTATCTGCAGAATAACTCTTTAGAGCCCCTGGCCCTTCTATGGTGTGAACTATATGGGGCATGATACTGAAACATTCCCTGTGCTGGTCAGGGTGAATCCAGAGCTTCCTCATTGTGACGGGGCGTCGGGCACCCGCAGGACAAAGTGCCCAACCCCCCGCACTCTCCGGCAGCCCGGGGGTGAGGGAGACACCGGGGAGGAGGAGACCGGCCCGACCGCGGTAGTAGGGGTGGGCTGGCGACAGGAGTATTGCCAGGGGCAGGCAGGCGCGGGACGCGCATGCCCTGCATGTACGGGGCTGCAGGGGCCGGGCTTGACGGAGGCCGCGCCCCGCGGCTGATGTCATCACCCCGCGCCCTGGAAAGGGGGCGGGGCTAGCCTCCGGGGGAGGTTTAAAAGAAACGCCGAGTAGGCGGAAAGGAGGAGGAGGAGGAGGAGAGGAAAAGGACAAGGACGAGGAAGGAGCGTGGAGAGAGCCAGGGGATGAAGGGGGAAGTGACCCAGGACTGGGGATGGACACTCCTGGGGGGGTGGTGAGTTTCGGGGTAAATTCCCACCAACCGGACGGAACCAGGGGGCCGCGGCCGTTCAAAGGGTCAGGGGTCGGCACTCCGGGCGAGGGAGGGCCCGAGTTCCCCTCCATTCCTCTCGAGGGGGGACCCTCCCACGAACAGGGTGAAAGCTGGGGTCCGGACTTCGAGGAACAGGGAGCCTGGGTCAAGAGGTGAGACTGGGGGATGGGCAGCACGGGAAAAGGCGGTGTTTGATGGAAAACCCCGATGATGAAGGGGCTGTAAATCTGAGGGGTTCCCCGTCCCGTGACAGATGGTGGAGAATGTGGGCACGATCAAACCCCACTTTTAGGGAGGGGAAGAGATATTAGAAAAAAAAAATTTTTTTTTTTTTGGGGGGTTATCATGGAAGCCAAAGAGGTGTGGGCGTGGCTCTTGGAGCAACAACGCCAACACCAGCAGCTACAAACCCAACTGCTGCAACAATTAGCAGCCCAGCAACAGGAACAACAGAGACAGTTAATTAGGGAACTGACGGAACAGCAACAAGCACAGAGGGAGACATGGCTTCATCAGGGCGCTGCCCTGGCCAGGGCAGGAGTAGTAGGAGGGCAGGAAGGCGTTCCTCAATTGCCTATCCGATTGACCAAAATGGGGCCTCAGGATGACCCGGAGGCGTATCTCGAAACATTTGAACGGGTGGCTACGGCAGCCCGGTGGCCTGGAGACCATTGGGCCACCTTGCTGGCACCGTATCTCTCCGGGGCCGCCCAGTTGGCTTATAGGAGCCTGGATCCCCGGGAGGCACTTAACTATTATAAGGTGAAGGAAGCCATCCTAGATCAAATCGGGGTCACTCCCGAGACATTTAGGCAAAAGTTTAGGAAGGAACGCTACCCAGTGGGAGCGCGCCCCCGGGCGGTCGCTCAAAAGCTGCGGGAAGCTTGTCAAGGTGGTTAGAGCCAGATAGACGGACCAGTGCCCAGCTGGTCGACATGATAGTTTTAGAACAATTCCTCCACATACTCCCTAGTGACCCCCAGAAATGGGTACGCCGACAACAACCCTCGACATTGACGGACGCAGTCACGTTGATGGAAGCCTACCTGGCTGCCGAGGGAGCCGGGGAGGGGCCTCAGGGCCCAGGGAGGGGGTCAACCCAGCACCTCCCAGAGGGGTGAGCCCGGACCCCACGCGGGGGCCGAGGACGAGGGCAAGGCGGCGCCGACAGAGTGGGCCGGGACTACGCCATACCCTGAAGGGAAGGGCCCCTGGAGGAAGGAAGAAAGGGGGAAAGCGCACCTGATAAAGAGGAGGGGATAGACAAACCCGGGACAGTGGCCAGCAACAGGGGCGTATGCTATGAATGTGGCCAGGAGGGCCACTTCTGACGAGACTGTCCATTTATGGACTGCTCGTTCGGGCAGGTGGTAGCCCCGAACCGGAGGGCCCGCCCACGAGAAGGGGAAAAAGTATTAGTAAAGATGGACGTTGAAGGGCAATCTGTCTGGGCCTTAGTAGATTCAGGCTGCGGCCAGACGATGGTCCGAGCGTCATTGGTACCCCAGCCCAAGCCCGCCGGGACCCTGGTTTGGATGAAATGCGTTCACGGGGACATCCGGCCCTATCATACAGCCTGGGCAAGATTATCGGATGGGCAGGAGGAGGCGGTCTGTCAGGTGGCAGTGGCCGACCACCTGGAGTACCCCATTTTACTGGGGCGGGATTGGCCGGGTTTCCGGCGGTTAATGGAAACCTGGACCCCGCAAGCGACTCCAGGATCCCAGGCTCAGAGAATCGAAAGTGTATTGGCTAACCGAAGGGTGGGGCAGGGCCCGAACCCAGGGACCAAGGCCCAGGGCAGTCCGCGGAACGAGCCCGGAGCACTGCAGGAGTCGGAGCTGGAGCAGAGGAATGAGATGTCGAGCGACTTTGTGCAGGAGCAACACGAGGACCCGACGCTGAGTAGAGCCTGGGAACAAGCGTGAGAGGAGGACGACGAGACGAATGAGGAAGAAAAGGTGAGGCAGGGCCCCTATTTTGTAGTACGGGGGGACCAGCTATACCGAATAATGAAAACAGAGGCAGGAGGGGAAATCCTGAGACAATTAATAGTGCCGACATCATTGCGGCGGGGACTTCTCGAGCTGGCGCACGCCAATCCGTGGGCTGGACATTTAGGGAGAGAAAAAACTTTACAACGAATAACCCGGAGGTTTTCTGGCCGGGAGTACATAGGGAAGTGAGGGATTTTTGCAATTCCTGCCCTGAATGCCAACTGGTCAGACCCCGAGAGGTCACAAAAGCCCCCCTGGTGCCCCTTCCAGTAATAGGTATACCCTTCGACCGAGTCGCATTAGATCTGGTGGGTCCCCTGGAGCGGTCCAAGGCAGGGTATCAACACATATTGGTGTTGGTGGATTACACCACCCCGTACCCCGGAGCGGTACCCCTGAGGAATACGACCGCCCAGACGATAGCAGGGGAGCTGGTGAAAATCTTTTCCCGGGTAGGGATCCCTCGCGAGATACTGACGGACCAGGGAACAAACGTCTCATCTAAACTCATAGCCGAATTGTGCTGTCTCCTGCGCGTTAAAACGCTTCGGAACTCGGTCTACCACCCGCAGACAGGACGGGTTAGTGGAGCGGTTCAACCGCACCTTAAAGGCCATGCTCCGCCGTTTTACGGAGAGCGACCCCCAAGAGTGGGACAAGTTATTGCCGGCCCTCCTATTTGCCGTTCGGGAAGTCCCGCAGGCCTCGACTGGGTTCTCCCCATTTGAACTGCTTTACGGGAGACAACCACGGGGCATCTTAGACTTATTAAGAGAAAGCTGGGAAGAGCAGGAGACCCGGGTTCAAGGGACCGTCACTTATGTACTCCGCCTTCGAGAGAAGCTACAAAAGCTAGGGGAATTCACGGAGTCCAATTTAAGGCAGGCCCAAAATAAGCAAATCTTCTATTACAATCGTGATGCACGGGCCCGAGAGTTCAAACCCGGTGACCGGGTCCTGCTCCTCCTGCCCTCCAGTGAGTCGAAGCTGTTAGCAAAATGGCAGGGGCCCTTCGACGTTATCCGTAAGGTGGGACCGGTAGATTATGAGGTACGCTTAGTAGGGAAGAAAAGAGGTACACAAGTGTATCACGTGAACCTGCTAAAAAAATGGAACCCAAGGGAGAGTCTGTTCATAGACCCCCAACCCCGGCCCCTGAACTAGGGCCATGGGCCGGGGACTTGGAGTCGACCCTACCCCTGGACGTGGGGACCGGCCTCACGCTCACCCAAAAACGAGATGTGTATGAACTATTTCACGAGTTCAAAGCAGTGGTCAGACGAGAACCCGGGCGCACCAACCAGATAAGTCATCACATCGCCACTAAGCCGGGGTGTAGAGTTCGAGAACCAGTATGCCCCCTCCCCAGGAAAATGTGGGACACCGTAAGGAATGAAATACAAAAGATGTTGCACCTTGGGGTTATAGAGGAATCCCGTAGCGAGTGGCGTAGCTCTATTGTCCTGGTCCCAAAACCTGACGGGTCAGTGAGGTTTTGTATAGACTTTCGAAAAGTTAATGCAATCTCCAGGTTTGACGCCTACCCCATGCCCAGGGTTGACGAGCTCTTAGAACGCTTGGGGCAGGCACAGTATATCTCAACCCTGGATCTCACGAAAGGGTATTGGCAAATTCCCCTGACCCCAGTTTCTAAAGAAAGAACAGCCTTCTCCACCCCTTTTGGGCTTTATCAGTTTAAAACAATGCCTTTCGGACTTCACGGGGCCGCAGCAACTTTTCAAAGACTCATGGACAGGGTGCTCAAAGGGCACCAGGCCTATGCCGCGGCATATATTGACGATATTGTCATATACAGTAAGACTTGGGCCACCCACCTTCAACATCTACGGGCGGTCCTAGACGCCCTACGACAGGCAGGGCTCACGGCAAACCCCGAGAAGTGTCACATCGGACAGAGCGAGGTAACATATTTGGGGTTTACGGTGGGGAGGGGCCGCCTAAAACCCCTAGCCAGTAAAGTACAGGCGTTGGCAGAATACCAGCTGCCCAAAACAAAGAAACAGGTCAGACAATTTTTGGGACTGGCTGGATATTATAGGCGGTTTATCCCGAACTTTGCAACGATAGCGGCACCCTTGACAGATTTAACGAGAAAAGGTAGCCCTAGACAGGTACCCTGGATGGAACAAAGTAAGGGGGCCTTCCACCAGCTGAAGATGGTATTAACACGGGCCCCAGTCCTAACACAACCTGATTTTTCAAAAGAATTTATTCTACAGACGGATGCATCCGCCACCGGGTTAGGAGCCGTGTTGGCGCAGCAGGTGGATGAGCAGGAACATCCAGTGGCCTACCTGAGCCGCAAGCTCCTCCCACGGGAACAACGGTATGCTACCATCGAAAAGGAAGCCTTGGCGGCTAAATGGGCTATCGAAGCATTAAGGTATTATCTGCTGGGGAACCCTTTTAAGTTAATAACGGACCATGCCCCGTTACGGTGGATGCAGGTAATGAAGGAATCAAATCCTAGGGTAATGAGGTGGTATCTCTCGTTACAACCGTACAAGTTTGAGGTACAGCATCGTCCAGGCACGGCTCACAAAAATGCGGATTTCTTCTCACGACTAATGGAAGAAGAGGAGGAGGTGGTCAACAGGACGACTAATAACGCAAAGAGGGGGATGTGTGACGGGGCGTCGGGCACCCGCAGGACAAAGTGCCCAACCCCCCGCACTCTCCGGCAGCCCGGGGGTGAGGGAGACGCCGGGGAGGAGGAGGAGACCGGCCCGACCGCAGCAGTAGGGGTGGGCTGGCGACAGGAGTATTGCCGGGGGCAGGCAGGCGCGGGACGCGCATGCCCTGCATGTACGGGGGCCGCAGGGGGCCGGGGCTTGACGGAGGCCGGCGTCCCCGCGGCTGACGTCATCACCCCGCGCCCTGGAAAGGGGGCGGGGCTAGCCTCCGGGGGAGGTTTAAAAGAAACGCCGAGTAGGCGGAAAGGAGGAGGAGGAGGAGAGGAAAAGGACAAGGACGAGGAAGGAGCGTGGAGAGCCGGGGATGAAGGGGAAGTGACCCAGGACTGGGGCGGACACTCCTGGGGTGGTGAGTTTCGGGTAAATCCCCACCAACCGGACGGAACCAGGGGCCGCGCCGTTCAAAGGGTCAGGGTCGGCACTCCGGCGAGGAGGGCCCGAGTTCCCCTCCATTCCTCTCGAGGGGGGACCCTCCCACGAACAGGGCGAAAGCTGGGGTCCGGACTTCGCGGAACAGGGAGCCTGGGTCAAGAGGTGAGACTGGGGGATGGGCAGCACGGGAAAAGGCGGTGTTTGATGGAAAACCCCGATGATGAAGGGGCTGTAAATCTGAGGGGTTCCCCGTCCCGTGACACTCATGTTACTCAGCAGACATACATTTTTATGTTAAAATGTTTGTTGAACTCTAATGCTTACACTAATTAGCCTTTATGTTACTTTGAGATATATTGTGCAATAGAAAATTAAAAACACAACACTGAGCAGTGAGATGCATGCAGTGCTTGCATATTCAAAGTACTTGTAACAAACACAATAAATTAATATAAAATTTACACACAGGGTTCATTCTTTTCCACCATTGAAAATGCGTCCAGATCTGAAATGTAACAGCAGCTGGTTAACAGTCCACAGCAACTAGGGATGTAAAATCCTGTTTAATTAGTTAACAGGTTAAACATGATGTTTAACCACAGGGTGGAACCTCCAGCAGCAACTGACAGCATACTAGTAATGTTTTGGTCAATATTGATTCCAATGAGTTTCACCTATGATTCATCAGCACTTCCTGCACAGCTTAGTCTTTGGAGATCTCCTATCCAAGTACTACTCCTGCCCAAACCCCCACAGATAACATCATGAGATTTGATCTTATCAAAGCACGATGTGGTATGTTAGCAGCTTAGTCGCTTCTCGTTTTCTTTCCATTCTCAGTTTAATCCTTTGCCTTTCCTAGTCTGTGAAACTCACTCTGAAAGCCAACTTCTATGTTAAAACGAGCAGTTCTATCAGCCAGCCGTTCATTTGTTTTTCATGTTAACTACTGAAAACATTCCCCACGCTGCTAGAAAAGCAAGTGGTGCAAAGCTTTGATATTTCCCTGTGATCAAGACAAAATACAGGAAACAAGTGCTCAGGCTGGCTGAAGTTACAGTTCTGCAGTGAAAACTTTCTTCTAGGCCAAGCTTGTAATGAATGGCACTTTCTGTTGATGTATGAATGAGAGAAAGATGGTCTCTTCAGTGGCTAACAGGAGGGATTAAAGGTCTGTTAATACCTTGATCACAGGAGCTCTTATTTGAGGGTGACAGTGTGCTTGGTAGTGGAGAAGAGACTGTCCCTGCCTTGAGTTGCTTATGATGTAAATAAACTGATAAATCAGGGTACGTCTCCACTACAGAGGAAGATCGAAGCTGCCACTGTCGATTTCCAGGGTTTGAATTAGCGTGCCTAGTTAAGACAGCTAATTTGAAGTAAGAGGGGTGCTCCGGTCAATGCTGGTAGCCCTGCTTTCACGAGGAGTATAGACAATGGATGTGCCTTACAGTGTAGGGAGTTTTGGGAGGGGGATTTGCGTATACTGGCTTTACTGACAGGATATTTGCTGTCCAAGATTCCTTGTAAAATGTCCACTGATTGCTCAGCTTCTGTTTAAATAGAAATCAGCCCAAAGCGAGTTGGCAAGAAACGTGCACATGTCCGATCCGGGTAACACAGCAAAGTAAAAGGAAATTCCTCACAGTGATGCATTAGGAATCCAGGTGAGGCCTGAGTTTTTGGAGCTGCTGAGTAGTCATTGTTCCTTTTAGCATCAGCCTGGTGCTCACACACAGAGCGGCCTCTGTGCAATTAAGGAGATGCCCTGCTCCACCCTTATGACCCATTTGTAGAGCCCACAGATAGCAGGAGGGACTGAACCTGCACCCTTAGGAGCTGAAGTCATGTACTTCTATAGCATGAGCTGAAACCCGACTGGCTCTCAACTAAGGCTGTAGAGCAAACTTCACTCTGCCTTAGCCGTGGTCTCAGTACCTCATTTAAACAGGAAGAGGAACTTGGAAGCTGAGCAGGGAGTGGAGATTAGGAACCGAACAGCCTGCAAGAAGTGTGGCTCTCCCACCAGCTGAGGAAGGCTAGCCTGGCTGGTCACAGAGACATTGGTATGGATGTTCACTGTGGGAAATCCAAATGTGGGTTCTGAGGGAAGGGCCTTTGATTTGTTATTACTCAGGAGGGCTCCTTCCCTGAGGCTTCCTTAAAGGCGACACTTCTCTTTGGACTAGTTTGGTTTGGCTTCTCATTGCCTTGCTCTGTGCAGGTAAATTGTCTGACCCCAGCTAGGGGAAGGTCAGGTGGGGCTCACCGGCTTTCACACCTGTGGGGTGGCCCATCCCTTTACAGGATGTAAGGACCAGGGTTCTAGTTCAAGCTCCTGTGTGTGCATATGATTGTGCCAGACACCAAGAAGCAGTTGCAGGACAAGAGTCATCAGAGACTGGCACTTACCATTGGGACAAGAAAACCTTTGCACACCTGCATGCTTGAGGCCATAGGCGCCAACTTTCCTTCTAGCCCAGGCCTACTCAATGCTCCCTCTGCACCAGAAACTGCCCCCACTCCACTAAGGTCCCCACCCTGGCCCCTGCTCTTTCCGCCCGTGCTCTGCTTCTATCCCTATCATACTCCGCGGTTATAAAGTGGATATCTGTGGATTTGCCGGGCTCTACCTATGTTGAAGGTTCACGCCCAAACTGCACCGGGGGTGAACATGTGTGATGGAGATGACAGACGTGCCTGTTGCGTGCGAGCCAGGGACGTATTCCCAACTACGTGCAAAGGCATGTCCTGTGTGATTATTCCTCGCTGGAAAGTATTCTGTGCCATGTCATTTTATCTGGCATGAAATTACTGGACTTTGCCTCAGCAGAAGCATGCTGTAACAAAGCCAAAGATGGCAATGATGGTGGTGCACTTCCTTTTTCTACTTGAGGGTCAGGTTTTCCAAAACAGGTGTGCATATCTAATTCATGAGAGCAAACCTCCAATGTGTGCATGTGAATCCACCGCAGGGCACATTTAAATCGATTTCCAATGGGATTTTGCTCCTAAATCCATAACAGGTGGAGCTCTGCAAACCCCTCGATATCCACGCTATAACTGGGGAACCCTGTTGAATGTGGATACAAATTTTGTGTCTGGGCAGGGCTCTAAATACAGGATCTCAAAGGTGGAGAAGCAGCTGTCTGAAGCTCATCATCTTCGAAGCTGCTTCCCCACCTTCCAGAGCCTATCTTCCCTCTCCTCCACTGTAACAGCGCCCCCGTCTGGCCAAGTGTGTTTGCCTGCACTGTCTGTTGAGAAGGCTTGAAAAGCCTCTGGCCGAGTCACTCTTAGGCTATGTCTACACTGCAGGCTTCTTGCGCAAGAACTTTGAGCAAGAGGTCTTGCGCAAAAATTCTTGCGCAAGATTGTGTCCACACTGCCATGTGTTTTTGTGCAAGACATATGCTTTTGCGCAAGAGCATCCATGGCAGTGTGGACACTCTCTTGCAAAAGAAAGCTCTGATGGCCATTTTAGCCTGTTCCCGTCCACACTAGTCTTTTTGAGCAAGAGCTCTTGCGCAAAAAGGCTTATTCCTCGTAAACTTTCTTGAGCAAGAAGGGACTTGTAGTGTGGACGCTCAGCAAGTTTTTGCCATTGAAGTGTAGACATAGCCTTAGAGAATCATAAACCTCTTTCGGGAACTTGTGCTGGTGATAATGATTTGGGTGATGGAAACATCACCATTGGGATTGGACTGAGCCCTTCATCTCATTCCATGCAAGCCACCAAAGGTCTGTCGCGTGGCAATAGCTATAAGTCAATAGCAAATGGAGCCCTCTGCTGGCATCTCCAAGTCTGTTTCTCGGTCTGTTACCCGGCTCTGGACAAGAGTAGTGCCTCCAGGGCTTCCCCTCCTGGAAATACTCCATTTCCCTTAGCTCAGGGCTTTGTCTTCCAGTTCGTATTCCAAGCAGCTCTCCCCATGGAGCCACTCCCAGGGTCCCCTCTCCCTCAAGTCTGGGCTGCAACTGAGCTGCCTCTAGTCCTGCAGCTCCTCATATATAGTTCCTCCTGGTCCTTGATAGGCTGGTTTCCTCCTAACCGCTCTAGCCACTTGGAGGACTTCTCTATGGCCCTTTTGGCCTCAGAGCCTAGCCCCATTATACCCATCTATACAGAAAAAGGGAAGGTGACAGATCACTTTTTATTATCTCACCCTCCAAATGAGTGACCATGTAAGACACTTAATTGCTGATGTGATTGTCCAGATACGTCCATCCAAATCATGTGCCTGTGTGAATAGTTTAGGTGCATGCCTATCTTTGAAATATCTGGCCCTGAGAGTATTGTAGCAGTGTCCTAATGTTGTTTGATTAACTTTGAAGAAATAGAGGAGCTTTAGAGCTCTAGCAACTACAGGATTCCAATTATTATTTCTTACTGTGGAATATGCAGCCCCCAGTTCTGCCTGGTGATGCATTGTACTAGGCACTGTACGAACATATAGCGAGTGGCAAGAGCAGTTCTATACTACTTTCACCTATGTTTGAGGGTGTGCATGATACTAACACAACTTGAACAAGTTTGATGGATACTTTTGGACAACAAAATTATCCTCAAGACAGACAATTAGCCTTAAGCTGCTTCAAGAAGGGCTTGAATTATCCTCAGAGAGCTCAATAGCCAGATTGCCACTGACATCAATGGAAACATTTTCTTGTAGGTTAGGAATCAGACACTTCAAAGGGAGAGTATTTTACAAGGACTCTTGGGCAGAAAACATTGTCAGTAAATCCAGTACGGCCAGTTCCTCTGCCCAAAAACATCTCTACTCCATGGTACACCCATTATCTAGGTCTCGCTGGGCGCTTTGAGTTGTCTGTTTATTTACAACATGAGCAACTCAACCTAAGGGCTGTGTCTTCTACAGCTGTGTTTCTCAAGAACCAGTACATGGACTGGCCCTGGAACCTGAGATTTCCCTGACACAGTTTAGGAAGGCAGGAAGTCAGTCCCTGGTATCAAAAAGTTTGAGAAACACTGTTCTACAACACCAGACTAACACTCCTTAACAAAGTAAGAATAATTTGTAACTGAAAGGAAAGCCAAGGGCAACAACAGACCCCCATAATAACCTGTCACTGGGGCCTCCAAAGGCCACATCTCTGAGGATTACAGATGGAGTTCAGCTTCCGTGGTCATTTAGCACATGCCTTCAACTAACAGCATCAGCAAACATGGAACTTGTGCTGGCAGTAATGGTTTGGGCGATGGAGACATGTCACCATAAGGACTAGACTGAGACCTTCATCTCATTCCATGCAAGCCACCAAAAGTTTATCGCGTGGCAATAGCTGTAAGTCAACAGCAAATGGAGCCAGAATTGATCGTGTAGTGAAAACCCAGTGTCCCATAATCCTGAGCGTTTTGGCTTCTGGGAAAGTAAGGCATTTTTGGCTATTTACTTTCGGTTTTATTAGCATATGTTATATGGGGAGTTCATAAATTAAGACCCCATATCTTTCCTCTGGGAAGTAGTCCCTACTTTGGAAGAATCCCAATATGGCCTATATAGACACCATTCAAATGAGTAAGGGGTGGTGGAATCAAATCTTTAATCTGTAAGTAACTGCTGGAATACATGGCTTCTAAGCACAAATCCAAGATTTTTGGGGGGGTGGGAGAAGCCTAGTGATAAGACAAAACGTGGCAGAATAAGCTTCACTGTTGAATAAACTTCACTACTTCCTTGCAAGAGATGTATACTCATCCCAGAACAAGGGGCATGGCATAAGCAGAGGGGATATATTAAGTTAAATTTCTTTCATGGCTATAAGGTTAAGAGAAAGGTATAAAAAATTGTATGACAAGCAGAAGTTAGGGTAAATTAGCCCAGACCACATGCATTATCTTTTAATTTAGATCATGCCATAACAGGCCATATTTGCTCACTTCCAATGTTTGTGGGTGTGACGGGGCGGCGGGGTCCGAGGACCGGAGCCCCGCACAAAAGCCAGCTGGAAACCCGGCACGGCAGAGAGCAAGCGGCTCTGCCAAGCTTGCTCGGCAGCCGCGGGAGACGCGGGCGTAGCTGATCTCGGTCAGGCAGCCCCGGGTGGAGTCAGAGAGCGCAGCTGCCGGCAGCCAGCGGCCCGGCAGTTCAGCTGGGCTTGCCAGGAGAAGCCGGGCGGCGCCTACGCCGGACGCGCCGGGTGCCCCGGGCTGGACGTCTCCAACGGGGGGCGAGGAGCGCATGCGCCGGCGTCCGGAAATCAGGGCGCTGGCTTTAAAAGAGGCATGGAGGCCAACGAGGAGGAGGGGGAATGGAGCCCCGGACGACGGCCGGAGCTGGAGCCAAGCTCTCGTTGGGAGTCGGAGGACGAGAGAGGGAAGGAAGAAGCCCAGGACGGGGCGGTATGTAGCCAGCGGACCGGTGAGTTTCGGGACGGACTCCCCCACCGGTCGAACAGGAACGAGCAGTGCCTGTTCTTAGGGTCCTGGGCTGAGACCTGGAGTGAGGGCGGGCCCAGGTCTCCCTTCCCCCTCACCTGTGCAAAACCCCTGTGGGGAACTAACGACGGGCATCGGGACTTCCTCCCGGGGCGTGAACTATAGACTTTCTTGCGGACTAAGGCGAGACTTGGGGACACAATGACAGTGGGCAACAGGTATTAACTATTCAAGAACCAGGAATTTAATACTGCACTTCACCTCTGGTAAATGGATAATGTTAATGACCCTCACTTACTGAAACAGATTAGTAGGGTCTGGAATAATTGGAAAGACATTTTTATAACTTGGACGCTGGCACACTCAGTGTTCTCAAGATTAGCGTTCTGCTCAAACACAGTTTGCTCTGTTCTGATCACTGATTACCTTGAACTGAGATCAAGCATTGGGAGATATCCAGATGGTCTCTGGCAAATTCATTTGGAGTGCAAAATGCCCTGGAGTTCAAAGAGTAAAGGACAGAGATTAGAACCCTGCCTGCCCACCCCGTCTTTCGCCTGGAGTCTTGTTAATTGGGTCTAAGTACTTCAGTCTTGATGGGGAGTTCTGCAAGGTGATGATTTCCATCAACTCCCATTGAGTTCAAGTGGCACTGAAGATGTTCAGCACCTTCTAGGAATGAGATCTCAATAAAGCAACCAAGACCTATTCCTGTCCTCAGTAGTCCATGACAGAATTCCCATGGTGAGATTGGGTATGGAAAAAGCAGGCTTTCATTAACAAACGCTGGGCCCAATCTTGATCCATCTGAAGTCGACATATGAGTCTTCAATGGAAGCAGAAGTAGGCTCATTCGTATTGGGCTAAACTTAACAGTATGCTTGGCCTCGGGTCATGGTTCTTGACAGAGGCAGGACTAGACCTGAGAACTGTCACCTCTCTTAACATGGAAGAATGGGAGGGAGTGGACTTGTGTCATCAATTTAGAATATGTGGAATTCTTCTCAACCCTTCTTACACCAGCATCCCCTGGCAGCAGACTTTTCTTTCCATGTTGTGTATGGTGGGGGTTATTTCAGTCACTGGGCTCCGAGAGCAACTGCAGTGTATGTTCTTAGCTAATCTGTAGGGCTGGTTGAAAATTTCCCATTAAAATTGTTCATCAATAGAAAATAGGATGGTTCCAGTGTGATGATCCCTACTGCATAAGAGACCAATAAAAATTGTTTACTAGAAAATGTGGAAATACTTAAAACAATGGTTTTTTTTGGTTGGGAAAACTTTTTGATATGCTAAAAAATGAATAATTCAGCTGATCACAACAGTTGTGAAATCAACTGAAGTAATTCTCAGAATTGAAGGTCAGTGGCACACTACACCTATGGGGAAAACGTTGAGAATACCAAAAATGTCTAGTCTGATGTGGAGTCATCGACAGGTGCTGCAGGTGACAGCCATTCAGAAAGCAGGACAACTGTCTGCTAAGTACCCTCGCTTCACCATGCAACAATGGAACATGTATCCAGTCAGCTGAATTTAATAAAGAATACACTAAAACCAGCTTTCCCTTTCTACAGCATATGCCATTTTATGTGTATGGCATAGTCTTTGAGTTGCTATACCGTGGCTTAAAACTTGCTTAAGAAAACTGGCGGAGTGGTACCCTACAACAGCCAGTCAAATTCAGAACCAGAGGAGATGCTATAGAGATGTGAAAAAATTTAATCATCAACAAATAGTCTTGCAGCACCTTGGAGACTATCAAAAAATGTAGATGGTAATCTGAGCTTTTGTGGGCACAACCCACTTCTTCAAATGAACATTTTTCTTAAATTCTGACGCGTCTAGGTGATTCACACTGCAATTATAAGCACATCTTAAAGACCAAGAAATCATCCTTGAGAGAAGATCAGAGGGGAATCTGTTTTGGTATCTGTGCTCAATTATAGAAAATAGGATAGACTGTACGTAACAGAAACGGGGAAGCCTGCAGGAGAAAGGCTTATAGATTTATGGTCTAATAATTTTTGTTTAAAAGTTATTCATAGTATTCCTAATTCTATGCACAGTTTTATTCTGTGTACATTAAAATGTTTATTTACTATGAAAGTACTCTCTGAAATGGAGTGGGAATCATTAACTTCTCTCTTTCAGGGTTTCACATACAATAGGCAGGAGGTTTAACTCTGTTGAAGTGGAGCCCAGACATCTGCTTTTCCAAAAGCATTACACAAAGAGTTAAGCTAAGGTGTTGGAAGAAGGAGAGTGTAATACTTATATAATGTTTTGCCTTAACATCCCCCTCCTCCGCTACACACATGTAGGAAGAAATTGTACAGCAGGGATTAATTGAGAAAAGTCCATTCCCTTGGTGGCCACTATAGACCTTGCTGCAGAAAGCAGCTACCAGTGCTTTTGGTCATGTCAGTAGAAGACTGGCAGTATCAAGAGGTCTCAGCCAAGCATCCACACAGAATTGGATACAGAAGAAGGCATGTGATAAAATGTTCCACGCTGGACTAGGATGTACACACATTTACCCCTGCAAAGATGAAGCAAAAGATGCAGACTGGTGCACAGACACTCCACTCCACACAGCCACCTTGCACCAGAGTGAAACCAAGCTCTCCCACAGAACCCAGTGCATTCCTGGCTGGAAGAAACCCTGCACCTTCCCTGGGCCCTGCAACTGAGGGTTGAGCTCAGAGCCATCCCCTAGGGGGCAACCCCCTGCCACAGGCCCTGCCCTGTGTCTGCTCCACCCTTTCCCCAAACCTTACTGCTGGTTCGCCTCCACCCTGCCCTTGCTCCGCCCCTTTGCCCAAAGCCCCCTCTCCCGAGCAGCACAAGCTCCTCCCCGCACTCAATGAAGTGGAGTGCAGCAAGCTGGGAAAGGGCAGTGGAGTGGAGCAGGCTGCTGAGTTGCTCCAGCTCTCACCACTGCCATGAGTGTGGGGGGGGCCTGACTTCCCCACACCAGGCACCCATCCATAGGACAATTGAGGCAGCCACTGTGGAGGCCCCCAAGGCATGGAGACTAGGGCAGCCACCCTGGACCATCCTATGGATGGGACAACTCTGGTTGGGCTCTCTGGGTGCTGTTCCATCTGCAGCATGGCCAGGACAGTTCAGGACTAAGTGCTCATATCCCCTCCCGAAAGGATTTTGTAGGATAAACATTTCTGAGGCAGGCTATGATATTCTGTTAAGAACCCCTATTCTAAATCTGGAGTCTGGGGCTGGCACACAAACACAGTACATGATGGTTACCTCCCCACACACCTATCCCAGGGTGGGAGACAGGACATGACACATTCAATGGTGCTAGGAACAAATGCACAATTGTCAAGTGCTCCTAATGTTTCTGCTTTAATCCCCAGATGGACCACATCCTGCAGAGATACCTTCTTGAAGCTGACAGACATATCACCACTTAACACATAACTGATAATTGATGTCTGCTTTGTTTAAATACTTGTTTTACTGGAAACACTATGTAACTTTATATTATTGCTCTTATTCTGCCTCACAATTAGCACCTAGCCAGGGGTCCAGGATCTTACTCCTCCCCCCCACCCAATCACTTTGATCTGCCCATTGAGCATCCTACATAATTAGTTGTAACCTATTATTTGGCAGTGTTCACTGAGCTCTAACAAGCGAGGTGACATTCCGACAGTGCTGTGTGTGTAATAAACTCTCTTGCTTGCTTCACAGTGTCCAGATTCTGTTCCTTCAATTTTTAAGAGGAAGATTGATTAAACATGGGAACTGCTCACCGCAGGCTGTAAGGCGCCATCTTTTTTAAGTCTATTTCTAAGCAAGCTCTCTGGTTCAACCACAATTTGGGCTTATAGCAAGAACTATTAGATGAAATATAATGGTTTGTATTATGAGAGTCAAAGTACATGACCCTTCCGGCCTGGAAATCCATTAAATCCTAGCACTGCGCAATCAATATCACATTTTAAAAAATGTATTGGTTGCTATTTAATTAGCTTAATCTTCATCTTAAACTCTCAACTATTGTGCAGGCAAAGGATAATGAAAGTTGCCTGATGCTGCCTTCTACTGCAGCCTCTGTACTACTATGGGCAGCAGTAGCATTTTTTCCAGGCCAACATTTGCAGGAATGTTGATATTTTTGTAGAGGCATAATGCATCACTACATAAAGCAATACTGAAACCTTTCAGCCCACATACCTGGCATGTTACGTACCACTGAAGCTCGTAAAATACCTGAATGAAAATGAAGTCTCAGAAGGATGGCCCTGTTAGTCTGTAACTTTAAAAACAACTTGTAGTCCTGTGTCACTTTAGAGATTAACAAAGGTATAGGAACATGGGTGGATAAAACTCACTTCATCAGATGAGTTGGAGTGGAAATACAGAATCCAAGATATATATATATATATATATATATATATACACAATGGCAAAAACAGTTAGCTTCATTAACAAGGGTCCTACAACGGATAGGTAATTAAGTAGGCTGGATGTGTCCCATTCATACCTATTGATGAGAAATGTGAATGTCAAAGGCAGGGGAAATTGCCTTTGTAGTGTGTTAACCAGTTAATATCTTTATTCGGTTCAACAATTTTCTGTGCCTTTCACATCAATAGCTATGAATGGGACACATCCAGCCTACTTAATTAGCTTTGTTAACAAGGATCCTACAATTGACAGGTAACTGTTTTTGCTGTTACAAATATATATCTTGGATTCTGTATTTCCAATCCAACTCATTTGATGAAGTGGGTTTAAACCACAAAAGCTCATGATCCTATACCTTTGCTAGTCACTCAGGGTATGTCTACACAGCAGCATTATTTTAGAGTAACTGGCATTATTTCGAAATAATGTCGAGATGGAGGATGTCTTACTACCACTTCTGCAACCCTCATTTCATGAGGAGTGTCATGATTAGGAGGGTTAGCCAGCAGCCTGGGGACTAAGAGGTTAACTACACCTAGCCAGGTGGAGTGGCCAATAGGAATGTAGGTAGGACTTTCAAACTGGGACAAAGAAATTTGGTTTTTTCCCTCCTTGGTCTCTCTGAGAGTTCCTCTGCAGCTACAGAGAGAGAGACAAACATCTCTCTCTCTCTCTCGCTCCCCAAGAAACAATTCTTCACTTTCTGTAAGTAGGGTAAAGTTTAGATAAATCCGTTAGGTTTTCTTGTTTTATGGTTTGGGTATGGGATCTGAGGTCTGTGCACATTTTAAAAGATGTTTTGGCTTTTCTTTGTAACTAAGTTCTAGGCCCATGGAGTTTCTCCATGAGTATATTTTGTTACTAGTCTATCTAGTCACGATGCCCTCAACAGGAATATTGTGGTAATAATAAAAGTTCTCTCTTTTCTTTTTATTAACCTAGCATTGGTTAATTGTGTGCCCTGATTTTTATTTTAGGGGTGAGATTTCCCAAATGGTCTCTCCCCTGGTATATTTATTAATATTTGGGTGGTGACAGCAGAAGTTCTATTCCCAAAATCTAGGGTTTTAAGATTTTGGGGGAAGTTTTATACCAAAGCCTGGTAGATAAGGCTTTGGGGTACACTTGCTGGCCCCCACTTCTGCATTTATCATGCCAGAGAGGGGAAGGAGCTAGGACAAGGAGTAAGGGAAGTCAAAGGAAAGGTGTTCTTCCTTTGAATTCCTGTTATGTAGACAGCACCAAAACCCGAATTAAGCTATTTCAACTTCAGCTATACAACTGTCGTAGCTGAAATTGCGTATCTTAATTCTACTTTTGCCCTGCAGCATAGACATGCCCTCAGGTGCCACAGGACTATTCATGGTTTCTAAATGAAAATGTTTTGGTCATTTGGAAATTAACTCTGGTCCAGATTCTTTTTGTTTCCAAATAAAATGGCAAGACCATATTTTATGTTTTGCACATGAATTGTGGGGAAAAAATAATATGTAATTGTGAAATTAAAGTCTATATCATAATTTATACACAAGTAAGGTGAAGTAAGGTTGCACACTCAATTTAAATACTAACATTTCCTAATATTTCACTGCATGACTTTATACATTCATAATGTTCCTTAAAGTACATGGATGTTATGTGCATCATAGTATATTAAGCTCAACTCCACCACTAGCTGGCTTGTGCTCTTGGCATTTCTGGGATCTGTGTCTTTTTCTAAGACTGAGAAATGTTTGATTATGTTTATTCACACACACACACACGCAAAAATTGTTGTAGTAAGATGAGGGCCTAAAACATAAGCCCATGCAGCACAGGCCTGGTTTGAGGCCTTACGTCTAGTTAACAATGGGCAAAACATGGCTAACAAAGCAAAGCTAAGCTGTGAGCAAGAGGCAGGCCCCAGCTCACAGAACTTGGCACAAACAGGGCTGAGTGCGCAAGACTAATTGGTAATAGGCCCGGGTGCAGAACAATAATTGGTACTGGTCATAAGTAGAAAGCACATGATTAGCTCATTTAGCAAGACCTTGGTACCCACTCCTCACAGATACAGATGCAGGTTCAGAAAAGGGTCTAGAATGACAGCATGACGGATAGAGATGGTCTAAGCAAACCACAAGGTACAGGGTGATGTGTGGTATCTAAGTAGCGTCAGAGGGTGGCAACCTAACAACGTCAGAGGGTGGCAACCTGATACATCCGCAGTGAGGTGTGACTTGTTGTACCTGTATATAAGTGTGTGTCTAGACTACAGGGTTTTGTCGACAAAACTAGACTTTTGTTGACAAAACTATACTTGTGTCTACACTACCGCCGAGTTCTGTTGACATAACGTCGACAGAACTCAGCAGTTTTGTCGACGGCGGTAAACCTCATTCTACGAGGAATAACGCCTTTTGTCAACAGAGTTCTGTCGACAGAAGGCGTTATTGCATCTACACTGTCCTTTGCGTCCACACTCTCATGTCAACAAAGCGGCTTGCTTTGTCGACAGAACTGGATGTAGTCTAGATGCTCTTTGTCGACAGAAGCTTTGTCGACAGATACTGTCGACAAAGCCTCTGTCAACAAAAGCCTGTAGCCTAGACATACCCTAAGGTGGTGTCTTGGGGGGACAGACTTGAATGACCTAGGGGGCAGTGGGACCTTGCACTGATTGAGTCATTCTATTGTTATGGGGTACATGTGTAGTGGTTCAATAGAGTCTACTGACAACTCTTACTGTACTTCGCTCTACAATAAACGTCGCCTGGCACCTTCGATCCTTATCTGGTTTGTGGTCTTTGGGGGCTCTCTTGGGGTCTGCTGTGGAGACTAAGTGCACAAGATGACATGGTCCACATCACTGAGCAGCCTTCTGGTTATCATCCACGGAGCCAGAGACCTGCGAGGACACCTCGGCAGTAATTCCTGACCGGCCCTCCCTGAAGAACTACAACGGCGTGTTTGTATGCTCATTCTGAAAAATTCATGCTGTTCCTCTGCATCATTTTAATATGATTCTCTTTGTGGATTTTTTCTGGACCTTGAATGTTTCAGGCTGGGAGTGAATTGTCTGTTACTGTCTGTGTATGTGTGGTAGGAAGAGTTGTCCCACCTTTTGGATGAGATGTTGAACATCTCCCTCACGCTGCATTGCATGATTTGCAGGTCAAGGCTGTTGCAGTCCTCAGTGGAATTACTTGGTTTGTCTCCCTGTGATGATGGTGGAATTCACTTGGAGGAATGAGGACATGACTCACTCTCCAATTAAACAGGAGGCGCATTCAGACAGGTCTGATGCACATCTAAGCAAAACAGTTTTCTTCCAAGAGTCTCAGCTCACCTACTTGAAATATATTTAGAACTACATTGTTAATGGGCTGGTTAAATGAAAAGTAAGACATGCTCTAACGGTGTTTCTTACAAAGAAAAGCCCTCTCCCAGATCATACACCCTGTAATTTTGTTGTGTCTGCCTGTTCAGTTTCTTTACAATGCCAAGTGTAATATTTATACACCTAATATGTTCTTAATATAGTCAGCACTGTCATTTTGAAATGATTTTCTCCTGTGTACAGAAATGTCTGAAAAAACACATCAAAGATGCAAAGGAGAGGGGAGGTAAGGTTTAAATTTTACCTCGCATTTGATTGCTAGTGAACTGATGTGCCGCTTTAAGGCAACCATAGAAGTCTTTACTTGAGTGCACCAGCCATGAGGAAGGAACCAAAGCCTGATAATGTGCTGGGGGTAGTTGTACAACTTCTCAGCAGATGAATACATGCCTGTTCATCACCATTTGCCTCCAAAAACACAGCTTTATAGACTCCTTCCACTGACATGCCTTTTTGTAATTCTGATGTAGAATAGATTGTCTTAATCTCCAAGCAGTATGGAAGCTTTGGAGGAGTGAGCCATTTCCTTTATGAAACAGAAACAAGAGGGCTTAGATGCAAGATTAATCATTTATCCTCATCTATTTCATTTGCAATATGCAGCGTGCCTGCAGTGCACCGAGCAGAGGCAGATAATAAATACCGCACACAGCATAGTTTCAATCTGTTTTCCCAAGGGTGCTTCAGAATCTGTCTCTCTCAGCCAGCACAGTTCCATTCAACATGTATTAACTGCGTACGCATCTGGTGCTGAGTAACTTCCACAGTGACATCAAAGCGCCTTGCTTTAGGGTTCATCAGTGTGGACGCATTAGAGGACATTTTTCCACCATGCATTAATAAAAACACAGTTAGACCAGGCAACAGTCCCAGCTTGACAAAGCCCTGGCGGAGATGATTGAGTTGGGGTTGGTCCTGCTTTGAGCAGGGGGCTGGATTCGACGACCTCCTGAGGTCTCTTCCAGCTCTAGGATTCTATGAACAGGAGCATACCCGCTGCTGTCTAATGAAAAAATTTCTGCCTAGCCACCATTCCATAGGGGCCAACTTTTGTTGTTGCTTGTGGGTGCTTTTGAAGAGATGCGTGTTCCAGGAAGCAGGCTCTTTTTAGCCTATTTATACACTTTTCCCCATATTCTAGTTGAATAGGTGTCCATCATCGGTATCTTAGTGAGTGGGGATGGCCTCGGGGGAGGGGGATAGAGAGGCGTGGGCAGAGGCACCTCAGCAAAGGGGCTGGAGAGGAGAGAGCAATGGGAGACAGAGCCGAGGGGGAGGGGCTGAGAACACTGGGGTGGGGGAGCGACTGGGGGAAAGGAGCTTTGAGGGAAGGGGCAGCGAGGGGGTGGGGCAAAGGAGGGAGTGAAGTGCAGTGGGGCCTTGAGGGGAGGAGGCTGAATGGGGGCAGAGCCACAATCCAGGTGCTGGTGACTCCCCACACTTCTAGGGAGCTTCCAGCGCTCCTGACCAGCCTTCCCACATACAAGGATCATGTGACACCTCTGACTCCAGGGTGCTGAGCACCCCTATTTATGTGTGTGTGGGGGGGGGGGGGGCGGAGGGTTCTTGAGCCCTGGAATGCCCGCAGGGTCAGCACCTATGCACCATTCAGCCCCGTTGGTTTGTGACAGGGTCAGGTAGCAGTGGTTGTTTTGGGAGGGGGGATGTGCTGTTTCCCCAGCTTTGCCACACCTCTCGGTATGAGGCAGGGTCTTGGGGATAGCGGTGCTGCAGGGCTACGAGAGAGTGCCAGGCAGCCGAGCAAACAGCACCCTGAGCAAATATCTGCTGTCAATTCCTTCTCCACCTTGTAAAGATGGAGTCCGCCATCCTTCCAACAGCTCCATCTGAGGGTGGGAGCCCCAGTATAGCCAACTGTTTGGGGGAGCAAACTGGATGGCTGCTGCTGACTGGGCATGGGGGAAGGAGGCTCCAGCCAGAGCCTTACTGTCTGAAGAGCTTCTATGGAGAGGGAGAACGGCCACTGAAGACGGCACAGGAGGCAGATGACATAGCTCTGAGGGGTGGCCGACTAGCCCTACCCTACAGCCTTACAGAGAAGAGTTTTTAGAAGTGCACAGTGCAACTCTGAGTTAGATCTGCTGCCAGGCCCTGTCGCCTTTCCCAGGTGCGGCTGAATCTGTTTTGCCACATTGCACCCTGCTTCTGAAGTCAGAGGAAAGGGGCGGGTAAGAGGAAGAACACAGTCACCGCTGCTGGGGGTAAGGCAGCAGCCAATTACCTGCTCCTATTCTGCGCCTGTTCTGCCACCGTCACTCACTGTGCCCTAGCAAAAATGTAACACCCCAGAGGTGGGACCGTACGTTTATATGAAGCCCTGAGCATGCTTTGGGGTGCTATAAAACTAGAGCAACACTAATCACAACATCTTCGCTATGTGATACACTGGGACTTCAAGCCACATCTATTTAACCAAAGCCTTGTTGAGACACCTGAAGGTACACAGGATTTAATAAAGCTCTCTGCATCTTAAAAAGTAAAAAGCACGTTTACAAGTGTCAGACAGGCTATAAACCATTAGCTCCTTATTACCATCTGTATTCCCTAGGCCCTTACATCATTATCATTCACCTGTAAAATCCACTTGGAAAAGCTATTGTCTTTATATGCAAAAGTGGCAACTTCTTGTCTGGCTGATTTTTGAGAGCCCTTGGGAGAGCTTCTTGCCTTGATGGTTACACGTTTCACAGGCAGTGGCTCTGGGCATTATATACCAACTTAATGGTCTATACAAGGGCTACTCAACACGTGGCCCGTGGCCCATTTGTTTGCAGCCCACGGTGTGATTTGTGTTTATGTGGGGCTCAACACATGGCCCTTTGAACATGGGAACACGCTCCACAATGGCGAGTCAATATTATGATCTTCTGCTGGTATGCGTTTTAGTAGTTAAATTCCTGGACTGTCATTGCTCATTAAAAGTGCTGTCATATGGGTGGAAATCAGGTACATATTGAATTTTATTAACATCAGCAGAACTGACTGAAAGGGGGCCTGCGTGTTGTGTAGTCTTGCCTTAATCTTTGTATTCATGCCTGTCAGTGTGAAAGAAGCTATTTGCATATAGATTTTCATGTATATGCAACCACACTTAAGTTGCGGCCCTCAGCATGTGCTGTGAGTATCATTGTAGCCACACTTGGTGGCCCCCGCAGTAAAGATTCAAATGCTGCCCAGCTCATTAGTAGCATGCTCACAGCTGGCAGCATGTGTTTCTACTGGTGGTGCACATCTGCACATGCCTTGGTCCTTTTAGCAAAATGTATTCTGCACATGGATGGAAAAACTTAGAGGGAATATAGATCCTCAGGTTTGTAGCTGTTTTATGCTCCTGTTGTTGTGCAAAGCAGTTCAAACCTACCAGCCTATCCATCCCAATATGGTTACTCAAAGTTCGTCTGTGCACAAAGCTTATTTGGTGCCCAGTCTAAATGCTTTTGATCAATAGTGGTTCACTAATTCTTGCATTTTTTAATCCATGTCTACAAATCATCATGGTGCATTGTAAAACTTAAAATCAACAATTACATTATTTTAATACTTGCTACAATCAATCCCCAACACGTGCCCATAGTTTGTGTAGCACAAAGAAAGCTCGAGGCATAAGGCCCTGTCTCGGAGGCCTGGTGTAAGGCCTGAGGCCTGACCTGTAGTAGCGGTCAAGCTTGACTGATATAAAGTACAGAAGCAAATTTAGTAGGTCAGAGTCTGCCTGCTTAAGTTCACAGAACCTGGCAAGAACAGGGCTGGCATTGCAGAAACATGCACATTCCTAAGAAAGACTAGGCATGGGACACTCATGCAAACACATTCCAGACGGGTGGTACCAAGCATGGTACAAGCATATGCGCTCAAGGTAACAAGAACACACTGACTCCTAAAGATAAGGTCAGGATTGCCGGTGTGATACATACACGTTTTGTTCAAACCAACATGCACAAGGTAATGGGTGGTAGCAACCCATGCCAGGGGGCTGTAACGAACCACGTCAGAGAGGCAATACATAACTTGTTTGTATCAGTGTATAAAATGGAGCCTCAAAGGGACTGTTTGTGGCCCGTCTAGAGGAAAGTGGAAAGTTTCACTATTCACTGACTGTGTTCGATTTCATGGGCATACATGCGCTGAGTGGAAATGTGGCACAGATAGAGCACCGTACCATACTTCGTTGATAATAAACCTGACCAAAGTTTGGTTTTTTACTATGAACAGGTCTGTGGTTCTTGGACAGTTTGATCAAGGGGCCACTGTGCCAATTATCTGCGCACAGCTGGGACTGTGCACAGAGATAACACATGCAGCCAACATCTACTGATAGTTTAGCTTTAAGGTGAATCTCAATAACTATGCAAACACACTCATCCAAACCAGAGCCCAGCTAGAATATTCCACCTAAATCATTTACTTTTGACATTGCCAGAGCTTTCTAATTCTAAAAGAGAGTTAAGCTCTGCATCCAAGCGAGGTTGTAAAATCCCATTTTTATGAATGGGTTGGAGAAATAGCAGTCAGGGCTGGGCTAAGCTTCTGCTTCAGCAGTGTAAGAAGCGGGACTTCACCTTTTGAGGTCCCTTTCAGCTGTGTATTTCAAGGATTACTGGTAGGGAATTAAGTCCCTGTTTGTCCCAGTTTATAAGGGCTTAATCTTTAGAATTCCCTGGTATCACGCGCTCTGGCCTTGCATTTCTTGAAGCTCTCTCTAGTGCACCTTCCTTTGTGATCTGTGGAATGATGAAGCAGAACACTGTGTTTAACCTAATCACGTGCACTTTGTGGGGGCAGATGACAGGCTTCGAGTGCTTGGGATTTCCCTGCTGTGTTGGGTCATTAGTAGCACACCTGTGCCTGTTACTGCATCAGGGACATTAGCAATTTCCCCTTGCGACGGGCCAGCTGCGGCCCACACTAAACGCGGCGAGACGCCAGCCCCGACCCCGGCGGGAGGGCGAGGAGCCGCACGGCAGGAAGCGCACGGCCATAACGCTGGGCCTGCCGATCCCCACGCTGGACAGCGCGAGCCAGCACCGGGAATGGACGCCGGATGGCGGCAAGCGGCGGACTACCGCCCTTCCCCCTCAGCACGCCACGACACAACCTCGCCCCCAGGGACCCGACGCTTTGTGCGTGGGGACGCTGGGGGAGGGGCGAGAGGGGGCGGAGCAGGTTCCGGCAGGGACTTTAAAAGATGCCAGGAGACCAGGAGGAGGGGAGAGGACCATGGGGCGGTGGTTCCTTCCCCCGCGTCTGAGACAGGAGGAGCGGACCCCGGAGAGCTGCAGCCAGGAGCCCGGGATCCCTGTCGGAGCGGTAGGTCCCTGGGTATCAAGGCAGGAGGTCCTCAGACCGAGGGAGGCTAGGAAGCAGCCCGGGACAGAGCGCTTATGGTGCCCGTGGGCTGACGTGTTACGGAGTGGGACCCCGTCAGCCGGGTAAGGGTTGTTCCCAAGCCCCACAGGGCCCCGGGCCGGGACCCGGTGGAGAGGGAGGGTGGGCCCAGGTCCCTCTAGCCCCCTCCCTCATTGCCTCTCAACCACACATTGACCTGAAACTAAGCAAAAGGAATTCTAAGACGAGCATAGACCCCAGTGTTACATGGGAAACTAATACGGACCCCGGTAAGGGGCTGAAGGGTCACGAGGTAACCCGGACATTGGGCTCACTGGGCCCCGCTCAACCCGTGAAAGGGGAGGAGTTGGGAGCTCGTGCCCTTATGGCCGCCGTGACCTGGGCCCCAAGACGGTGGGCTCGCTGGGCCTCACCCCTGAGACGGTGAATGAGAGCTCGCGCCCGGACTAAATCCATCACACCTGGTGAAGAATGTGGGTATTGATCCCACTGGTAGGCACGGGAATAAAGCAAGTGAAGGTGTTTGTATTGGCGATAGGAAGCTGATGCTGGGTTAATTAACATGGAGCCACGACAGCTTCTAGAATGGGTCGGGGAGACCCAGAGGCAGCAACAGGCGCAGCTGCTGCAACAACTGGCTACCCAGTTCCAGGACCAGCAGCGCCAACTGGTACAGGAGTTGGCCACGCAACAGGAACAATGGGTGAATGCTGCAAACCAGGCAGGACGAGGGACAAACTCCGTGGCAGCGGGAGGAATGTATGAAGCCGGGATGGGCGCCCTCCCCATCCACCTGACAAAGATGGGCCCACACGATGACCCGGAGGCCTTTCTGACCACTTTTGAACTGGTGGCAACCGCAGCCCGTTGGCCCCAGGATAAGTGGGCCACCCTACTCGCCCCTTAACTGACAGGTCTTGGCCAGCTGGCATAGCGGAGCCTGGCGACCCAGGATGCCTTGCATTACTTTAAGGTCAAGGAGACGGTGCTAGACCAACTGGGCATCACACCGGAGACGTGCCGGCAAAGGTTCCGGCAGGAATGGTTCAGGCCGGGCGAACAACTGAGGGCAGTGGTGCAGAGGCTCCGAGAGTGGGATAGGAAGTGGCTGGATCCAGACCAGAAGACCACTGCCCAGATAATGGAGGCCATGGTCCTCGAACAATTCATCCAAATATTACCACGGGAAAGACAGAAGTGGGTGAAGAAAAACCAGCCCACGACGGTGAACTAGGCCGTGTCCCTAATGTAAGCCCACTTGGCCGTGGAGGTGGAGGAACTGAGAAACTCCAAGGAGGCCCGACCCGGAGCCAAGGTAGGGGGAGTGCGCCCAGGCAGGGGGCAGAGTGGAAGGGGGAAGTTTGGGTCCGCCCGAGGAGGTCGGTGGGCTGGCATTAAACTAGCACCGGTCTGGCCCGAAAGGACCACCAAGGTGACAGAAGGCGAGGGGTCCCGGGAGATGGGGACAGAGGAGAAGAGGACCCCTACCCGGGAAGCATGCTTCCAGTGTGGGCAAGAAGGACATTTTAAAAAGAAGGATTGCCCCATGATGGGCTGTACGCTGGGCCAGAACACTGGGCCCCGGGGTTCACTGGGGGATACTGGTGGAGGGACCCAGGTACTGGTGACAGTAAAGGTGGAAGGGAAAGCTGCCCAAGCCTTGGTGGATTCTGGTTCAGCTGTAACCCTGGTATGGGAGGACCTTGTGCCCCGGGGCCATGAAGAAGGGACCCCCGTATGGATGCGCTGCGTACATGGAGAGGTTAGATCCTACCCCACAGTTTGGGTCCAGTTGGCCGACAACTGGAGGGAGAAAGTGTGGGAAGCGGGGAAGGTTCCCACCCTACCGTACCCTGTACTGTTGGGACGAGATTGGCCAGGATTCACCCAATTATAGTCGGGGGCACGGGCCTCTCCTGGAGAGGTGGTAATAGCCCCACAGGAGGTGGAGGGGTTCCTAGCACCAAGGGGAGACAACCCCAAGACTGACAAGGCAGTAAGGGGAGCCAAGCAACAGGAGGACGAGGAGGAGGAGGATAGGTTGAAGCCCTGACTATTTGAGAGCAGAGGGAAGACCCAACACTCCAGAATGCCTGGGATCAAGCCTCGTTGGAGGACGGCCCGGAAGAGGATCCCCAGCGGCCATGGCAAGGACCCTACTTTAAGGTACAGAATAACTGGCTGTATTGAATAGTAGAGGGACCTGAGGGGGCGGGAGAAATGCTGCAATTGGTGGTACCCTTCCAGCTTTGGCAGGCCATGCTGAGTCTCACCCACGCCAACCCCTGGCCAGGACATTTGGGCCAGGAGAAAACGCTAGCCAGGATAACCCAAAGGTTTTACTGGCCGGGGGTGTACCGAGCGGTGCACGATTTCTGCGCGTCTTGCCCAGAATGCCAGAAAACCGCCGATGCTCGGGTGCCGAAGGCCCCATTGATACCCCTCCCTGTGGTGGAGACCCCTTTTGAACATGTAGCCCTAGACCTGGTAGGGCCCCTGGAGCCGTCCCGAACAGGGCAACAATATATTATGGTGGTACTGGATTACGTGACCCGATACCCTGAGGCGGTGGCCCTCCGGAACACCAAGGCGGTCACCCTAGCTTGGGAACTGGTGAAAATCTTTTCGAGGGTGGGACTGCCAAAGGAGATCCTGATGGATCAAGGGACCAATGTCACCTCTCGAGTAATGAAAGAGCTATGTGAGATACTGAAAATTAAGCAGATCAGGATCTCGGTTTACCACCCACAAACTGATGGGTTAGTGGAGCGGTTTAACAAAACATTAAGAGAGATGCTAAGACGGTTCATGCAAGATGACTCCCGGGGGTGGGACCAAATGCTCCCTGCCCTATTGTTCACCATCCACAAGGTACCCTACTCCTCGACAGGGTTTTCCCCTTTCGAGCTGCTATAAGGCCGACGGCCATGGGGGATTCTAAACCTCCTAAAGGAAGACCGGGAGGAGCAACCCTTGGCGAGCCAAGGAACGGCCCAATATATATTACAGTTGCGAGGGAAGTTAAAGAAATTGGGAGAGTATGCCCGAGCCAATACGATAAGGAGCCAAGAACGGCAAGCCCGAAGCTACAACAAATCGGCACAGACCAGGGAATTCCAACCTGGGGTGTGGGTGCTGCTCCTACTACCAACCCACAGCTCCAAGCTTATGGCCCAGTGGCAAGGGCCTTACGAAGTAACTCGGAAGGTGGGGGCAGTGGACTATGAGATCCATCTGTCCGGGCGAAGGAAGGACACCCAGATCTTCCATGTGAATCTCCTAAAGAAATGGGTCGCCCTAGAGAGTCTGTTGATAAACCCCGTGACCCCCGCAGATGAGTTGGGGCCCGGGGTGAGTGACTGTCAAGAGGAGACCGAAGCCGAGGTGGGAGAAGAACCAACGTCCATCCAATGGCAACAACTCCAGAACCTCTTACAACGATACAAAGTGGTGCTCACGGCACGGCCAGGCTGCACCTCGCTGGGGTGCCACCGGATAATCACTGAAGTGGGCTGGACGGTACGAGAGCCACTCCAACCATTGCCATGCAAAGTTTGGAAAACGGTATGGGAGGAGCTGCAGCAGATGCAACAATGGGGCGTCATCGAAGAATCACAAAGCGAGTGGTACAGCCCCATCATCTTGGTGCCCAAGCCCGATGGGACCATCTGGTTTTGTATTGACTTTCGGCGGGTTAACACCATCTCCCGCTTCGATGCCTATGCGATGCCACGGGTCGACGAACTCCTAGAATGGTTGGGACAGGCCAGGTATATGTCCACCCTGGACTTAAAGGGATACTGGCAAATTCCCCTGGACCCAGAGGCCAGAGAAAAAACAGCTTTTTCCACACCGTTCGGTCTATTCCAGTTCGTGACGATGCCCTTCGGTCTACATGGGGCAGCGGCCACCTTTCAGCGGGTGATGAACCAACTGCTAGCCCCTCATCGAGCCTATGCCGCCGCCTATATAGACGACATCGTCATATACAGTACCAACTGGAATGACCACCTACACCACCTAGAAGCGATATTGATGGCCCTCAGGAAAGTGGGTCTGACTGCGAACCCAAAGAAGTGCCTTCTGGCTAAAACAGAGGAATCCTATTTGGGGTACACTGTGGGGAGGGGTATCTTAAAGCCTCTGGTGGATAAAATACAAGCCCTGAGGGACTACCCACCCCTAAACCAAAAAAAACAGGTGAGACAGTTTTTAAGGCTGGCAGGGTATTATAGGAGGTTTGTCCCGGCCTTTGCCACAATAGCCGCGCCCCTGACAGAGCTTACGAAAAACATGAAACCCTTGTGGGTGCAATGGACCCCCCAAGCGGAACGGGCCTTTGAGACACTAAAAAGGCGCTTATCTAGCGCACCGGTACTGATACAGCCAGACTTTGAGAAACCTTTTCTTCTTTATACAGACGCTTCCGAAGTGGGCTTAGGAGCGGTGCTGGCACAGGACCAACAAGGAGCTGAGCACCCGGTACTATATCTCAGCCGGAAACTCCTACCCCGGGAGAAAAACTATGCCACAGTTGAAAAAGAAGCCCTGGCAGTGAAATGGGCAGTGGAGTCCTTACGGTACTATTTATGGGGAAATAAATTCCGATTGATTACCGATCACGCCCCGTTAGTCTGGCTTAACTCAATGAAAGACACGAACGCTCGTATTATGCGGTGGTATTTGGCATTACAGCCATACGACTTTGAGGTGAACCATCGCCCGGGCAGTAGTCACCAGAACGCTGATTTCTTTTCAAGAATATGGGACAACGACGCAGAGGAGGGCCTCGAGCCTCCAAGGCGGGAGGTGTGTGACAGGCCAGCCACGGCCCGCACTAAACACGGCGAGACGCCAGCCCCGACCCTGGCGGGAGGGCGAGGCGGCACATCGCGGGAAGTGCGCGGCCATAATGCTGGGCCTGCTGATCCCTGCACCGGACAGCGTGAGCCGGCACCAGGAATGGACACCGGCTGGCGGCAAGCGGCGGACTACTGCCCATCCCCCTTGGCGCGCCACGACACAACCCCGCCCCTGGGGACCAGACGCTTTCTGCATGGGGATGCTGGGGGAGGGGTGAGAGGGGGCGGAGCAGGTCCCGGCAGGGACTTTAGAAGACGCCAGGAGAGCAGGAGGGGAAGGGAGGACCATGGGGCGGCGGTTCCTTCCCCTGCATCTGAGACAGGAGGAGCAGACCCCAGAGAGCTGCAGCCAGGAGCTCGGGATCCCCGTCGGAGCGGTGGGTATCAGGGCAGGAGGTCCTCAGACCGAGGGAGACTAGGAAGCAGCCCGGGGCAGAGCGCTTATGGCGCCCGTGGGCTGACGTGTTATGGAGTGGGACCCCGTCAGCCGGGTAAGGGTTGTTCCCAAGCCCCACAGGGCCCCGGGACAGGACCTGGTGGAGAGGGAGGGCCCGGGTCCCTCTAGCCCCCTCCCTCATTGCCTCTCAACCACACAATGACCTGAAACTAACCAAAAGGAATTCTAAGACGAGCATAGTCCCCAGTGTTACATGGGAAACTAATACGGACCCCGGTAAGGGGCTGAAGGGTCCCGAGGTAACCCGGACGCTGGGCTTCGCTCAAACCGTGAAAGGGGGGGGTTGGGAGCTCGCGCCCTTACGGCCGCTGTGACCTGGGCCCCACCCCTGAGACGGAGAATGACAGCTCACACCCGGACTAAATCCGTCACACCCCTATTTTGGGGTGAACCGCACCAATTATCAATGAGGAGTCTTGTGGCACCTTAGAGACTAACAAATGTATTCAGTCATGAGTTTTTGTGAGTAAAACCCACTTCATCAGATGAATTGGAGTGGAAATTACAGAATTCGGTCCATATATTACAGCAAAAGAAGTTACCTGTCAATTGTAGGATGAGTATTAATGAAGATAATTAAGTCAGGTTCACTAATTAAGGTAGCTTCATCAACACTCATGTTACAATTGACGAGTAATGTTTTTTGCTCTTATACATGCCCTGAATTCTGTAATTTCCACTCCAAGTCACCTGATGAAGTGGGTTTCACCCATGGAAACTTATGACTGAATAAATTTGTTAGTCTCTGAGAGTGCATCTACACTGCACCATTATTTCAAGATAACTAGCATCATTTCGAAATAACAATGTGAGCGTCTGCACAGCCATTCCATTATTTCAAAATAATTTTGAAATAAGACGGCTTATTCTGAAATCTGTAAACCTCATTCTATGAGGAATAATGCCTATTCTGAAGCAGCTATTTTGAAATAAGGCATGTGTAGATACTCTATTGCTGCTATTTCGAAATAGCCCCTCACCAGGGCCATTCTAAATTATTCTTCCGCAGTGCCTCCTGGGGCTCTAAATCGAGATAGCACATGTATGTTAGGGAAGCCTGCCTTGGACTAATTTTGAGGCTTCCCTGCAGTGTAGATGTGCTATTTTGAAATAAGCTATTTCGGAATAACTATTCTGGACTAGCTTATTTTGAAATAAGCGTGCAGTGTAGACGTACCCTAGAGTGGCGCCGTGATAGGACTGCTCATTGTTTTTACAATTACAGACTAACAAGGCTGCCCCCCTGAGACTTTTTACTACACTAATTATCATCCATCACAGCACTGACCGTCAATGTGCTGATGCCAAATTGATTAGTTTACCATTCTGTAGCAGTTTCGAATAGCCAGCTTCCAGGGAGCAAGAGCGCCTCTGTGTGTCTTAGTGCTAAATAATTGACACAAGCTTAGTGCCTAGTCCTTCCTGTGGAAACTCCACTCGCGCTGCTCCTCACTCCAGGCCTACACGACAATGTAGTTCCACCACTACACGACAATGTAGTTCCACTAGTGCTTGTGTCCTAGTCCTGAACCAGCAGGCGGCACAGGGAGGCCACACAGCTATGAAGGTCTGAATTAGATAGCTCCACTCTTTCCACCGTGGGCACACACAACTTGTGCGATCTCGGCACGAAAGCCTCTGAACAGGTTGCCTTTCTGAAATCACAGTGGCATCAGGATGCCACGTATGTTCGCAGTGGGACTGAGGGCTTTCCAACAGAATCCAGACAAGCACACGAGGACATAGCTGGCGGCAAAAATGTCCACGGCAAACAAGCCTTCTGCCTATATATGCTGTGGCAGAGCCCTGGCTGTACTCCCTGGGGCCTGTGCTTCCTGGTGGATTTTTTGGTATGCCTCGCCGTGACCCTTCCCCTACCTCTTGTCTCTCCCAGAGGCCAGGGTCCCCGCTTAACGAGCCGTTTCATCACCGGCAAGTCACTAGCTTGGGGGCACAACCCCTTCTGTGGTGCTAGGCTCCCCTTTCTCCCTGGTGGCAGCCCATTGGGCGTGGGGAGGGTGGGGGGGGGAAACCGGTCTGCTCACTTATTCCAGGTTCCAGCCCAGAGCCCTAGCTAGTGGCCACTAGTGGGGTTCTGGCCCTTATCCCCACAGAATAGCAGCCTCTCCCTGGGTCCCTAGCACCTGGGTGAAACCTCTCCCGCTTGCAACCTTCAATTCTCCTCCACTCTGCACTTCAAATAGGGGAGGGGGAAAGGAGAAGAGTGCTGGACTGTAGAGGAGGAAACCTTTTATAGCAGACCAGCAGGCCTTAACTGGCTGAAGGTGTCCCATTAGCCTGCTGCTGGCCGGCTCTTGAGTCCTATGTGCCCTCCTGTCTTAGTTACTGAGCAGCAGCCTCTAGCAGCCTATGCAGGGAACAGGAACCTACTCACCCAACTCCTGGTGCACTTCCCCTCCACCAAACTCCTGCAGCCCGCTGCCTTTGGTCTGCCACAATACACTTAAAGGCTATGTCTACACAACGAGTTTTTGCAGCAGAAAATATGCTAATGAGGCACTCATTAGCATAGTTACAATCTCATTTGCATATTTTCTACCGATCCATTTTTTGCTAGAGGTTTTTGCGCAAAAACAAGCAGTCTGGACGTTTCCTTTTTGTGCAAAACCCCCTTTTCACGCAAGATCGGTATACCTCCTTTTTGAGGCATACGGATCTTGCGCAAAAAGGGGTTTTTGTGCAAAAAGTAAATGTCCAGCTATGGTTTTTTGCGCATGTTTTTGCACAAAAACCCCTTGCGCAAAAATGGCTCAAATAGATTATGCAAATGAAGCATGACAAAATGCTAATCAGTGCTTCATTTGCATTGCCTCTTTCGGCAAAAGCCGTAGTGTAGACATAGCCAAAAGGACTCAGATTCTCAAAATACCTTGTGAAAGTTTAGAAGAAGAGGCTCAGAATAGAGCAGCATCAGAAACCAAGGGACATGGCCCTACTTGAGTTAGTACTGCCAGAGTGAGCAAGTGATAACTCATGGTTATTTGGGTGTGGCCATGGTTCCTTGGAGGAGGTTAGTATCCTCAAGATACTGTACTCAAGCTCTCTTGGGGGACCAATGCAGTGAAGATGTGTGCTAGGACAGGTAGTCTATAAGGAAAATGTGCCGAGTAGTGTGACGGGGAGATTGCCCCGCACTGGAATGAAAAGGATTAAAACAGTCCTGGGAGAGAGTTGAGGCTGGAAGCTAATTGGGAGAGGGCTTGTAGCAGCCGGAAGCCCAACAGGGCTGTATCAACAGATGTCTGGTCAGGAAGCGCTCACTGAAGGGGGAGGGACCCAGCTGCCTGCTAGCAGGATACCTTTGACAGAGCCGCGCTAGGGGAGGGCAGGGTGAACCAAGGGAGGTCACGTCTGAATAAATCCCAGACCAAGGCCCAGAAACCAGGGCTCACAGCGGTACTAGGGCTGCCGAGGAGCGGCCAGGGCAGGCGAAGGCTGCAGGTCTGCACCTCCTTGCCAATGACGAGTGGCCATTTCAGACTGAAATTTGCCCGAGGCAGGGGCTAGCTGATGACTGGCAGTGGGTCATTGAGGCAAGGTGGGTATCGGGGGTTGGGGGTTCCCTGAGAGGGGAAGACCCCAGAGCATAGGTCACTTCCACAGGCGGTACTGAGGTCTGGGAAAAGTGCTGAGGTCTGGGAGGGATGCAGGGCCGGATGAGTGGTGGACAACAGACAAAAAGGTAATAACTGGCAAAACAGCACCAAGAGGGTGTTCTGAGGCTGGACCAAGCCAATTCACCAGCAGGAGGTGCCATGGTGGTGAGTCATGGACCACTACAGTAGCCATGCAGAATTGGTGGATATCTCCACTAAGCATGATGCATTAGACCAGTAGTCCCCGCCACGGTGCCCGCCGGGGCATTTATGTGCACCCACCTAGCGCCGCCCCTGGGCGTGCGGCACATGCATGGCCCCCGGCCCCAGGCGGCCTGTCAGCCCCACGTGGTGCCCACCACCCAAAAAGGTTGGGGACTACTGCATTAGACCTTGCCTCTCTAATAAGCTAGCTATGGCCATGCAGTGTTTTGTTCCCTGTTAAATTAAAGAACTCCTCGACCTGCCTTCCACTGCAGGTGGCCCTGCACAATATCCTCTCCCAGGTCTGAAGGCACAAAGTCTTGAAGAACAGACAAAGGCTGTTTACTGTACCTGATGTTCTTCAGAGTCACTTCAGTGCATTCCCTCTTCCTACTCACCTTACCTTCTATCTCAGAGGGCTCTCCTCACCTTTGGGATTCATTACTCTAGAGAGGGAGCAGAGGTGGGTAGAAGCTGCGGGTCTGCAATTTTATACACACTTGGATGTTAAGTGTCCTCTAGAAGACAATCACACAGCCCCAATGGGGCACAGTTTAGATAGAAGTTCTGTGACCACAAGTGGGTATGCATACCACAAGTGGGTACGCAATTCCCATAGGACAACCATTACCAGTAAGTAATCTTGATTTATAGGTGTCCCACAATTCTTTGGTGTTATTAAAAAGCATCAAGATATCCTCTCTTTCTCCAACAGATGGAATCACCAATGTTATTGTCTATGTTACACATTTTTTACAATACATTAAGAAAGGAAAAATTGTCAAAGATGACATATTGGCTGTTTCCCAGGTAACTACTGGCTTAGCTTTCCTCAGATTTCACTGGAGTTCAGTTAATTTACGCATTGCCTGACTGCTGGCCTTGAGTTAATAAAGTCTGTTGGAGAGGAGGAAGACCTACGGTCAAACGTCCACGTTAAATGCATTGGATGACCCATTAGATCAAATCAGAGGTGATGCACCTTTTGGTCAGTCTCCATGCCGACAGTAAGAGTACAATGGTGACACAATAGTTCCAATAATAGTTCCAATGATGACTAAACCCTCTAGCTAATTAGCTGTACAAGTCTGCTGTGGAAATAAAAGATAGTGGTCTCTTTATAAAAATAAGTGATCTTTATAAGAATGAAAATGATATCATCAGATTGGAGCCAACTCATATAGAGCAGATGTGCGTCATTTGCTGACCCAGCAGTAACCCTCACAATGAGTCACATAGCAGTCTCGCTACTGGCAGAGCACTCCCGTGGATGCAGACCTTGGTAACCTGCATTGATACAGTTTAAAGACACTGCCTAATCCAGTAATAACAGTGCCATTAATGTGTGTTCCTGGACAAGACCTATGTCTGAAAGTCTGTACATGCTCATGTTGTGAGCACCTTAGTGACTGTCTATCTGCTCACATTGTGTTGCCTTAAGTTGGTGTAAGCATTGCAAATATCTGAGACTGTTTGCTTTTAAGTAACAAAGGAGAAGTTTAAAGGTCTAGAAGATATGACCTATGCAGGAAAACTGAAAGAATTGGGTGTGTTTAGTTTGGAAAAGGGAAGACAGAGGGGACATGTTTTCAAGTACCTAAAAGGGTGTGTGTCAAGAAGGAGGGAGAAAAATTGTTCTGCTTGACTGCTGAGCACAGAACACAAAGCAACGGGATTAAATTGCAGCAAGTGAGGTTTAGGTTGGACATTAGGAAAAACTTTCTGTCAGGGTGGTTAAACCCTGGAATAAACTGCCCAGGGGGATTGTGGAATCTCCATCATTGAAGATAGTTAAGAGCAGGTTAGATAAACATCTATCAGGGATGATGTAGATGGTGCTTGGTCCTGCCGCGATGGCAAGAGACTGGACTTGATGACCTCTTGAGGTCCCTTCCAATTCTAGTGTTCTATGATTCTATAAGTGGTCTTAATCGGATGCTGAATTTGCAAATTGTTCATAAATGCTCTGTAGTTCCGCACATGAGGTTTTCACATCAATGCTTCGGTGTCAGATGAATGGGTAAGGAGGATTTTTCGTGGAATTTCAGCCCTACCCATTCCATCCTTGGGCAATGAAATTATTTTTCCCTGCCTCATTTCCCCCGTCAGTGCCCTCTTGCCCAGAGTGTGAGTGTCACCAATACAGATGTATACACTGCACTGTGACACGGTGGACTGGATTCTTCTGAGACCGATCAGCTCCCATGTAATACACATGGGGTGCATCTAGACTGGCAAGATTTTGCGCAAAAGCAGCCGCTTTTGTGCAAAAACTTGCCACCTGTCTACACTGGCCGCTTGAATTTGCGCAAGAGCACTGACTTTCTAATGTAAGAATTCAGTGCTTCTTGCCCAAATACTTCTTGCCCAAATACCCTCCCGCTCAGGGATAAGCCCTCTTGCGCAAGAGGGCCAGTGTAGACAGGCACCTTAATTTCTTGTGCAAGAAAGCCCGACGGCTAAAATGGCCATCGGAGCTTTCTTGCGCAAAAGCGCGTCTATACTGGGCATGGATGCTTTTGCGCAAAAGCACTTTTTGCGCAAAAGCATCCAGGCCAATCTAGACGCTCTTTTGCGGAAATACTTTTAACGGAAAAACTTTTCTGTTAAAAGTATTTCCGCAAAATCATGCCAGTCTAGACGCAGCCATGGAGTTCTGACTGCCTCTGTTGTGTGCATAATAAAACGTGGATTTATGGGGACATGTATTTGCTTGTTTTATCATTTGAAATAAAAGTATAAAACAAGATTGAGAGACTTCTTTGGAATCTTCCCAGTTCAGCTTTTGTCAGTGAGACATGTACTTTTCCACCCTCAAGCTATAACTGAAAATGAGAGTTGACAGATGCGAGCCATAAAGTGCCATGTCTTCACTAGTGTTTTTACACAGTCTCCCTTCTGGTACGTTAAAATCATACTTTACTTTAAACTGTTCCATGCTGCTATTCTCTCAGACTAGGCTCACAGCTCAAAGCTTGTGTCTTTGGTGCTACAGAACTTTAATGCCAGACAGGCTTAGGCACAACAGCTGCCAACGCTAACTCGTTTTCGTACTAAGTTGGTGTACACATTGCAAATATCCCGGAGACTGTTTGCTTTCGGGTAACAAAGAAGTTTAAAGGTCTAGAACACACGATTAAAGGTCTAGAAGATATGACCTATGCCGGAAGACTGAAAGAATTGGGTGTGTTTAGTTTGGAAAAGAAAAGACTGAGAGGGGACATGATAGCAGTTGTCAAATTCCTAAAAGAGTGTTGTAGTGAGGAGGGAGAAAAATTGTTCTCCTTGACCTGTGATGATACTGATAGGACAAGAAACAATGGGCTTAAATTGCAGCAAGGAAAGTTTAGGTTGGACATTAGGAAAAACTTCCTGTCAGAGTGGTTAAATACTGGAATAAATTGCCTAGGGAGGTTGTGGAATCTCCATCACTGGAGATAGGCCTCTATCTAACTTGCTCTTAATTATCAGGGATGATCTAGATGGTGCTTGGTCCTGCCGTGAGGGCAGGGGACTGGACTTGATGACCCCTTGAGGTCCCTTCCAGTTCAAGTGTTCTATAAGCTATGCAAACCCTACAGCTGAGCTGACAAACCGGGTAAAGGGTTTCTTCCTAGCAGAGAAGCATGTGTGTGTACGTACACACACACACACACACACACACACACCCACCCTCCGGAAACTTGTCATGCTGTTTTAACCCACCCTTCTGATCTGTACTCTGTGACTAACTTATCCAGACATAGAGACAACATTTAAAAAAAATATCTGTTTATTTCCCTAAGTTATCAATTCTTTGGAGCCAAGACCATCTCTTTTTCACATGTGTTCAGTGCCCAGTTCCAAACTAGGCCCTTGTCTTTTCATTAAATCCCTCCCACCTGCTGCAGAAATCTGCCCATGAACAGCATGGGTATCCCTACAGCAGCAAAGAAGAATGAACAGAAGCAGTTGGGAAGAGACAGCTCTTCTGTACCATTGATTTCTACTGTTCCATGGCAGAAGGCGGTTCTCATGCAGATCCAAGGTAAGATGCTTCCGAGTAGGTTCTGCAATCAAATAGGCCACCAATTAGAATTGCCAGAGGCCTGTTAGGGGGACTCTAATGTTAATCTGTTCGTAATGGTTATAGTGCAATTGCTATGTACAGAATTTGGGTAAGGTGCACGCTTAAAATGGCGATCATCATCAGTGACTGGAAAACAAAATAGAGATTACCGTCAGAACTCTGTGGAAAGATCTGGACTTGTTCCCCACCAGAAGTCTTTGTGCTCATTACCAACTTATGCACATGGCACGCAAAAGCTGTACACAAGGCATGAAGAGGCTTGCACCAGGCACGGCAATCCTTTGCACCCAGCCCGAAATCGTGCACACCACCCTACACAAGTTTTCCTGCCAAAGGTTCTACAAAAGCACTGCACCCCAAGGGAGGGTGTGGTCAGTGTTCCGTCTGTGTCGGTGAGGACAGCGTGTGTCAGAGAGGGAGCGTCTACGCCATTGAGGGCCCATTTCCCTGTATCGAGGGATCAGGATCCAATGACGGTTACCCTTCAAGAGTAGCATTCCAGCCTGACAGCGCCACAGAGGGAAAAGGCATCATTCACAACTGCGGTGGGTTCCCACACCACGCTGTGGTGAAGGCTCAGCACTGGTGATCTGGGATACACCCAGCAGAGGTGTTTAATCTCTACCCATCTCGGACCATAACATTGTCATCGTCCTTGAAACACTCCGTTGTGGTGAAGGCCCAATGAGAATTGTACCAGAACTGTACCACCATTCATCATCAGCCTTGGCTCCTGTGGTAACAGCCTAGGATTCCACCGAGGGCAATTGATCCATCTGCGAGGGATCACTTGTGGTTCTTCCCTGAGGGCTAACCTGAGCCCAAAGGTAGAAGGTTGCAAGCACCAGCACCACCATCGGCGACACAGAGACTTTGTAACGTATAAATATCTTACCTGTATTGGGGATCTTTCTGTCTTTCTTCTCTTCTGTTTTGGGGTGGGGGTTGGATTTGTTGGTTGTTGCTCTTGTTCATGCACTTGTCAATTTAAATTCTTACAATATATCAGTGAACTTTAATCTAGACTCCAAGTGTGTTTCTTTTGGGGAGAAATCACCAGTGATCAGATACGGTGTCAGGGGGCTCCCTTCTGATAACCAGAGCATTTAACATCATCAATCAGATCCCTTATCCTAAATTCTAAATTAATTCAAAAGATTCTGCTTGTTACTGAGACTCTGGGGTAACAGGCCACCCCAAAATAACAATAGAAGACTAACAAGAGCTCTATCCACTGCATCACAGACTTCTAAGAGGAAACTGGCCATAATAGGCAACATCAGTTTGGATTGTCCAGATTGGATATTTGAAGTAAGAACATTGCTGGTGTTTCACAGATTCATTAGTTACTGGGGCTAGTGGACAGTTTATTTACTGCTCTGGATGCAGGGCTGGATTAACCAGCGTGTGCTTGGTGCACTTGCATGGCTGGGTCCTGCCTCCCACCCCAAACACCAGGAGCAACTCCCCACCACAAACACATACACAATCTTACACTGACCTCGGCCATCCCAAATCAACACCACTTATAAACATCATGGCTGTCTATACACTGCACCCCTTTTCCGGAAAAGGGATGCAGATGAGACAAGTCGGAATTGCAAATGAAGCGGGATTTAAATTTTCCCGCTTCATTTGTATAAACATAACTGCCGCTTTTTCCGGCTCGAGGATTTGCCGGAAAAAGCGCCAGTCAGACAGGATCTTTTGGAAAATAAAGCCTTTTCCGAAGGTCCCTTATTCCTCTTAAAATCAGGAATAAAGGGACCTTTCGGAAAAGGCTTTATTTTCGAAAGATCCCGTCTAGACTGGTGCTTTCGGCAAAGCCCGAGCCGGAAAGCAGTTTATACAAATGAAGCGGGAAAATGTAAATCCCCGCTTCATTTGCAATTCCGACTTGTCTCATCTGCATCCCTTTTCCGGAAAAGGGGTGCAGTGTAGACACAGTCCATGTGTACACAGTGTTGCATAAAACCACCACCCAGGACATGCTGCTGCATTGGTTTTTGTTGCAAAGCCCCCATCTTCTCTCCCTAGGAAGCTGATATGACTCAGTTAACCTGACACCCAAGACACAAGCTACAGATAAATTGATCTACTAATGTTATGTAAGTAATAGTATGTCAGGAATACAAGGGAGGATTCTCTACATGAAAAGTAATTAATGAAAAGGGACTGTGGTACAAAGAGTTACAGGGGCTCCCCGATGCACATCTGGGTTGCATTCCTGAAAAGGGCGATGGATACCAAAACCATTTATACCAGGGAATTTTTCCCCATATGGTATAATGGGCCAGCCTGCCTCTTCAGACAAGAATCATGCTCTGCAAAGGATTGAAGGGTTGAGCTCATTCTATTTTTTGAAGTACAGAGCGTGAGAGTAGCTTGGACCCTTGATCTGCAGTGATCATTTGTATAGCTCAGGTTAATCTGCGTAATGACTCTGGGTTGTCACTCTAGTTTCAAAGTGAGACACAGTCCTGGCAAGTATTAAAGCGAGTTGTGGAGATCATCACATTTCTTGCTGAACGAGGGCTCTCATTGCACTGGGGTGATGAAAAAACGTCTGGTCTTCTCAGTGGAGATGTTTGGGGAGTATAACAGGGTTGCAAGTTACTGCTGTGGCGCCTCCTGCTGGTCACATGAGGAATTAGCTCTCAGCAGGTCACACCTTCCTGGCCGGTGTCTCACCCTGTATCCCTCTGCGTTCTCCCCATGCTCTGCTATGGGCTTGCATCACTCCCAGGACCACAGTGGCCTCATCAGGACACAGCCCACCTCCACTCCTCTCCAGCCCCCTTTCTGGGAGTATCCAGCAGTCCTGAGTCTCACCTGCCACTGTTGCCAACTGCAGCCCCAGCCTAGCCCCTGTGCCTCAGGGGCAAGCCACAGTCTGTACATGCCACCTTCTCTGGTGTCAAGGTGCGGTATAAGGGGAAAGGGGTGGGGACTCAGGCCCACCCACTACTCTGGGTCCTGCCCTACTTCTCTCCCTCTCTACTGCCTCCTGTTCCCTGGGCCACTTCCCCTGAGACACTTCCACCATCCTGGTTGTGTATCCTGGCCTGCAGCCTGGCAGGTATCAAGCTGGAGCCTCCCTCCCACACGCCCCGTGCCTGCCCAGCACTGCTCCCTCTAAAGTGCTTCCTTTTGAGAACCAATCCTACACCCTCCCTGGTCCGGGCCCAACTGCTCACTGCTCTGCTGAGCAGCTCCTTATAAGTAGGACTGCCTTCATGAGCCACCCTCTGATTGGTTTCTTACAAGCCTCCCCCTGATTGGCTAAGGCTCCCTCCAGCCTGCTTTAACCCCTTTCCAGATGGAGTGGGGCAGCCATCCCATTACAGGGAGTTTTAGTGCTATTATCCAAATTTGATCACTTCCTCACACGTCATACTGAGGTCGGTAAGCCGGCTGTGGAAAACAATGAGATCTTTCCTCCATTATCTGTGATGAGATTTTGCAGCTGGGGGCCAGCTGCATACAGGGCAAAAATTGCACCGCAAAATGTGACTCCCTTTCAACTGAAAGTACTCCACATACTGATCATGTTGATCAGCTGGCATTCACGATTCATTTTGTTAACAAAAGCAGAAAGCCCGCTAAACGTTTTCTGAAATTTGTGCCCATTTCCTGTCACTCTGTCAAAACTCTCAAAGAGAATGCACTGACTATATTAAACAAATTGCGTGTTAATATTTTGGGTTGCTGCAGTCAGACCTCTGGCAATGCTGCCAAAATGTCAGAAATTATGCTGGGCTTCAGACCAGTATTAGGCAAACTAATTCATTAGCAAATTATGTCCATTGTGCTGCATATTCTCTGAATCTAGCCAACAACCACTCTGTTCACTGCTGCTGCAAAACAGTGAATTGTTTTGGTTTCTTCTACCCACGCTATCCCTACTCTGCTGTCTCTGAAAACTTCTGCAACATCTTTCCAAAGAGACTTTAAGGAAATTAAAATAATCGCATTTTGGTTCTAAAATCTCTGTCCAACACCTATGTGGCTAAAATCTCTGTCCAACAACTAGGGCTGTTGTAGAGAATGCTATGTTGACTCCACAACAACTGTATACCACAATTATATAAACAGTCCTGGAGAAAGTCAGCAAAGACTTCAGTGAATATTGGTTTACATGAACAGTTTCTGGGAGACAAGATAGACCTTTTTGAAACCACAGAAATGGCAGAGCTATGGGCTCGTATATACTTGCCAGAGGGTTGACACTTTGTCAATCAATCTTCCGGGGTTCAATTTAGTGAGTCTAGTAAAGACCCACTAAATCAAATGCTGAGGGACTGCTACTCACTGTTTTGGTTATGAACTCTGTCTGTGGTGTCTTCCCAAATTAATGCTGCGTTATTTCCCTCCCCTTTTATTAAAAGTTTCTTTTCTACACTCAGACTCTGGGCTTGCAAGTGGGGAAGCATTGCCTCTCAAAGGTGCCCAAAGGTGTTGAATGAATTTCCTAGGTTACTGGATGGGGGCTCGAGCCAGTTCTGTGTTGGATGGATGGAGAGGAACCCCTAGATATTGAACCCGGCCCTGGCTGCTGCTGGCTCACCTGGCAGAAGGGTTACAAAAGCAGCTGTGAGTCTGCTGTCCAATACCTGAAGTCCAGGATACTTGTTTTTTATTGCAACAGAGGGATCAGTTTGAACAGAAGCACTTGCAAAGTCCAAGGCACTCACTGTATCTAAAGCTCTACTACACAGTAACCAGTGCATCATGGCCCACCACACAAACAACAGGCATTTGAATCCAATACAGTGAACGTGGCACTGTGGGGACCAGAAAAAGATGTAGAGTAGAAACTGTGAATTTCACAACTGATCATTTAATAATGTCCCTGCAAAATCATCTGGATGATTATATTCATTGATGTGTGACTTTTGGCGTCCTAACCTGGTCGAGATTCGTTCTGCAGCTGCAGCAACATAATATCCATCTGCTTTCAAAGCTATTTTGAAGATCTTTGAAGGGTTTTGTTCCTTTGCAAAAAATGAAGATTGTAGAATCACTAGTTCACCTGTGAAAGCAACAGAAGGCTCCCTGCCAAGAATCCATTTTTCCAAATGTGGCCCTCGCTCTTAGTATTCACTTCATGTTGCCAGTTACAAATGCTGAGAATTAAGCAGAATTATAAGCTGTGATGACTCTATGGTGTAAGAGCCTTGAACACTTGCCTTAACGTCCATTAAGTTAAGACACAGAACCTGTACTCCAGCGGTATAAGCAAAGATTTTGCTTTCTTCTGACCTCAGAAGAAGCCCCTGTAGTACTGAAGTTAAGGCCATATTTTTGTTGTGTACTTATATATCAGCCAGGTTTAACTGTTTGCATTTAATAGATTTATTGGGGAATTGAATAAACCAAATTAATTAAGTCTATCAGATCCACATTGTATCCAAAGCGACATGTTTTATTAAAAAAAATAGATGTGTTGAAAAGAAATAATTTGAAGTGAACTAATTAATAGGTAACAATACTGAATTGTGGTCATCACTTGAACAAAAAAACCCCTCAAAACAAACAAATGTTGCTAAAATATATTAAGCATCCATGTATTCTTCCCTTTCATGAAATACACAGCATACCACATTGTCATGGTTTTTTTCAGTGAGGCTCTGAAGATGTTCCACTCTTATATTGACTTTTTTCCTAATATTATTTCTAATAGTCAAAACACAGTATTATACATGTTAACTTAAGAACACAACTTTTCACTGCCCGGGGTGCTTCTGTGTTTTCTGCTGAGAAAGATCTAACTCTTATCGTAATAAATGGAGATGTTCTCCTATTCACAGACTGATTATCACATGCTTTGTCTAGTTCAAGGAAGGGGAGTGTAGTGATGGAGACAATTCCATAGTGCACAGTGCCCCACAATTTAATTCAATGCTGTTTAATGATTCAGGCCCGATTCATGTGTAACTCACATAACTAAAGAACTTTTCTCTTTCCTGTAAACAAGTCAGCACAAGAAACATCTCATCTAAGGATGATGCATCAGTTATTTGGAGGATGTTGCTATCAGCTATTTTGTAGGGAAAATGTTTAGGTCTGTACAGAGTTGAAGCCTGTAGCTAGACGGAATCCATGACAGTTTTCAGCTGTGAAGACTAGGACTATAACAGGGTTTAAAAGAGAACTAGATAAATTCATGGAGGTTAAGTCCATTAATGGCTATTAGCCGGGATGGGTAAGGAATGGTATCCTTAGCCTCTGTCAGAGGGTGGAGATGGATAGCAGGAGAGAGATCACTTATGTCTCTTAAGCACACCTCTTGTACAATTACTTTTGCAAGTATTAAATTAATCTTAAAACCATGCTCCCATCAGAACTGAGCATGGAAGACCTGGTGAAAGGCAAAACTTCTGATGAAGGTCCAAGACAGCATTAATATTACAGCTTTACAGACGAAGGTTATATTTAGGCTTGGGAGGATTCAATTTTTATCAATAAATGTCAGTAAGTCAATTTCACTGTACACACACACACAAGTTGATGAAACAATTATTTCCACAGATAACTGATATTTACAGACAGGCAAAATAGGAAAAATGCTGCTTTAGAACATATGGAGTTGGATTTAAGGCTATTTACTTTGTCTATGTTGACATGTGATGTTGACAATTTGACATTTTAATTATTATAAACCTTTAACTTTTTGAAGGTCAATATCTACTGTAATTAATTATCTGACAACCCCCATAATTTCTAGCAACTCTGAAAATGTGAACAGATAAAAACCCAAAAAAAAAAAAAGCTTAAAAATCAACATTGAAGTCATCCCTCAAAATTATATATATAAAAAAGTCACATTCTACTAATCCTAATTATATTGTCATATGCATGGGTAACAATCCATGAAAGTTATTGTATGAGAAGGGATTTCTGGGTACTAATGTAAGAAACTGCCCTCCTTAGTGATAAGTATGATATACAATTCTGGCATCAGCTTGACAGAGTATAACTCTTTGTTTGTTAAATGATAATATATCACTTGAAAGAGACTAGGTTTTGTGCTTAATGCCCTCATATGAAATTACAGTCCAGACATTCTACATTTATTACATGCTATAAATATCCGGGTTTATGAAATGCATGTGTTATTTCAATACAATCTGAAGCCTGTGTAACTTCCAACATTAGACCAGTCAGGGTGTAAATGTAACTCCGGCAGGTGGAACAAAACCTGGAATCTCTGGAGCTTAGTGCCTGAGTCTCTACAGCCTGAGGTAAAAGCCAGCTGGCTCTCAATTAAGACTGTAGCGCATGCTCATTCTCTTTCTCTAAAACTTGTCTGAGTGCCACTACACCACACTCAGCAGGTGTGTGGTTTACATAAACAAATAAAGCACACTGAACTCCTGTACACTAGCTATCCCCACGTGCACCCTGCTATTGTACACTGGGGGTGTGTCTGGACTACATGGCTCCATCGACAGAGCCATGTAAAGTAGTTTACTTGGCATAGTCAAAGAAGCAGGGATTTAAATAATCCCCGCTTCATTAAAATAAAAATGGCCACCACACTGTGTCGACAATCAGCTGATCCGGCACAGCGCGGCAGTCTAGACGGTGCAGTCGACAAGGAAGCTTTGTCGACCGCTCCGCAAACCTTGTTTCACAAGGCATACCGGAGCGGTCGACAAAGGCTTCCTTGTCGACCACACCGCTCTCGACTGACTGTGCCGGATCAGGCTGATTGTCGGCACAGCGTGGCGGCCATTTTTATTTTAATGAAGCGGGGATTATTTAAATCCCCGCTTCTTTGACTATGCAGAGTAAACTACTTTACATGGCTCCGTCAATGGAGCCATGTAGTCTAGACGCACCCTGGAAGTGCTGTGGTGTGTTTTGAGTTACCCCTGTTTCAAACAAGAGAAGATCAAAGCTAGTTGTGGACTAACTGATCGTGTTGACCAGCTCTTGGATTTAAGGCCGAAAGGGTCCATTCCATTATCTATTCGATCATCTATTCTGAGCTTCTAAAATACAGGTCACAGAATGTCACCCAATTAGCTCTGTATGGAGCCCACCAGCTTCTGTCTGAGTAAATAATACCTTTCAGAAAGGCACCACGGTTTGATGTCAAGAGATGGAGATTCTACCATGTCCTTTGGCAGTTTGTTACAATGGTTAATCGCCCTCATTGTTAAAAATTTGTGCCTTATTTGAAATTAGAATGTGTCTGGCTTGTTTCCAACTAGTCCAACTTGTTTCTTGCTATGCCTTTTTCTGCTAGATTAAAGAACCCATTATTAACAGATATTTTCTTTCCATCAAGTCATTTATCCACTGCGATCAAATCATCCCTCAATCTTAGTTTTGGTAAGATACACTGCTCAAGCTTTTCAAGTCTGTCGGGCATTTTCCCCAGCTGTCAAATCGTTTTGATGGGTCTTTGCAACCTCATCTACTTTTCAATATTCTTACACGGGGCCACCAGAATTGGAAAGGTTTAACTGGCATTTGATTAGAATCTGGATGAGCCCAGATAAGCCATGGCTGTCTAATAATTCCACCGGGAGCTGCTCACCCATACTATGTCTAAGCCCCAGCACCATTGATAGAGTGGAACTGCTTGTCCTCATTTGAGTTTACGTGCCCTCTTGGAATTTGGATAAATAGCTACTTTTGTACTGTGACTTATTTAATTGTGGTCCCACATGCTTACTTAAGATAATCAGGTCAAGCCAAATTCTTGACCTGATTCAGAAGATGTGACTTATCTAATCTAGGTAACTTTTTATATCCTACTCATCACATGGGTATCTAAGTGCCTTCAACACTGCTAAATGCTCATCATTGTAATAGCTTGCCGGTTTCCATATTTCTCAAATGTGCAAGTTCATAACCTAGACCTCGGAGTTTTGCTATGCTGCTTTGAATTTATTTCTCTTTGTAGTTTTAAAGTCACAACCTTCACATGCGTTTTTCTTTCTTTCAACACTTCTGTGTCAGGAAATAAGATTAAAAGACTATAACTTTTAAACCAGTAAAAGAAACTTTTTTCCCCAGGATCTAACAATTAATAAATGAACAGTAGAGAACACAGTCGTGTGTCACTTTTTAACAGTTCATAGTTTATGTGCTGGAAGAACTCCTAGAGGCTTCCAGCAATTTTAATTCCCTGCTGTCTGTTCCAGGGCTTATTTGTGAAGACTGTATTCTAGCGGAGGCGCAAAATTAATGAAGTGTGAGGTCTAAATTTACACAGTGCCACACTAAGTAGAAATTTCATTTTACAAAGAGTTAGCCCAAAGTAGAAGTTAAAACTGGATGGTTTCAAACTTAACCTCCTACTGGCTCATGAAAGTCGCCTCTGGCCATTTTAATGTTTGGTTCTCCTCCATGCACATGATGAATTCAAACGTATTTTGAGTTGAATAAGGAGCTTATCCAGGAAAGACTGAACAGAGTATGAATGATTTTTCATAATCTTTGATCATTTTACTCCCATAAATAAATAAGTAGCAAACAACACTTTCAGGAAGCACACAACAGTCAGATGCACACAGATTAGATGAGGGAAGTTTTCCTGAGGACTTAGAAAAGGTGACAGCTAGACAGATACAACATTGTATTATTATGATATTTTACTGAGCCCAGAATCTGAGCGCACTAGGGGTAATGCAAAGGCGGACCTTCTAATAAGCCACCCGCAGCAGACTGTGACCACAATGGATACATCTTCATAGCAATTAAACACCCACAGCTGGCCTGGAGTTAGCTGTCTTGGGCTCACAGGACTGTAAAATGGCTAAGTCTATGTCCCAGAGCCTGGGCTTTCACCTGAACATCTATATTGTAATTTGTAGCCCTGTGAGCCAAGTTAGGTGCTTCTGGCCAGCGTCAGACATCTAGACGCTCCCAGTGTAACCGGTCTTGCCCCCAAAGCTCCTGAACAGGAATCCCTGGGGGTGGAGGGACTCATGGACCGAACACAAAAGAGCCCCATAGCTCACTGGAAAGGTGACCTTAATTTTAGGCAAGGGGAGTCAGTAAATGAAAGGTGGAAGATGGCTAGCAATAGGTGCCCTATCATCCTGCAGAAGGCTTAGAGAACGTAAGAGAAGAAGGGGTCACGGAGCACGAATTCCTCTCTCCCATTCTTGTGTTCAGCCCCGTTACTTTGATGATGCTGCAACCCATTTCATCCTGATGTACCTCAAAGCAGAATGCGGATTTACAAATGTAAGACCAGACAAAGCTGGGGAAGGCACTCTGGTGACCTTTAGTGAGGCCACATCTGGAGCATTGTGACCACTTTGGTTTGCATTGGTGAGGCCACATCTGGAGTATTGCATCCAGTTCTGGGCCTCCCACTATAGAAAGGATGTGGATGCATTGGAGAGGGGCCAGTGGAGGGCAATGAAAATCATTAGGTGACTGGAGCACATGACCTATGAGGAGAGGCTGAGGGATTTGGGTTTATTTAGTCTGCAGAAGAGAAGAGTGAGGGGGGGGATTTGATAGCAGACTTCAGCTACCTGAAGGGAGGTTCCAGAAAGAATGGAGAGAGGCTGTTCTCAATGGTGGCGAATGGCAGAACAAAGAGCAATGGTCTCAAGTTGCAGTGGGGGTGGTCTAGGTTGGATAGGAGGTTCCCTTGGGGGGGTGGGGAAGCACTGGAATGGGTTACCTAGGGAGGGGGTGGAATCTCCATCCCTAGAGGTTTTTATGTCCCGGCTTGACAAAGCCCTGGCTGGGATGATTGAGTTGGGATTGGTCCTGCTTTGGGCAGGGGGGCTGGACTCAACCTCCTGAGGTCTCTTCCAGCCCTAAGAGTCTACGATTCTAACCACTAGGGATGGACCGAGGAGGTGTTTTTCATCTCCGTATCATACAGATTAAACTATATTGTACATTTATATCCTTTCACGGGCTGCTGAAATGGCATTACTTTACAGGTGAAAATCAGCAGCTGATACGCAACCACCTATACAATTCTTTACAACTCCCCTGAATCTCCAGCCCCATTCCATTTTACCCAAATCCTAATCCAGCTGTAGATCCACAAAAATGTCTTCTCGGCTCATATCTGTAACAACAAACTAGGTCTCTTTCTTACATACCCAAAAGGCACAGTGGACTTGGGAATTATGTACCTTAGAATAAATACTGCCTCCCGAGTGGAGGGAAGTGACATCAGATGCTACCAGCCAATGAGCAGGAACAATTCTGCAGTATCATTCCTAGGAGCAGATCGCTCTCATGGACATGATCTTGAGGGTAGTTGATGGACACGACAGCAGCCATGAAGGCAGATAACAAGCGGAATGGTTGGTAAAACACTCACCTTGCTCGGAAGCCTCCGATGGATCTTTCATTTGTTTGTGTGTATTCTCTCTCTCTAATTATGTCAAAACTGCCCAAAATTCTTCAAGTTGCAGCAACTACAGCTGACAACATTCAAATCTTCATAATAAAGTAAAAACCCTTTAAAGTGGACTTCTTTAAACTAAAGGTACCTTTTCTCCCTCTGCCCCATTTTCACTTCTGACAATTTAGTTAGAGGTTTTAAAAGCCAGTGTAACAATTAGTGTCAATCTTTTTACCTAAGAGAGGTTTGTCTCGCAACAGCAAGGGCAGGAGAGGGAGAGGAACAAATGTTTTAAGCCTCGTTCTTACTCGTTGTAAGATGCAAACATTGTAGTCAAAAATAAAACCCTGGGTCTGACAGACTGCAGGGAAGAGCATAAAACAAGACTGCATTGTGTTCCCAAGACCTGGAGTACAAAATGTAATGGAAAGTGTGCTGAGGCTTTAAATACATTATTATTTTAAAGATCTCCAAATGTTTGGACATGTGGGGTGATAGCTAAATGGGGGGATGAATTAAGTTAATGGACATGTTTTTGTTGCTGAAACCTTGTGTGATAGAACGGAATGCATCTGGGTTAATGGCAGGAAAAAGACATCTAAATTGGTTTTCCAGTGCGCTAGGAACACAGTGTGACTATGCCCAGCAATCAGATTGGATATCACCTTTTAATTTAATACCAGATTCCTCCTCTGCTTAGGAAAGATGTTTAGCTACAGATCTTCCAAGATGGGAGCTCCCCAGATGAGGTCAACTATTCCAGCCAGGGGGTTCTCATTGCCACCATGTCTTACGGATACACCCAGAACATGGTCTCTGTGCCATGACCAATGGGGACTTAGTCCCAACGCACTGGTGAGCATTTTAATCCGCAAAGGAGGTTCCAAATCCCAGTCACTCTGGAACCATGGGACTGAGCCACGCAAGTCATCAGAACATAAGAACGGCCATACTGGGTCAGACCAAAGATCCATTTAGCCCAGTATCCTGTCTGCCAACAGTGGCCAATACCAGATGCCCCAGAGGGAGGGAACACAACAGGTAATCCTCACGTGATCCCTTCCCCTGTCTCCCACTTCCAGAGAAACAAAGACTTGGGACACCATTCCCACCCATTCTGGCTAATAGCCATTGATGGACCTAATCTCCATGTATCTATCTAGCTCTTTTTTGAACCCTGTTAAGGTTCTAGCCTTCACCGCATCCTCTGGCAAATTCCCATTTACGCCAGTGGGATTACACAGCTAGAGCCTGCAGCATCAGGGATCGTCTGTATACGTGGGAGCGAGGAAGGGAATGGGGCAGGATGACAGAGTGGCAGAGAAGCATAGCGAGAGGGAGGAGTAATTTAGCCCTTCTTTCCTCACCATTCCCTTGTCCTCTTTGGTTAGCAGTTGGAGGAAACTTCCTTTCTCCAATGCAGGATCCCCCCCCATGACTGGCCAGGGAAGAATGACTTGCACCCTAGACTGTCCCCGGCGAAACCAGCTGCACAGCACGCTACAGATTTTTGGGAGGAGGAAAGAGTGCCAACATCCCACACTTGACCTGCAACCTATCTATGCCTCTAGCTGCTGGTAGAAGCAACTGAAGAAGCAGCCAAAGCAACGATTGCAACATTGGCGAGAGGTGCGGGAAGCTAAAAAGAGGCTCAGCTGGAGCCACCCTTCCTGCCAGCAGACGTCTGGACCCAGAAGAGTGCAATACCCCTAGCCTCCCGCCCCCGACATACACATTTTGTGGAAACCAGAAGCCAGGGTTCAGTGCTGTAGCAACCCACCTTGCAAATCTTCAGATCCAATCTATATATCAAGGCAATTTCCAATGATGCAGAACAGACTAAGTGTGGTACAATGTGGAAGGCCTGTGGCACTGATAGGGCCCTTTGCACACGGAAAGTAACCAAAATTTGAGAGGATACACAGTGGGTGAACTCCTTAGACACACGTCATGTTCCCCACAGAGCTGAGACATTCCCTAGCCATGACTGGTTGGAACTCCTTCCTCTAACATACACAATCCCATTTCTTCGAGACGGCAAATTACCCGCTGGAAGCGGACCTTTGCTTTTCTGCATTACAGTTTCAGGCATCTGTTACATGTTGTGCAGCTGTTTAAATTAGTGCTCATGATACACTTTGATTGTAAAGACTAACAAACTTAGAATCATAGAATACTAGAATGGGAAGTGACCTCAAGAGGTCATCAGATCCAGTCTCCTGCCCTCACGTTATTCTCCTTGACCTCTGAGGATAGGACAAGAAGCAATGGGCTTAAACTGCAGCAAGGGAGGTTTAGTTTGGACATTAGGGAAAACTTCCTGTCAGGGTGGTTAAGCACTGGAATAAATTGCCTAAGGAGGTTGTGGAATCTTCATCATTGGAGATATTTAAGAACAGGTTAGACAAACATCTATCAGGGATAATCTAGATGGTGCTTGGTCCTACTTGAGGGTAGGGGACTGGATTTAATGACTTTGAGGTCCCTTCCAGTTCTAGTATTCTATGATTCAAGGTGGGGATGCTCACTTTATTCAAATGAAAAGAATTTTTGTTGTTGTTGTTCCTTGTGGATTTCATTCCGTAAATCTAGTGCTGAGTAAAAAGGCAAATTCCTGCAACTTGACAAATTCTTTTTTTAGGTCTTCAATGAATGGTACGTGATTATTTACAGCTTCAACAAGTAGGTGGACAGTTTTGAAATCCTGTGTGAAAACAACATTAAAGCCTGAGATGAGATGGGAGAGAAAACTTGACAGTTTCAAAGCTCTGTGGTTCCAACCACAGAAGATGCAATCAGCACTGCTGAAATGGAGAGGAACAATGAAAAATAATGGGGTATATGCCGAAACTGATCACTGGCATACGAACACTCCTCATTTTGGTAAACTGTCTCACTTGCGGTTTGGCACAACTTACGCTTTAAAAATAAATTTTGTAAGCAAAAAACTGCATTGCTCAATGCTTGCTCTTGATATTAGCAAATTAACTGAAGCTACTTGGAGAGCACTATAGAATGATCCCAAAAATGGATTTGAAAAGGTGCTATTGTAACCCACACATAGGGCACGTCTACACTGCTCACAGCTTTCAAAAGATGATATGCAAATTTGCATATCTTCTTCAGATCCCATTTTTGGAAGAGTTTTTTCAAAAAAAGCAGTTTAGAGGTGGTTCTTTCGGAAAAAAACAACCCTTTCTCAAAAGAACCCTTCTTCCTAAAAAAAGAGGTGTACAGGGTTCTTTTGAAAAAGGGGTTTTTTCCCCCCAAAAAAGAATCGCATCTAGACTGCCTTTTTTTTTTTTTTAAACTCTTCCAAAAATGGGATCGGAAGAAGACATGCACATTTGTGCCAAATGTGCATATCTTCTTTTGAAAGCCATGGGCAGTCTAAACATGCCCATAGAGGACGCGTGTCCCTAGTTGAGATCCTGGACCAGCCCCTACTTGTAACTGTCTGCAGGCAGATTTGAACCTAGCACTTCTGGAGCTTAGGATAGGACAGTTTGAACTATAAAACCAGCTGGATCTCAGCTTATGCTGTAGAGCGCACTCATTCTTATCTCTCACTATAAGTGGTCTAAGTGCCAGAACATGGGACAGTGACCCACACCTGTTTGGCGTGTGGGTTACACAATTAATTGTTAAACAGATAGACAAAATGTGAGTTCCTGGGGAGCTAGCTGAAATACAAATCTACAGAAAGAAGAAATTGTTGCGCTATGAATCAGAAGATCAACATTAGTCATGCAGAAGACATTTCAATTTTATGTTTGTAGTATGGACATAGATGTTGCTCTCACGAAGCTGAGAGCATGTGTATCGTGAGAGCACACGAATGTGTTTGGTTTCCTGTGTGATGTGAACACGGCAAACATTTTTTTCCCCCCAACAGGTGAATTGGAAAACTTGGAGCAGAAATGATGAAATGACAGTGTGGAGTGAGGAATCTCAGAGGACGGGGGTCGGGAGTGAAGGGACAGTCTGAGTTTGGAAATGAGAGTCTGTGGGTGCAGAAACAGGGAGGTTGGGGGGATGTTTCTGAATCCCTGGGGCCCATGCTAGGGTAGCTGTCCAGGGGTGTTGCTACAGGTAGCAGCCAGGTCCCCCTAATTCTGAGCATGGGTGTAGTGCTCCCATAGTGTCCCAGAATGTCACTCAGCCACCTGAAATCCAAGATGGAGTGATGTGCCCATCCCTCAGAAACCTGTGCTCTAGCACCTCCCCCTTCCCATTTTTTTGGAGCCATGGGCTGAGGGTCCCTATGGCCCTTGCCTCTCAGGGCTGCCTGGCTGAAGGAGCACGCACTGGCCTGCAGCGGTCACTCGCAATGCAGCGGCAAAGGACAGCACTGCAGACACATACCCTTCCCCCCTCTGCCCAGTCGCACCATTGGGCTGCTAATGGGGGGGGTGGGGGAAGAATTGGAAAGGAGGCAACAGAAACCACCACTTCACAGTGGGCCTGCTTCCCCACCAGAACACAGCATGAGCCATTTGGGCTGGGAAATCAACCTCATGAGTTGTTACTGCCACGTCATCTCCCTCCCCCCACCCCCCTGATATTGCTGAAGGGGGAAGAGCTGGGCCCCTATCGCTGGCTGCCTCCCACCTCCCGAGCCCTGTCTGTGCCCCTCACTGCTCCTAAAAGCTGGCCCTGGGGCATGCAGGGTGAGGATGAGGTGCCATGCCCCCCCGCTTCCCCTGCCCCAGGAGAGGTGAGTTGAGCCTGTGGGAGTTTATTTCTTAGCTTTGAGCAAACTAAATGGCTCTATAACACAAACTATACACCCCTCAGTAATGTGCAAAGAAATAAACTCGCTTAAGTAATCTAATACCACTCCCTAATTCATAAAATGAAGAAAAGTAAACAGGGAAATCATATTAAGTGTAAGGCCAAATCATGTCTTATGACTTTTTGGTTAAGGCTTAAAGTGATCAAAAAAAGATTTCAGTAATACGTTTCTGTATACTTGAATAAGTGTATATGCTTATGAAACTATCTTTTTAAAAACAAAACAAAGATTTTGGCATACAGAACTATAGTGCATGCTTGCATATTAGTAAATCTAGAAATGGTGTATAAAAATTAAGTGTAGCAATTGTGAAGAGACATTAGAAATCATTATTAGTAAGAATTAGCACTACATCTACTCTCACGGCTTCTTGTGCAAGAAATATGCAAATGAGGCTAAGCGTGGACTATTGCCGAGCCTCATTTGCATACCTAATGAGCCGCTATTTTCGCCGCTATTTTCGCAGAAGAGGCTCTTGCGCCAGAAGGAGCTGTCTACACTGCCCCTTCTTGCGCAAGAGAAACCCTCTTGCGCAATGCCGTTATTCCTGAAAATAATCAGCATAGCGGCATTGCGCAAGAGGGTTTTTCTTGCGCAAGAAGGGGCAGTGTAGACAGCTCCTTCTGGCGCAAGAGCCTCTTCTGCAAAAATGGTGGCTCATTAGGTACGCAGATGAGGCTCTGCAATATTCCATGCTTAGCCTTATTTGCATATTTCTCGCGCGCAAGAAACCACGAGTGTAGACATAGCCTTGTAGTCTTGCCAATGCTTTGGCATATCTAGGACACTGCTTAAAATCAAGTAAGTTGTTTGGACCATTAGGAGTTAGGACACTGATTTTATAATGAACCTGGAAGTTACTTAAAATTAGAATCAAATTGGTTATCAATTTCTTCCTGCATTTATCAGTGGATTGGAATAAAACTCTCTTCAAATTAAAGCTCAGAGTAAGAGGAAAGAAGAAGAAAGCTTCCAGAAGGTAAGTACCAAGTTACAATAATGTGAGAGAACATTATCCTGTTCTTAAATGGTTCGAGAACTAGAAAGCGAGCCAAAAGACTCTTTAAACAATTCTGGAAATGTATATTTTAACCAACCATGCTACAAAAATAATTCAGGATTACAAGAAAAGATGAAACCCTTGAAAAGGCACTTTGTGTGATGTTTGAATGCCATTGGTTAGATAGGCAGGAAAAGTGCCATTATACTTTGACCTGTCCAATTAATGAATGACCAACTCTCCAAAAGAAAAAGGCCAATGGTAAAATGCCATACATGTACTTGACTTTTGGGGTAGAAAAGCCCCACAATGGAGCCAAATAATATAGAAAAAGGGTTGCCCATCCCAAAATCTTTGTCTAGCCGATCAGCACCTAATCCAAAAAATCAAGTTCCATTCCATGTAAGAAGTGCTTGTTTAATTCTCCCTAAGAGAGAGTGATTTTCTGAGACTATGACAAAAATCTGATATCCTGGATGCTAAAGTACAGAATCCCAATTAACAACATTTTGGGGAAAGTGGTATTTCCTTAAAGAAAGAATTCTAAAGCCTATCCCAAAAACCACACAAAAAACCCTGCTTACCAAACTACAAAAGGAAGGGTGAAAAACTCAACCTGCCCAGTGGTACAGAACAGTAGAAGAAATCAATGCTTATGGCAAAAATTCCATAGGGAACTTGTGCTTAACCCCTGAATACTATTTCCTTAGAACTGAAATAAAAAGTAATAATGTCTTGGCTAGTTTTTGTTTCAATTAACATAATATTTGATTATCTCATCCTATTTAACCTACCTAGTTTCATCCTAATTCCTTCTTTAGTTTTAAAATTGAGAATTGAATTCTAGTTGTAACCTACTTACTTCATTAAGTTTGTACTTGGCTATATGATGCAGCTTGAACCTCTCTAGTCCAGCAACATCTGTAGTTCAGCATGATTTTAGTTAGTGGATGTTCACTAATCATGGGTGTGGAAAATTTTCCCGCAGTTCCATGAAGTTTGTTTACAGCCACCAGTCCTAGCTCTCAGTGTTCTGTGTTGTGATTTAGCTCTAATAAGCCCCTAAATGTCTTCTAAGGGCCCGGTAAGCAGTGGAAGTGTTGGTAATGCTGATAGACAATATTGACCTTCTGCGGTTTGGCAAATTCTCTGGTTTGGCACCAGTCAGATCCCCAGGGTACCAGACTAGAGAGGTTCAACGTGTACAATTTCTTTAAACGTAGCTGTTAAATTATGTTAATAATGCTTAGTTAATACTTAGCTTTAATTAGTATAAATAATGCATTCATGCTGTAGTCATTAAATGACTGTTTGGCTGTTACTCAAAGCATTTTAATCTGGTGTATTTTATAGGCATAATCCTTGTAGATTTTTGTTGTTTATTTGTTCCTTGGATCATTTTGATTAAAAAATTGTATTTATATCAAGTCAAGTTCGATTATTTATTTTAGGCATCCCTTAGTGTCCAGGAAATAGAACTCGTCATAAAATGTACGTAGTTTCTCGCTGAGTGCTCTCATATTAACAACCATATCACTAATTCCATCTTTTGATTTGATACTCCTGAACTAGTCATGTGAGAAACAAATAATTTCACCTAATTGTTGTTTCTCCCAATTATCAATTTTGATAATTGTTTGTTTTCTTTTGGTAAATTTGCTTTGAAAGCTACCCAATGTTCAACTCCATTGTATTTCACTCCTCTTCATATTTCCCTGCAGCCAGCTCCTCTTTGGTGCATCAACAGGTATTCATTATTCATCTACTTGATTAGTTGTCAAGTGTTCAGTGATTCTCATTGCTGTGTCATTAAGTGACTGCCATGAAGCATAAGAAAATCTCAGATATGTTTGCAAAAGCAAGTGGCAAGCAGAAAAGTTGAGCAACAGCAAGCAATAAGAAGGGATTCAGTTATAGATTTATCCATATACGAGTCAGATTGTCCATTTCAGTGAAAATGGGTGCACTTTCCAGTAATGGACAGTCAATGTTTTCCCTTAAAGGCATATAAGAATCCTTGTGCCGGAATATTCTGAGAGAGCAGATGCAGTTTACTGTTTCTGGTGTCAGCATTTTTGCATGTCCAGAAACCACGGAAAGATTAGGGGTAGCAACCTGTTTGTTGACATTGTAGGCAGAACTGGAAATACCTCTGACAAAGTTAACAAGCGTGACGAATCTGAATTGCATCCCTCGTCCTTCAAAGCTTGGCTTGCATTTCAGGCGAGTCAGATTGCCAGTTGGAAGCCGGTTGCCTCTGTTTTTGAATCTGAGTTGAAGGATGAAGTGATGGAAAACGGAAAGCGCAGGCTTTTCAAAGTCACAAATCATTTAGCTTGGCAAGGTCTAGCATTCAGAGGGCATGATGACAGCAATGATTTGCATAATAAGGGGGATTTTATGAGTTACTTGAAATGTTTGCCGAAGGTAATTCCAAGTTACAGGAAAAGCTGAACGGCTGGTGTGGTGATTATACATGACCAGAATACCTAAATGGCCAGGTTTGAGGGCCAGCAGATTTGCTGCATGAAAAAAAGAATCTGACTAAAATGGGGGCAGTTGGGGCAGGAGATTGGTTGCCAAGCAACCTCGTATTGGGGTTATGGGGGCCAATGCGAGAGGAGGAAGCCAAAGAGGTTGGGGTGGGAGAAGAGGAGTGGTGGATTGCTTTGGATAATGGGGAATAAGGAGGAGGCTAGTGTTGAACAAGGGGGAGTTTCCATGGTGGAAATGGGCAGAAAAACACATGGCATAGTTATGTTACCCAGCTGCAGTTCACCCCTTGATGGAAAAAGCAGCATTGGTGAGCACTGAGATATTGAGGGGACTGTCTCTCTCTCCAGTGGGCCTTTTAGCAGAAATCCAGCTATCCTGGGCCAAGGAAGTCAACCTGTACTTTCGATCATGTGAGCTAATGGAAAAATCTTCTGGAGCGTATACACAAAGGTGGTGATTCCCCAGTGAGACCAGTTCCATCACCATCATGTTCTGTAATCATCTAGCCCTGGTCTGCAGTGGGGAGTTATTTCAAAATAACCCCCCTTATTTGGAAATAAGCGGAGCATCCCCACTACCAAGCCCATTATTTCGAAATAATGGGCTGGTTATTTCAAAATCTGAACCCCTGCTTTCCTCAGGGAATAACACTTATTTCAAAATAATTATTTCAAAATAGCAGAGTGGGGATGCTCTGCTGCTCCTATTTCGAAATTACTACTCCCCAGAGTAATTTGAAGTAATTACTCCAAAGTGCTTTCTGGGGCTCTAAGTCAAGGTAGCGCGTCCACAATAATGGAGCCTGCCTTGGATTAATTTTGAGGCTTCCCTGTAGTGGGGGACATGCTATTTTGAATTTGTTATTTCAGGAGTTATTTCAAATGTAGTTATTTCAAAATGATTTCCTAGTGTAGACATGTCCCTAGTGCCCTATGAGCAGACTGCAGTCTGGATACATAGACAAGCGACTGGATTGAGCCCAGGTGAGAAAATCCTGGTCTGGAATCCTGATCCAGTGCTTAACCACCTTGATAGTTAGGAAGTTTTTCCTAATGTCCAACCTAAACCTCTCTTGCTGCAATTTAAGCCCATTGCTTCTTGGCCTATCAGAGGTCAAGGAACAATTTTTCTCCCTCCTTTCCCTTTTAGGTACAGCCGGTCCCCGAGTTGTGAACGGTCGAGTTATAACCGTTCGCATTTACGACCGAAGCGGTCATAAATCTGGTCCCCGAGTTATGAACTCGATCCGCGCTTATGAACAGTGCGGTCGCCATGTAACTCAATGGGGTCCGAGTTATGAACACGTCGAGTTACGGCCAAGTGTTTGGTCTGTAACTCGTTCGTAACTTGGGGAGAGGCTGTACTTGAAAGCTATTATGTCCCCTCTCAGTCTTCTTTTCCAAACTAGACAAACCCAGTTCTTTCAGTCTTCCCTCATAGGTCATGTTTTCTGGAACTTTAATCATTTTGGGACAATAGGAAGTCCCACCTCAAGGAGCCTGACAGGCAACAGCCTAATGGCTTCTGATTGGCTCCTTGCCTACATAAACCTGAGGGGCACTGCAGTATCCAGGCAACAGCATGGCTCATCTGTAGCTGCCATGGCCAGTCCTGCTTCTGAACTTCTGGCTTCAGCCTTGACTTCATAGAATCATAGAATATTAGGACTGGAAGGGACCTTGAGAGGTCATCGAGTCCAGTCCCCTGCCCTCATGGCAGGACCAAATAAATGTCTATCAGGAATGGTCTAGACAGTATCTAACCTACTCTTAAATATCTCCAGAGATGGGGATTCCACAACCTCCCTGGGCAATTTATTCCAGTGTTTAACTACCCTGACAGTTAGGAACTTTTTCCTAATGTCCAACCTAAACCTCCCTTGCTGCAGTTTAAGCCCATTGCTTCTTGTTCTATCCACAGAGGCCAAGATGAACAAGTTTTCTCCCTCCTCCTCATGACATCCTTTTAGATACCTGAAAATGGCTATCATGTCCTCCCTCAGTCTTCTCTTTTCTAAACTAAACACACCCAATTCTTTCAGCCTTCCCTCATAGGTCATGTTCTCTAGACCTTTAATCATTCTTGTTGCTCTTCTCTGGATCCTCTCCAATTTCTCCACATCTTTCTTGAAATGCGGTGCCCAGAACTGGACACAATACTCCAACTGAGGCCTAACCAGTGCAGAGTAGAGTGGAAGAATGACTTCTCGTGTCTTGCTCACAACACACCTGTTAATGCATCCCAGAATCATGTTTGCTTTTCTTGCAACAGCATCACACTGCTGACTTGTTTGGGACTTTGCCTTTTGACCCAGATCCTGAGAACTGAGTTGGATGCTGATAATTGATGTTGACCCTGGCCTGGAACCTGACTACAAACTTGTGTGTGAATTCCAGCCTTTGTCTAGTAATTCTAGCACTTTTGTAAACCCAGGCTTTGCCAATAGGAAAAACCAGAGAAGACTTGTTCTTGTGGAAAAACAATGTGGAATACTGCAGTGCCATAGTTGCATGGCTGGCAAATTCCTAAGGCAAAAATTACACCAACAGGGAGAGGAGACAGCTGCTTTGAATGCAAATTGCTACCTGGAAGGAAATCTTGAGGCATAGTGTGACAATTGTTAAGCTTCTCACTAATGGTGGTTCAGCATTTAGAGGAATGAAGGAAGGAAGTTATTAGAAATTCTCAGTATTCCTGAAGCCAATATTGGGTTTGACCCATTTCTAAAGGAAAATTTCTCTACAGAAATAAAGGAAAACATGACCTATGCTAATTAAAGATAATCTGTGATTAGTTCATTGAACTAATGGGACATAGAGTTTGGGAATTTATTGTAATTGAAGTCAAATAGGTGAGATACTATTATTTGATAGTAGATTCAACTGCATGTTGATCAGTTCTCTCATTTTACATTACTGTTTACATGGTGCCATATAGAAGCACATCATTGGTTGAAAGCCATAAAGAATCATAGAAATGTAAGATTGAAAGGGACCTTGATAGGTCATCTATAACAGTCCCCTGCACTAAGGCAGAACATAAAAAGGGCCAGATCAAAGGTCCAGCTAGCCCAGTTTTCTGTCTTCTGACAGTGGCCAATGCCAGGTGTCCCAAAGGCATTGACCAGAACAGGTAAGCATCAAGTAATCCATCCCTTATTGTTCATTCCCAGATTCTGACAGACTAGAGACACCATCTCTGCCCATTGTGTCTAATAGACATATCCTCCATTAATTTATCTAGTTTTTTTAAACCTAGTTATAGTCTTGGCCTTCACAACATCCTCTGGCAAGGAGTTCCACAGGCTGACTGTGTGTGCATGAAGAAATACTTCCTCTTGTTTGATTTAAACCTGCTGTCTATTAATTTCACTAGTTTGTGTGTTATGGCAAGGAACAAATAATGTTTCTGTATTTACTTTCTCTATAACCATCAGGATTTTATAGACCTCTAACATATCGCCCCCCACCCCCAACCTTAGTCTTCACTTTTTTAAGTTGTAAAGTCCCCATCTTATCAACCTCTCCTTATATGGCAGCTGTTCCATACCCCTAAGCATTTTGTTGCCCTTTTCTGAATTTTCCAGTGCCAATATATCTTTTTTGAGATGAGGCGTCCACATTTCCACACAGTATTCAAGATGTGAGCGTACCATGGATTTATATAGACGCAATAAGATATTCTTGATCTTATTTTCTATCCCTTTCAAACTGATTTCCAACATTTTTTGACTGCTGCTGCACAATGAGGGTGTGTCTTGACTACAGGGTTTTGTCGACAAAAGTGGACTTGTCGACAAAACTATACCTGCGTCCACACTGCCGTCAAGTTATGTCAACATAACTTCGATATAACTCAGCAGTTTTGTCGACAGATGTAAACCTTATTTCACAACGAATAATTCCGTTGTCGACAGAGTTCTGTCAACAAACGAGCAGTGTGGACGCAGGAGAAAAGTTATGTAGACAGAAAAGGCCTCCAGGAAGAACCTCTGGTGGACACTCCTGCCACATCTAGCAACTCTATTGTTCCTGCCCGTAGCCATCTTTAAAAGGCACAGGCACCCAGGATCGGCACCCTGGCAGCAAGCCAGCTCCAGAGCAGACCCGGACTGCGCAACTCTTGTGTGGTGAGCCAAGTGGGAGCCATGTCCCAGGGTCAAGCCCCCCCAAGACCTCTCTGGCCCTTCCAGGGACTCATCCCCCCAGGAACCCTGGGGCATTAAATGGCGGGCACCCTCCTGGTCTGGCCCCGAGATTAAAGCCCTTTTGGAGCTGTGGGCTGAAGGAGGCGGCACTTCAGCTCCCACAGGCCAGGCACTGGAACATGGACATTTACACCAGATTGGCAGGTGGCCTGGCCAGGAAAGGCCACCACCCCCGCACAGCACCGCAGGTCAGAGCCAAGGTGAAGGAGCTGAGGCAGGGGTACGTCAGGGCACATGAACGCAGCTCCCGCTCCGGGGGAAAGGCCACACTCCTGCGCCTACTACGAGGACCTGGACAGGATCCTGGGGGCAGGGGAACCTCTGCCTCCTGAGAGGCTCGTGGAGTCCGGGCTGGAGACCCCCGTGAGACAGCGGCCGCAACACCTGCTGGGGGACCAGGAGCTCCAGGAGGAGGAAGAAGAGGAGGAGGACAGCACCCAGAGCACCCAGGAGCCAGGCACCCAGATGCAGGAGGCCTCTCAGACTACCTCCGACACCGGGGAGGGAACATCAGGTGAGTGCTGTAAGGGTCCAACACGCACAGGGCAGGGCAGGGGGGAGCAAAGGGGACGGTGCAGTGCCATGACATGTCATGCTGAGCACAGCCCGGGTGGAAGGGGGGGCAAAACCATGGCCGCCCTCAGGGAGGGCTGTGCTACCCCCCTGCACCCACACGGCTGCTAGGCACCGCCTGTTCCTGCAGGCAGGGATGCCACATGCAGGCAGGAACTGGAGACGCTGGGATTGCCGCACTGCCGCAGGCCTCTCAGCACTCTGCGGGAGCCTCAACCGTGGCCCGACACTCGTCCGTGCTGCTCGGCCATGGGGGATGCATGAGGGGGGGCATGACGGTGGCCTGCACATTGCCTGGGCTCCAGGGAGGCCGTGGCTGCAGGCCAGGCCACACCATGCCTTACTAAGATGCATATGAGCAGCCTCTGACCCTAGGACAGGCACTGCCTGAAGAGGAAGGAGAGCATGTCCTCCCAGGGAAAGCGTGAGCATGCATGACTGACGACTTTTCCCTCTTGTCCTCCACAGCCGGACCAGCTGACCAGGAGGGGGGCACCACACCTGCCCCACCACCAAGACGGCCGCAGGGAACCCGTTGGCACTGGCGCAGCTATTTAGAGCTGGTGCGCCAGCACATCATGGTCCTGCAAAGGATGCAGGAGTCGATGGACAGGAGGCTGGAGACAGAGGCCGATTGGCGCCGGCAGTTGCTGCAGGAATTTGCCCAGCAGTGCAGGAACATCTGCGCTGCCATCCGGGAGGCCATGGCCTTCCCTGGTCCTTTGCCTGGTCCTGCTCCTCCTCCTCAGCCTGCCCCCGCGCCCCTCCCCCCCAGCCCCTGCCATCCCAGCCCCCTGCTGTGGCAACCCGCACGTGCAGCCGGGTGCGACAAGGCCTCCGGAGCCAAACCGCCAAGGGCTCCTCCTCCAGGCAGCCCCCTCAGCCTCCCTTCCCCCTTCCAAGTTGACATTCCCCTTTCCCACCAGTGACACAAACTGAGGGACGCACTGTATTTTTTTTTTCCAAACAGTTTATTTTCTAAGAAACACATTTTTTCTCCCTCTGAACACAAGAGTTATTTATTTTATTTTGTTACAAAAGCAACAGTTAAATAAACTGCACAAAAGTTTTCACCACCACCTGTCTCCATTCTCAGTGTGTGATGAATGGGTCAATTGAGTGAATATGGGGCCAGTAGGGGTTGCAGGGAGGAAGGCATCGGGGGTATGGGGCACTCCCACATGTGGAAGGCCCTGGGGACAATCAGGGGCCTCCCTGTGTGAATTGCTCCCTCAGGGCTTCCCGAATGCGCAGGCCCAGCTGGTGGGCTTGCTGGGTGGCAGCTGTCTGGGGCTGCTCGAAGTGCCTCCCCTCCACGTCAGCCCATGTCCCCCACGCAGGGAGGAAGGCCTCCCCTTTCCTCTCCACAAGGTTGTGCAGCACACAGCATGCTGCAACCACATCGGGGATGTTGTGTTCCCCTATGTCCAGCCGCGTGAGAAGGCACCTAAACCTGCCCTTCGGACAGCCGAAGGCGCACTCCACCTGGAAGCGGTGGGAGGCGGGAGTTGAACAGTTCCCTGCTCGCAAGAAGTTGGGGGGCAAGGGCAGCAGGGTTGCAGCCTGAGCGAGGGGCTCAAAGCTGGGCTCAGAATCCAGCTCTGCCGCCAAGGTCATCATGCTATCCTGAGCATGCAGCAGAGCTTCCACCAGCATGGTGTTAGGCCATCGCCTGCCCAGGGGCAGCTCAGGCTCCATGGCCAAAAAAGCCAAAATAACACACAAACAAAAGAACAAAAGAAATAAACAAAAGGACAAAAATACAAACAAAAACAAAAAACCAAAAAAGCCAAAACCCAAACAAGCAAACAGACAAACCAGAGAATATGCTGCTGTGGTGTCCGACAAAGCAGGGCAACCAGAGCCAGAAAAACTGCAGCAGCTTTGCTTTCCCTGTATAAGGAAGGCAAGCCAGAAGCAGGAGCAGAGCTACGGCTGTCCAGGAGTATCCCTTTAAGCACGCGTCTCTGCAGAGAGCATGCAGCAGTGCCTGGACATAGATCTCTGAAAACATTCATTCAGGGTATCTACAATGACTCCAAGATCTCTCTCGAGTACAACAGGAACCAATGATCAGGTACACACCATCAAAGGTGGGCTGACTGACTAGCTTGCTTTAAACTCAGAGGACTCTCTTCTCCACATCCATGTGTTCAGCTCAGCCTCCTTCTCTCCACTTTTTAAAGTTTCTCTCAGCCATGGTTTCCCGCCATCCCTCTGGCTGCTGCTTTCCTCTCACTCTGTTTCTCTGTGCATCTACACTGCGGCATTTTTCCAGAAAAATGGCTGTTTTTCCAGAAAACCAACACTTGCATCCACACTCCCATTGAGTTCTTTCAACAGATAGTTGAAAGAACAGAGGGGGTTTTCCGACGGCGGTAAACCTCATTCTACGAGGAAGAAGCCTTTTTCTGAAAAAGCTTTTTCAGAAAAAGGCGTGTGTGGACACAGAAGAGGGAGTTCTTTTGAAAGAGGCCTCCAGGAAATAACAGGTGCCCTGGTGGCCACTCCATCCAGACTAATCACAACTTAAATTTGAGATAGCGTCCAATAAATGTGGATGCTCTCTTTCAAAAAAGCACATCGCTTTTTCGTTATGCTTTTGCTGTGTAGATGCTTTCTTTCAAAATAAGTTTTTCCTGACAATCTCTTCCAGAAAAGCTTCTTCCGAAAGACACTTGCAGTCTAGACGTAGCCTCAGTTTACTTACAGGCTGTTTCTCTCACACTCTCTCTCTCAGGCCCCCTGCTGCCTGCCCCATCTTTCCACCATCTCCCCTCTTTTCCTCCCAAAGCCACTTATCCTGTCTGAGGGGAACAGTTATTTCCTCGCCATAGACGCATTCACCCTGAACACAGCCTAAAGCATATATCCCCATACAGGATTGAGTCCCTTTACCACATTTACTCTGGGGTAGGTGGAAGGGCATCCAGGCCTAGAAAACTTACTCCCCAGAAGAGGGGAAGAAGACTTCTTTCCTCTGTAGAGCTCACGCTGAGACACAGAAAATGTCTTCACTAGACAGATCACAAAGCCTCACTTCTGTGAGGTGGGGATGAGATAGAATGCAGTGCTATTGCCAATATGATAAAGGTTCTGAGGAGAAATAAAAGCCTTTAACATCCAGGGCTATCAGTCTAGTACCATTGCTAGCAATAAATTCACACATTCGTTTTCTATAAACCACCCTTTATACCTGAAATAGAAAATTACCTGACAGGAAAGAACAATGTGTGTATCATGTATAATTACAGGTAATTTCCTACTCAAGTGATCAAAGGAACTTAAATAAAAATGCAGGGATCTATTCTCTCTTTCTTGAAGGACTCCCTGCCGCCTCAGGAACCAAATTATCACTCCTGTCATTTTGTCCGTTGACTGGTATGCACAATATGTCTTAGGAGGCGTGGGGTGGCTTCTGTTTGTGTGTGTATGTTGGTTCAAATGTCACTTACAAGAACTAGCATCTGCGTTATAGCAGTGCAGTTCTCAGTCCAACCATTGCTGCAAAGGATTTTACATGTATTGCTACCAAATCAAAGGGCTGTTGAGTTCTGTTTTGAGGGATAAATGCAGGTTTAGTACAGGCTAGGTAGAAGATACTCATTTGTTCAGGAACTTTTACCTGATTCTCTATCCCCTTTTCTCCTAGAAAAAGTCCCACCCCACCCTCTCAAAAGTGCTAGCCTGGTAGAACTTAAATGTATATCATGAACTGGCTGCCTCAAAATACTCCATTATAATGCCTAAAAAACAAAAAATGGTAGCCTACGATTTTTTCAATTAAGTTACAAAATAAATATTTTCCCCCAACAGTCAGGTTACAATCATAACTACCCAACAAGGCTGCAGAAATGCAAATTTGCCTGTAAGGGGCATGATGTCACAATACAATACTGCCACCTTACAAAGTGGCATGGCACCTTTCACCCAGAATAACTTCAAAACCACAAAAGTTATAAACACATACAGAGAATCCATTTACCCCTGAGCACAAGCTACCTGGTGGGCAAAACGTGAAAGTCAGTTTAGAATTCGCAGCATCACTACAGAACAGTAGAGCACAGTAAAGTCGCGTTCTCGTTTGCATATTTTCTGCCGATCTGTTTTTGCACTGGGATTTTTGCGCAAAAACAAATAGTATACCTCCTTTTTGGGGCATAAGGATCTTGTGGAAAAAGGGGTTTTTGCACAAAAAGAAAAACAACCACACTGCTTCTTTTTGTGCAAAAACCACAGCGCAAAAACGGAGTGGCAGAAAATATGCAGATGAGATTGCAACTTATGCAAATGAGTCCCTCATTAGCATATTTTGCCAAGAAAACTCGTAGTGTAGACGTAGCCTAAGAGAAGAAGAAAACTGTCAAGGCTCAAGCAGAGGGGGTTGTTTCAGAGTGACATAAGGCTTGATTTCCATCCTAGAGGTTGACTCTTTGGATGGTTTTGCCCGGGATGTCAATAGAGCTGCTTAAGATACCACTGAGTCCACCTTCTCAGTCAGCCTGGCCCCCCCTTTATACCTGGTCAAAAGAATCTCATAGTACTCGGTGACAGGACAACAAAATGGCAAATGAATTTTAATGTTGATAAATGCAAAGTAATGCATATTGGAAAACATTCCCAAGAATACATACAATATGATGGGGGCTAATTTAGCTACAACTACTCAAGAGAGAGATCTTGGAGTCATTGTGGATAGCTGTTTGAAAACGTCTATATTCAATGTGCAGCAGCAGTCAAAAAAAGCAAACAAAGTTGGGAATCATTAAAAAAGGGATAGAGAATAAGACAGAGAATATTTTATTGCCTCTGTTTAAATCCATGGTACACCCACACCTTCAATAATGTGGTCACCTCTTCTCAACAAAGACATCTTAGCACTGGAAAAAGTTCAGAAAAGGGCAACAGAAATTATTAGGAGTTTGGAATGGCTGCCATATGAAGAGAGATAAAAAAGACTGGGACTTTTCATCTTACAAAAGAGGAGACTAAGGGGCGGGGGGGATAGGATAGAGGTCCATAAAATCATGACTGGTGTGGAGAAAGTGAACAAGGAAAAGTTATTTACTTGCTCCCTTAGCAAAAAAACTAGGGGTCATCTTCTCATTGTAGGACATTTCCTGAATGAAATTAATAGATAGCAGGTTTAAAACAAACCAAATAAAGTATTTCTTCATGGAACACAATCAACCTGTGGAACTTCTTGCCAGAGGATTTTGTGAAGACCAAGACTTTAACAGGGTTCAAAAAAGACCTCCTGAGGTCTCTTCCAGCTTTATGATTCTAAAGCAGCAAATATGAAATACAGATACACAGATCAGTATTCTTAACTTCAAATACAATGATAGATGCATACAAATGATTATATTCAATAAATATGATTATATTCAATAAATCATAACCTTTCCAATGATACCTTGCATGGGCCGTCTTGCATGAAGCATAGCTCAGTCATACCACAAGCATGTTTTTCACAAACATATGGAATGCCACATCACATCCTCCACCTCCATATCTGCCTCATTAGCTCAGCCAGCAAGAAACAGGAAGAAATTCTACCTTTAAAGTTAATGGCAAAACTTCCATTGATTTAAATAGAACTAGGATTTCACCCAAAGCATGGGAACTAAACTCAAGCTTCTTATGAGCCTATCAGCAAAGCTACCAGATCAAATCCATATGAAGTTTTATCCAAAAAGGGAGTACTCAGGGGAAATTTTTGCTGAGTGCATAGATCCATAGATCATGGTTTCTAAATATTTCAATGTTTGTTGCTTTCCCTCTGGGACTCTTTCCAGTTTTTCCATATCTTTCCTAAAATGTGGCATTTGGAAAGGGACACAGTAACCCAGCTAAGGTGTGAGCAAGACAGTTACCTCCCACATATTCATGTCTTACACATGAAACTCCTGTTAATGCCCCCCAGAATGATGATAGCTTTTTTTTGCAATAGCATCACTTTGTTGATTCATATGATCCACTGTAACCACCATAACTGCCTCATTACTATCCAGTTACTTATTCCCCATTTTGTAGTTGTAGATTAGATTTTTCCTTCTAAAGTGAAGTACTTTGTACCCGTCTCTACTGAATTTCATCTAATCGATTTCAGACCAATTTTCTAGTTTGCCAAGGTCATTTTGAATTCTAATCCTGTCCTTCAAAGTACTTACAACACCTCCCCGCTTGAGGGGATCTGCACATTTTAGAAGCCTACTCTCCACTTCATTATTCAGGTCATTAACAAAAATATTGAATAGAACTGGACTGACCCCTGTGAGACACATTAATTACACCCTCCCTAACCATAACTATTCTTTTGAGTACCACCTTTTAACCATTTGTACACTCACCATCTAGACCACATTTCCTTAGTTTGCTTATGAGAAAATCATGTGAGACTATGATAAAAGCTTTACTAAAATCAGGAGATCATGCTTACTGCTATCCCATCCACTAAGCCAGTAACCCTATAAAAGATGAAAGTTAGGTTGAAATATGGTGAGGACAAAGTATGGATTGGCTGGATCTGAAATTAACACACAGGAGCCACATTTTTCCTTAGACAAGTGTGGAGATGAACATGACAAATACGAAGACAGAAAAACAAAGACTTAACTAGACAACGCATTTTTAACTGATGCAAAACTCCTAGGCTATATCTACACTCGCGGCTTTTTGCGCGAGTAATATGCAAATGAGGCTAAGCATGGAATATCACGAGCCTCATTTGCATACCTAATGAGCCACCATTTTTTTCAGAAGAGGCTCTTGCGCAAGAAGGAGCATCTACATTGCCCCTTCTTGCACAATGCTGTTCTTCCTGAAAAGTAATAGGTGTAACGGCATTGCGCAAGAGGTTTTTTCTTGCCCAAGAAGGGGCAGTATAGATGCTCCTTCTTGTGCAAGAGCCTCTTCTGAAAAAAATGGTGGCTCATTAGGTATGCAAATGAGGCTCAGCGATATTCCACGCTTAGCCTCATTTGCATATTACTCACGCAAGAAGCCGCGAGTGTAGACATAGCCCTACTGACTTTAAAAGAAAGGACTTCTTGACTTTAGTGCATTTGTGGCTTCCTAAATGACCACAGGTGGTAGCTTGTAATGGCTTCTGTATTTATCATAGCTTGAGGATTATTTTTTGTAGTTCTACATCTGGTAGATAATACTATAGTTAAAGAGCCAAGTACTCAGCAGGGGAAAATTGTACTAGCTCCATAGAAATTACACCAGAAATTATTACATCATCTTAATGTGGAGATACAACTTGATAGGCAGCACCTTTGTAAAATAAATATACATAATTATAAGTGGGGTTATTTGTTAGCATGTAAAATATCCATTCTGGACTGCACTCTTGGGGTATGTCTAGACTACATGCCTCTGCTGGCAGAGCCATATAAATTAGACTACCCCGACATAGTCAATGAAGCGGGGATTTAAATATCCCCTGCTTCATTAAAATAAAAATTGCTGCCACGTTGTGCCAGCTCAGTTGATCGTCGGCACAGCCCGGCAGTCGAGACGCGGATCGGTTGGCAAGGAAAGCCTTTGCTGACCGATCCCTTATGCCTCCTGAAACGAGGTTTACAGGATCAGTCGGCAAAGGTTTTCCTTGCTGACTAATCCGCGTCTTGACTGCCGGGCTGTGCCGACGATCAGCTGAGCTGGCACAACGTGGCGGCCATTTTTATTTTAATGTAGCGGGGGGATATTTAAATCCCCGCTTCATTGACTATGTTGGGTAGTCTAATTTACATGCCTCTGCCGGCAGAGGCATGTAGTCTAGACATACCCTTGGGTTGCCAATGCTACAAAGGCAAAGCAGCTCTTCATATTTCCTTTTATAACTTGCCACACAATTTTATTTCTTCACAAACCAAGAGATGCAGAGAAAGGGGAAAAAGTGTTTTTGGAATCTTTTCTTCAGGAGCACTAATGCGTGTAAAAGTTTACCACCCACGTACGTCCTTTCATGAACACACATTCACACATTATACCTAGCAAAACATGTCAACTACCTAGAGATAAATGTACATTTTAAAAACCTCCTATTTTTCCCCCTTTTTCTTTTATAATTATCTTGGGTACAGTAAGAAAGCCGGGCCTGCCTTTTTAACAATGGACTGAAAAGTGAGCACACAAATATTCAGTGGATTCATTAGGCTGTAGTCCTGCATACCGTTTGACATCTTCTGTGAGAGTGTTCTTGGCCCTCAGCGTTCATTGACGTCAATGTAGATGATGGGACTCAGTACTTCCGAGGATGTGGTTTTCAATGCCTTGCAGGATGACATCCTAAAATACACCATTCCCACAGTACGGCCTCTACTCTTCTAAACACAGGAAGATGCCAGTGATTATGCCATTGGAGTTGTAAATGCTCAAGGCTTCTGAAAATGTAGACCTAAGATACAGGGCCCATTTCTGTTTCCATTGAAATTAATGGCAAAGATTCTCCTCAGCTTCAGCATAATTCTGGGTGCACAAGGATGCAGGAGCAGATGACATCATTAGCCAATATTTGGAAAGAGCATAACAAGGACTGAGTTTTATCCAAACCCCATCTCAGTACATGAACCTGGCAACGGACTGAAACTTGCACCTATCTACCTAGGTTTGGTAAAGCATTTATCACCGTAGTAACTTAATGGTCTCTATATTAGGACACATCGGTTTGTCTCTGACCACTGAAAACTCATCTTCTCTCTCATTGTAGGACATTTCCTAAATGGAATAAGCCACAGTGATGGTTCCAAAAGGCATGAGGCTGAACTACTCAGAAAGACCTTAAAATCAGTGGAAAAATCTTTCTATTGGATATGACAGAAGTTGGATCAGGCCTCAGTTTCCAGAGAGCTCCCACAGTCATGCACTCTGAGTCACATGATGCCCATGATGCACCAGGCCGTTCCATGAGAGGGGACGCAGCATTGCATTGTGGGAGAGGAGACTGGTGACTTTTTGACAAAAGACGAACATCTCCTTCAAGTCTGCTACCTACAAATCCCTCACCGTACAATTAAAATATTCAGGTCTTTTTCGAACGTAGTGTTTTACAGAGCCTTTTAGAGCAAGACAACAGCACCTCTTGACCAAATATATAAAACCTGAGCATGTTAGTTATGAGGAGTATTCTAATGGGTGCATTCATGTAGTGCAGCTACAGTACAGGGGATGGACTGTAATGTTAAACAACAGCCATAGACAGAGTAATTTTCCATATTCTGTCAAATGAACTTTAGAATTTGTTCTCTTTCTGGGGACCCATTACCTTTAATGAACACTGGACTGTTGCAACCATTTTCCTCCATAGGGACAACAAATCAAGAGTATTACTCTGCTTCTCATCGGTGTCCTCTATAAATAAATTGGAAACCCCTCTGCTGAGGTGGATAATGGCTTATACACTATTGCAAATAGCTGGCTATGAGTCCTATCATTTCTGATCAGTGAGCTCTAGGAGTGTAAATAAAAACCTAATAATGGCATGATGATTATTACAAAGTAAAAGCATGGCTATGATTGAGCAATCACAGGGGTTTTCAAACTTCATTGCACAATGGTCTCTTCCAGCCCTAGGATACTATGACTCACATAAGAACAGCCATACTGGGTCAGACCAAAGGTCCATCTAGTCCAATTTCCTGTCTTCCAACAGTGGCCAGTGCCAGATGCCCCAGAGGGAATGGACAGAAAAGGGAATCAAATAATCCATCTCCTGTCACCCATCCCAGTCTCTCACAAACAGAAACTAAGGACACCATCCCTGCCCATCCTGGTTAATAAGTATTGATAGACCTATCCTCCATGGATTTAGCTAGTTCTTTTTTGAACCCTGTTAGGGTATGTCTAGACTGCATCCCTCTGTCGGCAGACGGATGCAGATTAGGCAGGTCGACATTGCAAATGAAGCAGGGATTTAAATATCCCATGCTTAATTTGCATAAAAATGGCCACCGTTTTTGCCGACTCAGCATTTTGTCAGCAAAATACAGCAGTCTAGAGGGGGATCTGTGGAGAAAGCAAGCCTTTTTCAACAGATTCTGTAAACCTCCTCGCAGGAGGCATAAGGGATCTGTCAAAAAAGGCTTTCTTTCTCGACAGATCCCTGCCTAGACTGCTGCTTTTTGCCAACAAAGTGCTGAGTGGGCAAAAATGGGGGCCATTTTTATGCAAATTAAGCACAGGATATTTAAATTCCCACTTCATTTGCAATGGCGACCTGCCTAATCTTTATCCCTCTGCCGACAGAGGGATGCAGTCTAGACATACCCTTAAAGTCCTGGTCTTCACAACATCCTCTGGCAAGGAGTTCCACAGGTTGACTGTGCGCTGCTTGAACAAACACTTCCTTTTATTTGTTTTGGACCTGCTACCCATTAAACCTAATCCCATATAACAAAAATTACTCCACAACCCCAGGAGAGGGAACCAAAGCCTGAGCCCACCCAAGCTTGGCTGCCCTGGGTGGGGGAGGGAAACAAAGCCCAAGCTCTATTGTCCTAGGCAGGGGGCCAATAACCATCAGCCTTGGCCCTGGGAGGTGGGGCGACAGGCTTTGACTTCAGCTCCAAGTCCCAGCAAGTCTAAACCAGTGCTGGTGTCCCCATTAAAACATGGCCGTGACCCACTTTGGGGTCTTAACCCACATTTTGAAAACTGCTGAGCTATCACTTGATGATTCTATATGGAAGACTGGCACTGGGAGTGCACTATTTTCTAGTGGAAGTTTGTAATTGACCTGCTGTCTTCCTAGGTACTTATATTTTGCTCATCACTCTGGTTTCTAAGTACATGAGGTGGCACATTTATCTGAAGAGGAAACCTTGTGTGGCAAGGAGAGGCACTAGCTACAAAAGATCTTGAAACCTTACCACAGACTGTAAGAGGAGTAAAAACTTATCTTTGTCTCGTTCTGGTGAAGTGAAAGGCCTGGAAGTAAATTAATGCTAACATGAGTAAGTTTGAAGTTACAAAGACAGAAAATGACATATGGCACTGAAATATGTAATAAAAAGTGATCCGTGACCTCTTCTTACCCTGTTTTTTTTTTTCTTTAATTGTACAGCCTCTGGAGGAGCAAATTAGGATGACTAAAAAAAACCAGGAAGTAGAACTGAGCACAAAAATCACATTACATACAGTTGATGTCATCTTGCACCTCACACAACCTCTTGTGACAGTGCCAGAAACTGTTTCAGAACTGGATGTATTCGGTCTAACCTCTAATATGAAGTATACATACAAAATATGAAGAGGACTGAATTATTAGGATTATAGGCAGTGTTGTTTTAGCTGCTTGGGTTCCTGGGTTCTGGAGAGATGAGGCGTGTGAGGTAATATATCTTTTATTGGACCAACCTCTGTTGCTGAGGGAGGCTTTTGGGCTTACAAAAAGAGCTCTTCTTTAGAATGTAATAAAACTAGCCTGTGAGTGAGTGGACAATATAATCCTTTGCCTGGGAATCCAGGTTGCAGGGACTAGAGAGGATCCATAGACCTGTTGTATATGTGTCTGTTACAAATATCTAGACTTAAGGCAAGCTGTTCACAAACTGACTAAGGTTTACAAGATTAGCTGCCTATTGGGTATGTCTAGACTACATGCCTCTGCCAACGGAGGCATGTAAATTAGACATACCGACAGTCAATGAAGCGGGGATTTAAATATCCCTCACTTCATTAGAATAAAAATGGTCGGCACAAATCGGCAGTCAAGACGGGGATTGGTCGACGAGGAAAGCCTTTGCCAACTGATCCTTTAATGCCTCGTGAAACCAGTTCAACACAATGACATTTTCAATTGGGTTAAATTGACCTGAAATAAAGTTTTTTGTTTTGGTTTTCCTTATAAAAATGGAGAAATATAAGCAAAATTGAAAACTTCCCACAGAATATTTTGATTTTGTGGGAAACTGCCATAATTTTCTCTCAAAATATAAACCTGATAGAAAATTTCTGATCAACTTGGCTCATTTCTAATTTGAATTAATTTGTCTCGCTTTAACTTTTAACCATTGGTTCTTGCTATGCCTTTCTCCTATGTTATTGTCAATAGAGATTATGGGAACTAGATTTTCATATATCCTATTCTTAACCCTTTCTGGTCAAGTCTTTAGTACAAATATATCTGCTGATTTATCCTGTAATAGAGTAGGAAGTATGTGAAACTCACTTCAGTATGCAAGTCTCTTTCTCCATTCTCCCTGTTGATAAATTCTAATAATTCAATATTTTTTTCCTGGACAGTGTCTTGCCATTGTGTGTTGTGTCTTTCAGAGATTGTAGAGTCTCTAAACAGGTCACATTTCATACTGTATTTTCACAAAGCACTCATATGTAAAATAATAGAATTCTCAGAGTGCCTAATACAAAGGGAACCAAATTAAATAAGGTGTTTTTGTATTATGAGTATTTTTCTTCATGGGGATTTGATTACATTATTAGATTTTAGAAATTGAAATCATCTGTAAAACCAAACAAGTATGACAGAGCAATTACTTTCCCCGAATATTTGCTATTTTCAAAACTATCACATTGTTCGCTCAAATTCAGTGTAACCCCAGATCCTTTTCTGTTGTACTACTGTCTAGCCAATTACTACCCATTTTGTAGTTTTCCATTTCATTTTTGCTTCCTAAATATAGTGCTTTGCATTTGTCTTTACTAAATTTCATTTTGTTGATTTCAGTTTGCTAGTTTATCAAGGTCATTTTGCATTCTATTCCAGTATTCTAAAGTGTTTGCTCCCCATCTGTTTTACATCATTTGCAGATTTTTCAAGAGTATTCTTTACTCCAGTATCCAGGCTATTCATGAAAATATTGAATAGTACCAGACACAGAAGAGATCCCAGGTGTATGAAAGCAAATCATTGATAATTATCCTGAGTATATTTTTTTCAACCAAGTGTGCGTGCACCTTATAGTAATTTCATCTGGACCACATTTTATTAGTTTTACTGAATCATCTAATCTCTTTAAACTACATCTTTTTCAGAAGAGTGAAACAGTTCTTGCCAATTGAGGTTTCATTGATTAACATCTCTAGAATACCTTCCATCTGAGGCTCTCATAGTATTGTATAAGCACAAAATATTTTTATCTCTTCTGCAGGCTTTTCAATCTTAGCTGATACCATATTTCATTTTCCTTCTAGCCTCAAAACTGAGTCACTTGTTTAGCTGCCTCTTCAATATTTATACTTTTGGAAGCAAGATAATAGACTCCTAGATGTGCAAGGACATTAATAGGTCATTTAGTCCAGTCCCCTACACTCGAGGCAGGACTACATAGTAACTAGACTATTCCTGACGCGTGTATTTAATACGTATAGCATAAGAACATACGAATGGCCATATTAGGTGAGCCAACAGTCCATCTGAATGCCAGATGCTTCATTTCATGCACCTGTTCTTATAAACTTCTGAGATTCCACAGCCTCCCTAGGCAATTTGTTCCAGTGCTTAACCACTGTGTCCCTGACTTTTTCCTAATATCCTCCCTAGGAACTTTTTCCAATATCCTCCCCTTGCTGCAATTTAAGACCACTGCTTTTTGTCCTGTCAGAGGTTAACAAGAACTTTTCATCCTCCTCCTTGTAACAACTTTTTATGTACCTGAAAACGGTTAATGTCGCCCCTCGATGTTCTCCAGATGAAACAAATCCTGTTTTTTAGATCTTTCCCTATAGGACACATTTTGTAGACCTTTTATGATATTTGTAGTTCTTCTCTGGACTTTCTCCAGTTTGTTCACATCTTTCCTGAAATGTGGCACCCAGAATTGAACATAATCATAGAATCATAGGGTTGGAAGGGATCTTGAGAGGTCATCTAGTCCAGTTCCCTGTACTCATGGCAGGACCAAGTATTAGCTAGTCCATCCCTGACAGGTGCGTGCCAATACTCCAGTTCAGGTCTTACCACAGAGAAAAATGGAAGAATTACTTCTTGGCTATGTCTACACTACGAGTTTTTGCCAGTAGAGGCAATGCAAATGAAATGCTGATTAGCATATTGTCGCACTTCATTTGCATAATCTCCTCCGATGCCTTTTGCACAAGAGGTTTTTGCGCAAAACCCCCTTTTGGTGCAAGATCCTTATCCCCCTCTAAGAGGGGGATAAGGATCTTGCACCAAAAGGGGTTTTTAGCGCAAAACGGACACGTCCACACTGCCTGGTTTTGCGCAAAAGGCATCGGAGGAGATTATGCAAATGAAGCTCAACTATATGCTAATCAGTGCTTCATTTGCATTGCCTCTTCCGGCCAAAACTCGTAGTGTAGACAAAGCCTTTGTGTCTTGCTTACAATGCTCCTGCTAACACATCCCAGAATGACGTTTGCATTTTTTGCAACTGTGACGGGGCACCTTTGCCCCGCACCGACAGGCGACCCCCAGAAGCCCTGTGGGCCCGCTGCACCAGCGTGACCCGGCCCTGCCTGGGCTGTTCGGGCGCCGTCCGGCCGGCTTGGGCCCGGCCGGAGAGCAGCGGCGGCCGGGTAGAGAGGCGGGGGCCCCCGCACGGCGGAGGCGGGCCTCAGAGAGGGAGTCCTCGCCCCGGCCCCAAACCCGGCCCGCAGATTGGAGCTGCGGGGCGGGGAAGGGGGCAGAGGCGGGCGCCGCCATATTTGAAAAGACGCCAGCAGCGAGAGAGGGGGACAGGCAGCAGCACGTCCAAGCGGGGGCCGGAGTGCAGGAGGCCTCCGGACAGCGGACGGGGAAGCGCCGACGACCCTCCCCCACCTGGTAAGCCCCGGAGGGGGAGAACACACGCCCTGTAAGTACGGGACGTGGCAGGAGCCTAGGGCAGGGGGAAGGAAGCAGCCCAGGGCAGAACCCCAGAGTGGTTGGTGGGCTGACGAGTTACGGTGAAACACCCCGTCAGCCAGACCGGATCCCCCTAGATCCGAGTCCTTAGGGCCCTGGGTTGGGACCCGTGAGAGTGGGCGGGCCCGGGTCCCCCTTCCTCCCTCCCCTGTGAGGGGACGAGATTGTTACAAGGAGGGGCGGCGACCCCCAGCTACGCCGCGTCGGCCGAGGGCGCGCGCGGGGTGACGCGTCGGGGGCGTCACAGCAACCATGTGACACTGTTGACTCAGGTTTAGGTTGTGATGAGCCACTAACTCCCAGATCCCTTTCCACAATACTCCTTCCTAAGAAGTCCCTTTCAATTTTGTAGGTATGCAACTGATTGTCCCTTCTTCAGTAGAGTACTTATTAAATTTCATCCTATTTGCTTCAAACCATTTCGCCAGTTTGCTCAGCTCATTTTGAATTTTAAACCTCTCCTCCAATGCACTTGCACCCCTCCCAACTTGGTATTGTCCACCAACTTTATAGGTGTACTCTATCATTAGATAACTAACTTGTGACGATATTGAACAGAACTGGACTCAGGACTGATCTCTGTGGGACCCCACTCGATATGCCCTTTCAGCTTGACTGTGAACCACCGATAACTACTCGGAAATGGTTTTCCAGCTAGTTAAGTACTCCTCTCATAGCAACTCCAGCTGGGCTATTGTACAAAGGCAGTCCGCTGTCTCCACCCTGTGAGTCCCCCAGTTTGGCTCACACGGGGGTGGATAGAGTCAGATTCCCACAACGTCCCTCAATCTGGCAATGAAGCTGCTGCCTCTCCTTTCTCTCCGTTCAGGGGGCTGGGTAGGGGGGCCTAGGCCCGCCCACTCTCACGGGCCGCAGCCCAGGGCCCTAAGGACAGGCTCTATTGGTGTCCTGTCTGCCCGGTGGGGTAATACCCACAACGCACCAGCCCACCAGCAAGTCCTATGACGTCCCGTCCTGGGCTGCTTCCTACCTTGTTGGTGTCAGCGTCGCAGAGCCGCCATACCACCATACGCCCTTCCTCACCTACTCCTCTCCCCCCCTTGTCATCAGGAGGCGACCCAGGTAGGGGGTTAAAAAGGGGCAATGGGGACACATCACCCACCAACCCCAGGGTCGAGGGCGTCCCGCTGCGTCCGGCATAGTCTCGGTGTGGAGGGCTCCACGGCTGATGGCCCCCATGCCGGTCAGTTGGGCTGCGGCCTGAGAGCAGCGCGTGCAAGCGCCTCTCGGCCTGCCCCGAGGAGCACGTGCACAACCGTGGGCGGAGTGTGGGGTGGATCGGCCCAGTCCTGGTGGGGCATCTCCGACCCTCACAGCTATATATTGGTAGTTTGAGATGATCATGCAAGACAGCATGAAAACAGTTACTAAATCCAACATATCATGTCTACCACTTCCTCCCATCCACAAGGTTTGTAACACTATCAAAAAAACAACCCTATTAGGTTGTTTAGACATTATGCTTTTCTTGCCAAATCCATGTTGACTGCTACTTATCGCCTTATTTTCTAGCTCAGTGGTTTTCCAACATGGGTACATATACCCCCTGGGGTGTGCAAGCTCTCATTATGGGTTATGCATCATTGGCTTCATTTATCTTATCATTATCTCATCTTATTGTCATTGTTCTGCCTCCCTAGTAAGACATACAGGGAAACAGAGATCTCAAATAATAAATCTAGTCTCAGCTTTCCAAGTCCCCAAAGCGCTTCCAAAATTGGTACTAGCAAGGCATTAAAGGCACTTTTCTGTGCAGATTTATATATTTGGAATTGTGGAACGATTTGAGCAGGAAGGAACCACTAGTGGATCATCTAGTCCAGAAATCATTGTACTATTAGTATTAATTATGTATATGAAGGAAGCACATGAGATCTAGTCACGACTAAGGCACTAGGCATGGCCAACAACAAACACAGCTCATTTCACAAAGAGTTTACAATCTAAGTACAAGAGACAACGGGTCATGTTTACATTAACCTGTTGGCTGGATATATCTACAAGGTTATGTGAAAACTACTCAGTCAGTGGGCTATAACCTGATTGTGGGTTTTAAGGGATTCCCACTGCCTTGCACTACTTGTGTGTGAACATGCTTCTCAGTGTAAGAACTGTAGAATATTGTCCCTGTTAAATAGTTCTTCAGATTCATGTAGTTCCATCCCTTGATTGTTTTTTGTAAAGTGCTTTAAGTTTCACACCACTCTTGCGAGGTGGGTACAGATGAACAATTTAAATCTGTGTGGGTATTTGTGCATATTTGCATGCATATATGCTGGGGGATAGAATGCCTCTCTTTCTAGCACAGGTTGCTTATGCTCAGTGCCCACCAGGTTCTGGAAGAAACATCCCATGTCTCTTCGTGAGACCTATGCCAGCACCTGCTCGGGAATCTGAAAGAAGATGGCAGCAGGGAAGTTCTTGTGGTGAGAGGAAACCCCCATAGCTTCCAGTATGGCCAGTAGTAGGGTATAGGACCCTAATCTCTACCAGACAAAGGATCCAGATCCCTGGATCATATTAGTAACTGTGCCAGGTATCAATGCTGAAGAGTAAGGCCTTCTAGTCTGGGAATGAGAGGTAGAGGAGCATATTTCTGACTAAGGAAAATCATCACCCAACCAGAGAGGCATGGAAAGTTGCAGTGCTGAAAACCAGTGATGTGTCTGTGGAAACACTAGTATGAAAGAATACCCCCGTCCAAATATAACTATTTTCTTAATGCTGATGGTGAGAGTAAATGCCTGACAAGCACTTGCAAGATGGTCCTTGAGTTCTTGTAGTAGACCTTTATCATAGGCTATGAGGGTAGCAGCAGCAGCAAACGGAAGTTCTCTGATTAGCACCATTGAGACTTTAGTCATTGCCTTAAGTCAGTGGTTCTCAACTCGTTTCAGTCCATGGACCACCAGGCCAATCAAAACATTTTCGTGGACCACCTCCAGCACATGTAGCACAGGATGAACACCACAGCAACCACTCAGCACGATGGTGGCAGCTACACTGATGCTCAGAGCCTCAGACGGAAGTTACTGGCAACACAACACGGTTGCGTCCTAGGTGATGCTATGGATGACGCACCGCGTGCTTGTGAACGTGGCGTAAAACAGCTGAACGGAGGTGCCTGCTCATGCCGTGTGACTTTGGACAATGTTCCTGTGGACCACCGAAAAAGTCACCATGGACCACCAGTTGAGAACCACAGCCTTAAGTAGTGACAGATTGAATACAATGAAAAGCTCAAATTTAACACAATCAAATTAGGACTGAATAAGGATATAGAATGGCTCTTACTACGAAGCTAATTTTCCCTTGGTATACACACCCCTCCGTCAGCCAGTGGGGGTGAGCTAAATCCACCCTGATTGGATTGGCCTCTAACACTGGTCCTATACTTGTTAGGAAACTCCCTTCTTTTGATATACTAGAACATATGATACATATGTACATATGTACTAGTATATCAAAAGAAGGGAGTTACTTAAGTATAGGGTCAGTGTTAAAGAGGCCAATTCAGTCAGGATGGATTTAGCTCACTCCCACTGGCTGACGGAGGGGTGTGTATACCAAGGGAAGATTACCTTCATAGTGAGAGCCATTCTATATCCTTATTCAGTCCTAATTTGATTGTGTTAAATTTGCAAATGAATTGCAGCTCCGCTGTTTCTCTTTGTAGCGGGATGGCTACTTTTAAATGTGACCCATATCCACCCTGATTGAATTGGCCTCGTTAACCCTGGTACTACATGTGATAAGTAACTTCTTTAAATTATATATATTATATCTATCCATGCCTCCATAATTTCTACTCCAATGTATCTGATGAAGTGGGTTTTACCCATAAAAACTTATGCCCAAATAAATCTGTTAGTCTGTAAGGTACAACAGGGCTCCTCGTTTATTCAGATAGGGTATGTCTACACTTGCACCCTAGTTCGAACTAGGGATGCAAACGTAGGCATTCGAAATAGTCAAGGAAGCGGGGATTTAAATATCCCATGCTTCATTAGCATGATCTCGCCGGCGCGTTACTCCAATCAACAGCTGTTTTGAAAGTGAAAGTGCGCACCGGTACGCGTTAGTTCAAACCAAACCCCTTGGTTTGAACTAATGAGTCCCGGCGCGCACTTTCACTTTCAAAACAGCTGTTGATTGGAGTAACGCGCCGGCGAGATCATGCTAATGAAGCGTGGGATATTTAAATCCCCGCTTCCTTGACTATTTCGAATGCCTACGTTTGCATCCCTAGTTCGAACTAGGGTGCAAGTGTAGACATATCCACACAGAGTAGCACAGCTATCCTTCTGAGACTCAACACTGAGGAAACAATTCATTTCAAGTCAGATGGAAGGGCCATGCATATACTTCCATCTCTATCTTCCCCCTGCCTCTGCCCACATATCAGCTGCAGTACTGTAAACTCTAAGAAATTAATGTCATTTCAACATTGTTGATCTGAATGACAGATTCCAACCCAAATGTATGAGTTCACATATTGTGGAGCTAGGGCATTCACTTCTGCCAACTTCACTGCAGGGAGGGACAAACCGCATCACTGACTTCCTTTTGGAGGGGTTTGGCTTTCAATTGTTTTTATATTCAGTCTGTGACTTTAGACTAGGAAAAGGGGAAAGATCAGGCCAGGTTTAGTTAAGATGTGCTAGCTATGTCTGACCTCAACCTAGCCTGCTACAATCAATTGCCCTAGGTCTATATTAGGAAAAGGGGTGGTGTTTAGGTCAGGCCCAGGTTTAGCTAGAGCTTCAGTATAAATGCACATCGAGGGAAGAAAAAGTGCTTATGATACTTTGAGGTAAATTGGTTTTCTCCTCAGCACCAGGAAATCTCTCTTCCATGAATGTGCTCCCACTGGGCCTCCAAGGACTGACTACTGAACTTGGGAACATCTGAGACACAAAATTAAGGAGCTTTCAGGTCAAGTTTTTTTTCTGTCAATTTAAACACTTATCTGCATGTGAAGCCCATTTGGGAAGACCCTTAACCAGGTGTCCTGAACTGGCCTCATGAACAATCTGTAGTGGTTGGCACTAAACCCAAGAGTGAAATAACTTCAAGTCTCTGTAGCTCTCTGGCCCATGCTTCCCAGCAAATCTGGATTTATACTTGCTGGGCCTGGCTTTCATTGTCAGGTTATCATGTCCACACTGCACTATGCAGACCTTCTGACTCCACTCCATGACTTAAGCTCCATCTATACTGCATAATGATAGGGCACTGCCGGACTCAGATCCATCCTCTACAAGAGTCCTAGGACGCAGATCCTGAGTGCTTGCTGACTGATTTATGTGAGGACAGAAGGGGGGCTCAAGTCTGAGTCAGACTCCATTGTAAACATGTCCTCAGGCACCCCTGCATCGGAGGCAATGCAGATGCTAAGAGGGGGTGGGCAAAAAACTCTCAGCAGGCTGGAGCCAGCTCACCTAGGGCTTTCATCCGGCCCGCAAGGCAGTTCTAGGCCCCACCCCCTAGCGTGTTGCCTGGAGCCAGAGATGCACGAGCCCTTTCAACTGCTTCTATTCAAAAGGCTTGTGCCTGCCAGGTGGCTGCCAGGCAACAGGGCTAGGAGCTGCGAGCTATGTTATGTGAATTCTAAGCCTCCATCCCCGACAACTCTGGGTGGAGGCTAGCCCCCACCCAGCACCCTCCCATCTGCTCCAGGTCCCTTCCATTGGCCAGACGTCAGGGACCCCAGGCCAAGCAAAGCTTCCAGTAGGGTAGCTCTCAACCCCGCCCCTTCCGCCCGAGGTCCCGCCCCTTACGGGTCAGCCCATGGCCACTTCAGAGATTTGTGAAGTGGCCCCCCCCCCTTCAAAAATTGTCCACCCCCGACACTAAGGGAGGGACAGTCCCCCATGGAGGGGCTAGTATGCAGCGAGAAGGCACATGTTCTATGCCAACAATGTGCTGGACCATCTCGTTCCTGCCTACCCTTTTTTAAAGCAATGCTCATCCCAAGGGGGTGCATGGGGCGAACAATCCCTGGGCTTCCCCCTAGCACAGGGACTAAAATTATTCCTTGCCTTTATGAAAGGATCTTGAGGAGGGGGAAGATTCTTTGTACCCCCGCTTCATCCACCCCCAGTGCACTTATGCAGCTGCGAGACTTGGTATTATGGGGTTCACACTACTGCATGGACAATTGCTGTGTAGACAGCGTTTCAAGTTATGGCTTGGAGTAGACCTTGACACTTACTCCACTTCCCAGGCATCAGAGTCTGAGTACCATCCCAAGCCACACAGTAGCATGAGCCTGAGTTTGTGAACTTGGGATCAATATCGTGGGGGTGCATGACCATACCAGTGAATCTTACACTGAGAAACTTTTACAGAGGGATTGCCAATTTCCCAGGAACATCCATTAGGGAGCATCTACTTCAACAGTCACAAATCACATCCAAAGCTTTCTGCTTGACCAATAGTCTAGAAATCTATCCATCTGCACCTCTGACGCTCCCAGCATAATACCTAAGTGCCAAAGAAATACTTAACCTTGGCATATTAACTGAAATGGGATGCTCAAAAATCACTCCTCCTAGGCTCAGTTCATACCACTCTAGCTCCGTGGCAGCAACTGATTTGTGTTCTATTGTGTTGTTTTATTGCTGCAGCTTTGTTTGAAAACGTCCATGTCCACAGCCATGGGATCTGAAACCATTTTGAAGGCTCTGGAAATGGAATTTGATGTTGTGAAGGCTGGGACTTTAACAGGGTTAAAAAAGGAGCTAGATAAATTCATGGAGGATAGGTCCATCAGTAGCTATTAACCAGGAAGGGCACAAATGGTATCCCTAGCCTGTTGCTTAGAAGCTGGGAATGGGCAACAGGGGAGGGATCATTTGAGGATTCCCTGTTCTGTTCATTCCCTCTAGGGCACCTGGTATTGGCCACTGGTGAAAGACAGGATACTGGGCTAGATGGACCTGTCAATCAAGAATGTACTTGGGATTTTGAATGACAAGGTCAACAGGTTTCCTCCCATCTTTGCTCTTGCAGTATGTGCAGAGAAGTCGGCTACAAAGAGGTCTGAGTTCTTTCCCAAAGAATAATCCTGTTGCTGCACTCTGAGATATCTGTAGGTGACATCACTTCTGGCCGGTCACGAAGGCCTATTTGTCATGTCAAGTTTTCTATCACTACTTGCATAGCCATTGGGCAGCAGCGTCCGCTGGTATTTGAATATGCATTGGAACCCCTTGTGAATTTTCAATAGTACCTCCTCTGGCAAAGATTTTGCTGTTACTATTCATTGTCGCAGGAGCATGACTTTCTGGCATATGGAGATCATTACATCCTTGTCAATGCAGAATCTTCTCAACAGATGGTTTTGTCCTGTAACTCCAACTAGTTCTTTACAGTCTGACAAGTTCCTGGCAGCTGTCATCCATATGTTGAACTGCCATTATTTGCTCTAATTGGCTGGAGGGATAGTCCCTGTCATGGAGTTAATATACACTTGAACGCCTTTGAGATTTTTTTTTCCCCCTTCTCTGTCATAGATTGCTTAAGAATAGCCCCAGAAAAGGCGATGCTGGCTGTCAATTTCCTAAAAGTGCAGGTGTCTAAGAAGAAAAGTTTGGCTTTTCTGCAGAAGAGTTGCCAGAGTTTTGAATTTTAAAATGCCAACAAAGGCTTGTGTTTTTAGAGGGCAAACACATTTGCAACCCTATGTCACAGCAAGTTTTCCCCTCACTATGAGTATGTTCCCCCTTCCCTCCTTTATTCCTGTTTGGCCATTGGAAATGTTGGTCACGGCTCACCATGCTATCTTGTTGAAACTGCAAAAGGAGTGACCCAGGGCAAAAGATGAGCACAGGAGCAGATGCCTCCAGTACTTTATCTACAGCAGCATAATTATCAGTGTTCCTACTTTAATGGCAGTTGTCTTTGTGGGTTATTCCAGATCCCTACACTATGGTCATGAAGGCGTTCTCTGTAATTCTGTAACTTGTGCAGGGTTAAGCATGGATTTCCCTAATGATAAGGATTTCAAAAGCACTCAGTGTAGACCTCACTCAGCTCTCTAGAAATCAGGTGAAGGTTTTCCATAGAATTTAGTGGTAGCTAATATGGGATACTTCCAGCGCATTTAATTAGCCTCGTTAGCACTGGCCTTACAATCGATAGGTACCTTTTTTGTAAGGTACCCTTTTTTTATATAAATTCTGGGTTCCTGTTATCCTTTTCCATCTCATCTGATGAAGTGGGTTTTGCCCACGAAAGCTCACGATACTGTATGTGTGATACTGTATATGTTAGTGTCTATGGTACCACATGACTACTCCTTTTTAAAATTACAGATTAACATGGCTACCCTTCTGAAACTTTTTAGCGGTAGAGTTAAGCTAGTGCGGAGTGCTTTTGGAATTCCCACCCATGGAATCTTACAGCAAAACATTCTGGGGGATTTTATGAAAGCACTATTTTATATATTGCTAAGTAGATTTTAGTAATGTGTAGAACAACTCACTGCTCTGAAAACTTAGATAGCAACTTTTGAGGGCAGGCAGGGGCCATCTTTTTATTCTGGGATTGTACAGTGCCTAGTAATACCGAAGTGTGTTTGAGTGTGAGAAAGCCTAAGATTGCTTTTATGTTGTCTGGATCAGTTCATTCCATCAGCTTCGGGAAATTGGATTTTGTGTTGTGAGCTCCTATTTTCAGTTCACAGTAATAGCTATCAAGTGTTACAAACAGCTCTCAGGTTCACATCTAGGCATGCTTTTTTGCATTGTGGGGGGCAGTGCCAGACATATACATGTGAACTCTTTGAAATTGTTTAAGTATCTTCGCTCTACAGAACGCTCTGTTCCTTTCTGAAATGGCCGGGTGTTGATGAAGAGCAATAGAGAAATCAGAGGAAACAGTGTCTGCCAAAGAAAGTAATTAGGGTGGTTAGGGATGAAGTGTTGTTGCCAGATGCCAGCGGCAACACCTAATGTTGAGACTACTCCGTGACAGTGGAACTTGCCGTCATTTCAACCAATGTGGGCAAACACAGACCTACCAAATTTGCCACCCCTAAGCTCCCAACCTCAATCGCTCCAGGGACACCTAGTGCTCCACATGTCAATGCTGAAGCCCTAGATATAAGATCCACTCTAGCACCAACCACCAGCCACTCTGGTTCTCATCCAAAGCCACAACAAGATCATCCATGAAATCCTCCACTCCAAAAGAAAAAAAACCGGGCAAGCTTTGGTGTTTTGTCAGCTGGGAGACCTATGGCCCAGAACAACATTTCTGGAAGCCTGCAGACACGCCTGAACTCATGAAGTCCAGTGACAAGTCCCCACCCCTCAGAGGTGCCATTGAGGTGGAGCTGAGCCCTCTGACTCCCCAATCTGGGGTCCCTCTTGCACCGTGATGTTGTGACAAGCTCCAAAGCCCTCCAAGCTTGTACTCACGTGGATATCCACCGGCAGGGGCCACACGCAGCTGTGTTCATGAATGCTCTGTCCAGCTATTGCGGAAACAATCGAGAAGCTCCAGGCCACATACACCCAGGTTAGGACCCCAGAGCTGTAGCGGCCTGTCCTGGTGAAAACCTAAGTATGAATGTATTACCCTGCCCACCACTTCTACAAAGGAAGGTGGACGTGCCCCAGCTCTTGCTCCTGAGCTGAGATATCCCTTTCTCCCCCCTCTCCCTCGCAAGCACTTCACTCAAACCACACTGTTTTAGGTACAACATCCAATCGATCTACAGTGATTAGAAGTGAGAGCAAACAGATCAAAGCCGATGACCTAGCAAATAAACACAATTGCACTGGAAGCTGAATATACTAGGTAGGATTTGAATTAAGCAGCGTCTCACCCTGTTCCGTAATATAAAGAATCCATCAAACTTGTATACACAGGCTAGAAATCCCAATAGCCTGGGACCAGCATTTTCCCCAGTGCCGTCTTTGTTCCCAGGGGTGACATGAGAGGAGAGGGGGACAAAGGGTCAGGTGCCCCCATAAAACCACCATGGGGCAAGCGGCCAGCAGCCAGTGCAGAGCTGTCCCATTCGGGGCAACCACACTGGGCCCTGCGCTTTGGAGTCCCCGCAGGGTACAGGAGACTAGCAGGGGGGCTGGGATCAGTGCTGCCTTTGCACTCACTAGTAGTGGTGGGAAGAGCAGCAACCCGGACCCAGCCCACTCTGCTCCCCAGACTCCCAGACACTTCTCGGAGTAGGAGGCTTGCAAGAGGGGGTGGAACCATGCCCCCACTAGCTGGCGGCAGAAAGCAGAGTGTCCCAGCTGGGTGCCAGGCATAGGTGCTGAGACTAGGGGTGTGGGAGGTGCGGCACCCCTCCCCGCCTTTTTTTAAATGTCTATTTGGTTTCCCACAGCTCTCCTCCCCTCCTCTTTGTTGTTTTTTACAACGTAGAAGCACAGCCCCATTGTTCTGCAACCTCCAAAGACGCGGAGGTGGACATGGTGCCTTCCTTGAAGGGCGTCTTATCAGATGAAAAACAGGCAAAATTAGTAGGTGTAAGATGCAATTGGAGGGAAGAGGGGGACATGTGTGGGAGAAAGAACAGTAATAAGATCACCCCATTACATAGCCTAGCAATGTGCATAGCCTGCTAGCTCCATATCTTGTAAACCTTTTCTGATGGCAGCGGACACCAAAAGCACCCTGTTACCCCAGCCATTTCTTCCCTCTATTATTCCTGGGTGCAAATGCATCAACAGCTTATGGAAATGCTTTTCATTTTGTCGTGCATGAGGGCAGCCCCACTTATCCACTGAATTCTGACCTTTTCCTTCGATTCTTGCGGCAAATTAAAAAGATACCAAGCAGCCCATTATAACACGTGAATCATTTGTATTGCTGCATTGGTTTGTGCAGCGTAATTGAGCAGTTTGGAGTTCTGACACAGGAAAAGAAAAGATAGAAATGCCATCACCTAACAATGTTGGGGGAAGGCACAGAAGAATATTCCTAGCTTGAAACAGAAAAAGAGAATAAAAGGGATAACTGATAGGACATCATAGAAGTGAAAACATCAGCTCTACGGGCAGGAGGTCATCTTTGGAGGATTGCCAGGGGTGGAATAAAACCATGTGTGGCTGACTGACCCTAATACATAATTGGACAAACAGATAATACTTTTCCCACTGGCTTGAATTGAACAAGACCGCGTTTAAAACCAGCCAGAGAAAAAAGTCATTGGGCTGGAACACATCATAGTTTCTTATGGGACACCACAAGTGCCCGTGGTAGTTTGAAAGGCCTGGTCCTTGCCCGGAAGGGTTGACCGCGCCGGTCAGACAGAAGGTTCTGGAATGCCGCCATAGCAACACAAAACGTTGAGAGGAAAACGCGAATGTGGCAAAGCCCCAATGGACGTGCTTATTTGGTCCCCCCGTCACAGTGATTGTAACACCACAACCCTAGGAACCTGGCAGCTGATCAATGTCTGGTGACATAGCCTGATATTCTGGGACTTCGGCCTATCACCAAGGTGTGGGGAGTCACCAGGCCCTGCACCCCATCTGTAGTCAGATGGGACTCTCAGCCGGCAGGTAGAACGGAAGGTTTATTAGTCCACAGGGACATAGCGCAGAACAGAATGGTTAGCACAGGAACCAGGAGCAAGTCAGTACAATCCATCTTGGGAACAGGGGGACTCAGAACCAGGGCCCTGGGCCCCCTCCTTGTATCTTAAGGCAGCCAAGACTAACTCACACCCTCAGCAACCAGTCCTGGCCCTTCCAGCAGCCTAGTCTCCTCATTTGTCCAGCTTCCTGGTTGCCCCCTCCCAGGCTCAGGTTATAGAAAGCTTCAGCCACTGTCTATGTGCTGGGACTGAGGCAGCCTCCCTCAGTGAGAGTCACACCTAAAATTCCCCTCCCCTCCTAGGCACTGGTGCAGTGCCCAGGGAAACTGAGGCATGCGCCCAGGGTCACCACAGGACAGTAGACATCACATGCAACGTAACAAGGGAACAGAGCAAATACAATCCCCACTTTGTCACAGAGAGCTCGTAGGACAGAGCCCTATCCTAACAGCACTTAAGAGAAAGGGGACAGAGCAGAGTAACCTGGAAGGGGATTCCAAGCAGTTTCTTCCCTGGAAAAGGATTTTTGTTCACTTTCTTAAAAAAAAATTTGACACTTGGTGGTAGCAGCCATGGCTGGATTTCAGGAAACCTGAAATCAGTAAAGTTTTTGTTTTTGTCTCTGGGAACTGCAGAGATAGGATCTCACAGAAAAGGGTTAAGCTAATCTTAAAGCTCTGCACCTGAGGCGGGGGGGAGCGGGCGGCTTGGGCATTGGGCCAATGACATGCAGCTAAAGACCCATCTCTGCTATTCCCAGAGACAAAACAAAACCTTTTCGGGTTTCCGTTTCCCTGAAGTCCAGCGTTTGCTGCCACCACCAAGTGTAAAATAAAAAAATAAAAACAAAGGAAACAAAAATCTTTTTCCACGGAAGAAACCACTCAGAATCCCCTTCCTGAGACAAAACTCCTCCTCCCTCCAAAAAAAACCCCAAAAAGCAGATCCCCTGGCTAGGAATCTAGGAGGGCGTAGGGAAAAGTTTAGGTATTCCATCAGGTTTACTGGGTCTTCAATCCTGCTCCTGAATCTAGATGCATTCTTGCTAGGGACAGAGATCCGGGAAGGATTTGCAGACCCATCCTGACAAGGTGTACACCAGAGACTTTTAAACTAGCAGTTTGTAACATCTCTGCTAAGAGCCTGCATCAAGAACTTGGTGATTGATTTATGTAATGTATCCTCTTCAACAATCTAACTCTCAACCCTTTTCTTTCTTTCTTGTATCGATCCTCCAGTAAACCTGATGGAATACCTAAACTTTTCCACTCGGCAGAGAACAATGAGACTCTGCTTTCTCTTGGGTAACGTGGTTTCAACCAGGCACGTAAGTTAAGGACACACACAAAAAAGAATCAATACTGGTTAACAAAACAAAAGAAAACCTTTAGATTTCAGATTCTAAAGGATTGGCATAGCGTGCTCTTGTGGGTAAGACCTGAGGTATAATTGACCTGGGAATGTCGCTGGTCCTTTGGGACTGGGAGAACCTGTTTGGTGTTGGTGAGATTGGGTTTTATAACCTCATCTGTGTGTAAGGTCTGGGTCTGATTGTGTCACAGGAAATGCTGGGGTATTTAAGGGGTGTGGTTCATAAAAGCTCATGATACCATCTACTTTTTTGTTAGTCTCTAAGGTGCTGCAAGACTCCTCAAAAAATGAGGCTCACGGGATCTTTCGAAAAAGGTGGGGGTTTTTTTGTTTTTTGTTTTTTTTAAGAACTGCATCTAGACAGCCATTTCGCTTTCGAAATATCCATGTTCGAAAGAACATGCGGCCGCCATTATGCAAATGAAGCACAGGAAATTCAAATCCCGGCTTCATTTGCAATTTCGATCCATCTAATTTTCAAAAGAGGAGTGTAGTCTAGACATAGCCTTACAGACTAACACCACTACCCCTCAAACTCCTGAAACCAAATAAAATTCCATTACCACTTCTTAGATAGTAACCAACTTTCCATGGCCAAAACCCCCCAAACCCTCCTCTGCTACCTCCCCCACACTGGCAAGATCAAAGTGTTAATGCAGAAGAGAGCAAAAAATAATTTTTTTTACAAAACAATCAGGTTAACTGATGAGAAAATTCAAGTCCCTGATCATATGGGACAAAGAGACAACAGAGGGTACATCTATACTTCAAACTGGCTGTGTAGCTACAGGAGAATCTCACATTAGCACCGATCCAACGAGTGCATTAAAAATAGAAATGTGGATACCTTGCATTGCTGATGGGATTGTACTAGTGGCTAGTCCTTTGTGTCATGGTGGCTACCCTTCTATTTTCAGCATGCTGGCTTGATCAGTGCTAGCGTGGAAATTTACACCTCAAAGTGTAGGCTTATCCGCTGAGGCTTCTGCCCAGCTCTGTGGTGACTATGAATATATTGGCCATGGCATTTCCATATGACCAACAGACCATCAGCAGAGAATCTTTTCCTGTTTGCTTCCCTTTTGATCACAGAGGAGCAGGACAACTTTTTCAGCAGAAGGGAAACAGAAGAAATTGTGAAGTACACCCATTTTACAGACAGAAGAGAGTTTCCAGCATAACTGTAAACAGAATGACTAGAAGAACTCTAAACTTACATTCTCACACGGTGTCAAGTATCAGAGGGCAAAGACCACTGTTGCATCTGACGAAGTGGGTCTTTGCCCACGAAAGCTTATGCTCCAATAAATCTGTTAGTCTATAAGGTGCCACAGGACTCCTTGTCGCTTTTGCATACTCACATGAATAGGAAGTTAAAAATAGGTTCCTCTGTTATACTCCATGCTTTTAATCGCCAGTCATATGGAACTCCTAGCCAAACATCTGCAACTATTGACAGACTTTGTCTAACCATCAAGGTCCCTGGGAATGGTTGTCTAATGTGAAGTTGTTGAAATGAGACTTAGTCATTTCCATTACCTCATTTGACACTGTCAAGCGGGAGCAAGGTGCATCCAAATGATGGGTGATGAAGCAGAAACCCCGTTCCATTCATATTATTATTTTCCTTGTACTTATTTCAGACAACTCATAGAAAATGACCCATCTGTTGCAATTCCAAGGTGCCTACCGCTGTAGTAGCACACTCTGAATGGAAAATACCAATTACTAGGAAAGTAGAGTTTTAACCGTTCCGGATCAGTGGTAGAAATAATAATTGGTTTAAGTGGGGAGTGTTTTTTGCCTCGGGGCCTTGTGCACAGGGATGAATTTCATCTTTGAATGTCTGTCTTGCGGTGTTAATGGATTTAAAGACAAGCTCTGCTGTAAATATTCTGAAGCGTACGTTCCCTAGTACTTGCTGTGTCAAGCTGACCCCTTGTCCCTAGCAGTAGATTCTGAGCCTGGATCCCAGGTCACATGATCTCAAGACCCTTTGCTCTCTGTTACTATACTAGATTTCTTTCACGTGGAAAGAAGAGCCTATGGCACATTCACCCATTTAATAATATTTCCTTCAATGCTGAGAGAGCTTCTTTCCCCTAATGGTTGGCTAGAGGGCATTTTTTATTGGAACAGTGACAGTGACAGTAGCTTCCATTAGCCACATTGGAGCTGGAATTCTGACGTCCTCTAGGCTATTAGAGGGTGAGGGGGCTGCCAGGAAGCAAGCTTAGGGTGGGGTCTGGGCAGGAGGGAGGTACAGGAGTTGCTTACTCCCCCTACCTGCTTCCTCCTCCAACCTGTGGGTTGGTTGGATCTAGACCCAGCTTGCCTGACTCCGACCCAGGATGCTCAGGGCTTTCCCACCACAGCAGGGAGCCAGTGTTCCAGTCCCAGGGGGATTGGGGCTGCAGGATTGGAGCACCAGCATCAGCTCCCCAATGACAGGGCAGGGGAGGGAGCCCTGAACCTTGGCTAGATCCAGGCAAGCCAGGGCTGGATCTAGCTCCCAGGCCTTAGGTTCCCCACTCTTCAAATGGCAGAGCCAGCCTTAGATGGAAGTGATGCTGTGTCAGAAATCGTACTTTCTATTTAATGTTTTTATCTGATTTGTTATTGGGATTTACTGTAGTCATTTGAGAGCCTTCGCAAGGTAAGCTGCTGGATACACATAGGATATTATTATAATATATGGAGATATACCTGTCATATAGAACTGGAAGGGACCCTAGAGGTCATGGAGTCCAGTCCCCTGCCCTCACAGCAGGACCAAGCTCCATCCCTAACAGATTTACCACAATCCCTAAATGGCCCCCTTGAGGATTGAACTCACAACCCTGGGTTTAAGCAGGCCAATAGTAAAACCACTGAGCTATCCCTCCCCCCTATATACACTTACTACACCACATTCCAAAGGCATAGATTAAACTAACTCATCCCCACCATGGCAGCTCTGGTGGATCCAGATGTTCTGCTTTGGCACTGTTCACTGTATGCCAGTCCAGTCTTACAGCTCATCAGCAAACCCAGCACCTAACAGTGAAATACAACAGGCCAAATCCTCAACTGATGTCATATGCCTTTTGTTCTTCTTTCTGTGCTGGAAAATGTTACCTTGCAAAACTCGATCTATAAAACAAGAATAGGTTGAACCCTCCCTAGCTGGACCAGAAAGTGCCAGACAAAAAAAAAATCTATGGTCTGTCATGACTTTAGTTTGCTGGATGTCCACTTATCATGGGTGTGGCCAAGTTTCCAGCAGTCCTGTAAGGTTTGTTTACAGCCACCTGGCCTGGCTCTCAGAGATCTGTGCTGTAATTTAGCTCCAATTTACCCCTTTATGTCTTCTAAGAGCCCAGTAAGCAGTGGAAGGGTTGCTAACGCCGCTAGACAATATTGACCTCCCGTGCTTCAGCACATTCTCTAGCTTGGCACCGGTCAGATTCCAAGGGTGCTGGACTAGCGAGGTTCAACCTGTATAATATACAAGCTTTAGCAAACAGCAACTAAAATAGCATTTCCCTTTAACATGTGTCAGAGAACAGACAGTCTTGTGGTTAAGATGCTAACCTGGCACTCAGACGGGGCATTCAGTTCCAGCTTCACCACAGATTTCTTGCGTGAACTCAGGCAAGTCGCTTCCTTACTCTTAACCTTTTGTGCATCTTGCCTGTTTAGATCAGGGATCTTTTTAGGCTCGGGGGCCACTGACCCATGAAAAATCAGTTAGGTGGGAAGCAGCAGGGGCTAGAGTGCCAGCATGGGTTTGCCAATGCAGGGGGTGGGAAGGAGCCCTAAGCTCCAGGGGCTGGATCCAGGCAAGCCAGGGACCGCATCTGGCCCCAGGGTTCCCCACCTCTGATTTAGATCATCAACTTTTGAAGGCAGAGGGCTATCTCTGATAAGAATTATGTTCTGCTCCATGTACAATGAGGTTCTCTCACTTGGGGAGCTGAGGTGATCCAGAAATGCAATATTGATAATGAGAGAGAGTCAGAAAAATGGAGTGTTTTCACACACACAAGCGCTAACAAAAATTTTCATCTAAATTCTTATAGCACATTTTGACTTTTCCCTCAAAAAAAAAAAAGCCCACAAATTTTGAAAAAGTTTTTGTTTTTGATGAAATGTCTGCATTTTCCCTGGAAAGCAAGCATTTTCAGTTAATTTTCCATTGAAAGAAAGCTTTCAGGGAAATTTTGTGACTGATTCCAATGAGACTGGATGGAAGCCTTATTAAAAACCGCACCATGAAACAACAATTAACGGGCCGCTGGCAAAGTTGTTTCCCCAACGTGCGCCCTGACTGGTTGCAGAACCGGAGCAACTTCAGCTGCACCTGTCTTCTGTTGGCCTGCTTCAGCCAGAGGAGTGTCCCAGTCCGGAGTCCAGCCTGGCCACTTTGCAGAGTCCAGCAAAAATGCCTACAAATCCAACCAACGGCCCAACAGGGATCAGTAGGCAATCACTCAGCACAGGCATGCTGCTACTGCTGGCTTCAATCAGCTCCCTCATCCAGCGGATTTCTGGCAGGCTCCAGCTCATCATTCACATTCATCTTGGCTCCCAGCTGACAGAAGTATGTGGTCCCTGACACTGTGGGAAACATTTGTCCTTGTGTGTGATATGTTTTACCTCAAAATGTTTCTTCTGGTCAAGGCAGAGCTTTATTTGGAAAGTCACCTAGCCCCCCAACGACACATTTTTGTGACAAACCCATCCTGAAAATGTCACTCAGCGAATTTGGAAAATTGTACACAGTGCTGATCCATGCCAGAATGTGTAAATGTTCCTTTTAAGCTGTCCTGGAAAGCTACAGGAGCAGGGGAAGCTTCTCAGAAGACGCTCTACAGTAAAAAAGAAAATAGCAGTTTGCTTGTTTCATCCACCAGATGCCTCTTAACGCTTTGGGGCGGGGCCTTCAGTTACTACATGTTTGCATAATACTTAGCTTTATGAGGCTCTAACCAGTTTGAAATGTCTAAGCGCTACCGCTCTATAAATGACAGATAAATATGGAGAAGGAAGGTATATCAGAGCATACAGATCTCTTTTCATATGGTACCCGTTCCAAATCCCTAATCATTTTTGTTGCAAAAAGTGATTTAAAAGACTGGGACCTTTCACCTTAGAAAAAGTGGAGACTAAGGGTACGACTACACTGCATTATTCCGGAATAACAGCCATTGTTCTGGAAAAACAATACTAGCGTCCACACAGCAACTGCATTATTTTGAAAGAAAAATAGAAATAATGGAGGGCTTTTTCCGACATTGATAAACCTCATTCCATGAGGAATAACACCTCTTCTGAAAAAGCTCTTTTGGTAGAGGGTGTTTGTGGATGCTCCACTGCTGCTATGTCGAAATAACTCCTCACCAGGGCCATTCTAAGTTATTCCTCCCGAGTGCCTCCTGGGGCTCTAAATTGAGATAGCACATTCACATTAGGGGAGCCTGCCTTGGACTAATTTTGAGGCTTTCCTGTAGTGTGAAGACACTATATTGAAATAAGCTATTCCAGAAAATATCCTCTGTAAGATTATGACTGGTGTAGAAAAAGTGAATAAGGAAACGTTGTTTACTTATTCTCACAATATAAGAACTAGGAGTCACTAAATGAAATTAATAGGCAGCAGGTTTAAAATAAACAAAAGGAAGTTTTTTCTTCACTAGGCGCATAGTCAACCTGTGGAACTCCTTGCCAGAGGGTGTTGTGAGGACAAGGTTTTAACAAGGTTCAAAAAAGAGCTAGATAGATTCATGGAGGTTAGGTCCATCAATAGGTATTAGCCAAGATGGGTAGGAATGGTGCACCCCTAGCCCCTGTTTGTCTGGAAATGGATAACAGGAGAGAAATCATGTGATGATTACTTGTTGTGATCCCTCCCTTTGGGGCATCTGGTATTGGCCACTGTCAGCAGACAGGATACTGGGCTAGATGGACCTTTGATCTGACTCAGTATGTCCGTTCGTATGTTATGCTCAGATACTAAGCTCTTCAGAGTAGGAACAGCCTCTTAGCCTACTGCGGACAGGGGGCTGCAGACAGGGGAGTTTGAGAGGGACCGCAAGAGATCCCGCCGCTGAACAGGCTACCTGGTGAGAGTGAGAGTACTTGCTTTTGGTGAGAGTTTGCTCGACTGTTTGAATTTTGTTTGTTGAATTCTGATTCTGATTTCAGGTGACTGCAGTTTCAGTTTCAGCTGCTGTAGCAGTTGGGACTGAGTGCCTGAACTTTTGTTCCCTTAAATGCTCTCGATTGCATCTGGTCAGCCTTCCCGTGTGAGACTCACGAGGGGGCAGGCCTGGCCTAGGCAAGCAGGCTTTTAAAAGCCAGAGGCAGAGCGACCAGGGAGCAAAGCGGACAGGGAGCTGTAGACAGGAGTTTGACAGAGGGAGGCCTACGATGGTCAGGAAGACCCGCAACACCTGTGCCAGCACTGCTTCTGTCTCCTTCACCTGCGCCTGTAGCCAGACAGAATGCCTGAGCATGGATGCCTCTACCCAGATCCTGGTGTGGTTTTGCAGGGACTGTGGCTTGCAATTCCCACTTATTGATATCGAGGCTGGGGAGATCATCCAACGAAAAAGGTGCCTGCTGGTGGAATCTCTCAGGCAGCAGGTGGGAGAGCTATGGGAGGAGGTGGCTAGGTTGAGGAGCACCCGGATCCATGAGCAATTCCTGGACCGTATTCATGAGGAGACAGCTGAGGTAGCTGTCCCAGTACACAGGAATGCGGACACACCGCTGGTGGAGGAGGAGACGGCTCAGGGTGGACACTGGCAGCTGGTTACTTCTGGCAGCAGGCACTGCTCCACCCCTGCTCCGAACCCTCCCGCCGTGGTACTAGGAAACCATTATGCTCTTCTTTATACAAGAGATAAGCAATCACCCCCTACAACAAAGGAGGAGAAGCCTCGTACCCCCAAGGCTGGGAGGTCTGCTGCCACCACTGCGAATAGGAAATGTAGGGTAGTGGTGGTCAGAGACTCTCTTCTGAGGGGGACGGAGGCACCCATCTGTCGCTCTGACATGTCATCTTGGGAGGTGTGCTGTCTGCCGGGGGCCTGGATCTGAGATGTTACGGAGGCATTGTCGAGGATTATCCGGCCCTCTGACTACTACCCCATGCTACTCATCCATGTGGGCACAAATGATACCGCGAGGGCTCTGGGAGTACGGGTGAAGGAGTTTGGAGCGCAGGTAGTATTCTCTTCGATCCTTCCTGTTGAAGGTAGGGGCCCAGGCAGAGAGAGGTGCATCCTGGAGGTGAATGCCTGGCTGCAAAGATGGTGTCACCAGGAGGGCTTTGGCTTCCTTGACCATGGGATGCTATTCCAGGAAGGACTGATAGGCAGAGATGGCGTTCACCTTTTGAGGGGCGGGGGAAAGACCCTATTTGGACACAGACTGGCTAACCTAGCGAGGAAGGCTTTAAACTAGGTTCGATAGGGACAAGTGAGCAAAGCCCACAGGTAAGTGGAGAACATGGAGACCTGGGAGATGGGTCAGAAATGGGAGGGAGCGTGGGCTATAATGGCAGAGAGAAAGGAGGGTCAGGGCAAAACTGGGAGGCAAGGTCAAATCAGTATCTTAGATGCCTATATACAAATGCGAGAAGTATGGGTAATAAGCAGGAAGAACTGGAAGTGCTAATAAATAAGTACAATTATGACATTGTTGGCATCACAGAAACTAGTTGGGATAATACACGTGATTGGAATGTTTGTATGGAAGGGTACAGATTGCTCAGGAAGGATAGACAGGGAAAAAAGGGAGGAGGTGTTGCCTTATATATTAAAAATGAACACACTTAGAGTGAGGTGGAGATGGACATAGGAGATGGAAGTGTTGAGAGTCTCTGGGTTAGGCTAAAAGGGGTTAAAAACAAGGATGATGTCATGCTAGGAGTCTACTACAGGCCACCTACCCAGGTGGAAGAAGTGGATGAGGCTTTTTTTAAAACTAACAATATCATCCAAAGCCCAAGATTTGGTGGTGATGGGGGACTTCAACTATCCAGATATATGTTGGGAAAATAACACAGCGGGGCACAGACTATCCAATAAGTTCTTGGACTGCATTGGAGACAACTTTTTATTTCAGAAGGTTGAAAAAGCTACCGGGGGAAGCTGTTCTAGATTTGATCCTAACAAATAGGGAGGAACTGGTTGAGAATTTGAAAGTGGAAGGCAGCTTGTGTGAAAGTGATCATGAAATCATAGAGTTCACAATTCTAAGGAAGGGTAGAAGGGAAAACAGCAAAATAGAGACAATGGATTTCAGGAAGGTGGATTTTGGTAAGCTCAGAGAGCTGATAGGTAAGGTCCCATGGGAATCAAGACTGAGGGGAAAAACAACTGAGGACAGTTGGCAGTTTTTCAAAGGGACATTATTAAGGGCCCAAAAGCAAGCTATTCTGCTTCGTCGGAAAGATAGAAAATATGACAAAAGACCGCCTTGGCTTAACCACGAGATCTTGTACGATCTAAAAATAAAAAAAGGAGTCATAAAAAATGGAAACTAGGACAAATTAAAAAGGATGAATATAGACAAACAGCACAGGAATGCAGGGGCAAGATTAGAAAGGCAAAGGCACAAAATGGGCTCAAACTAGCCACGGGAATAAAGGGAAACAAGAAGACTTTTTATAAATACATTAGAAGCAAGAGGAAGACCAAGGACAGGGTAGGTCCACTGGTCAGTGAGGAGGGAGAAACAGTAACAGGAAACTTGGAAATGGCAGAGATGCTTAATGACTTCTTTGTTTCGGTCTTCACTGAGAAGTCTGAAGGAATGCCTAACATAGTGAATGCTAGTGAGAAAGGGGTAGGTTTAGAAGATAAAATAAAAAAAGAGCAAGTTAAAAATCACCTAGAAAAGTTAGATGCCTGCAAGTCACCAGGGCCTGATGAAATGCATCCTAGAATACTTAAGGAGCTGATAGAGGAGGTATCTGAGCCTCTAGCTATCATCTTTGGAAAATCATGGGAGACAGGAGAGATTCCAGAAGACTGGAAAAGGGCAAATATAGTGCCCATCTATAAAGAGGGAAACAAGAACAACCCAGGAAACTACAGACCAGTTAGTTTAACTTCTGTGCCAGGGAAGATAATGGAGCAAGTAATTAAGGAAATCATCTGTAAACACTTGGAAGGTGGCAAGGTGATAGGGAACAGCCAGCATGGATTTGTAAAGAACAAATTATGTCAAACCAATCTGATAGCTTTCTTTGATAGGATAATGAGTCTTGTGGATAAGGGAGAAGCAGTGGATGTGGTATACCTAGACTTTAGTAAGGCATTTGATACGTTCTCGCATGATATTCTTATCAATAAACTAGGGAAATACAACTTAGATGGGGCTACTATAAGGTGGGTGCATAACTGGATGGATAACCGTACTCAGGGTAGTTATTAATGGTTCACAATCTGGCTGGAAAGGTATAACAAGCGAGGTCTGTTTTGGGAACGGCTCTGTTCAATATCTTCATCAACGATTTAGATATTGGCATAGAAAGTACGCTTATTAAGTTTGCAGATGATACCAAGCTGGGAGGGGTTGCGACTGCTCAGGAGGATAGGGTCATAATTCAAAATGATCTGGACAAATTGGAGAAATGGTCTGAGGTAAACATGATGAAGTTTAATAAAGACAAATGCAAAGTGCTCCACTTAGGAACAATCAGTTTCACACATACAGAATGGGAAGCGACTGTCTAGGAAGGAGTATGGCAGAAAGGGATCTAGGGGTTATAGTGGACCACAAGCTGAAAATGATTCAGCAGTGTGATGCTGTTGCAAAAAAACCAAGCATGATTCTGGGATGCATGCATTAACAGTTGTGTTGTGAGCAAGACACGAGAAGTAATTCTTCCGCTCTACTCTGCGCTGGTTAGGCCTCAGTTGGAGTATTGTGTCCAGTTCTGGGCACCGCATTTCAAGAAAGATGTGGAGAAATTGGAGAGGGTCCAGAGAAGAGCAACAAGAATCATTAGCGGTCTAGAGAACATGACCTATGAAGGAAGGCTGAAAGAACTGGGTTTGTTTAGTTTAGAAAAGAGAAGATTGAGGGGGGACATGATAGCAGTTTTCAGGTATCTAAAAGGGTGTCATGAGGAGCAGGGAGAAAACTTGTTCATCTTGGCCTCTGAGGATAGAACAAGAAGCAATGGGCTTAAACTGCAGCAAGGGAGGTTTAGGTTGGATATTAGGAAAAAGTTCCTAACTGTCAGGGTAGTCAAACACTGGAATCAATTGCCCAGGGAGGTTGTGGAATCTCCATCTCTGGAGATATTTAAGAGTAGGTTAGATAAATGTCAATCAGGGATGGTCTAGACAGTATTTGGTCCTGCCATGAGGGCAGGGGACTGGACTCGATGACCTCTCGAGGTCCCTTCCAGTCCTAGTATTCTATGATTCTGTGTGCCTGTGCCTGAGCGTAACACAATGGGAACTTGATCTCAGTTGGGGATTTTAAGTGCTACCAGACCACAATTATAAAATAGGAATTACTGAACCTGTGGTACCCCCATGGTGACATACGTACTAAATGGGCACTTCCACAAACTGAGTAGATTGAGATGCACTGAATGAAGCAGTCACAAAAGAAAGTTATGTTATTTCCCTACTGTATAAAGTATAATCGCCCAGTTATTTGCTACTACAATAATTGCCTCACTAGAGGCAAAATCCAATAGCCACAGATGTCAATGGAAATCTTTCAATAAGCTTTGGATCAGGGCCTATATGTAGGTAGGGGATTTGGGAAAGTACCAGCTGAAACTTCCAGTGCCAAGCAAAGAATGTTTACAAAGTACAGCTAAACCCTTATTTCTTCCGTCCCTCATCCCTCTTCTGTTCTCTTCCATTTCTTTTCCCAGATGCTTTCTATCTCTATTGTTTCAAACAGTCTCTCCAAAAGGTATGCTCCATTAGCAAATGTTTGACAAGCACCATATCCGGTAAGAGCTATTATAACTCTTTGGCAAAGATGCATAATTAAGAGTCTATGCACAACCTGAAGCACGGTCAGAAAAACGGTTTGTCCTACTTATGTCCTAATAGGGCAGATAGTGCCGTCGGACACAAATGTCCTCGCTTTTTTGTTGTGCTCACAGACAGAGTTCAAAAAATGATCCCAGTAGCATTTGTTGTGGTCAGCCCTGGATATGTTTAACAAGGGCTAATATCTCTCTGTTTTGTATACCTTCCTCTGTACTGTTAACAGAAGCAGGTATAGTCATGACATAGGCCATTCACTAATTTTAGTAACTAAGTGATATTGTAAATTGTTTCCTGTTATAACAGGCATTTCTGGGGTGAGTATTTTCCTTGTTCAATCAATGTAGATGTTGGACCAGATCCTCAGATGCTATAACTCGAAATTCCGCAATCATTTGCTCAGTGGAACTATGGTGAATCACCCGAGCTGAAGAAGATCTGGCCTGTTGTATTTGTAACCAATGAAAGAAGCAACAACAAATGTTACAACACTTGGACAGGATTTTGTTTAAAGTGCACTTGTTCAGGATTTCAAATGGATTGATTTTGCCTTTTTTATACATGTCCATGTGAATGGAAGGGTTTGAGACCCTCAGGGCACCATCCAAAGTAAGCACCAATACCTCAGCAATGAAGCAATATTTCAGCCCCTTAAGAGCCCTGAGATCTTTCCAGACTAAAAGGGATTACTGGGAGTACTAAATGTGACCATCTACTGGGAAATGAACTTGAGCAGAGTTAAGTCCGGCCCCAAGGGAAGGAACGAGGAGACTGGTGGAAATTGTTAACGATGCTCTTCTGCTACTGGATTATTGCTGGTTGCTACAGATGTCACTTATACTGTAGTAACACCTCCTCAGAGCCTCAACCACATCTGGCCCTTGTCAAGTGCTAGACATTGCGCATACATGGTAAATACTGACAATGTCGATGCAGAGGAAAGGGGTTACAATGTCTATTGGCAATGGTCTATTTCATTATGGCCTATTTAAGTCATGGAAAATTAGTGTTGGAAGAGACCTCAGGAGGTCATCCAATCCAGCCCCCTTCCCAAAGCAGGGCCAACCCCAACTAAATCATCCCAGCCAGGGCTTTGTCAAGTTGGGACTTAAAAACCTCTAGGGATGGAGATTCTACCTCCTCCCTAGGTAACCCATTCCAGTGCTTCCCCACCCTCCTAAGGAAAAACTATTTCACAATAGCCAACCTAGACCTCCCCCACTGTAACTTGAGACCATTGTTCCTTGTTCTGCCATCCGTCACCACTGAGATCAGCCTCTCTCCATCCTCTTTGGAACCCCCCTTCAGGCAGTTAAAGGTTGCTATCAAATCCCCCTTTGCTCTTCTCTTCTGCAGACTAAATGAGCCCAGTTCCCTCAGCTTGTCCTCATAAGTCATGTGCTCCAGGCTTCTAACTATTTTCGTTGCCCTCCACTGGACTGTGTCTCCAATTGGTCCACATCCTTTCTGCAGTGGGAAGCCCCAAACTGGCTGTAATATGCTCCAAGTGTGGCCTCACCAGTGCCAAATGGAGGGGAATAATCACTTCCTTCAGTCTGCCAGCAATGCTGCTACAGCCCAATATGCCATTAGCCTTCTTGGCAAGGGCACTCTGACTCATCTCTAATGGCTTTCAAGGGGTACCTAAAGAAAAAGAAGGTATGATTTTTGAATGGTTGAATGTATAAGTCTAAAGCAGAGGGGGGCAAACTATGGTCCTTGGGCCACATCTGACCTGCTGGCCCCTGCTGTCTGGCCCCAGAGCTCCTGCCATGACTAGGCCTTGGCTCCCTCGTCTTTTGTTCCCCCCCTTCCCCACAGTCTCAGCCACCCCAGTGCGCCACCTCCAGCCCCGATGCTCCAAGTGGCATAGCTGTGAGGTTCAGGCTGGGTAGTGCGGTCGGAGAAGGGAGCAGGAGGAATCCTGGTGGGGGGTAGTTGGGATGGGGAGGTTGGACAGGACACAGGAGGTCCTGTGGGAGCAGGGGGCAGTTGGATGGGGTGGGGAAATGGGCAGGAGTTGGACAGGAAGCAGGAGTCCCTTGGGAACTGTCAGGGGGTGGGGAGTAGGAGGGGTTGGATAGAGGGTGAGGAAGCTACGGGGGCAGGATAAGAGGCAAGGTTAAGGGGGCAGTTAGGGGATGGGGAGCAGGGGGATTGGATAGAGGGTGTGCTGCCCAGGGGGGCAGTTGGGAGTCAGATGAGGGTGGTGGTTGGGCCATGACTAGCTATTTGAGGAGGCTCAGCCTCCCCTATCCACCTCTCCATACAATTTCTGACCCCTGATGTGGCCCTCAGGCCAAAACACGTTTGTCCACCCCTTCTCTAAAGAAATACAATATAGCAGAGAGCTCCCCTTCCAAGCTCATCCCAGACTCCTCTGAGGGCACCAGGGTCTTTTTTCTTCTTTTCTCCCTTGCCTACCACATGTTGGCAAACCTAATGAACCATGTGTCATTCTGTGGAGGAGGGCAGAGGCAGATTCTGAGGCGTGAGTGTGCCCATTTCAGGACAGAAAATGAGGCAGTCCCTCACTTCAAGGTATACTCCAGCGTGTTACCACAGATTTTTTGCTTTGTGAAGGAGCCAGCAGAGAAGTACCTGAGTAAAATTGATCCAATGGAGTTACACATGTGTAAGTCAGAGAAGACTCAGGTGCAAAGTTGGTATGAAGGAGGTAGCACGTAGGGGTGTACAATGAGAATTAGCAGGGCTCGACAAATACAAATCTACTCGCCCCATGGCAAGTAGATTGTAACTCGGAAGAGCCGGGTTCGGGCGATCTGCGCATGCGCAGAACGATCTGCGCATGCGCAGATCGCAGGACAGCGTGGCTGGCGAGCGGGGGCTCGCCGCGGTTCGGCGAGCCCTGAGAATTAGTCATCTTTTGAACTAATATAGAAATCTTGAAAATAATTTTCTTCTTCAACCAAACAAGTTACGAATTTGTATCGAGCACAAAGATTTGAATAAGATTCTCAAACTTGAGCTCTGCCCAGAGATCACATCTACACTTCAAAAGAACAATATTTTCCATGTTGCTGTGCAACACTTTGCACTTTCAGCTGCCCTTTTCATAGACATGTCTCAGTGATTTCCCTTTGGCATCACCTGAGGTCATGGGCTGATGTACCAAAAGCATCACGTTTTTAAAAATCTGACCACCACAAATAACAGTTGATAATCACAACATGAGGTCCAATGTCATGTTTTCAGCATGCCACAGTAGACATACCTGAAAGACATGCCAGAGCAGAGTGAATAAGATGAGCTATCTAAGGCAGTGTCTACACTGGGAAGGTTTGGTGATGAAAGTGCTGTTGACATGCAAAAGTCGCCCAAAGTGAAAAATGATCAAACCAGTTTTTCTGCCTCCCATTGTCGACATTTCATGGCCACATGTCGACAGGGGAGCTAGCAATGTGAGTAAGCATGTAGCAGTGCAGCGTTGTTGAAAGGCAAATCTAAGGAATGTCAAAGTAGCACAGCAGTCTCTCCAGCCCTCCCCCTGCAGCAACCGTCTGCCTGCTGAGGTGTTCCTAGCAGGTCAGAACAGGAGCATTCCAGTGATTTGTTCCCTAAATGGAGCAGCTCACTCAGCTGTCAGATACTTCCCAGGGTTTGAAAGAGAAAGGGCGCATGCCTGCAGGGCCGCAGGGATTACAAAACACTGAGCACAGCCATCAGGGAAGGCATTATGGTATACTGGCGGAAACCAGTTCTCGTGACAAAACAAGCCGCAGAGTCTACAATAGCTCTTTGGCAACAATAAAGGGAGGGGGAAAAAAACCAAGTCTGTTGCAAGGCTGGCAGTTTGTCGCCAAAACTGTTTTTTGTTTTCCCCCAACAAAAGCCACATTGCAGTGTAAACACACAGCTTTGTCGCCAAAAGAACATAAGAACGGCCGTACTGGGTCAGACCAAAGGTCCATCTAGCCCAGTATCCTGTCTGCCGACAGTGGCCAGTGCCAGGTGCCCCAGAGGGGGTGGACCGAAGACAGCGATCACGCAATTTGTCTCCTGCCATCCATCTTCAGCCTTTGACAAACAGAGGCCAGGGCACCATTCCTTATCCCTTGGCTAATAGCCTTTTATGGACCTAACCTCCATGAATTTTTCTGTTAATGTCCTAACCTTCACAGCCTCCTCTGGCAAGGAGTTCCACAGGTCGACTGTGCGCTGTGTGAAGAACTTTCTTTTATTAGTTTTAAACCTGCTACCCATTAATTTCATTTGGTGTCCTCTGTTCTTATATTATGGGAACAAATAACTTTTCTTTATTCACCCTCTCCACACCACTCATGATTTTATATACCTCTATCATATCCCCTCCCCAGTCTCCTCTTTTCTAAACTGAAAAGTCCCAGTCTCTTTAGCCTCTCCTTTTGGTGACAAAACGTGCCAGTGTAGATAAGGCCTGAGACACATCCTCTGACAAAGGATTATGACTGGATCCAAGAAAGACCAGAGCAATGGTATCATTGGAAAGATCCCCCCAAACAAGGAGATGAGTCCCCTGTGCATGTTAACATTTCTTACCAAATTCATCCCTAATTTGCCACAAGGAAATGTTCCACTCAGAATGTGTTTTGGAACAGAATAACCTGGAGATTATCAAAATAAAACATCGGAAAAGAGCATCAGAGAAGCAGTGGTACTTAAATATTTTGACATTAACAAAAAACCTAATCTCAGTCAATGCAAACTCACATGGGGCAGGAATTGTCCTATAAAACGCTCACTCAGTAGCATATGCTGTTAAAACACCCAACGCTCCCCTTTGTCTCTTTGGTGGATAGACATTCTGGTAGATCTCCTAAAATATTTCTCACCATAGACCTGGGCATGGACCTCCTTGGATTTCAAAGGCAGCCCCTGACACAAAGACACAATGTCACACAGAAGAGTTTAAGAATACATAGCAAGGAGAAGGGGACATAGCTTCCCTCAGACTCTGCAGGAGGAGCTACCCTCCGTAACACAAGGGGTGTGTATATATTAACTGGAATTGAAATAACAAGCATCATTCTCCTCCCAGCAACTTCACTAAGGGTACATCTACACTGCACAGCTATTTCATAATAAGCTATTCCGGAATAGTTATTCCAAAATAGCTTATTTTGAAATAGCATGTCTACACTGCAGGGAAGCCTCAAAATTAGTCCAAGGCAGGCTTCCCTAATGTAGATGTGATACCTCTAAAGCCCCAGGAGGCACTGGGGAGGAATAACTTAGAATGGCCCTGGTGAGGGGCTATTTTGAAATAGCAGCAGTGGAGCAAACACACACCTTATTTCGAAATAGCTATTTCGGAATAGATGTTATTCCTCATAGAATGAGGATTACAGATTTCGGAATAAGACGTCCATTATTTCAAAATTATTTCAAAATAACGGAATGGCCGTGTAGACGCTCACATTGTTATTTCAAAATAACACTAGTTCTCAAAATAACGGTGCAGTATACACACCCCCTAAGTCATACCGGGGTGAATGATGGGATTGTATTAAACCAGTTTTCACCCCCGTGAAGGTCGTGTTTGGACATGAAGGTGTTAGTAACTGGCAAGAGATTTGTCAAAATTTATAAATCGTCACGGGGAGGAGGGGCAAATTACCACAGTGCTATTTGAAAATAGCATGAAGGCTATATATCTTCAGTAAACCTCAGATGGTTATCATCACTTTGTCATCCTAAGGAATTTGAGCTGCAAGCTTTGTTCCTTCTGGCAGAGTGTGATTTTACAATCCACATAAACATAGGAAGTCATAAGGCAAATAAAACTTACATCTCAACCCTACTTAGTAACAGGAAAATATCTGACAGCTTATTTTTGTCCCCAGTCTCCCACCCGCAAGTCCCCCCATCTACATAAATTCCAGAGGCTATTATCCTGAGTATTCTTCTGATACTGTATTAGGATGAGCGCGTTAAAATATTTAACTAGATGCTTTACCCAAAGTTGCTCAGGCCCTTCAGGGCAAGGGGTTGGGAAGTGTGGGGGGATTCCCCGAGGCTGGCGGCGGGGGGGAAGAGACATGCTACCTGGCTAGCACCACTGGTCCCTGGGGCTGGCTGGGGTCACGCTACCTGGGCAGCGGCCTTGTTCCCCTGGAGTATAAATGTTCCTGCTCTGAGAGCTTTCCATTTGATGAGAAACAATTGGATTCCAGTCACATCCCATTATCCTGGCACAACCAAACCCTGACCTTGCTTTTAAGTTATGATAAGAGGAAACTGCGTAATGCATTTGGTGGTTGTAACTCTTACTGTTTAGGAGCAGTTCTTGAACAAAGATTCAGACACAGACAGACACATACTTTCTCAAATATAAAATGGATGAACTGAAAAAGGAGCAAGCACTGAGGTGGCAAAGTCAGGAGATGGTACCAAATTAGTTCAGTGAGTTAAGGCTAGAGAAGATAACTGGGAACTTTAGAGGGCATGTCTACACTAGGAAATTATTTTGAAGTAACTAAATTCAAAAGTAACTCCTGAAATAACTATTTTGAAATAAGCTTATTCCCCAAGGAAAGCAGGAGTTATTTTGAAATAACTAGCCCCATATTTCAAAATAATGAGCTTGGTAGTGTGGATGCTCCACTTGTTATTTTGAAGCAACTCCCTAGTGTAGACCAGGGCAGAGAGACGTAAAGCCAGCACACTAGTAGATAAACATGTGAGAAATGCACAGTAACGTACAATGGAAAAAATAACGTGAACGTGACCTTACTGAGCATTAATGGGGGTATAGCCATTGTGAATAGCACAATCAAAACTTTGCCCATGGTCAAAAGGGAAAACAAAACGTTAGGATTCATAAGGAACAGGGTAAGGACATCAAACATATGGCATCATCTGGGTAGCTCTGTTCATTTCTGTATGCCCTATCTCAAAAAGATGTAGGATGGGGTACAGGGCACAGAGATGAAATGATCCGAGGCATGGAAGACAGATAAATAATTACTAGTGAAGGTAAATCTGGGCTCTTACTCAGCCTCTCCTGTAACAGAAAGAAAGGGACATCCAGAAAATATTGCAGAATCCAAGAGGATTCAGAGAAAGGGGATAAGGATGAGAAACCTGAAGATATTCCCATAAGAACAGAGATTGGGACTGTTTACTTTACGAAGGAGAGGAATAATAGGTCTCATGGTAAAAGTATTGTAATCCCTTTTGGTCCAGAGTGATTAATCAGTCTGGGGACGTAAGGATGTTCCAAATGGAAGTAGAAGTGATTGGAGTCTGTTACATTCTTTGATGCAATCTGGTTTATTTACAAGGAATGTATGAAACCCTGCTTCTCCAGATGCGGAACGAACCAAGCACAAAAGGAGCAATGTGTTAGCTTACAGCTCCAAACCTTTTTAGCTCACACTGGATTCAAAGGTTCTGTCTAGCTTTTTCCAGAGTTACACTGTGTACTCAGCCTATTTCTTGACTTCCTTATGTTCTCTCACGCACACACTTGGAACCTTCCAGCCATATGATGCTAGTTTCTGGGCAGGCAGACAGACAATTAGGCCTTGATTTAGGTGAGGCCCCTTCACTTAAGTTTATTATAACCTTCTTCAGTGATGGCCACCACCACTCAATTTCATGGGGCTTTAACTCAACTCTTTTAAACAAAGGTTCACCCCTCTCCGACAGCATTTACATAGTAATGATCTAGAGGAGGCACACAGGTCTGGAGAACAGAAGATGCCCATTTTCATAACACAAGAACAAGGGGGCATGAATTCAATTTAAAAGGTGGCAAACTCAAAACTGATTAATGGAAAAACTTTCACATGACAAAAAACAAATTGTAGAGCCCCCTACCAAAGCATGTCATTGAGGCAAGATTCAAAGACACTTTGAAGGATAGACATTTAGATGGACAATATTGTCTAAAGTTATAATAGTTTATGGAGGGGGTGTTTAACCAATAGCACTGCTGAGTGTAACGAAGACTGGATATGAAGACCGGGTTCAAAAAAAGAGCTAGATAGGTCCATCAATGGCTATTGGCCAGGATGGGTAGGGATGGTGTCCCTAGCCTCTGTTTCTCTGGAGGTGGGTGACGAGAGGGATCAGGTGAGGATTACCTGTGTTCCCTCCTCTGGGGCATCTGGCATTGGCCACTGTCGGCAGACAGGATACTCAGCTAGATGGACCGTTGGTCTGACCCAGTATGGCCACTCTTATGTTCTTATGATAGGAGTGCTGGTCTGAAACGGAGATTCACTTCCTGGGTCCAGTCACATGATGTGTGTAAGGATTAGAAAAAAGTTTGCACCCTGGCACATGACAAGTTAGTATCTACTGATTCCAATGCTTACTATTATTGACCACTGATATAGACGTAATGCTACAAAGCCTCCAGCAGTCAGAGGTGTCACTTTGCTAGGCACTGTGCATGTCAATGATGCAGCAAGGGAGGTTTAGGTTGGACATTAGGAAAAACTTCCTAACTGTCAGGGTGGTTAAACACTGGAATAAAATTGCATAGGGAGGTTGTGGAATCTCCATCACTGGAGATATTTCAGAGCAGTCTAGACAGATCTATCAGGGATGATCTAGACAGTGTTTGGTCCTGCCATGAGGGCAGGGGATGGGACTCGATCTTTCGAGGTCCCTTCCAGTTCTAGTGTTCTATGATTCTATGGTCCTTAGAATCATAGAATACTAGGACAGGAAGGGACCTCGAGAGGTCATCGAGTCCAGTCCCCCGCCCTCATGGCAGGACCAAGTACTGTCTAGACCATCCCTGATAGACATTTATCTAACCTACTCTTAAATATCTCCAGAGATGGGGATTCCACAACTTACCTAGGCAATTTATTCCAGTGTTTAACCACCCTGACAGTTAGGAACTTTTTCCTAACATCCAACCTAAACCTCCCTTACTGCAGTTTAAGCTCATTGCTTCTTGTTCTATCCTCAGAAGTCAAGGACAATTTTTCTCCCTCCCGCTTGTGACACCCTTTTAGATACCTGAAAACCACTATCATGTCCCCTCTCAATCTTCTCTTTTCCAAACTAAACAAGCCCAATTCTTTCTGTCTTCCTTCATAGGTCATGTTCTCTAGACCTTTAATCACTCTTGTTGCTCTTCTCTGAACCTTCTCCAATTTCTCCACATCTTTCTTGAAACATTGTGCCCAGAACTAGACAATACTTGACACAAAGGACTTGCCACTTAACAGACAAGATGTGACAGAGGACACTACATTGCATGTTGAAAGGAGGGTGCATTTCATGGCCAAAAATAGAACGAGTTTATTTTATAACACTCCAGGAATTGCAAATCAGTAAATGCTGTAATTTAGAAGGGTTGATGAATCAGGAGATAGAATCTATTAATCTACTGACTCAGTCCAGATGGGTCCATTGTTATATAAGCTGACCTCCTGTATTACGCAGACTATAGAACTTCCTAGAGCATATTTTTTTCAGAAATGCATTCAATCTTGATTTAAAACTTGTCAAGGGATGGAAAATCCACTATGACTCTCGGTAAATTGTTCCTATGGTTAATTACCCTCTCAGTTAAATATTCCAAGTCTGAATTTGTCTAGCTTCAACTTCCACACATTGGATCGAGTTACACCTTTCTCTGCTAGACTGAAGAGTTCATTATTAAATAATTGTTCCCCAGGTAGGTACTTATAGACTAATCAAGTCATCCCTGAACCTTCTGTTTGTTAAGCTAACTAGATTGATCTCCTTGAGTCTATCGCTATCAAGGCATGTTTCTCTCTAATACTTTAAATGTTCTCATAGATCTTCCCTGAAAACCTCTCCAATTTATCAGCATCTTAAAATGTGGACACCAGCACTGGACAATAGTCCAGCAGCAGTTGCACCATTGCCAAATAGAGGTAAAATAACCTCTCTGCTCCTACTTGTACCCAGTGTATTAAGTGATCAGTGATCTAGATATAGGATACAGGGTATTTTTTCCCCTTTCATTGACCACAGTAGTGTTGTCAGCTCTCAATTTTATTTCAGATCTTTCATATTAGGTGTTTTCTTGAAGTTCCAATTCCTGATGTAACCCCCTATTTCCTCCCTGGGTTGCTCGGGAGCAGGTCACACTCACAGGTGTGCCTGGGTGCCTGATGGTTTTAACATAAAAGGAGATCCTGAGTACCCCAGTGGTGATGTTGTTTAGTTGGGGAAACCCTATCCACCCCCTTGCTGCTGTCCCTTGCTCATAAAGAACATATAATGGCGGTGCCTCCACCTGGCTGGCCCTGTAACACACTTACTGGTGTGCCTTGAGAATCTCCAGGAATAAACTTATTCCAACAAACTGGATCTAATTCCAGAACAACAATTACAAATCATAAATAATAAACATCTAATAGATTGCATTAGAATGAACAACCTTTATTTAACTTAAAGAAACAGGATTTAACAAATTAACAGTGAACAACATCAATTAAAGTACACAGAAGTAAAAGGAACTTAATTAGCTGCCATTTGCACTGCCAATATTTATCCCACCCCAGAGTGTGCACACCCCTGGACTCAGAGTCACAGACTCTTGCTTGCGTGGGCACGCTTGAAGAACTGCAGCTGTAATAGAGATTCTCTGTAGGTAGTGTGTATGTGGGTCGAAGCTATGCAGCAGCTCTGGTTCACCGAGTTGGCCTCTCTGCCTCTCTTTGAACCCAGAGTTAGTCTATCTCTGAGGTCTGTCCCAGGCAGCATTTTCCCAACGACGCCCAGTTACTCCCAGTCTCCTTCTGTGCACTGGATGTAGAGTAGCTTCTAGCCACAAGTACAGCTAAAGGGCCTCCCCTCTAGGGCAATCAGAAGCAGCCTGCTAGTTCCCAGTTCCAAAGGCTCGCTGTCCCAGTTTATAACAGCAACATAACAGCTCCTGAACTGGATCAAACTCCTCCACAGCAGCCTGGCTCCCTTTAGAACATAAGAATGGCCATACTGTGCCAGACCAAAGGTCCATCTAGCCCAGTAGCCTGTCTGCTGACAGTGGCCAGTGACAAGTGCCCTAGAGGGGGTGGACCAAAGAATGATAAAGCGATTTGTCTCGTGCCATCCATCTCCAGCCTCTGACAAACAGAGGCCAGGGACACCATTCCTACCCCCTGGCTAATAGCCTTTTATGGACCTAACCTCCATGAATTTATCTAGCTTCTCTTTAAACTCTGTTATAGTTCTAGCCTTCACAGCCTCCTCCGGCAAGGAGTTCCACAGGTTGACTATGCGCTGTGTGAAGAAGAACTTTCGCTTATTACTTTTAAACCTGCTACCCATTAATTTCATTTGGTGTCCTGTAGTCCTTACATTATGGGAACTAATGAATAACTTATTTATTCATCCTCTCCACTCCACTCATGATTTTATATACCTCTATTATATCACCTCTCAGTCTCCTCTTTTCTGCTCCAAAAACAGAGGGAGGAGTCCACAGACTGCTGAATCTTTCTCCACATGTGGAGAGACTCAGATCTCCCAAACAAAAGTCACTTCCTTCCTGGTTTCCTCCAGGGCTCATGGGAATTGTAGTCTCTGGGGCTAGATTGCAGCACATTTGGATCTTCCCAGAGAATAAGCAGAGGCACCTTTAGTAAGGGGACTACACTAACAATATGTGAATATGGCAGTATTTTATTCAAAAGTGAGTTTCAAGCCATCATGGTTAGAGAGAAAAGCTTGAAAGTGAGAGACCTGAAGATTTAAAAACCAGAAGGCAAAGAAAAGCAATCCAATGTTAATTTATTCTCAATCTCATTATTTTAAACCAAGTTTATGATTCTGTGGACCTGACTCAAATTTTGAATCCTTGAAGCTAGTAACACTGCACGGAGTCAAACCCAGTCTATGCTAGTGAAAAGACAGGCCAGTAATAAAAATATATTTATTTCATGTGTAAGACAAAAGGAACAATTAGAATCATCTGCTGTCCTGCTGTGTAACCTGCATCATAGATTTTCACCCAATAATTTCTACATCAAGTAGCTTGATCATTTGAGTCCATTTCCTAGAAGACTCTGAAATGGGCCTGAATCAATACCCTAGAACAAGAATTTTCAAGTTTAGGGTCATGGCTTGTAAGGGCTAAGCCGTTAGTTGGCCACGAGATACTTTGTTTACCTGAGTGGTCACAGGTACGGCCGCTGGTAGCTTCCAGTGGTTGTGGTTCACCATTCCTGGCCAATGGGAGCTGCACAAAGTGGTGATCCAGACCTCACTGCTTCCTGCAGCTCTCATTGGCCAGGAAAAGTACCATGGCCACAGGGAGCTGGGATCAGTCACGCCTGCGGATGCTCAGGTAAACAAAGTATCTCATGGCCAATTAACAGCTTACCCTTACAAACCACAACCCAAAGTTTGAAAACCCCTGCCCTAGAACCAAATATCCCTGGATTTTATTAACTACGTATTTTAATTATGATAGCGCCTAGGTACTTCTAGAAAAGGAGACCGCTGTGCTCTGTAAAAGCAGAACAAAAAGACAATCCCTGTGGTGACCTATATGTTCACACCTGTTACCTATCATCTCTGATCTTGGGAACCTGGGTGCAATATTCAGCCTGGTTTGACTCTTGAAAGACCCTCCTCCCAGCCTCTTCTTGAGCCAAAACCAATCAGAAGAAAGGCTTACATAAAGGAATGAAAAGGCAGAGAAAGACACCTAAAACATCTCCGGACAAAGGCAGTTGGGGCAGTTGATCAAGAAGTGAAGCTCTGCCCACAGAACTCTATGCCACATCCTGTGCAGCTACATGCCCCAATCCGGAGCATGGCAGATGCAATGCAGTGCCACCCAGGATCACCTGGAGAGTATCTATCTAATCAGTATGGAATATGCATAGTCCCTTGCTCTGACCCAAGATCTCTGGACATCTGCACGCAGTTAAGAACTGCTCACAGCTGACAAAAAAAAATCATAGAACACTAGAACTGGAAGGAACCTCGAGAGGTCATCAAGTCCAGTCCCCTGCCCTCACAGAAGGACCCAGTATTGTCTAGACCAGTGTTTCTCAACCTTTTTTGATCATGGCCCCCTTCTGAGCCTCGTTTACCTCTGTGGCCCCCCCATAGCCGCTGTTAGTTGGAAAAAAAGGTACATAATTTACCTAATGTTCTATTTTTTCCATGTGGCCCCCTAGAGGAAGGGCGTGGGCCCTGGGGAGCCATATGGCCCACGGTTGAAAACCACTGGTCTAGACCAGTGTCTCAACTTTTTTTTTATAAAGTACCTCTTTTAAAAAAAAATTATAAGTACCCCCAGTACCTACAGTTTTCAGACAATTTTTTTTCTACCATTGTAACACATTTGTTTAAACAACTTAATTGTAGCCGAGTGATTAAATTTTTGGGTGTAAAAAGTACAAAAATAATAAAACTGTAAAACTTGAAACAAAAATTCAGTTTTCTGCAAATTTCCATTGACGTACCCCCCCAGACTTCTTTCGAAGTACCCCTAATGGTACTCGTACCACTGGAAAACACTGGTCTAGATCAACCCTAACAGGTGTCTGTCCAACCTGCTTTTAAATATCTCCAGTGATGGAGATTCCACAACCTCCCTAAGCAACTGAAACTACCCTGACAGTTAGGATGTTTTTCCTAATGTCCAGCCTGAGCCTCCCTTTCTGCCATTTAAGTCCATTGCTTCTTGTTCCTAGCCTCAGAGGCCAAGAACAATAATTTTTCTCCCTCCGCCTTATGACATCCTTTTAGATACCTGTGTTGTTACAGATGTTTTCTGTGCACGGCAAAACACTGGTGATTTACAACGAATGCTTGTAAAAAAAGTCACCTCGTCACAGATGATTTCTGTAATAATGGCTTAGGCACGGGTGGATTTAGCTTATTGATTAAGGATAAGTTGAGGCATCTGGGATAAAACCAGAAGTAAGATCAGTCATGGAATACTAGGACTGGAAGGGACCTTGAGAGGTCATCGAGTCCAGTCCCCTGCCCTCATGGCAGGACCCAGTACTGTCTAGACCATCCCTGATAGACATTTATCTAACCTACTCTTAACTATCTCCAGAGATGGAGATTCCACAACCTCCCTAGGCAATTTATTCCAATGTTTAACCACCCTGACAGTTAGCAACTTTTTCCTAATGTCCAGCCTAAACCTCCTTTGCTGCAGTCTAAGCCCATGGGAAAGAAATTTCTTTGACCTGAAGACTAAAAGAAAAAGGGCTTGGGGAGTTTGTTAAGAATTAATTGAGCTGCAGTCACTTCCCGAAGGCTGTGTCTACACTGGCGTGTTCTTGCGCGAAAACAGCCGCTCTTGCGCAAAAACTTGCCGCCTGTCTACACTGGCCGCTCATTCTTGCGCAAGTAAACTGACGTTGTACTGTAGAAAATCAGGGCTTCTTGTGCGAGAACTCTGACGCTCCCTCTCAGGAAGAAGCCCTCTTGCGCAAGAGCTCTTCCAGAAGAGGCCAGTGTAGATAGGCAACATGAATTTCTTGCACAAGAAGCCCCTATGGTTAAAATGGCCATCAGAGCTTTCTTCCGCAAGAGAGCATCTACGCTGCCATGGATGCTCTTGCACAGAAGCACATGCCAGTGTAGACGCTCTCTTCTGGAAGAGTTTTTTCCAGTATAACTCTTCCACAAAAGAGTTCTTGTGCAAGAAGCTGCCAGTCCACACTAAGGCTACGTCCACACTGGCAGCTTCTTGCACAAGAACTCTTTTGTGGAAGAGTTATACTGGAAAAACTCTTCCAGAAGAGAGCGTCTACACTGGCATGTGCTTCTGTGCAAGAGCATCCATGGCAGCGTAGATGCTCTCTTGCGCGCAAGAAAGCTCTGATGGCCATTTTAACTATAGGGCTTTCTTGCGCAAGAAATTCATGTTGCCTGTCTACACTGCCCTCTTGCGCAAGAACAGTTGCGCAAGAGGGCTTATTCCTGAGCGGGAGCATCATAGTTCTTGTGCAAGAAGCCCTGATTTTATACAGTAGAACGTCAGTTTACTTGCACAAGAACGAGTGGCCAATGTAGACAGGCAGCAAGTTTTTGCGCAAGAGCGGCCGCTTTGGCGCAAGATCGCGCCAGTGTAGACACAGCCTTAGTGTTCAGGTTGGTTGGGTAATGGGTAAAACCCTCCTTTCTGTATTGTACTCTCTTAATCTTTGGCTAATAATCCATTGATTAAATAAACACCACTTGATCCTGTTATCTGACATCCCACATTATTGTTATTAAAAAAAATGAACCTAAAACAGGAGAAGAAAGCAGTTGGGGTGTGTGGAAGAAATACTAATCTGCAATTTACAGTGGATCTAATTATGCTAATGGCATTATGCAAATATAATTAGGGAAATGTAAATAGTAAACCTGGCTGCCAACAGTGTGAGAGCTACTTACTGAAGTCAGCCTTTCATTACAAGGGATTGATTTTTAGGGATGTGGGAACATGTTGCCCTTTGCCGTTTCCTTGAGTTTTGCAATAATTTTCACTCTATTGAAATTGACACTGTCAGACTGTTTTAAGACCAAATGTTTGATAGAAGTATGAGTTTTTTCCAAATTTATGCTAAAATTATGCATTTTCCATGGTATTCATGTTATGCTTTTTTTTTTTTTTAATTTGAGTTATTGGCTTGGATTGTAAACATTCCCCTGCAGAGCTTGCAACTGAAACATTAGGCATAAGATATATAAAATAAAACTGATTTCACACCTCACTTTCCCCCCCTCTATAAAATGAGGATAATGATACCAATCTCTCTTGTAAATTGCTGTGAGATCGAAGGATGAAAATCACTACATAAAAGCTAGGTGTTATTATTCCCCTTCTCCCGAGTGACTAAACAACCAGGGTTAATGTGCAATTCATAGATTTTATGCCAAAACAGACCACTATAATCATGCTCTGTAATTCTGTAATGTCCTGCATAAAACACGGGCCATAGAATTTCACCTAGTGATCCCTTCAGCGTGCCTGATGAGGTGTAGAACACAACAGAACAAGCTATTTTTAATTTTACACCCATTTTATAATCAGACCTTTCATTCTGTCTGTAGCATTTATAAGGCACTTGGCCCCATCTCTCTCAAATCAGTTTAACTCTCAGGGGGGTTACTCCTGACTTAGAACAATGTATGTAAGAAAAGAATTTGATTCTTAAGATCTGATTTTTATCTTGAATGTCCCTTTAACCTACTGCTTTTGAAGGAAAACTTAACTGAGAACAGTTATTGTCTATTTGCTGGAAGACAATCTCCTTGTGTCTAGGGCAAATAGAGAGGCTTTTTTTTTTTTAAATGCAGTGGCCCAAAAACCATGTTTGGGCAGAGGAAAACAAAAAACTCAAGGGATCTCTGTTGGAAATTCTCCCCTGACTCTGGAGCAGGTGGTCTTTGAGCAGCTCTTAATGACAATTATACTAGCAGCTACATTTGAAGTAACTATGCAAAGCCTGTTTAAGTTTGACCCAGCTCAAATCTTTATCCAGAACTTGATCTCTGTTTTTACTGGGGTTCAGAGAAAACTAATTAGTTTTTCTGTGTATGAGTGTGTAGCAAAAGTATTTTGGTTTAGTTAATTCAAAGCTTCTCTTTCTAGAAAGGGCAAAAAAAGTTTATTTACTCTCCTCCAAGTCTTGAGCATACTGTTAGTGATACCTGCATCTATCAGAAAGAAAAAATCTTACTCTGCCATAAGCTATCTTTATTAGCATTGAGATAGATTTTTTTTAATTAAATGATGACATTTTAAGCTATTTCTTGTCTGAAAGAATTTATATTTTACACTAGATAGTGTAAGAAACAATACTGAAATATCAACTGCCTTAAAGAAAAATCAAGGATCAAATATGTCTTTTTTTCCCTTTCTATTTGCTTTGTTCTCTCTTGTCTAGTTTCCTCCTATTCTAAGTGCTATGTTTGATTTTAAAAGCAAGCCAGCTTGAGGGCACTCTATTTATAAAAGGAGCCCCCTCCCATGGGAGGATCTTCACTAATTGGAATGGGGTGGGGCTGAGTTAAGGCCCTATATATAAAACCCCACCAGACTGGCTGCTGGTAATGATTTAATTTCTTTGCTTTAGGGAAGGGAAAGGCTATGCAGATGAGATTAGAGAGGGGTGAGTTTGTTTAGGATTGTAAAGGGAGGCAATTTAGCTATGAATATTTCTAGGTTGCTGGTTAGAGTTTGTATGGGAGCTAGGAATGTTTTTCTGTTGATCACTATGTAACACTTCTTGATAATGAGGTTGTGCTTTCAGAATTCTCACTTGTCCTCTCTTCCTTCTTTGCTCAAAGAGCAGTTACTCAGGATAGTTGTGTCCTTGACTCTTAGCTCTGTTTTTCCTCCTTGATGTTATGCTGTGTCTGCCTATCCACTTGAGACACTTGCTGGACTCTTTCGGTGGAAGAGCATGAGTCCTGGTTCAATTCAAATACCCTAGGGAGGCTTTGTAGCAGGGGTGCCACTTTAGGTTCTGGTAGTGGGAGGAGGGGCAGGCATGTATCTGCTATGATAGTAGGGGAGCTGAAAGAGGGAGGGGAGATACTGGTTTCAGTAGTGCTACTGAGTATGGTCAGTAAATTGGGGAAGGGAGGTGAAATGATCCTGTTCTCCCTTCCCCCCAAACACCCATCATCTCTTTCCAGGGGCTACTAAAGCACTTAAACTCTAGCTTTTTGGCAGCAATCTTGGCAATTAGCTGGTGGGAGCACTCTAATTCCTATAGAAGAGAATTAAAAACAAATATTAAATCCATTTTGCTCTAATATTAACATTCTGAAATCTTATGGCAAGTCATGTGAGGTGTAACCCTTCCTGGTGGCTAGCCCAGTGTGAGGTTATTCCGCATTGGGGAAGGCTTGCGACTTCTCCCACCACCGTGGGAGGCTAGGCCTGAGGCTGCTTGGTGTGCTCTGTATTGTGCACGTGTGAGTGCCCCTCAGACTAGACCCACTCAGACAAACCACCAGGAACTGGCTTTATTCTGTAAAAACATAGAACAGGAAAACAGTTCAGCAGCCCCTCCTCTCAGCATGCAGCCTGTGTGCTACTTCTAGCACAGTCCTTGCTGAGACCCTGCTGGGGGCAGAGGGCACATCCTGGCAGGAACCAGGAAGTTCTCCCAACATGCTGCAGTTTGTAGTCCATAACTTGTAGTTCCCAGGGCTGCTGCTGAAACACACTGGACCTTGGGCTACATAAGGGATAGTAACTAAGATTAACATATTAATATATATGTTCTTAAAGTGTTACAAACTCTGGGGGAAAAAAAGAGAGCGAAAGACTCCCGGTTATGACCCCTGTGCTTTATCTCTACTCTAGGAAGGGAATTGGGGGTCCAGTGGGTTACATCAGGAGGCAGAAACATCTGGGATCTGTACACAAACATCAGAATGGCCATTCTGGTTTAGACCAATAGTCCATCTAGCCCGGTATCTGATCTTCCAGCAGTGGCCAATGCCAGGTGCCACAAAGGGAATGAACAGCACAGGGGATCATCAAACGATCCATCCCCTATTGCCCATTTTGCACTTCCAGCAAACAGAAGTAAGGGATATGATCCCTGCTCATCCTGGCTAGTAGCCATTGATGACTCTATTCTTTTTTAACTTACTTTGTTCTTATTGGAATCCTGTTACGGTTTAGGCCTTTCCACCATCCCCTGGCAAATAGTTCCATGTGCTGACTGCAAAGAAATAATTTCTTTTGTTTACATTTAGAGGCAGCAGATTTAATTTGGGTTATTTTGTATTATGTTAGTGAAAGAGTAAATAACATTTCCTTATTTAATTCTTCCACACTAGTTATGATTGTATAGACCCCCTGACATATTTCTCTCCTCCCTCTCCCCCCCCCCCCAACCTCCAGTCTTCTATTGCCCTTCATTGTACCTTTTCAAAAAATCTTTTTTATAGGTGGGGTGACCCGATCTGTATAAAGTATAAGATGTGAGCATACCATCACTTTATACAGAGGCAATATATTTTCTGTCTTATCTGTCTTTCCTAGTGATTCCCAATACTCTGTCAGTGTTTTAGATTGCTACTGAACATTGAGCAAATATTTTCAAGAAACTACCCACCATGCTTCTAAGGTCTCTTTCTTGAATGGTAACCACTAAGTTAGACCCCATCATTTTGGAGGTACAGTTGGGATTATATTTTTCCATACTTAGAATTCAATGTTGATAAATGCATGTGCAACTGTGTTGCCCAATCACCCAGTTTCATCCCTTTGAAACTCTTTGCAATCAGCTAAGGACTTAACTATTTTCAGTAATTTTGCATTGGCAAATTTGGCCATCTCACTGTTTACCCCTTTTTCATGATCAGTATGAATAAATTGAGCCACAGTGGCCCTAATCCTTGGAGCACACGATTTCTTTAGTGGTTTTTTTTGCTATCTTTTAAGTGGAGTACCCGGCAATGTTTTCATAATCTAATGATCCTTTAGTTACTTGAAGGGCAAGCTCTTTGTCATCTTCATCACCCTGCCTCCCTCTGTTTATAAACAAACTCCCTGCCCCAAAGGCAAAGCTTAGAGCGCCACAGGCTCTGTGGCAATTAACGCACATGCCCTAGCTGCAGACACAGCTCTTAAGCAGATCTCCAGTGTGATATTCAAAGGTTCAAACTTTGGGGAGGGAGTACAGCATCCAATAGCTCCCCCTAAATGGTGCCCATGTTCTGTAGTCTCATGCTGCATCACTCCTTCAGACCTGGGCCAGCCTGCCTGCAGTTCCACAGCTGTGGGACCCAGGTCAACCCTCCTACCTCAGGCCCTGCCTCCTGCCCCCTCATGCCTCTGCTTTGCTCCACTCAGGCCTGGCTGAAGAGTTTGCAGGGCTCAAGGAAGCACGGCCGGGCAGTTCCCAGTCAGGGCGGTGAGTGAGCGGCTGGATGGGCAGGAGCAGGGCAGTGTAGGGCCCTGGATGCGGGGGGCCCAAGGCAACTGCCTCGCTCACCTTGCCCAAAGGCCAGGCCTGGCTCCACCTCCTTGCCCAAAACCCGCTCCCTCAAGCAATGCACACGGGAGATTACCAAGGCCCTGGCACAGAGTGGCAGCAGAGGTCAGTCCCACCACACTCCCTGCAGGAGCTGGTGTGACCGGGAAGCCTGCTCCAGTCCATTCCCCACCCAGACTGCTGCACTCTGTGTCACTGCAGTGGCAGAAAGTGGGACACGCTGGAACTGAGGCCAGGGAATTCCGCTTCCTGTTGCGGTGGGGAAGCTGAGCACAGCAGACTGGGGGAAGGGGAAGCAGAGCAAGCTGCTGGGTCATTCCTGCCGTTGTGTTGAGTTTGTGGGGGGGGGGGGAGGGGACCAATCCCTGTTGCCACCCTGTTGCAAATCCCACGGATTGAGGTGGCCACCCCATCAAGTGCTTAGCTGGGGGCAGCCACCTAGAACTGTCCTATGGACGGGACAGCTCTGCCTTCAGATGGCTTCCGCTAAGGCATGGCGGGGTGAAGCACCTTATCCGACATCGCTCAGCGTTGCGTCGTCCCTTGTGTAGTATAGGACCGCGTTGCTGAAGGAAGAATTCCTCTGAGGTGCACAAAAGAGGCATAGCTGCTTTCTTAGGGGGATAGCTTATGGCCTAGTGCTTTTGGGATTGGGAGAGTGCAGCGCGGGGGAGGGGAGGCTGGGCATCAGCGGCATGGTCTCCTTGTCCGCTCCCCCCATCTCTTCATGAGTCAGGGCACTGCTTAAGCAGCTGCCACGTCATCCTGACATCTGTGAAAATCCAAGACCCTCCAGAACACTGAAGTGTTGTGGGGATTTCAAAACCCCCCTGCAGCAACCACATCCTGCTCACTACAGCGGCTGGTGACCTTTCTGGTCCAAGGGAGACAGAGGGCTGGAAATACCGCTCTGGCTCTTTACCCAGTTTGTGTTGAACAAGCGCTGTCTTCCAAAGCAAACAGGATACAGTGAACAACATCCCATCTGAGCACTATACCAAAGCATGATTTCTCCCGGTCTTTATGGGAGCTGCTCAGTCGAGAAGGAAAAATCCTTCCAATCTCCTCTATAAATGGTGGAACCTAGGGTTGCCAGATGGTTCAACAAAAATACCGAACACACTTGACATTATATCATAATCTACATTACATCTTATTTAGAAACTACTGGAGATTTATATTTTCTCATTTATATTTTCTCAATTTGTTTCTCAAACAGAAAGCTCAAATACTGGACTGTCTGCTTCAAAACTGGACACCTGGCAACCCTAGTGGAGCCACATAAAGACCAAACCAGAACAAAACCCAGGAGCTCAGTTCTTTAGGATTGTCTCCCAGGTGTTCCTTGCTGCATTCACAACCTGTTTTTCTGGTTCTCGATATCTTTATGTATCTGGAGTAAGAATTCTCAGCACATATTCCACAAATACGTTGGCTGTTTATTCATAGAGTCGGAGCCAAGTTAGACCCTTTTTTTGCAACTGCTTGAACCTAGTATATTAAAAATAGGTTTCTAAATAACTTTGTTGATGTAAACTGAATAAACATTTACATCAAAGTGGTTCTGATTAACTCCTGCTGCTCTCTAATGCAGATGGAAAGTTCATCATGTTGGAAATTAGGGAGCCAAATTGAAACGTTGCTTTGAAAACAAAAAAGGACTTAGCAGTTAAGGAGAGAAATCAGCTCAAATAAATGCATCTGTATAACTTGACAGAGGGAAGGGGTGTTTCTACTGGAGGCTGACTGTGACATGAATGTATAGGTTAATGAAAAACTATCATCAGTTACTTATAACAGCAGCAATAGAGATTAAGTGAATGGTGGGGAGAGAAAATGGTAGTTTTTAGGGGGGTTAAAACAACAAATACCATTACATTTGGATTCTGAAGACAATCCTCATAGCTGAATGAGCTCAAATAAATCTGTAGGGTTTTTTTTAAGAGACCATCTCAGCCACTGCTAAAAACACTGGCAGAAGTAGATTAATGGATTCACCACTTAAACTAAGGTTTAACTTCATATTATCTTTTATTTAAAATGCCTTGGCTTCTTGATCTGGCCTTTCAGCTGTTCTGTCTCTTCTCTTATAATGGGACCCTCCTTAGAACGCAGGGATAATGAAACCAAAATAATATGAATGGAAATACAGCCACTTCCCGACTTACAAACATACCGACTTATGACCATCCGTACTTATGACCAGACTCCCATTAACCCCATTATAATATTTTCGAGTTGAGAACCATGTACGTCAAGTTTTTCGAACAACGTGGGCAGCGCATTTAAGGGTATTTCCGACTTACGACCAAATTGAGTTACGACCAGGTGTTCGGAACGTAACCCGTTCATAAGTTGGGGACTGCCTGTACCTCCATACATTCAACAGCTCCTGTCTCTGTGAATGAGGGAAAGCTTCAAATATACAATAGCATGACTTCTGGTAATTCTTTTGGACTAAGACTTTCATTTAACCAGCAATAAGTTTTGACAAGACTGTGGGTATGTACTGGTTCCTATTCCTGGGTCATCAATTGGTAAATATCACCCTCCCCCAACCATGTGAAGTGAAATTAGCTTTCTGTTCAGCTCACATGTACATGTATACCTAACGCACTGAATTAACTTGTGGGCTTTTTTTTCTCATATTACGCCTTTTTGCCAGGATTGTCCTTCCTTTGGCCCCTGTTGCCTCCAATATCTTGACATCCTTTAACCCCCTTCACCCCGCCCTCCACTTTTTCCAAATCACCAGGGATAATTTCCACTTTCATTGCTCCTGCTACCCTCTGCTTCCTCCCCACCATTTAGATATGCACAAACATACTTATCTAAAATGCCAATCTCCATGGGAAGGTGGGAGAAACACCTTGTAAGACAGGGGTGGGGATCTGGCTCCTGAGGTTCCAACCCCATCACTGTCTCCTCCCCACCCCGCGGTCTGGGGCACACAAAATCTACTAGGCTGGGCCCCCCTAGGCTCTGGTATGTGAGGGAGAAGTGGGGAGTGCCTTTCTCCTTCTCAGTCAGAGGTCACGTGAGTGAGGATTTGTTTGGGGTTGTTGTATGCGGCCCCTGAATGACTTTTTTCCCCTTCCCCTGTTGTAACAAAATAATTTCTTATGGTCTTCTAAATAGTCCTTCTAGCACAGCTGAAGTTCCATAGTTTAGAATGTAGAAACTGATCTTATAAATCTGAGGGTAAGAGCTCCACTCTTACTGGAACCTCAAAAATCCCTTGCATCCTATAGAAAAACCTCTAATCAAGGAGTGAGTTGAGTGAGCTCTTTAAATGAAGCCTGAATGTCTCTTGAAACATACTCTAGTTCAACCACAAGTTAGACTCTCTGCAGGAATAAGTGGGTAAAATTTTTGAAGAATGTCCGAACACAATGGTCTCTTATGGCTTTTCAGTCTGACTCATTCCCAGTTCCGGATTAGGTTTAATTAAGGCTCTCATCCTGCATAAAGATTCATCCTCACAGATCCCTTCACCTGTATGAAGTCCCTTTGGGACAGGAATCTGCCCTGGACAGTCCTAATGCAAGATCAGGGTCTTCTACTATAAACTGCAGGGATCTGTTTCTATTTTATTGAACCATAATCTCTGGCACTTAACACAGTGTGTAAATTAACCTCTGTCATAGGAATGTATCCTTATATCTAGCTTATGGGTGTTTTATTCAGCTGAAGAGTGATCATGCAACCCTAAAATAGTGAATAGTCACATGGTGAATTATAAAATCAGCTTCACTTGCCCCTTTGAATGCTTGAACTCCAGCGTTTCTCACAAGGCCATATGTGTAAGAACATAAGAACGGCCATATTGGGTCAGACCAACAGTCCATCTAGCCCAGTAGCCTGTCTGCCGACAGTGGCCAATACCAGATGCCCCAGAGGGAGGGAATACAACAGGTAATCTTTGTGATCCCTCTCTCCATTTCCAGGCAATCCGAGGCTAGAGACACCATTCCTACCCATCCTGGCTAATAGCCATTGATGGACCTAACCTTCATGAATTTATCTAGCTCTTTTTTGAACCCTGTTAAAGTCCTAGCCTTCACCACATCCTCTGGCAAAGAGTTCCACTGAACCATCGCTGGTCAAATGCAGCCCATCATGCTGCCTTCCAGGACGGTCTCCATTTTGAATTTTCTTGGCAACATTTTGTGTATGCGTGAGGACAAAGAGGAGCCTAAAATGGGAGATTTCCCCCATTTGTGACAGCAGTGATTGAAGAAATATTCTTTCATAGCACATAGTGGGATCAGTGGGTTTGAGATCATCTTGTTGTTGTTTGGTACCTCACACAAAGGGGCCTCAGACCCTGATTGGATCTCCGCCAAAATGCAATTCCAATTTTGTGCTGACCCTCGGCCCAGGAGTACCTTTCCCTTCCTCTTTTTCCTCTGAAAAGCCAGTTCTGCCCTTTTTGCTTTTCCCCACGTCTCCCTCAGATACGGAGCCCCTGGGATTCTCCCGTTAGTGACCAAGGTTCCGCATACCTTTTTTCATCAGACCCTTAGCGACTATTGGAAAATAATAGAGGTGAAAGCTCAAGAGAAGTCAGAGTCACAACAGGAGCAATTTATTTTACAAGAGCTATGGAAAAAAAAACAGATCACTAAGTCCCATGGGTGAACATGTGTCTTCTACCCCAGGATTTCATGTTCTTGCTTTTGCCTATATGATGCTTAAAATTACCCTGGGAAATGAATACACAGGTTATAGTTAGGTTATATTTCTTTATAGCTCTATAATTGCTCCGGCCAAGCATTGACCAGGCAGAAGAAGGGGCATCTGTGCTCCCTATGGATTTTTGACTTGTTGCATCTCAGCCCTGGCTTCAGGGAATCTGCATGCAGTGTATTGATCGGAAGGGAGAGAAACTGTCCTGCAGTGAAGTGAACTTTACTAATTGTTGCTTCCTCCTCATCCTCGTCCTGTCAGCTCAGATCTATTGAAACAAGATATGGCTGGTTAGTCTTCTGAAAATGCTGCTCCCCAGCCCATGGGAGACCTGCTTTATGTGGCAAGAGGTTTTGCATCACTGCTTGGGAACCAAAAAAGGAGGGCTCCTATTCCTTCACAGCTGTGAGGTATATAGCGGGATGGTTTCTCTTCCTTCTCCCCCCTTTCTAATTTGAGAGACAGAAGATTTTCTTCATCCAGTGCACTGTGGAACCTGTGGAACTCCTTTCCAGAGGATGTGGTGAAGACTAGGACTTTAATAGGGTTCAAAAAAGAGCTAGATAGATCCATGAAGGTTAGGTCCATCAATGGCTATTAGCCAGGATGGGTAGGAACGGTGTCCCTAGCCTCTGTTCATCTGGAAATGGGTGACAGGAGAGGGATCATGTGAGAATTATCTGTTGTGTTCCCTTCTTCTGGGGCATCTGGTATTGGCCACTGTTGGCAGACAGGGTACTGGGCTAGATGGACCTTTGGTCTGACCCAGTATGGCCATTCTTACATTCTTAAGAGGATACACATTCTCCCAGTGTTTGCCAGCCATCTTCCCCTCCAAATATTTCCATGCCTGTTGCATTTTTTTTCCTTCCTTTAGTTTGAACTAATCCATGGATTGCTTGCTCCTTTGCACCGCAAGCTGTGGTGGCTTGGTTGGAAAAGAACTGGCAAAAGTAGGACTAGCAGGGAAGGGACTCATTCCTCTTTCAGACTGGATTAAGCTAGTTATTTCCCAGCTCTAGTTCCTTAGATCCAGTGGTGAACAGAATATTTAAAACAAAAAACCTGCGGCAGAAGACAAGTTTTTACTTCTTCAAAAAGCAAGACATTCATAAGCACAGACCACCACAATGGGGCATCAGTTCATAACTAACACAAGTGGTGGTAGGAAGGCTTGAAAACATAGGAAGCAGGGGAAGGGGGAAAAGATCAGACTCATTGGGGGTCGATATTATTAAATACGGAGGAAAGAGACTTGACTAAAAAGTCGGGGGGAAGGGGCCACAGGAAGGCGAGATGGAAGAAATGAAGTTAAACATGAGAGTTATCTTCTTGCTGAGAAACACACTTGTTGTGAATTTTATTTCCAAAAATAAAGCCCATTTTCTTCATCAGAACCCCCTGAATGTGCTATTAAGAATCAAGTTCCAATAAAGTTCATCCTGTTTAGCAGGAGCATGAAACACTGAGCATGTAGAGACTGAAACAGGGGCACAGAGATAGATAGAGTTACCCTTGTGAAGTCCTAGAGCCGACTCTTTCATGTGCCTCCCTCATCTCCTGGCCTCCTTTCTGAAGGTCAGAGGCATCAAAGACAATAAGCATGTGAGGAGTTTTACTCCTTCAGAGGCTACTGCAATGCACTTAAGTCATCTGCCTGTTCTGTTAGAAGCCCCCAGCTCTTTGGATTGACCATAGACTCTTCTGGCCCTATCAGCCGTGGGAGGGTTGAACTTTGTTCCCAGTGATGGGCAGGGATGGGAAAACTTTTACTGTGGGAAGAGGAGAAAACCAGAAATAGACATTTCAGTCCGGTATTGATTTTGGCAAGCTCAACAGTTGCAGGAGAGAATTGCTCCTTTCAGTGAAAAATGAGTTTTCAGTGAGAAACCCTCCCTAGCCTGCAACCCCCCCTCCAGCCCCGCACCACAGTGCATAGCACCAGAAGAAGCTGCAGTTCACCAAGGGGAGCAGGTTGTGGTAGGTCATCTCTGGAGAATGTATGCCGACGGCACAATTACTTCTGCAAATGTTAGTGTTTGTTTTAACCAAGATGCTGCTTTCCCTTTGAGATGCAGGGACCAGAGTATTCCAGGTGATTCCTCCGGTGACCTAACGTTTATCCCTTTCCTTGTACACCCTTACTTCTTGCCATTACATGCTGAGCAAAGGACTTTGATGAGTTAAACAACATGACAGAATGAGGCGCAGTTCATTTAATTCTGAACTATTCACCCTGCTCCGACCATGTGTCTCTGGCTAAATATTTGGCTAAAAGGTACCAGAGGGAAGCTGATAACACTAGACTCGTTTTGGAGAATTATACATCTCTACACTGCTTACGTGAGATATATTGGTAGATCTTTTCTTACTGGACTTAAGTCCACATCAAGGTAACACCATCCATGTTGGCATGTATTGCCCCCTTTTGGTTATTGTGGTAGGAGACTACATATTTTCAGGGAGAATATCCTTTTATGTCATAAATTAGTCTCTATAAGCAAGATTGGTAAAGCAACGTAAAGTAACTTGTGGTTTCACTGCCCAAAGTGCACCTGTTCTGTGCATTGCATTGGGTGGTTTGGCCCAGTCCATGGCTCTCACTCGGCACTAAAATATCAATAAGAGCATACACATTTACAGTAGTAGGCAATGACATTACACTTCAGTGCTCATGACTGGAACATTGAAACTAACCGCACTGCAGTAGCTGAAGGTCGAGCAGCATTTGAACAACACGGAATAGTCAATGCTCTGATGAGGTGAGAAAGCACTGTTCAGTGTTGGTGTGTGCTTCTGGAATGTTTAAGCCAAAATTGTATGTGCAGCTTTGTGAGTAATTTTATCACCCGGCTGTCAATATCTTCCCCCATCTGTCCTGACTATTCAATACAAGCATCTAAGTCTGTTGCTTTCCCTTAGTTTTTTTCTCATTTTTTTCCTCTATATCTCAGATTAGTCCTTCATTCTGTCATCTTCCTCAGAAGTATGGAGGAGGGGAAGGGAAGCAGAAGCAGAGTAACCTAATGAACATCCCTGGGATGGAAGAGCCCAAGGGTCTAGTCCCAGCTCTGCTACTGATTTTTGTGTGATCTTGGGCAAAAAAAAATAGAGAGAGAGAGACAGGTATATCTCATAGAGCTGGAAGGGACCTTGCGAGGTCATTGAGTCCAGTCCCCTGCCCTCATGGCAGGACCAAGTACCATCACTAACAGATTTCTAAATGGTCCCCTCAAGGATTGAACTTACCACCTTGAGTTTTGTAGGCTAATGCTCAAACCACTGAGCTCTCCCTCCTCCCCAAGTCACTTAATTCTCTAGTGCCTTGGTTTCCCCATATTTTCTGCGGGTTACAGTTCACCCTTGTGTAGAGGGGGCCAGTAAAACACTTATGCATTGCTCAGGCCCTCTCAGAATAGGACTTGAATTATACTTAAGTGACACATTGGCCTTGTGCTGCTGCTTTATGTTCAGGGAGACATTCACCCACTGGTTACATGGTACACAATGCATGTAGGACTGTCACATAAAAAGCCATATATAGGCTTCAGGGGTTAGATTTTGTATTTCTGTAGGTCAGCTGTGAGCCCTGCTGGTGAAAATTCCAGGTGTTCTTTATCAGACGGCCTTCATCAGCTGCAACTCCCTATGCTTGCTAGCTGAGCCGAGAATGGGATAAATAACATGACCTCGGTTCTCAGCCCCATGGGAACGTTGAGAGTGGCATTGGGCCAGCTCGCAGACACTCGGTTAGCAGCTACAGTATAAGATCACTGGGAATCCCATGTCTGGTGAGTCTCACCAGGGACCTAGACCTCCGAGGGTGCCTTGGATCCCCCCAGCAGGAGCCACATCCACTGCAGCCTGGTGCGAGCTGACCGGAACAGGACTTCCTGCAGACTAAAGGGGCATAAGCATTTCCAAGTGCCTGTTGCTCACTTTTATGCATGGCACTGCCTGTGCTTATTAGAGTATTACTTTGCAGTAGCTGTGTAAGCATCTGGCAGTATTAAGCCTGTAATAGTAGTGATGTAGTGAGATTAATAAAAGCAAATATCCCTAACTGATTCTGTCTTGAAGAGAATCTACAACCCTGTTGGGCCCTGGCCCTGTGAGTTGACAAGGACACTCATATTGAACACTAGGAGAGTGGCTGTTGGAAAGCTGCTGGTGTACTACTCAAGAGCCACACCAAACTTCTGTAAATATTGAGACTTGGAGGTGCTTTATTAGCCTACTTAGAATATGTGTTAATATGTGAGACTAAAAGTATACCTTAAAATGAGAGCACTCTTGTATTGCTCTGTGCCATCCATCTGTGAGTCAGATGGCCATGTCTCCAGTGATTTATTTCCTGACATCACCTTGCACAAAGTTGCGAAGAGCTTTGGGTTGAAAAAACCTTGGGTAACAGAAGAACATGCCTTTTTCTGCTGATTTGGAAAAATCCCAAAGACCTCCTTTGTAATCCATCTTGTTTCATCTGCAGTTTCCTCAGATGGAAAGCAAAGAAATCCAGTCCATAGCATGAAAAGAGACCCTCTACTTGTGAAAGAGTACGTCTACACAGCAACATTCTTTCAAAATAACTAGCATTATTTTGAAATAACTTAGTCCGTGTCTACCCAACAGGCAGTTATTTCAAAATAGTGTCAACATACTGTCAAGATGGAGGACTTCTTACTCCGACTCCTGTAACCCTCATTGTACAAGGAGTAAGGGAAGTCAGAGGAAGAGTGCTCTATTTTGAAATAAGTGCTGTGTAGATGCTCCCAATTTCGAAATAAGCTACGCAATTGACAGCTCAATTTGGGTAGCTTATTTCAAGTTAAGCCCTGCTGTGTAGACGCACCCAAAGAGGCAAAGAATAATATACACCACTTTCATAGTGGCTATAATGTAAATACTTGTCAAACAATAAGAGGAAAATAGAGAAAGCTCTGTATTGCTGTTACTTACACCAACCGACAAGCCACGCAGTTCTGTTAACATTTAAAATGACCCATCCTGAACTATGCTACTGAAGTATATTGGTCTGCACTTCCTGCTTGTATCAATGCATTCAGTTCACCAAGTCTAATTACCAGTTTTCACTCTCTGAGCTTGTTCAAAAAAAGTTGACCCTATTTTTCTATTTCCTGTGCGTCTTTCCAAACCAAGTTTTCTAGTGTGAAGTGGCTCTTGAAATATCTTTTAAACCTGTCTTCAGTACTTAATTTTTTACAGAACTATATGGAGTTATTTATAAGGGCTTAACCAAATATCCTAATACAATGTAAGTAGAGAATACTTGCCACACGCATAGTCTAAGTTGAAGCTTACATTAATCTTTCTCCATTCATCCTCTTTACTCCTTTAGAAACTAACAGGTTACAGATGGAACAAGATAGATCATAGACAGAATCAAGATGACTTTAGGTTATTAAGATATGGGTTATGTCTGGGACTTTCCAGTCCTAGTGTGTAAGTCTCTTTTCAAACCTCATAATGCTTTATGTGAACCATAAAAATATAAGGCATCTCCTCTAACTTGGGGGTTATTTATTTTGTAACTCAAGTGGAAGTAAGAGGGTCTGAACAGTAAATGTGTGCCATACTCACAATTAGGCACCTACATAATTGAGCTGATTTTCAGAAGTATGGAACATCTGCAGCCTACAGGGAACTGAAGTTGCTCAATACCTTCAAATCTCATCCCACTTATACTTTGGTATCTAAACGTGAACTGAATTACCTAATTTTAGACACCCACATTTGAAAGCTTTAGCTACAGTGTTTCTTAGCAGCCTAATTGAAATGGGAAAAAGCAAGAACTTAGTACTTCATTTGTACCTTCTCTCCATAGCCCTACAGTGTGCCCTGGTCAGTCGAGTCCCAAATATAGGATGGGTTTGAATACCACAAATGCATGAGAATCATTTAAGGAGCTCAGGGTTTAACTAGGAGTCCTGGAATGATTTTAAGCAAAAGAGAATTTTAAACTAAACATCCCGACTGTGAAATCCATTAGTGTGGGGAACAGTCATCCAAGGGAAGAGAGCAAAAGCTCTTTGGCTTGATATATTTAAGGCTAGATTGGAGAGAGTACTAAAAAATGTCACGTGGGGAAGAATCCTGCATTGACAGCTGGCTGGATGAGCTTGCCCAATAGGCCTTTTCCATCTTTGACGTTGAGGTGGAAAGAGGCTGGTGTCCAGTAATGCATAGACCCTGGTTATACAAAAGCATAGGCTAGGAATACAACCCTACCCTAGCTCGTCTAGCATTGCCACTTTAAAGCATATTCCTTCCAGATCCCTGGCTTTCTTCAACACTGCAAGAGGTAGAGGAGGACTTGCAGCAGATATGGAAGATCTGTTCTTTAAATCCAGGACTTTAACTATAGATATTCCACCTAGCAGACATTGCCTAAAATCTCCCAAGATCTCAACCACAGTAACTTGCCCATACCCATGATGGAGAGATGGCTAAAGCATCAGGCTTTGGCATAACCCCATTATAGAGCACTGGTCTATCTATGTCTCAGGAGCCATCAGCAGGTTGGGGATCAAGCACAGGGACAGAGCAGAAAACAGAAGTATACGGAGGGGGAATTATAGCTCTAAAGGAAAGCAGCAGCAGGGAATTGATGGATTTGGAGGGGAGTTTCGTGGGTAAACAGCCAGATTCACTGTGGAGCATTATGCAAATATGGGAATGCCTGTGCAGCAATATGCAAATTAGGTCACTGCTTCATCTGTGTAAAGTCTCCAGATTCTGGGGTCTAAAATCTTAGGAACATGAAGAGTACAAGTCTGAAAAGCTTTGGGATATGAGGTATGGTGCGGTCACAGGAGGAGGGAGGCACGCCCATCTATAGAAACTGCTCCATATTCCTCTTGTCTTTGGGAGCACAATTACTCTACCCATGTTGCAAACCCTAATCAGTTTATCATCAATGTAATGATGTCTGTGACTTGCCTTAAAGCCCCAGCTTTGGGAGTCATGATGTTTGTCCTACCACAGCACCTGGAGGTCCTATACCTAGCATACTGGGGCACTGGCCTATGAGCTCTACAAATGAAGAACAAAAAGGGGGGCCCCCAACTCCTGAAAGCTTGATTAGTTGATACTCTCAACATTTGGGTTTTTTTAAATGAAAGTTTCTAGCCTTCCTGGTTGAAATGCTGGGGGGGAGCCCTGGAGGCTCCATATCTAGAAGGAGGAAAAATGAACAGTGCCCCTCCATCCAATTATTACTTTTAAAATCTTCTTTGCAGTATTATTGTAATTCTGCTGGTGCTAGGATATGAGAGTGATGAGGTAGATGTGGGAATGCATTTTATAGGACCCACGTGTGTTGGTAGAAAGGACAAGTTTTCACAAAAGCTTGTCCCTTGCAGCTACTAGTCTGTCCAATCTAACGACTGCACCTAGCTTGTCTTTTTAAAAATGTATTGTGATTTTGAGCCATTTTGATCATTGGGGGCAGGAGGGCTAATTCATGATTTTTGTATGCTCGTGCTAGATAATACTGCTCCATTCCCTTCCCCCGATTTGTGCTTTTTAGCTTCAGCTGCCTTCATGCCCCCACTGGAAATTTTCATTTAATGTGCATTGTGGTATGTGTTTATTTCCTTGCACCATCTAGTGGACAGTAAATGGAACTGCAGGAAATGACGAATCAGCACCTTGACATGCTTGATCATTGGAAAAGAAAATTGTACTAAAGCAATAAATCCACCCCCTTACATGTGCAAGATAAAGTCCTCCTTTGTTACTATTTCTTAGCTTCCTCCTCCTGATGAAATCTAACTTGTGTTGTGACTTGTGAGTCCAATCAAGCAATCCTTACACAGGTAAAATACCCATTAATTTCAGCTGACACCAGTGAGTTTTTCTGGAAGAAAGGAAAGTATTTGATTTGTGGGTTGAAATAAACTGCACACAAAAGCCAATACTTGGGTTTTATTCTTACCTATCACTTTGTTTCTGTCATAATATGTGAAATTATTAACTATACGTACCTTGTATTCACAGGGGTTTTACATTTAAATATCTTTTAGTTATGGACATGCTTCTCCATTGCATTTGCTACTGTGTGGTTGTATTATCAGCTCAGACACTGATGACCACAGAAGTGTAAATATTAAATAGGTTGGTGTTCTGGTGATAGAATCTAGAGAAATGGAGAAAAGAGCTCCAAGTAGGAGTTCCTTCCTTTAAGAAAACTTGATTTGCATATAAAAAAAACGAGTAGTCCTGTTAGTGCCAGTGCTATTGAGGCTAATTACATCAAAAGCTAAGTACGGGACTCTTCCATCTCATTCAGTTAACCTCATTAGCACTGGCACTGTTATATTTTGTGAGGTTCCATCTTTTTTTCTCTACTCTGCTCATCTGAGGAAGTGGGTTTTGCCTATGAAAACTAGATACTATATATATGTTTCTGTTAGTCTCTAAGGTGCTACAGAACTACTTGGAGTTTTTTTAAGATACAGACTAACATGGTTACTTCATATGTATTAAATTAGGTGCAACTCTACCCTTAGCATTCCATTTATTTCTTTGACATCTTTTTTTGTTTCGTTTTGACAATTTTAGGAGTGATTATTACAAAGGAAGGAGCACCGTCTCTTTGGGTCCTTTGCTTAATTGTCACCCTATTAATCTGATCTAACTAAATAGCCCTAAATTCCTTCCTGGGTTGGACAGATTGCCTTTCTTTAACAGAGAAAGCATTGTAACTACACATCACTCATCAACCTAGTCCTTGCACGATGGTATTTTTGTTATGGCCCTTTCAAATGTACAAGAGATGTTGATACTGGATTCTTGCTCTGAATTTAGAAACCCTCAACCCCCAGTCTGAAAGCACGGACTCTAGAGAGGTATATTATTCAACAAGCAATTGTCATCTCAATGGAAACAGGCAATCTGTATGTGGAAGTTGAGAACCGATGAGCATTGTTGTGGAAACAGAATAACACATTTGTGTAATGCAGACATGCAAAACAGAACCTGGGACCGCTGGAGCTTAGTGCATGAGCCTCTATGGCCTGAGATAAAAGCCAGATGGCTCTCAGCTAAGGCAGTAGAGCAAATTCCCTCTCTATCTAAGTGGTGTAAGTGCCACCACATGGGACAGTGCACCACACCCAGCAGGTTACATTTGCACTGGGAAGGTGACATAAAAAGAAATGTCATTGTTCAGCCATCCTCTGTTGCCAGAATCAGATGCACCCTTATCTGTTCCCATCAAACAGCACAGATAAGGAGCCTGAGTAGCTATGCAACCCCTTTTCATTCCTCGCCTCCTTGTTCCACCACCTGTGGTATTAACAGCTGTGGATCAAGTGGCTGGATTGTCTAGAATCTGAGTCTCTATAAGATTAGCAGAGACCAGAGGATCTTTTCATAGCTGTGGGCAATCACCTTTCCCTTCCAGGTCCTGGCAGCTCCCCCTCTGAGTAGGCAAAGTAGCCTGCTCACATCACAGACAAGGTGAGTGAGGTAATACCGTTCAGTGCACCAGCTTCTGTTGGTGAGAGAAACAAGCTTTCCAGCTTACAAAGAGCTCTTTTCTTGACCTGAGGTTTCCTCACTCACCATTTTTCTCTCACATTCAGAGACCAACATGGCTACAACACTATGTATTTCCTTACCTGGTCAAGTACTACCTAGTCCACAGGACCACTGCCTCATTCAGTGTGCAGGATGGATGGTGCTCAGGGGATGAACTAGGGTTGTGTAGTGGATTTCACTGTCATATGTAAATATCTCTGGAGCTATTTAAGAGCAGATTGGATAGACATCTATCAGGGATGGTCTAGATCAGGGTTTCCCAACCTATGGGTCGGGACCCAAATATGGGTCGCCATTACATTTCAAAAGGGTCACCAGGTGTCTCCCCCGGTGGCTCTTAAGGAGCCATTCACACATTTTTTTAATTGTCAAAATGGGTCCACACCTGGAAAAGGTTGGGAACCACTGGTGTAGATGGTGCTTGGACCTGCTGTGAGGGCAGGGGACTGGACTCGATGACCTCTTGAGGTCCCTTCCAGTTGTAGTATTCTATGGTTCTGTGTAGGACTCCTGCCCTGCTTGTCACAGAAGGTGGCAGGTAGATAGCGAATGAGAGGAACAAGAGGTTGCAGGAAGCTCAAGAATAGTCTCCTGGTTAAGGCAGTTGAATCCCACCGTGGCCAACTGACTTTTCTCTCTGCCTCTGTCACAGAGTCCCTATGTGATACTGGGCAAGTCACTTAAGTCAAAATGTTCACAGTTGGCCACAGCGGGTTGCCCCATATGAGACAAGGTTGCCCACATTTGTAGAAAGTCTGAGCACTCCCAATGGGAACTGAAGTCCTTTGGAGCTGTGCTTTGACCACCCCACATTAGGAGATGAATAATTTTTAATTCAGTGCAGGGTTTGAACTAGGGATGTTAGCGTGTAATTAAATAGTCGTGTAACCTCATGAAATCTTAGCGGCTACACGACTATTTGATAGTCCCTAGGGGCATGGCCAGCAGCCAGTGTGCTCCTCGCCCCACTCCCATGCAGCCCCCTGCCATGCAACACCGGTGCCTCTCTATCAAGGGCGGGCAGGCGGGTCTGCAATGCTGCCACATGCAGGGAGACAGCTTAAAAGCCAGCTCCCTGCACGTATCGGCTTCAGCCTGCCCCCTCGCCCTCAGCACTGCTGCCTCTCTGAGAGGCACCGGATCCCACTTTCCTCTCCCCTCCTTTGCTGCCTCTGATACAGCCCAGGTTTACTGGATAATTGTGTAGTGGACTGCATGTTGACATCCCTACCTCGGATGAGGTGTGTGTTTAAATATGGCTAGGTCCCTCACACTTAATGAGGAGAATAAAAATGAATATTCAATGACTAACCCGTCACTGAATCAGGCTAGAGTACTGTGGAAAAAAGAATTAGTGATCTTACAACTAATTCCTGTATCATAATGCATGTGCTGATGGAGACTGAATTAAGGTTATAGGAGCATCCTTAATTCTGGCTTTGACTAAAGGTTATAGGGGCATCCTTAATTCTGGCTTTGACTAATTTTCCATGCTTGACTTTGCAATCTTAATGATCTTTTCATGTAGGTTAGGGTTTTTTTTTAATGTGTATATATACATAGGAAAGGGTGCATATATTTATCTTTATTTGTATTTTTAAAGTGATTTTAAATGGTTTATTTTTTTAAAAATGTGAAGGATGTGGTGCATCCCTCTCTACTGAAAGTATTGAGCTATACAGATAAGGGTTTTAGGCTAGATAACTGAAAGTGTTAACTCATGCACTAAAGTGATGGGGGAAATTGGCTTTTGAAGCTGATTTTTTTTAAATCAAGTGTAATAATTAGCCAGCTGATAATCAAAATTGCATGTGAGCCCTCTTTTTCCACAAGAGAGAAAAAATATGCATCCTCCTTTAATCAGAGAAAACTTTGAAACCTTTTGATGAGTCAGCTTTGCCTGCCTGTATGTCAAACAAATAAACCTGTGTACATGGCCCAATTGACTGAGAGAGTTTTGTATGTAAATGATTATTTTTTCCTGTTTGAAAAAAAAATCAAGAAAATGGATTCTGTGTGTTTATAACACAATTGTTGTAGAGTTGCTGCCAAAGCTGAAAACCACATTTTTGTGGCAACCGGATATTTAAATCTATTAAATGTTGAGCTTGAAGAGGGGGTTATTTTATTACAAAAAAATGAAATGTTAACAAAAGTGGAAATTTTCCCATAAACATTTGAATTTCATTGAAAAACTATTTGGATCTTTTAAAAAAGTGCAGCTGGAACATTTTCAGCCACTTTTAACATGAGCCTTGTTCTCCCTTGTGCTGCTCAAATTCCTCCAGTGTCCTCTGGTAAGTGAGAAAATATTTCATGACAGATGAAGTCGTGACTCCTCACTTTATTCTCCACTCTGCAGCAGTATTGTTAACTCATGCATGGGAGTTGATATGCTAAGGCTGATGAATAAGGGGAAGGCACATCATTGCATATAGTTGCCTATTTAAAACCGGGAAGTGTAAATAAAGCTGATGTAGAACAGTTCATATGTAGAGCCCATTTGACAGAGAAATTTCTGTACATAATTCCTGTGAAGAGAGAAAAATAATGTGATTCCTTTTCCTCTAGCTACTCCATTCCCTGCGCTATTTTAATTTTCTTTTTGCATTCTGTCTGAGAGCTTTTCTCGGATGGTTTGCCTTGACTTGCATGGCATCTCACTGTGGAACTGATAAGGGAAGAGAGTGATCTGTGATTACAGTGAAAGCTTTGTCATGCAGCACGCACGTGGAATAAGGGTTACCAATCAATTCTTCACTTGGCGCACAGTCAACCTGTGGAACTCCTTGCCAGAGGATGTTGTGAAGACTAGGACTTTAACACGATTCGAAAAGGAGCTAGATATATTCATGGAGGTTGGGTCCATCAATGGCTATTAGCGAGGATGGGTAGGAATGGTGTCCCTAGCCTCTGTTCATCTGGAAATGGATGACAGGAGAAGGATTGCATGATGATTACCTGTTATGTTTAATCCTCTGGGGCATCTGGTATGGGCCACTGTCAGAGGACAGGATACTGGGCTAGATGGACCTTTGGTCTGACCCAGTATGGCCGTTCTTATGTTCTTATGAACGTGCCGGATAACAAAGCTTATTGCTCTGCCTCCACCCCTACTGGCAGATCTGACTCCCAGCAGCTCGAAGCAGGCTGAAAAGGAAGGAAGCACCTGCTGATGATGTCAACTAGCAGTGCCAGCCGTCAGAAGCCCCGCATCGGCCAGCTGGGGGCAATGTCGGTTGACCAAGTTTGGGGGTTAACAGAGGGCCGGATAACGGAGCTTTCACTGTCCTTTGTTGGATTCTCACTTAATGTCAACATCCTAGTTTGTTCACCAAGAGATGTATTAAGATCTTGGGTCTCTGAAAAGCGATCCAGCCAGGGGATGTTCTACGCTTGTGCCTGCCTCCCTGCAAATGCGAGCCAGCTTCTTTGAATTCTTCCAGCGATGGTCAGTTGCAAAATCCAAGCTGTCATCAAGGCAGTGGCAAAAATGTTCACTTCAGCCAGCTGTGATGTAGCCCAAGCGCAGGGTGTGTCAGACAAAGTAGGCAATGCATAAGTGCAGGGTTGTTTGTTTCTTCTTTTATGGCCTCGCTGAAAAAGGCAGAAATGTGGTTGCTGTAGAGCAGTGGTCACCAACCAGTAGATCGGGATCTACTGGTAGATCTTGGAGCCTCTGACAGGGGATCCTGACTGGTTTGGCCAAGAGGTTATCAATCCCAGCACTTCAGCTGTCCCCCCAGACTGCTGCACATCTCCTGCCCTTTGCCTTGGAGCTGTCTCCTAACGAGTCTCCTACTTGCTGTGCAGGGCAGGGGAAGGAGCGGAGGGGCGCTGATGTCAGGGTACCCCCTCTTCCACCCTGTATCCTATCTCCACAGAGCAGAGAGGGGGCACAGCAGGATTTGGGATGGAGTTTGCTGGCTGTTCTGGGGAGTGGTGCAAGGCCAGGGCAGGGGTGAGCCTGCCTTAGCCTCATTGCACCACCACCCAGGAGCTACCTGAGGTAAGCAGGGCCCAGCTGGAGCCCACATCCTGAAACCGTACCCTAGCCCTGAGCACCCCTGCATCCAAACACCCTCCCAGAGCCTGCACCTAGAACCTCCTCCAGACCCCAACTGCTTGCCTCAAGTTCAGCTCAGAGCCCCTCTCACATTCCAAATCCCTGAATTCAAGACCAGAGTCTGCACCCCAACCCTCTGCCCCTCCCTGGTGAAAATGAGAATGGAGTGAGCAGGGCGGGGCCTCGGAGAAGGGGCACAAAAGAGGCGGGGCCAGGGTATTTGGGTTTGAGGTAGATCCTGGATTGCACTTAAATTCAAAAAGTGATCTCGTGCTTAAAAAGGTTGGAGACCTCTGCTGTAGAGGAGGCTTTGAAAAAAACCCAGGGATGTGAAGTCGCATGTGCCATCCAATTTTCAGCCCAGCCTTAACCAGGACTCTATTTCTGTGGCTGTTAATACTTACAGGTACCATGTCATAAGCAAGCCAAACCCTGCTTAGTTTACACAGGTTGAACCTCTCTAGTCCACCACCCTCGGGACCTGGCCAGTGCTGAACCAAAGAATTTTAGAGACCACAGAAGTCAATATTGTCTAGCAGCATTACCAACTCCCCCACTGCTTACTGGGCTCTTAGAAGACATTTAGGGGTAAATTAGGGTATGTCTCCACTGCAGCACTATTTCGAAATAACGAGCACTATTCCGAAATAACTTAGTCCACATCTGCACAGCAGGCAGTTATTTCAAAATAGTGTCAAAATACTGTCAAGCTGGAGGACTTCTTACTCCGACTCCTGTAACCCTCATCGTACGAGGAGTAAAGTAAGTTGGAGGAAGCGTGCTCTGTTTTGAAATAAGTGCTGTGCAGATGCTCCCTATTTCAGAATAAGCTATTTTGAAACAAGCTTCACCATTGACATAGCTCAGTTTGCGTAGTTTATTTCAAGTTAAGCCCTACAGTGTAGATGCACCCTTAGAACTAAATCACAGCACAGAACGCTGAGAGCTAGGACTGGTGGCTATAAAAACACATTATAGGACTAAAGGAAATTTGGTGACCCCCATGGTAAGTGGACATCTGACTAACTATCATGGTGGACCATGGATGTTGCCGGACCAGAGAGTGCCGGACTGGAGAGGTTCAATCTGTATGAATCATCACCTGTAGTCACATATGGTACAATATGGTAGCACCATTAGCTTTCAAAACGCTGGATCAGTAGTGACAGGAAATATTAACGGCTTTGAAGATAGTTCCCCCCCATAAATGTTTATTCACGGAAATGCTTTCAGTGTCATATTATTAACTTGTCATGATTCCTAAAGAGAGGAGTGCATGTTGGTTTGGAAAGGATTTCAATCAGTCCCAAATTGAATAGACCTATTTCCCCCTGGCCAAGGTTTCAGTGTGAAATAGGATGGCGCGAAAGCAAATGTTTTTCAGTAACGTGAGAAGGGCTCGTTGTGAATCAACAGCTAAACACTTGATGCCAGTAATATCAGACCATAGATATCTGCCACTTGCAACCTGTGGGAGGCTGCGTTATGAAGATAAATGGGAATGGATTCTTCATTAACTTAATTTTGCCTCCGATAAGGATTAGAATCGGAAAACTTGTCAGAAAAAATGAGTATTTATGGGTGGATTTATTCCACTCTGTAAGACAGCAGAGAGAATGCCAAATACCAGAGAAAGTTCCTTGCCTTGAAGGAAAGACATCCCATTAGTTAAGTTTGGTCACTGCGATTTTAAAAGGCTAATTACTGCCCGATGCATATTTTTTCATCATATGCAGCACTGTTTACTCAGCATACTTGGGAAGGGGGTTGTTTTACTGGATTTTTTTAGTAATCAGTAATTATAGATATCAACATAGATTGAGCTTGCTGAGCTACAGAATGTGGTGGTGGAAATCTACAAATCTTGAGCATTTTGTATGTGAGCACTTCAAAATGGCAAAGCATGGGACAAAACAGTCTGCTCTCCCAGCTGCTGTAAACAGCACCTACCTCGCACCTCCAGTGTAGCAGTGTTGGCAGTGCCGCCGTTCTCTGGCTAGGAGATGTGTCTCAGGGGCTTGTGGAATATATTAGTGCAGCTATCGAGATGCTCTAAAAAACTACACAAAGGCGAGGGCCATTCTAAAACCAGCCACACGACCAGAGAGCTGAAGCCAGTTCATTTTTGACTGTGTCTGTCAGGAGCAGCTGAGAACCTTAGTCCCTTCTTTCTTAAATGGCAGATGAATTTTAATGTTGATAAATGCAAAGTAATGTACATTGGAATACATAATCCCAGCTATACATAAAATATGATGGAAACTAAATTAACTGGTGCCACTTGAGAGAGGTCTTGGAGTCATTGTGAATAGTTCTTGGAAAACATTCCCTCAATGTGCAGCAGTAGTCAAAAAAGCAAACAGAATGCTGGGAATCATTAAGAAAGTGATAAAGAATAAGAGAGAAAATATCTTAATGCCTCTGTATAAATCCATCGTATGCCCACATCTCGAATACCGTATGCAGATTTGGTCGCCTCGTCTCAAAAAAGGTATCTTGGCATTAGAAAAAGTTCAGAAAAGGGAAACTAAATCATTAGGGGTTAATCAGAATGCCTCCCATGTGAGGTGAAATTAACAAGACTTTGACTTTACAGCTTGGAAAAGAGGTGGATAAGGGGAAATATGATAGAGGGCTATAAAATCATGACTATAGTAGAAAAAGCGAATAAAGAAGAGTTTTTGGCTATTTCCCATAACAAGAACTAGGGTTCCCCAAATGAAATTAATAAATTAATTTGTTTAAAAACAAATAAAAGGAAGTGTTTCTTCACACAACACACAGTCAACCTGTGGAACTCCTTGCCAGAGGATACTGTGAATTCCAAGACTATAACAGGATTCAAAAAAGAGCTAGATAAATTCATGGAGGAGAGGTCCATCAATGGTTATTAGCCAGGATGGGCAGGATTGGTGCCCCTAACCTCTGTTTGTCAGAACCTGGGAATGGGTGACAAGGGAGGAATCACTTGACAATTTCCTGATCTGTTCATTCCCTCTGGGGCACCTGGCATTGGCCACTGTCGGCAGACAGGACACTGGGCTAGATGGACCTTTGCTGTGACCCAGTATGGCCCTTCTTAAAGACGAACAAACTGGGCAGAAGAACCTGCCTGAGTCATAGCCTCCACAGCCTTCAGCTTCGTCATTAGGATTCAGCAACGTACATGCACAGGCAATGGATTTCTTGTTTTGTTTTCTAACCCTTTAACAAGTACAGCCTATCCTCTCAAATGACCTTGTGTTGGCTTGGCACCACAACCAGAATCTTTAACAGCTGTGTGGGCATGCCGCAGACGACATTAAAAGGGACAGCCCTCTATGGCAGTATGCCACCCGGGGCCCGGTCTTCCAGGGATCTCTGTATTCTAGGATGATTTTGAGCCTCCTCATCTGTCTTGAAATCAATGGGGTTGGAAGAGGCTCGACACCTTGCAGGAAATTGTCAGTACAGTTGGGCTGTAAGAGAAATTAAATGAATAGGAAGGTAGTCCTACATTATTCACTGAAGGCAGGGAAGGGGAAAGCGGGCAGAAGAAGCACAGATTAGAAATGTAGGTGTAACCCACACACCTTCTGTGTGTACTGCACTCTGTGTCTAATGGCACTGGGACCGTTTACAGAGAGAATAATGAGTCTGCTCTACGGCCTTAGCGGAGCGCCATCTGGCTCTTAGCTCATGCGACAGAGACTCCTGCATTGAGGTCCCACGTTTGGTTCCACCTGACAGCCCTACGTAGGATTCTGCTCTAGCTTTCGTTTTGATTTGGGTTGTGAAAGTCACTGGGCAGATGGTAGCGCTGAGAGATGGAATGGCAAGCCTGGAAATACTTGGTAGCAAGAGAAACGGCTTCATGATTTTTTTAAAAACCACATCATTAAAACCACATCTCTCTCTCAAAAAAAAAATTAAAATATTTTCTTGCAGTGTCTGTAACCCAATCTCCACAATAAGCACCAGAAAGTGAAACTGACTAGAAACACGCTGTACTTTGTTTCACCATCCAAAATGAATTGCTAGAATTCAACAAACGGCATGAAGGGCCATGTGTAAAATGAAGTATTTAGAAATACATTCTGATTTAATACTCTCCAGTGTTAATAAAGGTTGTTAGTAAAGTAACATCCCTTGGTCAGATTTTCAGCTAGCAAAAAGAGTAGCGCAGAGACGCCGGCGCTTAAGTATAATAATCTAGCGTCTCAGCTGGCTTAAATCAGCACCGGTCAATTGACTTGTGCAGAGCAACTTGGATTTACACCAATGCGACGACTAGACCCTTTTTTAAAGAATATTGGAATCTTAATCTGCTGCAGAGAATAGGAATAAATAGACATGCATTCACCACGGCAGATCTTGATTCCCGTGCAGTGACAAAATAAATGTGTAGGCACAAAAATGACAAGTGCATTTTAAAGGAAAAGAGTTGAAAATTGTTTTCCTTTGTTACTGAACTGTGGTTAGCTGAGGCTATGTCTACACTGCACTGCTCTTCCGGAAAAAGCTACGCAAATTGCAAACTGCAATTTGCGTAGCTGTTTCCCCACTTCTTTTTTCTGAAGAGGCTTTTCCGACATTTGGCTCATCTACACTGGGCCAAATGTCAGAAAAAAACCCTTTTTCAAAACATCCCTTCTTCCTCGTAAAATGAGGTTTAAGGGGATGCCGAAAAAGCAAGTCGGTTCTTCCGGAAAAAATTCCAGAAGAGCAGACGCGTTCCCTGGACGCGGCAGAGTTTTTCCCGGATACCTCTGATATCCCAGAAAAACTCTGCAGTGTAGACATACCCTGGAATCTGGCTTTCTTCTGCAACTGTGCCAAGGCAGAGAGAGAGAGCGTGCTTGAAGTTGGCTTTAGACTAATTTTAAAGCCCAACGTGGACCCAAGCCTGAATCGAAAGGGGAAAATCATTTTCAGACCCAACCCAAACCTATGTGTTCACTGGGTCACGTATGCTGCAGAGTGACGGGCAGCCACGTGCCCCGTCCCCACTAGCTGCCACCACCTTGCCATTCTGTGTGCACCGTGGCGTGAGAAGTGCTGTGACTTGTCAGCAAGCTCTCTGCAAAGTACTCGGCACAGTGAGGTGGGAGGTGGGCTGGTAATTGAGTCCTGACCCCAGTCTGAGAGGGGGAGGTCATTTTCAGAGCCCACCGCAACACCTGTAGATGGGGCTTGCCAAATTAAGTTCAGGTGGCAGGGCTCTAAGAATAGCACCTTCCTCAGAGCCATGTTGAATCTTCAGAATAGCCATCACACAAGAAGGCACCTGAGGGGCAAAGGGAAAATGTGGACCAAAGATTTCTGGTTAATTTCTGTGTGAAGTCTCCATCTGGAGCAGATTAGAATTCTGGCTGCGACTTTCAGAGAAGTTTGGGGATTGATTCACATCTAAGCAACTAACGGAAGCTGAGTCTAAATCCCCTAGTCTGCTGTGGAAACCCCAGCCTGGCTTCTCACATCTGAGAGTTCCACACGCAGTGAACTGCATGGAACTCGGTTATCCCCTCTCCGGGGTAAAAGGCTGAGTTCATAGACCCATAGACTTTAAAGTCAGAAGGGACGTTTATGATCATCTAGTCTGACCCCCTGCACAATGCAGGCCACAGACTCTCACCCACCCACTGCTAGAATAATCTTCTCACTTATATCTCAGATATTGAAGTCCTCAAACGATGGTTTAAAGACCCCAAGATGCAGAGAATCCTCCTGCAAGTGACCCGTGCCCCATGCTACAGAGGAAGGCGAAAAACCTCCAGGGCCTCTGCCAATCTACCCTGGAGGAAAATTCCTTCCCGACCCCAAATATGGCGATCAGCTGAACCCTGAGCATGTGGGCAAGACTCACCAACCAGACACCCAGAAAAAAGTTCTCTATAGTAACTCCCACCATTGGCCTATTTGAGTTGAGGCATCAGTTGTGTGTTGAGCCCATCTAGTTGTTTGTTGTTTGAATTATGACAGCACATAGGAGCCACAGTGATGCATCAGGGCCACCTAATACCAGACGCTGTACAAACATAGAGCAAAAAGTCTCTGCCCAAAAGAGCTTACTTGACATATAAGATGAGAGACAACAGGTAGAGACAGACAGGGAGAGCAAAAGGAAGTTATGAGACCCAATCTGTAAGCATGGTAAAGGTTACCTTGGAGACCACTCCATTAAAATATATCTTTGATGAAGCCATTTAAGGAGAATTACCCAATTGGCAAGTGGGGTGAGTCCTGATTAGGAGCAGAAGGAGATCTGGAGGCATTTAATATCGTTCAAAATCCAACACCTCATTTTGGAAGCAGGATAGAGAAGTAACGGTTTGTTTTTAATCAAAAACACTTTGGGCAAATATAACACTGACAGGCAGATTCAAACCTTGGACATCTGGACCTTAGTACATGAGCCTCTACCAGCTGACAATTAGCTAAGGCTGCAGAGCAGACTCATTAGTCTCTCTAAGTGGTCCCAGTGCCACTAGGTGGGAGAATGCACCGCACATGAAGGTGTGTGGCTTACACAAAATGTCAGCTGATCCTGAGCAGGGTATGAAAGTGCAATATTATCCCAACCTGAAAGCAAGCTTGTATCTTTCAATCCCGCTGACTGTTTGCACATTAGGAAGAACAACAGGCAGATAGGATGCCCACAAAAAGGGGCCAGAGCAAACAAAGATACTCACTGTAGCCTTCTGCATCTCAGCTACAACACCACAGCAGGTGCCTGTGCAGTGGGGAGCAGGACTTTTAACAGGGTGGTGCTGAAACACACTGTCCATCACCTCCTGGCAGTTCCATAGCGGCATGTGCTGCAGAAGGGAGGCCATCTTCCTCCCACCCTTACCTGGGGCCAGGCCGCCTGCTGAGTTAGTGATCCCTGAGACAGAGGCAGGCATTGCTGGGCAGCTCCAAAGATGGGTGCTCAGATACATGAGTGGGGGCAGGCTTTGCCTCCTTTCTCCTGGTGGCATCTGGAAGCAGAAGCAGAGAGTGTGGGGGAGGGAGAATTTCTCTGCGCTTTGGTGAAGCCATATTAAGGGCTCCTCCCAGATACACTAGCTGCATCTGCCCTGCCCAGCCACAATCAGTGTCTGCTTCAGCTCCATTCCCCCATGTCCTCTCCAGTGTGGTCTGTGGTGGGGAAATCCAAAATGGGATCCCTCAGTCAAAACCCATTGCCAGTTAGTTTGAGAGCAGCCATAACCATTAGGCAGCGCCTCCCTTTCTCCCCCCTTCCCTCCCCCCCATAAGATGCTCTGCCTTGTCTGGGCTCCTGTCTTGGTGGCCTGCTGCATGGTCAGGACACATGGATTTATTTTATTATTCAGCTTGCAGAACAGAAGTCTTCATACCGGTTTATCCTGTTCCCATTCAAGGCATGCATTACTCTTCCCCTTGCCAGCTTAGTAAAGTCAACAAGTTTCCCCCACAATTCCCACGTGGCTGTGTCTGACACTGGAGCTTTTCAGCCGTACGAGCTGCAGTTTCTCATAACGTAACTCCTCAGAATTCTCAGTTTCACAGGAAGTCGGACGGCCGTGTCACTGCGGATCCTCTTACTCATTTGTTGTATCGTTCATTAGTTCTTGGCAAAGACAGAAACATCCCTGGGATGTAGTATAATGATCTGCTTTCGGAGCTAATGAAAACAAGTCCTGGGGCCTCTTGGTCCATGTTCTTTCTTCAGGCTGTGTCTACACTGCAGGCTTTTTGTGGAAGAGATCTTCCACAAAAACTTCTTGCGCAAGAGCGCGTCCACACTGCAAAAGCGCATCGAAAAAGTGATGCGCTTGTGCAAAAGAGAGCGTCCAGGCTGCCTGGACGCTCTCTTGAAAGGAAACTCTGATTGTTACTTACAGAATGGCCACTAGAGAACCTACGCTTTTTTCAATTGACTCTTTTTGCGCAAAAAACCCCTCTTCCCTGTCCACACACACCTTTTTGCACAAGAGCTTTTGCACAAAAAGGAGTTATTCCTCGTAGGAGGAGGAATACCTACACCGGAAAACCCCCTCTGTTCTTTCACTTTACTTGTGCAAAAATGTGCTTATGGTGTATACGCTCCATGAGTTTTTGTGCAAAAACTCTGTAGTGTAGACCTAGCCTCAGTTATTGGCACACATCGAATCTTAACACAATCCATGGTGGGGGAAGCATGAATATAAATGAGTGCAAAATGTGGGCAGCGTTGCCTGGGAGTGAAGTGTAGTAGAACTTATGTGGGTAACGCTCGCCCATGGGACTAGAAGGTTCTAGGTTTTGTCCTCCTTCCCCCAGGTCACAAAAGTTGAGAATTATGAAGCTTTATGTCTGGAAGTGGATCTGGGAGCCCACACCAGCAGCCATACTCACAGTGAGGATCGTACCAAATGACGACAATTTTTGTTATGACAGGTATTAAGATGGCAAACAAAACAAAGCACACAGCACTGATCACACAGATTGACTCAATCACCCCTGAGGGAAACATTAACAAAATCTGGCAAGTATACAGATAGAGTTACTTAATTTAATACCATACTCACATTCCCTTCTCCCAGAAGACTGAGCGTGAAAGGACCAGCCTCCCTCCGCTTGTGGGACTTTGGTGCAAGGTGAAGTACGGAAAATGTATAAGCAGAGCAACTTAGAAGCAAAGTAAAGTAGAGTAAAGTAAAAGCTTGAACATGAAAAGAGAAGATACTTAATTAGGAAGAAGAGAGAGCTTGTTCTCAAGCCCCAAAATTCCTTATTCCCATCACTTTTATCAATCTCTTTGCCTTGTTACCACCCAACCCCTAATAACCATAAGCAGATTTCCGCACCCTGAGATTGTGTGGGTACACATACTTGATTGAAGGGTGATATTGGGACATCTTTTGAATATGTATGAATAAGATCATCTGATGTCCCCATGGACTTGTTCCCAGATGTGGGAAAAAGCAAGAACCCACGGTTAGGTGCAATAAGGCCTGTTTCCTTACTCAAAACGCCAGTTGCTGGGTCTTGCCGTTTTGGGCCTATTTTAGGTCTCATGGGGCACTGAGTCACATACCCTCTCTGTGTACTGGCCCAGCTGAAGATTTCGCCACAAAATCTTTCACAATTTCTAAAGAGATATTAAGGATTTTCAGTTTAATTAAAAAAAAAAATAAAAAAAAATTAACCCTTACTTACCTTACTTATCACACTCCACTACTGTGAAAGCCAACTCATACAGGATAAGTCAAGCCCTGCAGGCCTTGCATTACTGGCATCACTAAAAATATAGTAAAAGGGATAGGATAGGAAAAGATATCACTTGGCAGGCTACAGCAGTAATCTAAACATGTGACAGATACTTTCTCTGGGGTTGTAAAGCCATTTGGAGAGGGGATACAGGAAAAAGAGCTCATCTTGCTTTTAAATCTTGCAGAGGAAAGGGCTAAGGTGATCCAAGTTCATACAAGTAGGAGTAATGAGATAAAATTATATGCAGGATAATTTAGTCTGAACAACAAGGTAAATTTCCTCATGAGAAACTTGTTAGTCCGATGTTTCCCACAGTTTGGCATAGTGTTAGACATGCTCTCGGGAGACTGTCTCTCTCTTGGATGAGGATCGCTCCCCTACAAATCATGCTTCCCTTTGTTGTCATACAGCATCTCCTTAGCAAGACAAATCATGGGGGAATTGCTTGAGTGTGGCGGAGTAGGGAGGAATTGCCATGAAAAAGCAATCTCCTGCCCTAGACCTACCCCCAAACCAATTTCAAGTCACACTCGCATCTGTTCTGGAGACATCATTCCTTGCTCCTCTGATCTCTCTGGACCATTCCTGCTCAGACCAATTCTTCGTCATCATAAAATGGCAAATGACTGTAAGTAGAGCATCAGTAGCAGTGGGTGGGGTTGTCTTCTCCAATCATCAGCTGCTGCCAGGGGTATTCATGTTTTGGGGACACAAGGGTTCTACATGGATAGCTCTGGCTTCCCACCGAGCCCTGGGCACCTGCCAAGCTTGTAGGTGGGTCTCTGCAGGTAACCCCCTTTCTTGACGCATTCTCCCAGTGAAATGAACACACAGATACTCAATTTGTTAGTCTTCCTCCTAAATGAGTTACAACCCTACGCTGGTCATGCTTGATCCACAACAAGGGTCTCAAACTCCTGGCCTACAGGCCAACTATGGGCAGAAGCACATTCACAATCCAACCCGGGAGATGTGGTGGCCTGGGTAGGAAGACATGTCTTCCCCACACTAGCCCCCCCGCCCCAGTAATCCCTGAGGCTGGCGTGCCATGGTGGGAGAGAGGTGATGGCAGGAACAGGCAGGAATTGGGGGACAGGGTTGGACATGTCCTCTGGGCCACGAGGTCTCCCAGGCAGGATTGTCAATATGCCCAAGTCCATAGATGGCCCCTGGGCTGGGAGTTCAAGACCCCTGATCTACTATTTAAATATTCAGTAAGGGGGGAGGGTGGACATAGGTTTGACTTTAGCAAAGCTTTTGATACGGTGCATAGAAGCTGACTAGATTGTCGGGCACAATGGGTAGTGATCAATGGCTCGATGTCAGGTTGGTGGTCAGTTTCAAGCACAGTGCCCCAAGGATCAGTTCTATGGTCGGTTTTGTTCAACATCTTTATTCATAACCTGGACGAGGGGATGGATTGCACCCTTAGCAAGTTTGCAGATGATACTAAGCTGGGGGAGAGGTAGATTCGCTGGAGGGCAGGGATAGGGTCCAGAGTGACCTAGACAAATTGGAGGATTGGACCAAAAGAAATCTGATGAGGTTCAACAAGGACAAGTGCAGAGTCCTACACTTGGGACAGAAGAATCCCAAGCATTGTTACAGGCTGGGGACCGACTGGCTAAGTAGCAGTTTGGCAGAAAAGGACCTGGGGATTACAGTGGATGAGAAGCTGGATATGAGTCAACAGTGTGCCCTTGTAGCCAAGAAGGCTAATGGCATATTAGGGTGCATTAGGAGGAACATTTCCAGCAGATCTAGAGAAGTTATTATTCCCCTTATTTGGCATTGGTGAGGCCACATCTGGAGTATTATGTCCAGTTATGGGCCCCCCACTATAGAAAGAATGTGGAAGAACTGGAGAAGGTCCAGTGGAGGGCATCCAAAATGATTAGGAGGTTGGAGCACATGACCTACGAGGAGAGGCTGAGGGATTTGGGCTTATTTAGTCTGCAGAAGAGAAGAGTGAGGGGGGGGATTTGATAGCAGCCTTCAACTTCCTGAAGGGAGGTTCCAAAGAGGATGGAGAGAGGCTGTTCTCAGTGTGACAGATGGCAGAACAAGGAGCAATGGTCTCAAGTTGCAGTGGGGGAGGTCTAGGTTGGATATTAGGAAAACCTATTTCACTAGGAGGGTGGTGAAGCACTGGGATGGGTTCCCTAGGGAGGGGATGGAATCTCCATCCCTAGAGGTTTTTAAGTCCCAGGTTGACAAAGCCCTGGCTGGGATGATTTAGTTGGGGATGGGCCTGCTTTTAGTAGGGGGGCTGAACTCAATGACTCCTGAGGTCTCTTCCAGCCCTAGGATTCTATGCTTCTACTGGTGGCATAGGCACCATGATATTAAATCAAAATATTTTAAAGGCACTCTGGCCAGTCATTTCTATTGTTCTGAATCTATTTAATATGCTGTTGTTACGGGTATCTTTCCCCCCACTGGTAGGAAATGCCAAAAATTCTTGCAACATCTGCCAGCATCTTTCATTGGCTTGTAAAATTGCTGTGTTATATTGTGTCTGACATTTCCTCCTTTGGGAACAGTCAGTAAAAGAATGGAAAAAGCTTCTGCCATGTGGGTTTTGTGTCCTACTAGTGGGGGAAAGGAAACCCATAACCACAGCATCTCAATATTCCACAGCAGTGTTTCCCAATTTTATTTGGCCGTGGAACCCTTTTAAACTCGAAAGAATTTTGCAGAATCTCTAATAACAGTCTTAAATATGGAGCTGAAAAAGTAGACCACAAATAAGTAAGGATACTAATAAACAAATGCTAAACAAGGTCATGAGAGCAACATTTAGTTTAATTGCACATATTTAAAAACAAAAATCACATTTAATGTGTACAAAAAATAAAGCTCATACAAGCAACTGGTTTGACAGCTGAAGCTTCGACTTTGTCCGACGTGGCGCTAGTATATTCGTATTCACCCACATGATTCACGCTCCCTGAGAGTAAGTACGGGGATTTACGGTGGTATAAAACAGGTGATCGCACCACTGAATGACTGCAAGCGCAACGCTGAATAGTGACATAGAATCATAGAATACTAGGGCTGGAAGGGACCTCGAGAGGTCATCAAGTCCAGTCCCCTGCCCTCATGGCAGGACCAAGTACTGTCTAGACCATCCCTAACAGACATTTATCTAACCTGCTTTCTATAGTATATGGTGGAATGTGACACCTTGTATCTACAAAATTCGCTGTGACTGTGGAGTTAAGACTGGAGAGTCTCTTGTGCGCCTCATGCCTTTCTAGAACAGGACAAAAACTCAAATGTTGGAAAACCAGGAAATAACCTTCGCACACCCCTTTCGAGATAGTAGGTGTTACAATAACGAGCGCAGCATGCATTCATAGAAACCCAGGGACTGCAAAGCTAAGGTGGCACTCCCCACGCAACAGAACAAGTGTACCAAACTGGAGGAGACACGAATCATCATCTGAAGATCTCTCTGTTCCTTTGTTGTCATTCTCCTTAGAGCCCTCCATTGTGAAATTGCTGTTATATAAGTCCTGAATCAGCGCCATCATAAGGCTTCATTGCTAACAACTACAGAAGACATAAGGAGGACTCAAAAATAGCTTGTCAACTTTGTGCACAGCTGTCTTTGCACTTTTTCCTAAGGGGTCCCTTTATTACCATCTATACGTACTTGCATGGGGAACAAATATTTGATAATGAGAGCATCAGTCTAGCTGAGGAAGGTCTGGCATGGTCCAATGACTGGAAACCGAAGCTAGATGAATTTATACCTTCTTTCCAGTCTGAATTTTTCATGGTGAATCTTTCCAGTCTGAATTTTTAATTAACTGTTGCGACAGTTTACCAAGGGTCATGATGGATTCTCTATCAGTGCCAATTTTTAAATTAAGGTTGGATGTGTTTCTAAAAGATCAGGTCTAGAAATTATTGTGGGGATGTTCTGAGACCTGCTGTTCAGAAGGTCCAACTAGATCATCAGTGTATTTTTCTAGCTTGGAATATATATAAATATATTTCATGCAATGCTCAATTGATTAAGGAAGGAGCTTAAGTATGTCCCTTATTTTAAGCATATGAGCAGTCCCATCAAACTCAATGGCACGGCCCATGTGCTTAAAGTTAGGCTCGTGCTTAAGTACCTCATTGAATCAGGGGCAAAAACAGGTTATCCTTAAAGGAAATTGAACAACCTTGCCCTGTTACATTCAGGATGGGATGTGAGCATGGAGTGTTTCTGCCATTGTTTCAAGTCCCAAACATGTCCTGCAGTAAAAGCAAACAGTTATTACGCTGGGATCTGAGATGTATTTTGCAGATGAAGAAGTTTAAGAAATTTCAGTGACTCCTAAGGGAAAAGTCCCCCTGGACTGTCCTTTTGTAAACGGTTCCCACACACAACAATGGCTAAGGAACCCGCCACTGATTTCCTTGCAGATAGTGTGGTGAAGTCTTCTTGGGACGAGTTAACCGCTGTTGAAAAGGACTCTGGGGAAAAGATTAAAAATGTTCCCTTGAGCTGGTTCAAAGGGCCATTGGCAGCCCTGACAGCTGGAATGTGCGGGAACTTTGGGTCACCAAGAGGCATCCAATCCTCCCGCTCTTTGGGCTGCCGCATGCAGTGGCAGCAGCTGAGCCGAGAGGCAGCAGCTGCACTATTTACAGCGACACCTTCTCCGGGCGCTTTAGGCCAGCAGCATCAAAATTGGGCTTGGGAGAGACGTTTGCTGTCTTGTAAATGTGCAGCCGTGTTCGGTGACGGGGCGGAGGAGTGCAGAACACCAAATATGCCCTGGAAAGGGTCTGGAATGAGAGTCCCAGAGTCGTCCTGCACTTGCCAGAATAAAGGGTAAATTTAATAGCAATCAAAGCTCAAGAAAAACCTCCCAACAGGCCTTTCTTTCTAGGCCCCGCCTTCCCTTAAAGTGACATGCACCATGCTACACTACACCTCTCCCCCCGGCCCCGCCATGGATATCCAGCCATAGCTAACACAAACAGCCTGTACCCCATACCACCATGGACACTTCCTCTCCCTATAAGCCCCCTCACTCCCAAATGCCAGTGAAGCAGACTGGGAGGAAGACAAGAGCTAGGCCCTGAGGGGATGTGCTGTCAAAAGGTCTAATAGGGCCCGGCCCAGGCACGGGTGTATGAAAGAGACAGACAGAAGGACGCAGATACACACACCCCTTCCTCACCACGACAGGCAGGATCCTAGGAGAGGGTTCTGCAGGGAGAACTCCTCTGGGAGAGCTAAAAAGAGAAGGGCCATCCCTTCTGCTAAATGGCTAGAAAATATAAAACATTCCCCACAATGGACATACAATATCACAGAGATGGGTGAAAACCAAGGTGAACGGTCAGTGCAGACCGTCATAAATGGAAATGATATCCAAGCTGCTCTGTGCTTGTCACTCTAACTATCCCAGTTTTGAAGATACACCCATTTGAATACCCCATTGTTTATACATCTACATAGCCACAAGTGTATTAGTTAAGTCCCGGACCCCGGTCTATACTTAGCATTCCAGGTAACCCTAATCCATCTCCTGGTAATTGCCACAGATATTTGCACCCAAATATTTGTCAATATTTTGCACTACCTCAGTATGGTTAATATCCATGGTACATGTTAATTAAAACAAAAAATAAAATGAAGCACATATATCCATTAGCCTTGTTCTTTTGTGGCTAGATGGTTTATCACAAAATAGCCTTATAATGCTAGGTCGCTTAGGGTATGCCTACACTGCAATGCTATGTAGGGATACCAGAATATCCCGAAATAGCTATCCCATGTCTTCACAGCAAGCCCATTATTTTGGGCTCACTATTCCGACATCCCTGTAAACCTCATTCAGCGAGGAGTAAGGGACGTTTCGGAACAGCGCTTTATTTTGAAATTTAGTGCTGTGTAGAAAGCGCCAAATAACAAAATAAGCTATTTCGAAATAGCATCGAAATAAGATACGCAACTTGCGTAGCTCAAATTGCGTATCTTATTTCAAGTTACGGTGCAGTGTAGACGCACCCTACGATGTGCAACGCTCATGCTAACATATGTTGATAACCCTATGCTAACTTCTCTAGACCTTAGTGCATTGTCAAATGTACTCTAAAATTAATATTCATGCTATACATCTTCCTACTTGAATTTCAGTTATATTTGCTTCATTCTTAACTATCAACAAGTAACTTTGTACACATTTTCTGTTTTAACCTTGCAATTATACCTTCTTCTGGATCAGGTCCTGACTCACAGGTCCACAGACACTTGTCCCATGCCTGGCTGCATTGCTCGGACCTGGGAGATTGCTTTTCACCTTCCAATTACCTAAAACTACATACACATCTTCCAAGTGCGGGAGAATCAACAAACAAGAGAGGAAGGATTCATGGAAAGAACATTGGTCCCCAGCGTGCAGAGCGAATGACTTGCTATTCTTTAAATTAGCAGATGTGGCAGCTTGAGCCAAATGAGACCTTATTAATTGAACCCAGACTTCCTCTCATCCTGCTCTGCTGGCCGATATTTTCTTTGCTATCATCACAGAGGAATGGCTACGTAAACCAAAAAAACTTTAGGAACCGTAAAGGTCCCATCTGGTCCATTATTTCCTGCCTTTTTAAACTCTACCTGGGAAGAAGCATCGTGAAATATAATTCTCTCATTATTGCCTTGTGCTTCCCCTGTCTGTTATCCACCTGTTCCTTCTTTATGCATGTAGACTGTAAGCTCTTCAGGGCAGTTTGTTCTGGGTTTATGCAGCACCTAGGACAGGGATCGCAGATTTGGCTCCTTAGCGGTACCAGAATAGAAATAATGTGACCATCTGAGCACAAGCCTGGAGCATGGAACTCCAGGGTTCTAACCACAGCTGGCTGAATGCTTCATTGTGTAGCTGATTTATTTGAGCCCTTATTTCTGATCATAGACTGATTCTGATTCCCTCTAATGGACGTGTTATGACCTGAATAGTCTCTCAGTTGCTGTGATGCTCCCATGTCCGTGTTACCACTGGGCACAATCACCTTCTGACATTTCGACAAGCTGATTAGCAGAGTTTAAATGCTTTGCTAAACTCCTCCTGCATGTACAGCAGCTTCTTTCTCAAACATGCCCAACATCAAGCCTCTTGCCCTGCAAGCTGTCTCCTCAAGGACAGGAGCTCCCATATTCAAGGCTATTTGCCATCCTCCTTTTTGTCTGTCTCTGGGAAGATCTCCAGCATTACAACTCCACCCCATTGCCGGGTCTCCCACCCCTGCAACTCCCCACCAGGAGCCCTGTTTTCCACATCCTGTCCCACAGCTCCAGTCCCTACACAGCTCTGGCCCTCTGCCCCAGCTCCTTACCCCAGCGGTGGGCCACCTGTAGCCCAGCAGGGTTCCATGTTTGGCCCATTTTGTTTCCCGTCACCCAAGTACAGGGTTGTCAGATTCCGCTGCTTTCCGTCCATGTTGTTTTTTCCTACCGGTATTACTAACGTGACACACACGTAAAGCGTGGGCCCGTGAAGTGAGGTGCCTGCTGCTTCCACGCAGCATTGGCGGTGAGAGCCGTGCACTCCCCCTGCATCCGGTCAAAGGGTTGCTCCAGTTCAGTTGACTCCCCCCCCAATTTCCAGGGGCATGAGCGCAGCTGGCAAAACTACTCTATCCTGGGAGACCGTCTTGGTTACGACAATTTTGCAGCCCACTGCAATGGAGGGCCACTCATGCAGCCCAATCCCCTAGATAGGCCTTCTTTGCCTTACCCAGAGCTGGGGCGGGCGAGCCAGGCGGTTGCCCGGGGCGGCCATTTTCAAGGGGCTGGTGACAGAGCCGGTCTTAGGGGTGGGCTGCGACCGCATTTCGACCCAACCTCCCGAATCCTCCCCCCAGGTTTCCCTGGTTACTCCCTAACCCTTTTTCTTTTTCTTTTTCTTTCTTTTTTTTTTTTTTTTTTTTTTTTTGCTTCACCGGTATTTTTTTTTTTTTAAACCATCTGGCAACCCTACAGGTGAGCCGCACGGTCGCCCAGGGCCGCCAATTGGTTAGGACCGGCCCTGGCCTTACCCCATTGTCCAGTCAGGCTAAAATCCCTCCATGTCCATCATTCCTCAACATCTGCTCCATTCCTCCATCCCTTCCACTGCTGATACTCCCTCTCTCCTCCTATGTCCACCTGGCCAGCAGCCAGCTGCCTTATCACACTACCTCTCACCTTGTCTTTGGAGAGAGAGCAAAGTCTCCTTCATACCTGCCTCCAAGGAATGGAAGATGAGTGATTGCACATGCCCTCGGAGGTCTTTCCCTTCCTGTCAGAGGCTGTATCTAACTTTCTGTCTTCCTTGTGCTCCCCTTAGATACTCTGAAGGTAAGCCTCATTGGTACCCAGGGCATTTCCTTCCTTAGCCAAAGTTGGGGCTGATTTCGTATTCAGTGTGATTGCAGGGAAGGATGTGGTATGTTTTGTAATTGCTTCAGATGTATTTCCACAGGCTTTCCCATCTGACAGGGCAATCTGGATGCACCTTATGGATCCTTCTGCTGCTAATGCTAGTGGCAGATCTCTGCAAGGAAGAAATGGCATTTGGGAAGGTACAACAGATGTCCCCCTCCTCATATCCTGTGCCTCTCCCTGACTCACTTCCAGTTTCACCATCTTCTCCCACCAGCCATCATTAGCGGCCTGCTGCAGGCCACTCTGATATCTCTTGAGGCTAATGTGTGCCCATTTCTCAGGTCGCTCCTTCCAACAGGTCTTCCCATGCAAGTTCTCTGTTGATACTGCTTCTGCCCAAAATGCCTCTGGCACAATATCAACTCACTACAAATAAATGTGTAGTTGTTTGCCTAGCAAATGGATTTCTAGCTTACTTTCCCTGTGATGTTTCCTAGGTCTGCTGCACTCATTTAATAAAGCAAGATGACTTTTTTTTTTTACTACAGTACCCACTGTTTTAGTGGGCACCTGAAAGCAAATCCTTTACAATAGAAAGGAGCAAATGACCTCCACTCATGCCAGGTCTTCCATTCCTATATAGGGGGAGAGAAGTGAATTGTGGTCTGGAAGAGTCGAGCAGATATTTAAAGATATTTAAAGGTTCACGTTGTTTCAAAGTCCGTACATCTGAGAGCAGGAAAAGAATAACACCTCTGTTGGGCTACACTATATGTCACTGCCAGTTGTTAGGAACAGAAGTCCCAAGCCGGCTTGGATTTGAAGCTCAATTTTGTCCTCTAAATTGGAAAGAGTTTGTGCTTTCTCTGGGACAGCTGTGGTGGTGACAGCAGCACTATGAGACTCATCTGAGGAATGAATTATTAGATTTGAACATTGTGCAATAAAAATGAAACCCAAAAGTTTATTCCAAGGCAATTCATAACCCTTCTGCTGGGTGTCGGCAGCAGAATGGGTCGGGTTCAATTTTCCAGGCATTTCCTTATAAAGACTTAACTAATGCTTGTTCAGTTCCCCACTCAAAAACTTGGGCAATTTCGTTCACCACCCTGAGCTAAACTTCCCCACTTACAAGCTCCCCCCTGAGACATCGCCCCCCCCCAGCCATTTGTCACCACAGAGCTGGCTCCCCTGAAACATCTGCCCCCAGCCATCCGTCACCACAGAGCTGCCTCCCCAGCCATCCGTCACCACAGAGCTGTCTCCCCAGCTTTCCCCTAAGCCATCTCCCCCCAAGCCATCCGTCACCACAGAGCTGCCACACACACCCCCCGAGCCATCTGTCACCACAGAGCTGCCACACACACACCCCAAGCCATCCGTCTCCACAGAGCTGTTGCTGCTTTCCAGCAGTCTTGGCTCAACTTCCAGAGAAGCACCGGTAGTATCTAGAGCCCTTCACAGAGTCCTCACAGCCAGAGGGGCATTCCCCATACTAGGCAAGAACATTTTCCTCTCTCCTTATGCCTTAGTAGTGGCCATTTTCCCTTACTGAGCTGTGCCTGAAAGTGTCGGCCAGGGTGACCCCAGGCCCATTCAGTGCTGATGTCTTGTGCTACTACAGGTTGGACTTCCCTAGTCCGGCATCCTCGGGACCTGAGCACTCTTGAACAAGGGAGTTTGCCGGAGTAAGGGAAGTCAGGCCTGTGGCTCTCCTCCTGGTCACAGCGCCAGCCACTGTGCTGCCCGCAGCTCACTGGTGGGTCTCCTGTTCAGCCCACTTCAGCTGGTGGGGCTCCCTGCCCCTGGCCAGGCTTCCCTCCATCTGCCAGGCCCGCTGTGGCCGGTGGGGATTTTCTCCCGGACGCCAACCTCATTCCAGCTGGCGGGGCTCTGCACCCCTGGCTGGCAGAGCTCCCTGGCATTAGCTAGTGGAGCTTCCTGCCCCTAGCTGCTGGCCCCACTCTGGCCAGTGGGGCTCTGCACCCTGGCTAATGGGGCTTCCTGCCCCCAGCCCATTGGCTGGTCTCCTGTCCCCCAGGCCACTGGTTCTGTGGGCTGCCAGCCACTAGCAACTTCTGCAACTAGGGCTCTCTGGTCCTGCAACATCTGTGATCCTGTCAGACCACGAATGTTGCCAGACCAGAGTGTCCCGGACTACCGAGTCTCCACCTGCATTTCCTAAGAAGGCCATTGGCATTTTATGGCCCCCAAACTCTACCGTGTATTGTACTTGAACCAAAATGCCCCAAACTGTCATGTAACTAAAATGCAAATCATGCCTGGCCCGGTCACTCAGGTCTCCTTTCTCTCCAGCAAATGCCAGCAGAGAGCTTGCTCACTGCCCCTCTGCAATTCCTCAGCAGCTCCTGGATGCTTTTCTCCTGTTTCACCAACAAGTGGCAGCACTGGAACTCCCTTATCTCTAAAGGAGCTGGCCACAGGGTTTGAAAGTATTAAAATACATAATCACGGTGGAGACATGCAAAGCTGCCAGTTCCCATTAGGTGCTCCCCTCCCCCCCAAATCCTTTAGTCAGCTTTAAAATTCTCCCTGCGTAAACACCCTGCCTTCTTCTCTGTGTTTGTCTGTTCCTGCACAGCACAGATGCACAGAGTTGTGCCTATAACTCCAAAGTCAGAAGTGATGAGAAGAGGGGAGTCCAGTCTTCAGTTAGTGAGATCCTGCCGTAGGATCACCAGGTTACTCTGGCCTCACCAAAGGCAGTGAGAACTAATAGGGAAGCACATAGATAGGCATTTCTTTAGCAGGCTGAGGACCATATTTAAGTTCCTACCTTGTCATATGTGTCTACCCGCACTCTATACACTTGAGCATAAGGGCAGAGCATTGGAAGTTTCTACCAGCCTCTTGGGACTATTGGTTTCTGCTGACCCAAATGGAAAGAGGGGTCTTCCAAGTTTTAGGAGGTGAATAGACGGATATCCAGGCAGGTGGACATTGTGAACTCTGGGTTTTCATTTCTTCTTTGGAAGTTTTATTGAAAGCATTTTGAGCTTCTTCATGTCTGTTTGCAAATCCATCAGAAAAAAAGATAAAGATAAAATGATTCAGAAATGGGTTGAAAATCTTAATCAAGTTCAAAGAAAACAGATGTTTCAGGAAATTAAACATGTAGGGCAAAATTGAGATCTGAGCTGCAGTGGCGTAAATCTGGAGCAATTCAACAGAAGACAATGGGATTATTTTGGATTTCCATCAGTGTAACTGAGGCTAGGATGTGAGTCCTAATTATTCAACCTTGTTTGGACAGGTTTCCTAAGCTGATTCCCAATACAGAACACTGAATGTATTCACTGAAATACATACAAATATTTTTCAGGAGTTATGAGGCATTAAAATTGAAATCAAGCTCCAATATGCCACAGACAGATGCCCTTCTAACTTCTGCTGTACTAGCTGGGAACGTACAATAGATGGTGTATGGAAAGCATCTCTCACCTTTGTTCCCCAGGAGTTTTCCTGCTCCTGCGAGAGAGCAAAGAGCCTTTTTGCTGGGTAATGTGATTACAGTGAGTAAAATATGGAGCAGCCTTTGAGCTCCTTGCAAAGAGTGTTGTGTTGGAAGTTTGGAGAGCTGCTGCCAATGCGCCACGCAGCACCGTAAAGGGGTGGACTAGACCCAAAGCCCCCTGCTGGAGGCTTGTGGCCTTGCCACACCCCGCCCCAGGGAAAAGAGCAGAGGAGAAGCCAATAAGAGCTCAGCAAGCCAGTATAAACAAGCTGCTGGGCCGGGTCCTTCCAGTTCCTCTTTGGAGCTCAAGCCAGGCACACCCAGTGACTGACTGACTAGGAAGGCAGCACTACCTTGGACAGGTCAGTGTGTAGGGTGGGTTGCAGACCCAGCAGAAGCCCAGATCTGGCAGCTGAAAACAGGGCATGGTGGGTAGAGAGAACTGCAGAACCCTGGTCAGGGTGCTGTGAGGACTTTGAGAGAAAGCCCTGAGAGAGGGCAAGGATGGTGCACATTTCAGGGGGGAGTGGCCCAGGCAGTGAGTAGTGGGGACACAGTAAGAACTGACACTTAGCAATTGTCAATATACAGGGTCCCTGAACCAGGACCCAGAGGAATGAGTGGGCCTGTTCCCCTTCTTCCCCCCTCTTCCCCCCCCCCCAACTTCCCAGTAGCTACTTGAGGGTGCAGGAAAGAAGCCTGGTCCTATGTGACCCAGAAGAAAGGACATCTGGGACACCCTCCACTTCCACAGCCAATCACTGGAGTGGGAGCTTGTGGACACATGTCCTTAGCCAGAAGGGGGTGCTCGAGAGGGTGAGCCCTTTACAAGTCCTCACAAGATTTGCAAAATGAGTGTTCTTGATTGCTTCCATTTCCTAGCTGCTGCCATTAGGGACTCAGCATAAAGGAAAGTAATGTGCTGCCTTCACCTGGGTATCGTTATTATGGGCAAGACTCTGAAAAGTGACTAATGATTTTTGCATACCAGGCTTGATGCACCTTTGGAGATGCCTGGTTTTCAGAAAGTACTGAGCATCCTTCCTCTTGATTCAGTCCACTTTACAAGTTGAGCACTACAAAGTTCAGAGAATGGTGCTTAAAGGTCAGAGCTCTAGGCTGCTCAGACACTGTCCAAACACACAATACAAGAGAGTCATTAAACTTATCAACTAGCAGCCAGCTGTACAATAGTGCAAATACTGATAATTAAACCGGATGCATTTCCAGTTGTATGACAAAACCCAAAATCCAACAGGGTAGTCAAGGGACGAGTGTTAAGTAAATGTGGGCAGATTGATGCTTTTGGTTGGAAACTGAGAAGCTCGGTGGTTCTCGTTTTGAGCTAAAGCCAAGGGAAACTCAGATGTGGCTGAATTTTGCCCTAAGATACCAGATTAGTTTGTAAATTGTCCTCTGTAAACAAATCAAATCCATATTCGTATCACAAGTGAGCATGTTCTTTCTGGGTTTGGCTTTGTTTTTAACAGATGGTTACACAACATACACATCAGCCTACTCATCCTCTTTGAATCAGAGAGGGGTAGCTGTGAGAGTCTATAACTTTAAAAACAACTTTAAAAAAAAAACAATCAAGATCATGTCATGTGTGGAAGTGGGTTTTGCCCACGAAAACTCCTGAGACTATATAAATTTTTGTTACTCTGTCAGGTGCCACAGGACTACTCGTTTTTTATTAAAAGTTGTCTTTGAATCTCGTTGTTTCTCGGCTTATTGTGCAGCATCTCTCTTGCCCTCATTCGCTCTGGCTCAGACACTCACAGTCCCATTGTATCCTGACTGGAGGTAAGTGGACCACTCAGCAGTAATGACTGAGTCTTAATGCACAGTTCTTGCTCCCCTTAGTAGAAGAGGTTTGCATTCAGACACAGGGCTATGGAGAGGGTCATTCTGTTATATCTTCTTTTTAACAAAACCTACCAGAATATTTCTGTCCCTTGAACTGTTAAAATAGAAAACATTTATTTTCATTCATTAAAATAATCATCTCACTCTACTCTTACTTCGATTTATCTCCTAGAATAATTATATGACTCTGATATATAACCCCTTATGTCAGTTTTCTTTTTCCGTTTAGCAGCTTTCTGCTATTTCCTCCTCTGTTTCTATCTCTTCATTTAGCACGTGCTGGACTGCTACCTGCCCTCCCATACCAAAAGTGATTCAATTGTCTTTATTTGATCCTTTTTCAGTTGACATTTTACATACGAACAGCCATACTGGGTCGGTCCAAAGGTCTATCTAGCCCAGTATCCTGTCTGCTGACAGTGGCTAATACCAGATGCCCCAGAGGGAGAGAACACAACAGGTAATCCTCACATGATCCCTCCTCTATCACCCACCTTCAGACAAACAGAGGCTAAGGACACCATTCCTATCCATCCTGGCTAATAGCCATTGATGGACCTAACCTCCATGAATCTATCTAGCTCTTTTTTTGAACCCTGTTAAAGTCCTAGTCTTCACCACATCCTCTGGCAAGGAGTTCCAGAGATTGACTGTGCACTAAGTGAAGAAAAACTTCCTTTTGTTTGTTTTAAACCTGCTGCCTATTAATTTCATTTGGTGATCCCTACTTCTTATATTGTGGGAATAAGTAAATAACTTTTCCTTATTCACTTTTTCCACACCAGTCATGAATTTATAGACCTCTATCATATCCCCCTTTAGTCTCCTTTTTTCTAAGCTGAAAAGGCCAAGTCTTTTCAATCTTTCTTCATATGGGACCTGTTCCAAACCCCTAATCATTTTTGTTGCCCTTTTCTGAACCTTTTCCAATGCCAATATTTTTTTCGACATTTTTTGATATTTTGTCATCTATCTCAAAAGTGGTGATTTTAAAAGGAACTTGAACAGTATTCCAGTGTGTTGGCTAAGCAAGATCTTTCAGAAAGCTCCCACTCAGTCATCAAAATGTTGTTTATGCAGATCCAGTTTTTGTGTCATTACTCTCTTTTTATGAGGTACAGGTTATATCTGATAGGCCAAGAGGCCTGCTTCCAGTTAGTAAATGGCAAAGGTTGACATTTTCAAAACCAACCAGAGGGTTTAGCCACACCTCCCATGACTTTGAATGGCAGTTTTGTGCCTAAGTCTTCTGGTTGGCTTTGTAAATCTCTACAAAGTCAAGTCAGTTTTATTAGATCATGTGTGATGCCTTCTGTGAATACAAAAACCAAAACCATACATAATATAGAACTACCACCCCCAAAAACTACATTAAAATGTCAATCATAACTTAATAAAATCTCTCTCTTCAGTACAATGCTAAAAGGGCAAAAATTGCTACTGATTTAATTATACCAGAGTCTGAGAAAATACTAAAATATTATTTTTGACATGGTGACAACATTTTGGGGTTTTTTGTTTAGTTTTGCAAAAGAAATAAAATCCAGCATGCACTCAAAAGCTGGAAAATTCTACAATCCATTAAATAATGAAGTAGATTTCCCACATCTTTCTTCAAAAGACAGCAATTTTCATGGTTTGAAGTCTTAGCTGAATATATGCCTTATATAAACAATAATTTAATAATTCATTCAATTATGGTTCAAAACCATGAGCCAACATCAAAATAGAAAATCAAAAGACAAGCTAGGAATCATGAATGATAGCCAGATTTTATTGTTGGTAATATCTGTTACTCTGAGTATGATTAAGTTGATTAAAAATATTGACTATACATAATAATAGATAAGACTTGCACCTTCATATTCTTTATCAAAATATGTTTTTGAATATGAATATACCTAACTTGAATATGATTTATGCGAAATGTGGCATGTGGCCTTTTACTGAAAAGCTTGTAATCCACTGAATATGTATGATCTCCTGTATTTGAAGCTATAAATATGAAGTATATGCCTGTTTATATTTCTATATGTGGTAATGAAGGCCATGGCAAGTACTCAAGAAACTTAATGGCCCAGTACTCTTGACAATGATCTGGAAATAGTCTTGTTTTTCCTGTAGGCCTGTACTATGGTTGGTCCTGTCAGGACATGTGGCCAGGTTATCTGATGCTAGAACCCATTTTGGATGTGGTACTTTTCCATGGGAGTGAGAGAGGATTGAAACTGAATACAAAGTATTTCTGCGTTGGTCAAAAGCTATCTATAGGCAGGGCAGTTGGCAGTTGCCAGACACCAAGACACCTACTGCTTATCACCCAGGGCACATCTACACAACAGGGCAAAAGTCGAATTAAGCTACGCAACTTCAGCTACATCGATTGCGTAGCTGAAGTTGAAATAGCTTAATTTGGCTTTTGGTGCTGTCTAAGCAACAGGAAGTTGAAGAAAGAACACTCTTCCTTCGACTTCCCTTACTCCTCGTGAAATGAGGGTTACAGGAGTCAGAATAAGAAGTCCTCGAGCTCGACGTTATTTCAAAATAATGGCTTGCTGTGTAGACGCACTCTTTGTTGTTTTGGAATAACGTCAGGTTTTTGTTTTGTTTTGCTTAATAACTTTCTTTGGTCTGTCTATCACTTGCAACCACTTAAATCCTATTTTTAATATTTAATAATATCACATTTGACCCAGTGTAAATACAGTAGTTGTTACCAGGAGGAAGGGGGCAACACCGGTGCATCTCCCTTTCATTGATAAAGGGAGAGAAAACTTATGAGCTGGCTCTGTATAAAATCCATCTTACTCTGCATAAAAATTATCTGGGGTTCTGGTCCCATTGGATCTGTGCACCTCAGTGCTGCCAGGTTCCTATGACTGAACCTTCCCAGAACTGAGCTGCTCTCAGTTTCTCTGTTGTGGGCCGTGTCCCCCAGCTCTGTGCCTTTGCTGGGGGAGACCAGAGGTTCAGGTGCAGCAGGATAGGTGGTGAAATTCCCCAGAAGGCAGGTGGTAGATAGGTAGGCTCAGTGGTATGATTAGCCTATCAAGTGACACCAAGGTGATCTCTATGACTCAACCTGTCACAACAGAAAAACCCAGACCTAGCTATAATAAATCAAAGGGTCCTGTATTATGGAAAAAAGGAGTACATGGGTTTTTTTCCAACTCCTGAAGGGAAAGGTGAGCAATCTATAATCTGGAAGCATATAGATCTCAGACCAAAATTTAGAGTAGCAATTGAAGCTCTGATACTCACAGAAAATCACCTATCTTGGCACTTAAGGAGGCATGGTAGAATTTGGAAGTATTAAGTCTCCTCAAAACATTATTCTGGACAATCTCTAAGGCTAAAATTTGATCCCTAACCTCATAGGTTGTCTGCAATATTATTTTAGCATGGAAAAACCTTAGCTGTGAGGCAACTCTGTTCACACCATATGCGCATGTAAAACAGAGCAAAGCTAAGGGACTTTTGTTTGAAGAATGGTAAGGAGATTCCCAGTGCAAACACTGAAGCTTTATCCCTAAATAAGTAAAATCAGAGACGTGTTCTACAGAGTGGCCTTCTATGTCCCACTCAATTTAGGGAGGGTTTGTCCCCAAAATCATGACCTTTTATTGTAATTCAGAACCAGGTTTTGAGAATGACAATAAGAGGAAAAATAAGATAATAATTGGTGGAGGCCTCTGGGAGTTTGTGATAAAACAGCCATGTCATTGCCGTATAACAGCATCAGAATAGATTTACCCTTAATTTGAGACAGAGAGAAATGTTCCTCCTTCAGAACATTCACCACATCACTAATATATAATGGGGACCCATTCTGACAATTCAGGAAGTCTTGCTGACCCAAGGCAATTCAAAAACGAGGGAAGGCGGGGGGGCAGAGCCACCTGGGGAGACACTTGGCGACCCTTTTGAAATGTAATGGCGACCCATAGGTTGGGAAACCCACAGGAATCTCTGGCATACTCCACAGGAAGTAGGAAATACGTATGTACATTCTTCCTTGGCTTTATCTCTTACCCTGCCCATATTGCCCTGGTGTAGGGTCTTTAAAATATGCAGAAGTCAGAGGTCAACAGTCACCCATCTTCATTTTGCCCAAAGTTTGTCTGATTGTATAGAATCAAATTCCATCTTTGGAACTATGAAAGCAGCAATGCAAACAAGTATGCTTACCCATGGTACGTTTACAAATCAAAATTGTAGCAAAATTAGACTTTGAAGCCCATATTTTGAATTTAGACTGTAAAACTTTGGAACAAATCTTTTATGCTGCATTTAACAGATTAATAGGTGTGTATAAAACAGGATTCTTTCTACCTCCTTTTATAAACATAGGGTTTATGATACCAGGTTTCCAGCCAGATGGAATCCATCCAGGGTGACTAATAACCATAAATAACGTAGCCAAGACAATGGACCACAAATAAAGATTCTCCTAAAAATCTTCAGTGGGGGGGAAATCTTGTGCTGAAGGTTTGTTTCCTTCATTGGGTGAAGGTAAATGACGGGATTCTACTGTCTATTACTGGAGGCCAAAGAAGTAAATCAGCATGATTCCTCATTGCATCAACTATTGTAAAAACATGATTGAGGGAGAATCATTACAGGCCTGGCCAAAATGTTCTACCCAGAGTTCATTAAGAAAATGGGGTTCCTCAGCTGAGGTATATCTACCAAAGCCCAAGGCCATCATTTTCCAAAATGTGGAAGTATTTTTAGCTGCTGCTTCAAAATCTTTTCACAAAGATCTAATAGAGTCTTGCTTTTTGTGGTATAATAAAATGTCATCTTCTGGCAGCTAGTAAATCCAAAAGTAGATTTGGAGAGGGCTTGAGACTTATCCTATTAGCTATATGTGCTAGAACAGACTCTTCCTTCATCATCTGCATCAAATCAAGTGAGTGGGTTTTTGGTTTGGTTTTTGTTTTGTTTTGTTTTTTGAATGTGGAAGGATAATTAAAACCCAAATCAATTTAGAGACAAATGATTGTGAGGACTTTACCAACAACTCCGATTTACAAATGTGACAAGAAATTGGACTTAATAGTTACATCTCTCAGAAATCTAAGAGCAGAGTCCTTCAATCTCATAGATAATTTCTCATGAAAAGCTGGAGTCCATTTTACTCTTTTACAACCACGTTGTTCCAAAGAAATAATTAAAGCACAATCATTCATTGGAAATAAAACTTACTTTAAAAAGGGTTCATCATTCATGATTATATAAAGAAGTTGATGGTCACTGTCTGGGTGAGAAAGTGTAGAGAAATCCATATACCAGAACCATTTAATTATAGGGATGATAATATAATCAATAATATTACCACCATTCTATGAAATGTAGGTAAAATGTCCTTCTTTATCCTCTGCCCTTCTTCCATTTACCAGTATAAGATTAAATGTATGTAATAAAACCATTAATTTTTGTCTGGCAATGTGAGTCACCTGGGGTACGTCTAAACTACAGGCTTTTGTCGACAGAAGTTTTGTCGACAGATACTGTCGACAAAGCTTCTGTCAACAAAGAGCGTCTAGACTACATCCAGTTCTGTCGACAAATCAAGCCACTTTGTCGACATGACAGTGTAGACGCAAAGGACAGTGTAGATGCAGTAATGCCTTCTGTCAACAGAACTCTGTCGACAAAAAGGCGTTATTCCTCGTAGAATGAGGTTTACAGCCGTCGACAAAACTGCTGAGTTCTTTTGTCGACAAACGTCCACTTTTGTCGACAAAACCCTGTAGTCTAGACACACCCCTGATGTCTAGAAATTCAAAGGGAAAATTCAAAAACCTCTGTTTTCTTCCCCTACTAGTCAGTTCAGTGGAGGACCTATTTGAGCCTTAATCTCCTCCCCAAAAAGGAAATAAGCCATTGGGAACATTAGATCTACCATATAAATTTTCTCATCCAGGAACTCCCACAATAATTCTAAATAAAATGGGGAGGCTATGGGAGCAAATAAATATTTAATTCGAAAATTTTGAGATTAGGGATTTTTAAAACATATATATAGCCTGAATGCCATGAGACTTTGATTCCAAGGGTGAAATCTGGTCTTTCAGGCAATATGATCATTCCTTTTGATCTATGAATTCTTTTTTTCACAACTCCTTGAAGAAAGATCTCCCTCTGAGCTGGGCTATGTGGATCATTCATGTCTTTGCTACATGTGAGTAAATGAATCATAGAATATTAGAACGGAAAGGACCTCAGGAGGTCATCAAGTCCAGTCCTCTGCACTCATGGCAGGACCACACATTATCTAGACCATCCCTGACAGATGTACTGATAACCCACATTATTCTCTCTACAGTAATTTATCCCACCACCTATCAATCCTATGCACTCTATGGTAGAGATGGTTTCTACTGGGTATAGAGGCTCCTTTAAACTTTACTGAGACCTAGGTCTTGCACTGCTCCTGAGCCTAGAGAACAAGTGAGTTGTAACAGATGTCCTAATGGCTACATCAAGTGGAACCTGGCCCAATCTTTGGGGGATGCAAATCTTCATATTTTCTAAGATTCAGTCAGCTGCAGGTTAGGAATAGAAGAACTTGCAGGCAAGTCAGAGAGAGACAATTACATATCTGACTGAATACTACAGAACCCTGACTAGTACTGCTGAGGGTACACATTAGTAGCAAGCACCTTCAGGAAGGTATATTTGATCCACTTTTCCTTATAAAGGAAAAATCCATCTCCGAAGCATGTTGCAAAGAATGGTTTTAAAGTGCAGTTGACTTTCAAAGGTGACTATGTATGTAAATATATGCTTACATGCAATATGTTGTTCAACTCCTAGGACTCTGGGTATGTCTAGACTGCACCCCTCTGCCAGCAGAGGGGTGCAGTCTAGACATACCCTGTGTGCTATACAGATTTCCAGACATAGTCTGATCCTGGTAAACAAGGGAGGCAGAGCTGGAATTCAAGATGTGTGGAAGCCTGCTTCTGAATCTAGTTTGCAGCTGTTTGCTTGAATAAACTCCTCTCCTGATTAAGATGGACTACTATTCCATATTTCTTTCTTTATCTCTCTTTCTCTTATATGTAGTCTGGTCATGTCAACAATTTTCAAGGCACAAAGACCTCCAGGAAGTTGTGTCATTTTGCAGTCTTCAACCACATGTAGTAGACTGTCTCTAAAATGCCATCTAAATTCTGCTGACACTTTATAAAGGGCAGTGACAGGTTTCACATTCTTTTGTGTTTCACTGATTCCATATCAGCTGTGGCCTATTTGCAAACAGATATTTTCTTCTAAGTACTAAGCCCACAAACAAACCCAGAGCACTTTGAGGTTGTGATGGATGGGAGGACTACTACCCTTTTCTAAACATCCCAGGATTCAGTAAATAAAGGATTAAAACCAGAACTGTGGGTATCCAGGATGTATTGGCAGGGAGCCAGGAGAGCCAATGGGAAGAGAGGGAAAATTTTTGAAATGAAACAAGTTTTGCCTACTTCAGTTTTCCTTTGTGGGTGAGTCAGAGCAGGAGCTGGGAGAGAAATGGACTAAGCAGTAATAAGGCCTGGATTTCCCAGAAATATCCATGTCTAAGAAAATAAACCTAATTTTTGGAGCAACATATGTAAATAGAACAGGAGATATTTAGTTGGATGGGATCAGGTTATTTGCTTTGTGTGTGTGTGTGTGTGTTTTTTTTAAGTTTGGTTAAACTTCTCTATGCTAACCCCCCGTTGTAAATGAAGCAGAATCCCAAGGAAACAATTTCTGTGCTTTAATCTTCTTTTTCTTGTTGTTGTCCTGTAACACCTAACAACCAAGTATGCTTTATCAACTATGTCTTCTTTGTTGGGTTAATAAAATCACCTTTTTAAGATTATGATCTGATTCCTGTTTCCTAAAAAAGCAGGAGGTTCTGTGTGAACATGCCTGAGACTCAAGATCCACTATTAAGAAACTACAGTATGTTTTCAAGCTCTCTCCTAAGGGAGAGTTAAAGTGAATATAAGAATGTCCATGCTGGGTCAGAACAAAGGTTCATTTAGCTCAATAGCCTATCTTCTAATAGTGACCAATGCCAGATGCCCCAGAGGGAATTAACAGAACAGGTAGTCACCAAGCGGATCCCATCCCTGTTGCCATTCCAGCTTCTGACAAACAGAGGCTGGGGATACCATTCCTACCCATCCTGGCTGATAGCCATTGATGGACCTAAACTCTATGAATTTATCTAGCTCTTTTTTGAACCCTGTTAAAGTCCTGGCCTTCACAACATCCTCTGGCAAGGAGTTCCACAGATTGTGTGTTGCATGAAAATATACTTCCTTTTGTTTGTTTTAAACCTACTATCTATTGATTTCATTTGGTGAACTTGAGGTTACCCAACAGGAAGACGTTCCCAACTGCTTCTTCCTGGCTTTCAAGGGTTTGTGGGTTTGGGGTTTTTTTGGTTTTTTGGGGGGGGGGTTGTTTGTTTGGGGGGGGTTGCATTTTTTAAGGTCTCTTGAAGGTCCCCACCTTCTGCACTTGAAGTGCCAGAGTGGGGAACAGCCTTGACAGAGGTTCTTCAGGCTAAATCATGCCTTCAAATACACATCTTTAACTATATTGTCTTCAGAATCTGTTGTCAGAGGCACCTGTGCAAACCCCATTAAAGACTATTGATGTTACACAGGAGTCACCAAGAGTATAACCTATTGCAAGGTTTTTCAGAACATGTAGTTTTTGTAATTTGGTTATAATCATCTATAAAAAAAAACAGGAAATGCACATCCTGTATCGAACTTCAGATTTTAATTATTTTTTTCCTTTTACTGCTAGTGATAAACTATTTGTGGGGACAGCTTTCAAAAAAGCTCCGTAGCTCACTGGCTAACATCACACCAATATTTAAAAAGGGCTGTAGAGGTGATCCTGGCAACTACAGACCGGTAAGTCAGTACCGGGCAAATTAGTTGAAACTATAGTAAAGAATAAAATTGTCAGACACATAGATGAACATAATTTGTTGGGGGAAAGTCAACCAGGGTTTCTGTAAAGGGAAATCATGCCTTACTAATCTGCTAGAGTTCTTTGAGGGGGTCAACAAACAAACATTTATTGTTGATAAATGTAAAGTAATGCACATTGGAAAAAAATAATCCCAACTATACATACAATATGATGGGGACTAATTTAGCTACAACTACTCGAGAGAGATCTTGGAGTCATTGTGGATAGTTCTCTGAAAACATCCACTCAGTGTGCAGTGGCAGTCAAAAAAACCAAATAGAATTTTAAGAATCATTTAAAAAGGTATAGAGAATAAGACAGAAAATATCTTATTGCCTCTATATAAAAGCATGGTACGCCCACATCTTGAATACTTCATACAGATGTGGTCACCTCCTCTCAAAAAAGACATATTGGCATTGGAAAAGGTTCAGAAAAGGGCAACAACAGTTATGGGTTTGGAACAGGTCTTCTAGGAAGAGAGATTAAAAAGACTTAGACTTCTCAACTTAGAAAAGAGGAGACTAAGGGGGGATATGATAGAGATCTATAAAATCATGACTGGTGTGGAAAAAGTGAATAAGGAAAAGTTATTTACTTATTCCCACAATGTAAGAAGTAGGGATCACCAAATGAAATTAATACGCAGCAAGTTTAAAACAAACACAAGGAAGTTTTTCTTTACTCAACGCACAGTCAATCTCTGGAACTCCTTGCCAGAGGATGTGGTGAAGGCCAGGACTTTAACAGGGTTCAAAAAAGAGCTAGATAAATTCATGGAGGTTAGATCCATCAATGGCTATTAGCCAGGATGGGTAGGAATGGTGTCCCTAGCCTCTGTCTGAAGGTGGGTGACAGGGGAGGTATCACGTGAGGATTACCTGTTGTGTCCCCTTCCCTGGGGCATCTGGTATTGGCCACTGTCGGCAGACAGACTACTGGGCTGGATGGACTCTTGGTCTGACCCCGTATGGCCGTTCTTATGTTAGATTTTATGAATCTTTTATTTAGAAAATGACACACTGGAAAGAGGCCAACTTCACTCAATAAATCTATTTCCTCCCCCCTGTCACTTTATTTACAGCATCCTCTCTGGGAATGTGCTATGTCAGTTATAAAAACTCCCGCGGAGTGGCCCAAAGCCACTCACATCTGACAGCTGGCAGATGCAAAGTAGGTTGGTCCCAGGCCAGTTCCCAGTGATCCATTTATTATAGATACCAGTGCTGATAGGCAACATTCGTTGGCAGTCTCACTAGATAGGTCAAGGGTTAAAAGGACAGAGACCCTGACTGCACGGTACCAACATTAATCAGAAGGGACCAACTGTGGGATATGTATACTGATGTTTTCCATGTTGCACTGGACATGTAGATAAATGATGCTGTTTTCCAGTGCCGTGAATACTATTTTTTCCATCAGATCTCAGCCTGAGTGCCTGGTCTGCACCCGCTTTGGGGCTGAATCAGGTTTGTGTAGTGATGCAAGCTCTCACCTGTGGGGCCTGGCTTTGATTGTTGAATATGTAGAAAGGCACGTGGAGTGCTGACAGATGGAACCAAACCTGGGACCTCTGGAGCTCAGTGCATGAGCCTCTACAGCAAGGGTGGAGAACCTCAGGCTCGAGGGCCAGATGCGGCCCCTGCTTTGCCTGGATCCAGCCCCCAAGGTTCATGGATCCCCCCAACTTTGGGGAACGTGCACTGGTGCTCCAGCCCTCTGCCTCCCACTCACAGGCTGGAGCACACAAAATCTACTAGCTTGGGCCCCTCTAGGCTCTGGTGTGCGAGGGGAATGTGAGCAGTGCCTTTTTCTTTCTCACTTTGCTTCTCACTCGTGTGCGGCCCTCGACTGATTTTTCTGTGTGTCAGTGGCCCCCCACCAAGAAAAAATTCCCCCCGCTCTACAGCTTGAGCTAAAAGTCAGCTTGGCTCTCAGCTAAGGCTGTAGAGGAAACTCATTCTCTCTGGGTAAGTGGTCTCCGTGCCACTGCATGGGACAGTGAACCACGCCCAGTAGGTGTGGGGGTTACATGTGCACTCTTTGAAGTACTGGAGAGAGAACACTAAAAAAATACTACAGGCCCTCCTCCTCAATTAAGGGGTAGAAACTACTGGACTTAGGCATCAACCGATTACAGGGGACAACAAATGGGGAAAAAAACCAGGAATAAGGGTGAGGTCATTGGTAGAGAATTAGAGAACCCGAGGGAAATACCAAATAGAGAATCTCTGACAGTGCCCGCGGCTCCACAAAGGCAGCTGAGGAGTCAATGGACAGAACCCAGAGGAGCTCTGCCTGGAGACATGATTGGACAAGGGAATGGAAGCACCGCCCACATCCAGCGTCCTTCTCTTGGGGTGATGGGTGGCCATCTTGGAGGAGGAGGAGGTTGACAAGGAGGTCTCATAGCTTTGAGGAGCCATGGATGGCGGGGAGGGTGTATCAGGAAGTGTAGGGTGAAGTGTAGCCAGAACCCCAGAAGGAGGAGCTAAAGAAGCTGGAAAAGTGGTTTCAACTTGACATACTTTATGTATATGTTCCTGGGTCAGGGAAGAGTGTCTCTTGCATTGCAAAAGGCACAGGTGTCAGGGGAGTTCATGAACTATGCCAGACACGCAGCTCCATGAAAGACCCATTCTCTCTTATCCCTGGCAGGCCAAGAAGCTTGTAGTTGAATAGAGATTGGCTCACTGAGGTCCCTCCCTCTCCTTAGACAGCAACAGATACCCCCACTTGGTATATGGGTACAAAGCCAGGGAAGTGGATGGTATGAAGTAGGTGTATGTACCTATGTTTTCTGGGAGCAGTTCAGAGGTGGACTGTCTGGATGGCATTCAGTCAACTCAAGTTGCATGTTGGGGTTGGCTGGGGAAGCTCATGGGACAAGGGCTTGATGACAAGTTCTGGAGGGCCAGGATGAGAGGCAGGCAAGGAGCACCCTCCTGCAGCACCCACTCGATGGAAGCAAGTGGAGCAGGAAGTAGTCCATCAATACTTGCTCTGACCCAATATGGCCGTTCTTATGTTCTTCTGTTCACTGCTCCAGTGCGGATGCTGACGGTACCAGCATTGCTACTAATGGTGGCAGCGGTGGGGAAAAAACTGAGGGGAAGGTAACAGCAGTAGTCAGGGATCCCTCTCACTCTGTCTGTCCCCCTCTTTGTCCCATGGGCAAATTCACCAGAAGTCTCAGGTGTGGCCAAGTCGGCATGCACCACTCAGGCCAGTGGATGGGAACAGCCTCCAGAAGGGGGTGGGTAGGAATAATAAACCGGAGTTGGGGGGATGAAGGCTAACTGCTCCTGCATGTGTGGCACGAACAGGAACTGGGTGGGAGGTCACAACCAGCAGTTTGAAGGAAGTAGTCTCTTCTGTGTGCACTGAGAGTGAGGGGCCGGAGTAAGCATGAGGGAGGTGCTGTGAACAAGATATCAAACAAAAATGGGGCAGGGGAACCACAGGTGCACAGAGGGGCAGATGCATAGGATCAAGTGAAGCCAGGTGAGGTGGGGAGCCAGAAGGGAATAACAGTAGGGGAAGGGTCATGGGCAGGATGGGATGCCCCAGCCAGGACAGGGGAAGCAGGTAATGAAACAGCAGGTAGGTCAGGTTGCAAACAGCAAAAGGGGGGCTGGGCAGAGTACATGGCAATGGGGAAGTGGAGGAAAAAGCAAGGAGGATTGGAGCTGGCAATGACGTGGGGGAGAGGAGGAGGCCCACCAGCCCAATGAGAACTGGTGGTAGGAAGGAAAAGTGTAAGTCCAAAGTCCACATGCACTTGTGGAGTTCGAATCTCTGCTGCAGCAGCAGTCCGAGGATGGGCAGGTGGGTGGCGGCAGGCAGGCAAACAGTCCCACAAGGAGGCCAGCAGATGGTCTTCAGTGGTGAGGTACGGGGTGGACTCGAGGCTCAGGGCCTCTCTTCCTTTCCCCAGCAGCAGCTTTAACAGTAAGGCCAAAGCTCAGTTAGAAGCCGCAGGAGCACTGGCAAAATCCTGCCTGTAGACAGACACAGGCAGAGAATGAGGCGGGGCATCACAGGAAGCAAACATTATAGCTGAAGCTGTCCCCGTCCCTGGATATTAGAGAGAGACAATGTGGCTGAGGTAATGTCTTTTCTTGGACCAACTTCTGTTGGTGAGAGAGAGACAAGTCATACAAAGCTCTGAAGAAGAGCTCGAAAGCTTGTCTCTTCCACCAACAGAAGTTGGTCCAATGAAAGCCATTACTTCACCCAGGTAGAGAGAGGAGAGGCTCATGGAAGAGCAGCTGAATGTTGCTCTGGGGAACTACATTCTATCTTTGCCCCTGGCACAGAGTTCCTGCGTGATGCTGGGAAAGTGTTTTCCCAGCTGGTCACTAAGGGTATGTCTAGTCTACATGGGTCTGTCGCCAGAGCCATGTAGATTAGTTTACTAGACATACCCAAATGAAGCGGCAATCTAAATAATCGCCGCTTCATTTAAATTTAAATGGCTGCGCTGAGCGATCAGCTGTTTGGCGGCACAGCGGTAGTCTGGGCGCTCATGTCGACATCAAAGGCATTTGTCGACCTCCCGGTAAACCTCATCCCACGAGGCATAACAGGGAAGTCGACAAATGCCTTTGATGTCGACCGAGGAGCGTCCCAGACTACAGCGCTGTGCCGCCAAACAGCTGATCGGCACAGCGCGGCAGCCATTTAAATTTAAATGAAGCGGCGATTATTTAAGTCTCCGCTTCATTTGGGTATGTCTAGTAAACTAATCTACGTGGCTCTGGCGACAGACCCATGTAGTCTAGACATACCCTAATTGTGTGTTCCTTATTTTCTGGGAGCCCCACCTCAGACCCTGGGGTCTGCTTTGCAGAAGTGCTGAGCGAGCTGAAGATGATGGGAATTGTGTTTTGAACATACACTGTGAGGTTCTTACAGGTCCTGGGTCTCTCAGATGGGGCACCCAAAATTAGTGAATGCATTTGACCTTAATCTGTGCTTCGGCACATCTGTAACATGAGGATAATACTCCTCATCTCCCCAGGCTGTTGTGAAAATAAATTCATTATGGATGAAGCCCTCAGGTATTATAGTCATGAGCGCCCTAGAAAAACCCAGGAGGAAATGAAGTCTGTCTGCAGAATAGGATTTGGATAGTATGCAGTAAATATGTCCCGGGGGGCCCACACTGAACAATGACAATAACAAAATATCGAATAGCTGTATATAAAGCCGGTCTCATCTATCCTTGTGTCCAGAATGAGGCAGTGGAAAAAATAGTGTGTGATTATGTAATAAAAGACTGTATCTTAATTAGGGCCCGATCAAATTCACAGTCCGGTTCAGTAAATTTCACAGTAACTTTAAAAAAAATAGAATGTCATGATATTGGATATTTATGTCTTAAATTTCACAGTGTTGTAACAAAGCGTAAATATGTATTTTTAAAATGGGGTTTTTAGTGGTTTGAGCAGTGGCCTGCTAAACCGAGGGTTGTGAGTTCAATCCTTGAGGGGGCCATTTAGGGATTTGGGGCAAATCTGTCAGGGATGGTACTTGGTCTTGTCATGAGGGCAGGGGACTGGACTTGATGACCCCTCAAGGTCCCTTCCAGTTCTATTTAAAATGAATAAGAGAAAGTTCTTCTTCACACAGCGCATAGTCAACCTGTGGAACTCCTTGCCAGAGGAGGCTGTGAAGGCTAGAACTATAACAGAGTTTAAAGAGAAGCTAGATAAATTCATGGAGGTTAGGTCCATAAAAGGCTATTAGCCAGGGGGTAGAAATGGTGTCCCTGGCCTCTGTTTGTCAGAGGCTGAAGATGGATGGCACGAGACAAATTGCTTGATCATTGTCTTCGGTCCACCCCCTCCGGGGTACTTGGCGCTGGGCTAGATGGACCTTTGGTTTGACCCAGTACAGCCATTCTTATGTTCTGTGAGATAGGTATATCTCCGTATATTATTATTAAAACTACAAAATATAAACATGTAAAACCCTTAGGGCACATTTCTCAGTCTGTGGGTACCGACTCAAAAAGGGGTCACATGGCTATTGTAGGGGGTTGCAGTGTTTTTCCCTTTACTTCTCTCTGCCTTCAGAGCTGCGGACCACTGTCTGTCACCCAGCTCTGAAGGCAGCACTACCAGCCGAGCAGAAGTAAGGATGATAACACATCATGCAGTGCCACTTTCACTTCTGCACTGCTGCTGCTGCTGGCGGCACTGCCTTCAGAGCTGGGGTCCCAGCCAGCAGCTGCTACTCTCAGATTACCCAGCAGTGCAGAAGTAAGGGTAGCAATGCTGTGACTTCCCCATGATAGCCTTGCAGTCTTTTGGGTCAGGATCTCCAGTTTGAGAAACATGGTGTATTTTTTACCCTATTGTAAAGACTAGGGTAAAACCAGACTTCATGGTCCATGATACGTTTTTCAGAGCCATGAATTAGTAGTGCCCTAATCATAATGCCAAGGAAGGGAAATATGAATTAAGGGTGCACGGGCAACCTTAACTGTGGCTTTTCCTAAGTTCTGAACATTTGACTTCATAGTGTCTATAGTCTTTTTCATATAGCTTTTTTTGGATGTTTAAAATACAGTACTTGGTACCTCAGAAAATGTCCATATAAAACCCTGCATCTACCATATGGCGAAATACATCCTAATGATACTAAATTGGCCTATACTTGCAGGCGTATTAAATGGTGTCACCATTATGGTTCTGTAGCATACCTTCTGTAACCCCACTGTCCCGCTGCTAATGACAACAGATGAATGGGTGTGGTAGCCTGGAGTAAGATTTGGGGGAACTGTAACTGATGGCATAGCAAATAGTTATCGGGAATATCATTAGTGTCCCAGACAATAGCTCAGGACTATGATTAAACAGAGTGTTTTAGGTCCAGTGTTGACCATTTCACCAGCAAACGTGTAGGTTCAGACTCACACTCACCAGACACAAATTAAAAAACAACAAATAGCCTGGTAGCACTTTAAAGACTAACCGTGAGTGTTCGTGGGCGCAGCCCACTTCTTCAGATGACAAAGCTCATGATACCATCTACATGTTTTGTTCGTCGGTAAGAGGAAAAACTTTAAACACAACGAATAGTCTGGTAGCACTGTAAAGACTAACAAAACATATAGTCCCTGTAGCATTGGAACTCCATTCGTCTGAAGAAGTAGGCCATGCCCACGAAAGCTCATGATACCATCTACATGTTTTGTTAGTCTTTAAAGTGCTACCAGACCATTTGTTGTTTTTTAAGTTTTTCCTGTTACAGACCAACTCAGCTACCCCTCTGAAACTAACCAGACAGTCGGTGGTGTTTGTTTTATTTAAGAGATATTTACCAATTTTTCATTCTGTCTTTCTACAACGGGAAAAAAAACACGATAAGAACCCAGTGTGTGTAAATAGGGGGAATCTAAACAGAGATAACCACACTCCTGTCTATTTCAAGCAGTGATGTAAAGGAACCAGCGGGCAATGACACACCAGCTGCCTAATGGAAGGTAAAGAGATCAATACGCTGGGGAGAGATGGCTGGAAAATAAACAAATCATTCTCCCAGCCAGCCAGAGACATATATCACCCTTCCGATCACACTGGGACTGAATAAGGAGCTGAGATCATGCTTTTTTAATCTCAACCCCCCACGACAGTCTATTCCAGGTGCCTGATAAAAAGTGCTCCTTGTGCCTGAGAACTACTGAGAGACCAAACAGCAAACGAACCCTCTTATCATTAAATAGCTTGGATCTTGGCTTTTTTTTTATCTCTTTCCAGAGTTAGAGAGCTACGTTTTCAGAGTAAAAGAGGCACATTGTACTGGTTAATATAAACACAATGTGAATGGCTCCCTCTTCCCAGTGTACATGGCTCAGAGGTTCCCCTACGCATTGGAAAATGATCCAGGTACCCTCAGTTTGGCATGCGGGGTGACATTTTCAAATCTGGATCAGGAGGGAGGAAGAACTGGCCTTTGGACGGTTGGGAGCTGCTGCCTCTGATGTTAGCAGAGTCCTGCTCAGACCACAGAGGGATGGGAGAGAGTTCTATGGGGTAAGCACAGTGAAAGGAGCTCAGCGAGGGCAGAACAGCTGGCTGGGATAATTGTATCTGTTCTGTCTCTTGCTGCAGGATTACCTGGTCTGTTTACACTGCAAGCTCCTTGGGGCAGAGACGCTGGGGCAAATTCTATGGTCAGTCCTGCTGATGGGGAAGCAAAGGGAGAAGCCATTTAAAAGGGGCTGGGACTCCTGGCTGCTATAGAAGCTATAGCCACAGCTGGAGGCCCGGGCCCTTTAGATTGCTGCAAGAACCCCAGGCAGCACTGAAGGGCTGGCTGTGGAAGGCTAGCCCTCAGGCCCCACCCCTTCTGCCTGAGACTCCGCCCCTTCCAGGAACCCCAAGTCATCCCCCCACCTTTCCCAGGGCCTGGTGAAGTGTGTCAGCTGCCCGATCTGTGGTGCTGTAAATTGGTGCATCTCTTTGGAAGTCAGCCACTCTATAGTAGATCTGGCTTCCTATTCTATAATTTACTAGATAATGGAAGCTGCTGTATCTTATGATGAGATCAGGGCAGCCCCAAATTAGAATGGTCTCCTGGGGCACATTGGTGCTGCTCTATTAGCTTTAACGGTAATGCGCCAATTTCCACCAGCAGAAAATATTACTCCTCTGGGTACATATCTTGTCCGATGCTCTGATGCACACAGGGGCCCTTGGATTGTACTGTAATAGAAGTGTTAGATGGTAGGGACAACATGTCATCTCCAGAGAGCAGGCTTGTAGATTTTGTTTCCAAATGTGCAGTTGGAGGATACTCTTTCACGGGTATCCCTCAGCCCAGCCTTGTCCAGGCATGTTCATCTGGGACTCCAATCTCTGCATGTGTGTGTGTGTGTGTGTGTGTGTGTGTACGCTTTGACCTTATTTAAATGTTTCCCTCATCAGTAAACACTCCTAGAAAATGAAACTTTTGGTGCACAAAGGGCTTCTCGGAGGATCAGCCTTAAAAAGAGAGAGAGAAATAATAAAGACAACCCCACAGGGTAAAAGCAGCAAGAATAAATAACCTACAGACTGCATTGAAATGCTTTAAAGCTCAAACCTCTCATTTAAATGCAGTTGAGAAACAAATGATTCCCATGGCTTAGGGCATCACACAAAAATATTTTCCTACAGGGCTAGGGTGCCCGTTGACTTCAATACACTTTGGATCACATTTTTAATTCAGAGAGGGCTGTAAGCAGATGTGAAGGTGTTAGAATTGAAAGTTTTATTCTTTTTATATTTCTTATTTTAGGTATAATAATATAGTAGTAATGTAGCAATAATATAGCAATACAAGGCATATATATATATTAACATACATTTAATATTTTACAAATTAAGTCCTTTCAGTTGAAGGTCTATTTTGTTTGTTTTGAAGTTTAGTAAATGTTCTAAAGTAGAAAAACAGTTCTGGGTATTGTGGCTGTGTTAATAAGATTAGAGGAATTCTGCTAATGTTGAAGGCCAAGCCTTAATTGTTTAATTTACAACACTTTTGCTTTGCCATGCAGATCTGTAACCTTGGAGAGTTGTGTATGTAAGGAGTGTGAATGTGTCAAAGATAAGATGCAAAGTTATATGGCTTTAGAACCAGACGGCCAAAGAAGGGGGTTGAGCGAGTATGGGCAAGGCCAGAGCACGAGACAATCTGGCTGCAGAGGAGCCATCTATAACCACCGGTGTATACCCTCTACTCACAAGAAGATTGGATAATTGGCAGATTGGCAACCTTAAAGCGGAGCAAGCACCCCGAAAGGACGATTAATTACAGGATGAACCTTCAAGAGATGTTTTGGGAACACTCACATCAAAAAGATAACATTCCGGTCACAAGCTGACGGAGCGGGATCCATGGATTTTAACAGAGAAGAAGGATTATAAATAGCAGGATGTTTTGCTATGGAACTTTGGGTTTCGTCTTGCCAAGACACCATCCTGAGAGGAGCATCGGATTGCGACCGACAAAAGGCCCCGCTCCCCCCTGTGTTCGATATATCTGGCCACTAGATTGACACAGACTCTGGACTGGTAACTATGATATCATTTGGCAGGATGATGTATGCATGATGTTTTGTGTGCGTGTGTGATTGAAAAGCATATGCAACTGTTGTATTCTCAATAAATGCAGCGTACTGCCTTTTCCCCCATAAAAGATCTCGTGTGCTTCGTTTAAGCATAACAAAGGTGTCACAGCCTCTCTACCCTCCCCCACATGGGAAGGAGAGCTGGGAAAGGGTTACCTCATTTAATTTGAGTGCCCTTAACTTCTGTACATTTAGCACTGTGGACTTCTGGGTCAGTGACGGATTGTTCCCACACCCAGTTGTCTATTGCCAATGGGGTTGCACTCCAGGAACGGGTTGTCCACCAAACCCCATGGCACATCCTAAGGGAGTTGTCCCCATACATTTGCTGTAGATCTTCAGGGTAAATGTGTACATAGAGGTGATGAAATGAGCGAGTTATGACGCAGAGATTTACAGACACTTAGTTAACCCTCCACACACAGTCCATTGCGAGGTGGGTTTGCTTGGGAACCAAACCTGATTTGGGCTTGACATGTCTTGTTCTTGGGCTTCCAGTCCAATCTGCCTAAAAGTGCTTGCAGCATCAGGGCCCTAATGCAAGATGAGTTCCAGGCTATCCAATACTGCATCTAAAGTATGCGACCTAGACTCAGGACCTGTATTTTACTGTAAATCTGGGAGTCATTCTGGCAAAGAGCCCTAGTGCAGGAAAGTTAGCTCGGGCTGGGAGAAGTGGAGGTGGAAACCAGCCACAGCCCCATCTCCAGGAGCAGGAAAAGGAAATCAATACAGCCCCATGGTTGAAGGGAGCTGGCTAGAAAGAACAAACGGTCAGAACAGCTGATTTACAGTATCCCTGCTGCAAACCCCAAAAGAATGGAGCCTCCATTGGGAATTAAATCTGCCTCTTCTAGTAGAACCCCACAATTGGGTCAAGGTGATGTCGCTGCCTTCCTTCCTTGGCATATGTTCCATCTAACTCTTCCTGCCAAAGGGAAGGAGTGAATTTATTTTCCTATGCCAGCATGAGTGAACCTGGCCCTATCAGCTTTAAAAGGCCCAGCTCTCCCAGTGAGCAGTCCGAACAGCCCTAATTCCTTCACTCTTTAATCTCATGAGGCATCTCGGGATAAGCAAAGTGTCTGCGTGAAGAACAAATTGCCAACAAACTCAGCCACAGCGCGGTTTTAAATGTTGCTTACTGACCTCGCAGGCAGGGGATGTTCATGAATCCGGAATCAGTCCTGCGGGATTGCTAATGTGACTTGTAGTAGCAAGAGGCAGTCCTAGGCAGACAGAAGGGCTGTAATGAATATTTATTCCCGGAGTCATAATAGGGCTTTCCTCATGAGTAACTGCAGAAACTAGAAAACTGCCCATGACAGCAAATTATTTAAACTCCAGTAAACGGGAGGAAATCCAATACAAGGGAGAAGGAGTGTAAAGACCAGTACCAATTAGACAACACACAAAACGAAGAGGTAGGGGTACCCTTTGCACAAACCCTCGGGAACAAAGGAAAGAGGCAAGTAAGACTGATGCTCAAGATAATAATAATAATTAACAAAGCATCTCAGAGGAGCTCTTTATTCAACCAGCTTCTTGCAAAGATACTATCAAGGAACATACTTCATGCCAGAGACAAAAACACTCCTGAATGGGGCAAGGAGATGGGAGACAGGATGCTCATTAAAAGAGTGTACAGAAATGGCAGGTTGAGTGCATGTGATGGGAGCTGGTGAGACCACAGGAAACAAGTTAACGTGGAGTAGGATTGTGCTGAAGCCATTATCACTGCACATAACACTTTTATTGTCTTCCTCAATTAACACCTCTAAGTTTTGGTTTGCTGCCCTGAAAGGGTGCTGTTTAACACATTTTCTTTATCACAATTGGGCCTATTTGCTGTCTGTACTGTGATGGGTCCAGCTAGGGAGCTACAAAGAAAGTGGCAGAAAGTGGGCATGTTAGCCCTAGATTAAATAAGTCCCTATTTCCTTGGAAACCAAACAAGGTCTACCCCAAGTTAATTAAGATACCTGGAGGCAATCAAGAACCTGCATTAACCAGTGGACACAGTTACTTTGGTTGGGATACCTGGAACCAATCAAGGACAGGATGGAACTGGTTAAAAAGCCTCCCCATTCAGGGTGCATCCAGACTACATTCCTCTTTTGAAAGAGGAATTCAAATGAGAGAAATCAAAAATGCAAATGAAGTGTCGATTTACAAATCTCATTTGCATAATCGTGTCCGATCGCTTTTTGAAAAAAGCAGTCTAGATACGGTTCTTTCGGAAAAAAACCCCTCCTTTTTCGAAAGAACCCTGTAAACCTCATTTTTTCAGGAATAAGGGTTCTTTCAAAAAAGGTGTTTTTTTTTTGTTTTTTTTTTTCATTGCAGTGAGGAGTAACGGTAGTTCGAATTAGGAGCTTTAATTCAAACTACCTAGTCCGTGCGAGCCGCGGGCAGGAGTTCGAACTACGGGCATTTAAAAATGGCGGCGCCCGGGAACATGCAAATAAAGCCCGGGAGATTTAAATCCCGGGCTTCATTTGCAAGTTCGAATGCCTACATTAGCCACCCTAGTTCGAACTAGGGTGGCAGTGTAGACATACCCTCAGTTCAGTAGCATGTCAGATGCTGTGGAAAGAGGACACACTGCTGGAGAGCAGGAGATAGAGAAACACTGTCAGGAGGGAACCCTGCAGATACAGAGGTGGGTATCTGGAGGAGCCCTGCCCAGAGAACAGCCATGGGGGCCCCAGAAGTCTGAAGGAGTTACACCCCTGCAGGAGGGGAAGAGAGTGAGTTAAGGAGTCTAGCCTGTTGCCTTCATACCAGGAGGGTCACCAAAGTCTAAGACATTTTCCCCTCACCTTTTCCTGCTAGCTGATGATAAGAGTGGCTAAAGCAGACTATGGCTTGCCACTGAAGTAAAGAAGTCAGCTAGTTAGACTGGAAATTGCTTGTTTTCCCAGACAGGAAGAGATAATACCCACCCTACCCCTGCCCAGATGTGCAGGACCCACTGTGGGGGAATAGGCAGTCTGTGTCTGTACATGGGAGCTGGTGCAAAGTCTTCCATCCAAACTTTTCCTTGTTGGGAAACAGTTGTCAAGGAAATGAATGTTTTTACAGAAAAGTAGCAGGGCTGTTAAACTCTACCGTTTGACTTCTAAAAGCAATGCCTCCACTTCAGGGCTGGGGCAGAGTGCGGAAGCTTCTATTGTTGCTTTCTCTGCCTTCTGTTCAGTGGATAGAAGACTTGAGCCCACAATTCTCTACTGGGAAAAATTGGCAGAGCTTAAATGCCTTCAGTGGAAATAGGGCAATTTATGCCAGCAGGGAATTTGGCCTTTTCAGTATCCAGAGCTGTCAGTTGGATTTCTTTCACAATCAGCATTAATTGACTAATTAAAAGGAAGTGTTACCTTAAACTTTCAAAGAGCTGAGAGTCAACCATAGGAAGAACTCAGTCATTATTAAGACCTGCATTAGTTGAACTTTTGTCTTTCTGTTTGAGCAAGAAAGATGGGCAAAATCAGTGTGGGATGCATTCCTTCTAATGTTTTGCCATCCCTCTACATAGAAGGGCAGATCTTCAGGTGAGGTAGATTGCTGTTTTGATTTCAATGGCGCTGTGATGATTTTCAGGGACCCAAAATCATTACCAGGCAGGGCTTCCAAAGTATCTCAAATATAGAATTTACACAGTCGCTCTTCTTCTGAAGAGGTTCTTTATTATTGCATCTAATCATTTTGATCCTGCCTTAATTGGCTATCCTGATTCTAACCAGCATGTTGGACTGTGTTGTGGTACCATAATAATGTATCTTGTATTCCTAGCTGAGACAAAAGGAACATGCTGCTCTTTGCTGACATCAAAAATGAAGTGCAAGAATGGGTTTATGGGTGAGGATACTTGCAAAGTTTTGTGTTGATTCTGTCATTAGTGTCTTACCTGTATTACTTACAGAACTGATCACGTGACTGTGTTTGTGCTCCCTACACAACAAATAGTTGGAGAGTAAGGCTATGTCTAAACTACATTCCTCTTCCAAAAGAGGAATGTAAATGAGCCCGATCGAAAATTCAAATGAAGTGCGGATTTACAAATCTTGTGCTTCATTTGCATAATCACTTTTTTGAAAAAGGGTTTTTCAAAAAAGAAACCACAGTCTAGACGGGGTTCTTTCAGGAAAAAACAACCCTTTTTCAAAAGAACCGTTACTCATTTTTTCAGGAGTACGGGTTCTTTTGAAAAAGGGTTTGTTTGTTTTTTCAAAAGAACCCTTCTAGACTGCAGTTTCTTTTTCGAAAAACTCTTTTTCGAAAAAGTGCTCGCATGTGATTATGGAAATGAAGCGTGAGATTTGTAAATCCGCACTCCATTTGAATTTTCGATCAGGCTCATTTACATTCCTCTTTCGGAAGAGGAATGTAGTTTAGACGTGCCCTAAATGACCAGATGAGATGATATGGTATGTGATTTATTGACAAGCTCTGTAAATATCTGTGCTAGAAGTGGCTGGTTCATTATGGACAGCTGGAAGTACAGCCAGCTCTTCACTACAACCAAAGTTAGGCTTAATGTACACAATTCCAGCTATATAAAAGATATAGCTGGCATCGATGTTCCTTAAGCCAATCTTTGACACTGTCCTCACAGTGGGAGGTCAGCAGGAAAAATGTTCCCGTTGATTTCCCTTACTCCTCGCAAGTACTAGGAGTTTCGACGTCAACGAAGGCATCCTCAGCATTCAACTTAGTGGGTCTTTATTAGACCCCCTAAATCAAATGCCAGAAAATTGACCCCTACAGTGTTGATCTTCTCTGTAGTCTAGATGAGGCCTAAGTCTTCATTGCAACCCATCTTTTTAAAAGTGAAACACGCACTTAGGTCTTCTCAAGTCTCCTGTGACGCTGACTCTTCCACTGCACATCTGTGCAGGATCAATTGTAGACTAGCCAGACTCTCCTACAATTATTTCTGCTTTCAGAAGTTTGGTTCAAAAATATAATGTATTTCTTCAAGATATAAATGAGCAAACTTCATAGCTATTTAGATCGAACACGTATGGGCCCTGTCCTCACCTGCTGTACATTGGTGTATCTTCATTGACTTCAGTAAAGGCATGCTGCTTTACACCAGATATGGATCTGGCCATATGTAGCCTATAGGGCTATCCTGCATTCTTGCCTATAGAGATATTTTCTTACAGATTTCTTATTTCCTCATGGTTTTGATTATATGTTTATTATAATAGGTCACAATCAGTGTTCCCTGTAAGCTGTGCATTTGTGCAGCTGCACAGAAGAGATTCAAATGCTGCCCAGCAGATTATAATCTGCTAATTAGCAGAGCACCCACAGATAGTTTTTTTGTTTCTGCTGGTGGTGCACATTTGCACATGACTCGGTGCATAACATTATTCCACACATGGATGGAAAAAAATCCATACATGGACAGAAAAGATTAGAGAGAACATTGATTACAATAGGTTTACAGCCAAACTACTTTAATATAACACAGAAGACTTACAGGCTACATCCTGTATGTTGAGCTAAGGGATAGTTAGCATACACATGCCTAGGACCTTTCACCCAGATAACACAGTTGTCTGACATATGTCTGGGACCTTTCGCCTATATAGCAAGGTCAATGTGCATATATTCGGGACTTTTTACCTAGATAGTGGTAAGGTAAAGCAAACTTTAATTGCATAGGGGGCTTCCAAGTATACCCTCAGACTTAACAGGTACACCACAACTTGGAAAAACTCAAAATAACATGGTAACATATTGAAGTGTATGATAATAAGTTGAGCTCAATGATTTACTGGGCTATAGGAAAAAGACACTTCACCATTAGAAAGATGGAGAAATACAAATAAGGAGAAAGGGAAATGATCCCTACTGAATATACATCAAACATAACAACACTAGTGTTACTTAGTATAAAAGTGGCATCTCTGCCTACGGGCAGTAGAAGGAATTGTAGTCCTTGGGAAGTGCCAGGTTGATGGCCCCTGGTGATGATGGGGAAGGTGCAGGCAATGAGGAAGATAATCTATGAAAACATGTCTAGAGAACATGACCTATGAGGCAAGGCTGAAGGAGTTGGGCTTGTTTAGTTTGGAAAACAGAAGACTGAGAGGGGATATGATAGCAGTTTTCAGGTTTCTAAAAGGTGTTACAGGGAGGAGAGGGGGAAATTGTTCTCCTGGGTCTCTGAGGATAGGGCAGGAAGCAATGGGCTTAAACTGCAGCAAGGGAGGTTTAGGTTGGACATTAGGAAAAACTTTCTACCTGTCAGGGTGGTGAAACACTGGAATAAATTGCCTAGGGAGGTTAGAATCTCCATTACTGGATATATTTAAGAGCAGGTTGGACAGATATCTATCAGGGATGATGTAGATGGTGCTTGGTCCTGCCATGAGGGCAGGGGACTGGACTTGATGCTCTCTCGAGGTCCCTTCCAGTTCTAGTGTTCTATGATTCTATAATGGATAACACTTCAGGTTGTTCTAGAAGGAATGGTGTGAGTATAAAGAAATATAGATGTATGTTCCCTATCTATTTTGTTAAGTTGGGGTGTTTGTGGCTGTACTAAAGGTATTAATAAACTACATTTGTAAATACACCAGAGTTCCTATAGTGCGAGTATTGCAACTGTGCGCATTAGGGTTCCCAATGATAGAGTAATTTAAACACTGGGCCTGATCTTGGGACAAGAACCTGTCAACCCTCCAAGTGGTAACTGGGAATTCATAAGTCATCTATATAATTAATACACAATCTAACCATCAAGCAGCACATATCTGTCATCAGTAATGAATGACAGTCTGTGGGAAGAGCTTCACTGCCTTGAGTTTTGAAGGTCTACATTATTCCCACATAATAAGCCATGATTGTCATTTACAGCATCTGCACAAGTGCCAATAAAATCTTTATACCTCATTGGACCACCCTTTGAAACTTACTGAAACTCTGAACAGCTCTTCAAAAGCACGATTCTCTGCTGGTAGAATTCCACATATGGACTTCAGTGGAGATCAGCTCAGTGACGCCAGATGAAGCTCTGTCCCTTTCTTTAAAAGCAACTTGTCGGAGAAATGTTTCCTCTCTTCACTCTTGTATGTGGAAATTTCCCCAAGCTCCAGTGACGTGCAGTGCAGGCGGTGGTGATATTTACAATTGTGCTCGGTTGGGATTAATTCAGCCATCCACAACATAGTTACACAGAAATGCGTGTGTTAATCCTAAACACGAGAAGCATTAAATGTAGCAGCTTCTGAGAACAGTCCGTGCTTTGGGGGTGCCAATATTGTCTCACTGATTCCTTCTGCTTTCCCCATCTCTCTCCAGCCCTTTGTCCTCTCTTGTGTTATTCTTAGAGTGCAAACTCTTTGTTCTATGTTTGTACAGCGCCCAGCGCACTGGAGTCATACTCTATGACCCTGGCTTCTAGGTGCTGCCACAAGTCAAGTAAATAAATAAATCTAATCAGCTGGAGAGCAAGAATAACTAGAAGAATGGGAGTAGGTGTCACGTACCCTTTCTCATACCATTGACGTATAGCTGGTCTGGGTGTTTGGAAATGTTCCCACTTTCCCATTGAAAATTCATGCTAATAGAATATGAAGGGCCTGCCTCTGTATTTGTCGTATAACACAATGCTCCAGGGCAGTCCTTAATCAAGTCATACTACATACTAATCAATACAAGTATGTTTTTTGCTTAATCCAACCCCCCCAGGGATCTTTTCAACTGGACAGAATATTCTTCTTCCTTTTTGTGCTGTTAAACAGTTACTACTTTCCAACCCAGGGCTAACTGCTTTTCAGGGGTGGGTGAAGTGGTCTCTTTATTTAGGGAAAGGGCCAGATTCTGCCCTTGTGTATGTACACACCATGCCCCTAAGTAAGTGCTACAGTCTTTTCTAAGGCTGGTCTATTCTTTGTAAAGGGCTGTGGGATTCTTTTGGGACTAAAGGCACCCAGTGGATGTTAGCTGTTAGAGAAGAAACAGGCGACCCAGAAGTGGATGGGGTAAATGGAACAGCTTTATTGCCCATTCACATTTGCCTGGGACATTCAACACTACGTCCGAGTGGCAATAAAGCAGTTCCATCTACCCCATCCACTTTTGGGTCACCTGTTTCTTCTCTAACATCTGGCGTCACAAACAGGGCCCCAGGGGAAAGTTGTGCCTGATCATCACGTCTAGACAGATCGCATGGGTAAGTCTGATGGTCTCATTACTGCAACAACTGTTAGGGATTTTATTAACAAGTTGGTGGGGAAATGGGAGGGGGTGGGGATGTGGATCCCTCCAGAGGTCATCAGGATTGGTCTGCCATCCAGGGGTGGGTGGAGGAGTCCAGGGGTGTCTCCTCACAGGTTCAAATCCTGTTTGTGACGTCATTCAGTGGCAATAAAGCAGTTCCCTTTACCCCATCTGCTTCTGGGTCACCTGTTACTTCTCTAACATAAGCGATCTTACCCCATTTCTTCATCTGCCATTGTGTCCTATCAAGTATAAAGTTGCAAAATCTCTAGAGTCTTTTTACTACTCCAGATCGGTTTTGGGAGGGTGCCTCTGAGGGTTAAAAAGCATTTCTACTCCCAATATTCCCTCATGTTCACACCCGTAGTGTTTGCTCCAGTTGCCCATAATGACTAGGAATTGGTGCATCCGGCAGGTAGCCAATCAGCGGGGATGGAGCCGGTAGCCCTGACGCTTACTGTGATATTCATTTTATACACAGCTGCCACAGAACAACCAGGAGGATGGGATTACGGATCAGACGTGGCACTTATCTAGTCATTAAAGTGGAGCTTGTGTGAGCATTTGGAAATGTTCCCGTGGAGAATTTAATGCCCCAGATAAAGAAAGGAAGCTCTGGGCGGAGCAGGAGAAAAGCCACAGAGCAGCGGGCATATGATTTAGATAGAATCAAATGCTGGTGGCATTCTACAAAGTAATGGAAGGTGTAATGAAGTGAGACGTTTGCACAGTTTTCATCGCCCTGTGGTGTAAGATGCAAAGATAACATGGGCACACGTCCACAGCAGCAAAATCAGGAGCGTTTCAATGGCAAAAGGCTGTCGCAATGAAGTGGAGATTCAGTGCTAGGTTTTCTCTGGAATTAGGGGGTGGGAATTTAACCCTTATTTGTGGGGCTTCTGCCATTATGGGGGGATGTACATAGAAGCTAGATACTTTAGTTCCCCTGCTACAGGAAAATAAGAGTATCTGACTAAGATAAGCCAGGTAAACCATGCACATATGGAGTTGGGGTTCAAATGTATGACATGAAGGGGGTTCCCTGCAGAAAGGCTCCCCCCTCATCTGAACAGAAGCATGGCTCTGAGATCAGACCAAACCCCCGAGCACGAGCAGCTGAATCAGGACTGATACCACGATAAGGCCACTTCTGAACTCATTCACACCATTTGCAAACCCAGAGTAGGCTGGCTAGAACAGGCTGAAAACTGCAGGGGAAGAAATCAAATTTAATCATGAAATTTTGTATTGAAATTTTAAATGTTCAAAAAAAAATTTTGACCACGCGAAAGAGCAAAAGTTAACTTAACATTTTGCAAAAAATTCTTGTTTTATTTTTTTTTTGTTGAATTTTCAAAATTTTGAGCAGCCTCAATTCCCATTTAATATGTCTATTCTGGATGCATCCAAACACCAGACTCGGGACTGAAAAAACATTATGCAATGGGCTAACTCATTTGCATGCCTTTGGACTTATGCCAGTCTCTCTGCATGTAGGAGCACTACAAGGAACTGATTTGCTCCAACTGAGCTCTCTTCCGTACCATCGTACACATATGGCTGCGTGAAGTGGTCCTTTGATCTGCATCTGCCTCGCTGGATTTACTACATAGAAACAACACTTGGTGAAGTGTCTATTTATCTGAGCTCTCAGCACACTCTACGCATTAAAATTTCACAGTACCATCATGGCACAAGTAGTTCTAAGTATTACCCACCTCATACTATATGTGAGTAAACCTAAGGTGAAGTGACTTTTCTTAGGTCCTTCAACCAGTCAAGAGAAGAATTCAATAGTCCTTTTCCCCAGACCACTCTTATCTTGTCAGTAGACAACTAAGGAAAAAGACAACTAAGGGGGGATATGATAGAGGTCTGTAAAATCATGATGGAGGTGGAGAAAGTAAATAAGGAAGTGTTATTTACTCCTCCTCATAGTACCACACCTTGGACTCACCAAATGAAATGAATAGGTAGTAGGTTTAAACCAAGCAAAACAAAGCATTTCTTTGTAGTCCGCCTGTGGACTGCACAGTTAACCTGTGGAACTCCTTGCCAGAGGATGTTGTGAAGGCCAAGACTATAACAGGATTTTAAAAAAAGAGCTAGATATGTTCATGGAGGATAGGTCCAACAGTGGCTATTAGCCAGGATGGGCAGGGATGTTGTCCCCTAGCCTCATTTTGCCAGAAGCTGGGAATGGGTGATAAGGGAGGAATCATTTAATGATTCCCTGTTCTGTTAATTCCCTCTGTGGCACCTGGCATTGTCCACTGTTGGAAGACAGGATACTGAGCTAGATGGACCTTTGGTCTAACCCAGTACGGCCATTCTTATGTTCTAATATTACAGAACACTTGAAAGCCAAGAACCAGTCACAAAGGTATTTAGGCTTCTAATTTTTATTGAAATCACTGAGAACCTGGTGCCTAAGGGGCTATGCCCAAGTTTCTAGAGGAAGAGCCCTACAATAACTCAACAAGGATAAGAACCAATAATACTTAATATCTGCTCTGATTTCCTAATGAGCCCCTTTGTAAGTCACCTTGAACCTATTTATCTGATTCTCAGTGTGGACTGAGCTAAGTGGAACTCGGGTGAAGCTTGTGGATTCTTCTGGCTTTAAACCATTCCCAAATACACTGTTGCTATGCAGCACCACCTGCCACTATACCACAATTGGTAGGTTCCCCCTGTGGTGATGAACATATTAGGTGCCTCTCAAACATGGTTAGAAATGTGGGCATGGAAAGGGCATTGGTCTGGCTGTAATGGATGTGGAGTGGAGAGTGGATGAGGGGACTTTCTGGTGGAAGGCAGTGGTGAGGTGAGGGATATGAGAAGGTTGGGTTGATTGGGGGAAGAGATGAGAGGTGGAACTGGTTGGGGGAATGAAGGGAAGATTCCTGCCTTCAGTTGCTCCTAGGGTTAAGTTACCCAGCTAAACACAACTTTCAGAAAAACAGTATCACTTACAGGAACGAGAGGCTAAAGTGAGAGTCCTCCGAGTTTTACGTTCCTCACACAAGAGCACTTGAAATGATGTTCATTAGCAAGCAGCCAACATGGATTGGAGTGACGAGGGATGCTAATATTTTTTTATTAGGAAGTTATGATTATTATATTATTTGATCTTGTGTCAATTTCTATAGGAGAGGTTTGTCTTTTATGATAGGGATTGGGAAAACATAATACAACAAATAAACGTTATTAATTGGAACAGCCCGGAGCCAAATCTCTAGAGGAGACAGTGATCACTTAATTTATAGAGACAACTGATTTCAGGCTGCTAATTCCAAACCGGTCATAAACCTGATTAATAACATGTGGCGAGACTGTAAACCACTCTCCCCCCTCCTACTCCCCCATTGCGGGATTTGTTGTTCTAATGAGGGATTCTGAGGATTGTCTGCATTAACACATGTTGTTGCTGGAGTATAATTTTATTTGTGAACATCAGCCAATGAAATAGAGATCTCAAGGAAACTGATTAGAACTCCCCTGTAGATGAGCGTTGATGATTATTTCTATTTACGTTACACAGGCCGTTTTCATCTGAGGATCTCAATATTTTACAGCTATTAAGTTCATTAAATCTTACAAATGCCCATAAAAAAAGGAAACTGAGGCACAGAGAGGCCAGAGGCCCATATCTTTAAAATATGGCCAGTGAAGTCAATAAGAGCTACAAGTGCCTGGTGCCACTGAAGATCAGACAGTGGGGTCCCAGGCTGGGCACACAAAATCAATGAGTATGTTTGAACGTTTGAGCAAAGCAAACTTAAAGCAAATGAATGACAGGGCTGGAGCAGGGGCAGAGAGAAAGTTCAGGGAGCTGATGTTGGCAGATAGACCTTTTTGCTGCGTTAGCTCAGCTGGGTAGGAAGGAAGGTCCTTGCCGTGCCAGAGCTGTTCAATGAGTTGAGTTGGCTCAGTCCATTTCCCGGGTGAGTGTGAAAGGAGATTGTCACCAGGGGATGGACCTCCCAGGCGGGGGAAGGTATGACAGATACATGATGGGCCAGTCATGTGACTAAATCAATGCCGGGTATAGTGGTGAAATGGAAGCCTCTAGAAAGCAAGCAGGTTGCTTCCAAGAGGCCTTCCTGCCTAGGGAGAAAGCCAGACCAGAGAACCAGATCACGGGCTCCAGCTGGTGTGACTTACCAATACACACTCCAGATGGAGGACTGGGAGAACCTGATCCAAGTAGCCATGGGCTAGTCATAGACCCCACATGGAGGGCTACGAGAACCCTGCATCGAAGGGAACAGGAGTTGGAGCTGAGGGGCTTTCATGGTATACCATGAAAGATTTAATGTGACCCTTCACGCGGGGGGTGGGGGGGTCTCAGTTTAAAGCATTCTGGTCTGGAAGTGACTACTTGCCAGGGAGTTCAGGACAGTGCACCTGCAGGGCCATGCTGTGCCACAAGGGGGCGTGCTCCAGCATAGCTGCCTGTCACAGAAATGACATGAATTTGTCAATCTATAGTTAGAGCCCTACCAAATTCACAGCCCTGAAGAATGCGTCACGGACCATGAAACCTGGTCTTTTGTGGGCTTTTACACTACACAGACCTCACGAGAGAGACTGGCATTTCTCAAATTGGGGTCCTGACCCAAAAAGGAGTTGCTGGAGGGGCTCACAAGGTTATTTTAGGGGGGTTATGGTATTGCCACCCTTATGTCTGCATTACCTTCAGAGTTAGGAGGTTGGAAAGTGGACTAATGGACACCCAGCTCCAAAAGTAGCAGCACCAGCAGCAGTGCAGAAGTAAGGGTGGCAATTCCCTACCGTGCTGCCCGTCCAACTGCACTGCTGCCTTCCAAGTGGAGTGGCTGGATGTTGGAGGCTTCTGACTGAGGGCCCAGATCCAGGGACCTAGCGAAAGGGGGGCAGGAGGGGGCAGTTGCCCCTGGGCGCAATGCTAGGGCTAGTGCAGGGAGAATGGCGCGGTCGGGTCTGACATGGCCACAGCTGCTGCGATGGGGCTGGGTGGTCCCAGACCTGCCTGCGCCTTTTTCCCTGTGCTCGCCCTAGCATTGTGCCCATGGGAAACTGCCCCCCGCACCCCCCTTCACTGCGCCCCTGCCCAGATCTGCAGGTAGCAGTGTGTAAGTAAGGGTGGCAATACTGGATCACGCCATTCTTACTTCTGCGCTGCTGCTGGTCATGGCTCTGCCTTCAGAGCTGGGACCTTGGCCAGCAGCTGCTCAGCTCTGAAGGCAGCGCTGTCACGTGCAGAAGGGTAGTAACACACAACCCGCCCTAGAATAACCTTGAGACCCACCCCCCCACACAACCTCTACAATTACATCATCATGACATTTCAGATTGAAATAGCTCAAATCATGGCGTGTCCGATTTTTAAAATCCTAGGACCATGAAACTGACCAAAAGAGACTGTGATTTTGGTAGAGTCCTATCTACGGACCCCCTAACAACACTCTGATGCAGCCCATGCAGTACTTAATCTGTATTCTAGCTGGTGAATTATATAAGGCCATGATGCACAGGGATCAGCAATAATCCTGGCCCGGGGGCCCTGCTCCACTAAAGTTTGGGGCCAGGTCTCTCCCCTGGCTCTTCAAGCCATCCCACGTGCTCCTCCCAGCACATCCCCCAGCCCTACCTACCACCCTCGGGTGATTTAAAATGGCCGCCCTGGAGGCTCCCGCCACCACCACTGGCAGCACAGTGCAGCTAGCGCAGCTTCTCGTTGGTAGCTCTGAGCTGCTGCTGGCACATTCCTCTGGCCCTGATGGAGGGTGTGTCTGTGTGTGTGGGTCTCTGAGCTCTGTCCCTGCCTCGAGTGCCCCTGTGGCCAATAGGAAACTTTCAGATCAGGTAAATCCAAATCCTGATGACCATTAGGAAATTCTGCAAAACCCTCTTCTTTCACGTAGTCAACCTGTGGAACTCCTTGCCAGAGGAGGCTGTGAAGGCTAGGACTATAACAGAGTTTAAAGAGAAGCTAGATAATTTCATGGAGGTTAGGTCCATAAAAAGCTATTAGCCAGGGGATAGAAATGGTGTCCCTGGCCTCTGTTTGTCAGAGGCTGGAGAAGGATGGCAGGAGACAAATGGCTTGATTATTGTCTTCGGTCCACCCTCTCTGGGGCACCTGGTGCTGGCCACTGTCGGCAGACAGGCTACTGGGCTAGATGGACCTTTGGTCTGACCTAGTACGGCCATTCTTATGTTCTTATGAGTGTGTGTGTGTAGAGACGCACAGAATATATTTATGGGGATACTGTATATCTTAGTGAGAGGATAGGATAGAAGTTGATAAGTTACAGGTAGGAACTATGCTGAAGAGAAACAGTGAAATGAAAAAGAATCTCATTCAGTTATCTCACATGAAGGCAGACAACTAAATAGTGACAAATTTTATAAGTGTTTATATACAAATGCCTGAAGTCTAAATGCTGGAGTATTGCGTCCAATTCTGGAGGGCCCCCATTACGAAAAAGATGTGGACGCATTAGAGTCCAGTGGAGGGCAACAAAAATGATTAGGGGGATGGAGCACATGACTTATGAGTTAAATGCCCACAAACTGCATGGAAACTTTTTAAAAAACACCTAATACAGGCTCCAAGTAAATGTATATCCCCAAATAAGAGGACCAAAAAATGTGCCACTCTACCTACACGACAAAGAAAAAGAGGTTGTTGGGGACAAAAAAACCCATCATTTTTAAAATTGTGAAGTCAAATCCTACTGCGGAAGATATAAAAGAGCAAATCAAGTGTAAAAATATAATCAGACAGGTAAAAAAAATTGAAAAGCAATTAGCAAAACACATAAAAACAAACAGCATTTTTGTAAGTACATCAGAAGCAGAGCACCTGCCAAACAATCAGTGAGCCACTAGACGATCAAGATACCAAAGGAGCGCTCAGGAAAGACAAGACCTCTGCAGAGAAGCTAAATACTTCATTGCATCAGTTTTCACTGTAATCAGTTTCATCCTAACCCTAAGGACACGAGCCATTCATTTTAGCTGTCAGACCCGAGAAATTGTTCCAGATGGTGGTGTCAGTAAAGGAGGTTTGGGATCTAATTGATAAATTGAACCATTATGTCACCTGGACCAGATAGTATTCACCCAAGAGTTCTGAAGGCACTCAGATACGGAATTGAAGAACTACTCACTGATGTAACCTGTCACTTAAATCAGCCTCTATACCAGATGCATCAATGATTTTAAAAGAGGCTCTGGATGTGATCCTGGGAATTTCAGACCAGTAAGCCTAACTTCAGTACCCAGCAAATTGGTTGAAACTACAGTAAAGAACACAACTATCAGGCATATAGATGAACATAATGGCTATGTCTATCCTGTAGGCTTCTTGCACAAGAATGGCTGTTCTTGCGCAAAAACTTGTGGAGCATCCACACTACAAGCCTGTGCTTCAAGAAAATTTACAGTAGATCATTAGAAGAGAGGACTTTTTTCACAAGAGTTATTTCTCTCCCCACAAGGAATAAGCCTTTTTGCACAAGGTCTCTTGTGCAAAAAGGCTAGTGTGGATGGGAACAGGGGTTTCTTGCACAAGAAACCTCTCTGCCTAAAATGGCCATCAGAGCTTTTTTGCACAAGAGAGCGTCCACACTGCCATGGACAGTCTTGTGCAAAAGCACATCTCTTGTGCAAAAGCACATGGCAGTGTGGATGTGCTTTTGTGCAAGAACTTTTGTGCAAGAACTCTTGCGCAAAAAGTTCTTGCACAAGAAACCTGCAGTGTAGACATAGCCAATATGTTGGGGGAAGAGTCAACACAGCTTTTGAGCAGGGAAATCTTGTCTTACCAATCTATTAGAACTCATCAAGTGCATCAACAAATATGTGGCCAGTGGTGATCCAATGGGTATTTCCAAAAACCCTTAATAGAGTCTCTTAAGCAAAGTAAGCAGTCATGCTATATGAGGAAGGTCTTCTTATGGATCAGTAACTAGTTAAAAGATAGCAAACAAAGGGTAGGGATAGATGGTCAGTCTTCACAGTGGAGAGGGATAAATAGCGAGGGCCCCTAAGGACTTGTACAGAGCTGCTCAAAAGAGTCATAATTAGCTGGAAAAAAAAGGATAAACAGTGAGCTGGCAAAGTTTGCAGAAGTACTGAAGATAATTAGGTCCAAAGCTGAGTGTGATGAGTTATAAGTGGATGATTGGGCAACAAAATGGCAGATGAATGTTGATAAATGCAACATAATGCACATTGGAAAGCATAATCCCAACTAAACATACAAAATGACAGGGTCTAAATGAGCTGTTGCCATTCAAGAAAGAGATTGTGGATAGTTTGCTGAAAACATCTGCTCAATGAGCAGCAGCAGTCAAAAAAGCAAACAGGATGTTAGGAGCTAATGGGAAAGGGAGATATAAGAAGACAGAAAATACCCTAATGCCATCATATATGGAATGAAGTGTTAGAGAGGTTGATACTGGGGGCAGTGAACTGTCTGAACCCGACATACAGCTGTAGGCTTAAAATAGAATAAGAGCACTGGAGTTCAAGAAAGCAAATTTTGCAGGAGCTGCCTCAAGGTGCGTATGTAACCCACCCACCTACAGTGTGCTTTCCTATGTAGTGGCACCAAGACCATTCAGAGTGAGAGAATGAGTTTGCTCTACAGCCTTAGTTGAGAGCCAGCTGGCTTTTAGTTCAAGCGGAAGAGGCTCTTGCACTAAGCTCCAGAGGTCACAGGTTCAATTCTACCTATCAGTATTACATCTATACCACCTCATCTTGACTCCAGCTGGGGTTGAAAACCCACACTATCGCCTAGAGCTGAGTCAGATTCCCACCTGGTACAAATTAGCCTAGATTTACTCAGCATTGATTTACTTAAGCTGGGAGTTTGGCCCTTCTAGGGTCAAAATCAAGTGTGGGAATCCCTGGGAAAATCCAAACATACAAATACCAAGGGGGGCTGGAAAGGCTGTAAACAGGGTTAGTAATCTAGCTTCAGTGTGCTTGGCTCCTTTGAGAACTGGGTGCCTTAATGGGAGCTGAAAATCTGGCTCAGGATTGGATGTTGAGCTTTTCCAGAAATCTCCCCGTGTCTTCTCCCTTCTCACCAGGGTGGTGCTTGCAAAGTGCTTTGAGGAAGCAGGCTGTTGTGGAACTACTCGTTGTTTGTTGTTATTCCAGTCTGAAGCTGCCTTTTGCTGTGGCTTGATGTTTAGACTCCTGCTGGTATGCTTCTCCTTGCGAGCAGGAGAAAAGGATTAATGGTTCACTCCTGCTGTTCAGCTGGGGCAGAACCATTTATAGCTCAAAACATAACTATGGCTTGCTGTCTTTAACCTTTAAAGAGAGTCTCAGCTCTGTGATTTGAACCTTTCATCATGAAATTAACATTTTGTAGCAATTTGATCCCAGGCTATTAAAGGTGGAAACCATCTATTAGATGTTCTTCTGGTTTCTCCGCCAGGTTTATCCAGCATGATCCCCTGGGTTTTCCCCAACATTCTTCCTCACTGCTCTCTTCCATGACTTGGAGCAGGTTCCCAGCCAATACATACAAAAATTCCTTCAGAAAACTCCTTTAACCCCTATGTTTTGTGATGCAGTCCACTGAACACACACTACCATGACTTTATCTTGTATTACCCTGCATAGTTCCAGCCTGTGCTCCTAGAAGATAAGGTATTTTTTTAGGACAAGAAGCAATGGGCTTAAATTGCAGCAAGGGAGGTTTAGGATGCACATTAGGAAAAAGTTCCTAACTGTTAGGATGGTTAAACACTGAAATAAATTGTCTAGGGAGGTTGTGGAATCTCCATCACTGGAAATATTTAAGAACAGGTTAAATAAGCATCTATCAGGGGTGATCTAGATGGTGGTTGGTCCTTCCAGTTCTAGTATTCTATGATTATATGATTTGAGGCAAGTCTTTACTACTTTAACCCACTCCTTTGATGATACAGTGTGTGCAGTTCCTTTGAAAATCAGGTGCCTTAACAGGAGCTGAAAATCTGGTCCAACTGTGGATACTAAGTTCATCTAGAAATCTGGCCTTGTCCACCTGCTCTCCTTTCTCACCAGCGTGGGCTAGCAAAGTGCTTTGAGGAAGCAAGCTGTTGTGGAGGTACTCGGCATTGTTATTGTTCCAGAGATGATGCTAGATAAGTGCCTACGGAGAGGTGCCAATCTGTGAGTTCTTCCACTAAGGCTACGTTTGTTTACACTCCGAGTTTTCTCGGCAAAAAATATGCTAATGAGGGACTCATTTGCATGAGCCATGATCTCATTTGCATATTTTCTGCCGATCCATTTTTGCGCAAAAGCAAGTAGTGTGGACGTTTTCTTTTTGCACAAAACCCCCTTTTTCCGCAAGATCGGCAAACCTCCTTTTTGGGGGCATAAGGATCTTGTGGGAAAAGGGGTTTTTGCGTAAAAAGAAAATGTCCACACTGCTTGGTTTTGCGCAAGAACCCCTAGCGCAAAAATGAATTGGCAGAAAATATGCAAATGAGATCGCGACTCATGCAAATGAGTCCCTCATTAGCATATTTTTTGCAGAGAAAACTCGTAGTGTAGATGTAACCTAAGGCAATTGTGGCCATTCCTTGCATGTGGGGATGCAAGGAATGGAATCCTGCCCATTTTTTTACACCAGTGCCTGGGCTGGGCAACAGGGTGCCCCCTCCCCGTGATGGTAAATGGCTTGCACTATATAAAGCATGCTTTTGTGTGACGTACCCCTTGTGAGCAGGCTAGAAATCACTTACCTGTTAAGTGCATTCCAGTCATTCAAGGGCGGGAGGCTGCTCCCTCAGGAACTCTCCATTTAAGATTAGGGTGAGGGGAATGGCAGACCGGGAGGTTTGATACACGTTAGCTAGATGGAGCGGAGCCAGTATGATGCAAGTGGACATTGAAGGAGTTTAAAGATGGAGTGGAAGGGGGCATGTAGGATGCACCTGGGGAGGTTGTACTGTGCACAGGGGTGGCATGGGGAAGAAGGCCTGGAGGTGCAGCATGGCCGAGGGTGGGAATGGTGGTGAAGAGGGATCGGGGAGTGACTAAGGGTACAGGGACCGAGTGTTGTGTTCTATTCTATACAGTTCCTCAAAGCACCTTATCCTATTGAATTGGGCCCTTTCTCAAATCAGACTGCATGTGGCCCGATGGAAATGCCACAAAAGGGAGTCCTCAGAACTGGGCTGTTTCCTCTACCCCTGGGACTCCTTAAGAACATAAGAACGGCCACACTGGGTCAGACCAATGGTCCATCCAGCCCAGTATTCTGTCTTCTGACAGTGGCCAATACCCGATGCCCCAGAGGGAGGGAACACAATGGGTAATCCTCACATGATCCCTCCCCTGTCACCCGTTTCCAGGGAAACAGAGACTAGGGACACCATTGCTACCCATCCTGGCAAGCAGAAGCAGAGCAGGGTGCATGACTCTCCTAGGACATGCCGTATCGTTCTAGGATTTCAGCTCTGATTCATTCCCCTGCAGCTTTCTGGGGCTCCACTAAATCCTCACCTAACACGTTCCATAGCAGCCTCCTTTTTATTCAGCTGGGAAGTGCTTTCCTCCCACAGAGCTGTCAGAATTTACTTCCGTTGCCCAAGTGCCTCCCTTCTCATCAGGCCTCAGCGGTCAGAAGAACAACTGGAATGCCAGTCCCATCTCCTCCTGCTGACTTACCTCCAGCCCGTCGCTTCGCATCTTTTTCCAAAATAATGTAAGACATCGGGCACTGATTCTGCTCCCTACATATAGGATTGTGAATCAGCTCAACAGAGCCAGCCATAGCCTGACAAAGGAATACAGCAGAGGTCGGCAGCCTTCAACATGCAGCCCTTCGGGGCAATCCACTAGCAGGCAGTGAGACATTTTGTTTACATTGACCATCCACAGACATGGCTCCCTGCAGCTGCCAGTGGCGGTGATTTGCCATTCTCGGCCAATAGGAGCTGTAGGAAGTGGTGCGGGCCACAGGGACATGCTGGCTGCCACTTCCCGCAGCTCCCATTGGCCAGGAACAGTGATCTGCGACCACTAGGAGAGGCCAAGGGCCATGCCTGCGGACAGTCGACATAAGCAAAATCTCTCGCAGCCTGCCAGCAGATGACCACAATGGGCCACGTGCCAAAGGTGGCCGCCCCCTAGAATACAGTGTGGTGGGGGAGGAGTTCCAAGTATCTATGCAGGCTCTGGGTTCTAGGCAGTGAGGCCTGGTGGTTGAAGTGCTGGTCAAAACACAAATATGAAGGGTCAAAGCCAACTGTAGAGTCCAGGGGCAAGCCTGGGTCAGAACCAACGTCAGAGCCTGCAGACAAAAGAAGATCATAGCTAGAACCTGGAAGCAGGCTGAAGGTCAAAGCTGGGTTGGAGTCCATCCCAGTTAGGAGGCAGGTGGTGGGCTGGAGCAGGGTTGGAAGAGGGCACAGATAAGGCAGAAGCTGGAACAAGGCTGGGACAGGAACAGGACAGGATAAAGGGCAGGCTGGAAGCCTAGGGATCTGATAACCCCACAGGGCAGCAAGAAGGTTCCCAGCCAAGGCTGGGCAATGAAGGTGAAATACGTGTGACTGGGGTCATCTGACCTAGGCCCTGCCCAGGGGCAGATGGCTGCGCTATGCCTGAGGGCATATGCAGAGTTTCTGCAGGCTTTGCTGGAGAGATGAGTTAGTGCAGCTGTTGAGGTTCTGGGGATGGGCAGGTGCAAACCCATCACTTCTAAAGGCCCCTTCCCTGGCCTGAGGGAAGGAATCACTGAACCCAGAGCTCAAATAATGTCAGGGGATAACAAATGAAAAAAAAAACAGGGGTAGGAGTGAGGGTCACAAGGTCAAAAGCAGAGATCCAGAAGGGGGAGACAAGGAGCAGAGAGTACGGCCAGCGCCCACTGCTCCTTGAAGGTATCTAGGGAGCCAGTGGACGTGGCCCAGAGAGGAGCAGAAATAGGCCCCACAGTCGCAGAGCACCTTAACACAGAGATGAGATAGTGCAGCTGAGTGAGCAGCCTGGTCTGGTTTTGGGTTTGCCTCACCCCATCCAGTCCTGGCAGTATTCCAGGGATGAACCACTGAAGCCCCAGAAGGAAGATTAAATCCGGGATCCCCAATCCATGGCTCTAACGAACCCCACATACAATGTGCAGACTTCAACATTTTTCAGTAGAACTCATCTGAAGAAGTGGGTTTTGCCCACCAAAGCTCATGATACTAAATATACTTTTTGTTAGTTTCTAAGGTGCCACAGGACTACCTGTTGTTTTTAAAGTTACAGACTAACATGGCTGCCCCTCTGGGACTATTTTTAGTCATTTGTTTAGATGTAAAAATCAAAAATAATTTAGGCCCAAAGTTTTGTTTTGTTTTGTTTTTACATTTGGTTACAGGTAACTTATTGAATATAGCTTAAGAACACTGAGTGACATAATGGATGATAAAATTTGAAATGACATTACATGATAAAACCAGAAGAAACATGCACAAAAGAATTACAGTATAACAACGTAACTTTACATTTATACTTATATTTTTCTGATGAAATAGAATTAAGGAGGAATTTTTTGATTAAGGAATAGGTAGAGGGTATTTTTGAACTCTGATCATATACGAAGCTCCTTGTAAACTGGGAGCTATCCTGTTTATTGTCAATTATAAATAAGCTATGTAACATTACATTTGCTTTTTGTTACAATATTTATATTTTTGTCATTTAAACCCCAAATATCTTCTACATTTTATCTGCTGACAACATTAAACATTATTTTAATTATTAGGTGTATTCATGGAAGTCTGCAGTTACCAATATTTTAAAACATTTTTAAAGGATTATACAACACTTGTTAAAACAAAAACATGTTTCTGCATGACCTAAGATGATGCCTTGAGTCACTTTTATTAATAACTTTTATTTAGTTATGCTAACAACTTAAACTTTAGCTAATATGAAACGTATGCTTTCAGGCCTAATGGCCTGCTCCCTGCTTGCACGTTAACACATTTTTAATTAGCGTAGGCAAACATTACCCTCATGGCCTACCAATGTGCAAGACTGGTTTGAGCTCTGGAAAAACTGCCTTTCATCTTGAGGCTATGGTACGGTAGAACTTCAAAGGTACAAAGTCCAGAGTTCCGCACTGACCAGCCGACTGGCCACCATGTGCAGCTGGAAGTCATTCATCAGGCAGCAACGGAGACAAATAAACAAACCAGCAAACACTGTACTGCCGGGGTTCCCCTCCACCATGCAATAAAAACTCCACGGCCCAATGCGGGGGAGGGGATACTTGAGGCTTTAGCCTTGCGGCGCTTCAGCCACGGGGGAGTGGTGGGGAGACATCGCTCTGGACTGAAGCCATAGGGGTTGTGACTGCAGCTGCAGGGAAGGGGGAGGGGTCAGGGATCTGGCCGGGGGATGCGGAGAGTCACGGGGGCTCCAGTCAAGGCTATAGACCGGGGCGAGGGGCACCAGGGCTTAGGGCTCTCCATTCCCAGCTTCAGCCCCACAATGGGGCATCAGGGCTCTAGCTGTGGGAGGTGGGGGGAACGCCAGAGCTCCTGGCAGTTCTGCTCCTGGATTTAGCCCCTGTGCTCCTCTGCGGCTGAAGCTCTGAGCCCTGCCACTCCCCCGCCTCTCCAGCTGAAACCTGGAGCAAAGCCGTGGGGTGCCCCCAACCCCAGTGCCCCCTGTGGGAGGGGCACAGAGCTTCAGGCCAGAAGCCCTGAGCCACAACATCCTCTCTCCCCCAGGTCTAAAGCCCTGAGCCTTGGTTCTCCCTGAGAGTAGAAGCCCTGAGCCCTCACCCAGACATCTGACATCCCCCAATGCCTGACGTCTGGAACATTTCATTCAGTTACGAATCTTTCAGAGGTTACAAACACCCTCCATTCCCCAGGTGTCATAATTCTGAGGTTCTCCATTAGCTCAATCCAAGTCATTGATCCACAGGAAGGTGAACAGGTAACTTGATCCTGCTCTGCAAGTACCTATTTGGGGAACCGATTTCTGATAGCAAGAGTCTTCTTCAGCCTGGCAGAAATGGGATCCTGAAGCTAAAATTGCTGGTTCCTGGAGCTCCGATTCAGAGAAGAAATAAGGTGCCTTTTTTTTTAACGGTGAGGATAATTAACCATGGGAACAACTTACCTCACAGTGTGGTAGACTCACCATTCCTTGACGTCTTGACAGCCAGTCCAGGTATCTTTCTAAATAATATGCTCCAAGAATCATATGGTCTCGGTGAAGAAATCACTGGATGAGGTTCCGTGCTCTGTGTTCACAGAAGGAAGGGATCCTAATAGTCCCTTTTGACCTTAAAATCCATGAATCTAAGCAGCTTTTCCAAGGCCCTCTGCCCTTCCCTACTGGAGAACAGGGAAGAGAAGAAAATAACTGCTACCTCACTCTTTTCCTTCCTGGTAGTTGGAGGAAGAAGGAGGGAGCCAATGCACAGTAAGGATGTATAGAGATGGTAAGTTTGCAAGATTCTCAATAATAATATTTTAATTAACAAAATATATTATTCACCTTCATGGACCATTTCTCCCTGTAATTAACATACCTTTCCTGGGGGATTTTCCCTTTAAAACCATGTTTTCTTAATTGTTGGTGATTCATGTTTTCCCTCTAGAAGGAGGGAAGCCTGCACTGTATATTAGGGACAGAAAACCCACCCACCCCATATAAAGGAGAGAAACTGGTATACAATGAAGTGTCTCAGCCCTGGTCTACACTACAACTTTGTTTTGAAATAACCCCCCTTAGGTTGAACTTATAAGTGGAGCATCCACACTACCAAGCCCGTTATTTCGAAATAACGGGCCGCTTATTTTGAAATCTGTACTCCTGCTTTTCATCAGGAGTAACGCTAATTTTGAAATAGTTATTTTGAAATAACGGTAGCGTGGACGCGCCAGTGCCGCTATTATGAAATAACTACTCCCCAGAGTAATTTGAACTCATTACTCCCCAGTGCTTCCTGAGGCTCTAAGTCTGAGGAAGCGCGTCCACGTTAATGGAACCTGACTCTGACTAATTTTGAGGCTTCCCTGTAGTGTGGACACACTAGTTTGATTTTGTTAAATTGGGAGTTAAGTCGAATTTAGTAATTTTGAAATAGTTTCCTAGTGTAGACAGACATGGCCTCGGAGTTCATGCACTAAATGCTGCTTGTTTGGTCCAAGGCTGTAGAGGGGACAGCAAAGGTGGCTTTAAGCTCCCTGTCCTGGAACCAGCCCTAGTCCTTGCCACAAGATAATGTACAACAGTCCTGAAGCTGTTTTATCTGATGCCTGTTGCCTTTGGCCCTGAGGGCTTGTTATGGCAGCTGGAGGAGAAAGCATGGAGACATAGCCAAACCAAAAGCCCAGATCTGAGCTGCCTGAAATTTGGATTAAAATATTGCATTGCGTGCCCATAGCTATCTGCTTCACTGTACTGCAGTGACTGGGAAATTCATACAGGGTGAGCATTACTGAAAGCAATTATGCAAGGGACTGATTATAACAGTTTGGTAAGTGGAAGCATTCTCATAAAGTTAGGTCAGTAAATTTGGAGAGTACAGATTATCTAGCAGCAACAGTCTCTTGTCTATGTTTCAGACCCATGCAGTTAGTCAAATTTTGGGGTCCTGAGTATTGTGCCTGCTAGAGAAACTGATGAAAGAGTCTTGCTGCTTTGTTTATTTACAAAGCATATACAAAATCCTATTTCCTCAAACACAGGAGGAAACAAAAGCCAGGAGGTAGCTTTCTTGCTCACAGCACGAGCCACCTTCTTCAGACCGTGTATGTCTGGCTTTCCTTCTGCTTCTCTCCCTCCGTGGTCCTTCAGTCTGAGCTGTGTAGGTGTCTCTCCCACACACCCGTATTGGAAGACAACACCCTGTGGACCCCTCTTCCCCACAAAGTCCAAATTACTGGGCAGGTTCGCATACCCTCTTTGTCTAGTTGGGCCAATTAGCTGCATCCCACAGCTGTCTGAAATGACGTGTGGAGGTGATGGGTTTGCATAAGGTCTAATAAGACTTACCTGGGGAGTATGGCAGCTTCTAATAATTGTGACTTGCTTTCTAGTATTCTACCTATGATATTCCCTTTCCCTTCTGACATTTTGTGTTCAGCAAACAGCCCCTTTGAGGGGAGACAGACGTACATTGTGTGCTTGGCTCTGTTGTGAGGGCAGGGGACTGGACTCAATGACCCCTCGAGGTCCCTTCCAGTTCTAGTGTTCTATGATTCTATAGCCTCTTCCATAGCCTTTACTTTTGTCCTTGCTTCTCTTCATCTTGATTGCTGTATCTGTAGATTAAGAACAGAGAACCTCTCCAGCCTCTTCTTCCTCTCTGTTGCTGTTCATTTTTTTTTCTTTGTCACATGGCAAGGCTCCTCCAGGGATTGCAGAGAGATCAATTTTTGAAGCAAATGAGAGTGAGAAAGTTGTAACGCCACAAAGAACAGACAATAAAAAGAAGACAGTTTCACCCGAGTCTGTTTTCACATATAATCACTGTGAGTAGCAGCTATTTTTAAAACACTGCAGTTAACCTTAATTTTTACTGGTGTATTTGTATAAGAAACTGTAAATTATACAGCCCTAACAAAACTTGTCCCAGCCAAAAATCGATTAAACCAAGACACAAAGGACCACAACCTCAGCGTGTGTAAATTTGTAGAGTGCCACTGAAATCAGCCATACTTTTGAATAGTTCCTTTTTAATTCTTCCTGTGCCCAAGAAGGTTTGTTAATAGAGCCATGACCTCAATTCTGAAAGCTTCCGGAGACTTGAACTGGGTGGAATTGTGCTCTTACGGCTCTTGGTGAAACATGGAAATAGCCATCCAGCCTGCTGTATCACAGTGAAACGGATAAACGGAGTTCAGGGATAGCAGGAAGGTGAGATGAATACCCCAAGTAGGTCCAAGAAAGACCTACAGTGCCATCTGCATGGCATGGACTGCATCAGTATAGCTCCGGCCCTGAAATCAAGACCTCCATGTATGGATCTCTCCTACCTTGTAGAGAGAAGGGGACTGTAAAAGCCAGACAGCAACATATCTATTTATTTAAGGCAGGTTACTGCAGCACAGTGATGTAGTTAACTATGGACACACAATGCAGTATTGAAATCCAAACTTCAGACAGCTCAGATGTCATGGGGTAGTTCAGATCTGGACTTTTGGTTTGGTTATGTCTCCCTGCTACTCATGACCGCATGGATCTGAGCATGTCTTTAATGTGTGTGTCTACAGTCTTTAGTGTATTTCTCCCCACAACACTGCTTGGAGGCAAGGCAGTGCTGCCATGCCCATTGTACAGATGGGAAACTGAGGCACGGGAAGTCTAAGTGACTTACCCACCGTCTCACAGGAAGACTGGCCTAGATCTTCAGCAAGGGCACTAACCACTTTACCAGGCTTCTTTTCCTCACCCCACTGTGGGGTATTGAAAATTGTATTAAAATGAGAAAGTATTACTTTAAAAGTAAAGGCTTTCCTGGTCCTAGGCAAGGCGGCTCCATAGAGAAGCTTGTGATCTAGGTCTCGATCTGCTAGTTTGAAGCCAGCTATCCTATTGTAAGGTGGGGTGTGTTGTGCCTCTCTGTTTTAGGGAGCTTTACTTCCTGCAGCTCCCTTCCCTGGAATCCCCTCCAAAAAATGAACGGAATGGCATTTGTTCCATGGTCCCCGAAGCCCCCTCCCCTTGAAGCTGAGACGAAGGGTGACATTTTTCCTGTCAGAAAAACATTTTGTAAAATGGAGTGAGTGGAAAAATGGGGGTGAGAATAGAACCTTGTGCAGACTTAGCCGCAGCACTTGCGGTCATCAGCTGCTGCAGTTCCTTAGAACATATATTTCATCTCTCCATGTGCCTTAGGGCTTTGTACTACAGCCCATCAGCATAGTATTGATGCTTGTTAAAATGTAAGATCTACATGGTGTCCCGGTGCTGGCTTTAACCCATAACACCCAGGTCCACCAATGGGGAGGGCAAAGAGGGCAACTACTCTGGGGTTCAGTGATTCAAAAGGGCCTGGAGCCCCATACACCATACATTCTGTGGGCAGGGGCAGCCCGTGGATGTAGGCAACCTCGGCAGTTGCCCGATGATGACGTCATGCCATTGAGGGCTATGGAGGCGGGGGCGCCGATCATGCATTCCGCCTAGGGCACCAGTTGCCGGCAGCTTTCCTCGAGCTGCTCCTGGCTGTGGGACCAGGTTACCCGAGAGATCACCTCTCCGCCCTTCGCATGCGGCCACGTGGTTAATTATCAGGCCCTTGAACTGAAGCTTCAAAATAAATAAGAGGGGGCTGCTGGTAGGACAATCTCGCTTTGGGGACTCTCTGCCCCCACCCTGGACCACCAGAACCCAGACTGATTAGCCTTCTGGGCATGGTGTGCAACCCATCTTTTGCCCCTCTTTTGTCATCTGCCTGCCCACACATTAGAATGACATCAGAGGCCCTCAGCACTCGGCAGGTGCCTATAAATGTTAAACTCTTGACACATAAATGAGTTAGATCAGCATCCCGAGGCCCCTGGTGGTTTCATGCCTACAACACAGGCTCTTTTCATAAGGATTTCGCTTATGAAACCTGGGACCTTGGTGCCTGAGCCTCTACAGCTTGAGCTAAAAGCCAGTGGCCTCTCAGCTAAGGCTGTAGAGCAGACTCTTCTCTCTGTAAGTGGCTTAGGTGCCACTGGAAGGGACAGTGCGCCACACCCAGAAGGTGTGTGGGTTACAGTAGCAGAAGGAGAGGGATTTCTGAGTGCCGCGTTCACCGGAAGGGCAGATTTGAGGGCTTCTGAGCAAGGAAACTGCCTGCAGTTTGTTTCGACTGTGTTCAGGTTAATAGGGCTGAATGTACTTTTTTTTTTTTTGCCAGAAAACAAAATTACATTAAGAATGGACCTCGCTCTTACCATGATTTCTCATTCTAAAGAGAACAGCTGATGAAGCAAGAGACTTTCAGTGTTGTTAAGCAGGTTGATTGCTTTAAATGTTCACAAATACAGAGCCAAACCCTGGGCTTTATGTTCAGTTTTTAAACAGAACATACCCAAGTGACTGACTTATTAACTTTAAAACTCAGAGGACAATATATGGCATTGTAAAATAAATTCTATTTCTTCCAGAATTATTCCCTATCCCACTCTAGGCCATCAGAAATTCTAAATAGCGGCCTCTTATTTGATTGCTAATAATTGTTCTATTTGTATTACATTAAGACCCATAAGCACATTTGTAATGTTTTACTCTCCTCCGTAATTAGTAGCTTCTACCTTACTTTGTAGATTGAGCCAATATCTGAAGTGGCACAAGTGGGTGGAGTGACCCAGGGTACAAAACAATTTAATCAACCCAGAAGCCAAAAATGAAGGACAATAACAATAGTATGTAGCTGAGAATTTATTCTCCAAGGTCCAGCAGAAAGCCCTGGCATTTTGCTGTACTGTTGAAATCAACATGTGGGCGAAGAGGGATGCTAGATGCAGCGGGTAATGTAGAAACTTCCCAAGAAAGAGAGAATTTGGAACTAATTCCTATTAGCAACTGGAAGACTTTTAATGGTGAAGGCCTGCTCTTTTACTCCTGTCTGTGCTTCTCCTGCCTCCAGAGCTGGGGCCAGGAGCAGGGCCATGTCTCTGGGATGGGGAACTCAGACAGAGGTAAGGGGCTGAGACTGGGGGGCACAGCTGGGGGTGGGTGCAGGGCCAGCAGCAGAACCCTTGATATGGGGTCAGCAGCCAGGATCCTGGTTCTTGGACTGATGGTCAGGACCCCAGGTGTAGAGCCAGGAGCAGAGAGTCCTGCGCAAAACCTGGGGGAAGGGTGGTGCTGCAGCAACCCCCAACCCCGTCATTCCTACATCTATGAGGTGGTGTGTTCCACCCTGACCACAGTCACTCACCATTATTGACTTGGCTGGAGAGTGTTTAAGTCCCTAGAGGTGTTTAAGTCTCGGCTTGACAAAGCCCTGGCTGGGTTGACTTAGTTGGGATTGACCCTGCCTTGGGCAGGGGGCTGGACTTGATGACCTCCTGAGGTCTCTTCCAGCTCTATGATTCTATGATTCTAGAGTAAAGTTCAGTGCAGACGTGCAGGTATGAGTGATGTTAACAAGTCCACACCCATGAGCCTGGCCCAAAAAAGCAAGAGAAGGTCTCTGAATCTCACAAATCAAACACATTCTAAGCTCGTAGAAAGCTGCTTGTCTTCACTTCCAGGGTCCTTTCTAACCAGGCCCCACCAGTGTTCACTGTAAGCCGAGCGCTTCCCCGGCCACTCAGGAGAGATGCAAATATCACCCCACTGATTAGTAGAGCATCCACTGCGAGGTTTTTGCTGCTATGGGTGGGAAAGATTAGTGGGAACATTACTCCCCTCCCCACCCTACCTGTCATCTCACGTTCACGATCAAGCTGTTGATGCTGGCATCTGATTGGCTCGACATGCCAGCCGCTGTTGCCCATGTGGTGGATTTTCATACAAGCACCTTTGTGCTTCTTCCCATGATGTTCCCATACTCCTCGTAACCCTCCACAAAGCTACTTCATTATCCACCTTCCAACCCTGTCTCAAAACTTTGCCGTGATGCCTAAAAACCTTGACAATGGGCAGGCCATAGCTGCGCAGAGACACCTGCCTATCATTCTGACTAGGACTATCTCAATGCTGACTTGCACTCCCCCACCTGTCTATAGCCATCCATCATCTTGTCTCTTCTGCTTAGATTGTAAGGTCTTTGGGGCAAGGACTGCTTTTTCTTTGTACAGCACCTAGCACCGTGCAGTCCTCCTCCATGACTGGGGTGCCTTGGTTAATATAAAATAATGAATAATAATAATTTGCCTGAGTAGAATGTGTCCTTTTCACTCCCCCCACATACACTGTGGTTGTCATTACAAAATCAGAATTTGCAGCCGAATTATTCATTGTAATTCGTTTGCTAGGTGTTCAGAGCAGCGAAATTCATCTGCACTATGAGTCATTTGCCCAGTTGTAGAAACAATTACTGGCACTACCTGTTGGTGAATTCTACATGATTTGTCATTTGTTTTAATTGTTTCTAGTAGAACAGCCCATTTGTTTGTGGCCCATAGCGTGAGTTGAGTTTACGCAGGGCTCACCGCAAGGCCCATGGGTGGGATCCTTTGAACATGGCCTCCACTGGGAACACACTCCATAATGGTCTTCTGTTGATATGTGTTTTAGGAGTTAAATTCCTGGACTGTCATTGCTCATTAAAAGTGCTCTCATATGGGTGGAAATCGGGTAAATGTTGCATTTTATTAATATCAGCAGAACTGACTAAAATGGGGCCTGTGTGTTGCGTCGTCTTGCCTTAATCTTTGTAGTCATGCCCGTCAGTGTGAAAGAAGCTATTTGCATATTTGGCATATATATTTGCATGTATATGCAACCACACTTAAGTTGCGGCCCTTGGCAAGTGCTGTGAGTATCATTGTGGCCCCCGGGGCTTCCAAAGTTGAGTAGCCCTGTAGTAGAACATGGCTACGAGTATTTATTTAGTCATGACTTTTTATTTGCATTGCACCATGTCCTGGGTAAATGTGAGAAAGGGCAAGGCAATTAACTGGATTGAACATAGGTTTGGGCATAGGAATACCTGAGTTCTAGCAGTGTTCTGCCACTGAGGTTCAATTAGTTAATGTTCACAAACCTCTTTGGACCAGTAAAGTACCAGATCAGACCCCACTATTTATATTCTGGGGTAATCACCATTATATGCAAAGAACTGGAAAATAAGGATTTGAAATTGAATTAATTTCTGATGAGCAATTTTGGTTTAGAGAAATCCATAGTAGCAGTACACCTACAATACTTGAGTATGTCTAGACTACATCCCTCTGTCACCAGAGGGATGTAAATTAGACATACCAAAATTGCTAATGAAGTGGGGATTTAAATATCCCGCGCTTCATTAGAATAAAAATGGCCGCCACCTTTTGCCGATGCGGCAATTTGCCGGCAAAAAGCAGCAGTCTAGACGGGGATCGGTCGACAAGGAAAGCCTTTTCTGACCGATCCCTTATGCCTCATGCAACGAGGTTTACAGGATTGGTTGGAAAAGGCTTTCCTTGTCGACTGATCCCCGTCTAGACTGCCGCTGGGTCAGACCAAAGGTCCATCTAGCCCAGTATCCTGTCTGCCGACAGTGGGCAAATGCCAGATGAGGTTTACAGGATCTGTCGAAAAAGGCTTTATTTTCGACAGATCCGTGTCTAGACTGCCGTTTTTTCGAAAAAACTCTGTTTCGAAAAAAAGCGGCGGCCATGTTTATACTAATGAGGTGCCGAATATTTAAATCCCAGCTTCATTAGCAATTTCGATGTGCCTAATCTACATCTCTCTGTCGACAGAGGGTTGCAGTCTAGACACACCCTTATATCCCCACCAGTATCTCTCCTTATGCGGATGAGAGGATTTGAAAAGCAATCTCACTAAATAAAACGGTTCTTCCAATCCCAAAGGACCAGCCACATTCCCAGGTCAATTTATAACTTAGAATCTTGTCCCAAAAGCTCGCTGTTGCCAGTCCTTTAGAATCTTTCCTTTTATGAATAAACCTTTAGATTTTAGAAAGACGGAGTGAGAGTTAAACTTGTTAAAGGAATCAAATACATACAATTGCAAAGTCCTTGGTTCAGGCTTGTAGCTGTGATGGTGAAATAATCTGCTGGTTTAAGTCAAGTCTCTGGAGTACATCCATACGTGATTGGATGTTCAGTCCTTTGTTCAAAGATTCAGTTCATAGCAAAGATCCTCCAGGGGCGAGAAACAGGACTGAAGACAAAAGAGGATGGATTTCCAGGTCCCTGTGCATATCCTCAGCCATGTAGAGGGAATTCCATTGTTCTCACTGTGTAAAAGGAAATCCCAAGATGGAGTTTGGAGTCACATGAGCAAGTCACCTGTCCATGCATGACTCAGTTCTTTGCAGGTGGACGCCATGGCTCACCTTCCTGATTGAAGGGTTGCAGGACAATCCATTCAGTGTAGTTGGTGCCTCCCATGCTTCATTGTCCATTGAGCATTTCTTGATTGACCAATCAACCTGACTAGCCTTTCCCAGACATTCTGTCTAGCTCTTCTGTGGGTATTATGCCAGGAGCTAACATTTGAAACACAAGTACATAGCCAAAATTCATACCTTTAAATACAAAAATGATACTTGCATACAAATAGTACAACCATGACCAGCAAGCCAGGAACTTTCCATAGACACCTCGCTTGGCACACTTGATACGAGATTTGTTGCAATCATAGAACAGTGCTTGCAACAATGACCTGTGTGGTCATATTGCAATCCAGTAAGGTCACCACTTGAGGGACAGGACTCCAGTCCCTTTTATGACTTTTATTCAGTGCAAACACAAATGATTCTATAACCAAGCAGCACTATAGAGCCACAAGGTCTTAAGTGTTTTGCTTCAGGCTACTTCATCTGGAATTCCTAAGAGAACTATTTGGCTTGTTTGTGACAATGTTAACTCAGAAACTTTGGGTCCAGTCCTTACGAAACAAGCTCCCGGCTCAGGCCAGTGCACGGGAATTTGCCTCGATAAGCAATAAGTGAAAGTGGAAAGGGGCCACTGGATATTAATAGTCAAGCTACTACTCAGACTTGACAGTCTGTCTGGCCTCTCCTTCTTCTTCCAGACTCTCTGTGCTACCTAATATGCATGGGGAAAGCACACCCATTAACATTTGTCAGTCCAGCACATTATTGTCCTATAAATCCCTCTTAAAACCTATCCATGCCACAATACCGTCACGTCACTCCCATCTGGCTTTGGCTAAGCAGCCATAACTCCCCTTGCATCCTACACGTTTCCTTTGTGTGGCTCACCCACCTCTTGCATCCATTCTGGCACCAACAGGGTAAGCTCTCTGGGGTAAGGGCTGTCTTCTTGATTTGCTTGCTGAGTGCTGCAGGGCCCTGATCCGTGATTTGCGTTCTTTGACGTTGCCGTGGCTGAAGTAATAGCAACAGGGGGGGAATGCATCAAAGGCCAGCGTAGACCAAAATTGCTGCGCTTGCTCAGAAATAGCACCAGGGGCCCCAGAGGTATTAGGAATGGGAGCAGGAAATAAGAAAATGACAGTCAGCTTGGATAACCGTGAACTAAAACAGCTGAGGAAAAGTCACCTAAAGCACACGTGTCCAGGCCAGGGGAAGACATAATGTGAAAAAACCAGAGCGCAGGATAACAGTGGCCAATATACTAAACCTGAGGTAGCAGTGGGATGGGTCAGTGAAAAGGCCACTGCCAGGGATGGACTGGATATCCAGAGCAGGAAGTCCTTGTGACCCCCATTCCACTGAACCCTGCTGGCTTTCCCTAAAAGAGCTAAGGTAAACATAGGGACCGTTAGGCTATGTTTACACTGGCCCGGTTCTTGCGCAAGAAATATGCAAATGAGGCTAAGCATGGAATATCGCCAAGCCTCATTTGCATACCTAATGAGCTGCCATTTTTGCGGAAGAGGCTTTTGCGCCAGAAGGAGCTGTCTACACTGCCCCTTCTTGCACAAAAAACCCCCCTCTTGCGCAATGCCGTTACGCTGCTTATTTTCAGGAAGAACGGCATTGCGCAAGAGGGTTTTTTTGCACAAGAAGGGGCAGTGTAGACAGCTCCTTCTGGCGCAAAAGCCTCATCTGCAAAAATGGCGGCTCATTAGGTATGCAAATGAGGCTTGGCGATATTCCACGCTTAGCCTCATTTGCATATTTCTTGCGCAAGAACCGGCCAGTGTAAACATAGCATTAGAGTTCTTATAGAGGTGTATAAATAGCTCTGACTTTCCTTTCTGAGCAATAAAAGGCCTGTCTCTCTGACCTCTGCTTACACTGGAAACACAAGTGGGAGACAGGACAACGCCAAGCTGCTCTGTGCAATACAAAACACCAGCCAACGGCCCTGGTCACGCAGGCATGGACAAGGGTGTTGCCAGAGCTCTGCTTTCATACCGGCACACAGCAATGGGGGATGGGCAGGGCCCATCACTATAGGGCTTGATTTTTGACACACTTGGTCCCCAAATGCTCCTATTTACTCCAGTGGGCTTCCTTGAGGAGTAACGCTCAGTCTGTCTGCATATATATGTGTCTAGTTACTTATGGCCCTCATCACTTCAGTGCCTGACTGCAGTCCTCAGAGACCAGATGACTGTGTACAGCAGGGGTCTCAAACTCCTGGCCCACAGGGCAGCCCTGGCCAGAGTGGTTGGGCAACATGGCCCAGAGCTCTTGATGGGGGTTGTCTGTTACTGACCCCCAAGTCCCTCCCCTTCCTGCCATCACCCAGCAGCCCTCTCTCCCCCATGACACCCTGTCCCCCTAGGTCACAGCTTTGGGGCTCACAGGGAAGTGAGGGGCTGGTGCCATGCAACAGTAGCGGTTGTACCACCACCCCTTGCTCTCCATGGCAACATGAGCGGTGGGGACAAGGAGCTAGTGCACATGCCTATTGCAATTTCTCCAGCTGGGGCTGACCTGCGGCCTACACTGCGCCAAATTTCGAAATAGAGCGCTATTCCGAAATGTCCCTTAATCCTCATGGAACGAGAGTTACAGGAACCTCGGACTAGCCCGCCCGCTATTTCGAAATAACGGGTGTGCTGCCGAGATGCGGCAAACGCTATTTTGGGATACCGGAAGTATCCCGAAAACATGCCGCTGTCTAGATGCACCCTTTCATAGAATCATAGAATACTAGGACTGGAAGGGACCTCGAGAGGTCATCGAGTCCAGTCCCCTGCCCTCATGGCAGGACCAAATACTGTCTAGACCATCCCTGATAGACATTTATCTAACCTACTCTTAAATATCTCCACAGATGGAGATTCCACATCCTCCCTGGGCAATTTATTCCAGTGTTTGACTACCCTGACAGTTAGGAACTTTTTCCTAATGTCCAATCTAAACTTCCCTTGCTGCAGTTACAGCCCATTGCTTCTTGTTCTATCCTCAGAGGCCAAGATGAACAAGTTTTCTCCCTCCTCCTTATGACACCCTTTTAGATATCTGAAAACTGCTATCATGTCCCCCTTCAATCTTCTCTTTTCTAAACTAAACAAACCCAATTCCTTCAGTCTTCCCTCATAGGTCATGTTCTCTAGACCTTTCATCATTCTCGTTGCTCTTCTCTGGACCCTCTCCAATTTCTCCACATCTTTCTTGAAATGCAGTGCCCAGAACTGGACACAATACTCCAGCTGAGGCCTAACCAGTGCAGAGTAGAGTGGAAGAATGACTTCTCGTGTCTTGCTCACAACACACCTGTTAATGCATCCCAGAATCATGTTTGCTTTCTTTGCAACAGCATCACACTGCTGACTCATATTCAACTTGTGGTCCACTATAACCCCTAGATCCCTTTCTGCCATACTCCTTCCCAGACAGTCACTTCCCATTCTGTATGTATGAAACTGATTGTTCCTTCCTAAGTGGAGCACTTTGCATTTGTCTTGATTAAACTTCATCCTGTTTACCTCAGACCATTTCTCCAATTTGTCCAGGTCATTTTGAATTATTACCCTATCCTCCAAATTAGTCACAACCCCTCCCAGCTTGGTATCATCTGCAAACTTAATAAGCGTACTTTCTATGCCAATATCTAAATCGTTGATGAAGATATTGAACAGAGCCGGTCCCAAAACAGACCCCTGCGGAACCCCACTTGTTATACCTTTCCAGCAGGATTGTGAACCATTAATAACTACTCTCTGAGTATGGTTATCCAGCCAGTTATGCACCCACCTTATATTAGCCCCATCTAAGTTGTATTTACCTAGTTTATTGATAAGAATATCATGCGAGAGACCGTATGAAATGCCTTACTAAAGTCTAGGTATACCACATCCACCGCTTCTCCCTTATCCACAAGACTCGTTATCCTATTAAAGAAAGCTATCAGATTGGTTTGACATGATTTGTTCTTTACAAATCCATGCTGGCTGTTCCCTATCACCTTGCCACATTACAAGTTTTTACAGATGATTTCCTTAATTACTTGCTCCATTATCTTCCCTTTAACAGTTCTGAGGTGAAAAGAGGACCCTAGTCGCTATTCCCCAAATTCTACACCGCCGTGGCTCCCCACGGGCAGGATATTTTTCCTTTGCTAGCAGATTGCGCTCTCCCTAATGCCTGTTACAGGGAGAACATTCAGAAACGCGTCCAGTCACGTCTGACTCTTCGTAGACTGTAAAGGAAAAGAGCAACTTCCAGGCACCAGACAGTTTTCATTTTGAAAATTCTTTCCGGGGCCATGCTGCTGCAAAAGCCAACCCGATTATTTCCATTTGGGATTCATTACTGTACAGAGGTGAAATATTAGTGTCTGGAGATGAGCTGTAACAACCACTTTTTATTTAGGTCTGCCCAGGCTGTCTCTCTCTAGGGGCTCTGTAGCTTCCCAGCCAGGATGGAAGCTCGGCATTGAGTTTCACTGAAATTGACACACACGCAAAACAGGACAGGACAATAGTGATTTATTTCATAGCTCCATCCACCCAGCTCCCCTGCAGGATCCCTGGAGTCAGATTCTGACAGCTGCTATGGTTAAGGAGTCTGAGGGTATGTCTACACTACAATACAACACCCAGGCCTGTGTCAGCTGACTCAGGCTTGGACCACTGGGTTATAAAACTGTAGCTATTTGGGCTGATGTTGAAAATTGTGCTCTGGGATTCTCCTGCCTCATAGGTTCCCTGAGTCATGGCTCCAGCCTGAACCCAGATGTCTACACTGCAATTTTATCACCCGCAACCCAAAGCTTGATGATATGGGCCAGCCCTAGGGGGTTTATTGCAATTGACACATATCCATAGGTTCCTGAAGAAAGAAAACCCTCATTGGCTGCTCAGAGGTCTGGGGAGCAGGGCCTTGTTACCCAAAGGGCTATCTTTAAAAAAGATATCTGTGTCCCTGTATATGTGCATGCGAAATTTCCTTGGGTTCCAAGCCACTTTGCAATGCAGCTCTTTAGGGAAAAGTTTGGACATTCTTTGTATTGATTGACTGTCTCCATAGACTGAGGCAAATGACTAAATCACACAGCAAATCAGCACTGTGCAGTAACGTGTTTTGTCTAATCAGCTGGACAACCCTAATCCATCTGGCTGGGGTGGAGGCCTTTATTTATGAATATTTATGGTAAAAATTCTGACTCGTGAGCTCTATGGACCGTGTCTCCTAGGAGGTCTTCAATGCAGCTGTTCAAATAGCCATTCCACGGCTGCTCAGTCCTAATTCCCCAGCACTGTTTCATATCAAATCTTAGCAGCGATAGAAACAAAAGCCGTGAGGACAAGGCATCCTCCCCACGTTATGGCTTTCTCCAGAGATGGGAAAACTCTGTGTTGCTCTCTGCACACACAAAATGTTATAAAACGAAGCACTAGTGAAACCCTGAGCCTGCAAGTCAGCTGCCCTGTGGTTCAGCACAACCTCTCCTGAGAAAACAGTATCAATAGCCCGTCAGGGCAGGATGCCAAGAGGCCTCCATTGAGACGGGATGGAATTGTCTTAAAATATGCTTTTCCACTAGACTGACTACTCCACATCTTCACTGCTTGTATTCCCGAGGGTCCTGAGCTCTGCCATGGAGGTATCCCAGTCACATGCCCCACTTAAGTATGTGTGGTGGGCAACTGGCCACAGGCAGCTCATAAGAGGAAACTGCTGTCAGGCCCTTGGACAGGTTGTTTGCCATGTGTCTGCAGTATGGCCTCCCACAGCTCTCATTGGCCAGGAATGGCAAACCACAGCCAGTGTGAGCTATTGGCAGCTGTATCTGCAGATGCAAGGTAAACAGTCTGTTCCATGGCCTGCCAGCAAGCTTACCCCCAATGAGGTTGGTTTCTTTCTTTCTTTCTTTCCTTCTATTTTTATTAGCATAGCCCTTAGGACAGTGTTGGATTTTGGGTTATCAGGGTAAGCCTCTGGTGGGCCACCAGACAGGTTGTTTACCTTGCCTCCACGGGAACAGCTGCCCACAGCTCCCTATGGCTGTGGTTCACTGTTCCCACCCAATGGGAGCTCAGGGAGGTTGTTCCTGCAGACACAAGGTAAACAATTCATCTGGTGGCCTGCTGGCTGCTTAGCCCGATGTAAGGATGTTAAATTGCGGTTAATTGACTAATCGAGTAGTCCATGGAATTTCCATGGACTACTCAACTAGTCGATAGGCACTTCTGCATTCCTCCTTTGAAATGTACAAGAGTCCCCGATGGGGCTCTTGTACATTTCAAAGGAGGAATGTGGAACTCTGCGTGTAGCCCGGGGCCAGTGGGAAGTCCCACTGATTCCGGGATGCACGTGGGTGCCAACTTTGAAATGCACAAGAATCCCTAGCGGGGGGAGTACTCGGGGTTCCCCACTGACTCCGGGCTCCATGATGCGCTGAGCTCGGGATCAGCTGGGGAGTCTGACCCCGGTTCCGCACGGCATTTCAGTGGAACCCGGCTCCAGCTGGCCCCGGGCTCCACTGCGCTGCCCCTATGAAACGCCGAGGCGGCATTTTAAAGGGGCAGCGCCTCACAGCTGATCCCAGGCTCTGCGTGGCATTTCCCCAGAACCCAATCCCCAGCTGGCCCCAGGTTCTGGGGAAATGCCGTGTGGAACCCAAGGTTAGCTGAGGAGACCCCAGCTGACCCCAAACTCCACAGCGCTTCGGCATTTTAAAGGGGCAGCACCGCACAGCTGAGCCACAGATCAGCTGTGCGGTGGCTGCCCTTTTGAAACGCCACCTTGAAGTACCCCTGTGCAGCACTGCCACTTTGAAGTACCCCTTCTTCCCCCCACTGCCCTTTGCTGCCTCTATCTAATAGAGGGGAAGGGACTAGTCGACTCAACTATCCGACAAGCTTTTGCTTAACAGATAGTCAACTAGTCCTTAGCATCCTTACCCTGATGAACTGCTTGCAACTTGCAGGCTGTGGGTTGTCCACCACTGACCTTGGAGCTCCAGGCATGTATCATTCCAACTGTGCTAGGCACGGTACAGACACAAAACTAAAAGACGGTCCCTGTCCAAAAGAGCTTATCATTCACTTGGGGTCACCAAATAAAATGAATAGACAGCAGGTTTAAAACAAACAGAACAAAGTCTTTCTTTACTCAGCACACAGTCAACCTGTGGAACTCCTTGCCAGAGGATATGGTGAAGACTAGGACTTGAACAGGGTTCCAAAAAGAGCTAGATAGCCTTTGATGGACACAACCTCCATGACTCTATTAGCCAGGATGGGTAGGAATGGTGTCTCTAGCCTCTGTTTGTCTGGAAATGGGTGACAGGGGAAGGATCACGTGAGGATTACCTGTTGTGTTCCCTCCCTCTGGGGCATCTGGCATTGGCCACAGTCGGCAGACAGGATACTGGGCTAGATAGACCATTAGTCTGACCCAGCATGGCCATTCCTATGTTCTTAATGTTAGACCTGGTCTGCACTTAACAATTAGATTGACCTGCCTATGTTACTCAGGAGGTGAAAAATGTTGTGTCCTGAGTTCCATAGCTAGATTGACTTAGCTGGCAGTGTGGATGCGGCTAGGTGGGGAGAAGAATTTTTCCATCCGTCTAGCTACTGACTCTCCTGGCAGTGACATGGTCAAAGTCATGGGCTAGGAAAGTGATCTTTTCAGCGGCATTCTGAGTGGGGCAAGCCTGCATGTGTCACGACCAGACAGAAGGATGTTTCGGTGATCAGGACATGAGATGCAGAAAGCCTGGAGAAGACTTTTAGCTATGTAGATATATAGGAAAGGTTGACTCACAGAGATGTTATTGGGGGAAAAAACCTGCAAGACTTACACACAAAGCCTGCATTTGAGGACTTAGAGAGGGGTATGTACCAAACACACCCCGAGACGGTCACACTGGATACCTCTGCAACACAAATAATAACATGAAGCCAATCGAGAGTAAATAAATCAGACTAGCAATAAGACCACACTCCCTATGGTCGTATTTTGCAAAGCTCGTTTCCAGTTTGAAGACCAGGAGGGTTCCAGGGGCGAATTTGAAATGTGCATAACAGATGGAGACTATGGGTCTCCATTCTAATTTTCTTTTAATGATCCTGTAAAGGAAAAGTTCACACAGGACACAGTAAACAGAGAGCGCCGTTTCCTCCCCGCTTCAAAGTGGGAGCTAGACAGAGTGTTCCAAATGCCTCTGCATGCAAACCATGCACAGTCTTCCAGCGAGGTCAGTGGAGCAGATGTGTCCCTTTTAAGCTGACCGCTTGTGCAGCGTGAGAACTGTTCCTGTCTAATGGAAAGATCTTCTGGGCAAGCGAAGGAGTCCTCTCAACAGCTTTGGCTGAGTACACCCAATGATACACGGAGCCCCATTTCCATGTGGCTGAATGCTCTTGGGAACAGGCGTGCTCTCCTGGGATACTAGGGGTAAAGAACATGTTGAGAGGAAAATTGTAACAATTGTAAGAGCACGTCTAAACTATGGGGGGGGTTTGAAAGAGGATATGCAAATTCTGTGGGAATTTGTATATCTTCTTCCAACCTTACTTTCAAAAGAGGATCTTTTGAAAGTGAAAGTAGTCTGGATGCGTTTTTTTCGGGAGAAAAAACCGTGTAAACCTCCTTTTTTAAGAAAGAGCGCCTTTTTTTTTTTGGAAAAAGGGGTTTTTTTCTGAAAAAAACGCATCCAGACTACTTTCACTTTCGAAAGATTCTCTTTCGAAAGTGAGATCGGAAGAAGAGATGCAAATTCCCGTGGAATTTGTATGTCCTCTTTCGAAAATTTGATGTAGTCTAGACATAGCCTAAGAGGGGAAAGCAACCTAGAAAGCCCCAGGTGCAACCCCACCGCTCGCCATGGTACAAGGAGCTCAGTGCCTGCCTGTGGACCAACCATTGGACTAGCGAGCCATAAAATGAAGTCTGAGCTGAAGTTTGCATGGACTGTGATCTCTCTGGGGTAGGGACTGTTTTAGTTATTGTTCATCTGTACAGTGCTGAGTAAAATGGAACCCTGATTCCCGACTGGGCATTATACTAGCAGTTTTCATTGAGAAGTCAAACATGACTGGAACAGCAGGGCAGTGCACTGTGACCTCTGGCTAGGAGGGGTACTCAGAGGACGGTTGGCACTAACAAATTATCAGCTTCTGCCTTTTGCAGGGCCCCTTATCTCACAGTAAATTAAAGTTCCCCTCCCGGATTTATATAGTGTTTACGTATGCCCGCCCCAGCGCCCAGCCCCAGTTCAGTCTCTCTCTCTCTCTCTCATTTTAAGTAGGGATTCCCCAGTCCTCCTTCCTAGAGCTACGTCCTGATACAAAGTCTCTCAGGCTTTCCCTGGAGGGATCTCTGCCTTCTTCAGCACTCTGGTTTCCAAGTCCCCAACCCTTCCAACAGTCAGGGTCTCTAGCAACCTGCTGCTTGCTTGATCTCAGAGCCTTCCCTGCGGCAGCCTTTCATACTCTCTGCAAGTCTCAGAGGGGTGGCCGTGTTCATCTGTATCTGCAAAACAAGGAGGAGTCCTGCGGCACTTTACAGACTAACAGATTTATTTGTCCATAAGCAATTGTGGGTAAAAACATCGGACAAAGTGATTTATACCTGCACAATCTTGTACTCTCTGCCAGCGGGGCCAGCTGCCACCTTGGGCCTCAGGACACAGTGGGCGGGGCCAGTTCCGTGCCCCAGAAAGGGCGGGGCATCAGGCGGAGATCAGTCTTTCTGCCTGTTATACTCCCATGCTGGGAATTTCCTTCTCACTACTGCAGGATATGTACTGGAAAGTAATCCATCCCCCCCCCCACTCCGAATCATGGTATATATAACATTTGCTGCTTACCTCAGTGGTTTAAGCATTAGCCTGGTAAACACAGGGTTGTGAGTTCAATTCTTGAAGGGGTCATTTAGGGATCTGGGGCAAATCTGTCAGGGATGGTACTTGGCTCTGCCCTGAGGGTGGGGACTGGACTTGATGACCTCTCAAGGTGCCTTCCAGTTCTATGAGATAGGTATATCTCCATACATAAACTCTATGCTGCTCAGGAAAATTTGCAATCTCTCATTTATTCACAAAGTGAGTTTACTTTTTTTTCCAGTACATTTTAACAGTGGGGGCCCCAATAATTAAATGTGTCTCCTGGAATATAAAGGGTTTGAATAGCCCCATTAAAAATACTCAATGCTTTGAAAATATACTGTTGACATTGCTGTGGTCCGGGAGACACATCTGTCAGAACTCGAAGCTTGTATATTGAAGCTTGATTGGGTAGGCCTCTCCATTTCTAGTTACTTTAATTCAAAAGTGAGGGGTGTTGCTATACTAATGCATAACAAGTTGAATATTAGCATTCTAAGCACAAGGGCTAACAGGGAGGGCAGATTTGCTCTGCTCAAGGCTGAAATTGGCAATTCTATAATCATCTTTGCTAATCTCCACAGGCCAAACCAGGATGATCCCAAACATTTTCTTTCTTTTTTTTTTTTAATTAGCATAAATGGCACAGGGCACCATCCTGTTGTTAGCACTGGAGATTTTAACAAAATGCTAGACCCAGTCCCTGCTAAATCTTCTCATTCTCCACATTAAAATACAAATACTCATCAGGTACTTCTTATGTACATAACAGATTTAGGCTTATAGGATGTATGGAGAATGGGTAATCCTGTAGACAGAAACTACAGGATTTTTTTCTATAATTCATTTAATGTATTCAAGATTTGAAGTATTTCTGAGTGTCACAAGACTTGATCAATTTTGTAACTAATTGTAGCACTGGTATTACTGTTTTATCTGACCATGTTCCTATGTGATCTATGCCATAAAATGCCAGCAATGCCCCACTGCCATGTATATTGGCAAAACTGGACAGTCTCTGCAGAAAAGAATTAATGGACACAAATCAGAAATCTGAAAAGGCAACACACAGAAACTGGTTGGAGAACACTTTAACCTGGCCAGGCACTCATTAATGGATCTCAAAGTCATCATATTGTTTCAGGCCAGTTCCACAAGCCAAATACACAGGGAAGGGTTGGAACTTAACTTCATTTACAAGTTTAATTCTTATCAGAATGGAATGAACAGAGATATTGGCTGGCTACCTTCCACATCCTAATGACTTAACCAAACAAACAAACAATGGAGGTGCTAATTGTGCTCATCAGCCTCTTATAACTACTTGAACAATCTATTCACTGTCTTTTTTTCCTCCTTCCCCCTTCCTTATTTATTCTTGGATCTGGACTTTTAACACTCCAATCATCTGAAGAAGTGGACTGTGCCCACGAAAGCTCATGATACCATCTACATGTTTTATTAGTCCTGAAGGTGCAACTAGACTATTTGTTGTTTTTTAAGTTTTTCCATGTTCCTATACATATGTCTTCCGGGGCCCCAGGATATGCACCCCAATTAATATGTGAAGATTAAGTATCTCTCTGCTGTTTGGTGCATCATTTGTTAAGTGCATCCAGGAGGAATCTGAAGTTCCTTTTTTCAAACAAATGCCCCCATTGCTTCATCAGCTGCCACTCTTTGGGAAGCCTTTAAAACCTTTATCAGAGTGTCTATTTTCTCTTATGCCGTCTTCAAAAAGAATTGGAGAGAACATAGACTGGGTACCGTTGCAAAGGAAATCAAGGCTTTGGATGTAGCCTCTGCTTCTGTCCCCGTCCCAGAGAAACTCAATCAATCTAATCTGATCCATCTACGATGTGAAATCAAAAGCTTCTATCCCAAAGGGTTTTATTCTGTTTAAAGCAAAACTATTAGAAATCTGGAGGAAGAACCGGCAAGCTGTTGGCACACAGACAAAAGCAAACGGCTAACGGAAATAAGATTGCTGCTGTTCACAAGAATGGCCATAAATTATGTACTACACAGTCCAATATTAATAAACAATTTCAACTGCTGTATTCAAAATATATTTAGCAAAAGAGGGAATCTGTGAAGACGCCCTGGATAATTTGTTGTGGATGATTGTCTCTGCCACAGATCTCAACTCTCAGAAGGCACGTTCAGATGGCCCGTTAGAAATCATGTACTGCCTCAGGCTATAGAAGGAATGAATTAGGTTCCCAACTGGATTATACAAAATGTTCTCTGAAGCATAAACCCTGAGTGAATATGGTCAATGAGGCCAAGAATGAGCGAACTCTCCTGCCTCCTTGAAGAGAAGCTGCAGTTGCAGTTACTCCTAAACCTGAGGAAGATCTTGGACGATGGGATAAATACAGGCACATGTGATGCATGGGGAAGCCAAATGCTGCCCTCCCCACCAGATTCTGCTTGGCCTTCCGGGAGAGGAGGAAAAGGGGCTCTGTCCTTTTCCCGCTGGGCCTGACACTTGGCCCCTGTCCCTGGCAGCAGGACCCAGACTGGAGGCAGAAGGAGCGGGACCAGCCTCTTCTCACGCTGACGGCTGCAGGTTGCCGCTCTGGGCAGCAAAGCAGCAGCCTCTAAGAGCCAGGAGGATGGGGGAGAGGCAGTGGCAACCCACTCCCCTCCCAGGCCTGACTGCCAGGGACCAAGGGAGCCAGATTCCCCCATGCCCTTCGCACATTTCTGGCTCACTCAGGCCCTGTTCCCAGCAGCGGGGCCTGGGCGAGGAGCGGGGCTGTCTCCTCCCGGGCCAGCTCACTCTGGCAGCTGCTGCAGTGCACAGAAAAGTCTTCAGCCGCATGAGAAGCAGCTGCATCCCGCTCCCCGTCTGGGCCCAGCTGCCAGGGAGAGCAGTCGAGGGGAGGCACAGCAGGATGAGAACAGAGCCCTACTCCCCCCACTGGGAACTCAGTGGGGAGGGGAGTGCAGCCGTCCTCAGCTGGGCATAGGGCAGCGGAGGAGACATGGGGCGTGCATGCGCCCCCCCTTTCGATGGTGCCCCCAAGTATGGAGAGGCACACGTCTTTTATGATTCTTTAATCAATTGTGTCACTGAGATTTTAGCTAAAGCTTTTTCTGTGCAATTGAGCAACATTTTCTCATGCATTGTATACGTGAATCGGGCAGGGTTCCTGTGTAGCAGACGTGGTCATCCAATAATTTGCATCAACTGATTGTTATTAGGGTCACTTTGAGAGACTCTAAAGAACCCTTCGCTGTCATTTCTTTGGATGCCCAAAAGGCCTTTGATCATACACGGGTTAGCAACATTTGGATTTGGTCAACAATGGATTACTTGGTTTGAGCTTTTATGTGCTAACCCAACTTCCATGGTAGATCCCAAGGGGATTATTTCCACCCCATTTCCATTATACAGACATACAAGGCCGGGCTGCCCCCTTTCCCCTGTACTGTTTGATTTGGCTGGAGAACCTTTTAGCCATTGTCACCAAGCAAATCAACATGTTTTTGGTTGCTGGGTAGGCCAAGCAGAGCATAAAATTGTGCTCTGTATGGAGGATGCTCTTGTATTAGCATCTATTCCCAAGGTTTCCATTCCTAACCTTCTGACCACTGTTAATAAGTTCGGACTCCTTTCGGGATATAAAATTAATTGGGGGGTAAATCAGAACTCTTGGGAATTAACAATTATGCCCCCAGCGGCCTTTTCTCAAATTGGGACTTTCCATGATGATCCTTCCCTATGAGATATTTAGGACTGCTGAGTCCCAAAATATTCAGGACAACTCGAAGGCATAATATAGAACCAAGTGGCTACCGATTTGAGAAGATGGATTTGTTGACCCTCAGTTTGTGGCATATACAGTGAACACGAAGGTCCTTCTTTGATAGGATAACGAGTCTTGTGGATAAGGGAGAAGTGGTGGATGTAGTATACCTAGACTTTAGTAAGGCATTTGATACGGTCTCACATGATATTCTTATCAATAAACTAGGCAAAGACAACTTAGATGGGGCTACTATAAGATGGGTGCATAACGGGCTGGATAACTATACTCAGAGAGTAGTTATTAATGGTTCTCAATCCTGCTGGAAAGGTATAACAAGTGGGGTTCCACAGGGGTCTGTTTTGGGACTGCTCTGTTCAATATCTTCATCAACGATTTAGATATTGGCATAGAAAATGCGCTTATTAAGTTTGCAGATGATACCAAGCTGGGAGGGGTTGCAACTGCTTTGGAGGATAGGGTCATAATTCAAAATGATCTGGACAAATTGGAGAAATGGTCTGAGGTAAACAGGATGAAGTTTAATAAAGACAAATGCAAAGTGCTCCACTTAGGAAGGAACAATCAGTATCACACATACAGAATGGGAAGCGACTGTCTAGGAAGGAGTACGGCAGAAAGGGAACTAAGGGTTATAGTGGACCACAAGTTAAATATGAGTCAACAGTGTGATGCTGTTGCAAAAAAAGCAAACATGATTCTGGGATGCATTAACAGGTGTGCTGTGAGCAAGACATGAGAAGTCATTCTTCCGCTCTACTTCCGCTCTACTCTGCGCTGGTTAGGCCTCAGTTGGAGTATTGTGTCCAGGTCTGGACACCACATTTCAAGAAAGATGTGGAGAAATAGGAGAGGGTCCAGAGAAGAGCAACAAGAATGATTAAAGGTCTAGAGAACATGACCTATGAAGGAAGGCTGAAAGAATTGGGTTTGTTTAGTTTAGAAAAGAGAAGATTGAAGGGGGACATGATAGCAGTTTTCAGGTATCTAAAAGGGTGTCATAAGGAAGAGGGAAAAAACTTGTTCATCTTGGCCTCTGAGGATAGAACAAGAAGCACTGGGCTTTAACTGCAGCAAGGGAGGTTTAGGTTAGACATTAGGAAAAAAATTGCCCAGGGAGGTTGTGGCATCTCCATCTCTGGAGATATTTAAGAGTAGGTTAGATAAATGTCTATCAGGGATGGTCTAGACAGTATTTGGTCCTGCCATGAGGGCAGGGGACTGGACTCGATGACCTCTTGAGGTCCCTTCCAGTCCTAGTATTCTATGATTCCCGGCATTTTGTATGTCAAAGGGGGTCTTGCTATCTCTCTTCCTCACAATTATGTTAAGAAATTCAGTGACACTTTGCTTGGGGCGCAGGTAAGAAAATTAGCTGGGGGGGGCTGAACAAATTACAGCTCCCCCTGGTCTCTGGGAGGATTTCATTTTCCCAACTTGGAAAATGATCCTATCACCTTTCTGTTCAGCCAAGCGTCCCTGTGGCTGTTAGATGCGACCCCACAGACCCCACCTTGGGGTTCCGATTGACTGAGAACTGGCGTACCCTCTCCCCCCGTCAGGTATTGCAGGATCAATTTGTTATAGATGTGACCACGCCAGAGCACTCTCAATCATGGCTTGGGGCAAGCTTGGTCAGGACTGGCTAGCATATTCTGCTCCCATCCACTTTTATTCGTGGAGGTGGCCCTATGGAGTAATCCTGTCCTTAAACTCACTAGCAAAACTGTGCTGTGGAGGGATTGGATGAACAGTGGTGTTATGACTGTGCCGTGGCTAATTGACAATGAGACATTCAAACCATTCATAGATCTTCAGCAACAGATTGGCTTGCCCCAAGGCGAACACCCTGTGCCCTAGGCCACTCTGAAACCCACCCCGCCTACCTTCCTTCCAGTCGTCTTTTATCCTGCCTTCCGAATGCTAGAGCATCCTGGAACTCTCCCCCGTGAAAGCTCTTGGCTCATGAATGTTTTAGGACTGGGAGCTCCAGAACCTCTAGAACTTTTATTTTGGAGGAAACACCCAGGGTTTACTTGGCCAGCAGCTTTTTTTTTTTTTTTTTAATTATTTTCTGGCCCCAAACACTGCCAGAGCCTGATCATTGGAGAGTTGCTTGGAGTAGAGATTTGCATACAGAGCTCTCTCTGACCCAATGGAATACAATTGTGTCTGGTGTTCAGAAAGCAACTGTAAACCTGAGACAATGGCTTATTCACCAGAAAGACATTTTTCTGAATATACCGGTCCCCATATAGACTAATGGTCATGGGCTTCAGAAATGCTGACTGCTGTTGGAAATGTAACTCCATTACCTCACATGTTTTGGGAGTGCCCTATACCAAGAATATCCAGTGTGAGGTGATTCAAAGGCCCAATTGGATATTGGATGCTAAATTGGGGCCCACCTCCTTACATTTCATTGTTGGTTACATTCCGAACATCTGAAAATTACCAGAGAACACGGGAGCACTGTTCCAACATGCAGGTTTGGACACTAAAAAATGAATCCTGCAAAAATGGAGAGGCTGATCCTCACCAAATATTGTTGCCTGGTTCATTGACGTGGCTGAGTTCGCAGCTCATGAATGACTGGCATTCCGTAGAAAGTGAATGTTTGACAAATTCAAAGCAATTTGGGCTGGCTTTTTAGAGATCTGTGATTAATGTAGACTCTAACCAGTGTTCCCTGTAAGCTGAGCAGCACTTGGGCGGCCACTCAGGAGAGATTCAGTTGCCACCCAGCTGATTATCACAGTGCCCACAGGCAGCAGCATATGTTTCTATTGGTGGTGCACATTCACACATGTTTCAGTGCACAAAGCAAAATTTATTCCACACATGGATGGCAAAAATTAGAGGGTAAACCTTTTTTATTTACTCTGTGTTGCTATGATTCTGCTGTTTTGGAACATTTGTTGTATTTGGAAAGTACAAATAAAAAATTATAAAGAAAAAAAATTCAGAATCAAGAGATACCATCAGTTCGGGGGAAAAACCTCCCTATGTAATTAAGAAATTTCTAATTTCTGTCTATGAGGGGAATACTAAATCCTCATAAGTTTGTTTTCTATTAATTTTAACACAGAGAAATTCATATGATTTTTTGTTTTATTAAGAATAAAATGAAAATGCTTTGTTAACATACAGCTGATGGACCCTGGTTGTCAGCAGGAGAGATTGAACCTGTGACCATAGAGGCTAAATACCCATGCTTCCATAGCATGAGCTTAAAGCCAGCTGGCACTTGTTAAAGGCTCTAGAACACACTTCACTCTCCCTTGTCAGTGGCCTCAGGGCCTCTGGGTTACATTAACATTCTCAGCCCTCATCCTAAAAAGACTTTCTTGAGTTTAACTTTACATAACAGGAGACCTCTCATTGAGGCTATAAATAATGTGTAATGTTAAGCATGTGCATAAGACTTTGCTGGATTAACTTTAACATAACTCTCTAAAGAAAAAAAAACCATGCATACATTCTGAAATGCAGTGGAATAGAATGGTGAAACCTATATATTAAATATATGAAATAATTTCTCTTTGAACTTTGGGAATAATAATAAATGTATATTATATATAGGGTTTCTGATTTTAGGATTTGCCCAGTAAAACACCACAACTCCCAATACAATATTTCTATGTACAGAGAGGATCCAAAATCCATGTGTATTCAATAAACAGCAGAAAAACACCTGAATGATTTCCCAATTCATGTTTCCTGGTACACTTTGCTTATATAGGTGATGTCAATACTCTCTAGCTTGTATCTAAGCACATGGAGTAGTAATGCAGACTATGTGGGTGTTATTCTAAAAGCACAATAATCTATAAGAACATAAGAACATAAGAACGGCCGTAGCGGGTCAGACCAAAGGTCCATCTAGCCCAGTAGCCTGTCTGCCGACAGTGGCCAGCACCAGGTGCCCCGGAGGGGGTGGACCGAAGACAATGATCAAGCACTTTGTCTCCTGCCATCCCTCTCCAGCCTCTGTCAAACAGAGGCCAAGGACACCATTTTATCCCCTGGCTAATAGCCTTTTATGGACCTAACCTCCATGAAATTATCTAGCTTCTCTTTAAACTCTGTTATAGTCCTAGCCTTCACAGCCTCCTCTGGCAAGGAGTTCCACAGGCTGACTACACGCTGTGTGAAGAAGAACTTTCTTTTATTAGTTTTAAACCTGCTACCCATTAATTTCATTTGGTGTCCTCTAGTTCTTCTATTTAGGAACTAATAAATAACTTTTCTTTATCGGCCCTCTCCACACCACTCATGATTTTATACACCTCTATCATATCCCCTCAGTCTCCTCTTTTCTAAACTGAAAAGTCCCAGTCGCTTTAACCTCTCCTCATATGGGACCCGTTCCAAACCCCTAATCATTTTAGTTGCCCTTTCTGAACCCTTTCCAAGGCCAAAATATCTTTTTGAGGTGAGGAGACCACATCTGTACACAGTATTCAAGATGCGGGCGTACCATAGTTTTATACAGGGGCAGTAAGATATTCTGGGTCTTATTTTCTATTCCTTTCTTAATAATACCTAGCATCCTATTTGCCTTTTTGACCGCTGCACACTGTGTGGAAGTTTTCAGAGAACTGTCCACGATAACTCCAAGATCTCTTTCCTGATTTGTCGTAGCTAAATTAGCCCCCATCATACTGTACGTATAGTTGGGGTTATTTTTCCCGATGTGCATTACTTTACACTTATCCACATTAAATTTCATTTGCCATTTTGTTGCCCAATCACTCAGTTTGGTGAGATCTTCTTGGAGTCCTCACAGTCTGCTTCTGTCTTGACTATCCTAAACAGTTTGGTATCATCCGCAAACTTTACCACCTCACTGCTTACCCCTTTCTCCAGATCATTTATGAATAAGTTGAACAGGATTGGTCCTAGGACTGACCCTTGGGGACACCACTAGTTACCCCTCTCCATTCTGAAAATTTACCATTTATTCCTACCCTTTGTTTCCTGTCTTTTAACCAGTTCTCAATCCAAGAAAGGACCTTCCTCTTATCCCATGGCCATGTAATTTACACAAGAGCCTTTGGTGAGGACCTTGTCAAAGGCTTTCTGGAAATCTAAGTATACTATATCTACTGGATCCCCTTGTCCGCATGTTTGTTAACCCCTTCAAAGAACTCTAATAGATTAGTAAGACAGGATTTCCTTTACAGAAACCATGTTGACTTTTGCCCAACAAATTATGTTCTTCTACATGCTTCACAATTTTATTCTTTACTATTGTTTCGACTAATTTGCCAGGTACTGAAGTTAGACTTACCGGTCTGTAATTGCCAGGATCGCCTCTAGAGCCCTTTTTAAATATTGGTGTCACGTTGGCTACCTTCCAGTCATTAGGTACGGAAGCCGATTTAAGGGATAGGTTACAAACCACAGATAATAGTTCAGCAATTTCCCATTTGAGTTCTTTTAGAACCCTTGGATGAATGCCATCCGGTCCCGGTGATTTGTTAACATTAAGTTTTTCTATTTGTTCCAAAACCTCCTCTAATGACACTTCAATCCGGGACAGTTCCTCAGATTCATTACCCACAAAGGACGGTGCAGATTTGGGAATCTCCCCAACGTCCTCAGCCGTGAAGACTGAAGCAAAGAAATCATTTAGTTTCTCCGCAATGGCTTTATCGTCCTTGATTGCGCCTTTTATAGTTCGATCGTCTAGGGGACCCACAGGTTTTTAGTAGGCTTCCTGCTTCTAATGTACTTAAAAACATTTTGTTATTTCTTTTGAGTTTTTGGCTAGCTGTTCCTCAAAATCTTTTTTGCTTTTCTTATTACATTTTTACACTTGATTTGACAGTGTTTATGTTCCTTTCTATTTATCTCACTAGGATTGACTTCCACTTCTTAAAAGATACCTTTTTGTCCTCACTGCTTCTTTTACATGGTGGTTAAGCCACGGTGACTCTTTTTAGGTCTCTTGCTATGTTTTTTAATTTGGGGTATACATTTAAGTTGGGCCTCTATTATGGTGTCTTTAAAAGTTTCCATGCAGCTTGCAGGATTTGGCTCTAGTCACTGTGCCTTTTAATTTCTGTTTAACTAACCTCCTCATTTTTGTGTAATTCCCTTTTGAAATTAAATGCCAGGGTGCTGGTCTGCTGAGGTGTTTTTCCCACCACAGGAATGTTGAATGTTATTATATTATGGTCACTATTCCCAAGCGGTCCTGTAACGGTTATTTCCTGACCTGATCTTGCGCTCCACTCAGGACTAGATCGAGAATTGCCTCTCCCTTGTGGGTTCCTGCACCAGCTGCTCCAAGAAGCAGTCATTTAAGCCATTGAGAAATTTTATCTCCGCTTCTCTACCTGAGGTGACATGTATCCAGTCAATATGGGGGTAATTAAAATCCCCCATTATTATAGAGTTCTTTGTTTTGGTAGCCTCTCTAATCTCCCTCAGCATTTCAATGTCAGTATCTCATGCATTAATTTGTCTGTGCACTAAAGGTATCAAGAAAGCCTCTATAATGCAAATTTTGAACATCTACACTGCACTAAAAATTGCTAAATAATGATGATCATACATAATTAGGGACTCTGCTTTTCAGGGTTGAAGCTCTACACAGGGTTGTATAAAAGTGATATGCGTCCAAAATTACACTGTATTATTTGAGAAACAATATAGTGATTGTGTAAAATAGCCCTGACTCCTAAAGCGTATGCGAAAAGGGCAAAGTTGCATAAAGAAACTTTAACTTGATCATTTCCAAACTTCCAAATGCTTCATCAGTTCCACCTATAAATCAATTCTTGCAAGATCTAAATTGAAAAGGCTTGTAGCTTTTAGTTAAATGGGGCTGTTAACCTTTATGCTGTTTGTTTCTTTGAAGAAAACCTCAGTTTTATGGCTACAGTCTCCACAACAGAACAGCAACTAATAAAAGATAGACCATATTTTTCTTGGCTTGTATTGTCTCAGGGTATTAATTCCTTCTGCTATGTGTATGCTACTGATAAGCTTGGTAGGGACACAATAACAACATGTGAGTGTATTTAATTATCTTTCTCATCCCAGATGCTATCATTTAAAACAGAATCAAAACACCATTTAGGTGTTCTTTGTACTCATGCCAATTTATTCCCCTTGCCTCCCATGAAATATGACCAGAAGGACAGATCTTGCTATAAAAGATCTTCACCTGGTCGATAGAAGGCAAATAAGATCACCCCAGAGTATCAGCACAAAACACTGCATTACTGACTACTTCTTAAGAGCTGACTATTTCACTTTCCGGACCTCCAGCCACGCATGAGTGTCCTCCCTGCAGTCACATGGTTCAATCATTTGTAAGGGCAGCACAAATGTCTCTCCTGCTGTTGTGCCATCGCTTGCTTCATTCCCCTGTGTCGTAGAATTCTAGGGTTGGAAGAGACCTCAGGAGGTCATCGAGTCCAGCCCTCTGCCCAAAGCAGGACCAATCCCAACTAAATCATCCCAGCCAGGGCTTTGTCAAGCCAGGACATAAAAATCTCTAGAGATGGAGATTTCACCCCCTTCCTAGGGTACCTATTCCAGTGTTTCCCCACCCTCCTAGGGAAATAGTTTTTCCTAATATCCAACCTAGACCTCCCTCACTGCAATTTGAGACCATTGCTCCTTGCTCTGCCATCCATCACTACTGTGAACAGCCTTTCTCCATCCCCTTTGAAACCTCCCTTCAGGAAGTTGAAGGCTGCTATCAAATCCCCCCTCACTCTTCTCTGCATTGGCACAGTAAGTTGCCTGAGTTTCCACAATAATTATTCTCTGATTTTTTTAATGCCACCAGGCTCCCCAAAAATGTATCTAGAAGCCATTAAGTGCCCCGAGAGGTAATCACAGGACAGACGATTAGCACATGAAGACGGGTATGGGCCAGAGGGATGGGACTGTCTTCTACAAACGCCCCTTCCCTGACCCAGACACAGCACATCCACCGTTCCCTCTCCTCCCATGCTTTCTGCAGCCAAGTTTTCCTGAACACCTGGGCTTCTGATCCTAGAAGCCTGGGCGCTCCAGTAGCTGCTCAGGCTACCAGAAACAGAGCTGGAGAGGTGTCAGGTAAATGCTGGGGTAGGAAGCTGATCTTGGGCAGCCAGCAGCTTGTCTTCAGGAGTAAATTCTCTTTGCTTCTCATTAGAAATTTGCAGCCAGTTAGAATGGAAGTGATCAGAGGTCTTGTGGAGCCCTGACCACTTCCCTTTGCCTCCCGCTGTCTTTCCCCCGCAGTAACTCCCTTTTGTGCCTCTCCCCTTTCTCTTTCCCAGTGTCCTTATGGTGTCTGGGATTTAATGGAGATACATGCACAGAGCTCTCTTTAGTTTAGACTGATTGAATTCATTCATCCTTCCCCAATTAACACATAAAAAGTAAACACTTAACATTTCCCATTTCAGGAATTTATTTTGTAATGGGGAAAAATGTATTTTTCAAACAATGTTTTCTTGCAAGCAGAACTTTTTTTACTCCAAATTTACCCCCCAAAATCAACTCCATGCTGACCCCAAATGTGGCAAATTAAACCTGAGAGGATGAAAGATTCATTCAGTTGCAACTTTCTAAAAAGAGACCCTTGCAATGGAAAGCATTAAGCCACCTTAACTATAGGTATCCTCTAACAAGCGGATGCATGAGCGGGCTGGTCAAGTCAGCAGAATTCCAGTGGGAAATAAGATGCAAGAAGGAGTAATTAACCATTGGAACAAATTACCAAGGGATGTGGAAAATTCTCCATTACGTGGGGGTCCTTAGATCAAGCCTGGATGTCTCTCTGTAAGATGTACTTTTGTTCAGAAGCAAGTAGTCATGCAAGGTGCAGGAATTACTAGGTGATATCTGTAGACTGCATTATGTAGGAGAGCTGACGACATGGTCATTAATAGTTCCTTCTGGCCTTAAAAACTAGGAATTCCCTGAGTGAAATTCACCCCTGAACAGAGTCCTCCTAAAACCTATCATAGAATCCTAGAGCTGGAAGAAACCTCAGAAGGTCATCAAGTCCAGCCCCCTGCCCAAGGCAGCACCAATCCCAACTAAATCAATCCAGCCAGGGCTTTGTCAAGCCAAGACTTAAACACCTCTAGGGATGGAGATTCCACCACCTCCCTAGGGAACCCAGCCCAGTGCTTCACCACCCTCCGAGTGAAATAGTTTTTCCTAATATCCAACCTAGACCTCCCGCACTGTAACTTGAGACCATTACTCCTTGTTCTGCCATCTGTCACTACTGTGAACAGCCTTTCTCCATCCTCTTTGGAACCTCCCTTCAGGAAGTTGAAGGCTGCTATCAAATCCGCGCTCACTCTTCTCTTCTGCAGACTAAACAAACCCAAATCCTTCAGTCTCTCTTCATAGATCACATGCTCCAGCCCCCTAATCATTTTGGTCGCCCTCCGCTGGACCCTCTCCAAAGTGTCCACATCCTTTCTATAGTGGGGGGCCCAGAACTGGACACAATATTCTAGATGTGGCCTCACCAGAGCCGAATAAAGGGGAATAATCACTTCTCTGGATCTGCTGGAAATGCTCCTCCTAATGCACTCCAATATGCCATTAGCCTTCTTGGCTACAAGGGCACACTGTTGACTCATATCCAGCTTCTCATCCACTGTAATCCCCAGGTCCTTTTCTGCAGAATTGATACTTAGCCATTCGGTCCCCAGCCTGTAACAATACTTGGGATTCTTCCGTCCCAAGTGCAGGACTCTACACTTGTCCTTGTTGAACCTGATCAAATTTCTTTTGGCCCAATCTCCTAATCTGTCCAGGTCACTCTGGACTCTATCCCTGCCCTCTAGTGTATCAACCTCTCCCCCTAGCTTAGTGTCATCTGCAAAGTTGCTGAGGGTGCAATCCATCCCCCTCATCCAGATCATTAATAAAGATGTTGAACAAAACCAGTCCAAGAACAGATCCTGGGGACACTCCACTAGAAACTGACCGCCAACCTGATATCAAGCTGTTGATCACTGTCTGCTGGGCCCGACAATCTAGCCAGCTTTCTATCCATCTTACAGTCCATTTATCCAATCCATATTCCCTTAACTTGCTGGCAAGAATATTGTGGGAGACTGTATCAAAAGCTTTGCTAAAGTCAAGGTATATCACATCCACTGACTTTCCCATATCCACAGAGCCAGTTACCTCATCATAGAAGCTAATCAGCTTGGTCAGGCACGACTTGCCCTTCGTGAATCCATGTTGACTATTCCTGATCACTTTCCCCTCTTCCAAGTGCTTCAAAATGGATTCCTTGAGGATCCCCTCTATGATTTTTCCAGGGACTGAGGTAAGGCTGACTGGTCTGTAGTTCCCTGGATTGTCCTTCTTCCCTTTTTTTAAAGATGGGCACTACATTTGCCTTTTTCTAATTATCCGGGATCTCTCCCGATCTCCACGAGTTTTCAAAGATAATGGCCAAAGGCTCCGCAATGACACTTGCCAACTCCCTCAGTAACCTCGGATGCATTAAATCTGGGCCCATGGATTTGTGTATGTTTAGCTTTTCTAAATAGTTCCTAACTTGTTCTTTCCCCACCAAGGACTGTCCACCTCCTTTCCATATTGCGTTGCCTAGTGCATTTGTCTGGGAGCTGACCTTGTCCGTGAAGACAGAAGCAAAGAAAGCTTTTCCCACATCGTCTGTCACTAGGTTACGTCCCTCATCCAGTAAGGGCCGCACACCCTCTCTGATCACTCTTTTATTGTTAACATGCCTGTAGAAACCTTTCTTGTTATCCTTCACATCCCTTGCTAGGTGCAATTCCAATTGCGCTTTCGCCTGATAGCCCCTCCCCCTGATTAAGGCTCAACCAATCAGCAGAGGCTTCTAGATTTCAAACCCTGATTAGAAGCTCACAGCTTCCACCTGCCAGCCACAGCGCACACTCTGAAAGGAGTGGGGGGAGAGGGAAGGGAAAGAGAGAAAAAAACCCACCAAACAGCCAAACACAAGCTCAACACACAGCAAGAAAACCCCAAACACAAACACACACAACAGACAGCCACTTCCCTCAAGGGTCCTGTGGTAGCTTCCTCCTTTATCTGGAGAACTCCCTCTCCAAACTCCATTAACAGCCCCTATACCTCAGTTAAGATCTTCCTAAGCACCATTCTAAGCCCTGTCTACACTAGGACTTTATTTCAAAATAACCTCCCAGAGGTCAAATTAATAACTACTCCCCAGAATAATTAGAACTAATTACTCCCCAGTGCTTCCTTGGGCTCTAATTGGAGGTAGCATGTCCACATCAACAGAGCCTGCCTCGGACTAATTTCGAGGCTTCCCCATAGTGGGGACACGCTATTTTGATTTTGTTATTTCGAGAGTTATTCAATCGATTTTAGTTATTTTGAAATGGTTTCCTACTGTAGACATGCCCTAGGAGTTTACAGGGTCCATAAGCCCTGAGCAGGAGTGAATTTCAGATCTTACAACTGATTTCACTCCAATGCAGTTACTAGGCATCGATGCCTGTGTTACCAAAAAGAAAAATTAATGATTTTGGCATTAATTAGCATCCTTGCAGCAGTCCCAGAAGAGAGGTCAAGGGCTAAGTAGGACATGGCATTGATACCTTCTTCTACCTAGAAGTGGTCTTCTCCTGATCAAAGCTGAACCAGATTGGCAAAGGAATGTAGGGAAAGGTGTAGAGCTATTTCTGATGGTTCCCCTGTGAAGAATATCAGTAGGCCATCAGTCTATCGCTACTCATCAGCCCTGCATCCATTAATAGCAAACGTCAGGGAAAGGAATAAGGTTCAGTTGCATTATAATAGTGATGCAATAGTGAAAGTTCACAGTGCAGTTACAGGCTAGCCAGAATTTTCATAACAGCTTTAAAGGAAGTGCTCAAAAATCTAGTTTGTGCGGTTACCTCATCATTTGCAAGGAGGTAATGTAAAAATGCTTTTATTAAAACATAAAAATCCTTATATAATCTCCCCACCTGACAACTAGACAGGGACACAAATTAGCATGTTCCTGTATTATTAGCCTTTGCAATGCCTCTTTGGCACAAATAAATCCTTCCGCAATTTCATTTACATTTTGCTGTAATGACCAAGATTATTTTGGCCTGACCATGGACAATGCAACAGCGCTCAGAAAAGTCAAGCCATTATTAAATCAATGCATCACTTCCCACCTCAGCCACTGGAAAGGCCTTGCAAAAGTAATCTTGCCATGACAAAAGTGTAGTGTAAAAGCTCCCACTGAAAATGTTCTGATGAGTTCCGAATTAGTTTTCCCAGTAAAAACACATTTGGACATGATCCGACACGAACGAATCGTTGCGGCTGAAACAACAGCTGCAGCGCTGTTACACTCGGGCTCAGATACCATGGTGAGGGGCATGGGATGTCCTTATTTATTACTACATATCTGGAGAGCAGTGATGACCTGCGGGCCCATCCGCATCAGGGCTTGATGCTGCCAGGCACGGTACACACACAGAGAAAGACACGCTCTGTGTCCTGCGGTGATTGCAATAGAATCTAAGACAAGAGAGTGATATAGTTCCAGTGGGGTTATCACCTCAACAGTAGCCGATGGCAAAACGGCTTTAGCTCCGACTGGCCTAGAACAGGGGCCGGGAACCTTTTTTGGGTCGGGGGCCGCTGACCCACAGAAAAATTAGTTGGGGGCCGCACACAAGTGAGAAGCAAACTAAAATAAAAAAAAACCTCCAACTGAGAAGGAGAAAGACATTCCCCTCGCGCACCCAAGCTTGTAGATTTTGTGTGCTCCAGCTCAGCTGTGGGGCAGCAGATCCAGGCAAGCCAGGGCCTGCATCCGGGCTGCAGGTTCCCCACTCCTGGCCTTGAAGATCACTCAGAAATGACCATCAGCAACAGCTTCTCTGCTAGGTGCAGTCTGAAAAGGAGAGCAGAGCACACTAGTGATTTGCATTCCACTCCACCAAACAGTCCAATCCCAGGCCTGACCCTGCTTTATAGTATCATGAGATAGGAGCTGGTGACTGCCTCCCATCTCTGCAGCTCTGCTCCTGGGGAGGCAATGACCTGGGTTCAAGCTGAAGGGGGCAGGGCAGTCTCAAAGGAGCTGTGAAAGGCATTTTCGCTCTTTCTTGCTCACGTTCACGGATGCCCTGCCTGATCACAGTGATGCCATGCAATGGAACTAACGGGGCTAATTAACAGGTATGTTGTGAGCAAGACACGAGAAGTCATTCTTCCGCTCTACTCTGCGCTGGTTAGGCCTCAGTTGGAGTATTGTGTCCAGTTCTGGGCACCGCATTTCAAGAAAGATGTGGAGAAATTGGAGAGGGTTCAGAGAAGAGCAACAAGAATGATTAAAGGTCTAGAGAACATGACCTATGAGGGAAGACTGAAGGAATTGGGTTTGTTTAGTTTAGAAAAGAGAAGATTGAGGGAGGACATGATAGCCGTTTGCAGGTATCTAAAAGGGTGTCATAAGGAGGAGGGAGAAAACTTGTTCATCTTGGCCTTTGAGGATAGAACAAGAAGCAATGGGCTTAAACTGCAGCAAGGGGAGGTTTAGGTTGGACATTAGGAAAAAGTTCCTAACTGTCAGGGTAGTCAGACACTGGAATCAATTGCCCAGGGGAGGTTGTGGAATCCCCATCTCTGGAGATATTTAAGAGTAGGTTAGATAAATGTCTATCAGGGATGGTCTAAACAGTATTTGGTCCTGCCATGAGGGCAGGGGACTTGACTCGATGACCTCTCGAGGTCCCTTGCAGTCCTAGTATTCTATGATTCTAAGTGTGGATGCAGGTGACTGACTAGGGCAGCGGGTCTCAAACTTTTTTTTTTTTCTCATGACTCAGTTGAAGAAAACTATTGATGCTTCTGACCCAGCCAGTTTGACTGGAGCGTGGGTTCTGGGGTGGGGCTGAGGGTGAGAGCTTTGGAGTGTAGGAGGGGGTTCTATTGGGGGTCAGGGCTGGGGCAGGAGGGGCTTACCTTGAGCAGCTCCTGGTCAGTGGTGCAGCGCAGGAGCTAAGGCAGCTTCCTGCCTCTCCTGGCACTGCAGACCAGGCTGCACCCCAGAATCAGCCAGCAGCAGGTTCCCAACCAATGGGAGTGCGGAGCTAGTGCTCAGGGCAGGGGCAGTGTGTGGAGCCCTCTCCCTCTAGAAGCCGGGCCTACTGCCGGCCACTTCTGGGGCACGGCACAGTCTGCGGTGCCAGGACAGGCAGGGAGCTGCCTTAGCACCCCCTACTGCTCACGTGATTCCCCTGCAGCAGTGAGACCCAGCGCCCGACATTCCGCCGCACAGCACTGGGTCGCGACCCATCATTTGCAAACCAGAGGACGAGCTGGGTTGCAATGCAAGTGAGAAGTGCAGCACCCCCTTTCAGGAACTACCAAAGACATTTGTTTGTAAAAAGACTGTTTAAGAGGCCTACTGCCGCACTATTTAAACCCATGGGAATTTTACCATTAATTTCTGTGGGATCAAGTCCGAAGCTTAGAAAGGTACTTACAGATAGACTCAAAAATCACCTGAAAAAAAAAAGTCACTGCTTCCTTCCCTTAGCCCCGCATTTCTCAAACTGTGGATCCCAACCCCCCGGGGGGTCACGAGCAACTTAGAGGGGGGTCGTGGTATCACAAAGTTTGAGAACCCCTGCCTTAGCCCATCCTGGATTAGAGTGAATCAGATCCAAATGCTGCAGGGCTTTGGGTGTTTGTGGTTGCATGTATTGCCATTGGTGGAAAAGCGGAGCCTGGAACTCCAGTCTGGGTGAGTTGTCCCGGGGAGATGTTTTTTGTGCAGGTTACAGCTGCATGGACAGCCTGATCCCGAGTGCTCCGGAATCACTGGCAATGCTCCCACTGAGGTCAGTAGTCAGTGGTGCTGGAACACTTTTAACAGTGGGGCAGATGAAAGCCAGCCCCTTTGCCTCATCCATCGCTCCTGCCCCACTCCCAGAGCTGAGGCTGGGAGCAGGGCTGTGTCTCCAGGAGGGGGAGACCCAGACAGGAATAAGGAGGCCAAGATTGGGGCCACTGCTGGGGCTGGACAGGAGGCCCAGAACAAAGCCCCACATAAAACCTGGGCATCACTCCCATGCCTCTGTCACTGGTACAGGGTGGGGCTCAACCCCACAAATGTGCAAGCCAAGGTGAGTGAACTTCTTCGTGCAATGTATGAAATGAGTCACATCCACAGAGGGATGTAGATTAGGAACATCACTATTGCAAATGAAGTGGGGATTTAAATATCCCGCGCTTCATTTGAATAGAAATGGCCGCCGCTTTTTGCCGACGTGGTACTTTGCCGGCAAAAAGCAGCAGTCTAGACGGGGATCGGTCGACAAGGAAAGCCTTTTCCGACCGATTCTGTAAACCTCGTTGCACGAGGCATAATGTCTGGAACCACTGAATGCAATATGAAGCTAAGAAACATTTCCTGTGAAAAGAACAGTGGTCCCTAGTGTAAGCGGGGGAATGGTCCTACTATTGTGGGAAACTTTCCTGGTTTCTATACCACCCCGGTGAAACGGACCAGCGAAAGGATCTGAGTCCCCGCTCCCACTTCTTTTACCCAAAGGCCTCCCTGATCCTGAGGGCTCCCTTCCACTCTCCTGAGTAGCAGAGTCCTCGAAATCCCAACAAGGCTAGGCCCAGGTTTCCTGGGGCTTAATCCCCGACCTTGTAGTCACTTGGGGCAGGGGCTAGGGTGTCTCCACTCTGGGGTGCTCTCTTCACACTGCATGCTTTCTTGACCCAGTGATCATTTCATAGGCTGTGACTTGTGCAAATGCGCGCTGGGATTTAAATATCCCCGCGGCATTTGCATGAACTGGCTTTTTCCGGCTCGGGGTTTTGCGGAGAAAAGCGCCAGTCTAGATGGGATCTTGCGGAAAATAAACCCTTTTCCGGAAGATCCTTATTCCTACTTGAAAGGAAGGAATAAGGGATCTTGCGGAAAGGGTTTATTTTCCGCAAGATCCTCGTTTAGACTGGCGCTTTTCTCCGGCAAAACCCCGAGCCGAAAAAGCAGTTATCATAAATGCCGCGGGGATATTTAAATCCCCCGCGGCATTTGCAATTCCGAAGTGTCTCATTAGCATCCCTTTTACGGAAAAGGGTGCCAGTGTAGACACAGCCATACAGTTCAAAGCAAATACAATTTATTAAACAGCAACTGATTAAAAAGAAAAGAATAAGGAAAAATGCGAGAGGTTAAATGAGAACACATAGTCCTGCTCTGTAGCATGGGGACATCACAAACAGCAGTCTGCAGAGTGTAAGGACAGTTCATGGTCTGTTCTTTATAGGTCCCAGGGCTCTCTCTCAGGCCCTGGCTATGCTGCAGGGGGGCTGCAGGCTGGACACGCTTGCTCTGGCAGTGACCACATGGTCTCAGGCTGCTTTGCCAGTCTCCAGCTCCTTGTGTTGCTTCTGTCCCCTTTGGCTCTCTGATCACTGAAGTCTACTGCTCAACACAGGGTCTGCGCTCCTTGGGCTGTGTGTGCCTGGCTCTGTTGCTGCAGAACTGCCCCTTAGCACAGGGTCTGGGCTCCTTGGACTCTGGCACTGCAGGTCTGTCTCTCCACACAGCTTGCTCTTCTTGCTGCTCTTCTTAGCTCTCTCTGCTTTCTCTCAGAGAAACTCAGAAAATCCCAGCTCACACGGAGGATGGGACCTGGCCTCTTAATTTCCTCACTGGCCTGTCCAACCTGTCAATCAGGCTAAGCTGGAGCATTGGCTGCTTTCCATTGTCTCTGGGGTCTGTCCGTCTCAGGGCCCTGATTTCTCATGGACCCTTCCCCTTTTGGTACTGGGAGCTGGCCAATCAAAAACTCCCACTGAGTTTTAGTAACGGGCTAACAGTCCCCTTACACTAGTCATATATTTTTAGTACCTTTGGAAGACAGGACACAAAGTTGTATCAAATTATTACCTTTTGGGGTCACTTCCATCTTGGGTCCAACACTTGCAAAGTGCTTTGTGTGCATCCCAATGGCAATCCTTCATTCTCGATGTAGCTGCTGTCCTATAGAAGAGCTGTATTAGAGAGAAAACTGTTACAACCTCGTCAGGGAAAACGTTTCAACAAAAATTTGTTTTGGAGAAAAAGGTCAGATTTGACACCACTGAAACAATTTGCAAATTTGCAGCAATTTCTCTAAATTGTTTCAATTGTGGGGAAAAAAAACTTTCAAAAAAAGCAAAACGCTTCATTTTCACATTTTTTAAATCAAATGTTTCCATTTGAAACAATTTTTCATTTTGAAATGTCCTTTATAAACTTTTCATGCTGAAAAGTGCTTGAAATCAAACCAGATCATTTCATTTGCGTTGATACTTTTTTTTTTTTTACTTTTTGATTTGCCAAAACTAATTTTTATAATTGTTTTTCCTTTGACCTAAAACCACATTTTGTTTCAATTTTTGGAATTGTCAGCAAACTGATTAATTGTTTATTCACCCAGCACTAATTACAACCCAGCCACATTTTTTTTTTTAATCTAGATTTTCTCTGCTGTTAGTTTCAAACTATGCTGTCATTTTAGATTTCCTTGGTGGGACTGGAGATACATTCTCGGAACAAGTGTGTCTGTTTTTCAGGAAGAAAGCACCATTGTGCTGGAAATCTCAAAGGACTGACATTAGACAGGGCGGAGTTATGTTTTCAAATACTGGAATCAGCCTGTGGTTTGGAGTGAAATACTCTCTCTCAATCAGCACAGTTTATGGAAGATGTACTGCCCTGGACTGCCATGCGTATAGTTTACTTCAGTTGGTGATAAATTACCATGCTTCTGAAAATAGCTGAGAAATCCTCCTCCACAACATTGTAAATGACAGCTGAAGACTTTCTGGCAAAGAGATGTGATCTCCATTACTGTCCAGAGCACTTGGACTGGGCATTTCCATGTCTTACTTGTATTAGATACTTGAAGGGGCCATGTAATCTGATCTCCCGTATAACACAGGCCATAGAACAACTGAAAAATAATTCCCAGAGAAGATATTGTTCAGACAAAATGTCCAATCTTGATTTTAAAAATATCAGTGATGGAAAATCCACCAAAACCACTTGGTAAGCTGTTCTGATTGTTCATTATTCTCAATGAAAAATGTATGCCTTAGTTTCCAGTCTGAATTTGTCTACCTTCAACTTCCAGCCACTGGACTGTGTTATACTTTCTCTGCTAGATCGAAGAGCCTATCATATATATAGTAGCCCAGTGTCTGTGAGTCTGTAATGCCGAAATGCTGGCTGTTCCCTCTGGGGGGCGCTGTTGCCTGAAATGCTGGCTGTTCCCTCTGGGGGGCACTGTTGCCTGAAATGCTGGCTGTTCCCTCTGGGTGGCCCGTGCTGCATGGGGAGTGTGGGGCCCAAACGGCCGCTTGCCGCCCCCACAGCGGCCCGGCTGAGTGGCGCAGAAGTCAGCCGAGTGCTACGGTGGGAGGCGAAGGGGGGCGGGGCTGTGACATGTGGCATGACAGCGGCTCCAGGCCCCGCCCCCTGGCCATGAACGTCACCGCCCTGCCCCCCTTCGCCTCCCGCCGTGACGCTCGGCTGACTTCTGCACTGCTTAGCCAGGCCGCCACGTGGGAGCAAGCGGTGCAAGCGGCCGTTTGGGCTCCGCGCCCTCCATTCAGCATGGGGAGTGCGGAGCCCAAATGGCCATTTGGGCTCCGCAGTCCCCCGAGTGAGAGGCAGGAGAGGGACGAGAAGTGAAAGAGAGAAACAGAGAGAGAGGCAGGAGGCGGAGGAGAGCTGAGAGGGGGGGGGAGGCAGTAGGAGGAGGAGGAGGAGGAGAGAGAGAGACAGAGTGAGAGACCGGAGGCTCAGGAGAGAAGACCGACGTGGAGGAGAGACCTGAAAATCCCGTCTTATGACGGGCTAATTGGCTAGTTATTAAATAGTCAATGCCTGTGTAGATACTTACAGACCATAATCAAATCACCCTCTAACTTTCTCTTTGTTAGTCTACATAAATTGAGCATGTTCCCAAACATTTAATCATTCTCGTGGCTCTTCTTTGAACCCTCTCTATTGTATCAACAGCCTTCCTTAATGGTGACACTGGAAGTTTACGTATTATTCCATCAATGGTCCCACCAGTGCCAAATATAAAGGCGAAATATCCTCTCTACTTATGTCAGCAGTTGGGGATGGAGAGCTGAAATAAAACCACTTTTGCACCCCACTCTTAATTGATTTCAAAGTGACTGTGCCACTTTATGCCAGCAGCAAATTTTGACTAAGCATTCAACTCCAGCCATCAATTTATATTTTCAAAACGTCAAAAGGTGCCAGAGTCTTCCTGTTTTCAAAAGCTTATGTTAGCTCGGAGGCTTTAAGGGTTAACCATTCACATTTATAAATCCTGCCAGGAGTCTATCGTGTTTCTTTTTTCTTCTTCTTTTGTTTGTTTGTGTGTGTGTGTGTGTGTGTGTGTGTTTTCTTCTTCTTTTGTTTGTGTGTGTGTGTGTGTGTGTGTGTGTGTGTGTGTTTCTTCTTTTGTTTGTTTGTGGGTGTGAGTGAGAGAGAGAGAGAAGTCTAAAATTAACTGGACAGCCTTGCTAAAAATACTCCGCACCACTTCAGTATTCCCATTGATGGTACAAAAATAAAACACCCTTGAGGTTTCTTGACCAAGTCAAGTTTTTAAAAAATCCATCATTCCATATGAAAAAAAGGAGGAAAGTCTTCGCCCAAAGTGATAGCTCTCACATTTTCAAACTCTCCAGTCTCGCAGAGGCCCTGTTTGATTAAGTCTCACAGTTTGTACAGAAAAAACACCTCCACATTTGAGAAGTCAGGTGGAATGCAGATCTTCTGATGGAAGTGATATGTAAAAATTAGGTTTAAAATAGGAAATAATTACAGCTATAGAGTAATAGAGTCACTGACGTTATTTCTTATAAAATCAGGATTGTGCAAGATATCTCGGGGTGAAATCCTGGTACCATGGAATCCTGTGACAAAACTCCTAATGATTTTATTCAGGATTTCATCTCTGGTAACCTTGGCGTTATTTTTCATTCCATTTCCAGTTTCTTGCTTTCCCAGAGTGTTCATCCTCCAGCCTCCCAGCTTATCCCTCTGACTCTGGCCTCCCCTGGGAGCTCCTCTCCACAGAAGTTTCCTGATTCCCTTTGGAGTTCCATTCTCAATAATTTTGGGTGATATTTATCAGATCCAGGTGTTTGTTTACTAATCACTCACCTGTAGCAGTCAGATACTGCCAGGTGGATCCTTCATAAGGCAGATTGGGCCTAACTCACCATATAAGGCAGCCTCAGGACACCCTTGTTCTACAACCCCTTGAAAAGAGGGCTTGATTTTTCCTGGTGACATCTTATGGAGGTGTCCTGGGTTTCTGACTTCATTTCTATGGGCTTGAGCAATCTCCCACAGAAGGGAATGGAGAATGGAAATTTTGTCACTGGTTCAATGGGAACAGGATCACATCCTGTACTGGAGTCATCCCATAACAATCCTATCATGTTATGATGATCAGAGATAGGCATATGACTGACATGAAGTTTCTGATTTGGTGTTTCTGGTTTCCAGAAAGTATCTGATTTCATAACTAAGCAGAGCAGCATTTTGGTTGGAAGCCAACACCAAGTCTCTAAATTAATTAATTAGTATGTTCCTAATTAATATCTCAAAGCAATTCTGCACTGGGATAAATGATTCGCGTTCTGATAACATTCATTAACTAATTTGCTGATTATATTAGTTATGAAATTATGTTAACGCCTTTGTAAATGATACTGCAAGCGAAAATCAACTGACTTCTAATTCTCCAATAAAGGCAGAAGTCTTTTTGAAATGATTGCTTGTTTGTAAATCATCCATTCAACTCTAGCTGATCTTTGAGTCATCCTGCCATCTTATCTGCATAGCACCACACAATCCACAGACAATAACCACACCAGACAGTGATTTTAAACCAGCTGTCTGCATGGTGTGTAAATCAAGGCAGAATCTGAACCATTTTCCTCGGCAAGTAATGAAAATCCTTTTCTAATTGCAGCTTCTTGGTTGCCATTTAAAAACTGCCAGGATAAAATACACCTTCCTTAATTCCATAAGAGCGTTGCCATTTCTTGTCGAGGGATCACATCTCTAATTTATTCCAGCCACCAGTTTGGCCTCGATCCAAAGGCAAAAAGTGCTTTTATGTGTTTGTAAGATGACACACACTCGTTTTTCATTCTCGGACTTTGAGTGAATTCAAGGCCTGAGTCTCCTTGCTCTGAATTCAATAGCAAAGCTCCTATTGCTGTCAGTGGTGTAGGATTAGCGTGAGTGAAACATGCCAGTGATGCCATAAGGCAGATAATTTGCAAATTTCCTCAGTCAATATCTTTGCTATTCCACTGATTCCTCCTCCCATTCGGACCTGCACCATCAGTTCTTTAGTTTCTCCTTATAAGGCAGGTTTTCCAGAACTTGAATCATTCTTGCAGCTTTTTTCTGAATCTTTTAATTTTTTTCTTTTCTAAGAGATGAACACCAACAATTGACAGTATTCTGGTAATGGTGCTCCAAATGCCATATAAAGAGGTACTACCACCTTCTTCGATTAGGTCTCAATTGGAGTATGGTGTCCAGTTCTGGGCACCACATTTCAAGAAAGATATGGTGAAACTGGAGAAGAGAAGAGAAGAGAAGAGAAGAGAAGAGAAGAGCAACAAGAATGATTAAAGGTCTAGAAAACATGACCTATGAAGGAAGACTGAAAGAATTGGGATTGTTTAGTTTGGAAAGGAGAAAAATGAGAGGGGCATGATAGTGGTTTTCAGGTATCTAAAAGGGTGTCACAAAGGGGAGGGAGAAAAATTGTTCTCCTTGTCCTCTGAAGATAGGACAAGAAGCAATGGGTTTAAACTGCAGCAAGGGAGGTTTAGGTTGGACATTAGAAAAAACTTCCTAACTGTCAGGGTGGTTAAACACTGGAATAAATTGCCTAAGGAGGTTGTTGAATGTCTATCTCTGGAGATAGTTAAGAGCAGGTTTGATAGACACCTATCAGGGATGGTCTAGGTGGTACTGGGTCCTGCCATGAGGGCAGGGGACTGGACTTCATGACCTCTCGAAGTCCTTTCCAGTTCTAGTGTTTTATGCTTCTATGATATCCCTCTGCCATTACATCCAAGGACCTCTTTGGCCATCTTAACTGCCGCATCTCACTGGGTGCCCTTGTTCCCCTGCTTTTCTACCATTAATCTCAAGTCCGTTTCAGTGTCACTACTTTCCAAGATGCAGTCTCCTGTCTTACAGATAATGCTGTGAGTATTTACTACAAGCCTATGCAACATTATAAAGGGAAACTCAGTCCAGTCCACAGATCAAATTCAAAGGAATTGCATTACTTGATGTGTTGGGTGGAAATTACCCTGAAATCTTCCCATACAAGGAGAAATGGAAGATAATATAATCTCTGAGCCAAACCCACTGACAGTGCCAGACTGGTAGAGATGGTAGCAATGGAAACTTGAAGCCATCAATACAGCCCCTGGACCCAAACGGTAGTGATCTTGGACTTCCAATATAAGTTACAGCAACCACTGGGCTATCTGTAGCTCACTCTGAAATGCCATGGTCCGTAATGAGCTGTTCTGGAACGTTTGGCTGACTGGATTCACTACCTAGACTCAGAAAGGAACCTTCCCCTCTCCCAGGAAAAACAGAAGCACATCTCTTCAGGATTTTGCAGCCACAATATTGGGCTAGTGCTCCAGAACCAGAAGGGGGCTGAAAACTGACCAGAAATCAAAGTGAGATGGATGGATCTAGTTGCACTGTCCGAGCTGAGTGCAATGCAACACCTAAACCAGGGGCATCAGTAGTGAAATGTGAATTGGGCATTTGAAATGATTTAATGTATTTGGATTGATCCTCCACTGTGCTATTCTGGATTTAGGCCAGTGTATCGCCAGTGACTTCAGTGCATTTACACTTCTGCTTGCAATGGAGAAACAGAGCTGTGATCAGTAACCCATGTGAAGAATAATTTCCTTTAACCCTTTGATTTGATGGTTGATGGTGCATCTTCTAGCTTAGCTCCAGCTGCAATCTACCTGCCGGGTCATGTTTTCATTCAGGGGGGAAAGTGACTAATATAAGAATTAAAAAAAACGTAAAAAACAACAAATAGTCCTGTAGCACCTTAGAGACTAACAAAAAAACATCGATAGTACCATAAGCTTTCGTGGGCAAACCCACTTCTTCAGCTGAATGGAGCAAGGGGTACAGAGGTACAAATAAATAGCAGGAAAAGTGGGGAAAGGGGGAGGGAAAAAAAGTATCAATTAAAGTGTCTGTGCTAAATGAGGCTAATAGAAAGGGCTGTAAGTGCCTGATACATAGGTTTTGATGTCATTTGGATGTTGAATATAATGGCCCATCCAATAAATGTCTCTGTTCAGTCCTTGGCTAAATGTGTCAAATTTGCATATGAAGGCCAGTTACAGAGTTTCTCACTCTAGTTGGTAAACCATTTCTGATTGCTATTATTGGATGATGAATTTCACTGCAGAAACTCCCTCAGACTAAATCCTAAACAACTGTAATTTCAGGAAGCTGGTACTCTTCAGACCTTTTACACTGACTCTGCTATTACACGGCGTCTGTCTAGACAGAATCTATTTATAGTGGATGGTCGTATTTAATTCAGACAAATAAATTCTTCTCAGTCATTATCAACCAATGAATGACATAGATACTACGCCTACTGATGAACTTTAAACCTTAGCAAGCTTCTCACACATGCATCAGGGCAGCCGCAAATTGGGTATTTACAAGCAAAAAGGGATATTGAGAGAGACTGAACATACAAGGAGAGCATTGAAAGGGTCACTCCATCCCGGCTGCATGAAAATTAACAAAGAAAATCTGTTGCCTGAATAAACAGACTGTGGAACCTATTTGTGTATTAAAGACCATAAGGCCCGAGAGCTGACAGAAGAGAACAAAGCAACATTCCATCCAGTCTATTGTCATGTCTCTTTCCCTGGCTAACACTGTATCTGTCAGAGGAAGGCACAGAACCATAGAATCATAGAGCTGGAAGAGACCTCAGGAGGTCATCAAGTCCAGCCCCCTGCCCATGGCAGGACCGATCCCAACCATAATCCATCTCATCTAACCGTGCTTGGTCCTGGGAGAAAAGTTCTCATTTCACCACACGTGACAATCACCTTAAGCCCTGAAGCTTATATGCAAATAATCACAACAAAGTCCATGGACATTGCAGATGCTCAGCTACAAGAATCTGACTCTATAATTCTTTGGATCATTTCTGTGATGCTTTTGAACACCTCTGACCGTTTGACCAAGCTTGAAATCCTGCCTCTATTGAATTCAGTGGGAGTTCTGTTCCCTCCCTTCACCCAAGGTTATTTCTGAAACTGTGCTTTGGGCACCTCATAACTTTGTAAGATTAAAGCAGGTGAAATAAAGGCAAATATATTAATGAATATATATATATGTGATGGGCAAGCTTCCAAAATTCACATGAGAGACTGGGGTGGGTACGATAATATCTTTCATTAGACCAACTTCTATTGATGGGAGAGACAAGCTATTTCAGGCTACACAGAGCTCTTCCTCAGTTCTGGGGAATACACACACAATGTCACAACTAAAATATGCAGATTGTCTAGCATAAGTAGGTAATGCACATTTCAAGGGCCCACGCATGGTCAAAAGTTTGAATCTCTCACCGATGGAATTTGGTCCAATCAATTGCCTCACACACCTTTTATTTCTAATACTTGGGGACAAACACAAGTACAACAATACAGGTTGAACCTCTCTAGTCCAGCACTCTTGGGACCTGACCGGTGCCGAACCAGAGAATTTGCCGGACCACAAGAGGTCAATATTGTCTAGCAGCATTACCAACACGTTCATTGCTTACTGGGAAGTTAGAGGACATTTAGGGGTAAATTAGAGCTAAATAACAGTACACAACACAGAGCCAGGACTGGTGCCTGTAAACAAATTTTATGGGACTGTAAGAAACTTGTCCATACCCACGATAAGTGGACATCCAGCTAATTAAAATCATGCCGGACCACGGAGGTTGCTGGACCGGAGAGCACCGGACTAGAGAGGTTCAACCTGTACTTCATAAAACTCGCAACTGTTACTCAAAGCACATTATTACACCAACTCTACACCAGCACCTGCTTCAAGGCCCTAGGGATTGGTCATTAGAGAAACTCATTAGATTGGCCATGACTGATCCACATTGCATGTGAACCCAATAATTTGAAGCAAATATATTTTGGGGTGGCACCAAACTTTATAGATCCCTTAATTTTAGCTGGAGTTTTCCTGAGTAAGGAATACAAGATCAAGTCTGAGATACTATTTTGCACAACATCTCAGTTACATTGTCTACCTCCTTGAAAATGGTGTGTTCTCTCAGACATACTTTTATATTTTTATCTGCTTATCCACAACTGGGCTTTAGGGGTCCTGTCACCTTGCTTCTAGTAGTCAGATTCAACACTCATTGAAGTCAGTGGAAACAATGATGTTAACTTCAACAGAGTGGAAGGATGTTCCAGTGATTAGGGTACTTCCCTGGGATTTGGGAGACCTAGTTCAATTTTCGGCTCTGTCCTGGGGCTAATCACGGATGTAGTAAGATGAGGGCCTGGAACATAAGCCCATGTATCACAGGCCTGGTATGAGGCCTGAGGCCTAGACAGCAATGGTCCAGATTTTGCTAATATAAAGCAGAGTTAAGCTGTGACTAACAGAAGTTGGCAAGAACAGGGCTGATATTACAAAAACACTCATACCCAAGAGGTACTAGGCAAAGATCATAAACACATTCCAAAGGGATTGTAACAGAATACCTCGTTAAAAAACGTTGGCAGGACTGAGCACTACCCTGATTCTGTCCCTTCTGCCCACGGGCCACACAGCTTAACACAAGCACCCATACCGCGTCAGGCACAAACTAACACAACACACTGCTGACCCACAATCTACCTATGGCACTATGCACTAATGCACAACCTAACACAGCCTGGGAACCGAAAGCCCCATGGGAACCAAAAGACACACAAGCTTACATACTACACAGATGACAACACACACAGACCACAAACTCGTATAACACAGAGAAGGGAACTAATAATGTACACTAAACATGCCCACACTCTCACAACACACGGATGGAAACAATATACACAATCCCTAATTCCCAACACACATATAGAAGCATACACCTTGAAATACACAAATTTCACATTCTCTCGGCTACACACAAATACAGGTCTACAATTTCAAACAGACACACACATACATATCTACACTAAATGACAGGAGCTTCACCTAAAAGACCCGGGCTACCTAACTTTACAACTGCCATCCAAAAATAATGAAGATAACAAGTACATCCAATGTTTATTAATTATGCAGTTACAGTAAAACCCATCACCTAATGCTCCCGGAACTCTTTATGAACAAATGAAGGTAAGCGGAGCTGACATTTTTGAATGGTCTCAATTACAGCTAATTCTTAGCACTCACATACATTTCCAGGGCAGGCACGTACTAGTTTAAATACCCTACCTTATCTAGCAGTTGGCAAGGGTTGGGTTTTTTTGGTGGGGGGGGTGGGGGTTTGTGAGGGGAGATCCAGACATGTACCAAGACCTTTAAGAAATCTGTCTGTAGCACCCTGAGACTTCCAGCCAGACTAGTCTTTAGAAACATGAATCTAAATGGATCAACCCTCCAGACTATAGCCAACAAGATTGCAGAGTGTCTATATGTCTGCCATCTGATGCATTTCGATCGAGGTGACAATGTGGGGTATTTATACGCACATGCCGATGTGCGACAGGGACAGGTTATGTTTATTTCTGCTCCTGCTACACATGCAGGTGTCATTTATTGCTGCCTAATATATGCAAATATATGTGTGAGAGAGATTAGATAGAAAAAGAAAAATATACATTGAGAGGAGAATGTTTCCACTCTGATTCACCCATTAATTAATTACATTCTATTAGTCTATTGCACCCCCTAATTGCTCGCACGTATCTATCTGATATACTTACTAGTGCTAGCTTCACCAAGGCACTGCTGCTAAAAAGATGCCTGCCGCCAGACCGCCGCTGCGGCGTGTCTCCTCCGCTGAGATCTGTCCATGAGAAGGACGACTGTGGCCATAAGTCTGGTGACGGAGCGGCCTGGGTGGAGATCACCAGTTTACTTCAAGCAGAGCCAACACCTGGCAGCTCAGGCCTGAGCCCTGGCTGCCGGAGGAGCAGCTGCTGCCTGGTAGAGGAGCTGCTGCCCACCACACAGCCCACAGCTCCAGCCCTGGGGAAAGGCTGACGGTAGGGCCAGGGCCACGTGGTGGCTGCCCAGCTGCTATTGGGGCAGGGCAGCCACCCGCCACGGAACAGCTGAGCAGCCACTGCACAGCTCTGCTGAGGAGGTGGGTGGGCCTCAAAATCTTGGTGCATGCCCGTTGAGGCATGCACCTTAGAGGGAACACTGGTCCCCTGGCCAGCAACCAGAGGAGTGGGCGCACCTGAGCCCCCCCTTACGTCACACTTTGCCACCCCAGAGAGTGGCCTAAACAAACTGTGGCTTGCTCCTGAGGCAGAGAGGCTAGACTTGAAGGCCACAGTGGAAGGTAAGAGTGAGGACTTCTGATACCCCTGGAAGGGCATAAGAAACCAGAGCAGTGCACTGCTGGAAGCCAATGTCCCAAAGAGGACGTCATGGTGCCAAGAGTGACATGGGTCCAAGGAGAGACAGTGGAGAGACAAGCAAGACACCAGCCAGAAGAGGGCGCCCTGCTGCATGTGAGAGCTAATTCCCAGCGTGACCAACAGGAGGCGCAGCAGCGGTGAGCCAACCCCGCTACAGGGACCATCACCTCAGATGGATAAAATGTGCTTTGAAGCAGACCCCGAGTGATGTACAACACTGAGAGGCTGCACTGTGAGAGTCCTGGGAGGCAGTCTCCTCACGGTGCCTCTGATTCAGTTCCTCTCTGACAGACATCCATTTCGGTGAAACAAAAGGGCACAAATTGAATTTCTTTCAGTATGAAAAACAATAAAAATAATTCCAGTTGAGGCTTTTTAAAGGGTCAGATCAAAAGATTCCAATGCAGCTGGTTCACGTTTTTGGGTTTGGTTTTACTTCCACCCCCTAGAGAAGAAAGGCAGGCAATTTGCAAAGTTTTTAAGTGATTTTGCTTGTAATACAGAATGAAACCGTCTGAAGCCAGAACACTCAGAATAATAAACACATGACAAATTACAGCGTGTCGAGCTGCATTCTTGTCAAACGTTCACTTGCCTTCCGTGCAATAAAGGATTGTGGAGTAAAAGGCATGCCGCTAGAGGAGAAAATGATCCTCTCTAAGAGCAAGCTTCGTGATGATCCAGGGCCAATAATGACTTTCATCAGAACAAGAGACCGGCATTAAGCAGCTGATGGGAGTGTGTGATTTCAGATGCTGATTAGTGACTGGGCCTGTGGTAGACCACAATTTAATATCCTCCTAATGAAATTTTATTTGGAGTGAAAAGAGCTCCAGCCCAAATGGGAGGTGATTAATATTAATAAATAAGATTATCTTACTTTGAAGATCTCTGAAAGCTTTTCAAACCATGTAAGGATCATTTTCCCTAACCCACAACATCCGGGGGTCAAGGCAGCAATCCTGTTAATAGTATCCAGCAGAACTACACACAGCCACTTGCAGGGAGGTAAGTAAGAATTAGCACATGAGCTGTTGGCAGCTGTTTAAGAAGGCACCCTTGTTATCAGCGAGGCGGCTGAAATTCAGCTGTGGATAACGTGATCCAAGCTCACCTACTGATCCTGCATTTCTCCTGTTACTAGTTGCAATAGCGCTTGCCACCTTGCTATTAAAATGTAAGAAAAGAGACTGGAGGGCTTTTTTAAGTAACATTAAACACTTTCTTTGACTTGTCGCTGAAAACTGTACAGATGGGGGTTCCCGGCTTACCAGCCTGGTTCCAAGTGCAAGGAGCAATGTGCTTCTTATAAGGCTCACTGCAAAATGATTCCCCCTTACAACACTATGCGTTCCTTTGGTTCCTACTCGTAAGTTCCTACAATTATCATAGTGTGTTTAAGAATACATATACAATTTATCTAAATTTCAACCTCTTAGCAACTTAATTTAGCATCTATAATTCTATCCTGAATCTTTAAAGAGTGTAGAAAAATTAGTCTCTCTAACAAGCAGATTTTCTTATTATTTGCCTTTAGAGGTAATTGGAGACACAAGGCGGGTGAGGTCATAACCACAGTATCAGAGTCTAGGGGTTTTTTTTTTCTGTATTCCAACTGACCGCTTGAGACTCATACATTCAACAGACTGGTCTGGTGTTGCCTGCATACCTAAGCTGGATATTAATTCTCTTTGTTGCACATTTTCATTCCTCTCCTGCATAATTCTTTTGCTTCTCATCAAATCCTTTCTGTTTCATCTACGCATACATCTCCTGCCTCTATCTCAGGAAGACAACTTCTTGGAACAGAATGTTGGTCCATCACCTGTAGAGCTTTCTATGCTCCTTTTTGATGAGCACAGACTCTCCATAGTCCAGCGGTAATAAAGGCTTTGTACCATTGTCAAAAAAATATTTCTGCTTTGCTTGTCTCCGTTTTAAGCCCGTGTGGATGTCTCTTTGTATCACGTTGAGTTGCAAAAACTGCAATGAAGTCAGCAATCTGGTCCTTAGTCATCTTCCCGGCAGAGTTGAAAAGGTGATCCTAAATCTCCCATAGGTATATTCTCATAGTCCAACAGAGTAAGACAGGGATCCATGTTAGCCATTTGGGGTGCATCTATGCTGCACCCTTAGCTCAAAATAAGCTATGGAATTTGAGCTATGCAAATTGCACAGCTTATTTTGAGTTAATTTCAAAATAGCTTATTTTGTAATTTAGCCCAGTCTACACAGTGCCACATTTTGAAATAAACCCCTATTCCAAAATGTCCCTTAATCCTCGTGGAATGAGGTTTACAGGTTTGCCAGAATAGCATGTCCATTATATTTCGAAATAACGGACTTGTTTCAAAGACGTAGAATAGCTATTTCAGGATACTGGAAGTATCCCGAAATAGCACCACTGTCTAGACATACCCATAGATTTTTTTAAGAAACCTTTTTATAGTATAAGCTGCTCTGTCAGCCATTCCATTTAATTGTGGGAACAGCAGATGTCCCTTCTAGTTCTAGTATTCTATGGTTCTATGCTGCTATGATAATTTGTGAATAAAGTCCCAATTGCTTAAAACTTTAAAAGTTTCTGGAACAAAAATATAGTCCATTTTCACTAATGTGCTCTTCAGATATGCCATACTTGCAAATACAGACTTCCAGTGTCTGATGACAGACACATTTTTGGTGTTCAGAAGCAAGCAGATATCTATGTATTTCAAATAATAATCAACCAGAAACAGATAATCCGGATCTTGAAACTCAGGTAAGTCCATGTCAAGGTCTGTTTGAGACCACATATGGTAGCATTGATTCCCTTTTATTTTTATTTCTGAAGGTTTGGCACATATTGCAAGATTGTACCTTCTCCTCAGTTTATTAGGGTCCAGAGTCACCTAGACAAATTGGAGGACTGGGCCAAAAGAAATCTGATGAGGTTCAACAAGGACAAGTGCAGAGTCCTGTACTTGGGACGGAAGAATCCCAAGCATTGCTACAGGCTGGAGACCAACTGGCTAAGCAGCAGTTTGGCAGAAAAAGACCTGGAGATTACAGAGGATGAGAACCTGGATATGAGACAACAGTGTGCCCTGGTAGCTAAGAAAGCTAACAGCATATTGGGGTGCATTGATAGGAGCATTGCCAGCAGATCTAGGAAAGTGATTATTCCCCTTTATTTGGCACTGGTGAGGCCACATCTGGAGTATTGCGTCCAATTCTGAGTCTCCCATTACATAAAGGATGTGGACGCAGTGGAGAAAGTCCAGCAGAGGGCAACGAAAATGATTAGTGGGCTGGAGCACATGACTTATGAGGAGAGGCTGAGGGATTTGGGCTTATTTAGTCTGCAAAAGAGAAGAGCAAGGGGGGATTTGATAGCAGCCTTCAGCTTCCTGAAGGGAGGTTTAAAAGAGGGTAGAGAGAGGCTGGTCTCAGTGATGACAGATGGCAGAACAAGGAGCAATGGTCTCAAGTTGCAGTGGGGGAGGTCTAGGTTAGATATTAGGGGAAACGATTTCCCTAGGAGGGTGGGGAATTGCTGGGATGGGTTACCTAGGGATGTGGTAGAATCTCTGTCTCTAGAGGTTTTTAAGTCCCGGCCTGACAAAGCCCTGGCTGGGATGATTGAGTTGGGGTTGGTCCTGCTTTGGACAGGGGTTTGGACTCGGTGATCTCCTGAGGTCTCTTCCAGCCCTAGGATTCTATGATTACACATGCCCAGCCAATTTCCTTTTAATAGTTCTGCTTCCAGATGCCTCTCGTGAATATTACCCAAGATCTATTTTAAGACTTTCCAATACTGTGATTCTGTCACTTTTAAAGACAGGTCTATCTTGCACACTTAGCTCATCTCCACATGACCAATAAACACATCTGTCCTAGTTCACCTGAAGGTTTGTGGGAAAATATCCAGTGCAGTAGCTACCCAAAATTCCTTCCATTTCTGTTCTGAAAATAGATAAATACGACATCATAAGATGTACCACGGCATCAGCTTCCTCTGAACTTCTTCCATCGCTACGCAACTATGCTGTGGTTAAAACATCCACAGTTGCTAACTCTCCTGGTCTGTACCCAGTTTCCACATTTCTGGAGCATTAGTGGCCATCTTGGAATACTTGGTGGAGCACGGTACAAAGGTTTTCTGAAAGTGGCCTCTTCTTCTTCTGTTTGTGGTCTGTTTGCACAATGACTTTTTTTCTTATGAACTGACGAAATTGAGTACAGACAAATGTGATTGTTAACGCTGCTCTTTGTCTTTGGGCATAGCGCTGGTGCGTAGCTGTCAGTGGTTTAGAGATACAAGCAACAGAAGCCCAGTGTGTCACATTTTGGGTTTTTATTAGCAGGTGGAAGCCCTCCAATCCAAGACTGTGTTACACCGACTGATGGAACCAAATCTGGGACCTCTGGAGCTTAGTTCATGAGCCTCTACTGCTTGAGCTGAAAGCCACCTGGCTGTCAGCTCAGGCTGAAAAGGAAACTCAGATCACTTACAGAGAGAGTGAGAGACTAAGTGCTACTACATGGTACAGTGAACCACACACAGTAAGGCTACGTCTAGACTGCATCCCTTTTCCGTAAAAGGGATGCAAATTAGACGTATCGCAATTGCATATGAAGCGGGGATTTAAATGCCCCCCGCTTCATTTGCATAAACATGGCTGCTGCTTTTTTCCGGCTCGGAGCTTTGATGGAAAAAAGCACCAGTCTAGACGCGGATCTTGCGGAAAATAAAGCTTTTTCCGAAAGATCCCTTATTCCTCTTAAAAGAAGGAATAAGGGATCTTTCCTTATTCACAAAATTGTGCTGCCAGTTTTACATCAGTCAGGTGTTTTACGGAAAAGGGATGCAGTCTAGACGTAGCCTAGGTGTGCGGGTTACAATTGCATGTGTCAGTGCTTACTAAATGCAGACTTATGCTGCGCTATGTGGATGTTTTCTCCAGTTCACTCGGCCCATTCAAACGTTTCTCAGTCATTTCATCTGACCAACATATATTCACAGCATGTTTTTCAAGTGTTTAATTAGTCTCACTCAACAATCGAGCACATGCTGAGTCTGCCACATTACCATACATGATGTGGTATTTAATGAGTGACGCACACACTTCTTCAAATTCACAAAATTGTGCTGCCAGTTTTACATCAGTCAGGTGTTGGTCTAAATTTTCCCCATCTGTCTGACTTCTGGTGAAAAAATTGTGCCAGTGTTATGTGCTATTTCATTGTGGTATACAGCATGCCTCAAACTTATTCGTTAAGACCTGTATGTTTTCTTTTTCTGCTTTGTCATCCAATCGAAAGGTGTTAAATACCTCTCTTGCGTCTTCACTGCCACATAAAGAAATAATGCTGTTTCCAGACATTCATCTTTTTCAGCTGCAACATTCACAACACTGTACAGCTCAAATGCTTTTGCTTTTACTTTCTCCATTTTTCTGCTTCCTTTCCTACAAACACTAAGGCAGGTTCTTGTGCAAGAATGCCTTCTTACGCAAGAACCCGCAGAGCATCCACACTGCTCGCCCACTCTTGCGCAAGAAGATTTACAGTATGGCGTCAGAAGACAGGGCTTCTTGTGCAAGAGCTATGCTCTTTTCTAACAAGTGTAAGCTCTCTTGCGCAAGAGTTCTTGTGCAAGAGGGCAGTGTGGATGCACGGCAGGTGTTTCTTGCGCAAGAAAGCCCTATGGCTAAAATGGCCATCAGAGCTTTCTTGCACAATAGAGCATCCACACTGCCATGGATGCTCTTGTGCAAAAGCACATGGCAGTGTGGACGTGTTCTTGAGCAAGACTTCTTGCACAAGAACCCTTGCGCAAAATGTTCTTGCGCATCAACCCGCCAGTGTAGACATAGCCTAACTTTTCTAGAGGCTTTAGTTGGTCTAATTTTTTTCCGGTATATTCTTCTTTTTCTTTTTCTTTTTCTTTTCTTTTCAAGTTTTCATCTGACGTGTCATAGCTATTGCCAACATGTTACTGTAACATGAAAAAGATTCCAGAGACTTTTTTAAGTAAACACTTTATTAACTTATTGCTTAGAATTGTACAGCTAGGTGCTACTGGCTTGCTTGCTTGTCTCCAAATGCAAGTTACATGCGTCTGCTAAGAAGAGTCACTACATAATGTTTCCCCCATACAATGCTATGGGTAACCCTTAGTTCCTATCCCAAACTTCCTTCATTTATTAGACTAGTGACCTGAAGCCTAGAGATTAAAGAGCCCTCTGCTTCCATCTCTTGGTGGACAGGAGCAGGAAGGGCCACAGAACTACTTAATCTGCATAAAATATTTAGATGGTACTCTAGAAAAGAAGGAGCTCTTTGACATATGTGGGGCTATATCTACACTGGCGGGTTCTTTCGCAAGAACGGCCGTTCTTCCACAGAGCAGCCACGTGGCCAGCCTGCTCTTGCGCAAGAAGATTTACAGTAAAGCATGGGAAGAGATGGCTTCTTGCGCAAGAGCTACGCTGTTTTCTAACAAGTGTAAGCTCTCTTGCGCAAGAGGGCAGTGTGGACGCGCGGCAGGGGTTTCTTGCGTAAGAAAGCCCTATGGCTAAAATGGCCATCAGAGCTTTCTTGCACAAGAGTGTCCACACTGCCATGGATGCTCTTGTGCAAAAGCACATGGCTGTGTGTATGTGTTCTTCTGCAAGAGTTCTTGCACAAGATGTTCTTGTGCAAGAACCCGCCAGTGTAGACATAGCCTAAGTGAGGTTCAGTGGATGGGGAAGGGAGAAGTGATATGGTAATGGGACATTTGCATACTGGATGTTTGCACTGGTGAGTAGTGAACCAACTGCCGCTGAAGTTAGCAGACGGGGGGAGAATTTTAGTTACCAGTCACAGAGCTATAGTGTTGCTGTCATTTTCACAAACTGAGGCTGGGTTTCCTTCCCCTCTAAAAAGTGTTCCTCATTTCATACACAAACTCAGTGCCTGCAAATGCGGCTACAATGATTAGACACTACCGTAATACAATCAATAATAATAATAATGAGGCTGTTACCCAACCTACAGTCTCCTGTAGTTTGCTCCTAAAGTTGATGAAGTCCCTATCAGCATTCTCACTGGGAGTCTGTTCTGCAGCCTAACAGATCTCAGGGCTAATAAATGTTTCTAATGTTCTGCTTAAATTTCCTGTTGCCCGTTTTACCCCTTTGGTGTCAGGTTCACCATTTCAGCTACATTCTGGGGTAGGGGCAGATAAAGTTGAGCTAGCATATAGAACATTAGATGTGATTATATTCTACCCTGCAACGTCCGAGAGGAGGCAAAGAGTAAAGCATATAGACCTACGAAAAGTCTGGGGAAGGTGAATACCAACATCTGGGAATGGAAAGAGCAACTATTTCCCTTAACCCACAGCACATGATGCTCCTATTTGGGACACCCTAAACATTTCCTTCCCCATTCATGTGCTTTATTTCAAATAGAATCCCCTACATTCAAACAGAGGCAGTTAAATGAGATCCCAGATTTTCAAAGGTGCTGGGATGAAAATTAAGCAATGGAAAAAATGTCAGCTGAATATTGGGAACATTTCCTACTCGTGACCTCAGCAGCAGTAGGCTGAGAAAGTCATCTCCCCAGGGAAGTGGCTGAAGCCGGGCTGCTTAAGTAATTTAAACCTGGCCTTAACAAACCACCAGAAAATATCCTTTAGGGAACAGCTCTGCAGGGAAAGGGGAATCAGAGGATCCTTTTTTGTGTCTTGGTATGTCACTTTAAGGGCCTCACATGGGCAAAATCCTCAAGCTCTTCCTCAGGCAAAACTTGCCTCCTCTGCACATACTTCTACCCTGGCCTCTCCGAAATCACTGGCAAGGATTGTCAGCAAAGCTAGAGTTTGTACACAGCATGCAGGTGATGGCTGGAGCCCTGCCAGAGAAACTGCATTGGATCCCTTCCCAACACTGCACTCGGATTTGCTTCCCACAAGACTCTGTGCGACTCTCGGAAATGAGATTTTTGCCTTTGCAGACTGCATGCAACAATAGCACCGCCGCCCCTGCTGCGTTGCAGATTTTGAAGCAAAGGTTATTTTTAACCCTGTTGCGAGGAATACACCAAGAAATGGAATGGATTTGGAGGCTTGCTCCTGCTCAGCGGCTTTAGTAGGTGGGGCAGCTTGTAACTGTGTCCCATCACAAAAAAAACAATGCACTAATAAGTTTAGTGCACTATAGAAAGAAGGCAAAATAGTGTTATGAAAATTATACATATCATCCCCCCCCTTCTTCTGAGATGCCCTCTGTTGGGGAATGGGGGAGGTATGATGCTGTTGCAAGCAGGGAAGTTGGCCCTGCCAGGCTGTCAAAGGGCAGGAGCCATGGGGAAGTTTAACAACTAGGGAAACAGCTGTACAGAGAGGCAAGAGGCAAAATTTTCGCAAGTGGCCTTTTTTCTCCACACCAAACCGAGGCATCCAAGGTTGCACACAGCCTCATCCAAAGCCCTTAGAAGTCTTTCTGAGGGAGCCCTAGGGTTGGGCTCGCAGTGACTGAGCAAAGAACAGAGTCCCAATCTACAGTGAGGTCGACAGTCATCACGGGTCCTGGGGCAAGGTGGGGGGGCAGCTCCATGCCCCGGGAAGGGGCGGGGCCAAAGGCAGAAGGGGCGGGACCTAAAGCAGTCACCCAGAACATGGTGTAGGCCCCGCCAAGCCTCAGAGCTCTGGGTCCCTTTGAATTGCCAGGCCCTGAGGCAATTTCCCCTTTTGTCCCACCTTTTCGCTGGAGCTGCCAATCTCCCAGTTCCCAGTGTAGAGTCCCCAGCTGACCCCGGGCTCCATGCAGCGCTGCCCCTTTGAAGCACCAGGGCAGCATTTCCAAGGGGCAGCGCAAGGCGGAGCCTGGGGCTGACCCTGGTCTCCATACAGCGCTGCCCCTTTGAAGCACCATGGTGGCGCATCAAAGGGGCAGCACAGCATGGAGCCCAGGATCAGCTGGACTGCCCAGCTGATCCCGGGCTCCACGTTGTGCTGCCCCTTGGAAATGCCGCCCCGGTGCCTCAAAGGGGCAGCACATTAGGAGCCAGGGATCAGCTGGAGTGCCCAGCTGATCCCCTGGAGGGACATTAAAGACTAGTCAACTATCCGATAAGCAAATGCTTATTGGATAGTCAGTCGACTAGTTGATTCCCCCCCCCGCACCTTTGCTGCCTCTATCATACAGAGGAAGCAAAGGTGGGGAAAGAGTTACTTCAAAGTGGCAGCACCGCACAGCTGTGCACTGCCACTTTGAAACCCCAAGGTGGCATTTCAAAGGGGCAGCCGTGGAGCCTGGGGTCAGCTGGGGACTCCCCCAGCTAACCCCAGGTTCTGGGGAAATGCCGTGCAGAGCCCGGGATCAGCTGGGAAGTCCCCAGCTGACCCCGGGTTCCTCTGCCGCGCAGAGCCCAGGATCAGCTGGGGGAGTCCCCAGCTGACCCCCGGGCTCCAGGGCTGCCCCTTTGAAACACATGCAGAGGCAGCGTTTTGAAGGGGCAGCAGCAGCACAGCTGATGGTGTTCAGAGAATATGGAAGTGTTTAGCCCAAATGCTAATTAGTTTAAATGCTTAAAAGAAACAAATTGGAGGCAATAAGTTATTCCTTTAAGAGGCAAACCAAATAGAGAGAGAAAAGCTGTACTGTCACCCTGGCAACAGTCATCTGATTTACTCCAAGGAGGCCAAGCCTTGCCCCTTTCTAGGTTATGTGGGAACTGTGTGAATATTTTATTTACTTCTTACATTTATCTGCATCTATTTTCTTGGCCACCCAGTGCATTACGTACATCAAACCCAGGCCAGTGTAGCCTATGCATGGTACCCTCATCCTCTCTTTTTCAACCACCTGAACCCAAAAGATGGAAAAACTGGGCTTTAGATCTTACTTAAAATATAATATTGCATCTTAGCAGAATCTGGTCCATTCTGTCTGCATCCATGTTATACTGCCATGGGTTACACTAGTCCAAATCTGGTGTAATACCACTGATATAATACCAACAGAGTCACCTCAGATTTACATCTTCTCTACACTAGCATGTTGCTGCAGAGATCGATCCACCAGCCGTCAATTTCTCACGTCTGCTTAGACATACAAGTGCTGGAAGTATGGGGGGGTGCAGCAGCAGCCCCTGGCTTGAAGTGGTTTCTATTATATACAAGGTTTGCAGTTTGGTTCAATGGCTCTCAGCACCCCCACTACACACATTGTTCCATCACGACTGCTTAGACGTGATAAATCGATCTCCGAGCACTCTCCCGTCAACGCCGGTCCTCCACCAAGATGAGAAGAGTAGCTGGTGTTGATGGGCGAGCAGCCCCCACAAACCTTGCTGCATGCAAAATGCTGTGGTGAATGTATTTATTCCAGCTATGCTATTTTTGTACCTGAAGTAGATTGACGGTGCCAGTCAGAAGAGATGTAACGCAGACAGGCGGAACGGAACCTAGGACCTCTGGAGCTTAGTGCATGAGCCTCTACAGCCTGAGCTAAAAGCAGCTGGTTCTCATCTAAGGCTGTAGAGGAGACTCATTTTCTCTCTCTGTAAGTGGTCTAAAGGACACCACATTGGACAGTGAACCACGCCCAGTAAGTGTGTGGGTTACATAGACAAGGCCTAAGAAACTGAAATGAGAAGCTGTCCTGTATATTTGATTCTCATCTTTTACTTTTTAGCATACAGAAGTGTGGTTGATTTCTGAAGCAAGCTGTTTGTATAGACAAGGGGGTGAGGGTAGTGTCTTTTATTGGACCAACCTCTGTTGGTGAAAGAGACAAGCTTTCAAGCTACACAGCTCTCTTCTTCAGGTCCAACATGGGTCACACAGCTGCACCACCAACATGAACAGAATATTTGCACACAGAGACACAAGTTACATATTGAAATAAATTGGGGGGAAGAGCAAAAATTGCACAGGGTGGCATCTTTAGTTTGAAAGTTTGTATCTGCAGTTGTTCTCACTTGCAGTTTGCTGGGACAAAAATAAAAAAGAAGTCAACTTTGAACAGTTTTATTCTCTCAACATTTCTGGATACAGTTAATGTCACATGGGTACCTGGTGTTCTTCTTAAACCCTTATACTCCAAGTGGAGCATAGGTCCACAAGACTGGAAACATGGCTACCTTATCAAGCTTTCAAAGAAAGGCAACCTGAAGGAATGCAAGAACTGGAGAGGCATCACGTTACTGTCTATTCCGGGGAAAGTGTTAATAGGATTCTCTTGGTGGGAATGAAGACAGAAATTGATAGACAGCTCAGGGAAGAACAGGCCAGCTTCCGAAGCAAGAGATCTTGTACTGACCAAATAGCAACGCTCAGTGTGATCATAGAACAGTTGCTTGAGATCATAGAACAGTCCCCCCGTACATAACCTTCATAGACGTCAAAAAAGCCTTTGACAGCATTGATAGAGACACTTTGTGGAAACTGCTGCAACACTGTGGCATCCTATTCAAAATTATTAACCTGGGTGCCTGGTACTTTTTGGAAACATTTTTATTAAATGTTTTTTATGAGAAAACACTAATTCATCGAAACCAAACCTGTTAATGGAAAAGGGTATGTTAAATATATTCTATACCGTTGGAAAACATTTAGTACTGACATTTACTGGAAGATTACACACCATGTATAAGTGCCATTAAAGAAAACATACAATTACTTTCTTATACCATGATACTTTATGAACATTTGGTTGATAATTGAGAATAGTTCTTCATTCCTAACTCAGCTCTATTGGAAGACTAAATATGTGAAGACAATGTCTCACAGGATATCCACTTAAATTAAGTGTTAAAATGTATATATATCTTATTCAGGTTGGAAACTGAACAGTGATGTACTTGCAGCTATCCTGCTAAACCATGAGGCTACATCTACATTAGCAAGATTTTGCGCAAATACTTTTAACGCAAGAGTTTTTGCGTTAAAGTATTTGCGCAAGAGAGCATCTACACTGGCATGTGCTTTTGCGCAAGAGATGTACTTTTGCGCAAGAGATGTACTTTTGCGCAAAAGCATCCGTGCCAGTGTAGACGCTCTTTTGCACAAGAAAGCTCCGATGGCCATTTTAGCCATCGGGCTTTCTTGCGCAAGAAATTCATGTTGCCTGTCTACACTGCCCTCTTGCGCAAGAACAGTTGCACAAGAGGGCTTATTCTGAGCAGGAGCATCATAGTTCTTGCGCGAAGCCCTGATTTCACACATTAGAACGTCAGTGTTCTTGCGCAAGAACTCCCCGCCAGTGTAGACAGGCAGCATGTTTTTGCACAAAAGTGGCTGCTTTTGTGCAAAATCATGCCAATGTAGACACAGCCTGAGTGTATTTTGGACACTGCTACAATGGCATTTTTGGCTCTTTGTCTTAAAACTACTTAATATTAATGTCTGTTTCTATATATCTAACAACTGCTGTGGGCAGAGAAGCACCCCAAGTTTTAAAAGGTTTCATAAAACAGTGGTTCTGAATCAGGAGTTATATGGGGATATGGATTGGTTTTCCAGGGGCTATATCTATTCATCTAGCTATTTGCCTAGTTTTACAACAGGCTACATAAAAAGAACTAGGATGAAGTCGGTACAAACTCCAATTTCATACTGACAATGACTTGTTTATACTGCTCTATACACGATACACTGAAATGTATGTACAATATTCGTAATCAAATTGATTTATAATGTTATGGTAAAAATGAGAGAAAAAGCAATTTTTCAGTAATTGTGTGCTGCGACACTTCAATATTTTATATCTGGTTTTGCAAGCAAATAGTTTTTGAGTGAGGTGAAACTTGGGGTGCACAAGTCAAATAAAAAAGGAATACAGTAGTCTGGAAAGGCTGAGAACCACGTCATTAAGACACCTGTACAAATTTGTGAAGACAGATTGAAACCACATAAGTTAGCATATCTACACTCAAGCCACCAAAGAGAAGGTTTTATGAAATAAGCTGAATACAGTGACAATTTAAGGATTTTACTCCAATGTAATTTTTTTAGTCCCAAACACTGCTGGCTGCTAGAAAGAATAACTCCCAGGTTAATACTGCATTAGGTTAATGCAATGAGTGGCCGTCAGTGGCACAACCACTAGTTGTAAGCAGTAGTGAACTGCATTTTCAGCACTGACATAAGACAGTTCATACCCTTAGTGACAAATCCATGTTTCCTTTCTCAGGGCTTGTCTTCACTTAACCCAAGATTGACACTCCGGAGATCGATCTCCCAAGGTTCAATTTAGTGGAACTAGTAAGGACCTGCTAAATCAACGGCTGATGGGCCCCCTGTCAACCCCCATATTCACCCCGGGTTGTGAGGAGTAAGGGAAGTCGACAGGAGAGTTTCTTCTGTCAACCTCCTGCAGTGAGGACACGGCAGAAATTCAGCCTAAGGTACATCGACTCCAGCTACATACATCTTGGATTGACTTTCTCATGTAGTGCAGGTGTGGCTACAGATTAAAGGTTGCATGGTTTGCAAGGTCAGCTCAGTGGTTGGAGCTATCCATGCAGAAAAGAACAGCCATCAGCTCTGGGATTGCATGCTGACCCTTTCAGCACTTTCCATCAAACTTTAACTGACTGAAAGAGTTAAGTGACCTCTGTGATCATTGGTACTTGCCCATCACCCCAGCGAAAGCTGCATTTCTGTGTTGTTTATAGTTTGCAAAGCATTGTGGTTCTTGCAGAGTAAAAAAAGCATGATGTTTGCCTCTTTAGCTCTGTCTAATCACTCTGGCTGCGTCTAGACTGGCATGATTTTGTGCAAATACTTTTAATGGAAAAGTTTTTCCGTTAAAAGTATTTGTGCAAGAGAGCATCTACACTGGCACGGATGCTTTTGCGCAAAGCACATCTTTTGCTCAAAAGCATCCGTGCCAGTGTAGACGCTCTCTTGCGCAAGAAATCTGTCTATACAGGAATTATTCCATGCTCATCCCTGGAATAGAAGGTACTATTCATGCAATAGATTTTGTATTGTGGGGAGAAGAATGCAGAAGTCAAGAGATGCAGAGGTAAGGCTGAATGCTTATTCATCTGCATGCTGGAGTACATAGTTCTCCCAGATACGTCTACACTGCAAGGCAAAAGTTGAATTAAGCTATGCAACTTCAGTCACGTCAATTGCATAGCTGAAGTTGAAATAGCTTAATTCACCGTTTGGCACTGTCTGCACAGCAGGAAGTTGAAGGAAGAGTGTTCTTCATTTGGCTTCCCTTACTCCTCATCAGAAGTCCTCCATCTTGACATTATTTCGAAATAATGGCTTGCTGCGTAGACACGCTCTTTGTTATTTCAGAATAATGTCAGTTATTCCAAAATAACGCTGCTGTGTAGACATACCCTCACCGAATTACAGAGTATAGCACTGTCATTTAGCACATCCCTATGATACTCTCTGAGCCCAATCCCGAGCTGGTATAAAACAGTGCAACTTCGATGATGAAAATTTCACCTGTGTGTGAACTCTGAAGCTAAGCAAAAAAGATTTAAGACCTCCCCTCCGATTTGCTAGGATCCGAAGGTAGCTAATAATCCAGCCTAAGCAACCCTTGGCTCGGTGGTTCTGAGGATTTCACGGCAGGACCTCTGTCTTCAAATTTTCAGGTCCCTTTGTTCAAAGAGCTGCTTTCACCTCTAACATTCAAGGAAGAGCTAATAAACACTTGCCACCAGGTTGTACATCTCTGCTGTGTTCCAACACCTCCTGGAAGGTCAACAGAAGAACCCTCCTGTGGATATTGCAGTGCTTAAAATTTGGGGAAGGGCTTTTATTTTTCAGAAATTTACCCAGATGAGGAGCCTTTATTTGGAACTAGTCATGAGCCAAGTGAGAAGCTCAGAACACCTCATTTGCATATGTTCTGGTGCAAGACTGGGCAATGTAGACGTAGCCCTTGTGGGTGTGAACTCATGCTGAGACTGGAGAGAGTTGGTTTCAGTTCCCAGCTCTGCTACCGACTCCATGGATGACCATGGGCAAGTCACCTAATTGGTTAATCGCTCATCCGTAAAATAGGCATAGTACTTCCTTTCCCTACATCCTTTGACTATCTTGTCTATTTAGACAGCACAGTCTTGGGGACAGGGATTCTCCCCGACTGTATATGTACAGCACCAAGCCCTGGTTCCCGGCTGGAGGTGCTACCATGTTTGAAATAACAGCTGCACTGAATCCAGCTGAGTGATAAAAATGAAAAGAAAGTAGTGTAGGTAAGAGAAGAATCAGGGGATGAAACAGTTATTGCCATTTTGTGCCGTTCAGTGTTTCTCAGACTAATTGAGATGCCAAATAAATCCCCAAAATAGACACTGTTTTGATTAGGCAGATGCTTTCCCCCTGCACATGTCCCTAGAGAAGCTGGTCCAGTGATGAGCATCACCCGGGGTAGTTCTGATTCAAGCCGGGGGAAATGAGACAAGGCTGACCTTTGCCTGTGTGATCCGTTTTGTGTGCCTCCGAACCCTTGGCATAGTTAATGAGACAAGATGATTTAATAGAAGGGAACTTGGGGGCCGTGACGGGGTGGGTGGAATGAGTTTTGAATGCAGAGGATGTGCTGCTCACTCTGAATAATTGCGAGGAATGTGTTTAATTCTGGATTCATACCGTGGAAAGGACGTCGCCAAACAGACAATGTGCTGCTGAATAAGCATTTCAAACAGAATCGGCCTGGTTCTCCTCTTGCGGAATTTGGGGAACATCAGAAATGGCCCCATCACAACAAATAGCATGAGACTGGATTACAACTGGTGTGAAAGTCAGAGAATTTGGCCCAGAGGACCAGATCTCAGCCGGTGTAGATTGGCATCGCTCCAAGGATGTCCACAGAGCGATGCTGGTTTTCCCCCAGCTGAATGTGTCCTGATGTATCGGTGTGATTTGCACTTCCGCTGAGGGACCCTTAGCATGCAGTGTTTTCTCATGGAGGCACGTCTGCCATTCAAGGAGGATGCTCATTGTGAGCTGCTAGTGCCCTGTGAGGTTTCCTTGTGGATCCGTCTGTTTTTTAGAGCACAGGGGTGTGGGCACTGCCATGGGGAGTCACAGCTCTGGCACATATCAGCATGCCCAAGCTAGACCACTAAAAATAGCAGCGCAGCCATGGTGGCAGGGTTTTTAACTGCCTGAATATTATCCCACCTGGGACCTTAGGTCATAAGAACGGCCAGACTGGGTCAGACCAAAGGTCTACTAGCCCAGTATCCTGTCGGCCGACAGTGGCCAATGCCAGGTGCCCCAGAGGGAATGAACACAACAGGGAATCATCACCCATCACTCTGACAGACAGAGGCTAGGGACACCATCCCTGCCCATCCTGGCTAATAGCTATAGATAGACCTAACCTCCATGAATGTATCTTGTTCTTTTTTGAACCCAGTTAGAGTCTTGAACTTCACAACGTCCTCTGGCAAGGAGTTCCACAGTCTGACTGTGCATTGTGTGAAGAAATATCTCCTGAACTTCAAGCTGGAGATGGGTATTTTTGACCAATCTTCGTTGGGGATCCAATGCATTAACTCAGCTTCTAGTTTTTGGCACGTTCTTGTTTTGGCCTAATGTGAGACACCTCCCTTCAGGCTGCTCACACACTTACACCCACAGCACACCTGGTCGATTCTCCATGGCACGTGCACAAGTGGACGTTAGGCTTGAGCACGAGGGGAGGCTGAGGGCTAAATGTAGTCCTTGCCCCTGAGGAGAAGTGAGGCTCCGACACCTTACACAGTTTCTCATTTACTCAAGACTGAAAGGTAAAATTAAAGTGAAGGATGATTTGCTGAGGAGACTTGAGTCCAGGTCTGGAGCTGAGGTAAACTGGCACAGCTGCAGGGACACTAGTAGCACTAGGCTGCTTTACACCGGTGACAATCTAGCTAAGGGGCTTCCATGTGCAGCTCATCCTGCCACCTAATGTGGTGACCGTGTGGCCATGAGCTCACCTTGAATGCAGAATCGGGTACCCCGCATTCCCTTCTGATCTCCACGGGCTCCCTTTCACTTTCACCCATTGCACTCCTGGCATATGCAGGACTCTTGGGCTATGTCTACACTCGCGGCTTCTTGCGCAAGTAATATGCAAATGAGGCTAAGCATGGAATATCGCCGAGCCTCATTTGCATACCTAATGAGCCACCATTTTTTTCAGAAGAGGCTCTTGCGCAAGAAGGAGCGTCTACACTGCCCCTTCTTGCACAAGAAAAACCCTCTTGCACAATGCCGTTCTTCCTGAAAAGTAATAGGTGTAACGGCATTGCGCAAGAGGGTTTTTCTTGCGCAAGAAGGGCAGTGTAGACGCTCCTTCTTGCGCAAGAGCCTCTTCTGAAAAAAATGGTGGCTCATTAGGTATGCAAATGAGGCTCAGCGATATTCCACGCTTAGCCTCATTAGCATATTACTCGCGCAAGAATCCGCGAGTGTAGACATAGCCTTGGAGTAGCAACACGTCGAGAGTGCTTGCAGCAAGATTAACTGCTGCGGCCCACTGAAAATGTCCTTTTGTTTCCCCGATGGGCTGGTGGTTTGCAATGATCTAGGCTAGTCACATGGTAGAGAAAATGACCTGTCCAAAGAATGATAAAAACCATGTTCTGTTTTGCTCGGTGGATTCCATTTGATGAGACGGCTCCCCTTGCTTGAGAGTCGTCCTCTTAGAATTCCTCTGACCCTCGTCAAATGGGCATATCGGGCCCAACCTACAGCTGGTGGGACTCCTCCTGGGCCACTGAGTCCATGGAGTATCAGTTTGGAATCTTCCTCTGCCAGGCACCCACGCTCCCCCTATGCACTCAGTGCTGTTGTGAATAAGAGAAAAGGCGCACAATGAGCTTGAGAATTACTCCCTTCTGCTGCTCAGACTGTGCCTTACGCCCACACTCGAGGCTGGATTCTCTGGGCACTGCTGAGGGGACGGAGAGGAGAAAAGCAGAGAATTGCTTACAGCTCCCTGAGTCTCTTCCTCACCCCTGGCTGCAATACATATTAGGGCAGGGCTCCCGGGGGTGGGGCAGCCAAGGGGGCACGCGGTGGGCCCCACATTAGCCTCCACAGGGAGCAGGGAAGGAGCAACACTTAGCCATGCCCATTCCCAGCCCAGCTCCGATTGCAGCCACAGCTTCGCTCCGCCCCAAGCCGCAGCTGCGCTATGTCCCTGCTCCGTCCCCAGCCTAGCTTGGATCCCAGGTCATAGCTCCACTCCTCCTCTTCCTCTATCCCCTATCCTGCCCCCATGTCCACCTTCAGCCAAAGCACCTCAGTTGAGCCAGCTGTGCAGCCATGGGAGGCTCAGACAGATTCCAGTGCTGGGTGAGAGGAAAAGTTTAGGCACCACTGCATTAGGGTAACCCTGGAGCTGGCCCTAACTTTCACCAGTTAGTCTCTGTTCTTAAGGAGCCACATATAATGACTTCCAGCTACTCTACCATGACTTTTGCCCTGGAACCTACAGTGAGGGGGTAGTCGGAACTGCTTATGCGAGCTGTATGCCCACTGGAGACCCCCCCCCCCCCCCCCCCTTTTCAACATTTATAGGTAGCAGGCTTAAAACAAACAAAGGCCTGGCCTTCACAACATCCTCTGGCAAGGAGTTCCACAGGTTGATTGTGCACTGTGTGAAGAAAAACTTCCTTTTAAGTGGGTTCACAAAAGAGCTAGATAAATTCATGGAGGCTAGGTCCATCATTAGCCAGGATAGGCAGGGATAGTGTCCCCTAGCCTCTCTTTGTCAGAAGCTGGAAATGGGCAATGGGGTGGATCACTTGATGATTCCCTGTTCTGTTCATTCCCTCTCGGGGCACCTGGCATTGGCCACTGTCGAAAGACAGGATATTGGGCTCCATGGGCCAGTGTGGCCATTCTTATGTTCTTAGGTTCCCTGGTGAGGGAGTTAGGGCCACATTCCATTCCCTTGGTGCCTAGAAGTAGCACAAAGGAGACACGTTAGCCCATGTTCCTTACCCCCTGGCTTCTATTTGTGCAGGAGCATAACAGCCATCTCCAACCCTCCCCGCACCCCATAGGAGAGCAGTAGGGTCAAAGCCCAGTTTCCTATCCCTCTATGCCACCACCCCCCACCACAGAATGTAATTTGACAAAGCCGTCCAGCCTGAATTGCTAAATTACCTACCAGAGAGACGCTGTGCTCTCCTGTCGGTCAAACGCCCAGTGCCATAAATTATGCAGCGTGGCGTTATTAAGACGCCGTTAACATTTGCGTCAGAGCGGCCTGCGTGCCAGGCAAAGCAACGGAGAAATGGATTGGAGTTCGGGACCTGTCTCCTCTGATGTGGGGCAGTAATTTCACTATCTGAAAAGAGCAGACACAGCCATGCTGTGAGGGGGAACCGCTGCAGCCTCTTGCTTCCCTGAAATGCTGAGCGTCAGCGCTCGCTGTCCCAAAGCTACAATTTACTGACTGTCAACGCTGGTTACGGCAGATACTGATTTGTTTTCACTTTCAACCCCCCAAAAATGGCTTTAATTGCGCATCCAAGGACGTCAGAGCTTTGAGGCATGATCACCAGGTGTCAGGTTCGCGTCCCTGCTTCTATTCAAAGCTCTGTGAGGGGGGGGAAATAACACCTGCTCTCCACAGCGCCCACCTCCCGCCAGCAAACTGCTGAGGCAGAAAACAACACCAGCCTTGACAAAGTTGAGACAGAGTGGCATTTGGCTCCGGAGACCCACTGCAGGGTAGGGAGAAGCTGAGAGAATACACAGAAGGGACATCCACCTCAGGGGAAATATATCCACCACCTGCACTTCAGTTTGGCACTTCCTCAGAGCGCGGCTGTTGTTTTCCAGCTTGCTGTGGCGCTCCATGCTCATTCAGCACTCGGGTGCTTGCAAGAGCTCCCTTTGTTCAGGGTCCAGCTCTTGCTGACTGTGCATAACAAGATGGGTGTGTCTAGATGACAGGGTTTTTTCGGAAAAAGTGGCCTTTTTTCGCAAAAACTTCCCCTGCGTCTAGACTGCAGCCGTGTTCTTTCGAAAGTAAATCGAAAAAACGCGGCAGTTTTTTTGATCGCGGTAAACCTCATTTTACGAAGAATAATGCCTTTTTTCAAAAATACTCTTTCGAAAAAAGGTGCTATTGAATTCAAACTGTGCTTTTTCAAAATAGAGCATCTCCCCGTATTTTAGCGAATATACCCCGCACCCAAATATACCCCACGGTTTTGCCGAATTGAGTTAAAAAAAATCTTGTATACCCCGCGCATGAGTATAACCTGCAGGGTATACAAGACTTTTCTTTCAAACTGTGCCAGGGTATATTAGCTAATTTACGGTGCCGGGGCAGGTGGGAATTAGCCAACCTAAACACCCCGGTTCCTGCGGGCACTCTCCGGCCCGGTTCCTGCGCAGCCGCCAGCCTCCGGGCGGGGGAGCACTCATCCCCCTGGTTCCTGCGGCTGCGCAGGAACCGGGGGATGAGCGCTCCCACGCCCAGAGGCTGGCGGCTGTGCAGGAACTCACCAGTTGATTTTAAAAAAATATTGTATACCCTGCACCCGAGTATACCCCGCAGGGGGGTGTGGGGTTTGTAAAAACGCATATAACCCGCGGGTTATATGCGCTAAAATACGGTAGACTCTCTTTCGAAAAAGTGGCTTGCTTTTTCAAAAAATCTGCTTGTAGTCTAGAAGCTCTCTTTCGAAAGAGGCTTGTAGTCTACACATAGAAGAGTTTTGCTTCACAATGTCCCATCCAGACTCTCAGGCTGGGAAGCTCAGCCCTTAAAGCACAGAGCCTCTTACCTGAGCTTCCCTTTCAAGCCAAAATATGACAGCACTTAAACCCACTCTTGATATGACACACCGCGTTTGTAACCTACAGTCATTTGAACTTGCTGATAGGGTTGAGTTCCCCTCCATGGGGCTCCCCTGGAACACAAGCACTGCAGCTGTCAGGAAGCAGAAAGCCCCTTTGTTCTGGTCTCCTGGGGCTGCTGCCCATAATGGACCCTGTCAGGCAAAATGGCAGCCTCTGTGCCCCTGATCATCCTCCGTGCTGGGATTTGGAGAAGGTGTCATGCTGAAAAATGCCCGTCTGGGCTGACAGCTTCGCATGACCCCAAGCCAACCTCTGGTGACATCACACTGCTGTTTGGCAATGGTTGTTTCCTAGCACCGGCACCCAGCGCATCATTTTCAGGAAGCAGTGACCGCTTCCGTAACCCCAGACCCTATTGATTTTTGTTGTTGTTGTTGTTGTTTGCCTTATCTGTCTCTTTCGACAGCTGCTAGTCCCCGGTGCCTCTGACGTTGGCTTCTAATAGCGCAGGCCTTCTTGTTTTCTCTTGGGCAAAATGGCCAGAGGGGCCGACCCAGCTTCTTGGATGTCATTCTGTCATGAATAGTGCTAAGTACGGGTCACAGTTTATTTTTAATTTTTTATTTTCTATTTAAAATATTCGAGGCGGCTTACAACATTTTTAAAAACACAATATACATATATATATAAAATTAAAATACAAGATCACAGAGGGACATAAAGTCTGTGAAGACATCTTGAGAGGAGGGACACACACACACAGACTCAAACACCAATAAAAGCATGAGTAAAAAAGGCGGCTTTAGGCTGATGCCAAAACAATGCTAACGTTGGCGCCATGCGAATATCCTGGGGAAGAGAATTCCACAGCCTGGGAGCAAAAGTAAGAAGGCCCTGTTCTGCGTAGATCTTAATCTTATCTCCATAAGTGGGGGAACACTGAGCAGAGCCTCCCCAGCTGACCTCAATCCCCGGGCAGGTTCATATGAGAGAAGTCAGTCCTTCAGATACCTTTACAGTAGCCACTTTTTCACACCAACCCACTGGACAGGGGAAAATCGGGACTAGTGGTTACATCTCTAAATGCAAACTTCCCTGCAAACTGCTTAAAGGCATGTCCACTAATCTATGGCCCCTGGGCAGACATTGCTTTTGGGGTATACTGTGTCTAGGAAAAAAAGATTTGATATGCACATTCACCTGTCCAGTTGTTGTATTCTCCAGTAAGGCTATTTCAGGGAAATGTCAATAATACCCTAGGCATGTAGAGGGTTTGGGGTTTTTTTTTACTGGTCATAAGCACTTGTGTAGAATATTAGGGGCAAGCGATGAGGAAAGAAAAACTAGCAATGAGGTCAGAAAAAGGTCTAAAGTGAGGTCTCTATCACAAATAACGTGCAAGAGAAGACATCGATGGCTAGGGCATGTGTTACGAATGGATTGTAACCAGCCACCGATTATGGCTCTCACATGGAAGCCAGACAACCCAACAAGAAAGAGGGACAGACCTAGGATGACTTGGAAGTGTACAAGTACCAATGACATAGAGAAATGTAATTTGAAATGGGAGGACTTAGGTCACATGGCAGCCAATAAGCAAGCATGAAGAATGTGGGTAGCCCAATATACTGGAAAGTACGGGATGGACTAAGGTCTAAGTTCTATTAAGAAATTGATTCCTTATTTGCTCTATGGGATCCTTTTTTCCGGTGCCACGTACATGGACTCATTCCTTAGCCCGAAGTTTTGGCCTGTGCAAAGAACCTTAAGAGCTTCCTCGGGGTGCCCGTTCATTTGGGAATATTCTGCCCTTCCCACTCTGTGCTAATCGCCTTCCCTACTTTCTTCAGTGTCTCATCCTGAACTGTTGCTCTGGTAATCACAGTACATATTTTGTCTGAGACTGGACAGGGTTGTTTTTTACATCGGATTATCAGGTACAGAATCTAACTCTGGACTTTGCTCCACTGCACTTTTATCGAATGCTGCAGAGTGTGTGTCTGCAACCACTAAATGCCTTCCCGATTTCTATATGATTTGCAAGTTATACATTTGTAGCTGAAAATATAATCTCTGTTCTCTCTGGGTGATGTTTGCCGGGACCCTTTTGGCAATGCCAAAAGGTGGTTTATGGTCTCACTCAGCTAACCCTGGCCTCCCGTAAATAAAGACGTGATTTTTTTTCTCCACCCATGAAGACCAACACTTCCTTCGCTATTTGTCTCAAACTGATGTTCAGTTTTTGTTGATGCCACCAGGGCCAATAGCCATCGAGGGCTCGGGGCTGAGATGTGGAGGGACTCAGCTCCATGCCTTCAGAAGGGGCAGTGCCTCAGGCGGAAGGTAACAGAGAGTAGCCGTGTTAGTCTGAACTTGGTAAAACAAAAAAAGCAGTCATGTAGCACTTTAAAGACTAACAAGATGGTTTATTAGGTGCTGAGCTTTCGTGGGGCAGACCCACTTCTTCAGATCATATTCTGAAAATGAATTGGCATGACAGAGGGATACAATGAAAAAGGTAAACAAATTACAAACTAATGAATCAGCTACATAGAACAGAAGGTGGAGGCGAGGGGACAAGGAAGAGACAAGGAAGGAGGAAATTGCTTATTGTAAGAGTCAATGGCTATGTCTACGCTGCAGGCTTTTGCCGGCAGAGAGTATGCTAATGAAGTGCTCATTAGCATTTGTCGTGCTGCTATTTGCATATCTCTGCTGATGCTTTTTGCGCACGAGGTTTTTGCTCATAAAGAAGCCGGGTAGACGGGTCCATTTTGCGCAAAAATCCCTTTTGCGCAAGATCCCGTATACCTCCCGGATACTCTCTGCCGGCAAAAGCCTGCAGTGTAGACGTAGCCAATAAGTGGCTAATCTGGAATTACTATGAATATCAAAAGGTGGGGAGGATGTCTTTGTAATGTGTAAGGTAACTATCATCTATATTAAGGCCCATTTGCAACGTGTCAAATTTGAGCATAAATAGAAGTCTTCCTCTGTAATCTGGTGTTAAAGTCTCTTTGTAGTAAGACTCATGTTGTCAGGTCTTTAAGGGAATGGCCCGTCTGCTTAAAATGTTGGCTGACAGGTTTCTCTGTGTGATGTCTGATATCTGATTTGTGAGCATTGATTCTCTGGCGAAGTGACTGACGGGCAGAAGGGTCATTGGGTTCTCCCCCCAGCCCTCAAAGCTGCGTGGAATGGCACTCCCAAAGCATTTCACAGGGGCCCGGAGCTCCCGGCTGCAGCCACAGTAGAAGCGGCGGCAGTCGGAGCGCCGGGCCTCTGTGCGATTTCCCCATTAACTCCCCCCCGCCTGGCAGCGGGCCTGATCAGTACCCATGACACACAAGCCCAATGGTCTCCAGTTTTGACCCTACTCTTGTAAGAGGACTGCACTGATTCACTCCTTGGATATATACATGGTCACCTTAGCTTTGCAATGACTGCTATCATACCTCAAGACTGGTGCCTGTTGAATTACCCTTACAGTTTCTCAAACTCTTAATTAAGATATGCATCTCATATCCACTGGGCATGGCAGAGCTCTCAGATTGTGGGTTTGGGTGTTTAAATTAGGATTACATTTCCCTGCAGAGTTCTTTGTACCCCTTCCTTGTCTGTTGGGCCTGCACGAAAGCCGTAGCCTCAACCTTACTGTAATCTGCACACAGCCCGTGCTCTCTTTATCCTCTTTGCTCATGCTGCTCCCTGTCGGCTGGTGCTTTCTGTCTCTTGCAAAGTGAGGTTATCCGTTGTATTTCTTCCATCTTTTCCCCATCCGCCTCTGGGCAACCTGTTCTTTTCTAACAGCTACCTTCTGAATAGCTTCTATTTTACTGGAGGCCATTACTCGCCGATACGGAGTAGAGAGCTGTCTGAACATCTTTCAGTGTTTTTCCCCTTTCCTGAGAGTTTCAGCTCCGGTGGATCGGTTAATTGCCGTATTCTTCCACTCTGGGTTTTTTCTTAATTTCTTTTTACTGCTGGCAGCATGTGGGTGTCTTCAAAGATACCAGGGCTCAAGGTGCTTGTAAGAGCTCTGCTTTATTGTGTCTGGTTCCAACTGATCTTGGCTGGAGCTTCTCTCTGCCTCACGGGGACTCTCTGTCTGGGAAGCTCAGCCCTTAAAGGCACAGTCGCCTCCAGCTTTTTATAGCCTTATGTATTTCCCGAAAGCCAGTTTGCTGTACAGGAGCACCTAGATGCCTCGACTAAGATCAGGGTCCCATTGTACAAGGCACTATATGAAAACATTGTGAATGACAGTCCCTGCTCCAAGGAACCTAGGCTACGTCTATACTGGCAGCTTCTTGCGCAAGAACAGCTGTTCTTGCACAAAAACTTGCCGGGTGTCTACACTGCACGCATGTTCTTGCGCAAGTAAATTTACAGGATAGCATCGGAAAACAGGGCTTCTTCCAGAAGAGTTATTCCTCTCCCCCACAAGGAATAAGCCCTCTTGCGCAAGAGGCCAGTGTAGACAGGCAACATGAATTTCTTGCGCAAGAAACCCCTATGGCTAAAATGACCATCAGAGCGTTCTTGCGCAAGAGAGCGTCCACACTGCCATAGATGCTCTTGCGCAAAAGCACATGCCAGTGTAGACGCGCTCTTGTGGAAGACTTTTTGTGCAAGAACTCTTCCGCAAAACAGTTCTTGCACAAGAAGCTGCCAGTGTAGACGTAGCCCTACAGTCTAACTACACAAGGGATGGGAAGGAAACCAGAAGCTCATGGAGGTAAAGTGGTTTGCCTCAAGTCATACAGCAAACCCGCAGCAGAGCTAGGAACACATCATAGACATCCAGACCGCCATTCCAATGCTCTATCCATTAGGCTACACTGCCTCTTAAACTAGTTATTGCTCTAAGCACAATTGTAGGCTGGACTAGTTCTGGTGTAATACCTATACTATTGTTCCCTCTAATCCTTTTCTACCTATGTGCAGATTTTTTCCATCCGTGTGCAGAATAATTTGTTTTTGCTCACCAACGCATGTATGAATGTGCACTATCAGTAGAAACAAAAAAAAATCTAGCTGTGGCTGCTCTGCTAATCGGCTGGGTGGCATATGAATCTCTCCTGAGTGACCACACAAGCACACATTTTACAGGGAACACTGCCTATAATTGAATGAACTGTTTATTCAGTTTTAATTAGTGCTAATAATTTTAGTCTTTGTGTCCTAGCCATAGAATTGAGCAAAATACTTTCTGCCAGAACCTTATGTAAGAGCACAGATTACATGCTCTGATATAAGACAGATGTTTTCTGCATTGCATAAGAAGAAAGCATTTACACATAAATTGAAGGGGCACATGTCTTAAACTCATTTACTGAAATGATTAGTGGGTCTTTTTGATCTTCATCCTTGACAGATCTGAAGTGCAACAAGCCAATGCTTCACAAGCAAAACACACGTACAAACAAATCCTGGTAACCCTATAACATTTATAAAACTGAATATTTAATAGCTTGATTCGAGCATAGGAGTAGCGGCTGCAAAAGAGCAAATTAAAATTAGGAGCGCTTGCTGAAAGTGAAATTTAACCCCAAAAAGAGAACTTTTATGTTTCTTCCAGAGTTATCCACTTTTCCATTTGAAACGATGCTGCTTACCAAAGGGTGAGCAGAACAGAATTTTGCAGCTGATTTTTCTCCCAGGACAAATAGATTAAAAACCCATGGAATAGTTTTATTTTGCATTCACACACCTAAAATCCTCATCCTAGCTCTTAACATTTTATGTCTTGATTATAGTCAACTTCTATTTAACAGCTCAATATAGTACCCACATAGACTTTCAGTCTATCTACAATATAGCTGCTTACACCATCTATTTGGCTTTATTGCCGGATCAGAACCATGCCTTCTCCTTCAAACCCCTCCTGAAGACGTTCTTTATTTAAACTGTCAAACAATTTATAACTATTGTGCTGGACTGAGAATCTGTGTAACTCTGTTACATTGTTGTGCTATACTGGGATTCCCAGTTCCTTTATTTCCTATTATTGCATCGTGTTTCTAACCTCTTTGGGTAGTAATTGTGACTCTTGTGAGGTTGTTCATTGTGGCGCCCAGCTGGGACCTGTGAACACTGCCACAATACAAAGACTAAACAAGCATGAATTTAAAAAAAAAAAAGGGACACAATTTAGGATCCAGGTTTGGATTTTGGTTTAAAACAAAGTTTCACAAAGCTGAAATGAGTCGCAAAGTATTCTCCATTTACAAAAATGTACCAACAGCAAGCTAAGCGAGAGAGGACTCCTTGTTTTCATTGTGATCTAACCAGTCCCCTGTACAGCCGGACACACCAACAAACCATTGTGTCAGTCCATGTGACAAACTGGCTAAAATGTGTAGTAAGATGAAGACCTGAAACAAAAGTCCATGTAGCAAAGGTCTGGTGTGAGGCTTGAGGCAAGGCTAACCATGGTCAAGACATTGCTAATATAAAGGAAAGCTAAGCTGTGCGCAAGAGGCAGGCCCCTGTTCACAGAACTTGCCATAAACAGAGCAGATAGTGTAAAACACTAATTGGTAATAGGCCCAGGTGTAGAACATTAATTGGTGGCAGGTACCTACTGCAAAACAGTAATTGGTACTGGTCATAAATTGAAAGCACATTCCAGAAGGGATGGAAACAACATCTCATTAAAAAGGATCTTGGTACCCACAGATACCAACTCAGGTTCGGAAACGAGTCTAAAAGGACAACATGGTGGATAGAGATGTTTTAATCAAACTGAGAAGTGCAGGGTGATGGGTGGTATCTAAGTAACGTCAGAGGGTGGCAATATGACATCGGGGTGAGGTGTAACTTGTTTGTACCTGTATATGAAGTGCTGTCTTTGACCTAGGGGGCAGTGATGGATTTCCATATCACCCCACAGCACTGACTGAGTCAGTCCATTGTGAGGGGGCACAGATGTGTAGTGGTTCGGTAGAGTCTACTGACAATTATTACTATAACAATAAACCTGGCTGGGCGCCTTTGATCCTTACCTGATTTGGTGGTCTTTGGGGGCTCTCCCAAAATCTGCCGTGGTGGCTATTTGCACAAGTCAACACAGCACACAGGACTGAGCGCACACGCACACGGCCAAAAGATTATCATCACTGAAGGAGCAGGAGACCTGTCAGGACACCACACCAGTAAATCCTGACTACTCCAAAAGGCATCTGTTTAGTTCCTTTGTCTCTGCTTCAAAAATTAAGCCAGCTGCATCAATAGTGAGCAGGTGAGCTATATGGGTTTTTTAGAATTCATCCAAATATTTTTCATTGGTTCCCATATACATCCTGCTGCTCTGTAAGTATCGGCCAGCATCTAACACAATGCAAAACATAGGCTATGTCTAGACTGCAGAGTTTTTCCGGGATACTGGCGGTATCCCGGAAAAACTCTGCCACATCCAGGTGCGGTCTTTCAGCATCCCTGTATTCCTCATTGTATGAGGAATAAGGGATGTTCTGAAAGAGGAGGTTTTTCCCAACATCTGGCCCCGTGTAGATGGCCCAAATGTCGGAAAAGCCTGTTCCGAAAAAACAAGCGGAAAAAGGTATGCAAATTGCGGTTCGCAATTCATGTATCTTTTTCTGAACCCCCCCTCCCTCCCCTCGGCAGTGTAGACATTGCCATAGTGAGCTCTATTTGAGGACTCACAACATATTTAAATAGACATTATGCTTTCCTTTACACTACAGGTCCCAGGTCAGAAAAGCACTTATCAACTTGCTTAAGTGCTGTCCCAAATAAAGACGGACTTAAGCAACATGCTTAAGTCCAGTGTGTGCTGCCTTGAGCCAGGACTGTTTCCTGAATTGAAGCTAAGATGTTATTAACAACATCTAAGGAAACATTTTTTTGTTTTGGTCACGTCTGAACATCAGGTTGCTGTGATTTGGGGAGCCTAAAACTCCCTGCCGGTGTCTCATTTTAAGCCCTGACATTTGAAAACCCAGGCCAGTGTTCAAAGAACTTCTGCGTGGTTGCGCCATGAGCACAACACGAGACAGCTAACAACAGCAGCATCTGCGCACGAAGCAGCAGTTTGAAGACGTCTGACATATATTTGATTTGCCCTTTAATCAATGGAGGGACAATAAAAGGTGCTAGTCTGACAGCCCTGGAGAATGAAGCCTGCGGCTTGTCCACAAAGCAAGTACAGCGTAGGTAGGATCAGTAGCAGGACAGCACCAGTTTGCACCCTCACCCTGCCACTATCTCCCTGACCTGCAATATATGAATTTAATATACTGGGCAATATCTCAGAGCATGCCTGCCACCGGAACTTACGCTCATATACCAATCCCTGGATGGGTCTCTCCTGGGAGCTCAGTGGATCCATCCAGGCACACTAACAAACAGAGAGCTAACTCTAAACGCAGGCAGGTCCTTGTTCATGGCAAATAGCTGTGGGGGAGTGTTGTCAAGTTTCTTTTTCAAAGTAGCGAGATGAATTGAATGTGTCTAACCGGTTGACAGAAAGTGACTATTTACTGGGTGCCCTAGAGTCAAGAAAGGCATCCCTGAGCATAAATTGATTTGGAAGAAGGTTTGCCTTCCAGGGTTCCCGTATGCCTCTACAATGGACCTGTTTAGCTTTAACAAAGCCAGCAAGAACGGTAGATTGTCTGTGTATCAGAAAGATGGATCTATGCATAAATATTCCCTCACTATATATCTATGGATCTATGAATAAATGTTCCTTCTCTATATACCTATATCAGTATAAACCAGGGGTTCTCAAACTTTTGGGCCCATAGCTCACCCTGCTCAACACAAACCTTTCCACGGACCCCCCGCCAACCACCCAGGATGACAAAACGGGTGCAAGAAGGGGTGGAGGTGCGAAGTGTGGGAGGGAAGGAATATGGAGAAGTGGGTTAAGGGTGGGGGTTCTGGGAGGGAGGGTGCAGGAATGGGGTGGGGTGCAGGGTCACAGCAGGAGGGTTGTGTGTGAGGGCGATGAGGGTAGGGATCTGGGCATGATGGGGATAGGGGTCAGGGCCAGCTTTAGGCCGAGTCGCCCGATTCCCCCGAATCAAGCTCCTCGCCTAAAAGAGCCCTGCGCCCTAAAGCAAGAGGGCCCCGCGCCCTAAATCCGGAAGTGTGCTCGCGTGCCGGGTGCGCTACGGGAAGGGGCGTGGGAGGGGATGTGTCGGCCCCTGGGTTTGGTGGGAAGGCGGGACTCTGCCCTATAGCTGGGGATTTAAAGGGGCTGTGACTTTTTTGGTGTGCTGGTTTTTTTTTTTTTTTTGCTCAACCAAAATTTGTGTGTGGTTTTGATTTTTTTTTGGGGGTCAACAAAAAATCCTGGCTACCGGGGCCCTGTTGAAACAGTTCGAATTGGGCCCCGCACTTCCTAAAGCTGGACCTGTAGGGGTTGCTTCCCTGGCTCCACATTCCCTGCCACTGGGCTCCACCCCCGCTGCTCCCATTGACCGTGATTCTGACAAATGGGAGCAGCAGGTAAAAGCCTCCAGGCGAGTGGTTTCCTGCGCTACCATTCCCCCAGCCAGCGGGAGGAGGAGCAGCAGTGCATGCAGCCGCTTCCTTCCCCCGTGAGCCAGATCCAGCCAGTGACTCCCCCCACAGCGGGCAGCTGACGCTGGCACTCCCTCATGGGGGAGGGTGTGGGGCTGACTGCCAGCTCAGGCTTCCCTCTGTGGGGAAGGGGGAGTCCCGAGCCCACGGCCCACCTGCAAGACAGTCACAGACCACTAGTGATCTGTGAACCACACTTTGAGAACTACTGGTATAAACTAGGGCATTTTGATGGCAACCACTGGCATATGTGATACATCCAAATAGCACTTTTTCCTACTGAGCAAAAAAAAAAAAAAAAAATCCCACGTAGTCCTAACTAGAGAAATGTCATCAAAGACAAAACTCTTGCAGTGACAGAGACTGGACATAATGCCTCGGTCATATCACAAAAGCAGCTCTATTCCATTCAGACAGAAGCTGTTCATGTCCTAATGGACCATCACACTTTGTATTACTGAAGAGTGGATCTTGGTAATCCATTGTTCATATTTGTAGTGTTGAAAGGGCACCACAGGACCTGTTACATTTCCCATGACACTGAAATGTCTGGGTGTGTCTAGACTACAGGGTTTTGTCGACAAAAGTGGACTTTTGTCGACAAAACTATACCTGCGTCTACACTACCGCCAAGTTCTGTCGACAGTAAGTCGACAGAGCCCAGTTTTGTCGACGGTAAACCTCGTTCTACGAGGAATAACGCCTTTGTCGACAGAGTTCTGTCGACAAAGGCGCTATTACATTCACACTGTGCTTTTTCGGAAGAGAGCATCTAGACTCTCTGTCGAAAAAGCGGCTTACTTTGTCTACAGAACTGGCTGTAGTCTAGACGCTCTTTGTCGATAGAGACTTTGTTGACAGTATCTGTCGACAAAGCCTCTGTCGACAAAAGCCTATAGTCTAGACGTACCCTCTGGCATTCAATGTAAACTGGACTGGACCATAAAATCTAAGTCAGGCAAGCCACGAGCTTCCCTCTGGTGGTACAGGAACCAACCAGACCCAGCTTACATTCTCACTGTGCCTTTCCCCTCAGCTTTGTGTGCCTTCCCAAGAGTGCGTATAACGTCCCCACCCCCCATTCCTAGTCTCATTGGATGCCTCTTTCTCAAAGACCTTTTGTCCTCCTGTGATGAGCCTGAGCCCAGCAGCCACGGTGTTGAGTGTTTTTTGGAGCAGGGGTGACACAGCCTGGCCATCTAAGATACCACCCTGGTGACAGTTGCCATGTTGTTTGGGAGTTAGACCTCTGGCTTGGCACCCATAGGCCTTGTGAGGCCTGTCATTCCAAGCCTCCATCTCAGGCACCCTCCACATAAAACACATGGTGGGTTCAAGGTACATTACTAGCACCCCCCACACATCCATCGCCCAGCCACACCGATGGCTTACGGTGCAACTCAACGCACCCAGAAAGGACTGGCTCCTTGGCAGCTCACATTCCCTGCAGCATTGGCCCAGGGGGCTAGAGTGTAGTTTTTTCCAGAAACGTCAGCCAAGGAACAAGGAGGATCCCAGGAGGCACTGCTGAGGGGGTGTAACAGGTGCCCCTCTGTGCCTGATTTGCAAGCAACTAAGTCTGTTACCACAATGCTTGGCTCCTCACTCAAGCTGCAGTGGCTCATGCTTGTAGCTCCAGAGGTCCCTGTTTCAAGGCCTAGTGTCTTCCAAAGGGGCGGCCGTCACACCTACACAGGTCAGCGCCCCTGGGGCCTGTCATAGCTGTGGGCTGACTTTTGCTATTGCCCGTGATTCCCCTCAGAAATGGGAGCTTGGCACAAACATTGCTAGTGCGGCCAAGGGGAGCACAGCTCATGGAGGTGTGGGGTGGTGACATCATGGAAGGGGCTAGCTCATTTGGGGAGGCTTCCTTTCCTCCTCCCACTGCCGTTTAACCTCTCTGGGCTTCCGCTCGCACATCTAGGAAATAAAGCTGATCCTCCTCCACCAATCTCACAGGCTACATTGTCTGTAAAGCATGTCGGCATAGGCACCAACTCCGCAGGTGCGCCAGGGCTAAGGCCCACACTGAAAAAAATAGTGAGTGCTCAGCACCCACAGGGCCAGATTAAACTTTATGGGCTCTAGCGCCTAGACTGTGGCCGCTCCCACTTCTCTGCCTTGAGGCCCCACCCACCTCTCTGCCCCAAAGCCCTGCCCCTCCTTGGCCTCTTCCCCTCTAGGCCCCACCTGCTGCTCGCATGAGGAGGAAGACGCAGAGAAGAGCATCCACCTACAAAACCAAAAGTCAACAGCGCCTGTTCATGCTGAAATTGTTGGATGCAAGAAATTTCAGTCAAACTGATCTTTCTCCACCTTTTAGGGGACTGGTTACCCAACAAAGACTGACTTCCTAAAAAGAGAGAGAACGGTATTATACTCCATGGGTCTGACTCGACATTGTCTTGTCCCTTGGTAGCCATGCACACCTGAGCAAAGGGTCTGCAAAGTGTTACCCTTCTCCTTTAAATGATGGTGGAAGGCCTGGGAAAATCAGGTCAGTACATTTAGGTTTGCCGTGAAGCAGTCTCTTCAGCTAGATGGTTGCTTAGTACGGATGGTTCAGGCTGCACTGTGTATAATTGCAAAGCATCTATTCATTATTAGCATTGTTCCACACTTCAGCGTAGGTGGCATCTTCCTCCTTTGTCTGAAGAGCCGCGTGTACCTGATGTACTCCAAGAGTAGCTGGCCCCTCCAGCTGAGGAGGGGGGAGGGTACGTTTTAGCCAACAACAAGGCGAGGCAAATGATGGAGTGAAGCCAGAGCCTGGGGTGAGACTGCCCGGCGCCTCGCATGAAATACAGTCGAAGGGAAGAGTCAAAAACTCAACGCCAAGGCGAGTTAGAAATAAATAGCCCCTCTTTGGAGTGTTATGACTGAACATTCCACTTGGAGGAATTTCCGACTTTACAAAAGCACATGACCTGGTCAGACACCATTAACATGATGCTTTTATTATTTTTTATTGGTCTATTTATAACCGTGTTTAATCTGTGCGCTGGGCTGAGCTCTGAGGCAAATCAAAGGGACAGCGCTCCACTGTGTCATCGTACTTATTTCTTACTCACGCCGGAAGATCTAAGTCCTGGCGACACGGCCTTGCCATGCGGCAGGGGTGTTTGTTTTTTCATAGCAGCTATTGCGAGAGCAGGCCTGCCAACAGGGGAGAGGGAGAAAAGGGGCAACTGCCCCAGAGCCCAGCGCATCAAAAGGGCCCCAGGTTTCTGGCTGTCGTCGCTGCTGCTGCAGGGGCAGCGCTCGGAGCCCCGGGACCTTTACAATGCTGCCGGAGTGTCATGCTGAGGGCTGGGGGGAAAGGGGCGGTTGTGCCACAGTCCGGGCAGCATGAAGGACTGGAGCTCATGCTCTGTAACACCACATGCCATCCTGAGTCTGACCACCTACACTGCTACTTTTAGCCCCTTGGGGTATGTCTACACAGCAATTAGATGCGTATAGCTGGGCCTGGATGTTAGGATCCTGAGACACTGTGCCCTGAGACTAGGATCCTTTCCCCATGAACCCAAACCAGCAGGCAGGAGCCTGCCATGAGGTTTTCTCCACCATGTAGACATACCCTTAGTGCTCCTCTGCATTGGCACCTGCTCTCCTTGCCTCATTCCTGCCCTCCCCAGCTCTCTCTCTTAAAGCCATGTGTAATGTGTAACAAAGGCTTCCGGGCCTCTTTTGTGCAGGGCTCAGCTCAGCAGGGCCCTGACTCTGAGTGGGGCGTGACTGGAACACAAATAACAAGGAACAGGACTTAGCACAACTGCGGCAGCAGGACATTCCAAAGGGCCTGCATGGCCTTGTCTGGGGAGGAGCAAGAGAAAATGTCAGGGAATAGCACCGAGACCAGCAGGATTTTGCAACGTGGCCTCGCCAGACTGTGCAGACCACAGTGTGAGGACACAGAAGTGTGTCTGACTATGCATGCACCCTGGAGCGGTGTGACACGCTTGAATGGAAGTGAAGCCAACGGTGTCCTATGTGGATCAAATAGGGCTTTCTAGAAACTGCACAGAGCTTTGCCTTGTACCTTTTCATCCACAGCTATGCAAAGGGAGTGTAAAATGTGGCCACTCTCGTTTAGAAAGACAGTGGAGAGCAAGATTATGCAATTCCTAGGGCAGAAAAGCCTCTGTCTGTTTTTCCTATCCACCCTCAAGGACACCTGTCATGCACCGTGGCCAGCTAATGAATGTGGAAACTTCACCTTTTTTCCTAATAAAGACAAGCCCTGAGAGGTAGATTCTGACACCCTCACTGAAGCCAATGTGGAGTAAATGGCTTAATGTGACTCAGAGGGGCAAAATCCAGCTCTCAGCCTCTTGGCCTTCCTTTTCCTGTGTATAAACTGGCAATAAATAATACTTACTTACCTGCCCCAGTGGTAAGGATGGCAGACTGGTAGATGAAAATGCTTGATAAGTGTTAAGCTTTTCAGCATTGGCCAGAACAGCAAGTGCCGTGCCTGGAAAGCGTAATCAGTTTCAGATGGGGATGTCTTTGATGCCGTCTTGAAGAGCCAGAACAGCGGCTCTCAATTTTGGATCATTGGTGCGTTGTGGTCCGGCATGTGCTTCCCTGTGCGGCAGTGCTGCTCCTATCTCCATAACCCAGGATCTGTTTATCTTCAAGAAGTGACACTTCCCGGCCTCTCTCAGGGTTTCTAGAGAGTGATTTATGGGCTGAGTGTGCGGCAAATATCAAGAGCCTTTCAGCATCCATCACGAATGCTTCTGATCTGCCTGTGAAGTCCCTGTTAGAAAATTAGCTCCTGACACCAAAACAAGAAGGGTAGCAGCCATCCCTGCTCACCACCCCAATCGGCAAAACCACCTTGCAGGGATGAGTGCGAGGAGGCTGCAGACAATGGAGGGAGACTTCAGCATGATTAAATACAGAGGAACGTGAAACGAACAGGTACCAAATGAATGGGACTGCCAAGCAACTAAACCACCCAGCATCAGCAGAGTTTCTGGATATTGGAAAGGCTTTAAAGGACTGTGCCAGGTGATTAAGGTGAGGATTAAGGTTGAGGTAGGATTTATAGGACTGGAGCATGCTTAGGCACACTCTGGGAAGCCAAGAAAATACAAAGCCAAGGACTGTGGGGCTCTTGAAGGAGCCCCCTGTCCTTTGGGGGTGTGGGCTGTAATTCTCACTGCAGGGGGGTCAAAAGAATTGCCAGGCCCATGGAGGGGGGGCTGACTCCATGCTCCTGGAAGGAGCGGGGCCTTGAGTAGAAAGGGCAGGGATGGGGGCAGCCAGCCCTCAACAATGCCCAGACTGTGCCATGTGCCCCACCCCAGCCACCCCTTAATGCCACCAGGTCCGTGCTGTGCAGGCTCCTGTGATGATTTAAGGGGTCCGGGGTTCTGGTCACTGCTGCAGTGGCTGGGAGTCCTAGGCCCTGCATTTGACCCCTTCCTCACCCCTATCCGTGGGCCTGCACACTCTGTTTACACTTCTCACCGGTCATGTCCCTTTGTTCCCATCCCCCATGCATAGGTCCCTACCAAACTCACCGCCATGCGAAAGTGTCATGGGCTGCGAAACCAGGCCTTTTGTGTGCTTTCACCCTGTCCTGTTCAGATTTCACGGGGGAGACCGGCGTTTCTCAAATTGGGAGTTGCAGGGGGTTCACGAGGTTATTTTAGGAGGGTCTCGGTATTGCCACCTTTTACTTCTGCACTGCCTTCAGAGTTGGCCAACTGGAAAGCAGTGGGTGTAATGTTGGCTGGGTGCCCGGCTCCAAAGGCAGCACGCTGCCAGCAGCAGCACAGAAACAAGGCTGGCAATACCACGCCCGTGTCACCCTTACTTCTGTGCTGCTGCTTCCAGTGCTGGGCACCTGGAGAGTGGCAGCTGCTAAGGTCCCAGCTCTGCAGGCATCAGTGCAGAAATAAGGGTGTCAATACCATACCATGCCATCCCTACTTCTATGCTGCTGCTGGCAACAGTGCTGCCTTCAGAGCTGGGCTCCCGGCCAGCAGCCACTGCTCTCCACCTGCCCAACTCTGAAGGCAGCCCTGCTGCCAACAGCAGCACAGAAGGGTCGCAGTGCTGCAACCCCTCCAACACAATAACCTTGTGACCGCCACACCACTCCTTTTTGGGTGACAATTACAACACTGTGAAATTTCAGATTTAAATAGCTGAAATTGTGCAATTTACCATTTTTTTAAATCCTATGACCATGGAATTGACCAACATGGACCATGAATTTGGCAGGGCCCTACCCAGGCAATCTGCTCAGAGATGTCCAAGTTTCTACAGCGGGTTCATAGCTGTGCCTGTACAGCCTCTTCTCCCCACAGGCCCAAAAGGTCTAATATCACCCATCTGCTCCATGATGGAGAGTGTCTGGAGCATGTAGCCTGCATGGTCAGCTGATAGATGCTGAGGATTCAAGAGACACCTCCACATCCATAAACAAGCTGCTCCGTGCATCCCTCTCCTTCAAGTCCCTCCCAGCCTCACTCAACGGAGGAAAGAAAAGCAGATAACAACTTCCTTGTGACTCTACCTCTTCTACAAGTATTTCCATGACATGTCCACAGCTGTGAAGTTGGTGTAACTGCCAAACTGGACAATGGGGAAAAGGCCTTGCAAAAATTCACTGGGTTTTAAAGGGGTAGGAGCTTCTGTTCTCTCTGGCCAATGGAGTTCACACCTGTGACCAGAGCAGTCAATGCTGGGCATCGTGAGAAAGCTGCTAGAGGTCTGTTAGGGTCAACATAGTGTCTACACCCGCTCGGAGTCATTGACCATGCCTCTACGCTGTTCTGCAAAGTGGCATTACTAAAGGGGCACTTATATAGGTGGGAGGCAAATGGAAGTGTCAGCCACACACACAAGGTCAGTGCCAGGCAGCTTGTGTTGCCCCCAACTTGGTAGTATGGACCTCAGATCCGTGAGGTGGGCAGGATGTTCACAGAGGACTGAGCCATCCACACCGATCCCAGGCTGCCCCACCCTTCCCACAATCGGCATCACTGCTGACACCTTTCAGGCAGGTTCCACTGGGAAATCCTCACCCCTGCAAGTGGAGCATGTTGCATGCAGGGCTGTTCCTCCGGGTCTGCTCGCCATGTCCCAATGTGAGACTCCTGAAGGACCTGGGAGGAGGGATGCAGTGGAGCTATTGCTCTCTCCCTTTGGGGCTGCCCTTGCCCCTGTGTGTCAGCTTACACTCTCATTAGAAAACAGCCCAGTGCCCTTAGCATGTTACATTCTAGGCATTTTATCCACAAGCCAAATCTGTGCCAGAGGCCAGCAGATAGATGGAATGGGCTTCACAAAGGCAAAGGCCGACCGTCACCATCTCAGATTTGAACTCAAAGGGCCACCTCGACCCAGCTTCACAAGGTTCTTCCCATTCTTCAGTTCCTGGCTCATAAGTTGTCTTCTCTGGCCTTGGAGAAGTGAAGCAAAGAGAGCAGCAAGAAATTCTGAGCATATACTAGTAAGCCTCTACTGGTACATGCACAACTATGGAAATCCCAGTCAATGCTCAGCTTTTGGTCCACTGCTTCCTACTAAGTAGAACTAATCAGAAATTCTGTTTTTATTTTGTCGTTTTCAAGTTTCTGGCAAACAATCAAAATCTTTCAGCCAAAAATCAAAATATTTCCATTTTGAAATGCCGCCGCACTGCCTTGTGGGAGTTGTAGTTCATGTGCCTCAGGTTCCCATTCTCCTCTATGGGGGTGCTTCTTGATAGGTCTACATCTCCCATGATGCACCAGTCTCCCCTCTTGATGAAGGGAGGCAATGAACCATTGCTGCCGCCTGATTGCAGTGCATCATGACAGCTGGAGTCTAACCATGAAGCCCAATATGGGGGCAGGAGGTACCCAAACAACAGCTCCCATAAAGCAAAATTGCATCTTAGACAGACACAGATTATTCTTGGATTGATCAAAATGTAATGTTTCAATTTGCTTCATAGAAACCAACATATTTTGATCCGGGGGTGACACAATCAAAACCAAAACATTTTTTGTCAATTCTGCCAATAACATTTTTTGTCAACAATCAAAATTTTCCCACAGAAAATTTTGATTTTTGCAGAAACGGCATTTGCCAGCAAAAAGGATTGCTAGACAGTTCCCAGACATCTGTCCATGTAATCTACCCTTAACTCCTGCTGCATCTTCTAAATGGCCGAGGACAATCTTTGACAAGCGGCCACCCTCACAGCTCTTGTCAAGTGTGATTTATGTTCCCAGGGCAGACAGGAATCATGCTGTGTAATCTATCCCTCTAACAAAAGTCTACTATGGCTCTTTAGCATAGGTCCTGCTCCTCCTACCCTTTACTCACCAGAATAGACCTTACTCACATATGTAAGTATAGTCAACCTTACCTCAGCACAGCGGGTTGGACTAGATCAAAGGTTTTCACACTTAGGGCTGTGACCCAGCACTGGACGGTGGAATGTCAGGCACTGGGTCTCATTGCTGCAGGGGGATCAGGTGAGCAATGGGGATGCTAAGGCAGCTCCCTGCCTGTCCTGGCACCGCAGACTGCTCTGCACCCAGAAGCAGCCGGCAACAGGCCTAGCTCCCTAGGGTGGAAGAGAGCGCACAGCTCTGCACACTGCCCCTACCCCAAGCACTAGCTCCACATTCCCATTGGCTGGGAACCTGCTGCTGGCTGCTTCTGTGGCGCAGCCTGGTCTGCGGTGCCAGGAGAGGCAGGAAGTGGCCTTAGCACCCCTTTTGCGCCTCTGACTGGAAGCCACTCAAGGTAAGCATCTCCTGCCCCAGCCCTGACCCCCCTTCCCCAAAGCTAGAACCCCCTCCTACGTTCCAAAGCTCTCACTCTCATCCCCATCCCGGAGCTCACGCTCTATCCAAATTATGTTGGGTCGTGGGCATCAACGCTTGTCCTCAACTGGGTCATGAGAAAAAAAGTTTGAGAACTACTGGCCTAGCTCCCTTCCAGACATACATCACTATGGGTACATCTAAACTACGTTGTTGTTTTTTCCAAAGAGGATATGCAAATTCCACGTGAATTTGCATATCTTCTTCCGATCTCACTTTCAAAAGAGAATCTTTCGAAAATAGAACGTAGTCTAGACACAGCCTATTACTCCGCAGAGTCCCACTGAAATCAAATTCCCAGGGAACTTGCATATCCTCTTTCAAAAATAGAACGTAGTCTAGACATAGCCTATTACTCCACATAGTCCCACTGAAATCAATGCACATACCCCAGGGCTTGTCTTGTGAGTAGATCAGGCTCCTGGTTTGTAACCCTGTAAAATGTGAATGCAAACCAAGTTGCAGCCCGTGCTTGGCATTAGCTGTATGTGAAAGTCGTTTCACACACTGTTCCGAGCCCCGTCATCATTAGGGTTTTACTCAGCCGAGACAAGCAAAACAATGAATAGGAGTAGTTGCTGAGCTGCGGTCATCTGAGGACAGTTTGAAGGAAAGCTGCCCGACCTCTGCCCTGTGCAACAGAAAACCCTAAAGGAAGTGGCTCAGAGAGAATAAGCAGAGGATGGGGAGCCAGGGAGAGCGCGGGCAAGCGGCAGCAATTTAAGCCCGGGCACAAGCATTTCCTTTGATATATAAACCTCTTTTTGCTCTCCTCGTCAAATAATACTAAGAGTCCGCTCCAGTTTCAGATCAGGCGTGATTCAGGGTTTTTCTGCTACAAAGTGGAAACACTGGAATGCATTGACAGGCCTGCGGTGATTTCTCTGCATTGTGTACTCCAGCACGGGGAAGTAAGAGGGTGAAAGTTACCTTGGGAGATATTTCATCTCTGTCGTTGTGTCAAAGCCGGCCGTTAAAACAGCCCTCATCTCACTCTGGAACCTGCTTGGTCTTTGTCAGGCTGCCCAGAATGGGCAAGTGAACAATACAGAATGCACAGCCTTCCCCCGCCGAGTTTGCCTTTCCATAGACAGAATGAAATGCTGGCTGTTGCCATCACATGTTCTGCTTGGATCTGGCACAGAAGGAGATGTATTTATTGCAAATCTTGCACCCGGGGAAGTAGATGAAGCAGAATGGGGGGGGAAGAATGCTCCTCCAGTTAGCGCACATTAGTTTGGGGTGCTTGATGCTTTCAGTTAACCTGGTGTTATTTCACAAACCATTAACCGCAAATAGATGATCGTACAGTTCTCCACCCCCACGTTATAGATTGGTGCGTAGAAAGCAGTCATCCTGTAACCTTGGGTGATTCAGTGGTCTATAGCTGTCACCAGCTAACACCCCCACTTGCACTTTATCTACTAGGACACTGATCCATGAGCCTTCAAGATCATTTTCTTTCAAGCTATCAGTGACTCAAACAGGTGATACCACATTTACATAGACCACCTCTTCCCCCTCCTCCTTTGCCCACTCAGTCCTTCCTAAGTAGGTTAGAACCCCTCATTTTAACATTCCCATTGTGCAAATCATTCCCCCAGGTTTCCGTAATAACAACTAGATTGAATTTATGCCCATAAAGAGCAATTCCAATTCCTCTTGTTTACTACCTAGGCTCTTAGCATCGGTGCATAGCAACTGAAGAATTTTTATCTTAATCTTTGTTTTCTTGATTGATTTTTGGTCTCAATATCTTGATTTTATTTTGTTTTGTTTTATTTTATTGGTGCTTAGTGCTAATCTTCCCCTCTTTCTTTACCCTCCCAGTTTGCTATTAGTTTAATTCCCCCCCCCCTACTATTTTCTGCAGCTGGTCCCCACGGAGGTTGGTCCCCCTTCTACAGAGGTGGAAGCTCCACTAACTGTACAGTTTCCTTTTCCCACAGAAGGTGGACCAATGTTCCACAAAGCCAAAACCAAACCCCCCTCCACTCTACACCACGTAGCTAACTTAACTAACTAGTGATTCACGTCTAGATTCTAGATTCACTTCTAGCTTCACTTCTAGATTCTTCTGTATTTGGCCTTTCTTTGCTCAAAGGACAGGAAGGAGCTCAGAAGGCTAGGCTCTTGTTCAGCACCTGTGAGTTCCCTGAAGTTCTCACCTATCTGTGAGAGATCCCCAGGACACATTGTCATTTGTGCTAGTCTGAACCATCGCTAATGAGTCCTTGGCCATCGACTTCACAAGCCTGTTCGATCTTATTGACATCTCGTGTCTGGGCTCCAGGCAGGCAGCAAATTGTCCTGTTGTCTGTCTGTCCCTTGCAAAAAAAGTGCTTTTGATTCTTCTGAGTATTGAATCTCCAGCAAGGACCATCTGTCTACCTTGAATGGTTGGAGAACTCTTTATGGAGAAACCTGATTTTTTTTTCCCTACAGGTTGGGCCAAGCTGCCACCCACATGTCTATCCTATATGTCTATCTGTTTCTTTGGACCTGTTGGATCTTAAGATGTATCCATGTTGAGGCCTGCATATCAATTTGAAACTTCCAGCTATATGAAATTCTTCCTACCTCTCTTCTCTCTGGCGGCCACAATCTGCTATCCTCACCTGTCTTCAACATGTAGAATCCATCTGTGACCTCTTGCCTCTGGTGATTTTGAACTGCCCGGCTCCTTCTCAGATTTCCCCGCTCACCAACTTCTTTGTGGCCAGCTCCGTTCTTTCTGGAACCTGGGGTACTGGTGTCTCCCAAACCTGGCTGACTAGGAACTCCTAAGCTTCTCTAATTCTTAGTAGCATTTCAACTTGCTCTTCCAAAGAAGAATCTTTTCCTCCAGCATAGCCACCAACTTGCATTTCAAGAAATCCCTCTGGCTTCAGGTGTGTGTGAGTGTGTGTGGGGGGGGGAAATGGCACATCCATTGTAGGACAATGCCACTAGTCCATCATTGATCTAGATGTCACGCCGAATGAGCCTCCCATGCTTTCTCTCCACACTCCCTCCAAAACTCTCCAGTTAGCTGCTTCTGTTCAGACATCCTTCAAGCTCACCTAGCAAGTGACTTTTCAGATCACTTTTTACCTGTTTAGCACAGCTCAGCTCCACCCCCTCACCACCAGGGAATCCTTAACCACTCAAACATCAAACAGCTGGCTAGAAAAAGCACCATGTGCTTGCTCAGGGGCCAACAGCCTCACTACACTGCCCATACAAAGAGAACAAACAAACAACCTGCAGAGGGACCAAACACGCTGCTCACCACGTCCTGCTCCCTCCAAACACAGTGTGCAGCTGGGGCTATTCTCTCCGACTCTCAGGTAGCTGTCTCTCTTCCAGTTCTACCTCACAGGCCATTGTTAAATCACAATTGGATGTTTGTATCTGCTCTAGGAATTATTTTGCAGCAGTTCCATGGTCTATGAAATCCAGGAGGGCAGACTAGATGATCAAAACCAGCTCTTTTGGCCTTGTACACATGTGAATCTATGAGTGTCCATTGCCTCTCTGCAGGAATTCCATCGCCACTGTGACCTGCATCGTCCTGGCAATCCAATTCTTCACACTCATGCACATCCCCGTTCAAGGGAACGCTTTTGCACCTCCTTCCTTTGATGCATCTCCAAAGAAGGGGCAGGACTGGAGGACCTGCCTCTGCTTAGATCCTTCTACTCCCTGCCCATTGTGGGGAGGCTCAGGGCCAGACTTCTCAAGACAGCTCCGTAACCGGCAACTCCCAATGACAATTCAGCCCATAAGGGCCTGCTGCTGAGGCCTCTCCAGCTGCTGAAATGGAGCAGCTTCTGGCAAACGCCTCTGCAGTTGCTCAGAATTCCCAGGGGGAGGTTCCCCCGTTAGACCTTCTCTCTGCTTTATTCTCATTTGTCCAGTTCCCAGACCAGCTCTTCTGGCTCTGAACATCGCTGGAGATTTACCCTTAGAACACCATGAAAGTCTTACCAAGGAAAGACAAAATCATTGGGCTAATGCTGTCGTTTGCCTATATTTTAGCTTCTTCGCTTCGCTTCTGACCAGCTTGCCTGGTTTGGGGACTTGCTTTTCTTTAATGCTGAAATATACTCTTAGAAGAACAGAATAAAACACCCCTGCTTGAGGGACAATAGAGGGTTTTTTTTTTTCTTTGTATTGGGATTTTTTGTACTGTTCTTTACCTAATAAAAAAAACACATTTGCAAATGTGTAGCTTGTGGTTAGCTCTGTTGTAAGTGGTCTAAGTTGCGTGCCATAGAGGCTCCTATACTTAGCTCCACAGGTCCCAAGTTCAAATCTGGCTGGTGGTGGTTACTCCTGTATGTGTTTTCATTCTTTAAAATACCCAGGGGAGCAAAAAGCAATTAAAACCAGTCTGCATCTGTCTCCCATGACTTATTTAACACTATGGCATCGGAGATCCATAGACAGTGACTAGCTACTCAGATTTTGAGGTAATCGGCTTGAATTGGCCGGCTCGTTGCATTTAAGGGACAGGGGCATGCTTTCTGATTGCAGGTCTTAGATAAATTGTGGAGCAGCACGCCTCTGGGAGGACATTTCCTAACCCCTGTCAGTTAGTAGACGGCTCGTTCCTTGAAGCATTGGGATTTATATCCCTCATATTAAAAACGAAACCACTAAGTTACTGTTGATGTTCTCATTAGCCACAAATGTCTCTAAAGCTTTCTAATGCCTTGGCCTCAGCATCTTGTGGCAGTGAATTCCACATGTAAATATCTTGGCGTATGTGGAGAGAAAAATTGTTACTTTTAAATCTGTTGCCTTTGAATTCAGTTGAAGGCTTATTTATTAATCCCCCTCTCTCAGAAGCATGAAGAAGAGCTACGGATGTACCTTCGCTGGCTATTTTATAGGGGTACATCTGCACTGCGACACTATTTCGAAATAACTAGCGCTATTCCAAAATAACTTAGTCCACGTCTACACAGCAGGCAGTTATTTCGAAATAGCGTCAAAACACTGTCAAGCTGAAGGACTTCTTACTCCAACTTCTGTAACCCTCATTGTACGATGAATAAGGGAAGTCGGAGGAAGAGTGCTCTATTTTGAAATAAGTGCTGTGTAGACGCTCTCTATTTCGAAATAAGATACTCAATTGATGTAGCTCAATTTGCATAGCTTATTTCGAGTTAAGCCCTGCAGTGTAGACACACCCCTAGGTCTCTCTCTCTCTCGTCCCATTTTTCCCTGTCCCTTTTAAACTAGTAATAGAGATGTAGCCATGTTAGTCTGGGCATTCCTATCCCTGTAGGTCTTTCCTCGTATGAAAACTCTCCAGGCCTCGGATCGTTTTCATTGCCTGCTCCTGGTACATCCTTGGGCTGTCCTCCTTTTCAGAGGTGGGATGGTCAGAACTGAGCATGGTATCCCAGCTTGGGGCTGGGACAGTGGGCGTCTACAACTGCATCCTCGGGACGACTGGATTGCTCGAGATTGCAGGCGCTGTGACACAGGAGCTGCCAGTAAGAAACATGAGACAGAAAGTAGAACAACAATGCTTTGCATTTAGGGGGCAGATCCCCAGTGGGTATCAACCAGCCTCACGCCAGTGAGTGGAGTCATGGCTCGGTCACAGGAGGCATGAAAATCAGATACAGGATCCGGCCCAGGAGTTATAGCCAGACTTCTCAAAGTACTTTATCAATGGACTAGCCCTCTCACAATATTCCCCTGGGGCGCCTTTGTGGGGCTCATCTGGGGAGTAGCTCTTGGCCAGTCTGATAGTCCCTCTTTGGGTAGCTCGCCCTGTGGCCTCTCTCTCTCCCTGTCTGGGTTCAATTGCCCCTTCTTCATGGCTTGGCCTTCCAGCCAGGTCACAATCATCCGCCTCTTCCAGGATATCAAAGGCTCAGTCATTCACTTTCCTGCCCAGACTGTACCACTTCCCCAGAGGCTAGGAGGAGAGCCCAGGGTCACCCGCTATGCCACGTTCCAGCCCAGGGAGCCTATCACTAGCAACCACAATCAACATCTACACAATCCCAGATCTTGTGGCTGTTTCCCTCTGGCACCTTCCTGCCTTTCTTTTCTTGCTCTAGGTCACTGCTGGGGCTTCTTCCACTCCTGGTGGCTCTCCCAGCCTGTCCCTAGTTCTTGCCAGACTCTGGCAGGGTTCCAGGGCTTACTTCTTGTTCTTTTCACGAGCTCCCCTCCTCTCTAGGGAGTGACCCCAGCGTTCCTTCCTGCAGTACATGCATGCTAGCCTCCCCCAGGCTTCATACTAATTCAGGCTATCTTGGCCCAGCTCGGCTGCATCGTACCATATCTGCCCTGACTCTCCTCCAGGTGCAGCCTGTACCGGGTTTATTGTCCCTTTCCACTTACTCGGATCTTCTGTGGAGTAGACACCCCAGCACACGTGCCCAGCAGCATTCTTCTGAAGAGGGGAAACTGAGGCATGGTGCGCTGAAGTGACTTGCTTCAGGGCCCCTGGGAAATCTGCACATCGAACTCAGATTTACTGGCTCCCAGTGTCTTTTTTTCTAGCCATGGGCTCACAATTGAGCAACAGAATGCTCTGTCCAGGTTTACAGTGCATTACAGTTCCTTTTTCCAGAGGAGAACCTCCTTCTCTTTTTGCCTACTTCAGAACGTGAGCTGAAGGCTGAGAAATACCAAAGAAAGAACTGGGAGGGGGCAGTGCTGCAGCGATTCTCTCTGCCACGTTGTTTTTCACGTGCCCGTCCCCTTCGGCAGTTCTCTCCCCTCATCTGGCAAATTAAAAATGTGAGGAGGTTTCATTTTTAGAGGGCTTTTAAATTGTTTTTTAAATGGTTTTCAAGTCTCTTTCTGTCCTGCTGCTGATAGAACTCCTATATTCATGTTTCCTTCCAGGCATGAAAAGGCTTTGAATGCTACGCCGCTGAGGTAAACATTCGCACTCGGTGTAGGTCATCCGTAATGTGATTGCTGAGGGTTGCAGAGCAGAAATGGCGCAAGAGCCCTTAGGTAGGAAGTACCATCTGCTGGATGCTGGGCCTATTTTCCAGAGCAGTGCATTGAGTACCTCAAAGCTCTGCTCTGGAAAAGAGCTGGATAAAGGAAGTGGGGCACAGAGAGATTGAGGCCCAGATCCTGAAAGGAATATAGGGACTCTTTGTGGATCAGGGCCTAGGTGGCTTTCCCAAAGTCACACAGAAGCAGAGCAGGGAGCCTGACCCAAATCTCCCATGTCAGTATTCTAACCACTGGACCATGCTTCCTCTCCATAGAATTACTGAACCATGTGCCTCCCTTGTCTAATGAGGCATGATCCTGCAAACCCCTACTCCTGTGAGGTAATGGGGTTGACCAAGTCAGGTTTTGCAAGATCAGGATGCGTACACCTGAGAACAGCACAGCTCTACCGGAGCCAGTGATTTGCACCAAGGTTCAGCCCCCCACACACATTTCATCTCTAGCATGTGACTGAGCCCTGGACTACCCTAGGACTTTATTTCACAATAACACCCCTCCCCTGCCCCGCCAGAGTTGAATTTACAAGCGGAGCATCCACACTACCAGGTCTGTTATTTCGATATAACAGGTCGCGGAATTCGAAATCTGCTTTTCATCAGGAGTAACGCTAATTCTGACATAGTTTGAATTACCTTGGGGAGTAGTTATTTTGAAATAGCGGCACCAGAGCGACCTCACTACCGTTATTTTGAAAGAACTAATTACTCCCCCGTGATTCCTGGAGCTCTACGTCCGAGGTAGTTCGTCCACATTAACAGAGCCTGCCTTGGACTAATGTCGAGGCTTCCCCATAGTGTGGACACGCTATTTTGATTTTGTTAAATCAGTAGTTTTAAGTCGAATTTACTAATTTCAAAATAGTCTCCTAGTGTAGACAAGGCCTAAATGGCCTGCGATGACTTTTTGTTCTGTGTTTGTACCATGCCACGCACAATTGGATCCTGGTGCATGAACTGGGCGTCTAGGCACTCCCTTCTTATGAATACTACATCATCATCATCATAATGTTTTCACAATACCATGCTTTCTGCCCCCTTCTTAGTCTCCCCCAGCCCCGCCTTCACCAGCCGCCCATGTTTATATGTCTCTAGATGCAGCGAGTGACTGTTGAAAGGAAGGGAGGTTGCAAAGTTGCCTTGTAGTTAGGGCTGAGGTTGCAGTGAGTTTCTCTGTTGGTAGCAAAGCAGCGCCAGTGTTTTGCATTTCAAAGATGGTAACCCTAGCCAGGTCTGTGGCGACAGCGCTGGTCTATTTGTCTACAGATTTGGATCTCGGCACTGACCCTGGCCTGTCCCCAGACCTCAATTCCAAATCCTCTTTGGCTGAGGCCCAAACCTAGCCTAGTTGTGACCCACGCTCCAACCACTAGGTCTTATTGTCAGAGGCAGCAGCAAGGACAACAGCCTTGCTGGGCCCCTGGGCAAGGCAGGAGAAGGCTCTGCTCCATGCTCCCTGGAAGGGGTGGAGCCTTAGACGGAAGGGACGGGGTTGGGGGCAGCCAGCCCTAAGTGCCGCCCAGACCGCGGCACACACCCCCAGTCTACAGTGCTGCTTGGAGCGCATAGCATGGTGCTCTGGCAGTGATTTAAAGGACCCAAGACTCTGGCCACTGTCACTGCCTTAGTAGCAGCAGCGGCAGCCAGGAGCTCAGGGGCCCCAGAGTGGTTGCTCCCTCTCCTCCCCTCCTCTCTCCCCCGTTGGGGGACCTGAGAGGCAGTGCCTCACATCTTCTGGGAGCAAATCTATTACAATCTGCAACAGCTTGTTGGCTGATAACAGTGAATGTTGAAACTGAGCATGTTGTTCCAGCTGCTCTCTGCGTTTACAGCCCTTCCCATTGCTCGAATCAGATCCAGATGAAATGGGTGGCATGACAGAACAACTACAGCGTTAAAGAAAACCAAAGCTGACAGGTTTTACACCTGGCTTCTTCTAAAACAGTCTCCGGACCTCTTGGATTCAGGGCTGATTGGCCTTGTGTGTCAGTTTTCAGTTTGACTCAAAGAAATGAGGCTTGATTGGCATATGAAGCTACACAGGTGTTGTCAACGTGTAAAAGACAGACCATTTGCCCATCAGTAGTAGGTAAAAGCCACCTAGGATACTATGGCTCAGGCAGAAATTCTGGGCTTGGATGGGATTTTTGCCCTGTGAGATGCAGGAGGTCAGTCTTGATGATCAAAACAGTCCTCTCAGGCCTTAATGACTGAGAAACAAGAAAAACTTGTTTTGACTAATTACTGTAAACACTCAACAGCCAAAGTAGGTGTGTGTGGGGGGGGGAGGAATTAGATTAGTTGCTCAAATCTTATTTTCATGGCTAGAATTCGAAAAAGTTCAGAAAAGGGCAACAAAAATGATTAGGGTTTTGAAACAGCTGCTCTATGCGAAGAGATTAATAAGACTGGGACTTTTCAGTTTAGAAAAAAAGAAACTAAGGGGAGATATGGTAGAGGTCTATAAAATATTGGTGTGGAGAAAGTGAATAAGGAATGTTATTTACTTGTTCCCATAACATAAGAACTAGCGGTCACCAAATGAAATCAATAGGTAGCAGGTTTAAAACAAAAGGAAGGAAGTCTTTCTTCACTTCACACACAGTCAATCTGTGGAACTCCTTGCCAGAGGATGTTGTGAAGGCCGGGACTTTTAGCAGGGTTCAAAAAAGAACTAGATAAATTCATGGAGAACAGGTCCATCTATACTTATTAGCCAGAATAGGTTGGGATGGTGTCCTTAGTCTGTGTTTGTCAGAAGCTGGTAATGGGTCACAGGGGAGGGATCACTTGGTGATTACCTTTCTGTTCGTTCCCTCGGGGGCACCTGGCATTGGCCACTGACAGAAGACGGGACAGTGGACTAGACAGACCTTTGGTCTGATCCAGTATGGCTGTTCGTATGTTCTTATCTGGTTCATACCCACTTGCTGAAACACTTTGATCATGTTTGACAGGTATGTTGTCTAACGTTCTTAAAAACCTCTAATAACAAGGATTCTACTACCTGAGTTGATAACTTATCATCATCATCATCAACAACAATCATGGGCTCAGCGCCCGTTCGTGTCGATGCCTCCCTCACTACTTCCTTCCATCTTTCCCTGTCCAGTGCAGAGTGGCTTAGTTTCTGTAGACTAGCTCTGCACCAATCTACTATATCATCTACCCATGCTCTGTGGGGTCTGCCTCTCCTATTCAGACCATCCATTATGCCGAATACCAGGGTCGTAACTTTTCGCTTGTCGTTCATTCTGCAGATATGCCCAAATAGCTGTAACTTCTGTCGCATAACCTTCTGCAGCAGTTTCTCTTTCGGCTGTATCTTCCTATATAATTCCTCGTTGGTAACCTTCTGCATCCATCCTATTTTCAGGCTCTTTCTATAACAACTCGTCTCAAACGCCAATATCCTTCTCTTCGAATCGTTCATTATCACCCATGTCTCACACCCGTACAACATGCTGCTAAATATACACGTTTCCAAGACACTCAGCTTCGTTCCTAAGCTAATCGCTTTACTTTTCCAGATCTTATCCATCGCCTTCAAACTCACTCTTGCTTTTGCTAATCTAGTCTCTATTTCCTTCTTACAGTCTAGATCATACATCATGTTGCTCCCCAAATACATGAACTTCTCTACAGTCTCTAGTTTGATCCCATCTACGCTGATCCCTTAGGTTAGATATTAGGAAACTCTTTCTAACTGTAACTCTCTCTGTAGATTAAGCGCATTACTATTTGTCCTACCTTCAGGGGCCATGGAGAATAACTCATTGCAGTCCTCTTTAAAACAGCCTTGAGCATGTTTGAAGATGGTTCTCTCTTCCCCTTCCCCAGTTGTCTTTTCTGCAGAATAAACACGCCGGGTTTTTTTTAAGCTTTCATCTATGTCAGGCTTCTAAATCTCTTATCACTTTGTTGCTGTCCTCTGGGTCTGCCCCCTGGATGTCTGAGTAGTCTCTCCTCTGAACTTCCTCTAATTTGTCCATCTTTTCAAAGTGCAGCCCTGTAGTCGAACTCAATACTCCAACTCAAGATGTGACACTGGCAGACCAGGGCAGGGCAATTCACTGGGGTGTTTGAGCAAAGCAATTCTGGCATGTGGATGTCAGCATTTGGTGTTTGAATTACATGAAAACCAATAGGAAGTTACTGGCATTATTTTCACTTGTATTTATCCTGTTATAGTTCACAAGTAAACGTTTACATTGATTATACCCTGTCATCATCGGCAAGCCCTCAAGGACAAGGATGGTCTCCTTCACAGCTTTTATTTTTCATGGGGCCTTTGGTGTCTGAGGAGTCTGATCCTTGTGCTGCAGGCTCATTAACAGACACTTCAGGTGGTGTTGCAAGGTTGGGTTGGCCTGCAATTGCTGCGTGATGGCTCTTTACATTCTTTTCTGGTTTTTTTTCTTTTTTTCTGTGACCAGGGCAAGATGGCCTTCTTCAAAAGAGGACCTTCCTTCTTTTACGACTTATCCTTATCCTGGACTGCAGTCTCACTGTGTGGGGTATCCATGCCACATCTCCTGATTACCTTTAGGGTGTCTTTAAAGTGTTTCTTTTGGCCTCTCCGTTTCCTGTCTCCTTTGGTGAGTTGGCCAGAGAGCAAATATATTGGTAAGTGTATACCCAGCATAGTTACACCCTGTGACTAACCGCTCAATCTAGTCTATTTCATGCAGTGAAATAAATAATCTGGGCTAGTTACATTAAATTATCAGTGTCCATAGCCTTACTAAAAATCAAGATATATCATGTTGATGGCCTCACCCTATCTACTAAGCCAGTAACTCTGTCAGAGAAGAGAATGGGATTGTTTTGGCATGATTTCTTCTTGACAAATTCATGCTGGCTATTACTTATTTTTTATTATCCTCTAAGTGCTTATTAACTGATTGTTTTGCTCCAGTATCAGATAGGAATTGAGGTTTGGCTGATTGACCTATAATTCTCCAGGTGCTTTTTGTTCCTCTTTTAAAGACAGTAAGGTTGCTGCTCTGTGGGACTTCCCCTTGAGTTCTTGAAGATAATTGCTAATAGTTCCAACACTGCTTCAGCAACTTCCTTAAGTGCTTTATGGTGAATTTCATTAAGCCTGGCTCATTTGAATGCATCTAATGTACCTAAAAATTTTTCCCTAATCAGTCTTGTTTTCTTGTTCCCCATCCCCTTGATAATATTAAATATCTGGTCCCCATTAACATTTTTTTTTTTTACTGAGGAACTAAACAGGAGGTAAATATATCACCCTTCCTTTGCATCATCTTGTATTAGTGTGACCCACACCCCTAGTGGGTGTGGTTCACTGTGCCATGTAGTGGCACTTAGCTTAGGTTGTAGAGCTCACTCATTCTTCTCTCTCACTGTAAGTGGTCTGAGAGCCAGTTGGCTTTATAGCTCAAGCTGTTGAGGCTCCTACACTAAGCTCCAGAAGCCCCAGGAGGTTACATTAGCTCTCCTCCTGCACTTTCTTTCTTTTTTGCTTGCTCCTAATGTATTAAAAGAACCTCTTCTTATTGCCTTTCATGTCCTTTACCCTGATTTTGTTCCTAAATGCTTGCTTTTGTAAATTCATCCTTAGCAATTTGTCCATGTTTGTGTGGATAGGGATGACTCTTTGTCTCAGCCGATTTAGGATTAACTAAACTCGAGTCATATATGTCACTGCATGCTACTTTCTCAAGTCTGTCTCAGGGTCCTTCCAAATGCCACTTTTCGCCTGGATACCCACAGCAGCTAGCTGGCTAGGAAGCTATCCCACTCACTTCTTTTCAGGTGAGGACGTGGCTACAGCGGCCCAGGTGAGCAACATACTGCACCCATGGTGGAAAGTGGTATCATGGAAAAGCAACAGATGCTCCAAAAATGAAGCATTTACAGTGTAAAACAGGCAGCTAAGAACACATCTGCCTGTGATGGGTAGAGGAACCCAACCTCAACTGCTACTCCAGATTCCAGCCCAGGTACCCTATACATAGCCGCCATATGATGTTCAACTTCAATCCTTTGCTGCTATTTCCCCTGGTCCTCTTCCTACTAGGTCTTTTTACATCCACCTCTATCTTAGGGCCAGCATCCCCTGGTTCTTCTCTCTCTCTAATACCAACTATGTGATTCAGCCAACCATAAACTCTGTCTGATTGTCAGGCTCCTTTGACCAAAGAGGAGCATCCTTCACTCCTCTCATCCCAGCCAGGAACTGAACAGTTAAGGGCAGCCAGCTCTTTCTATCTGGGTCAACAGAGCCCTGATTGGCTGTTGCTAGCCCCTCTCACTATTGGAGGACCAGGTCTTTGTGATTTCCAAAATGGCTGTTCTGGAGAGTACTCTCTCTAGGCAAGCTTGGAGGTCTCTCCTTTGCTGCTCTTTTCCTCTCTGTTGGTTTCTTCCCAGGATGGAGTGTAATAGAACCTGGGGGCCTCCTGTAGGTAGTTGCAAATTTCAGATATACCTGGTCAAACTGTAACTTAGAAAATTTTAGGCAAACATTGGGGGAAGTAAAATAATATACATGCATTTCAAAAATTTCAAAATAGAAATGTTTTTGAAAGTTTTCACAGATCAAAAAAAAATCAATGAACTCTTGTTATAGCCTTTCCATCGGTCTAGATTATTTATTTCACTATATGGAATTTTCTCTTTAGGCTCCACATCAGTACATACAATGTAGGTATATGGGGTAAGCTGGTTTAATTGAGAATTTTAGAGGGCAAATTGCATTTCTCTGCTAAATTTTAAGAGTACATTTGTCCTGCCAAGAAATCATTCTTTAAATACCTCCAACTGAAAAATCATGTTTGGCCTTTATAGGACTTGCCATGACTAACCATGGGCTCTGAAAATAACAGCCTTTGCTACAGATATCTGCTCATGTGACATCTGTAATTTATAGTACTTGTAAATATAAACAAACCTAATGCCAGGTTAGGTTTCCAAAGGGCCTGGGAATAGAATATGCTTTAAAAATTATCATAGAGCAAGAATCTCGTACTAATCTGTTTAAGGGATAAGCCTTCTGCTTGATCCTGCAAACACTTAATCATGTGAGTAGCTGTGTGTTGGACTTGACGAGTTTACACGCATGAGTAAGCACTGGTGGAATCGTGCCCTTAGCTCCTTCAATTTTGTTGTTGTTTAATTTTCAGCAGAGCTGTCTAGACACATGTGAGTAACTGTAACTGCATCTGAATTTTTTTTTATGTTGTTCATGCCAGTCAAAATAACAGGACTTGGGACACTAGTGAGTCTGTTGCATTATCTTCCAAACATATTGTAATCATTACAGAGTAGAAAAGAGACCAGCGCTCCCAAAATTAACTCAAATAGGTTTGGTTTCTTTGTGGATGCTAAAATCTTTTGTGCTCTTACTATTCTCATGGTAATGGAAGATATGTTCATGCAATGCCAATAGGCCACAACAAGATACAGTGCTGATAAGTAAGACTGAAACTGCTCTCAGTCTTTCCACTCGCTTTAAGCAGATACTGGTGTAAGGGAGAAAAGGAAGTTCTAATAGCCTGCCTCTTTTTTTCTCATGCATAGATATAATGCCTTCAGGCTGTTCCAGCATAGAGCAAGCTACAGTCCTTAGCTTTTCATTTCAGACCCACAGATGGGCGTGGGCCCTTACGTTGGTTTGAGAACCTGTTGGCACCATAGGGTATGTCTAGACTACAAGCTTCTTTCAAAAGAGAGCATCCACACCTCAAAACCAGATCGAAAAAGCGATCTGCTTTTTCAAAAGAGAGCATCCAGACTGCATGGATGTTCTATCGAAAGAAAGCCCTGATTGCTATTCACAGAATGGCCACCAGGGCACCTGTGCTTTTCTCGATTGTCTCTTCTTTCGAAAAATGTCCCTCTTCTACACCCACACGGGCGGTGGCATTGGCTACAGTACCCCAGTACCAGCCAGGTAAATTAACCCAGCCATCCCACATACCCCAACCCCCTGCCTCCTGCACCCCCTCCTACTCCAACTCCCTGCCCTGAGCCCCTCATACACTCCAACTCAGACGCCTACACCCCCCATGTCCCCAGCTCCTTGCCCTGACTCCTGCACCCCCACACCCCAACCCTCTGCCCTGAACCTCCTGCACTCCACCTCACACTTAATTTGCTTTCATGTTCTGCTGTATCGCAACCCGCCAACCCCCTGAGGCAAGTTGTGCTAGTACAGTACCTGTAAGAAATGTAAGTTATTCCCCTCCTGAGAACATAGTACTGGAAGGGACCTCCTGGATCATCCAGTCCCATCCCCAGTTATTGCAGGCAATCCCATCATATCCTCCTGTTCATAAATGTATTAAGCTAAACTAATCAGATTGTTTTGTCCCCCGCTTTCTTTGCTGGAAGGCTGTTCCAGAACCTCGCCCCTCTAATGGTTAGTAACCTTCTATTTTCCAGCCTAAATATACGCACAGCCCATTTATACCCATTTGTTCATGTGCCAACAATATCCGTTAACTTAAGTAGCTCTTATTCCTCCATTTACCTCCAATATATGTACAGAGGGGCAATCATGTCTGCTCCTAGCCTCCATTTTTCTAACCTAAGTAAACGAAGCTCTTCCAGTCTCCTAGACAAAAACTATTAGAGAAGCGGCGTGTACGTTATTCAGCCAGTAACGAATACACTAACAGTGAGCAGAATTAAAGGCCAGCTTTCACTTGAGCTTTTTCAGCGTCCCTTCATTATTCACTATTTGCCTACATGCCTAATAATGAAGTGACATTTTTACAAAGGATCCTGCCCCCAAATGCTTTGTTTTTCTAGCTCACCTTTTCTTAATCAAGAAGTCAATTGTGTGGGGCAGAAGTGAAAGTATTTGGCAACAGTTAGGCCCTTCAACCAGGAGACAGAAGTATGACCATGTAGCTCAGATGATCAGTTGCAGAGGTCAGCTAGTGAATTTCAAATACCAAGCAACCAGCTGACTGAGCAGGGAAAACATTTTGCCAAGAATCAAACACTGAAATATATGTTGAACAATGTTTAAATCATTTGCAGACCAGTCGCCACCGGGAGAAGAGACCAAATTAATTGAATAAATTGTTTCCAACACAAAGTTCAACTAGCTCTGCAAACTGGAGCTTTTTTTAGAGTGGTGGCCATGTTTGTCTGTAACTTTAAAATCAGCGAGTAGTCCTGTAGCACCTTAGGGTAAGTCTACACTACGGGAAAAGGTTGAATTAAGATATGCAGCTTCCGCTACGTTAATTGCATGGCTGAAGTCAAAGTATGTTAACACAACTTTTGCCGCTTTCCACGCTGCAGGAAGTCAAAGGGAGAACACGCTTTCCCCTACTTTTCTTACTCCTCGTGGAAGCAGGACTACCGCCATTGACCGGAGCTCCCTTCACAGTTCGAATTAGCTGTCTTCGCTAGACCCGCTCATTCAAACCCTGGAAGATTGACAGCAGCAGCTTCACTCTTCTCTGTAGTCTAGAGGTACCCTTAGAAACTAACAAAAATATATATAGTATCATGAAAGCTACTTAGTTTCTATACGTCTAGACTACAAGCCTCTTTCGAAAGAGGCTTTTTTGAAAGTATCTTTCGAAAAAGCCTCTTTCGAAAGAGAGTGTCTAGACCGCAACCACTTCTTTCGAAAAAGCGGCTCGCTTTTTCCAAAGAGAGCACCCAGGCAGTCTGGATGCTCTCTTTTGAAAAAGCACCATTTGCATTCAAGATAAAATGAGGTTTACCGTGGTCGAAAAAACCACCGCATTCTTTCGATTTAATTTCGAAAATGCAGCGGCAGTCTAGACGCAGGGGAAGATTTTTCGAAAAAAGGCCGCTTTTTTCGAAAAAAACCCTGTAGTCTAGACACACCCTAAGGTGCCACAGGACTACTCATTGTTTTGAAAGTTACCGACTAACATGGTAAGAAAAATATATGTAGTATTATGAGCTTTCTTGGGCAAAACCCACTTCCTCAGATGAGCTGGAGAGTAATAACAGAAACCCAGAATTTATAACAGAAAAAGAAGGGGGGGGGAGGAGTACCTGTCAATTGTAGGACCAGCACTAATGAGGCTAATTAAGCATAGCAAAAAGGCCAAGCACTGAATGAACATGCCAAGTGAACCTTTCACCCTGAGAACTGTTCTTCAACTATCCCTCAATACGAGGATGATATCTGCCAAGGGGATTCATTGGTGGGTTTTTAAGTGGCTGAGGAGCCCAATTTGTGCCCTGCAGATTTTCCCAGAGAAGTGACAGGTGTAATCTTGGAGGAGACATAGTTGTTGTCTGGGCTGCTGTGCCACGTCTTTCCTTCTTTGTCACTTCTTTGTCTCACGAGCACGTCCGTTCTCCTCAAAGTGAGCTGTGACTTGGTCTATGGTGTGGTGCCCTGTGTTCTGTGTCACACTGAGTCATCCCCATTTGTTGGGCTGATGCCTCCCTTTTTAAGATGTTCTGAGTTTCAGTAGGTCTCTGAAACCCTTCCACTGCCTTCCATGAGCCCTTCTTCCATGACTTAACTGAGAGAAGAACACTTGCTACGGGAGGTGAGTGTGAGGCGTACGTACACAATGGCCAGCCCAACGATGTTGGTGTTTTCATGACCTGTGCTTCTGTGCTGACGACGGTCGCAGAGAGATCTCTGATGTTAGTGTGTCGGTCTTCTCAGCCAATCCTGAGACTCCTCCTTGAGACAACCCTGCTGAACCCACTGCAGCCACTTGAGATGTCGGTCGAAAAACATAACCAAGCAGGAAGCCGTTAAAGAAAAAAGGAAACTTGTTACTCAAGAGGCGGGAGTTCTCCAGCCTGTCAAGCTTACATCCTTCTCCAATGCTAAAATGCCTTTTATCAGTGAGAATATTCAATAAAACCATGCGCTGGAAAGGGCAGTAATGGCAAAATAAAACATTTCTGGTCTGTTCACTAGAGTTTGATGGGATGGATCACATCTGAGCCTACTGGAAACAGATTCTATCACTGCTGAGGAGCTGAAGTGAAACAAACATTAGCCTAGAGGTTGTGAAAGAGAAATGTCGTCATACAGGCACTGGCCTCGCAGCTTCCCAACTTCATTGGCTGGGTTTTCATGGGGGGTTTTTCCCCTCTTTGCCTAATTGGTGCCTGAGTCACTCTGTATTATATTTCCTCAAGCCGCTGAATACGGGTGGTTTTTAATATCCTCTGGGAAATGTCTTTTTAATGCTTCAGTTAGATGATTCCTCACACTTAACATCTTTTAATTTTGAGCAATTTCTTCAATAGATAAAGGAACAATAACAAGAAGATATCTTTATGGGTTTAATGTATTGAATCGATAAAGTTACAACCTGTGCAAGAAATAAAAGCCAAAACATAACCTGTGCAAGAAATAATAACTTAATAACAAGCTATTTTCTGTTCTGTCCTATATAGGTTCTTGTACAGTAATATCTTACAGAATGCCGACAGCGCCTTAAGCAACAGAACTAACATCTCTGTGTGGTTTGCTCTCATCCTCTCCCAAGGGAGAGAAGCATGTGCAGGAGAGGACTGATATTTGTTATAATAATTATGAAATGCGCATGTTGCTCAGGATGGATTAGAGAAGGCAAGACCACAGGCATACATCTTGCACTTGGAGAGAAGGTGGTAAGGTCTGCGATGGTCCTGGAGGAGTTCGATCCACAGGCTTAGACTGTCCTCCAAGAAGGTTTTATACCCCCACAGGCAAGTTTTATCCTCACTGTTGAGTGTTCTATTGCCCCAAATGGGTGAGGACTGTCAACCATAGCATTCATCCTGAAGCTTGAGTTTATCTTCTAGGTACCCTGGGTTTAGGCCATGGAGCACCTTGAAGAATCAGAACAAGACCTCGAACAAGGTTCAAATTCCTATGAGAAACCAGTACAGAGAATGGAGGGCATGTGTAGTGTGCTCAGAATAGTCTGAGCGACTGTATGGCTGAGCAGAGTTGAAGTTTCCTAAATGCTGATAGTTTCATCTAGATATTTCACGTTGCTGTCGTCTAGTCAGGAGGTGGCTACGGCCTGGATAACTGAGGCCAGGCCATTGTTTGGCAGGGTAAGGTGGCATTTCCAAACCAGCTGGAGATGATCGATTATTTTACCTCAAAATTTGGCACTGGTGCAACCACTGCTGGGATTCTGGTGCCCACAATTTGAGAAGGTTGTTGATAAACTGAAGAGGATTCAGAGATGAGCCATAAGAAAGACTCAAGGAGCTGGCTCAATCTATCACTATAAGGGAGGTTTTCTAACCTTTTAATCAATTTAGCTTTATGAAGAGAGTCTATGGAGTGATGTGATTACACTCTATAAATGTCTACATGAGGAACAACTATTTAATAATGTGCTTTTCAATTGACTGGTGAAAGGTATAACAATCTAATAGCAGGAAGCTGGAGTAAGACAAATTAATACTAATAATAAAGCACACATTTTTAACTAGGAGGGTACTACTGTGGTAATACTTGAACAGTTTACCAAATGTTGTGGTGGATTCTCCATTACTGATGGTGGGGTGGGGGGTTAAATCAAGGTTGAATGTTCTTCAGAAAAGATGTATTATTTTGTGGAAGTTCTGCGGTCTGTGTTATCACAATGGTCTCTTCTGGCCCTGGAATCTATGGAAGTGTTATTTGTGTATGGTTCTATCTGAGCATTTAATATCAATGATTAACCCAAGAGCACTCCTAGACTATGGACTGAATTGGCCAGTTGACCAAAGGAGACTGCACTGTCACTGCAAGCTTTTCCAAATCCTTTCTTCTACCCACCAACATCTGTCTTGCCTAGGTTCAGCCTCAGCCAGCTCTTCTTCATCCATGAGTTGATATTGTTCAAGGGCTGATCCATTTTGGTGGTAGGGGTGGGACCGTATCTGGCAAAGAATAGGTAGAGCTGTCTACCATAAGCATATTGGTGGCCCTTGAGTCAGTCATATGACTAATTCATCTAGTGACTGCATGTAGACACTGAAAGGACCAGAGAGAGAATGGATCCTTGTGGGACTCCACAAGTCAAGGGTCTACTGATAGAGGTGTAGTTTCCTATCCCGTCTCGATTGGGTACACTGCTGCAGAAAGGGCCCGTAAGACTTGAAGTGGGATCTTATCACCCTTGTGGGATTCTTCTCCATGTTGAAATCCAATTTCTAATTACCCTCCTATTTTACAAACTTCATTGTAAACACCTACCTATTTTTGGATCTTCATTCCCACCTTCTGTAAGGGAGGGGGCTGCTGATGGGGTGTTGAGTGTTAAGATTCTACACCAGTCCAGCTTTCTTTCCCCCACTTGGTCTGCAACAGCTGGTGAGCATTAGCCTTTCAGACACAGATTCATCACTCCTTCCTGGCCTATTGGAGGAAGGAAGGAGAGAGTGGTTGGAAGAGTGCATTGGTCACTGTTCTCTTTGGGTACATCTCTACACTGCAGGGCTATTTCAGATAGGTCTCGAAATAGTGGACATGCTATTTTGGCATCCCTGTAACCCTCGCTCCACAAGGGTTAAGGGATGTCTCAAAATAGCACGTTATTTTGAAATTACACACCAAATTTCAAAATAGGCTATTTCAAAATTCAAGCAAAATAAAATACACAATTTGCATAAAGCAAATTGCTTATCTTATTTCGAGATTAGGGTGCTGTGTAGGCACACCCTTAGAGAAGTTCATTGACTTTGGATTTATCTGTGTTGCTGCCATAATAGCGTTCTCTCTGGGTAGTTACTGGAGCACATGTTGTTTTAGGAGATGTCATTTTAAACATTTCCCATTGGCTCTTGGAGTTTGGGATGGAAGTTCTTTTGTTTCTCGTCATACACATGTGAATAAATAAAGACATTTCCCCCAAGAAAACACATTCAGATCAGCATTCTAAACCCAGCTTGTCTTTCTTCTCTGCCTTCAGATCGTCCAGGCTATGGAAGGGCGTAAGATCATTCTTTCAGCAGTGCTTCTGCATCTATTGCATCTTCATCTTTCCCTTTACACCTCCTCATGAGCCAATTCTCCCTCTCCAGATGGCACTGGAACATGTCCAGGATAAATGAAAGACTGTCTCTGGGATACACAGTGTAACACAGGCAAGAGGAAGAAAGAATTAATAGATATGTCTCTTTGAAGTGGACAGGGCCTTTTTTAAACAGCTAACGACATCATCCAAAGCACAGAACTCAATGGTAACGCACACAAACCTGTAGGGGAACATTTTAACCTATCTGATCACTCAATGCTGGATTTAAAAGTAGCCATTCTTCTACAAAGGAATTTCACTAACCAATCGACTGGCAGAGGCAAAGGTGGTGACCCCAGACGTTTATAATTACTGATTTATTTTGGTGGGGCCCTCCTGAGCCTGGCCCCAGAGCTGAAGCCCCTAGAGCCCCTGCATTAGTCCAACCCTGGACACGATTATTTTCAAGTACAGAAAAAGTTGCTACAAGAGGAGAGAGAATTATTCTCCTTATCCTCTGCTGATAGGACAAGAAGCAGTGGGCTTAAATTGCAGCAAGGGAGGTTTAGATTGGACATTAGGAAAAAGTTCCTAACTGTCAGGGTGGTTAAACACTGGAATAAATTGCCTAGGGAGGATGTGGAATTTCTATCACCGAAGATTTTTTTAAGAGCAGGTTAGACAAACACCAGTCAGTGCTGACATGCGTGCCAGGGACTGCACTAGATAACCTCTGGAGGTTTCTTCTGATTCTATGATCCTTTACTTGTGCTCCCTGATCTCTGTCTGTCTGTATCCATCTGTCATCTCTTCTCTCCTTGCTTACACTGTAAGATCATCAGGACAGATACTGACATTCTGTTTGGTGATTATACAGCACCCAGAGCATCAGGCTCTTGATCCGTGCCAGGGATTCCTGCTTGCTGCCACAAGATGCATCACATAACCTAATACAAATCCATATAAAAGTCAATGACAGGCAAGCCAGGAAGGATGGACAAATTCAAGATCATTTGGCTAAACAATCTCCAAAGCTCGAGTACTTGTCACGCATGATGCAGCACCCTCGGCGCCAGCCAAATGTGCCCCAGGAAGAAAAACTTCAGCTCCCGCTGTTTTGACTAAGCAGCCGTCTTTGTCATTAACTATTGCTGGGACATGTAAGAATTAATAGGGGCCTGGAATGACTATACATCAGTGGTAAACAAGTACAACGAGAACAGACATTGCCCTTTGAGCATGATTTTTTTTCCCCTTTGTTTCTGAAGTCTGGAAAGATAGATTATGGTCTGGCCAAAGCAGGTATTATCCTTTCTGATGTATAAATATGCTCTTTCCCTCTGTTCTTGCAGCCTACAAAGATAGATAAACATCAGCTGCTCTTCTTTGTTGTGTCTTTTACTTACTCTCACTTGCTCTGTAAAAAATACCTTCAGGGTCACATTTCTTGTAATCTCTGTAACCTGCTGATTTGGAAAGTTTGTAGTGTAGAAAAGTGTCGATTTAATTAGAATTTCTGTAAGCAGTAATTAGGAGCAGGTATAATAATATTCATCACTTGCCTGTTAATATTCCTTGTATGGGAGTTAACATACTAAATAAGGATTTAGGGAAAGTAGTGATAGATGTGTGAATTAACATATTAAAATAGATAAAAGGGTGTAACTGGTGCCAAATTGTTGCCACTCGGAACTTTGTGTTGGAGGTCCCAGGTAAACATGCATCAACAATAAAGTAATCCGTTTACCCCCATCTGCTCCTGGATCACCTGCTTCTTCCCTAACAGCTGTCATTAGGCTAAATTGGAGATGTTCTGAATTTACCAACTGAGTGTCTGCTAGTTAATCTAAACCTGCTGTATTGAGGACCTAACTTTGAAGTAGGGATGTTAAAATGCGTGTAATTAAGTAATAGTGTAAGTGCTGAAAAATTCAGCAGTTGCATGGTTACACACAGTGTGGCATTTGCTCAGTTACACACAGGGTGATACAGAGGCAGAAGCACAGGGTAGCAGGCAGCTCCCTGGGAGCCATTGCATGCCAGAAGCCAGCTTTTTATCCGGCTCCCGACGTTTATTGGGATCTTGCGTGGAACCATGAATGTTAACCGCTCAGCCCAAGCTCATTGGTTAACCGTGTACACAGTTACACTTTCACATTCCTACTTTGGAGGACATGAACCTTGTTCTAGGCATTGATTCAGCAAAAGGAATCCTCCCTCCCAGCCTATGTGAATCAGTAAACATTTCATAGAATGAGTGCACCATAGGAGCACTGAATCAATCCTCGCCCGACCTTCCCACTTTGACAGCAGGCTGTAGATCAATATTTCGTACAGCTGTGTATTTCCTGAGAATTTTACTAACATCAGAGCCTATTCAATCCCTTTGCACTTGTTTCTACTGGTGAATTCGCTCATCTTATTACTCCAGCTATGAACACTTAAACTAGGATTTGAGCTAGCGTATACCATGACAGTCAGCCTCATTTTCCCAGACATGGGTAAAGATAGGATTGAAAGGCAGAGACCTAGCTTGATCCAATTCCCATGGAAGACTTTCACCTGGCTTTAATGGCAGTTGGTTTGGTCCGCTAAATCATTGGGTCTCAACCAGGGGTACATGTACCCTTGGGGTACACAGATCTTCCAGGGGAAACATCAACCCATGTAGATATTTGCCTAGTTTTTACAATGGGCTTCATAAAATGTGCTAGCAAAGTCAGTACAAACTCAAATTTCATACAATGACATGTTTATACTGCTCTATATACTATACCATGAAATGTATATACAATATTTATATTCCAATCAAATAAAAATGAGAGCATTTTTCCCATACGAGTGTGCTGTGATGCTACCATATTTTTATGTCTGATTTTGTTTTTAAGTGAGGTGAAACTGGGGGGGGGGAGGTATGCAAGACAAATCAAATGCTTGAACAGGATACAGTCATCCAGAAAGGTTGTGAGCCACTGCGCTAGAGAAAGTGTCATACATACACAATAACGCAATCGTGAAGATTTGCAATGGGAATTTCAATGAGGGGTGATTATTATAACCTTTGTCCATCCTCTTTTTGGTGTTCTTACTGTAACTTGTGTCACATCTCTGCTTGTAAATGAGGTGAGGTCATGTGATGGAATGGACATTTGACTGGGCCTCGGGACACCAGAGTGCTAATTCTAGCTCTGCCACTGACCTGCTCTGAGACCTTGGGCAAGTCACTTTATCACTCTTTCCCTTCACAGCATTTGTCTTATCTGTCTAGACTGTTAGCTCTTTGAGGGCTCTCTCACTACAGAGCAAGGCCTCACTCAAAGGAGTCTCAATTTCTGTTGCAGCCTCTAGTTTCACTGTAACAGTAATGTCAGCCCCATAGCCCAAAGCCCGAGAGAGAAGACTCACTACTGACATGTATTGGTGAATAAGAAGAGTGGCCCAGAGCTACTTGACAACTCCAGATTGACGGGGAGAAAGCTCTCTGTCGGCCCCTGGTGGCGAGGAAAGAGAAATGACTGACTTGATCCGGCCTCCTTTGCATTTCACTTATGAGTTTGGGGTATGTGACAGAGCAGGGGTGATACAGCAGGTTCAAGAGCTTGAAGGAAGGGGAAAGAGGCAGAGAGAGTCAGCAATCCTGGCTAATTAGGGGCAGCTGAGACATGGCGGCTGCAAAATCAATTAAGGCCCAGGTGAAACCAGTTGAGGCTGCCTGGAGGCCTATTTAAGAACCCTTCCTGTGGGTGAGGGGGGAGAGAGTTGGGAAGGAGTTTGGAGAGTTGTGAGAGTTTGGAGAGCTGTGGAGGAGTTTTGGAGAGTGGAGGAGGAGTTTGGAGAGAGAAAGGCACCGGAGGAGTCAAGAGAACAGCATCGACCCTGTTAAAAGACTACAGGGAGACAACAAAACTCAAACCAAGGCAAGTAAGCCATATTACTGTGGCTTCTAGACTGTGGGACAGTGGGCTGAACAGGGGTCAGGGGCCCAGGAGTGGGACTGATGCTGCCACAGGTAATAAAATGCTATTGCCTCTGGGAAAATAAAAGGGGTCCCAGATATGCTGGACAAGCAGTACAGAGACAGCATCAAGGCAGCAAATTGAGCTGAGATAGCTTGTACTCTACAAAGAGTAACAGTCTACCTGAGGGACTCTGCTGCATAAGGAGGCCTGCAGCAATAAAACATGAAATAATTTCATGTGCATGGGTGGTGGAACACATACACCACTTCTCCTAGCACCTGGAGACAAACTTGCCCACATCCTTGGACTCCACCAGTCCTGCACAACAAAGTATGGTGGAGTAGTGGAGAAGATGGAACTGGCCACAGAGCTTCAGCCATTCACAAATCTAAGGCCACATCTATACTTCCCATGCCAGATATCAATCTTCTGGTATTCGATTTAGTGGGTCTAGTAAAGACCCACTAAATCGAATGCTGAGGGCATCCTTGGTTGGCGCCAGTACTGCTCGCAGTCACAAAGAGTAAGGGAAGCCAACGGGAGTGTTTGCTCCTGCCAACCTCCCACTGTGAAGACAGCGTCATGCTCAGCTTAACATATGTTGACTCCAGCTACAATATTTATGTTGCTGGAGTAGCATTCCTTAAGATGACTTTCCAGGTTTTCCTCCCTAAACACTTCTTTGTTTGAAACTCCTGGACTCAGTGCTTGTGAGTGGAATAGTATTGCCCATCAAAAGCACCCAGCATGATTTATACAGTTTGCCTGGTTTCTAGGTGGGAGCTCTGACAGTGTTTATTTAAGGTTTTGGAAGGAACCCCCTAGAATAAAGAACTCAGCTTTTTTTGCTGCCTGCAATACCTGGCTGAGAGATTACAAAAGTAAATAAGATGTCAGGGCGAAGACTTTGTTCTACCAATTGCAAGCACGATAAAGTCCTTACCTTACAGTCTAGACCCGGATTTTATGGGTCGCCATTACATTTCAAAAGGGTTGCCAGGTGTCTCCCCAGGGGGCTCTTAAGGAGCCGTTCACACATTTTTTTTAATTGCCCTGGGTCACCAAGTCTTCCTGAATCGTCAAAATGGGTATCCATCTGGAAAAGGTTGGGAACCGCTGGTCTAGACAGACACACACCCATCTCTAGGAGCCTTAATACTTTTAACTGTAGTTCACAGCCTCAGTTGGAGTATTGTGTCCAGTTCTGGGCACCACATTTCAAGACAGACATGCAGAAATTGGAGAAGGTCCAGAGAAGAGCAACAAAAATGCTGAAAGGTTTAAAATACATGAGCTATGAGGGAAAACGGAAAGAACTGGGTTTGTTTAGTTTAGAAAAGAGAAGACTGAGAGGGGACATGATAGTGGCTTTCAGGTATCTAAAAGGGTATTATAAGGAGGAGGGAGAAAAATTGTTCTCATTGTCCTCTGAGGATAGGACAAGAAGCAATGGGCTTAAATTGCAGCGAGGGAAGGGTCATTGCTATATCCCCACTCTGACACGATGAATGCAGAAGTGGGGGCCCGCAAAAGTACCCCAAAACTGTATCTTACCAGGCTTTGGTATAAAACTTCCCCCCAAAATCCTAAAAACCTAGATTTTGGGAATAAAAATCCGCTACCACCATCAAGTGCTTTTGAACCCACAAACAGGGGTGGACACTTGAAACCAACCCCAAAGAGCTTGAAAAGGAAAGAGAAAATACAAAATGCAGTCTATGGCTGCTATCCCCTAGTCAGAGGCATGCAGATCCCACAGACAGATTTTCCAGGACACAGAACTGAACCAATACCAGGTTAAAAAAAAAAAAAGAACGAACTTTTATCATCAAAACAATACTCCTGTTGCTAGCATAGGCTACGTCTAGACTGCATCCCTCTGTCGACAGAGGGATGCAAATCAAGCACATGGAAATTGCTAATGAAGCAGGGATTTAAATATCCCGTGCCTCATTAGCATAAACATGGCCACCGCTTTTTTCGAAACAGAGTTTTTTCGAAAAAACGGCAGTCTAGACACGGATCTGTCAAAAATAAAGCCTTTTTTGACAAATCCTGTATTCCTCAAAAAATGAGGTTTACAGGATCTGTCGAAAAAGGCTTTATTTTTGACAGATCCTCGTCTAGACTGCTGTTTTATTTGAAAAAACTATGTTTTGAAAAAAAAGGTGGCCATGTTTATGCTAATGAGGCACAGGGTATTTAAATCCCTGCTTCATTAGCAATTTCCATGTGCTTGATTTGCATCCCTCTGTCGACAGAGGGATGCAGTCTAGACATAGCCATAGGGACTAGATGGAAAAAGTCACCAATTAATATACTCATGGGGGCTCCATGGGCCAAAACTTAGTTACAAAAGAGAGGAAAACCCATTTCTAACAGTACAGACATCAGATCCAAAGTCCCACAACAGAAAACAAGAAAACCTAACGGATTTATCTAAACTTTACCCTACATACACATTATGAAGAGTCTTTTTCTTGGAGAGAGACATGTCTTCTGTCTTCCTCAGTATCTAGAGCAAACTGGCTCAGAGACAAAGGAGGCAAAACCCAACAATTCCTTTGTCTCAGTTTGAAATCCCTATCTGCATTTCTATTGGCTGACTGCTACCTGGCTAGGTACAGTTAACGCCTTAGTCCTCAGGCTTCTGGCCATCCCTCATGACCATGACAGGAGGTTTAGGTTGGACATTAGGAAAACCTTCCTAACTGTCAGAGTGGTTAAACTCTGGAATAAATTGCCTAGGGAGGTTGTGGAATCTCCATCACTGGAGATATTTAAGAGCAGGTTAGACAGACACCTGTCAGGGATGATCTAGACAGTGCTTGGTCCTGCCGTGAGGGCAGGGGACTTGACTCGATGACCTCTCAAGGTCCTTTCCAGTTCTAGGATTCTAAACCTCCCCCATTCTAGCAACAGAAGAGGGTTCCACTCCCTGGGGCTTCCATATCTGCCCTCAGCTCTCCTATATTCCATTACAATCTCTGGTCATTCTCCATTAGAACTAATCATAGAATCATAGAATACTAGGACTGGAAGGGACCTCGAGAGGTCATCGAGTCCAGTCCCCTGCCCTCATGGCAGGACCAAATACTGTCTAGACCATCCCTGATTGACATTTATCTAACTTACTCTTAAATATCTCCAGAGATGGGGATTCCACAACCTCCCTGGGCAATTTATTCCAGTGTTTGACTACCCTGACAGTTAGGAACTTTTTCTTAATGTCCAACCTAAACCTCCCTTGCTGCAGTTTAAGCCCATTGCTTCTTATTCTATCCTCAGAGGCCAAGATGAACAAGTTTTCTCCCTCTCCTTATGACACCCTTTTAGATAGCCATTTTCAGGTATCATATCCCCCCTCAATCTTCTCTTTTCTAAACTAAACAAACCCAATTCTTTCAGCCTTCCTTCATAGGTCATGTTCTCTAGACCTTTAATCATTCTTGTTGCTCTTCTCTGAACCCTCTCCAATTTCTCCACATCTTTCTTGAAATGCGGTGCCCAGAACTGGACACAATATTCCAGCTGAGGCCTAACAAGCACAGAGTAGAGCGGAAGAATGACTTCTCATGTCTTGCTCACAACACACCTGTTAATGCATCCCAGAATCATGTTGGCTTTTTTTGCAACACCATCACACTGCTGACTCATATTCAGCTTGTGGTCCACTATAACCCCTAGATCCGTTTCTGCCGTACTCCTTCCTAGACAGTCGCTTCCCATTCTGTATGTGTGAAACTGATTGTTCCTTCCTAAGTGGAGCACTTTACATTTGTCTTTATTAAACTTCACCCTGTTTACCTCAGACCATTTCTCCAATTTGTCCAGATCATTTTGAATTATGACCCTATCCTCCAGAGCAGTTGCAAGCCCTTCCAGCTTGGTATCATCTGCAAACTTAATAAGCGTACTTTCTATGCCAATATCTAAATCATTGATGAAGATATTGAACAGAGCCGGTCCCAAAACAGACCCCTGCGGAATCCCACTTGTTATACCTTTCCAGCAGAATTGTGAACCATTAATAACTACTCTCTGAGTATGGTTATCCAGCCAGTTATGCACCCACCTTATAGTAGCCTCATCTAAATTGTATTTGCCTAGTTTATTGATAAGAATATCATGCGAGACCGTATCAAACGCCTTACTAAAGTCTAGGTATACCACATCCACCGCTTCTCCCTTATCCACAAGACTTGTTATCCTATCAAAGAAAGCTATTGACAAAGAAAGCTAATGACTTTTATAGTAGCCAAATTGGACACAGGTCACTTTTATAATCCAACCTCCTCTTGCTAATCCAACTGGGTTCTTTTTCCTGCCAGGTCAGGGTTTTTATTAATTGTCTTCTCAGAAATGGTTTTCATGACTCATTTGCAAGGAGGGCTTGCATCTGATTGACTCATTAGCTCTCAAGAGCCCTGTGAGCTGAAATTAGAAAGATTTAAGTCAGATAATGGCTTTCAGGGGCTTGTTAAGGACTTACATGTAATCTCTGATTGTCAAAACGCCAGCCAGGTATCAATTGTAGGAATAAATGCATCTGCACACCTGCCTTGAGAAGGCATGCACTCCAGCGGCTCCCTGGGCAGGACTGTCAGAAGACAATCAGCCCCGTTCTCCCCAGCTTTCAGTGTCACTGTTGTCTAGGCCATCTGACCCTAAACATCTTTAAAAGGAAAGGTGTGTTAGACAAAGGACAACTCGGCCAGCTGATGAGATGAGGGCCACAGGAAAACAGGCTTATTTTAAAAAGTTAGTTGTTTCCACAGTGCCTGTTAAGGAGACAATATAATTCAGGCTGTTTATGAAGCTCTAAAGTGATGGTTTGAAGGGGGAGATGAGGCTTGCTATAAGGAAAGCAGGGTGGTCCAGTGGGTACGGCGCTGGCTTAACCACCTGGAGATCAGCAGGTTTCTTATCCTGCATCTGAGGTTAACCTCGATGAGCCCCAATTTCCCCACCTGTAACAAGGTGATGATGTGACTAACTTTCCTTTAGGAAACACTTTGGACCGGAATGTTAACTCCTTCCTCCCCGTGGTTTAGAGTTATTTATACAGCTAGCTCCAGGGACGTCAATAGGGCTATTGTGTAAGTAATTTCTTTGCTAGTGTCACGGGGGTGCAACTTACCACCACGGCACCTCCTGCCAGTAGCACTGGGAATTAGCTCTTATCAACCCGCAGGACGCCTCCCTCTGGCTGGTGTCTCCCTGTGTCCTCACTCCACGGTCACCATTCTGGACCCGCGACGCTCCTGGACCACAGCATCCTCTTCAGCACACTGCCCTCCGGCAGTTTCCGTTACAGTTGTCTCTCATCCCCCTTCCGGGGTTTTATCAGCAGTGCTGTGTCTCTGCACTCTGGGGTCCTCCCCTCTGAGGGAACCCCACCCCAATTCCCCTGTACCCACCTTGCCTCAGTGACCCACTGCCAGTCGTCATCTAGCCCCTGTCTCAGGGGCGAACTGCAGTCTGAAATGGCCACTGATCATTGGCAAGGGGTATGGACCTGCTGCCTTTGCCTGTCCTGGCTGCCTCCCTGCAGCCTTAGTACATTCAGGCCTTGCTTCAGGCCCTATAGCCTGGGCGTGAAGTCAGGTCAGAGCTCCGCAGCTCTGCCTGCCTTTCCCCAGTCCTGCCCTGTCTCAGGAAGCTTCCAGCTTCCCTGACAGCCAGGTCCCTCCTGCTCCCCTGCTAGAGCAAGAGGGTGTGTGTCCTCACCTCCTTCCCAGGGCCCTTGTTTATAAAGCCCCCAGCTGGGCCCTAGTAGGCAGTATCTGCCTCAGCAGCGGGCTTTGTTCTCAGCCCTCTTCCAGGTCTGGGTTTTACCTGTAAAGGACCGGTGCAGGGCACATACCCCGTCACAGCCAGTCTGAGGACACCATCTGGGCCCTGGAGATGGGTTGGTACAGCCCTGCCTTTTGAGGACCTGATCCAATAGCCAGGTGCACCCCAAACTCCTCCCATTCAAGTCAGGGGATCCAAAATCCATATAAACACCAGGTGTTGCCAAGGCATAGACAACTTCCTGTGGCGGGAAGGTGGGGACCTCGAGATAAGAAATAAAGGAGCTATTGAAGATAACTTTAATGAGTAACTTTCTATCGTCGCTAAACATGTTCACTTTTAATACAGTGAGATGACACTGAGTTTGGTGCAGCCATTTTTTCTTTCCTTACCAATGCAAACTCTAAGTTTCTGGAGGGGCTAAGACCTTATCCAGGCCCCCATTTGTCTACAGCCATGGGTTCTCAAAGGGTCTTTAAGTACAAACATCAGAACATAAGAATGGCCATATTGGGTCAGACCAAAGGTCCATCTAGCCCAGTGTCCTGTCTTCCAACAGCGGCCAAAGCCAGATGCCCCAGAGGGAGTGAATAGAACAGGGCATCATCACCTGATCCTTCTGCTGTCATCCATTTCCAGCCCCTGACAAACAGATGGGGGGAAATCTCTTGACCATGAGCTGGAAAAGGCTTTGGAATAGCCTCAGAGAGGGGAGGGGCATCTTGCTCAGGAAACTATGTCCACATGCACGCCAGCACACAGGTATTACATGTGTAGCCATGTGGCTATGCTGTTGCAAAAGTTGGGCTGAGTCCACCCTGGTCACCAAGGTGTGTAGCTACATGTAGTAATGAAAGGCTCTGGCTGTGAGGCGCTGTCAGTATCTTTCTCTGCTGCCAGTGCCTTCCCTCGCCATTGCTGGGTCATTTCACTGCCCGGACCCACTTCACCCCAGCACCCGCCATCCCTGCTCCATCAATGCCGGACTCTCTTCCGCCACCAGAGAGGAGCCCCACAGCTGCCAGCAGCAGAGGGGCCAGCAGTGACTGTCCCTGGCCTGGCAAATTCCCTGGTTTGGGACCAATCAGCTCCTGAGGGTGCCAGACTGGGGAGGTTCAGCCTGTAGCTGGAGTAGGCTATGGGCTGACAAGCATCACCGCTCTGTGGGCTTTGGTGAAAGCAAGCCAACAGTGTGTGATCTCTATTCAATGAGTCCTTATGGGGCACAGATCAGTCAGTGCCCAGCCCGGGGTCGGAGATGCTAATGAGCTCACCGATGGACCAAATTTGGTGATGAATCCTGGTCACCTGCCACATGAGGCAGGTTGCACATGCACTAAGAAGAAGGGGTCCTTCCTCAGACAACACCTTTCCCAATAGCCATTGAGACAATTACGATGGTGCACAGACAGTAATACTGTATGGAATTACAAGCTTCAGGGAGAGACGAGGACAATAATATTATTATACCACAAGTCCCCTCTCTGTAAGCATACCCCCTGTGGATCTCTGAGTCAGTAGAAGGGCAGTAATCAAGCATTTTAAAACAGAAACAGGATGTAGTGGCCACACGCTAATTAGATCAGGTTAGACTTATAACAGGAGAGAGGTAATCACAGACAAACACACCTAGCAACTATTCTTAGATTCTTATTGTTACAAAGTGAATGAGCTGGGGATTACTAGCCTAATTAACATGTCCGACACTCCTACACAAGTGGATTGTTTTGATTACAATTGCAATGCCTCTCGTTCAGTTGTTATGGGTCATTTGCAGGTTGGCTGGTCTGTCAGTATCAGTGAAGGGAACAAATATTTGATAACAGGCTCTTTCATCTAGCTGAGAAAAGCAGAGTCAGTGGATGGAAATGGAAGCTAAGCAAATTCAGACTGGAAATCAGGTGTCAGTTTTTAACAGGGAGGGAAATTATCCATTAGAAATGTAACCCATTGCCATGTGCAGTGGGCAGCAACACGGGTCAAGTTCAGTATCTTCAGGCTTAACAATACAAAGCAGAACTGGCTCAAGTCCCCACTCAGTAAACTAGGGACATTAGATACAATCCCAGGACACCTTTAAGAGGCAATACTTCTTCTCTTCCGAGCAGTGAGGCTATGTCTACACTGGGGAGGTTTGGCAACAATCATGCTGTCGACATGCAAACGTTGGCAAAAGTGAAAACCGTTTTTCTGCCTCCCATTGTTGACATTTCATGGCCACATTGCTAGCTCCGCTGTCGACAGACAGAGCACAGCACTGTGGGTAAGCATCCCACAGTGCAGTGCTGTGGGGAGGCAGAGCTGCTCCCTGTGCTTCTTGGGATTCCCTCTAAGTTCTCCCATAGCCATTCTCAGCTGCTGGGAGCAGCACCCAGAGTAGCTCTGTGAGTTCTGTGTGCTGAGGAATGTCAAAGCAGCACAGCTGTCTCTCCAGCCTTCCCCCTGCAGTAGCAGTCAGCCTGCTGCTGTGTTCCTAGCAGGGCAGAATGGGTCTTTGCTTTCCTCAAACGGAGCATCTCACTCAGCTGTCAGATACTTCCCGGAGCTTTGAAAGGGGAGGGCTGCATGTTTGCCGGGCAGCAGAGATCTCAAAACACTGAGCACAGCCATCAGGACAGGTATTGTGGGATACTGGTAGAAGCCAGTTCTCTGGATAAAACAAACAGCAGAGTCCACACTGGCTCTTTGTCAGCAATAACAGGAGGGGAAATGACAAAATCTCTCACAGGGCTGGAATTTTTTTGTTGCCAAAAGTGGGTATTTTTCCCAACAAAAGTCACACTGTAGTATAAACACTCTCACTGTTTTGTTGCCAAAAGGTGGTTTTTGTCGACAAAACCTGCCAGCGTAGACAGGGCATTTGTGTGTGTCTAACAAAGAAAACTTTTAATAAAAAGTGCAAAGAAAAGCCGTATTAATTTGGGAAAACACCACAACCATAACTCAAAAGCAGATGACCGTGAGCAAAACACCCACCCCGGACTACATTGAGCAGAGCCCTTTGCCTCAGTTTCTCACCTTGCAGTGTGAAAGTCTGACCATCAAATGCCCCTTTAACGTGACAACCCCCCTTCCTCCACTGCAACTCACTCACAGATGCTGTCCTTGACCTGTGAAGACTCAGCGTGCAGTGCACCAATACATTCATATGAGTTCACCGCCTACCCTAGTGGCTGTGGGTGTGGCCAAAAGTGTCAATCATTGCCTCAGTTGCTGTGGCCACTGCTGCAATTGGCTCACAGCTGCTGCCATTCACTCTGCCGTCGCTGCTAGTGGCCACCGTTCCACTAGCTACCGCCCTCTGCTGCCCCCCTGCTGCAACATCACGTGCTGCGGTTCCATGACTCACGGCTAGTGTGGGCTGTGCCGTCTCTTTCACTCCAACACCGTCCAACGGCAGGTATAAGGCTCAGCACCAAATGAGTGGACTCCGCTCTACCTCTAAACAATGAGGAGGGAAGGGTCACATGACAGCTAGGGATTCTAAGGCAGAGGCTGCACCACCATGCAGGAACACCATAGAGGAATACTCTAGGAGAGGCATAAGGATCTTGCGCAAAAAGGGGGCTTTGCGCAAAACGGATATGTCCATAGTGCACGTTTTTGTGCAAAAACCTCTTGCACAAAAATGGATCAGAATAGATTATGCAAATGAAACATGAGTAAATGCTAAGCAATGCTTCATTTGCATTGCCTCTACCGACAAAACATGTAGGCTATGTCTACACTCGCGGCTTCTTGCGCAAGCATGGCCGTTCTTGCGCAAGAATCCGCAGAGCGTCCACACTGCCTGCCCACTCTTGCGCAAAGAAATTTACAGTACGGCGTGGTAAGAGAGGGCTTCTTGCGCAAGAGCGACACTCTTTTTTAACAGGTGTAAGCCCTCTTGCGCAGGAACTCTTGCGCAAGAGGGCAGTGTGGACGCTTCGGCAGTGATTTCTTGCGCAAGAAAGCCCTATGGATAAAATGGCCATCAGAGCTTTCTTGAGCAAGAGAGCATCCACACTGCCATGGGTGCTCTTGCGCAAAAGCACAGCTCGCACATGGCAGTGTGGACGTTTTCTTGCGCAAGACTTCTTGCACAAGAACCCTTGAGCAAGATGTTCTTGCGCAAGAAGCCGCCAATGTAGACATAGCCTAACTCTGCACTCAATACTAAAGGGTTTTGTAACCCAGCACCAGCCAAACTTCATTCCTTTGGCAGAGCAGTTCCATCATGCAGTGCGCCCAGTTGGTGGATTTATGCAAACATGGTCTCTTCCAGAAATCTTCCCCCTCTCCCTCCGCTGCCCCCAGCACATTGCTAGATGCCAGGGGAGAGCTCATTCAGATTCTGTGAACAGGACAATTCACCAAGGGTTGTGGGGAATTCTCTGTCACGGGTGCTTTTTAAATGAGGTGAGGATGTTTTTCTCTAAAGGCTCTGCTCTAGGGATCCTCTTGGAGAAACTCTTCTGGCCTATGTTATTCAGGAGGTCAGACTGCATGGTCACAATAGTCCCTCCGGCCTTGGAATCTGTGAATCTCTAGCACAGGCTACTAGAGTAATTACCAGTGTAACTTCAGTAGCGTTACTCCAGGGATATCTGGCCAGGTATGTCTATATATGGCTCGAGTCTTCTTTTTATAACTTGGCTTTTTTACACTTTTTCTTTTCTTGACTTTTGAAAAGTGATCAAAATTAATTAACCTGCCATCACTGTACAGGGCAAAAGCTAATAGACATTTTAGTGGAAACAGCAGGACCAGTGTCGGGAGACATATGTGCTAACTAACATCAGCTACTGGACACATCATGCTGTGACTTGGCGTTAACAACAGGGGAACTGACAGGTTGAATTAAGCCATTGGAGGGTTCCCAGAGAGGAAAATAGAAACACAGTGTCTATTTATAAGGGAGAAAAGGCTCCTGTGGTGCCTAAGCAGTGAATGAGGAGATGTGAGTACAATTCTCAGTTCCACTAGACATCATCTGTGGCCTTAATATCACTGCTCAGCACCTCAGTTTCCCTTTCAGCAATAATGGATAATAGATACTGCTCGTACAACACACCTGTGAGGAAGGTTTTTCATTAATATTTGAAAAACAGATTGAGAGTTTGAAACAGAAGGCCTGATGTCCCCATTCCATTGACTTCAATAGGGAAAAATCCATAGAAATGCAAAATATTGCCATTGTACTGAAACATCCACAGCTTGGATTAAAAGCAGCTAGGTGAACGAGGAACACGGACCAAGTTGTGTTTATGGGTCATCACTAGTGGTAAGAATGCCTTATAAATGTGCAGCTCTTTTCAATTTATAAAAAACAAAGCCACCTGCATGGAACTAGGAGGGAGAGGCACAGGTTGCAGGAGAGAAGAATTTGGAGGAGGCACTGGGAAGGTAGTCTGTGCGCACATGGCTAGAATGCTAGTTACCATTGCAGCCTCTCTGTAAATAGTTCTCTTAATAAAGAGCCCGTTTATTTTTTACCTGCTCGGAATCCTTTATAACACTGCACAGCATGTAGTACAAGAAACAGACTGTATTTTGCTCCAGGTGAAATCTTGGAGCAGTTCTAAACCAATACAGCTCCATTAATCTCAACAAGAAGAAGGGTAGCAAAATCTGGTCCCAAGAGAGGCCAGTAGTCGAAGGATTCTAGTGGACTCTACTGGGGTTTCCATTCAGGACTGCCACTTGCTGTTGGTAAAGCAGCAAGTGTAATATACGATGCTTTATCATGACGCTGCTTTTCAGACACCACTAGAGATCCAGGTCACTCAAGTGTAACTTGCACCAGGGAAATGTTTGGAAATGTTTAATGGGTATGATATTAAATGGAAAAGTCAGAGATGAATCATAGAATCCTAGAACTGGAAGGGACCTCAAGAGGTCATCACGGCCAATCCCCTGACCTCACGGCAGGTCCAAGCACTGTTTAGATCAGGAGTGAGGAACCTTTTTTGGGTCGGGGGCCGCTAACCCACACGGGGGGGAAGATAGTAACAAAAGTGGTGAATAGTGCTATTAATGCAGGATAGTTTTCACTGTGGGTCAGACCCCTACTCACAGGGAGCGCTACCTTACTCCATGCGTGTCCCACTGAAATCAGCATAGCTACTTGCCAAGGAGGTGAGAGAGAGGAACAGAATCTGGTTCTTTGTGACCAAAGATCTTTGCCACTCGTTAGCATGGCTGTGGCCGATGCAATCCGTTAAGTTCAGGCAGGGACGTTAATGCTGCTGGGGGTTGCAGTGGGGAGGAGTTACAGGCTGCAGTTGTGGTTGACAGCACCATAGGAGCTGTGTTTTCTGATTACATCGAGAGTTGCCTTCAAAGAGCTTCACTCCATTATTTTCTATTGGTTGCTAATTCATTTGATCAACAGCTAGAATTTCACTCCTGCTCTGTGTCAGTACTGCTCTGGTGGAAGGTCTATGAATTACCTGAATACTCTCTTTTCCTTGGCCTTGTGTACATTTGCCATCATCCAGATCATCAGACCTTGGGATGAAGTCTCATCCATATACAGGGCAGGACCTCTGAAATGATATCTTCATCAGCATATTAGGGCCTATGCTGACCTTCACTTCTCTGGCTGCATTTAGCTTCAGTGGACTTCTGTCAATTACAAATCAGCCCAGAATTTGGCCCTAATTTGCTAATATTTTAGCCACTGTCTACTGAATATCTGCTTGTTTCTTTTGCCATGAAGAAAGAAAGAAAGAAAGAAAGAAAGAAAGAAACTGGACATCTCTTTTCCCGGGCGGGGGGGGAGAAGCCGATCAGAGTTTTGACCCATAATAAGATAAATGTAGCAGCCGAATCGTATAGAATCATAGAATACTAGGACTGGAAGGGACCTCGAGAGGTCATCGAGTCCAGTCCCCTGCCCCCACGGCAGGACCAAATGTACAGAATCCAAATTCACTTTTAGCCTAGGTCTGTGCCACTTCTTTTCGTGTTATTTGTTTATGTGTGTTTGCATCTAATGTGTATTATGTTAAATATTTGCCATCTGAAATATCCTTATGTCTTGGTGAGGAAGTGAACATAAGTTAAGGGAGCATGTAAAATGTGTACAAGACAGGTTTATATTTGGAAGCTCCGGGGGCCACAATGATACTCACAGCACATGCCAAGGGCCGCAACTTAAGTGTGGTTGCGTATACATGCAAACATATATGTAAATATATGCAAATTGCTTCTTTCACCCTGACGGGCATGAATACAAAGCACTTCCCACAATGCCCTGGCGCTCCCGGCACCTCCTCCCTGGAAGCTAGAAACGCCGACACCCTGTACCCGTCTGTTCCAGCCAGCCTGTCCACTTGCATCTTTCAATGCTCACCCTGCCTGGGAGACGCCTCACTGTTGTGGAGCATGTGTGGAGCATGTTCCCAGTGGAGGCCATGGTCAAAAGATCCCACCCATGGGCCACGTGTTGAGCCCCGCATAAACCCAAACAGTACCGCGGGCCACAAACAAACATAGATAGTGTCTATGGTGCAAACCTGATCTCCAAATGTTTTAGGGCCCAATTGAAAACCTATTAAAGTCCATGAAAGGACTCCAGTTGACTGTATGGGGCTTTGGAAAAGGAAAGGGAAACCAACAAAGAAAGAGAAAAATCCATGGTAGTTTTGTCCATGACTTTATTAGAATCAGGATCATCATCCCTTTAAATAACAGCATGGAGGGAAAAAAATTAAGAGTTGGAAGCCAGGGAAAGAAGTCAGGTGCTTCAGACTTGAAATGAGTGGCACAAGCAGAAGCAAACTAGAAGGCAATACCTGGCACCAAGAGCTGTCTAGAAAGAGGCAGTTCCATTCACAGAATGTCCAAAGGGGCAAAGAGGAAGCTGAGTATTAAAAGAGTGGAGGGGACTGGGAAGAAGTAGAGGCTGGTAACAGAAACTGGAGAAAGTTCAAGGACAATTTTGAACTAGATCCCGAAATAAGATAACCATGGGAGGTGTCAGAGGCTGGGAGTGACCCTTCCATGCCTGGCTAATAGCAATTTTCCTCCACCGCCATTGGTTGTTGTTGGTCCACTTTTGTAAAAAAAAAAAAAAAAAAAAACCCTATCTACAGCCCGCATCTCCCTTCCCACTTTCCACTTGTCTAATTCCCTCCCTTCCCTTTTCTTCAGTGCATAACCCTTCCCCCCTCCCCGCCCCGCAAACTAAACATAAGAACATAAGAACATAAGAACGGCCGTACTGGGTCAGACCAAAGGTCCATCTAGCCCAGTATCCTGTCTGCCGACAGTGGCCAGCACCAGGTGCCCCAGAGGGGGTGGACCGAAGACAATGATCAAGCGATTTGTCTCCTGCCATCCCTCTCCAGCCTCTGACAAACAGAGGCCAAGGACACCATTTTATCCCCTGGCTAATAGCCTTTTATGGACCTAACCTCCATGAAATTATCTAGCTTCTCTTTAAACTCTGTTATATTCCTAGCCTTCACAGCCTCCTCTGGCAAGGAGTTCCACAGGCTGACTACACGCTGTGTGAAGAAGAACTTTCTTTTATTAGTTTTAAACCTGCTACCCAACAATTGGTTATAGTGTATGTATCACATTGGTTCTTAAGTGGAACACAGACATCTGAATGGGTATTGGAGTCCATGGGTCTTAGCTACACTGATAACCATTGTCCTTCTTTCATCCTCCCAACCCCCCTTTCTATTGGTTTATATCCATTTGCTGTCTCATGTCTTTATTTAGATGGTAATTTTCAGGGACTTTGAATGTTGCTAAGCAGTGATGCCATTTCTGTTCCAGATCCATCATATAAATTCTATCTCTGGGCCACATTCTGATTCAGCATCCTTTCCCAATGCCTGAGACTATATCGCTGGGTTTGGTGCCGACCATTAAAGGCAGATGGGCCCGCCATGAAGTTCCCAAAATCCAAGAGTGTTCACATTCAGCCTTCTACAGTAACTATCCATTAGAGCTCCAAACTTCCCAAGAAATAGTCATTTCGACATTTTGAAAAACAAAACAGAGCTCATTCTGAATTGGAACAGAAGGTCGACCCTTTGAAATATCCTGTGAAACAAAATGTCTGAAAAAATTGTTTCGGGTCAATCATTTCTAATTTGATGTTTTCATACAGCTATATCTATATCCATTTGCTGTCTCATGTCTTCATTTAGATGGTAACTTTTGGGGACTTCACATTCTGCTAAGCAATGATGCCATTTCTATTCCAGATCCATAAATGTAAATGCTATATCTGGGCCACACTCTGATTCAGAAGCCTTATAATATATTATATTGTTTCTCTTTCTCTCTAAATACATATATATACACACACACACACAATAAGTGAAATCCTAACTGGTAAATGATTTGCTCAACTGGTATTCTACTTGGCAATTAGTTTTTTAATTTTGATAAATTGTTTCAAAAATCATACATCATTTACAATCCCAGTTACTAAGTGTTCCATTCCAATAAAATAAAAATATTTCATTTTGACCCTATTACTTCATTTCTATTATTTCCTATGCGATATTTTGTGACAATCAACATGTTCCGAGGAATCATTTCCATTTCAACAACTCGTTATTTTAAAGTAGAACAGTTTTCTGCTGGAAAATTTTCCGCCAGTTCTGCCATTCATTTTATCTATCTAATCTATCACAGCAATGATACTACATATCCCTACATAGAATCATAGGACTGGAAGCATTGTGTGAGTTTCTTACAGAAACCCTACAAATACAACACTAAATCCTGATTTTGGTGATTCTCTTCCGTTCGAGACCACATTTAAGGATTTAGAATTGTTCCTTGTTTTTCCCTTCACTAGACTCTGTCCCCATCTGATGACTTCCAACACAGCCACATTTTAATTTGGTTTATGTTACTTCTTGGACGAGCTTAAGTTCAGAAGTCTCTTTGCAGACTGTAATCCTGTGCTGCATGGTATTATGTTGCCATCCTGGTTGTTTTATTCATTATTCCAAATTAATTCCTACTCAAGAGTGTCTTAATTGTTAGTCTATTCTCCTTAACACCATAGTTTTCTAGGCTACTCTAAGCTTGAAAGTATAATAATGCCGATTCTTGTTAGTCTTGTTTGTTGGTTTTGCTTTTCTTCCTCCAGCATGTTGCTGTAGTTACTGAACTAAACTCAACCACATGAACTAAACTTATGACCCAATTGGGATTGGTCCTGCCTTGGGCAGCAGGCTGGACTTGATGGCCTTCTAAGGTCTCTTCCAGTTCTATGATTCTAAGATTCTATGATTCCATGAGATCCTATCCCAGCCAGGAAAAAGCAGCATGCTTCAGTCACTCCCTTTGCAATGTCTGAGCAACACAAAGGGGTTCTGTCTTGCATGGAAACAACTTAAGTTACATCTCAAGTTTGTCTTGCACTCAGACCTATGTCCACACACAAATATTCCTTTTCCTGAGTTTGGTGATGCTGTTAACACCCGGTGGAGGCCCGGGTCGAAGCGTGAGTTAGAACCATTCCATTACTGTACTACATCTGCAAGTCTGTAATGTGGACTGTGAACACAATAAAGTATAATTTGGTGCTGCAGTCCTCCAGTGCCTTCCCAGAATTCCCCCTGTGTTGGTTGTGGCCCTTTCAACCTTCCTTGAAATCATATGTTTGGTCATAAGTCTGAGAAGTTGAGACACCACTAACTTAAGCATTGTGACTTTTGGAAACATCTAATGTATAAAACATGTTCAGCCTTGGTGCTGGACCTAGAAAAACCTGTATTCCCTTTTTAAAATATTTATCTGCTTTGTTACCTCCTGTGGCGTAAACTACAATATTAATGTATTGTAAATAATACCAAATCACTTGGTGTTTTAAATATTTTATTTTAATTTTAAAAGTTACCTTGTGCTCAAGAATGCATTTAGCACCATGGCTGCATAAAATTCCAAATGTCAACAAAGTCATTAGAAAGCTAGAGGTGGCCGAGGAAATGCAAGATGATAGCAGATGCTTCCCCCTTTGACATTTAAGGCTATTAAAAGTGGTCAAAACTGAGGATCTCTGTTTCATGGAATATTTTGACATTTAGGAATTTGTTTTCATTCATTCCATTCATTCGAAATAAAAAAGAACCCCACTTTTTTCAAAATGTCCTGCAAAATAGAAATCCCAAAAAAGTTTGCTAAAAAAATGTTGGTTTGTAAAAAGTTCAAAAATGTGTTTCCAAGTGAAAATTTTGTTTCAATGTTTTATTTTTTATTTTTCCATTATTTTGTGCCATGCCAGTAATAGTAGTGAATATAATGTGTCATATAATAATATGGCATAACACAGTTGCTGAAATATTGTATTTTTATTTTACTTGTATTTAATTTCATTTACAATAAGTATTAAGGGCAACAGCTATTTAGTACAGACTGAAATCTCATTTTCTAGAGATCACAGTATCTTCTATTTTTATTATAGTGAAACAATTTGACACTTTCAACAAGAAAATAAGATAAGCACTTAATATGTTAATTAGCTGAACTCCTGTTTTCAAGGTTCTTTTGATAGCCTGAAATCAATTTTTCCTTACAATAATGAAAACAGCTGCTCCTCAAAAATGTAACACATATATATTACACAAATTTCAAAATATTTCAGTGCAGGATATTTTATCATATCTGTACGATCTTGCAGAAAAAAATCTGTTTCACTGATATGGCATTTTCTGATAGAAAACTGTTTCAACAAAAAAAAATCCAACCAGCTGTAGTTGTGACCCCTTTGAATTCTTAAAATGAACAGATTTAGTTGAATAGTCTTGTCTATGTACAAAGTGGAACTGGTTTAGTTAAACCACTTTAGTTTAATCAGTGCAAAACCCAGTGTGGACACCCATTTTCTCTTTTAAAGAGTAGCTTATTTTATTTTAGCTCAAACCTATTGCTAATCATTTCAACTGAAACCAGGATTATTTGATTTAATTTGAATTAAGTGGCCAAACAACCAATTTGTTAGTTTTAAATCAAAATTTAACCACTACAATTCTGTATGTAAAGCACCAAGGCCAAGATCCAGAAAGGCATTTAGGCTCCTTACTTCCATACTTTTGTAGACCTGGGCCCAAACATACAGAAAAGTAAATACTTTTAGGGTAAAGATTTAGTGTAATTAATGTAATTTTGATTGGTGGAGGATGTGGTATAAAAACCTACATAGAACTCACAAAGTATCATAGCGTAACCCACACATTTGGGTGAGGTGTACTGTGGCACCTAGTGGCAATTAGACCACTTAGCCCTGGTCTACACTAGGGAGTTATTTTGAAATAACCCCCCTAACATTGAATTTATAAGCGAAGCGTCCATACTATCAAGCCCATTATTTTGAAATAACAGGCTGGTTATTTCAGAATCTGTACTTCTGCTTTCCTCAGGGAATAATAGTTATTGTGAAATAGCAGTAGTGTGGATGCTCCAGTGCTATTTCAAAATAATTACTCCCCAGAGTAATTTGAACTAATTACTCCCCAGTGCTTCCTGGGGCTCTAAGTTGAGGTAGCGTGTCCACATTAACGGAGCCTACCTCAGACTGATTTCGAGGCTTCCCTGTAGTTGTGGACACACTATTTTGATTTTGTTATTTCAGGAGTTATTAAATCAATTTTACTTAGTTCAAAATAGTTTCTTAGTGTAGACATGCCCTTACGGAGAGAAAGAATTAGTCTGTTCTACAGCCTTCACCTAGAGCCAGCTGGCTTTTAGCTCACGCGACAAAGAAGTCCCAAGTTCGATTCCCAGGTTCGATTCTGCCTGTCAGCGCCACAAAAGCACTATTCAGTATTGCAGTAAGCAGTCTGTCTACACATGTAAAAGAGAATTTAAATACTACTTTACATGAAAAAGGCTACTCATTCTTAACTATGGAGAAGAACTTTAAGGTGCTACTAGATTATTCGTTGTCTTTTAAGACTAACAAAACATGTAGATGATATCATGAGTTTTCATGGGCATAACCCACTTCTTCAGATGACTGGAGTATTAAAAGTCCAGATCCAAGAATAAATAAGGGAAGGGGGGGGGGGGGGGAGAGGAGGGGAAAAAAAGGAGAAAAAAGACAGTGAATAGATTGTTCAAGTAGTTACAAGAGGCTGATATAAACAATTAGCACCTCCAGCGTTTGGTTGGTTGGTTAAGTTATTAGGATGTGGAAGGTCGGTGTGTGAGCCAGCCAATATTTCTGTTCATTTACAAGTTTGATTTTTATCAGAATGGAATGAAGTTAAGTTCCAACCCTTCCCTGTGTATTTGGCTCGTGGAATTGGCCTGAAACAACATGGTGACTTGGAGATCCATTAATGAGTGCCCAGGCAGGTTAAAGTGTTCTCCAACAGGTTTCTGTGTGTTGCCTTTTCAGATATCTGATTTGTGTCCATTAATTCTTTCCTGTAGAGACTGTCCATTTTGGCCAATATACATGGCAGTGGGGCATTGCTGGCATTTGATGGCATAGATCAGATTCATGGATGTGCAGTTAAATGAGCCCCTGATGTAGTGGCTGATGTGCCTGAGTCCAGTGTTGAAGTCGCTTGTGTAGATGTGTGGGCAGAGTTGGCACCGGGGCTGATTGCAGGGGTGGGTTCCAGGATTATGATGGAGGTGTGCTGCATGGTTACTGGAAAGAATTTGTTTGAGGTTAGGGGGTTGTCTGAGGGTGCGGATTGGCCTTTCCCCCAAAGCCTGTGAGAGTGAGGGGTCATTTTCCAGGATAAGTTGTAGATTGTCGATAATGTGTTGGAGGGGTTTAAGTTGTGGGCTGTAGGTGATGACAAGTGGAATTCAGAATGGAATGAACAGAGATATTGGCTGGCTACCTTCCACATCCTAATGACTTAACCAACCAACCAAACAATGTAGGTGCTAATTGTTCTTATCAGCCTCTTGTAACTACTTGAACAATCTATTCATTGTCTTTTTTTCCTCCTCCTACCTCCCCCCCCCCTTATTTATTCTTGGATCTGGACTTTTAATACTCCAGTCATCTGAAGAAGTGGGCTGTGCCCATGAAATCTCATGATACCATCTACATGTTTTGTTAGTCTTTAAGGTGCTACTAGACTATACATTGTTTTTTAAGCTTTTCTAGTTACAAACTAACCCGGCTACCCCTCTGAAGATGGAGAAAAAGTAGGTTTTCAGTCTCTCTGGGTGTGTTTCGAAACCTGTAGACTACCACTGCGTTCTGTCGACAGTAAATCGAAAGAACGTGGCGGTTTTGTCAACAACAGTAAACCTCATTCTACAATTTCATGCTATTGCATGAAAACAGGGCTTTTTCGAAAGAGAGCGTCTAGACTCTCTTTCGAAAAAGCGAGCCGCTTTTTTGAAAAATCTTCCTGTTGTCTAGATGCTCTTTTTCGAAAGAGTCTTTTTCCAAAGATACTTTTGAAAAAGCCTCTTTCAAAAGAGGCTTGCAGTCTAGAGGTAGCCTCTGTGTGCACATAGATAGTTTAGATATATTTATCTAGAGTGATAGCCCCACAAATATTATAGCTATATCTATACAGCTTTAGATAGATCTCTGGGAAGCTAAGATAATAGCAAAATGAACTTGGCTTCCCAGCTAAAAAACAACAATATATAGGGCACTTTGAAATGTCATCAAAACATTTTCTTTTAATGAAAATGCCTTTTTGGCAAGAGCAGAAAACTGTCATTTTGATTGAAATTATTTGTTCTTACCAAATACATAAATGAATTGCTAAATAAAAATCAGGTTGGGATTTTTTTGATGGTTTTTCACTGTGTGTGTGTTTACTCTTACCCCCTTCTTTTCCATTGTGGGGGGGAAGGGGAATCTGGAAACTAAAAGAAGGATGAAAATCACACACTTCTATGCAACATTCATATGGAAGGAATCCCCCCCCACCCCGCAATTTCCTTCAGAACATATGTCAAGGAAAATATGCCACATTTGTGGCCAGTTCTGCACATAACATGAATCAGCAGACTCTGCTAAGGCTGCCGTTAAATCACTTTGTTGCAAATGTTTGTTGCCACTGTGGGAGAGGGCGGGAAATATCTGTTAAAATGCAAGACAAACATAAGTGAAAGTAAGTATTTCCTGTGCGCGGTAGGAACTAGCTTAGCCCATTCCAGCGCGGCACCCAGGTCACTGCCCTACCCCTACGATCATGTGCGGAGGCAAGAGGGGGGGAAGCGCATTGGAAATAAATGACTTGGAAACGGGAGAAAAGTGGCGGGGTAAACACGCCACCGAGCCACGCCTGGGCATGGGAGTCACACGCGGTTCCTCTGGAGGCTTGCACGGAGCTTGCAGCAGAGGGGGCGAGTGCTGGTCCCCCCACAGCCCTGCCCAGGTGCCTTTCTCCAGCCCGACACCTTGGGGGGGTTGGATCTTTCCAGGCGCTCCGGGGAGCCCTGCTGCAGACATGGGCTTGCGCGCCAGCCCTGGCTAGAGCGAGGGTGCGCCTGGCGGGCTGGCGAAAGGAGGGAGTAGTGCAAGCGGTGGCGGGGCTGGAGGTGGCAGGGAGGGGATGCTGCTGGCTCATGGGCGGAGGGAGGGGGCTGCTGGCAGGGCCGGGGGTGCACTCCAGGGGGCCGCTCCGCAGCGCGCCACGGGCAGCGGCTGGGCGGAGCGAGACTGGGACTTTTAAACAGCCCCCCGGGCGCGGGGCTCGATCCTGCGACTCTCCGCCCGGGAGTGCGAGCCCAGGTGGCTCTGGCGGGAGCGGATCCCGGCCATTTGCTGCCCCCTAGCGTGGGACAGGCGGGCTCGGTGCGGCTGCCGCAGGGACCAGCGAGCGGGGTCTATGGAGCGGCGTTTGCCTCTGGCTTTTCCAAAGCCGCCCCGGCGCGGTTCCTTCTCCCCACGCTTGCCCCGCCGGGAAGGGGCCGCCTGCAGCCTCCTGGCCCGGAGCGGAAACGGCTCCTGGCTGGTGCCGGGATCCGGGTTTTTTTCTTTCTTTCTTTCCTTCCAAAGTCAAAACTCCCTCCTCTCCCTCCCTCCGCCCCCCATCGGCCAGGGAGCGCGGCAGAAGCGCTAGGAGGAGTTTGGAGAACTCCGTTGCTGCTGCGGCTGCTGCTGGTGCCACCGGGACGCCAGGCAGAGATCTCGCTCGGGGCCAGCAGTGAATGCAAAGTTTGAGCATCCGAGGAGCCGGTGCAACCTCCCCCCCCTTTCGATCTGGATTTTCCTCGCGGCATCCTGGCCCGGCACGGGAGGGGAGGATGGGCGTGAAACTGACCAGCGGGCTCTGGTTGCCTCCTCCAGCCAAGCATCTCCTCGGATGAAGGCGAGCCGGGGGGGGTACCCCCGTGCGCTTGGGTTCTTTGCGCGCCTCCCGGTGGGGCGGGCTGGAAGGGGCTCGGAGCCGGCCCCCTGGCTGGGATCAGGCAGCAACTCTTCACAGGAGCCAGGGCGGAGGGGGAGCCTCCCTTTCCCAGCGGAGCCGCCCCCTCCATGGAGCCCGGACCCTTCTAAAATGACTTTCCCTGCTCTGCCCAATGCCAGCGCGCACGGGAACCAGACGGGACAGGGCAGCGCCAACGGGTCCTGGCGGGCGTGGGGGCTGCCGTGGGAGGACGCGGAGACCAATGGCACCTCCCTGCCGGCGGGCCTGGATGTGCAGGCGGTGGGCGTGGGGGTCTTCCTGGCCCTCTTCATCCTCTCGGCCATCGTGGGCAACATCCTGGTCATCCTCTCGGTGGCCTGCAACCGGCACCTGCAGACGGTCACCAACTACTTCATCGTCAACCTGGCCATCGCGGACCTGCTGCTGAGCACCACGGTGCTGCCCTTCTCGGCCACCCTGGAGGTGCTGGACTCCTGGGCTTTCGGGCGCGTCTTCTGCGACATCTGGGCGGCGGTGGACGTGCTGTGCTGCTCCGCCTCCATCATGAGCCTGTGCATCATCTCGGTGGACAGGTACATCGGGGTCAAGTACTCCCTCAAGTACCCCGCCATCATGACGGAGCGCAAGGCGGTGGTGATCCTGGGGGTGGTCTGGCTGGCCTCGGCGGTCATCTCCGTGGGGCCCCTGCTGGGCTGGAAGGAGGCCCCCCCGCCGGACGAGAGCATCTGCAGCATCACGGAGGAGCCGGGCTATGCCCTCTTCTCCTCCCTCTTCTCCTTCTACCTGCCCCTCACCGTCATCCTGGTGATGTACTTCAGGATCTATGTGGTGGCCCGGCGCACCACCCGCAGCCTGGAGGCCGGGGTCAAGAAGGAGCGCAGCAAGTCCATGGAAGTGGTGCTTCGCATCCACTGCCGCAGCGTCCTGGAGGACTCGCTCTCCGGCGCCCGCAGCAAAGGGCACAACCTGCGGAGCTCCCTCTCCGTGCGCCTCCTCAAGTTCTCCCGGGAGAAGAAAGCGGCCAAGACCCTGGCCATCGTGGTGGGGGTTTTCATCCTCTGCTGGTTCCCGTTCTTCTTCGTCCTGCCCTTCGGTGAGTCAGCCCCCCCCCCCCTTGGCCCTGGTGGGCTCCCCAGCGAGGTGGGGGTGTATCCCACACACCTGCTGGGGGTGGGCGCCGTCCCATCTAGGAGACCACCCAGAGAGGCTAATGGGGCTGCTCTCCCGCCTTAGCTGGCTTTGAGCTCATGCGCTAAGTTCCAGAGGTCCCAGGTTACAGGGGGAGCAGGGTCCCCCCTCCCTCCTGAGCTGTTGCTTCCTGCCAGGAGTAAACTTCCAGGCTTCCTTTCCAGCACTGCTGGCAATGAAAGGGAGAGTGAGATCCTTTTCAGGGGGGACATGGTCTCCAAAGTGCTAATGCAGGGGTGGGGAACCTTTCTCGGGTGGGGGGCCGCTGGCCCACAGAAAAATCAGTCGGGGGGCCGCACACTAGTGAGAAGCAAAACAGAAACAAACCCTCACTGACTGGCCCCTGACTGAAAAGGAGAAATGCTCCCCACATTCCCCTCGCACATCAGAGCCCCGGGGGCCGGATCCAGGCAAGCCGGAGGCCGCATCCGGCCACCGGACCTTAGGTTCCGCACCCCTGCGCTAATGGGACATGGCTGCACCCTGGCACCCCCCACTGCGGGATGTCCGACAGCAGCTGGCGCTGGTCTAGATCAGACACTGACTGAGGGTCATGGCGAAGGGGGGGGAAATACCTTGTGAAATTCTCCTGACTGCGCTGAGGGAGGCGCGGGCACTTTTGCAAAGACAGTGAAGCAAAGAAACGCTGAGAGAGGGAAAGAATCAAGTGATTTAACATTATTGGTCAGCAGCTGGGTCGCTGCATTGTTCTGTTTCTTCCAAGTTCTGTGCTCTTGGATGGGGTTGCCTTGGTCCTGTCTCAGTTCCCCAGTGGACGGCCCTCATCCTCATCACACTATGTTGCCAAAGATTAGCTGTCCTGAACCAAAGTCCACTGGGAATCAGTGAGCTTTGGAGCAGGCTGCCCCCTTTGCAAATGAACAGGGCATATGCTGATTGCCGAGAGATGAAACTCCTGCTTTGTGGACTTCTGCTGAGACCTTGTGATGGGCCACACTGTTTATCAGGGGCTGCTGATTTGCTCATTCTCTAACCTAGAAGTAGGAACTCCCCAACTCTGCTTCTGGCTTGTTCTGGTGCATTTGGCAAGTGGTTTCATCGTTCTGTGCTTCAGTTTACCCATCTGTAAAATGCAGGCCACCTCTGTAGTTTTGGGAAGAAGAGCAGGCCAACCACAGCGCCAAAAGACAGGTTTCATTTCCTTGGTTAGATACCCAAGTGCTAGTTCACAGAGTATCTAGGCCCCTACCATCAGATATTCCCCTTAGTTAATAAAGAAAAGAAAGTTTAAATACCCCTTATTCTCTGTCAGGACCCCAAACATAGTTAGTGAGACAGGATCCTTCACTAGTGTAAATCAAAATAGCTCCTAGAAGTCAGTGTATACAATTGACACCAGTTGAGATCTGGCGCCACATCGGGAACCATCCTTCTCCAGTCACAGACAGCTCATTAAATAAACAGCTTTAGGGAAGCCCTATAGTCCAGGAAATCTCAGAGTCATTCTACACGGGATTTTCTCATGCCCTTAGTTATTGTTGCGGGGGCGTTAGAGGGATCAGAATGCATCCTCTTGACACTCGCCAGGCATTTTTTCCCATCCTGTTGTCATCTGGGCTGACAGGGAAGTGTCACGTGATGGAAGGCTGTGTATCTGAGATTCGATTTACATGAAACACCTTTGGGATGTATCTGATGAAGTGGTTTTGATCCACAAAAGTTTATGCCCAAATAAATCTGTTAGTCTTTAAGGTGCCAAAGGACTGCTCATTGCTTTGGGAGTGTTGTCACTGATTTTTCCAATGGACTAAACAAATGTGGCTATTATGCCACCTACAATAAGCAGTCATCAAAAGCTTGTAGTGTCCCAGGGACATAAGAACATAAGAACGGCCATACTGGGTCAGACAAAAGGTCCATCTAGGCCAGTATCCCGTCTGCTGACAGTGGCCAATGCCAGCTGCCCCAGAGGGAGGGAACAGAACACGTAATCCTCACGTGATCCCTCCCCTGTCACCCATATCCAGAGAAAGAGATTCATGGAGGTTAGGTCCATCAATGGCTATTAACCAGTATGGGTAGGAATGATGTCCCTAGCCTCTATCTAGCTGTTTTTTGAACCCTGTTAAAGTCTCAGCCTTCACCACATCCTCTGGCAAGGAGCTCCAGAGATTGACTGTGCGTTGAGTGAAGAAAAACTTCCTTTGTTTGTTTTAAACCTGCTGCCTATTAATTTCATTTGGTGACCCCTAGTTCTTAAATTGTTGGAACAAGTAAATAACTTTTCCTTATCCACTTTTTCCATGCCAGTCATGATTTTATAGACCTCTATCATATCCCCCCTTAGTCTCCTCTTTTCTAAGCTGAAAAGTCCAAGTCTTTTTAATCTCTCTTCACATGGGACCCGTTCCAAACCCCTAATCATTTTAGTTGCCCTTCTCTGAACCAGGGACACAGCTGCTCTGTCTGAACACGTTAAAAAGATGTACGTTGTGGTAGGTTTGTCCCTTTTCAAAATCATCTCAGGGCTCACTGTTACTAAAATTAAGATGCAGTTGAGTAAGTCATGGTCTAAGGTCATAGCAGGGAGCCAAGAACTCTACCTCATCAGGATGTTATAAGGATTAATTAGCTATATTTAAGAGCCAGCTCTGACCCTAAGTAAAAGAGGGAGTATAAGAACAGCCATATCGGTCCAATGGTCCATCTAGCCCAGTATCCTGTTTTCCAACAATGACCAGAGCCAAATGCTGCAGAGGGAATGAACAGAACAGGGCAATTCAAAAGCCCGATCCCTTGTCCAGTCCCAGATGCTAACAATTAAGTATTCAGGAAGATGCAGAATGTGGGGTTGTATCCCTGACCACTTTGGCTAACAGCCATTGACACAACCATTCCCTGTAAACTTAACAAATTCTTTTTTGAACCCAGTTATACTTTTGTCCTTCACAACATCTCATGGCAAGGAGTCCCACAGGTTTGCGGTGCATTAGCTTGTTTTAAACCTGCAGCTTGTTGATTTCATTGGGTGGCCACCAGGTCCTGTGTTATGCAAAGGAGTAAATAGCACTTCCTTACTCACTTGCTCTACATCATTCATGTATTTTATAGATCTCTATCTATCCCCTCTTCTCCTGGTCATCTATTGTATGTTGCTCAGAGTAGGGGACTAGGAGCCAGGATCCTCATTCACTGTGTGACTTTAAGCAAGCCACTTAACCCTCTCTGTACCTCAGCTTTCTATTGCACTAATGGATATAATGTTCTTGACCTACCTTATGAGAAGCATAGGGAGCTTGTGGTAGCTCTTGGGAGATACACTGCCCCACTGTGCCCCTCTACAAAAAATGGAATTTCTAAATGGGGTGTCCTCCCTGTCCCTCTGGTTGACCCTCCTTGCATCCCCTCCCTCCTCCCTGCAGGCACCAGTCGCCCCTGATGGGAAGTATTATGAGGCTTAATAGTTTCTAAAGAGATTTGAGACCAATGTATGTCGTGTGCTGTGGAAATGAAAAGTTTGATGATAGAAACACGCATGGTATAAATTCAGTCTCTTTCATCAGTTTTGTGTGTGACATGTGGTCCCACCCATCAGCATGCAGGCATGGACAGTCAAAACTCAAACTCTACTTCAACTCTTTTGCATGCTGTTAATGAGCCTAGGAATTTGGAAGCTCTATAACAGAGTCATTTTAAATAGGAAACAGAGGAGAAATATGCTCCAAGGAGATGGGCCAGAATTTTCACTGGTGTAAACTGGCATCACTCTATTGCTTTCAATGGAACTAAGACTGATTTACACCAGCTGCGGAGCTGGCCCAGCTTTCCAAGTAGAAAAAGAAAACATGTTTATTGCAAAGAACTATTGTTGTTCCTAGCTATATTTTTCTTTCTCCATGTGTACAACATGACAGTTTCAGTATGAAAAATGACTTTGATGTCCGCTTCCTGGTGGCTTTTAGAGCTCTTTTTCTAAATTACACAAGTTCATTTGTTGTTTGACTCTCAAAAAAGCAACCCATGCTGTGTTTGATTTCTTTTAATTGCATCACACTCTTTCAAATGTGTGAATGACTAAACAGTGCTTAGCAGGAGAGCTTTGGCAAATATACTGTGTGACATCACAGACATAAGCACGGCTCCTCCTGTGGATATAAATCAGCAGAGCTCCCTTCCAGTTGGTGCAACTACTCCATTTCCCACCAGCTGAGGATCTGGTCTTCTGTGGAAAAGAGCATCCTTTGTGATTAGCAGGAACCTACAAATTAGGACTTTGAGATTCTATTCTTGACTTCCTGTGTGACCCCGGATATACCAGATGACCCTGCCGCTTACCCATCAGTAAAACAGGGATAACAACTACCTAATTTGTTAGTATTGGGGAAATTAACTACAGTTCGACACTCTCTGGTCTGGCAATATCCATGGTCCAGCATGATTTTCGTTAGCCGGGTGTCCACTTATCATGGGGGTGACCAAGTTTCTCACAGTCCCATAAAGTTTGTTTACATCCACCAGTCCTGGCTCTCAGTGTTCTGTGCTGTTATTTAGCTCTAATTTACCCCCCTCGCTGTCTTCCAAGAGCCCAGCAAGCCGTGCAAGTGTTAGTACTGTCCCAAGACAATATTGACCTCCTGTAGTTTGGCAAATTCTCTGGTCTGGCACCGGTCAGGTCCCGAGGGTGCCGGATTAGAGATGTTCAAACTGTAATTCATATGTTAAAGCCACCGTGAGATCTTTGATAAGTCTGTATATAAGCACAATGGTGTTATCTGGTTTTTTGGTCCTAGAACAATCTGCAAAAATATTGCTTGAAATCTAAATGTATTCCCTAGTACCTCCATGGACTATTATCAGCTGAGTGACCTATACCCTTCCTGGCATCGTGATACATATCCCCAAGCATACAATGCAATCGTCAAGAGTATCGGTGCAATTAATAAGGACATATTTGCATAGCTAATAAGGCACTTTAGGAAACTATTTGCTCAGCAAGGGATGAAACCTTAATCACACCCAATGCCCCTGTAGGAAGCGTAGGCTCCTGCGCATGTAGTAATAGGAGTTCTGTGTTCTGATGGAGAGGGGAACACATGGACTCTGCAGACGCTAGAATTAAACTTACGCCCTGGCTGGATATGCCAGAGCGCCTTTTCCAATAGAAGGGCGCCAGCTGAATGCCTAGGGGCCGAATTTCCAAAGGTGTTTAGGCACCTAAAGATTCAGATAGGCCCCGAAATACCTTTCAAAGTCCAGCCCGCAATCGGTATTTGATCTCAGGCTGTCTGCGTAGTGCTGAATAGCGGTGATGCTCCTCAGGGCCCCATGGCTAGGAGACACCTCGCTGCCCTTACCTGGGTCTTGTGGCGGTCGGTTCCCTGACTCCTCTGAGCACAGGCAGCACAAGCACCCGCCTCTGCAGAGCCATGACAGATATACCGCATGTTCCTCTGGAATACATTAGACTTACCTTAATTGTCCTCCTTCAAGGGCAGCCGAGCCAGCTGCCTTGTTCTTCATGTGTGGGGAGAGCCCCGTTCCTGCTGTGTTTGTTTCCTAAAAGGAATGCCCCAAAGTCACTTGCAGGCTAGAGATGGGGCCCTAGTGAACACTGGCTCCAGCCCCACCCCCTCCATCCCAGAGCAGAACATCTCCTCTGGGCCCACTTCTGTTTTTACCAGTAAAGGGCTAGATTCTGACTCACTCTATGCACCCTTTCGGGGGGGAGTAAGAATACCCTAACCCTGCTCTTGCTGGACCCTGGTCCCAGGGCATAGGAGTAAATGGGGCCACTCACATGCTTATTCCAGCTCCCGAGCATGTGGGCAGAGAGGAAGGGAATGGGCAGCCTGGGCATTCTGCAAGCAGTACATTGCTACCTCCTGAGAGCAAGAAGGGAGCAGGGTAGGGATCAGAAGTGTGTCTCTGGCTCAGAAAGCTTCCAGGTGCTACTCTTAGGCAATGTCTACACTTATGGCAGCATGTAGGATGCAGGTGTTACGTGTGGAACTACACGCTGCAGGGAAAGACTCCAGCAGCCAGGAGGTGGCAGGACATCATACTGCCAAAAATGGCACTGCAGATATGGGAGGTGCTGCTTGGGAGTATGAAACTAAAAGGTGGGGGGAAGGAGGACACAGCCTGGCTCTGTGAGGAATCATGCAGGGTGGGAGGAGGGAATCCTCATGCTCCAGGTGAAGTGGCGGTGTGGAGGGGGGAAATCATTAGGCCAGGTAGGAGCCTCACGGAGGGGTGGGGCAGGGGAATCTTCACATGCCCGTGTGGAGTGGCGGGGAAGGGGGAGTGCCCAGGCCCAGAGAGGAGCAACATGGGGTGGGTATCCCTAGGCCCCTGAGAGCTGTGGGGGGAAGGGAAAGGATTCCCTTTCTCCAGGTGAAGTGGCCTTCCCTCGCTCCCGCCACTTCCCATGTTGGTCTAGACAGTACTGGGTCCTGCCATGAGGGCAGGGGACTGGACTCAATGACCTCTCAAGGTCCCTTTCAGTGCTAGTGATCTATGATTCTATGCTCCTGACACAACCAGACTCTGCTCTTGCTTTAAGTTAGGGTAAGAGGAAGCTGCCTACCAAATTTGGTGGCCCCAGCTGTTACTGTTTAGGAGGAGTTTTTGCACAAACAGACAGACAGACGTTTCATTTCAGATAGATAGATAGATAGATAGATTGCTTTTCACAGGACACAAGAAGCTTTTTCCCAAGGGGGTTTGCAGAAAATCCAGGCTATTGGCATCATGATTGTGGCTCTGACTTCAGCGATTACATCATTTGTAAATTATGTGACAGGGAAAGGGTATTTGTTTTGCAGCTAATCTGAGAAGGAGCTGCAGTCAGTGCTGTTGTGAATGGCAAATGTAATTCCATATTGGGTACATGGAGGGTTGTTGTAAAGGGGGGTTAGGAAGGCTGCGTGAAAGGAAGTATTGCAAGTATTACTCAGTTTTTATTCCCTTTTATATTGGGTGGTCAATAGGGCTAGAAGTGGCAGAACCGGTTTGGAAAATGCAATACGCTAAATTGCACCCTGGTGTAAAGCAACAGGGCCAAATACATCAGTGGTGTAACTCTGCTGTGTGAAAATCAGGCTTATATCTGAGAAGAATTTGGACTGATCCTTTGTGCAAATTAGAATCAAACCATTTTATGGGAGCTATTGCAACTTCCAGTCAAGTCTGCTCTATGAGTTCTTCCATCCCTGATCGAGAGAGCTGGAGGACTTAGGGTACATCTATACTGCCCCTCCTCCCAGCAAGAAGTCTCAGAGCCTGAGTCAACAGATTCAGGCTCATCCAATGGGGTGAAAATAACCGCATAGATGTTCCCACTCATGCAAGGTGGACCAGGTCTCAGAGCTCAGGCTGCAGCGCAACAGGGAATGACAACACTGCTATTGTTAGCCCTGATGCATGTGTTCCATGAATTCACATCAGCTGATCCAGCCGCTGAGACTCACTGCTGTGTGGTTTGGGGGTATTGCAGTGTAGAGGAACCCTCAGTCCTTTAGCTCACACCTTTGAAATTCATACTTCAGCGCTGGGTTCAGTCCATAGTAAGAATCGAGATGCTGTTTGTTACACCAAATCACTTGGAATTTTATTTATGTACTGTGTCAGTTCTAGGCAGAACTGAATGCAGATTCTATTGACGTACAATGAGCACAGCCACTGAGTCCCATGGCATTTCTGCTTGAGAGCGGAAGAGGAAATGCTGAGAATCCCATAAGAAACCCCTTTTCCTCAGTGTTTCCGTTCCATTTTTCAGAAACAGGAGATTTGGATAGTCCTATTCAGTTTGGGGGGACTTACCTGAACCAGTCCCCTCAAGACCTTGCAGAAATCTTGAAGTTTCATTGCATAATAATAGCCTGCTGCTCTAAGGTGTTGAACCTCCTTGGTTCACTTTGACTTCAAGGGAACTGAGGGCAAAGTTGGATGAATAACTGATTGACTCTTTTTCCATTTTTTTTTGGAATTGCCAGTTAGCTGAACATTTTCAAGTAAACATGAAAATGATTTCTCTCTCTCTCTCTCTCTCTCTCAATCTCTCTCTCTTTTTTTTTAAATCAAAAAGGTTTAAAAAACAAAATAGTTTTGGGTCACATTAAACCTTTCATTTGACCTGATACAAAATTTTCTTGTTTGATGCAAGCAGATATTTTTAACATTTAATTTGTTTGCATAACAAAAGTCATTGTAAAGAGAGTGTCGCATTTAAAAATGTCAAAATGAAACATTTTTTCAGAACTTTGAAAAAACCCACAAACTTTTTTTAAATCAAAACAAATTGGTAAAATCTACACCATTTCACAAAAAGTTTCAACAACCCTGAATAGGCATTTTTTGCCAGAAAAAAAGTTCATGTCAAAAAATGTCACCTAGCTGTAATTGAAGGAGGCCAACACTTTGTGGTAGCAGTTCTTAAAAGAGATACACACACACCCTAAAACCTTGGATCTGATCATACCTACCAAGTGCTTGAAACCTAAACTGAATGTTTAAAATAGATCTATTAATCCCACCCAAACTCCAACAAATTCTAGGGAGTTTGAAATCTGGATCAGAATCTAGGCTGAAACTTTGTATTGGCCCTGCATGTATGTTTTAGACTTCACTGTTGAAATGACAAATTGACCTTTGTCCTTTTAGTAGCTCATTTGGGCCTTCCCATATAAAGAACCAACTCACTGAAAATCTCCTGACTTATTTCTCATCTGCTGGCTGAAGATTGGGAAAGAAAAAATACCAGATGTTCTTGCTTGGGTTAGAATAGACTGAGATACATTTCTCATGGGAATTCTAAAAAACAAAAAAGTTGTCATATATTTAATTACCATACTTTTATAGTATGGCATTAGTAAATGGGCATTTTTAGGATTCATCTAGTAGCCCTCCCTTATTTTCTGTCACCTAAACCACCAGAATCTAACAGAGCGGTAGTGTGTGTGTGTGTAGATATGTAACTAGGTTTTGTATGTTTTAGCATGATTAGTAAAAATGATATCATGGAAACCAGCTGTATCCATATGGTTTCCTCCTAATCATAATGTTGTGTAGAGCAGTGGTTTTCAACCTTTTTTTTATTTGTGGACTCCTAAAAATATTTGAATGCAGCAATGGACACCTTTGGAACTCTATTGTCTGTATGTAGAGTTGAATTCTGTTTGGTTTTTGGTCTCATTCACGGACCCCTTAGATATAGTCCATGGACCACAGGTTGAGAGCCTTTCATGTAGAGAGTAATGCTACTGCAAGGGCCCTAGTGGTTTTTATACTCTCTGATTCTGCATTAGTAACTTGGTATTTAGGTGCCTAAAATGGATATCTATCATTTTGCCCAGATCTAGTTGGAACCCTGCTGAGCTGGGGACCCTAATAACATGGATCCAGTGGCTATTAGCAGTTTGTAGTACTTGTCCCCTAGCTAGCCCCTGAAACATAGTCTGGGAGCCATTTTGCTTCGGGGCATGGCTTTGATCTCATTGAAAACAATGGGAGGCAGCAGCCAACTTTATTAAGAAGCTTCAGGGGGTAGCTGAGTTAGTCTATAAAGTGCTACCAGACCATTTGTTGTTTTTGAACTTTATTAAGGGCAGCTTCACTTCCACATGCAGGTAGACTGGAGGGAAAGGGCAGCCATCTTGCTAACTTCACCCCCATTGACAGTGATAGGAGATGGCGGCCATCTTTAATTTGGGAAAATCCATAAATTGGCGTCTTTTGTCATGTTTTCATGAGACAGATGAAAAAACACCACAACATTGCTAGAATGCTGCGGAAGTCACACGAGTTGGCAATCCTCTACACTCCATGCTTGTGCTGGGATCCCATTCCCCACTGCGGCCCACTGGCTGGAAGAGCAGCCATAGGTGGATGGGGGAAGGGCTGGACTGTCTCCCCCCTCCGAAGGCACCAGCTGAACACTGGCTCTGCTTTGGTTTGCTCTAAATCAGGTGCTGAGGTAGTGACAGAGCTAGGCTTAAAACTCACGGAGTTACTCTGCTGCCAGACCGCAGCAGCCGATTGCTAAACCATCCCAGAGAGAGACGGTTAGAGCCAAATGGCTGTTTTAGATCGGTGCCAGTCACTGACACTGAATACAGTTTCCGTAATGAGAAATGTCATACAAACAGGAAAAAATAGAGAACCTGGAAGATTTAAAATGACTGTGATTCAGTGAGCAAAGTCGTAAACCTCTAGACATGCTCTGTGAAACCATGGGAAAAATGTCCTGTGTTAAATAAAACTTTCAGCAGCAGTGTTATGCGGCACTGTGGACTCAGTAATCATCAGCAGAAAGATTTTGCAGTATATAGGGCTATATGGGCATATATCAATTTAATTTGTTTCTGCACTGGCGTCTATAATGCACCATTTTGATAGGTAGTATATTTGTTTCAGTGGGGTATAGTGGTTAACAGCATCAAATGTAATAGTACCAAGGGCTAACTTGTAAATCACATGAAGTAGGAGCTTTAAATCACTTTTACGTTGCCCAGATCCTGGGACCATCCGAGAGCAGGTCCGGTCCCTTGATAATCTAGAGCAGCCTCTGTATCAGGATATTCTAAATTATGCCCAGCTGCCTTATGTACGGCTGCCATATGGAGACCACGTTAATATTGCTTTCCTCCTGGGAAATCACCATGCACAGGAGTCAGGAGGTAGGTAGGTTAGAGTCACAAGGGGATCCCCTGTCGCTGGCTTTCTGGCTGCTTTTTGCTGACAGTGTTGCAGAAGAACTGGATTAGACCGTAGAATCAGACCCATAGCCAAGTGAATGCAGGATTGCAAGTGACAAATTCTCGTTCTGCCTCAGACACCTCAGCTAACCTCCCAGGAGTGTGCTGTGGATGTATTTATTAATGCCTGTGATGTGCTTTGAAAATGAGGGTTGCTATTATTGGGCCAGACTCCCTGCTGACGTACAGGTAGTGATGCGGTGAGCGTTTATAGCAACAGAGACTTTTGCCCAGGGTAGCTAGTTTGACATTTTGTAGAGGAATTGTTTAGATGCTTAACATTTCTTTGACTCAACAACGTGTCACCTCTTTGTTCCTGAGTGTTCACCTTAAATAGTTTGGATTGGTTTTTGCCCCTCATAAGAAATCCAAACTGTACTTGCATAGTAGATGTTTTTAAACCAGTCCCATGGCCTTGTTAATTCAAATGCATGGAATTTTGTCGCAGAGCTCTAGAATGGAGCACTTAACAACCTGTTTCTTCTCCATTAATCCAAATTTGGGCAAATATTAGCTAATTACATCTAGTAACGTGGTTAATGAGACATGCTATAAGCTTGTTGCAAAGTAAAGCTTGGGTGCAGATGCAGTTTTGAATGCTTTTGCAGGGCAGCTACGGACTCATCTTTTAGCAGCTTGTTGTGAATTGATTCTGCCAGAACAAATAGAATTATCTACCGCTGCTCACAATTTTCTGATGGCAACACACAATGATATAAAGGCATCGAGCTCAGAAAGCAATGCTGCCCAGAGAGCTGTAATTTTGGAAAATTTCAGCTAAGATGGCTAAAATGGCACTTTTGAGATTGAGGCGAGGAAAAAAACCCACATTTTTTTCCACATTAAATTCCGGTGACTTTTTTTGTCTTTTTAAACTCCAGTGCCGCCATGCTTTGGCACAGGGCCTTGAAATTTTGTAGGGGGTTGGCTGTGATGTTAGGGACGTGCCTTTTATCATCCCCATAAAAATCCACTTAACTGTAGCCACATTACAAGCCTTTGGAAAACAGCCGTGTTCATATGTTCAATAAAAACTTCTTAGAACAGTAGTTTTCAAACAACAGGTCTCGACCCAGTACAGGGTCACGGAATGTCAGGCGCTGGGTCTCGTTGCTGCAGGCGATCAGGTGACCAATGGGGGTGCTAGGGTAGCTCCCTGCCTGCCCTGGCACCACAGACTGAACCGTGCCCCAGAAGCGGCCGGCAGCTCGGCTCCTATATGCGGGGGGGGGGAGAGTGCACAATGCTCTGCACACTGCCCCAAATGCTATCTCCACCCTCCCATTGGCTGGGAACCTGCTGCTGGCTGCTTCTGGGGTGCAGCCTGGTCTGCAGTGCCAGGAGAGGCAGGAAGCTGCCTTAGCCCCCCCCGCTGCACTGACTGGGAGCCACTCAAGGTAAGCCCCTCCTGCCCCAGCCATCACCCACCCAAAGCTGGAGCTCCCTCCTATACCCCAAAGCTCTCATCCTCAGCCCCACTATGAAGCCTACACACTATTCAAATTATGTTGGGTCACGGGCATCAATAATTTTCTTCAACTGGGTCACGAGAAAAAAAGTTTGAAAACCTCTTTGAAGATTCCATCTGCACAAAGCATTCTCGTGGGGGGTCAGCAGGACTTCGCCAGCAGTTGCTCCTCTAGCGTGTTTGGGATTGTGCAGGCTTTGGGATCAGACACCAGAACTGAAGGCAGGGAGCCTTTCTTTCCTTTGCGTTCAATGACTCTATTAACTAGGACTGGCTGGGCAAAGAGACTGGGACAGAGCCAAGAAACTTGAGGAGTGGGGAATGGGACTGGATAGGTGAAGAGAATAGGAGTAGGATGAGGAGCAATGGGTGGAGAAGACATGAGACTCTCATGGGCAGAGGGTAGGGGACACAACAGAAGAAGTTTAGGGAAAGAAGGAGAAGTGATTGTGCCCTGTAGAAAATATTCCCCTCTGAAATCTTGGATTCCATTGTAGGCTTTAGACTCTCATCATTCCTTTGCTGTCAGAAATTATCTGTGAAACCTACTCAAAGTGTGTGTTTCATCCCCCTCTACTGTTGGTCCAGATTGAAGATAACAACTTACTACTGCTGTCAGTTACTCCATAAGTGGCAGATGTCTGTGGGACAGATCTAAAGGGCATCAGCTGGCTTTTTTAAACACCTGGGACATTACACACACGCAAAAAGCTATATGAAAAGAACTTGATTAAGGTTACAAAGCTAGGCACTCAAAAGCTAGGACATGTCAGAATTAAGGTTTCCCAAGGAAAGGAGAAGTGGTGCATCATGGAAGTCTCTTGCTGTGGTTCATCATGGGAGATTTTTCCCAGCCCTAGTAAGCATGTCTCAGCATTCCCCTTTCCACCCCTTTCATGCAAAGTTCAGTCCGTAAGCTGCAGCAGTTGACAGCGGCCCCAATTCAGCACGGCATGTAATTTTGTCTTCTCTTTAGTGAGGTTACTTGTATGCTGAAAGTTGGGAACACGTTTAATTACTTTGCTGAATCAGGGCCCGGCTGGGGTGAGCTGTGATTAATACGATTTCTACTGCTGAAAAAAAAAAAAGCATGCTTGATTCTTGTGGCACCACTTATACCCATGAGAACAAGAAGCTCCTCTCATTGTAAGCGCGTGGAGAATTTTCCTTGGATGGATAATGCTGGCAGAACAGGTGGCAATGCATGCCAAGGCTCCATTCTCATTGAACACTGACAACTGCATAGCTGGAAACCTGTTATTGGTGCTACAAGAACGTGTTTAGTGGTTAGACTTTATGGAATGCTTGTAGGAAGCTCCATGTATTAACAAGGCCAAACCAATGCTATCGGTGAGATTAACTCAAATGCATAGAATTTTGTCCCAGAGCTCCAGAATGAAGCATTTAACAATCTGTTCCTTCTCCATTAATCCAAATTTGGGCAAATATTAGCTAATTGCATCTGGAAATGTGATTAATGAGACGTGCTATAAGCTTGTTGCAAAGTAGAGCATGGGTGCAGATGCAGATTTGAATGCTCTTGCAGTGCAGCTATGGACTCATCTTTTAGCAACTCGCGGTGAATCGATTCTGCCAGAACAAATAGAATAATCTACAGCTACTCGCAATTTTGTGGTGATAACAAGCAATGTTATAAAGGCATCAAGCTCAGAAAGCAAGAAGCAATGGTCTTAAATTGCAACAAGGGAGGTTGAGGTTGGACATTAGGAAAAGCTTAGGATGGTTAAACACTGGAATAAGTTGCCTAGGTAGGTTGTGGAATCTCCATCATTCGAGATATTTAAGAGCAGATTAGATAAACATTTATGAGGGATGATGGTGCTTGGTCCTGCCAGGAGGGCAGGGGACTGGACTCGATGACCTCTTGAGGTCCCTTCCGTTTCTAGTATTCTATGATTGGTGATTACAGAGGTTTACAATGCAAACACTCCGTATCTCTTCATACCCTGAAATACCAACCAGGAAAAGAAGCACTGATTAAGGTAAAGTGGTGCTACACAATGCCTCATTTGCCTTTAGAGGGCATCCTGGGTATGTCTAGACTACATGCCTCTGCCGACAGAGGCACGTAAAATAGGCTACCCGACATAGTCAATGAAGCGGGGATTTAAATATCCCTGGCTTCCTTAAAATAAAAATGACCGCCGCGCTCTGCCGGCTCAGCTGATTGTCAGCACAGCGCGGTAGTCAAGACGTGGATCGGTCGACAGGGGAAGCCTTTGTCGACCGCTCCCTTATGCCTCGTGAAACGAGGTTTCCAGGAGCGGTCGACAAAGGCTTCCCCCTGTAAGGGGCAGTGAGAGGTTCAGACAAGAGTAAGAGGGGGTGCCGCTCCACTGCTGTCTGTGGCTCCCGGTCTGTTACAGTGCTTTAGGAGTTCATGCTTGTCACTCGGTTGGTAAAATCTCATTATAGAACATACAGCCCGTTTGGGATTTCTGCCCTGCTTTTGGACAGTCTGCCCTGAGGCTGACAGACTCTGTCATGAGCCATTCCAGCCACGTGACAGGGTGGTGTCCTGTGAGTGGAGAATTCTCCCTGGGTGGTGTTTTGTGTTCACTTTGCATAGCTATAGACGACTACATAAAGTCAAGGCAGTGGAGAGTCAGGTCCACATCTGTAAAACACGGGTGAGGATACCAGAAGTTCTCTCTAGTGATGTGTCGGGTGAATGAATCGGTTCATGTTTTCAGAGTGTTTTCGGGACATGAAACACTACACTGGAATAAGCACTGAGTGGTATTGTTGGCTGAAAATATAAAATTGCCTTTACAGATGTTAACTTATCAGGTGATTTTTTTAACTTGTTGCATTTACTTAATATCTTCCATATAAAGATCTCCAAGCCCTTAGGAAATGTTCATGAATTATTAAGCATCTCAGGCATCTCTAGAAACTTCACTGTTGTCACTTTGCAACTTGAAGTTCTTAGATGATCATGGATCTGTTGCAACATTTAACGGCCTTGCAAGTATGTTGTTGTAGCAGGGGTAGTCCCAGGATATGAGAGAGCCAAGGTGAGTGATGTAGTATCTAGTATTGGACCAATTTCTCTTGGTGAAAGAGACAAGCTTTTGAAGAGCTCTGTGCAAGCTCAAAAGCTTGTCTCTTTCACCAACGAAGTTGGTCCAAGAAATAAATATTATTTCACCCGCCTTATCTCTTTTACAGGATTGTTGTCAGGCTGTTCTGAACGTCATGGCGCTAGAACTCAAATCTTCTTGCTGACAAAGCATGGGGCTTTACCATTTACACTGAAGAACTTCTGCGAGGGGCCCCGGTTCTATACTGAAAAGTATGCAATGCAAGCAGGAGGTACACATGTGAACCTACCGGTTCATGACAGCTTTCACTATCTGTCGTTTGCTGTAGGGGAAACTGAGGCACAGCAAGATTATTAGGTCAGTGAAGAAGTCAGCAGCAGAGCTGGAGTTAGCACACAGCTCAGCAACTTCACATCCCCATGCCTTAACCACAAAGCCGTTCCCATATAAAAATTGCCCGGTTGGCACAGAATGCTGTATTTCATAATGTCCGATATTCATTGGTATGGGCAGCGCAAGAGTGGGATTACTGGAGTGGCTGGAGGATATGGCTCTTTAGCTAATCCTAATGGATAGCTTTTTGTTGATAGAGTCCTTTCTTAATGCAGTTGGTATGAAGCCAGAAAACCGTAGGCTGATCCTTTTCACACTGTGAGAAAAATCCCAGCTGCTCTTACGGCATTTTAGGGGGAGATTTACGAAAGCACAATGAGCAGGGAGAGACCCCATTCCTGTTGTCTTTGAAAATCTACCCCAGAACAATGGGCTGGAAGGATACACGACTAAGAGGCAGGAAGCAAGGGTTCTAGTTCTAGCTTTTCCACCTGCATGATGCCGAGCAAGTCATTTTGCTGCTCCGTGCCTCAGTATCCCCCATACAAAATTCAGATGATACTCTCCTTTGGAAAGCACTGTATGATCAGTTGGCGAACAGGGGCGTTTGGCAAGGCAGTTCTGCAGGGAAAGGAGAAGCGACTATGTGATCCTTGTGGGAGTCTGTTGTCTGTTGTTATTGTGTGCTTCTTTACTTGCCCTCTGCCTGCTTGATAGGAATATATTGTGTGGTGTGCTAGGAGGACTGTGTGCTGGGCCTAGTAGCTGGCTAGGCCAGGCTGAGAGCTTTCTAATGGGGCTCTAGCCTGCCAGAATTTGGCCCCTAATCCCTGAGGATCCTTTGACAAGGGGGCAAGGCTAACTGAGAGAGAGCAGGGGTTCCCAAAAACAATTCCTAAAAGAGCAGAAAACATGGGAGTTTTGCAGGGAACGTGAGTACAGCCACATCTAATGAGCCTTCTCTAAACTCGGGCCAATAACCACCCACACACACACCACCAAGCCCACACACACAAAGAAGAAACAAACGCACATGTGCACCCACCAAACCCTGCAAGAGTAAGACTAACGCAGGCAGACGTCCAACCACAGAGTGGGGGCTATGCAGTTTATTGCACCGAGGGCAGCATGTACGATTATCCGCCTTGTGCACACGTGGCGTGCGTATGCATTTGGTGTAAGGAGGATGGCAGCCGCCTAACCCAAATGGAACCGGATTGTTGGCATGCACGTTTTAAAAAAGTGATGGAAGAGTTTTTAAACTAAGGCAGGGGTGGGGAACCTAAGGCCCGGGGGCCAGATGCGCCCCCCCCCCCCACTTGCCTGGATCTGGCCCCCAATGCTTGGGGCTCCCCCCCAGAATTGGGGAGCCCATGCTGGCACTCCACCCTCCTCCCCCCCCCAACTATCCCACCATGGGGATGGAGTACACAGAATCTACTAGCCTGGGCCCTCTTAGGCTCTCGTGTGTGAGGGGAACGTGGAGAGCATCTTTCTCCTTCTCAGTCAGGGGCCATGTAAGTGTGGGTTTGTTTATTTGTTTGTTTTTGCTTCTCATTTGTGTGTGGCCCCATGACTGATTTTTCTGTGGGTCAGCGGCTCTCAACCCAAAAAAGGTTCCCTGCCCCTGAACTAAGTAGGCTGGGGAAAAGTCAACCGGTGTGGAAGAGGACACAGTTCAGAGAGATTCATCCCTTAGAAGAGGATTTATTAAAGGGAATACTGTATATTCTTGTAAAGAGGAGAGGCTAGAGAATAGTATGCAGAGGCAATCAAATGACAAAGAGTCCCATCCAATTACATCACAGGAAAGCAGGCAACTAAATCCTGACAAGTTTTAAGTGCTTGTAAATAAATGCTAGAAGTGAAAATACGAACATTTCTATTGTAGCTTCAGTGCCTGGTATTAAATGAGATTATTGCTATTCTAGGTATCTCAGAAGCTTAGTGGAACAACAATAAACAATGGGTACAATAATACCAGGGTACAAAATATACAGGAATGACAGAGTGGGTGACGCTGGTGAGGTGTTGGCACTGCTGGCAGGGTGTGTGGGTGGGTGGTAAGTTTTGTCTAGGTGTGAAGTTAGCCCGCCCCAAAGTAGCTTGATGTCCTGATCCTTTGTGTATCTGTAAAGGGATCCAGATACAACAAATGAGGGGCACACAAGGAATACAAGGAATATATCATCATACTGGTATAATAAAGCTCTGGATGGAGATGACAGGTGCATTGTAAATGTAGGATCTCACCTCAAGGCAATCAAGTTAACTGAGAAAAAGGAATCTGACCCGTATTAGGAATAGATGCAAACTGTTCTCTTTGCCTGAGAGCCGATAACCACAGACAAGGCCCTGCTAGCTAGTGGCAGGATCAGGCTTGGGGGCAGTGGGGATGAATTATAAAAGGTTAAATGCATAGCTCAGGTCTCATTTCTGCTCCTTATCTAGGCTCAAGTCTGGCTTTGCCACAGACGTCCTGTGTGATCTCGGCCAAGTCACTTAGTCTTTCGGTGTCTTAGTTTCTTGTCTGGAACAGGGGACAATAGTAGGGCCCTACCACACAACCTTGGTTGTTTTTCATGTATGTGTCACTCTCTAGTGTGCTTTGAGTGAACTGTCTGTGGCTAACAAACTCCTTTGCTAGGCCTGTATCCCTTGCTTACTTGCTGTGTTGTCATTGGAGGAGTTACTTGAGACACACGAGTTCCCCCTGACTCTGGGGAAATGTGTATGAGTGTCAGGGGCCTTAGGAGCAGCATGGCACTGCTTTGGGGAGCTAGACAGCTGGGGATCCTGCTGCCCAAGAAGGGTGTTAGATACAGGATCTGAATCTGAGACTCAACGCTAGGAACAGTGACCCGTCACTGCCTAGGCCCAGGGGACTTAGAAGCATGTGAGATCCAGTCCACTCACAACAGATGGGTGTCTGACCCGAGAGGGAGACCAGGCCCGTTTGGGACAGCAATTACCTCACATTGATGAATAGTGATAGACACTTGGACATACTTCCTGTGTGCAGGTTGATTAGAAACAAAAAGCTGCAGTGTGATCCTGTGCCCTGAGATTCTGTGCCAGGGACACTTAGGGTACGTCTACATAGCACCGTTATTTAGGAATAACGGACATTATTCTGAACTAACATAGTCTGCGTCTGTACACAAGCGGTAACTTCAACATAAGGTCGAAATATTGTCGAGCTAGAGGACTGCTTACCCCGACTCCTGTGACCCTCGTTGTACGAGGAGTAAGGGAAGTCGGAGGAAGAGCGCTTCATTTCGAAATAAGTGCCGTGGAGACATTCCCAAAAGCTAGGCAATTATCAGAGCTCAAGTTGCGTGGCTTAATTCGAGTTAAGCCCTGCTGTGTAGACGTACCCTTGCAGCATTTACCAGGCAACCTCGGCTTTTCTGCAAAGGAAAAGAGACCCTGCTACTGCGGATCCGGACAGCTACCTCAGGCCGCATCAGAAATCAGCATGTGCTCCATCCTGAGCTACAGTCCCTTGCACATGGCTGATGTCCTCCCTCTGTGCGTGCTAACAGGCTGTAACCACTTCAGACCCACCCAGACTGAGTCTCACAGCACCCCTACAAGGCAGGTGCCTGGCTATCCCGGTTTTATAGAGACGCACGGTGTTTCACTCCACGCTGACTGAGCCAGCTTCCCAGGGGCAGTGAGGCCATTGGGAGGGGAGTACAATGGCATAATACGCCTGCAACCCCCACTCCACCAGGGGCCTAGAATCAGCCAGGGCAGCCCCTTAAGTGGGTGAGGCTGGCTGAAGGAGGGTGTAACCTGGGCACCAGACAGAGGCACTGATTCATCCCAGGCTGCCTTCCTCAGGAGCTGGCACAACGGGAGCCTTTCTCTTTACGGCAGCCTGTTCCCAAACCCACTGACGTCAAAGTCCTAGCTCTGCAGCCAGGCAGCTGGGGCCTGATTCCAAACCCAACTGGAGTCAATGGAAAAGATTCCCATTGCGTCGACATCCGTCGGACATGGGGTGGCGATGAGAGGGGGACAGAAAGCCAAGTCACACACTAATTCGGCAGCAGAGCTGGGATTTGAGCCTAGGCGACCCGACCCCTGAATCCCTGGCCCCACTAGGCCTCCCTGCCTCACTTATGCTTAGAGAAACATAGCAGGGTTAGACGTGGAATGGCCAAGGCACCAAACAAAAAGACACCCCAGAATGAAGAAGACTGTCAGCCGATCACTTGGACTTGAGGCCCTATTTGAACACAGCCTGTGGAGGTCTGCCAAGGAATCCGTGTTTTTAAAGTTTAATTAATTACAAAATGCACCAGGAAAGTTCTCCGAACTCTTGCTATTTCTGTTGGTGGGGTCCTTTCTGTAGGAATTATCTTGAAGGCAGCATGGCTGTGTTGTGAAGTCGGGCTGGCACGCTGCCACCGGCTTGCCTGCCTGCCTTTGCTAACGCGATCGGACGGCGGACTGGGGAAACGGAATCTGTGAAGTTACAGCGTTTGCCTTCAGCGTGCTTGATGCTGAGAGGAGAATACGCCAAGGCTGTGGGCCGGAGTGCATCGTGAGTCATGTCAAATCTGCTTCAGAGCTGGTGTGTCTCTGCCTTTAAAATAGCCCGGCTTTGACGGTACAGAGCGGTGGCAGTCAGACACAAGGGCCTCGTTTCAAGAGACACCGTGCCGGTTTAGCACCAGGTTTTGCATACCCTTATGTGAGTGACCCTGACTGCCTGGAGCCTGATCTGTCTGTCTCATGCATTTATAGCACCCCCATGACTGCAGGCCCTGTACACCACACGCGGTTTTATCCACCAAAGCTCATGATATAATACATTGGTTAGTCTCTAAGGTGCCATAGGACTGCTCGTTACTTTTTAATGTAATTATTCTCACAGTGTCTCTGTGAGGCAGGGCAGTACTATTCTCCCCACAGTAGAATAGGCTGCAGAGTGACTTGCCCTCAGTCACCTAGAAGGTCTGTGTCACAGCAGGGCCTTGAAGCCAGTTCCCCTTAGGCCTTGCAAGCCTGTGCCAACCTCTTAACCATCTTTGATCCGTTCAGCAGTACTAGCTCCCCCGAAAGTTAATGGGAGTAAAAGGTTGTGAGCGACATTGTTTATGATTGTAATAGAGATGTAGCCGTGTTAGTCTGGTCTTGCTGAAACAAAAGACAGGACTATGCAGCACTTTAAAGACTAACAAGATGGTTTATTAGGTGATGTGCTTTCATGGGCCAGACCCACTTCCTCAGATCAAATTGTGGAAGAAAATTGGCATGACCAATTGGTATATATGGTCATGCCAATTTTCTTCCACAATTTGATCTGAGGAAGTGGGTCTGGCCCATGAAAGCACATCACCTAATAAACCATCTTGTTAGTCTTTAAAGTGCTGCATAGTCCTGTCTTTTGTTTCATTGTTTATGATTGTTATTATTGCCAATGCTTTGTATTACAGTAGCACCGAAAGGATGCCGTCAAAAGTGGGGGGCCCGTTGCGCTAGGCCCTGTACGTATACACAGTAGGAGATGGCCCCTCCCTCAAAGAATTTAGGTGATCAGTTCTCTAGCATGTGAGCAGCAGAAGTGTGTGAAATATTTGCAGCAAGACCGGATATATTTTAAAATAAGAGTGGGATTTCATTATGAATGCAGAATTGCCCCCCATTGTTTTGAAGTGTTCACAGTTTTGGGGCACTCACTGGCTACGTCTACATTGCAGGCTTCTTGCGCAAGAACTTTTTGCTCCAGAGTTCTTGCGCAAAAAGTTCTTGCGCAAAGAGAGCATCCACACTGCCACGTGCTTTTGCGCAAGCGATGTGCTTTTGCGCAAGAGCGTCCATAGCAGTGTGGATGCTCTCTTGCGCAAGAAAGCTCTGATGGCCATTTTAGCCATAGGGGTTTCTTGTGCAGAAAGTCATGTGTGAACGGGCAACCAGGGTTTCTTGCGCAAGAGCTCTTGCGCAAAAAGGCTTATTCCTCGTGGGCAGAGGAATAACTCTTGCACAAAAAGCCCTCTCTTATGATGATCTACTGTAAACTTTCTTGTGCAAAAACGGGGTTGTAGTGTGGACACTCCACAAGTTTTTGTGCAAAAACTCTGCAGTGTAGACATAGCCACTGTCTAGTCGGTGGAGCAGAGTCGTAGCTACCTCTTGACATGCCCCGGTTACCACAGTATCTGAACCCCTCAACATTTCATCCTCAAACAATCCCGCATGGTAGAGAATTATTTTCCGTACCCCTGTTTTACAGATGCATGGAGAGATTAGATGACTTGCACAAGGTTCTATAGGAACCTTGTTCCACAGCCAGCCATGTAGACGCACATCTTTTGATACACCCCGCCCCCCACTTGGGCCTTTCTTCTCTAGGATCTTCCACAACCCAAGATTCCCAAAAGATCTAGTAAAACAGGGGTGGAAATCAAGCAATGGACACAGACGGCTTGAGGCTTTTCCCACCTGCATTCCTATGAATCAGGAGTAATTCCACTGGATAATTCCAAGTGAGGCAGGAGGCCCTGCAAGAGCCATTTTGGGGATAGTTTTCCTGCAGGGAAAATGTCTTTCAAATCTGCTGTTAGTTACACATTGTTTGTGCCCTAAAGCATGAGATCTAGGTACCTCAGTAATATCCTGTGACAATGAGTCCCACAGATTATTTTCAGAGCCATGTCATGAATATGGCAGCCTGGAGGCTTTCCTGCTAGACTGGTGCTGCTAAAATAGTTACCCTTGTACCGTGATGAAAGGAAAAAGCATTAGGGCTAATGCTGTGAAGTACTTGGCCACATGACTGCAAATACACGGAGATGAAAGGGTCTTTGCCAGTATGCTGTAATCTGTGCTTGAAAATATAGATCTATGTGTGGGAGGGGGGAATTAGAAAGGAGAAGTAAACCATCAGATTCCCAATACACATGCATGATCATTTCACCAGAACTCAGGTTCTGTGGGTGTGCACCTCAGCTGGTGGAGTTCTAGTGGGGCTGCATTGAGATAGACACAGAAAGCCAGCACCTTAGCTGCTGTATCAGTATGGTCTGCTGAAAAATGATCCTGGAGCACAGCAGTAGCCAATGCATGTCCACTGAAATATGACTGTATTCCACAGAGCCCAGCAAACTGGCTCCATTTGCAGCTTTACTGCTCCCTGCACCTGGTAGCACTGAGATATGGAAAGTGGGCCAGGAACCAGAGGCAGCAAAATGGGGCACGAGGGTGCCTCTCTGGTTTCGTTAGCATCGCCGCACGCCAAACACACCAGGCAAATCAGTCGGATCACACAGAGCTGGGTTAGTTTATTCTCTCTCCATACAGACGGGCTCGGGGAAGGTCCTATTCGGAACATCCCCACCGTTCAGACCAGAGAGTGGGGATGGGGGAAGAAACGAAGTTTGTCTGCAGATCAGAGCTTCCCCAAAGTTCGGTGCTGTTTGGACCAGGGGAGGGGAAGGGAGTTAATTCAAATCTCATGCAATTATATTTAATATGCAATTCATTACTTAAAGAATTATTCTGCATTTTCAGCTGGAAATGGTCTGCTCCTTCTTGTTCTCTCCTGCACTGTTTGTGTAGTATTGCTGTTGTAATGCATGTGAGGCTGTATATTTAAAGGCACGGTAGTCACCCAGCTGGAGCATGGGAGATAAAGCCATGCTGCTCCTAAACCATAGGCACCTGCCACTTGATCAAAAGAAGAAGCTCTTTAATCTGTAACATTGTTAAGACTTGTCTCTAGAACCGTGGTGTGCAACAGGCTAGCCACTAGCCACTGGCTATTTGGCCGGTTGAATGTGGCGAATTGGCTTGCAAAATTATTTCATAGAATACTAGGACTGGAAGGGACCTCGAGAGGCCATCGAGTCCAGTCCCCTGCCCTTATGGCAGGACCAAATACTGTCTAGACCATCCCTGATTGACATTTATCTAACCTACTCTTAAATATCTCCAGAGATGGAGATTCCACAACCTCCCCTGGGCAATTTATTCCAGTGTCTGACTACCCTGACAGTTAAGAACTTTTTCCTAATGTCCAACCTGAACCTCCCTTGCTGCAGTTTAAGCCCATTGCTTCTTGTTCTATCCCCAGAGGCCAAGATGAACAAGTTTTCTCCCTCCTCCTTATGACACCCTTTTAGATATCTAAAAACTGCTATCATGTCCCCCCCTCAATCTTCTCTTTTCTAAACTAAACAAACCCAATTCTTTCAGCCTTTCTTCATAGGTCATGTTCTCTAGACCTTTAATCATTCTCGTTGCTCTTCTCTGGACCCTCTCCAATTTCTCCACATCTTTCTTGAAATGCGGTGCCCAGAACTGGACACAATACTCCAACTGAGGCCTAACCAGCGCAGAGTAGAGCAGAAGAATGACTTCTCGTGTCTTGCTCACAACACACCTGTTAATGCATCCCAGAATCATGTTTGCTTTCTTTGCAACAGCATCACACTACTGACTCATATTCAACTTGTGGTCCACTATATCCCCTAGATCCCTTTCTGCCGTACTCCTTCCTAGACAGTCGCTTCCCATTCTGTATATATGAAACTGATTGTTCCTTCCTAAGTGGAACACTTTGCATTTGTCTTTATTAAACTTCATCCTATTTACCTCAGACCATTTCTCCAATTTGTCCAGGTCATTTTGAATTCTTACCCTATCCTCCAGATTAGTCGCAACCCCTCCCAGCTTGGCATCATCTGCAAACTTAATAAGCGTACTTTCTATACCAATATCTAAATCGTTGATGAAGATATTGAACAGAGCCGGTCCCAAAACAGACCCCTGCAGAACCCCACTTATTATGCCTTTCCAGCAGGATTGTGAAGCATTAATAACTACTCTCTGAGTACAGTTAGGTATTTACTTTTTTTCAGAATAATGTGGCTAGTTTGCTATAGCAGTGGCCACGATAGTGTCTGTGGCTCTGACTATAGTGGCTACTGCTTCAGAACTGGTTGGACACCACGGCTCTAGATGCTGAAATAATCACAGACACTTGGCCAGGTCTGATCGTCCACCAAGTAGAGGACAGTGACTGGAGACATGTACACACTAGCAACATGTTACACTGAGCAGGTAAAAACCAGGAGCCTTCCACCCCAGAGGTGGCTGCATTTTAGCACTTCATGAAGTGATTCCTTTATAACTAATCTGTAGGGTGAGTGCTTTGGGATCATTGCCAATGAAAGAACCAGTGAACCATTACCAGCTGTGTTTTTGACTCTGACATAGTGGCTGTGTCTACATTGGCACCCTTTTCCGGAAAAGGGATGCTAATGAGACAAGTCGGAATTGCAAATGCCGCGGGGATTTAAATTTTCCCCGGGGCATTTGCATGAACATGGCTGCCGCTTTTTTCCGGCTCGGGGCTTTGACGGAAAAAAGCGCCAGTCTAGACGCGACTCTTGCGGAAAATAAAGCCTTTTCCGGAAGATCCCTTATTGGAGCGCTTCCGATTATTTATTTCATAAGCTCGCCTCGCCCTCCTGGAGTCTATCTGCTCGCCGGGGCAGAGGCTCGTCCAGTCGGCTGCATTCAGCCTCCCTCCCCAGCCGGATTTAAAATAGCTCACTCAAATGAAAACACATGTCAAGGGCTTTTTAAAGCCGGCCGACGCCACAGCAGCCAACTATGACGTGCAGTTCAGAATGGGGAGGGCAATGGAGAAGGGGGGAAAACTTCTCAGTGTTTGCCTCCTTGATGCCGCCTCAGAAACTGCCAGATGGGCGTCATCTTGCCTCCAAATCTCCTGGGTACAATCACCATGGCGACTGGGTCAAGTGGGTTGGAAATCTGAGCTGGGAAAGTGAGTTTTTCTTTTCCCCTGATTTGTTTGTTTACTGTCACTTTCACGTCTCTTTTCCTTTCTCTTCCTCTTGGGAGCCACCCGGGCCCCGAGGGTGTGGAATCCAACCCGGAGCGAGGTGTGTTGAATCCATTTGGAAATGCATTCGCTGATTAGCCATTCTTTGCGGCTCACGCTCTCGACACCTGTTGCCTTCTGGAGAACGCACAAGCAATTTGCTTACTAAGACTGGCAGAGGAATTGATAGAGCAGGAAAGATCGTGTCCCCCCGATTCTGTCCTTCTGTGCTCTCTGGCGCACTTGAAATCCATCTGCCAGGTGCCAGATAGGATGTGCCACACTACGATGATCCAGCTAGTCTCCGATCCTGTCTCCCCCAGTGTCCAAGCTCAGACATATCAAGCTAAAGTGGACATGCTTACCGAATGCAAGGCTATTTGTCCAATGGCATGCATGAAGGAGATAAGCTCCAGACGGTTGAAATGTTCATCTACAAGGACTGGAAAGGGATTCTAAGGATTGATGGACATCCTCCCATTGTGCCTGGCACCTTAATAATAAAAAAACAGCCCTCTTTTACAGCTTCAAAACAGTGAGGAACTGAAAACAGGGCGGGCGGGATGCTCCTGTCTCTTGGAATTCAGGTCAGTTCTCATCTCTGCCACAGATAGGGAATTAAGTGACTAGTCGAGTTACTACTTGATTAATCGCTCCCCCACCCTTGCTGCTGCTGTATCAGAAGCAGCAAGCAGGGGGACCAGGCGCCGGTGCTGAGGGGAGCTGGCTTAAAATCCAGTTCCCCACCAGCATCGTCTCCGCTACATTTAAAAAGCAGAGCTGCAGCATCTGGGACCTGGCGCAAGCTGGGCGACTCAGCTGTTCCAGTTTGTGCCCAGTCCCAGACTGCTGCGGCTCTGCCTTTTAAAACACCAAGATTCAGTAGATGGGACTGTAACAGGTCATGTCTTCACTCCGGGAAAGATCGACGCTGCCGTGATCCATCTTTCAGAGTTAGATTTAGTGAGTCTAGTTAAGACCCTCTAAATCAAATTCAGAAGGTGCCCCCATTGGCGGCCAGTACTCCTGCTCCTGCGAGGAGTAGGGAAACCGCTGGGACGGTTTGCTGCCATCAGCCTCCCGTTGTGGGGATGCAGGGGAAACTCAAATCACGGTATGTCAACTCGAGCTCCGTAATTAATGTAGCTGGAGTTGCATATCTTGATTCAACCTTCCCCTTTGGTGTAGACTTGGCTACAGACTCATATCCCCAGTGCATTAGGCATCTGTAACACCAATGGGTTAAACTTACATACTGCAGCCAGGAGGCTCACAAAAGAAACCTATAAATAGAAAACAAAACCACACGTAAAATGAGGGAAGGGCAGCCTGGACTAGTTAGACCAGTGGTCCCCAACGCGGTGCCCGCGGGCTCCTGGCGCCCGCCGGGGCATTTATGTGTGCCCGCTGAGTGACCAGGGTCAGCTTAAGCCATTCTTGCGCCCCGGGCCCCAGCGCAGCGCATGCGTGGTGCCGGCCTCGGGCACGTGGCGCATGTGCGGCCCTGCCCCGGACGTGCGGCGCATTCGTGGCCCCACCCCCGGGCACGCGGTGTGTGAGCGGCCCCGCCCCCGGGCGCACGGCGCATGCGCAGCCCTGCCCCGGGTGCCTGGCAGCCCCAAAAGGTTGGGGACCACTGAGTTAGACTAAGTCTTTGAAGCAGGGACTTACTATGGGCTACACCAGCCCCACCAGCGGGGGGGGGCCAGGCAATTGACCTGTTTGCTGCCCCCTAACTCTGGCTTTTATAGGCACAGATGGGCCATGGAGTTTTTATAGTATTTGGGGGGTAGAGGAGAGTTCAGAAAGGAAAAGGTTGAGAACCCCTGAGTTAAGCCAACCTAACCCCCAGTGTAGACAGCGCTGGAATAATTCTTCCCTAGACAGAGTTACCGCCTCTCAGGGAGATGGACTAACCAAGCTGAGAGAAGAACCCTGCCCATCGGTGCACAGATGGCTACACTGAAATGCTACAGCGGCTTAAGTGTAGACACAGTGTAGGTAATCTAGAGTAGTCTCTTACTCCGAAGGCACAGAGAGAGCTTTACAGACAGGTGTGCCCCGAGAGAGCACCTCCTGCACAGTTGGCATGACACCTTTGTCTCTGCCAAACATCTGCTATTGGTAAAATCTGGGACTCTCTGGTCCGGCAACATCTGTGGTCCTGCAGGACCATGGACATTGTTGGACCAGAGAGCCCTGGCTGGGCCAGGTTCAGGGGTGGGATGGCGGTCAGGCGTGCAGGCCCGGTGGTCGTGGGATGGCGCGGTGGAGAGCACAGCCCCAGCTGGGCCAGCACAGCGGGGCTGTGGTACCCCCAGCAGGGCTGGTGCGGAGCAGGGCTGGCAGCTGGGAGGGGAGCCTTGACCTCCCTGGTCTGGCAAAATCTGTGGTTTGGGACCGGTGAGATGCCGAGGGTGTCGGACCAGGGAGGTCCCACCTGTACTAACAACCAGCGTGTGATGGAGTATTGTTGTCCAATTTTAAACGTGAAAAGGTCCTTCCCCTTGAGCAGCCCGGTGCTCAGAGGGGTTGCACCTGTCCCATGCCAATTGGACACTTATCTGCATTCGCCTGCTGACACCACATCGGAAAGCTGCCAGAGGAGCATCATCTCGCACATGCACGCTCTGCTGCCAGTCCAAGCCTCGGGGCTGAAGGAAGGTTGTAGGCAATCTTGAGGGGTGCGCCCAGCCTTTAAAGTGAAACCCAGCCCGCTTGCGGAGTGGGGTCAGTGTGACATTTTGAGCCTGTGATGTGTCTGCCCTCTTGGTGGTAAGAACCATGAGAAATTCCAAGAAAAGCAGCAGCAGCAGCAGCAGCAGCAGCAAACTCTGTAGCAGGAGGAACAGCAAAGCTGCATCTGGTGGCTACACAGGACTGGATGGAGAGATGGGCGAGAGCCTCAGTTTGGATGCAGGCTGAAGTCAATGGAGCTACGTTCATTGGTGCCAGTGCAGGATCTGGCCCAAGGACTCTGTGAGCCTGAGCCTGCAGGACACTAGGGGTGTGTCTACACAGCAGGGCTGAACTCGAAATAAGCGACATAAAGTGAGCTTCGTCAATTGCGTAGCTTATTTCGAAAGAGATAATTTTGAAATTGGGAGCATCTACACAGCACTTATTTCGAAATAGAGCACTCTTCCTCCGACTTCCCTTACTCCTCATACAATGAGGGTCACAGGAGTCGGAGTAAGAAGTCCTCCAGCTTGACTGTATTTCGACATTTCAAAATAACTGCCTGCTGTGTGACGTGGACTAAGTTATTTCGAAATAACGCTAGTTATTTTGAAATAATGTTGCTGTGTAGATGTACCCTAGTTGGAGTGTCTAGACATCCTGCCAATCCCCAGCTGCTGGAATACCCCGGGGAATCCTCTAGTAGGAGCTGACATAAATTAGAGCAACTCTCAGCTGCTCTAGTTTATGCCAAATGACCAGCCAGCTTAGGATCAGGGAGGTGGAAAGGCAACATTTTTGTGTCCCTCCGCCCAGACACACCGCTGTAACAAGCACTCCCCAGCCACAGCTGCGGGGATGGGAGTGTCAGGATAGTCGTGTCCATGGTCTTCTGTGCAACAATTTCTTCGTTGAGAGCCTTTCTTTCCGTTTTCCATTCATGGTAACAGGACCTAAGGTTGTGCGTTAGGCATGATCTCAGATTCTCACTATAAAAATAGAATTTTTGTAACCCTCCACCCACTTTTGTTTATTCATTTTCAGAAAAGGTCACTTTTCTTTCCAGTAATAGAAGGAACTGATTTTCACTGATTCAGTTTGAATCTATAATTATATGTGATGTGTCAATCTGGGCACATAAGTTGGCAGTTTGGAGCGGGAAGGGTGGGATGATTAACAAGGCACCCACAGCCAACAGCGTGTGTTGCTACTGGTGGTGCACATCCTGGTGCACATAACAAAATATATCCCACACACAGATGGAAAAAATTAGAGGGAACGCTGCTTTGGACCCTGAATCCATCTTGCTCTCTCTTCCCCTCCTATTTCCGCTTGAGACAATTTTCCTGGATTCTTGATGAGAGTTTCCAAAATCTAGGACTGTGTAAATGCCTTTTCCTAGTTTTGCTGCATTGTAGCCAGAGTTTATTCCACCAGCAACACCGTCGATCAATTCCCATGCACGTGCCTCTGGAATACTCTCTACTCTGTGAGTCCCTAAAAGACTTCTCTCTCTCAGGCCAATGCAGTTGCAGTCTGTTGACGTGCTATCCCCTTGTTTCATTGCCAGGACATTCTCTGGGCAGGGGCCTCAACTCTGAACTCGCATCTCCTTCCTCTAGCACCGTGGTCACCAACAGGTCGATCGCGAGCTACTGGTCGATCGTGAGGCCTCGACCAGTCGCTCGCGAGGCGTCCTGTCTGCCCCGCCCCCATTTCCCTCCCACCCCCAAGAAGCCCCACTACTTACCTCAAGGAGGGGTGATTCAGCCCCACAGGAGGCGCGCAGGGGTTTCCGGCTGCAGCGCTGAGAGGTGGCCCTGGGGCAGGCGTGCGCGCGGGGCTTCCCTGCGCGGGGGGGGTTTGGTGCCGGGGCAAGCGCGCGCGGGGTTTCCCTGCGCTGGGGTCGGCCCCCTGGGCAGGCGCGTGCGCGCGGCTTCCCTGTTCTGGTTGGCCCCGGGGCAGGCGCGCGCGGGGTTTCCCTGCGCGGGTAGAGGTCGGCCCTGGGCAGGGCGCCCGCCTGTGGGCTTCCCAGCGGGGGTTTGGTGCCGGGGCAAGCGCGCGCGGGGTTTCCCTGCGCTGGGGGGTCGGCCCCCTGGGCAGGCGCGTGCGCGCGGCTTCCCTGTTCTGGTTGGCCCCGGGGCAGGCGCGCGCGGGGTTTCCCTGCGCGGGTAGGGGGGTCGGCCCCCTGGGCAGGCGCGCGCGGGCTTCCCGCGGGTTGGCGCCGGGACAAGCGCGCGCGGGGCTTCCCTGCGCCGGGGGGAAGGGGGGCGGTTGGCCCCGGGGCAGGCGCGTTCGGGGCTTCCCTGCGCCGCGTGGGGTCGGCCCCGGGGCAGGCACGGGCTGGTTTCCCTGGGGGGAGGGGAGAACCCTGGGAGGAGGCAGATGCAGGGGACTCTCCGCCTCCACTGGCACCCCACTCCCCAGCCCCCACTCCCCAGCCACAGAACGCTGTACCCACTCCCCTGGCCCCAGCCACAGAACTCTGTCCCCACTCCCGTCCCCACTCCCCGAACTCTGTCCCCATTCCCATCCCCACTCCCCGAACTCTGTCCCCCCTGGCACCCTGTCCCCAGCTGCAGAACCCTGTCCTCTGCCCTCCCAGCACCCTGTTCCCTCTCCCCTGCCCCTAGCCGCAGAACTCTGTCCCCACAAATTGTATAATTATAAATGCTTCATTTTAGATTTAAATAGCATGAATAAAAAACAGACCATTTATTTCATAACTATAAACACCTGATTTTAATTTTATGTATCGCATAATTTAAAAATAAACTGTTTATCAGAGTGTGTAAGTAAGGGCTGGGGATAGCAAGTGATGGACAGGAGGAGAATAGAGAGGGCGGGGCTTCAAGGAAGGGGCAGGGCTTCAAGGAAGGGGCGGGGCGGTAGATCTTCGCCTGTTCTGAGATTTAAAAAGTGATCTTGGGTGTAAAAAGGTTGGAGACCACTGCTCTAGCACCATCTCTTTGGCCAGAGAGAGCCTAGCTCATTGATGTTCAGAGCATGCTGAAGGGCCTGGCTGTTTTCTCAGGCTGTCCCTGCAAAAGTGGGACAGAGCGACATATATGGGGCACCAGGGGAGAATTCGCTTCCTGGAGGGTTAGGGAGAGCTTATTTTGTGGGTGCAGGTGCAGCTGATGCGTGGATAAAACCACAGTGTCTAGGATGCTAGCTGAGCAAACAATGCATTTAGAACACAAGCCGGGGAAGCGGTGGGATTAAGTGCGGTGGGTGGTGATCGTTTGGCATCCAAAAATCATCTCCCCGACGCCTCTTCTGTATGGCTCATCGTTTTGCTTTTCAACAGGAAGGATTAGAGCAGTTCATGCAGTCTGGTGCCTGATTAGCAAAACCTGCAGTAAGCAGCCATCCCCAGGGGCCAGGAAAGGCTGCCTGACACCTCCTCCTCCCCCCACACATGTAGCGTGCAGCATAGTGGCCTACGAGGAATGTGACTGGGGGAGAAGAGAGGGAACTTGGCTGAAATACGGTGTGTTCTGGTGCTTCGAGGCTGCCGGGCTGGCCCACAGAACCCGCCTAACTGAACCCGGTTAGGGTTAATGGTTCTGGTCTCAGCATCACACTGGAGTAAAAGCCAAGTAGGCTGTGAACGGAGTTGCTCAGACTTTCCCAGACACCATGGGAAGACTGTCGCTCGTTCACAAGCCCTTGGTGGGTTTCTCGCTGGACAGCCTCCTGTAGATACTTCCTGTAGTGTCACCCTTCCTGTAGAAGGCCCTGTGTCTCTCCTCACACCGATGTGTTGCCCTGGTAACTCCAGTGACATGAGAGCAGCCCCCTCTCCCTCCCGATTTACACCTGTTTCCATTGAGAGGAGAGAATCCGAACCCCTTTCCTCTACACACACACACACCCCACACACAAAGGCTACGTCTAGACTGGCATAATTTTCCGCAACTGCTTTTAACGGAAAAGTTTTTCCGTTAAAAGCATTTGCGGAAAAGAGCGTCTAGATTGGCACGACGCTTTGCGCAAAAGCACTTTTTGCGGAAAAGCGTCCATGCCAATCTAGACGCGGTTTTGCGCAAGAAAGCCCCAATCGCCATTTTCGCCGTCGGGGCTTTTTTGCGCAAAACAGTCCTGAGCTGTCTACACTGGCCCTCTTGCGCAAATACATTTGTGCAAGATGGCTTTTTCCCGAACGGGAGCAGCACAGTATTTGCGCAAGAACACTGACAATCTTACATCAGCTCGTCAGTGTTCTTGCGCAAATTCAAATGGCCAGTGTAGACAGCTGGCAAGTTTTTCCACAAAAGCGGCCGCTTTTGCGGAAAAACTTGCCAGTCTAGACGCAGCCAAAGGGTCAGTTGGTTTTCCCTTTCTCCTGCTTGCTGGGAGTGACGGTGGTAGCGTGGTGAGCTGGGGGGGCCTGTTTGTGGAGCAGCAGGTCAGCATTTCAAACACCGTTGGTTGTGTCTGTCATTAAAAGTCCCTAGCAAAAGGCTGGCCCACTGCCGTTTGGTTTTGTGTGGTTAGGGAGTTGGCATCTCTTGCTCCAGGGAGTGCTAGTACTGTAACAAATTAAACACCCCTTGCCGCACCCCTGCCTTGTGGCCCCACCCTTCCCCTGCCCTTCTATGAGGCCCCACCCCCCACTCACTCCATCCTCCCTCTCTCTCTCTCTGTCACTCCCTCTCCTCCATCCTCACTCACTTTCAGTGGGCTGGGACAGAGGGTTAGGGGGCAGGAGGTGGGTGAGGTCTCTGGCTGAAGGTGCAGGCTCTGGAGTGGGGCTAGGGACGTTGGCTTTTGGGTGCAGGAGGGGTCTCCAGGCTGGGGCAATGGGGTTGGGGTTCAGGAGGGGGTTGAGCATGTAGGGTCCCTGTGACACTTATCATGGTTCCCAGGAAGTGGCCAGCAGGTCGTTGCAGCCCCTAGGCACATGGTTGACCAGGGAGGCTCCACAAACCACCCTTGCATCCACAGGCACCGCCCCCACAGCTCCCATTGGTTGTAGTTCCCCACCAATGGGAGCTGCAAAGCCAGTTCTTGCGGGGGTGGGGGCAGCATGCGGATTTCCCTGGCCACCCATGTGCCTCAGGGCCACCGGGACCTGGTGGCCATTTCCAGGAGCCATACAGAGCCAGGGCAGGTAAGGAGTCTGCCTTTGCCCCGGGCACCTGCTGTGCTACTGACCGGAGCTGCCAGGATCTCTTTTCAACCAGGCATTTCAGTGGAAAACTGGACACCTGTCACCCCTAACTGGCACCAATAGGACTAGAAATTCCAGGTCAGGACTGAGACACCACCGCAGTGTCTGTCCATGAGCCCCTTAGGTTACGTCTACACAGCGAGCAGCATTGAGTCTCAGAACCCCGGCCTACAGACTCCTGGACTTTCAGGCCAGAAGGAACCGTCATGATCATCTAGTTTGCCCTGCACATCGCAGGCCACAGAACCTCACCCATCCACTCCTGCAGGAGGCCCACAACGTACGACGTGAGGTCTTCAGAAACTCAGCCAGGATTCCAAGGCTTCAAGTGACAGTTTGAACTTGAGTGACTAATGGATGCTCTAACACGTGACTTGTGCCCCATACTGCAGAGAAAGGCAAACCAACCCAGGGGCACTGCTAGTGTTGCCAGGTGTCCGGTATTCACCCGGACAGTCCGGTATTTTTGGCTCCTGTCCGGTAAAAAAATTCAGAGAATACCGGACACCTGAGATGTCCGGTATTTTCTGAATTTTTCCCCGGCCAGGAGGCGAAAATGCCGGGCACCTGGCAACCCTACAAACACTCAGCACCCGGCCTCCCCACCCCACCCCGAGCTCCTCCCCGGTCCCCAACACCCCCAGCCCCTGACCCCAGACCCCATGCTTACCTGGTTCCCCAAGGCTGCCGGCACAAAATGGCAAAAGACCAAGGGGAAGCAATGACTCCTCTGGGTCTTAGTGCTCAACCGCTCCCCTATCCCTGCACTCACTCTTAAAGGGGACATGCTGTTTTATTTTAATTTTTTTTTGGCTCCCCCCCCCCCTTTTTTTTCCTTCAACAGAATTTTTTCCCGGTATTTTTTTTGGGGGGGTGGGGGAGTGTTCGGTATTTTTGTTTCAACCATCTGGCAACTCTAGGCACTGCCAGTGTGACCTCAGGAAAATTCCCTCCAGCCCCCAAATATGGTGATTGGTTAGACCCCGCGCATGTGGGCAAGACCCAGCAGCGGGTCACCTAGGAAAGAATTCTCTGTAGTAACTTAAAGCCTTTCCCATCCAGTGTCCCCGCTCTGACCATTGGGGATATTTGCTACTCGCAGCCACAGATGGGCCACATGCCTTTGTAGGAAACGCAATCAGACTTTTCCCCTCCGCAAACTTACCAAGCTCAGTCTTGAAACCAGTTAGGGGTTTTGGTTTTGCCTGCACTGCTCCCTTTGGAAAGCTGTTCTACAGGCTCAGGCTTGAGGAGCTTACATTACAGAGAGAAACTAGCTGTGTAGATGTTCTGATGCAGGCTAGGGGTTGGCCTCTGAAGCCTTGGGCAGGGGGCTGGGCTTCAAAGCCTAGGCCCAAATGTCTACACAGCTAGTTTTAGTGCCATAGCATGAGTCTGAATCAAAGTTAGAGTCTCAGGTTCTAAGACATCCGGCCTCAGGCTGGTGTTTGCTGTGCAGACATACTCTTAGAACAGCGGTTCTTCATCCACAACATTTATGTATTTAATATTATATATGTAACCCTTCTGCCGGGTAGGCCTGGCAGTAACCAGGGCTGGGTTCAATATCTTGGGGCCATCTCACATAGAACCGGCTCGAGCCCCCACCCAGTAATCTGGGAAATTCACACACCCCTGGGCGCCTCTGAGAGGCAATGCTTCCCACTGCAAGCACAGAGTCTGAGTGTAGGAAAGAAACATTTAATGAAACAGAAAGAGAAGTCATACGGCATTAACTTGGGGAAAACACCACAAACAGAGTTCATAACCCCAAACATGAGCCAAGCCCCACCCCAGCCAAGAATCGCTAAGTCCAAAAGTCCGACGCCCCAAAAGCCTCTGTCCTGGTCCGTGCCACCCAGAGTCCCACAGTTCACCCGCAGGGTTTCACCTCCCAACCTGGGTAGAAATGGGGGGCCGGGGATAGATAGGGGGCACCTTATACGAAACTCTGCCACGCTCCACCAGCTGTCTCATTCCACGCCTCTGGACGCTCCACTGGGCACCTGCCACCGCTCCACGCCACGCCGCTGATGGCCGCTCCTCGCCTGCCGCCGCTCCACGCCACACCGCTGATGGCTGCACCTCACCTGCCGCCGCTCCACGCCTCCACTCCACGCCACGCCACGCCGCTCCGCTGATGGCCGCTCCTCACCTGCCGCCGCTCCACACCACTGGTCACCGCTCTTTGCCTGCTGCCGCTCCACGCCACGCCGCTAGTCGCCGCCACTTCATTGGTGCAACAGGTCTGGCACTCAGCCAAACCAGTAATTTCAGCTCTCAGTGATTTCAACTCTTTAGCCACCAGCTGGACTAGCAAAAGAAAAGACTCCTCAGGGAGTCTGCTTTAGGTCTGTCCTTAAAACAAAGGGGGAAAGGTGCAGGCTGGGCCAGTCTTATAGCTCACACCTGGCAGGTGCGAAGCAGGTTAACTCAAACCCTTTAACCCTTTCCCCCAGTTCTGTTCATTCAGCTCTGGAAGGGGGGAGGCTTGTTTTTCCGAGACCTCTTACCATGATGGTGGTGTCTCTCCTGCAAGCACTGGTGGCATGTTTTACAGTTCCCACATTTAGGGGTAGCATGATTAGTTACCCCCACAACAGTCCCAAATTATATACAATTCTCCACATTCCATTCCAACACTGACCTTCCATCAGCCCTGGCTGAATGGGATTTACATAGCCACACCTCAGATTCTCTTCTGAGCAGTATTTGCATGTCAACAGTTAACAGTTAATTACCTTGCAAAGCTAAACAACTGTAGTGGGCACACCCACCCCTCCTTTTAGCTGGCTGACAGCAAGCAGAAGTTCAGCCCCTGCTTACATATATATATATATAAAATTATATTATAAAATATTAAACATGAAATATAATATCACAGGCAAAACATTTTATCTTATCAAAGCAAAACAATGGATATTTCCAAAATCAAACATTTTTGGAATTTTGGTGCTGCGAAAAATGTTGCCGTTTCATTCTGATTCAGAGCTAAGTCAGAAGTAGAATGGGTTGGAAAATGGAATCTCCATTCTGCGGAAGATTCTGTGTGCAATAGGAACATTATTATTACGGCCATCAAATTCAGTTTATCTTCAAATGTAAGGCAAATGTGTTATTATGGCCTCAAAAGGATCCAAATGGGATCCGAGACCCATGTGTAGACAGTTTATCTGAAGAGCTAGCAAGCCAAATTGACATGCGGGGCAACTTTGGGCACCGCAATATGTGTCCAAAACTTCAGACAGGAGCTGATCTTTTGGGGAAATTGGCTTCCTTCCTCTCACCCTTTGTCTGTCTTGTCTAAGTACATAGAATACAATAAGAAGACTCATGGAGACTCCAAATCATCCAGCATCATCCTAAGGGATGATGAGACAAGTGTAGAAGTTTTTTCTAGGTGGTTAATGTGGTCTAGTGATATGGGCACCTGGATAGGAACTACAAGCACTTGTATTTTAATTCTCATTCTATTGACTACCTCCGTCAATTTGGGTGAATTTCTTACAGCTCTGTGACTCAGTTTCCCTATCTGGCGAGAACCTCATTGGGTTATTTAAATAGGCTCATTTTCTCAATTTCTTCTTACTGGTGCTGAGATAACCCCATGGGAAATAACCATGCCAGCTCCCCTTTTAAAGCCCCACGGAAGCTCTGAAATTGCTCTTCCTGTGTGCTTGGCGTGTGAGCTAACATAGCAACTGCCCAGCTGAGCACGCCAGCTCCACACAGCAAATGCATCTGCCTGGAGTACACTGAAAGCAGTGGCTCTCCTGGGTCTGTAAGTTGAACACTCCTAGACTTTGTGAAATTTCATATCTGGGTCAGTCCTTTTTGCTTGGCCTATCTCTAACAGGCTGAGCCAAAGATCCTTTGGCACTTGGGAAGACCACATTTGCCTGTGCCCTGCGTGGCTCGGTCCAACCAATGTTCTTCTGAAGCCCCCAGACAGTTTGATTATTTTATAAGGTCATTCCTCAGTTAGAAAAACAATTTTTTAAAAGTCAGAAGAACGGTCTGACTGCAGCATGCAATTACGGCACCGTGTCTGCTGTCTCGGGTCATGCCCTCTATCAGCCAGACACAAATAGGGAAAGGACCAAACTGCCTGATTGTCTTCCAGTTACGCACACGCGATGCTGCAAGAGATACCTCATCTCCATGGCTGTGTTTGGAGAGCGGGGAATGTCTCTCTTCTTCCGGAGGCCAATGCCAGCAGGGCACGTTGTGAGACAGCACAGAAAGCGCCATGCCCAGGGTAGCCGGAGTGCATTTAGTAAAGCATTCCTCAGCCATAGATCCTTGGCAGGCCTGTGAGATGTGGGGCCAAATGCCTCTCTGGCATCACTCCACAAAGGCCAGTGAAGTTATGCGAGGGGAAGAATTCAGCCCCTAGATAGGATAGCGTCTTCCCCCCTCCCCCCCACCCCAGGGTGCCCAGATCGGAGAAAGAGGAGATCCTGGGTGTTCAGACAAGTGGGGCTGATCCAGGGGGGCCACTGATGTCAAAGGAAAGATTCCCTTGGCCTTGAGTGGGCTTTGGACCAGGCTCGTAGAGTTTCATAGTGTTCCAAAATATGGGCAACAGGGTTTTGCAGCTACCTGCCCTTTCTTCCACCAGCTGCGGGAAAGTCTAGCACCCCAGCAGCGATGCACGGACCTCCTTCTGCCCCGGGGCTGTGCGTCCTCTCTTGCCAAGACTCCCGTGACCCGAGGTATTAATGCAGCACACGATTTTATTCTATCTGCCCTTTGGTTACTATCAGAGCCAGATTAGAGCAGGGGTTCACCACCTTTATCTGTCTGAGGCCTCCAATGTGCTGTAAAAGCTCCATGGCCCACCTGTGCCACCCCAGGTTGGTTTTCTGCACATACAAGCCAGGGCCTGTAGTAAGTAGTAGCAAGCAGGGCAGATGTCCAGGGCCCCATGCTTCAGGGAGCCCCAGGGAGCTATCTACTACGGCATTGGCTTCAGCCCCAGGTGGCAGGGCTCAAGGCGATGTGGCCACAACTTTCTGCCCTGGGCTCCAGTGAGTCTAATGCCAGCCCTGCTTGGCAGCCCCTCTGAAACCTGCTTGTGGACTCCAGAGGATCTCAGACCCCTGGTTGAGAACTGCTGGATTAGGGAAATTGGGATGGGGCCCCACTTCCTCTGGCCCAGGGTCCCACAGGCTCCCTGTAAGCTGAGCGCTTGGGTGGCCGCCCAGGAGCGATTCAAGCGCCGCCCAGCTGACTTGGCAGAATGCCCACAATGTTCCACAGCTGGCAGCACGTGTTTGTATTGGTGGTGCACATCTGCATATGCTTTGGTGCACACAATAAAATTTATGCCACACATGGATGGGGGGGGAAAATTGAGGGACTGTTGGCTGAAGGAACAGAATCTGGACACCATATGTGAAGCAAGCAAGAGAGTTTATTACACACAGCGCTGTCGGCGTGTCACATCGCTTATTAGAGCTCAGTGAACACTGCCAAACAATAGGTTACAACTAATTATATAGAATGCTCAATGGGCACATCAAAGTGATGGGGGCTAAGATCCTGGACCCCTGGCTAGGTGCTAATTGTGAGGCAAAATAAGAGCAATAATATAAAGTTACATAGTGTCAGACATCAATTATCAATTATGTGTTAAGTGGTGATATGTCTGTCAGCTTCAAGAAGGTATCTCTGCAGGATGTGGTCCATCTGGGGATTAAAGCAGAGACATTAGGAGTACTTGACAATGGCACGTTGTTCCTAGCACCATTGAATGTGTCTTGTCCTGTCTCCCATCGTGGGCTAGGTGTGTGGGGGTAACCATCATGTACTGTGTTTGTGTGCCAGTCCCAGACTCCAAATTTAGAATAAGGGTTCTTAATAGAATATCATAGCCTGCCTCAGAAATTTTATCCTACATTGGCCCATCCCCACCCCTTCCACCTGCAGTCCCTCTGCCTCTCCCGCACTGGCACGCCTGCCAAGGAAATGGGCTTGGGGGGCACAGAGGCTTCCCCGCCCTCCTGGAGTTCCTGCCAGGAGCAGGGTCGGATCATGGGGCCTTGCCCTGTTCTGCCCATCCAGCGCAGCTGCCAAAGAGTGAGGTACGAGGGCTTCCCCCAACCCCAGCAAGAGCGCCAGGCAGGTGGGAGGAGCAGGGGTGGTTGCAGGAATACCTGTTTTTTCAGGACCCACCAATTGGCTGGGGAACCAGGAATTGGCCTAATGACTAATCCACCATTGGATAATATGATTCCTAGGCTGCCCTCTGAGACCCTGCCTTAGCCTCAGGAACTGACAGCTTTCCTTAGCCACGGGGGTGAAGGACGGAGCCCATGGCCCATTCACCTGCCAACACACACACACACTTCTGGGATGCTTGAGTTGGGGTTGGTCCTGCTTTGGGCAGGGGGTTGGACTCGGTGGCCTCCTGAGGTCTCTGCCTACCCTAGGATTCTAGCACTAGGCCTGGAGCGGGAGACCATGTTTGGTTACAGGGACCGGATGGGAAGAGGGACTTGAGGAGGAAATTGCAAGGTGGGGGCTTGGGGAAGGCCCCCACAAATCCAAAAGCCGATCCTGTTCCCATTCCCTCTGCTGAGTAAAGGGCAGCCTCTACCAATGACTTTACTAGCGCTGCCCTGGGACTGAGTTCCCTTCCTGGGCCTTTGCCACGTCTCCCCAGCGTGTGCCAGCAGCACCAGCAGCGAGGCACGAACCGCCAGCGAAGGCTCGATGGATGTCGGGAGAGGCAGCCTGAGAAGGACGCATGCCGAGAGCTCGCTGTCTCCTGCTCAGGCAGGGAACAGACTGTTCCCCTCAGGATCCAAGCCCAGATTCCACAGCCCTGAGCAATCTCAGCCTCTCCGAGGCAGAGTCCGAAAAATGTAGCGAGAGCCCCAAAGGAGAGAGGAGGATATTTATGAGCTGTTTATTCTGGTTGCCATTATTGGTTGTAAGGCCAGACGGGGACAGCTCGTGTCCGGACCAATGACAGAGGAGATGGGGAGTAATTGGGCTGCAGGGACGTAACTCATGAAGGCCCTGTTCAGTAACCCTGACTCAGGCAAAGCTCCCACTGACTTCATCAGCCCAGCCACCTCTTCTGTGTAGACCCTGGGTGCAGTGCCCGGAGATGCAGGGCAGACCTACGGCACAACGGAAATAAGGGACTGGTGGGGTGCCTATTCTTACGGGGGTGCTGCAACCCAGTCAGCTCACATGCCAGCCCTCTCCTTCGGCCTTGTAAGGTTGCCAGGTGTCTGGTGCATGAAAAGGGACCCTGGCAGGTCTGCTCAGCCATGGCAACCAGGCCATTAAAAGTCACAGCAGCAGGACTAAGGAAGGTTCGTGGCTTGCTTTGGCTTCATGCAGCTCCTGGAAGCAGCCGGTATATCCCTGTGGCCCTTCGGTGCCGGGACAGCCATGGAGACTCCTTGTGCTGCCCCTGCCCCAAGAGCTGGCTCCGCAGCTCCCATTGGCTGGGAACCCCTGGGAGCTACAGGGCTGGGGCCTGTGGGAATGAGCAGCGTACAGAGCAGCCTAGTCATGCCTCTGCCTAGGGGCTGCAGGGACATACTGGCCCCTTCCAGGAGACACATCAAGGAGCCCATACCTCAAATACCTCTCCCGCAGCTCAACCGCCCGCCCCAGCCCGGAGCCCCATTCCACACACTAACTCCCTCCCAGATCCCATTCCCCCTTCCCGCACTCTGCACCCTTCAGTCCCAGCCCCACAGGCCAGAGCCCTGCTCACACCCCAAACCCCTCATCCCTGGCCCCATTCCCAAGCCCACACTCGCAACTGGAGCCCTCACCCCCCTGGATCCCAACCTCCACTCGCACTCTGAACCCCTCATTTCTGGCCCCTGCACCCCCAGCAAGAGCCCTCACGCCCTTTCCCACCCCAACCACCTGCCCCAGCCTGAAGCCGTCTTCCACACTCCAAACACCTTGGCCCCCACCCCTAGCCCAGAAACCCCTCCTGCCCCCCAAACCCCTCATCATTGACCCCCACCCCAGAGCCAGCACCCCCACCCGCAGCCCACACCCTGCTCCGTGCCCCAACTTGGTGAAAATAAGCGAGGGTGGGGGAGAGCAAGTGACAGAGGGAAGGGGGCGGAGTGAGCAGGGGCGGGACTTTGGAGAAGGGGCAGGGCAGAGGCGGGGCCTTGTGGAAGGGTCAAGGAAAGGCGGGGCAAAGGTGTTGGAAGTTCTACAATCGAGTTGGCACCACTATCTACCTCCACAGCAGGAGCACGCAGAGAGGAAACTGTGCCAGGCTCCCAGAATTCCCTGTGGCAATCAGAGAGGAGCTGAGAAGCAACTCAAGGCCTGGTTCTCCCCATTCCAGCATGAGCCTTACTCTTGACTGGGGCCCAGCCTTGACACTACTGCAGTGTGCACCCTACCATGCGCCGAGGTTCCCTACATACTGCATTGTGTCTGGACCTGCACTGGTTAACCAGACACTATTTTCTTTGATATCGACGGGTGAATTTCACTACACGTGGATTCAGCATCAGGCCTATAGTGCCACAGCGGAGGGTCAGGATGGTCAGTGACCCATTGCTGACTCTTAAAAAGACCCGCAGCTGAACGTCTTTGTGCCTTGCCCTAGGTCAAATGGCTCTGTGAAGCATTATTACAGTGCATGTGGGCATCGATGGGGTGAATAAGTGGGGGGAGGGAGGGGGGGCATACAGTATTTGGCTTTGTGGAGAAATTCTCATGTTCTTCTCCACAGAGTTTGCTGCTGGAATTTACTAGCAAACCAAACAAACCAAAGGAGATTTGCTCTCAACATGAGAATGCAGAGTGAGTGCATGATTTCAAAAGCCAACATTGAATCTCATTCTAATTAACTAAGTGTTCACATGATTCCCAATGACCAAATCTGTCATTATGCTCAATTAAACCTCTTGACAGGGACACTTGATTCATTGTCATTTCTGGCTCATGCAGAATACACCCTCATGTAGGCATGGTGAAGAGAACCCAGCAAAGGACCTTGTGGTGGATAATAAGGCTCTATTGCTATATATAATTAGAGCAGTTTCAGTAATTCATCAGCTGCTTTCATAAAGAGTCCTCATCTCAGGTCATCTGCAGTGCTTTGTGCCGTGTTGTTATTTGCCACAAGTACCTTCTGCGGATCTTTGGATGGATGTCTTTCTAAAAGACATGAAACAGCTCACAAGACTTCAGTCTTGACTTAAAAACTTCAAGTGATTGTGAATCCACCCACCCCTTAATGAGTTGCTCCAGTGGTTAATTACTCTGATGGTTAAAAATATGTGATTTAATTGCAATGTGAATTTGACCAGTGTTAGCAGATAATAGCTTCCAGCTACTGGATTTTGCTATGCCATGTTATATTAGAAATCCCTTGGCCATATACTCATAGACTGTGATCAAGTTACCCTTGATCTTTTTAGCTTACCCAAGAGAAGATTAAGCTTCTTTAGTCTGCCACTACAAGGCAGGTTTTCCAAACTTCTGAATCCATTCCAATTGTTGGAGTCATAAAGAGCTACAAGACTGAGTTTCTTTTTGAAGTATGGGCTCTGAAATTGAATACCTTGTTCCAGATTAGCTGTTTCCATTTTGTCCTCTTCATTGGTACTGTTGATCTCTTCCCATTCTCGACTTGGTACAGTTAATGGTGCAGATAAGGCAAATAATAACAACCAAAGCACAGAATATTATGTAGCATCTTTTATGTATGGCTGTCAAAGAATTTTTACAAACATTAGTTAAACATCACTGCTAGAGCTGGGCAAGAATGGATTTCCCCATACCATAAGAGTTTTTGAGAGTTCACATTTTTTTCCATCCCAAAATAGGGCAAATGTCAAAAATGATAAAAAAAACAAAAAACCAAAGGTGAAAAAAATAAAATGTTTTGATTGACCCTATCTAATTTTTTCCAGCTTATTGGTTTGTGCAAATTTTCAAGTACACATTAATAAATATTCCAAAACAAAATGTCATTTCAAAGCAAAAAAAAAAAAAGAAACCCTTCATTTTGTAAATACCCAAACAAAACATTTCAGCCGTTTTGGGACTCTTTTTATGACAAAGCAGCATTCTCCAGCAAAAAACATTTTGTGAGAAAATTCCAAATCTGCCCTAGTGTCTGACTATGACTATTGTTAACTACCTCCCAGAAGGACAGTCAACAGATCCAGTCTTGAAAGGCATTTCCCTGAAGTCCAGATTGAATCTCTATGGTTCAGGACTCTCTGGTCCGGCAACATCCAGACCACTGAGGGTGCGGGCAGCTCGCAGGTCCAAAGGCCTGGGGGCAGAGAGCCCCGCCAGCCGGGGAGCAGTGCTGGGAGCCCTGTTGGCCGGGGGCACAGAGCCCTGCCGCAGCTGGAGTGAGGCCGGCCTGGAGAAGAGTCCTGCTGGCTGGGGGCAGGTTGCCCTGCTGGCCGGGGGCGCTGAGACCTGCTGAGGCTGGAGTGAGGCCAGCTGGAGAGAATGCTGGCTGGAGCACAGAACCCCACTGGCCAGAGCAGGCTGGTGGACCAGAGAGGAGCCTGGCCAGGGGCAGGGAGCCCCACCAGCCAGAGTGGGGCCAGCAGCCCATAGAGGAGCCCCACTAGGGGCAGCAGATCCCAGCAGGTGGGCTGGGGGTAGTACGGTCCCCTGGGGAGAACTGGGAGAACCCGAGGACTGACCTTCCCTGGTCTGGCAAATTCCCTAGTTCGGGACCACTCAGGTCCCGAGGGTGTTGGACCAGGGAGGTCCAACCTGTACCATTTTGCCAGGTGTTGCAATATGTTGCTGTCTTAGAGGGTTCACGTGTTGCTACACAAAACTGAGTACTGTGCTAACATATCTGTCCCAGTATCACAGATAGCATCTGGAGATTACTGCCATAAACACTACATAGACCCTGAAAGCCTATATGTATCATCAGCTTTTTCTTATTGTGCAAATAAGCTTTTAGTCTTTGAAGAAATGCTCTGTTGTTAGCTTTGTTAGGGAGTGGTCCTTTGAGAGAAGCTGTGGCAGATAGCAGAGAATTTGTTCATTTTTTTCTTCTGTATCTCTGGACACAACTCCGGGGGACAAATAGCTTCCTGGGAACCAGGTACTGGTGTGTGAGCTGGGATTTCTCAAAGAGGGAGTTTCCTGCATGCCATTTGTGACCACCTCTGTTCCAGGTCTGGTTTATGTATGTAAATAAAACCAGTCTCCATACTATGGCTCTTCCTCCACTAAGACGCAAACCTCCAAGGCCCCAGAATTCTGCTGCCACTCAGCAAAGTGGTAACCCTCATTCAAAAAGCAGGGATTAATTTCAGAAGAAAGGGCAGCAGTTGATATATGACATTTAATTTGTTGTCTGCAATATGACAATTGTCAATCATCTGGCTTTTAATATTGATGACTCAAGAGGCAATTGGGGACATTTAGGGCTTGTCTTCATTACATGGAAGATCACTGCTGCTGCGAACGGTCTTCTGGAGTTCAATTTATCAAGTCTCGTTGAGACTTGCTAAATCAATCTCGGAGGGGATCCCCCATCAGCATCTTTTGCAAAGAGTAAGGGTAGCCAATGAGATCGTTTGCTCCTGTCGGCCCTCCACTGTGGAGACGCCGCCAAGCTTGGCTTAAGGTAAGCCGACTCAAGGTTCGCAACTTCAGCTACGTAGCTGAAAAACGAGCTGCCATGTCTAGTGTAGACCTGGCCTTTGAGACATGAAAGTGTAACAAGGATGCGTTAGTTCACCCTCAGGCTAGTTAATTGAAGAACTAAGTAGGCAAGAAGTCCTGCAAATCCAGCTTGAAAGGCAACAGTGAGGAAGACAGATACCACACAGGATGCCTTTAAATTTGGAGATGGGCCCATGCCAAGAAATATTGATGAAGCTTTGACCCTCTTGTCCTCAAAAACACAGATGAAGAAAGGGGGTGGGGCATGGACTGAAAATTAATGTGCCAGTAAAGAAAAAGGCTCCAGCTGGACCTCATCATGAGAGCAAGGCACTGAGCTACACCTTGCTTTTAGGCCTATCTCTTGCTAGCAAGCCGGATTAACATGGCAGCCACAGAGCACCTACTCTCCTCATCACAGCATCCCATTGCTCTGCCCCCGTGGAGCTCTTTACATCCGTGCACCAAGCTACCCTCCTTCACATCCATACAAAAACCTGGGCAGTAGCAAGGCTGCTGGTGCACTGAGCCCATTGCTGATCATGCTGTCCCGTGTCGTCTCATTGTTTCCTTGTTCTGGCTTGTCTGTATCAATCCGTTTTGTGCTTTGTAAGCCCGTTGGGACAGGGACCGTCTCTTTGCTCTGTGTTTTTTGCAGCACCTACCACCGTGAGATCCTGATGTTTGACTGGGGCTCCTCGGTGCTATGGTAATACAAATAATAATAAGTAACGACATAACAGGGTGCATACAGGGCTGGCTTTGGGGAAAATGGCACCCTGGATGAACTTTTTTGGTGCTCCTGGCCCCTGTTGCCTCCCCAGCCTTCCCCCAACAATTGCCCTGTGCTCCCTTCTGCATCCTCACACCCCAGGCCCAACCCACTCCTTGCTTCTTGACCCTGGAGCCCTCCCTGACCACGGCACCTAAACTGTCACCCACATCGCCCTACCATAAGGCCAGTCCTAGAAGTAAAGCACCGCCAAGTCAGAATGGAAACCTTACAGGTGTGTAAAATGTCTGCACAGGATGTAATGATAAAGTTGGGCCTAAAGAACTTGTTTCTTATGAAATCCATGGGAGCCTTGACTTCAGTATGAATTGGATCAGGGCCTAAACATTTTATTATTTTTATTTGTATTAAAGTAGCCTTTAGGCATTCTAGTTATGCCCCATTGCACTAGGTGCTGTACAAATCTTGTTTCGTACCTTCAAGATAATGCTATAAATAAACCAAAGTAGGATGTTATTCAGGGCCTCGGGAAGTGGTCAGAGGTGGGTTTTTTATTATTATTATTGGTAGCACCTAGGAGCCCCATTTCTGATGTTGCTGTTGTTGTTGCTGCTGTTCTGATATTGCTTTTGCATGGTAGAGAATGTCAAAGAGAAGACTGTCATTGACAGTGACCTGTGTTTCGCCTGCTCCTTGTTTTCTGAAAACATCTCTTTTGGGGCTATGCAGCCATTTTGGTCCCAGGATATCAGAGACAAGTGGGTTAGGTGATATCTTTTATTGGATCAGCTGCTGTTGATGAGAGAGAGAGAAGCTTTTGAGCCACACAGCATTCTTCTTCAGGCCAGGAAAAGGAACGTCCAGTGACATAGCAAAATGCAAGGTGGAACAGATTTTTTTAGCATAAGTAACATTATAAGGGACTACTCAAGGCAGAGTTTGACCTGTGACTACTGAAGTGTTAACAGGCCAAACAGGTGGTTAGGGGGGTTATAGAGTGTTGTAATAAGCTGCAAGTCCCTAAATCGCTCATACCAAGAAAAGTCACCCCAGCTTTTCTGAATTATACAAGATTGGGAGGTAGGTATGGATGGATGGATGGGACCAAACCACCAACACTTTTCCAACTGCAAAAGATATTCTGTGTGGGGGGGGGAAATGTGTAACTCAGTTAGTCACCAAGGTGAAAAGTTCAGCCCTTCCTAGCGCTCACTTAGTCCTATTTGTAAAGAAATGAGGAACTCGTTGATTGGTTCTAAATAACCACTCTTGAGCATGCTCAGTAGGGATCCACTAAGAGGTTTAGCAGTACCTTAAAGAGCCACCACCCTGCCTTCCTTCCTTTGTGACATCACAAGGCCCATTGCAGGGGCTTGCTGCTCTCAAGCCATCTTGGTGAGCATTTTTTTGCACCACGGCAGGGGCGAGGGAGTTGAACTGCACCAGAAGCAATGGCTGGTGACATCCTGTCGGTTGAATTCTGATGTGGGCAGGAAACCCCTGTGGGCAATCTGGTGGAAACGTGCCTATCGTGACCTCTTACATCTCCTTTTATAGAGTGGCCTATTGTCGAGGTGCAGGGCTCAGGGTCACAGTCTTCTCCACACCCGGCCCAGTCATAGTTTTCAGGCATGCAATTCTCTGTCCTCAGTAGTTCCATCTATTCTTCAGCCCTGGAAACATTCATCCTCAAGCAGAAACCATGCTTAAGGCCCAATCCAGACCTGAACACAGGCTTTCGAGATGAAGTGGTGCTCAGGGCCATGTCATGGAGTGAATTTAATCTGGAAAAGGCATTCTGGCCAGGGAGGAGGGGATGGAATTCACCCTTCTCTCACGAAGCTGGGATCTCTAGCCCCAGAGCGTATAAAAATGCATGTATTCCCCTGTGGGATTCAGACACTCCAAAGCTGATCCTACAGCCAAGTCTAATCTGCATATTTATGAGTGTTTAAACAGGACAGGGTGGGGGAGGGGAGGAGGAGTCCTCCAAGTTCACATTCTTAGAAAACCAAGAGAAAAGAACTTCTGAGCTGGAAAAACAAAGAGTCATGTTGGGACGGGCCCAGCATACACAGAGGTTTTCCAAGCATCCTATGAGTTGCTTGAGAATCTTGTATTCCTTTTCCCCAGGATTTCACAAGCTCTCAAAAAAAAATGTTCCCAGTATTTCTAGCAGCAACTGAGAAGAGAACTGGATTGCAAGTTACCTTTTATCATGGAGGTATATTGAAAACAGGTTTCTTCAGGTCTTCAACCTCCCTTCCCCCTGAACCACTACTTCTCTGGGGAGAAGAGCATGTTAACAGGGCCATTCCTAAAATTTAGGAGTACTAAATTTAGGGGGAGATGACTTTTTTTTAGAGACATGATTTATAATCTTCAGCAACACACACTGATGAAATGTTTTTAAAGCCAATTTTAAACTCAGGTCCTGTCGATTTCACACAGTAAATTCAGAAACTGGCAGGGTGTACCTGGGGTTGGCAAATGGCTTCATGACCACTTTGGCGCTTTCACAGCTTCAGTGTTCTGCTAATAGCTCTGGCAGGCTTTTTCACTTTTAAGTTAACTAGATCCTCTCCGGAGGAAGGCAGAGCCACAGAACTGGAATAGGAAAAGTTAGGTGGGTGGGTGGATATTAAGACCCAGTGGTGCCCCAAATTCTCAAGTGCCCTACACAACTGTTTATTTTGCGCGTTGGTAAGGACAGCCCTAGTATGTTAGGACTGACACAAAGAAAGACATTTCCAAGGCACAGCACGAAGTTTTATTGGTCCTACAGAGGCCAAGAGTTATGCACCAGAGTCTTGAGAGCCATGAAGTGGCACCTTCTGTGTTAGCTGTTTATGTACACAGAGCACTCTGGTAACAGGTTCTGGAAATGGCCTTCTCTCCAAAAAAACTTTCCAATTTCCCCTTCATTGAAATATAGGACTTCTGGTGACAGGCCATAGCAGAAATCTCCTGCTTTATCTATGGGCTTTCTATTGCAGCTCTCATCATAGTATGGTTGTAGGCGTTTCTCAATTAATTCACATGGTGTGTCTCTAGTGGACCTCTTGGAATCATCTGCTCTTCGCTCTACCTCAGTTAGGGAAGATGCAGCTTGATTAAATATATATTCAGCCTCGTTCCCTCCTCCACCAGCCTGTACGCACACACACTTTCTTCCATCCTAGTCTTTATTTGTTGCTGCTTGTTCAATTATTTTTAAAAAATACGAATTGTTCCAGTTGTGATGGGAACATTTTCTCAGAGAGGAGGACCTGGCAAAAGGCCTGGTACTGGTCAGATTCTGGGAGTTTTCTGCACCACCAAACCCCCCTTGGCTGAGAACACGCTTTCTCTGGCTTCCACCCCCTGGGCTTTGCAAACAGGCCCCTCCCAAGGAATCCATCTGCCTGAGGGGTGCCTTGGATGAAGATGCAGCAGTCATTGATGTTGCTGAGCTGATGGCGTTGAAGATCAAGTCCACAGCTTTGCACATGCCCTGGAAGCAGGTTGGAAGCCCACAAAAGGAACGGCAAGCAGGAGTTATAGGTCTTCTCCCCCATACACGTGTAGGTGATCTCCACAGCAAGACCTTGATGTGAAGGTGGGCTTGATGTCAATGGACCTCTACTCTCCCAAGCCTGAAACAGCTGGAAGAAGCCAGCGTGCCTGACTTTAATTCCCCAAATTCTTACTACCTGCTTAGTCAAACTGCTCGTCCTGGCACTGCCCTGCCTCAGCGCTGTCTAGCTTGGGAAACAGAAGAGAGCTCAAGGCAGTAGAGCTGCCCATGAACTGCAAAATTGTGTGGCCAATTTGGCTGCACTGGATCTGGCCCGGTCTTGAAAGTCAGCTGCTGTGAGCCGATACAAATATCAGGAACACCCCATCCCCAGCACAGAGGTAGGCTACAGGAAGCCAAAAAAGGCTGTTTTCGTAGAGGCTACTCTAGCTGGCAGTTTAACCCCTCTGGCCTCCCCTACACCAGTCCTGAGAGCAACATATGAAGTGGAAGTTACTTTCTATGAAGTGGCAGCAAACAATTCAGTTGTCAAGGGTAAAGTTATTCCACCCCGCTGCAGAGAGCCAGAACAGCGAAGCTAAGTCCACCCTGCCACTTTCACAGCGCTGTAGTCTGATTTACACTGGCGCTTTATAGCACTGTAACATACTGCACCTGGAGGGTATTTTTTCACACCCCTGAGCTAGAAAGTTGCAGTGCTGTAGTCACACTCCTTGCGCATTTAACGACTCCCTTTGTGGCTGTGATTTAATTTGAGAAATATAAACAAAGCCCGAATCCCAGCTGAGTTTAAATGGGACTCATAAGCTCACAGAACTTTTGCTGCCCCTCTGAATAAAAGTAGATTCCTTGCCATGGGGCATTTCATATCGCAACCACTGCACTCTGTCATGGCCGGCAACCAGCTTTGAACTAGACACTCTCTGTCCCACTAGAGTTGGCTACAGCAGCCCAGGATGTGGTTGCAAAGGATCCGACAGACTTGTGTGTCCCAATGCTGCAATCAGATGCTGTGAATTCTTCAAGGACTGATGCTCAACAAGCACTGGTGCTCGCACAATGGAAATCTGCAGGAGTAGGAATGGGATGCTAAACCGTATCACACTGTTCAGCCACAACGTAGCACTGTGGGTAAATTACCTTATTTAAATGAACCTCAGCCGTACCTGGCAGAGCATTAAAGGATCTTATGATGAACACATCAGCTGTGTATAAAGCCAGCTCTGTGATCAATCCATAATTGGTGCAGAAACATGGTGTCAGGAGTAAAGTAAGAATAGAAACAGAAGAAAGGGAGGTGGTGGAATCTTCTTCCTTAGAGGTCTTTAAGGCCAGACCTGACAAAGCCCTGGCTGGGATGATTTTAGCTGGGGTTGGTGTTGATTGGAGCAGGGGTTGGACTAGATGACCTCCTGAGGTCTGTTCCAACCCTAATCTTTATGATTCTTAGATTCTATGAAAACAGCAACAGAAGGTGCAAACAGAAGGAATAAAGAAACAAACGTTGCATGATCTCATTAACAGGCCAAGGCCCTCAGAGAACTTCAGTTTTGAGAAACCTTCAGAATGGACAAACTGGATGCAGTATTTTGCAAGATTTCACCTTGCAAACAAATGCCCTGAAGAAACTGGATATATATGGGTATATAATTTATGCTATGAGGAAAACAAACACAGCAGAGCTTTAAATACTTTGACGTTACTGAAGACAGTCACAAAGATGATTATGAAAGCATTCTGGCTATATTTGACACATACATTATACCCTAGAGAAATGTGGTTTATGAAAGAGCATGCTCTCACCAGAGAATTCAAGAACTAGGGGAAAGTGTTGAATGGTTTATAAGATATTGTCTAAAAACTGTGATTTAGGGAATGCAAAACATGAAAGTATCAGAATTAAATCTCTCTTAAAAAATCTTTGACAGCAGCTACAGTTTATCAGTCAACCCAGTAACCAGACTGTTTCTGAGTGTCAAGTATCAGAGGGGTAGCCATGTTAGTCTGGATCTGCAAAAGCGACAAGGAGTCCTGTAGCACCTTATAGACTAACAGATGTATTGGAGCATAATCTTTCATGGGTAAAGACCCACTTAGTCTATAAGTTGCTACAGGACTCCTTGTCAATTCTAAGTGGGTCTTTACCCATGAAAGATTATGCTCCAATACATCTGTTAGTCTATAAGGTGCTACAGGACTCCTTGTCAATTCTATCTGTATAGGTATGGCTAAGGTTAGTCAAACCACAGAATAAAAGACAGGAGCAAAATGAAAAGCCTGAAGCTAGCTTAGAAGCTATAAACAGATGCTTGAGTATAAAAAGTCATTATTGTAAAACCCCCCAAGGAAGAAGAGAAAAGCCCCAGGCAAGAGAGACAAAGACCAGCCTATATGCACAAGGTGGGAACAAAGTCATATCCCAAGAGACATACACAGTCCAGATGAGCACACTGCGTAATAAATGCATGAAATATGGACATGTTGCTGCTGTTTGCCCCACAAAGGAGACAGGGAATTGACTCATATTAGAGAAAAACAATAGCTATTAGTGATGGGGTGCGGTCACAGATGACCCCTTGGGAGTGCTTCCCAGAGGGCTGACAAGACCACTCCCACCCTCCTTTTTGCTTTTTGGGGCTTCTCGCTGCCCTGTCCTGCTGGGACAGCTCCCTGGTCTCCCCCAGCCAAGACACTGAGCTGAGATCACTACCCCCACCCCCTTCCCGAGAAGCAACGCAGACACAAGGATCAGAGGGGTAGCCGTGTTAGTCTGAATCTGCAAAAGCGGCGCGGAGTCCTGTGGCACCTTATAGACTAACCGAAGTGTTGGAGCATAAGCTTTCGTGGGCAAAGACTCACTTCATCAGATGCATGTAGTCCCAAGCATCTTGGACTTATGAACACAAATATACATAATTCAATTTCATAAAGCATGGGGGAGGGGGATCTGTCACACTGTTGTTTCTGGGATCTATCACCTGTGATGGCATAGATCCTACATAACTCATTTCTTCAGAATCATCCTTTACAGCTTTTGGGAATCTCATGCGTCACTCGCATTCTTTCAGTCCCTAACGCAGATGGAATTTTTCTGAAGACCAGTGAGTGCTTGAAGCTTGAGGCTCGATAGCATCACCAGGTATCATCTGTGCAGATGAAGCATAAACCATCCAAACAAGGGTCTTACCTCTCTAGGGCATATTTACCTTGCATTAGTTCCATCCAATACCCTTCACTTTTCTAGCCCTGTGACCTCTGGCAACATGGAAACCCTAGAAGTTCTACTCGGTTATCCTGAGCAATCCCTATTCTCAAGACATAAATGATGCCCAGTTTTTCTGCACAAATAACAGTCATAAGGCTTTTCCACAGATTTGCGAGGTGGCCACTTTTCACAAGTGTCATGACACAAAGGCTTTCTGGCCCTTGACCAAGGCTGTTTCTTCAGAATCTTAGCTTTTAGTTAAAAAGAAAGTGTTTAATCCTCCAGGTTGTAAAGAGAAGTTTGAACACATGACCCCTAAAATGCTCCCAAATCAGAACTGAATAAAAGAGTCCATTTGACTGAAAAATCATAAGATTATTTTTACTCTCATCATTTGCAAGGGCAGGGGCTAGTATGATTTTTGATATTTTGGGATTGGCAATTGGGAGTTGACCTTGGCTGTCACAGCTGCTGTATAATGAAGCACACAGTTGTGGCTGTTCCATAAAGTTATTGTTATGTTATTTATATCCTGGTACAGACTACAGTGTGCTAGGGGCTGCCCATGCATATAGCAAGCCACAGGCTCTGCCCTGAAAAGCATACAGTCTATGATTCTGTGGGCCTGATTGTCTGGCGTCATTTCCACTGCTATAAAGAGGGGGGTGCTTTTTTTGTAAATGTGAACCGCATTTTTTTTTTTTATTATAAAGGCGTTCAACCTAGTCATGCAATGAGTGTGAATAAGAGAGGCTAATGAAAAATTGGAGTGGACGCAGCGCTTGGTAAAGTGATTTCTGTTATAACATATTAAGAATTTATATAGCAATAAAAGTTTTATAGCTGCTCTACCTGCTCAGCAAGGCCAGCGCTGAGTGTAGGTTGGGCATCTGGCCAGTGGGGCTGGGCCCGGGCCACTCCTCGTGGGTGGGAGGTGCTGTTCCCACAGCCCTGCCACTCTGCCACCAGCCCATCCATCCTCCCCACAACACAGTGCTCTCCCATCTCCCTAACACAGTGGTTCTCACACTTTTTGGCCCCGTGGGCCACCTGGCTCAATGCAAACCTTCCCGTGGACCACCAGTTGCTAATGGAAATTCGCCATTAATTATATAATTACGCCTGAGCCATTTTGCTAGGGCTGCAGCTAGGGAGAACGGTTTAATAATTTAAATTAATATTTCCTTACTGGTTAAATTAAACCGACTAAGTGCTTTAACTCTCTTATGTTTATTTAAAATGAAGTTTGGTAAAATATTAGTGTATGTCCAACACAAAAGGTTCCCATGTTTTCTTTATTTATGGCAGGGGTGGGGAACCTTTTTTGGGGTTGAGGGCCACTGACCCACAGAAAAATCAGTTGGGGACCACACAAGTGAGCAGCGAAGAAAAACCCTCCAAAAAACCCCAATCCTCACTGATGTGACCCCCAGCTGAGACACTTCAGACCTCCAGCCCCAGTGGGGGAAGGGGAGAAAGCGGGGGAGGGACAGGGAGGATGAGGTTCAAGGCTTCCCATAGAATCATAAGGTTGGAAGAGACCTCAGGAGGTCATTGAATCCAATCCCCTGCCCAAAGCAGGACCAACCCCAGATTTACTCCTCTGGGGTTCCAGGGTTAGTGGATTTTGTGGACCCTCCTAGGCTCTGGGGTTGAGACGAAAATGAGGGGTTCAGTGTGCGGGACAGGGCTGCCAACGAGAGGGATGAGGGTGCAAAATCTGGGCAGGAGGTGAGGTGCAGTGGCAGGCTGGGGATGGGGGGTGCAGGGTGTGGTTCTTGCCTTAGACTTTATGTTCTTCATTCTCTATACTAACGAAGTGAGGCACATGAGGCTAGGGGAGCTTTCAGAGGGGTTTAGGTTAGGGATGAAAGCGAGTCGTTGACTACTCGCATTCCTCCCCTCCTCCCCCACTGCCTCTGTATCAGAGGCAGCAAGGGGGGGGAGCGGTGTTGGGGGGAGCCAGCTTAAACGCCAGGTCCCCTCAGCACCATCTCCGCGGGGGTCACCTGTCCCACCCCCTCACTGCTGCCTCTATTGGTTCAAGCAGAGACGGGGTGGAGGGATGTCTTTCATGAGTCAGATAGGCTAGATACTATGCCCTCATTCCCCAAGAACACAGAGCTGGTAGTAATAGACCCAACAGAATAAAACTCCAGCTCCAATCCCCCCCAGCCTGATTTTTCCCTTCCAGCTCCTCTTCTGCCTCACCCTAAAGTTACTTGACCCTCCCAGGCTGGTTAATTTCTGCCCCTTGTTCACACCCTGCCCATCCCCGTGCTGCGATTTGACCCTGAACCGTTTTTTAATGTTTGTAAAGCGCCAGAAGCAGCGTCTGAATCCGTGTGAGTGCAGCAGCTCTTACTGAGCACGTGCCGTTCCAAGTTTGCTGTGTAGCTGAACCCTAAGTACCCACAACCAGAGTGACTCATGAACAAATCAGAACAAGAAGCAGGTGCTGCACCATGGCTTCTGCCAGCTAGTTTCATGTTAAGAGTTCAGGTCTTCATAATGGCCCCGTATATGCCCCATTTTCAGGTGCGCCTTAACTGGCGCACTCTATTCGCCCATCGCTAGAGGAGGAGAAGCACTGCCCCCTCTCTGCGTGTGAACGGCAAAGCTCGCAGACTAACGGCAAGCGTAGTACAAGGAGAGATGGGTTTGTGGTCACCCCGCTGGGCTGGAAACCAAGAAATGTCAGTTCTATTCCTGGCTCTTCTGCAGACCCAGGGCCTTGTCCATCACGGAGATAATTCCCGTGGAGTAAGTTGGCCCTTCCTGTGTTGCCTTGGTTGCGTCATTCACCTTCTCTGTGGATTAGACTTTCCATTGTTACACCTCACTGTCGTGGAGACGTCTCACTGCCCTGACTGTTGCAAAGTTGAATGGGCTATGCCAGCATTGCGCTTTGAGATCGTCACCTGGCATGTGCTTGGTTCCCTTCTGCTGCTGCTTTGAGATCTTTCTCCCTACCTAGGCGCTTTGATGCACATTGTCCTCATGGACCAGTTAACCCCTGAGTGATCCTCCGCCAGGCCAACCCCCACCACACAGTGCCAGTGTGGACGGAGACATTGGTGGAGTGGCTCCAACAGGTTCTCCCGCTGCCATCCCATAGTTCATAGAATCATAGAGCTGGAAGAGACCTCAGGAGGTCATCAAGTCCAGCCCCCTGCCCAAGGCAGGACCAATCCCAACTAAATCAACCCAGCCAGGGCTTTGTCAAGCCGAGACTTAAAAACCTCTAGGGATGGAGATTCTACCACCTCCCTAGCTAACCCATCCCATCCTTCACCACCCTCCTAGTGAAACAGTTTTTCCTAATATCCAACCTAGACCTCTCCCACTGTAACTTGAGACCATTGCTCCTTGTTCTGCCATCCTTCACTACTGTGAACAGCCTTTCTCCAGCCTCTTAGCAGCCTTCAACTTCCTGAAGGGAGGTTCCAATCAAATCCCCCCTTACTCTTCTCTTCTGCAGACTAAACAAACCCAGATCCCCCAGTCTCTCCTCATAGGTCATGTGCTCCAGCCCCCTAATCATTTTGGTTGCCCTCTGCTGGACCCTCTCCAATGTGTCCATATCCTTTCTATACTGGGGGGCCCAGAACTGGACACAGTACTCCAGATGTGGCCTCACCAGAGCTGAATAAATAATCACTTCTCTAGATCTGCTGGCAATGCTCCTTCTAATGCAACCTAATATGCCATTAATCTTCTTGGCTACAAGGGCACACTGCTACCTCGTATCCAGCTTCTGCAGAAAAGGACCTGGGGATTACAGTGGATGAGAACTGCTACTTAGCCAGTCGGTCCCCAGCCTGTAACAATGTTCATTGGTTGCGGCCTGTCTGGTCTACTCTCTGCAATCTGGGACATAGGGCTCCAGTTTGCTGGGAGCCCCTGAGCCTTACAAATAGCCCTGCCCATTTTGTAAAGGCATGTATTGATTTCAGTGGTAGTTAGTTGACCTTTAGCTGCTTAGAAGCCTAAATCTCACTGCAAATTACTGGGATTTTGCCTCTTATGTGAGTAAATCAGTTTTGAATAGGGGACTGGAGCTCCTAACTCACTTACGTACTTTTGCAAATTTTGCTCTGGGCCCTAAGTGTGTTCAGTATTCAGCATTTTCACACAGTGCCTGAATAGCATCTGTAATGTAACGATTATATAACAGAGACCCAATCTGGAAAGCCCTCCCTCTCCATGTGGGAGAGAGATACAACCACTGCTTTCTTACTAATGCTTTTTTCTGCCTTATCTAACTATGCTCAGCATTATTCCTCAGTACCGCGCTGATGAGTGCTTACATGTATATAAAGTTACTAGCAAATATGAGCTCTGTGATCACACTGCAAGTGGTGGGATGAATTATGGATGCACTTACTTTGCATCTCTTTGAGGGGGCATGCATATTTGCATACAAATAGGGATGCTAATGAACCCCTTGGTCTTATATGTACACAAAGTTCTGGAAGAACAATAACTAGTGTTAAACTTCAGTGCACTCTCCTTATAAAAATGCACAGCTTCTAATGACACATACAGAAACAAGGGAGACTTGACAGTCGGCACATTGCACCAAGAGGTAATAAGTGTACAGCTAGGTATTTTTTTCCCTAAAATGTGCTGTTCTAAGCATGAATTGATCTCTTAGCTGGCATGACTCAAGACGTAGTTACAAGCTTCATTGTTAACGTGGCTCCTTTTTTCCTTTGTTGTTGTAGTGTTATGTTCTTTTCCTCTTTTTTTTCCTCCTTTTTTCCCCTCTGAACTTCTACATCTCCCTTCATCTACAGAACTCACTGCACTCTACAGACAGTCCTGAATTATGCCTCATCACACCTCTGGGCAGGAGAAGAAGGTTGTTAGCTCCATGCCTCAGTTTCCCCACATGCAAAATGGGGATATCACGCCGTCTGCCCACAGTCACCCAGTCAGGAATAGCCCCCTCAAGATCCAAAACACAGGCCTGCGCACAAGCCCCTGGGTTGTGCTCCTACTCTTTGTAGTGTGGCAACGCTCCTACTGGAACTTGGTGGGGCTTGTGCGTTCAGGCGGATTTGCTTGCTTCAGAGGCTCATAGCAGCCCTCAATTTAGGCCCCACACCTAGGGCATCAGCCAGCATAAGATATAGAGGGAAACCAAACCCCACCTATTGGTGGACCCCCCAAATGATACAGGGCTGGGTGGACCCTTTTCTATTCCCCAGCCAGTCTTTTCCCCAAGTGGAATTCGGGAAGTGGGTGTTGGGGGAACCTGGGCCCACCCTCTACTTTGGGTTCCAGCCCAAGGCCCTGTAATAGCAGCTGCCTGTAAGAGTCTCCAATACCTGCTGTGAGACAGCTAAAAAAACCCTGGCCTATTTCCCACACTTTCCCATCACTTTCCTTCTCTCAGGCTCATCCTCCTACTCTCCACCGGGGCTTGTTTCTCCTAAACTCCTGGCAGCGCTCCCTCTGTCCTCTCAGCTCCTCATGTGCCCTAACTAACTGCAGGGAAGCTCTTTTTATAGCCAGCTTCAACTGGTTCTTTAATTGGTCCCAGGTGTTCTAACTAGCCTTGGCTCACCTGACTCTGTAAGCTCGCTTAATTGCCCCAATTGATTCTGGCAAGTTCTAGCGGGTTCTGGACTAGCCCCTGCCGGTTACCCTGGAAACAGAAAATTACTCAGTCTGGGGCTAATATACCTCCCTTCCATTGCTCTTTTGTATCCCTCTGGCCTGACCCTGTCACAGTACGTAAGGGACACGCACGCCTACATAATCAGCTTAAAAGTAGCCACCTGGATGTGGCTTGAAAATTTGAGCCTTCCAAAGTTTAGGGGCATCCAGTTCTAGGGTGAGTTTGAGCGCACAGAAGCAGTTGTGAAGCCCAGGTCGAGATCCAGGCATGGAGTCCAATCTCCCCTAGAAGCACACAGGGCTAAGCACAGGAGAACCTATTTCTAGTAGCTAACCTCAGCGACCTCACACCCATAATCCCAGCTGCCTTTTTGCCATCTTTGACTCATTTCGTCCGACCCTCCCCGCCTCCGGCCTCCCCTGCTCTCTCCGTGCAGAGTTACTGATGTCTTTCAAGAGAAAATTAACAAATACGATGTGACCTTTCCTGGCTTGCCAGAGTGCCTTCCCTCCCCTCCTATGGCTCTCTCCTTCTCCCCATCACCAACACAGAAGGTGCTTGTCTGTTGTCCTCCTCTAGCCAGTGTTCCCTGTAAGCTGTGTGTGTGGACAGCCAGCCAGGAGAGATTCAAACGATGCCCAGAGAGCCTAGAGCATCCACAGCCAGCAGGATGCGTTTCTACCAGTGGTGCACATCCACAGATGCCTCAGTGCACATAACAAAATTTATTCTGCCGCGGGATGGAAAAAAATTAGAGGGAACACTACTTCTAACCCCTTCCCTTCTCCTGATGTCCCTCATGAAGCCCACTCACATCCCCTCCGTAGATGTCTGGAGTTCTCCAATCTACCCTAGACCCCAGGCAGTCTGGCTTGCACTCTGCTGTAACTGCCCTCACCAATGATCTCTTCTTAGCCAAAGCTGAGAGCCAATACTCCATCCTCCTCTTCAACCTGCCAGCCCCCTTCACCGCCATCAAGCCTGCTCTTCTTCTTGAGACCTTGTCTTGCCTGGGCTGCAATGACTCTGTGCTCGCCTCCTACCTCTCTAATCACCCCTTCAGAAAAACCTATCAGAGGATCCTCCTCCAGCTTCCCATTCCATGGGGCTCTGTCCTTGGTCCCCTTCTCTTCTCCCTCTGCACCTCATCTCTGGGTAATCTCATCCGCAAACCCGAACACAACCACCGTGACTGACAGGTCTACCTCATTACTCCAGACCGGGCTCCTTCTGCCCAAACCGCAATGTCGCCCTGTCTCTCTGACCTCTCCTAGACACCAGCACAAGCTCAGCGTGGCTAAAACAGAGCCCTCCAGCTTCCCCACAAGCCTTCACGGCTGCCTCTTTTCTCCAGCACTGCGGAGAACACCACAATCTGCCTGTTCCGTGGGGCCCTAATCTGGGCATGATCTTCAACTCAGGCCTGCCTCTAGGACCTCACCTCCAGGCCTCTTGCAGAGTCCGTCTGTGTCACGTGTCAAACAGGGCAGTGGAGCCCCAGTTCAAGTGTGTGGGAGGAAACGGAGATTTCTCCTCTTGCCTCCTGACCTTCCTCTTCTCTCAGTCAGTGTCACCACTACCAGCCTGTCCCCTAGCCCATAAGCACCGACACGCACCCCCTCCTAATCTGAGTGAGTATCTCCCCAACCGTGGGAGCTCGATTGCTCTGCCACTCTCTCAGAGTTAGTAGGGCTGACTGCACTCATCGGTCTGAAGGTTTGGCCGGGAGGGGAGGGTGGCTGGGTCAGGTCAGAGTGAGGCTGCTTGTCCAATTCGAGTGAGTGGTGTTGCTACCGGGGCACACGGAGTCACAGCGCTGCTCAGTTTTGCCTGGAGAAAGGGTGGTTGTACCATAGCCCAGGATCTGCAGCCTATGGCTCTGATATGGCCTCTCCTCTCCAACTGCGCAGCGAAAACTTTCTTCCGGGCGCTCGCCGTGTCTCATTCTCAATCGATGCAACATCCTCTCGAATGCAGCCTTGCCTCGCTCTCATCCATTTAAAATGCCACCATGAAGATCGTTTTTCCAGCCTGTTGGCAGGGCTGCCGATCGAATTGCTGGGTGCCTGGGCAGGGGAGGGGCCAGCTCCAGGCCCCTGGAATGGGCGGGGCCTCCGGAGGAAGGGGTGGGGCTAGCCTCCCCCAGCCAAACCTTCTTTGCTGCCCAGTCTGCACTGCCTGGGGCTCCGGCAGCTATTTCAAACATCTGGGAACTCCGGACACTGCCGCTGCCAAGCCCTTTTAAATCATCGGGCCCCAGGTCAGCTGCCCCTCCCCCCTGCCTTGGCAGCCCTGCTAGCCCCATCCTACCAGTCAGCTCTCATTCACTACTGGGATATCTCCTTCCCACTCTGATTGAAATGGTAACAAATGGGCGCCGTCAGCAGGTACCATGGGCCAAACACACGCCTCCTTGCTTTCTCCAGGCTGCCCCTTGCACTTGGGAGGCACACCCCAGAGACAACCACAAAGCCACTTCATTGTTCTCCTTTCCATTCCTCCTTTACCAGGATACCTACAAATCACCTAGATCACCGCCCGTCCTGCTCACCAACATTGTTTTATTGCTTCCTTGTACGCCCCTGTCAGTCTGCAGCCAAGCTACCGTCTCTTGTCTTATGTTTGGATGGTAAACGCCTTGAGACAGGCATTGTCTTTTGTTTGGTGTTTGTGCAGCACCGTGCACAGTGGGGCCTGGGCGTGACCAGGGGCTCCTACGCACCACAGCATCACTCATAATAATACAAGGGGAAAAACCCTGACACTTACAGATCAAGTGGTTTGGGAGCTGCACAGCTCTATTGACATGGTCGGTTTCAAAGAGCAACCTAAACTTAAAACATTCATAGTCACCTGCTACAAATCACCACTTGGCCCTGATTCAGCACATGGTTTTGATCCCAGTTCTGGAAAGTGTCACTAGCCAGGCCATCCCTGATTAACTTTAAATTTAAGCATGTTTTTAAGTTCCATTGTCCTCAGTGGGACTTAAGCATGTGCTTAAACACATGACTTACGTGCTTTCCTGAACTAGGTCTTACACACATACTCCACTTTAAAAACTTGCCTTGCCTGTCATGTCACATGTCACTGTGTCTAGCTCCTATGGGCATCAATAGGACTTAAGCATATGCCTATCTTTAAACATGCGCTTAAGCACAATCTTACAGTTTCAGAGAGCACCTAAGTTCTGTGCAAAAGAGGGATGGCTTGAAGTTCTTTGCTGAATTAGAGGAAAACATAATCTGTAAAAGCCAGGGCCCTGTCAGAAGATTTTGAACGTGCCTCACTGGGCCATGGAAGGTTTTCTCCTTCACAGAGAATTGCTGGATCTTTGTGGCTTCATGCCAGACTCTCAACACCCTTTCAACTGTTATGACACAAGGGTTATGTGCGCAGATAAAATAATAATGATACCTTGAGCTAATGATATTTACAAAATACAAATTAACGCTCAGTCACACAGTGTCGTGATTTGTCATCCAGAGCTAAAATTAAAAGAAATTAAGCCTGAGTCAGAAAGTTATTTCAGGCTTTTCTGTGTACTGTAATAGGGCGCAGCAGAACTCTGTGGGTACAACAGTGACACCTGCTGTCCATGATTGGGAAGTCCTGGCTTTTTATGTCAAGAAAAACATTAGAAGCGAAAGGTGGGCAGCATATAAAGCCGTATTTGTTTGCATTCCTTTGCAGTGATACTGGAATAATGCTTAATTTAACCAAGCTAAAGTAATGATTATGGTATATTTAATGAATTAATTTAAAATTCATAGTTAATTTAATTACATTAATTCAGAAGGGGTTTGTCACAAGTGCCTACCCGAGTTGAGGTTGAAAATCTTCTGGGCTCATGTTCCTAAATCCCTTTGCACTTGTGACAAGCTCACCTGTCAGTCTCTTGCTTATTGCATTGTGGGGTTTTTTATTTGTGTTTGTGCATGTCTTTTAAAGTTAGTAAAGCAAACTGCAAGCAAAAAATAACTGGGAAGGTTTAAGGGGTTATATTTTGTTTGTTATTCACTTTTTAGCCTTAAAAATTTTTCAGTCAGCACTTACATTACTATTTTACATCTGTAAATCTCCAAGCACTCTGTGAAGAAAGATGCATACCATTTTGCCCCTTTTACAGATGGGAAAACTGAGGCACAGAACGGTTTAAACTGAGTTGCACAAGGACTGTGCCAGAGCTGGAACCAGAAGCCAGGGCCAGTGACTTATCAATTAGACTGCACTGTTTCCAGGTCCAAAAAGCATGCCAATAAATGTCATTAATATCAAGTGCCAAAGAGAATCATGGTGCTATGAAGATGGAAGCCCAGAATCACAGCAGCTGGGACAGGAAATTACATCTCCGTGTACCATGTTGTCACTTAAACTGCACCCCCTGGTGTGTGATATCAGCACTCACCCTCTCTCGGTGTTTGTGTTATGCATGGCTACTGCTGTCATGTGCTGAATCGGCATATCTCCTGCCACACATCTCCTGAGTCAGCACCTAGGGCTTTTCAGTCTGGGCCGCCTCCTGCCAGCATCTGGTCCCTACAGTGGCAGGGACGTGGTGGCTGCCCTGTGCCACTGCATTCTCCTCGTGGTGGATTCTTCACTCAAGGGCCTTCATCAACATTCCCTCTCATTTTTTTCCCCATCCATGTGTGGAATAAAGTTTATTATGTGCACCAAAGCATGTGCAGATGTGTACCACCAAGAGGAACACATGCTGCCAGCTGTGGGAAGCTGTGGGGGCTCTGCCAATCAGCTGGCCAGCACCTAAATCTCTCCTGGGCGGCCGCCCAAACGCTCAACTTACAAGGAACACCGGCCTTCATACAGGTTATGTATGGGGAGCAGCCAGTGGACATTCCTGTCTACAGCTGGTCCATAATTGCTCCAAAAGCAGTCATGTGTTAACATTGCCCATGTTAAGAAAACATAATTACAGGATAACTCTGTGCACCAATTCCTTTTCGATCTTTCTTTAGGTTGCTTAGGTAGTATTAAAACACGGGCACTAACAAAGCCCTGTTCAGCTCAGGATCCAAAAGTCCTTTAGAAACATTATTCAGCTAAGCCTCATCAAATCCCTGTGAGGTAGGTTTACATTGCCTTGTGGGTGGCTCATGACTCAGTAGCAGATCTACGGTCATCATACCCCAGCGATCCCCTGTGCCCCTCCGCCCACCCTTCCTTCCCATAGTTCACAATGCAGTCTCCATCGAGAATCCAAGCCTCAAGGACTTATGAGGGCTGTATACACTGGCCATGGGCCTCCGCTCTCCAAACTGTCCCGAGCTGCTGCTTCTCTCCTGAGCGTTCCATAAACATCAGTAAGATCTCGTACGTGGGTCCAGATTAAGGAGACCAGTTCACATCCCGCCTGTGCCAGGCTTGGGCCAATAGCCCCGCCCAACCCAGGCCACCAAGCCGCTGCTGATGCTCTCCCCTGGCTTCCAAGGCAACGTGTGTCTGTATCATGAAATCCTCCATCACCACCCAACCGCTCTGCTGCCTGGGCCTCTCCACCCGTGCCGGGTTTGGGAGGTTCTCGCCTGTGATGGGGTTCAGACGCGCCACCCAAAGATGGTGTCATACGGATGCAAACCTCTGCTGGTACAAATGGGCCTGGCTGCCTGGACTTCGCTTGCGCCGGGCTGGCTTTGCACCACATGAGGACCAGGAAACATTGCCTTCTGGTCTGGACTCTAGCGTCTCAGCCTGGCTCTATGACTGGTGGACATTAGGCTAGGCCCAGGGACTGTCCCCATATCCCAGCCCAGGCAGGCAAGGTGGGCACTGGCCGGGCATGGCGGGGGGAGGGTGGGGAGGTAGATGGAGAGAGATTCCCCCAAGCTGAGCTCCTTCAGCAGAGCTGCTCCGGCAAAGCTGTTTTTGTCCTGGCGCTGCCCCGTGTGGGGTGCTTACTGCAGTGCCCATCTCCTGCCCAGTTATGCTGCACCGGGACCAGCACCTAGAGCCCGACCCTGCCAGCCTGGCTCCGGCTGAGCAGCACGTCACTGAGCTGGGCTGCCCAACATGGAGCAGTGGCGCAGGAGCATTTTTAAGAGAGGGGGTGTTCAGCCCCCTTACCCCATCCACTCCCTTCCCCAGATGAGGCCGGGGGCAAAGCTTCAGCGTGTGGGGCAGCATCTGGGACCTGGGCACAAGGCTTGCAGCAGAGCCCCCTGGTGCATGGGGCGACAGTCAGCAGCTGGGACGCTGGGTGCAAGGCCCGCAACAGAGACCCCCAGCACACAAGGCCAGCAGCCAGGACTCTGAGCATGGGGCCAGCAGCAGAGACCCCCAGCATTCATGGCCAGCAGCTGGGACACTGCGTGCAAGGCCAGCAGCAGATTCCCCCAATACGCAGGGCCAGCAGCTGGGACCCTGGGCACCAGGCCAGCAATAGAGCCCCCCAGCATGCAGGGCCAGCAGCTGGGACCCTGGTCACAAGGCCAGCAGCAGATTCCCCCAACACACAGGGCCAGCAGCTGGGACCCTGGGTGTGGGGCCAGCAGGCGGGACCTTGGGCATGGGGCCAGCAAGCAGCAAAGACCTGCAGTGCACAGGGCTTGAGCCAGGACCCCTGGGCACAGGCCAGCAGTCGGGACCCTGGGCATGAGGCCAGCAAGCAGCAAAGCTCTCTGGTATGTGGGGCTCTGCTGCCAGCCCCATGCCCAGGGGTCCTGGCTAGAGTCCACTGACATGCTGGGCCAGCAGCCAGGACCCAAGGCACTAGGCTGGGAGCCCAGGGGGTGCTACAGCTCCCCCACACCTCTAGCTCCCACGCCTATGACATGGGGCATCGGAAAAAAGTCAGCCCCTCGACTCTCGGCCCATGGTGCATGCTGAACTGATGCAGGGTTGCAGTCAGTTCCGCCCTTCCTTGCAGAGCTTTATATTCTGACCTGCCGTTCTAGTTCTCCCATTGCCTTCCAAGAAGCAATGGGCATAAATTGCAGCAAGGGAGGTTTAGGTTGGACATTAGGAAAAAGTTCCTGGCTCTCAGGGTGGTTAAACACTGGAATAAGTTGCCTAGGGAGACTGTGGAATCTCCATCTCTGGAGATATTTAAGAGCAGGTTGGACAGACATCTATCAGGGATGATGTAGATGTTGCTTGGCCCTGCCATGAGGGCAGGGAATGGGACTTGATGGTCTCTCAAGGTCCCTTCCAGTTCTAGTGTTCTATGATTCTGTGATTCTAACCTTTTTTGTCCCAATTTTCCTCCAAGGTTCCTTCTTCCCTTCCCTGAAGCCCTCCGACATGGTCTTCAAGGTCATCTTCTGGCTGGGGTACTTCAACAGCTGCGTGAACCCCATCATCTACCCCTGCTCGAGCAAAGAGTTCAAGAGAGCGTTCATCAGGCTACTCAAGTGCCGGTGCCGCCGGCGCCGCCGGCCGCTCTGGAGGGTGTACGACAACCACTGGCGGGCAGCCTCCATGAGCAGCTCGGGGCCGGATTCCGAGCTGGACCTGGGGCCCAGAATCGCCACCCTCAACAGCTCATTCATCTTGAACTCCACCGCCCAGGAACGAGCCCCGAAGAGGCGAACGCTGAGCTTCAAAGGGTGGAGGGTGCTCACCGCTTTCCAGAAACCATCCTCCACCCAGCTGAAAGAAAAGATGAACACCCTCTCCAACAAAATAAAGGGCGGCTCCAGCAAAGGCGGGGTGGCTGCCGCCTACAAAATGGAGGTGGAGTCGGTTTCAATAGGGATCCCTAACGACTTCATGGAGGGCATTGACCCCCAAATGTACGACTTACCGGACTGCTGTGGGCTCAGAGAAACGGATATTTAAAGCCCCAGGACAGCTGTTTGTTTGTATTAAAATGTGCATTACCTGTCGTAAGAGGTGACGAAAACGGAAGGTCTGTGATCACTGCCCACAAAGCTTATAGGGTGCTCTAGGAACAAGGGTGGAAATACTCATGTGCCTGTGGAAGGTTAGAGTCTTCTCCTCCATACTGTCAGGTGAAGGGAGCAGTGAGACTGCGGGGTCCGGAGAAACAATCGGTGGGGGGATGGTGTCTCATAATTGCAAAAGCTGCTGTCTAGTTCCCCATGAATGGCACAGCAGTTATCAAAAAGGGGGAAATTCCACACCACGGAGGCACCAAAGCTGGGTGGAATTCTCCTGTCTCAGTGCATGTGACCATGTCTCCTTCCAGAGGCTGTTCCCAGCAAGGAGTCCCGTGGTGACATTTGCTCCAGGAGACGGGCTCTAGGGTTCAATTCCTGCTGCCAAATGTTATGCATAAGCTGGGTTTATGCCTGACCAGTCATCCTCTCTTACACGCCGAAGCCAAGGGAAGCGTGGGTCTTTTTTCCTAATCCCAATCTGTGGTATACCCTACTCATTTTAGGTGGCATTTGAAATGCACTCAGAGCCTTGCCCAGCACCTACTGCCAGCCCCAGCTCTGAGCCCCTGGTGCTCTGAGTCAGCAGCGAGGAAACACTGCTAGGCATGCTTTATGATATTGGCCAGGCCTGGCTCGTCTGCACCGCCCCCCCGGCCTCGCTCTCCATCCTGCCCAAACAATAAGAGAGAAGCGGGGGCAGCCATGTGAGCTCCAGACTCAGCTTCAGCCATGGCTTGGTTTGCGTGTAGGCCCATCTCTGAGGTTAGCGCATCAGCGCTCAAATCCAACATCCCTCCACAGGGGCTGGCGTTCCCCCCCCGTTGTGATGTGCCAGCGTTCTAGAGCGGAGTCCATCCAGGTGCATAGTCATGGTTCTTGTGCCATTTGGGTACAATTCCTTCCTCAGTGGCCCTCAGTTATCATCGGTTGGGTTTGCTCTTGCAGTGGCCAAACGGGAGCAATGGTGGGGGGGTTTTCCCAGCATGCAGCGCTCCAGATTAAGCCCTCAACCAAGAGTGTGTCATGGCCACCCGCACCCTAGACCATGTGGAGAAAGCAAGTGAGTGACCCTCCAAAAGGGCACCATCGGTAGCACTTACAGAGTGTGACCAGGCACAGAGCTGTGTGTTATGCTTGGTCGTATATTTGCACTCAGCCAATTAGTCGGTCAAACCTCACCCAATTGTGTATTTCAGGTGTCTATTTTGTTGCATTTCATGCAGTTGATGGGCCCAGGAGGCCCCACAAAGAGCCTACCTTAGACATGGGCTCAGCCCACAATCCCTGAATCCAAACGCTCTGGGGAATTGGGCAGAGCTTGGGTCTGAATCTGTCTTATCTCAGGTCTGTCCTCTGGTACAAGCAAAGATACGGAAAACACACTCCCTTGTGGAGATGTGATGCCAAATTCATCCCAGGTGTTAATCCCTCCCAGCTCAATGCAGTCTCACCTGGGGCAAACTTGGCCCATTGTGACTAACATGGCTTTTGTTACTGGGGCCTGAAGTAAGTTTACCTAGCCTCTTGGACCAAGTTTTTGCAAGAAGAGAGAGGCTACGTCTACACTGCAGAGTTTTTGCGCAAAAACTTGCAGAACGTCCACACTACAAGCACGTTTTTGCACAAGAAAAAGTACAGTAGATCAACAGAAGACAGGGCTTTTTGTGCAAGAGTTATTCCTCTTTCTACGAGGAATAAGCCTTTTTGCGCAAGAGCGCGTGTGCAAAAAGGTGTGTGTGGACGGACAACAGGGGTTTCTTGCGCAAGAAACCCCTATCGGAAAAAGCACAGGTGCTCTGATGGTCATTCTGTTAATGGCCATCAGAGCTTTCTTGCGCAAGAGCGTCCATGGAAGTGTGGATGTTCTCTTGCACAAAAGCACATCTCTTGCGCAAAAGCACATGGTAGTGTGGACGTGCTCTTGCGCAAGAACTTTTTGTGGAAGATCTCTTCTGCAAAATGTTCTTGCGCAAGAAGCCTGCAGTGTAGACATAGCCAAAGTGATCTGCCAGGCTCACGGTGTTAGGAAAACCAGGTATTATGTGTTGTCCTCCTTTCTCCTCATTTTAAAATGGAAACTCAATATACAAAAGGAAGGAAGGAAGGAACTAATGTATTGGATACCAAGAGGTGGTGTATGGAGTGGGTTGTAGGAGAACTATTGCAATACTGTTGTCAAGCCGACACTGACCAAAATGAATTTATTGCACAAGCAGGGCTGGTGTGTGTCAAACTATTTCCCCGCAGGAAGCCAACAATAGCAAGCAGCACCAGCCAATGCTGCACTCACTTTGAACCATAGCTGGTTCGTCACAATGAGTTCAAGGATTGCTAATATGCTTGCCAAATAGCTTTCAGCAATCCCAATAGACCCAGTTCTGCCAAGTCACCTGGCAAAATTCCCAAGGAGAGCCCAGTTGGGCCATCTCAGTGAGAACAGCGTATAGCTTGGGTGGGTTGTAGGAGCCCAGCAGGGAGCATCAATAACGGGAGCACTGAGAACAACCAAATAGCCCGCTTGCAGCGTAAGAACAGCATGGCGCACAAAGCCCAACTCCGCCCTTTCAAATTCCCGCGGCAGCTGCCGGGCCCGTTTCAATCTGCAGATCTTGTTTCTTTACTGCCACGTGTCTGGGGCCTGATCCCACGGCTGTTCAAGTCAGAGGAGTGACCACTGGTGGGGGGGGGGAGCGGCCCTTCTGAGCATCGTGGAGCCAGGCCTGGGGCAGTTACAGCCAATCAAAGACGGGCGCCCCCCCATGCCAAGGCACCTGCAGGCTACAGGCATATACGAAAGCACCAGGTAGGCAAATCCAGAGCAGCATGAAATCCATCCCAGAGCAGGTGGCTTGTCAGGCGCGTAGGAAGGGGAAGAGCCTTGCATGCACGGAGACACTGTGCTGACCGCAGTAAAGTCTGTGCTAACATACACCAAAGAGCTCCATTCACTGTCCTCCCCCCACTCCAGCCACATCTGCACGTATTCCATGGATGTTACGGTGGAGCTGCACTGGAGTCTAACGCGTTGGACAGGGAGGGCGCTGTATGGAAACAGCTGGCTGGGGCCGATGTGCTGTATGCGGAGGAGAGGAAGCAAAAGGTGCTTCTAATCATGTGCCCAAGGGAGGAGGGGTGACCTCTATCTGCCATCAGGCTGTGGGAGGTGCAAGTGATAGTAATTGCACCCACCAAAATGGAGGCCTAGTCAAAGGCAGCATGAAAATTTGATCTGAAATGGGAATCTCAGATAATATTAATGGATTTATGCGGGTGATTTCCCTCTCAGTGAGCTGTGAATACATCCATCCACCCACCCATGTGTATGTGTCGATTTCGGTTCTACATGCAGGTACACACACACATATACTGTCATTTCTGGAATCACAGGCATTTTTCATGAACTGGAGATTTTCAAGTGCGGTCTAGCCATTCCTAGCAAGCATTTGAGCAAAGATTCCTCCCAACTAGCTGAGGCTGTTGCTAACACGTCTGCCCGACCTTTTAAATTAGCTTCTTCTGTTTCATTTTTATGATTTTATATACCTGAATTCATAACCTCTGCTCACTTAGGCATTGCTTTGCTGAATGCTTCCAACTGTGGGTGTGCCACCGATTCCCCCTCTCGGTTCCATTCACAGCTGCAGGGGAATAGAGGAGACAAAAGTAGGTGTCATCAAGCAAACACACACACACACACACACACACACCTCCTTTGTTTTGATAATTGGAGCTGTCCTGGTGTTTGAATTAAGACATCTGGAGATGCCCTAGGGCATGATGTGGGGGTATTCACTGTAAAGCCATTTGTTAATACCTGCCACTGGCTGCAGTCTAGCACATCTAGACAGCATTTTGTTCTTCAGATAAACCAGGGATGCAGGTTTCCTCTGACAAGCCTGTTTTGATTTTGTGCAGAGAGGCTGAATCCATCAGAGAAAAGGATTCAAACCCTGGCAACTGTGCAATACTTTGATTTCAAATACAACTAGAACTGCTTGACAGAAGGGCAGAATTTGGCAAGACACTATCAAACTGTAACTGACCATGTTCGGGTGATTCAGTTCTTTTCTGTCACAGCCTGTCCTGGTGTTTGAAAATGCCCTGGGTAAATTTTTCTGCCATCAGTATTTAACCATCGCTAAGGTTTGATCTCCAAATTGGGTCGTAACTAAGCACACAGGGAAGCTCTATCTTCCTGGTCACATTATTTAAGATATGTCAAAAAGAAGCATTTCTAAAACAAAAAAAGCCAGATCCTCTGGCTAGTACAAATCAATATCGCTTCACTAAAGTGGGAATCCATTGGACCTATACAGCTTTATACCTACTGGGAGTCTAGATTTACACCAGTGTAATCAAAATCACACCCAGAGTTCCTCCAGTGAATTTCATTGAATTATATTAGAACAGAATCAGGCCCATTGATCGTAAGCTAGCCTTAGTCTCTTCCTACAATGCTCCCATTGATATTGTTATGCACGATATTAAAAGCTCATATTCTGACCTACTAATGTTTCCTATAGATGCAAAATTGCTCTTGAGACCATCCCTGTCTATCAAGGGAACAAGTATCTTGGCTCATATAAATAATTATCACGAGGAATGAAAAAACACTCATGGGAATTTTGAAAGAAGCCGTTTTTTACCTGATTGGATAATGACTTTGATAAACACTTTATAAATGACCTTTTCCTGCAACTGATTTAATTGCAACGTGAAATGACATATATTTCGGTACAAGCACTCCTTTTGAAAGTGTATAATATTTACATAATTGATCATAATGGCTCCTTAGGTGGGGTTATGATGTAGTCAGTTTAAAACAAAAATAGAAATGAACATAGGTAAAAATATCCACTCTCGGATGTAAGACTAAACCTACTACACTATAGGCGCCCATATGATGTAAATACAGGATTTACAGATTATAAGTGAATGAGCCAATTTAAAATTGAATTAGTGCAAAGGCCACATGTGTCAAATCCATATTCAGTAAAAAGACCCATGGAATATTTAATTAACATAAGATAGCATTTGCCATGGTTCATGCACTCTGGTCTCTATGTTGTGACCAACACCTGATATTGAAAAGGAAGTAGAAAATAACCCTTAATGCATATACCCAACTGTGCAGTAACACCCATCAGAAAAAAGTTCCTTCCTGACCCCTGCCTCTAATTGTGCCCTGAAGCTTGAGAGCTGATCCTCATTATCCAAGGTAGAAATGGACCAGTGTTGCAACATAGTTTTAAAAAGCCCACACTTCCTCCAAATTTGAAAAACCCCATGTTAGGCTGGGCTCATCCATAAACCTCTACATCCTAAGATTTTCAAACAGCACTGTGAAAATCTGTTGGGAAAGCCCAAGGACACCAGCTCCCAACCTCTTGGATTAAAAGGAGCATATGGCCAACACCACTTTCCTCTGATCTTAATGCAAGTGCCTGAAGCCTAACATTTTCCTGCACAAAATACCACACTGCAGAAAAGAGTCCACACTCGCTGCACTGTAAAACTCTCTGCTCTTGTTCCTTTACATGCTGTGCACAATCAGGTTCCCATTCTCCCTCCCCTAGGAGAACAGTGATGCCACAAGCTGAAATCCGCATGGTTTCTAGTTCCTTCTGTTGAAGAGACAGAATTTATATGTGTGGAGAGGAGGAGGGCGAAGTAAAAACAAAGAGCCCAACACTAGATGCAGCTGGCTAGCTCCTGCCCCCTACGCTGATCCAAAAACACTCAGACCCTAACTCTGATGATGGGGGCCATATCAATATCTAGCTAGCTAGAAACATGCAGATCTGGACTCTTGCTTCGCACTACCACCTGCCCTCTGTCTCCTTCTTCCTGCACCTCTGGATCTCCACCAGAGAGCTCTCACACACACCCCACTGCTCTCCAACCACAATTCACCAGCACAGACTCCTTTCCTCTCTTGGCAAACTGAAATCCTGAAGTGTCCTCTCAGCCTAGGATTGGCCATTAATAGCATCCACCAGAACAATGTTTTCCAGTAGGCCAGGGTTCCCTCCACCAATGTACCTAATTTGCAGGGAGAAGGGGACATCTGGACCAAACACTTGTAACCTGGGAGTCTGTAGCCCGAGCTTTGCCCTGCAATCCCGTCGCCAATGGAAACCAGCCGAGGTCTCGCCAAAGAATAGAACTTTTTGACCTGTTTCCTCAAACGGGTGAAAAAGACTCAGCTGATGCCAACAACATAGCTCCATTGACTTCTGTAGAGCCATGCTGACTTACCCCAGGTGGTGAACCATCCCAACATCACCAAACTGTCCAAGCGGTTAATTCTTGGGCCATTTCATAAAGCATGTGCATCACCGGTGTCCAAGAACTCCCACTTGCTTAGACTGGCTTTTGGGGTGTCACGTTTTGCATTGTTTTACTTTGTGGCTTCAACGAATGAATGCTCAGAATGGCCACACTATGTTAGCAGAACCTCCCAACGACCGTTCCTGGAGGACAGAAGGTTTTATCCACCATGAGGCAGGACTGAAGTCAGGTTCCATTTCTATTGTTTACAATGTGTATATAAGTGTACATTTCCTTTAGCAATGGCTGGGTTTTTTTTATGTATAGATTTTTATTTTTCATCCTCAGATGTATTTATTAGTCAAAGTATTTCTGTTTCGTGATTTGAAGTATGTTGGATTGATGTAAACTCTTCGAAACTGAATGCACATATTTTGGTTCGTACCAAATACACGCACAATGCTGTCTAAAAGGTGCATCGTTATTGTTAAGGTGCAGTATCGTTGCTTTGTAGGAATTTTGAAATATAGGATGGGAGGGTGGTGATAAAGGTCACATTTATAAAAAAAAAAATTAGAGCATTTATATGAGGGTGAAATTACATTAATTAAAAAAGTTTGACCAGCTGGTATATAAGATGGGGGGTTTGAAAAGAAGGCATGTCACCCTGAAATGATCTAACTCAGCTATTCTCAGCCTGAGAAACACAAAAAGATGTCAGGGGGCATGCTAATCCCAGTGTTTCCATGTTGCTGAATGGGGAAGGGCATGTTCTGAATAGGAGGAAGTGTGGATCCTGGGATTAGGTAGGGGTTCTGGAATGGAAAAAGTGACTCCAGTGTGATAAAGGTGAAGAATTAGGTCTAGTTGAATTTTTTTTTCATTGAAACTGTTGTTTGATGGAAAATGTGGGGAGTCAGTTAATGAATTGTTTTCCTGACTAATCTGATTTCCGTTGTTCATTTTCAACCAAAAAATTAAAAATGTCCAACACTGAAATATTTCCATTGTGAAATGCCACCACAAAGGAGAATGGGCGCATGAGACACTCAAAGGATAGGTCCTGTGAACCCATTATGCTTCAGACTCCCTGGTTGGACTACATCTCCTAAAACATCGTGATCTCCCTTCTTGTTAAAGGGAGGCAGTGCATCATGGGAGATGAAGTTCAGCTTGGGGCCTGGCCTTGAATGAAGAATGGAACCATGGGCAACTAAACTGCAATGCTCCTGAGGCACCAGAACAACACTGTACAACTGAAATATTTCGGGCTTGGATCACAGTATTTTGCCAAAAATTTGAATTCTTCTGTGGGGGGTTTGGAGGGGAGCAAGCCACGGTCCCAGGGAGAAGGAAATAGGCTGCGGTTTGTCCTTACAATGTGAGGATAAACCACAGCCTGAGTGGCTCCAACAAGAGAGCAGTCAGCCTCACCCGGCCCCTGGATGGGGTCTGGCTCTGTGCTCCCGGAAGGGGCTGTGCCTCGAGCGGAAGGGGCGGGGCTGGAGCAGTCAGCCCTCAGCACCACCCAGACCGTGGTGCTCCTTCCGACCCCCCAGCCTGCAAAGAGTGTGCTGTGCAGTGCTCTGGTAGTGATTTAAAGGCCCCAGGGCTCCGGGTGCAGGTGCAATAGTGGCAGGAACCCCGGACCCTGGGGCAACTGACCCCTTCTCCCTCCCCTCCCCCCCATCAGTGGGCCCAGAGTCCAATGTTGCTTTAGCTGCACAAACATCACAGCCATTAGGGATGAAGAAAACCTAAAAGATGGCAACTTTTTAAAGGGGCTTCTTCTAATTTTCTGCCTACAATTTCCCACCCACTTGCTGGGGTGAAATTTTAGATGCCACGGGAGCAAGGGAACACCCTTTCCTTCCCTTTGTTACATATTTGTAATATTGCAGAGCCCTGAAAAAAGATAAAGGAAGTTATTATTGTCACACATACTTAGTGATCTTTCTGTACCAGGGCAAAATGTCCCATCTCGGCTTTCACACAATCCCTTTAACTTAGCAGCTAAGGGCATGCAAGTGTTGCACAGACTCCATGGCTTGCAAAGTCAGAGGCTCAAAGGCAGGGCACTTGTAGCTCTCCCTTGAACACAGCACTTCTCTGTCTGGCATCTTGAGTTTTTTGTACTTGCCTGATGCACGTGGTAAAAACAAGACAAAACTTATTCAGTTCCTGGGAGCTTGCTGAAGTCAGTGCTATGAATCCTAATACCTTCCGTGGTCAGGAAGCACTCATCAGACGTATTAATAAGTGTTGGCCTGATTATGCGAAGAGTTAAGCTCCATCGGTTCCTATAGATAGCAAGGGGTAAAGCCCAGCAAATCTGCAAATATCTGCTTTATATCCACAGGTATCCGCATCTGCAGATATGGATGCGGATATCCACAGCTCCCTTTTGCAGATGCGGATGCAAAAGTTGTATCCGCTTAGGGCTCTGGCAATGGCGTATTGGAGGTATTCAGCACTTCAGAAGACTGGGACTCACAGCACATCGCAACCAGCAAAAAGAACTATTACAAAACGTGTATCCAAAAACCACAATGACACAGTGTGGCAGAGAATCTGGAACCATGTTTACACTGCTAGCAATACCTGAAAGACATCTCAGCTCAGCAAGATCCAAAGGATAGTTTGGGGGTGTTGTAGGACCAAAATGATGACCATTTTCACCTCCTAAATGCCCTTTGATTGCCAGCTAAAAGTTACAAAACTTCTAATGCTTCAGAGGGGTAGCCGAGTAGTCTTTAACAAAACATTTAGATGGTATCATGAGCTTTTGTGGGCACAACCCACTTCTTCGGATAATGTTAGTCTGTAACAGGAAAAACTTTAAAAACAACAAATAGTCTAGTAGCATCTTAATCAGCATCAATAATGATCTCAATATAGTTATATAGTTATATGACCAAGGTTAGTAGCCATTTCCTTTCAAAATACAACTCTGTTGGCACACAGGCAGGTTGAAAATGGAATTTCTGTTCCACGGGAAATCCCAACATTTCAATTTTTTCCCACACCAAATCAGGACAAAAAGTCCAAGTTTCCCATGAATGGAAATTCCAAGTTTTCAATTTGGAAACATGGAATCATTTCATGCTCATGATATAGAGCTGATTAATTTCAGCAACAGGAAAACATTTCATTTTGCTATGATAGTATGACAGTGTTTTGACATTATCAAAACAAAACAGCATTATTTGACATTAATTAAATATATATATGCAATCAAATATTGAGCTATTATCATGTAAATGTCTAAATGAAATGAAACAGAACAATAAGGTCAAAGCAAAATGTTTTGCCATATTTTTCACTAAGTAGGAAACCCAAAGGGAATTGCTTCAGTATTTTCCCAACAAAAAGTTTGCCAAAAGTAGCACATTCATGAAAATTGTTTCAATTTCATCAAAATTGCATTTTCTGATGAAAAATTAACCTGCCAAAAAAAATTGATAAGCACTCATCTAAACCAATGCTTGAGCTCAATGGCTCAGGGTGAATAAAGAACTACAAATCCTTTCCCATGAGGTCACTGTTTTGACGCCAGCCCTGGGTAACATGTAACCTCAAATTGTTATACTTCAACAGTTGTTTGGTGACCTGTGTGAAATGGAATTGGCAATCTGGTAGCAGCCAAGGCAGATATTTTAATGCAGCCTAGGAGATTTAGAAACACCCATTTTACTGGCAGATCTGTGTTTAATTCATAATTAATACATTCCAATGCCAGGAGGGTTCATTGTAATCATCTGGTCTAGCCTCTTGCATAGCGCAGGCCAGAGAATTCTCCCCAAATAATTCCTAGAGCGGAGCTTTTAGAAAACTGTCCATTCTTGATTTGAAATGTATCAGTGATGGAGAATCCACCATAGCCTTTGGCAAATTGTTCCTCTGATTAATTAACTACCTTCGCTGTTACAGATGTACACCCTAGCGTCAGTTTCCAGCCAATGGGTCGGGTTATGCCTTTCTCTGAAGACTCTATTCATGATTTGTAACATCAGAGGTAGAATTATTGCAGGAATGGAATGCAGGAGTTCAGCGCCCACACCTCTTCCACCGCCCCCGTGACTTCTAAACCCCGATCCATCCTTTAGCACACTGCCACTCAGGTGGGACATTTACATGGCGCCACTGAGTTTGTCTCTTCACCCACTGCCATTTCAAAAGGCTAGTGTCTAGGAAGAGATTTGTTGAGCCAAAAAAGAAAGTACGGGAGCCAGCAGCTAGAAACTGAATTTAAACTAGAAGTAAGACTGCAAGTGCTAGAGAATCCACCTGCCCCGTAGATAATTTGTTACAGTGGTTAATAATCCCCCCTCGCTGTTAAACGGTATCCTGTCTTCACTTAGAACCCCTGGTTGACAACTACTGTGTTAAAAATTGGGCCTTTGTCCCCCTTGGGGTACACAGAGGTTTTCCAGGGGATACATCAACTCAGCTACATTATTTGCCTAGTTTTGCAATAGACTACATACAAGCACTAGCCAAGTCATTACAAACTGAAATTTCATACAATGCCTTTTTTATATTGCTCTATCTACTATATATTTGAGAGCGTTTGTCTGTCTGGCTGTCAGTCTGGCTGGCTGTTCAAGAACTCTTCCTCCATGGTAAGAGTTAGGAGAAGAGGAAGCTGCTTACTGAATCCTAACTTACAGCAAGATAGGGTTTGGTTGTGCCAGGACAACAGGATGTGCCTGGAATGGGATTGCTTCTCATAAAACCATACAGAAAAGAGACAGAATCACCAGGCAGGTGAAAGGGGCTGGCTGGGGGCACTTCTCTCCTGTCCTCCCCCACGGCGGCAGATATAGGGCAGGGTGAGCGGCGGCTGCCCCAGGCCCCGCACTGCAGTAGGCCCCATGCCAAACCACCGCACGGGGCCCAAACGGCTGTTTGAGCCACTTGTTCCCATGCGACGGCCCGGCTGAGCGGCACAGAACTCAACCGAGCGCCACGGCAGGAGGCGAAAGGGGGCGGGGCAATGATGTACACGGCCAGGGGGCGGGACCTGGAGCCTCTGTCACGCCCTTCGCCTCCCGCCTCCTGGCCGTGTACATCACCACCCTGCCCCCCTTCGCCTCCCGCCGTGGTGCTCTGTTGAGTTCTGCACCGCTCAGCTGGGCCGCCGTGCAGGAGCAAGCAGCTCAAGTACTAGTGTGCTGTGGCACGTCTCTAGTTTATGTCTGACTTTGTAGGCCAGTCGTTTTTAAGTGAGGTGAAACTTGGGGATACACAAAACAAATCAGACATCTGCAAGGGGTACAGTAGCCTGTAAGCATTGAGAGCCACTGCTTTAAAATACCCACAATCCATTTCAAACAACGTTTATGGGCTTGATGCAGGAATCACTGAGTGTGGTTCTCTGGCCAGGGCTAAGCAGGAGGTTTGACAGATGCTCATAATGCTCCCTTCTAGCCTGAACCATCTATAAACTTTTACCTGGCCTATGGGGTGGCCAGTACATCCTACTGAACCCATGGCCCAGAAGAGCGCGCCTGCTTTGCTGAGCAGAACAGACACACCTGACCAGGGAAGTTACCTCCCGCCCTCTAAAACTCTGGAGACAACTACTCCACTTTCACTTGCTTGTGACAGAGTTTCAGTCGTTTATTTATCTCTGTGTAGAGTCTGGTTTTTGTAGTTTACAGCCTATCCATCAAGGGCCGACGCAGCTATTTTAGCTCCTGGGAATTGGCTGTGGGGTTAGAAAAAGCTGTTTTTATTCATTTTATTTATGTATGTAGTTTGCAGAGTGATCTATTGCCAGTGACAAGTGCCGCAGTGACAGTCCTGAAGGCCTCTCTCCCTCCCACACACACACACACACACACACACACACACCCTCCCGCTAAAAAACGGGCACCACCACAAGAGAGGTCCCCTGGACTACCCACCTACCCCTTTGTGCCACTTCCCTGCACCCTAGAACAGATCACCTCTCAGGCGGTGGCCTAGGTCAGCCTCCATGGCCCATCGTGGTCCCATCTGTGCTGAGATTGCCCGTCACGAGGCCATGAGTGCAGCTGTGCGAGTGCGAGTTGCAACAGGGGCACTTCTTCCCTCAGGCTGGGGTTATTCACAAGGGCATAAGGGGAGAGGCCCTCTCTGGGATTGAGGGAGACAGGCACCCCCATTTTCTTAGGAAATCCCGGCTTTAAGGCTAAATCCAACGCCCCTCGAGGTCAACTGGAGACGCCCATTGAGCTGGAGAGGGCCCTAAACACTCACTGGGACCAACACGCTTGGTTCACATTGGTCACCAAGACCGCCGACAAGAATCTGCACTCTGCGGAGTTTGGCTGGATACAAGCCATCGGCCTACAGATAACGGGGGGTCTAGTTTCAGAACATCAGAATGGCCACGCTGGGTCAGACCAAAGGTCCATCCAGCTCAGTGCCGTGTCTGCCGACAGCGGCCAATACTAGGTGCCCCAGAGGGAATGAACTGAACAGGGACTCCTCAAATGAGCCACCCCATCGCCCATTCCCAGCTTGCTCCTTGTCCTCTGAACCAGCTGCTGGTAAGCCACAATGTAAGGGATGCTCCTCGACCTTCTCCAGACACGTGAAAAGGAGCGAGTGATGGTGGGGGAGAGGGAGTGATGGAAGGAGAGTGGGGGGAGGGGTTATGTGGGCCCGTGGTGCCTGAAGTTCAGGACTATTCAGGGCCCGGGAGCCCACCTCCACTAATGTTTGGGGCTGGGTCTCTCTCCTGGCCCCGCCTACTGCCCCTACAAACCTCCCCTGGAGCAACTGCCAGCCCCACTTGCTGCCACACGTGATTTAAAAGGGCACATGGGCCCCCAGCCACGGCTGCCACTGCCACCAGCAGCGGGGCTAGCTTCCTGCCTTACCGCTCTTCCACACCTGGGGGCAGCCAACACGTCCCATGTTCCCTCTAATGTTTTTCCGTCTATGTGCAGAATAAATTTTGTCACGTGCACCAAGGAATGTGTGGATATGCACCACTAGCATATGTACGTGCCACTGGCAGTGGCCCCACAAGCGCTCAACTTACAGGGACCACTGGACAGGACCCTATGGCCCCAGAGGGAGGAGGTGTCTCCATATGCTGCCCCCACCTCACTCACTGAGCCGTTGCCAGACTGGTGTGCAGGTCGTTTTCAGGAGCTGGCATCATTCAAGGAAATGCCTGCACCCCTCCCCCACCCAAACTCCTTCCCAGAGCCTGCACCCCTTCCCCACCCAAACTCCCTCCCGGAGCCTGCACCCTCCCCACCCAAACTCCTTCCCGGAGCCTGCACCCCTCCCCACCCAAACTCTCTCCCGGAGCCTGCACCCCTCCCCACCCAAACTCCCTCCCGAGCCTGCACCCCTCCCCACCCAAACTCCCTCCCAGAGCCTGCACCCTCCCCATCCAAACTCCCTCCCAGAGCCTGCACCCCTCCCCGATCCAAACACCCTCCCAGAGCCTGCACCTCCCCATCCAAATTCCCTCCCAGAGCCTGCACCCCTCCCCACCCAAACTCCCTCCCAGAGCCTGCGCCCCTTCCCCACCGAAACTCCCTCCCAGAGCCTGCGCCCCTCCCCCACCCAAACTCCCGCCCAGAGCCATGTATTGGGGGGGGGGACTTGGACCCATTCTGGGCACCACCAAACATGATCCAACCCTGCCACTAGCGAGGGAAGGGCTGGCGAGAGCAGAGCGTGGCCTCAGAGAGGGGGTGGGGCGAGGCCGTTCAGTTTCATTTGGTCAGGCTGTTGGCAACCCTAGGCCCGGGGCGCTTCACCTCTTCCGCGTGGGCGGCCAAATGAAATGAGGATCCAGCAGCAGGGTTAATGGTGGGTTTGGCCAGGCGGGTCTTTCCCATTGTGAGTAGGTCCTGAATTGTACCTCAGTGTCTTGTCACCACAGAGCTTAGTGCAGGCACCAAACACATAACGAGGAACAAATATTCCTAGCGCAGTGGCCTGCAAACGGGAAGAAATCCACATCCCTATGGCCCCACCAGTCATTCAGTCCCTACGGGACGGACCTATGTCAAGAGAGCGTCTGAATAAGCTGGGCGAGGCCTGTGATATGGACCATGCCAAATACACAGGGAAGCTGACCAGTCTTCCTCGTATCACCGAAGAGGGCACCATGCTGGGAGAGGGCCAACGTTTAGGACCAAGGAAACACTGCGTGTCAATTATGTGGCTGTTTGCAAGGCACTTTACAGCTGTGCTGCAGGGTGAGCCGTCAGACGCCACCGCCTCAGTCAAGAGAGCGTGGCAGAAAGGCGGCACCGTCAGCACGCAGATGGTATTTTTAGATGACAAGCGCTGGAATAAACCCCCGGGATGATTTTGCAGCCTCACTGACAGATCGCTGTACGAACCGAGACGCATACGACGGGCACAAGGCTTCAGAAAACATCTTTCCAGAGTGGGAGAACGTTCGTTCCCCACCTCCCCTCCTCCCCTGCCGAGGGGGGATGTACACACCGATTGGCATGTGCCACACAAGCAGTGCTCCTGCGGACAGACTGAGCCCTGCTCCTTTCTTAGCTCACTATCCAATAGATGGGCTAGTAAAAGAGGTAACCAAACATGTAGCCCATGGAGTTCTTAAACCCACAGCTGCTGTAATCTTTATGATGAGGCTGGGGCCTGGGGAGACCACAAGTCTCAGCCTTTATTGCTCCAGCTGTAATCTTTGGGCAAGCTGTTGGCTGGGCAAAATACCTCAATATAAGCCCCACTACCACTGACTGCTGCTAAGGATCCTGCCAGAGATTTCTGTTCCCAGAGCCCCCTCCTGTGGGTTTTTCCGTGAGAAGGGATGATGTGAGCCTCTCGTGTCCATTTCCTAGAGTGTGTCGATACCATGTGTGAAAGTTGGTGGTAGAATGAAATGATCATTCATTATAACATTGATATGAAAAAATGATATAAAAGGTGCTCGAGTACTACATGGAGAGGCATGGCCTTCGTCCTTTTCAGCTCTTTTGCAGGCTGGACAGAAACAGGCCCTCCCATCTCAAAGGATTTCATTTCTTGGGCTAAAACACAGTCCTGCTATATGTGATTTCAGCTCTAATGGAACATTTTAAAAATAACAAAAGAGGCTCCTAATGACGCCCCATTTTGCTCTATTCTTTGAACTCAAGCATCTGCAGTAGAAGCTGGCCCAGTCTGCTTCTCCCCACTGTTCAGACGGCCTGCTGGCTGAGAGTCCTGTCCCCTCCTCCCCTCTTACTTTCACAGCATAGGTGCTGGAATTATGGGTGCGGGGGAGGAGGGGTGCTGCAGCACCCCTTGACTTGAAGTGGCTTCCTTACACACAGGGTTTACAATTTGGTTCCAAGGCACTCGGCATCCCCACTATAGAAATGGCTCCAGCACCCCTGTTTTACAGGGCTCTGATATTCGAGCCCGTATCTTACCAAGGTTCTTTAAACTGAAAGAATGGAATGGGTTAAGCACAATCCTGTATTCCCACAATAGTCACAAAAATTGGTAACCATATTTCACTCCCCCTGCATTCAGTGCTAACATAAGTTGGCCAACCTGATTACAATCAACAAAACACCACTCCATCTGCTGAATATCTAGCACATCTAAGCAAAGCAGGAGCCAACTGTATTTACATAGACACACCGAGAGTCTCTTCCCCCATCCCAGCCAGCTGTCAGGGAAACATTCATTTAGACCCAGCTTACATCCACATGAGATCAGAGAGCTTCCCTCTGTTCACAATTTTTGTTAAACAGGTGATGAGCAGAGGGGCCACAGACCACAGCACATAAATGCGTTTCAGGGCATTCCCCAAGGAGGAAGAGCGCTAGCTAGACCCAAAGGACATCGGAAAAATGAGTAAAAACTTTGAACAAAAAAAATATTTCAGTTGTTAAAAGGCAAAGCAAAAATGTACATTCCCAAAGAGCCAGGTTATGCTGCCTTATGTCTTTAATGCTGGAGTAAGGATGTGAAAGAGAACATGGATCTGTCCAGGAATAGCGATTCCTGTATGAAGGGCAAAGTGGAAGAAAACGCAAGAAAGCTGCAGGACATATATACTAATGAGCAACCAAAATTAGTCTTCATGGGCGGCTGGTAGGCATTGCCTGCCCAAACCGCCAGCCTGGCCCCGCCCACACTCTGTCCCCAGAATGCCTACTGTAGGCGTACTGGGGGCGGAGTGTTGCTGGCCCCAGTGCCTGACCTCCCGTGATGCTGTGTGGGAGGTGGCTTGGCTCCCGTGAGGGCGCGGCCTGGGCAGAAGGGGTGGGGGTGGGGCAGGGTTAGGGGTTTGCCTCCCTCCGCCCTACCTTCACCCACCGCCCATGCTAGCCCTCCTGGTCAAGCAGAAGGGACAGAGAGGCAATGTGATAACAGACAAATGGGTGAGATAGGGCGGCTTGCAGAACCAGAGCCTAAGAAGAGATCTGCTTGTGTCCATGAATTGCTTGACATCATCTGCATTGTGCCCCTCGCTGTGGTATCTAAGAACCTTGGAGAGACAGATTAAAAACCAAGTCAAGTCCTCAAAACTGGGGCCAGCGAGAGCCTTTCTTCATAAATTCAGGTCGAGAATGTATTGTGTGTTGGCTTTTCAATGAAAAAAAAAAAAAAGTTTATTTCCCCTGGTTCTCTTCACTATAAATGCCTTTGGAAATGGCTTTCTATTTTTAAAAGCCCTTTTCCCCAGAAATAGCATAAACTTCCTAGGCCGTTCAAAAATAGGTTCCAAAGATTTTCTCCCCCTGTCATACTCCTGTTCTGACTGTATTAATCCCTTTGTGAATTCTTCTGTGAAGGGCATACCTGTGTTTATCACTCTGTCTTTGCCTGTCTCATTTTGCAAAGGTATAGAAAGTGCCGCTCTACAACAGCGGTTTTCAAACCGTTTTCCTCAGGACGCAGTTGAAGAAAATCATTGATGCCCGCGACCCAGCATAATTTGACTAGAGTGTGGGCTCTGGAGTGGGGCTGAGGATGAGAGCTTTGGGATGTAGGAGGGGGCTCTGACTTGGGGGGGGGCAGGGCTGGGGCAAGAGGGGCTCACCTCCAGCGACTCCCAGTCAGCGGCACAGCGGGGGTGCTAAGGCAGCTTCCTGCCTCTCCTGGCACCGCAGACCAGGCTGCGCCCTAGAAGCAGCCGGCAGCAGGTTCCCAGCCAATGGGAGTGCGGAGCTAGTGCTCAGGGCAGGGGCAGTGCACGGAGCCTTGTGCACTTTTCCCTTCCCCCCCCCCCAGGAGCTGGGCCTGTTGCTGGCCGCTTTTGGGGTGCAGCACAGTCTGCGGTGCCACGACAGGCAGGAAGCTGCCTTAGCACCCGCACTGGTCACCAGATCCCCCTGCAGCAATAAGCCCCAGTGCCCGACATTTCCAGTTTGAAAACCACTGCTCTAAGACAAATCCATCTTCCAGCTAGTCCTGTGAGCCATACAAGATGTTTAAGAGACCCAAAGAAGGGCTAACAGGATCATACCAATGGTGCTGTGTCAGGAGTGAGAGGGGACAAGGTTGCCATATCGGGAGGGCGGGGGGGCTAACCCCCCTCCCCTAAGAGTCTCACCAGAACGCTGCTTGCTCTTCCCTTCCCAACTCTGTCAGGCAGCGAGCACCCAGCAGGGGCCACTCACTCCTCTGCCCATCCCCGAACCAGCCAGGTGGGACAGGGATGCACGGATGCTTCTTGCTTTCTTTTTGCTCCCTGACCACGACAGGAAGAGGAACAGCAAGTAATGAGCAGAGTCCTAGTACTAATCTCAGAGAGAAAGGAGGTTCAGCCCCACACTGCCCCATCCAATGGGTACTGGGGGGAGCCTCAGGGCTGGGGCAGTCCCAGACCAGTGAGGGCGCATGCCCCCAGCCAGCCCCTTTAACCTGCCTGGCTGCCTGCTGCTTGGCTCCCTGCTGCTTCCTGCAGGAGAGCCCCGGGGACCCAGGCTGGAAGCAGGCTGCCCTCCTCCTGCTGCAAAGTGTCCCCACCAGGACTTACCGGAGCAGCGCCCCAGAGCGCACCACCTTCCCCTCACCTCAGTGGGGGACACCCCTATTTATTTCTGAGAACGGACCATTTGTTCCTCCCCTTTGTTTAGAAGCAGAGGCAGGGTGATGAAGCTAACAAAAGGCTTGTCAGTACATGATATGGAGGCTCGTGAGACGATCCCCAAAGCATTGCCCAGCACGCCAGTTAAAAGATAGGAAACAAACTCCCTGCCCCAAGGGAGATAGCAACCAGGAGTGCCTGAGTGTGGAATGTGATGAGTTCTGTGCTGCTGAGTGACTCCCGCCCCTGTTTTTCTCCGCGGGTGTGTGAGCCCCAGAGCAGGCCTGCACTCGGATGTTTTATGGAGCCAGGGAACCACCTTAGGCCAAGTGCCATAAGATGACTCATCATCTACATAGCACCTTCAGGACTAGCTCTGCAATTCGGCATAGCCCCAGGGAGCTCAGTGGTATTCTGCTGGTTTAAGCCAGCTGCACACCTGGCCCTCCGTCTCCAGAGCACTGTCAAACGTTTGATCATCCGTTAAGTACCTTTACTGGTACATTAGCCACCTTGTTTTAAAGCAAATACTCTTCCTCCATTTCTCAAATGTCAAGAAGTTGGACTGGATGTGTAAGGTCAGGTCCTCAGCTGGTCTGACTCAATTCCTCTCCTGCCCTGATGTGAGCACCCCAGCAAATACTCAAATGTTGTAAGCCCATTGTCTCACCCCTTAGCTGCTACAGCATAGGCACTGACTCTGGGGATGCTTCAGGGCCGGAGCAGCCCCGGGGGAAAAAATAGTGGGTATGGAGCACCCACCAACAACAAGCTCCTCCCCCCTACCTCCACTCTCCACTCCTCTTGCACGCCAATGGCTCTGCATTTGCTAGCTCCTCTCCCTTCTTACAAGCACTTCCGGAGTGCTGCAAAATAGCTAATTCATTGCGTTCAAACTCTGTGAGGTGTGGGGATGGGGTGCTCTCTGGAGAGGAGGCGGGGAAATGGCAGGGCAGGGGTAGAGCAGGGGCAGGAAGAGGTGAGGCAGAGGCTTGAAGGAAGGGCTGGAGAGGGGGTATGGCCTGGGGCAAAACCGGGCTCAAGTACCCCCCAGCAAAATGAGAAGTCGGTGCCTATGTGCTGCTCAGTCTCACTGTGCATAGTTTGCTCCATTTTTTAAAATTCTGCTACCATACATCAATCCCTCCCGCTCCTTCATCACATCTTCGCAGTTTGTATCGTTACCTCATGGATGGACAAACTGCAATTTGTCAGACACCTGGCCGGGCTCCCATTACACAGGAGAACTTGTTTACAGTTGTTCTGCCTGGGCACACAATAGTTTTCTGGCCATTTTCTCTCTGCTTTTGGTAGCTGGAAAATAATTGAAATGGCTGAGAGAAAACAAACAAGCCATCACTGACGTGCCCAGGTTGAGCCCAGACAGGAAGCCTCTTTAGAATTATGAGGAACGGTCTGTTTATTTGTGGATTTTGCATGGCTTTGAGTAAATAGGATGCTCATTAGAGAAAGGCAACGCATTACAGCTCGTGGAGAGGGAAATTCTCTGTTTAGGCACAGTTCAGGCATAGCATGGGCAGCCGGAGAGCAAGTTTTACCTACTTTGGCTGGCCATGGTTCTCCTGTCTGGCCCTGGAGGCATGGGCGGTCGGCGCAGCTGGGGGTTGGGGAGCCGGCACCTACAGCCCCGCCTCTTCTGCTGAGGCCCCGCCCCCACCACAGGGAGGGGAAGAGCACGCCCCAGCATCCCCAGAGCAGCAGGGAGGGAAGTGGTCACATGGTCCAAGCCAGCTCTGGCCCCAGGACCACCAGGGTGGGAGGCGGTGCTGTGGCCCAAACTACCCCGGAGCACCAGGAGGGAGAGCTCTGGGGGCAACAACACTCTGCCCCCAGTGAGCCTACTGTAGACGTGCTGGGGGTGGAGTGTGGGCGGGGCCAGGCTGGTGGTTTGGGAAGGCAGAGCCTTCCCCTGCCTACACCACCGGACGCTCATGCCCAGAGGGAACCGCATCTAGGGAGAAGAGGGAAGGTTGGTCTCCGTGATCCATTGAGACCCTCCCGGCAAGGCCATCCGTGATGTGAACGCTTGTCTGCCCGGCACTGTCATAGAATCATAGAACACTAGAACTGGAAGGGACCTCGACAGGTCATCGAGTCCAGTAACGGCAGGACCCATTACCATCTGTCGATTGCCAAGTGCCAACACACACCAGTGAGAAGCTCGTAGAAGGGAGCCACATGGAGAACAGATCCCATGCGGTGCTGGTGTATTAATTTAGATGGAATAAAGGAGCGCAAAGAATCAAGGCTGTTCACACAACCCAGTCTCCATCCAACATGAAACAACAATTAGGTTTTGGGGGTGTTGGTCCACAGAGCCTTGCAGTCTGCCTCATGCCATGGCAAACAAAACCTTACCTTTCAAATACTTACACCCTTGAAAATCCTCTTATTAAAGATGCCAAAAAAGGGGGAAAGCAAGACTTTCATCTGAACGTCTCTTGTTCCCTTTAGCTGGAGAGAATGCTTATAAGCAAACCTCCTCCCCAATCATCTGACACTCGCCTAGATGGTATTCAAGATAGTAATAAGTGACCTTTCGGGGAAAAGCGAAGATGTTAGTAGAAAGCAGCTCGAGTTGCAGTTATTTCTGTTGTTGTTAGAGTCTGATCCCGTTCCTAGGAGACAAAACAAGACAAAAAAAACACCCACAAGGAGAGAGATGCTACATTTTCAATCTTTGCTGTTCTTTTCTCTCTCAGGAGTTGACTCTCTTTCTCCAGCCTCCTGGCTGGAGAAACACAAGCATAGTGCAGCCATTCCGAGACCTGGCAAATTTACTCCAGCATTGGGCTGTTTGGGGTATTGCTTTTAGCAACCTCTTTCTGGTCCCAGGCTCTCCGCAGTGTTGCAAAATACACAGTCTTGGCCACCTAAGCCAGAGTTTCCCCTCTCTCACCTTTTACCTTGTGTCTAATGAAAGAGAAAAAATAAGTGGGGAAGGCCAAGCACACACTGGTGAGGTAAAGTGACAAGTCTCACATCCCTGATGGTGCTTGGGATTCACCTGGACCCGGTGGAAGTGGTAGTGTCATCTGAGTCCCTCTCTCTCTGACCACCTCCGGTCAGGACATCACTCAGGATTTGGATGAAAAAGTTCAGGAGCTCCAGGAAACAGGACAGCAGCCATGGTGATAAGGCTCCATCATTCTCCTTCTCTCACCTTTCAATCAGCCATCGTCACCAGAGTGCCCTTCCCAAAAGGACTAGCTGGACTAGCCCCCCCCCCTCATTATTTTGTCCCCCAGTTAGGCCTCGTTTCCAATTTTGGTTCATTGATTTCTGCTCCTACCCTTCTCATGTTCACCAGCCATGATCTTAATACAGTCCTTGTATCATAGCAGCAGGCCTTTCTGTTTGGGACAATTCACTGTCTCTGGTTTTCCCTTTTTCGCCTTTTCCCATCAACTTTTGTTGTCCCAAGTTATTATTATACCCTAGGAACAGTTATTCCCCTTTTCACGGCCGAGCTCAAAGTTTGGGTAAATGTGTAGGCTGAGTTATCACAACAATCCCAAGGACTCATGGCTCCCAGTGAATTCAGTGGAAGAACCGCGTGCTTGGCATCTGTCAGCATGAGCTGGTTGGTCTCTCAGGAGCTGCCCCTGATATAGTACCATTATTTGTAGGACAGTAGTCTTGGAGGCCTCAATGAAAATGAGGATTCCACTGTGCCCCGTATTTAAAGTTGGGACCAGATTTAAATTCACAGTGTCCCTTTTTGTATGAAGTCAGCTGCTTTGCTTCCCATCTCTAGCAGGGCTACTTGAATAGCCTTCACTGACACAAAGATCTGATGCCCAAAGCAGGACCAACCCAACTTAATCATCCCAACTAGGGCTTTGTCAAGCCAGGACTTAAAAACCTCTAGGCTACGGCTACACTACACGCTTTGCCAGAAGAGGCCATGCAAATGAAGCGCAGCTTAGCATTTTCTCACGCTTCATTTGCATAATCTCTTCCGGTCCGTTTTTGCGCAAGGGGTTTTTGCGCAAAAACAAGCAGTGTGGCCGTGGCCGTTTTGCGCAAAACCCCTCCCGGAGAGGCATAAGGATCTTGCGGAAAAAGGGGCTTTTGCGCAAAATGGACATGGTCACACTGCTTGTTTTTGCACAAAAACCCCTTGCACAAAAACAGACCAGAAGAGATTATGCAAATGAAACGCGAGAAAATGCTAATCCGCGCTTCATTTGCATTGCCTCTTCCAGCAAAGCACGTAGTGTAGCTGTAGCCCTAGGGATGGAGATTCCACCCCCTCCCTAGGTGACCTATTCCAGTACTTCACCACCCTCCTAGTGAAATAGTTTTTCCTAATATCCCACCTAGATCTCCCCCACTTGCTTCCAGAATGAATCAGGATTCGTGAATGTGCTTGCCCCTGCCTACCTATTATGTGCAAGATGGCCCAGAGCGTATCAGCACAGGGCACTAGAATCATTTGAGTGCTGGGTTTTTTTGCATTTTTGTAAACCAGATCTCATAGCTGTGTGGCTTTGCCACAGGATGGCAGTGCTCAGTCAGTTTGTGATCCAGTGAACACGGCTGCAATGGGTACTTTCTGGAGTCGCGAGGATGAAAAAGTCCTAGTCAGTCAGCAGCTAGCATCAGATTGCTCCTTACAGGACCATTTTAGACCAGGCTGTCTTTAAATGTTGTTTCAACTGGAAAAATCCAAATTTTCCAGTTCAAAAATGCAGAACCATTTGTAAAAGAAGTCCCTCTTGTGTCTGGTGTTAAGAAATGGGAACATTAGCAACCCTAGGCAAAACAGCATCTCTCACCCCCGCCCCCCAGCACACAATCCCTCTCCCCTTTGCCCTGCTTGCTCACTCCTCCCCATCTCTCCCCCCGCCCCCCGACTCACTTGCCACTGCAGAGCTGCGCTGGGAGCTGGAGAGATGCCTGCCCACAAGGTGCGGACCAGAGTCAGCCCTGGCTGAGAAGAGGAGGCTGGTGTGTGTTGATGTCCCAGTGCCCCGGTCCCCACATCTTGGGCCCAGCTGGCGGCGGCATTTGCAAGCAGTGATCTTTGGAGGGGCTGTGAGCCAGGTGGGTGCCAAGCCACACAGCAGGCTTGTGTTTGGATCCCGGCCTATTTTCCACTCTCCGCTCCACTCCTTGGCTCTGCTTTCCCACTCCTGCAGCCACGCCCCCTCTGTGTGGGAAGCGGCTCCAGGGTCTATGAGACACGCGTGACCGGTCCTGCAGCCGCACCTGAGCCAGGGATCCCATGCAGGGTGGCCACTTCTCCCTGGGGCAGAAGTGACTTTGCAGCAGCAGCTCCTGCTTCGCCATCCGCCCCGTGCTACTTGGATGGGAAGGTGGGGAACAGTGCCCTGAAAGCTTAAGGCATGTCTCAGCTTGCCCACAGAGCGGGGAGGGAAGGGCATTTCCCCAGCCAGCCTGGCCTGGCTCGCCCAAACAGACTATTTCCCCCACACTCAGGAGAGGGGAGGTTAAAGAGGCATCTTACTCACGCCACTGGTCACTCGCCACCCGCCTGCTCACTGGCGCCACCCTGCTGGCCATTTGTCTCACCTCGCCGCTGGCCACTCGTCACATCTCTCCACCAGCGTCTTGTTGGCTGTCAATCACCATCCACCTCTTCGACGTGACTTCTACCCATCAACCGCATGTGAGTTCAGCTCCCAGTGATTTCAGCTCTTAACAAGCAGGGTAGAAGAAACACAACTCCAATACAGTTAACATAAGAAAGAGGCTCTTGATGCCTTTTTAGCTCTGTTCTTGGAAAGGGCGGGGTAAACAGGTCAAACCAGTCCAAGCAAGGGAGTATGCAGTCTGCTGACCACCATAACCTTCCCTCACCCCCTCTCCTCTCACAGCGCTCTGAAAGTGGAGCCCCTGCTTAACAAGATACTTTCTGCTAACTATGAGCCCCCTTTCCTTTGGACCAGTGTAGCACAGTCCTACTTTTCCACATTCCCACAAAACTGCAAACATTGGTGACCCTATTTTAGCTCTTCCGGCACTTTATTTGTGACCCAACCCCAGCTATGTCTGAATTAAGTTGATTACAATGAGCAGAATACTACGCCACACCCCCAGGGCCTCTCCCCCCCTTCCAGCAAGCTGCAAGGGACGCATTCCTGCTTGTACCTGGAATGTATCAACCACAGAGCCGCACTAGTGTTAAGATTCCCCTCGGCTGTACTACCCAAGGCTGTCCAAGAGATGGTGCTCAGGGACCGCTTGGCCGAGGGAAGGCTCTGATGAAGTGGAATCCCAGGAAAGCCGCTCCGACGTGGGATGCAGCTGATGAGATATCCAGTGCCTCCAATTTCTCCAGCTCCTCCAATTTCTGCTCTGGCACTCCTGGTTAAGAGACAAAGCTTTACACAGTCTTTGCTTTGTAGGCCCTCTCCTTAGGGTGGCCAGGAACAGGGGCAGGCAGCAGAGTCTCTCTGCAGAGAGCAAGACACCCCCAATGTGATACAAGAGCCCTGAGACTGACACATAGATTAGAAGCATGGCACAAATCCTCAAGGCCGACCTATTGGCCTGTGTAGGAGGCTGAGGTCTTCTCTTCCTGTCAGTCTTGGAGGCAGGCCATGCCCCCTCACCTCCGTACCCTTGTCAAGGTAACGGTCGCTGGGAACGTAGCAATCTCAGAGGCCGTGGCTCTCTAGGTGGGGCTGAGCAGCCTGTAGTCTGGCTCCTTGGCTTCAGGCGGGAGAAGGGGCAAAGAATTGAGAGGGCTCTGGCCCTCAGGCAGGGCGGAGCACCAAACAGGTCAGGGCAGAACGCCAGTCTGATGTCCTCGCTCTGGCAGACAAACACAAGCCCGTTAGCCTAGGGAGAGGTGGCGGGAAGCTGCCAATCCAAGGATGGGGTTGGCAGCAGGAGGAGCGAGGGAGACCCAGGCCCACCCTACTCCTTCAGGCCCCAGCCTAAATAGCAGTGGGGAATCCTGCCCCTGGATGGATCCGTGAGGAGGTTGCAGGTGAAACATGCTGACCAGGATTCTGGCCGCCCAAGGTGGTGTCCTCCTCCGGCTCCCTCGCTGGATTCTTTCACGCCGCGGGCCGCCTCCATCTCCTCAGGGACGTCAAGGAGCCGCTGGGGCTGCCGCCAGCTCTGTATCCTCAACGCTTCAGAGGCCCTCAGATGCCCCTTTAGCTGCCCCTGAGGCGGGAAGCTGTCTCCTTCCCGGGCTCCACCCCACTGAGTTGCGGAGGCCATCTTTTTTATTTCCTCTCCCACCCCTCCGCTTCGGGTGCGGGCAGGCATGGCGGTCCCGGCTCTGCCCCCGAGGGGGAGGGGGGGGGGCGATGGTCCTTCCTCGTCAGCTGCAGAGGGAGGCCCAGTCCCCTTGCTACAGCTTGGTAGGAGCCCTCGCCCTGGCAGTGCAGTGGGGTTGCAGTGCCTCTGAGAACAGAAGGGGGGGAGAGCTGAGGGTGTGGTTAACCCCAGGGACGTGCTGGTTGCTGAGGTCCCCTAGAGTTGTCAACCCAGTGAAGGAGATGAGCTCCCGCAAGAACCATGGGAATCAGCACGAGCCTGGAGCAACTTGGGCTGCTGGGGCCTGGCAGGCAGCAGGGTTACAAATTCCTTCTGCCCACCCCTCCCCTCTCTGCACAGAACATCCTGCTGGCATTGGGAGCTCGCGCCCGCTGCAGGGCCCACCCTGGGCACCCCATGCCTCTGGGGGGATGGCAGGCCCTGTGCATCAGCCGTACCAGCGCGCAGCCATGGAAGGCGAGGGCGTGAGCTGTGGGGGGAGGCTGCAGACATGGATCCCTTCCCCCACCAGGTCGGGGGGATGAAACTGAGGCCATGTTAGGGAAAACCCAACACTCAGATCCCACCACCCCTGCAGTTTGGGCCCAGCCCTGCCAAGAACCTCTCCAAAGAGCCAAGACCACGGTGCGGCACCCTTGCAAACAGGGGCAACTACAGGCCCGTACGTGAGGGGGTGCAAAGGGTGTGAATGCACCCTCCCTCCCCCATAGTCCTCCAAGTAAGCACGAGGCTGGGGCAGCGTGTTGCTCCAGCCTCCCTTCCCCATGCTCCAGCCAGCTGGGGAAAGGCAGGAGTGATGCATTGCCTCAGACTCCCTCCTCCGGTGCTCCGGCCAGGGCAAGGCTGAGGCTGATCCCACCCCCCCAGGAGTGAGGCTGGGGGGTGGGGCAGCCACCAGCCCCTTCCCCAGAAAATCCTGTGTATGGGCCTGAACTAGTATCAAAGGGCCTGGGAACAGAGAAGATGGCCCAGCAGCCATGCCCAGAGACCTGATCCGCAGAGGTGCTGAGCTAGGGTGGCCAGGTGTCCAGTTTTGAACTGGACTGTCCAGTATTGGAGCTTTCTGTTTGGGAAACAAATTGAGAAAATAGAAATGTCCGGAATTTTCTAAATCAGATGTCATGGCGATTGGGATGTCATGTCAAGTGTGTCCGGTATTTTTGTTGAAACCCTCTGGCAACCCTATGCTGAGCACACCCAGCCCTCGCATAAACTCACTGAGTGCTGTGGTTGCGCAGCACCCCAGAAAGCCAACGCCCCAGGCCCTGGAAAACCTGCTAGGCCACTCACCATCTGGAAGGGCAAACTCCCTGGGCCCCGTCTGGCTTCTGAGCGCGACAGGCGGAGCAGATCACAGCACCGGCGATTCCTCAGCCCTTGCGCTGCGCTCAGTTCAAATAGCCAAAGCCTTAATGCAGCAAGCTTGGCATTAATCAGCCCTTTGGGCAAGCGGCTGGAAGCAGCAATATTAACCCATTCACTCCTGGACATTTACCTGAGTACTCAGGGTGCGTGTCTGTGGCAGGCGAGAAATCCTGGGGGCAGGACATTTTCCTGAGCAAGGAGAGGTGGGAAGAGGGGGGGAGGAAGGAAGGAACCAGGCGGCATTTGGAGCAGGACAGTGGGGTGGGTGAGGGACCAGGGCGGCAGGGCAAGGAAAGAGCAGCAGTAGCTGCCAGGCAAGCCCAGGGAGCAGGCAGTGGGATGTGTTAGCAGCAGCCCTGTTCTGTACTAGCTGAGTGCCAGGTATCTCACACGACACTCATGCCCCTGGCAGCCCTGCCTGCGTTCCTGCAGCTTGGCTGGATACTCCTGCAGGAGCTGCCGTTTGGCCACCGGAAACCACTGTGGCAGCTGATGCAAACAGGTGGACAGCTGCTCCCTTAGAACACCTGGCCAGCATGGACCCCTGCACAAGGAGGTAGGAGCTGGGAAGCCAGGGAAGGCCATAGGATCAAAGCCAAAGGGGGATGGGAGGGAGGTCTCGGTTGGATATTAGGAAAAACGATTTCCCTAGGAGGGTGGTGGAGCACTGGAATGGGTTCCCTAGGGAAGGGATGGAATCTCCATCCCTAGAGGTGTTGAAGTCCCAGCTTGACAAAGCCCTGGCTGGGTTGATTGAGTTGGGATTGGTCCTGCTTTGGGCAGGGGGCTGGACTCGATGACTCCTGAGGTCTCTTCCAGCCCTAGGATTGTATGATTCTATGATTATTCTCAAACACTGGCCAAGCTCAAAAGCCATGAGCCAGACCCCAATTAATCACGAGGTCTGAGAAAAGATCTCATGAGTTTGGAGCCAGAAATACTCTGGAATATGAGCTCTCCCCACCTCCCTGCCCCAGGGGAGTATGAGCTCTCCCCATCCCCCACCCCAGGGGAGCATGACCTCTCCCCATCCCCTGCCCCTGGGGAGTATGAGCTCTCCCCGCCTATGCCAGGGACGTGGGGCACTTTGGTGCTGCTGACTCACCTGCATTTACAGAGTTTGGGGATGTTGCCCCTGCCACATGGGCTCCCTCTGCTGCCGGATGGTGCGGAACATCCAGCTTCTCCCCAGACTCCAACAGTCTCATTCAGTGGGTGCCTCCAGCCCCACATCTGCCCATCCCCATTAGGCATGATCCATCTTCATGCCCTCTCTCCCTTCCTTGTGTCACATTGCGGGCTGCAGTCCAGGCCAGCGAGGGGCTGTCACACCTGCCCTGTAACCTGGGGTTAGGGTGACCAGATGTCCCGATTTTATAGGGACAGTCCTGATAGTTGGGGCTTTGGCTTATATAGGCACCTCTCACTCCCCACCTCCAGGCAGATTTTTCACACTTGCTGGCTAGTCGCCCCACTTGGGTGCTCACAATGCTTTGCTGCCAATCTGTGTGCTGCTGTGCTGTCTGGGAGCAGCCCAGTGTTGTGTATAGGCACAGCCCTGGGCTAGGAGAGCTGTTCCCATCAGCCTATCCCTGAGCCACCCTCTGGCTTTCACAAGACTGGGTGACTCCTTGCACGGCAGCCCCAACTCACTCCCAGTCCCAAATGTTCCCCAAAAACGTGCCCTGCACTGTCCAGCCCTCTCCTAGGTTCGTTGCTCTCATAAAGAGTCAGGTTGGCTACTTCAACTGACATTCCCAAATAGTTCACTTTAAGCGCAGCACTGGATTGGGTTAGATTTGAAAATTAAATAATAATTTAAATAAAATTTTAAATACAATTGAAATACAATTTTATATAAAATAAATAATTTTTAAATTAAATGTTATATAATTAAAACATTTTTTTATTTAAATTATATTACAATTTTATTTAAAAAAGCAGATAGGCTTGTACGTGAGTTCAAGTAGAATTGTAGGTCCAGTCGCAAGAGTTTTTAATGAATCTGTACACTTGAAGGTTCTATCCTGTAACTGAAGAATTGCTTCACGAGTTCCTCTTTTTAAGAAAGGGGGGGGAAATGGTTCAGGCCTGTTAGTTTGACCTCAATTATATGCAAGGTCTTAGAACAAATTTTGAAAGAAAAGTAGTTAAGGACATAGAGACGAGCAGTAATTGGGATAAAATACAACCTCATTTTACAGAAGCCAGATCATGCCAGACCAACCTGATCTTTCAGAAGAAAACTGATTTTTTAGAGAAAGGAAATGCAGGAGATTTACTCTACATGGACTTCAGTGAGGCATTTTTTTCCAGCTCCACATAGGAAATTATTAATAATGTTGGAGAAGGTGGGGATTTTCTCTCTGTAAGTGACAGTGAACCATCCCAAAAGGCTGCTGAGGAAGCACATCCCAAGCTTCAGGCTAGCTCTAGACTGCAATGGTTTTGTGGAAAAAAGGTACGTAAAATGTGCTCCACATTTTGCGTAGCTTTATCAGTTTTTTTTTTCAGAAGAGGCTTTTCTGCCATTTGGCCCCATCTAGATGCGGCCAAATGGTGGGAAAGCCTCCTCTTTCGGCAGAGCCCTTATGCCTTGTGAAACGAGGTGTATATAAGGCTCCTCAAAAGAGCGTGTTTGCTCTTCCACTTTTTTTTGTGGAAGAGCAAACGCATTCCTTGGATGCGGCAGGGTTTTTGCGGGATACCTCTGGTATCCCACAAAAAACCCCATAGTCTAGACGTAGCCTCAAACACATCCCAGTTGAGATAAGGAACTAGTTAAAGGGGCGGCTACAACGGGTCTTATTGAAATGTCAAGCTGGCGGCAGGTTACTAGTAGAATTCCTCAGGGATCAGTTACCATTTTCCAGCTGTGAAGGCAGCATCAGCAGTGCAAAGTCAGGATACCTGTATTGCAACCTCCCCTCCAATACCAGGGGAAGGGGCCAGGACCCCTACAATTACAACACTGAAGTTTCAGATGTAAATAGCTGAAATCATGCCATTTATTATTTTTAAATTTTATAACCGGGAAATTGACCAAAATGGACTGTGAATTTGGCAGGGCCCTAAGAAAGAACCAAGAATCCACCTCCCGAGGCCAGACACATAAATCATTCGTCCCCCGATGGGGCTTAAACCTAGCAGTTCTGCAGGCTGCCGAGCGAGTGAAATGTAGGCGCTGGATGTTTCTATTGACAAGTGACACATTAAGCAGCCTTAGAGCTGCCAGGATTGGCTGCCGTTGTCTTTTTTTAAGGTCAGCTTTAATCATAACTTTATACCAGCTAGGAGGCTGGCAGCAAACAGCCTTTGGTGGCTCAGAAAGGCAACACAAAGCCACAGCTGAGTTGGCTTTCCCTAATGATTGCTCTGAACGTGGGGGCTGCAGGGAGATTGCCTGTAATCAGGGCCATCATCCCCCCCATGTCGGGTTCGGTAATGAGTGCCCATCTGGGCAAGCCCATCTGTAGGTTTGTTGATCTGCTGTGTGTAGCTTGGATCATGTAATAGGTGGCAGGGAAGGGGGAAGGGGAGCTGTAAGGTCACCTTTTGTTGGGTATTTCATGTCCTCCGGCTGCTGCAAATGCTCCTCAGGGCCTGTCTGGAAACAGTTGCTAAATTTAAAGCATTAGGACAGGGGGAAAGTGTGCGGTTACAACAGTCTGGGAGGAGCCACTAAGCGTAAACAAGAAATTCCATCCAACAGGAGGCTGCTGGGGCCATCGGACTGAACACAGGGCTGGCACTCAGGGGACGGGGCTCTCTTCCGAGGCCCGCCACTTCCCTACTGTGATGATGGGTCACAGCGTCTCAGGTTCCTCCTCAGCGTACACCCTCGGGGCTCAGATTTCAGGCAGTGAGCGCGGTGTCAAAGCCTGAGCCGACCAGGCGGTTAGCTGTGATTTTCCAAAGGGAACAGTGTTACCTTCAGCAGAGGCAGTACCCTGGGGGGCTCTGGCGCTGTTGCTTAGCATTTGTCTACACCAGTGTTTTTCAACTTTTTTTTTTTTTTTTTTAATAAAGTACCACCTTTAAAAAAAAATTATAAGTACCCCCAGTACCTAGAGTTTTCAGATACACAAAAAAATTGTCTACCATTGCAAAACATTTGGTTAAACAACTTAATCGTAGCCAGGCGGGCGATGAAATTTTGGGGTGTAAAAAGTACACAAATAATAAAGCGCTGTAAAACAACAAAAATTCAGTTTTCTCCAAATTTCAGTTGTGTTGTAGTACCCCCCAGACCTCTCTCGAGTACCCCAAGGGTATTTGTACCACAGGGAGCATGGATCTGTCAGCAGAGACCCCGAGTGGATATGCAGCATAAGCAGACAGAAGGAACTCCGCCATCCTAGCTCCACCACCTCACTAAATATTAGCTATGTCATAAAACCCCCAGACAGAAGAGAGCTTCTGTCAGCTGGGGGGAGACGGGGGACGGGTTTACACAATCCTAGCTGACACAGCTATGCCAGTGTAGCCTACTGGGTGTGATTCACTGTCCCATGTCGTGGCACTTAGACCACAGAGAGAGAATGAGTTTTCTCTACAGCCTTCGCTGAAAGCCAGCAGGCTTTTGGCTCTGGCTCCAGAGGCTCCTGCACACAGCTCCAGAGGTCTCAGGTACAGTTCCTGCTGTTGGTGCCACAGCACAACACTGTAGTGTAGAATACACCTCAGGATTTGCTCTTGAATGCTTCAAGTTGAAGTCACACCAGGACAAGAACGGTCAAACCGAGGTCCATCCAGCCCAGTATCCTGCCTTCCAACAGTGGCCAAAGCCAGATGCCCCCGAGGGAGGGAACAGAACAGGTATCTCCAGTGAATACCAACCTGGAGCTCCTTGCTTGTGCTAATCAAATCACAGCTAGCGCCTGGGGTATTACTGCACCTGGATTTCTCCCTCTTTCCCTCTACTTGTTGGGGCAAATGCCTTCTTCCTTTGCCGCTTCTGCCCTTTGGCCCTGCCTTGCTGTATCATCCTCAAGCCCTGCTTTTCCTTTCATAATTGCTCTCTCCGACCACCACCCTCTTCCTTTCCAGGTCCTGCGCTGTGGCGTTGTAGCCACCTCGCCCTGCTGACCAGACTGGGTGACATGGCATACGGAGAGGCTCTGGAGTATTGCACGGCAGGCAGAGCTATTTTTATTTCACTAATAAATGCCCTCAGCACAGAGCCACGGAGCTAAACGCCGTGAAAGCCGACAGAACGGCGTGGCTGTCAGAATGTCTACACAGGAAGGCACTTTCTAATGAACGACTGCAGGTTCCACACCCCCGCCCGCCCGCCTCAGAGCGGGACACCAGGCCCGAGAGGCCAAATGGACACCGTGGATTAGTCAGGGAAGCAAGTTCCAGAGACTAAGCAGCGTCTCCAGCCCCAGACAGTCCATCAAGTAACGCTTTCCAGAAGACCTCAGCTGCCAGTTGGGAAAGAGCCAGGTAATTAAAGTCCAACCTTCATAGGGATTTAAAGATGAGAGGCAGCCCCACACTTTGTGTCCAGGAGCATAGAGGGAGCAGGTGCCGTCGTTCAATGGAGGCAGTATGTTCGATGCTGTAGCCGCTGAGTGTGGCCCCTGCAAACTGCAAAGCAGGAAGCAAACTAGGCACCAGAGCCATTAGAGGCAGCCCAGAACATTTAGTCCACCTTTCGGGCTGCCTCGGCACATCATGCATTCAAGTCATGGGGCTTCCACACCTTCACTGGGGAGATTATTCCCCTCTTAATACATCAGAGTGCTAGGAAACCATTCTAATTAGCCATTGTGACCTATGGGGCTTGTCATGTGTGGAGGCTCCCCGGGTTTGGCCCGTCTAGGCTAGCCCGGCTCTCTCCCTGGCAGGGAGGCAGGCCCAGATCTCTCCCTGCAGGGAGGGGCCGGGCCAGAGCTCTCCCTCCCCCCACCTCCCCCTGCCAGCACTGGCTCTTCCCCGCACCCCAGCCACCAGGAGGCCGAGGCGAAGTTGCACCCGGCTCTCCCCTCGGTTGTTGGCAAGAGAGGGGGGCACTCCAAGGCCTCACTCCAAGGCTCTCCCGCAGGCCACTGTTAGGGGAGGGAGACTGCTTCTGTGCCAGGCCCCGTGCTCCCCCCAGCCGTCGGAGAAGGAGGATGAGGGAAGTTGCAGCGCAGCAGCTGAGCACTGGGGAAAGGGGATGGACGAAGGAGGGAGGAGTCAGGTGGGACGCAGAGTGACGTGATGACATCACTCTGTTGTCCCGCAGCAAAAGTTTTTATATAGAGAGAGATGATTGAATAATTAGTCCATGGGACTTACTGCCACAAGAGAGAACTGAGGCCAAGAGCTTAGTAGGATTTAAAACACTCATGCAGATAAGGACACCCATAATATGTGATAGGATGAAATATACCCTGGAGCATGAAAGTTTATATCTCTATTCTGAATTATTTATAAGTCAATTAATGGTGGTCAGACAGAAATTTTCCCTCAGAGTACATTATTTCAAGATTCTCTACCACAGGGTTTCTTGCACCTTCTTCTAACGCCGTGGTGTCCACCACACTAGCCACATGTGGCTATTTGGCCAGTTGAATGTGGCTAGTTGAGCACTGGTTGGACACCACGGTTCTAAAGCATCTGATACTGGTCACTCTCAATGAGACAAAATACTGGACTAGATGGATCCCAGGCAACATTCCTGCTAATTTTTTTTATTCGTGTGCAGAATAAATGTTATATGCTCCAAGGCACATCCAGATGTTCACCACCAATAGAAACACAGGCTGCCCGGCTGTGGAAGGTTGTGGGTGCTCTGCTAATCAGCTGGGCAGCATTTGAATCTCTCCTAGGCACCTGCTATAGCACTCAGCTCACAGGGAACACTGATTCCAGGTCTTATGTGCTAACCCAGATGTGTGTGTGTACATGTATATACATACGTATGCATACATGCAATAAAGGGTCTAAACCAGATCCATTTTATCCAAACTGTTTATCTGCCCACAGAATTCAGGGGATCCAGAAAACCCTGAAAGAAAATTGGCATAAACCAAACCCACTTCTGCTTTTGCCTCCATACCCCTATTCCGTATTTGCTGAAAAGTCGGGTTTTGTTTTATGGCCCATTTGTGTTGACAATAGAAAAGAGAACATATGCTCTGGCAAATATTTGCTTTACACAAATAAGGAAAAAACTTCAAGAGAAGTAAACGACACGTGCGCATAGACATATGCTTCCGCCTGTTGCTAATGCTAATACCCAATTAAGCACATTTTTTAAATAAACAGCCAGTTTCTTTTCGGGAAGCCTAATTAGACCTTAGGAGAATTCTCTGTTAAACTGATAAGTAGCTCTGGGGATTTGGCACAGATTGTTTCTGCTAATTATGCATTTGGTGCCCTCCTCCTCCTCCTCCCTCTCACAGCAAAACAGATTGTCATGGTCCAGAATGCATTGCTGGAATACAAACTACAGCTGGAAAACCTGATCAATGGGTTGTCCCTTCACAAGCAATTGGGTACCCTGAGGAATGAGTAGAGCCCTGCAAATCTGTGGCTATCCGCTTTAAAGCTACCGATATCCGCTTTATATCCATGGCTATCCGCATTCATGGGACCCTTCTTACAGATACAAGCTTTGTATTGGCACGGGGCTCTCACTATGTTCCACTATTCTGGCCTGGATGCAAACAGAACTGTTCAGCTGCATGTCATGTGGCTTATAGGGCTAGTTTCTAATGGAGCGAACGCAAGAACCACGAGGTCACCCAAAGACACTGATAGGGAGCGGGTTTCAAACAAACATGAGGAGGTACTTCTCCAAACAACCGCACAGTCAGCCTGTGGAACTCATTGCCGCAGAATGTTGTGAAGGCCAAAAGTATAACTAGGTTCAAAAAAGAACTAGATAAAGCTTGATTAGCCAAGATGGTCTGGCCCCATGCTCCAGATCTCGGACTTCCAGAGATCGGCATTGAGTGACAGGGGCTGGATCACTTAAATTGCCCTGTTCTATTCATTCCCTCTGAAGCCTCTGGCACTGGCTACTGTTGGAAGACAGGACACCGGGCTAGACAGACCGTTGGTCTGACCCAGTGTGGCCGTTCGCAGGTTCTTACAAGCTTCTCCTTTAGCTCAAGTGGGGAGGGGTTTGGTCCTTTTGGTGCTGGAAAATGTAAGTTCTAGCTCAGCTGCTACAGGTTGGTTGTCTGCTTTCTCAGGCTCCCTTCCTCTTTGATTACATTTTCAAGGCTTTGTTCTGTGGGCCAAACATTTCATCTAACTTCAGTTTTAACCATTTTTCAAACGAGCTGAAAGTGACTAGGGCCAAGCTTTCCTGTTGCTGGCATTCTTGCCTTGGCATGCTTCTCTGATAGGGTTAGCACTGCTTTGTCAGCGCTGGCCCCCAGGGTCAGACGTGCACCGAGCAGACTGAGTACACCACAAACAAACCTTGGCAGAGAGATTCCCTAATCTTTTGTATGATGTTTAGGCGCCTCGTGGGACGTGGAGTTGGATTGTTAAATCAGTGTTAGGCTCTCAGACCGGAGAATATGAGCTTTCAATAAATCAATGGGGGCCGGGTATTTTATATGATTGCCCCAGAACCAAGGCCTATTGCAGAAAGCTGGCCTCACAAAGGGATCACTAAGACATGCAAAAAACAAAGCCGTCCTCTCCCCACATATACTACAGGTTTAAGCTGGTGTGTACAGTGAGCGTTGCCTGAAACAAGCTCGCATCCTGATCTGGATCCCACCCACAGAGTATGAACAGAATATTCCTTCTAAGGGAATTAGAGCTGGAACAGGCCAAAAAGGGAAGCTGCTTTCTCCCCTCTGAGGCTATTTCGTGCCCCTCAAACATTTGGGTCTGGCCCCAGGGATTAGATACTGGGGATCTAGCTCAGGTCCGTGTCCACATGTGTATTTCAATTCAGAATTCTTTAAAAAAAACAAAACAGCTTTTTTTTTTTTTTAATAACATGGTTGGATCCCGCCATCCACAATCCTGCAAACAATTGCTACTGGGCATGGCCTTTTCTACTGTGAATAGGCTCAGATGTCAATGACTTAATCCCTTGCCTTTCTCGGTTTGGAAAGTGTATCTGGGGCACTGCCACCAAACCAACAGAACTAAGTATTTGTCTTCACTACAGAGTTAGCTCAGGCTTTTATAGGGGTGCTCCCTTGACCCTGTTCCCCTCCACACACCAAACCCTCTCGACTGAGTGTGCTGGTGTTTTAAAGCCAGGCTAGCTGGGGGATAGGCTAGTGCTGCTTTCACTCAGGCTGGTAACCCGCCCTCTTTGTCCTAAGAGTGCCACTGAAACCACTCATGTACTCATAATCCTCCAGGGCCTTCCCATGATTCCCCCCCACATGCCCAGAAGGACAGACAAGTTCTCCCTCAATTCACTGGGAAAGAACCACAGAGCAGCACAAAGACCGATGGGATATGCCCCCATAAGTGTCAGCAATGGGAGTGCAACACAGGAGAGGACACAACAACCTGGGGGGGCTCACACCTGGGCTGAGCTAAGCTAGATGCAGGTTAGACCACCCAAGTTAACTCTACAGTGATGACACACCTTAAGAGAAAAGAGCTCTCCTATTCGAAACCTCATGGCAGGGAAGAGAAATTGCCTTGTTAAGAACATAATATAAGAAAGGCCATACTGGGTCAGACCAAAGGTCCATCTAGCCCAGTATCCTGTCTGCCACCAGTGGCCAGTGCCAAGTGGATCGAAGACAATGATCAAGCAATTTGTCTCCTGCCATCCATCTCCAGCCTTTGACAAAAAGGCCAGGGACATCATTCCTTACCCCCTGGCTAATAGCCTTTTATAGACCTAACCTCCATGAATTTATCTAGCTCTTTTTTAAACTCTGTTATAGTCCTAGCCTTCACAGCCTCCTCTGGCAAGGAGTTCCACAGGCTGACTGTGCACTGTGTGAAGAACTTTCTTTTATTAGTTTTAAACTTGCTACCCATTAATTTCATTTGGTGTCCTCTAGTTCTTATATGGGAACAAGTAAATAACTTTTCTTTATTCACCCTCTCTACACCACTCATGATTTTATAGACCTCTATCATATCCTCCCGCAGTCTCCTCTTTTCTAAACTGAAAAGTCAGTCTCTTTAGCCTCTCCTCATATGGGACCTGTTCCAAACCCCTTATCATTTTAGTTGCCCTTTTCTGAACCTTTTCTAATGCTAAAATATCTTTTTTGAGGTGAGGAGACCACATCTGTACACAGTATTCAAGATGTGGGCGTACCATGGTTTTATATAGTGGCAGTAAGATATTCTTCGTCTTATTTTCTATCCCTTTTTTAATAATTCCTAAGATCCTAATTGCTTTGTTGATTGCCGCTGCACACTGCGTGGATGTTTTCAGAAAACTATCCACGATAACTCCAAGATCTCTTTCCTGATTTGTTGTAGCTAAATTAGCCCCCATCATATTGTATTTATAGTTGGGGTTATTTTTTCCAATGTGCATTACTTTACACATATCCACATTAAATTTCATTTGCCATTTTGTTGCCCAATCACTCAGTTTGGAGATATCTTTTTGAAGTTCTTCAAAGTCTGCTTTCGTCTTGACTATCTTGAACAGTTTCATTCACAAAATTTGCCCTCACTGCTTACCCCTTTCTCTAGATCATTTATGAATAAGTTGAATAGGATTGGTCCCAGGACTGACCCTTGGGGAACACCACTAGTTACCCCTCTCCATTCTGAAAATTTACCATTTATTCCTACCCTTTGTTTCCTGTCTTTTAACCAGTTCTCAATCCATGAAAGATCTTTCCTCTTATCCCATGACAACCTAATTTATGCAAGAGCCTTTGGTGAGGGACTTTGTCAAAGGCTTTCTGGAAATCTAAGTATACTATATCTACTGGATCCCCCTCGTCCACATGTTTGTTAACCCCTTCAAAGAACTCTCATAGATTAGTAAGACATGATTTCCCTTTACAGAAACCATGTTGACTTTTGCACAACAAATTATGTTCTTCTATGTGTCTGACAATTTTATTCTTTACTATTGTTTCAACTAATTTGCCCAGTACTGACATTAGACTTACCGGTCTGTAATTGCCAGGGTTGCCTCTAGAGCCCTTTTTAAATATTGGCGTTATGTTAGCTATCTTCCAGTCCTTGGGTACAGAAGCTGATTGAAAGGATAGGTTACAAACCACAGTTAATAGTTCCGCAATTTCACATTTGAGTTCTTTCAGAACCTTTGTTATAATATCTTGGAAAGAGAAAAATACGGTATTGAGCAGAAGTTCCCAAAACAAGTGCCCGGGATGTACCACAACACTCAGGTATTTTATTACAACATTTATTTTAGAAGAGAAGGCACTTACAATACAGAAAAAAAAATTGAAGAGGCACCGAAAGTGCAATTAAAATTAAAATGACACGCACGCACGCACACATAATACAGTTTACCATACAGAAAGAGCACCCTCCCCTGTTAACAATACAGTAATGGAAATAAGCTACCGTTGACTACATTTTAAAACAGTTAGGGCTTTTTTATATAAAAAGATAAAAATTGTCCTACTCTTAATTTAAAAAAACCTACACACAACTGTAAAAGGTATCACGAGTTAGTGGTTCTTCTCCAACATTAAGCGTTTCAGTTCCTGCATTGTAAGAGGTCTTGGTACATTTCAATGAGGTGAGCAGCCTCTCTCTGGCCAGAAAGCAAAGCACCATGGGTAGTGGAATAATACTTCCTGTGAGTGGCCTCCCCCAAAAACATCACCTGCATAGGCTGGAGATGGGAAAAGAAAGCCAGGAAAGTTCCATCAATTACAGCTCTGGGAAAGAGTTAAACATTCCACTGCCCTCCTCCATTCTCAAAATTAACATCCACATTGTTGAGGGCATCACGGGAAAAATGTACATGCCAGTTGTGAGTGCCAGCTATGTACTGGCTAGTGGGTAGTACCGTCCCCTGTGGGTGTAGAGAACACCAATGTCGCTGTACTTGTGCAAGTCATTTTTTAACCCACTGCAGTACATCTATTTTCTTTGCTGAGGCCTGTTCTGCTTCTTTCATCCCAAACGATGCCATGTTCACTGTATTCTTTTTAAGGGTGGAGTTTAATTTTTCCCAGTATGACAAGATCCGATCCAAAGCCACCAGATTTTTGGGATTCGGGAATGCTGGCCTCTCGATTTTATAGCATCTCTCACCAAGGCATCTATGCACTTGTTAAAGGGATCACATATGAAAGAGGCCTAGTTCATTTTGGGATTTTATGAATTAAATTCCCGCACATGTGAGAGATATGAAGGGCCTCAGGAGGTGAATTCTATTGGAAGTAGAGATGTTCACAGAATTTATATGATTCAAAAACTCAACTACTCTTTTTAATAGGCACCTCTGCTCCTTATAATTATACCAAAAAAACCATATAGCCAAAAGAAGAGACAGAATTAGAGAAACTGGTTTGACAAGTCATCTCTCTAGAAAGGGGGCCTAGATCCTAAGACAAAGGAAGCGAGCCTGGGACATTGTACAGACGTGGCTGACACCTCACATGTCTTCTTAGCACTACATTCACACAGCTAGGACTGCCGGAGAAGAACAATTTATCACACACACATGAACTCCCATGAGCTATACAACAAGGGATGGATGGGATCCAATTCATACAGCAGCGCGGCCACAGGAGTTCTTCATACATTGCTCTGAATTAGCCCTCAGGATAAGTCTCAGTTTAGGCCAGTTTTCACACTCATTCACAGGTGTGCCACTTCAAAGGCCAGACGGGATCACTGTGACCATCTACTCTGACCTCCTGTATAACACAGGGAATGAAACGTCTCCAGAATAATTCCTAGCACAGAGCTTCCAGACAAAACATCCTCTCCTCATTTAGAAATTGCTGGTAACGACGAATCCACCTTGTGAAATTGTTCCAATAGTTAATTACCTGCACTGTTAAAAATGCACACCTTGCTTTCAGTCTGAATTTGTCTCGCTTAGGGGATCACGTCACATCTTTCTCTATTAGACTGAAGTGCCCTTTATTATTACTAATATTTGTTCCTCACATAGATACTTACAGACTGTAATGAATCATCTATTAACCTTCTCTTTGTTAAGCTAACTAGATTGAGCTCTTTGAGTCTATCACTATATGGCTTGATCTTTTTCTAATCTCTTAATCATGCTCCTGGCTCCTCTCTGAACCCTTTCCAATCTATCAATATCCTTTTGAGTTGCGGGCACCAGAACAGGATACAGGATTCTAGCAGCGTTCGCACTGAACCAAATACCGGGATAAAATAACTTTGATTCCTCCTCACAATTCCTGTTTATGCGTCCCTGGATCACTTTAGCTCTTTGGACCACAGCACCACCCTGGGGAACACATTCGGCTGACTGTCCACCATGACCCCCAAATGTTTTTCAGAGTCACTGCTTCCCAGGAACACTATGAAAAAAAGAGGGTGTTTTAAAATGAAGAAACAATCACTGCTTAACACCCACCATTTCAAACAGGGATGTAAAATCCTGTTTAATCAGTTAACCTGTTAAATGTTGTTTAACAGGTTAACCGAATAAGTGGGATCCCACAGGTGGGGGGCTGTTCCAGCCACCCATGGGCAGGCCTGCCAGCCCCACAGGGCTGCCAGCTGCCAGCTCCTGGCCTTGCAAGGCTCCCGGCTGCCAGCTCCCAGCCCTGCGGGGCTGCTGGTAAACCGGTTACAAGCATCACCTGATAAGGGTGATGCTCACTGTGTGACCGTGTAACCGGTTACCCGTTCACATCCCAAATTTAAAATAGGACTTTGCACCTAGCACTGACAGAGAAAGTAGTGTTCAAAAATATATAAGACTGCCACGTCCAACCTGAGATTCGCTTTACAGGAGCCTGCCCCAGCTGATGGAGAGCAAGTGTTCCAAGGTGCCTCTGTGTGTTCAATTCCCCCGAGCCACCCCCAAAAGCAGTAGCCAAAACAACAGGCAGGTGAAGCAGGGAGGCAAAACCTCTCTGAATAAAATCATCCAAAGGACAGGTTTAGCATATTTGAGGGCAGATTTCCAGTAGGCAAACAAAACAAAGAACTGCGAGGACAGGAGAATGGAGGCATGCACAGATCCGTATAAATACTCTATCGAATGTAGACTACAAATCAGGAAATGTAGCGAGCTGGAAAACAGCACCTCCCCTTAATTAAGTCATAAACAAAACCATCTCTCTCCATCCTGGTGTTCAGTACTTACAACTGTCTTGGAGCTTTCCGTGTAAGGCAGTGGCTTAGCAAGTTTCTCCACATCAGTCCCGCTAGACCCAACCTGGGTGTAAGAATAGGATCCCCGGAAGTTGGGATTGCTGCCCCATGAGGACCGCAGGATACGGCGAGGTTTTGGAATGTTTGGATTCCCTGGGTCAAAACCAAAGGAGAAAACACAGTCCAGAGCAAAGCAGCTGCAACACTGATATGCCCAAGGCATGGGATACATGCACCGGGGAGCCCAGCAACCCACCCACGCAGGCAGTTATTTCTTCAATATACTTGCCTATCCATACTGAGCCTGATAACCATACAGAATGGGCCTAAAATAGTTCTCTTGGGAACAGAAGCGGATTATGCCTCTGGTTACAGCTCACCCATTGTGTGCTTACAACGCTAGAGGAATATTAGGCGGGAGTACAACTGAAAGTTCCTTCCCAGAAGCGTATCTTGTGGCCTACCGGTACAAAACATTATTGAACTGACAACCAATGGGATTCAAGTATAGTACAGGTTCTTAAACCTGCCCAGTCAAGCCACAGGTATCCAGCCATTTGTAGGTTTCAGTGAAATGGCAGGGTTAAAGCAAAGGAACTCAAAATCCACTCTTCCAGGAAAACTGGGAGCAGGCCCAGCAATAGTTACAGGCAATGACTTGGGTTTGAAGCGAAAAGCCCCTAAGTGTCGGAGCTGTGCAGAAATCGGAAGCCACATTTTAAGAGAGCAAATTTGTCAAGGAAACTGCTGTCACATTTTATTTTTAAAGGGTTGAGTAGAAGCCCAAGAGAACATATGGCAAGTGCCATTACACAATACAAATACGGCTCCACTCTTCAGTCTTCTTACAGAGCACATTCCAACGCACTTACCCAGAACTCACACAATGTATTGCACAGTGCCAATGCAAATAAGAGGAGGTGGCTAGAAATGGGCCTTTGTTGCCCTCGTATTGTAAAGGGTGCCTGTTCTCATTTTATATTGTCAAGGTGCCCAGAGGCCTTTAGGTGCAGGCGTCAATACACAGCAGAACAATAACACAACGTGATAACGCTGGGAACATGACGTTGCCCTTACAACAAGGACTGAATTTTAAATTGAGAATCACACAAAAGCAGGGACAGAGATTAGAAAAAGATAATTTAGAGGCTGCCAGGGAGTAGGCAAACATGTTACAGAAGCCAGGCAGCTATTGAATTTGTGGAAGGAAGAGAGTTTGGGATATCTCGAGCCTGATAAAACCAGTGTGCTTAACAAAGCAACGACTTGGATACCGGTGGGAAAAAAACCAACTTGATATTTCTTTTTTGAAGATCTGCAAAAGTACACCCTCATGGGCCACGCGTCCCTGTGACAGAAGTAGCATCATTCACATATCAAGTGACTTGCCCAGTGTCACCCTGAAGTATCTGGCTGAGCCAGATGCAAATCTGAGACCTCCTTACCTTCAGCCCTGTGCTTTAACCACTTTGCAGTGCAGTGGACATATAGGTAAACAACAGTATCCGTTATGCATTCGTGCCAATATGCATGTTAGAAAGCTGTTCTATTTGGGGTGGGCAACTGGGGAGGGGAATGCTGACCAGGAAACAGATTATCCCACAATTTTGCAGTAGAAATCCGATAGTGTCTTTAACTTCCTCCTGTCCAGTCACTGCAGACAGACAGAGGGAGGCTCCATTTAAGGGCAGATAGGAACGTGAAAGACAAACTCAAAGACACAATGTCCTTTTTTGGAGAGGAAGAAAGCCAATTAGGAACACTACCTCAGCCTGGCAGGGAAGCACAGCTCAGCTGAAAACATGTCAAGAAACTCATCCAACTGTCGTAACATTTTTTACAGAGATCTGGCCATTCGGTTTGTCCACAGATCAAACAAATGCATTGATGTAGATGTGGAAACCCCTAAGAGAGGGCCACAGATGAGCGATTCAAATGGAGAGACAATGGTTGTGAAAAGACTGTGGTCATCATTAGCATAGGAGTGTGAGACCCTAGGACTTCTTGATGCCAACTGGTAGAAAGCTCAGAGGTGCATAAGGGTTAGAGGTGTGCTCTGGGGGTGGTATTTATATACCTCTCCACCAAAGAGAATCACTCCATGTCTCTGTTGAAAATCGGTGTCACAACGGGTCATCATAATCTTCGTAAAATGTACGAGTGGGCTATATATAAGGAGATGTGTCTATATACGGCACATTGTGTGTGCTGACCCAGTGTGTATTGTGTGTTTTACAACAGGAATGTGTTGGCAAACTGAGTCAAATACTACTAGGCGATTGCAAGGACTTCAAAAGGGGAAGTTACTCACCTGGTGTAGTAACGATCGTTCTTCGAGATGTGTCCCCGTGGGTGCTCCACTCTAGGTGTCGGGCTCATCCCGGCGCCGCTGATCAGAGGCTTTTCGTAGCTGTAGTCGGCCGGACCGCGCATGCGCGGCAGGCTTCGCGCGGTTTCCTAAGTCACGCGGTCCAGCCCCTCCGCCAGTTCCTGTCACCGTCCGGAATCTGTAATGAGACAAAGAGACAGACCCGGAGCGGGAAGGAGGGCGGGACGTGGAGCACCCACGGGGACACATCTCGAAGAACGATCATTACTACACCAGGTGAGTAACTTCTCCTTCTTCTTCGAGTGGTCCCCATGGGTGCTCCACTCTAGGTGACTACAAAGCAGTAGTCAAGATGCGCACCGGGTCAATGATTATCCGTAGAGGCTAGAACCGCAGACGCTACTGCTGCGTCCGGGGCCCAGCGCCGTACTATAGCATAATGATGAATGAAAGAAGTGCTAGAGGACCAGGTGGCTGCCCGGCAAATGTTGCTGAGAGGGACGCCTCGGGCAAAGGCGGTGGAGGTAGCCATCGCTCTAGTGGAATGAGCAATAGGTTGAGAAAGGAGAGGCCTTCCCTTGAGCGAATGACACGTCGAAATGCAATCGGTAATCAGTCTAGCTATCCGTTGACTGGAAAGAGGATTGCCTTTGGAACGCCGCGGCTATGGACACGAGTAGCCTGTCCATACGTCTCCATGAGCGCGTTCTTTCTATGTAAAAAGCGAGTGCTCGTCGCACGTCGAGCACGTGAAGCAAAGTCTCTGATGGAGAAGCATGTGGTCTGGGATAAAAGGCAGTCAAAACTATAGGTTCGTTGATATGAAAAGAGGTATTGAGCTTGGGGATGAACGCCGGATGTAGGCGCAATGTCACTGTGCCCTTTGAAAAGGATGTATAGGGAGGACTTGCCATTAACGCCCCCTAACTCGCTAACTCTGCGTGCCGAGGTGATAGCCAGTAGAAATACAACTTTCATCGTTAACATTCGCAGTGGTATCGATGCCAACGGTTCAAAGGGAGGATGCATGATCGTGCACAGGACCAAATCGAGGCTCCAGGCTGGTGGAGGGGGTCTGTGAGGTGGGTGTAGGTTCATCAGACCTTTTAAAAATCTCTTCGTAATTTGATGGGAAAAAAATCGAGGAACCTTGCAGAGGTTCGTGAAAAGCACTGATCGCTGCTAAGTGAACTTTTAGGGTAGACATGGAGAGACCGGAATCGTGAAGGTGAAGGACATAGTCCAGGATGTGCTGCAGAGGAGAAATAAGGGGTTGCACGTTTCGAGTTCGGCACCATTGAACAAACCTACGCCACTTCGCCAGGTAAGTTTTCCGAGTAGAAGCTTTCCTGCTGCTCATGAGAATAGTCTTAACTCGCTGTGAACAAAGGTGCTCGCCATGTTTGAGCCAGTTATCAGCCACGCTGTGAGGTGAAGTGACTCGAGTCTGGGATGCAGGAGAGCTCCATCCTCCTGAGATAACAGGTCTGGGTGAAGAGGAGCGCCATGGTGGGCATATCGACATCCTGTACAAGAGCGGTACCACGGCTGCCTTGGCCATGCCGGAGCTATCAGAATGACTGTCGCCTGCTCGAGCATTATTTTCTCCAGAGTCCTCGCGACTAGGACTGTCAGGGGAAATGCGTAAAGGAGCGATCTGCGCCAAGTGGTCAGGAGAGCGTCGCCCAGAGATCTGCTTCCCATCCCCACTCTGGAGCAGAACTGGGGACATTTGGCATTGTGCGCTGTGGCAAAGAGGTCTACCTTGCATGCCCCACCTGCGGAAGATGCAATACAGAACGCCTGATCTTATCTCCCATTCGTGATCTACCGGGAATCGCCTGCTCAACGAGTCTGCAATGACATTGCTGATGCCAGGTAAGTATGACGCTGTGATGGTTATGCCGTTCTTTATGCACCAGTTCCACAACCGTATCGCTTCTGCGCAGAGGAACGAGATCTGGCGCCCCTTGCCGGGTTCACATAGTACATTGCTGCCACATTGTCTGTGAATACCCTGACGGTGGTGTGCCATATGCGTGGGAGAAAATGCTTGCATGCTAGGAAGATGGCACGCAACACCAAGAGATTGATGTGATAGGTCTGTTCTGTGGAGGACCATTTGCCCTGAATGCGCTCGTTGTCCATATGCACCCCCCCAGCCTATGAGAGATGCGTCTGTTGTTATAAGCACAGAGGGTTGAGGACGACGGAATGGAACTCCAGAAAGGAGATTCTCTAAGCGTTTCCACCAATGTAGGGAATCGCGGACATGAGGTGGCACAGCGACCGTCTTGTGAATGTTGTGCTTTTGTGGAAAGTATACTCTTCGCAACCAATGTTGAAGATTTCTGAAGTGAAGTCTTGCATGAGGGACCACGAACGTGGTAGATGCCATGTGGCCTAGAAGACGAAGGCACGTGTGGACGGACACAGTTGGAGCGATGTCGAGGACCTTCACTAGGTCCTGTATTGCTTGAAACCTGTCTAGAGGCAAGTATGCCCTCGCTGTGACAGAATCTAGGATTGCCCCTATGAACTTTATATTTTGCGTTGGAGCCATGGTTGACTTCTGTTCGTTTATTATCAGACCGAGAGAATCGAACGTGCTTCTGGTTAACGAGACCATTTGCATGGTTTCCTGATGCGCCGGTGCCCTTATGAGACAGTCGCCCAGATACGGAAAATGAGAACATGCTGGCGACGGAGGTATGCCGTGGACGACCGCCAGAGTCTTTGAAAAACTCTGGGGCCGACGCCAGGCCAAAGGGAGGACCCTGTATTGGAAATGGTCGTTGTTTATCACAAAGTGTAAGAAGCGTCAGCGCCGGATGGACTGTAATGTGAAAATACGCCCTGCAAGTCGAGGGCAGCAAACCAGTCGTTGTGATTTAGAGATGGAATAACTGTGGTTAGAGTCACCATCTTGAAACGCTTTTCTGCAGGTAACTGTTGAGCTGACGCAGATCGAGAATCGGTCTCCATCCTCCCGCTTTTGGGTCAGGAAATAACGGGAATAAAAACCTTTCCCCCTGAACTCTTCCGGGACCTTTTCTATGGCTCCGATAGCTAGCAGGCGCATAGCCTCCTGCCACAACAGAGTTTCATGAGAAGGGTCCCAGAAAAGGGACGGGGTTGGTGGATGGGTAGGGGGTATAGAAGTAAAGGGGATGGTGAAACCTGATCTTATTATTTCCAATACCCATTTGTCGGTGGTCACTTCGGCCCAATGATGGTAATAAGGCCGAAGGCGATGATGGAAGATGGGTATGGCATCAGCAGTGGTGGTAACTACGACTGGTGTATTCGCGCCCTCGACGGGCGAGTCAAACTTGTTGTTTTGCGTGCGGTGAGTTGGTCGCCCATGATGGTTGAGGACGTCTACGCTGAGGTCTTTGTTTGGACCGAGTGTGATCAAAAGGACGAGGTTGTTGTCTTTGAAACTGAAAATCATATCGCCTTTCATACGGGAAGTACCTTTGGCGACGGAACGGTGGTACGTACATGCCAAGAGTACGAAGGGTCATACGCGAGTCTTTGCCAGTGTGCAACACCTCATCTATTTTGTCTGCAAATAATTTCAATTTGTCGAACGGCAGGTCTTCGACTTTTGCCTGCAAATCTCTAGGGGCCCCAGCGGCAGCCAACCATGACGCCCTGCGCATGGATATCGCGGTGGCTATTGACCTCGCGGCAGTATCTGCAACATCCATGGCTATCTGAAGACTAGCCCTAGAACAAGCATACCCCTCCTGAACAACGGCACGGAGTATAGCCTTATCCTCCTCGGAGGCGTTTTGGGCAAGCCCTGCCAACTTGGCAATATTATCGAACCCATGGTTGAACAGAAGTGCCGCGTAGTTGGCGATGCAAGAAGGAGGGTAGAGGAAGAATAAACTTTCCGCCCTAAAAATGTCCAGTTTCTTGGCCTCTTTTTCCGCTGCTGCATTTTTTACTTGCGGATTTTTGGCACGATTAAGGGCTGCATCTACTACTAGGGAATTCGGCTGGGGATGCGTAAAAAGAAATTCCAAACCCTTGGAAGGAACGAAATATCTCTTTTCCACCCGCTTTGATGTAGGTGGACAGAAGCCGGGTGTGCCAGATCTCCGAGGCTGGTTCGAGAATGGCCTCACAATGGGAAGTGCTGCTCTTGACAGCTGTCTGGGATGCAAATTTTTCAGCAATCTATACTGTTTGGCCTGTACGTCCGCTATCTGAACATTTTGTGTCTGCGCACCCTTTTGAAAAGGTCTTGGAATTCTCGACCGTCATCCGGGGTGAAATGTCTCCTTGAAATACCGCTCGTCCGTGAAGATGAGGAAATGTCGGCTGGAGATACTGTGCGGAGGAACATCGTCGTCGAATCTGACCTCCTCTGGTTCAGACAACTGAGGAGGAGGAGAAATGGAGGCAGTCGCCAGAATCTTCGGAGACGGGCTGCCTGTTGTAATGAACCCACCGGGACTGGTGTCTATGCAGCGAAGCATGACAACTGCACGAGTGAGGAGGAGAACGAGATCTTATATAATGACGAGGAATAATCTTCACCTCCATGTCGATAGGAACCGTCGGGGGATGGTCTTCTGGATGAGTAGGCACTACTGTATCTACTACCATAAGATCTTGAGGGTGAACGAGTTGGTGAACAAGATCTAGAAGCATGCATCCCAAAATGTGGTATGGGGTATCTGTAAACGTAAGTGTAGTGGTGCCTCGAGTGGCGGTGCGGAGAGCGCAGGCTGTGATGATAACGAGGCTCCCTGGGAGACTGGTATCTCGGAGGAAATGGAGACGGTGCCGGCGAAAAGATCGGCGAGGGAGAAGGGGACACCCTTCTCGGAACCGACTTCCTTTGAGCCTTTGTAGGTACGGCCGAAGGCACGGCGGGAGGCTCATCCATCAAGGAATGCCTGGAGGTTTGATCCCCATCGTCTAATACTAGTATCGGCGATTGCCGCACCGTGAAGCCGGGATCGAACGGTGCCTCAGGCAGGACCAAGTTGCGGTGGTCCGCCGTGCCGGTTTCTTAATAATTCGCGTGCCGCCTGTACCGCAGATTGACTGCAACTCGCACCGCCCCGTGCCGTGGCGATCGGTGCCCCGTGCCGCCTGCTCTGGCCGGTGCCGCCGATTGAAGCGGTGCCGTTGCGGTGCCGTGGTCGCGGTCTCCCATGCCGTGCAACGCCGGTGCCAAGCTCTTGAATCAGGCACTTTCAGGCAGCCGCCATGAGCCGACGGTGCCGATGTCTTCCTGTAGCCTTAACAGCAGTCGATCGCGCCGCAATCAAGAGGAGCGCACCACCGGCTTATGCTTCTCCGGTTTTGTTTCGCAGGTTGACCACCTGCCCGAGGTACCGGTCGGTCACCCTCACCGCGCTTTAGATAGAGGGGCGCGCCGGGAGACTTTCTTCCTTCTTCTGAGTTGACCCCATTAACGGCGAAGACCGCCTCTGCGCCCATAGGGGGATCTCTTTGAGGCGTTTCTGAAGGCTGTAGAGCCTTATCGAAAAGGATGAGCTTCAGCCTCATGTCTCTGTCTCTACGTGCTCTAGCCGTTAGCTTGGAACAGTGAGCACATGGGACTCCCCCATGCAACGTATGCATGCATCGTGGCCGTCGGACGCTGGCATAGGGTCTTTACATAAAGAACATTTCTTAAACCCTGGTGAACCAGGCATTTTGAAGTAAATGGTTCCAACAGTAAAACGAACTAATAAACAAAGCACTAACTACGTCCAACTTCAACTATATATATATGAATAATATAACAGGTTGTTTTTTTTTTTTTTTTAAACAACAACAGCTAACTAACTAGCGAACGAAGTAAAAGGTGAGGAAACTAATGACATTTTTTTAACTTTTCTACAGAAAGAAGCTAATTCTGAGAAGAGTCTCTGATCTCCGTCAACAGCCTAGGACGGTTGAAAGGAACTGGCGGAGGGGATGGACCGCGTGACTTAGGAAACCGCGCAAAGCCTGCCGCACATGCGCGGTCCGGCCGACTACAGCTACGAAAAGCCTCCGATCAGCGGCGCCGGGACAAGCCCGACACCTAGAGTGGAGCACCCACGGGGACCACTCGAAGAAGAAGAAAACATTACCAGGAAGAAGTGAACAGCAGGGGGAGAACTCCATTTACAGGTGAAGAGCATAGGGCCGGTCTATTACATAGTGGGGTGCAGAGAGGCACCCTGGCATCCCCCAGCTGTCTCAGCCATTCAGCTGAACAACACTGTGAGAAGGCTTGGAGGGGGGGGCAATACCTTATTTACCAGGAGGACAACTTGCTAATTACCAGATTAGGCTCTAGATTGTGTGTAGTGATTGGATTTGTAATCCTTTGTTTCCATTAAGCCTTGTTGCTTCTTCTCCCAGTAGGGTTAGGGGTGTTCCTTGTCCAATAAACATACTCCCACATGCCCTACAAACGTCTCTCACTGCTGTGTGCTAGGTGGAGCGGTGATCCTGAGGTGACACTGATAGGCCAGTGCACACTGCTCCCCAGGGAAGAATGCAGCTGTGAATTGTGTGGGTGCCCAGTGTCTCAGGACCTGTATATTCCAGGTGAACACTCAGAGGACTCAAGGCGGGCGCAGTCATTTTAAACAGACACAGAGCAGTTAAGGCCAAACTCTCCAGACGTAGATGTTGGAAGCCCCCGGAGACGCAATTTAAGAAGGGTGAAGCGTCAACAGTGGCTAATTAGCTCTAAGTATGGCTATGGAGCACCAAAATTCACCCCTCAGAAACGAATGAAAAGAATACCATTATCCCAGAGAGGTTTGGAGGAATACCCACAGGAGTTGTGAAAACCTTTCCCATGGATTAAATAGACTTGCTTGGGGGAGGAATGACTCAAACCATGAACATTTCACTGGTGGAAGTGGACACAAGGCGTAATGGAAATGCTCCAAGGACTCTCTTTTTGCTGCAGTGCTAAGTGCTTGAAAGGGAGGGGTACAGTAGGGATGGATGAGGAACCTGGGGGATGCTGAGTAGGTCTCCTATCATTTAGAAGAGCCACTGTAGTGGACATCTAAGTTCCAAACTATGTTTCCCTGCAAGGAAGAGACAAACACTGACCAAAATGACGAAGGAGGAGGAGAGAGTGTTGGGTAGCTAACCTTATATGGAAGAGGCTAGGTTCAAAGTAGGAGAGGAGAAAGGCTGAAGAATTTGGGGCCCATGGAATAAGATAATTTAGAAATAGAAGCTCAGGATCTTTAAACAGGAGGAACAATGGCAAGCAAGATTATTTGTAAGATTAGGTTCAATGGATGTGGCTGTTTTATAATCACTGAGGTGGGAACAAGAGGAGATGAGTGGAATGCAGTGGAGTGGGGTCCAGACTGGATTAACCTTGCAATTCCAAGGTCCTGGGGATGGAAAAGTGAGCCTTGTAAGTGTTTTTCCCGCAGATGGAGGAGGGACATAAATAATGAGTTGCTCAGGCCACAAGCAGGACCTTTGTCTTGCTTGTGTGTAAGGCCCTATCTGGCTGTAGATGGATTGGAGGAGGAGGAAGTGGCCATGGCGTAGCATTTTCCAGTACCACACGACTGTTTTTAACACTGTGCATGAGGAGAAATGCTTGCCACGTGAACCTTCAGACTGCTAAGCAAGAGGGCATCCTTTAGGGAAAGTTGCCAAAGGAATTCAATCTACTACCAGAAATAGGGGATGTAAAATCCCAATTAATCCATTAACCAGGTAAACTTTAACTGGTTAACCGATTGAGCAGGATCCCGCGTGTGCCTCCACTAACCCTGCAGCGTGGTCGGTGTGGCTGCTGCTGCTCTTGGTCCCCCACAGGGCTGCTGCTATCTGTCCACACTCCTCACCAGAAATGGCTCTGAAGTATCCAGGTGACTCAACCAGCAACAAACCACTGGCCAAGAGACCCTGCTACAGTACTTGCAAAATAAATCAACTAAGTCATCAATTAACTTCTGTCCTGTTGTGGTCACTAATGAGACCCACTTATTACAAGATATGGATTTACATCCATATCAAGATTTAGGTCCCAATTCAACTCCTATTGACTTCGGTGGGCATTTGATGACTGGAGTGATAAGAATTGACAAAGGATGTCCGAGCCAACACCTATCTTGAGGAATAATAAATGTTGACCAAACTTAGACATCAAAATCTGTATTGCTAAATACTTTCTGAATGTCTGCATCGGAAATGTTGGAGAAGGTGTCTGGCAAAACAAGTAACAGCTGTCCTTTCCCACTGACTAGTCTATTGTGTGACTGGCAAGGGGGAACTCCAGGATGTGCAAAACTAAAAAGGAGACATGGGGTGAAAGTCCAGTCTGAATGAAGTGAAGAAGAGTTTTGCCATGGACTTCAGTGAGGCCTTCAGAGCCGGGCAGCTGGAGAGCGACAGCTGCTGACTGATGGCCCAGCTCTGCAGGCAGTAGTGCAGAAGTAAGGCTGGCAATACCACACCACGCAATCCCTACTGCTGTGCTGCTGCTGGCAGCAGCTCTGCCTTCAGAGCGGCAATCCTGGTCAGCAGCCACCTCTCTCCTGCTGCCCAGCTCTGAAGACAGTGTCACCATCATCAGAAGTACAAGTAGTAAGGGTAACACTCCTTACAATAACCTTGACACAACCCTGCACTCCTGTTTGGGTCAGGACCCCAGCAATTACAACACTGTGAAATTTCAGACTTAAATAGTAGAAATCATGATATTCATTATTTTAAAATCCTATGACCACGTAATTGACCAAAATGGACCATGAATTTGGTAGGGCCGTACCCCGGGGGATTATATGGGAAAGTACGTACTACGTTCCTTGTTCCTAGATGTATACATTTACATGTATTTGTATTAAAATGTAAATTGTTTGCTTACCAAGAGATCCACATTGCTCTATATAACAATGAGCTGAGCTCAGCATTATTTACAATCCTCCAATTTTTGCGACGCCTGCAAATTTTATCAGAGATGATTTTATGTTTTTTTCCAGGTCACTGATAAAAATGTTAAATAGCGTATGGCCGAGAGCCAACCCTGGGAATCCCCACTCGAAATGCACTGACTGGGTGGGGATTTGTATTAGCATTTATACAGCGTCTTTCCTGTGAGGAGTTCACAGAGCCCTGCAAGCACAAATGAACTAAACGTCACAAACATACCCCTTCCCTCAGCTAAAAAAGACAGGGCAGTGCAGAACTGACAAGTGGACTTGTTACAGCCTGAATTTTTAAAAGGTTACTAATTTGGGGTGCCTTCATTTTTGGTGCTCCTTGATTTTCATTGGTGTAAACTACTGGCAGAGAAGATTAAAGAGATGTCTGCTCAGCGCCTCTGAAAGAGTGACTCATTTTTGGTGGTTAATTTTTGAAAATTGAGTCCCATGTGACTTACACATGCAGTGAGTGGGAGTCAGAGAGAGAGAGAGTCCCAACGTCAGACTCTCAGCTGGTCTCAACTGGTATAACTCCACTGCCTTTAATGGAGCTGTGCTGATTTACTGGCGCTGGGAATCTTGAATGTGAGCGTGTTGCCGTAACAGTTAAGTTGACACAATGATACGGGAGATAAAAAAAGAAAACGGTATTTGGAGTCTGACCGCACTCAACCCCCCCCACTGGATACAGCGTGCTCCAGGTGTCATCATGTCTATGTAAATGAGACTCCAAGCACCCTCGAGCCTTCCAAGCAGTGGCACTGAGAGGCGTACGTGGCATGCAACTCTGCAGCGAGTGCTTTGAAAGCCTTTGCACGGCCTTTCAGAAGGAACCAAAAGCCAAGGAGCTATTGACTACATCCCTGCATTTCCTTCCTCTCTCTCCCCGAAAGTCCCCCGCCCCTTTCTTCTCCGCCAACAAAAGGAACAAGAGCATTGCTGACCTGTAAATTTACGCAGCATCTCAGTGCACGTTTCTGCCACAGTTTCATCGTCGTACTTCTCCATGATCAAAGCCTCCTCCCCGCAGATCCAGCCACTCAGCACATAGCCATACCGCTCCGGAGGGTAGAGGACATCAAAGCTACAAATCTTCTTGTACCACAGCTCCTCAGGGTAAGTCAAACTTTCGCTCTCTGCCTCATCCTCCCAGACGAACTGGATGCTGTTGCATTCAGGACTCCAGAAGGGCTCTTCAAATTCCAGAAAGATTTTGTCGGTGGTGCTAATGCCCAGTTTCTGAATGGCCATCACCTTCTCCTCAGGCAGGCCGGGGTGGAACATGCTCTCATGATACTTCTTCAGGACTCCCAGCGACACGGTCACGATGACGTGGTCGGCGGGGATGAACTCACAGTCTTCACATTCCACAAAGACATGGTAGCCCTGGTCCTCCTCGGGGCGGTCACTGTTGTGGTCGGCTACGTGCTCGATCTCCTTGGTGACCAACTGGTTCCAGTGGATGCACTTGACTGGCTTGCGGAGCTGGATGACCGAGTCTGGAATGGACTGGGCCAGGATCTCCACAATCTTGATAAAGCCACAAGGAATGACGTGATGGGCCCCAGGAATTTCAGTCCATTCTCCGAATTCGCTGAGCGAGACCTCGTCCATGCTATGAGAGCTGCTCTCACAGCTCTCCACCTAGTGAAAGCAACACAACACCACGTTTCCAAAGAGCTATCCGCCTCCCCATGGTACAGACAGAATAGAGCGAGTGAACAGCAGAGCCAGGAATAGAACCCAGGACTCCTGTGTCCCAGCGAACTTTTCTGCTAGAGAAGGGGTGGAGCATGGAACAGGGACCAGCGAGGAAGTGCTGCTCAAACTGAGGCTGCAGCCATGCTTATTTAAACACTTTTTTCACTGGCTGACAGAGATTCCCATTCCACAAGAAGACATAAGAAGAACAAAAGGATTTCAGGGCTACCCCCTCAGAGGCAGATCTCAGTGTACCATGAACGCTAGCATCCAACTAGCTACTGCTCTGCAGCAGAGAGGACATGTGCCAATGATCAGGTGGAAGGGAAAGACATGGCGAGGTTGGGGGGCCAATCTTCTCTGTACTTTGATTAGCAAAGTCTTGGTTTTGGGGACCCCCATCTAAACTGGTAAGCATAGCGACTGCTAGCACTGATCCCACTGTTTGATGGCAGGCTGTTACGCCTGCCTCTTGTGGTCAGTTTCCAGTGGGGTCTGCGGAATGGTGGCCTTAGATCCTTCCCAGCTTCTCTTCCCAAGTTTCTAATTGCTGGATTTGATCTCTACACAACTGTGACCATTTTACACCATCTCACCTTTTAGCTTATTACCTAGGCTTGTCTTAGTTTATAACCCTAGCAGACCAGCCTCCTCTCACCATGGAGAATCCACACAGTAAGCTTTGCATTCCTAGTTATGGTAAGCCACTGTCTGCATGCTCAGGCGGACTGGGATGCCAGGCGGACACAGTCAAATTATTATTTGAAAAGACCCAAAGCTGTGTGGAGCACTTCACAGGTAGAGAGGACACAGTAAGTGCCTTGAAAATGCAACCTATGGCTCCTGCCCCCGCCGGGTGCTTTCATGGGGCATTGCATGGGCATGCAAGCAGCAGTGTGAGTCCAGCTGCAAGATCTAGGTCTAAACGTTAAACATGTCTTTTCCCGAAGTACTTGTCCACTGCAGCAAGTGCTGCCTAATTCCCATGCAGAGTCCGCAATGATTTTATAAACCTCTCTGAAAGACCCAAAGAGCTTTGACCACTCTCAGAGCTACAGTAATACAGTAAATGTTTATATCATTTATATTTGGTCTTTTTTGTATTTAATTTACTGTATACTACTTGGAACAACAGGCAGGTGCTTTACCTATCCTGCAGTCTTCTATGGGCACTAACTCGTTGGCATAATACCTGAATGCCTATCAACTCAGTTAGACTGACAGAATGAGGTCCTAATGGATTTTAAAGTCTGTTCTTCTCCTTTTCCTGGTTACAATCTGCAGCCTGGGGCTAGAAGATGGGTAGTTGTTATACAGGTTGAACCTCTGTGGTCTGGGACTCTCTGGTCCGTCAACTGGACTGCGGATGTTGCTGGATTAGAGAGTCCCAGCACAGAGGTTGCGGGTGGCTAGGAGCAGAACCGCCCAGTGGTACCAGCAGGGCAGTGGAGCCCACCGGGCACCAGGGAGTGCTGGAGTCCACGTGGCGGGGAGGGTCGCAGAGACTGCAGCCAATAGGGCCAGGAATGGTGGGGGGGCACACAGCCCGCAGCTGGTGGGGGTCTGAGCGCTGGTGGGGCCGCTGGAGCTTGCAGGGGCTGCGAGTGCCAGCTGGTCTGCTGGAGCTCGCGGGGCCGGCAAGGCTGCTGGAGCAGTGGCAGGTAGCTGGGGAGAGGGGAGCCCAGCAGAGAGGTTGGTGCTCATCCTCCCACCCCCCGCCAATCCTTCCCTGCTCCAGCAAACTTTGTCTAGGATTGGTCAAATCCCAAGGGTGCTGGACTAGGGAGGTCCAACCTGTATAAATTGGTGAGACTATGGCAGAAAAGCTTTCTCAACTCTGAATAAATAAAAGCAAGTTATTACAATGGATTCAGCACCAAAATTACAGAAGGAATCTCGGGGAGGCAAAATGCAATTATCCGGATTAGAATTTGGCCAAAACACCAGAGTTAACACCCATTCTCTCACCAGAAAGGCCCTAGGTTCTTTCATGGTCCAGAGTGGCCATTACAGATTAAATAATGACATACAGGGAGGAGTGCCGGATTCCCTGCGTGAACGTAGGTCTCTCTTTCCCTCAGATTCCCATCTACCTTTAGATATATGCACTTGCCTGCCATGCCAGAGTGCGGCGTGTGTGGCTCCCTTGCCTTTCTTCATACACCTTTTATTCACATTACAACTTCAAAACACAAACTGCTGACTTATTACCATTTATTAGGTGTGGAATGCTTGGTGCAGCATATCTCCCAGCCCCAGGATAAGATACAGAGAAGACAGGATCTACTTGGTAAGAAACATGGAGGGACTTATGAACACATGGGTTTATACAATTTTCCTTTGATTTTGATTCTCTCTCCCCTTTCCAATGACTGTTAAGGTGCTTTGGGATTTAGTTTGTGGGGATTTTCCTGGTTTCCAAGCTCTGGAGAAAGGCAAAAGGGGATAAAAGATACTCTGCCTGCAGCAGGTGGTCCATGGTATGAGGCAAAAAGGTACCCATTCCTAAATGGAGTGGGCACTATGCTGGCTTTTGCTGGTAGGTGGCAGGATAACGGATTGAATGACACCACACAGAAGAATTTAATTGAACAGATGAAACATCATATCTTGCTGGCCCAATGTGGAGATGTCCAGTGTATGAGGAAAATGTAATAGACGAACCAGAAATATCTCAGCTGCCATGACGACAAATGCAATTGCCCAGTGATGGTACACAACTCTCATCCGAGTCGCTGATGTCCCACGACTGAGCTGCCTTTTGGAACATACCTTAAGATATTGCTGGATCATGGCTAGTTTCAGCCGCTTGGTGGTCTCCGAGTCATCTGGATCGGCTTTGATGCGTTTGCGCACCACATCCCGTGTGAATACGCCCACACTATTCTGGCTCTCAGCATTGACTGGTTTACCACGTTGAAAGAACTCCTGAGTCAGGTTATAGACCTGCCAGAGACAGGATAGAAAGAGGGAGAAAGTAACTCGCAGCAAGTAGCTCAAGTGCACAATCCAAGCCTTGAGCCATGCACAGGGTTGCCAGCCCTGCAGGATGGTCCTGAGGACTCCAGGAAGGAAAGATTAATCTTTAATTAAAGATAATATCATGGGATGAAACCTATAGAAACACGGACAACCAAAACTGGCCACCCTAGCAGTGCGCAGCTCTCGTCACCCAGGACTGGTATGCTCGGATCACCCCATTGGGTGGGGGGTACAAATTCCATAGCTGGAGGCTCAAGCCTAAAAGTCACCAGAGGGCTTTCAGCATTTCTTTTATCACATGTTGCCCTTCGTGGGATGCCCTCAGAGCTCTATGTATAGCAGAGGATAGGAAACCAGTGGGTCAAAGTCAACATGTAAGAACTCTGATCTACCTAAAATATTCCCTAGCAGCTATTTAGGAACACGCTATGTTGGTCGGTCGTCCCCAGATATGGGAGTTTCACCGTTACCTTTCACCGGAGAAAGGGACAAACTTTCTTGTGCAAGCATGGCACCCTCGTGTTGCTAAACCCTGCTATTCAAGCTACCGTACAGATACTGCCGCTGTGCCTGTGGCCTAGTTGCCCTTTAAAGGTTGCAAACCAGAGAGCACCTATGTCTGACTAACTTCTGTACAGGCAGGGTTTGGATTTTGGTTAGCATGAAAACGGAGCTGGAGAATGCTCAGTTTTCGGGATTAGCTTCTTCTGTCGGGAGAGGGACTGGGTTTGTTATTTCTGATTTTGTGTTAGATTGTCACAACCCGGCCCCGACGTGCACTCTGGACAGGTACCAGTCTGCTGTGAATCGATCCATCCATCAATCCCACATGCTTCTAAGCCCCTTGGGTCTGAATAGCGACTGGTCACTGTACCTGGCTATGGGTCTTTCACGCATACTCTCAAGTGCAGACCCCATGTCCAATACCCTCCTTAGGCAATGGAATCTCACAGTTCAGCTGCCTAGACCCTGGAACCAGCGCCACGATCCTCCGGAGCCCAACCTTCTCCTCAGAGTCGACCTGGCCAAGGAAGTTAGTTCTGTCTGTCTGTCTGTCTGTCTCGCTCGCTCACACACACACACACACACACACACACACACTTTATTCTTTTCAAAAAATCACAAGAAGTACAAATCTGTTGTTTCCTCGGTGTCCTCACTACCCCCCTGGGAGTCCAGCCTCTGGGCTCTGTCCTATAGGCAAGGCAGCAGAATAGCTTTCTTTGCATACAGGACATTCCCTATCTAAACACAGCTTCTGACATCTTTCTTGCCCTTGCACGTCTGCTAGAGAATTTCCCCTTTGCCAAGCTTCCAGGGCAGAGAGTCCCCAGATATGTCCAACATCAACAGCGCTGCTCAAAGCAAACCCATTGTTCCACAGGGGTATAAGCCATTCAGTGTTGCTGGCCCTTAACTACCCTGTCACAGCGTCTTAAACTCAGCCTCTCTTCTCTGGTGTTAAGTTCATGCTACAAAATGAACGTTCCAAGTCACAGGACAGGTAGCATTCACAATGGTGATCAAAGCACAACATGACATTCACCAAACAAAAAAGGAATCCATAGGTTGATCAACATTCCCTCTTCTCCTCCCCCCCCAAAATAATCTAACAGACTGTATTTTTAAATGTTTTACCCAGCAGTCCAATATAGACTGGAACAGGGGCGCTCTGATGCTGAAATCAAAGCGTACGCGTGTGACTGATTCACAGGTAGGGAGGCCATTCCTCTGGGTTTCAGCCAGACAGCCAATTTTTTGGGAGGTTTGTTGTTCCCAGCGGTGAAAGTAACTTAAAGTTTCTCCCAGGTACTGTCCTATCGCAACCCGGGTCCCTGGCAGCTCTTTTGATAGCTCCCTGATGGCTTTTGCACCAGGGTGCACCCGCTCACGTTCACCTTTGTTCGTTCCCCACCCAGCGCTGATACAAAACTGGATGTGGTTTTCATAGAATCCTAGAACACTAGAACTGGAAGGGACCTTGAGAGGTCTTCAAGTCCAGTCCCCTGCCCTCATGGCAGGACCCAGTACCACCTAGACCATCCCTGACAGGTGTCTGTCTAATCTGCTCTTAAATACCTCCAGAGATGGAGATTCCACAGCCTCCCTAGGCTAGTTTTGTCTAGTATCGAACACCAATCTAAAGAGCATGCTGCCCTGTACCAGTATAATGGGAATGCGTGAATGGCCACTGGCCACCCTATTCGCAAGTGACCATGTGTATACGGCCATGATACACCCAAGCATTCCCTATTGAGATCGTTCAACTGGCTGAATCTTCCACCATTTCACACACTCATAGATTCCAAGGTCAGATTGGACACCCAGTCTAAACTCCTGTATAATATAGGTAAGAAGAACTCCCCGCCCCTACACTCCCGATTAGTTCCTAAAGCACGACTTTTAGTAAAACACGCTATTTTGGTTTGAAAATTGTCAGTGACGGTGAATCCTCCACAACCCTTGGTAAACGGTTCCAACAGCGAATTGCCCTCACCGTTAAAAATTTACACCTTATTTCCAACCTGAATTTCTCTAGTTTCAACTTCTAGCTAGACTGAAGAACCCATTATAAACAATTTCTTCCCCATGTAGGTATTTGTAGACTGTAATAAAGTCACCTCTTAACCATTTATTGATCGATTTATATACTGAGCTAAATAAATTGAACTCCTTGTGCCTACCACATAAAGGCAGGTTTTCTAACCCTTTAATCAATCTTGTGGCTCTTCTCTGAACCCTCTCCAATTTATCAACATCCTTCTTGAATTGTGGGCACCAGAACTAGATGCAGATTCCAGCAGTGGTCACACCACTGCCAAATAGAGGTTAAATAACTTCTGTACTCCAACTGATGATTCCTATTAATGCATCCAAGGACCATGTTAGCCCTTTTGGCCATAACAGCGCACTGTTCGGCATGTCCCATGTTCCGTTGATTATCCACTGCGACCCTCAAATCTCTTTCAGGGTCATTGCTTCCCAGGATAAAATCCCTCATCCAGAAAGTATGGCCCACATTCTTTGTTCCTAGGTATATATATTTTAGGGATGTAAGAGAGTAGACGATTAGTCAACTACCCGATAAGCTTAAGCTTAATGGGTAGTCAAGTCGGCTACTCGCATTCCCCCCAGCCCCTGCTGCCTATATCAGAGGCAGCAAGGGGGAGGAAGTAGGTTTAAAAGCCGGTTCTCCCCAACATTGTCTCCCTTCCTGCCTCTATCAGTTGCCCCTGCTGCCGGGAAGCAGACCCTGTCCCCCATGGGTCCTAAATTTAAGAGCCGGACCAGCAGGCAGCCCGGCTCAGTCCCAGCTCACACCAGGTGGGGACCAAACCCTGCTGCGGCTGTTCAATTTAAAATGCAGTAGGAGCTGGGGGGCAAGCTGCCCAGCTCCTACTGCCTTTACATTGCAGAGCCGCAGCGGGGTTTTATCCCAGTGTGAGCCGGGACTGAGCGGGGCTGCCTTCCCTTATTGAGTAATCGAATAGGCGATAGAATTTTTATCGACTACTCGATTACTAAAATAACCTCAATTTAACATTCCTAATACATTTACACTTAGCTGTATTAAAATGCATATTGTTTGCTTGAGCCCTGCTAACCAAGTAATCAAAATCGCTCTGTAACAATGACCTGTGCTCTTCATTATTTACCAATCCCCAAATTTTTGTGCCATCTGCAAACTTTATTAAGGATGATTTTATGTTTTCCTCGAGGTCACTGATAAAAATGTTAAATTGCCTAGAACTCATCTCTGCAGGACCCCCCAGACACCTATCTATGTGACGACGATTCCCCATTACAGTTACGTTTTGAGATCTATCAGTGAGCCAGTTTTTAATCCATTTAATGTGCTCCATATCAATTTTATAAACTTCTAATTTTTTAATCAATGTCATGCGGTACTAAGTCAAATGCATTACAGAAATCTTAAGTATAATTACTTCAGCACTGTTACCTTTATCTGCCAACCTTGTATCTCATCAAAAGATATCCAGGTAGAATTATTTTTTTGGAGAAGGCATTTCATATAACAACATGACCCAACAAGTTGCATCACTGTTATTGTTGGTGAGGAGGAAGCTGTTAAAACACAACCACCAAAATCACTTGTGCCTGTCTGGAATGATCAAGTCTTCTGTTTGGATGGTTCCAAGAACATCTCTTTGGTATTTCATATCAAAAGGAAAACTTAGCAGAATAAAGACAGGCAGGAAAGCCCTTAAAGATGCATCACAAAATACAGCCTATCCCAGGAATCACATGTTGGCCCAGAATCTGTGCCGCCTTCTCGTGTATACAGCGCCACAGTGAAGTGTAATGCTTTATAAGCAAAGAGACAACATATCTGGCTGGAAAGTTTTTCCCATCAAAGGTGTTTGGATTAAAACCACTGACCACTCTGACAGAACTGGATATTCTTGATTTCAACATCCCAGTGTTGCGGAGTAATTACAGAAAATAGTTTAAACGACTTGACCCCTGCACAGTCTCTATAGCTGCAATTCCCATCCAGAAGAGAGACAGGAGAGCGTAGGAGGAATAGGAGGAGCCTGACACACCCATTCCTGTGGCTTGTAATAAGAAGCTGCAGGGGCTGCTAGAGGCCACATGCTTTCTCCCAAAGGTCTCTACAAAGGTCAGGCTGCCAGTAAGCAGCAGCGTGAGACAAAACACAGGCCAGTGTTGCAGAGGGAGAGAAAGGATCTTTTGGCCTCAAACTTAGAGATCTTCCGTCACGTGGCCTGACTCATTGAAAACTCCAAAAGCCAGTTGTCTAATGCCAGGCGATTCAGCAGCTACCTCAGTAAGGAAGGACAGCCATTGGCCATCTCTTTTCTTTGAGACCCTTTACAGTTGTTAGTGCAATAGTTGCTGTTTGGCCTGTTTCTAGGGTTGCCAGATGGTCTCCCAAAAAATACCGAACACGCAGGCTAAAAATTTGTCGAGCCAAAAAACCAAAAACAAACAAAAAACCCCCCCCAAAAAACCACACTGCCACGAACAAACATGCTATGTTAAATTTATTATAAACAGTCTTCATCCTACACCAGCTCTATGTAAGGAGGCGTAGAAGTAATTGTGCAAATGTGCATGCTATTTTCATTGTTTTCTATTCCTCTAAAGCTAAGGCTATAGAAGAATTTAGAAGAACTCCTTTTTATCCTGCAGCTGAAATTATTGTAGAGAATTCCCAGCGCTGATCGCGCCCGCCCGCCTCCCAGCCACTCCCTCCACCCCCGTTAGGCTTCTGACGTGCCCAGAGCGGTGATGGTGGCCCCGCCAGCCAGCTGGGACTCCCAGGCTGGGAGGCGGGGCCGCGATCAGCACTGGGAGCCTGTGATTGCGCAGAAGCCTGGAAGGGGAGGGGGGAGTGGCTGGGAGTCCCAGCCACTCCCCCCACTCCCGCCAGCCTTTTGCACAATCACAGGCTCCTAGCGCTGATCGTGGCCTCGCCTTCCAGCTGCTCCCCCCGCCCCCACCAGGCTTTTGCACAATCACAGGCTCCTAGCGCTGATTGTGGCCCCACCTTCCAGCCGCTCCCCCTGCCCACGCCAGGCTTCCGTCCGGTGCGCAGCCGGAAAAATCAGAAAATACATTGCACGTGTCCGGTATTTTCTGATTTTTTTTACTGGGACAGAGAGCACAAATACCGGACTGTCCAGTAGAATACCGGACACCTGACAACTCTACCTGTTTCCAGACACAGGATGGCTCACCTGAAACTTCAGCTCAAGTTTTTTTAGAGCAAGTCAGTTTCAGCTGCTAAAAACATCTAGAAAACACAGATGAGTTTGGTGAAATGGCAGTCGGCATTGGGACTATGATATCAAACTGACGTCTTAGCTCTCAGGACAAAGAGTCAGGGAAGAGGAATCGGATGTTTCCTTTTTACCTCTGTGTACTGCCGCTGTTGTGGCTGTAATTTGGGGAGTTTGCTTTGAAGTTTTATTTAATAAACATGAACAGAGAGGGAAAAAAGGATCCAGGAAGTAAACTGGGGGGCAGGGGAGGAGGAAAAAAAATGAAGTACCAGAAAAAATTAAAACATAGAAAAAGAACTGATGAGAGCGAGGAAACACAGAAGAGAAGAAGGAAACTGGTAGAAAACAGAAAAAGAGAAGGTACCTGGTATAATGAATAGGGATGGCTGGAAAGCATCACCCTTACTGGGTAATGCTTACTGGTTATGGTTAACCAGTGGGGGCTGGAAAAGTCTCCCGCTTGCTGTGAGCAGGGCGGTTGCTCCAGGCAGGCAGGGGGCACTTCAGCCCAACTGGAGTAGCACCTGCCCATGGCGGGCCCAGCCTAGGCAGAGCAGTACACCAAGGGCCAGGGTACTCCACCCAGCTGCGGGAGGTGGGAGGGGAGGGCGTACCAGTCCAATCGGGCTGGAGCAGCTCCCCAGCCCACCCCCCATTTAAGTGGTTAACTGGTTCGACATAATGTTTAATTGGTTACCTGATTAAATGGGATTTTACATCCCTAATATTGAGTGAAGCACAGAGCTATTCCAAAGCTGTTTCAAAAAAAGAGAATTTGGGCGTCCTTAGCAGTGAAGGCGGAAAAAATGGTCTCTCTTCCCCAACCCCACCTCAGAAGTATTGTGGAATTTCAACACACTGCAGTTCAGGAGCCTACACTATGGCACAGATTTCTGAGGTCTAACCACTTCCAACGAGCACTGCTAAAAGCTGCCACAGACCTTGCCTCAGCATAATGCAGCTTGGCTTTCATAAGCTGATTGCAGACTATAAGCAGATAACACATTCACAAGACAAGCAAAGCTGTATTCAAATCCAGTTACCATTCAGCACAGAGACTAAATTAGCCATAGGCATGTTTGCATTGTCCATTATATTCGTCACCGGGCACCAGAGGAAGGGAGAGAAACAGACATTTCTCCCTCAGCAGGGAAAACACCAAAGGAGGTTTTTTTAAGTATGTGATCCAGCTGGTCAGACAACAGGAAAATATCGTTGTCAGTATTTCTGCTGGTAGCACCAAGGTGCCCCAGAGACGGGATTTTGTGAATGGCAGCTATTCAGCAGCAACATGCAAAGAAGTGAGATGGGAAATGCCAAGAGAATCTATAGTGAAGAATTTCTTAATAATGTAGCAAATACTGACTGAGTTTAGGATTGGACACATTTCCTAAATATATTTCTGGAAAGGGATATTTATGCTTCTAATGATGGAAAGAATATGCACACACGAGCGCCCACACACACACAGCAAAACCTATTACAAATGGCCATACAAAGGCCCAACCAGGACTGAATGAGAATTTCTAATAAAGGGGTCACAGAACTTGAAGATACTCTGAGACTGTCCCTTTAACCTGAACTCAATTATAACATCCATGAGTGTGCACGATTCCATTGCAAGTTACTGGGCAATGCCACTTTTGAAGTACAGGACATAGAAAAGTCTTCTAAGAGCTAATCTGATTTTTTTGCTATGACATAGCTACCAAAGCACTCCCAAGAGACCACAAACAAGGCTTATTTCAAAGAGCTTGGAAGGTACAATGCATGCACAAGATTCTACTGACTTTCTTTCCATTTAGAAAGCACATGTACACAGGATCTGACAGCACCAGGCCCTTCTCTATCAGAGTGAGAAGGGCAGAGTACAAGCCTCTCCACTCATCTTAACTGTGGCTGCACCCTAGGGAAAGAGGCCATCTCTCTGGGCAGCCAGATGTTACAGAATGAATCAGGAAGGCCAGGATGGCACACCTTGATCTGTGCAGCTTCCTACGGATTGTCAGAACTCACCTCAAGCACCCCTTCTAACTCGGTTTTGAAACTAATGGCTTGATTTATGCCACTGTCTCATGCTAGTCTAGCCCCAGTACAAACTAGAGATAGAATAGTGTAGTCAATTAACCAATTAACTGATAAGCAAAAGCTTATAGACTATAAACTACACGCATTTCCCTCCCCGCACTTGCCAGTAAATTTTTTAGCAGGCTGGCCAGCAGCCCGGCTCAGTCCTGGCTTGCAATGGGTCTGGGACCTACCCCTGCTGCGTCTCTGCATTTAAAGTGTGTTAGGAGCCGGGCAGACAGGCAGCCCAGCTGAGTCCTGTCTCATGCCGGGACCAGGACCTACCCGCACTGCAGCTCTGCATTTAAAGTGTATTAGGAGCTAGGCTGCCTCACGATGGGTCCCGTGAGTGGAGCTGGTTTTTAAACTGATACAGAGGCAGCAGCGTGGAGTGGCAGGGGGCTCCTCCAGAGTGGGGCTGGAATGCACTGGCTGCTGGCTCCACCCCCCGGGGACTATAGAATAGTCGACTAACCGATAAGAATTTGTGAGGTTACTCAACTATTCAATTAACCAATATTTAACATCCCCAGCACAAACCAGGCCCTCAGTGTCTAGTGGGCCAGACACATGGGAGTGTCATAGAGTAAGGCAATGTTTACACTGGCAACTGAGTGATATCACTTTTCTTGTTCAGAGGCGGCAGTGTGACCAATGGGGGTAGCCGACAAACAGTGGCTACGCTGCCTGACCTTTAGCAGCACAGCTGCGTCAACATGGCCATGTCACTAAAAGCTGTGTAGTATAGACAAAGCCTACAATGCAGGGGACTATAGCTTAGTCCTGAGCTGGCATAAAGCCCAGCAGAGGGTGGGGGCCTGAAGGAAAGAGAAATTAGTCACTCTCCAGCTACCTCCTGCACCCATTAACCATCCAATACATAGGGGAGTGCTGACTGACTAAGGCCATTAACTGTACTTACCAGGAAAAGGGTCACATCGCCTATTGTGCTCTGTTTTCACTGCACAAGATAGACGTGTTTTGAAACTGAAGATGGGGCCCCTAAGCACTATGGTACTTACGTTATTATTGTTAATAATGTAAAACCCTACAGAGATAAGGCCCTGTTGTTTTTACCTGGAGGTAGCTAATCAAGGTCAACATTATTCCACCCCCTCTCCGCTAGAATTTCACATCGATGTAAAACACACCTTTTCTAGCAATGAAGACCGCATGCTGGGAGACTAATGAAGTTAAAATGGCTAAAAGTGGGTGTGGCACTGAGCCAAAAAGAGTTAAACAACTTGCAAGCTAAAAGACCTCAAATCTACCTTTAAAGACATATTAGGAAAGTAAAGGATAATTAGAGCTGTTACTTATAAATAGCTAGCAAAGCCATGTTAGATATGAGATGTAGATGTTTATTGTTAGAGAACTGGGAAAAGATAGCAACTAGAGTAATCTATGTTTACCTATGCCTTCTGAGAAGTTCCCAATGTAACCGGACGGTTCCTGTCTGTCACTATGTACTATTGATTCAAAAATCAAAAGGGAACATTAGCATTTAGATAAACTGTGAATGTGGTAATATCATTGTCTTCATTTCTCTCTGAAGTATGTAATAAAGTACTTGTAAATGCCAGGAGATGGGCAGTTGCCTTATGCTGATCCATGTAGCTGTGATGGTGAGGAGACAGGAGGTCTACTTCAAAGCTATAAGGCTTCACCTAATAGTCACCTGCTGTTGAGAAGCTGCAAGAGAACTATAAAAGGAACTCTTGGGCCCTGATCCTGTTATCTCAGATCTGCTTATGCTTCCACAGGGGAAGTTGGCATGGCAAGACTGAGATTGCCACCTCAGCAGGGCTACCCTATGGAACTTACTCTGAAAGAACTTTCTGCAACTCTGAAACTCACCATCTCTAGAGAACTCTAAGTTCTACTAGCCGGGATGGGAAGGGACAATGTCCCTAGCGTCTGTCTACCAGAAGCTGGGAATGCGTGACAGAGGGTGGATCACGTGGGCCTGGTCTGTATTAGACCAGGCAAGTTGGTTTAAGGTACACAACTCCAGCTACACAAAAAGGAGGACCGGGATTTGGCTTCCCTTAAGCCGAGCTGTGGTGGCATCCACAGAGCAAGAGGCCTACGGGAGCTCATGCTCCCATCGGCTTCCCTTACACCCCGCAGAACGAGGAGTAGCAGACGCCAGCGGGGGCTGCCCTCAGCATTCGATTTACAGGTCTACATTAGACCCACTAAATCAAATGCTAGCAGATCAACCATAGGAGGGTCGATCTTCTCACTAGTGTAGAAATGCCTTTGATAATTCCCTCTTCTGTTCATTCTTTCTGGAGCACCTGGCATTGGCCACTGTCAGAAGACAGAATACTGGGCTAGATGGACCTTTGGTCTGACTCTTTGTGGCCATTCTTACGTTCTCTATTCATAACTGTTTGTACAATGATCTTTTAAATGATACTCTCTCGTTCTCTTTTTAAATAAATCTTAGTTCAGTTAATAAGAATTGGCTGTAAGCATGTATTTGAATATGATCTGAAATATTCATTGACCTCGTGGGCACTGTGTCCAATCCCATTCATGTGGAGAACAAGATTTTCAACAATCCCCCTCACATTTGACTTGGCTATATGGGTGGGAGCTCAAGACTGGATTGTTTTAAGGGAACTGTTGTTTTTGGCTTCTGGGTAATCTGTAAGGGTACATCTAAACTACACCCCTCTATCGGCAGAGGGATGTAAATTAGACGTATTGAAAGTGCAAATGAAGCCGGGATTTAAATATCCTACGCTTCATTTGCATAATGGCGGCCACCGCTTTTTTTCCCCCGGAGTACAGGATCTTTTGAAACGGGGCATTTCTGTTGAAAATGCCCTGTCTAAACTGCCAGGGGTTTTTTTTTTTTCGAAAAGCCCTGTTTTGAAAAAAAAGCAGTGGCCACCATTATGCAAATGAAGCATGGGATATTTAAATCCCGGCTTCATTTGCACTTTCGATACGTCTAATTTACGTCCCTCTGCTGACAGAAGGGTGTAGTTTAGACACACTCTAAGGTATTACAGAAGCTGTTTTGCTGCTGCCTCAGTAAATCCAAGTATTAGAATAACCCCCCGTTTTGAAGACCATCTGCCCCATACTTTGCAGTTTGCCCTGATTAAACAATCTCCCTATGGCCCCCTGCCCCGACATCCAATCACCACAGGGGAACCCTCAGGGCACAGAGAGAGGCTTGCAGATTACCCTGTGAGGGAAAAGTATGCCAGGACCCTCTGAGGGAAAATTAAATACATCACATGCATTCAGATTCACCTTATTTACCACTGTTTCACTGTTTTGGTGTAGTGTAGAGGTTGTTCGTTAAGAGGTTCAAATGGAAGCAGGTGGAATGCCCACTTTTCATTGCCCCTCCCATTTCTTTATAAATGTGGCACAAGAACCTGCAAATCATCCAGAGCAGAAAAACCATTAAGAACCCACAGAACAAAAAATACAAAAGCTAGAAGTAATGCAACCTGCTAATTCAATCTGTGCGTAAAGAGAAACACATTCTCATTTGTGTGTTAAAAGCAAGAGCGAAGGGTCCTGAAGCCACACACACATGCTATGCACGTCCCGATGTACTTCATTCATCAGCAAGAGTGTTTGTACATCGCTCACTTGGTTTCTTTTGCAATTTGGGCTTTCAAGAGTTCATAGAATCATAGGACTGGAAGGGACCTCGAGAGGTCATCGAGTCCAGTCCCCTGCCCTCATGGCAGGACCAAATACTGTCTAGACCATCCGAAAGACATTTATCTATCCGACTCTTAAATATCTCCAGAGATGGAGATTCTACAACCTCCCTGGGCAATTGATTCCAGTGTTTGACTACCCTGACAGTTAGGAACTTTTTCCTAATGTCCAACCTAAACCTCCCTTGCTGCAGTTTAAGCCCATTGCTTCTTGTTCTATCCTCAGAGGCCAAGATGAACAAGTTTTCTCCCTCCTCCTTATGACACCCTTTTAGATATCTAAAAACTGCTATCATGTCCCCCCTCAGTCTTCTCTTTTCTAAACTAAACAAACCCAATTCTTTCAGCCTTTCTTCATAGGTCATGTTCTCTAGACCTTTAATCATTCTTGTTGCTCTTCTCTGGACCCTCTCCAATTTCTCCACATCTTTCTTGAAATGCCCAGAACTGGACACAATACTCCAACTGAGGCCTAACCAGCGCAGAGTAGAGCGGAAGAATGACTTCTCGTGTCTTGCTCACAACACACCTGTTAATGCATCCCAGAATCATGTTTGCTTTTTTTGCAACAGCATCACACTGCTGACTCATATTCAGCTTGTGGTCCACTATAACCCCTAGATCCCTTTCTGCCATAACTTCTCTTATTTTTGTTCCCCAAAATACACAGAGAGGAGGAACACAGGACTTGCCACATGAGATCAGTAAAATCATCCATCTAATCCAGCATCCAGTACCAGAAGCTTCAGAGATAGAATCATAGACTCATTGGGCTGGAAGAGACCTCAGGAGGTCATCGAGTCCAACCCCCTGCTCAAAGCAAGATCAATCCCAACTAAATCATCTCAGCCAGGGCTTTATCAAGCCAGGACTTAAAAACCTCTAAGGATGGAGATTCCACCACCTCCCAAGGTAACCCATCCCAGTACATTATTACCCATTATGGGAGAGTGTGAACTCCCCCATAATGGGTAATAATGTTGCAACACGGGTAGGGGAAAAGTTACTTCTTAGTCCCAGACAACTGAGAGTTGGCTTCTGTCCTAAAGTAAGGGTATGTCTACACTGCCACCCTAGTTCGAACTAGGGTGGTTAATGTAGTCATTCGTAATGAAGCCCGATTTAAATATCCCGGCTTTATTTGCATGTTTGGCGCCATTTTAATGCCCCTCAGTTCAAACTATGCCACACGCAGCACGGCTAGGTAGTTCGACAGTTTCTATTTCAACTACCATTACTCCTCATTGCAGGAGAAGTAATGGTAGTTCGAATTAGAGTTTTAATCGAACTACCTAGCCCATGCCGCGTAGCCGTGGGCAGGTAGTTCAACTACGGGCATTTAAAAATGGCGGCGCTGAACATGTAATAAAGCCCGGATATTTAAATCCCGGCTTCATTTGCAAGTTCGAATGACTACATTAGCCACCCTAGTTCGAACTAGGGTGGCAGTGTAGACATACCCTAAGAGTGCTGAGATACCTTATAAATGTTTATCCCAATACATGTAACAGCAGATGTGTTTATTAACTACCCATATAAATGTCAAATCCTTTTATGACTCTTAGCTCTTGAACACAAGGTTAGCCTGTGGTAGGAACAAGCAAATTATGCACTGAATTTTAAAAAATCAACTTGAATTTTGTGGCTTTCTAGTTCCACAGGCAGGCCCCTTGTTCTTGTATTATAAGAAAGGATAACCCAAAGTGCAAAACTAACTTTCCTTCATCATTCACTTTGTATCCCTCTGTAAACATTTATTAGTCTTCTTTCTAAACTGTATTCCCACCTCTTTATGTTTGCTTCTCATTTCAGGTCTTTTTAGGCCTGTAGTAAGGGTTTAAAGGGGAATAAACACTTCCTATATTTCTCTACATTTCTTGGAGATGGGATGATGAGTAAACAGTATTCAGAGCAATGGCACGCCATTTACTTATATAAAGCCATTCATTACAGCACTCCCAATGTTATTTCCTCTCTATCTTTTTTCATCTGGCTCAATATTATATTTGCTTTCCTTTTTCTGTTAATTTTAGACCCTTGTGGTAAGAAAAAGTAGCTCAAACTATTCCTTCCAAAATCCATCACTCTGCATTTGTCCAAGTGGGATTTCATCTGCCACTGTATTGCTCAATTTCCTACTTTTACTAGACTCCTCCCATGATCCCCACAACCCTCTCTACTAACCCAATTAATTACAGGCCAGGTGTGTATTAGCTCTGGTCAAGATCCTCATGGCATAACGCTAAACTTCTTTCTAGGTTGACAATCAGCATTTCCATTCTGCCTCTGATTCATGATAGTACTTTACCTCTCACTCCATGACTATTTTGTTTCCTTAATAGCCTCTGATGAAGGATTTTACCAATGTATGTTTGAATGGTCATGCCCATATTTGTAAATATATATTATACAATGTCTGGCTGATCCCAGGGTATGACATTATGAAAAAAGATTTACTCAAACAAATGTTTGTGAAGTTCCAATTCAGCGGCAAACTTTCAGGGCTCTACAAATGGCTACAACTTCCCTCTACTCCTTCTCCCCACTCTATTTTATGTCTGAGAGCATTTTCATGGGGGAATTTTTACATTAACCCCTCACCCACATATAATTAGAAAGAAATAGAGGGAACCAATTAGGAGAATAATTAAAGTGAAACCTGGCAAGCTGTCTTAGCATTGTTTAAGTCTAAGTCTTGGTATTATAAAAGTACAAAAGTAATGCCATTTTACATCTGTTCAACCATTCATTATCAGAATCCACATTTACCCTGAGCAGAAATAGGCACTATGCCACTAGAATCAGTGGAATAGTGCCCATTTACACCAAAATGAGACGGACCCCAAGGAAACTGACCATCAAGGAAACTGAAAATTGCTTTTTTCTTGAGGTATTTGCTTAGGATACATTTTATTACTGAGTCTGCTGGAAGTAATCAGAACTAATCATAAGACAGGACAAAAGGTGTATTCTTGAGTGTGATTTGCTTCCAGGAGCTCTGATCCACTCTATCCAGTGACTGAATAAAGTAGAAGGCACCATATTTGTTTTAAAAAAAATCCAACTTATTTTAAGTAGAGAAACTGAAGGCATTAAAAGTCTTCCTCATTCCTTGGTATCTCTGCACTGACAAGTGTCTAATAGTTTCCAGAGCAATGTACAACAAAAGGGGGTTGCTAAATACCAACCTCGTTGTATAAATCACTGAATTCTTCAACCACATCTTTCGGAATCCTCTGTCCATTGTTGGTAAGGTGATAAGCCACTCCATTCTTGGAGTAAAGACTAATACGGCCAATGCTCCTCTCGCCATCAGTAGTCTCTTCAAGTAAGCCGTTGTCTTCTGCTAGATGATAGACTGGGTTTCCATTTGAACCATGGATCCACGTAGCTCCCAGTTCAAAAGTGGCGTTCTCTATGGGGGAACAATCCAATTAGACCAATACAATGAACTTGTTTTAAAGGAGATGTTGCATGTTACACTCTACACATATGAAGAGCAGTAAATAGAGCAAAAATAGGACATTTGCCTAATGATGCCACAATACCAACAAAATAACACTGAAGCACAGTAGGGATGTAAGCGACTAATCAACTAGTTGACTATCACCAAGAGGCAGCAAGGTGAGGGAAGAGGTGGAGGGGCTGGAAGGAGCCGGCTTAAAAGCCGGTTCCCCCAGCTCCAGTTCCGTGGGAGGGGGCTCTTGTACATTTCAAATCGGAAGTGCCCGTGTGGAGCTCAGGGTCAGCGGGACTCCCCGCCAGTCCCAGGCTCCACGCAGCGTTTCAATCTTTGAAATGCACAAGAGCCCCTGCTGCGTCTCTTGTACATTTCAAAGGCGGGACATGGCAGTCCTTATCGACTAATCGAATAGTCAATGGAAATCCCATCAACTATTCGATTAGTTAATTAATCAAAATTTAACATCCCTAAAGCACAGAAGAAAAACTTTCACTTAGGAACAAGTTTAAGTGTCATAGTAATGTTTGTTCATCGTTGGTCTCACTGGAACAAAAGTGTTGAGTACTACAAAAGGGAACTGGTCACAAGAGGGGTGCTTCCTAAATAGATTCCAAGATATGCAGCAGCAATGGTCTTTAACAGCTCAAGAGCAATGCAGAATCCCTAAATCTAGGTCCTGACCCATGATTGCCACTAGCTGAACAGGTGTCACTCAGCCTACCACAAGGATGCTGCAAGGGTCTCTGCTTTATATCTTCAAAAGAGCTATGTGAGCAGTGTTCCCTCTAAGATTTTCCACCCTTGGGCGAGTTGAATTTTCTTATGTGCTACTCCAATACTGAGGTCGTGTGTGGATGTGCACCCATCAGTACAAACAAAAACCATAGCTATAAATATATATTTTAAATAGTTCATAGGCGTGGAAGAAAATATATTAAAACAAAGGAAAATTAACAAGGAGCAATGCTTATGATTATTTAATATGAAATCAAATAAGAAGAAAATTAACACTACCCTGGGCTGAAAAAGTGGGTTGTGCCCACAAAAGCTTATGATACTATTTATATATTTTTGTTAGCCTAAGGTGCTACAGGCCCATTGTTGTTTCTGAAGTTTTTTAGTTGCAGACTAACACAGCTACTCCTCTGAGACCTTGGTGTACCTAGTACTTGCTACTTCTGATACATAAGAGCAAGAACTCTATCACATAGCAAAGACCTGGCCTTAATGCAATACAGTTTTCCATGTATTAATTAGTAACACAGGATTTTAAAAAATCATTAAGATCAGAGTTCTAAATATCCGCAACACTCAAAAAAATTCTGTTAAAAGAATATTTTTCTCTCTTACCTTAAGCTATTAACACAGGGGTGGGCAATCATTTTTGATGAGGGGCCACTCCAAGAATTTGGTAAATGGGAGGGCCGTACTCTTCCAGGATATTAATGGAGGTGGTGTGAGGGTCTGGGATGGAGGTTGGGTGCAGAAGGGAACTTGGGGGTAAGGGATTGGGATGTGGGGTCTGGGAGGGGAGTTTGGGTGAAGTAGGGGATCGTGACCTGGAGCAACAGACTGGGGTGAGGAGGGGGTGCAGAGCCTGGGAGGGGATTTTGACCTGGTGGAAGGTGGAGGAGGGGGTACAGGGATTTGGGCTGTGAGCAGGGATAGTGGATTGGGGTGCAAGGTCTGAGAGGGGGTTGTGACCTGAGGAGGGGCATAGGAGGGGATGCAGTGTCTGGGAAGGTGTATGAGGGCTGGAGCAGGGGTGCAGAAGGTTTTGGTTACATGGGATTGGGGGGCAGAGGGTTGGGGGAGAGGAGGAGGGGCTGGGGTGCCAGAGACAGGCTCTGGCTGGGAGACCTTACCAGGCTCCAAGCCAGCAGCCCAGCAGTTTCCTTAGCCAGGGTCCCTGCCTACCAGCCCCTGTATGTGCTCAGGGGGAGTTGCAGGAGCCGTGTTTATTGTTCTAAACTGAATGCTTTGAGCCCAGGGGATGAAGGAGGGGAGGCACTTTGAATGATGACTGTCCTGCAAATAGGCAGTTGCTATTGGCCAAAATGAGCCAATGGGAGCTATGGGGAGTGGGGCCAGCATGAGAAGCCTGTCTCCACTCGCTTCAAGCTCTTGGCATTCAGAAACACACGTGGCCCTGCACCTGGCTTTCCAGAGTGTTGAGCAGGTGCGAGCCAGCTGAGGCTCTCACAGCCCGATGATCATCTTTAGCCCAGTCCTAGAGTAGAGGCTGAAACCACCTTCTCCATTTATAGCAGGCAGCAGCAGCTGCTTCTGCTCCTGCTCCCCCAAGAGGGCAAGTACCCCTTCCCCCCTTCCCCAGCCGATCAGCTGAGCTCCTACCTGCACGGGGGCACTCTGAACCTCTGCACAGGGCTCAGAAAAAGGTAGCATGCCTGCGCGAGTCTTTTCTATACCCCGGTGTCAGCTTCTGAGCAGTGTAACAGCAGAATTCTAGATGGTGTGTACCCTTTAACCATCATTAGAATTTAGTCCACCAGCAGGTGGATTGAGACCTTTTGCTCGGAAAGTGTAAGGAAAGGAAAAGAGGAGTTTGGCTATCTGTACTGTATTACTGCAAACAAAATATAAATGAATACTTACATAAATAGTGAAGAAGTGGTAGGGAAAGAATAAGAGCATCGGTAGGCAACCCAAAGCCTTCAAACATCAAATTTAGTCTGAGGGAAGGGGAGGGAAGGTGACCGTTATTCAAATACAGGGCAAAAAGGCATCTGTTCCACCAAAGCAGAGGAATTCAGGAAAGACCAAGACTGTCCTGTAATGGCAACCTGCAGCTGCTTACTTTAAGCACGCAGGAAAGCAATGTGCTGCCATTAAAATGGCTGCTATTTACCAAAAGAATTCAAGCTACCTGCATTTCCACAGGGCGGAATTAGATCGTAATTTATTGTTTGTGCCTTTGAAAACTTTAGGCCATTTCTTTAAAAAGATGCACTGTCACATTAAAAATATCATTTATTTTTCACTACCTATGCTGTTTGTTTGCTTTTTGCAATTCTGCAATGTTTAAGCTGATAACAACGTGGGGATGTTTATTACATACAAAGAAACACTGTTTCCAGTGGATTTTTTAATATATGGACTATTTCTTACTACATTTAGGTATTGTGACAACTCATTTGTACAAAATCAAAAGTTTGGACTAAATTTGACCCAACAGTGTCCCTTTAATATTATGGTCAATCCCATGTGATACAGCATGTCCTGGAGCTTATCTGGATATTTTATTAGGCATAGCAGGTTAGTTACTAGCCTATATGTTTTCACTCTCAATAACGTCCTACTGAAGAAAGTAAAAATCATGTAACTGATTACACCATCACATAGTGCTTAACATATAAAGGCCACCACAATACCATTGCAAGTATGCTAACATTTATAGTGGGTTCACTATAAAACACGATGCTATCAAGTTCTATTGAGTCTCTATTTCAAACCGGAAACTTGGTCTTCTAAGGCCACGTCTTCACTACATGGAAAATCAACACTGCCACAGTTGATCTTCTGGAGTTCGATTTAGCAAGTCTAGTAAAGACCCATTAAATCGAACTCAGAGTACTCCTACTCTTTGCAAGGAGCAAGGGAAGTCGACGGGAGCAAACCTCATGTGGAGATTGCGCAGAAACATTAATTAAGGTACATTGACTCCAGCTATCTAATTAACGTAGCTGAAGTTGTGTATTTTATTTCGACATTTTCCTGCAGTGTAGACCTAACCTAAACCAAGAAAAAATTCGAAAGGAAACAAAGTGCCAAAGTAGTCAAGTGGAAGTTATATGTTGAGGCTCTGAATTTGCAAACACTTACACAGGCACATAAAGTATGTGCTCAATCTGTGCAAAATCAGGGCCTAATAGGGTTAATATTTAAGGCTGCAACTTCTGACCATACCCATACGGCAGGCAGTCCAGTGGAAATGATTCAGTCTGGCAGTCAATGGTACTGTGCTCAAAAATATTTCAGGTTTAAAGTGACAGTGATCTTATTACATGGGTTCATTGTATAATCCACAGCATACAAGATTATGAGCAGGAATAACAGATAAAACATGCATGCCAGATTGTGGTGCATTATACTAGTGTGAATTGCCAGTAATCTAATACTGACTTCCAAATAGAATCTGGCTTTTTTTTTTTTTTAATTACCAGCATTTTTAAAATAACACACAATCCTAGCATACTCCTTTTTATGTTTACCAGACAGCATTTACTTTATCGTCAAATCACAAACAAAAAAGAAAAATCCATTTCACTTCATTTTCCCCCGAATTCTCTATGAGCAGTTGTGAGGAAGGTAACTGAATACAGGGAAACTAAAAATAGTCTTGCTCACCTGTATATTTAGAAACTCATTAACCGACATTACTCAAAGCAGATAAGCCAGTTATTTCCTGGCACGAGTGGCATGATAATTTCTTTAGAAGCGTGAAGTTAATCACTTTCTTTTACGCAGCTATCCCATTTAGTTCAAGGGCCTTTCAGGGCTTGAAAAATCAAGTAGTTCCAATATCAATCTCACCTGAATTCGTAAGCGTGCAGTACACAGTCTTCATAAAATGGATCTGCTGCTCCCATTAACCTAATTATTGAGTTATACTATGTATTTCTCATGTCTCACTGGGGTGTAGCACCTGGGTGCTGTGAAGATTGTTGCAATACATATATCAGATCAGTGCAGAAGCTGGATATATAAGATTAAAGCTGTACACACCATCTCTCCCTTGTTATTGCCCCGAGTTTAATCTCATCTATGTTGAGTAGCAGCAAACACACTGCAAAGCCCTAGCTGAGTTACTGTGTCTGAACTGGTGCTACACTCCCCTCTGTATGTCACTAGCACTTCAGGGGGAACATCCCAAGTGTTTTTGTGCCGCAGAAGGCTCAGCTGCTCGGATGCTTTCCCAGTGACACATGGAAAAACTTGTCTGCGCTTCACAGAACCTGAGGGGAATTGTGGGAAGGCACTGGAGGACGATCAGCTCTTGAAAGGCTTAGCCTGCATCCTCATTGCTAAGTGGGCAGGTTACCAGCTCAAGTGAAAGTGCACCCACACCTCCAGTAAGGCCACCGAGCCCTGTCTAAAGCACACCGACCTTGAGTGCAAGGGTACTGTGTGTGGACAGGAAGGGATTTGGGGCAACACTAAAGTAAAACCCTGAGTTACCTCTGCAGCCATACCCAAGGCTGGACCACCCCTTACCTCTGCCATTGAGGAGGGAGGGTTGTGTAAAAAGGACTTGCAACCTGACCTAATAAGGAAGAAAACTTGGGCTCCTCCTGATCACCAGCAGCAGAGAGTTCAACAGCTGAGAACCCTCCACCAGGAAAAACATACCCTCAAATAGAGAGGGCCAGCCTACCAGCTGCTGCACACGGGCATCACTCCAATGAAGGCGGACCTACGTCAGTTTATACCAGCTAAGGAACTGGCTTGGAATATTTAAACCAGAAGAATATTTCCAAAGAGACTAGACATGTGGAGATGAAAGGCCCTCAGAGCCGGAATCTGCCAGCCTTGCTCCCATACAGAAGCAAAGGAGAAACTCAGGGCTGTAACAAGGGTGGGGCAAGCAGGGCACTCACCCTGGGTGCATCATAATCAGGGCCGCAAAGACGCAATAAGTAAAAATAATAAGCTGCAAAAGTGAAGAGCACGACGCGTGCTAAGAAAGGGGGCACATAATTAATATTTTGCCCCAGACGCAAAAATACCTATTTACGGTGCTGGGGATACTCACTGGTGCATCTACATTAGATGAGAAGGTACATTCTGTGTTACCTGCAGGTAAATGACCCCTGTCAGTCCCTAATGCCAACTGAGTAATTTAACTTTTGACCATGCTCCCTGTACTCATTAACCTTGATATACCTTGACTTTAGCAAAGCTTTTGATACCGTCTCCCACAATATTCTTGCCAGCAAGTTAAGGGAGTATGGATTGGACAAATGGACTGTAAGATGGATAGAAAACTGGCTAAACTGTCGGGCCCAATGGCTAGTGATCAATGGCTCAATATCAGGTTGACGGTTGGTTTCTAGCGGAGTGCCCCAAGGATCGGTTCCAGGACCAGTTTTGTTCAACATCTTTATTAATGACCTGGATGAGGGGATGGATTACACCCTCAGAAAATTTGCAGATGACACTAAGCTAGGGGGAGAGGTAGATTCGCTGGAGGGCAGGGATAGGGTCTAGAGTGACCTAGACAAATTAGAGGATTGGGCCACAAGAAATCTGATGTGGTTCAACAAGGACAAGTGTAGAGTCCTGCACTTGGGACGGAAGAATCCCAAACATTGTTACAGGCTGGGGACCGACTGGCTAAGTAGCAGTTCTGCAGAAAACGACCTGGGGATTACAGTGGATGAGAAGCTGGATATGAGTCAACAGTGTGCCCTTGTAGCCAAGAAGGCTAATGGCATATTAGGTTGCATTAGGAGGAGTATTGCCAGCAGATCTAGAGAAGTGATTATTCCCCTTTATTCAGCTCTGGTGAGGCACATCTGGAGTACTGTGTCCAGTTCTGGGCCCCCCACTATAGAAACGATGTGGATGCATTGGAGAGGATCCACAGGAGGGCGACCAAAATGATTAGGGGGCTGGAGCACATGACCTATGAGGAGAGGCTGAGGGATTTGGGTTTGTTTAGTCTGCAGAAGAGAAGAGTGAGGGGGGATTTGATAGCAGCCTTCAACTTCCTGAAGGGAGGTTCCAAAGAGGATAGAAAGAGGCTGTTCTCAGTAGTGACGGATGGCAGAACAAGGAGCAATGGTCTCAAGTTACAGTGGGAGAGGTCTAGGTTGGATATTAGGAAAAACTATTTCATTCGGAGGGTGGTGAAGCACTGGAATGGGTTACCTAGGGAGGTGGTAGAATCTCCATCCCTAGAGGTTTTTAAGTCTCGGCTTGACAACTCCCTGGCTGGGTTTATTTAGTTGGGATTGGTCCTGACTTGGGCAGGGGGCTGGACTTGATGACCTCCTGAAGACTCTTCCAGCTCTATGATTCTATGAACCTGGGCCTCTAGCTGGTCTCCTTTCGCTTTATTTAGCCCGGACATACATCACAGCGTATTTTACTCTATAATGCACCACAGTAAACAAACATGAGTGCCTGTGACCTTTCAAAGGGGAAACAACTGAAAAGGATACTGGACAAATCTAAACTCTTCAGTCTGAATAGGGCATTTCAAACTCTGGCGAGACTTGGCACAGAGATTAGAATGGGAAATGTGTCATTTACTCCCAATGGGCTATCCCCAAAATATCCGAGCACATGCGTGAGAGTGGATGGAAATGTTAAAGGTCTGGAATATTAAGGGGCCAATAATATCCATGTGGAATTTTTTACTGTATTAATATAGGGCCTGGCTTTGTTATCTCTGTTCACTATGGTACTCTGCAGCCTTGCTTTCCCTAGGAAGAAAAGGATGTACAACTAGGGATGTGAATGGTTAACCGGTTAACCAGTAAGCCTCACCCTTAACAGGTGAGGCTTACGGGTTCCAGTTAACCGGTAGAGGCTGGAGCAGTTCCCTGCCCACCGCAGGCAGGGGCTGCTCTGACTGGCCAGCTAGAGCAGCCACTGTCCATGGCGGGCCGCTCCAGCCCAATGGGGCTGGAGCACCACCCCCGCCTCGCCCTTCACTAAGCATTTACCTCAACTGACTTACCATGTGTTAGCTAACATGGGGTAGGAACTCTAATTCTGATCTAATCTCATCCCAGCCCAGACAGACACGACTAGCTCTATTCCAGCTAGCATGCTAGAAGTAGCATTATAGATGGTGTGGCTTGGGCAGCAACCCAGGCTGAACTGGGGGTTAAGTGGCATTGTACTCAGGTGACTCGCTCATGCCGCCATGTCCAGCCTGCGGATTCTAGCTCAAGCAGAGGTAGTGTGTCCTACTCAGCCTGGGAGACCCCGCTCCCAGCTGCAGAGTATGCACCCAGAGAGGCCTACATTCTGTGGTCAGCAGATTATTGAATCTTCTCAGCCAAGAGTAGAGGTTGGAGGCCATAGGAGAAATCTTCCTAATTCGCATACTCAAGTTCCTGGAGAAAAATACCTTTCTCCGCCCTCGGACACACTGAACTCTCTTTATAAAGCCAATTGACCACACATCCCTTCACTTAAAAATTTTATGCTTCTGAAGAACCTTTCATCTGAAGCTCCACATACTTGGAAAGAGTTGCGCCCCTCATATGCACAATAACCCTTTGCACACAGATGCCTGGTAAATGCATGCTAAAACACCCACTAGCAGGTGCAAATTACCCTCGGAATAATACAAACCCTTGCCAGAGAGTCCGATACAACAGCACAACGTTTTCCTTACCAAGTTTGACGCTTTGCACTCTGCCTCCAATTTGGTCAGACGCCTCAAGGATTGTTACATCCGTGAAACCGTTTTCCAGGAGAGATTTTGTAGCAGACAGGCCCGCAAGGCCAGCACCAATGACTACTATTCGAGGCTGTCGTTTTCTCCGTAGGCCACTACTAAGAGGATCATCAGTGCTGTCTGAAGATGTTTCACAACTTTGCATGCCGTCCAAGCTCTCTTTCTAAGGAATCTAAGGAGAAGCAAACAAATAGGTTCAAGGAACTAAGCCAACAACTCTCTACTTTTTGTAAGGATTCCTTCCTTCAGTACAGAAGCAAGTTTTGGGAGTCTCTAGTTATTTGTTTAGCAAAAAGAACGTTAACCTTTGAACCAGAACAAGCCCTTTTCAAATGGGAACCGTAAAAAGGGTAAGGAAGATCAGCCTAGAATGTAAACATTTCTGGTCTCGACTCTAGAGCATCAATATCTCAGCCTGCTACGGTCTCCACCATCTACTCTGTAACCATGTAACAATTTCCAGCAAATTCAGAGGATTTCTGACCTCCCATCTCCTTATATAACCTACTGGGGTGGCAATTTTGTGGTAGAGCAAAAACACACACCCTCTGACAACTAGCTGTTCAGAGAAGTAATGTAACTTTATTTTGCTTCTGTGGCAACCACAAAGCATAAATATAAGACTAGGTAAACTGAATTTAGTTCAAAGCTGGAAGCCCCAGATATCAAACCTATAGCTGAACCAAAAGTGGAGGTGAGTAGAAGAATCTAGGGTTTGCTTGATAGATGGCTATTTGTTTTTTTAAATAAATAAATAAATAAAAGGAGATTGCCTATCTCTTAGAACTGGAAGGGACCTTGAAAGGTCATTGAGTCTAGTCCCTGCCTTCACAGCAGGACCAAGTACCATCCCTGACAAATTTGTGCCCCAAATGGCCTCCACAAGGATTGAACTCACAACCCTGGGTTTAGCAGGCTAATGCCCAAACCACTGAGCTATCCCTCCCCCATTACATAAAGTTAAGTAATATGACTAAATGTACTCATGGTCCCAAAACAACAATACTAGTTCGCCCTTCTAAGGTACTTTCCATTCAAGGATCTCAAAGCACTTTAACTGAGCTTCTTCACTTCTGTGTAGTACACACAGATCAGATATGGAAGAAGATGGACGATGGCCCACATTCGGCAGTGATGTAAACAGTGGCATAAATGGCAAAACCGGTTTTACTTGCATCCATCTGGCATCCAAACACTGAGCAAAGTGAATGTGACATTGGCCTTGATTGCTTCTGAAAACTGCTATTTTAAATCAGTTTAGAAACTGATTTTAAAATTGGTGCAACTTCAGCCAGGTTTCTGGAAGGTTTTGCCAGGATAGCTATAGCGTACCAGCAAAGCACTTCTAGGCTACGTCTAGACTGCAAGCCTCTTTCGAAAGAGGCTTTTTCAAAAGATACTTTAGAAAAAGCCTCTTTTGAAAAAGAGCGTCTAGACTACAACCAGTACTTTAGAAAGAAAGCCGCTTTTTCGGAAGAGAGCACCCAAGCAGTCTGGATGCTCTCTTTCGAAAAATCACAGTTTGCATTACATAGCGCCTTTTTTCCAAAGAGCACTTTCGAAAAAAGGCGTTCTTCCTCGTAAAACGAGGTTTTCTGCAGTCAAAAAAACTGACACGTTCTTTCAATTTACTTTCGAAATAACGTGGCAGCAGTCTAGACGCAGGGGAAGTTTTTTCGAAAAAGGCCACTTTTTCCGGAAAAACCTTGTAGTCTAGACACACCCCTAGTGTGGACATAGCTTATATCATCAAACCAGCATAGCTCATTCCAGGCTCCCTAAGTAAAATATGCTATACCAGCAAAAGCACAGTTTTACCAGCATATCTGCCTATATGCTAAGGGCTTTTGCCAGCGCTGTTATGTCTATCACAAATCACACCTCTTCATGCCCGACCAACATAACTATGCCAGCAAAAGATTTGGTCTTCATGGTGCAGACATATTTCCAAGCAGCTGTGTTTAATTAACAAGACTCGTTAATTTCACTGATGTTATTTGAACCTTGACTGTTGCTAATGCTGGGCAAGCAGAGGTGTGTGCTGGAGTTTATTCATGGGGAAAGTGAATTCGAACATCAGAGGCTGAAGGACTAGCAGGGAACCGTTTCCCCTTTCCACATACAGGAAGACACAAGTGGGGAGAAGACACAAAATTCATTTTTTGCAGCGTCAGGATTTAGATACTTACCAGCCAGACGCCAATATGAAGGATGAAGAGCACACACATACCCTGTAAATTGGGTCTAGTAACAGCATTGAGATAACATAATTGTACCCTCCCCTTTCTCACTACGTGTAAGTAGTAGGGAGAATGGACATCCTACCATGCTTTGCCTTCCCTTCCTCCTAACACCAACCCCTCACCCTTACCCTACTTCTTTCTCCCCCACCTCCAGACAGAAGGTGAGCAGATTTCTCAATCCCAGCTGTTCCACTGCGCATCGGTGGCCTGTAAAGTTAATCAAGGACCCTTTCCTACCAATTCCAAATACAAATAGGGTTGCCAGGTGTCCGGTATTGAACCGGACAGTTCGATATTTTCACCTCCTGTCTGGTAAAAAAAAAATCAGAAAATACCAGGCACCTAAAACATCCGGTACTTTCTGTTTTTTTCCTGGCCAGGAGGCGAAAATCCCAGGCTGTCCGGCTCAATACGGAGGCAGCCTGGCAACCCTTGTGCTTACCAGGTTCCACAGGGGAGCTGTCTGGCCCCATGCAGGGGAGGCAAGATGGTGGACGGCCACCAGCAGCCTGTTAAGGCCAAAAAGCCTCACCACGCGTGTTGTGTTTTTGTTTTTTTTTTTACTTAACAACTCTCGGGAATTTTTTTTTTTTTTTTTTTTTGCGCTTAACAACTCTTGGGGGCCTTTTTTTTCGGTATTTTTTCTGAAACCATCTGGCAACCCTAAATACAAACAGATTCAAGAATCTCAAACTGCTCAAGGTAAGTTTGGTTTCTTTGAAATAGTAAAAGGACTGGAAGTCAGAACCCTTGGGTTCAATTCACAGAGCGCTACCACTGGATTGTTGTGTGAAATTACAACACTTCCCTGTTCTGCAATTTATCTATCTCCCAACAGGGGATATAACAGTCTCACAGAGGCAGTTTGAAGCTTAATTGCTGTTTGTAAAGCACTAAGTGCAAAGTAATGTCTAACCTCAAAAAAGATATTTTGGCCTTGGAAAGGGTTCAGAAAAGGGCAACTAAAATGATTAGGGGTTTGGAACGGGTCCCAAATGAGGAGAGGTTAAAGCAACTGGGACTTTTCAGTTTAGAAAAGAGGAGACTGAGAGGGGATATGATAGAGGTGTATAAAATCATGAGTAGTGTGGAGAGGGCCGATAAAGAAAAGTTATTTATTAGTTCCCTAAATAGAAGAACTAGAGGACACCAAATGAAATTAATGGGTAGCAGGTTTAAAACTAATAAAAGAAAGTTCTTCTTCACACAGCGTGTAGTCAGCATGTGGAACTCCTTGCCGGAGGAGGCTGTGAAGGCTAGGAATATAACAGAGTTTAAAGAGAAGCTAGATAATTTCATGGAGGTTAGGTCCATAAAAGGCTATTAGCCAGGGGATAAAATGGTGTCCTTGGCCTCTGTTTGTCAGAGGCTGGAGAGGATGGCAGGAGACAAATCGCTTGATCATTGTCTTCGGTCCACCCCCTCCGGGGCACCTGGTGCTGGCCACTGTCGGTAGACAGGATACTGGGCTAGATGGACCTTTGGTCTGACCCGGTACGGCCGTTCTTATGTTCTTATGAACTAAAGGTTATACTATCATTGAAACCGATGTATTTTAATATGCAATGCATCCAATGTGAGTTTTACAATATTCTTCAAACAATCATCTTCTCCATGCCAAGCCTCGGGAACTCTCAGAGACTGTATTGATGAGGGTTATAAAGGCCTAGATATGCAGCAGTCCCTTCTACCATCTAAAATACTGTAAGCTTTAAACACTGAGATCTCCAGTACAGTGCTCTGAACTTCATACAGAGGATTTCTGATTCCACTAAAAACTTAAAGAATGTGTGTGGTCCTGTTCTGTTTGGCATTTTTATTTTGGAATACAAGATCTGTCTAGACAGATGAGACAATAACAGGGTATTTCATATGCCATGTACAATTTAGAAACCACCCTTACTTAACTAGCACAAACTCTACAGAGGAAGACAATTAGAAGACTAGGCTCTTATTATTTTAAACGGTGATATGCAGTAAAATGAAGATACTGTATAAAATCTATGATTCTGCACTGCACATTATTTCTTGTCAATTAACATGGTGACAGGCTCAGAAGTAAGAGAAGTGCATAAAACACAGGTTTAGCAGGCATAATATCACCAGTATTTGCCTGGTAGCAAGACAGCACCCAGGCCAACGTGTCACCCTTCACTCCAACTCAGAAGTTGGCACGGTTTTGGTTTTTGTCTTTATTGCTCCTCAAAAAAGTGTGTTTTTCCCCACATAAGAGAATAACCAGCCTGCTATAAAATCCCAGTTGAAACAAGGCATCTGTAGTTTTGACAGTGAAGTAAAATAGGTGAGTCTAGTGCTGACCTTGCCTAGCCTCCTTATGGTCAAACTCAGTGCCTCCTCTCCACTTGGATTGTTATCATGCTTAGGGTGACCAGATGTCCCGTTTTTAAAGGGAGAACCCCATATTTAAGCCCTCCTACATATTTAAGAAGTGTCCTTTCTTTAAAAAATGGGTAAACTGTCCCAAATGTTTTCTCTCTTTCCTCCCATCCGCTGGGAGGATCTTTGCTTGCCACCCACCAACAGTGAGTGGGGGGGGGGGGCTACCAGTGGCTGACAATGGAAGTGAGTGTGAAAGGCTGAGGTTGGGCAAAGCTGCAGCGTGCAGAGATGGCTGCTCCCCTTGCTGGTTCATCAGCAGCAGTCTCTGCTGTGTGCCAGCTCTGGCCAGCTGGCGCCCCCTCGCCCCATTTCCAGCCAGCCCTGGCTGCTTGCTGTGGTGACTGGTGAGAGATGGCAGGCAGTGGCTGGTTATGTGTTACCTCTGCTGCCCGCCCTTCAGCCCCTTACATGCTTCCCCTCTCACAGCTCTCTCGCTGCTGTGTCCATTCAGCCCTCCCCCTAGCCCTGCTGCTTCTCCATATTCACCTCCCCAGACACCGGCGGCGTGCTGGTGCTGTGCAGAGAACTAGCCCCTGGTCAGATCATTCAGCTCACCAACAGCCTGGCTGGCAGGCTCCTTCCTTCCCCCACTGCCTGGGCTGGATGGCAGGCTCCTTCCTTCCCCCACTGCCTGGGGCTGGGCTGTGGTGTTCCCTGTAAGCTGCGCGCCTGTGCGGTCACTCAGGAGAGATTCCAGTGCTGCCCAGCCGATTAGCAGAGCGCCCACGGACCTAGGTTTGTGTTTCTGCTGGTGGTGCACATGCACATGCTTCAGTGCACATAAAATTTATTCTGAACGAGGATGGGAAATATTAAAGGGAACATTACTGGGCTGCCACCAGGGAAAGCTGAAGACCTTCTGGCCCGGGATGCTGTCCAGGAGGAACCAAGCCCTGCATATGCCAAAGCCCCACGCATGGCATGGGAAAGCATCTCTGCCTCTCAGTTAAGCTCTGCAGGGGCAGGGAGGAAGCGATTTCCAGCCTGTTTGCAATCCCAACCCTGCAGGTCGCCAGGCAGGGGCACTTAGCACCCTCTACACATGCTGCCCCTGCTGGAGGTCCTGCCCTCAGGCTGCTCTGTCTCCTAGGTACCATCCCCTGCTGAGCCACTTCTCTGGTAGGGTTGCTGAAAGCCCCTGCAGCCAGGTTCCCTGGGCCCTGGTGCTCAATGCATCCTTAGGGCTTAACCCCTTCCTACCTGTGCTGTAGCCAGGGGCTAGGAGGCAGCTGCCCGCACAGTGTGGAAAGGCAAAGCTAACACCTCCAAGCTTGGGACAAGCTGCTTCTAGCCACAGGCAGTGAGGGGGAGGGGAGAATAGGAGGGAAGAGAAGACTTCTGGAAAAACACAAGCCAAGTCATCCCTACCCCTGTCCACACCCTCCTTCAGCAGGATGCAGCTCCCATCTCCTCCCTCCCGCATGGTGCCGAAAGACTGTTGCTTGCCATGTTCTGGTGTGAACCCTGACAGAAACCTGAGGACGGTCGCCTGGGACCCTGCGAGTCCTCCACCTATGCTACCTTGAGAAGAAGCAGCACCAGGTACCAGGAGAGGCGAGTCCGTCCCAGGGGCCCAGCCAGGCATGGAGGGTGGAGAGCACTGAGTAGGCTGCGTCAGGTTAGTTAGACACCCCCATCCCCATGTGAGAGAGGTGTATGGGAATGCGTGTGTGTCACCTCTGCCCATGCAAACCTTAAAGACAGGAAGGTAAACAAAAAGGCTCCAGCTAGGCAGTGTTTCTTTTTAACAGGGACTCAGTCAGCTTGATGTTAATGTGGGCATTTGTACTGCGCAACTGATTGTCATGGAATTCTCCTGAATACAAGTAATTTGACCAGGTGTCCTGTATTCAGCATAGGGAAGTATGGTCACTCTAGTCATGCTGTAAAAAACCCACCTTCTCTGTGGGGAATTCACGGCCTTTACTTTTGCCATCTCCCCACTTCTGCCATAGCCTCACCATCTACCCACTGCTGCTTCCATCCTATTTTTAATGAAACAAAAAACAGGACTATGTAGCACTTTAAAGACTAACAAGATGGCTTATTAGGTGATGAGCTTTCGTGGGCCAGACCCACTTCCTCAGATCAAATAGTGGAAGTGGGTCTGGCCCACGAAAGCTCATCACCTAATAAACCATCTTGTTAGTCTTTAAAGTGCTACATAGTCCTGTTTTTTGTTTCAGCTAGACCAGACTAACACGGCTACATTTCTATTACTATCCTATTTTTAATGACCTCCTCTTTCCTGCTTGCCTTGTCAGCCTCCTTCTCCACTCTGTACTCCCTCTCCCGCCCCCCAATTACTTTCACTCACCTCCCCTCACTGCTTGCTCTCTTCCCTATTTCGCCTTCGCAGAGTTAACAAGCCATGATCCTGTTTCCAAGAAATACCAACCTATGTCTACAAAAATGAATCCATCACCAAGATGTGCACAGAAACGCCACAGCAAACTCTCAGGGCTTTGCAATGCTCGCTCTCTCCAACACATATTGACTTCCTGTACATTTATTAGAGATGTCAAATCCTGGGTTAAAAAGTTAACCAATTAAAGTTTAACTGGTTAACCATGATCCCACCAGCGGCGTGGTGGGCCCAGCTGGGATAGATCAGGCCCCCATCCATGGTGGGATTAGGGCAGGGGGCTGCTCCAGCACAGCCAGGCCCACCCTGCAGGGCCCACTGCAGTACACTATGGACATAGGCTGCTCCAGCTCAGCTGGAGCACCCTCCAACCCGCAGCTCAGGTGACCCAGCTAGACAGGCGCACCCCCCGCCCAGGCCAGGACCAGCCAGAGCAGCCCCCCACTAGTTAACTGGTTACCCCGGTAAGAATACCAGTAAGGATTATAGCCCTTTACATCCCTAAGGGTATTTCTGCTGGTTGTCAGTTAAGCCACCAAACATGCAACAGTTTCCAGCTGGATGGACCCTTGCATCTCTATAGAGCTTTTTTCATAGAATCATAGAATGCTAGAACTGGAAGGGACCTCGAGAGGTCATCAAGCGCAGGCCCCTGCCCTCACGGCAGGACCAAGCACCGTCTAGACCATCCCTGATAGATGCCTATCTAACCTACTCTTAAATATCTCCAGTGATGGAGATTCCACAACCTCCCTAGGCAATTTATTCCAGTGTTTAACCATCCGACTAGTTAGGAAGTTTTTCCTAATGTCCAACCTAAACCTCCATTGCCTCTTCTCCTATCATCAGAGGTCAAGGAGAATAATTTTTCTCCCTCTTCCCTGTAACACCCTTTTAGGTACTTTTTTACTACCAGCAGAACACCATGTAAATGAAAAAGTCCAAGAAGTAGACCCAGTTGCACGATCAGGCTCTTAGGTGGCTAGCATTCTGGGCAGGGAAAATGACTTGTTTGTTTGAGAGGCATCTAGCTTACTTGAGATCTTCTCCAAATAATTAAAACAGCTATTAATTACTTGTTTATTTCTGTTTCATCGTTTAGAATACAAGATCTTCAAGGCAGGGACTATCTTTTCTGCTCTTTGTTCAGGGTCTAATATAGTGGGGCCTACCAACATACAAATAAATAATCATTACAAACTAAGCACAATACAGCACATGGATAATCCTAGCAAGCCAAATGATCGTGATGTGGTTAGTAGCAGTGTAGCACCTAAGAACTCCAGCCATGGACCGCAATCCCATTGTTCTAGGTGCTGTACAAACCCAGAACAAAAAGACTTGCCCTGTCCTGAAGAGCTTACTAGCAAACTCTGAAGTTCATAGTCCATTTTATTCCAGCAGATTCCCAGTGGGCGTTCTGCCTGAGTGAAGATTTCAGCATTGGGCCCAAAGATTGGTAGATACACACAAGTTTAAGCCTTTTGCATTGGAAAACCTCACACATTCTCTTTCCTCCTGCACCCTTATAAGCAACTGTAGGGTGTTACTGAAGCCATACCCATACATTTTATAGAAATCAGATTAAAACACATTTCCAGAATGAACAAACAAGCTGAACATATCTTGGGCTTCTCGTTTTTCCATTTTTCTTATCATTCACATTCTTACCCACTCTTATGCTGTGTCTGCACTTGAAATGTAGATCAACTTAGCTACAGCGCTCAGGGGCGTGCAAAATACGCACTGGTGAGCATCACAACCATACCAACCCTAGCCTTGTGTAGACACAGCTAAATCCATGGAAGCATTTTTCCCTGACCTAGTTACCATCATTTAGGGAGGTGGGATAACTATAATAAATGGAAGAACCCCTTCGTTGCTACAGCACATATCTATGCTAGAGGGCTACTAATGGCGTACCGATAGCACCCTAGCTATGCTTCTATAATTCTCACAGTGGAGACAAACCCATAGCTGTTTCGACACACAAAAGATGTATCACTAAGTATATTGGAATAGTTAAAATGCTACAACACACTTTATGGGGACAGATACATCAGTGTAAAGGTGTTCCTACTCGTAGAGCATATCTACATAAGGGAAGGGAATAAGACAAACCAGTAGAAGAGGTCTTTCTACTGGCATAACTGCATCCACTTAAGAAGCTGCACTGGTAAAGCTATGTAGGTTAAAAAAAGTCACACCCCTAACTAAAAAGAGTTATATAATTAGTGTGCAGACCAGAACTAACTCTTCAGTTATAGTCTGCTCAAACAGCATTTTCCCTTGAAAAGAATTTATAATAGGGATCTCTACATTATGTCCCCTTCCATATGCAAGATAACCTCAGCATATGTAATATTTGCACTGCCCTCTGATTCACACAGAAAACAACCCCAGCAACGCTAAAGAAGCAAAAATAAATGCCAGTCCTCTCTGCTCCAAATTCAGCAACCTCAGCTACAGACCAGAACAAGCCTAGAGATCTACCCTTTCTGTAAACTTCCTCTCATCTTATCAGACTTTTGCCAGCAAAATCCTGTGCAAACACAAGTGAGGCAATCATATACTCCAGTACTAAACCCAGAGGATTAAGGCAGTCCGTAGCTGCTTCCGTACTATGTTTGCTTAGAACGTGGCACTCTCCTCATACTTCCTTGTTCCTCTAGGACCCTGAGGGAAGCAGGCAGCAGAGAGAATAGTAAAACTGTAAGCACACTTGACAGGAATATCACCAAGGGTCAGACAAAGTTAAAAAAGCAAACAAGGAAATTCTTAGACAAAGCTGCCACAATGCCCTAAAGTAGACTGCATAATATGCACTAGCTACAGCTACGAGCTGCGTGCTCCCAGCACACTATAATGTTATAAAAGGGACAAATTCTGAGTCGTGTGTCCACATCTTATTCCCAGGTTCATTTGTGTGGGTTTGGGTTTTTTAAGACACTGTTTTTGAATGAACGTTTTAGCACTTATAAAGTTGCCTGTTGAGGCGCTAAAATTAACAAAAGCTCTATCCAACCAACAGGGGGGAAAAAAAATCTCTCCTGACCCCACAGACTCCCTCAAGCGCAAAAGGACAAATTTAACACAGTCAGTTGCACAGAGTATTTTTCATTTCAGTGAAACAGGATTTAAAGGTTATCCTGCACTGGAAACCTAGACATCAGCACTGAGGTTGTGTGGGACTACAAAATAAAACAGGCTAACTCAGCTTTCACTGTAAAGGTCAAAGGAAAAAAAAAGAAATAAACACAGTACACATAAGATAAAAAGAAGAACCTTACATTTAAAGCATTTAAATTTAAGATCTCGTAAGGAACACATTCATTTTCTCTCTCTCACACACACACACAGACACACACACAGCTTTAGTCCCAAAGTATCTACATGGTGTAAAGATTTCTGACAACAGAGGCTTCTTTAATCATACAAAGTGAGGCATTCCAAGCGCCTGAAAACCAAAGCTAGACAAATTCAGACCAGGGTTATGATCGTATTGTCTTACTGTTTTATAGTAAAAACTTAAAAAACAACAAATAGTCTAGTAGCACCTTAAAGACTAACAAAACATGTAGATGGTATCATGAGCTTTCATGGGCAAAAACCACTCACCCTCCTGTCTGTATTCATCTGTTGTCTCATGACTTACATTTAGATTGAGACCTATTTGGGGAATTTTTTGTTTGTTTGATTTTTTTGTTGTGTTTGTATAGCACCTTACACAGTGGGGTCTTGGATCAGGATCCAGAGACCAAGTTGCTAAATACTAAGTAGTAATGACAATTAACCATTGGAACAACTCTCCTGAGGCTGTAGTGGATTTTCCAACATTTGAAATCTTTAAATCAAGGCAAAGTGTCTTTCTCTAGCTCAGCCAGCCCTGACTGTCATGATGCAGAAATGATTGGAGGGGGATTCTCTGGCCTGTATCATGCAAGTCAGCCTTAATTCTAGGGAATCTATAACTATGCACACAAATGTGCATGTGTGTATAATAATATACCCGTATTTTAGCGAATATACCCCGCACCCAAATATAACCTGCATCCGAATATGCCCCACGGTTTTTGTTATTTCAGTAAAAAAAAATCTTGTATACCCCGAGCACGAGTATAACCTGCGGGGTATACAAGATGGTGCCGGGGGTATATTTAGGGTGCGGGGGTATATTTACGGTGAGGGAGGTTAGGCTTCCAGCCCGCGACCGAACAACGCCGGGAAACTTACAAGGGGCGCAGCAGCCAGGAACGCTCCGGAGCCGGGGTAGAGGCATGCCCAGCAGAGGCGCAAGGCTCCCAGCCCGGGCTGACAAAGGGAAGGAGCCTGGAGCAAGTTGCTCGGCGGCCAGCAGCAGCGGCGGGAGTCTGCAGGCGGCCACAGCTCACAGGAGCGGGGCCGGGGCATGGTGATTGTTGCTCACTGCTCCTGCGCGATCCAGCCAGGCGCCCTCCCCTGCCTGCAGCTGCTGCCGCCACACGCCGGACCCGCTGCGCGCTCGCTTGTTGCTCCTGGGCCGGCACCTGCCCCGCCGCCCCGAACCATGCCCTGCTTGTTGCTCCTGGGCCGGGGCATAGTTCGAGGCGGCGGGGCAGGCGTCGGCCCGGGAGCAACAAGCGAGAGCGCAGCAGGTCCGGCGTGCGGCGGCTGCAGGCAGGGAAGGGCGTCCGGCTGGATCACGCAGGAGGAACGAGCAACAAGCACCATGCCCCGGCCCCGCTCCTGTGAGCCATGGCCACCTGCAGACTCCCGCTGCTGCTGCTGGCTGCCGAGCAACTTGCTCCGGGCTCCTTCCCTTTGTCAGCCCGGGCTGGGAGCCTCCCGCCTTGCGCCTCTGCTGGGGATGCCTCTTCCCGGCCCGAGCTGCTCTGGCTGCTGCGCCTTGTAAGTTTCCAGCGTTGTTCGGTCGCAGGCTTGGAGCCTAACCCCAGCCCGGCAAAGGTAGTGAAAGGGTGGGGGGGAAGGGATCCTCTTCCATCGAGTAAAAAAAACCCTATATACCCCACAAGACGCAGTATAGCCAGCGGGGGTGCGGGTTTAAAACGAATATAACCCGCGGGTTATATTCGCTAAAAGACGGTATGTATAATTTGTGTCCATATAATATGTGGACACACATGGTATTCTCAATGTCCCTTAAAGAATAAAAAAGGATGAGCTCTCCAAATAATCCAACACAATCTTAGATAAATGGATTGAAAATCTATTTTTCAACAGGCTAGTCTCCCCTTCCCCTGGCCAAAAAAGAAATGATCTAAAAGCAGAGCTCATGGAGTCTGCATACAGAAGATTCATTTAACAGAAGCAGGAATGGCAACATATTTAGCAGATGTAAAGACAATACACAGGGTGGCTATTATCTCATTAAATAGCCTAGTGCTACTCCCATCAAGCAAACATGCAACATGCTGGGCTCTAATGAGTAACCTTTATCTAATTAACTGCATTGAGAAAGTATTCAATTATCTTCTCTAGTGTACTTTTCTTTTATAAAGTAAGGTCAAGGAAGTGTTTGGAAGGATAATCATCATCTTCAGGTTGTGAGCAGTTACATTCCTGCCTGCACCTCTCTTTTCCGAAAATTCAGGCCGCCGGTTGGGTCGACGCTGCCAAAGTAGCAGGCAGAGTGACAGGAGGATTGTACTGTTTGCTGTTATACTGCCTGTAGCCAGTACCTCCCGCATCTTTTAATTACAGTCATCCTGTCTCCCGGAACAATAAACGAGCATTTTGTAATTTCTCCCTCTTGTACGCTGTAATTAGTCCTCTAAACAGCAAGTGCATTAAACCTCACAGACTGTAGCTCTGAAACATGATGTCAGTGCTCTCAAAACTAAACTTGCCCAGCTCAAATGTCCTCCTGTTCCGCCCCCCCCCCCCACACACACACACTACCCCTTTTCCCCCAAGCGCCCAGTCTGGCAGCCAAAGTGTTGAGACTGTTCACAATGCTTTTCTGCACTACTGTTTACACCAGGTCAGGTAAAGTACAGGCACCATTTCACCGAAGGCAGAATAAATAATAAAACTCAAGTATGCCACATCAATCGGAAATAAGAGTGTGCTGCTGTTATAAACTTCCTACACATCTAGCTATTGTGCCATACACATACACACTTACTCAGCTGTAACATCACCACCTCACTGAGTGGCATTTCACCATCTTTCTCCTAGGTATCACACTATGTTTATTCAAATTTAGTTTGTTACTCTCCCTTATTGATACACACACCCCATACTTAACTAAATGTTAAAATGCTATTACACTGCAGGCAGAGTAAAAAGTAGCCCCTCCTTCCTTGAAAGCAGCATTGACCAACATTTAAAGCAAGGAGACTGTTTTCCAGAATTTCATTCTTGCTTTTCCCACTAACTAGTATCTTTTCCTATCTCCAAACTCTAAGAACTCTAAGGCCAGGTCTACACTATGGGAGAAAATTGAACTAAAATACGCAACTCCAACTACGACGTACCTTAGCTTGACTTACTGCGGTGTCTCCACTGCGGGAGGTCGACAGGAGAAACTCTCCCATCAACTTCCCTTACTCTTCATTATCCGGTGGAGTACTGGAGTCGACAAGGGTGTGATCAGTGGTCAATTTAGCTGGTCCTTACTAGACCTGCTAAATCGAACCCCGGGAAATCTATCTCTGCAGTGTCGATCTCCCAGTAAGTGGAGACAAGCCCTAATGCGGCTTTGTAAAGTACTTTGAAATCCTCAAATGAAAGGTGATACATACAAGTACAAGGTATTATTAATCATATCAGCTCCCTTTGGATAGTCATAGCTACTTAGTTAAGTGAAAGAAACGTGGTTTTACTCCTGATAGCATTGCGTGACATGTTCTGCCTCATGCATCATGTGGTCCAGTGTTTCTCAAAGTGGTCCACGAAACCACTCTGAGAAAGCTGCTAACTGGCCCCTCTGGCATGTTTATTTACCAGCACAACAGCCACAAAGCCTCGTGGTTCCCATTGACTCTGGTTCACCATTTGCAGCCAAGGGGAGCCACGGGAAACAGCATGGGCTGGGCCACTGCTTCCCACAGCTCCCCTTGGCTACAAATGGCAAACTGGAGCCAGTGGGAACTGCGAGGCTCTGTGGCTGCAGCGCCGGCAAATAAACACACCAGAGTGGCCAGTTCGCAGCCTTCTCAGAGTGGTTTTGCAGACCACTTTGAGAAACACTGCTATACTCCCATTACAAATGCCAAAGCAACAACTCAAGATGCAGAAACAACATGACCTGATTTCCAGAGTGAGGATGAAATTTACAGGGCTGGGGTTAGTTTCTAAACCAAAAGATGCTTTCCCAAGATTTTAAGCTTTGGTGAAAATCACTCTCCCCACACAAAGCCTACGTAGTCAGGCTTAGTGCAGGGTGCTAAGCAGATGTAGAGGGGACAGAGGAGGACACAAGTAAATTTTATTTGCATTACATCAGTCTCTAAAGGCCCCAATCAGGGATGATGGCCCCTTTGTGCTAGGTACTGCCCAAGTTTGCTGCAAAAAGACAATCCTTGTCACCAAGAGCTTACAGTCTTGTTTAATGACAAGACTCACTAGGTGGATGAAACAAACCAATATGGAAGGATAAGAGGATGATGATACAAGCATGTTTTCACTTAATCTAGTTGTGTGCACAGCATAGCGCAGGGGTGGGCTAAAGGGCCTCCACGGGCCGCCATGCGCTCCTTGCAGGACGGGAGAAGGCTTCACGCGCTATTCCACCCCCGGGCGAATCAGGGCCTGGGGGCGGGGGGAGTGTGCCAAGTTTCCTCTGCCCTGCCCCTGTGCTTAGCCACACGCTCCTGGCAGGGTGGGAGGAGACTATGCATGATCCCCCTCCCTCAAGCCCTGATTGGGACGGGGGCAGAAGAGGGAGTGCGCAAAGTCTCCTCCTACCGCCAGGGGCATGGGCACCTAGGGAGAACCTCTCAGTGGGGGGAAGGTGCTTCCCCACCACCAGACTAATCATGGTGTGTGAGTGGGGAAGCAGGGAAGTATCCCTGGCCTCACCCCCTCCACTTGAGGCCCCGCCCCTTCCGCTTCAGGCCCCGCTCCTTATGATGCAGCCTGGGGCCACTTCAAAAATTTCTGAAGTGGCCGTTGGCAAAAATTATTGCCCACCCCTGGCATAGTGTATGGCCCTGCTCCTGCTGCCCTCCCACAATCCCCACGCATCCACAGAATGTGTCCACTTGCAATCCTATGGCCCTGCTCCCAACTCACCCCAACGTCACCCCAAAGCCAGCCTATCTGCAGGCAGCAGGGAGACCTCAGGCTAGATTCTATGTTGTGTCACCTGAGAGATGCAACCCAAGAGACCCAGCGTAGAAGGAGGGAGCCCTGGGGGATGGCACAATGATGGCTTTAAGCCACCTTTGCCTTGCCCAGATTCTGACCTCCTAAGGGTCCTTCCCAGGGCTGCACACCACTTGCTCTGCTGCCCAGAATCCTCACAGCACTGAAACAACAAGCACAAGAACCTGTCCTTCAGTGCATACATACCACTCCTATCAACACAGCAAATAGGGCACCAGTCTGAGCTTCTCTTCCCCGTGATGCTCTGTGACACCTTGGGCAAACTACTGCACCTCTGTGCCTGAGTTTCCCTCACCCACCAAATAGGTATAATAATGACCCACCTTTGTAAAGTGCTTTTTTTGTTAAAAGCATTAGTTTTAAGCATTATACTAGAGACAAAGGACCCAAAATACTACATCAGCACTTAGTCTTCAAACTTCATAGAAAAATAAACATAAATGTTTAAATTCTTAGAAAGAAAACAAGATATATTTTTGCAAATGTGATCCAAGACAGCCATTCCCTGTGCCTCTTCCTACATCATCATCAAAGGGAAATGTGAGAGAAAGGAAGCTAAACAATCAAATGCTACATTTTAAAGGTGTCTCCAGCTATGCAAACAAGATAGGGAAGGCTCCTGGCAAACCCTGCCATGGTCAGCAGGCACTAGCTTATCTTTTCTTAAAATGTTTTTGCTGATTACTCAGATGTGATACAGAATCTCATCGCAACTAGAGTTGCAGTGACATAGTGTGTAGAGTATCTGATTAACCAAGAAAACAACCCATAGAGGGAGTGAAACACAAATATAACAACATTCCTCTGGTGAGGGCACTGTCTTCAAAATGGACCAGGACAGGAATCATTGCAACACACACACTTCCCATGTTGATCAAATGCTTGCAAACTTCGTCACAGCGAGATGACTCGCACAGCTAACAGTGTGGGTGGCTGGGAAAGTAAACACAGCAACATGGCACAATGCGGGACAAAAAGGCAGAATGGGGAGAATTTTATGAATATTCTTTTACAAAAAGATTCTGAAAACAGAGGCCTTCAACCTAATTTTTAAAGAGTCTGGTACAACAAAAGAAGATGTTAAAATCACAAACGCATCACACATTCACAGAGTCTATCGTTTATACAGCATTCACGTGTAACAGATCAACCACCACCTGGGAGCCTTCAAGTTTCACTAAGCCGCCAGAGCTGGAGACCTCTTGTCTTGTAGGGTGAATCCCACTGAACAAGACAGAGCTCCTATCAAAAAACCACCTCCCTGCAATGGAGTTATGCCTTCTTATATGAGGGCCCAACTGTGGTCCCTGATCTCCTCCTTGCAGTCACCGATCTCTACAGTAACAAACAGGAAACCAGGATGTGAGGCCGCAGTCCTATTCCCCCATCGGGCTCTATCGGTACTCTCATATAAGCAGGGTTGGCTATGGCTAGGGTTGCCAGATGGCTTAAAAAATACTGACCACCACCCCCAAAAAAATGGGAAAAAATTCTGTTGAGAAAAAAAAAAAGGAGAGACCAAAGTTGTTAAGCAAAAAAAACCCCAAAAAACCAGCATGGCCCCTTTAAGCAACACTTTGCTTTTGAGGCTTTTTTAACCTAACAGGCTGCCAGTGGCCACCCGCCATCTTGCCTCCCTGCGCCGGGCTGAACAGCTCCCCTGTGAAACCTGGTAAGCACCCGGGATTTTCACCTCCTGGCCGGGAAAAAAAATCAGAAAATTTCCCGCAGTTAAGCAGCATAGCAAAAGATGCTGGCTGCTGATTTGCTGTCTTTAGGACAAGAGAGCAAACAGGGATCCTGACTCTGCCATTGCTTCACACTTTTAACAGATTTAGTGACACTTTTGCAACCTAAGGTATAGCCCCACATCTTATACAAGTCCCAGTCATGGTAATTACGTCTTCCTGACTTGAGACTCCATGCAGTTATAATCGGATAAGTAGCAGTTCTTCATTTCCTCTCTTATATTATTGTGTAATGATGCTGAGCATCAAAAAGAACAATTGTGTTGCAACCCACAGGCCCCTGTTGAGTGAAACAATCCCGCTACTGAAACTAATGTGCTTTGGGGTCCCCTCTAGAAGAAAGATGACAATAGCTAGAATACTCAGTACTAAGCATATGGTTCTGATAATTTACTAGTGTCAGCAAAGAAGCATTTGACCCAAAGTCCCCACTCTCCCAAACATCACCAGAAAGTTGCTAACTATAAAATCTCTCTGCCCCAGCCTGGTTTTCTTTTTTTAAACATTGGATGGAGCTTTTGATCATCAAAGCACTGCACATTTTTACCACAATGACTGGCCTTGTTTTACTGTCTGCAAACATCCCTGGAGTAAAATGAACCTGTCTGAAACTGTTTCACAAGAAAGCAACACACTAAATTCAGCTTTTGTGAAGTAGAAGGTATTTAACAAGCCCACGAGCTTCTTGGCATGCAGTCCAAAGACTTTCTTGATTTTTTTGTAAAAGCTAACATATGGGCAGGGCAGGTTGTCTGCCAAAGGGCACTTCCACGCAGCGCTCCGAATTAGCAGAACAGCAAGTGTCCAAAAAGTAAGGGGAAGAACATCGTGCCAGGTGCTCAGAGTGTGAGTCACGTCTGTTTAGAACACTCAGAAAAACCTGCCCTTGCGTGTGTTCCAAACCCCTCTGATCTCAGAGGGAGAGAGAAAAAGTAAGTGGGTGGCCTACATTTAGCTCTTTAGTAGGCTAGGGAGTGCTCTGGGTACAGCATGCTCTGCCAGCTCCAAGGGTTGAGCAGAGCATCTGGCACTGCACTCCAGAGACCCCTCTTTCTAGCTCCTGGAGGGCGGCTCAGTCTGAGGGACAGTTTTCCTCATGCAGAGCTTCAAGATAAGCGGGGATGAAGTTAAACCAAGGAGGGTAAATCATGGAGGATTTCCTCCACAATAGGAAGGTTTTGTCCAGATGTCAGTGAGCATCCTACAATGACTCCCAGCGGTATGAGCTGACTTCACCTCGTAGGGTTTGAGGAGCATCCTGCCGTGGCAGGGGAAGGACTAGCTGCTGTCAACCAGCTCTTGCAGAAGCTTCAATTCCACAACCCTTCGATACTATTGTATGCATCATTAGCTCTTTGAATGTTCAAAAGGTGCTGGCTTGCCTTGCAAAAGACAACGCTGCTCCTGTGTTCTGTGCCCTGGCTTACAAGATGTTCTCCTGTTCAGCCAGCTAATGAGGTCAGAATTCTTATGCAATGGACCTTCATTGGGTAATGTGCCAGAGGATTCAGTGTTAAGCAGGATGCAGTTAAAGAGAATTTTACATTTGAGGCACGGGTGTAACTTTGGGTTCAGCGTGTTCTTTCCCTGGTACAGTTCACTGAATCACAGAAATGTAGGACTGGAAGAGTCCTCAATAGGCCATCTACTCCAATCCCCTGCACTGAGACAGGACTAAGTATTATCTAGACTAGCAGATTTCAACCAGGGATTTGAGGCCCCTTGGGGGCCATGAGTAGGTTTCAGGGGGTCTGCCACGCAGAGCCAGAATTGGACTCACTGGGGCTTAGGGCAGAGAGCAGAAGCCCCACCACCCAGGGCTGAAGCCAACGCCTAAGCAATTTAGCTTTGCAAGGACCCCTGTGGCATGAGGCCCTAGGCAGTTGCCTTGCTTGCTGTTCCCTGACCCTGACCCTGGCCCTGGCTTTTACACACAGACACAAAGTAGATCTTATTTCCAAAGTCTGTTATTTTCTTACAGAAGGAAAATAGTGTTTGTGCTGTAGTGTCACAAAGGTGGTTTGTGTAGAGGAAAGAAAAATCCCTAATTTGTCAAAGAATGCATAGTATGAGGTCAGTTTCCCAAAAGGGGTGGGGTGGGGTGGGATGGAAAAAGGCTTCCTGAAAGGACTTGTCTATACTTAAAATGCTACAGTGCTTCAGTGTAGACACTACCGACATCAACACAATGGGTCCTCCCATCACCATAGGTCATCCGCCTCAATGAGAGGCAGTAGCTAGGTCAACAGAAGAATTCTTCCATTAACCTAGCACTGTCTTAGAATCATAGATTCCTAGGGCTGGAAGAGACCTCAGAAGGTCATCCCCCTGCCCAAAGCAGGACCAAACCCAACTAAACCATCCCAGCCAGGGCTTTGTCAAGCCAGGACTTAAAAATCTCTAGGGATGGAGATTCCACCACCTCCCTAGGTAACCCATTCCAGTGCTTCACCACCCTCCTAGTGAAATAGGTTTTCCTAATATCCAACCTAGACCTCCCCCACTGTAACTTGAGACCATTGCTCCTTGTTCTGCCATCTGTCACACTGAGAACAGCTTCTCTCCAGCCTCTTTGGAACCTCCCTTCAGGAAGTTGAAGGCTGCTATCAATTCCCCCCTCGCTCTTCTCTTCTGTAGACTAAATAAGCCTAAATCCCTCTGCCTCTCCTCATAGGTCAGTGCTCCAGCCCCCTAATCATTTTGGTTGCCCTCCACTGGATTCTCTCCAATGTATCCACATCCTTTCTGTAATAGGGGGCCCAGAATTGGATGCAGTACTCCAGATGTGGCCGCACCAGTGCCAAATAAAGGGGAATAATCACTTTCCTAGATTTGCTGGCAATACTCCTATTAATGCACCCCAATATGCTGTTAGCCTTCTTAGCTACAAGGGCACACTGTTGACTCGTACCCAGGTTCTCATCCTCTGTAATCCCAAGGTCTTTCTCTGCCTAACCACTGCTTAGCCAGTCGGTCCCTAACCTGTAATACTACTTGGGATTCTTCCGTCCCAAGTGCAGGACTCTGCACTAATCCTTGTTGAACCTCAAGGGTTGAACCTCCAGGGGTTAGGTGGGCTTACCTAACTTGGTCAGGGGGTGGATTTTTCCTATCCCTAAGTGACATAGCTAGGTTGACCTACCTTTTTAATATAAACCAGACCCAAATTCTTAGAAAACACTGATGGATGGGCTTCTGAGATTTCCAATACACCCATGACCAGATTCCTTCCCAATTTCTTCAAGTTTCATTCAAGGAGCCTTTTAACGCAGATTAAGGCATCTCCCCGATGCTGATCAAAGGGTGAGTTTTTGAGTATGAAATGCACATCCTCTTATCTAACAAAGGTTTCTGTGGCAAAGGCACATAGCAGCTTTTAGCTAGCTGATGTCTAACTTCTGTTTGATGACAGCTGTAGGAAATAAGGCTAAATCATCACTATGTTCCCATGAAGGAACATCATTTTGTACTCAAAGGGCCAAAATTATCCTTTCTGTAGCTCCGGAAGCCATTCTGCCCTACCCTCTTAATTACCAGTGCCTGGACCCAAAGTAGAAAGAAGAACTAGCTGGTGAAATGAGGGAGGAGAAGAATGAAGAGAAACAGCATGGGACAGGCACTACTAATGCATAGTAACAACAGACAGGTCTTTGTTTCCATATTATTACCTACACCAAAACAGAGCGCACGGCTGAAATTCTATCTTAGCGCTCCAGTGACAGTGAAATGGCACCAACTAAGCTCTTGGTTTGAGATCATTGGATCCCAGCCTTATTTATTTTGGCATTTACATAAACTAGGGATTACAATACCTTACAATACGGCTTTCAGTTTTCCCCACCATGGCTTCATTAGAGTGACAGTGGTTAAATCAAAGTGACGTTTTTTAATGATTGCCACGATGTACTGCTTTTTTAAACAAACAAAACTTGATCTTGCATTACACATCCTTAATAAACTATATCCTCAACCACCTTGCAAAAGTAAACAAATTATACAGAAAGAAGGATGCTAAGCATTGACTAAGAAGGAAGGTAAAATTTTAGATCTAGGTGGGGAAGTTTTAGCAGTGCAGGGAGAATCATCATGAGGCTAACACATAGGACTAGAAATTAGATGACTTGAGTTTTATTCCTGGTCCTGCTACAGAATTCCTGTGTTATCTGAGCTAATAAACATATAATTCTGACTAAGTACCCTCAATTTCTATGTATTTTGAGGAGAGTTGATTGCACTCAGCATGATTCACTTTATCCTATCTACACTTTTTGTTTCCTCGTGCATAATAAAGGGATAATAATAGGTACATCAAAAGGGTGTGTTCATACATATTTGAAAAGGGCTCCAAAAGTCTTAAGTGTGAACATTTAAGATTTTAAGACTCACCTCCTTAACACATCACCCTATAATTTCAATCTATAATTCTTATATCAAGCCCATGACTGTACAGTGAATGAATTACTACAGATCTGAGGACATGTCCACAAGAACATAAGAACATAAGAACGGCCGTACCGGGTCAGACCAAAGGTCCATCTAGCCCAGTATCCTGTCTGCCGACAGTGGCCAGCACCAGGTGCCCCAGAGGGGGTGGACCGAAGACAATGATCAAGCGATTTGTCTCCTGCCATCCCTCTCCAGCCTCTGTCAAACAGAGAAAGCCAGTAAGATTAGACAGATGTAAATATCAACCAAAGTACGTATAAGACTTCAAAGATTATGCAAATCTATGGTATTTCATAGGAAGACTCTTTTTTAAACTAAGATTAGAGGGTTTCCCTGACTCTGTGTGTGGTTCTTTTTATTTCCCATTCCTGCTTAGCCAGTCTGACCAATCTCATTTTTTTGAATGCAATCATGAGGGTTTGCCCTACAGAGAAGGTTGAGGAGGGCTTTTTTTGTTAGGTTTTGTTTTTTCTTTTCTTTTCTTTTCCCTGGGCTAACCTCCAGCTTAAAAAGAAAAAAAATACACTTGAATGAAGCATAGTCCCTGGTTTTGGAAAGCTTGTTTGAAAACTTGAGAGGAAGCAAAGTCTCCTCAATTTATAAAAAGGCCTGATTAACATTCTCAACCAAGTCTTTCTATATAAAGCACTTGGTTGGGAATGCACACTATTTCAAGCTGCCCTCCTCTTTACAATGTCATCTTCCGGAATATAGGTCAATATTTAAAAAAAGATACTAGTGATTTTTCTATGATCATATTTAGTTATCGCAACAGGACTTGATTTTCAGAGGGTTGGGTGCTAAAGGTGCTAGACTAGACACCCAAAAAGAGACACCATCAAAAAGCACTGACCCCTTTTGAAAAGCATGACCATTATTACCTTATTTTTAAAATGTCACCAAGATTCAAGCTCTAACCCCCAAAAAGAAGCACGACTCAAAGAAAGATGGGTATATTAGAATATCTTTCTATTCTAATTTATTCTATGTAGATCCTTGAATTTTATGACAAATCATTCCATCCACAAGCCTTCCCAAAAAAGGTAAAACTCCTTAACATAGGTCTTAGAACAAAGGACTGGAAGAGCTCTCCTGCATCACAAAGTCCAGTCCCCTGCTACCACTAGCAATTCCATCACAAAATCATGTTCAAAATCTTATCAAGCACCATATGAAACGTAGGTAGGTTGTTTGTCCCCATTACTCCTGTTAAAATGCTGTTCCAGAAATTCTCTAATGATTAAAAACCTTCTAACTTTCAGCCTCCGTTTATTCATGGACAGTATATACCCATTTGTTCCTGGGCTGATTTTATTGTTCCACCTTTTTTCCTTCTTAGTAAGGAAAGCAAGGCATATGGAGCATTCATGGGGTTTTAAAAGTTCACTTTTTCTGAGTACTGAATTGTTTGTTCCAATTACTGAACTCTGGTCTTTGCAAGCTTGCATTTTCTTCCATATTATGATATAGGTTTTTGAGAGCATGTTTCTGCGACATATCAGAATACTGTGTTACTGCATGATAGTTTCCCAGGGTTATAACACCCTTGGTTTAAAATGAGTTTTAATCATTTTAAATAACCAATCTTGTAATGAAAGATTTTAAAATGGGGTTTAACAATTAAACCAGGTAACATAATTATGCTGCTACCATAGACAGGGTCTAATATTATTGGTAGTCCTAAATTCAAAGCCACTTATTTGTGAGGTCTGTCATGTCCATACCAGAAGTGTAAATGTGAGCTAAAACAGACTTCTCAGAACTTTTTTCATAACAGACCAGATGGCATCTGACAACTCAAAAAAAAAAAAAGAAACATGATGCATTTATGGGCCTAAAACGAAATTAAACTGTTACACAAATCCAGTCTTCAAAGCAGTCTTTGAACTACCCAAAACCACTCTGTGCAAGTGCGGGATACAGAAGGAACATGTCTAGTCTGGACCAGCCTTCTGTCCTTGTGCATACGTGAAGCTACTCACATCTAGCTAGTTGTTTAATTGGATAACAGAAAGTACGCTTCATAACGACGTCAGTATATCACATTCATTCTGCCTTCTAACAGGGAGATGTAAATGTTAACAAATAAACCAGGCAAGCCAGGCAGCAAAATAATAAGTTATGACCCCTCATCCTCCAACTCTTCACTTTCTTCTCCTGTGTACTCCCTTGCTAAGGGAGTACACATGCAACCAGCACCATGACACCAAAATTTTGAATGGGGTCTTTGGGCACAATGGTAGCAAAAGTTTATTAATTATCAGTGCTTCTTTATAGACGGGGGCTGATTCTGATCTCACTTAAACCACTGTAAATCAGGAGTAGATCTGTTGAAGAAAATCGAGTTACTCCCAGTTCACACTAAAATGAGATGAGAACTGGGCTCCGACTGACTGTGGTTTACAAAGTCAACAAACTACTCCTACATATCATATCAAAAATCAGTCATTTATGTACAGACTACAGCGAGCAGGGAAAACAGAAAATCTGGTCCCATGGAAGATTCTGACATTTTGAAAAAACGTCAATCCAAATTGGTACAAAAAGTGAAAATGTGCAGTACAGAAATTCCAAAACCATTTCAATTAGAAAACATCAAAACCACCTGACAGAAATGTTTTGTTCCAATAATGACAACGTATTCCATTTGTTAAAATGAGGGATGTAATAGTGTAGTTGGTTAAATGATTACATGCATCCCTCCCACACCCCGTGGCTCTGCCAGTAAATTTTTTAGAGGTCTGGCCAGCAGCCCAGCTCAGTCCCGGCTCACACTGGGTCCTGGGAGCTACCACTGCTGCAGCTCTGCATTAAAAGTCATTTAGAAGGCAGTGGACAGGCAGCCCAGCTCAGTTCCAGCTCGTGCCAGGTCCCAGGTTCCCCTCTGCGGCTTTGTGTAGTTTAGGAGCCGGGCAGGCAGTCAGCCTGGCTCAGTCCCAGTTCGCACTGGGTCCCGGATGTTACCCCCAGTTCCTAAATTACTTTTCATGCAGAGCTGCAGCGGGGAGCAGCTCCCAGAGCAGCACAGCAGGACAATAGCGGCTTCCGACTGCTAGCTCTGCACCACTGCCAGCATGTCCCTGTGGCCTGAGGGAGTGTGAGCAAAGCCATCCTGTCCATAGGATGTTTCAGTACAGCCACTCCAGACCCCATGGTTTGGGGAATCCTGGGGTGGCCACTCCAACTGTCCTATGGACAGGACAGTCCCCCATACTCAGGTTAGCTGAGCCTTCCTGTACTCACTGCGGCAACAGAAACCACGGGAAAGGACAGCTACACAGCAGCCTGCTCCGCTGCTCTGCCACCATCTCCCAAGCCAGCCTGCGCTGCGGCCAAGGCGCTCTACTTCCCCCACCCCGCCATGGTGAAGCAAAGCGACCAGGCGAGGCTGGGAGACGGTGGCGGAGCAGAGAAGAGGCTGCTGTGGTGTTCTGCTTCCCTGCAGCACCTGCCCCCATGGTGAGTGTGGGGGAAGGGGACAGGAGACCCCCTACTGCCATTCCATGCCAAGGCCACAAGTAATCCCCAATGCCGCGTCCCTCAGAGGAGGGGGCTTGAGAGAAGGGGTGTGATTGGGGTAGGGGACAGAGCAAGGGCAAGAAGAGGTGGAGCAGGAGCTGGACTTGGGGGAGGGGCACGGACACCTCCCCCCAAGGCTGCAGTGACTCATGTTCACAGGCCAGACTGTGGAACTGCTCGGGTCGCAGATGGCCCACAGGCTGTGAGTGTGAGACCCCTGATCTAGCTTATCTAAAAGAGAGTCCGAAGTGGTGACTCCAACTAACAGAAAGTTGTTTAATGTGACAGAAAAAGGTATAATGAAATCCAAAGGCTGGAAGCCTAAACTGCACACATTTGGACTAGAAAGAAGGTGGAAACTTTTAATAGTGAGAATAATTAGCCACTGGAAAAATTACCTCAGGATCTGGTGGATTCTCCATCACTTGAAGCCTTTAATCAAAACTGGCTATCTTTCTAAAAACGTTGCTGTAACTCAAACAGAAGCTATGGGCTTGATATAGAAATTATTGGGTGAAATTCTTTTCCCTGTGTTATTCAGGAGGTCAGATTACATTATCCTAATGGTCCCTTGAGGCCTTAAACATCTATGAAAATGATATGCATCCAGACAACAGTACAGAGAGAAAGAGAAATTCTTTGCCAGTATTTTGTCCACTAGAAGCAATAAGAGAATGCATAAGTGAAATTGATTTTTAAATTGTCCAAAGTATATAGTTTCATTAGCCTGGCAGATCTCTCCTCTCCTCTCTTCTCATCTCTTCTTAGTACTGTAGAACTGTTCAGAGTGTACTACATTACTACTGAGAGTTGTGTGGAGGCTGAGCGATGGAATCCAATTAACCAGGTATGAGAGCAGGAAGGGAAGCAAGGACAGAAAATGATCAGAGTAAATCAGCGATGGGAAAGCTACACTAGTGAGTAGGCCACACAAGTGGCCCTCCTTCATTCAGTGGGCCACAAGACTGACATAACCAAGACAGTCTCCCGAGAGGGGGAGTTTTGCTAAATGCACCTGTGTACCTAGCAATTGCGGGGTGAGCTGACTGAGCCGTAGCAGTGCTTTGTTTGGATGCTGAGGGAGCGCACGGCTCTCTCAGTCAGTGTTGTGTGCAATCAGCTCACACCTCACTTCACGTGCCCATGCTTTACGAGCGTGTCGCTTTAGTAATACTCATAGGAAAAAACACGACACAGATGGAAATCAGAAGAATCTGGCAACCCTACCCATGTGCAACAGTAAACAAAATGTCTTGTGGGCCACACATAAAAACTAGATGGGCTGCATGTGGCCCCCCGGGCCGCAGATTGCCCAGCACCGTACTAAATTCTGATGGCACATTGTGTAACCACCATCTGCTCAACCCAATTCAAACAACCTAGGACTGCACAACAAACAGCTATACAATTCACTCGTATTGTAGGGCAAAAATTCAAATCTGGCCAAGTCAGCTACAACAGAGTCCCGCATATCTGACAGCTATTCGCTGGTTTATGAGAACTAAATTGTGGTCTTAGGGCTTATCTATACAGGGAAACTGACCAGAATCCACTTTGTGGACTAGGTTAAATCAGTGAAAGGCATTCTTCTTTCAAGTATCCACATAAGGCGCTACTGCTTTTTGAAATCACACCCTATTTTATTCCAGAATAAAATCCCTTTGTAGACAAGCCCAGAGTTGTTTTCCTGTTATACATCGTAACCAACACCCTTGTTATCATATCTCCAGAGGCATAGGGATTAAAAGTGTCAGAGGGATTCCATCCAAACTTTCCCCACAGATCCTGGTAAAGATACACTGTGAGGAAGTCTGCCCAGTGACTGCCTGTGCTGTACCTATTCAGTGACACGTAGGGAGTTTTGGTGTCAAAAGTTGCCAATAATACTTTTGCCAGCATTACATTCACTTAAAATAATTTTTAAAGAGAAAATATAGCGTATTTGTTGGCTACCACAGACAGACATTTCAAAGTTCAAGGAAAGCTGGAGACATACACTGGATAAGTTACCATGTAAAAGATGCATATGAAAAGCTTATATCTGCTCACACAAGACACGTAAAACTCCATAAGAACTAATAGCAATCTAGTGGATTAAAAACAGAGGAAGAAAAAGAAAAAAATATGTTTTAAATATTAAAAAGGATTTTATTTACATGGATAAGTTTATTTTTTTAATTCCCATATTTAAAATTAATCTGGAAATTGACAACCTGAATTAAGACCTACATTTATTATAATCCATTAAAGTCATTTTATTAAATACAAAAAAAACTAAGCAATATATGTTTGCTCCTGAAGCTTTTCAGAAACTCAAGCTACTGACCTAGTGGTGGAAGACACTAAGCACTTGCAACCAGCGTTTATTGAAGTGCTAAACCAGCTTTTGTCAGCAGAAGCCACTTCTGCCAGCAGAAGCCACTTCTGCAGATGCGGAGAGAATATTTTCTTCATTTCAGTTTATTCACTAGTTTCAATGACTAGTTTAATCACAGCTAAGAAATTAATTGGGAGTTGAAAAAAGCAGGAAAGCTTGTTTTCTTCTCCCTTACTATGAATAAAATCTAGGTATAAAAAGTATGAGATTTCTATTTATAAAATCTTGAAGGGCATGGTGACTAGAAATACTCAATTTAATTCATTAACATCCTTTGTTCAGTAAATCCGATACTTTTAAATGCAAAACTTGTTTTAATAAACTCTTTAATAAACTTTTATGTATCCAGAACATTTAATGTAGATTTTAATAGAAATTGTAATTGAATTTTAAAATACTGTTTTTGTGCATTCTCAAATGAACCACAGAATTATAGAATACTAGATTGGAAGGGATCTCGAGAGATCATCAAGTCCAGTCCCCTGCCCTCAAGGCAGGACCAAGCACCATCTACTCTAGATCAGTGTTTCTTCAACTGTGTTCCACAGCACACTGATGTGCTGCGAGGCAGTCGGAGGCGTGCCACGGAGAACAACAGAGTTCAAAATGGCCGCCTTTTTTTTTGGACAGTAACTTTTCCCCAGTCACCCCCCATCTTTTTTTTTTCCTTTTGCTCATCAAAACATCCTTTGTGTTCCTCATTAAAAAAACATTGTTTGGTGTTCCTCGGACTTAAAAAGTTTAAGAAACACTGCTCTAGATCATCCCTGATAGATGTCTGTCTAACCTGCTCTTACATATCTCCAGTGATGGAGATTCCACAACCCCCCTAGGCAATTTATTCCAGTGTTTAACCACCCTGACAGGAAGTTTATCCTAATGTCCAACCTAAACTTCCCTTGCTGCAGTTTAAGTCCATTGCTTCTTGTCCTATCATCAAAGGCTAAGGAGAACAATTTTCCCCCCTCCTCCCTGTGACACCCTTTTAGATACCTGAAAACCACTATCATATCCCCTCTCAGTCTTTTCCAAACTAAATAAGCCCAGTTCCTTCAGCCTTCCCTCACAGGTCATGTTTTCTAGCCCTTTAATCATGTTTTATGCACTTCTCTGGACCTTCTCCAATTTCTCCACATCTTTCTTCAAATATGGTGCCAGAACTGGACACAATACTCCAACTGAGGCCTAATCAGTGCAGAGTAAAACAGAAGAATGACTCCTCGTGTCTTGCTCACAACACTCTTGTTAATGCATCCCAGAATCATGTTCGCTTTTTTTGCAACAGCATCACACTGCTGACTCATGTTTAGCTTGTGGTCCACTATGACCCCTAGATCCCTTTCTGCCGTACTCCTTCCTAGACAGTCACTTCCCATTCTGTGTGTGTGAAACCGATTGTTCCTTCCTAAGTAGAGTACTTCACATTTGTCCTTATTAAACTTCATCCTATTTACTTCAGACCATTTCTCCATTTTGTCCAGTTCATTTTGAATTATGACCCTATCCTCCACTCTATTCAATACTCTATTTGGATTGAATATGCATGTCAATCCAAATAGAGTACGACACAAATCAACACTACAAAATGAATTATCTTATAAATAAGAGACACATCATTAATCATTGTATAACATAATAAAAATGTAAAAGTTAAGAATCAGAATAAATATATGCTAAGCTACAGAATTATTTAAATGAATGTGTATAAATATGTTCGCCTGGGTAGAAAAAAGATGCACCAAAATTTAGTGTAATGACTATATTTAGTTGCAAATCAATATTCTGAATAGCTTCCAACCAATGAAAACCCACCTTTCTTTATGTATATAACTAAAAAGTACAAACGTAAAACACAATTAAAATTAATTATTTAAATCAAGTTTCCTGCTTACTGACAGAAATCACAATTAAAATTGGTGATGGTAAACTGCTTTGATTTAAATCAATACACCCTGATAGGAAGTGGGGGATGGGAAAGCAATATACATAAACTAATCTTAGAGATAAATCACAAATGTTTATCACTTGCATGTTTCAGGACTATCCAGGATTAGCTCCCTCAGTTAACTCATAAAAACAGCCTTTCTATACAGGAACACATAGGAAAATTAATCTGAATTAAAGGTTTATCTTCTAAATGGAAGTAACTAAATTTCAAGTGGGATAACTACCATTCTGTTATATAAAATTTCCCCTTTAGTTTTAAATAACGACATTTACATTTTTCAGTTTACAGTGAGGTAATCACCTACTTTTGAGTGCATGAATAATTAACATTCTTTTTAAAACCCCTTAATTGATATGAAGATAAAAGCCAAGAGGTCCCATGTGGATTTCAACTAGTGCCAATGCAGTGTTGTGTAATGTGGACATCTGTCCACTTGGAACCTGAAAAGACCAAATTCATTTAACTTAGAACCACCAATAGCCACCAAATGCCAATCTGATTGCTTCCTTTGTTATTCAATTGATTCTCAGAATCATTTTACCAAGGACATAATAATCAAGCAATGGCAATCACCAAACAAACAGTTAAATACATTAGCATTGAGGCTGGATGAGATTTTAAGTTATCCTGTATATCTAAATGACAGCTGAGGTTTCAAACAATGTGCTTAAATGTAGTTTAATTGCAATTCTCAGTTTAGTAGCTTATCTTCATAAATAATGTTTCTAACATTTGTCCCCATACATTTTTGGTGTAATAATGCCTTCTATATAAATAGTGATAGAAATGTAGCCGTGTTAGTCTGGTCTAGCTGAAACAAAATACAGGACTATGTAGCACTTTAAAGACTAACAAGATGGTTTATTAGGTGATGAGCTTTCGTGGGCCAGACTATTTGATCTGAGGAAGTGGGTCTGGCCCACGAAAGCTCATCACCTAATAAACCATCTTGTTAGTCTTTAAAGTGCTACATAGTCCTGTATTTTGTTTCTATATAAATAAACTTAAACAACAGTGAATAGTCAACACCTTAGAGACTAACCAAAAATGTAGATGGTATCATGAGCTTTCGTGGGCACAACCCACTTCTTCAGATGAAGAAGTGTCCGTGAAAACTCAGGATACCATTTACATTTTTTGTTAGTCTCTATGGTGCTATGGGGCTATTCACGGTTTTTAAATTTTTTTTCAGTTACAGACTAACATGGCTACCCCTCTGAAACTTCTATTTAAATATCGTCCTTCATCCTCAAATGCCTACCTACTACCATCTGTATATACAGGGGCTACGTCTAGACTGCATCCCTCTGACAACATAGGGATGCAAATCAAGCATGTCGAAATTGCTAATGAAGCAGGGATTTAAATATCCCGTGCTTCGTTAGCATAAACATGGCCACCGCTTTTTTTCTAAACGGAGCTTTTTAAAAAAAAAACGGCAGTCTAGACGCGGATCTGTCGAAAATAAACCCTTTTTCGACAGATTCTGTATTCCTCAAAAAATGAGGTTTTTTGTTGACAGAGAGGTGTATTCTAGACACAGTCAGGGTGGCCATCAAGGTACCTGAAAAATAGAAGACAGTTGCATTTAGTGCAGGGGTGGGCAAAAGGGACTCCACATGCCGAATCTGGCCCGCCAAGTGAGTTGAACCAGCCCTTGGAGGCCCTGCCGCTCTCCCCACCCCCAGGCCAATCAGGGCTTGGAGGCGGGGGAGCGCATGTAGTCTCCTCCCGCCCTGCAAGGGGCTCAGCACTTAAAGTCAACCACCGGGTGCTGCTCAGCAGGCAGCTGACTCTCAGTGTGGTGCTCCCTTGCAGGGCGGGGTCAGGGAGCGAGAGACTTCACGTACTCCCACTCCCCAGCCCCTGAATGACCTGGAGGCAGTGGGGGGGAACACGTGAAGTCTCCCACCGCCAGGGGCACAGGTACGTAGGGGGAACCGCCAGCTGTTCAGAAAAGCTGGCAGTTCACTCTGGAGGAGGCAAAGACTTTGCACACTCCCCCAACCCCAGACCAATCCGGGTCTGTGGATGGGGAGGCACGGAAGTGTCCTGGCCCTGCCCCTTCTGCCTGAGGCCCTGCCCCTTCCAGGGTGGCCCGAGGCTACTTAAAAAATTTCCGAAGTGGCCCCCGGTCAAAAATTATTGCCCACCCCTGATTTAGTGTATAAAGGGCCCAGGGCAGGAAGATGTGAGAGGTTTAGGATTCAGGGCTAGGGGTGGAGGGGTGAATGCAGGGGAGCAAGGGTGCCATTTTGGGAGGATGGGGCTGCAGCCAAACATACCGGGTCACTGCTGCTCTTCTTCCTCTTCCTCTCACAGAGCAAGGGGAAAGTTCACAGCCTGCTGCATTCCTCCTCTCCCCTCCCCTCCCCTCGGCAGCAGGGAGCAAGAGGAAGGCACAAGCTGTGCACTTTCCCCTTGCTCCCTGATAGACAGCGGAAGAGGAAGAAGACCCAGTATGAGTGGCTGCCACCACACACCCTCCTGAAAGGGCGCTGGAGGGGTGGCTAGGGGCTGGGGCAGCCCTGGACAGGGGGCGAGGCGAGGGGCGCACACACACCCAGCCAGCCCCTTTCACTTGCCTGGCTACCTGCTGATTAGCAAGGGAGCCTGCAGGAGAGCTCCAGGAGCCCAACTGGGAGCAGCTGCAGCCAAGCACCCCAGCCCGCCGGCTTCTTGCAGGAGCGCCGCACTAGGACACACCAGCTTACTTTTACCTCTGGTCTCAAGAGAAAAACAGAGGACATAAAGGCGTTCTGTTCCATCTCAATAGATGACACAGTAGCAAAAAACAGGACTGCCCTCTATAAAAGAGGATGAATGGCATCCCTACGCACACACATAGCAGTAATTTTACACAACGCTGGAATGCAACTATTGTGCTTCTCGGGTGTAATGCAGCAGCTATTTAACTGCACTCGATGACACTATGCTACATAACAGTTTAGGATAGGAATACTGAAGGGAGAGATTAGACAGGCAGAACATAATTATCCAAACTACCATAGAACCTCAGAGTTAAGAACACCACAGTTACAAACTGACCAGTCAACCACACACTTCATTTGGCACCTGAAGTATACAACCAGGTAGCAGCAAAGACAAAAAAAAAAAAGCTAACATAGTACAGTACTGTGTGGCACTACTAGCAGCAAGGGAAAGCAGTGTTTTATTTCTGCACAGTATAGTTTCAAAGCTGTATTAAGCCAATGTTCAGCTGTAAACTTTTGAGAGACGATCCATAACATTTTATTCTGAAAAAAACAGCAAGCAAATGGTCTGGTAGCACTTTATAGACTAACAAAACATGTAGATGGTATCATGAGCTTTCGTGGGCACAGCCCACGAAAGCTCATGATACCATCTACATGTTTTGTTAGTCTATAAAGTGCTACCAGACCATTTGCTTGCTGTTTTTTTCTGTAACAGACTAACTCGGCTACCCCCTGAAGCTACATTTTATTCTGAATTACAAATATTTCAGAGTTATGAACAATTTCCATTCCAGGGGCATTTGTAACTCGGAGGTTCTACTGTATAATCTGGGCTACCGCACAGTCTGAAGAATACCAGGAGATCCTAATAGGACACAGCTGATCAGGACTATATTTTGCATTCCATAGCCAAGACAGCACCTCACAAAGAAGAGCACCATGCTAAGGCGTTGGCTCAATACCAGTTCATAAAGAAAAGAGCATAACCAACACTCTTTTATGCAGCACCTGGCTCACATGAACTGCAAAAACCCTACCCATTCTGTGCATTTATTTATAATGTGTTAAAAAATATAATGTCATAGGTGTGTATACACACACACACACACACACACACACACACACACACACACACACAGGGCTCGACAAACTGCGGCGAGAGCTACTCACCAGCCCTGCATCATGCATGCGCCAGACCAGCACTGCGCATGCGCGCAGCACTGGCAAATGGGGTGCATGGAGCGACCGGCTGAAATCTACTCGCCATGGGTGAATAGAAACAGCAGTTTGTCGAGCCCTGTATGTGTGTGTGTATATATACACACACACACACACACACACACACACGCACACATATATATACAAACATAGCAGCAGTGACACCAGAGTAAAAGATTTAAAGTACTCCTTCCTCTCCCGCCCCCCCCCCCTCCACTTGCTGCCTCTTTCTGCAGCAAGGGAGGGGGGGAGCGACTAGTCGACTAGCATGTCGACTATCTGATACACTTTTGCTTATCTAATAGTTTACTAGTTGTTCACATCCCTAATGAGCACCATTAGTTAAAAAAAAACAAACCTTTGCTGTAAGCGCTCTGCTAATCAACTAGGCAGCATTTAGATCTCACCTGAGCGGCTGCACAAGCACACAGATTACAGGGAACACTGGTGTCACGAGGGTAGATATGTGCAGAGTTGGCAAGGAGGGCTGTTGAGGGATTCGTTCCTGGATTTTCTGTTGTGTGGTTTGTAATTGGTGGTGGGTATTTGTAACAGACTTGACATTTGCCATACTCGAGCAAAAACAAAAAACCTTCAAAAACAGATTGCAGGGAGAAACTGCACAGCTGGAACTCAGAGGCAAACTTGACACTATCGGACTGGGACTGAAGAGAGACTGGGAGAAGCTAGCTCACTACAAAAAGTAATTTTCCCCTTTTGCAATTCCCACCTTCTCATCAACGGTTGGGAGTGGGCCACATCCATCCTGAGTGAACTGGCCTCATTAGCACTGGTCCTCCCACATAGTAATGTCACACTCCCAGCTTTGCACGTGTAAATATACAAACTGACATTTCCATTTCATGCACCTCCTGAAGTGGGCTCCTGCCCATGAAAAGTTATGCCCAAATAAATGTGTTAGTCTTTAAGATGCCACAAGACCCCTCCTTGTTTTCGCTGAAACAGAATAACATGGCTACCCCTCTCATTGAAACAAGTTGAACCTTCCAACTCCGAGACTCTCTGGTCTGGCAACATCTGTGGTCTGGCACGGCCATGGATGTTGCTTGACCAAAGAGCACCAGAGGCAGTAGTATGAGACAATGTGGGGGCTGGGAAGCTCAGGCTGGATCAACAGGGCCAGGCATGGCTAGGGAGCCCCAGCCCCAGCAGGGGAATCCTTGGTGTTAGCAGGGCCAGGCGGCTGGGGAGTCCCGTCCCCAGCTGAGGAACCCCCGGGTGCAGAGGGGCTGCTGGCAGTGGCAGGCATGGCCAGGGAACCTCCAGCAGCAACGGACCGGCAGCAGCCAGATGGCCACTGCCGGAACCCCAGGAAACCCCCCTGTGGCAGCGGAGCCAGGGTGACTGGACAGTGCCGTCTGAGAATGCCCTAACTGAAGCAGGGCTGGTAGAGATGGGCAGCCATGCCAGGGAACCCCAAGGAATCACCAGCCGCAGCAGGGCCAGCCCTAGCAGAGGGGCCGGGCGGCCAGGCAGCCCTTTCTAGGAAACACCCTGCGGCAGTGGGGCCACAGAGGCCAGGCAGTCCTGACTGGGAGCCCCAAGGGACGCTGAGGCTGCCTGCGCGCAGCAACACGGGGAGCTCTTGCTGGGCCCGCATTAGAGGGGGCCACGGCAGCGCAGGGAGCCCCAGGGAGAGGAACCCGGGAGCGGGCAGCGAGCAGGGGAGAACCAACCTCCCCTGGTCCGGCAAACTCCCTGGTTCAGGACAGCACAGGTCCTGAGGGTGCCGGACCAGAGAGGGCCAATCTGTACTACAATCTAAACAGATATTTCACAGTAAATATTCATGATTGTTTTTTGCTTAAATCACAGTTAGGTGAGTGTGTATGTGCTATTGGAAAGACCTGAACCATGAAAGAGCTGATGTGCATGTGTACTAAGTATTATTTTCTTTCAGACTCTGATATTTATATTAAAGAAACCATAAAAGACTTGAAAGTTTTGAACATGTTTATCTCTCTCTATATATACATTTAGGGTGCATCTACACAGAACCCTTACCTCAAAATAAGGCACTATTCTGAAAAGTCCATTATCCCTCATGCAATGAAGTTTACAGGGACATCAGAATAGCAAGCCCATTATATTTCGATATTACAGGCTTGCTCTTAAGACATGAAATAGATATTTCGGGATACCGGAGGTATCCCAATATAGCTCCAATGTGTAGACATAGCCATACATGCCTACAATTTTATTTGACAAAACACCTTCAACCAGCTGTCTGAAAGTATTTTAATACTAATATTTGCATCTCTGACATTTTACCTACATACTTTCTCAAAGTCTCAGATGTACTTTATTACATCTTTCTGAGAGGTTATTTTTAGGTTATACTGTAGTTTGGTTTTATTTTTCATTTAATGCACTAAAAATTTAAGCAATAAGCCCTGGGTATATTAAACTGCAGTGTATGTGTTCATTGAACAGGGGCACTTGCAATGTGAAAAACGTTTCTCTGGAGTCAGGACCCTGAATATACCTTGACCAAGAAATATGGACCTGACAAAAAATAATTGGCTCCCCCATCTCTAAGCCAATGGAAGAGAGCTCTCCCATCATCTTAATAATTCCATCTCCACAAGCGGCTATATATCTATGTGGGTGGAGAAATTCTCCTGCCAAAATAGCACTGGTGTAAATAGTCAGTATAACTATTAGGGATGTTAAAATGCATTTAAGTAACCATGTAACGGCTGAAAAATTCAGCGGTTACAAGCAGAGAGGGACAGGCAGCTCTCCAGGAGACAGCGTGTACTAGCTCCGGCCTGCTCCCCCACCACCCATGCTGCTGCCACGATACAGAAGCAGCAGTGTGGGGTGGCAGGCGGCTCCCAGGGAGCTGGTGCGCATGGGAAGCTGCTTTTAAGCCAGCTCCCGAGCGTACCAGGAGTCTGCGTGCAAATGTGAAGGTTAACCAATGAGCCAGGCGTATCAGTTAACCATATACATGGTTGCACTTTCACATCCCTAATAACTATGTCAATAACCTGTTCAACATAGTTATACCGAAGTAATTCTGTAGTGTAGACTAGGGATGTTAAATTGCAGGTAATCAGCTAATCGAGTAGTCGAAGGAATTTCCATTGACTATTCGATTAATCAAGAAGGGTGGAAACTGCAGAGCCACGGCTCTGCCTTTTAAATGTATTAAGAGCCACTAGGCTGTTAATGCATTTAAAAGGCAGAAGCGTAGCAGAGGGACCAGGTGCAAGCCTGGAATCAACTGATTCCCGACTCGCGACCAGTCCCAGATGCTGCAACTCTGCTTGGGGAGTGAGCCAGGAATCAGCTGTCCTGGCTCACTCCTGGTCCCGTCCCGTCCCGTCCCGTCCCGTCCCGTCCCCCCCTCACACACACACACACACACACACACACACAGCGCCTCCGCTTTTTAAATGTATCAAAAGCCAAGAGGCTCTTAATACATTTTAAAAGAAGATGCACAGCGTCTTGAGACTGGGCACAAGCCGGGGATCAGCTGATTCCCAGCTCGCACCCAGTCCCCCCCACACCTCTGCCTCCCCTGCCCCCTCCCAAAGATGGTGCTAGGGGGAACTAGCTTTTAAGCCAGCTCCCGCTCCCCCCTCCCCTTGCCTTCTCTCTCTGATGGAGGCAGCAGGGGGGAGGCGGAGAACAACTAGTCGAGTCAGTAGTCGACTACCCGATAAGCATATGGGTAGTTGACTAGTCAGTTAGTCTCTTACATCCCTAGTATAGACTAGGGCTAATATCCTGGAACCAACACAGCATTGTATTTTCAGTGTTTTTTTCTATGCTATTCGTTCACTAGAACACCATTTTGGTTGTTTTTTTACTGCTACTACTGTAAACAGTAGAGGATTTACACTGAGTTATTTACAGTGATAAAAGTATCTTTGTCCTGAGTAGTTACAGGTAGTTTAGAACCTAGTATGATATAGGAGTAATTCAACTGGCTTTTTCAATGTGTATAACATTGCATTTGTCAACACTGAATTTCATCTACCATCGTGCAGTTTGTTGACCTAACTTTGTTAGCAACATCTGAAGTTCCTCAGTGTCTTTAGTAAACTAAATAATTTTGCACCATCTGCACATTCATTGTTGTGATGGGGAAGCCTGGAGATAGGCAAGTCCTTAAAAGGGAGGATTCCCTTAAACGATACATTGGCATTGGAAAAGGTTCAGAAAACAAAAACAATTAGAGGTTTGGAACAGGTCCCATATGAAGAGAGATTAAAACAACTTGGACTTTTCAGCTTAGAAAAGAGGAGACTAAGGAGGGATATGACAGAGGTCTATAAAATCATGACTAGTGTGGAAAAAGTGAATAAGGAAAAGTTATTTACTTATTCCCACGATATAAGAACTAGGGGTCACCAAATGAAATTAATAGGCAACAGGTTTAAAACAAACAAAAGGAAGTTTTTCTTCACTCAGTGCAAAGTCAACCTGTGGTACTCCTTGCCAGAGGATGTGGTGAAGGCTAGGACTTTAACTGGGTTCATAAAGGAGCGAGATAGATTCACGGAGGTTGGGTCCATCGATAGCTATTAGCCAGGATGCGTAGGAATGGTGTCCCTAGCCTCTATCTGTCTGGAAATGGGTGACGAGGGAGGGATAACGTGATGATTACCTGTTGTGCTCCCTACCTCTGGGGCATCTGGTATTGGCCACTGTCGGCAGACAGGATACTGGGCTAGTAGCATTCTAAAATAGCAGAACTGCAACTCAGAGCTCCATGACACCAGGTGTTGCTAATAGAGGAAATGGCCTGACAGCCTTGGATGCCCAGGCTCTGTCTCAAAGGAGAATGGCTGATACTTTTCTATTTCCTCCCTCTTTGACTGCCCAAAAGTATAGAAATCTGCTTTTTATGGTCAAAGGAAGTATATTGACTTTTTGTTTGGACTCCTTGACTTTCCCTCCTGCAAGGGGGCTGATGCCTTGAACAGCACAGCTGCAAAGCTGTGCCAAAGACTCCCAAGACAGCAGTGCTCAACCCACGCCCCGGGCGGGTGCTAGAAGTATAGCTTAGTAGGATCTCTTTCCTCCAGATCACTGTTATGTTAAACATATGGACTAACAGCACCTTGGGCCATCTTGTTAACATTCTGCCACACTGAAACTTTACCAGTTAGCCATAATTCGTATTCTGCCGTAGTCTGTTTCTTCTCCAGGGTAGTACACTTCGCCTCTCACTCCATGACTTGGTATTCTTAAGTATGTCTTATAAGCAGCTTTGTCAAATGCTTTTGAAGGGCCAAATAAACTAGAAATGACAGAGGCACAAAGTCATGTATCACTTCTATGATGCTTTGCTGATGTCATTCAGGGGAGGCGGTGCATAGGTATTGACTCTGGATGCTCTGATGATTCTGTAGATCAGTGCTCTCCCCATCATTTCCTGCCCACTGACAGCTCTTCCAATTACCTCCTTTCCCTCCCTTCAAAATGATCTGGACAAATTGGAGAAATGGTCTGAGGATGAAGTTTAATAAGGACAAATGCAAAGTGCTCCACTTAGGAAGGAACAATCAGTTTCACACATACAGAATGGGAAGCAACTGTCTAGGAAGGAGTACGGTAGAAAGGGATCTAGGGGTCATAGTGGACCACAAGCTAAATATGAGTCAACAGTGTGACGCTGTTGGAAAAAAAGCAAACGTGATTCTAGGATGCATTAACAGGTGTTTTGTGAGCAAGACAAGAGAAGTCATCCTTCCACTCTACTCTGCGCTGATTAGGCCTCAGTTGGAGTATTGTGTCCAGTTCCGGGCACCACATTTCAAGAAAAATGTGGAGAAGTTGGAGAAGGTCTAGAGAAGAGCAACAAGAATGATTAACGGTCTAGAGAACATGACCTATGAAGAAAGACTGAAAGAATTGGGCTTTTTTAGTGTGGAAAAAAGAAGATTGAGAGGGGACATGATAGCGGTTTTCAGGTATCTAAAGGGTGTCACAAATAGGAGGGAGAAAAATTGTTCTCCTTGGCCTCTGAGGATAGAACAAGAAGCAATGGGCTCAAACTGCAGCAAGGTTGGCTTAGGTTGGACATTAGGAAAAACTTCCTAACTGTCAGGGTGGTTAAACACTGGAATAAGCTGCCTAGGGGAGTTGTGGAATCTCCATCTCTGGAGATATTTAAGAGTAGGTTAGATAAATGTCTAACAGGGATGGTCTAGACAGTACTGGGTCCTGCCATGAGGGCAGGGGACTGGACTCGATCTCTCGAGGTCCCTTCCACAGTCCTAATATTCTATGATTCTGTACCTCCCACACACCACAGATCAGCTGTTCTGCAGTGTGCAAGAGGCGTGGGGAGGAGAGGGAGGAGTGAGTGCAGGAAGAGATGGGGAGAAGGAAGAGGTGAGGCAGAGAGGGAAGAAGCGGGATGAGAGCTTGGGGAAAGGGGTGGAGTGGGGGCAGGGCCTGGGGCGGAGTGGAGCTCTAGCACCCCCAGGAAAAGAGGAAGTTCACACCCATGGATGATGGTATATGTAGGCATATACTATGCCTACACTAGCACGTTATGCTGGCATAGTTAGGCTGCTATAGGCCACATCTACATTAGAGATCCCAAGTTCTTGGGAACAGGGGAGAAGTGCTCCCTATGAAGAGGATAGTTGGATTGGGACAGTATAAGACATTTTATCAACACCTCAGCTAGAAGGTAGCTGCAACTGACTATTTCTGTATTAGTAAATTACATGTTTATTTCACTTCAATGTTGAACCAAACCTAAAAATGAAACCTATTATTTTCTTTATGGCATGAAAACATATAATTCTAAGCCGTCTAATAATATACTTCAGTGAATTAAATTTAGCCAATTATGGAGAAACATCTTAAACAAATCTGTCATTACACAACAAAAAAATGAACCCTGAAGAACAGAACAAACAATGGTCGGTTCTCTGGAAAAGACCTGCCACTGTTTCTCAGTCCTGCAATTATATCAACTGGGAGAACATGACTTTTTCTGTTTCAGATGGTTCCCTTTCCCACACCTTTCCCTTGTTAATTTTGAAAAGGAAAGGCAAGTTTAAAAGAAATTTGTACCGGATGTCAACAGATGTGGCACTTTAAATAAAATCATCAAAAATTCAACACAGTTGAACTATGAATTCATGAAGCCAAATACTCCTGATCAGTGTAGCTGTTTTGAAGTCAATGCAGCAATACAGACTCTCAGTAGCTGAGTATTTGGCCCATAAACTCTAATCCCAGTTCTACAATTGATTTTCTATATAGCCTGAACCTCTCTGCCTTTGCCTTTCTATCTGCAAAATTAAGATAATATTTATCTTAAAAGGGTGTTGTGGAAACTATCTTTGAAGAGGGAACGTTCTATACCCAAGGCCCTATGTATTCCTCAGTTCTGTGGCTGCAAATCTCTCTTCCTGTAAAGCAAGAGTTTACCTGGTTAACTGATAAGCTAATGGTTAACCAATAAGGGTTAGCTCGTCAGTTAGCCTTACCTGTTAAACTCCTGGCCACCACTGGGAGTCTGCAGGGCTGGCTGCTACCAGGAGCCGACGGGGCCAGCCGCCCACAGAACACTTAACTGTGTAACCAATTAACTTTCAATTAGTTACATGGTTAGTGTTTTTTGGTTTTTGTTTTAATTTTTACATCCCTACTTCAGAATGTAAACAGAGGCTCTCGAGGATAGTGTTCTAATCTATCCCATCCAGTGCAGTGATGAAACCAAAAGATAACAATTACTGTCGAAATTCACTATTTTGCTTCTGATTATTTTATCAGGGGTAGCTATTAAATGTTCTTATCTCACAATCCAAACTGCAACCCATACCTTCCCAGGCGCCAAAACCCACAAATGTTTTCTATCCAGCTGCCAAACCATTCCCAGCAGCATTGCCCTTGACAACTTCTGTCCTGCAGTTATGGGTGGTTGAGACAAAAATCAGCAGCACGTCAAGAATCAAACGTGTGGGGAAACTGTAAAATAAATATACAGTATCCAGATAATAGAGGCCCACTTATACTAATTCATTAAAGAACCTCCTTTTTATTTAGGAAATGTCCATGTTAAAACAAAAAGACACCAGCTTATTCAAAAAGTTATTCCAGTCAAAGACAATGGGGTTGCACTTCAGTCAATGAGGAACTAAGATATTATAGGTATGACATCCAAGCAGTTCAGACTGAGTTTGCAAAGCCAGCAGTGGTTTTGGGAGGGAGAGGGAGGACAGTGAAGGGGAGAGAACCCCACACCTCAAAATATGTTACATGCATACAAAGCAATGCTGGAAAAAAAAAGTTACCAAGATACTAAAAACCCCACAATAATATTTTTACCGGGTCTTAAATGAAACTGCTGTAATACAGAAGCCAAAGATATTGCTACTCCATTTAAGCCTAGTTTACCGTGGAGTGCATGGGGCTTTGGCTCTAACAGTGGCTGCCGTTAAATCTTATGCTGTAAATAGTTCTCATTACCCCCGCACTATTTCTGGAATTTGTTACTGGAAATGGCATAGTAATGTTACCTACTTGCAAATGACAACTGAAAAGACCTTGCCACAGTGACCATTGTGAGAGTCCCACTATTACTATTTATAGCCAAATACGCCTCCTACTCCCGGGTATGGAACATCTGGACTCCTTGAAGCCCAATATTTCAATATATTTTCATTCTTTCTTGGGAGAGAAAGCATGAGGAGGAGCAGTGGTTATACCCGGGATGAGGATATCTCTACATACATTAGTTTTCCAGTTGTTTAATGGTGGTCATAGAGGCTGCTAGATCTCAAGAGTGGCTCTCTCCTTCAACCTTCAGAGGTCAAAGTTTTTGTTCCTCCCATTCTTATTTGAAATTAAAAAAAGAATCTCAGCTTTCATTTTTTTTAAATTCTAGTAATTTTCCTTGCAGTTTTCTGCAGCAGGGGTGGACAAACTGCTATTAGTATCAAATGAGCCAGTTATGTATGCCAAAGGGTACGTCTACACTTGAACTGAAGGCGTGTCTTACAGCTCAAGTAGGCGTATGTGCACTAGCTTGAACAAGCTAAACATGGAAGCAGCTACTACAGTGCAGGCAGCAACATGGGCTAGCAGCCTGAATAAACCCCCCTCCCCTGACTAGGGGTGTGAAAGGTTAACCGGTTAACTGTAAGCATCACCCTTAACAGTTAAACGGTGGGAACTGGAGCAGCTCCCCACCCGCCACAGTCAGGGGGTTGCTCCAGCTCCACGGTGCCTGCCACGGACAGGGGCTGCTCCAGCCATCTGGAACAGCCACTGCACGCGGTGGACCTGGTTGCATCGCAGGCAGGGGCTACTCTGGCCACATGGAGCAGTCCCTGCCTGTGGGGTGGGGCACTCCAACCCAGCCACAGTGGGCAGGGGGACCACTCCATACCTAGCAGTACCCCTTTTAATCAGTTATCCATTTAACTGGTTAACTAATTAAATTGGATTTTACATCCCTACCCCCCGATACTGTGATCTCAGACAGTCACCCCACTGTACTGCCTGCACATGGGATGTTAGAAAGCAGGTAATTGTGTAACCATATAACCAATGAAAAACTGAACAGTAACACAGTTACATGCACCGGCAGTGGCAGCCAGGTCCCCAGGAGCTGATGCATACCAGAAGCTGGCTTTTAAGCTGGCTCCCAGCGCATACGAGCTCCCGCCTGCTGGCCCCGCTCCCAGGAAGCCAGCTGCTGCCCAATGCTGCTGCCTCTGATACAGAGGCAGAAATGCAGGGGGGCAGCTGGCTTTCTGGGAGTGGGGCAGGAGCCTGAGTGTAACTGTGAACATTAACCGATAAGCCCAGGTTATACAGGGTTATACATTCACTTCTCTTGCCTGCACTACTGCAGCTACACTTCAGTTTTTAGTACTTTGACGGATAGGAGTGCAGGCCAGCACCCAGTGACTAAAGCGTTAAACTCAGGTACCTACGGGGTGTTGGCAGAAAGCCAGGAAAGCCAATCGGAAAGACGGTTGAAATTTAAATTGAATATAGATACCTAGCTGCTGTTCCTTTATGTGAGTTCTGAGTTAGGGCTGGAGGAAACAAGATGGAGTAATCAAATGGAATTACCATGCCTATAAGAAATATTGGTCATGGGAATGGACTTGAAGTACCGATCAGTATGGATCATGAGTAGAGAGAGAAATGTATGTTTAGTCGCAATCAGGGTAATTTTCTTTGTTTTGTGTTTGGTTAAACTTCTCTGTGTAAAACCCATGTGCCTCCCTCCCCCCACTCACTATACTTAAATTGTGCCAGCAATACCATTTTTTAATCTGTGTTTTAACCCACTCTTTTCTCAGTTACTCTGTAACACCTAGCAGCCAAGTATATCTTTTTGTTTTGTTAATAAAATAACCTTTTTTAAGGCAATGATTTGATTCTTGTGTCCTGAAAAGTGTGTGTGCCTGCCTAGCCTGAGAGGTCAACAGTCAGAGACACAGTTTGTTTTCTTTCGGGTTGTTTTGTTTCTTTTTTACAAGCTCTCTTGTGGCAAAAGAGCTTGGGGTACTCCTCTGGAAGAAGTTCAAGTGATTCTTCCTGGGTTTTAAAAGAAGCAGTTAGGCGACCACCATCAAGTGTCCATCTCCCAAGGCCAGGGAATCTGTAACCTTGCGGAGTTTTTTTAAGCAGAAGCCTATAGAGGCAAGGTAGTCAAGGTCTCTTGCAGGCCCCCGCTCTTCTGCACTCAGAGTGCCAGAGTGGGGAACAGCTCTGACAAGCACACTAGCTCTATCAAAGCTAAAGTAACATATACACATATTCCCAAGCCTAAAGTTATGCCAGAGTAAACACACCCAAAGAGTTAGCCTTCTAGCCTTCTCCAACCTTCTAAGCCATTTTAGGAGTGGGAACTCACAAAAAGCTGTCTCAGAGGCCAAACCCAAAATGTTAAGGCTGATCCTGGCTGAGGTGGATACATTAAATCTATACCTGTAATTTAAAGCAGAGGGTCCTTACACAGATGTTCTGCTAAATATTACATTAGACGTCCCACGGCACTTTCCAAACTAGCTTATCCACAGTTTCTCCACTTCAGATGACATTGTGTGCAAGCTAACTGCTATTCTCCACTGTGGAGGTGGTTGCATTTTAGTGGTATTGTAATCAAGGCGCTGAAGTGTTTTGCCTCCCTTTAGCACAACAGATATATATTAGGGCTGTCAAATGATTAAAAAATGTAATTGTGATTAGTCACGCCATTAATCGTGTGCGCCTCCCCTTTGAAAAGCTGCTGCGGCGTTTCAAGGGGGCAGCGCTGCATGGAGCCCGGGATCAGCCAGAGTCCCCAGCTGACCCCAGGCTCCATGCAGCCCAGTCCCTCTGAAGCGCCGCAGTGGAGCTGCATGGAGCCCGGGGTCAGCTGCGTCTGTCGTGGCGCATCAAAGGGGCAGCTGCCATGGAGACCAGGGTCAGCTGGGGACCGCCCAGCTTATCTTAGGCTTCCTGTGGCAGTGGAACCCGGGGTGAGCTGGGGACTCCCAGCTGACCCCGGGCTCCAGGGCTGTCCCTTTCAAACGTGCACAGCTGATCCTGGGATCCGCACGGCATTTTCCCAGAGCCCGGGATCAGCTGGGGAGTCCCCAGCGGACCCCAGATTCCGCTGCTGCGTGGAGCCCAAGATCAACTAGGGAGTCCCCAGCTGATCCCGGGCTCCGTGCAGCATTTCCCCAAACCGTGTGGGGAAATGCCACATGGAGCCCAGGATCAGCTGGGAATTCCCCAGCTGACCCCGGGCTCCACTGCCCCTTTGAAACACTGATCCCTGCTCAGCTGTGAGGCGGCTGCTCCTTTGAAATGCCACCTCTGTGCGTTTCAAAGAGGCAGTGGAGCCCGGGGTCAGCTGGGGACTTCCCAGCTGATCCTGGGCTCGGCGTTGCGCTGTCCCTGTGAAGCACTGCAGTAGCACTTCAAAGGGACAGCCCAGCATTAATGCCTGTGATTAACGCGTTAAAAACGTAACACGTTAATCCTGGACTGCGTTAATCACAGGCATTAACGCATGTTAATTGACACTCCTAATATATATATTTTTTAAAAAGCTAAGGTACAAGCTTAACAGTGACAGGCCTGTCCAGGACTGACAATACCAAATTGTTTTCAGTAAAGAGGCATGATCCAGTGGTATAATGACTGAAGAAGGGCTCTAATCTCCATTTATGAACCTGACTCCATCAGTGGCCTTAAGCATAAACTCCAGGTCTCAATGTCCCCAGGTATAAAATGGAGACAACTGTTCACCAACTCCTACGGGTTCTGTAAGTAATTACTGAATGTTTGGTTAACCCAGAAGGAAAGGGCTATATAAACGCTAAGTATTATCAGTGTGTCAATAAACTGAGTTTGTTAGAAACTCAAAACCCACACAGTTCTTACACAATATCCTGGGATGACTCTAAGCTGACACATGTCCTTAACTCAACCAGCCGGTTACACCCAGAACAGCACACTGTATCCTGCATATTAAGAAATGCTTACATCCACAGGGTGAGCTAAGGACAGAGTTTTGGCCGGAAACTTGTCTTTATGTCAGATGGTAAAAGTGGGTGGGTGTGATTTTATACAATCATACTCAAAATCAATTTTAATGTGTGTGTAATTTTATCATATACAAGAATATAATTATTGATAAGCATCAACCTTATCCTGGCAGATTACAAAGCGGATTTGGAGGTGCGCTATTATTTATTATTGATATATAAAAAATACACACACTTTACAAAGTCTGAGAATCATAGAATCATAGAACCATAGAGCTGGAAGAGACCTCAGAAGGTCATCAAGTCCAGCCCCCTGCTCTAGGCAGGACCAATCCCAACTAAATCAACCCAGCCAGGGCTTGGTCAAGCTGAGACTTAAACACCTCCAGGGATGGAGACTCCACTACCTCCCTAGGCAACCCATTCCAGTGCTTCACTACCCTCCTAGTGAAATAGTTTTTCCTACTATCCAACCTGGACCTCTCCCACCACAACTTCAGACCATTGCCCTTGTTCTGCCATCTGTCACTACTGAGAACAGCCTCTCTCCATCCTCTTTGGAACCTCCTTCAGGAAGTTGAAGGCTGCTATCAAATCCCCCTCACTCTTCGCTCTGCAGACTAAACAGACCCAATTTCCTCAGCCTCCTCGAGGTCATATGCTCCAGCCCCTAATCATTTTGGTTGCCCTCCGCTGGACCCTCTCCAATGCGCCCACATCCTTTTTGTAGTGGGGGGCCCAGAACTGGACACAATACTCCAGATGTGGCCTCACCAAAGCCGAATAAAGGGGAATAATCACTTCTCTAGATCTGCTGGCAATACTCCTCCTAATGCAACCTAATATGCCATTAGCCTTCTTGGCTACAAGGGCACACTGTTGACTCATATCCAGCTTCTCATCCACTGTAACCCCCAGGTCCTTTTCTGCAGAACTACTACTTAACTGGTTGGTCCCCAGCTTGTAACAATGCTTGGGATTCTTCCGTCCCAAGTGCAGGACTCTGCACTTGTCCTTGTTGAACTTCATCAGATTTCTTGTGGCCCAATCCTCCAATTTGTCTAAGTCACTCTGGATCCTATCTCTGCCCTCATGAGATAAGGATGCTAGCGTGTAGTCGCTTACACGATTAACCGATAAGCCTTAGCTCATTGGATAATCCTAATGACTACATGCACCCTCCCTTGCTGCCTCTGTATCAGAGGCAGCAGGGGGAGGGGCAGGTGGGAGTAGATACACGCCAGGAACTGGCTTTTTAGTTGGCTCTCTGTGCATGTCAGCTCCTGTGGTGCCAAGCCGCCTCCGCTCTTCCTCCCCTCCCCACTTGCTGCATTCCACAGAGGCACTCCCCATAAGCACTGGCTCCCAAGGAGCCGCCTGCCCCCCCGTGCTGCTGCCTCTGATAGAAAGGTAGCAGAGCAGAGGGTGGGGGGCACAGGTAGGAGATGGTACACGCAGGAAGCCAACTTTCAGAGGCAGCAGGGGGAAGGGGATAGAGGGGCAAGTGGGTGCATGTAAACGTGTAATCACTGAAAAATTCAGCTGTTACACATTTACAAACGTTTGCTAACATCCCTAGTCTCAGAGGGGGAGCCATGTTAGTCTCTAAGATGCCACAGGACAACTAATTGTTTTTAGAGTTACAGACTAACAAAAATATATATAGTATCATTAGCTTTCGTGGGTAAAACCCACTTTTTCAGATGAGCAGCCCAGTTCATCTGAAGAAGCAGGTTTTACACACTTTACAGTACACTGATATTACTTGAGCTTTATTCTCGTGATTACATCAATAATCTGTCAGTCAATAATTTATATAAAGCACTGGTTGTTCTCAATCTGTGGCCCACTCATCACAAACCTATGTCCCATGTTATGTCCTCAAAACTATACAGATAGTATTGGATGCGTGCATACCCTGCCTTCAGTGATAACTAGGTTGAAAACTACTGTTATAAGATATGTTACGATGACTAGGTGCAGCACAGGATCTGGCTAGTAGAGCATAGGATCTGGTCTGAGAGCTGAATATAGCTAGACAGCTTGGTAATAGTGACCATAATATAATTAAATTTAATATCCCTGTGACAGGAAAAACACCACAGAAGAACAACACAGCAGCATTTAATTTCAGAAAGGGGAACTGCACAAAAATGAAGTTCAACAGAAATTAAAAGGTACAGTGTGAAAAGTGAAATCCCTGCCAGCTGCATGGAAACTTTTTCAAGACACCATAGTGGAGACTTAACTTAAATGTATCCCCCCAAATTCAAAAACATTAAAAAAACCCAGAAAACTGCCACTGTGGCTAAACAACAAAGTAAAATAAACCGTGAGAAGCAAAAAGGCATTGTTTAAAAGGAGGGCATTAAATCACAGTGTGGAAAATAGAAAGGAGCATAAACTCTGGCAAATGAAGTATAAAAATATAACTAGGAAGGCCAAAAAAAGGAATTTTAAGTTCATCTAGCCAAAGACTCAAAAAGTAATAGCAAAAAAGCATTTTTAAGTACATCAGAAGCAGAAAGCCTGCTAGACAACCAGTGGGACCACTGGACGACCGAGATGCTAAAGGACACATGAGGACAATAAGGCCACTGCAGAGAAACTAACGAATTCTTTGAATCACTCTTCATGGCTGCGGATATGAGGGAGATTCCCAAATGTGAGCCTTTTTTTTTTTTTTAGGTGACAAATCTAAGGAACAGTCCCAGATTGAGGTAGAGATGTGAAGGTTTAACCAGTTAACTGGTAGGGCTGGAGTAGCTCCCCATCTACCACGGGCATGGGGCTGCTCCAGCCCTGCAGGGGGGCCCACCGTGGACAGGGGCTGCTTCAGCAAAGCCTCTGCCTGCAGCAAACCAGAGCACCCCGCAGGCAAGGGCTGCTCTGGCATACTGGCCGGAGCAATCTCTGTCCGTGGCAGGCCCGGGCTCCCCACAGACAGTGGCTGCTCCAATCGGTACACTGGAGTAGCCCTTGCCTGCGGGACGTCTTGGCCCCCCTGGCCAGAGCAGCCTCTATCTGCAGTGAACCAGGGCACCCCGCAGGTAGGGGCTGCTCTGATCGGAATGCCGGAGCAGCCCCTGCCTGCATCACAGGTGTGGGGAAGGGGAATGTTCCAGCTCAGTGGCGAGCGGGGGGGGCGCATTCCAACCCCACTTGCCCCCCTTTATTTGGTTAACCAGTTAAACATATGAAATGGGATTTTACACCCCTAGACTGAGGTGTCATTAGAGGAGGGTTTGTAATAAACTGATAAATTAAACAGTCATAAATCAGGAGAACCAGATGGTATTCACCCAAGAGTTCTGAAGGAACTCAGATGGGAAACTGCTGAACTACTAACTACAGTCAGTAACCTATCATTTAAAACGGCTTCTGTACCAAATGACTAAAGTGACAACAATTTTTAAAAGGGGCTCCAGAGACGATCCCGGTCATTTCTGGCCAGTAAGCCTGATTTCCATCCCGGGCAAAATAGCTGAAACTACAGCGAAGAACAATATTCTCTGACATATAGATGAACATAATTTGTTGGGAAAGAGGCAACATGGTCTCTGTAAAGAGAAACCATGCCTCACCAATCTACCAGAATTCTTTAAGGGGTCAACAAGCATGTGGACAAGAGGGATCTAGTGGATATAGTGTACTTAGATTTTTCAGAAAGTCTTTGACAAACTTCCTCACCAAAGGCTCTTAAGAAAAGTAAGCTGCCATGGTACAAGAGGGAAGGTCTTCTCATGGTTTGGTAACTAGTTAAAAGATAGGAAACAAAGGGCAAGTATAAATGGTCAGTTTTCAGAATGGAGAGAGGTAAATATTGGTGTTTCCTAGGGGTCTGTTCTGGGAACAGTCCTATTCAACAGATTTATAAATAATCCGGGGTGGGGTTGGGGAAAGGATAAACAGTGAGGTGGCAAAATTTGTAGATGATACAAAACTACTCAAGATAGCTAAGTCCCAGGCAGACTGCGATGAGCTACAAAAGGATTGCCCAAAACTGGATGACTGGGCAACAAAATGGAAGATGAAATTTAATTTGATAAAGGCAAAGTAATGCATATTGGAAAACATATCCCAACATGGGTCTAAATTAGCTGTTACCACTTAAGAGAGAGATCTTGGAGGTATTGTGGATAGTTCTCTGAAAACATCCACTCAATGTGCAGCAGCAGCCAAAAAGCAAACAGAACGTTGGGAACCATTAAGAAAGGAATAGATAAAAAGACAGAAAATATCATATTGCCTCTATATCAATTCATGATATATCACATCTTGAATACTGCATACAGATGTAATCGTTCCATCTCAAAAAAAGATATATTGGAATTGGAAAAGGTTCAGAAAAGGGCAACAAAAATGATTAGGTATCAGTGTTCCCTGTAAGTTGGGCGCTTGTGCCGCCACTCAGGAGAGATTTAAATGCTGCCCATCTGATTAGCAGAGCGCCCAGAGCTAGATTTTTTTATTTCTACTGATGGTGCACATTAGCACATGCCTCGGTACACATAAAAATGTAGTCTGCACACAGATGGAAAAAATCTGAACATGGATGGAAAAGATTAGAAGAAACATTGTTAGGGATAGGGAACAGTTTTTATGTGAGGAGTGATTAAAAAGACTGATACTTTTCTGTCTGGAAAAGAGACAACTAAGGGGAAGGGGAATATGACTGAGGTCTATAAAATCATGACTGGTGTAGACAAATAGATAAGGAAGTGCTATTTACTACTTTTCATAACACAAGAACTAGGGTCAGCAAATGAAATTAATAGTCAGCAGGTTTTAAACAAATAAAAGGAAGTATTTCTTCACACAACGCACAATCTGTGGAACTCCATGCCAGAAGATGCTATGAAAGACTATGACAGTGTTCAAAAAAAAACCTAGACAAATTTATGGAGGATAGATCCATCAATGGCTATTACAGGTTGAACCTCTGTAATCCAGGATTCCTTAGTCCGGCAACATCCATTGTCCAGTAGTACCATGGATGTTCCAGGATCAGAAAGTCCCCAGTGGAGGGCTGGCAGCTGGGCTGCCCTTCTCCTCACAGCTGGGCTGCCTGGCACACTGCATCTGTGCAGCCAGGCACAACCCAACAGAGCTGACCAGCAGGGCCAGGAGCCTGGTGCACTGCAGTAGGTCTTCCCAGCGGGACCAGGAGCTCGGCATGCTGCAGCGGGGCTGCCTGGCAGGGCCAGGAGCTTGGCGCTCCACAGTGGGGCTGCCCAGCGGTGCCAGGAGCTCAGCACACAGGGAGCTGGGCTGCCCAGCATAGCAGGGAAGGAGGTGGAGGGACTGGCAGGGCAGCGAGGCTGGTGGCAAGGGGACCAGCAGCTGGTCCAGGGGTGGGAGGAGCTGGTATCGGGAGCCAGATCTGACCTCCCCTGGTCCAGCAAAATCCCTCATCTGGGTCTGGTCAGGTCCCGAGGGTGCTGGACCAGGGAGATCCAACCTATACCTGTTCTGTTCATTTCCTCTTTAGGGCATATGGCACTAGCTACTATGGGAAGACAGAATACTGGGCTAGACAGACCTTTGATCTGACCCAGTACGGCTGTTTTTATGACTCTCTGGGATTATAATGCTACCAAGATTTTATACTACTACAGCTTTGGTGCTAAATTCTGCTCTTGTGACACCAAGGTAAATCTGGAGTAATTCCGCCAACATCAATTCAATTACTTGACTATGTGAGCTCACAAACTACAGGTTGGACCTTTCTGGTCCAGCACCCTCAGGACCTAGACTGGTCCAGGACAAGGAAATTTGCCGGATCCCACCCCCACCCCGCTGCTGTCTAGCCAGCTGTCACTCCCTGGGCTGGAGTTCTCCAGCTCCCATTGGCCCCACTGCTGCTGGCGTCGGAGCTTCCTGGCTACCACCAGGGTCGGAACTGCACAGCCAGGGCTGGAGGTGCACAGCCAGGCCGGAGCTTCCTGCCTGCCGCCAAGGTCGGACCTGTCCATTCAGGGCCGGAGCTGCGTAGCCGGGGCCGGCCTCCTGCTATTGCCCAGTTGCTGGGGCCAGGTCTCCTCACTGCAGCGACCCCACCACCGCCACCACGGGGGCTCCCAGGTGAGTACCTGCTCCCACCATCTCCCCACCACACTACTGCCCCTTGGCTAGACCTCCCTATTCCTGGACTCTGTGGTCTAGGACATCTGTGGTCCTGCTGGACCATGGATGTTGCCGGATCAGAAAGTTCCGGTTAAGGGGGGTACAACTTGTAGTGCCAAAACCACAGCATGTACAAACCAAGAAACACCCAATGCACACTTTAAACATTTGCAGATCATAAATTACGTAAATAATCTTGATGTTTGATAACATTTACTATTGGAGCTTTACTGTCATGTTATTACCAGAAAACTCTTCAATATACTCATACACAAATATCACCAAACACACAACTACTTTATGATCTGACATAAAGATAAGGTTGAAGCCATTAATAATTATCTTACTCCTACCCTGCACAATTCTACTTGCCTGGCAGAATTTTGTTTCAAAAATGTATGAGTCAAACTATAATTAGCTGTTTCCTTAATATTATCAAGGTTGAGCACAGGAAGAGTTGGGAAATTTCTTGTACATTTCCAAGACAATTTTTGTAAGTCTGGCCTTGAAGCTACCTTTTGGACAGTCCACAGATTTCTTACTACTTTTATACAGTGAAGCATGCACCCACCAAAAATACATCGTTATTATGGTTATTATATACTCTATGTTTTGCAATGTGCATGCACTGTTCATTATTTAAGTGGAGCACATCTCAAACTGCAGAGATGCAGCTGTAGTCAGTGTTGAAGCCCTGTGTAGTAACATCACTGGGGGAAAGAAACAGGCTTTGTTTCAGGATTCACTGCTTTTCCATCCATCAATTTGCAAGATCAACAACAGGAGAGCATAAAGAGGTCAAGAAAGGAGCCTGAATGAGCCGTGACTGCACAGCCTTTGCATGGCCGAACTCTGACTGATACAAGAAGAGTCTGAAACAAACACACCAAAACAAGGATCTGGGGGTGGGGGAGGTGAAGGACAGAGAATAACATCTACAACTAAGGTGACTAGATGCCCTGATTTTATAGGGACAGTCCTAATACTTGGGGCTTTGTCTTATACTATTCTTCCCCTTCCCCAGCCTCAGCCCTGCTTTTTCACACTTGCTAGCTGGTCACCTTATCTACACAGGCTGTTTCAAATACAGCTCCCCTGGGTGTAAGCCATCACCCCCCAATTCCTGGAGCAGCTGAAGCTATGACAGTGGGGAGAAGATATGTGCTCCTCTAGGGAAAGCAAGAGTGTGGGGGGGGAGAATTCTCTAGGGGGATGGAGGGTTACAGGATCTCCCCAATTACCCCTCACAAGTGCAAGTGGGGCAAAGGGGATGTGGTCCTCTAGGGGAGACTGGCGGGGGGTTACAGAATGGCACCCCCAATCAGATGTGGGGGGACAATGGGGGAAGGGGATGTAGTCCTCTAGGGGAGGTGGAGGGGTTACAGGATGGCACCCCCCAATTTCCCACTCCCCATCAGACGTGGGGGACAATGGGGGCAGGGGCAGGGGCTGGGGTCCTCTAGGGGAGGCGGGGGGGGTTACAGGATGGTACCCCCCAATTTCCCACTCCCCATCAGACGTGGGGGGACAATAGGGGAAGGGGCTGGGGTCCTCTAGGGGAGGCGGGGGGGGTTACAGGATGGTACCCCCCAATTTCCCACTCCCCATCAGACGTGGGGGACAGTGGGGGCAGGGGCTGGGGTCCTCTAGGGGAGGCGGGGGGGGTTACAGGATGGTACCCCCCAATTTCCCACTCCCCATCAGACGTGGGGGGACAGTGGGAGCAGGGGCTGGGGTCCTCTAGGGGAGGCGGGGGGGTTACAGGATGGCACCCCCCAATTTCTCACTCCCCATCAGACGTGGGGGGACAGTGGGGGCAGGGGCAGGGGCTGGGGTCCTCTAGGGGAGGCGGGGGGGTTACAGGATAGCACCCCCCAATTTCCCACTCCCCATCAGACGTGGGGGACTGGGGGCAGGGGCTGGGGTCCTCTAGGGGGTGCCATCCTGAGCCCCCCCAGCCTCCCCTAGAGGACCCCTGCCCCCCACGCCTGATGGGGAGGGGGAATCGGCCAGGCGGGGGGTGCGAGGCTGCCCCGGGCCGTACCTGGCTGTGCGGGGGCCGGCGGCGAGGGGCTGCTGCAGCCTGTCCAGCTCGGCTCGGCCGCTCGCTGCTCCGCGGCTGCTGCTCTGAGGCGACGACCAGCGGCGGCCTGTTCCGCAGCCTCCTCCCCGCGCGGCGCGGCCCGCCCCGGCTCCGCCTCGGGCCCTCCGGCCGCCCGCCCCCCGCTGCCGCGGCCTGGCCCGGAGCCCGCGGGGGCCACGGCGGCCGCTCGGGGCCGGCCCCGCCTCGGGCACGCGGGGCCGCGGAGCCGCAGGCCGGGGACACGCCCCGCAGCGGGACGGGGGGGGGGACCGGCTCGCCGGGACCGCGGGCAAGCCCCCGTCCACCCCACCCCGATCCCCGGGCCCAGCCCCACTTCCATCCCCGCCCCCGTCCACCCCACCCTGATCCCCGGGCCCAGCCCCACTTCTATCCCCGCCCCCGTCCACCCCACCCTGATCCCCGGGCCCAGCCCCACTTCTATCCCCGCCCCTGTCCACCCCACCCTGATCCCCGGGCCCAGCCCCACTTCTATCCCCGCCCCTGTCCACCCCTGATCCCCGGCCCAGCCCCACTTCTATCCCCGCCCCGTCCACCCCCACCCCGATCCCCGGGCCCAGCCCCACTTCTATCCCCGCCCCGTCCACCCCACCCCGATCCCCGGGCCCAGCCCCACTTCCATCCCCGCCCCGTCCACCCCACCCCGATCCCCGGGCCCAGCCCCACTTCTATCCCCGCCCCGTCCACCCCACCACCCCGATCCCCGGGCCCAGCCCCACTTCTATCCCCGCCCCGTCCACCCCACCCCGATCCCCGGGCCCAGCCCCACTTCCATCCCCGCCCCACAGCACCGGCACCCGATCCTGGGCCCAGCCCCACTTCTATCCCCACGCCTCCACAGCACCCCAAGCCCCGGCCCAGCCCCACTTCTATCCCCACCCTCCCACAGCACCGGCACCAATCCCCGGGCCCAGCCCCACTTCTATCCCCGCCCCACAGCACCGGCACCGATCCCCGGGCCCAGCCCCACTTCTATCCCCGCCCCACAGCACCGGCACCCTGCTCCCGGGCCCAGCCCCAACTTCTATCCCCGCCGCCCCACAGCACCGGCACCCCGGTTTTTATGCTCCTTACTATTTACCTGACTAGGATTTGACTTCCACTTTTTAAAAGATGTCTTTTTATCTCTCACTGCTTCTTTTACATGGTGGTTAAGCCACAGCTCTTTTTTAGTTCTTCTATGTTTTTTAATTTGGGGTATACATTTAAGTTGGGCCTCTATTATGGTGTCTTTGAAAAGTGTCCATGCAGCTTGCAGGGATTTTACCTTAGTCACTGTACCTTTTAAGTCACTCGTAACCCCTACCCCACTAGTGCCATAGCACAACTCCCTGTGTCCCCCTCACAACTCCTATACAACCAGTACCCAGGCCCAGCCCTTACACCACCATCCCAACAGTATCCTGGCCCAGCTTCCCCTGCCCTTCTCCACCATGCCCCCAGTATTCTGGCCATATTCTCCTTCTCACCCTACACCATCATGCCCCCCATACACCACATATTCCTTGCCAGCCCCCCTGACTCCTACATCACCAGACACCCCATGGTCCCATCCAGTACCATCCCCATCTTCCAGGACACTTTTAGCATCATTCCCCAAATATACCTTATTCCAGCCCCCCTAAAAATTCCTGTATCACCTGTATCCACCCCATCCTAGTTCTCCCAAGGATCCTGATCCACCATCACTCAAGCATCTCATCACAGTCAACCTGTGGAACTCCTTGCCAGAGGATGTTGTGAAGGCCAGATTAACAGGATTCAAAACAGAACTAGATAAATTCATGGAGAATAGGTCCATCAATAGCTATTAGCCGGGATGGTCAGGCAACAGAGCTGACAGCCATCATGGGCCTGGAGGCAATGGGGGGCAGCTCCAACCCCCAGAAGAGGCAGATCCTTGGGTGGAAGGGGCAGAGCTAAAAGCAGTCAGTCCTTAGCGCCTCCTGGAGTGTGATGCTGGGCACTTCCCCCCAACCCTCAGAACCATGTAAAGTTGCAATTCAAAGAGGCTCCAGGTCTCTGGCTGCCACCACTGCTGCAGCAGTAGCAGCAGCTGAGAGCTCTGGGCCTCTTTGAAACAACAGGCCCCTGTGCAATTGTCCCCCCCGTCCCCCGTCAGCAGGCCGGGTGGGCAGGGATGGTGTCCTTAGCCTCTGTTTGTCAGAAGCTGGGAATGGGTGATGGGGTGGATCACCTGATCTGTCTATTCCCTCTGGGGCACATGTCATTGGCCACTGTTGCAAGACAGGCTACTGGGCTAGATGGACCTTTGGTTTGACCCAGTACGGCCGTTCTTATCCCACCCCATGGACCAACCTAATTACCTTCTTTAACAATACTAGCCCAGTGTTGGGAGAAAGCAGTAATCGGGGTATGTTCTGATTTGAGTGTGCTGTCCCACAAGACATTCTCATAAGCAAACTAGGGATATGTGGTCTTGATGAAATTACTGTAAGGTGGGTGTATAACTGTTTGAAAGACCACAATCAGAGGAATTATCGATTGCTCACTGTCAAACTGAGAAGGCGTATCTAGCGGTGCTGTGCAGAGGTCAGTCCTGGGTCTGGTACTAGTCAATATTTTCATTAATGACTTGGATAACACAGTGGAGCGTATGTTTATAAAATTTATGGATGACCGCAAGCTGGGAGAGGCTGCAAGCAGTTTGGAGGATAGGATTAGAATTCAAAATGACCATGACCAATTAGAGAATTGCTCTGGTACCAGCGCAATGACATTCATAGGAAGTGCAAAGTGCTGCCTATCGGAAAGAAAAATCAAATGTACAAATGCAAAATAGGGAATAAATAGCTGGGCAGTACTTGGGCACCAGGTGAAACTTTGCCTAGAGTAGCTTAGTTTCTTATCCCATTTCTGACCTGTGGTCCCACCCCAACTTCAGCCCAGACCCCACCACTGTTCCTTCCCCGGTCCACCTCGCCATGTCCCTCCTCACCTCTGACCCACCATGAGACCTCTTCCCGTGCTGCTCACCTCCTCACCCCCCACCATCGTGGGGGTGGGATGTGGAAGAAAAGAGAAACTCAGCAAGTGGTGTGAACCTCCTTATGGGGGCAGGGAGTGGAGAGGAGGAAAACTTACCAGGCAGCACAGCTGCATCAGGTGGTAAGAATCTCAGGAAAGGGGCAGAGTAGGTGGGGAAAAGGCAAGGCCACTATGGGCCAGGTGTCAGGCAGCGAAGTAGTGGCAGTTGCTCCAAGGGAGGCTTAGTCTCCCTGACCTATTATCCCTGCGGCCCATAGGGTGGTCATACTGCAGAAAAGAGTCCAGGAGTTATAGCAGATTGCAAATAGAATATGAACCAAAACTGTGATACAGCTGCAAAAAAAGGCCAATATCGTTCTGGGATCTATTTACAGGAGTGTCACATGTAACAGCTGAACGGCAGTAGTTCTACTCCACTCCGTGCTGGGGGGAGCTCCGCTAGAATAGTGTCTCCAATTGTGGGTTCCACACTTTAAGAACAATGTGGAAAAATTGGACCCAGGTCCTCTTATGCAGTATTGCTGCCTAGCCAGTTAGCTCCCATTGGCAACCTCTCCAAGCTTGATGTCATCTGCATATTTTATAAACCAACTCTCCACTCCATCGTCCAAGTCACTGAAAATACTGAGTAGCACTAAGCCCAGGATGGACACTTGCAGAACCCCACTTGATATGTCCTCTCATTTGACAGTGAACCATTGATAATTACTCTTTGAACATTGTCTTTCAGCCACCTTAAACCAATTTTCTCTGGACCATGTTTCCCTCATTTGCTCATGAGTGTCATATGGGACTGTGTCAAAAACATTAATGAAGTCCAGATATATCACGTCTCCTGCTTCCCTTCTGTCCACTTCTATCCATCCGTTACTTTGTTGAAGAAGAATACTAGATTGGTTTGGCATGCTATGTTCCTGACAAATCCCATGTGGTCTATTGCTTATCACCTTGTTAGCCTCTAGGAATACAAATTAACAGGTTACTAATGCTCCAACTGCAGAACTCAAATCTGCTGGACCACACCAGGCTTTATAGATTAAGGCTCCAATTGTCTAAAGATTTATGCCCATGATTATCTTTAACCACTTGAACAGTCTCACTGACATCCTGGGACTTACTAACATGCTTAAACCTTAGCACATATGTAACTCACACACCCAGGCTATGTCTACACTCGTGGCTTCTTGGGCAAGTAAGGCCGTTCTTGCGTAAGAATCCGCAGAGCATCCACACTGCCCACCTGCTCTTGCGCAAGGAAATTTACAGTACGGCGTGGTAAGAGAGGGCTTCTTGCGCAAGAGCTATGCTCTTTTTTAACAGGTGTAAGCTCTCTTGCGCAGGAGCTCTTGCGCAGGAGGGCAGTGTGGACGCTCGGCAGGGATTTCTTGCACAAGAAACCCTATGGCTAAAATGGCCATCAGAGCTTTCTTGCACAAGAGAGCATCCACACTGCCATGGGCGCTCTTGCGCAAAAGCACAGCTCGCACATGGTAGTGTGGACGTTTTCTTGCGCAAGACTTCTTGCACAAGAACCCTTGCGCAAGATGCCGCCAGTGTAGACATAGCCCCAGTGTGATTACTGAGCAATGCAAGTGGTACCTAGACCACAGCAACAGTTAACACCAAGAGACCTCTACAGCATGGGCTGGGAGTCAGATGGCTTTTAGCTCAGAGGGTAGAGGCTCCTATACTCATCCCCAGAGCTCCCAGGTTCAAATCCGCCCGGTGGTGGTTACACATGTATAAGTCATTGCAGGATCAGGCCGTAATTCTTACTCTAAAGGGACGCTGTCAGAATAAAATAATAACTTTAAAAAATAAACTCTGTTGATAATTTAGAATAATCCAGAACAGTCCAATTTACTTTTCACCACGTATGCTGTTCTGTTTATTTTGAAAAAAAACAACTCGTTTCACTTTCTGCAATCTTAAAAAAAATTAATTAGACATTAAAATATAAGAAAAGGCAGACATAGCCTTACAGTTATACATCTCAATACTGTGTTTTATTATGCCTTCAATCCACAGCATTTCTCTGATTTCCCACTTCAGTGACATTTGACTAGTCAAATAAAAATGTACACCACTGTCACAATGTCTGGAGTAGCTCAACACTGGGAATGCCAGCCTTGGGGGCAGACTGTCAAAAAAAGCAGATCCCCCAAATTGTGGTATGTCCTATAGTTAGATTTTACCAACCAAGTGTAAACTCACGGATCACTACAACAGTTTTACCATAGAGTCACAGGCAGTCCCTCCAGGGTTTCTGGTCTATCCTGCCACCCACGCAAGCTGGACAAGATAATTGGTCACCTCTACCAAAGATCACTAAATAGTCAGGTTATTACCAGTTCCAAGAGACCAGTCACATACCTCAGACCAATTTGTATCTCAGATCACATACCAAAGACAACACTGGTAGCGAATCCTGTAATAAAGTAATGGCTTATTAACCATGAAAAAGAAACAATAGTTATTTACAAGTTAAAGCAACCAAGCATACACACACGAGTTAACGATCTGTGGTTCCCAAAGATGACAGAGATGTAATAATCCATCCTATGATGACCCTCTTAATTCTTGATAGTTCTCCTGGATGGGCAGAGGCAGCCACTCTTCGGCTACGTCTACACTGGCAGCTTCTTGCGCAAGAACGCTTTGTGGAAGAGTTCTTGTGCAAAAACTCTTCCAGAAGAGAGCGTCTACACTGGCATGTTCTTTTGCACAAGAGCATCCATGCCAGTGTAGATGCTCTCTTGCGCAAGAAAGCTCTGATGGCCATTTTAACGGCCATTTTAACCATAGGGCTTTCTTGCGCAAGAAATTCATGTTGCCTGTCTACACTGGCCTCTTGCGCAAGAACAGTTGCGCAAGAGGGCTTATTCCTGAGCGGGAGCATCATAGTTCTTGCGCAAGAAGCCCTGATTTTATACAGTAGAACGTCAGTTTACTTGCGCAAAAACACATGGCCAGTGTAGACAGGCAGCAAGTTTTTGCGCAAGAGCAGCTGCTTTGGCACAAGATCGCGCCAGTGTAGACACAGCCTTCCTGTCTGAACCCAGATGTAAACTACAGAATTACTTCCATATAACTACAGTCATGTGAATCTTCCACACCGTTGAGCAACAATCATACTAACCAAAGTGTAACCATCTGCCACTAGTCAGATTTGAACCTGAGAACCTCTGGAGCTTAGTGTAGGTGCCTCTAGCGCTTGAGCTAAAAGCCAGCTGGCTCTCAGCGTTAGGCTGTAGAGCTCCCTTGTTCTTATCTCAGGCTGTAAGTGGTCTAAGTGCCACTACATGGGACAGTGAACCACACTAGGGCTACTTCTTCACTGTGAGTTCTTCTGGCAGAAAATATGCTAATGAGGGGCTCATTAGCATAAGTCACAATCTCATTAGCATATTTTCTGACATTTCTTTTTGCACAAGGGGTTTTTGCGCAAAAAGAAGCAGTGTGGATGGGGGTTTTTTGTGCAAAAACTCTGTTTTGCACAAGATCCTTATGCCTCTCCAGAACAGGCATCAGGATCTTGCACAAAACAGGGTTTTTGAGCAAAAAAAAAAAAAAAAAGTCCACACTTCTTTTTGCGCAAAAACCCCTTGTGCAAAAAGAAACATCAGAAAATAAGCTAATGAGATCTGCCGAAAAAACTGGCAGTGTAGACGAAGCTCTGGTGCGTGGGTTACATACTTCCTCATTTTTTCAGGAAGAACGGCTCTTGCGCAAGAGGGGGGTTTTGCGCAAAAAGGAGCCATCTACACAGCTCCTTTTTGCGCAAAAGCCTCTTGCGCAAAAACGGCCCCTAATTAATTATGCAAATGAAGCGCAGCAATATGCTAATCTGAGCTTCATTTATATAGGCTTTTGCACAAGAGAGGTGCGTGCGTGTAGATGTAGCCTAGATATTTGGGTTACATAAGTACCAGTCAGTATAACCGGTAGCTTATGTAGCCACAGCCTCTTGCAGAGATGGAGTAATTAAAATGGCTGATGAGCTCTCTCCAGTTGGCTTTTAAAGAGTCTTCATGAAGGCACGGCACCTGTTCCAATGCAGCATTTTAAGTGACATAGGTGAGAGGTGACTTGTGAGAGATGATAGCTACCTTCACAGGAGAAGCCCTCCCATCCACATAGCACAGTCTATATTGGAGAGTTGGTCAATACAACTGCATCGCTCTGGAGTATGGATTTTTCACAACCTAGAGCAACATAATTATACTGATGTAAATTAGTAGTGTAGACCTAGCCTTATATTTTACCTTGTAACATGGAACACAGATGTTACAAGTGAGATTAATAAAGGCAGCAACTTACAAGCTTTTCATAGAGTCTAAACACCAAGCACATATCTATTTTGAACAAAAATAACATACAGGTGAGCTGGTTTGGTTTCCAGCTATGAGTGTGTCTGTTCTTAGCTAGCATCTACTGCTGTGGCAGGAGCCCAGAGCTAACACATAGTTTACCAGTGATACAGCACTTATAAGACTGTTCTAAAAATAGAGCACAGTTCTACACCCTAAAATGTGTGCTCGAGAGAAAGATTCTAAAATAGATTCCAAATGCCACTACTAAGATTCCCCCGGCCCGGCAGTGCAAATGGATGAATGTTTAGCACAGTGCTACGGGAGGTGGGTCACAAACACAGCAGAGGAATGTTGACAACCAAAAACCTCAGTTCGCATTGACTTTCTCCCTCTCCCCCTGCAATTTCATGACACTATTTCTACAAAAGGTTTGCAAAATCTACACATTGGAGCTGAAAAACATGGCCGTCTCTCTTTGGAAGTTGGTTTCATTCAAATCATTTGTGAAGGATGTCCCAAAGCAAGCTATGATTCGTTCAAAAAACCTTCACAGAAGCTGACGGTCCTTTGTTCAAAGGCCTTATAGCCGATGTGCCATTCCAAATAGCTGTAATAATTCAGCTACATTAGGGAAAGCTAATCCACTGTATTCAACAACCATCATGAAAGAGGTCTAGAGTGATGAATAAGTGCATTGTAAATAAATCGAGCCAGTAAATCATCTAAATACCAAGCCATGGCCCAAGTCACTCCTGTGATTAAAACAAACGGGAGGAGGAAACATCTTAATATGCCGTTTGTAGCATTTTCCTCCCACCTCTCGCTCGGTCAGGAGGAGATTTGGGATGCTGCATTCCAACCTATCATAGCATTTGTGTGGGGCAATGGGAAGGGATACGGAGATGCAAAAGCAGCACCTCTACTTGGAAAGCGGCAGATCCACGCGGCATTAAATGGACCCAATAAAAACAATACTGATTTTTTAAAAGAAAGGCAGGAAAACAGAACCACCCAGCCAAATTCAATATGGGAGAAAGTCAGTAGCCTCCAGATGGGCCACCCATTTTATAAAGGAGGCAATTTCATGGAAGAAACAAAAAGACAGCAGATAGAGAAGCAACAAAAACTAACTTTAAATGTGGAAATACAGGCATTGGAGCATGACTGCCAGGGCAGCTTGGAAAGGACTCTGGTTGACCTCTAGGGCAGCAATCCATTTGTAGCACCTCAGAGCAGGTGACAATGGATTTCTAGTATTTCCCTATACTGGCAGCTGGAGCTAAAAATCCCAGAAAAGGATGGTGAATTATTTATAAAATTCTGCTCTTCCAGCACAAACACTGGTCAGACGGCAGCAGCACAGCCAAAAGCCACAAGTTTTTTGACTACCTGGTTCCCTGTGGCTGCCCCCTCTCCCTTCAGCCCCTTACTTGCTTTTGCATGCTCCCAACAGGCACTGCCTCCCGCTGCTCCTATTGGCAGATTTCCGAGCAGCAGGGAAAGGCTCCAGGAAATGTCCCAGGCTCCTGTTCCCCCAGCTGAGGGAGGCCGGGAGGGGAATCAGCAATGCAGCTGCTTCTAGCTGCGTTTGGAGCTTCTGGGCTTTTCAGGACATTTCACTACTGCATGGAGACACCGGGACAGGAGATTAAAAGCTGGGACTGTCCCAGAAAATCCAGGACGGATGGTCCACATAGTGTTAGAAGATCCCCTTCACACTTCTTAAAGAGGGTCAAAAACAGTCCATATCGACATTAAAAACAGAGCAGGCAGGGTGAAGAAAGTTGCATCTCTTCTAAGTACTAGAATTGCTTCTAAGTAGAATTTCCCCTCCCACACACACTGCAGTAAGGAATCCAGCAAACTAGATTGATGGCTGGTTCCCAAGGGAACATTAGCAACCCATTTCTCTTTAAAGTAGGCATACAATTTTCCTTTGTTAAACTGTTTGGCCTGCTGTGTGACATTAAAATCTCTGTAAAATAACTCAGAAGCCTCAGACTGTGTTGATGTGTGTCCAGCGTATAAAGTAAGAAAGGAAAAAAGCAGCAGTACTGGTAAAATAGCAATGACAAATGTGCTAGAATTCTTTAAATGGGTCATGTTTTTCCAGGAAGGTGTAAAAAGGAGGAAGTAATGGAGGGTATGTCTACACTTGCAGGTGATCTACAACATCTTTGTCATTCACGGGTGCTTAATGACACCCCACACACACACACACATACACACACACACACACACACACATGAATGACAAAAAGCTTTGCCACAGCAAATGAAAGTGTGAAGACTGCTTTGTTGGCAAGAGCACTCTCCTGCCAACAAAGCAGAACCTTGGCGTGGGGGCGGGGGGAGTATTTTGTCAGCAAAAGCTGACAAACAGCATTCACACAAGCTGGCTTTTAGCAGCAAGGCCATGTAGGCACAGCCTGTCAATAAAAAGCTGCATAGACATACCCTTAATCTAGCACCTAGACCAGGACACAGGGACTTTGAATTCCTTGATAGTCACAAGGAGTCGTGGTCTCCATTTGCTAGCTGTTTTGTGCCCCGCTACTCTAAGCTAGGGCATTCATTAAGTACTGGCTCCATGCCAAGCAGGGATGAAAGTCTGGCCAATTCTATTCTTCTTTTTCAGACATTAGATTGGACCCCTACAGTCTTGATCTCACGGGAGTCAGTGGAAATTCTGCCACGGCACATCTACACTAATATATGCAACTCTAGCTATGTTAATTACATAGCTGGAGTCGAGGTATCTTAAATCACTGTCCACACAGCAGGAGGTTGATGGAAGCAAACGCTTCTGTCGGCTTCCCATACTCCTTGTCAGGAGCAGGACTACTGGTGCTGATAGGGATGCCCCCTCAGTTCAAATTAGCGGGTCTTCACTAGACCCACGAAACTGAACCCTGGAAGATCAACTGCTGCAGTGTAGACATGGCCCCATTGCCTTAATCTGGATTGGGCCCAAAGTGCACCTGGTGCTCAGTTGAACACATCCTTCTGCATATCCCAAAGCAGATAAAAGGGTAACAATGCTTTGTTGACTGTAAACTTTGAAGCCTTCTAGAAAGTATCGTTATTACGAAGGGCCAAGTGCTATTTTCTGTTACACCAGTTTAAATCCAGATTTATGCTGAATTAGAATTTGCCCAAGTGTCTGTGTTTCCTATACAGTAATTACTCATTTAACGCGTGCCCACTTAACACGTTTTCACAATAGCACGAATTTTGGGAGGGAACATTTTTCGAATAACACAACCGTCCCCGAAATGACACGAAAATAATCACGTGGTGGACTACTTCGCGTGGCGGTATAAGTTGGTGAAAACAGTGGTAATTCGCATGAGCGGATGAATACACGTGGTCACAGCACTCCTCCGCTCACTCATGTGTTTATCTTTGTGTTTTAACAATCCGTGGTGACGTATGTTGTGAGTTTTCTTGTGTTGCAAGATATCTAATGTTGACGACCCAGCACCAACAAAAAATTGGACTTTGCCACCACCACCTGAAACGCATCCTCCACTTTTTCCATTATTTTTAATGGGGAAATTGACCCCACATAGCACGTTTTCATTTAGCATGAACATTTTCAGAAACGCATCTATAGTGTTAAATGAGGAATTACTGTATCTCTAAAGGTACGTCTCCAGTGCAGTAAAAGACCAGCACCACCGCTGTGGTTGGCGTGGGTCAGCTGACTCAGGCTCGTGGGGCTGGGATTAGAGGGCTAAATATAGCAGTGTAGATGGTCGGGCTGGAGCTGGAATGAAGGATTTGAGACCCTGTGCGGGAAGAGGGGCTCAGAGGCCAGGGTCCAACCCAAGCCTAAATATCCACATTGCAAGTTTTAGCCCAACACCCAAACCCCACTAGCTGGAACCAGCTGACCCAGCTTCTGAAGCTTGGTGTGGCAGGTTATTTCATCCCAGTGGAGACTTACCCACCGTCTGCTTTTTTATTTTTTTAATGTTTCCGTTTAAACTTTTGTTGTTGTTGTTGTTTTAAGTTTCAAAGTAAAAGAAAAAGCTGATGAAACCAGGTGTTTTTAGGTGCTGAGCATCCTGTTACTGTGGCATTAGATAAACAGTGCATAAACAATAGCCCACAGCTTTGTTCTGTAAACAGCACAAAGAACCTCTGGTTGGCAAGCATTATGGCACATTCTCCGCAAACACCGTCCCAAATTGGGGACCTCAGATTAATACTAGAGCTGGGCAAACTATGCTCAGGGAATAACCTCTGTTCACAAAGGATGCAAAAACAGACTTGGATTTTTACAGATTTGTTCGTTTTTTCAAAGCCACTAGACATGTTTTATGTGACTTAAGTTTCAGCCTATGGATTATTCAAGCTACTCACTATAACTATTGCTACAATGATTTGCTATTTCTAGTGTGATGTTTGTGTTCTGTGACCTAATCACATGGTAGTGATTCCGCTCCCTAATCAGGAAGCAGCCTTGAATAAGTTACTTGGAGTGGCATGATTCAGTGCAGAGGGCCATGGTGCCCATCTCTGCCACTGATCTGTGTGACCTTGGGCAAGTTACTTCAGCTATTACTATTTCTCATTATACCATTTCTCTGTCCTAGTCTGTTTAAAGTGTGAGCTCTTTATAGCAGGGACTGCTTCTTACTATGTGTCTCTACCCAGTACAGGTTGAACCTCTCTTGTCTTGCAACATCCGTGGTCCGGCATGATTTTTAGTTAGCCTGATGTCCACTTACCATGTGCATGGCCAAGTTTCCAGCAGTCCCATAAAGTTTGTTTACAGCTACCAATCCTGGCTCTCAGCGTTCTGTGCTGTTATTTAGCTCTAATTTACCTATAAACGTCTTCTAAGAGCCTAATAAGCAGGGGAAGTGTTGGTAATGCTGCTAGACAATATTGACCTCCTCTGGTTCAGCAAATTCTCTGGTTTGGCACGAGTCCCAAGAGTGCCAGACTAGAGAGGTTGAACCTGTACAATGAACCTCAGTCTGTATTCTATTATATATTTGAGCAGTAGCGGATTTAGAGTTAGTGGGGCTCTGTGCTCAGCTTTATTTTGGGAGGTTCCCCGGGGGACCCAGACAAGAAAAAACATTCACTCTTCCTGCCTCTCCCATTTTTCATTCTTTTTTCTTCATCCTCCTCCTATATTATAAGTAATAAGAAGTAAATGAAAATAAAGTGAAGTGCCTTGATTGTTTTTGTAGTCTAACTTTTTTTCACAGGCCGCTTGAAAATTGCTGAGGGTCTCGGTGGACCACTTAATATTTCCAAATATTGTTTGTATCGTTAGCTAACTATTGTAAAGTGCTTTAGATAAGAGCGATTTATATATATAAAAAAACACAGTCTTCAGTCCTCTGAATGGAGTTCTCAAAGCATAGTCTGAGAACTTCTGGTCTAGATGAAAGCTTGTATTTGCATTAAGCTAATGTGGAAAATGTGTAAAAATAAAATGTTTAGATGACGCATGAATGGAAAAATAAAAGTTAACTTCCTCTGAAGAAACTTATTCAACTTATCCATCTGCAGGTGAGGGGGGAGGGCACAGTTCCATCGGCCACCTGACCTCCCCCTCCCCAGGGTCTCCATCCCACAGCTGTTCTCCCTCTTGCTCGCGGGCAGGAGCCACTCACCCTGTGGCAGCCAACAGCAGCACAACATGACAGCGGCTGGAGGACTCGGGAGGAGGGGGCAGAACAGCCCGCTGCCGGAGAGAGGCAGCGCTTTCCCACTTCAAAGTGTGGCTTTTTCCTTCAGGCTGTGCAATTTGCAGGCTCTTCATCCCCCGGCCGCACCCACCCCCGCCATGGCCAGCCGACCTCCCCACCCCGTGGGCAGCCACCACTCACCAGGAGGCAGCCAGCAGCATGAACATGGGCCGGAAGGCTTCAGAGGAGCACTGGGCAGCCGCACAGCCTACGGCCAAAGAGAAGCGGTGCTTTCCCGCTCTCCTGAAGCCTTCCAGCCCGTATTCGTGCTGTTTACTGTCTCCTACTGGCTGTCCTGAGGTTGCCACCTGCAGGTGAGCCTCCCTCCTCTCCTGCCCTTGCCCCATTGCCCTCTCCACAGAAGGACTGCCCACTCCCCCCTGCAGAGAGGCCGCAACCTGTGCAGGGGGTGGGGTGTGCCAGACTCAGTGCTGGACTGCCCGGCCTTGGGGGCCCCATATCGTTGGGGGGCCCCCGTGCCAGGACACAGCATGTTTCATGGTAAATTCACCCCTATATTTGAGAGTGTTTGCCTGTCTATCCATTTCTTTGTTCAAGAACTCCTCTTAAACGGTAAGAGTTACCAAACTGGGTATCCAGCTTCCTCGTATCATAACTTAACACAGGGTAAGAGTTTGGTTGTGCCAGAAAAATGGGATGTGCCTGGAATGGGATTGCTTCTCATAAAACCATATAGAAAAGAGACAGAATCACCAGGCAGGTGAAAGGGGCTGGCTAGGGGCACACTCTGCCCTCCCCCTGCCTCGTCTGGGACTGACCCAACCCAAGCCAGGTTGCTGAAGCTCCCCAATTCGTACAGGGACATTTCTGGCTGTTCCCCTTTGTCAGGAAGGTAGGGGGAAGTGCACAGTTTAGTGCTTTGCTCACTCTGGCTGGGAAGTGCAAGGGCAGACAAACCAGGACCTCCCCCAGCCAGGGGACATGCACCCCTCCCCCACTGTGCTTGCTGGAGCTTCAGCAGCCATGCAGAGTCACTTCTCACCTGGCCCCAAGCTACTGCCGTGAGAGAGCCCTGACATAGTCCTCTATGCCCAGGGCAGCCTGCATCCTGAACGCCTCACCTCAGCCCCACCCCAGAGCAATGATTTCAATGAAGCACGTACATTTTCATCTTATTTTCCAAAACCCCCAAAATTAACTGAGTTAAGGACCCGAGCAACGCCAGGTGAATCTTTTAGTTCAAATACAAAATGGAAAGTGTTTTGAAATAAGATTAAAGGTTATTCATTTAAATTAGATTAATAGATTCCAGGGTCACAAGGGACCAGTGGAATAAGTTAGTCTGATTTCCTGTACAGCACAGGGCATAGAACTTCCCCCAAAATAAATCCTAGAGCAGATCTTTTAGAAAAACAGCCTGTCTTGATTTAAAAATGGTTAGTGATGGAGACTCTACCACAACCCTTAGTGAGTTGTTCTAATGGTTAATTAAATTTCACTGTCAAACTTTTATGCCTTTTTTCCAGATTTAATTTGTCTAGCTTCAACTTCCAGCCACGAGTTAATTGCATAGCTGAACTCGAAGAAGCTTAACTCGACTTTTGGCTCTGTCCACAAGTCAAAGGGAGAACACTCTCCCTTTGATGTCCCTTACTCCTTGTGAAAGCAGGGTTACCAGCATCAGTTGGAGTGCCCCTCTCATTTCGAATTAACTGTCTTAAGTAGACCACTAATTCGAACCCTGGAAGATTGACAGTGGAAGCTTTGATCTTCCTCTGTAGTGTAGACATACCCTTTCTCTGCTAAATCCAAAAGCATTAAATATTTCTTCCCCTGGAACGTATTTATACACTAGAACCAAGTCACTCCTTAACCTTTTCTTTGTTAAGATAAATAGATTGAGCTCCTTGAAAATCTAAGGCAGGTTTTCTAGTCTTTAACCCTTCTCATAGCTCTTCTCGAACCCTCTCCAATGTATTAACATCTTTCCTGCATGGTGGGCACCAAATCTCAACACAATCGTTCAGAAGCAGTTGCGCCAGTGCCAAATACAGAGGTAAAATAATCTCTCTACTCCTACTCAAGGTTTCCTTGTTTACACATCCAAAAATCGCATTAGCCCTTTTGCCCATAGTTTCGCACTGTCGCTTCTGTGGGGCTCCACTATCAATCTTTTACAATAAAAGGACCCATTGCTTATGAAACTAGTAGCACCACTGAATATTAGATCCAATAGAATTGTTAATCAAATGTGCTCTTCACTATTAATGTCATTTGCTTGCTTTTTATTATTTATCTTGCAGTAGCTCCTAGGAGCCCCAATCCTGGATCCAGGGCTGGCGACAGACTTCGCCAGGGCCTTGGGCAATGGCGTGGAGGTGGGGGGCTCAGCTCCTGGCCCGTAGGGAGGGATGGAGCCTCGGGCAGAAGAAGCGGGGCATGGGTGTCTGGTATATTAGATGGGAGAAGGCTTTGCCTTCCCAAACCTCCAGGCATAGCCTCACCCACACTCCATCCTCAGAATGCCTGCTGTAGGAGTTCTAGGGGTGGAGTGTTGCTGTCCCCAGCGCCTGCCCTCCTGCTGCTCTGGGGCTGGAGAGGCCGGGCCGGGCCCTGGGGTGCACTTTTCTCCCTTCCCCGGTGCTCCAGGGCTGGAGAGGCAAGGCTGGGCTGGACTGGGCTGGGCTGGGCTGCACGGCACGGTGCACTCTCTTTGGGGCTGGGGAGGCTGGGAACATGCCGCACTCCCTCCGCCCTCCCCAAAGCTGGGGCAAGAGTTGCCCACCTGCCTGCCCTTCCCCTCCCCATGGTTGGAGCCCCGCCTCCCTGTGGGGGGCAAGGAAGGGACAGGGCCTCAGCATAAGGGGCAGGGCTGGAGGTGGCCTGCCTTCACCAACCACCCATGCTAGGGGCTAACCTCTCCCAAGCAGCCCTTAATGCTGCCTGGACTGCGCCGCCTGGGCCTCTGGCCACTGCTGAGGTAGCAGAGGTGGTAGCCCAGGACACCGGGCCCTTTTCAATCACTGGGCCCTGAGTCAACAGCCCCTTCCCCCACCCCACCGCCCATTGTTTGCGGCACTGCGTGGATCAGAACTCCATTGTGCGAAGTGCACAGAATTAAATGTTTGCCCCTTCCCCAAGACGTTTAAAATCTACATCCAAGCTTCCGCATTTCTGCCTGAATAACGAACTCAATCTTGTGAATTTTGCATTTGTGGCAAAGGCCCAGGCCAGGAATCAGGAAACCTGAGTCTCTTGACACGCTATGTGACCCTTGGCAAGTCGTTCTTGCCTCTCTGTGCCTCCGTGTTTTCCATCTGCATGTTAGAAAGAGCAGTGCTTATACATTATGTCAAGGGCGAGATATTAATATGCTGATGCTGTCGGTTTCTAAACGGGTTCTGGTTCCTATACAGCATTCTGTGCTGATGTAATTCTTGGGTGGCAAACACTGAAGAGAGAAGTTATTCTTTTAAAAGTAATAAACCTCCATAGAAGTGTAAAAAGGTTGTACAGATTCCTTTCTACTGAGGTTCGATTTGGTGGGCAGCTTTTTGTGGAATACATTTTGCACGTTGCATGGGTCTGACCATATCCCTTTAAGACCCTGTGTTGTGCTTGTACAGGTCAAAAACTGTTTCAAAAACAAAACAAACTCAAACTCATCTGTTTGCCAAGTAGTGTGTAGAGACTATGAATCATTAAAGGGCAGCCATGCGTCAGCAAGAGTAACAGGAAGCATCTTGCGCTTGATCTTTATTTATTATAGCAAGAATGGCTCTTCTCTACATAGAGTTACTATGATCTAAGTGGCTTTGCTGCTTTACAGCCATCTGATCAATTGCATCCATAAACGCATGTGTTTTCCATTAAAAAGCTTCTTCCCATTTGTCAGACTGGAGCAACTGTGAGAATGCCCTTGCCCCTGGCTGCATCAAGATCAATGTGTTAAAGTGGGGTGGGCTGACATTTTTGGTACTATTTTGAGTAGAGTGTCGCTCGTCTTTTGGTTCAGAGAGGTAGCCAAGTTAGTCTGTAGCTGAAAAAACTTAAAAAACAACAAATAATCCTGCAGCACCTTAGAGACTAACAAAACATGTAGATTGTATCATGAGCTTTTGTGGGCACAACCCACTTCTGCAGATGAATGGAGTTATTAAAGGTCTAGTTTGTAAATAAATAGGAGATGGGGGGAGAAGGGAAAAAGAGTGGGGAAGGGAAGAAATAGTCAATTAGAGAGTCCATGCTACATGAAGATGATAGAGAAGGTGCTAATTGTTCTTAAATACCCATTGTTTGGTTTTTATATCATTAGGATGTGGAATGTAGTGGGCCATCCAGCCAATGTCTTTATTCATACCTCTGTTACAGGAATCAAATTTGTAAATGAAGTTAAGTTCTAAGGCTTCCCTGTGGAGTTGGCTTATGGAATTGGCCTGAAACAACACAGTGACTTTGAGATCCATTAATGAGTGGCCGGGCAAGTTAAAATGTTCCTCAACAGGTTTCTGTGTGTTGCCTTTTTGGAGATCTCATTTGTGTCTATTAATTCTTTCCCATAGAGACTGCCCAGTTCGGCCAATATCCATGGCAGAGGGGCATTGCTGGCATTTGATGGCATAGATCACATTAGTGGATGTGCAGTTAAGTGAGCCTCTGATGTGATGGTTTATGTGGTTACGGCCTGTGATGATATCACTTGCATAGATGTGTGGACAGTGTTGGCCTGGACTAGATTGCAGGAGTGGGTTCCTGGCTGAGTATGAGGGAGGTGTGCTGTGTGGTTACTGGAAAGAATTTGTTTGAGGTTAGGGGTTTGTCTGTAGAAGAGGATTGACCTGTCCCCCAAGGCCTGTGAGAGTTAGGGGTCATTTTCCAAGATCGGTTGTAGATTGTTGATAATGAAATGGAGGGGTTTAAGTTGTGGGCTGTAAGTGATGACAAGTGGTGTCCTGGTGTTTTCTTTTCTGGGCCAATCTTGAAGTAGCTGATGCCTGGGTACTCGTCTGGCTCTTTCGATCTGTTTTTTCACTTCTCTGGGGGCATATTTCAGTTTTAGGAATGCTCTATATCAGGGCTACTTAACTTTGGAAGCCCCAGGGGCCACAATGATACTCACAGCACATGCCGAGGGCCACAACTTAAGTGAGGTTGCATATACATGCAACAATATAAGCAAATATATGCAAATAGCTTCTTTCCCACTGACGGGCATGAATACAAAGATTAAGGCAAGACTACACAACACACAGGCCCCATTTAAGTCAGTTCTGCTGATATTAATAAAATGCAATATTTATGCAATTTCCACTCATATGAAAGCACTCTTAATGAGCAATGACAGTCCTGGAATTTAACTACTAAAATGCATATAACAGAAGATCATTGTATTGACTTGCTGTTGTGGAGCGTGTTCCCAGTGGAGGCCATGTTCAAAGGATCCCCCCTCCGTGGGTCACGTTTTGAGCCCCACATAAACTTGAACCGCACCGCGGGCCACAAACAAACGGGCCACAGGCCGTGTGTTGAGTAGCCCCGGTAGCCCTGCTCTGTATAGATCCTGTAGGTGTTCATCTCTGTAGGATTGGAACAAATCCAGTTGTATCTTAGGGCTTAGCTGTAACCAATTGATTGAGAAACATGTCTTGGATGGAAGCTCAAGGACCATTACACTTACCTTCAGGCTTCAGCTCCTGCCCTAACAAAGAATTTCCATTCGTTATTAGCCGCATAAGGTTGATGTCACATCGTCGAGCAGTTCGTCTCTCAATCCGGTAGAGAGCAGTGGTGCAAAGTGTAGCCAATTCCTTAAGATACTTAGTACAAATGTTCCTTGTTCACCCTTTTAATATTAGTTGCCCTTTTAATTTTATTGAGTGGTCTTTTAATCTTGCTATGTGATGGGGACTTCAGGAACAGCTAGTTTGTCTTTCCTATACCACTGGGTATTCCTGTTTAGTAGAATCAAATCTGCAAGGAATGAATCACTTCTTGGAGCGGTACGGGGGCCACAACTGTCTATGGGAGCTAAGGCACTCACTCAGCTGATCTCTTGAGGGGCTGGGCAGTCACATGATCTGCTACAGAACTGCTCTGTCTTTAAAAACTCTTACACAAGACACGCCCCCACACACACACACACAGACACCACCTGTAATCATTTGGTTGCTGTTCTCCGCACCTGTTCTGGTTCTGGTCTGGTCCTATTGAGATGCAGATGCTGTCAGTCACTGCATTTTTCCAGGATGAGGTCCCCCCATGGTGGAGATCCAATTATTCGTGTATACAGAAGTCACCCATCGGTCTAAAAATCATTTTCCTGTGTCCACTGTAGTTTCTGGAGGGGTTCTCTTGTTAGAGTTGGCTGACACCTGCGGCCTGCCTACAGACAGTCTAGATCCCATTCAGCTCTTCATGCTCATGCAACACTAATCCAGATGTCAGGCCTGAGCTACAGCTGTATTTCTGTATCGGGGGGGGCACACACTCGGACATTCTGTTGCCTTGGCAACCATTCTTGACATCATTGTCCTTTCCACATGTAACCCCAAATAAAAAGCCCAGTCACTGAGGACTAAATTATGCTCTGCTGGATTGTCAGTGACAGGAAGCACTGAGCTTTTGAAGGCTTTGCTCCTCCTCTTGAGTAGCTGGGTAGATGTCTCCAAGCATGATACTAGGGAAACAGTTGTGGGCAGGGCTGTAATCCCACCTAGATCTCACATCCTTTCTGGAACATTATGTCAGTGCTAGCAAATACCCCCCACACAGCCTAATCACATCTGTCTTCTGTGCCCGACTGGATGAGAAGGAAGTAGGTTTGCCAACTTTGACTGGAGCTATTCCAGGAGATTTCTGAGCTCCTTCTGGCATCCCAGGGGCAGGTGTCTTTGGGTTCGCACTATCGGGTGTGATCCCAGTCATAAATATCTTTTAAAGGTGTCTGTGTCCAAGTGAGGAGAAGTTGTTTTGCCACATTTAGAACCTATTCCCAGCCCAGAGGTTCTAAACAGAGATGAAAACTCAAAACTTTGGAGGTTCAAGGGAGGAAGGGATCATGATCTGATAGAATTCAAGAGCCTAGGGAAAGGAGAACATAAAAACGGAAAGAAAAAAAAAAGGACACTGGACTTCAGTCAGATGAATTTCAACCCACTGAGACACATAGTAGGCAAGGTCCCATGGAAAGACCATTTAGGAAGAAAAGTTGTTGAAGGGGGCAGGAAGTTCCTTAAAGATGTCATATTAAAGGCTCAACATCAAACTATTCTGACACAGAGGAAAAATAAGAAGAGCCACAGGAGACCAACATGGCTGGAAAAAGAGCTTTTTAGCTATCTAAAGAGCCAAAAGGAATACATACGGTGCCCCAAATTTTGCTGTGCCCTACGCAACTACATGTTTTGTGTATAAGTAGGGACAGCCAATAAATAAACGGAAGGAATGTGGGTTCGGCAGAACTATCAGTAAGTGAATACATAATCAGTTAAACAACCACAAAGAGTAACTATTACTGGAGTGACATCCGATTGAAAGGAGGTCTGAAGTGGGGTTCCACAAGGATCTGTTCTGGGTCTGGTGTTGTTTAACATCCTTACTAATGACCTGCATGTAGGACGAGAGAGCAAACTGACCGAGTCTGCAGATGACACAAAGCTGGGGGAAGGGTTGCCAACTCTTTGGAGGGTAGAGCTAACATTCAGGGGAATCTTGATAAATTGGGAGAACAGAGCTATAGACCACAAAATAAAATTCGACAAAGACAAATGTAAGGTGCTTCACGTGGGGAGCAGGCCTGCTGAGAAGGATCTGGAAGTTGTGGTGGATCACAACCTCAAGATGAGTCAGCAATGAACTGCCGTTGCAAAAAAAAAAATTTTAAAAAAGCAAATGCAATGTTAGGCTGCATTACAAGAGGTATAACATACACGTCATGGGGATGTGATAGCACTGCTCTGCTCAGCGCTGATTAGGCCTCAGCTAGAGTACTGTGTCCAATTTTGGTCATGGCTGTAGAAAGGTTGTAGAGCAACTGGAAAGGGTCCAAAGGCGAGTGACAAAGACAATCAAAAGGATGGAATACAAGCCATGTTAGCAAAGGCTGAAGAAAATGGGTCTGTTTTGTTTGGAAAAGAGGAGATTAAAGCAGACAGTGGTCTTCAAATACTTGAAAGGCTGCCATAAAAATGATGGAAAAAAATTGTTCTCTCTTGCCACAGGGCAGGACAAGAGACAGTGGGTTCCAACTACTGCATAGCAGATTGAGATTCAATCCCAGGAGAAACTTCCTAACTGTAGGAACAGCAGGACAATGGAAAAGACCTGCCGAGGGAGGTCGTGGAAGCTCCTTCCTGAAGGTTTTCAAAAAGAGGCTGAAGAGTGATGTATCTTGGGCTACGTCTAGAATGCAAAGAAAAGTTGGAAAAAGATACGCAAATTGTGAATTGTAATTTGTGTATCTTTTTCTGCTTTTCTTTTGAAAGAGGCTTTTCCGAAATTTGGTGCATCTACACGTCCACTTTTGGCACATCCCTTCTTCCTCGTGAAACGAGGTTTACAGGGATGACTAAAGAACGCGTCCACTTTTCCAAATTTTTTTTTACCTCTGGTATCCCAGAAAAGCGCTGCAGTCTAGATGTAGCCTTGGATGGTTTAGACACAACAAACCCTGCATCTTCACAGGGATTTAGGGTAGATGGTCCTTGCAGTTCCCTTCTAATCCTATGATTCTGTGATTCAACCTTCTATCGTCCATCTCTCTAAAGACCTCTCTCGCTGTTTTATCAGTGTCTCCTGTTATCGGGTGTTTTATTAAAGCTCTGTCTCTTTGGGTGAAAGAATTGCATGAGAATTGCTGTTTTCATTTAAAGTAGCCACAAAAAATCCCCACAACTGTCTCGTTCTCCAGGTGACAGACTGGTAACACTTGAAGGCATGAAGCCTGAATGCTCAAAAACCAGAAGGTAAGACAAAGGTACCCCTGTACATTTCTTTTTACATCTCATGAGTTTGTGGGGCCTGCAGGCCTGCCAATGGAGGTGGGGGGCAAAGTGTACAGTTGCCCCAGAGCCCAGCGATTTGCCCTGGGGCAGCCAGTTGCTGCTTCTGCTACTGTGGCAGAAACATTGGCTGGAGGCCTGGGCCCTATAAATCACTGCTGGCATGCTGCACCATGCACTCTGTGCGACTCTGAGAGCTGTGCCGAGCTCCGGGCGGATTCCCGCTAGCCCCGCCCCTTCCACCCAAGGCTCCGCCCCTTCCAGAGTACAGAGCCAGCAGCTGGGCCAGAATTCATTCCAAGCTGTGTTATTACTGCTCTCACTCAGATAGATCTTCACTTGTAAGTGGCTCTCAGCACCGCCACAGTGGGTGCTCTCTGCCCCCTGAATGCCTATCGACAGAGCTGAGACAGAGAAGTCAAGAGATGGGGCAATGGATCAGGAAGAGGAGGGTGATTACTGTGACCCCCAGTTGTGCTGGGACACTCATTTGCCAGTAGGGGAGTAGCCAGAATCTCCTGCCTTCTCGCTCCCCTGCAAGAGGGGTGGTACAGAGCATAGCGTAGCTCACACAGGGCAGGCAGCTGTTAAGTGCTATGGGCATCTCATGGTTGAGTGCGAGGAGATGGAATCCCTCCTCCCAGCGATGGGCTGGGACAAGGTGTCCTCTAGCCTCCGGTCATCCCGCAGAGACAAATAAAAAGAGGAGCCTTACTTTAAAAATAGCCTCATGGAAGCCCACCTGGAAAAGCCAGACTCACCAGGGGAGCAAGAGAGGGAGCAGAAGCCTGGATCATGTAGCCAAGAGCAGCAGGGTAGGCAGGGCTGATGTGAGGTCACATCCCAGAGCGAGGATGGCGATCATGACACAGTGGTCTCCCACAACTCTGACCCATGCCCCGGTATTGCTACATAAGGCAATCACAGCTCACAGCTCCCCCGGAGATAACCTTCTCGAATTAATGAACACAAATCAGATATCTGAAAAGGGAACACACAGAAACCTGTTGGGGAACAGTGATAGAGATGCAGCCGTGTTAGTCTGGTCTAGCTGAAACAAAAGACAGGACTATGTAGCACTTTAAAGACTAAGAAGATGGTTCATTAGGTGATGAGCTTTCGTGGGCCAAACCCACTTCCTCACTCATCAATGGATCTCCAAGTCACCGTACTAATTCCACAACCAAATACACAGGGAACCGTTTGGTTCCTATAACAGAGGTAGGAATAAAGACATTGGCTGGATGGCCCGCTACATTCCACATCCTAATGACATAAAAACCAAATAATGGGTACTTAAGAACAATTTGCAACTTCTCTATCAACATCATGGAGCATGGAGACTCTAACTGACTATTTCTCCCCCTCCCCCGGCCCCATCTTTTTTCCCCCCTTCTCTCCTCCCATTCCCTATTTATTTTGAAATTGGACTTTTACTAACTCCAGTCATCTGAAGAAGTGGGTTGCACCCACCAAAGCTCATGATACCATCTACATGTTTTATTAATCTTTAAGGTGCTTCAAGACTATTTGTTATTTAAGTCCTTGTCTTCTTGAGTTAGAGAGTCCAGCTGAGCTATTTAGGCCCCTTCTAATAAGAAAGAAAAAGGAAGTACAGATGCCTCCTCTGTACCAGATTAAGTGGGGGTGCAAAGGCATAGGCAGTCCTGTTTCAGCAAGTTATAGGGTCAGTAGTCAGGGTTGACTGTGACCCTAAGCACCCCATTATGCCAGCTGACAAAGGGATCACCTATCACACTGTTGTCAGAATATTTATCCAAACAGCTGTTTGTAAGGTATCACATACAAGCCAGAGATGCACTGGTTGTTAATATTAGTGAGTGATGTAGGTATGGTTAGCGGGTTAATAACTGTGCGTGTGTGCTGGAAGTATGTTCTGAAAATCGGGTCACACCAAGCACTCGGAGCAGATACATAAACATTTCTGTGGGAAGTCTCAGAGACTACGTTTACACTGCATCATTTTTATGGAAAAGGAAATGCAAACAAAGCACTCATTAGCATTTCTCGTGCTCTTCTGATCCTTTTTGCAGAAGAGGTTTTTGCAGAAAAAAAATGCAGTGTTCATGGGACCATTTTCCAAAAAAAACCTTTTGCGCAAGATCCCTTATTCCTCAAAAAATGAGGTTTACAGGATCTTGCGCAAAAGGGATTTTTTTGCAAAAAATGGCCCTATCTACACTGCGGTTTTTTTCCGCAAAAACCTCTTCCGCAATAAGGATCGAAAGAGACTATGCAAATGAGAGCGCAAGAAATGCTAATGAGCGCTTCATTTGCATTTCCTCTTCCACAAAAATGATGCAGTGTAGACATAGCCAGAGGGGTAGCTGTGTTAGTCTGTATCTGCAAAAACAATGCGGAGTCCTGCGCCACCTTGGGGTATGTCTACACTAAGAAATTATTTCAAAATAACTTATTTTAAAATAATAACTCCCAAAATAACTATTTTGAAATAAGCTTATTCCCTAAGGAAAGCAGGAGTTATTATTTCATAATAACCAGTCCCTTATTTCAAAATAATGGGCTTGGTAGTGTGGACGCTCTGCTTGTTATTTTGAACTAAAGGGAGTTATTTCAAAATAACTCCCCAGTGCAGACCAGGGCTCAGAGACTAACAGATTTCTTAGGGGATAAGCTTTCATGGGTAAAACCCACTTCATCAGATGGAATGGGATTTCACCTGTTTGCCTGAATCGCCAATGTAAATGGAGCAAGGGGAGGCCAGAGACAATGGAAGTACATTTACATCTTCAGTAATCAAAATCATTAAGCCAACTGAAAAAGCAAATTGAGTAGAGGGTGAGGAAGACAGCATGGTGTTTTCAACCCAGAAGGGGAGAGGAACTTTGTCTGGATTTGTTTTGCAAAAATACATTTCAGAAAGGAGAGATACTGGCGTGCAGAAAGTGAATAAGGAAAAGCTATTTCCTTGTTCCCATAACATAAGAACTAGTGGTCACCAAATGAAATAAGTAGCAGGTTTAAAACAAACAAAAGGAAGTATTTCTTCACACAACTTACAGACAACTTGTGAAACTCCTTGCCAAAGGATGCAGTGAAGACCAGGACTTTAACAGGGTTCAAAAAAGAGCTAGATAAATTCATGGAGGACAGGTCCATCAATGTCTATTAGCCAGGATGGATAGGAATGTTGTCTCTAAACTCTGTCAGAGGCTGGAAATGGATGACATCACTTGATGATTCCCTGTTCCATTCATTCCGTCTGGGGCATTGGCCACTGACAGAAGACAGGATACTGGGCTAGATGGACCTTTGGTCTGACCCAGTATGGCCGTTCTTATGTTCTTAAAACCTTAGGGTGAGTCTACACTGCACTGTAACTCGAAATAAGATACACAATCTGAGCTATTCAAATTGCGTATCTTATTTCGATGCTATTTCGAAATAGCTTATTTTGTCATTTGGCGCTGACTATACAGCACTAAATTTTGAAATAAAGTGCTATTCTGAAACATCCCTTACTCCTCATAGAATGAGGTTTACAGGGATGTTGGAACAGTGAGCCCAAAATAATGGGCTTGCTGTTAAGACACAGGATAGCTATTTCGGGATACTCTGGTATCCCAAAATAGCGCTACAGAGTAGATGCACCCTTAGTTACCCACCAGTTAGGGAACACGGGGGTGGCATGCTTTGATTCCATGAACATTGGATCCTCTAGCCTGGAGGGCTGGAGATGCTGATCACCTGGGAAAGAAAGAAAACTACCTCCTAGGTAGGTACCCCCTACTTGCTACACATGAGTTTCAGTCTCTAGAAAGTATGTTTTGTTTGGAACTACCTCCTAGGTAGGTACCCCCTACTTGCTACACATGAGTTTCAGTCTCTAGAAAGTATGTTTTGTTTGGAATCATATACCAGACTCTCTTTCTCTTGCTTAGTACCACTTAAATCTCTGTTCTTTGTTAACAATTTATTCTTCATTGTTCTATAAACAATCTCAGTGCTGTTATATTGAAGCATAAGTGAGTTTTCAGCTAACTTAACAGGCTGACAAGTACACTCTCTTTAGAGGGAGCAAACAATTTCCGAGAGTGTCTAGTAACAGCAGCTAAATGCTGCAGGGAGATGTTTTAGGGAGATGGAGTTCACTGATTGTTACGTGCAAAGCCAGGTTTAGAGCAGCAGAGTTTCAAGGAGTTTGCTGGTGAAGCAGCCAGGCTGGTGTGACAGGGAGCTGACACTCAAGTTAATCTCCGCTAAAGCTGGCTCTTGCCAAGGCAAAGGGGTAGCACAGTGGCCTACAAATCTGGGCTGCCCTGAGGGAAGTGTCACACTAGATTCATAACTGCTCTGGGAGGCAGTGACCTGAAAAGGAAGAGGGGTTTGGAGCCTTTACGCAGAAAGTTCCTTGATGGGAACTGTAGCCACCCTCAGCAGGGTGTTGGTTTGGAAAGGCCAACTTAGAATTCAGGTTGTAACAAGCTCTCTGCATGGATAGTGTTTTCAGGCCTGTACGCAGAAATTTTGGGGGGTGCTCTTTTTGTAAATGTGGACCGCAATTTTTTAAAATATAAAGGAATTCAAAATAGACATGCAATGGGCATGCATAAGAGAGGTTAATGAAAAATTTGAGTGGAAACAATGATTGGTAAAATGATTTTGTTATAACATACTAAAAATGTGTACAGTAATAAAGGTTTTATAGAAATTACCTTCTGGGGTTTTGCTGTAATATTATAAGTGAAAAACAATATTCCAAAAGTCCCTGGCCACCCAGGAGGACTGGGACAGAATTAGCCCCCGTCTGGCTGGGCCGCAGCTGTGGCAGCCTGGCCCGAGCTGTGGGAGGGACAGGTGGTTGCCCAGCTCCTACCACAATGGCCCAGCCCCGGCCCAACCTCGCTCTTGTGGGAGAGCGAAGGAAATCAGCCCCTGTCTTCCCCACAGCCAGCCAGAATCGGCCCCATGGAGGGCCACGGGGGGGGGGAGGTGCATTCACACCCTTCGCACATCCACATACCCTCCCCCGCGTACAGGCCTGGTTTTTGCTTTTACAGATGGAGCTGGTAGTGATACAATAAACACTGCCTGACATCTACCATTATAAGACCTATTTACAGTTTCTTATAACTCTGTCAAATTTAAAATGGCTGGGGCCGAAATTTTCAATGCTGAAGTGTCTGTCTCAAGACTGAATTATTTTGGTAAATTTCAGCTTAAAGTGCTCAATGGTTTCAGAAAAGATTAGCGAGGAATATGTTATTTGTCCCTGTTCATTTTTTTTCACAAGTATTTCACTGAGAACCTCTAGTGCCCCTATCCTGTGGAACAGGGACTTGAGGTTAAACATTGGCTTCCCTGGTGTCAGAGACGTGCCTTTAGCTATCCCTGTTATAATGCATCCAAATTTAGCAAGCTAGAATCAGGGGGAGTGACACAAAAACAGTGTTAAAAGAACATTAAGGCTGCAGATTCAGGTATTAGAATACAGTCTTCAGCTACTCCGCCGCATTTTGTTTCTTTCCACAGAACCCCTGCCTCCTTCAGTGTCCTGGATGGAGAAGTGCGCTTCACCGTCAACCTGTGAAACGATTTGCCAGGGATGGTGGAAAGGCCCAAACTATAACAGGGTTCCAATAAGAATGAAGTAAGTTCAAGGGGGATAGGTCCATCAATGGCTGTGAGCCAGGATGGGCAGGGATGGTGTCCCTAGCCTCTGTCTGTCAGAGGCTGGGAATGGGCAACAGCAGATGGATCGTTTGATTATCTTCTATTCATTCCCTCTGCGGCACCTGGCATTGGGCACTGTCGGCAGACGGGATACTGGGTTAGATGGATCATTGGTCTGACCCAGTACGGCCAGTCTGATGTTCTTATATAGTTTTCAAGTGCTCCTGGAAAGAGGGGGTGTTGGGGAGAGAGGAGATGGGATTGATTCCCCCACCTCCTGATTTGCTGCTTGGCTTCTACTGAGCATGCTCAGTAACACTTCTGAAGCTGCTGTCCTCAGTTGCCCCCCCGCCCAACACCCTCACTCCCTCACCCCATTGCTGCAGTATGCAATGGTCGCCCTCCGTCGCCAAAATCTGAAATGGTGCCTCTGCCTGGGTGAGCAAAATCCGCGATTTATCCAGAATTGGAAGGTCAGGGACCAGCCTGTGAACACGAGAAGGTGCGTCTGCATGCACAATCCTGGCCTGCCTACTGCCATTCTGTGCCTACTGTAGGGATGGTTTCTATGGCGTTAACAGAGTGGACTAGGACCGCTCATTCCTTTCCATAGGTACATCTCCGGATCTCTTCTCTCTCTGTCCTTACCTCAGTGTTATGCCTTGTTTTCCCACCAGCTGTGAGCTCAGAATTATTTGTATTGCAAACAGCCCCTACAACAAGCCCCAAACTCTCAGCCACTCTAATGAAAGGAAAAGCTTCAGCTTCACTGATGGGTAACGCTGGTTTTTGTCACCTGGCTGTCACAATCCCATTCACGTTTGGGTTCGGTTCACATTTCGTTATGGTTCCTGCCGCAGCGCGTCATACCGCGTCTGTCGCAATCCTGTGAAAAGCAGATCTGACCTGACTTGTCACAGGCTGAGGCTAGCACCCCAGCTGTGGAAAGGCAAAAAGCCACAGACAACAAAACCACTAGATCCCAGCCCGCATCATGACTTCTCTGCCACGTGATCTCCAAAAAATGGGACACATGCCAAGCCCATCTTCATAACTCACAGTCTGGAAGTTTGCAAGCAGAAGTATGTTGTTGAAGCTCTTTCTATGCTTTTAGAGGTCAGCCAGTGATGCCAAGGGACATCACGAATCCTTTAAAGATCACTAATTTGAAGCATCTTAAAAATCCACTCAGGTCTGATTCCTGATCTCCCTCTTCCTCGCACGTCTTGCTTTTTAAAGTCACCTTGGATTGTATTTTTTAACTGTGGGGGTGGGAGGCTTCTTGCTGGGTCCTGAGTTGACCCTATTGTTCAGGGTATAAAACAGGGTCCATTCTGCACATGGAATGCCCACTGAAGTTGGTGGGAACTCTGACTGTTGTAATGACCTGACAAGTGCACAGCTATAAAGGTATCGCTGTCATATAGCACTGGTAGGAGGGATGCTCCAGTGCCGTGGTTTTCAAACTTTTTTCATTTGCAGGTGCTTAAAAATTTTCCAATGCAGATGCAAACCCCTTTTGGAAATCTTAGACAATCTATGTGGACACCCAGGAGTTTACAAACGACAGGTTGAAAACCACTGGTATAGTGGTCAAAATAAAGGTAATAATTTGGCTGTACTACTGGGGTTGGAATGGAATGAGATGGGGTGGAAGTGAGGTTGGGCCCTGTTTTGCTTATGTGAGAGAGCGCTTAATCTGACATAAACTGATCTCTAATTCTAATTTAAGAGAGAAAATAAACATTTGAAGCTGAAGTCTTGAAGCTGAAAAGTGTCAATAAGAGCTGTTAGAATACAGTTCCCTGAGCTCCATAACAGTGGCCAACTTAATCTCATGCTGTTCATAGAGTCATAGAATACTAGGACTGGAAGGGACCTCGAGAGGTCATCGAGTCCAGTCCCCTGCCCCCATGGCAGGACCAAATACTGTCTAGACCATCCCGGATAGACATTTATCTAACCTACTCTTAAATATCTCCAGAGATGGGGATTCTACAACCTCCCTGGGCAATTTATTCCAGTGTTTAACTACCCTGACAGTTAGGAACTTTTTCCTAATGTCCAACCTAAACCTCCCTTGCTGCAGTTTAAGCTCATTGCTTCTTGTTCTATCCTCAGAGGCCAAGATGAACAAGTTTTCTCCCTCCTCCTTATGACATCCTTTTAGATACCTGAAAATGGCTATCATGTCCCCCCTCAGTCTTCTCTTTTCTAAACTAAACAAACCCAATTCTTTCAGCATTCCTGCATAGGTCATGTTCTCTAGACCTTTAATCATTCTTGTTGCTCTTCTCTGGACCCTCTCCAATTTCTCCACATCTTTCTTGAAATGCAGTGCCCAGAACTGGACACAATACTCCAACTGAGGCCTAACCAGCGCAGAGTAGAGCGGAAGAATGACTTCTCGTGTCTTGCTCACAACACACCTGTTAATGCATCCCAGAATCATGTTTGCTTTTTTTGCAACAGCATCACACTGCTGACTCATATTCAGCTTGTGGTCCACTATAACCCCTATCACTTAGACTTCTTGGATATCAGTGTGGCATTTGATAGAGTCTGGTATGCTAAGTGCTTAGTGATATTCAGTGATATGAGAATTGATAGTAAAGTCAGATTTCCTAGAGTAAAGAAGAACAGTAAATCAAAATGCTACTTTTTTGAAGACAAGGCCAGTTGGTGTAGGAGTTCCTCAGAGCTTAATTTTCAGTCCCCTTCCTTTCCAGCTGTACTCCTTTGGACAGTCTGGCTGTTTGAAATCATTAGTATCCACATATGCAGAGGATATTATGTTTTGTATCATGGATCATGAAATAAATGTTCTGGAGAATGAGTTGAATGAAGACTAGGAAATTATGACCAGATGGGCGAAGGAACATCAATTCCACCTGAATCAAAAAAAAAAAAAAAAAAAAAAAAAAAAAAGGCTGCCTACTTTACCACAACTTGTAGGAAATTCAACCACAGTCCAAACTTGAACCGGATATACCCTTGCCGTGACCTTGGACACAGAACCAAGGTATGGAGAACAAGTCAGAAAGATGGCGGCCACTGCTGAGTAACTCATGTATGCTAAGGCTCATAGACCTCAAAAGAGGACATTGATCAGCATACATTCTGCACCTTCCATCAGTACCCAGCCCAGGCCAGAGAAACTAATGATCTAACCAGTGGACTGAATTCAGTGGTGAATCCTGATTACGTGCACCTGATGCATGCTGCACATATGCTAAGATAGGCCTCAAAGCATTATGCTAATTCCTTAAGCTAAATAGCTGTTGGGATACAGACCTGTAAGTTTCTTGCATAGCTGCTACATAAAACAGGTTAAGCTACTTCTATAGGCAACAATCTTTGATGATGTATTGCCAGTACCAATTGGGGTTCATGTATTAATACACCGAAAACAACAAACTGCTTAATAGTTTGCCCAAAACTATGACCTGTCTGGTCATGTCCTGTTCCCAGTAATCTTGCTAATATTGACTTTGTGCTCTTGGCTGCAGTTCTCAGGATAATTGGAGCAGTAAGAGATACCCCAAAAGAAATTTGTGAATAAGCATCCGATGTCCAATAGTAGAAAAGAACAGCTAATTCCGTATGGAAACTGTCTTTGTTCCCTACCTGAATCTCATCACTGTTCAGGTCTGTTCAGAAACTGAAAAGCCAAATCAAAGCTGAAATGACCCTCTTCTTTCAAAGAGCAGGTAAAGATTACTAAGGAACTGGAGGGCAGAGCACATGATGAAACCTTTCTTTTTGGAGCCTTGCTCAAAGGAACAGGCCTAGCTCTAGGGCAAGGTAAGCAAGGCAAATGCCTTGGGCCCCATGCTTTTGGGATCCCGCGCTGCTGAGTATTCACCATCCACCATCATCCTGCTTTGGGCCCCGCAAACCCTTTGGTCAGGCCAGCTAAGGAAAATCAGAGAAAAGACCATCCAACAATATCAGCCACAAGGCAAACAGATTCACGTGTACACCGATGGTTCATTGGACAAATCCTTCGAGAATGGTAGTTGTAGTGTCTTCATCCAGTGTTCTGAATGGAGTGAGAACAATAAAGAGTGCTAGTTCAGGATATGAACTGAAAAGCAACTTTCACCGCACTCACTGCAAGATTGGAAAGGGAGGACATACGTTGACTTGTCGGGGGATTCCATCAAACGTCAGTGCACATGAGAAGGTATGCTTAGCCTTTGCAAGGAAGTATTACCTGAAATAAAGGACTAAAGGAGGCAAGATTCTCTGGTTGACTCCAAAGCAACTCAGAAAATCATACCCACGATTGTGAAATGGCGGATGGGGCACTCTCAGGAATGAGAATCAGTAGCAACTGGACTAAGCTATAATGACTCTGGAGATGTGTCAGGAGAATGCTCTTTCACCGGCCCATGCTTTTGAGTGCAATATTGTAAGGAAAGTGAAACTTTTTGGATTGACTACCTTGTCTCAAGCCCTTACCAAAAACCCTGTATGAGTTAGGTCTGTGAAAGGTTAACCGGTTAACTGGTAAGCCTCGCCCTTAATGGGTGATGCTTACAGGTTCCAGTTAACCAGTGAGAGCTGGAAAAGCTCCCCACGCACCACAGACAGGGAGTTCCCCCCTTCCCCACCCAGCCCTCTTTTAATTAGTTAACTGGTTAAACATTATGTTTATTATGATTTAACATCATCCCTAGTATGAGTTGCCAAATTCATTCTCAAACTTCATGGCCTAATATGATTGAAGCATAAGACATTATGAATTGTTTAGCCAGGGAGAAGAGGGGGCGCTTATGTCAGGGTGCCCCTTCCCACCCTGTATTCTGTCTCCACAGAATGGAGCGGGGCACAACAGGGCTTGGGAAGGAGAAATAGGAAGGTACGTTAGAACAGTGCAGGAGAATATCACTGGTGTCACACGATAGGAATTGGAAGCTTCAGGGGGTAGCCGAGTTAGTCTGTACAGGATAAACTTAAAAAACAACACATAGTCTGGTAGCACTTTATAGACTAAAAGTGCTACCAGACCATTTGTTGTTGGATAGGAATTAGGTCAAGCTAAAACATTGACCTTTGGATTACAACGCCACCCATCCCCCCAATCTCCTGGGCTTTTGGTTTGACCCCATCTCTACCAGAAAACAGCACATCTTCTCTCACTGCAGCAACTAAATACTGAAAGCAACATTGGTATACAGAAGTGAAAATAGCATTAAGGAACGAGAGGCACATAGATTTGTTCCTGGTATTACACTTGCAAAGTGTCCTTACTGAGCTGGAAGTCAGTTTCTCTTTGCCTCAAGCAAAATAAATCATGGTTCCCATCGTTCTTGGTCTTTACCAAGTGAGGGACATTGCAGTTGGATATTGGAGAGACACTTGAGTCAATTGACACATCCTTATGCTGTCTAGTTAAACCACTGTGTATGCCAGGGGTACCAACCAGTAGATCGGGATTTAATGGTAGATCTTGATCTAATGATAGATCTTGGAGCTTCTGACTGGTTTGGCCAAGAGCTACCAAGCACAGCATTTCAGCTGCCTTTCCCCTCACTGCGGCACACCTCCTGCCCTTTGCTTTAGAGCTGCCTCCTGCCCCTCTCACACTCCAACTCCCTTAGCCCAAGACCAGATCCTGTGCCCCAACCCTCTGCTCCAGCCCGGTGAAAGGGAGAGAGAATGGGAAAGGGAGGGAGGACGGAGTGAGCAGAGGCAGGGCCTCGCAGAAGGGGCACGAAGAAGGCAGGGCAGGGCATTTGGGTTTGAGGTAGATCGCAGATTGCACTTAAATTAAAAAAGTGATCTTGTGCTTAAAAAGGTTGGAGACCACTGGTGTACACATGGAACTCTGGGAAAGTTTATAACTGAAACTTTTTCCCAGCGAAAAGTGCAGGGTTCGGGGTGACAGAAACCATTTCTGAATTCATGTTGATTTTGGCTACTTGTTTCAGCAAAAGAAACCAACATCCTGAAAAAAATCATGATGCTTCATTTTAGTGGTTTCAAAATGATTGTCCATTCAAACCTCCCTATTATTTTTAATTTAAAATGTTTTAAAATATTCAAAATGGAAACAAAACATATCAGTTCAGGTCAAATGTAATCTTTTGTTCAATCCAAAACTTTTTTCCAGAAATTGACAGCTAATTAAAAAAAACCCATTATTCACAGAACTCTCTGGTATGACCTGTAACCCTTGACAGCAGCATCATAATGATTCACCAACCACCCATTTGGATTTCCTTAATTGATGCTCAACTCTTATTTAAAAACACTAGAGCACTCAGCACTGCCACAGCACTCAAAGACCACTGCAATGATCTAAACTTCTTAGAAGCCAACCCATTTATTACTGAAGCTGCTACTATGCAGAGCCATATCCTCAGACTAATTAAAACAGCAGCAGGGCTGGAACATTAGGCACAGCTATGTGCTGCTTCATCTGCATCACCATATGCTTCTGGCCAATAGAAAGAGCGTTCCTGACATGGTGTCCTCCTTTCTTTAATGCACAGATTCTAAAATAATTAATCCTTTAGTTACTGGGTTAAAACACTGTGTGAACACACAGTTTCTGAGTTTTGTAGGCTCTTCTTTCTCTCCACTCCATCTGGGGGGAAGGCCAGATGAGCTCTTACCTGAGGCTCTACCATCTGAGAATAGTGAAGAAGTTAGGAATAAGAACGCCAGCAGTGTCAAAGCTGTAGGGGAAATTAGATTTTTCTTTAAACCTTGCTAGCACATCAGAAAGCTGCATGCCCCATAAATAGAAATAGGAAAATTCAATTAAAAAACAGATCTCCGTTTCAGACTTTTAAGGTTGCTATTGTATAAATAGCAGCTGAATTGTCCTCGGAAAAGTGCCTTAAAAATACCCTGCTTTCTTTTCAGATTGTATAAATCTTTCGCCTTTTACTATATGCAGTGTTTCTCAGCTCAAGATAAATAGGCTCTCAAGGTGCACAAAACCCTACCCCATTTTATAATATATCTCCTCTCCTTCAAGATATAGCTTCCAAGGACATAAATAGAATATAACACTTGTTACCTCAAAGCACTTCAACTTAAATACACTACATATTGTGTAAAGGGATTACTTCCACCCACCTCTGAAATTCAGCCACCTCTGGAGTGAAAAGGCAGCAGCTAATCTCACAAGAGCAATATTATACATTTTAGGGCAAGAAGTGATACAAAATCTCCACTTGAACCTGCAGGTGGCATTGAAGCTGGTAGAATGCAATTACCTGGGTTGGAATTTCCTTAGGGCCACAAGGCTCTTCGGTCCCATCTGAAAGGCAGCACTTCCAGCTCAGCATCTTCACTGTGGCACGAGTCCCGGCCTGACTCAGAGAGAAAACCGCCTCCCGATGAATGAACATAATAGTCCATTGTGCCATCAGCAGCGCCTTCAGTAGTAACGCCTTCCTCGCTGCCTCCTGGGGGCGCCACAAAGAAAAATGAGTCCGTATCCACAGAGCACGCGATGCTCCATTTCTGGGAGGCGGGAAAAGGAAGAATAATTTAAATGGGCTGGTAGAGAGTACCTACTGTAAGTCATTACCTGAGTCCAACATCTGCTGCGTGACTTCCCAAATGGCAGTTTCGGAGGGTCCCTCCCCCCACATCTGAATTGCATACTGGAGTTAAGGTAAGCCTAGATTTAAAATAATAAGTCCTGAGGTAATAAAGCCCATGTATGGTGCCCTGCCATTGACCAAGAACCTTTTTCCTTTACTCCATGCTTTGTTTTGTGGTAGGAAAGGTGTTTGTCAAGCCAGCCAAAGCCTTAACCCTTGTTCTGGGGACCGTGCCACAGTATAACAAATACTTCAGGACCTGGGTCTTATGGTTATCTTTATGCTGCACCCAACGGCAGGGTTAGCGCTCAGATCTCCCAGCTTCTTTTGCACACACCGTGCCAAGTGAGTGGAGGACAGGGAGGCAGAGGGCCCCTGACATGAATATGAAGAACAGTGCCTGCTGAGCTAGCCTCTCTGTTTCCTTTGCTCCTGTCATCTGAAGAAGTGGGCTGTGCCCACGAAAGCTCATGATACCATCTACATGTTTTGTTAGTCTTTAAAGTGCTACTAGACTATTTGTTGTTTTTTAAGTTTTTCCTGTTTCCTTTAACATCATCTTCACTGGTTTTTTACTATGAATGTGACAAAGAGTTACCATCTTCTGAGACATTCCGGAAGCGTTGTGTTTACTGCTCCAACAGGAGAGGGGACAGACCTTTCTCGCCCACCCTTTGCCACACAGATCCCGGTCAGTGCCTGCCAAATGTTTGCTGAGTGAACATGAGGCAGGGAACCAACCCAATGAGACCAGTCTCCTTGAGCAAATATTGAGGTAGACGAGGGTGCAAATGACTGACATGAAGCCTGAAAAACATGGATAGAGCAGAACAAAGGGACTGAAATGATGTAAGTCACAGATCCCTATCTCCTGCTTGGGCAAGATATAGACCTGAAACTGAGTCAGTCTTTGATCTTAACTCATAAGGCCAAGAAACGACAAATTTCTGTAGCTGCCAGATCTGAGGGGAGGGGGTTTGAAGGGCCGTTTTTTTGCTACACCGTGATAGCACACTATGAAAGTGATGAATGTACCTTTGTCTCTGCTATTGCGGCTGGTCCACATAAGAAGTCAATGAGTCCACTACAGTTGCCAGCTAGGGAATTTAGGTCCAGAATAGCAGAGTGGTGAATGTAATATCTGAGGCAGCTGGTAATGGTGTTGTTTGGAATCACTGTTTCATTCAGTGATTTTTGACTATTTGACTATTTTCTTCCACCATGTGACTTTGGTATATATGGTTGTGACTATTTTCTTCCACTATTTGATCTGAGGAAGTGGGTCTGGCCCACGAAAGCTCATCATCTAATAAACCATCTTGTTAGTCTTTAAAGTGCTACATAGTCCTGTATTTTGTTTCAGCTACACCAGACTAACACGGCTACATTTCTATCACTACCCAAAGCTTTGGCATCCAAGGGCATTTCCACTGATCATATGGACATACTGTAGGAAGATGTGAAAACCATTAATTTAATTAAAGAAAGCTCACTAAAGAGCCAGCTTTTGGAAGCGTTATGCTCAGAAATGGGAGCGAAGGGTACCCATTTACTGTTCTACTCTGAGCTACCGGTGGCTGTCACAGGGCAAGGTGCTTACAAGGGTGTACGAGGAACCAGATTCACATTTTTCTGGTAGAGAGGTGGTGCATTGGCTTGACAGGGACAGCTGGTTGATAAAGTTGTCATAGCTAGCTGATGTTTTCTCTATTTTAAACTGAAGTTGCAAGGAAGAAGCAGTGAATCGTTTTGCCACTCTGAAATGATAGACACATTCCAACAATCATTAGCACAGTGGAAGGGGAACTTACACACCTTCTGGGTGTGGTGCACTGTCCCATCCAGTGGAACCGAGACCACTTATCGGCAGAATAAGGAGTCTGCTCTACATAGCCTTAGCTAAGAGCCGACTGGCTTTTAGCTCATGCAGTAGAGGCTCATGCACAAAGCCAGTGGTTTTCAAAGTACAGGTCATGACCCAGTACTGAATCCCGGAATGTCAGGTACCGGGTCACTTTGCTGTAGGGTGACAGTGCTGCAACCCAGAAGTGGCCAGCAACAGGTCTAGCTTCTAGGTGGAGCTCCTATGAGCTCAGTGCTGCCCCTGCCCTAAGCACCCACTCCCCACTGGCCAATGGGAGCTGGGGGAAGCAGTGTCTGCTGGCAAGAACAACGTGGAGAGCTGCTTGCACATCTCTGCCTCAGAGCTGAACCTGCTGCTGGCCACTTATGGGGCACAGCATGGCCTGTGGTGCAAGAACAAGCAGGAAACCTGCCTTAGCACCCCTGCAGCACTGCCGACCAGGTGCTGCTAGAAGTAAGCTTGTACCCCAATCGCCTGCCTCAGCCCTGAGCCCCCTCCCTCATTCCTGGCCCCACCCCATACCCTGCCTTCTAGTCGAAAGATATAATTAAGTTGGGTCAGGGGCATCAACAGTTTTCTTCAACTGGTCGCGAGAAAAAAAGTTTGAAACCCCCAGAGGTCCCTGGCTCAATTTCGCCTCTTGGCATTACATAGGCACAACTGAAAAATAACCATCCCAGCTTCTACGTGCTCCTAACACTGTTACAACACGCTGAGTGAGAACAGCACTAGTGAAGAAAAAAATGAATGCCATGAGTAGTGTCATACAGTTACATCTCGCTTCTCTGTCTGACCCTTTTAGTCATTGTATCTCTGAAAAGGGGGTTGAAAATGTGAAGAAAAAAAAAGCGTTGGATGAAAGATCCTTTTGCTTTCCAAAATCCTGACTCAATAATGGAGCTAAACTGGAGACCTGAACAAGAAAAAGAGCTGTCATGACTTGCCTGTGGTAGCACATTCAAAACATGCTACTTTTGTCATCATTCTGGATAAGTGTTTTCAAAGAATATCGGCCGTTCCATACCATTAATGTTCTGTTGTTGCTACAGTGCGCAACAACCTCCAGGTGCAAACTGGGATTTTCAATTTGGACAAGCTTAGAAACAAAAAGAAAAACTGACTCAAGAGCTCACCTGAGATGCACTTTCATCTCTTGAATCAGGCTGGAGCGAGATCATGAATTGCCGGCGGGCCCACCTGTCACACTAAGTAAGAGAAACTCAATCTGATCATCGGTTTTACTGAATTATACTGAATTTACAAATGCTTTACAAGTAACAATCTCTGATTTTAGTTATTATTTTAAGTGACATGGTTAAAACTAGCATGTATTGCCCTTTATTGTGATTCTATGAAAATTTTAGTCAGGAGATATTGTAGTTTCAGATCATGGGAATAAGTATTTTTTTTCAATTGGATTGTGAGGAAAAAAGTTTGAAAACCACTGTGCTACAGCATCACAGAAGGTCAAAGTGTTACTGACTATGACTAATTCAACTCCTCAGATCAACAACAGACAGCCCAAAGACCTCTGTACACTTGACAAGAAAGTGAGGCATAAGCCTCTGATTCTCCTCTTAGATTAGTGTTACGTCAGTAACTGATGTTGGTGAAATATTCCATTTCTGAGGCATGAGGTTTTCATGCCTCACTAATGAGGTATTTCACCAACAGCGAGGGAGGCGGTTTGATTGCAGGGATGCTTTTCAAGTGGCTTGGGACAGCAAGTTTTGCTAAATCTAATAGGAATAGGATGGTAGTGGTGGCTTTTTAAAAAACATTCCCCGGCAGGGCTAGAAAACCAAACCCTGGCTGCCCTTGTGTTAGTGAATGAGTGAGAAAAAGAATGACCCAAATGGCAGAGCTGTATGGATGGCAACAAGGAAACTCGGAGCTTTTAAATGGTGAAAATCAATCAGAGTTCTAAAGTCCCTTCAGTATTTGTAACCTAGGACCTGCTCCTGCTGCAACTGAAGTAGATGCCAAGACTCCCATTGGACTGGATACTGCAACAATGTGAGTCCAGAGTAACTCCATTAAGTCAATAGTCTCACACTGATAGAACAGCAGTGTGGGAAGAGTCTGAACCCCCTGAGTCAGATTGTGATCCCGCACTTGCTTGACACGGGTGTCACTCTAACTTCAGCAGAATGACTCTTGATTCACCTCAGTGCACGCCATCAGAACTGGACTCGTTAATGCATTTTGAATGCTGCTTTTAAACTACACTCCTGGTGAGTGAAGACCAGCTGAATGACCAACGCCCTTCCCCCCCCACCTGCTAATGACCATTTGACCAAAGAGATGTCATTTGTTCAAAGAAATGAAGTGGCAGTTGTGATAACGCAGGTCAGGTCTACGCTACAGACCCCTGCCAGCACAAGCGTGTCAAGTCGGCGTGTGCAGATGTTTGGTTTGTTGATGGCTGGCATAACTGTAGTTAGCAAAGGCTCCTAGGACAGACACATTGCATTAGCTGGCATGGCTTATTGCACTCCAGGGCGAAAGCGGTGCCTGGAATAAGCTGTGCAAGAGGCCCCCCGACTTGCGACCACCCAAGTTCCGACCCCCCGCACTTACAAAAATGGTTGTAAGTGCGGAAGGGGACGGAAACCTCCGACTTACGTCCTCGGCCCGCATTTACGATGGTGCATGGCTCCTATTGTAAATGAGGGTTCAAGTTACGACTCCCCTGACTTGCTACGCTTCCCCCAGAACCAATCGTGTCACAAGTCGGGGGCCTCCTGTATTTGCTTGTCACAGCTCCAGCCAGGCCCGCTGTCCTCACCAGACTGCTGTGAGGGGAATCCAAACCTCTGGATCCCTGGGTGTTTTAAGCCTCCGGGAGCCTGAACAGAACCTAGCCACTGCCTCAGTCTTTGGGGTCCCCAAGCATGCTCTCAGAGGGCATAGACACCAAGTCTAGCACCCCTCTTGAGAACTGGAACCCGCTGTCCTGCTGCCTCGCCCCTGGGCTCAATGCTGGACTGTCAGACTCCCCCAGGGCTAAAGACACGCTTCTCCAGGACTCCATGGGAGCCTTCCAGATTAGCACTTAACGCTCTCCGGAGGCACTGAGCAGCTGTGACGTGGTGACACCCCAACACTCTGCCCACAGGCTAACTCATTGGCTCATTGACTTTACAAACAGAGCAGGAGAGTGTGCAGATCACTTAGAAGGCAACACCTCCCCCCGCACCAACTACAATGCCCCACACTGGCTCACCCTTCCCTTGGGAGACCACCCATGTCCAGGAAGGTAGACAGTGTCCCCTCCCTCCTCAGGCTGCTTCCTGCGGGGCTGCCTCCCCCTCATCTTGAGCTGGAGAAAAATAGCCCTGGAAAGAGCCACTTTTTATAACTTTTTGCCCCTCTTAGGGGAGGCCCTGCTCAGCTCAGCACAGACGCCTGCCACGTGACTTCGTTGCCAAGGCAATTTCACCCCTGTCAAACCAATTTCCCTGTTTGGGAGCCAGTCTACTGTTTAGGGCACAGTGCTGTACAAACCAGGTTTTCTTTAGATTCTCCATTGGCGACTGATGTGTTCTAGTTGTTCAACTTCCTCCAAGTGTCAGAAATTGGATTGAAGGTGATTCCTGATGGGACCGAAAAGGAGTTATGGTCCGACAGAAGCATAATCACTAGGAAGTTGTAGAGGGAAATGACAGTCCTTTTCCTCCTTTGTTCCAGTTTCTAATTTTGAGGGTGTCTCTTTTACTGTCTGCCTTGAACTTTACTCCTTTTTGGCCTGGACTCTATCCTTTTTTTATTTCCTGTTGTCCCTAGCTCCTTTTCCTCTTCTCCCTCCCCTGGTCCCTCCCAGGCTCAATTTGCTCTGCCTTTGAAAGACAAAAAAATTCTCTTCATCCTACATCTCTTCTCTCTGTCCTTATTTCGTGCCCCTCGCCATAGTATCTGACATACCTTCTCTAAAAGCCATCCTGTCTCCTTTCTCCCCATGTCATGAAGCTTGCCTATTGCTTTCACTGCCTTATGTTTCTTGTCCAGCTCTCTCATCAATTTCCCCCTCCCATCTGGCTTCCTGTGAAGCTTTTCAGATTTTCTTACTAAAAAAAATGGGATCTATTTTTGAGTGCAAATGGGTTATTTTTGCAAAGAACTCACTTCTTGAATTTAAGATTTTTCTGGATGACGATCATTTTTTGCATATTTTGATGCAAATCCAGCTGCTCCATCAAAACTATGAGAAAGGAAGTTTCCAGTGGCTAATGTTGCTATTTTGGTGTTTGGTATTTTTTTTCCCCTGATAAAACTTTCTCTTAAAAACTCCCATCAGTTTTGTCACTGCTACCCATATGTGTTGGCAGGTAATGCCCATGTTCTGACACCTATTGCATACATATAAATATGGTTGAATTTATTTTGATCTCATTACTGTGAGTGAAGATTTATAAAATATTTAGAAGCAATATTTATTTATTTATTTGAAACTCTCCCATCAGTTTTGTCACTTACCATATGTTGTTTGTGAGTAATGCCCATGTTCTGACACCTATTGCATACATATAAATATGGTTGAATTTATTTTGATCTCATTACTGTGAGTGAAGATTTATAAAATATTTAGAAGCAATATTTATTTATTTATTTATTTATTTATTTGAAATATTTTATCCCGCTTCTCTATTTAAAATATTTGAGGCTTACATTTTTTAAAAAACACAAAAATACACTATATATATATATATATATATATATACACACACACATACACACACACACACATATATATATATAAAAGTAAAATACAGGACCCCGAAGGGGGACATCAAACCTGCTAAAACACCTCAAGGAGGGACATACACAATCACTCAACTCTCACTTTGATATTAGTGGTGGATGTTTTGCTTATGATTCACAAGTGCTAGAACGTTTTGTACTCCTCTAGACCTGCCATCTGACAATCTTTGAAGCACCTTATAAGCATTACTGAGTTATACTTACAAGGTTTAGAATGTAAATGTTTGTCTCCACCTGATATATAGGGAAACGGAGGCACGGAGATTAAGTGACATGCAATGTTCTAATTTTTCTGGAATAAATTTTATTAAGTGCCCAGCCCTAGATCCACTAATGCTCATCGAATGACCAGAGCTGCTATTCCCAAAGGAACAGAACTCACCTGCTTGTGAGCTTCACCACAGAACTAGCACCTGGCTGAGCCTCACAGCACTGAGACAGAGTTATAGTGAAAACCACAATACGTTTATCACCAAAGGTTCAAGTAATAGCAGGTGAGAATATGGGAAACAAATGGCTGCCTCTAAAGCAAAATCGCAACTGACGTTCTAAAGCTAAACTAACAGGGGAATCTCCTGGCGAAAGAAAGTTTCTCATCCAAAGCTCTTCTCAGCAATTTCAGCCAAGCCTGCCTGAGAGCCCTTTTTCATTCAGCAGAACCGCTGTCCTTTTCCATCCTGCACAAAGAGTGCCTGGGGGCATAGGTGCTGACTCCATGGGTGAGCCAGGACTGGAGCACTTATAGGAAAAAATAGCAAGTGCTTAGCACCTACTGACAGACTCTCTCCCAGTGCCCCCCTGCCATCAGCTGTTTAGCAGCATGGGAAGGAGGAGGCAAGGAAGAGGCGGGTAGGGGGTGGGTATTAGGAGGAAAGGATGGGTAGTGGTAGGTATGGGATGAGGCGGGGTGGAATGAGGTGAGAACTTGAGGAGGCAGGACCTGGGGAGCGCACACACACACGCCCAGATCAGCTGGCATCTAAACCTGGATATTTTCTCTGCCTCCCACATGCAGTGAAGCAAACCTTTCAAATACTGCTACTGGCAGGGGTCCCCACCCCTCCTGCTGCTTTTCTCTCTCACTTAGCACCTCCCTCTGCAGTCCTTACTCTCCATGGTTAGTATTCGGTGCAGGCGGGGGACATGAAGCCCATTGTCCAGGAGACACGTGAAGAGAGAGATGAATGAACATCTCTTGTTTGAAAGAAAACCCGTTTTTCACCTTTGCTAGTGACCGATGCCTGCAGCCATTCAGGGTCTAGACAGAACTCCTCCCACCCATTTCACAAGGAGTTTGATGACCAGTCAGGTTTTTACTCAAGACCAGACATGAAACTCTCTGAGGCACAAGAATGTGCACCCCAGACCCAGGAGAGCCCATGGCTGTGTACACGTCCTTGATGCTTGGCGCGAAGAGAACCTTGGTCACGACACGTCCTGAGTAAAGACGGAAGGGAGCAAGCAGGTCATCTAGGCCCAAGGTTCCCAACCTTTTTCTCTCTGCCGCTCCCCCAACCTGCTATACAAACGCCACAGCCAACCTGTGCCACCACTGCTTTTCTGCCTATAAAAGTCAGGGCAACGTTAAGGGGGGGTAACAGGACAATTACCTAAGATTCCCTGCCACACAGGGCCCCCTGATACTAAATTGCTCAGGCTTTGGCTTCAACCCCAGGTGGCCTTTTGCCCGAGGCCCCTGCAAGTCTAATGCTGGCCCTACTTGTTGGACCTCTCTAAAACTAGCTTGCCCCCCCCCACAAGGGGACACTGAACAACTGGCTGAGAACTGCTGGCCTCAGCCAAAGCTTTCAAACCTGGGTGACACCGAAATCCATACAGAGCTACCAAACTAAATGGCCTAATTTTCAGAGAGGTCTAGCACATGCCCAGAGGGACTGACAGCCTTACCGGGGCCCTGGGCAAGACATGGGGGGGGCCTGCTCTGCACCCCGGAAGGGGTAGGGCCTCAGGAAGAAGAGGGGCTGGGGCTAAGCAGCCCTCAGCGTTGCCCAAACCATGAGGCGCGCCCCCCCACCCTAGCTCTCAGTGTGGCCTGGAATACATCACGGTGCTCCAGCTGCGATTTAAAGGGTCCTGGGTTCCAGACATTGCTGCAGTTGAAGCGCCGGGCCTTCTGAAGTGCCGACACCGGGGCAGAGTTGCCCCTCATCCCCGCTGGCAGCCCTGCACGTGCCATTCGTATTGGTTTCAAAGGGAGCTGCCGATGCTGCGCTCTACAAAAAAACCAGGGAATTTGTTCAGCGTCTTAATTTCAGATAACTTCAGTTTGAAATGTTGCGCCACCGCCCGTGCCTGGTGATGCAGGATTGTACTGAACTAACGTCGGGTCCAGTTTGCAGTGACCCAAACGATGATGTTTCCTCCCCTTCCCTTAGCAGACTCTTCCACGCTGTCGTCGCATCCGCGGTTGAGATGTTATTCCCGATAGTCCACCTGAGTTGACTTTGCTCATCAGTTTCATTTAGTCCCACTTGTTTGGCTCCCCTTGGATTGCTCTGCCCAGGGCTCTGCAGAGGCACTCGCGTTCTTCATGTTCCTTCACACTGTGCTGAGGAGGAGAACCTGGGAGCGGAAGTGACTTGGCTGTTCTCGTAGCCCGAGGAGAGAGAAAAGCACCCAGGGAACCACCCAGAAGAAACAGGGAAAAAAGGAATTAGACATGTCATTAGAATTGTAGAATTCTCTCGGGTTTAAAGGGAGACGGGGCCAAACCAAACCCCTAGACACCCTCTGTGTTCTGGGGAAGTTCAGACTGCGATGTAGCCAAGAGGTTAACGTGCCAGTGACAGAGGTGAAAGTAAGTAGGTGAGGCCCTAGTGCGCCACTGCGGCATGAGCCACCGGGGGCACTCGGCTGCAGGAGGAGGCAGGGCACGCTCCCAGCCAGGCTCCTGGGGCTCTCCTGCAGGCTGCCACGCTATGCAGCAGGCAGGTGAAAAGGGCTGTCTGGGGTCACACCCTACACCAGTCCGGTACTGCTCCAGCCCCGAGAGCTCCCCCCAAGGTGCCCTTTAAGGAAAGTACGAGGGAGGGGGGGACAGAGAGAGAAGCCCCCTTCCCATTCCTACCAACACTGCTTGTTAATTGCTGGTCCCCTTCCGTCACTGTCAGAGAGCAAGAGTGCAGCACACCGCAGACCTCTCACACCTGGCTGGTGTGGGGAGGGGCCAGAGGAGTGAGCAACTTGTGCTGAAACAAAAGACAGGACTATGCAGCACTTTAAAGACTAACAAGATGGTTTATTAGGTGATGAGCTTTCGGGGGCCAGACCCACTTCCTCAGATCAAATTCTGGAAGAGAATTGGCATTGTGAGCATCCCTCTGGCTCCCTGACAGTGACCAAAGGGGAACAGCAAGCAACAAGCAGCGTTGGTAAGAATTTGGCAAGAGCTGCAGACCCCTCTGCTCTCCCTAAAGAGGACCCTTGCCCCTCCCTGCACTCCCCCAAACACCCTAAGCCTCTGCTCTGAACCCTACTACACCCACCCACCCCAACTCCCTGCCCTGAGCCTTCTGCACTCCACCTCACACTAAAATTTCTTACAGATACTGTCATACTGCAACACCCCCAATCCCCTGCCCTGAGCCCCCACTTTCCCAATAGGGCAATACAAAAGTACTGCTAAGAAATTTAAGTTACCTTCACCCCTGGCCAATGAGCATCGTGTGGCAGTGAAACAAGGTATGTAAGACTGAAATCCAGGCAGACATGGCTAATGGAATTCAATTCCAAAGCACTGTGTGCAAAATCTTTCAAGCAGTCTAAACCAGAGATGAACACCTGGACTTAAGAGATCAAGGTCAGGCCTAGTTCTTAGTTATCTGAGGTCATGATTCGGGGAGGCATTAACAGGAGTGTTGTGAGCAAGACACGAGAAGTCATTCTTCTGCTCTATTCTGCGCTGATTAGGCCTCAGTTGGAGTATTGTGTCCAGTTCTGGGCACCGCATTTCAAGAAAGATGTGGAGAAATTGGAGAGGGTCCAGAGAAGAGCAACAAAAATGATTAAAGTTCTAGAGAACATGACCTATGCAGGAAGACTGAAGGAACGGGGCTTGTTTAGTTTGGAAAGAAGACTGAGAGGGGACATGATAGCTGTTTCAGATATCTAAAAGGGTGTTACAAGGAGGAGGGAGAAATATTGTTCTCATTGACCTCTGAGGATAGGACAAGAAGCAATGGGCTTAAATTGCAGCAAGGGAGGTTTAGATTAGACATTAGGAAAAACTTTCTAACTGTCAGGGTGGAGAAACACTGGAATAAATTGCCTAGGAAGGGTTGTTGAATCTCCATCACTGGAGATATTTAAGATCAGGTTAGACAGACATCTATCAGCAATGGTCTAAATCAGGGGCCGGGAACCTTTTTTGGGTTGGGGCCAGTGGGGCCACTGACCCACAGAAAAATCAGTCGGGGGCCGCTCACACACGAGAAGCAAAGTGAGAAGCCCCCGACTGAGAAGGAGAAAGACACTCCCCATGTTCCCCTTGCACACCAGAGCCGAGGGGGGCCCAGGCTAGTAGATTTTGTGTACTCCAGCCCTGTGGGTGGCTGGCAGGGGGGCTGGAGTGCCAACGTGGGTTCCCTAATGTGGAGCCTCAGGGCCCAGATCCAGGCAAGCCGGGGGCCGCATCTGGCCCCCTGGCCTGAGGTTCCCCACCCCTGATCTAAATGGTACTTGGTCCTGAAAGCAGGGGACTGGTCTTGATGACCTCTCAAGGTCCCTTCCAGTTCTCTATTCTGTGATTCTATGAAACTAACAGCAGTAAGAACATTAAAAAAACAGAGAGGCAAAATTCCCTCTAACTTCATTTGGAGTTAGATTGGGCCTATGTGGTTTGTGTCAGTGTGTCCCTTTAACGGAACTCTTATCTTCAGTCTCTGTGGCCATCCCCAGCCTTTTATTTCTACCTACATTAATTTTGGGGGGGAATCTCCCACCAGTTGCCCTGCCTTTGGGTGCTGCTCCATCTGCATTAGTGACACATAAAACGTGGGCCGTTTTACCTCTATGTAGAATGGCCTGGTGGAACAGAATGGCCCACGTGAGGTTGGGCTAGCTAGTTCTACAAACATGACATTCTCTTTAAAAATAAGCAGCTTCACACGGGCTGCAAGGAAAGGAACCATAATCATTCTTTTCCGAGGTAGACACTACAAACAAAGGCAGCATCAGAGCAGATGCCAACAGGAGAACCAGAGTTACAAATTGCCCAAGAAAATGCAAAGAATTTCCTGGCAGGACCGACCCTCCTGGCATGATCCAAGTGTATAAGCGTGAAATTGAAATCCCTGCATTGTTAGCTAAAATGGGATTTAAAAGCACAACATCCAAGCAAGCTGTGGCGTCTCACGCCACCAAATAGACACCATAATAAATAAGGCAGCGACATGGTGCCACCTGGCAAAGGCAGCAGATCGAACAGGGAAGCCAGCACAGAGCTGGGATGGTTTCTCTCCAGGGATTTCCTAATGATGAAACCGAGCTACCAATCCGCCGCTGTGCAGAGTGTCATCATGGTGTGAGAGATTAAATGGTGATACCAGTCCAAAAAATGTTCTTACTATCATAATGAGTCAGCTTTTAAAGGGACAGAACTTTGATAGATGTCACAAGCTTTGGATGCTTCCAATGCTAATAGTCTGCATTTCTGTAAATCACACTGTTGATCTAAGGACATGGAAGGGTTGCAGGAAGGTTGCAGGAAGGGTTGAATTCCCAAAAAACTCCAAAACCAGACTACAAAGAGAAACAGCAGCACCACAATTTACTTGCAAATGTAGCAATCAAATTAGGACTGAATAAGAATATATAGAATGGTTCTCTCACTACAAAGGCAATTTCCCCTCTTTTGCTATTCACACTTCCCCATCAGCTGTTGGGAATGAGCCAAATCCTCCCTGACTGGATTGGCCTCCCTAACACTCATTTTACACTTGAGAAGTAATTCCCTTCTTTTGACATGCTAGTACATTAGGACAAGAAGCAATGGGCTTAAATTGCAGCAAGGGAGATTTAGGTTGGACATTAGGAAAAACTTCCTGCCTGTCAGGGTGGTGAAACACTGGAATAAGTTGCCTAGGGAGGTTGTGGAATCTCCATCACTGCAGATATTTAAAAGCAGGTTAGATAGACTTTTCTCTCCTGGATCAGGGAGATGAACATAGCTGGCTGCATTCTAGACTCTCCTCCATCAGAGGAGCTCATTGGTAATAGTAAAACATTAAGCCCTACAGCAGCCCGGTGAGGTATGGGAGTAATAATGTTCCCATTTTAGAGATGGGGAAACTGAGACATGGCTATGTGACTTGCCAAAGTCACCTAGTGAGAAGTCACCAGCCTGCAGACGCTGGTGTCCAATGCTGTGACCGCAAAACCATCCTTGCTCCCTTATGGATGAAGACACTATACAATATGGAGGTATCAGAAGTGGTGAATGGTTTCTGATCTGATGCTTCAGAACTGCATCCCATTTCATCCCAGGCGAATTCAGAAAAATGGCTGCTATGCTAGCTTGTTTCTCATCATTTTAAGTAGAAAGGCTAAACATGTCTGGGCTCTGAGGCTATGTCTCTAACTCATTCTCAGTTCATAACGCTAAACTGCTCTGAAACAGAGTGAAAGTGAAGACATCCTGGTGTTCTCTGGTTAGTGGTTAGTTTCTTTTTGCAGCTTCCATTATAATTTTGGCTTAGTTTACAAGGGTATGTCTAGACTACGTTCTATTTTCAAAAGAGGATATGCAAATTCCGTGGGAATTTGCATATCTTCTTCCGATCTCACTTTCGAAAGAGGATCTTTTGAAAGCGAAAGTAGTTTGTACGTGGTTTTTTGGGGGGAAAAAACCCTTTTTCGAAAAATCCGCGTATACCTCATTTTTTAAGGAAGAGCATTTTTTTCGAAAAAGTAGGGTTTTTTTTTTTTAAAGTGTCCAGACTACTTTCACTTTCGAAAGATCCTCTTTCTAAAGTGAGATCGGAAGAAGATATGCAAATTCCCACGGAATTTGCATATCCTCTTTCGGAAAAAAAAACATAGTTTAGACATACCCTTGTAAACCGAGCCAAAACTATAATGGAAGCCGCAAAAAGAAACTGACCAGAGAACACCAGGATGTTTTCACTCTGTTTCAGTTCAGTTTAGAGTTATGAAAAAAACAAGATGAGCTTGATTATTCTTGTTCTAGAAAATGCTGTCTCTGACAGCTTTAATGTCCTGCCCACCTAGAACCAGCAGGCCTGCTATTTGCACTGTTGGCTCAGGCCGATGAGCTGGGAGCTAAGAAAGCGTTCAGAAGGCTTGAATGAGTAACTGGCACTGTGTTTGGTCTGAATAGCAAAGAACTCGTGTGGGCTTTCCTTTCAGGGGCAGATGAAAAAAGGTTTTGTGGTGGCTTTTGTTCTGATCTCTGGGCTCATTTGTGCCTATTTTTAAAATGTACACTTTAGTTACCAGAGGCTTGAAGAGCACCTCCGCAGAGACCTCCCTAGATATTTCCCCATTCACTCTCTCTACCCTCAGAGATCCAAGGCCCTTCTAATCAAGGTTAGCCATATGCCAGGACCACCAGAGCCCCGCAACTCCAGCTCATCATCTAGGTTATCTGATATAATTGATCCTAGATAAGATACCAAAACTTGTGCACAACTTTAAGCGTGGCGCTAGCTATTAAAACATCGGGGGCAGTCAACATACTTTGTGCCAAAATCATCGTGTTCTTTAGATCAGTGGTTTTCAAAGTGTGGTCTGTGAACTACTGGTGGTCCATGACCATTATGCAGGTGGGCTGTGGGCTCCTCCGCCCCCATGCAGTGGGGAGCCCCTTCCCTGCAGCCTCACACATTCCCTGAAATGTTGCAGACTAGCAGCTGTGGTGTTCAAAAGTTATTGTGTTACTAACAAAGAAAAAATACCATCTAATTCCATGTAGGGCCTCACTTTGTCCAACCAAAGAAAAAAGAAATTTACAGTTTAAGACATGGAAACCGCCAAACTATTTAGCTAACTCTTTGTGTAGAGCCCTGCAGGGATATACAATTTTTATCCGCCTCCATAGCCACCATGAGCCGCAAATATCCACATCCATAGCCACGGATGTAGATATCCCCGGATATAAAGTGGATATTCGCAAATTTGCCGGGTTCTCTCTACAAAATTTGTATTTGCCTCTCCCTCTATATCTGCCAAAATGAATCACGGACAGATGTGGATATCCAGTGGGATTTGCAGGACTCTGTCTATGGGCACAGTATCTGAGCAACTAAATATTAATGGATCAATCTGCACATCATCTCCCTGGGAGGTGGGGAAGTGCTGTTGTTCTCATTTTACAGAACCAAAGCACAAAGCAAGGAATGGAGTTGCCCAACTTCACACAAGGAAATTTATGACAGAATAAGGGAACTCACCTCAGGTCTCCAGCGCCACACACCAGTGACTTAATGATAAAACCTTCCTTCCATCACTAAAAAAGGACAGTATGTTTTGATATATTTATAACTTTTCATTATTTTTTCCAAATGTAACAAATGTAACAAAATATTAGATTCATCATAATATGCAAAATAAATAAAGAGGGTTAAGATATAGGGCGAGTGACATATTTCCAGGGTCTATTTTAACCACAGGCCTCTATAAAACTTAACCGTATTGCTTTGAATTTTGGGGGCATTCTTTTCTGTGGAGTGCCAGTTGTTTGTTAGCTGTGAGGCCAGCCATATCATTGATCCAGGCATCCACATATGGTGGGGATTAACGTCTCCGTTTTTGCAGGATTAATTTTTTAGCAACCAAAGCTGCACATTGGCACCATGCCATCTTGTTACCAGATAACCTCCAGGTATTGGGAATACATTATAAGAATGAAACTTAAAGAGAAGGGCTCCCACTTAGCATCCCATATCAAATTGGTCCGTTGACCCACCTTGTACCAGAAATCCTTGTACCCAAAACACATGAGCAAACGGAGCATCAAGAGGGATACATTCCCAACAACCGTCAATATTTATGAGGGCCATTATAAATGGAGACCAGCATATCAGGAAAAAGAGGACTCAGTCTTAAAGTAAAATTAAAGCAATGGGAGATAGTTTTGCTGAGAAACAGAAGAAATTAAAAGCACTAGGATTCATTAGATTTCAAACCAAAGGGGCATTTTTAGTGTTGGTTTAAAAAAACAACAACAACTAGAGAAGCTTTTGCAACCCTCTGACTGAATATACTACGTGAAACTCACTCCATTTCATTCTGGCAAATCCTACAAATTAAAATGACTGTTTTAGTTGCCTGCAGTCAGCCCGAAGGATTTATATCCCTTGCAATGGATTTTAAGCATTGATTCTGTGACCCCTTTCTAGATGAAACAGAGAAACTAATTAGGCTACTACAGTGGAAATGTAATAAGATTTTACTCTGGGTGTGGGAGTGGGTGATTTGTGATCTAGAGAAAAGGCCCACTTGTTATATGCAGAGCCGTCCGTACCCACACTCAGAATATGCAGTTGTATAGGGCAGTGTTTCTCAACCAGTGGTACAAGTACCCTCGGGGGTACTCGAGAGAAGTCTGGGGGGTACGTCAATACAACTGGAATGTGGAGAAAACTGAATTTTTGTTTTAAGTTTTACAGCGTTTTATTATTTTTGTACGTTTTACACTCAAAAATTTCGTCACCCGCCCCGCTATGATTAAGTTGTTTAAACAAATGTGTTGAAATGGTAGGAAAAAAAATTGTGTGTCTGAAAACTGTAGGTACTGGGGGTACTTTTTTTTTTTTTTTTTTTTTTTGGAAAAAGGGGTACTTTATAAAAAAAGGTTGAGAAACACTGGCGTAGGGCACCCAAAAATTTGGGGCACCATTGAGCCTCAATATCTCCTCCTGGCCCTGTTCTGTGGCTCTGCTTCCTCCAGAGAGAATCTAGTTAACTTAAAAAGTGAAAAGGCCTGCCAGAGCTATTAGCAGCTCTGAACCTGTGAAAGAGCCATTCCCGTGGTAATGAAGTCATTTAACAGGCATCTGCCAACCCCAGGTATGTACTATCAGTTTCTGAATGTACTCTGTTAGCCTACAGGCACTTAATTTAAAATTTGTTTTTAAACAATTGTATTAGTGTGTTGCTAAAAATTATAAAATCACACTCCCCTCGCCTCCCCCTCTGCTGGCTGCCATCAGGCATAGAGGCACTAGTTTAATTGTAATGTGTGAGGCCCCATAAATCCTGAGGATGGCCCTGGTTCCCTGTGGTGGAGAAAGCAGGCATGACAACCACCCTGGAGAAAGGGAGGAAGGTCATTGGTGCAAAGGAAAAAAACATTGGGGCAACTGTTAAAGATGGAGCTGAAGGATGTGGCCCCGGGCTGGGAAGCTCATGGTCACAGGCTAGGTAGACATCCCCTAAAAGGGAGCAGGGCCACTGCAACTGTGCCTGCCCAGCGGAGCCCCAACTGGGCGAAAAGAGAAAGCAACTGGTCCTGAGAGGAGGGGAAGGCCGGGTGAAAGAGCCACACCCACTCAATGTGGCACTTCGTCACCCCCTAGTGGTAGCTGCGGCTCAGTCTGCGCTAGAAGGAAATTGATGAGCTTGCTCCAGCCTTGCATAACAGAAGGGTCTTTTAACTCAGGCAGTGGAGGGAGACTCTCCAGTATTTAGATACAGGGGTCCCAGTTTTAGTCCCTGCTGCTAATGTCCCACCTGGACATTAGCAAAAGCCCCTTGGTGTCGTGTATGCAGGAGCAATTACAAGGAGACATGCACTCTGTTTATCATTTCAGGCCCAAAACAGATTATTCCAGAACTGCTGCACCACTCCTGGGGAAACCATCTGTAACTTGGTGAACAGGAAATCCGAGAGACACTTTCCATTGATTTCACAGAGGGTTGGATCAGACTCTGCCTTTCCTCAATTGATGGGTGGGATGATTTCATCTTTAAAAAGCAAATGTTGCTGGTTTATCCTGTGACCTGAGATGCAAACTGGGTCTTCTCTGCCACTTACAACGAGCTCACCCTGGCATATAAATACTCCACTCTAGGGTTTCACTGTTTTGCTGATGCACAAGGCAGATAGAAGCCAGCTTGCTTTTCCAAAACTGTGTTGTCTTTGCCGTGTAGAAGAACTGTCAAACCTTGTTTGGCTCTGTCCTGTCAGGAGATCTGAATCAGAGAGACTCTGGGTGGGAGCAGGGAATTCAGGAGGAAGGTGCATTTTACATAGGGAATGTCAATACTTTAAACCTAGCTAGGTCTGGCACAAGCCTGCCAGGAAACCCGGAATAACCATGTGTGGGGCTAGCCTGCACAGAGCCCCATAATGCTGCAGCTTGGCAGCTCCAGGATGCGTGCTCACTAAATTAGAGCTAGCTGTGATATGTCTACACAAGCTGCAATCCACAGCCTATTCCTTTTTCTGACCGCAGCCACACTTGACAGGTGCAATGTTCGCCACGGTCATCAGTGAATATTGCGCCGCCTATGTACGGGATGGGGCTCTTGCCTTCAGAACCTGATCCAGGTCAGGTGGCTTGGGCTGGCAATAGAAGTACAGTCTCTCCTCCATGCTCCTGTGTGTGTGTCACACTCTGGTTACATAAGCGAGGTCAGCGATCAGGTTTAATAGACTTGACAGGATCTCTTACAGCGCTTTGGCAACTCGCTGCTAACAAGCTCACAGAGGAGTTGGAGAGCAAGGGAGGACCCTGCTCTCAGGAACGGGGAGGGTTCTGAGTAAGACTTGGTGTGGCAGCTTGTCCTCTCCCATCCATTCAGAGGGCAGCATTCTGAAGCTGTCCTAGAAGTCACCGGCAGACTCAAGCATCTCCCTTTCCCCACTGTCCCAGACTTTGTCATCCCTTAGTCCAGGCCAGTGTGTAGTGCCTGAATTTAGCAGCAAATGGACGTCTAACATAGTGAATGCCAGTGAAAATGAGGGAGGATCTGAGGTTAAAATAGGGAAAGAACAAATGAAATTACTTAGACAAGGTAAGTGTCTTCGGGCCACCAGGACCGGATGAAATACATCCTCAAATACTCAAGAAGATGTCCGAGGAGGTATCTGAGCCATTAGCAATTACCTTTAAAAAGTCATGGAAGATGTGAGAGATTCCATAGCACTGGAAGAGGGACAATGTAGTGCCAATCTATAAAAAGAGGAATAAGGATAAATAGGGGGATTACAGACCAGTCATCTTAACTTCAGTACCCAGAAAGATAATGGAGCAAATAATCAACCAACCAATTTGCAAACACCTAGAAGATAATAAGCTGATAAGTAACAGTCAGCATAGCTGTGTCAAGAATAAAGCGTGTCAAGCCAACCTGGCAGCATACCAAGCCTTGTGGATGGGGGGAAGCGGTAGATGGGATATATCTTGGCTTTAGTAAGACTTTTGATACTGTCTGGCATGACCTTCTCATAAACAAACAGGGAAATCCAACCTAAGTGGAGCTACTATAAGGTGGGTGCAGGAGTAGATGCAAAACTTCTCCCAGAGAGTAATCATCAGTGATTCACAGTTAAACTGGTGCGGGGGAGGGGGTACCAGGTTCAGGCACTGGCCAGGAGGGGCTTACCTAGGTGGCTTCTGGCCAGCAGCCCAGCGGGACCCTCAGGCAGGCTCCCTGCTTGCTGCAGCCCCAGACCACTCAAAGCAGCAGGCTGCTCCCTCCATGTGCCTCTCTGTGCCAGGTTCCATTTCTGGCTGCTCTACAGACTCAGCATGTAATCATGGGCAGGTCACCTCATCTCTCTGTGCCTCACCTCCCTATCAGAAGAACAGGGATAATGAATCTTCTCTGCCTTTAGGCAGCACTCTGAGATCCGTGGATGGAAAACCATGCTTTAAATCCGAAATATTACTGGCAAGAAAGTCCCCTGCAATAAGAACTGGCCTTTGGGAGAGGAATTAGGTTAGAAAGACCTAAATTTGCCCAGAAAAGCTTCAGGCTGCAGATGAAGAAAGGGCAGAAGTCCAACTTGGCTCTTACGTTAACCCGACAGCCATTGTTAGTCAAAAGGCCCGGTTGCCACCACTCAAGAGAACAGGAACCATGCTTAGCAGATGGAACACCCCCACAATACAGAGTGGTCCGGACCATTGTAAATTCCCTAACCTCGGGCACGAGAGATCGAGCACACATTGCTGATTAGGCCACTTAACCAAGCATGCGATACAGCCACTGGGGCCAGCCCTGCCAAAGGGCTCGTGGGAGAAAAAGGACAGGCTCTGTTGCTCCTGCCAGTTTCCGTGATGCGGAGAAGCTGCCCCTTTGTGTCCCACGGGGGCTCAGGGCAGCCCCACAAAGCAGGCATTGTGGGTGAGCCACAGCCAGCGCCGAGCTGTTTCCCCGCTCCGCTGCCAGGATGCAGTGATTGTGCTTTCGCCATTTCATCTCAGTCCAAACAGGAAGAGAGCCCAGGAAGCTGGTTATGGACTCTTGTGTGTAAATCTCAATTGCCTCCCTTGAACTAAGTGCTTTATCTGCCACTTAAGCCAGCTGATAATGCACCAAGCGACTCTGGCTAGAGAAGGCTGCGTGGAACAAAAGGAGGTTGGGGCAACACAAGGTTTGGCAGGGTCACGCCGAGCATTGTTTGTGCCAGGAGATTATTCGGGGCACTTTCTGCTGGGTAAGAAAGGAATCGGCAGCAGAGAGGTGGGAAGGTCAAACGCATCATTCTCTGGCTTGCTTAGCCATAGTCTGGGATCATCCGGATGAGGGACAGGAATTCAAGCTCTCTTTAGTATTGGCTAGACTTCTCAGACTGAGATCAGCCCCCTCCCCCCGTCATGCAAGGCACTGTGCATAATCCTGCCCTGAGGAGCTTAGAGGCTGCACCAGCAAGGGGGAAAGGAAGTGTGTATTCCCAATTCCCGGACGAGGAGCCATGGCACAGAACTTGCGTGACTTGCCAAGGTCACACCAGACATCTGTGGCAGGGCTGAGGAAGGATCAAAGGCAGCCTTGAACTAAGAACAGAGCTGCACTAGAGTGTTTTTTCCTTTTCACATCCATTTCCTAAGTCATTTCAGAACCGCATGTAGGGCTGGGACAGGCAAACTTTCCCCCTTCCCCTGGTTACCCCAGATGCTTGGTGTGTGTTCTGGGGCTGGGATACCAGCAGCCATAGTGACTCATGGTAGCACTTGAGAGGTGATTGGCCCCCCTGAGTCCCCACCAAAATCTGAATTGCTAAATGGGGTGCTCCCCTCATGCCCCCTTCCCTGTGTGGCCTTCCCTTGCACCTCTGCCAGGAGCTTAATTTCATGCCCTTGTAACCACCACCAGGACGGATTTGAACCTAAGACCTTTGTAGCTTACTATAGGAGGCTCTAGCCTCTGCGCTAAAAGCCCGTTGGCTCCCTGCCTGTGCTGTAGAGGTCTCTTGGTCTTATCTGTTGCTGTGGTCTAAGTACCACTGCATGGGTCAGTGAACCATACTAGGGCTATGTCTACACTGCCCGGTTCCTGCGCAAGAACATCTTGTGCAAGGGCTCTTGTGCAAGAAGTCTTGCACAAGAACACGTCCACACTGCCATGTGCGAGCTGTGCTTTTGCGCAAGAGCGCCCATGGCAGTGTGGACACTCTCTTGCGCAAGAAAGCTCTGATGGCCATTTTAGCCATAGGGCTTTCTTGCGCAAGAAATCCCTGCCCAGCGTCCACACTGCCCTCTTGCGCAGGAGCTCCTGCGCAAGAGAGCTTACACCTGTTAAAAAAGAGCATCGCTCTTGCGCAAGAAGCCCTCTCTTACCACGCCGTACTGTAAATTTCCTTGCGCAAGAGCGGGCAGGCAGTGTGGATGCTCTGCGGGTTCTTGCGCAAGAACGGTCGTTCTTGCGCAATAACCCGCCAGTGTAGACATAGCCTAGTGTGTGGGTTACACCAGCTCAGCCGTAGGTCCCTCCACAGAGACTGCCAACAACGGTGCTGGTTACTGGTGGGTTCTTTTGTCCTCCACCCATGACAGAGACACCCCCCACACACACATTTCACGTAGGACACCCCGCAGGTGTCAGAGACCAAGGACTGCCGGTCACCATCCTCCTGGAGCTGAGAGGAGAGCTGTTTGAAGCAGTGACCTTGAGGATGCCCTGTAAGGGTCTTGAGAAGATTTGGTTTAGATAAGGGTATCTGCCCTGAACAGGAAACACAAGGCATCCTGTCTGGAGCAACTCAGGCAGCTGGGAGGAAGCCAGACAGCACGGTGAAGATGGGCAGGCAGCGGCCATCACATGTCCAGCAGATGAGCTTGCATTACCCCATAACAGCTTGTTGCTTTATTTTTAGCCCGTTTGGGCTGGACAGTGCAGGGCTGGATCAGGGTTTGTTTGGATCCCTTGAGATATTTTTAGCTTCACCCTAAGGGGGTTTATAAACAGAACTACTAGCTGGCTAAACGGTGTGTAAACACACCCCGGCTGCTGTGGTACATGCATGTCTGTGTGACAGGGAGGAGGCGCTGGGTGCTACAGTATCTGAGCAAGAGCAGGCTTAGGGATAGAGCAGTGGCTAGGAACTCAGAGAACTCTGCTCCCACGGAGGATTTGGTCAGAGCACAGCATACCTGGGGAAGGAATAAAGCCTTCTAGAGTTGCTGCTCACCCGGATAGTTCAGTTTCCACAGTGGCTGCTGTGTTCGGGTGTCATTCAGGATTGCCAGGTGCCTGGTTTTTTACTGGAAATTCCAGCCCTAAGTGATGCCAAAACCAAAAGACCGGTTCATGCAGGATGGAGGGAAGGGCCAGGACATTAACCCATGCCTGCTTCTCTTCTCCATGGCCACCCCCTACTTGCAGGCAGGGTCACTGGGACAATCTATCCCGGAGGAGAGCGGGAAAGGAGCAAGTGACAGGGGCAGGGCCTTGAGGGGAAGAGGCAGAGCAGGGGCAGAGCCTCAGAGGAGAGGCAGAGAGGGATTTGGTGCCTCGGGGGGTAAGTTGCCAGTCATTAGAAAGGTGGCAATCCACCCGGTATTACACGTTCTTGGCTCTGAGCCTCTGTGTGCCTGAACAGTGAGGGGCACAGCCAAAGACTGGCTGTTGCTCATGAAGAAACCCTGTCATCTCTTCAGTTGCAAGCCTTTAGCCCGGGGTGGGGAACCTTTATTCAGTCGGGGGCTGCTGACCCACCCAAAAAAAAAAAACAAATCAGTCAAGGACCACCCAAGAAAAACAAACAAACCCCAAACCTTCACTGAAGTGGCCCCCATTGAGAAGCAAAAGGACACTCCCCACATTCCTCTCACATACCAGAGCCTAGGGGGGCCAGGCTAGTAGATTTTGTGTGCTCCAGCCCCACGGTGGGGCAGCGGAGGGGCTGGTGCAGGGGCGGATATAGGGCAGGGCGAGCGGGGCGACTGCCCCGGGCCCCACGCTTCAAAAAGGCCCGCGCATGCGCCGTGGCAAAAGGAGGCCCCACAAAATTGTGCTGTCCTGGGCCCCGCAAAACGGTCATCTGCCCCTGGGCTGGAGCACCAGTATAGGCTCCCCAATGCTCTGGGGGGAGCCCTGAGCCTCAGAGGCCAGATCCAGGCAAGCGGGAGGGCACATCCAGCCCCCAGGAATTAGGTTCCCCATCCCTGTCTAGCCTTTTTGCACCCTCAAGGCCTGCGACTGTTAAAATCCAGCCTTTTGGTTTAGGTCCCTACCTACCCTCCAGCCTCATTCTAATCTGTTTTGGCTGGCAGAACCCAGGCCCGCCCACAGGGGGTGGGCAAAGGGGACAGTTGCCTTTGGGCCCATGAGTCAAAGGGGCACGGAGCTGGGCCCTAACTACACCTTGCCCGGGGACCCACAAAAGCTGTCGTCCCCCCCGCCCGTGCCAGAAGCTGAACAGACTGGAGAGCAGCTAGCATTTAAAGGGCAAGAGTCAGAAATTTTGACTCTAAAATGCATGAGGAGCTCCGTGTTTGGGGCCATTCAGAAGAGGCCCTGGGTTTTTTCCCCCCTCAGGAGATTGATAAAGGAGAGTACAAAGGCAACAGCTGCTGGGAAGAGGGCATGTGGAGCTCAGTGAAAGGAGGAAGGCCGGAGTGGCTGGGATGAGGCCGAGCATGACACACTCTGCTCTGGCCTCGTACACACTCTGCTGTACGAGGAAGGGGCTTAGGTGGGCCGGGAGAGGTTTCAGGGCAGCTGGGAGCTGCCTGTATTCGGTCTTCCCACACTGGCCGATGTAGGATGCTTCAGAGAGAGTGAACAGAACCGACAATCAGCTTCTGGTGGTCCGAGGTAGGGGCACGCAAAGCAGGAGGCTACATCCCTGCTTGACTTGGCTAACAGCCAGAGACGGAGCAATGCTCCATGAGCTTATCTAGGTCTTTTCTGAACCCCTTTGAAGTTTTGGCCTTCACATCCACCCCTGGCAGGGAACACCACAGGTCCATGCTGCACTGTGGGAAGTGGTACTCACAGACTGCACAACCAAACACTGCATCAATCCCAGAGGTTTCCATTAAAAAGGTGCCTAAAATAAGATGTTGGTAAAACGCTCTCCTTTCCCCCCTATGGCCTAAGGCCTTTCAGCCATCAAATTCCTCTGATCTTACATGCAGCATGTAACTACTGTGTTTTGTTTTCCTATAGAAACTGCTCTTGTTACCCACACACTTCCTCAGATCAGGTCTATACTAGACCCAGAACATTGCTTAATGTTGGCAACTCCAGCTATGTAAACAACATAGCTTGGCGCCGTCTCCACCGTGGGAAGTCGCTGAGAGCAAATGCTCCTCACGGCCACCCTTACTCCTCACAAATCAAGGAGTACTGGTGCTGATCGAGGGCGCCCTCAGCATTCGATTTAGCGGGTCCTTACTAGACCCACTAAATCGAATGCCAGAAGATCAAGCTCTGGCATGACAAGTGGAGACACAGGCTCAGTGTGGCATTCTGTCCCATCTAGTGGCACCGAGAACACCTAGAGGGAGATCACTGAGTGTGCTCTACAGCCTTAGCAGAGAGAAGAGGCTTTTGCTCATGCAGCAGAGCAGTGGTAGGCAGCCTGCGGCCTGAGGGCATTCTATGTGTGGCCCACGAGACATTTTGTTGACCATTGCCCAAGCACAGGGTTGCCAGATTCCGCTGGTTTCTGTGCAGAGTTTTTTTTCCTACCTGTATTACTGAAGTGACACGCATGTAAAGCCAGGGCATGTGAAATGAGGTGCATGCTGATTGCACACAACACTGACAGAGAGCCATGCACTCCCTCTGCATCCAAAGAACTGCTATGGTTCCATCAGCACAGCCCACAAATTCTAAGTGCACAAGCGCAGTTAGCAAACTACCCTGTCCTGGGAAATGGTCTTGATTGTGACCGAGATGAAGGCAGGGGCATGAGCCTAGGTGAACTAGGCAGTTGCCTAGAGCGCCGCTGGCCCCGGCTCCCGATGATGACATCACAGGGCGCCGGAGTGCCCTGTGATGACATCACGGCCATTGACGGCCTGTAGCCAGACATGAACCCCATCTTGTTCCCCCCCCCCCCAGAGAGCAAGAGAAAGGCAGTCAGCCTTTGATGCCCTGGGAACACAGGTGTGCTGCCTGTCTCTGACTCTACCATAAACAGAAACCAGACAGTAAATGGGCTAGCTGACGACCTGGGCCTCCCGTTCTGATGGCTAGTACCAGTAATTGACACGCCTGCACTGTCCCAGGAGGAATCTTCCCATCACATACTAGAAGTGCCCATTGTCTGCATTTTCCCAGGTGTGAATTATGCTTTGCACCCTTCGTGGGAAACTTCATGCTCAAAGCCATTTTTCCTAATTGGCCACTTGAGACCAGGAAGAAGCCTACATGACCCAAGGGGTATAAAGAGGGGTTTAGTAGCCCACCCCATTTGAGCTCCAATCATCTATACCTGCTGGCAGGTATTGATTGTCTCCCGAGGTCTGTGGGACGCCCAACCTCGCCCTACTTCTTCCCGAGGGATTGAGAGAAAGACGCTGGCCACGCCAAGTCTGGAACGCAGGGGTGAGAATATATACCTGCTATGTCTATTTTGCATGCATTTAATAAGAGCTCAGAGAACCAAAAGGGTTTCATGGTACCTGTAAGTGACTTTTGTTTTAAGTGTAATTTCTGTCCTGTCCTTTTGTAGTGGCTGTGTTATCTGTAACACAGCAGTAGCATTTAACAGCTAAGTTTACCCTGTAACAATAAAATAGTAACTGTTTAAGCTTTAACCTGACTCCTTCAGTTGCTCTAACAGAACCAAGCACAATTTAAAAGAACTCCAGCCGGTCATAAGGGACAGATCCGTTGGGGCGCCTCCAACCTCTTCCAGGTTGCCCGCTGCTAAGGACCCCGGTCCTGGCAGTTGAAGTCTCGGGTGTATAAGCTCTCCCTGTAAACTTATTGGGGCGCCCGTCAACCTCCTCCAGGTTGCCCACTGCTAAGGGACCCCAGTCCTGGCAGTTGAAGTCTCGGGTGTATAATACACACACACACACACCACTCACTGCCCTGACCATCGGCTGACACGGCCATGCAGGCAGGGGCACCAATCGCGCCGCCCGCCTGGGGTGCCAGCTGCCGCAGCCGGCCTCAGGCCGCTCCTGGATGAAGGAGGCCCACTCACTAGCCTCAGTTGCCCATCACTGCAGTAGAGGCTAATGAACTTAGCTCTAGAGATCCCAGGTTCAATCCCAGCTATTGTGAAGTATTATACAGCTGAGATGACCAGCCACGGAAGGGGAAGCACAGGACTTTAGCTTTTTAACTCCTGTGATTTCTGAACCCAGCGCAGTCCTAGCTTCAAAGCTGCTCTTATATTTCATGTCTGTGATGTTTTATGGAAGTTATAGCCAGGACAGGAGCAACCAGAAATTGTTCCTGTCTGGCGGCTGCATATTTTCCCCAATGTGAAAAGATCTGGTGTCGGTCCTGGATTCTTGCCAAGGCTTTGGAGGAGTAATTAAAAGTTGACAATACCAAATCCCTATAATTGCACGATACCAATCAGAATGTGTTTCAAAACAGGAACGTGTTTCAGAATTCAGTGACAGCACTGTTTCAGAATTGAACTCTGTGACCTCCGTTAATCCTTGCTCTTACTGCTGATAGGAGAGAGATAGCTGAAAAGCTTAGATATGAAACCTTAGTCTCCCTTCTGGAGAACCCTCAGTTCAGGTAGCTGGAAGATGAAAACTGCTCTTCAGGTAACTACAAAGTGAAGATATAATTATGGTGTCAGGTCAAACAGGAAAAGGGAAAGGTACCTAATGAGTAGGTGCTTCTGTCTCGCTTTTCATCTCTGGATGTCTACATGCAGATGAACCCTGCCAACACTCTTATGAAGTAGTTATTTAGCTGAGGAAATATTGCAGAAAGTTCTCTCTATTTGCTTCATAATAATCAGCCGAATCAACTTCACCCACCTCCTTGCTCCTTTCCTGTTGGAATATTTTGGGCAAGTGAGTTCGCCAGCGGGTATATGTTTGGAAATCCTGAATTTTAAGAGAATATTTTGGGAAATCCAAAAAAAGCTTGCACCATAAACCTGAACCAAAGAGGTACATTCTTCCAGCCAGGGAATAAGAATGCCAGCAATAACATGCAGCCCATGCCCAGTCAAAGTTTACCGATGGACGTAGTCCACATTTGGAGATCAAAGAATTGTGACAAACTCCTGACCAAGAATTGGCTCAGCCATCGTTTGTTCAGGAAACACAGTGGAGAAAATGTAAGCAAAGTCACACAAGAAATAACGAGGGGAAGTCAGGCAAAATCCGTCCAAAAAGTATTTGATATGCCTATTCACAGGGGAGGGATCACTTGATGGTTCCCTGGTCTGTTCATTCCTTCTGAAGCACTTGGCATGGGCAACTGTCGGCAGACAGGATACTGGGCTAGATCGATCTTTGGTCTGACCTAGTGTGGCTGTTCTTATGTTCTTATTCACCCTGTGCTAGCAAAGACTGTTGTGAACTGGGGTTGAACAGAGGCACAGAGCGGTTAAGAGATGAGCCCAAGGGCAGAAAGCAAGTGGGAATTATTAAGGTTTTGTACTACGGTGATGTCTAGAGGCCCCCGCTGAGATCAAGGCCCTACCCTGTAACGCAAGACACTGTAGAAATAGAGAGAGAGACTGGCCCAAATTGCTCCCAATCAAAATAGACAAGACAGAGGGTGAGAGAGGAGACAGAGAGATGAAGTGACTTGCCCAAGGACTCTCAACAAGTCAGTGGCTGAGCCAGAAATAGAACCCAGGAGTCCTCAGTCCCAGTCCTTCAGACAACACTACCTCAGTAAAAGAGGTTACTCACCTTGTGCAGGAAATGGTGTTCTTTGAGATGGGTATCCCTGTGTGCACTCCACCATAGGTCTCTTGGCGCTTCTGCACTTGTAATCAGAACTTTTTAGTAGCAGTATCCCCCCTGTCCCGGGTGCTGGCACATACACACTGCACCACCCGCAACACAGCAAACGTGCCAACACACGCATGCCATCAACCATCCTTCAGTTCCTTCTCTACCATGGAGAGATGTCACAGCTCCGAAGCAGAGGGGAGGAGGATGGGTCATGGAGAGCCCACAGGGACACCCATCTTGAACAACACCAGTCACTGTACAAGGTGAGTAACCTCTCTTTTCTTCTTCGAGGCGTGTTCCTGTGGGCGCTCCACTATAGGTGACTACAGAGCAGTACCCTGAGAATCCAGAAGGAGGGACTTCGGACCTGACCGGTGGGAGGCCAAGAGGACTGCCGACCTAAACCTGATACACTGTGAAGCGTAAGTATCTATTGCATCGTGTTTTGTAAAGGTATGTGCGGAGGCCTATGTTGCAGCCCTATAAATGTCCATTATGGAGGAAGACCATGGAGGTGGCCGCCGCCATGGTAGAGCGTGCTCACAGCTGAGTCTATAGTGCCACCTTACTGATGGCATAGCAAGCTTTAATACAATCTGTTATCCACTTTGAAAGCCTGTTTCGAGATCGCATGCCCTTTGAGACTATCTGCTATGGAAATGAAGTCTGGGAGAGTGTCTGAACTATTTTGTTGTATCTAGGTAAAAGGCAATCACGTGTTGACTATACAGAGAATGAAGTCGTGACGCATTAGTATCAGGATGAGGCTCATGGTGAAAACAAGTAAGTATATAGGTTCATTGAGGTGGAACTGAGACACTATCTTTGGGAGAAATTTCAAATTAGATCCTAGCACGACCTTGTCTTTGTAGATCATAAATGGAAGATCCACCATGAGCACAGCCACCAGTTTTGGCTGTGGTGATTGCAAGTAAGAAAGCCACTTTCATGGAAAGGTGTGACAAGGAACATATTGCCATCAGCTCAAACTGAGAGCAGGTCAAGGTGTTGAGAACAAAGTTAAGATCCCAAGTCGGCACTATGGGCCTCATCGGGGGGGAAATATTGTTGAGAGCCTTTAACATTTTCTTAGTGGTGGGGTGTGAAAAAATCATTTGGCCATCTACACTACCGTGCTCACTAGAAATAGCCTCTAAGTGGACCTTTATCAATGAATTCAAAAGGTTCTGTGTCTTCAATGAAAGGAAAGACAGGACTATGCAGCACTTTAAAGACTAACAAGATGGTTTACTAGGTGATGAGCTTTCGTGGGCCAGAAAAGCTGGTCTGGCCCACGAAAGCTTATCACCTAATAAACCATCTTGTTAGTCTGGTCTTGCTGAAACAAAAGACAGGACTATGCAGCACTTTAAAGACTAACATGGCTACATCTCTATTACTATCCAATGAAAGGAGGTACTCCAAGACCATCATCAACTGTGATGCTGAAGTGCACGGTGAGTGGGCCACTTACAGAAACGGCACCTGTTCTGCAAATAGGTCTCTCTCGTATTCTCTTTGCGAGAGTTCATGATTACATTCCGAGCTTCTTCCAAACAGGGGAAGTCCTGCGCGATCAGCCTTGGAGGAGCCAGGCCTTGAGACGGAGCTTGTTGACGTCAGGATGGAGAACACGACCCTGGTTCTGAGACAGTATGGCCGGCCATCGTGGAAGAGGAATTGGAGGAGCAACTGACAGTTGAAACCGGTAAGGGAACCAGGCTTGCAGGGCCATGCTGGTGCGATTATGAGGACGCTGGCCCTGTATAACTTTGCTGAGGAGGGGAAGGGGGCAGAAAGGCATATAGGAATTTGTGAGACCAGCTGATCATCATGGAATCTCCTATGGAACTCTTGCCCAGCTCCGCTCTGGTATCCTGTTTGACTGTGGTGAATGGCAGATTCCAGAAGGCAACGGAAACCCCTTCATCGACAATGGGGGAATAAGTTGCCCATAGGTGGGATTTCTTCCCATCTCCAGGCAGGCAGTGGTTTAATCAATTTCAAGTTCCTTGCCACTGAAGCCTACATCAACCCTGGCAGATGCACAAACCCAACCTCAGCTGTATCCGGTAGGGTGATGGAATGAGCATTTCCCCCTCCCGCTCACCCCCAGGCCTAAGGCCAGAATTGTTCAAACGTTGAGTGTCTAAATAAAGAACTTTAATCGTGTGAACTTCCCAGAGAAAACCTGGCTTCTGCTGGAGAGGGTAGAAGGTATGTTCCCTAGGAGAAGTTAGGACAACGCCACCGGGAAATTCTTTCCGGGCTTCCTGCGCAGGCAGGAAGATGCTTTGATTTATTCTAGGTGTCAAACTTGGCAAGGCAGGCCAACCAGATGTTTTTGTTGGCTCCGTTTCTCATCTGACAGCACTTCCCTCTCCGACTCGGCTCCCTCTCAGGTCATGCACTTCTGAGCCACGTTTGGAGTTGCCTTTCCAAAGCACAGGGGGTTGCATGGGGGAAAGGGAGAGACAAGAAGGGGCTTGTCCCCCACCCCAATCAGGAGGGCTGCGGCTCATAATTCGTCCAAGGCAGGGACAGCCCCTTCCTCCAGTTGCCAGAGGAGAACAGGGTCCTGGGGCCACAGGGGGAGCGGTAGCACCTCTGGCCACGGGGTGGGGTAAAGCCAGCTCCTCTAGTCACTGGGGAAGAGCAAGGGGCACTGACCATGGTAGCATAGGGGAAGGGAAAGCCAGCTCCTACAGCTGTGTAGGGGCAGGGAAGAGCCAGCTCCTTGGACCTTTAGGGGCATAGAAAATGCCACTCCAAAAGCATCCAAATGTTTGTTTCCGTGCCCCTACCTGAAATCCACTGAAGAATTCAAGTGGTGCACAGGGGTGGGCTACAGGAGGGCGAGAAGGAGCGGGGAAGACACATTACATAGTGAGCCAGGAATTCCCAAATTCCGTTCCCAGCTCTGACACTGCCACCCTCTTCTGGCCTGAAGTCAAGTCACTTACAGCTAGCATAAGCCTTGGGAGGAGGCAGGGGGCATCGTGTGCAACAGCCCAAGCTGCGTGGCACTTCTGACTTGTGCCCAGCTTAGCCTTAGGCATGCATGTGTGTGTGTGTGTGTAGGGGGGGAAGAAGAGCATTCCAGAAGAGCATTCCAGCTGAGCTGGCTGATGAGGGGCCGTGTTTATTGCCACCTGTGAAGCCTCGTATGGCTGTCTCCATGGAACAGGCTGGGACAAACCTCAGCCTTTCAGAGCTGATTCACGTTGCCAGAAATCCAGGCCAGCCCTGACTAATTGGAACAGCAACGTGCTTCCTTCAGAGCAGAAGGGTCAGGAAAGTTGGCAGCAGCAACACCATGGGGATGGACAGCAGGAAATCAAATGCCTTCTCCCGCTCCATGCGCCAGCAATTCTCCAGTCGAGATCTAAAGCTCAGTTGTATCAGATGTACCCACAGAGGCAGCAGTCTCTCTGAGGGAAGCGTAGCTGTTGCCCGTACAACAGCACCAGGCATGAGTCACCAGGCCTTCCGCTGAGCCTGGAGTCACGGGAGCCAAAATTCTCTCTGGTTCCTCGTGTGCATCTCCCATCCCCGTTACTTTCCTCTTCTGTTCGCTAGCCCTGCACGGAGCTGTCTGCAAGCACCTCACAGAGGAAAGCTGTAGAGGCACGTGGGGCAACATGCAACAGTTGTTCACACCAGGTCCTTTTCGTTTTATTGCCAGCTGTGAAAAGCACTAGCTACACCGCTTGTTATTACTGCTGCAACTAAAGTAGGTTTGCCAAGATTTTTTTTTTAAATATAGTGGCTAAGAGGCCTTTGATCTTCATTTAGGATTTCCTGATTTCCCAAGGCACCTCAACCTTTGTGATCCTTTATTCAAAAATGCTAAGTTTCCCAGGGATTAATAAAGTTTTACACTCCCTAATGCTTTCTGACCCATGCCAAGTTCTGGTAGAAATGCTCTTTGTTGGGGAAGAAGGAGATGGACTTTTACCAGAGCTGAATGCACTCACTGCAGATCAAATCAGTGTGGGAACTGTAGAGCTTCGTGAGAAAGGATGTGATGCCACCACATAAAGCTTAGTTTTCTGGGACACTTGGCGGTTAGTAAACTCTAAATCATGCTCTACTACCTGCCTGAGTGGAATGTTTAAATCATATTTCAAATCATTTTGATAGCATTGAGTGGAACATAACAAGAGAGTAGTTATTAATGGTTCACAGTCATGCTGGAAGGGCATAACAAGTGGTATTCTACAGGGGCAGTTTTGGGATCGGTTCTGATCAATATCAGCATCAACTATTTAGATAATGGCATAGTGAGTATGCTTCTAAAGTTTACAGATGATACCAACCTGAGAGGGGTTGCAACTGCTTTGGAGGATAGGGTCATAATTCAAAATGATCTGGACAAACTGGAGGAATGGTCTGAAATAAACAGGACGCAGTTTAATAAGGACAAATGCGAAGTGCTCCACTTAGGAAGGAACAATCAGTTTCACACATACAGAAGGGGAAGTGACTGTCTAGGAAGGAGTACTGCAGAAAGGGACCTAGAGGTCATAGTGGACCGCAAGCTAAATATGAGTCAACAGTGTGACGCTGTTGCAAAAAAACCAAACGTGAGCCTAGGAGGCATTAACAGGAGTGCTGTGAGCAAAATATGAGAAGTCATTCTTCTGCTTTACTCTGTGCTGATTAGGCCTCAGTTGGAGTATTGTGTCCAGTTCTGGGCACCACATTTCAAGAAAGATGTGGAAAAATTGGAGAAGGTCCAGAGAAAAGCAGCAAAAATGATGAAAGGTCTAGAGAACATGACCTTTGAGGGAAGACTGAAAGAATTGGGCCTGTTTAGTTTAGAAAAGAGAAGATTGAGAGGTGAAATGATAGCAGATTTCAAGTACCTCAAAGGGTGCTACAAGGAGGAGGAAGAAAAATTATTCTTCTTAACCTCCAGGAAGCAATGGGCTTAAATTGCAGCAAGGGAGGTTTAGGTTGGACATTAGGAAAAACTTCCTAACTGTCAAGGTAATTAAGCACTGGAATAAATTGCCTAGGGAGGTTGTGCAATCTAATCACAGAACACTAGAATTGGAAGGGACCTCGAGAGGTCATTGAGTCCAGTCCCCTGCCCTCATGGCAGGACCCAGTACTGTCTAGACCATCCCTGATAGATGTCTGTCTAACCTGCTCTTAAATATCTCCAGAGATGGAGATTCTACAACCTCCCTGGGCAACTTATTCCAGTGTTTAACCACCCTGACAGTTAGGAAGTTTTTCCTAATGTCCAACCTAAACCTCCCTTGCTGCAGTTTAAGCCCATTGCTTCTTGTCCTATCCTCAGATGCCAAGGAGAACAATTTTTCTCCCTCCTCCTTATGACACCCTTTTAGATACCTGAAAACTGCTATTATGTCCCCTTTCAGTCTTCTCCTTTCCAAACTAAACAAGCCCAATTCTTTCCTTCATAGGTCATGTTTTCTAGACCTTTAATCATTTTTATTGCTCTTCTCTGGACCCTCTCCAATTTCTCCACATCTTTCTTCAAATGTGATGCCCAGAACTGGACACAACACTCCACCTGAGGCCTAATCAGCACAGAGTAGAGTGGAAGAATGACTTCTCGTGTCTTGCTCACAACACTCCTGTTAATGCATCCCAGAATCATGTTTGGTTTTTTTGCAACAGCGTCACACTGTTGACTCATATTTAGCTTGTGGTCCATTATGCCCCTCGATCCCTTTCTGCCGTACTCCTTCCTAGACAGTCACTTCCTGTTCTGCATGTGTAGAATACTAGAACTGGAAAATAGTCAAATTAATCTATGAAACCCTGCTTGTCAACCCCCCCTTTAAGAACATATTTCCAGCACATATTTATGATTTTTTTGCATATCACCCACACACCTCTCACATATCCCTTATAGGTCAGGTTTTCTAGACCTTTAATCATTTTTGCTGCTCTTCTCTGGACCCTCTCCAATTTCTCCACATCTTTCCCGACAGCCAGACCACTTTCCCTGATTTGCCAGGCCCATACACAGGGGTGTGTGAAGGGTGTGAATGCAACCCCCACTATGGTCCCCCATGTAAGCGTGCTCCAGCTGGCCAGAGGAAGGCAGGAGTGGTGTGCTGCCCAAAGTCTCCCTCCTGGAAAAGGGAAGGGAAGTGAGCCCTGATAGTGTCCCAACCTATCCCAATGAAGGTGCAAACAGCTCTTTGTCTGTGTAGATTCTAGCTCAGGGATGGCCACCACAGAGACTCCTTTAACTGCAGCAGTTTTATCCTAATGAAACTTGTGTCCACCAAAGTTAGTAGCATAGACATGGCCTCCGGGCTTGCGTGCATTAGTCGCGGTTGCCTCCTTGTGGCTGGCGCAGAGAGGAATACAGACTTATTACTGCTTCCACCCAAGGGAGTTTTCCTCCCGCTCTAGAGACTGGTGGTTTTGGAGCTTCTCATCCAAGGTCCAGGTTCTAGCTCCAGTTCCATCTATTTGTAGGTCATTGATACAAAAAGTCCACCTGCTGTGTGCAGGACACTGATTGGGGCCCAACTGGCCACCATTATAAGCAGGCAGTTGGGTCAGAAATCCAAGCATAGCCCCGGCGGTATTTTTGTTGCAGTTTTCATGGGAATCATGCCTTCTGTGAGCTTTGTAAACATAGCTTTTGACCTCTCGCATGAATATGGGCATGATGGTCACAGCTGAGGGAACGACACGGAACTTTGAGAGCCACCGGGGGAGACTCAGGGAGAGCAGGAGCTTGCGGGCTGGTGTTTGTCCTGGAGAGGAAGGTTCTCAAGTTCCCCTTCTAGGTCTGTTTGGAAATAGAGTCGTGTACCTGGTTGAAGCTTCTCCAGATTGCTGGTTCCTGCTGCACAGGCTAAGGAGGGGAAGACAGCACTGAGGAAGCAGTCTCTCCCACACACCAGCCTTCCTGCATGTGTAACCCACACACCTAGGCTACGTCTACACTCACGGCTTCTTGCACAAGTAATATGCAAATGAGGCTAAGCGTGGAATATCGCCGAGCCTCATTTGCATACCTAATGAGCCACCATTTTTTTCAGAAGAGGCTCTTGCTCAAGAAGGAGCGTCTACACTGCCTTCTTGCGCAGAAAAACCCTCTTGCGCAATGCCGTTCTTCCTCTATTACTTGAGGAAGAGCGGCATTGCACAAGAGGGTTTTTCTTGCAAGAAGAAGGCAGTGTAGACGCTCCTTCTTGCAACAAGAGCCTCTTCTGAAAAAATGGTGGCTCGTATGCAAATGAGGCTCGGCAATATTCCATGCTTAGCCTCATTTGCATATTACTTGTGCAAGAAGCCGCGAGTGTAGACATAGCCCTAGTGTGGTTACTGAGCAATGCAAGTGGTACCTAGACCACAGCAACAGGTAAGAACAAAGACATCTACAGCACGGGCTGGGAGCCAGCTGGCTTTTAGCTCAGAGAGTAGAGGCTCCTATACTCAGCTCTAGAGGTCCCAGGTTCAAATCCACCTGGTGGTGGTTACACATGGAGGTCACAAAGGCATGAATCACTGTGTCTACAGCTGCAGCAGAGTGGCCAAGAAGCAGACTCCAGAGGCAGTGATGACAGAAGTGCTTCAGGTTGCAGCGGTCACCTAGGAATCCAGGAACAGTGATGGGACCAAAAGGACCCCAAACCACAAACTTGTCCTGACACGTGCTGGGTACATACCCTGAAAGGAGGGTGCACTCACAGCCTCTTCCCTGTCCGTCAGATGCTTCTCCTTTCCTGTGTCGATGCCGGCTCTTTCTTATCCAGACTGAGCCAATGCCAGATCGTTGTCATCCTCTCCCCCAGTTCCATCGAGCACCGGGACAGCAAAGAACCCACAGCTTCCAGGTGGAGTGAAAAGGGATAGATTTGAGGGTCACTCACACTGGCGATGCTGCGCGCTCAAATAGTTCACCATCACCGTTATGGCTCTGTGGGCATATTGAACAGGATGGGACAAAATGAAATCACGTTGAGCCCAGCATGCGAGAGTCCTTGGCACATCTCAGACAGGAAGGAACCCACTGAAAGGTCTTTCTGGCCACTTAACTCTTAGTGCACAAGTCAATCAATTCACTTGGGTCCAATACTGCCAAGAGAGCCAATAAAACAAGCACAGATTTCGCTGGTGTCCATCACCAGGAGGAGATGGAATTATCTCCTCCTGGTGATGTGATTGGTCCTGCTTTCCGCAGGGGGTTGGACTCAATGACCTCCTGGGCTCTCTTCCAACCCTGTGATTCTATGATCTGTGAACGACTCTTTCCATTCTGAAAACTAAACGAACGAGGAGCATGGAACCCCATGAGATCAAGATGTGCCCAGGATCACTATAATGGCACTGACTTAATAGCCTTCCCCAAAAAGAGGAATTGGGGCAGTAATTAGCGAGGCTGAAAAGGTCAAGATGATTCCTAGAGCAGGGACCTGGCCACTGAGAAAGGATTTCTGCCTTTTGCAATCTTTGTCAATCATGAGCAACAGTAAAATCTCACTATATTCTATCCGCCACAAGGATCTCACTCACAGGTTGGCTGCTACAAATCTGAGACCTCAGGGTGAAACGCAGCCACAGAAGGTTTATTGATAGCTTTCTCCCCGGTCATTGCTTCCAAGGCAGCCTGGATAAAACGGATCTTTTCAGCAAGACAAATGGGAAATTCTTCACCGCAAGAATAACTCAAGTCTATAATTTCCCTTCTATACCCGCCAAAGCAGAAGAATGGCAAAATTCTCAGCTGGGATCAGTTTCACTTGCAGTGAGTTCTCCTGCACCATCGGTCTACCTTCCTCCCTACCAAGCCATAGGTCAGCTATATGCCATAGTGACACAGCCATAAGTGCCTGCCGAAGAGCGAGTAACAAATGGTCATTATACACCACTAACTGGCCTTGTGGTCCAATGTAAAAGTGATAGAGTCCCTTGAATTTGCATAAGAATGGCATACAGGGTCCACCTAGCCCAGTATCCTGTCTTCTGATAGCGACCAATGCCAGATCCTTCAGAATAATGAAGAGAATGGGCAATCACCACACGATCCATCGCCTGGTGTCCACTCCCAGCTTCTAGCAGTCAGAGCTAGAGACTCCGTGAAAATGGGGTTTCATTCCTGACTGTGCTGGCAAAAAAATCATCAATGGATCTATCCTCCATAAACTTATCTAATTCTTTTTTTAAACCCCATATTTACTTCTTACAGGCAGCATGGTCTTTAAATATTTATGGTGTTTTCCTGTATTATATAGTGTTTTCAAACAGTCGCTCTCCACCTCTTCTCATTTTAAGGGGCACCACAGCAATGTTATCGCATGAACGATACCTTAGCAACAGCCTGTCAGGAAAGCTTGTTGCCAAAAAAACACTGGTGTCGTGTTAAGCTGCAATTAAAAGCTATCCTGGGGCAACAGACTGGTTGGAAAGGTACAAACTCAGCTGAATAAATATCCTTCCCCCAGAACTGCAGTCTCGTATTTCTGTAAGCTTCTCTTCGTTCACGGAAGGGCTCAGAACCTTATACGCTAATAAATTCCAATTTCTGCCGGCTTCAGAACACAGAGGAATGCTCGGTGCTCCAAAGCAGATTAAAAGAGAGCTTTCTTTATTTTAAAATAGGATTTTCTGCAGTTACTTGGATGAGGAGCCCAGAATGAGAGACTGAAACTGACTGGACAACAATGCAGAATTGGGGAGCAGGGCAGGATTTAGGGTGGGGGTCAGGCAGGTCTGTGCCCTCTAGAACATGCACACCCACTGGAACATGGAACCAAACCCAAGATTCCAGAGTCTTTATGTTCCTCTACTGTTGGCAGCTCTGAAATCCACTGGCAAAGTGTGTGTCTCATTGCCCTCTAGTGCCTGCTCCACACAAAGGAAGACATTTGATTAAGAGAGCCACAGAAGATAAGTGTTATTGTTACTGCCCTCAGTTACTCGCTTAGCCTTACGTGCCAACTCCACAAGAGCTTTAGGGCCGGAGCACCCCCAAGGAAGAATCGGCAGGCACTCAACACCCACCAGGAGTGAAGCCCGTCCCTCTGTTTCCTCCCCCCAGTGCCTCTCACCCACCAGCAGCCCCGCTGACCAACTACTTCCAGTGCCTCCTGCCCACCGCAAAACAGCTGTTTCGCAATGGTCAGGATGCTCCATGAGGAAAAGGCAGGAGCTGGAATGTGCACACACAGGGAAGGTGTAATGGACTAGAGAAGTGCTGACCAGCACCCAGTGACTAAGGGCTTAAACTCAGGTAGCTAGCAAAGGTGTTGGTCAGGGAGCCAGGAGAACCAATCGAGAGAGTTGAAATTTGATTGGTTACAGGTTCCCTGCCTGCTTTCTTTGGGTATGTCTAGACTACATGCCTCTGCCGGCAGAGGCATGTAAATTAGACTGCCCGACATAGTCAGTAAAGCGGGGATTTAAATATCCCCCACTTCATTAAAATAAAAATGGCCAGCGCGTTGTGCCGGCTCAGCTGATCATTGGCACAACGCGGCAGTCAAGACACAGATCGGTCGGCAAGGAAAGCCTTTGCCGACTGATCCTGTAAGCCTCGTTTCACGAGGCATAAGGGATCGGTTGGCAAAGGCTTTTGCCTGACCGATCATCTTGACTGCCGTTGTGCCGACGATCAGCTGAGCAGGCACAACGCGCGCCATTTTTATTTTAATGAAGTGGGGATATTTAAATCCTGCTTTATTGATTATGTCGGGTAGCTCTGCTGGCAGAGGCATGTAGTCTAGACATACCCTTTGTGTGGGAGAAAAAACAGGAGTTGAGAGAGACAGAATGATTTAAACCCAGGCAGGGCTACCATGTCTCCAATGATTCAGAGCATGGGAGTGGGCTGAACAAGAGAAAATTAGAAGTAAAAGGGAAAAGGGAATCCAGTCATGTTCAGGGTAATTTTTCTTTATTTTGAGGTTTGGTTTGAACTGTTCTATGTGAATCTATGCTTCCCCTCCCCATTTACTACTTTGCATTGTGCCCAGAGGCTTTTCTCTGTGTTTTGTTTTCCTTAATTGCTCTGTAACATCTAGCAATGAAGTATGCTTTATCAAGTTTATCTTTTGTTTTGTAATAAAAATCACTTTTTTTAAGGTAATTATTTGATTTTGTGTCCTGGATGGTCTGTCTCTCTCTGCAGGCCTCAGACTGAGGGGTCAGCTACCTGAGACTGCAGCTTGTTTTTCTCTTTTCAAGCTCTTTTGGGGCAAAAGAGCTTGGGGTACCCCTGGGGTGGGTTCAAGTTGTTCACCCCCTGATTTTTAGGGATAGAAAAGCATGTGATTGTGACAGCGATTCTCCAAAATCTGGTATTGTGATTTGGAGGGGAGGTGGGAAGGGAAGAGAGAGTTTTTTGTAACCAGTGCCTGTAGAGCTGTGGTTCTCAACTGGTGGTCCCTAGTGACTTTTTCGGTGGTCCACAGGAACATTGTCCAAAGTCACACGGCGTGGGCAGGCACCAAAAATCTGCTAGTAAGAAATAAATTTCAAACCAAAATGTTCATTGTCTGCTCTTTTTTGTCAGGTCTCAAACAGGAGGTGGTCCGCGAAAATTTTTTGATTGGCCTGGTGGTCCGTGGACTGAAATGAGTTGAGAACCACTGCTGTAGAGGCAAGGTTTTTAAGCTCTCTGGCAGGCCCTTACCTTCTGCACTCAGAGTGCCAGAGTGGGGAACAGCCATGACAGGAGGAGATAGGAAAGAGGCTGGGGGGGAAGGGTCGAGCATCCTGGCTAGAGGGGAAATCACCTATGTTCTTAGCTCAAGCGGCAGAGGTCTGTGTGGTGGGACTAAAGGCTGCCACCCTGCTAGTGACCCATGAAAGGGCCAATACGAGTTCACTTAACGGCACTTGTGTGCTCGGTTTGCTATTTTGGAAAACCCAGGAAATGATGCCCCCAAAACAAAACAAAAGCACCCTGTGCTAAAAAACATCAAGCACCCAAATACTAGGACATTTCAGAATTAAGGTTGACTGTGCAACCTTAACTTAGCTGCCCTGTGTGTGCGCATTCTGCAATGGTCATTAATTATAGACTCGCCTCCTATTTTTTCAGCAGGACTTGCTCTGGGGGCGAGACAGGGTCACGTAGTGAAGGATCCCGTTTTTCTGTGGCACCCCGGCCTCATTTGCTGCAGATGCTGGCAGATGTGCAGCTAATGAGGCAGGGGGCTGCAGGAAGGAAAAGGATGGTCTGATGAGGAAGGCAACTGAGTGGCACCTAAGACCACTGGATTCTCTCCCTGCTAGTGACACTGGCCAGTTTGTTTAAACCACATGATTCACAAATAGTCCCTAATTGCGTGTTCCTCATTTTCTGGGAGCCCAGCTTCGAGCTCTAGGGCCTGCTTTGCAGAAGGGCGGAGCACTCACGGCTGAACCCAGAGTCAATGGGAGCTGAGCTTTGAAGGTCTAAACTAGGCTCTGGAATGCCAAGTAGTCTGAAAAAACAGGCCCTCGTTATCTCAAATGGGGCTCAAAAAGTAAGGTAGGCTCTGGCCTTTAATCGCTGTGTGCCTCTGCTCTGCATCTATAAACAGAGATGAATGCCATAGTCACTGACTTTCTAATATGTTACAGCAGGCTCCCTACCAATCTGCCCTGCCCCACTCCACCCCTTCCCTCAAGTCCCCACCTCGCCTCTGCCTCCTCCCCCAAGCGCATGTCACCTCATTCCACCTCCCAACACCTCCTGCATGTGGCAGAACAGCTGATCACAGTGGGTGGGAGGGGGAGGCATGGCTGGGAGCTGCTAAGCACCCATCTTTTTTTTTCCCCAAGTCCATGCTTATGGTTAATATCACCCTTCATTTCACAGGCATAGTGTGAAATTAAAATTACAGTATCTGATCTACAGTATGCTTCACTAATATTAGCTATGAGCACCACAGAAAAGCCCACAAACAAATTGATATTTCCATCTTCAGAGCGGGTTTTGAATGGGGTGCAGTAAATAAGGCCTGGAGCCAGGGGTCCTGTAGAAAAAAATTAGTATGTGACCATGTAATTAAAGGGTATTATAAAGCATGCACACTAGAGAGGTGAATCAAGGTTAAACAAGCAGCCTGAATTCTGGCATTTCCTAACTTCCGAGCGCTTGATTTTCCAAACTTCATGTTTTTTAAAGGAACTTGTGTGTGTGTAAGATGCATAATGAGAACACCCAGGGATATGTTAGGTAGGAGGCAGTGGAGCTATGAGGGATACAAATACTTTTGCTTCAGGATACAAGCCAACCATTAAGTGATGGCGGCTAAGGAGAAACGTACCCTATGGGCAAATTATTTCATAGTTTTCCATTACAGGGTTCTTGGAAAGCAGCTAGCACTGGCCACCTGTCAGAGAAAGGTTTCTGTACTAGCTGGAAGTCTGGTCTGAATAAGTCTCATAATTCCTTACGTGCATGGAACAGCAAGAGTTCCGTTTTTTCCCAGAGCTCAAGAAAGTGAGGTAACAGTGGATAGGTTAAGGGAATATAAACAAACAATAAGTTAGTTCTTTGAATTACAGTATTTGATAACTAAACAGATATCAAAGTCTGGGTCTGGTGGTTATAACTACTGGCTACAATTAGACTGCATGCCACTTTCCTAGCATAATCCCAATCCAGGGGACACTCACCAGGATGGGCTTTCATTACAGGCCAGGTTGTCAGAAAAGCTTGCAGAGACTGGGACATTCCCATGGAACCAGTTCCACAGGGCTCTGCCACTTTTACTCCTTCAGTAGTCTGTTACTCCATTGATTTGAAAGGGATTGCTCCAGGAGCAAAGTATTTATTCCCTACAAGGTAGCAGAATCCAGCTCATGGGCTTTTTACCTAGATAATTCCATGGGCTTGCTATGCAGTGACTTCTGCTCTACGCCAATTTTCATCGACTTCAGTGGGCTTTGGATCGGTCGTGAGCAAGAAGAGAATTGGGCCCTTTGTTTTGCGGTGCCTTATGGCAAAGACGGATTGCAATAAATATACTCATACTCCAGTTATTAGCCTGTGGCTTCCAGAAGATTACTTAATTAAACCCGGAGACAGGAAGAGGGCAGGTATCCATGTCACAAACACAAACAGCAACACACCGAACCCAGACGGCAGGTGTTTCCTGTAGCCCTGCCAAATGAATCTGTCTGGCTTGCAGTGATGCAAATACAAACCCCAGACATGACTAAAACAATCTAATCAGAGCCCCTTCCTTTCAGATCGATAGCCCATTGTTAAGAGAGCAAAGCTATCTCTAGAGGGGCCTGTCACCCCCACGCTTTGTGGGCTGTGATGGCAGCCAGACCAAACAGAAATGGAAGGGACAATAGTCAGGTGAATTGTCATCATCAAGGAAGTCAAGGTGAAACTCAGCAGATTGGGCTGTACTTTTAAGTCTGGCTTATGTGAATCTATTGCTGGGGAAAAGAAAGGAGGAGACTACACGCGCCATCCCAACTCTTAGGCTGTGTCTACATTGGCACCCTTTTTCGGAAAAAGGATGCTAATGAGACCAGTCGCAATTACAAATCAGGGGATTTAAATATCCCCCAGCGGTATTTGCATTACATAACTGCCGCTTTTTCGGCTCGGGGCTTTGCGGAAAAAGCGCCAGTCTAGGATCTTGCGGAAAATAAACCCTTTTCCGCAAGATCTCTTATTTCGATCTTGCAAGTAGGAATAAGAGATCTTGCGGAAAAGGGTTTATTTTCGCAAGATCCGTCTAGACTGGCGCTTTCGGCAAAGCCCGAGCCGAAAAAGCGGCAGTATATGTAAATACCGCTGGGGATATTTAAATCCCCCGCGGATTTGCAATTGCGACTGGTCTCATTAGCATCCTTTTTTCGAAAAAGGGTGCCAATGTAGACACAGCCTTAGTGAAATATTCATCCCATGAACCAGGGATTTACCCACTCTGGCATTGGTGCCATCCTCTGCCTCAGTTTCCCTCTCTCAAATGATTGATCCTAGGTCAGGTAGCTGATTTTGCCTTCCAGCTAAATTGTAAAAGTCCATGCCTTCCGGAGACAACTAGAATCCAAAAGGAAACACTCCACTCGACTCCTGCCGGGCACAGCCCTCCTCAGGGTCTTTCCTCTTCCACAAAAAGTCGCCTTCTCTTGGGTTCAACTTCCAGCCCTCACTGACAGGAATCAATCCCATCTTCCCCTTGATGACAAGGGTGGCAACACGTGGCAACCTGCACCTGCCCTCGACTACAGGCCCCAGCACTGTCAACTCTCAAGAGTAAGGCAATTTGGGCCACAGCTGAAGCCACTCTGATGATGACAGAGAAGGCCCTGCCTTCATCTAAATTCGAGCAATGGCATATGGAAGATTCCCTAGTGATTGGCTGCCTTCCTCACATTCCCACCCCTCGGGGGAAAGCAACCAATCAGGTCTGCAGCAGGAAGCACTTCACTTGGGGGCTGAAAGGAGTGTTTGGCATCAGCCTTTCCTTTCCCTTATCCATTCTCATAGAAGAGACAGTGGGGCACTGAAAGACCCCAGCAGCTCAGGGAAGATCTTTTCCTTCTTCCTGTGAATAGTGGGTCAGTCTGCTCTGTGCTCCTCCCTCCTGCATCACTGCAACCCCAGGCCTGGAGATGGGGGAGAGGGTATGAGAAATGCCTTGAAGCTGCATCCCTTAGCTCAGGCCTAGAAGGGGTCAGAAGAGGACCCACTGTGGTTAACCCTTCAGACCTGCGGTGAGGGGTGGGAAAAGCCCCTGGAAAAACAGGCCGAATGGGTGTGGGGCTGAGGGCAAGAATTGGCCAAGGGCTCATAATTAATCGTGGGACTGATGGGTGGTAGAATAATTACACCTTGGCAGAGAAGGTGAAAGCTCTGTACCATCCAACAATCCACGAGGCCTCCTGCAGCAGGGATCTTACTCTACAAATCTTGGGGAAGTTGGCAGCCCCACAGCTCTCTCACATACAGACCTGCACAAGAGAGAAGTGAGGGGTTGGGGGTTCAAAACACTCAAAAGAAGAACCAAACATTAAAGATTACCCACACACACACACACTCAGGTACCTACCCAGCATTTAATTCATAATGAAAGCGACACCCAGGCTCAAGCCATGTTTTTACATTCATAAGTGATGCAGCAAGCCCAGAAGTGCCAGGGCTATGAACTGCCAAGCCTAGAAGAGCTCAGCCCTGGCAAACATCAAGCACCTGAGACCCTACACATGTGGGGTGTCTATCCCCCAACTCAAACAGCCCTGACTTTCCTTCCCAGGGCGTCTTTCCAGGGCTCAGCCTGGACCCCTCCTGTTCTTTAACTGGCCACTTACCACCAGATTTGCACTCTCTGCAGAATCACCCCAACTGACCAAGACATGGACAGCGAGTCAAGGAGTTCACAGGTCACGGTGTTGTTTCTAATATTTTCAAGGATCCTCAACAGGTTGCTGGACCTCTAGAACTACAGTCTACACTCAGACCCATCCTTGACCTGTACTTCAGAAATGTCATGTGTGTTCCCTCAGTGCCCCCTACAGGGCAGCAGTTGATGTGCAGGGAGGGTGGAGTCCCACTTTGCCCTTTATCTGAATGACCACGTATACAAGACCCTATAGCTGCTACGTAGCTAGCTAACCCACCAATCTCCTGCATCTTCTGCACAGGCTTCGTGTTTGTATGTCCACCCCTCTTTGTCATTCCTCTGCATTGTTTTCCCATTTGTTGGTACCCCTACAAAACAACTAGCATCACACTGAATACTTGTTACTTCTGACTCACAAGAGCCAGAGTTCTATCTACCACTTAGCAAAGATCTGGCCTTAATGCAACACAATTTACCATGTGCTAATCAGTAACACAGGATTTTAAAAAAAATCATTAAGTTCAGGGATTAGGTATCTGCAACACTCGAAAACACTTCTGTTAAAAGAATTAAAAAACACCACAGTCCTGCAGTGAGGTAGAGGCAGGAGGCAGTTTGTTTAGGGTGTCTGACTCACTGTAGTCCTCTCTGTTAGGCTGGTTTGGAGAGAGAGGGGAAATCCTGGGGGGGAGGGAAGGGGGGTGCGTTTGTGCTAGGAGGATATTTGCATGATTACATTTGTATACAGATGTTAACCGTGCTTTTTTTGTAAGAAAAAAGGTGCCGATACTCCAGGCTCAAATTTGTTGAGGAAAAAAAAAAAAGCAGCCACGCCAGGGGGCCGAGCAGGCTTCTATCAGGAGCCAAGCCACCACAGGAAAATGATAATAGGTGCCTGTAGTCAGAGGGGAATCCCATTCAATTAAGGTCTGATGGGTGTACCGTCACAAAAAAAGCACGAGGTGTTAACGGCTTAAGAAAAGAAAGAAAAGGTCCTTCTAACAGTTTCAGAGGGGTAATCGTGTTAGTCTGTAGCTGAAAAAAATATTAAAATACAGTGAATAGTCCTAAGGCGCTGCAGGATGCTAGTTGTTTTGTAGGATGAAACCTTATTTGCAAGCTGTTTGAAACATGGATCTGTCTACAAACCCCGAAGCCAGGTGTTAATTTATTCTGGGGTTTCTACTCTTCCTCCAGTGGAAGAAGGCTAATTCCCTACCTTTGTACAGCACCTGTGTAGTCACCAAATGTACCTCACAGCAACTAGCCACAGGTGTCTTGTTTTAATGTATTTTATTCCACACATATGGACTGCTTAAAATATATATGTGTGTGTATTGTATACACACAGTGTGTTTTGTTTGTATTGGTGGTGTACATCGACACACTACCTCAATCTTGGTGGTGCACATAAGAAAATGCAACTCACCCAAGGCTAGGAAATGTTAGAGGGGAACACTGGGCCCTATGTCTCCAGTCTATTCCCTCAAACAGTGCAGGATTAATCCCTTCAATGAACTCGACAGTGCTTTGCCCCATTTAGTTTTAAGGGTATCACTTAAATGCAGCAGTGCATTAAGTACATCTGTCTAGCAGATTTCACTATTAACATTCAGACCTGGTTTTCTTTTGCTTAACTTAATCCCCTTACGCCTATTATAACCACATACCATTCTGAACAACTGCCCTTTCTTAGAGCCACAGTGTGAAATCCCAGATGAGCAGTTTCTTTTAGGAGGAGCTACGTTGTAGACTAGTTAATGGCAAAACGGAGCGGATAACTGCTCATCAATATGAATCTGTTCATAATCTAACCCCCAGAGCTTTTCACCTTCAGATACATCTCATAACCCTCAAAATACACACACAAACTTGTCAGTCTGTATCACAATAAAGAACTCATGCACCCTAGACTGCACACCTGCTGTCTGTCAACACTCCCAAAGCTTGGCCCAGGCAGAAGGATGTAGACTAGATCCAACATTCTCCGGGAGAACATTCAGGGCAGATTGTGTCAAGGAGGGTACTTGAAAGTGGCAGCACCACATGGAGCCCAGGGTCAGCTGCTCCATGCGGCACTGCGGCTTTGAATGCCACATGAGCCCAGCATTAGGCTCCTTGCAGCATATCAAAGCGGCAGCACCACATGGAGCCCGAGATCAGCTGGGGACTCCCCAGCTGACCGTGGGTTCCACACGGCATTTCAAAGTGGCAGCGCCACTTGGAGACCGGGATCAGCTGGGACTCCCCAGCTGACCCTGGGCTCCAGGTGGCGTGCCAGCTTTGAAATGTTCAAGAGTCCCCCACTGGGGCTCTTGCGCATTTCAAAGTGGAAGCGCCCATGTGGAGCCCGGAGTCAACAGGACTTCCCGCTGGCCCTGGGCTCCATGTGGCGTTCCAACTTTGAAATGCACAAGAGCCCCCAGTGGGGCTCTTGTACATTTCAAAGGCAGAACGCGGATGTGCTTATCGACTAGTCGAGTAGAAATTCCATTGACTACTCGACTAGCAAATTAGGGATGTTAAGTAGCGATTAGTCTACACTACAAGCAGTTATTTCAACATAATGTCAAAATAATGTCAAACTGGAGGACTTCTTAATGCTCTCTCTAGGACTTCCTGCTGTGTAGACTGCACCAAAAGCTGAAATAAGCTATTTCGACTTAAGCTACGCAATTGACATAGCTTAAGTTGTGCAGCTTACTTCGGCTTTACCCCTGCTGTGTAGATGTGCCCAAAGGACGGACAAAGATGTCGGCCACTGTGAGCTTGTCACAGCCACACCAGAATTGGCCAGAGGGGGTCATTATAGAGCAGTAAAACTTGCCTACCACCTCCAGGAGCTAAACCCTACAGCTTGATAGGAATTTGACTAAATGGGGGTTTTTTCCCCCATTGTAAAAGTCTGGTTTGGCAAAACCAGACATTTTCATGGGGAAGGAGCAATTTTGACAAATACCGTGGCAACAAAAATTTGGGGGGGGAAAAAGTCAAAATTGTAATTTCAATATTATCTAAACAACCTAAATTTAAGACAAATTTTGGTAAGAAATATGAAAGAAGATCAAAATAAAAGTGAAATTCTTAAATGACCAAAAAGCATTTTGATGGATCAGATAACATAAGAACATAAGAACGGCCATACCAGGTCAGACCAAAGGTCCATCTAGCCCAGTATCCTGTCTGCCGACAGTGGCCAGCACCAGGTGCCCCAGAGGGGGTGGACCGGAAGACAATGATCAAGCGCTTTGTCTCCTGCCATCCCTCTCCAGCCTCTGTCAAACAGAGGCCAAGGACACCATTTTATCCCCTGGCTAATAGCCTTTTATGGACCTAACCTCCATGAAATTATCTAGCTTCTCTTTAAACTCTGTTATAGTCCTAGCCTTCACAGCCTCCTCTGGCAAGGAGTTCCACATGCTGACTACACGCTGTGTGAAGAAGAACTTTCTTTATTAGTTTTAAACCTGCTACCCATTAATTTCATTTGGTGTCCTCTAGTTCTTCTATTTAGGAACTAATAAATAACTTTTCTTTATCGGCCCTCTCCACACCACTCATGATTTTATACACCTCTATCATATCCCCTCAGTCTCCTCTTTTCTAAACTGAAAAGTCCCAGTCGCTTAACCTCTCCTCATATGGGACCCGTTCCAAACCCCTAATCATTTTAGTTGCCCTTTCTGAACCCTTTCCAAGGCCAAAATATCTTTTTGAGGTGAGGAGACCACATCTGTACACAGTATTCAAGATGTGGGCGCACTATAGTTTTATACAGGGGCAGTAAGATATTCGGTCTTATTTTCTATCCCTTTCTTAATAATACCTAGCATCCTATTTGCCTTTTGACCGCTGCTGCACACTGTGTGGAAGTTTTCAGAGAACTGTCCACGATAACTCCAAGATCTCTTTCCTGATTTGTCGTAGCTAAATTAGCCCCCATCATACTGTACGATAGTTGGGGTTATTTTTCCCAATGTGCATTACTTTACACTTATCCACATTAAATTTCATTTGCCATTTTGTTGCCCAATCACTCAGTTTGGTGAGATCTTCTTGGAGTCCTCACAGTCTGCTTCTGTCTTGACTATCCTAAACAGTTTGGTATCATCCGCAAACTTTACCACCTCACTGCTTACCCTTTCTCCAGATCATTTATGAATAAGTTGAACAGGATTGGTCCTAGGACTGACCCTTGGGGGACACCACTAGTTACCCCTCTCCATTCTGAAAATTTACCATTTATTCCTACCCTTTGTTTCCTGTCTTTAACCAGTTCTCAATCCAAGAAAGGACCTTCCTCTTATCCCATGGCCATGTAATTTACACAAGAGCCTTTGGTGAGGGACCTTGTCAAAGGCTTTCTGGAAATCTAAGTATACTATATCTACTGGATCCCCTTGTCCGCATGTTTGTTAACCCCTTCAAAGAACTCTAATAGATTAGTAAGACAGGATTTCCCTTTACAGAACCCATGTTGACTTTTGTCCAACAAATTATGTTCTTCTACATGCTTCACAATTTTATTCTTTACTATTGTTTCACTAATTTGCCCGGTACTGAAGTTAGACTTACCGGTCTGTAATTGCCCGGATCGCCTCTAGAGCCCTTTTTAAATATTGGTGTCACGTTGGCTACCTTCCAGTCATTAGGTACGGAAGCCGATTTAAGGGATAGGTTACAAACCACAGATAATAGTTCAGCAATTTCCCATTTGAGTTCTTTTAGAACCCTTGATGAATGCCATCCGTCCCGGAGATTTGTTAACATTAAGTTTTTCTATTTGTTCCAAAACCTCCTCTAATGACACTTCAATCCGGGACAGTTCCTCAGATTCATTACCCACAAAGGACGGTGCAGATTTGGGAATCTCCCAACGTCCTCAGCCGTGAAGACTGAAGCAAAGAAATCATTTAGTTTCTCCGCAATGGCTTTATCGTCCCTTGATTGCGCCTTTTATAGTTCGATCGCCTAGGGACCCACAGGTTTTTTAGCAGGCTTCCTGCTTCTAATGTACTTAAAAACATTTTGTTATTTCTTTTGAGTTTTTGGCTAGCTGTTCCTCAAAATCTTTTTTGCTTTTCTTATTACATTTTTACACTTGATTTGACAGTGTTTATGTTCCTTTCTATTTATCTCACTAGGATCGGACTTCCACTTCTTAAAAGATACCTTTTGTCCTCACTGCTTCTTTTACATGGTGGTTAAGCCACGTGACTCTTTTTAGGTCTCTTGCTATGTTTTTTAATTTGGGGTATACATTTAAGTTGGGCCTCTATTATGGTGTCTTTAAAAGTTTCCATGCAGCTTGCAGGATTTGGCTCTAGTCACTGTGCCTTTAATTTCTGTTTAACTAACCTCCTCATTTTTGTGTAATTCCCTTTTGAAATTAAATGCCAGGGTGCTGGTCTGCTGAGGTGTTCTTCCCACCACAGGAATGTTGAATGTTATTATATTATGGTCACTATTCCCAAGCGGTCCTGTAACGGTTATTTCCTGACCTGATCCTGCGCTCCACTCAGGACTAAATCGAGAATTGCCTCTCCTTGTGGGTTCCTGCACCAGCTGCTCCAAGAAGCAGTCATTTAAGCCATTGAGAAATTTTATCTCCGCTTCTCTTCCTGAGGTGACATGTATCCAGTCAATATGGGGGTAATTAAAATCCCCATTATTATAGAGTTCTTTATTTTAGTAGCCTCTCTAATCTCCCTCAGCATTTCAATGTCAGTATCCCTGTCCTGGTCAGGTGGTCGGTAATATATCCCTACTGCTAATTTCTTATTTTTGGAGCATGGAATGACTATCCATAGCGATTCTATTGAACATGTTGATTCATTTAATATTTTTATTTCATTTGATTCTACATAATCTTTCACATACAGTGCCACTCCGCCACCCACCCGGCCCGCTCTATCCTTTCGATATATTTTATATCCCGGTATGATTGTGTCCCACAGATTTTCCTCCAAAAGTTTCATTTTTTTAAGTTAAATTTAAGTTAAATTTTTATGATTTCAATTTTTTGTCCTGGTTTGAGATGAGAATTTTCAAGCAAATAATAATAATAAAAATTCCCAATGGGTGGGAACATTGTTTCCCACTCAGCTAGTCTCAGCACAGATTTTTGGGAGATCCCTGGCCTATGGCTGCTTGGGATCAAAAGCTCTAGCTTGCTGATCCTCATCCCCATAGACAGCATAGCTTAGGCAGCAGCAGGGCAAGTTCCCCACAGGTTGCCCTCAGCTCCATTCTGGGAAGCCCGCTGGACCACATGCTCCTCCCCTTGGTCCAGTCAGTTCCTCCTGAGCCAGTGTAATGAAGCCAGCTCATCAAGCCACACATAAGAAGATAGGCCATGTCTTGCAAAACATACTCTGTTTCAGTCTGTAGGGCCTGACAGAGACCTCCAGCACCATTCCACACTGGCTAGAGCTAAAGCTGTTGGGGGAGATTTCAAGATTGTCACAGAGAAAGAAACCAAATTCCAGTTCTGTTTTTCCCAGGCTTGGGTAGAGATTCAGAGGCTGGGTTGGGATGGAAAATGAAGTGTTACTCAAGTCTGGCAGCGTACCTCTGGGAATGCCCACCTGCAGCCTGAGGAAATCCAGAGACTGAAATCCGTGCTGTGTTTTTCCACACTGAAACTGCCAGGAGCAGCTAAGAGGACTTCTCGGTGGACAGCTACTGTTCGGCTCGATGACAGGAAGGCCCAGAATATCAACTTCCTGTTTACCAAACAGCCTGCAGTGGTAGCACAGACTGTGGGATCAGCAGGTTGCCGCTGCATAGTCTGAACTAGATGCTAAACAATATGGCTGCATAAGAGAGAACCTGCCTCCTCTGTCTTTAGCTGAAACAGAGGCCTTAAGGTTCACCCACATCTGGCATCTTAATAACAGCTGTCTTTTGGTTTTGCAGGCAAGACTTTGCCCACCCCAGATTCTTACAGGGAAAACTGGCAAAAAAATCCCTTAGCAAAATAAGGATCTTTGGTAGCAAGCCCCATGACACACAGCCAGCATAGTTCACACCGAGAATCCCTCCGGAAGCCTCAACACTATTGATCGAGAAGTGCGGGGCAGCGTAAAGTAGAGATGGGCCCCAGGCCACAAAGTTCAGACTGAGATCTGAAATTTCCCAAATGCTGGGGATATTTAGATGTGTCGGTGGGGTTTGGCCCCCAATACAGAAGAAGCAAGAGTGACGATCCGGTCCAGATGCGGATCTGAGCTTCCTCAGAGTGTTGGAACCCTGTGTTTTAGGTCGGGCCTCAGGGGTGTGAATTAATGTTCACGTCACAGTCACAGTCATACCCAGTCCAAGTCGGGGAAGATAATGATTCGACCAACGGATTGGGCCTATTTGGTTCAGAGGACAGAAGCCTTTCAGAGACAACAGAAAGCCCCCTTCACTTCTAATCTTTAAAGATCCTCTGGCATTTTAATTAGAGCAAAATCTTTAGACCTGAGGTCTTGGCTGAGTTCCAAAGGGCAGAATTATATTCCATCTCATTGAATTCCCACTACATTTTCAATGGATGATGGCACACTTCATGGCATTCTCAGACAGAAAAACTTCACAAACAGACTGCAGAGAGAAGCTGCTGAGCTGGATTTCATATGCAAGAGTGACAGCCTGAACCAAGGTCTAAATAAACACAGAGGGGTTCTCCCATTACAGTAGGTAATTTCCCATTCAGGTACTCTCACCTTCTCACCAGTAAAAACTTAAAAAACAACAGTCTTGCAGCACCTTAAAGACTAAAAAAACATGTAGATGGTATCATGAGCTTTCCTGGGCACAACCCACTTCTTCAGATGAATGAAGTTATTAAAGGTCCAGTTTCAAAATAAAGGGGAAGGACTAGCAAACACTCTGTGTGCCAGCTCCCCTCACAACTAAAACAGACTGTCCTGGAGGCATTCTCTTTCCTGGCCCAAAACTGGTCCCCCAGCCCTTTGTTCAGACTGCACAGTAGGGCAAGTCTCAGCAGTCTGTAGCCCAGTGTGTTTAACGGCTTGGCTCCCCCAGTTCCTCTAGGCCAGCTTTATCATCTGCATTATTAGAGCAGCCAACCCACCCTGAACACCCCACTTCTTCACAGTCAGCTCATGCTGTTGGTCAAGCCTGGAGCCTTTGTCCCTTTCCAGGTCAACGACTACCAATTCTTACCTCTCCTAGACCAGCTCCACAGACCTCTCCTGCTTCTTTTTCTTAAGCCAGGAATCTACCAGGTCTCCTCCAGTCCTTCTGCTAGGGTCTCAGATAGCTTCTCTCTCTAGAATCACCTCCCTGCTACTCAGCCCTGATGCCCTTCCATCAAGCTCAGGTGTTCATTATTCAATTAACTGCCTAGGTGGGCTCACTGCCTTTAACTGATTTCCTTGCAGGTAGCCTGGGCTGAGATTCTCCAGGTGCTTATACGGCCTTCCTTCCCCTTGAATCACAGCACATTCTACTTGCAATGCAACATTTAGGTGCCAAGAGTTCATATTTGCTAGAGGAGAAATTACTGCTCAGAAGGAATCACTGGAAAATGGGCAAACAACTTTTTTACAATTAGAAAATAAAGAGAGAGAGAGAGAGAGAGCACATTAGGCAAGAGATATTCCACCTGCGACCTGGGATATAGTAACTATTTACATGCTAATTCAAGGCTGCAGGCAGCAAACAAAGCTACACAGATTAACAAGATTAACTAATCAAGCCTGTTTGCCCAGGAAAAGGCAGATTATTGTACATTTCCACATATGCAAAAAAGCCTTCAAGACTGCAAGCAAAGACAGGCCACCCAAAGGTCACCCCACCCATGCTCAAACCTTCTGAGAAGAGATGGGTCTGCAATGCAAACCTGTGAGATCTGAGGTCGAGGGGGATGGGGGTGGTGAGCAGGAGTATCAGGGACAGAGCTTTTGATTGATTCTTTACAGAGCTGGCACCCAAGCCCAAAAACTCAGCTCAGGACTTTGAACAAACCCAAGCCTACTGGTGGGTGGAAGGTTCCTATTACAGAAGTAGGACCCAAGCTATGCAACTCAAGTCTGGATTTCAAAATTCAGGGGCAGGAGCCGGCTGAGGTTGCATAAAGCCAGGCTGCTGAGAGCAGAGGGGACTGCAGCATGCAGAGCTGTAGTCACTGTCTGGACCTAAAAGTCTCAGAGGGGTAGCCGTGTTAGTCTATGACTTTCAAAAACAGACTATATAAAGGTATATATCACATTAGAGGATGTGCAGTTGTATGAGCCTCTGATGTTGAGGCTTATGTGGTTAACTATCTATGTGATATAGGCCATCAAGTGCCAGCAATGGCCCTCTGCCATGTATATTGGCCAAAGTGGACAGACTCTACGACAAAAGATAAATGAACACAATGGACATCAGAAATGATCACACACACAAACCTGTAGGAGAACATTTCTGTTCACTCCCTCTAGGGCATCTGGCGTTGGCCAATGTCAGAAGACAGGATACTGGGCTAGATGGGCCTTTGGTCTGACCCAGTATGGCCATAGTGGTGTAGCAAGGGGGAGCAGGGAGGGCAGTTGCCCCCGGGCACCACGCTAGGGGGGCTCCAATTCAGTCCCCCTCCACTCGCCCCTGTCATCCTTCGGCTTGCCTGCTCCTCCTTTGCCCGCCGCAGCTGGCTGGAGCCTCCTCCCTGCCTCTCCACCCCCAGCCCAACCTCCTCCATCTCCAGGGCACCACTGCTCAGAACCCTTCCTTGGCCGCTGGTGGGTTAGTGCGTGCAGGTGCCCGGCCCCAAACTGGAGGGGGTGGGGGAAGACATGGTACAAGCTCCTCTCCTCCTCCCAGGGTGGGGCTCAGCAAATGATTGGGGGGCACAAATTTTGCCTTTGCCCCCCGGGTGCATACAACCCTCGCTACGTCACTGTATGGCCATTCTTATAGTCTTATGTCCTTATGCTCTTTAACCTACCTGTGCACTTATTAATGGATTTGAAAGTAGCCATTCTTCTATAAAGGAATTTCAAAAACCAACTACAGAGAGAAACTGTGGAATTGGCCTTCATATGCAAATTTGACACTATCGCTCATGGCTTGAACAAAGACATGAACTGGATGGGCCATTATAAAACCTGCTTTCCTTACATTCGACACCCAATTGACATCAAAAGCAAAGTATGGGACACTTCCAGCCCCCTCAATTAGTCTCATTAGCACTGGCACTACAATTGCCAGGTACTTTTATTTCCCTTCTCCATTCTTTTTTTGTTATAAATTGTGAGGGTCCCCCCTTTTTTCTCCACTCTGCTCGTCTGAGGAAGTAGGTTTTGTCCATGAAAGCTCATGACACTCTAAATATAGAGAGTATATATAGTTAACTATACATACATATAAATATAAATAGTTATATATAGTTAGTCTCAAAGGCTATGTCTACACAGCAACATACTTTCAGAATAACATAGGGTATGTCTACACTTGCACCCTAGTTCGAACTAGGGATGCAAATGCAGGCATTCAAAATAGTCAATGAAGCGTGGGGATTTAAATATCCTGCGCTTCATTAGCATGATCTCACCGGTGCGTTACTCCGATCAACAGCTGTTTCTAAAGTGAAAGTGCGCACCGGGACGCGTTAGTTCGAACTAAACCCTTTGGTTCGAACTAACGCTACTCCTCATTTTTTGACGAGTAACGTTAGTTCGAACCAAGGGCTTTCGTTCGAACTAATGCGTCCCGGCGCGCACTTTCACTTTCGAAACAGCTGGCATTCGGAGTAACGCACCAGCGAGATCATGCTAATGAAGCGCGGGGATATTTAAATCACTTTGCGTAGCTTATTTGGAGTTAAGCCCTGCTGTGTAGACGTGCCCTAAGGTGCTACAAGAGTACTCTCTGGACCTAGTGAGCGGAGAGTGAGAAACCTAAGGTGGGAGCAGACCTTGACTCTGAAGAGAGGAGTCCACCCAGAGAGAGAGCAGAGGAAAAAGCCTGCAGCAGAGAGACTAGGAAGAAGGCCCGGGAAATGGCAGCAAGGGTTGAGATGGTGCAGACCATGGCTGCAGATTGTGGGGTCCCTGGGCTGGAACTGACAGCTGTAGGTGAGCTTGAGTTCCCTCAACAGCCACGAGGAAAGAGGCACACTCCTGAATCAGAAGCCTGGCTAGAACAGCACCCAGATAGCTGCTCTCATGAGACTGTGTCCCTCTGGAATGGGAAGAGTGTACAGTGACCTGGCCGGAAGGCCAAGCCATGAAGTGGAAGCTCTGCAGCTCCTGGAAAGCATGAGGAGATGCAGCATGAGCCAACCAAGGAGGGGGGCAACCCGTCAGGGCTAATCCCCAGCCACAGACACAAGGAAACACCCCAGGGTGAGTAAATCCTGTTAAAAACCCATTAGAGAGGGAAAGTCTATCTGCAAGAGTCAGCTCTCCAGCATCATAACCTCGCATGACCACGAATCCGGCAAAATCAGGAGAGTGGCTTAGAAATCGTTCGACTTTAAAAACAGAACAGCTAGGTTCTTTCAATTTGCCTTAGGAACCTTAAGGGCTCACGTTTCCAAACTCTTCTCTGCAGCCATGAGGGCTAGAAACTTACTATTTTTTAAATCAAAGGTGGAGCTTCTGGTTTATTCACCTGATTCCAGTGTCTAAGGCTGTGAGGAAGATGCCAAGGATCCCTGGATCTGCAGCACCTGCTCTGATCACGCGTGGTAGTATTCTTATTATTTATTCTTTGTATTCTCATAGTACCCAAAAGCCCATCATAGACAGAAACCTATTGTGCTAGGGACACTACAAACACAACAAAAACTGCAGGATTTAACTGCAGGCCCATCTGAGTTTCTGGTTGCAACAAACCTAAAACCCAGCTGAGTTTCTCTGCTATTGAAGATTTCAGTCCCTTTAACTCTTTGGAAGGTAGGTGTACTGATCTATGGGAAAGTTCCCTAAGGACAGGGCAGCACACAGGGTCAGAAGCAAACCGGAGCACGTGCCATCAATCTCTAGTCAACATGAAATGCACAAAACCCTCCACATTTGTGTCTCAAGTGCAGTTAGAGAGCAGCAGTGCACACAGCACGCACCAGTGTGCATTATTAGCATCGCTGGGGCTTATTAATTGCTTTTTCCTCCAGAGCCCTTGAGGGAAAGAGGTGAAATGACATTTTCAAACATTTAATCGATCTTCCCCATCTCGACCCTCCAGGCCTGGTGGCCGCTCCCTCTCCTCCACCCCCCAACCCCCAAATAATACTGCCAAACAAACGGAGTCTCCAGATCTGTGGCACTGACATTTATTCCATATGAACTGGCTTGTTTATGTTGAGCTTGGCTGGAAAGCTGAGAGAAAGGGCTGGATCTGAAGTCTGACTAAAGGGAATATAGGTCAGTGCTCCTTGGGCATGAGTGGGGGCTGCACCACCCCCATCTCCACTTTGTACTCCCTTTAATATAGTTCTGGTTGGGAGGAGGGGATGTTGAGACAGCTGCATCAGTTGTTCCAGGAAATCCTGTACAAAGAAAAGACAGCTCCTGTGTATAGGAAGGAAGACAGGGGAAATGAGGCTCTTTGGATTCTAAACAACAATATCCTGTGCAAGTTGATCTAAGGTTAGATCTAGTGACGTTTTCACCTTCCACTAGGCTTTTAACCAGAGCTATCTGGGATTAAGAACATAAGAACAGTCACACTGGGTCAGACCAAAGGTCCATCTAGCCCAGTATTCTGTCTTCTGACAGTGGCCAATGCCAGGTGCCCCAGAGGGAATGAACAAAACAGGGAATCATCAAGTGTCCACTGTCGTCCACTGTCGTCCATTCCCAGCTTTTGACAAACAGAGGCCACGGACACCATTCCTGCCCATCCTGCCTCATAGTCTTGGCTTTCACAACATCCTCTGGCAAGGAGTTCCACAGGCTGACTGTGTGTTATGTGAAGAAAAACTTCCTTTGGTTTGGTTTAAACCTGCTGCCTGTTTTCATTTGGTGACCCCTAGTTCTTGTATTATGGGAAGGAGTAAATAACTCTTCTTTATTCACTGTCTCCCCACCAGTCAAGATTTTATAGACCTCTGTCATATCCCCTCTTAGTCCTCTCTTTTCCAAGCTGAAAAGTACCAGCCTTATTAATTTCTCCTCATATGACAGCTGTTCCATATCACTAATCATTTTTGTTGCCCTTTTCTGAATTTTTTCCAATGCCAAGATATCTTTTTTTGAGAGGAGGTAACCACATCTGCATGCAGTATTTTCAAGATGTGGGCGTACCATGGATTTATATAAAAGCAATAAGATGTTCTCTGTCTTATTCTCTATCCCCTTCTTAATGATTCAGATGTTTTGTTTCACTTGTTTAGTTGCTTTATTTTGTTGTTTTAAAATATCTTCATAACTGCTTTGCCTGCGGCAGCCTCTTCAGACCCAATCTCCTCTCCTCCCCTCGCCCTTTTGGCTCCGCCAGTAATTCCCACAAACCTCCTTTCACTCTTTCCTGCACACTTTTTCCCCATGCTGCTGGGAAACTCGTTCCCCCTCTCTCCAATGTACCAGTCAGGCACCCACACATCCTTCCTGTTCTGAAATCACTTTTCCAAGCTCACTTTTCTCTGCACCCTTCAAGCCCTGCCCATCCTTTTATTCTGTATCATATCAAGATTCTAAAGTACAACTTTCTGCTGAGTGTCCTCTGCGTGTGTGTTGTCTTCCTAAGCTCGACTCTGGTCTACACTGGGGGGGTAATTTCGAAATAACAAGCGGAGCGTCCACACTACAGGTGTGTCTAGACTACAGGGTTTTTTAGAAAAAAGTGGCCTTTTTTTTAATAAACTTCCCCTGTGTCTAGACTGCCGCTGCGCTCTTTCGAAATTAAATTGAAAGAACGTGGCTTTTTTTCAACCGCGGTAAACCTCATTTTACGAGGAAGAACGCCTTTTTTTTTAAAGTGCTCTTTCGAAAAAAGGCGTTCTTGAATGCAAACAGGGCTTTTTTGAAAGAGAGCATCCAGACTGCCTGGGTGCTCTCTTTCCAAAAAGAGACTCGCTTTTACGAAAGAAGTGGTTGCAGTCTAGATGCTCTCTTTCGAAAGAGGCTTTTTCAAAAGATTCTTTGGAAAAAGCCTCTTTCGAAAGAGGCTTGTAGTCTAGACGTAGCCTACCAAGCTTGTTATTTCAAAATAGCGATTGTGTGGAAGCTCCAGTGCCACTATTTCAAAATAACTACTCTCTGGGCCATTCTGAGTGATAACAGCTGTTATTCCAAAATAACTATGCGAGCATCTACACAGCAATTCCGTTATTTTGAAATTATTTTGAAATAATGAACGGCTTATTCCGACTTCTGTAAACCTCATTCTATGAATAATAATGCCTATTCTGAAATAACTATTTTGAAATAAGGTGTGTAGACTCTCCACTTCTGCTATTTCAAAATAGCCCCTCACCAGGGCCATTCTAAGTTATTGCTCCTGGGGCTCTAAATTGAGATAGGACGTCTACATTAGGGAAGCCTACCTCGGATTAATTTTGAGGCTTCCCTGCAGTGTAGACATGCTATTTCGAAATAAGCTATTTCAGAATAACTATTCTGGAATAGCTTATTCCAAAATAACTGTGCAGTGTAGACATAGCCTAAGGGTGCGTCTACACAACACCCTAAACTCGCAATAAGATATGCAATTTGCACTACAGAAGTTGTGTATCTTATTTCGATTGAATTTCGAAATAGGCTATTTCGAAATTTGGAACATCTACACAGCGCCAAGTTGCGAAATAACACACTATTTCAAGACATCCCTTATCCCTCATGGAATGAGGGTTACCGGGATGCTGAAATAACGCACCCATTATTTCAAAAAATATTTGAAATAACGGGCGGCTTGTTAAGATGCAGGGTAGCTATTTCGGTATCCTGAAATAGCCGTGCAATGTAGACGTACCCTAAGTCGAGGTAGCGCATCCACATTAATGGAGCCTGCCTCAGACTAATTTTGAGGCTTCCCCTTGGTGTGGGCATGCTATTTCAAAATGATTATTTTGGGAGTTATTTGAAATGAAATAATTTCCTAGTGTAGACGTGCCCTCTGTGACAGGCTCCTTCCCTAACTTAACGTTAGGTAGCTATGTCCTTACCATTTAACAGTCTCCCTCTGGGGGTAGGGCAATTCAACCCTCCACCAAAACTAGTAGCATCCCTCTTTCTGGAGCAGTAAGCTTCTCAAACAAGATGGGGGTTCCGTCAGCCATTCTTGGCCCTCTCTGAGCCACAGCGACTCTTGCAGAGTCCTCCAACGATCCTTCACCCTTCCATGTGGCCACAGCCTCCCATCTCAAGTGTGTGTGCAACCACTCCCTCCCCTAAGCCGGAGAATAAAGAGACGGGGCTTCTTTCCATTCTCTCAACAAGACAGCCTGCGACCCTTAAACATTCTGTGAGTGCCCACTCAAGCTCCCAAGTCTATGTGGTTTCATTTGTCCCAGGACGTCCCCTTCACTTCCAAGTTAAGTCACTCTCTTCCGTCTGTGCAGAGCTCCCCAGCACCATCTAGAGTTTGTAAATGGACCCCATAATGGTCATGAGGGATGGCCAGCAGCCTGGGGACTAAGGGGTTAACTGTACCTCGCCAGGTAGCAGTCAGCCAATAGAAATGCAGATAGGGATTTCAAACTGAGACAAAGGAATTGTTGGGTTTTGCCTCCTTTGTCTCTGAGCCAGTTTGCTCTAGATACTGAGGGAGACAGAAGACATGTCTCTCTCCAAGAAAAAGACTCTTCATAATGTGTATGTAGGGTAAAGTTTAGATAAATCCATTAGGTTTTATTGTTTTATAAGAACATAAGAACATAAGAACATAAGAACGGCCATACCGGGTCAGACCAAAGGTCCATCTAGCCCAGTATCCTGTCTGCCGACAGTGGCCAGCACCAGGTGCCCCAGAGGGGGTGGACCGAAGACAATGATCAAGCGCTTTGTCTCCTGCCATCCCTCTCCAGCCTCTGTCAAACAGAGGCCAAGGACACCATTTTATCCCCTGGCTAATAGCCTTTTATGGACCTAACCTCCATGAAATTATCTAGCTTCTCTTTAAACTCTGTTATATTCCTAGCCTTCACAGCCTCCTCTGGCAAGGAGTTCCACAAGCTGACTACACGCTGTGTGAAGAAGAACTTTCTTTTATTAGTTTTAAACCTGCTACCCATTTATTTCATTTGGTCATTTATGGTTTGGGACTGTGGCTCTGATGTCTGTGCTATTAGAAATGTGCTTTCCTCTCTTTTGTAACTAAGTTTTGAGCCCATGGGAAAATTCCCCATGCGTTTATTAATTGGTGGCTCTTACCTTTAGGGTTGCCAGATGGTTTCAACAAAAATACCGGAGACACTTGACGTTACATCACAATCTATATTACATCCTTATTTAGAAAATACCGGACATTTATATTTTCTCATTTATATCCTCTCAATTTGTTTCCCGAACAGAAAGCTCAAATACTGGACTGTCCGGTTCAAAACCGGACACCTGGCAACCCTACTTACCATCTAGCCAATCCAACTATCCTTGTAACAGGAGTATTGTTTTGGTAAGTTCTTTCTTTTTTATTAACCTGGTATTGGTTCAGTTCTGTGTCCTGGGAAATCTGTCTGTGGGATCTGCATGCCTCTGACTAGGGGATAGCAGCCACAGACTGCAGTTTATATTTTCTCTTTCTTTTTCAAGCTCTTTGGAGAAAAGAGCTTGGGGTGCCCTGGGATTGGTTTCAAGTGTCCACCCCTGTTTGTGGGTTCAAAAGCACTTGATGGTGGCAGCAGATTTTTATCCCCAAAATCTAGGTTTTTAAGATGGGGGGGGAAGCTTTATACCAAAGCCTGGTAAGATAAGGTTTTGGGGTTGCTTTTGCAGGCCCCCACTTCTGCATTCATCGTGCCAGAGTGGGAAATTAGCCATGACAGACCCTGTCAAGGGCATCTTATTGCCTACCTATCTCTGCACCTACTTCCCAGCCAAGAGGTTCTTTTCTGCTGGGAGCACCATGTCATAAGAACATAAGAACGGCCGTACTGGATTGGCCAAAGGTCCATCTAGCCCAGTAGCCTGACTGCCGACAGTGGCCAGCACCAGGTGCCCCAGAGAGGGTGGACCGAAGACGATGATCAAGCGATTTGTCTCCTGCCATCCTTCTCCAGCCTCTGACAAACAGAGGCCAGGGACACCATTTCTATTCCCTGGCTAATAGCCTTTTATGGACCTAACCTCCATGAAATTATCTAGCTTCTCTTTAAACTCTGTTATAGTCCTAGCCTTCACAGCCTCCTCTGGCAAGGAGTTCCACAGGTTGACTACACGCTGTGTGAAGAAGAACTTTCTTTTATTAGTTTTAAACCTGCTACCCATTATGTCATCCTGGCTCAGCCCTAGTCATCTTCTTTCTGGATCACCTCAGACTTCTCTCCTGTGGGGAAGAAGTGACACTTATACCCCTTCCCCAGGGGCATGCTCATTGTTTGCACTTCTCCATTCCTAAATGATCCTCGTGGATCTTCCATAGCATTTTTTTTCAGAGGCTTATTGGAATTACAACCATACTGCCCTGGAAAATCACCCCAGCTATCACAGTACGTTCATGTCTGCAGTTTCAATAGCTTCTTATACTTGGACAGCAGCTGCTTAATTTTTTTTTAGGCCACCCTTTAATTACCACTTCTGTAAGGATTCCCAATGAATCCTCTTTCTCCATTTCCCCTCATATGTGTCGCCATTTCCTGTTAGCTACAGGAATTAGCCTTATCTCTACATAGGCTTGGTCTTCTCTGGTTTCATAGTGGGCGCCACAGCTCTGGAAAGTTCATCTGCAGTCAACATGAATTTACCAGGCATCTAGGTCACAATCAAATCCTACTTTGTAGGATCCCCTTTGACTCCTTAGCTAGTTAGTATCCATTACACTTCTGGAGTTTAGGGCAGTGACAAAGTTCTTCCACTCCTGTTTGTTTCTGGCAAGTCTTTCAGGGGTTCCCCAGCTGCCCCGCAGGTTTCAGCTCAGCTCCTCTGAATCCCAACCATCTGTTTCTTTTTCTTTCACTTCATGCATGCGACAAAGTGAGTTGCAACTCACCAAAGCTTATGCCCTAATAAAATTATTCGTCTTTAAGGTGCCACTGGATTCCTTGTTGTTTTTGTGGTGTGATCGTAGAAGATTGCCCACTGTAACTGAATATTAATTACGTTTCTTAATGGGACCACTAGAGGACAGCAAAGGATTGTTTTAGTTTCTTTTTGGCTAACTTTGTAGAAGACAGCTACAAGGGGGTTCCAGCCTTGGGTCATAGCATACGTCTACACTGCTATAAAACACTACTACTGGCCTGCGCCCATTAAGTAGGTCTGTGGGGCTATAAAATTGCAGCATAGCTATTTGGAATCTGCCTCATTCGTATGATCCCAGGACGCAGACCAAGGGTGAATATCTACACTGCAGTTTTAGAGTCCCGCAGCCTGAGCCCCACAGGCTGGAGAAAGCCAGCACCAGCTGCAGGCATTTTATGGCAAGGTGTACCCATCGAATTTTAAGCCAGAAGGAACCACCAGATCATCTTATCCGATCTCCAGCATATCACAGGTCACCAGCACCACCCACGCCCTATATGTCAAGCCCAGCAAACCAGGAGTTCAGAATACAGTAATTACTCGTTTAACATGTGCCGCTTAACACGTTTTCGCAATAGCATGATTTTTTTTTTAAGGAATGTTTTTCAAATAACACGACCATCCCCGAAATAACATGAAAATAATCAAGTAGTGGACTACTTCACACAGCAGTATAAGTCGGTGAAAACAGTGGTAATACGCATGAGTGGATGAATTCACGTGGTCACAGTGCTCCTCCACTCACTCACGTGTTTATCTTTGTGTTTTAACAAACTGCGGCGACTTGTGTTCCTAGATAGCTAATGTTGACGTTGACGACCCAGCACCAACAAAAAATGGACTTTGCCGCCACCACCGGAAATGCAACCCCCACTTTTTCCATTATTTTTAATGGGAAAATTGACCCCGCATAGCACGTTTTCGCTTAGCATGAACATTTTCAGAAACGCATCTCTAGTGTTAAATGAGGAATTACTGTACGCTAGCAGGACAATCTGGTGGCGGACACATATAGCCAAATCAGGGCTAGGTCAGTAGTGAGTGAAAATTATGGCCATCTAATAGCTTGTCTCAATCCAGGCCCCAGTATTTCAGTGCCTCCACCTGCACCCCTCATTGTTAGCAATCATGGCAGAGAAGCAAAGGCAGGAGCAGGCCATCGATTGAGCTACCTACCATGTGTTTTGGTGTGCATCTTGGGGTTAAAGGAGGAGTGCACTGGTAGTTAGTATGGAGGAAGTTGCATTGCTGATGACTGCTTGTGCCCAGCGCTTCTATTGGACCAGCACTGACTACACATAAAAGGGAAAGAGGCATTCCTGCTCAATAGTCATCTACTCAGCCATAATGTGGAACCTTGTCGTTTACTCGCCCTCTCTCCAGAGGATATAAATAGGGGTTCAGCGCTAGCTCCTTTGGAAAGCGTTAGGAATGACACAGTCTTGCAAAGCTGTGGCACACTGTTGAGTTAGCACAGAACCAGAGATTGGGGAGGCAAATGCATTTTGAGTGCACTGGTCTTTACCAGCAAAGTGCTGTCATTTAGACCTGGTCTAAACATTGAAACTCACAGCATAGCATAAAATGGGAATTAAAACTGATTTTGTTAGGCTGGTTCCAATATATGTGTGGACACTTACTTTGGAATACAAGGGGCTATAAGAAACAATGGACAGAGTGTGGATTTAGCACCCCCACTGCCTAACTGCTGTCAAATATTTGTAGGCCTCACGCCAAAGGAGAGTGTAGCCACTTTTATTCCCAATGTACACAGACTTGCACAGAAATTAAAAAATGGGTTATAATGAACCAATTTTGGGCTGCTAGTTTATGATTTTGTTTTTTAATTAATTTGCATAAAGAAACCATCAACATTCAAAAAAGGTCCATGACTTGTGTACGGCGTCACGTACAGCTCATTTTACAGGCTAGCCAATAAAATTGCACAAAACCAAAACTTTACAACTTGTCAAAGCTGCAAGACCAGGTAATAGATAATCAGACAATATTACACAGATGTAACATGGTAGCATGGGTAACTATAAAAAAATAAAAATTAAATAACAGACGTACACAGATAGGCAACAACAAAACAACAACAACAACAAATAGAAAGAGGAGACCAGGGACAGCGGCAGTGAAACGGGAAAGGAAATGGTAGAATGGAAGTCTGACATTATTTGAGCTCAGTATTCTTTATCCAAAGGTAAACAGGGTCCAAATTTCTTCAAATCCGTGTAATTGCTCTCTCTATTGACATGCTATTTCTTCTTTCGCTGCTGCCTCTGAATATAACTGATCTATTCTGGGCATAACCCTGCTCTTCCATGGTTGTCAAATCAAGCACTTGGTCATGGCTGCAGACCTCAAGAACCAACGACTTTGTGGTGAAGTGAAACCCGGCCACATAGGTCCATAATCTAAGATCTTGTTTTCAGCTGCAGTTTGGTTGCTGAAGCCAAATGCTATTTTCACTCTTGTGTGCACCTTCTTCCACAGCTGCCTGACAGCTGGGCTGTCCCAAAGCATACATATAAAATCATGAGTGGTGTGGAAAAAGTGAATAAGGAAAAGTTATTTACTTGTTCCCATAATATAAGAACTAGGGGCCACCAAATGAAATTAATGGGTCGCAGGTTTAAAACAAATAAAAGGAAGTTCTTCTTCACACAGCGCACAATGAATCTGTGGAACTCCTTGCCTGAGGAGGCGGTGAAGGCTAGGACTATAACAGAGTTTAAAAGAGAACTAGATAAATTCATGGAGGTTAAGTCCATTAATGGCTATCAGCCAGGATGGGTAAGGAATGGTGTCCCTAGCCTCTGTTTGTCAGAGGGTGGAGATGGATGGCAGGAGAGAGATCGCTTGATCATTACCTGTTCAGTTCACTCCCTCTGGGACACCTGGCATTGGCCACTGTCGGCAGACAGGATACTGGGCTGCATGGACCTTTGGTGTGACCCAGTATGAACATTCTTATGTTCTTATACACATCAGGGCTCTTTTTCCTTTGTTACACCATGAGTAACTTTCAGAGTACAAGGCCCTATCTTAGCACAATCTTTGTGGCATCCAATAATTTTGAATAGACTCGTTTGCCATACCAGGCATCACCTGAGATCCACAGAAGCACTTTCAACTTTCTGTAACATGCCCTGCTAATGGAGCTCTTTTTCACACAGAACTCCAGATCAGTACAGTACCTCTTCATTAGCAAAGCATACATATCAGAAATGGACCTAGGGAATTTAAGTACATCCAAGGTTCCCAGCAGTTCAAGCACCTCTGGCAGTCCTAAGGCATCTGGACCAAACTGATGTGTTAGCCAGCATTTTAGCTCTCGGTCCTGCCACTGTGCAGGTCACATCATTGTAATTACAAGGTGGTACAGACATTACCTAGGTTAGTCCTGGCTTCTTTGTGAGGCCCAGAAGTAGTTTTATCCCCATTTCACTGAAGAGGAAGCTGGAACAGAGGTGAAATGAAGCTGAGAGGCTAAGCTGGGCCTGCCCTAGGCCCCAGAGAACAGTTATGGGGGTTCTGTTGGCCTCAGCTGTTGCTATGGAGGCTTTGCTGGCCTCAGCTGTCGCTTAAAAACATTTTGGTCAGTACTCAGCCTCAGGCTTGGCTAAACATTGGGTAATTAGCTGAGGGAAAGGCCAAACAGTAACAGTTCTGAGGGCATCTGTCAAGTCAGGGATCCTTCACCAGAGCAGTTCCCTGGCTCTGTGATAGGCCGGCTGTATCAGGAGGAAGGCAGAACCCTATTTGCAGGCCCAGCTGTGTCTACTGGCTCAGACACCCCGATCGCTGGCCCGCTGTTGTTAGTGATGAGAAGTCAACTGAGCGGGCTGCCTCCTTGGGGCTGAAGAGATGTTAGTTGAGCTGCCCATCCTGGCTGGACTTGTGGGAAGGCATGTTTCTCACTGCCACTCGGCACACAGCAACTACCATTAGCTTTATGTCAGGAGAGATTCTCTACCAGTGGCCTGAGCCCTACACCCTATCCTTACACACAGCAAGTCTTCTTATTCTGAAACCACTTCAGCAACTCAGTTGGGGGCCTTAATCATAGTGACACTCAAGCATCTGTATCTGGTGAACAGAAAGTAGCAATCCGTGGGAACTCTCTGGCTGCGTCTAGACTGGCAAGTTTTTCGCAAAAGCAGCCGCTTATGGAAAAACTGCCAGCTATCTACACTGGCGCTTGAATTTGCGCAAGAACACTGACAATCTAATGTAAGATTGTCAGTGTTCTTCGCATAAATACTATGCTGCTCCCGTTAGGAAAAAGCCCTCTTGCGCAAATGTATTTGCTCAAGAGGGCCAGTGTAGACAGCTAAAAACTGTTTTGCACAAAAAAGCCCTGAAGGCGAAAATGGCAATCGGGGCTTTCTTGCGCAAAACCGTGTCTAGATTGGCACGGACGCTTTTCGGCCAAAAGTGCTTTTGCGCAAAAGCGTCCGTGGCAATCTAGACGCTTTTCCTCAAATGCTTTTAACAGAAAAACTTTTCCGTTAAAAGCATTTGCAGAAAATCATGCCAGTCTAGACGCAGCCTCTGGGTTTAAATGCACAGTCCCCCAGAGACTGGGACACCCAGTAACTCCCATTGATTTGAACAACGCTACGGGATACACTGTGAAACCCTCAGGAAAGGTCTCAGTCTATAGCCAAGTTTACTCATTACGAGGAAGGCCAACAAAGTTACCTGAGCACAGAAGCATGAAAAGGTGCAGTGGCGGGTCAACAAGGATTTAACATAATTTCAGCATCCCCTCCCTCTTACAGATTGTCAACGAGCTGTGGGGAGTCACCAGGCCCTGCACCTCCATCTTCAGCCAGATGGGACTCTCAGCCAGCAGGTAGAACAGAAGGTTGATTAGTTCACAGGGATACAGTGCAGAACAGACTTCAAGCACAGGAACCAGGAGCAGTCAGTATAATCCATCTTGGGGTGAGGGGGCCCAAAGCCAGGGCCTCCCTGTATCCTAAGTCAGAGGAGATTCATCCATAGATCCCAGCAGCCCATCTCTGTCTGCAGCCAGCCCCCGCCTCTAGCCTTTGCCCAGCTTCCCAGAGAAAAGGCATCACCTGATCCCAGCCCCCTCCCAGGCTCAGGTTACAGTGAGCCTGAGCCATTGTGTATGTGCTGGCCTGAGCAGCCTCCCTCAGTGAGTCACACCCAGAATTCCCATTCCTACCTAGATAGTGATGCGGTGCCCAGGGAAACTGAGGCACACACAGGATTATCACAAGACAGCAGAAATCACATGCAACTTCACAAAGCTAGCAGAGTGAATACAATCCCGGCTTTGACACGACGTGCAACAGAACAGAGCAAATAAAGTCCCCACCTCATCACACAGGTGCTCTGTAATGATAAACCAAGAAGGCTGGGGGCCTTTGGGAAGAGAATTCAGTGTTCCCATCCAGGGCCAAGGGGAACCTGAAGAGGGGGTATTTTCTGCACCTTACATGCTTAGGTTATTGGCACACCTTGCCGCCTGATGCTGTATTTTTTTCTTCTGGCTCCGCTTGCAGAAAACAAACATCCCTGAAGCCAAGACATCAAGCAATAACAACATATTGAAAGGCAAAGTCAGCATCTACCTGGACAGCACCATGCTAGCCCACTGAGACCTCTGCAAAAAAGGGAGATAAAGAACAGGAAGGATAGTCACTGCACGCCCTAACCTCAACAACCACCTGGAGGGGTGAAAGGAGAGTTCCAGGGAGAAACGTTAAGAAGACCCTGTAGCAGGGAGGGCAGCATGTTTGTTTTCAACAATGAAGAGTAGAAGCAAGCAGCAGCTGATGACAAGGAGGGATGGAAGAAAGTGTTTTCCTACCGTGTGCACCAGCATTGGCGTGAGAAGCATGTAACCACTGGAGAATCCCTCTTGGATCCGCCCTGGAGAGAATCAATCAGCAGAGAAGAAAGTCCTGTTAGATTAGTTTGTCCGTCATCAGCGACCCTCCACACCCTGCAGGATTGTTCCTTGTACTATGTTCCATGTATTCTTTTCAAGTCACTGCACGACTTTCAGTAATACAAGACAGTGGACTTCTGAATCTATGACACATTCCTTATTTCAGTGCGTAGGATGAGGCAAGCTTCAGAGCTTCTGAGTTCCGAGGCTTGTTTTTAATTTTTTCTAAGCTCCAACTTCTTAGTTCTTTGTTTTACTAATCTATTATTCCGGGAGTTCTTAATTTTAAGTTTTAAGCCAAATCAAGATATGCATCTCCAGCTATGTTAATTACATATTCGAACACTGATCTCGCGGAAGTCAAGCGTGCTTGGTCAGCACTGCATTCTGACGTGCTGTTCTGCTGTCAAATATCTGTCACAGACAGAATGAGGCAATTACCCTGCAAGATCAAGAAATTCTGTCTTGGGCGTCTAAGCAAGGAGCTCTATGAAGCTGGCTCATCATTCTGCAGTGCCAAGCGTAGAGAGGAGCATTGAACAAAACGTTGGAGAAAGCAGCATGTTGTGCCTATTTAGTGCTTAGGCAATATAGGGCTTCACAAACGTTGGGCTAAATTCAGCAAAAATCCCCGTGGCTTGACTGACAACTACATCAACTCGAATGAGGTATCGTTTAGAAGAGCTTACCAGCAAGGTCTACAGGCAGGGCAGTTAGCGCATGCCAGCAGAGTCTACAAGGGGCTGTTAGAGCACAGTAACAGGGAATACTGGGGGTTGCTAGAACACAGCAGCAAGGTCCACCTGGCAGTTAGAGCGTACCAGCAGGGTGTACAGGTACAGTTAGAGCGCACCAGCAGGGTGAACAGGAGGCAGTTAGAGCACCCAAAACATGAGTGTGCTCGATGGCCGCTTCAGTCAATGACTTGCCCCAGAGCAAAAGAACAAAGCTCAAGCAGCAGCAACAGCTGGGGACTGTGGGAATTTGCCCTCATCAGTGCTCCAGGCAGGTTCAAGCAGAAGTGCTCTGCCTGCCGGCAGCTTACCACAGACCCTTTTTCTGCAGCTGATGCTTGAAAGAGGGACTTAACTCTCTGAGGGTGCACAGCTGCGTCTCATCTGCCCCAAGGCTCACCAGCTGCCACTAAATCAGGACTGGAACTCAGAAATCCCCCCCATTCCCAACCCTCTACAGAAACCAAGAGACCTCACTTCCCACCCCAGGATGGGAAAGTCTTGTATAACCATTAATAACCCCCAGAGCCTTCCTCCCTCTTGAGTTAATTAGTATACCCAGTGAATTTACAGATGGCGAAGCCTGCACCTTCCTCAGGAACAACTGCTAGTGTCTGCTCTCAGAGGCAAGATTCTAGACTATGTGGGCATAGGGCTGATCTGCTATGGCAAGTCTTATCAGCTGAGGTTCAGAGGTTGTAACTTTCCCTCGACCACCAAACAAAGCAGGGACAAATGACTGCAAAACCAAGGTATCTCTACTCTGGCCATTCATCTACAAGCTCTTCCTGTCAACCTCAGGCCAGGAACAGGGCTTCATTCTTGCCCAGTATCTAATATGTAGGCACAGAAGTCTCCTACACTTAGGTTCTGTTCTTTTTACCCTCTGCAGCTCTCCCACCCCCCTGCACATCCTTTATATGTTTAGGTTCTGTTCCCCAGAAGGTGGGATGAATGTCAGGAGTGTTGCCAGGTTACACTCCCTCTCCATCTCCAAAGGATGCCAAACTGTTCATTCATGCCTCTGTGATATCTTGGAGGTATTATGGCATCTTACTGCCTCCCTTGAATGTCTCCCAGCAACAGTGTCAAGTGGAAGTAATAGATTTCAAATGCCTCTGCCATCATTTCAGCCAGACATGAGGAGTTGGTGTTTCCTCCAGTTTTATCCAGCTGTATTTCACTAGAGTGGGGTAGCATGCTGGACTATCAGAGTGTCCATTTATTTTGATTTTATGTGCGGCATTTTGACCATACTGAATTTTTATTGGGAATATGTCTCTACCTCAGCGGCAGGGCTCTGTTTGCTCTGTCCCTGGTGCAAATCGCCAGCTCTCTGCCTCAGTTTCCTCTCTACCATGAGGATAACTCTTGCATAGTGTCCACAACTCAGACTCAGGGAGCATTCCCAGTGCGGGGCTCATGACACACAGCTAAGCAGGTCTGGATCCATCCAGCCGTGGGCAGTGACACACCCACACAATTCTGCTCCTATTTCTAAGGGCTCTTGCAAGGATTAGTTAAAGTTTACAAAGCATCTGGAAGATTATGAAAAGAGCTAAGTAATGGGGTGATCACTTCAGAAAAGCCCTGCTGCAGAGAAATATTCCTCTTACTGGGAACATTATCAAACGAGCTGAGCTCTGGAATGAAACTGGCTTATTAAATGTAAATGGGAAAGCATTTTAGAATAAAACGTTTCTCAAATTGATTTTAAATGAGATTATAATTAGCAAGATGATCCGACTCTCTATTACAGGCTGGCTATTAATGCTTGTGCATAGCTCTATTAACCCTCACCCACTAGTGCCGGGGGGGATCCAAATGGCTTCATTAGGAGTCTGGCCTCCTAGGTCACCCATGGGTTTAATGCTGGCCGGTTCTGAGTGCACTCTGCACCAAGTAGAATCATTCGGAACAAATGGCACTTAGTCTCTTGGCAGGATCAAGCCTGGAGTGGAGCTGTAATAATAGCACACCTGAAGTGTGGCTAAAAATTGCCTGGGTAAAACTATATGATAGTCCTTTTGCTTCGTTAGCCAGTGAATTTTATACACGCCTCTTTGGAATGTAGCTTTTGGGGGTACTTGTATGAACCCGACCTTATGGGGTTTGGTTATCCCTAGCTAGGGGAAGAATGGAGACTTAGGGGGTTGGAGGAACCAAACAACCAGCTAGATCAGCTGTCAAAGCTCCCCCAAGCTGATGGCTCAGCAGACTAATGGAGTTAAGGCAATAGTACACAAGGAAGCAACTGGGCTGGCATCACAGCCAGCCATCCTACCCCAGTGTATCAGGCATTGCACCTTTCAAGGGAGACACAATCCCGCAGTCTTTGGGATTGGCATCAAGCCCTTTAACCATTTAAGCTACCGTACCACTGGACAGGGGAGTGGAGTAAAAATCCAGCTGTAATGGACTGCCCTGCCAGAGAGTCCCTCTGCACAACTAGAGGGGGGAGCCTGAAGTCCTGACAGGATCAGGCTGGTACTGATACACTGGGGAGTTTCTGACTCACTGGAAAAACGCTGGTTTTCTTCCTTGCCGGTTGGATCGTTTGGCTGCACGGCCCTACTCTCACAAAGCTGCCTCCCACCTACTCAAGCTACTAGGCACCTCTGTGGAAGAATGATTGGATCTGGAGTTTCTTACTGGCCATGCTATTTGGGCTGCTACCCTCCTGCAATTGCTACTCACACCACCTGCCGCAGCCTGTCTCACAAGCACACAGATACAAGCTGCAGTGCAGCAGCAGGGACAGTAGGTGGCAATTAGGCAACGTCGTGATGGCTTCATTCCCATTCCAGGATGTCACCACTTCCCCTTCCTCAGCCCGTGATCTCCAGACAGGCTCCCAGCACTAATGAAACCCTCCCAGTTACATTTAAGTGGAGACGTCACACAACACCTGAGTTCACGCAGGGCCTCATGATGAGTCAGAGACAGGTGGAACTAGATCCCTAGATTTGAGTCTCTGTTCTAGGCTGGTCTTCTCTATGTGAGACGGGTCGTCTCACAGCCACATCCCCTGCAGGATAAATCCCTCTTCCTCTGTTTCTGTAGAAATGTGGGGAAAGGCTTGGGAAACACTGTGCTGTACCAGAGAGCTTCCCATGCAGAGAGAGCCGGTACTGAGTCGGCAGCCCGGAGGGTACACTCCCAGCCTGTTTCCATGACAATTTCAGTGACTAGGCCCTGAAATGGGATTTCCTCAGTTAGATACATTAGAGGTTTGGATGGAGACCCCAGTGCCTCCACACAGAGGGGCGCTCTCTAGTTACCCCACCCCCTAGGGCAGTGGGTCCACAGGGGTAACCAAGGGTCCTGTTCATACCCAGCAAATATATTTCTTCTCTCACCACCCTGTCCCTCTTGGAGACTTCGGGCAAGAAGGGGTCACCAGCTCAGCACTCTCCAGCCTGGCTCGGTGAGAGCCGTCCCATCCACAGAACAGAGTGGGCTAGCCGCCCCAGGCCCATTCACCTGAAAGATGGGCCAAAGATTGTGGCTCAATGACCTTATAAAAAGGAGGCAGTGTGTGAGTTCTGGGAAGGGTTGCAACAATCGCTTTCCAGCTCAGTTACAAATCCTAAACTCGCCACATGACATTGAGGAAGTTGTGTCACTGCTCAGTGCCTCAGTTTCCCCACATGTGACATGGCGATCATACCTGGCAGGGGTGTTATGAGCCTAAGGAAGTGTTTGTAAAACTCTGGGCAGATTATAAACATCAAGCATTGTTACATAAGCAGAAACCCTGCCGGTTTGTCCGGACTAAACCAAGCACAAGCAGGCAAAATATAAATGGTGCAGGTGTATCTTAGCCATTTAGATGATGGTGAACGAAATAACAGAGGTGTGTCGGAAGAAGCCTTATATTTAATTACTTTCTGACATGTGGCTGCTGGTTGCCTAGTTACCCCACCAGTCACTAACCCCGGAAATGTCTCTTGCAGATTTTATCTCAGGAGATACCTAAGCTGTACCCATGCATTAGATCTCAGAGGCATGTGGCTATCCGTGTGAAAGCAGTCATTCCACTGCAGACAGACACAGGAGGGAAAGATGGTGTTTTAGGTCTGACACTGGATACGCAGGAGACCCAAACTCATTTTCTGGCTCTGTTGGACTCTCTGTGACTCTCTCTGGCCCAAGTCCAATTGAGTTAGGCACCTGCAAGCCTTGGAGGGTCTGGGCCCCTATGCCTTAGGCTAGGTCTACACTAGACCTGGAAGGTCGGCTTAAGGTACGCAACTCTAGCTACGTAAAATACATAGCTGGAGTCGGCTTACTTTAAGCCACACTTGGCGCTGTTTTCACAGTGGGAGGTCGAGAGGAGCAAATGCTCCAATCAGCTTCTTTTACTCCTTGCAACTGCTGGGAGTACTGACGCCAACTAGAGCCACCCTCCGCGTTCGATTTAGCAGTTCTTAACTAGACCCGCTAAATCAAATACCAGAAGATCCACCTCTGACACAGCAAGTGAAAACGTGGCCTTAGCTCCACATCCATCAAACAGGGCTGATATTTTCCTCCTCCCACACTTTGTCTTGTCTGTTTAGACAGTCTTGGAGAGGCAGTTGTCAGGGTACTAGACGGGGAAGCCGGACACCTGGGGTCTATCCGCAGCTGAGCTCCTGATGTGTTGTGTGACCTTGGACAGGTCACTTCCTCTCTCAGGGCCTGACTTTTCCATTTGTATCGTGGGGTGCTGGCACATCCTTGGACTGCTTGATCTACTGAAAGCGTGTCTCTCCCGGTGTTTGCAGGCACGGCCCCTAGTGAGGCAGGGCCTCACTCTTATTTGGGGTCCCTAGGCATTGTTGTAGTAGAACATTACCAGCTCTGACACAGCCCTTCTCATCTCTTTTTTTTTTTTTTTTTTTTTGAAAAAAAGGTCTTACAGCACTTTGCCTAGGAGGTTAGTTTCGATATCCGCCCTTTTGCAGCCGGGGAAACAGAGGCGCAAAGAAGGAGGTGACATGCCCAAGGTCACTCAGCAGGGCAGTGGCAGAGCTGCGGGTAGAATGAAGGTCTTCTGAGTCCCTGTCTCGTGCCCTAGCCAGGAGGGTGTGCTGTCTAAATAATACATCATAGCCACACCCCGATGAAATGCAGTTCTCAGGGTAAAAGGTGTTGCCGCAGTTTGACTTGGCATCCCAAGAGAGATGTTCCTGCCTATCGTGGTTGGGTCTAGGCCCAGGCACAACGTTGACACAAAGGGTTCAAAGCCACCTTCTGCCTCACCCAGACCAACAACTAAGCCAGGCCTGAGCAAAATACAGCCAGCAGGCCAAATCCGGCCTGCCAAGCCACCGGACCTGGTCCTTGGAGGCAGTGGGGAGCCCCAGGCAGGCTCCCCTACTTGCCCCGCATACCCGCACACGGTTCAGAAACGCGGCTGCAGGGCTCCATTTCTGTTTTACAACTGGAGGAGGGGGGGAAGTTTCAGGAGCTGCCCCGCCCCCAGCACAATCCCATTGGCCTGTTTCTGTCCAGAAACCAGCCAATGGGAGCTGCTTGTTGGAATAGCAGGCAGCCAAGAAGAACCATGCCCCCTCTTCTCTGCTCAGTTATTCATTGAAGCACATGGCCAGGCAAGCAGACAGGCTGGGAAATGTTTTAAGCGCTGCAGGCAGCCAAGCCTCTTGGCCACAGCCTGCTTCTGGCACCCCAGCCCTTTCCTGCCCCAACTCTCTGCCCCCACACACACACACTCAACATACCCAAACCCTCTGTCCCCCTCTTACACCCATACCCCCCTCCCAGATCTGGCACCCCAATCTACTGCCCCAGATCACAATCCCCTCCTACCCTAGGTCACATCCCAAACCCCTGCACTCCAGTCTCCTGCCCTAGGTCACAACCGCCTGCTTCATCCCAACTCCCTCCCAGACTCCAGTCTTCCTCCTGCACCCCAGTCCCTTACCCCAAGCTCCCTTCTGCACCTGACCTTCCATCCCAGACCCCGCATCTCCTCCATTAATATCATGGAAGAGTGTGGCCCTCGACCACTTTCCAAAATCTTGGAGTGCCCCTCCCTCCAAAAAAATTATTGTCCACCTCTGACCTAGACACTCTTTGGAGATTTCCTAACCAAATCCCAAGCCCACTCAGCCCTGCTTGTCTGGGAAGAGCTACTAGGAGGCCAACACAGAGGGCTGGGGCTGTCGTATGTAGAGCAGGGCTACTCAAAACGCATACGGCCCACAGCCCATTGTTTGTGGCCCACAGTGTGGTTTGGCTTTACGCGGGACCCAACACCGGGCCCACAGGTGGGAGCCAAAACAAAAAAGTAGTCAATATAATGGTCTTCTGTTGAGATGCGTTTTAGAAGTTAAATTCCTGGACTGTCATTGCTCATTAAAAGTGCTGTTATATGGGTGGAAATCAGGTAACTGTTGCATTTTATTCGTATCAGAAGAACTGACTTAAATGGGACCTGTGTGTTGTGTAGTCTTGCCTTAATCTTTGTATTCATGCCCATCAGTGTGAAAGAAGCTATTTGCATATATTTGCATGTATATGTAACCACACTTAAGTTGCGGCCCTTGGCATGTGCTTTGAGTATCATTGTGGCCCCCGGGGCTTCCAAAGTTGAGTAATCCTGATGTAGAAGCTGTTTTCAATTTCCCACCTACAAATTACCTCCTGGGCTGAAATGGCTCATCCCTGGGCTTGGCTAGTTGTAGCCTTTGTGGAAGGGAAGAGATATAAGTGCCAGTTATTAAGTAACTCTCCCTCTCATCCTACAAATATTAATTTAATTAGGAATATGAATACTGAGCCCTTACATAGCCTCTTTGCTCATTCAAGTATGGTACAAACATTACCTAGTGAACCTCCCAACATGACTCTGAGGCTAAGAGGATAAGTATGAACTCCATGTCCAAATGGGGAAACTGAGGCACAAAGTGGTGGCATGATTTGCTGAAGGTCATGGAGTCTCCAACACAACTGTAATCTAAAACCCTGGGCTGTGTCTACACTGGCGCGATCTTGCGCCAAAGCGGCCGCTCTTGCGCAAAAAGTTGCTGCCTGTCTACACTGGCCGTGCATTCTCGCGCAAGTAAACTGACGTTCTAATGTATAAAATCAGGGCTTCTTGCACAAGAACTCTGATGCTCCTGCTCAGGAATAAGCCCTCTTGCGCGCAAGAGCTCTTCCAGAAGAGGCCAATGTAGACAGGCAACATGAATTTCTGGTGCAAGAAAGCCCTATGGTTAAAATGGCCATCAGAGCTTTCTTGCGCAAGAGATCGTCTACACTGGCATGGATGCTCTTGCGCAAAAGCACATCTCTTGCGCAAAAGTACATGTCAGTGTAGACGCTCTCTTCTGGAAGAGCTTTTGCAGAAGAACTCTTCCGCAAAAGAGATTTTTGCGTGAGAACGCGCCAGTGTAGACGTAGCCCCTGGAGTTTGTGGGACCCAGTCTTGTGCTCAAGCTTCTAGCCCACTACGGTGGCTCACAACAAGCTCTTCTAAAAGGATGGTCTGCGAAACCTAGCCTAGCTCAACCCAAAGGCCATTTGAGCTCCTGGGCTGGTAAGGCTGGGCAGGCAGCTGGCTCACTCCCTTTGAGAAAGCAGCATGTCATATCCCATTGCCTTGGGTTCTCAATGGATCTGCTCTCTCTCACTGATTCTGGATGTGACCTACCAGGCTGCTTGCCCACAATGGCAACTAATGAACATGCTCGCCTAGTACCCCCAACACCCAATTTCTGGATGTTCTGGCCCCATCCAACAGAGTAGCTCTACCTGGCTCACAGTGAGGAGGATACACAGGCCTTGCTTTTGTTCCGAGGCCGCTGTTTTCCCCCTTACTTACATCACTAAATGCTGCAATGAAAGCATGTAGGTTACAGATGCATGGACAACCAGAATTCAAGCACTTCCTAATATCAGAGTGCTTGATTCTGCAACCTGAATGTTCTATTAACACCTGAGGGGAGTATATAATTTGAAATATTAATAGTGCCAGATTTGCTATGAATGCCTGCTATGGAGCATACTGGCCCTTTAAGACTAGAGGAGACAGGAGATCCCACTCTAGGGACATTGTGGGAAATGGCTTTGTGGTGGGAAGAGAAGAAGGGGGCCTGGGGAATTAGTAACTGGTGGGGGAAAGCCAGGATGCAATTTTTTTAAGGGCCCAGTACCAAGAGCTCTGCAGTATAGGGTGGGCAGGGCTCCCTTCTCTCAGCCTATCGAGGGAAGCTGTCCAATGGAGGAGGATTTAGATGCTGTCTTCTCCCTTAAAACAGGGAGAAGAAAATCAGGGAAGGTGAATTCCTCCAGGAAGGACAGTAGAATAAGAGCTCTGTGTGTGGCAGAAGAGCCGGAGATGGCTGTTACCTTTTGTGTTGTTGTAATGGGAGTTATTCTGGGGACACTGAGAACTATTTTGAACTGTGTTTTCACTATTAACCCACGCCCGAGAGACATTAGGGCTATGTCTACACTCGCGGCTTCTTGCGCAAGAAATATGCAAATGAGGCTAAGCGTGGAATATCGCCGAGCCTCATTTGCATACCTAATGAGCTGCCATTTTTGCAGAAGAGGCTCTTGCGCCAGAAGAGCTGTCTACACTGCCCCTTCTTGCGCAAGAAAAACCCTCTTGCGCAATGCCGTTATTCCTGAAAATAATCAGCGTAGCAGAATTGCTCAAGAGGGTTTTTCTTGCGCAAGAAGGGACAGTGTAGACAGCTCCTTCTGGCGCAAGAGCCTCTTCTGAAAAAATGGTGGCTCATTAGGTATGCAAATGATGGCTCGGCCAAATTCCACGCTTAGCCTTATTTGCATATTTCTTGCGCAAGAAGCCGTGAGTGTAGACATAACCTAGGAGTTCCTAAGGAGCCCCGAAAAGGGGAAATAAAATGAGGGTGCGGTAGAGGAACGCCCAGCCTCAGGGGGCAACCTTGCTGTGATACCCACACGTTTGATACCCACACATTACTGGGATGGGTTCACTAGGGAGGGGGTGGAATCTCCATCCCTAGAGGTTTTTAAGTTCTGGCTTGACAAAGCCTTGGCTGGGATGATTGAGTTGGGGTTGGTCCTGCTTTGGGCAGGGGGCTGGACTTGATGACCTCCTGAGGTCTCTTCCAGCCCTAGGATTCTATGATTCTATGATTCGTGTCAAGTTAGAATTCTCCTGTTTGCATTAACTTTTATTTCAGCTGACCATGATGGTTTTGTGGTGGGATTTTTTTTTTCATTTATTTTTTCTCTCTATCCAAAATTACTCCAGTTCATTTTTTTTTTTTTAAATCTCAGTGACTTCAAACTTCCAGTTGCTTGCAGTCTGCGTTGGGGGTGAGTTAAAACTATTGCTAGCCTTGGCTAACACCCAGATCCTAGTCCTGGGGGGAATTCACAACAGCGCTTTCTTGTCTGTCAAGTCTCTGCAGAACCTGAAAGCTACCACCCCTTCCTCGTTATGTAACTGCTTTAATGACATTTGATATTCAGGGTGCCCTTCTCCTCCCCTCCCACACCCAGCTGCTGACAGTCTAGTAATGTTGCTACCTGCATCATTAAATCCTGATTTACAGATAGAAACTAACAGTCTTAATCCTGCTTTAAGAGTTAACCATCTCTCATTACTTCGCCCTGCTCTCTCATTATGTCTCAGTTGATTTGTCATTTGGGACCATTTCCCACTGTTTGCCTAATGACTTGTTTGGGTTTTTCCTTCCCAAAGGCAGTTTTGTGTAGGCTGCCTAAGCAAACAGAGTTTAGCCTTTACCTAGTACTTGCTCTTGCCACTCATCCTGAACCCAAAAGAGCCCAAGATTCAAGCATGGGCTGTGTCTACACTGGCGCGATCTTGCGCCAAAGCGGCCGCTCTTGCGCAAAAACTTGCTGACTGTCTACACTGGCCGTGTGTTCTTGCGCAAGTAAACTGACGTTCTACTATATAACATCAGGGCTTCTTGCGCAAGAACTATGATGCTCCCACTCAGGAATAAGCCCTCTTGCGCAACTGTTCTTGTGCAAGAGGCCAGTGTAGACAGGCAACATGAATTTCTTGCTCAAGAAAGCCCTATGGTTAAAATGGCCATCGGAGCTTTCTTGCGCAAGAGAGCGTCTACACTGGCATGGATGCTCTTGCGCAAAAGTACATCTCTTGCGCAAAAGCACATGCCAGTGTAGACACTCTCTTCTGGAAGAGTTTTTGCACAAGAACTCTTCCGCAAAAGGCACAAGAAGCTGCCAGTGTAGACGTAGCCATGGTGTTTACATTTTAGCGGTGCTTGGGTTCAAGTCCAGCACCAGGTCTGACAGCCACAGCTGGCTTCTATATCTGAGGCTAAAACAAAAATTCAGGGCACTCCTGAACCTATGAAAATTCAGATTCCGACCTGGCTTGGGACCATTTCTAGATAAATGGTGGAACCATATTAAAGGGCAGATCCATTATGACATGGCAGCAGCAACATCAGGTTTTATTTCTCCCATCTGCAAACTCAGTTATTATTAATCCTTATCAAGAGGCCTTTTTGTGGGGGGCAGGTGGGGTTTGGTGGGTTTACTGTGAGACCAGTGGTTAGTCAGGAATTTTATACCCCTGACTTTGCTGTTTGTCTTTCTGGTTCTTACATGGTGTCCTTCACTATCGTATCTGAACCCTTTGTGGTACCTTTGATTTTGGCTTTGTCTACACTAGCACTTTTACTGGCAAAACTTTTGTCGGTCAAGGGTGTGAAAAATCAGAGTGGCTACACGGGACACTTCACAGTGGCACAGCTGCATCAGTACATCTGTGCCCCTGACAGGTCTGTTCCATAGACAGAGCCCAAATCTCTTGGAACCTTGCCTGCGTAAGAGGGATAATAATGTGTACTCAAGTTTGATTTCAATGGAAGCTACAGGAGCTCGGCTCTTCTGAAAATAAGCCCCCTGGTATTTATGGAAGTTAAGTTTGGCATCCAAGTTTGAACAATGTGACTAATAGTTATCAGCATCGTACCAAACAGCATGCATGGGGCTTTCCAGAGGAATATACAGATGAGGCCCCCAGCAGTTTCTAGCTAGGCAGAAAATATGCAGCCAAAGGAGGTTGAGAAGGGGAATTTAACAACAGGAAAACTGACTAGAAACTGACTCTGAACAGCAGTAACTGATTTACTTTCACTTTCCTAGCATATTAAACGCTGAACACAATAAGCTGTTTGGGGCAGAGACGCACTGACCCTTCAAACTTATACTTCTGTTTTTGTTCTTGGAGCCATGCTTAACCTGCCTATTCTACCCAAAGTCAAAGGCATGACATTGATGGATGTCTTGTTAAATGTTTGGATGTATTTGCTTTGGGTCAGTCTGTAATATTCTGTTGCTATCTATAGACATTACTATGGTTGCAGTATGTCATGGGTATTAAGGATGAGGATTGGTTTTTGTCTCTTGGCTTAGGTAAAACTTCATAGGAACACCTATTACAGTATTATACATAAACACTGGGGAAGACCGTAAAAACAACCATAATGTGTCAGACCAAAGGTCTATCTAGTCCTGTCTTCTGACAGTAGCCAATGCCTGCTGCTTCAATGAACAGAAGGAGCAGTTATTAAGTGAAGCATTCTCTGCCACACAGTCCCCAGTTTCTAGCAGTTGCAGGTTTAAGGACACCCGGAGCAAGACGCTTTTGATGGCAATTCATCCATATTTGTTCCAACAGACATATGGATGATGCAAGTTAATTTACACCAAAGGTATGATGCTGGTGGACCTACGATGGAAGAGCTGGCATTGTCATTTCTCTTGAAGATTTCAGGATTGTTCCTCTTTTGAATTATTATTTTGAATGTCCAGGATAAGCACTTTGGGGGTGGGGCATTGGCTCAGCAGTGTCTACTCAGGTCTAGAGAACATGACCTATGAAGGAAGGCTGAAAGAATTGGGTTTGTTTAGTTTAGAAAAGAGAAGATTGAGGGGGGACATGATAGCCGTCTAAGAGTAGGTTAGATAAATGTCTATCAGGGATGGTCTAGACAGTATTTGGTCCTGCCATGAGGGCAGGGGACTGGACTCGATGACCTCGCGAGGTCCCTTCCAGTCCTAGTATTCTATGTATTCTATGATTATACTGCAATTGTCCTCCACTTTGCCAGTCCCAAGTAAGCAGGTAGGGATAAGCTCACTACTAAATGACCCTCCCCCTGCCTCTGTGAAGGATCCATAAGGCCCAGGAACACAACTAATTACGAGGGGCAACCAAGAGTATAACAGAGACAGGGTCAAAAGGTCATAACAAGGGAATCTGAAGGGGACACTGAACAGAGAACCCCTTGCCAGAGGAGTCTGTGAAGGCTAGGACTATAACAGAGTTTAAAGAGAAGCTAGATAATTTCATGGAGGTTAGGTCCATAAAAGGCTATTAGCCAGGGGATAAAATGGTGTCCTTGGCCTCTGTTTGTCAGAGGCTGGAGACAAATCCAGCTTGATCACTGTCTTCGGTCCACCCTCTCTGGGGCACCTGGTGCTGGCCACTGTCGGCAGACAGGATACTGGGCTAGATGGACCTTTGGTCTGACCCAGTACGGCCGTTCTTATGTTCTTATGTTATGACAGCTCCCACTGCTCCTCGAAGGTGTCCAGGGAGCCAGCAGACACCGTCCAGGGGAACACTGCCTGGATTCATGACCAGAAGAAGGATCATAAATAGGCCCCAGTCTCAGGAAATACCCTCCCTCCACCAACTTCCTCTTCCTGGTCTTCTATATGGCCACATAGGCCAGCATCCATTATGCTAGTGCTTGGCAAGCAAATAAGGAGAGACTAGCATTTGTGTGGGGCAGCAGAGACACAGTAAGCGTGACAAGGTGGGTGAGGTAATCATTTGTATTGCATCCACTTCTGTTATTACCTCACCCACATTGTCTCTGTAACATGCTGGGCCTGTCACGGCACCTGCGTACATAGCATTGCTGCGAACCTGGGACTTTCAGCACCACAGGATCCTACTGCCGGAGCAGCTCTGCTCGTGCTCAGTAAGCAGCGGGGTTGTCTTATTCCCACTGAGGCCAGCCACTAGAGGCAGCCACAATCACGCACAGTAGCCCAGGGTATTATGTCATGTAGCGATTGTGATTCTTGTTCAGGGCTGCAGAGTAAAACCATGGGGTGCATAGCAGGCTAAAGGTGGCGGGGGGGGGGCATGTAAACCAAACAATAGCTTTCAATAGGGCCTGCAGAAGTGCATCTACACAAACAGGGCAGTCACTGCAGCCCATTCGGGAAGCTTTTGCTACGACTTTTCCATGGCTTTCATCTCATTCTCCATCCCCACCTGCACCCATCCCATTCTCCTCTCTATATGGTTTTAGCTGGTTATGTCCCTCTGGGGTCTCATATTTTAAATTTTTATATATATTTGTATTGTGGTTTTTTTGTAAGCCGCCATGAATATTTTAAATAGAAAGGCGGGGTACAAATATTTAAATAAATAAATAAATGGTGGGCTGCCTTACTGTGGCAGATTGACCTGACAGACAAGGGCTCTGCTCCTATATGGGGACTTTATTCCACCCACCCCATGCACACAACTTAACAGCGGTACCAGCAGAGGAAGGTGGAGGGGGTGAGGGTGGAAGCAGAGGAGCTAACTCTGATTTTCATGTCCTATCTCCTAACCCCAAGGAGTTAGGAGAGAGAGTGATGGAGGAGAAAAGGGGGAAGGGCGGAGAACTGCACCTCCTGTGCTGTGCGGGCTGCTGCTTGTGCAGAAAGGCAGGTGCAATGGAAAGCAAACTCTTGTTTGACCTCACTAGCTGGGCCTGACTCTCAAGGGGTTCTATCTGCCTTCTCTGCTCCCCACTCTGCCCTCCACCCTGAGAGCCACTGCTCACTTGGCCTGCCCCCCACATCTGTCCTCTCACCTCGGGTTCATGCACTCCCTCCTTTCCTCCAAATGCCACCCATCGCCCAGATCACAGCCGTGTGTTCAGCTTCCCCTTGGGCTTCCTTTGCTTTTCCCAGCTGCATCCTTCAGTCCCTAGAAGGAGAAATGAGGCTCTTAAGGAGCATGATTGTTCGGGTCTAAGCTCACTGCTCAGACTCATTCAGTGGTAGGAACAATCCTTTCTCCTTCACCACTCCCCTGCCTACTGGCCTTTCGCCCACAAGGAAGCCACTTGGTTTTTCTCTTGGTTTTATTGGGGGAGTTTTCTCTTCTCCCCATCCTGCCCCTGGTCCAATGAGGAATCCTGCCCTTTTTCAGACAGGTTTTTACTATCTTGGCCACCATCCACACACACGTGGCCTTTCTGTGTTTTCCCAGGTCTGGCCTCTCTCTGCCATGTGCCCTCAAACCCCATCCAGTGTGCAATCTGACTCGGCAACCCGTGCAAATGTGATTGCTGGGGAGAGCTCTGCACCCAGCTTAGAGTGCTGCAATGTCTTACCCGGCACTTGCCTAGCACCTTTTTTGCACAGATCTGCAGTCACTTTACAAACCACCCTGAGAGCACACAACATCCATGCAAGCTCAGCAATTTTGGTACTTCCATCTGACAGCTGGGTGACCACAGGGCCAAGTTCACCCAGTGGTTCCCAAACTTTTTGGCCTCATGCCCCCTTTTTGAGTTTTGAGAAACCCTCATGCTCCCCTTCCCTAAAAAATAGCAGCAAAACTTGTTGAGCAAAAAAAAAAAAAAAAATCGGCCTTTTAAGAGCAGAGCAGACATTGCCCTTTTAAGGCAGCCATTTTGAAGTCTGCCCCAGCCAGCCTGAGCAGACGGATGGACAGGGCTCTTTCTTGGGGAGTCCCACAGAGCGCTTCAGCTGCCTGCCTGAAGCCTCACGAGCAAAACCCCTCCGACACTCCAACAATATCCGTGCCCCAGATGGCCCCGGGCCTCATACACAGGTGGGGGGTCCTAGCACCCAATCCCACCTACCCCGAACAAGTTCTGTCCGGTTCCAAGAAACCAGCCACAGATCCCTGGTCAATTTACTCTCCGGATCTTACCCACAAATCACGCTGGGCCAATCCTTCAGCATCTAACATCTAAAGGTTTATTATTACAATAAAGAAAAGCATGAGAGTGAGGTTGTTAAAGAATAGTACATTACATGCATCAAATCTCCCAGTTCTCGATGCAGGCTCTAGCAGAGATGTTACAGCTGCTGGTCTAAAAGTCCTTGTTGCGCATCCTAGGATCAGGATGGGTCCACAGTTCTTCCGGGCTCTTCGATCCCTGCACTGCTGCCTCTGGGATGAAGTGCTGAGCTGAAGACCAAGATGGCGTCAACCACATGGCCTCTTTATACATCCTTCCTGGTCTCTTCTTGGCTGCAGCAGGTCACCTGGCCAGCGGCCAATCTCTGTGTTCCTTGCTGGCAGCTCTCAGGTGTCAGGCCTCATTCTTTAGGTGTGTCCTTGGCCCATTGAGTGCCATTGTCCCACAGGGCCTCGCTAATTAGCATGTCCATAGGCCAGGCCCTGCCCAATGCTCAACCACATGTATGGATACTGAATATTTCCCTGCAAGTACATGCTTATAATTGCACACACAGACATTATACAAACACATGAACAGCGTACACAGGATTAGCAGCCAGTGAACTTCTATTCAACACCCCACATGGCCCCCTTTTATACCATTTTTGGGGCCAACACCCCCACCTACGGGTGCATCAGTGATCTGGCTGCTCCCCTCAAAATTCAGTAACGTGACACCTCACGCCCCCCTTCCCCAGAATTTTTTTGCGCCCCCCAGTTTGGGAACTCATACAGTAAATGAATCTGCTCCAGAGGCAACATGGCTTTCTCAGTGGAAGGCCCTCACCCTCAAATTCATTTCCCCTGCTGCCCTAACAGAGGCACCACTTGCAACATTTATGGGGTGGTTTAAGGCCCATCACCTGGCAGAGGTACATGTGTGAGGGGTGCTGGGAGCAAGAGTGGCACTGAAAAATGTACATTGGCTTAGAACAAAAGAAAATATGGTACCATTGGATTCCACAGATTTTATTGTACATTCATTTTTACTCATGTGATCAGTCTTTGTGTAAAAAGAGATTTACTCATGGCCAGCCCTGTAAACACAACCAAGGGGACCAGAGTAAAGCAGGAGTCTTTGCAACTCCTGCATTGTCCCCAGGAATTCCATTGCACTGGATTGGAAGGCAGGAGACCTACTGTCAAGTCTCATTCTGCCACAGACTTCCTGAATAGCCTTGGGCAAGTCACTTAATCTACTCTGTGCCTCAGTTGTCAAATGGAGCCAGTGCTTCCAAATCAGAGTTGACGTGAAGGTGTTTGGAGAAAGTGATGAGAAAGACCATATAAGTACCTAGATAGATTCATGTTGCTGGAGTACCTGTTTGGTCCTGCAATTGAAGTTTTACAACCAATTCTGTTTATGAAACATGAGAAGGAACAGAATCCAGCTCACATGGTGTTACGGGGAGTAAAAAGCATTAAGAAATTATTTTTTGCTCTAAAAGTTAGCAGCTCTGATCTGAATGCAGCCAGGTGGCCGTTCAACTGCTGTTATGACATAGTTCCTTTTCACAGTACAGCTGTGCTTAAAAAGTCACTTGCAACATGTTTTGTGTTCAGCATTTGGAAAACGATGGGGAGGAAAGTCAAGGATAGGTCTGGAGACAGAACCCAGGAGCCCTGGCCTATCCCAGGCCACTGAGTAACCATTTTACAGAACAGGCAGGCAAATGGCAATGAAAATGTTGCAGGTGTTTTGGAAGTTAGAAGGACACCAGCTTGAAAACAAAAGAATCGCAATTTCCTGCACTTTATTTACCTGCTACTGTTTCAAGCAACACCGACGATGACAATGTTGAAGGAAAAGATCCAGGTAGGGATCATCAAATCGTGAAAGTAAATGCATGGTTGCACAGGTGGTGTTGGAGAGAGGGCTTTGGTTTCTTCGACTATGGGACTCTATGGGGCACAAGGATTGCTAGGAAGAGATGGGATCCACCTAACCAAGAGAAGAAAGAGCATCTTCGCGGGCAGGCTTGCAAACCTAGTGAGGAGGGATTTAAACTAGGTTCGTTGAGGGACAGTGACCTAAGCCCTGAGGTAAGTGGGGAAGTGAGATACCAGGAAGAAACACAAGGAGGAAGGAGCAACAAAGGAGGACCCCTGATTCGAATGGAGAAGGTAGGGCAATCAGTTGGTTATCTAAGGTGTTTGTACACGAATGCAAGAAGCCTGGGAAACAAACAGGAAGAATTAGAGGCCCTGGCCTAGTCAAAGAACTATGATTTGATTGGAATAACGGAGACTTGGTGGGATGACTCACATGACCGGAGCACTGTCATGGAAGAGTATAAACTGTTCAGGAAGAACAGGTGGGGGAGAAAAGGAGTAGGGTTGCCAGGTGTCCAGTTTTGAACCGGACAGTCTAGTATTTGAGCTTTCTGTTCGGGAAATATATTGAGAAAATATAAATGTCTGATATTTCCTAAATAAGATGTAATGTAGATTGTGATGTAATGTCAAGTGTGTCCAGTATTTTTGTTGAAACCATCTGGCAACCCTAAAAAGAAGGAGGAGTTGCACTGTATGTAAGAGAGCAGTATGATTGCTCAGAGCTCCAGTATTTAGAGAGAGAAAAGCCCGTTGAGAGTCTTTGGGTTAAGTTTAGAGGCGGAAGCAACAGGGGTGATGTTGTGGTTGGTGTCTGCTATAGACCACTGGATCAGGTGCATGAGGTAGACACGGCTTTCTTCAGACAACTAAGAGAAGCTTCCAGATCACAGGCCCTGGTTCTCATGGGTGACTTTAATCACCCTGACATCTGTTGGGAGACCAATACAGCAGTACACAGACAATCCAGGAAGTTTTTGGAGAATGTTGGGGATAACTTCTTTAGGCAGGAGGCTGGACTTGATGACCTCCTGAGGTCTCCTCCAGCCCTAGAATTCTATGATTCTATGACAAATGGCCCTGGTACATTTAAGTCAATGGAAGCAGCCCTGTTAATATTGGCGAGCTCTGGATCAATTACTTGTAACTGAAAGAGATTAGAAAGAGACACATTTGGGTTTAGTGTATTTATTGCATGTGTGTGGCTGCACATTGTGCTTAGCCACTTTGACCTGGGTAGTCGATTTCCCTTGTTTGTGTGGGAGATTATTCACAGCAAGGAGAGCAAAATATCTCTGCAAAGAAGGAAGTGTGATTGTAATACCACAAAATTGGCTGGCACCCAACTTAGATTGCTAGCTCGTTAGGTCAGGGAGCGTCGGTGTATTCTGTGTGCGTACTGATGATAGCACATGGGGCCCCGAGCCATGACCCCTAGGCGCTGCTGTAAAACACATCCTAAATAAATAATAATAATAGGGACGTAAGGAAGTGGTGACACTCTTAAACTCCACCTTTATCCAGTTGAGTAGGTTTCAAGTTGCTGGATCCCTTTTAACATCACATTAACTGGAATTATGAGGCCAGCGTTGCATTTTCAGTGCTCGTTCCGTAAACAGACACTACCCAGCTATAATTAGCCTGAGCACTGAGAGCAGACAGCTCACATGGCCGCCAAACAAACCATGTGCCTTTCCTGGTCTCCAGGCAGAACTGAAAAGCTCCTACTGCGGAGAGTTCTCCTGCCAAGGCAGCAAGTCACATAATAACCTTGTAAGATGCCTCAGAAGGAAACGTGATGTCCTAGAGACTGTCCTGCCAAAAGACAAGCTTGGGGCTTAAAACCCAGGCTGCAGCTGGGTTTGGAAGCTAAAAACTCAGGAGCCAAGAAGGACCAAGTCAAGGCATCTCATTTCTATAGGTAATAATAGGCTTACAGATGCTATATGAGACATTCAGCTCTGTTCTCATCAGCTGTGCAGCATAAGAACTGGTCAATTCTTGGATGGAAGCCCTCCCTACAGAATCCAGCTGTGAGTTGACTTAGACATTCAGTAGCCACCGATCTTTCCTTTGAGTCAGTGCCCCAGCTTTGGGAGAGCTCTAAAAATAGAATACCAGGGGTCAGATTTCCCTCTGATGCGCTTGGTGCAGCCCTATTGATATTCATGGAATTGCACCAGTAGAACTCAAAGGAGTTCCAGGAGGAGTAACACCTCATTCCAGGAGGAGTAACAGGTAATTCGAACTAAGGACTAAGTTCGAATTACCGTTTAACTGCCGCGTGTAGCCGCGGGCAGTTAGTCTGGACTAGTGGCATTTCAAAATGGCGACCGGATGTGAACATGCAAATAAAGCCCGGGATATTTAAATCCCGGGCTTCATTTGCAAGTTCGAATGCTTACATTAGCCTCCCTAGTTCGAACTAGGGGGCTAGTGTAGACATACCCAAAGTCCTGACCAAGTGTTTGCTCATTAAAAATTATATGGACCCTTTCATAGCAGTAGCTAAGGCTTTAGCCCTCAATTCGTGGCCAGAACTGAACCCCCAACAGTTCTGTCGTGTGCAGATCTGGGGGGGTTCATTTGGGCCCCATCTCTAGGTGAGTCCTTCCTGTTCTGGGATTTGGAATGTCCCCCATCTGGCAACTGGCTCTCTGCCAATCTGGCTTATCACATCTCCTCCATTGATACCAATAGCTCCACAGTCTCCCCACTTGGGGTGGCCCAATATCCTGCTTTGGGTGTACTGACCGCTCCCCAATGAGCCAGCATACATTGCGCCTGCCCTGCTGGAGAGGGGATTCACACGGAGCCCATGGAAAACTTGCTACCCCAAGTTGTGTGCACTTATGGAACAGAGAGGAGAGAGGTGAGAAGCAGGACAGTAGAGCAGAGGGGAACCCACTCCAGCCAGGTGTGAGAGGGCTGCTGGGCAGCCACCTGGTTACTCCTGCTTAGGGACGTATTTAGCCAAGTGTCTCATTGACACGCTCAGCTTCATGCGTAAGTCCATGCCTCGTTAGAGATGCCACCACCTCTCCCCCAGCTCACTCTGGGCACAAACAAGTAAGCCCTCAAGTGCAAGAGGGCTTAAATTTCTTTACTGCCCAATGCAGAGGTGTGTGCCCTGAACTTTACCTTACTAGGGTCAGCAAGCAAAATCCATTCACACATGAGTTAGACTTCAACCACCTTGCACGCTTGCAAGATCAAAGCAAACTGTGTCACTTGATACAGTACTGTTCCCAGACGGTGGCTTTGTGCCTTTCCTTATTGTGACCTTGCTGTTGCATTCCCAGAGGTTTTCCCTGAAGTTACATAACAGCACAACCACTTTTGAAAGGGAGAATCATAACATAAAAATTGAAACTGGACAAGATCTCCTAGGATCTTCTAGTCAATCCTCACGGGGATCAATGCAGAATTGTGTTCTATTAATGCTCCCAATGAGTTATTCTCACTGCGTACACTTTGGAGTCTCTCTGGAGTTTTACCATCTTGCTTTAAAGAGATGCTAGCTGGTTAATTTAGTCCCAGGATCAGGTTTTATAAAAAGGTTTAAATATAATAAGAGAGAGTGTGTTTTTAGAGCATCTTCAATTTAAGAATCCCATGGAATTTACATGAACACATTCTGATTTTGCAACACTCCTGTAAAGCAGGGAAATACCATCTTTATCTTACAGATCGGTGGAGGAAACATTAAACAAGAGCAGAGCCACTAAGTGACTTGACCAAAATAAGACACCAACAAGTCAATGATGGAGAGGGATAAAAAACACTGCTGTCTTTTCTTCCTCTCAGGCTAGAGTTTGGACCCTAAAAATAATGGAAAATTTGCCCCCAAAACCCTTATTTAAAAATGTCCATTGAAAGCAGTGTTTTGTTTGGCTATAAATATGGGCTTGCCATGTTTGCAACCCAAGCAGTGCAGCATTGCGCAAGGGGCAGAAAACGAAATGGGCTGAACTAAAGTGAAACTGGCTAATCTAGTTTCATTGTTAGGGCTGAGAGAAATGAAAAAGCGCCCAAACAAACAGTATCAATGGTGGAAAGTCAAATCGATTTTTAAAATTCTTCCCCTAGTCATAAATCTTCAGTGGTATTAATATTTTTGGGAATTTAAGTCTGGAGCACAGTTAGGATTAAGCTCAGTGGGAGTTTTGCCTGAGATAGGACTGAAGAATGTAGACCATGATTTTTAGTGTTGTTTTAAGCAACCCAAGTGCTGGCGCTTGAATGATCTCCTTTGGGAAATGACTGCACAGTCTAATAATTCGTACCGAAAGGCTTAGCAGAAGGAATTTCTTCTTAAGCTGTACTGTGATTAGCTGTACTCCATTACAGCGAGTAATACCCAAATCAATGTATTGGCATCTCTGCTACAGTTCAGGTTGAAAGTCACTGACGGTTTAAAAGATAAAAGCACCTGAAAGACTAACAAAACATATAGATGGTACCACGAACTTTCGTGGGTACAACCCACTTCTTCAGATGAAAAAAAAATGTTTTCCAGTTTTTCCAGTTACAGACTAACTCAGCTACCCCTCTGAAGTGTTTAAAAGATGGCCATTCTAAGTGCTCTAAAAGCACTTGCTGACACAGTGTCTTGAAATTTACTCTGTTCATGGGGGTGCAGGGTAGGGACATTGGCCCAAATTTGGAGTCCTAATATCAAAGCAGCTTTATCCTCTGATTCATGGAGGTGGACTCTGGGATGGCTTTCCACCATGTCCACCTCATCTGAGGAAGTGGGTTTTACTCACAAAGGCTCATGATTCTATACATTTCTGTTCGTCTCCAAAGTGCCACGGGCCCGCACGTTTTTCTGTTTTAATGGTTCTCTTGGCTACTTCTAATTGTGACTCTACACCCCTCAGGCGGGTGAGCATCTTCCAATACTATCCAAAACTCACTCAAACGGCAATTGAACTCTCTAAGCAGAGTGAGACAGTGTGTGTCTATACATCAAGCAGAGTGAGGGGCAGTTTGGACGAACTCCCCGTTTACAACATTCCATTCTCTTTCGGGTTGATTCTGTCCAGATGGTCCGTATTGCATTCTATGTTTAGAAGTGAACTAATCTCCAAGGGCTAAGAGTGAATGCCTCTAACCCTCAGGCGCTTTGCCCCAGCAGACACTAGTTTCAGAATGATTCTTTCAGGGTTGTTATTTTTGTTATTTTTGCATAAGGACAGCCAGAGTGGGCTAGACCAATGCTCTGTCTAGCCCCAGTACCCTGTCTTCCGACAGTAGCCAATGCCAGGTGCTTCAGAGGGAGTGAATAGAACAGGATAATTATCAAGTGATCCATCCCCTGTCATCTACTCCCAACTTCTGGCAATCAGAGGTTTAGGGATATTTCATTGGATGACTCCTGGTTCTTGTATTCTGTAAAAGGGTAAATCTCATTTTCTTAATCATTTCTCCATGCTGCTCATGATTTTATAAACCTCTGTCAGATTCCCCCTTGCTTGTCTCTTTTCCAAGCTGAGCCATCCCTGTCTTTTTAATCTCTCCTCATATGGAAGTTGTTCCATACCATTAATCATTTGTGTTGTCCTTCTCTGTACCTTTTCCAGTTCTAACAACGGGTTTGGGTTTTTTTAGATGGGGTAACCAGAATTGCATGCAGCATTCAAGTGTGGGCTTCCTATGGATTTATATAATGGCATATTGATATTTACTGTCTTATCTATCTCTTTCCTAAATTACTCCTAACATTAGCTTTTTGACTGCCACTGCACATTAAGCAGATGTGTTCAGAGAAGTAACCACAGCAACTCCAAGATCTCTTTCTTGAGTGGTAACAGCTAATATAGATCCCATCATTTTGTAAGTATGGTTGGGATTTTGCTTTCCAAAGTGCACTACTTTGCATTTATAAACATTGAATTTTATCTGCCATTTTGTTGCTGAGTTATCCAGGCTGTGTCTAAACTACATCCCTTTTCTCGAAAAAGGGATGTAAATTAGACATTGTAATAATGAAGCCGGATTTAATTTCTGCACTTCATTTGCATAATGACAGCTGCAGGGGTTTTTTTGAAAAGGGGCTTTTTGAAAGAAAAATATCTGTTTAAATGGGTATCGTTCGAAAATAAAACCCTTTTTCAAAAGATCCTGTACTCATTTTTTCAGGAGTACAGGATCTTTCGAAAAAGGGTTTTATTTTCTAACGATCCCCGTCTAAACAGCCGTTTTTCTTTCAAAAAGCCCCTTTTCGAAAAAAACCTCGGCTGCCATTATGCAAATGAAGCGTGGGAAATTTAAATCCCGGCTTCATTTGCAATTTCGAAATGTCTAATTTACATCCCTTTTTCGAGAAAAGGAATGTAATCTAGATACAGACCCAGGTTTTTGAGATCCCTTTGTAATTCTTTGAAGTCAGCTTTGGACTTAACTATCCTGAATAAATTTTGCATCATCTGCAAATCTTGCCTTTGCTGTTTTACCCTTTCTTCCAGCTCACGTCAGAATATGTTGAACAGCTCAGAGATTTATTGTACCACTGTCATGTAAATATCCTACCATTTCATCCCCTCTTGTGCTTACTTCACTATTCTTGTTTATATTATAGGAATTCCAGTCAGGAATTGGGATTCTGGTGTGCTAGGAGCTGTACAGACAATGAGATGATCTCCGTCTCAGACAGCTGATGATCTAAGCATCAGGCGGAATGCAAGAGGCAGACAAAACAGAGACGGGGCGGGTTAGAAGGACGTGGTTACAATATAATGGATGGGGTTAGCAGAAAAAAACAGAATTCTTTAGCCAGACTAATGCTAGACTGAACTTTTTGGAGGCATCTCAGCAGGGGCAGAATGATCAGACGATCCGAACCTTTTTACTCTTGTATAACTGGCTCATTAATATTAGATACATTTTTAAATCCTGAAAGGAGAAAATGGCTGTTTGATTGGGTTGTATTTTTTTCTTTTAAAATGTTATTGATAAAAGAGTGTTCAAAAAAGTTGCCAGACAGGGAGTGAAAACTCCAGAAGTGTTTCAGAGACGTCTAAGCACCGTAAATATGCTCCAAGTGACCACCCATTATTGGGCTCCATACAGGGGGTGGAATGTAATGCCCTGTGGTATACAGGAAGTCTAAATAAATGACCTAAATGTCGCCTTTGGCCTGAAACTCTGTTAATCTAATCCCCAGAAGGTAATTCCTTCTCCATGCTCCTTCAGTCTGCAACCTCTCTGCTGTAGTTGCCATCTAAAGGTTGTTCTACGTGCAATGAGTTTGGCAATTCTCAGACTAGGTCCACGTGGACAAGTATCCATAAAACAGTGAGTAAAACATCACCACACATTGTGCATTTTTGTCTGTGTTAGCAAAGAGGACAAATGGTCACCAGAGAATGTATACTTTCTGCCCATTGCAGCTAGTTCTCTCCAGGACAGGGCTGGGACACATTGGCTGGGTAGTCTGTCTGTTCTGGGGGGGTTAATAGAAGACTTTGTTCTACCAGACTGAACAGCTTTTAAAGCACCATGCCCCAGTCTGGAGAGCCGCTCCCCGCCTGGAACTGTGATGGGGTGTAAGTACATGGATTGGCTCCGGACTCCGACTCCAAAACACCACTTCTTCTGCTCTTGTTCTGGGGCTAAAATAACTGAGATAAATCTGAGTGCATCATTCTGTACCCATGAGTCACTGGCTACTGGAGCCAACCAACACATTGTCTAGGCCGGCGGCCTTCAGAGAGGCAACTCTCACGTCTTCTATCTTGATTTGGGTGCTGTCAAGGATGTTGGTGGGCAGTTCTGTTTTGTTTTTTAGTCCCTCCCCCATTTGTTGCATATTTTAGCAAAACTGTAACAGCCCTCTCCTGTAGATCCCTGGAGTATGGTTTGCAGCTGGTGGAGGAGGAAGAGAGAATGAGGAATCCACAGACAGGGTTGCCAGGTGTCTGGTTTTGAACCGGACAGTCCAGTATTTGAGCTTTCTGTCCAGGAAACAAATTGAGAAAATATAAATGAGAAAATAGAAATGACCGGTATTTTCTAAATCAGATGTCATGTCGATTGTGATGTAATGTCAAGTGTGTCCGGTATTTTTGTTGAAACCATCTGGCAACCTTATGAACAGCTGGATCATTGTCAGGAGGTCTGTGCTCTAGCCCCCATCTTCCTCAGACTTCCTGTGTGATCTTATCAAGTTGCCTGATGCTTAGCAGTGCTGAGCTGCTTGTGGAGAGAGTTTCCTGAGTTAGATCGGTAGTGGCCCACTTCGGGGCTCTGTGTGTAGCCCACGAAACATTGTGTTTACCATTGCTCCAGCACAGGGTCGCCAGATTCTGCAGGTTTTCATCCACGTGGTGTTTTTCCTGTTGGTATTACTAAAGTGACCCGCACACAAAGCCAGGGCACGTGAAGTGAGGTGCACTGATCACACACGACGCTGACTGTGCGAGCCGTACGCTCCCTCTGCAGCCAATCCAAGCGCTGCTACTATTCTCGCGCCCCACGAACTCTAAGTATGCAAGCGGAGTTAGCAGAACTACCCCATCGCAGGAGACTGCTTGGTTACGACAATCTTGCGGCCCACGGAGATGAAGGAGGGCCACTCAGACAGCCCCTCACTGATCTAGATGGTTTGCAGGGTCAGGAACCCCATAATGCCAGTACCATAAACCCTTCCCACACATGGTGAGACCACGGACTGCCAGCTTAAGTCTTCATGAACCCAGGCTCCTAGAGGAAAACACCTACAGACCAGCCAGCCATGACTGCTCGCGGGAACTCCACACAGGGTGACCACACATCATGGGTGGTGGGTATCAGGGGCAGGGGAAGGAAACTGCCTTCCCCAACTGCCAGCCATGGCCCCATCCACACTGTGCCCCCAGAATGCCCCCTGCTTCAGCATGGCTCCCTGGTGCCACAGGGGCAGTGTGCCCTGCCTCTGCTTCAGGGCAGGAAACTGGGGATGTCTACCTTCCCCATGTTCTGGGGCTGGGGAGGCTCACACAGAGGGCTGGAGGCCAGCCCCTATGGCAGGGAGGTCCTGGGGAAAGGGGAGGGGGCGGGACAGGACATCAGGTGGAAGGGGCAGAGCTAGGGCTCGCCTCTCCCAACCCTAAGTTTACTCACCACCCGGGCCACACATCTCATTTTGGCCGGGACGGTCCCTTTTTTTATGCCCTGTCCTGGACATCTTAACGTTTTTGTCAAAACTGAGCCTTTGTTCTGCTTGCTTTTGCCAGCTTGATCCATTGGCAAGAGTAACCCTGGACCAAGGCCCAGGTTTGTCAGAAAAGTGGGATGTAGAGGAACATGCAAGGAGGGTGCGTTGGCAATGCCAGCCCCACCCAGGGAGCAAGTCAGGGCTTAGGTGAGCAGGCACACCAGACCCAGCAGCACCAGGAGGGGGGGGGCAGAGTTCAGGCCAGCCCCACACACTGGGTGGGAAGCCCTTGGGTTAGCCCCACACACTGTCCCATCTTCCCTTTGGGAAAAAAAGTCCCTCTAATTCCATGGCACAACCTGCCCGGAGACTGGTGAAAGTGATCAGGGCCGTGCCCGCTCATACCTGGCAGACTGGATGCGGGGGAAGTGCACAGAGCAGCGTTTTTGTAGCCAGAGGGCAGAGGCAGGAGGAAAAACGAGCAGAGATATGAAACGTATCCTGCCTTCAAGGCTTATTTGCCATACCCGCAATCCCAGCATGCTTTGCTCCCCCGAAGGGAACCAAACCCTGAGCTGAGTTTTCATTCAGCCCTTACTCAGATCAGGCTCCCGCTGACTTTACTTCCTTGGCAATTTTAGCTGGACCTGGGGATGTGGCTCCAGCTGATTAAGGGATCGGTGAGTCACCTTGCAGCAACTGATACCTGGGCTGTAACTGAATGGACAGCTACCACAACACTGCAAACTTCCGGAGCCAGGGGTGGGAGGGAGATAACCGGCCCTGAGCCATAGCTGATAAGCTGGGTTTCCCTTGAGCTCTGGGACTGTGAGGCGAAACAAATAGGTTCTGCTGTCTGTTGCTATTTCCCACCCACCTAATCACGCCCTTCCTGATAGCCAGTGTTATTAAACTTCCTGCAGCCACGGCTTGCTCTGTATCGTCTAGCCATTGACCTCTCCATGACAGAGGTGATAGCTGCAATTCAGTAAGCCTACTGCGAGTGCCTCGTCAAGCCATTACCCCCGCCTGATCCGCACCGAGTACAGCACCGCACCCACTCCCTTGCTGCACCGTGCAGTCGCTAATCTGTCCGGCCCAACTCTTGTTCACAGCACGAGGAGTCCCATCAAGGCCTAGGAGTGCATAGACTTGCACCAGACTTTTGCTGGACTGGCTAGGAAGGAGTACAGCAGAAAGGGATCTAGGGGTTATAGTGGACCACAAGCTGAATATGAGTCAGCAGTGTGATGCTGTTGCAAAAAAAGCAAACATGATTCTGGGATGCATTAATAGGTGTGTTGTGAGCAAGACACAAGAAGTCATTCTTCCGCTCTACTCTGCACTGGTTAGGCCTCAGTTGGAGTATTGTGTCCAGTTCTGGGCACCACGTTTCAAGAAAGATGTGGAGAAATAGGAGAGGGTCCAGAGAAGAGCAACAAGAATGATTAAAGGTCTAGAGAACATGACCTATGAAGGAAGGCTGAAAGAATTGGGTTTGTTTAGTTTAGAACAGAGAAGACTGAGGGGGGGGACATGATAGCCGTTTTCAGGTATCTAAAAGGGTGTCATAAGGAGGAGGGGAGAAAACTTGTTTATCTTGGCCTCTGAGGATAGAACAAGAAGCAATGGGCTTAAACTGCAGCAAGGGAGGTTTAGGTTGGACATTAGGAAAAAGTTCCTAACTGTCAGGGTAGTCAAACACTGGAATAAATTGCCTAGGGTGGTTGTGGAATCCCCATCTCTGGAGATATTTAAGAGTAGGTTAGATAAATGTCTATCAGGGATGGTCTAGACAGTATTTGGTCCTGCCATGAGGGCAGGGGACTGGACTCGATGACCTCTCGAGGTGCCTTCCAGTCCTAGTATTCTATGATTCTATGATTCTATGTGTTGCTTGCACAAGGTTACTCTGGGAGGTTTCCCTACATCATATGGAGACTGGGCACCAAGAAAGTCCGATCAGGGCCAGGTGAAAAAAAACAAAGGCAAAACAAAACAGGAGAAGACACAGTAAAGAATCAGTTGTCTGTACTTCCTCTATCCCTCTCTCCCATATAGGCTACGTCTACACTGCAACGCTATTTCAGGATACCGAAGTATCCCGAAATAGCTATCCTGCATCTTAACATCCAGCCCATTATTTCGGGCTCGCTATTCCGATGTCCCTGCAAATCTCATTCCGCGAGAAGTAAGAGACGTTTCAGAATAGTGGGTTATTTTGAAATTTGGCGCTGTGTAGACAGCACCAAATGACGAAATAAGCTATTTTGAAATAAGATTGAAATAAGATACGCAGTGTAGTGTAGACGCACCCTATACAGAGCAGCGGAACTGCTGCTCTAACTCTATCCAGGCACAAATTCTCACACAGTATTTCCCGGAGTGTCACCCTCCCTACTCCCCAGCGACACTCCACATTTGGGGCTCTGAGCTTCAGCTGCTGGGCACCAGGTCTTGGGGCTTCGGCCCTGTGAATTTGAAAATATTTCCTGCAGGGCTGCTCTGAATGCAAGCCCTGACTCTACTCTTCAGCCTGAAGCCCAAGCCTTTCTCCTTCGAGCTAGGGAGCTGTGGAGAGCTGGGAGCAGTATTAGGTCTGTTACCCTCTCTGGGGCCCGCCCCCTGGAAGACAGCCTCACTCTTTCATTCACACAATGCTCTCGTGTGAGAGTACAGGGCTCCGGCCTGCACCAACTGATTCTGACTCCAGTTCATTTGTGCCGCTTCGCGCTTCCTTTTCCTGCCCTTCTTTCATAGGCAACTGGTGCCTGCGGGGAGGTGCAGGAAGGGCCACCTCGAAGAACAGGGAGGGGGCATGAGGAAGCACCCCATTTAGCCATTAAGATTTTTGGTGGAGGCACTTGGGGGGGCAGTGCACCGCAAGTCGTCTATGCCTAGTGCTCTGTTCTCAGCCCTCTCTCGTGCTTCACTATGCCCGCTCCAGGAGAGAGTGTTCTGCTGAGAGGCCTGGATTCTGGACACTGTTGGTATCACTTTCCCCCCGCTGGCTCACGCAGTAATGCTCAGTTGCCTGCCATCTAGACTGCAGGCTTCTTTGGAAGAAGCTTTTCCGGAAGAGATCTTTTGGAAAAACTTCTTCCAAAAGACAGCATCCCCACAGCAAAAGCGCAACGAAAAAGCGATCTGCTTTTTCGAAAGAGAGCGTCCACATTGATTGGACTCTCTCTCGCATTTCAGTTGTGATTACTGTGGATGGAGCGGCCACCAGGGCACCTGTGCTTTTTCCTCTTTCCTCTTCTTTCGAAAAAACACTCTCTTCTGCGTCCACACACACCTTTTTCTGAAAAAGGCTTCTTCCTCGTAGAATGAGCTTTACTGCCATCAGAAAAACCCCTCCGTTCTTACAACTCTCTGTCGAAAGAACGCAATAGTAGCATGGACGTAAGTATTGTTTTTCCGGAAAAACTCTGCAGTGTAGACATACCCTTAGTGGGGACTCCACTCACGCAGCAAAGTAGAAAATGGAGTGTGTCGTGCTAGAGCAGGTGCATTTGTTGCTATCAGAGTGTGGGAAGGGACAGTCACCAGTTCTAATAACCATCTGTATGGGAGCGTAGAGGAGTGATCACTAGTATTTGGAGTGCGGACGTGAGGAGTTGATCACAGTTTGCTAGTGGTGTGTTCCTAATGGGATTCCATCATTCGGGGTCCATACAAAGAGGTAGGGGGAAGGAGTACATAATGCAGATGAAACAGCAGGACGTGCTGGAGCTAGGCATGTAAAGACAAATCACAGGAAGGACCCAGGTGGGGAGTTGCCTCTCCCTGCTCAATTACAGGAAGTTGACTTTTGTGTAATGTACCATTTGATCTGACCAAGTGATCCATGCACCGACCAAAGAAAATCCCCAAGGTACCTTCCAATAGCGCTTAGAGGAAAATTCTTTCCCATGCCCAGATTTGGCAGTCAGGTCTGCCCTGCCGGTGAGTGCAGTCCTGCAATGTGCAAGTCTCACTGAAGCCGGGGTTTGCTCAGGTACCCGGTGAGCAATGGCCCCTGTGGGTGAGGATCTGATGTCACTTATTCCCCGAGATTTTTTTCCCCCTGTTGAATCCTGTTTAAACTCTGCAGTTCTCTGCAAGCTTGTGCCAGGGCTCAGAGCACACTGCCCACACCTGGAAAGCTGGAATTTGCTGCATTTTTATTATCCGTCTATAAACAATACCTGTGCCACTTGCTAAGCTAGATGTGACACGATACAGCATCAGCCTGAGATCCCTCGGTGCATAGATTCAGCATTTCTTCATCTTCTCATAAAATGTTCCAGTCTGCCATGGCTGTAGGCACACACACCAAAGTTGGTTTTAAAAGCAGCCTTTCCTCTCCCCCCCCCCCCCCCCTTCCAGGATGATTAAATAGCTGAGGACTATCCCCTAAAACAAATAAGCAAATGCGGGACAACAAGGCGAAGTGTGAGGCCCATATCCTAAGAACACTCTGAGACACACTTTAGACCAGCAAAGGAGATTGATTCCCCACAAGGGAGACCTGTTTCTTGAGCTGACAGCAACCAGATGTTTAATTACAGGAACTGTGACAGATATGTCAATTTTCTGCCATAGCATTAGGAGACCTTATTGAATTAAGCATAAGGATCTTTGGCATCCATTGTATTAAATGACCGGTTTATATATTACTGCAGGGTAGGAACACATAGAACCTCTCCAAGGGGGAGAGGGGAAGTGAGACACAGGGATACTGCTGACTATACTGAACAATGTGCCAGACAAGAATGGACTTTTGGAACAAGAAGTTGTAAGTGGTTTCCCTTGGTAGTATCTAGGGGTATGTCTACACTAGCTCGTTAGTTCGAGCTAGGTAGGCAAATGAGGGCAACCGGGGTTGCAAATGAAGCCCGGGATTTAAATATCCCGGGCTTCATTTGCATCTTCCCGGGCACCACCATTTTTAAATCCCCCTTAGTCCAAACTCCGTGCCTGCAGCTACACGCGGCACGGAGTAGGTAGTTCGAATTAGGATCTCTAATTCGAACTACCGGTACTCCTCGTGGAATGAGGTGTGCGTGGAACGAGGTGTACCAGTAGTTCGAATTAGAGATCCTAATTCGAACTACCTACTCCGTGCCGCGTGTAGCCGCGCACGGAGTTCGGACTAAGGATTTAAAATGGCGGCGCCGAAGATGCAAATGAAGCCCGGGATATTTAAATCCCGGGCTTCATTTGCAACCCCAGTTGCCCTCATTTGCCTACCTAGCTCGAACTAACGAGCTAGTGTAGACATATCCTAGGGGAAGGAGAATGCGAATTCCCCACCTCATGCTGTGCAAAAACCCAGCGTTTCCAGGCAAGGCCCAGATGAGTTTGGCTTTGTCTGCTGATTCCTTGTTGCATGAGCCCAAGACCAAAGGACCAACCAGTATAAAGGAAAGATCAAACCGTTCATGATGGTTCTGGTTCTGAATCTAAGGGTACATCTATACTGCATGACAATTTGGGATACCAGAGGTATCCCAGAATAGCTACCCCGCGTCTTTACAAGCTGCCTGTTATTTCAAAATATTTGAAATATATTAAGGGGTTAAGGGATGTCTCAAAATAGCACGTTATTTCGAAATTTGGTGCTGCGTAGACGCGCCAAATTTCAAAATAAGCTATTTCAAAATAGAATCAAAAACAGATACACAATTTGCATTACGCAAAGTGCGTATCTTAGTTTGAGTTTCAGGTGCTGTGTAGGCTTTACATGCCTAGCTAAGACAGTTCAGAACTTGTAATTATGAGGAAAGCCCTGTGGTGGACTGTTTTGATGACCGTTTGAAGGACTGACACCCACCAGAGCCTGAGTTTGAAGCTGGAGAGTGCTTGGCAGTATTCTCTAAAAGGTGGGAGTTTGTGCCGCCAATCAGGAGAGATTCCAGTGCCACCCAGCTGATTAACAGAGCACCCACAACTTGGTTTGTGTTCCTCCTGGTGTTGCACAGTTGCACAGGCCTTGGTGCACACACCAAATTTTATTCTGCACATGGATGGAAAAAATCTGCACATGGATGGAAAAGATTAGAGGGAACGCTGGCAGTTGGGTAAGCTTTTCAGCATGTATGAGGGTCCTTTGCCTGTTTTTTAGCATATTCTCTCTGTGCTGCTTTCCCCTTCAGAAGAAATGTGTTTAGAAAGTGCTGGGTGGTAACTGATGATCCCAAGAAGGGTAAAGTGAGACTGCAGCAAGAGTGGGGAGGTGGTACTGCTGCAGGTCTGCAAGCCAAGTACCATGCCGTCATCCAGGCCTGAGGTAACAGTGCTGAGAATTAGTACAGTCTGGGTCTAACCGGACACCACGAGGAAAAAGTGCTCTTAGCCATCCAGGACAACTGGGATTCCAGGAAGAGTTAGAGACACAAGAGCACCCACACAAATGGAAACCTTCTTGGAGGAAGGCTGGGAAACTCAATGCCAGGGACGGGGATACCCCTCAAGATTCCCACCAACAGCTGTGCCTCCAGCTACATCCAGCCACTTAGCCACATCTCTGCTGGGTCTGGACTGGGCCTCTGCCAGCAAACTCTCATCTAAAGTCTAATCTCGGCCACGCCCTGGGGGAGCACCAGTGGGGTTTGACGAACGCCCAACCAGGCTGTGTGTCACCTGTACCGTAATAACGCTGCAACTGTGATCTTGCCGTGAGCCACTGTCCCAAGCCGCATCCTGAGCCCCATCAAGTGGAGAGGAACAGCCACTTCAAGGGACTCTGCCTACCCCAGCGAGGGACGGCAGGAAGGTTAGCAAAGCCTCACAGGAAGCATCATCAGAGGATGCTGGAGGATCAAGACCAGAACAGTTTCCCCTCCAAATCCAGGCCACAAAGCCAGCAGGGCAAGGTGAAGGCTGCAGAGCTGCCTTTCCACCACAGTTTAACAGCGGCCTTCTAAAAAGGCAAGATGAGAGACAGCAATGGCTGGTGAGTGCCGGTGACGCAAGGGGGATGGACTTCGGAGATCTGAACTCAAGCTTCTGCCCTGCCACGGGCCCCCCCTCCACGACCAGCCCTGCTTCCCATTGGCCCCCCCCCCATCTCCCCGGCCAGCCCTATTGCCCCCCCGTTAGCTGTTTCCAGGCCCCCTTCCCGGCCAGCACCGCTCCCTTCCTGGCCGGCTCCCCCCCCGCCAATGAAGCATGTTCGGGGGTTTTTTTGTTTTGTTTTTTTTAATGATTACCTGGTAACCGCTAGCAGTGATCCAGGTTCTCAGAGGGGTTTTTGTTTTTTTGTTTTTTTTCTCAACAACTTTGGTCCCCCCCCACCCCCCCCTTTTTTTTTTTCCTTCAACAAAATTTTTTCCTGGTGTTTTTTTTTTTGGAGGGTGGGGGGGGGGTGTTCGGTATTTTTCTTTTAGCCATCTGGCAACCCTAGCCCAGACACCTAGTCCCAGCCTGAGCAGAAACAAGTCTCTTCCCGGGGGAGAGACAAAGGAAGGGAGGCGGAGACGCCACCTGGCTGGGGGGCAGGACCTGAGAGCCGGACAGTTTTTTGGCTGGAAAACCATGAAGAGAACAGACTAGAAGAAGGCTGGGAGTGGAGAGGCCTAGGCACCTCCACCCCAAGGGGTCTAGAGCTGCCAGCCCCTGACTCCTTATGTCCACATCACGTCTATGCTGTGCTGTATCCTGGAGAAGCAATAAACCCTCTATTCTACTGGCTGGCGGAGTCTCATCTTGCTGGAGATGGGGTGCAGGATCAGGGGGGTCCCCGACGCACCGCCACTCCGTCCCACGCTGAAATGCACTTCGGAGCCTCTTCTGTCACAAGCCACCAAGGACCTGGATCCAACTTGCAGGCAGTGAGCTCAAAGCGCCCCTGTGCTGTGTGGCAACGTGGTATGAATGCCACCAAAGATGTTACAGCAGCAGCCAGCCCTGTCTGGCCACGCCACACGCCTGCCAGCGGAGGAGATGCACGATTCCTCCCAGCATGCGGGGTAGGGGGAGGATTCACCAGGATGCAGAAACTCCGGGCAGCTCCCCTGGAAATGGCTTTGCAGACACAGTAGTGGAAGAGACAGACAATTGCTACTCCTGCCTCTGTGCCACAGCTAGACATGCCTAACCCACAACGGAAGTATCCATCAGCCATATCAGCACAATGCAGTGTTTAATCTCCCTTTTCACACTGACATGTTTGCCCGCTTGTAAAGCCCCAGCGAGGGTGAGATTAGCTTCCGCACAACCGACGGGAGGAGCTTGCCCTGCAGTGCGGGCTGTTTGCTTTGTGTGGTCTGGACGCTTTGTTGGCTTGGGTGCGTTCAGCAAGACACTTCATCGAAACCCAGGCCCTGTTTGTCCATTCAGCTCTGCTGCTGCTGCCGTATCCTGAGAGGAGATCAACTCGGGGGAGAGAACTAGCCCAGTAGGATGGGCCCCAATTTCGGGTGGGTGGGTAAGAATGGGGGCGTGAGAAGTGGGACAGGAGGGATGGGGGAGCATGCCCCAGCCCCACTCCCTGTCTGGCTTGCTGGGTGGGCCGGAGGGGGGTGGGCCTGGGTACAAAGTGGGTGGGCCACGGCCCACTCAGGCCCACCCGTGGCTCTGCCACTACTCTTGACGTCAACTAAGAACAGGCAAAAGAGGAAGAGATGTACCATGTTCTCCTTTCTATGAATAGCTCTCAAACGGGTTAGCATTTCCCACAGAGGAAGCTTCGTCTCGTGGTTTAACACCACACTGGGCTGTGGAAACCTGACTTCTCTTCTCTCTGGGCAGGTGGCTCCAGCTGCATGCCACACAGGACCGTGGCCTGATAGCCACATGCGTGTGTGAAGAGACCCGACACGCTCCCGACCCCGGGGCAGGACATAGCAGGACGCCTTCCCTTCACAAGCCCCCTCTAACATCTCCCCCCACCTCACCCACACTATACACAGCACAGGGGCATGGGTGCGGTCTCGGGGCAGCTCCCACTCCTGGGGATAGCTGGACATTCCGACCATGGCCTCTGTGCAAGCACAACGGCTCTGACGGTGCAGGGCACGGTCATCCTCACCTCGCAGAGGGGGGCTGGGCTTCACCCACTGTGTCCCCAGAGAGAACTGACCACTTCTCTTCTTTCTCCACAGCCGCACCAGCTGCATGCGCAGGGTGCACCACCCCACCCAGGACATGCTCCCGCATCCGAGGGCTCCACCGGACCACCACAACACAGCCGGGGTACTGAGAGCAGCAGCTGGGGGCCCTGCGAGCCCTGACCTGCATCATGGAGCAACGGGCACAGGAAGAACGGGAGTGACCTGGACAAGAGGATGGATTGCACCCTCAGCAAGTTTGCGGATGACACTAAGCTAGGGGGAGAGGTAGATACGCTTGAGGGCAGAGATAGGGTCCAGAGTGACTTAGACAAATTGGAGGATTGGGCCACAAGAAATCTGATGAGGTTCCACAAGGACAAGTGCAGAGTCCTGCACTTGGGACGGAAGAATCCCAAGCACAGTTACAAGCTGGGGACCAACCAGTTAAGCAGTAGTTCTGCAGAAAGGGACCTAGGGGTAACAGTGGATGAGAAGCTGGATATGAGTCAACAGTGTGCCCTTGTAGCCAAGAAGGCTAATGGCATATTAGGTTGCATTAAGAGGAGCATTGCCAGCAGATCCAGAGATGTCATTATTCCCCTTTATTCGGCTTTGGTGAGGCCACATCTGGAGTATTGTGTCCAGTTCTGGGCCCCCCACTACAAAAAGGATGTGGACGCATTGGAAAGGGTCCAGCGGAGGGCAACCAAAATGATTAGGGGGCTGGAGCATATGACCTACAAGGAGAGGCTGAGGGAGTTAGGTCTGTTTAGTCTGCAGAAGCGAAGAGTGAGGGGGGATTTGATAGCAGCCTTCAACTTCCTGAAGGGGGGTTCCAAAGAGGATGGAGAGAGGCTGTTCTCAGTAGTGACAGATGGCAGAACAAGGAGCAATGGTCTCAAGTTGTGGTGGGAGAGGTCCAGGTTGGATAGTAGGAAAAACTATTTCACTAGGAGGGTGGTGAAGCACTGGAATGGGTTACCTAGGGAGGTAGTGGAGTCTCCATCCCTAGAGGTGTTTAAGTCTCAGCTTGACAAAGCCCTGGCCGGGTTGATTTAGTTGGGATTGGTCCTGCCTAGAGCAGGGGGCTGGACTTGATGACCTTCTGAGGTCTCTTCCAGCTCTATGGTTCTATGATTCTATGATTCCAGAGGGAGCTGCTTGCCCAGGGTCATGCCATCTGTACCAGGGCCAGATTAAGGCGGGGGGGGCTAGCCGGGCAGCTGCCCGGGGCGCCAACCTATGGGGGGCGCCTGATTGAAGTGGTAAGGGGCGCTGCGTGCCCGGGGGCGGTGCCGCACATGCACTGATCTGTACCCATCTGCAGACTCTGGTGCAGAGCGTGCTGCCTCGTGCCGCTCCAGCGCCTGCTGCGCCCCCAGCTACCGTTCCTCCTCCCACTTCTTCTCCCCCTCCCGCCTCTCCCTCCTCACCCTCCTCACCTTCCTCCCCAGTCTCCACACCCCCACCTCAACCTCCACACCCTCCTCCCCATCCCCGGGACACTGAGGCCCCGCACCCACCGTGCTGAGAGACATGTGGCCCGACGAGACCCCCACCCCTGAGCGCTGAGCTTCCTCTTCCCCTTGCTCCCCTTGCTTCCCCCTTCCAGCTCCCTCCTCCCAGGTTTCCCCCTCCCCTCTCCCACCCTCTCTCCTCCCGTCTCCCGCCTCCTTTCCCCAGTCTCCCCAAAGGTTCATTCCCAGTTTTGTTCAATAAACAAATCATCAGTGGATGATACCAAACTGTTTAGGATAGTCAAGACAGAAGCAGACTGTGAGGGACTCCAAAAAGATGTCACCAAACTGAGCGATTGGGCAACAAAATGGCAAATGAAGTTTAATGTGGATAAGTGTAAAGTAATGCACATCGGGAAAAATAACCCCAACTATACGTACAGTACGATGGGGGCTAATTTGGCTACGACAAATCAGGAAAGAGATCTTGGAGTTATCGTGGATAGTTCTCTGAAAACTTCCACACAGTGTGCAGCGGCGGTCAAAAAGGCAAATAGGATGCTAGGTATTATTAAGAAAGGGATAGAAAATAAGACCCAGAATATCTTACTGCCCCTGTATAAAACTATGGTACGCCTACATCTTGAATACTGTGTACAGATGTGGTCTCCTCACCTCAAAAAGATATTTTGGCCTTGGAAAGGGTTCAGAAAAGGGCAACTAAAATGATTAGGGGTTTGGAACGGGTCCCATATGAGGAGAGGTTAAGCGACTGGGACTTTTCAGTTTAGAAAAGAGGAGACTGGGGGATATGATAGAGGTATATAAAATCATGAGTGGTGTGGAGAGGGTGGATAAAAAAAAGTTATTTATTAGTTCCCATAATAGAAGAACTAGAGGACACCAAATGAAATTAATGGGTAGCAGGTTTAAAACTAATAAAAGAAAGTTCTTCTTCACACAGCGTGTAGTCAACCTGTGGAACTCCTTGCCAGAGGAGGCTGTGAAGGCTAGGACTATAACAGAGTTTAAAGAGAAGCTAGATAATTTCATGGAGATTAGGTCCATAAAAGGCTATTAGCCAGGGAATAGAAATGGTGTCCCTGGCCTCTGTTTGTCAGAGGCTGGAGAAGGATGGCAGGAGACAAATCGCTTGATCATTGTCTTCGGTCCACCCTCTCTGGGGCACCTGGTGCTGGCCACTGTTGGCAGACAGGCTACTGGGCTAGATGGACCTTTGGTCTGACCCAGTACAGCCATTCTTATGTTCTTATGTTCTTATGTAAACCCAGTTTCTATTTTTGAAAAAAAGTGTATTTTATTTGACATCAGGAAGAGGGGCTAGGGAGGGGTAAGTGGAAGGACGTGAGGGAGGAATGGGGCACGAGCCCCCGGTGGGGAGGACCGGGGTGGCTCTGAGGGCTCCTTGGGGTGGACGCTCTTCCGCAGGGCCTCCTGGATCCTGACAGCCCCCCAATGGAACCCCCAGATGGCAGCCTGCAGCAAGTGCAGCCGGGCTGATGGCAACGACCCCACGAGACGCACCGGCATGCCCCGGGGCAGCTCTGGCTCCATGTGGCCGTGTGCTGTGATGTACCGAGTGCGGGCACTCAGGGCACTCCAAGACAGGACTGCTTTGCTGTCCCTCATCAAGGTAGACAAGCAGGCGGGGAACCCTGAAAACTGTCTGTCCAGGGTGGGGGTAGGGTCCCTTTAAGCACGGAGCTCAGTTAGCCTCAGGCAGCAGCCCCACACACTAAGTCCTAACCTGATGCCCTGCCGGCACTGGTTCCGGCCAGCCTTAACTTCAGTTCAGGGTCCACTCACGCGCTATTTCGAAATAGAAAAACGCTATTTCGAAATCGTTTTTGTGTATAGATGCGTTATTTCGAATTAGCTTAATTCGAATTAACTATTTCAAATTCAGTTAACTCGAATTAACGCAGTAGTGTAGACATACCCTAACTGTTTGGTGCTCAGGGTGAGATGAATCTGGATCTCAGCCCAGCTTCCAGATGACAGGTGTTTGTCACAGACAGTCATTGTCACAGAGGACACACCGTTTAGCAACTTCATCAGAGCGGCTGCCATTCCTGGATTTACGGTCTCCCCTAAAAGATCCTTCCCATAGCAAGCTGCCTGGAAATGAATTTATCTTCCTCGGAGACAAAGGGCTCCCTTAACCCAGCCAGGATTTGACCCTGAAGGAGTCTAAACAACATAAAACCAACAGTTAAACCACTAAGTTATCCAGCCTATCAAGCAAGCGCATTCACCCGCCCCAAGTCGGAAATGAATCCTCGCTTCTACTCCTCTGAAAGGCTTCCCTACATGTCCAGTGAGGGCTGCTTGGTTTTTACACTCAAGTCTGTTGCTGTGAATTTCAAATGCTACTACTGCGCAAGGAGACCCCTCCACGAAATCTTTAACAGATGTCTGCAGAGGAAGACAGTTTTGGAGCGGGGGAGCATCTCAGGGAGCAGAGAAAGGTGGCATGCGGGAGCACATGTGGTGGAGGCGGGCGGGATGGAACAGTGAAGGGATTCATATTTTAGAAACTCTAGAAGTTCGTATTACTCAGAAGCCTGCCTGGCTGCTCCATTTATCAACCAAGATAAACACCAGTGCCACAAAGCCTTCCTGTTGCACCAGAGAGGGGGGGTATGTGACAAGCAATCCCCAAACAGCCAAGCACGCCCAAGGAGATCGCGTAACATCCCCTCCACGTCATCCGAGGAAGGAGCTGAGCCAGACCCACGGCGTTACATTACTTCTCTTGCCGGCTGCACGTGGCAGCAGCCACGGTCCATGTGGCAGGGCCCATTTCACCCGCTCGCCTTCCAGCTGCAGCTCCGCTCAGCACCCCGCTTACCTGGAGAGACAATGAACATTCTGCGCTTTTGCAGCCCCTGTCTCGGCAGGGTCTCAAAGCACCTGGCACGTGGGAATGGGACCTGGAGGAGCATTACGGAAGAGAGATGGAAGCGGCCTGTGAGCTCACCCAGACTCTCTCCCAGCTAAGGTTCCCTTTCCTGATACTCAGTTGACACTTCCCCATGATTTCGGACTGGTAGCAGCACCTCGGAGCCCCAGTCATGACCAGGCCCCCACTGTGCACGGTGCTGCACAAACACAGAACAAAAGAAAACCAGCCCCTGCCTTTCTTCAGTTCATTGTCTTAGTAATAGCCATGGGGTGGGCAATAATTTTCTCAGGGGGGGCCACTTAATGAATTCTGGCACATGGTCATGAGCCAGTTCCACACCGCCCTCAGAAGGGGCGGGGCCTTGGGTAGAAGGGGCGGGGCTGGGGCCTAGCCTCCCCTCCCCAGAGTTGTCTGGGGCCAGAGGCTTTGAATTAAAAACACAGCAAAGGGCTCTCCTAGCCCCGCCACTTAGGGTTGCCAGGTGTCCGGTTCTCTACCGGACAGTCCGGTTTTTGGGCCCTCTGCCCGGTAAAAAAATCCAGAAAATACCGGACATGTGGAATGTCCGGTGTTTCCTGGTTTTCCGACTGGGCGCCGGATGGAAGCCTGGCGGGGAAGGGGGAGTGACTGGGAGGCGGGGCACAATCGGCACTGGGAGCCCTGGTTGTGTGTGAGGAGGAGGAGGGGCAGCCCGGTCCATGCTCCTGCGCGCTGGTCAAGCGTGTGGTGGAGCCGCAGCCGGACTGACTCGCGCGGGACGGGAGCGCCCTGAGATCTGTACAGCCCGGGTCAGTCCTGCTCCCCGCCGGCTGATTCGCTCCCCCGCCCCCTCCTAGCCGGCCAGTTGGTTGATTCTCCCCAACTTCTCCTCCTGGTCTTCCCCAGCCAGTCCCCCCCGTCTTCCTCCCACTGCCAGCTCTGCCTCGCACTGGCCGGTTCCTGCTCCGGATCTTCCTATGTCCGGCAGCCAGTTCTCCCCTCCTCCTCCTCCTGAGCTCCCACAGCCAGCTCCACCTCCACCGGCCTCCCCGATATCCCATGGCCAGCCCCATTCCGCCCGACACCCCCCCCACCAACCAGCCCTGCTTCCGTGGGCTCCCCATATCCCCAGCCAGCCCCGTTGCTCCCCATTAGCTCTGTTTCCCACCCCATTCTCCCAGCCAGCACCACTCCCCTCCCGGCCGGTCCCTCCCCATGAAGCGTGTCCGGTATTTTTTTATGACTACCTGGTAACCCTACCGCCACTACCATGTTGCCTGAGCACCCAGGGGTGCTGCAGGTATTTAAAGGGCTCCCGGTTGCAGCACTACCCGGCAGGGGCCTGAACTGCAAGCCTTTTAAATAGCAGCAGAAACCCTGGAGGCTGCCCGGCAATGCGGGAGCTGCAGGGCCAGGAGCTGTGAGCCCTTTAAATAGCAGCTGCCTGGGTAGTGCTGCAGCTGTGAGCCATTTCAATAGGATCCTGCTGCCTGAGCCATCACCTGGAAATTCGGTGGCTCCAGCAGCAGGACATAAATGGAAAGCAGCCAGATGCAGCCTGCGTGCTGGATCAGAGTGTTCGGTGGATCCAGCCCCAGGGCCACATCTCGCCTGGCCCTGCAGTTGCCTGTGACATCCCAGCTCCTCTCCTTGGAATGACCATCACCATTTTACAGAATAGGACACTGAGTAGCTAAAGATCCTAGATGTCTGTAGCAAAAGTGGGAACAAATCTGTCTCTTCATCCTTTGCTTTAGCACCTAGTGTGATGAGCCCCTCCCTGATTGCTGTATGTCTACCCTGGGCCTTATGCGCTTTGGGTTAATTTCTGCCCCCAGGGACATCCATGCAATTCTGCCTGACTTCAGCGGGATGCACCTATCTGTGAACACGCTGAGCGCTTTCCTTAAACAAGAAGAGTTGTCGCATTATCGTGCACGTAGAGAACTTTTTATTGCATGGGACTGCAGCGCGCTGGACAAGCTTCGCCGAGGAATCGCGGCAGGAATGCAGCATCTGTTTCACATCACGCAACGCTTCACCACTGTGTGGGACAGAGAGTGGGAAGGACCAGCCAATCCTGCGGAAACTATACGTGGTATTTCAGGAGCATTAGGCCAGAAACAACTGGCCACCCTGGGCTTTGGCCAGGACATCTGGCTCAATGATACTGCTCCCGGGGGATCTTTAATAACAATGTAGTCAGGGTCTGGGCTGTGCATCTCATCCAAAATAGAATCCCCAATTTACCAACCTTCTGTGAAGGTGGCGAGGTCACTGGCTGCTCTAAGGAGCAAGTCAGCTTGGTTATTCCCTGAGTCTTCCATCCCATGCAAGTACTAACCAGACAGCAGACAGTTTAACTCCTGAGGTGCCTTGCACCTACCTGGGAGAGGCTGTCTTTGTAGGGACAGCATAAAGGAATAAACCCTTCAGTGGTGGGCAACCTGCAGACCCCCCTCGCTGTCCCCCTCCCTCACGCGCCTCTCCGGCACTGGAGCCCCCCACTTCCTACTTCTCCCAACCTCCCTCCCAGCACTTTCGGTCACAGGCCCGCAGGTGGAACCCCAGTGGGCCGTGGGTTGCTGTGGCCCACTGAGGTGAAGGAGGGCCACTCATGCAGTCTACCCCCCCCATTCCTGGTTATTTTCCTGACTTACATCCTGGATATTTTCCTTGAACCTGCCAGTAATGGTTAGGGGCTCTGTGAGATGGGCACATGCCCCTAGTGGACATCTTGAGATTGCTAGGTCATTTTACAGCAGCGGCCTCTAAACAACTCTCAGATGGTAACAGGGTTCCCCTCTAAGCCAGTGGTCCCCAACCTTTTGGGGCTGCCGGGCGCCCGGGGGCGGGGCCACTCACGCGCTGGGCACCGGGGGGTGGGCCACACACGCGCCCGGGGGCGGGGCCACCCATGCGCCGCACTCCCAGGGCTGGCGCCGCTCCTGTGCCACACGCCCAGGGGTGGGGCCACCCATATGCTGTGCGCCCAGGGCCGGAACAGCCCATGCGCTGCATGCCCGGGGCCAGCGCCACTCCTGTGCTATGTGCCCAAGGGTGGGGACACCCATACGCCACGTGCCCCGGGGCCGGCACAGCCCATGCACCGCGCACCCAGGGGCGGGGCCGCCCATGTGCTGCGTGCCCAGGGCCGGCGCCACCTAGTGCCGCGCACCCGGGGCCGGCACCATGTCTGTGCCGCGCACTCAGGGGCCGGCACCTCCCATGCGCCACGCGCCCAGGGTCGGGGCCAGCCCCGATCACTCGGCCGGCGCACAGAAATGGCCCAGCGGGTGCCATGGCACCTGCGGGCACCACATTGGGGACCACTGCTGTAAGCTTTTCCAACCAGGAGCAGAGTGAGCTTTGGCTTCTGCACCAATATTGAGGCCATGTGTGCTAGTCTGGATGTGTGCTATCATGCCACCCAATTTATTAACACACACACGTTCCTGGCCGCCAGAGCACACACTCTCCCCCTGCCATGTGGCAGGTCCCATTCCGGGCCCCAGCCGCCAGAACAGGCCCCGCCCACCAGGACAGGCCTCCCTGTCACGTGACTATAGCAGGTCCCGGATCCCTACCTCAGTGGCCCCGCCCACCAGGGCAGCCTCCTGCTGCGGGAGTCCAGAGGAGGTGAGTGGGGGGAAGAATTTTTTTGTGTGCAGCCGCACATGTGCACACCTTAGTGGGAACTATAGATGGGAACACCGTCTAGTCACTACCAAGTGAGGGTAGCTTCACAGGCACCAGCGACAATTAACAGCTGCCGGGGTCCCCTGTTTGCAGGCCAGTATTGCAGTATCTGGCCTGCAAATACTCACAACTATCGTGTAAGTCACCCACACACCGGAGCTGAAAATTGAACTCTGGAGGTGGGTGTTTGTGCACACGCACACCTCTGAACCAGCTAATCCCCCTAGAGAGCCTGGATTTTGGTTTCTATCCATGTTGCTCAAGTTGAGCTACCTACCCACACCCCATCCGCTCTATGCTTCGACTTTTCCCTAGGCCTCTGGGCCCCCTGAAGTCTTGTAGCTATAACATCCGCTTGCAGCACCCCACGTTGATTACAGCCATGTACTTAAGGGCTCATGCCTAATGAGAGGTGAAGTTGTCAGCAGCTGAGGATAATTAAAAGCTTGCTGGATTAGTCCCTTCCTCTGACATGATCTGCGAAAAGAGGGGTAGATACAGGATGAAGTTATTACAGATCATAAAAATAGTGGAGGAGATTGCATTAAGCTGTGAACGACTTGCTGACACCTGGAACAAAGATGTATCTGTTGTGCCCCATGGCCTGGTCTCAGGAATTTAAAACACGTGTTTATGTTTTGGTTTCCTTGGGTTAGGCTGAGTACATGGAGTGGTGGTTTTTTTCTTAGCTGGGACTGGAGCAGAGTTAACTCTTTGTTAAACGGAGACCTGTGGCACCTTATAGACTAACAGATGTATTGGAGCATAAGCTTTCGTGGGCAAAGACCCACTTCGTCAAATGCATGTAGTGGAAATTTCCAGAGGTAGGTCTTCATGAGGTTGATAGATTTCTACTTCATACGGCTAAATGGAGTGCCTTGCATGGTGTCAAGTATCAGAGGGGTAGCTGTGTTAGTCTGGATCTGCAAAGGCGACAAGGAGTCTTGTGGCACCTTATAGACTAACAGATGTATTGGAGCATAAGCTTTCATGGGCTACCCCTTTGATCTTTGTTAAACACCACCCATCCTTCCATGCAAACACCTTACACACTCTTTACCAAGATTCCAAATTTTTCCACGCATGTGTGGAATACATTTTATTATGTGCACCAAGGCATGTGCACCACCCATAGAAACACATGCTGTCCACTGTGAGCAGCTGGGGGAGCTCTGATAATCGGCTGGGCGGCACCTGAAATTCTGCCAGGCAGCCGCCAATGGGCTCAACTTACAGGGAACACTGCTCACTACACCCAAAACACCCCATCACCATTTACAGTGGGGGAAACTGAGGCATGGAGCAGGCACTGCCCTTCCAGAAGGTGGCTCACTGGCAGAGCCAATAATAGGACCCAGGAGCTATGACTCCTGCGCTTTTGCTCTGGCCACCAGCCGTTATTCCTTCCTTCCTTCCTTTGTGGTTAACCTCTTCCGTCCACACTCGGACAGCTTGTGTGCTGGAGGCGGAAGCAGAGCGCCCTGGGGCTGCTCCCCCCGCAGCCCTGTGAGAGCCAAGTGTGTGTACGGCTTAAATGAAAACAGGCACAGGGAGTGGGAGCATGACATTTCCTCGGGAGGAGAGTTTAAAAAAACAACTAACGAGGGCAGGCAAGGGAGCCGTGGCTGTGGGGCTGGAGCGGTCTAAATCAGGCAGACTTGGAAACGGGGGAGGAAGAGTGCGGGCTTGAGTAATTAGGCCAAGATTTCAAAACTAGGAAAGGCCAAAGTTGGCTCCTAAGTCCGTATTTAGGTGTGTAAACGAGTGACCAGAGTTGCTAAAAGCGCTGGGCTCCTAGCAGCTCCCCTTGCCAGCCTGGGCATTTGCAAGCCATTTTGAGACTGGTTAGCAGGAGAAGTGTCTGTCCTCCAGCATGTGGTGCACTGCCACATCATGTCACGCCCAAACCTGAGGTAATGCAGTGCTAAAGGCATGGCACCCCGGGACCCCAAGCTAGGATCTTAGGCCCTATAGGGGTGAGAGGGTCCATCTCCCTGCTAAGGCTGGCTTGAAAGAGGAAACAGAGCCACCAACCTGCCCTGCACCCAGCATGAACCACGCCAAGCTCCCCACAATGACATGATCAGAAGCCACGATGACAGGCGCAGCACAAGACCCTTGCTAGATGGATAAATAGCAGAGTATGAGACTGGGCAGCGATTTGAGCAGCCCTAGATAAACAGAGGAAGGAGAGGACCACAATGGAAAATAACTGACTCCAAAATACAATGCCCACAAAATACTGAAAATACTGGCCAGATTGTTCTCACACACACACACACACACACACACAGGGGCGGCCCGTGTGTATAGGCCAACTCGGCCGTTGCCTAGAACGCCGCCTTCAATGGGGCGCCCAATGATGACATCATGCCATTGAGGGCCGTGCAGGCAGGGGTGCCGATTGCGCATTCCACCTGGGGCGCCAGCTGCCGGCAGCCCGCCTCAGGCCGCCCCTGCTCACACCAGTTTCTTTTAATGATCAGTAAGTCAAACGATCTGGTGGAGGCGAGGTGCATGAGCTAATATCTTTTATTGGACCAACTTCTGCTAGTGAGAGAGCCGAGCTTTCAAGCTTACACAGAGCTCTTCTTCAGGACTGTGAAACTAACTCAAAGTATCATTAAAACTATGAGGAATCCTGTGGCACCTTGAGACAAACAGATTTATTAGGGTATAAACTTCCGTGGGTAAAACCCACTTCAGCAGGTGAATAGGAATGGAAGATACAGAGGCAGTATATATAGCATAACAAAAGAAGGGAGTTGCTTATGAAGTGTAAGATCAATGCTAATGAGGCCAATTCAGTTGGGTGAATGAGGCTCACTCCTAGCAGCTGATGAAGAGATGTGAATACCAAGAGTTGGGAAGTTGTCTTTGTAGTGAGATAACCAATCTAAATCCTTATTCAGCTCTAATTTGTATTACATTTGCAAATGAATTGCAGTTCTGCTGTTTCTCTTTGTCATCTGATACTGAAGGATTTTGGAGAAGGATGGCTACTTTTAAATCCACAACTGAATGGCCAGGGAAGTTAAAGTGTTCTCCTACTGGTTTACGTACATTTCCTTTCTTGATGTCTGATTTGTGTCCACTTATCCTTTGGCACAAAGACTGCCCGGTTTGCCCAGTATACACAGCAGAGAGAGGGGCATTGCTGGTACGTGATGACATATATCACGTTAGTGGTTGTGCAGGTGGATGAGCCCCTGATGTGGTGGCTTATGTGGTTAGGTCCTGTGATGGTGTCGCTTGTGTAGATGTGTGGATATCTTAAATACAGGGTCTGAACAGATTATTTCTATTATTTCAAGGTGAAGTGGCCTGTTAGCACCTCTCCACACACAGGGAGGAAAAGAGGGGGAAAGCAGCTGGTGGGGAGGTTAAGTGGGTTACAAACGGTTGTAATAAGCCATAAAGCTAGTGTCTCTATTCAGGCCACATTTGGGAATGTCTAGCAAAGTTATGAATTTGGCTTGACTCTGGAAAGTGAAGTGCACGTTTCCATTGAGAGGTTGTACAGTGTGATCGCTTTACGAAAAGCCTCCACCCACAGGTGATATGCTGGGGTTTGTCTTGTGTCATTTTTCCTGTGTGAGTTCATTCGGGAGTGTGCTGATTGTCTGGTTTCACACACAGCAGCGGGTGGGACATTGTGTGGCATACACATGGCGTGACAGGCAGGTGTAGGACCCATGGATCTGGAAAGGTCTGGTGGGGAATGTTGATCACTGTAGTAATGGCGCTATGGCTGCAGGTTTTTGCATCTGTTGTTCTGGCAGGGGCTGCTGCCGCTTTGAGTTGGTGTGGCCTGGTCTGGAGGGAGCTTGCTCCTGATGATGAACTTACAGAGGTTGGGGGATTGTTTGAAGGCCAGAAGAGGGGGTGCAGGAAAGATTTGGGGGCCCATCGAGTATGGATTGTAGCTGTTTGATACCCCATATGGGTTCCAGTGTGGGTGGTAGGTGGTGCTGTTGGAAGGAGCTGGTTTGGTAACTTTTTGTTGAGGGTTTCACATGTGTTTTTTTAACCCTTCCTTGTTTTGCTGCAAAGTAACCAACTGAAGGCTCATCTGTTCAGTCCTCATTGTCCTTGGGGTGCTATGCAAGCAAATGGATCCACTCTGCCCCGTGTTTGGTCTGAATACACCGAGGTGCCTACAACAAACACTAGTCCCCCCCACACACACGTGGAATTTGCCTGCCTGCAGCTTTCTCACCCAGAGCTGTGATCCTGTTGGCGCATGCTTGGTTAGCCAGGACTAGGCCTGCTGCATATCAGGACAGGAGTTCTCCAAGGAGCTGAGAAGTAGCCGCAGCAAGTGTTGGAGATGCAATCAGTAGCGCTCTTCCAGACAGGGTTGCCAGGTGTCCGGTTTTCTACCGGACAGTCCGGTATTTGCACCGTCTGTCCGGTAGAAAAATTCAGAAAATACCAGACATGTGCAATGTCCGGTATTTTCTGAATTCCCGGCTGGGTGCCAGACGGAAGCCTGGCGGGGGCAGGAGAGCGACTCGGAGGCGGGGCCGCAATTGGCGCTGCAAGCCCTGTGGTCGCGCGCAAAAGCCGGGTGGGGCAGAGCGGGGCCGGGGCCGGGACTCCCAGCCACTCCTCCCACCTGGCTTCTGCACACGACCAGAGGCTCCCAGCGCCGATCGCAGCCCCGCCTCCCAGCTGGGAGCCTCTGGTTGCGTGCAGAAGCCGGGCGGGGGGAGTGGCTCCCAGCCCCGCCCCCAGCCCCGCCCCCGCCCGGCTTCTGCTCGCAACTAGAGGGAATGCCTGCTGGGGGCGTGGCCCAAAGGACTCCGGCTGTAGCCAATGGCTGCACCCCCCTCCCCCCCGCCAGGTCTGCTTCCTGCCCCCTTCCTCCGGGCCCCCTCTCCTCCAGTCCAGCCTCCGCCCCTGACCCCCAGCTCTGCTTCCCGGGCCCCCTTCCTCCCGGCCAGCCCCACGGCCCCCAACACCCCCACCAGCTCTGCTTCCCACCTCCCCTCCTCCTGTCCTCCCTCTTCCTCTCTCCCCGGCCATGATCAAATATGTCCAGTTTTTTGGCGGGGTCTACCTGGCAACCCTACTTCCAGAGCCATAAATACCATGAATTAGCAAATATAACTCGCGGGTTATACATGTTTTTACAACCCCCCACCCTGAAGGGTATACATGTCCGCATCTTATATAAATTGATTTTTACTCCAGGAGCATCAGTTCCCCTAAGCGGCTCTGCCCACCCCCCATTAGAACTGGGTTAGCTCCGCTGCAGGGAGGGCCTGACGAGCTTCCAGCGCATCTGCGCTGCGCCCTCCATTCCCCCCGGAGGAGGGTGGGTGGCGCCTGGCTGCAGCTGCGCGGGGCGGGCCTGGACACGAGCATGGCTCCCCTCCCGCAGGCCGGCCAGCTCGCTGACAGCAGGATGGCCCTCGCCTTGTGTCTGCTCTCTACATGCTGCTGCTCAAGTGCCTGGGGCTGCTGCAGAAGTCTCTGCAGGTTATACACGTCCGTGGGTAATCTATTATTTTTTTTACACAGGATAGAAAAACCGCAAGTAATACAAGGGTGCGGGTTATACATGGACACGGGTTATATATGCTAATTTTCCGTAAACATGTTGCCACCTGGGGTGAGCAAGCCTATTTGCACCCTTCAAGGCAAGATGGAGGGGCACCTGGGTGACGTGCCCCCTCCCCCCCCAGATTTCTGCTCTCCATTTAGCACAATGGTTTTCAAACCGCAGGGCACGGGGATGCACCCCACTGTTTGAAAACCATTGCCCCCTGCCAGGAGCTGGCAGGACAGAAGCTGAGAGAGATGCTTGGACCTCTGCCTCGCTGCACCATAGGAGCTGGGGTGCTGGCTGGCTGCGCATCCTGTCCTGCTTCCCGAACCAACCCACCTCTGCACAGCCAGGCACTCCACCGGTAGAGTAGGTGGCTCACTCCTACCTCTGCCCCAAAGGAGCCCGGCTAGCTGGAAACAACCCCCGAGCAGGGCCCTACCCACAGAATCCATGAGATGCTCTCCAAGGTGGTACTCATGCCTCGTGGGCACCTGACCCTGCTCACACCCCAATAGCTGTCCAGGGACCTGCCACTGCAGCCAGGTCATTCTCCCCACACTCCTTGTGGACAGAGCAGAACTGCCCTTTGCTCCTCTGGGCTGCCCTGTCCCAGGGCCAGAGCTGCTGGGCAGGCCACACGAGCCCAATGCTCAGCGCAGGCACGGGGGCAGGCAGCTGCTGCTGGCAGGACGGACTCACTCCCACCAGCTCCAGAAACAGAGGCCGTGAGAACAGAGCAACCCCTAGGGTGATCACATTTCAAGTTCCCAAAATAGGACACTGCTGGGGGAGGCTGTAGGTGGGGGACTGGTGGAGGGGTGTGTCTCTTGTGGGAGGGTGTATGGGGGTGTTGGAGTGGATTTTGGGGTGCTGGAAGGGGGTGTGTGTACTGGGAGGGATATTGTGGGGCACTGGACAGGGTATTTGAGGGGGGCTGGAGGGGGTGTCTAAGGCAGGGGTATCCACTGGAGGCGGGGCAGTGTCGCGCTCCCTGTTGCAGTGGCAGGGTGACTGGCGCAGGCCTGGAACACAGGGCCAGCCTGTCAGTCAGCACCTCCCTGTGGGTCCCCTCCCCAGGGCAGGAGCTAGCAGCACTCAGCACCCTGTTCGCCTGCTGCTGCCACCATGCTCCTAGTGCTGTGGGGACAGCCTGCTCCGGCCTGAGTCATCGGGCCCACCGTCCTGCGGGGAGGGGGATGTTGAGCTCCCCACTGACACAGCTGGGACTGATCCGGGGGAGGCTGATGCCACTGGGCACAACCCCATGTTCCACCCCATTTTTCTGCCCCCACCAGATTCGTGCCCTGGCGGGCTCCCTGTTCAGGCCGCTCTTCCCACTGGGTTAAAGCGGCGTGCCCCCCAGCTTGGCATGAGGCGGCATTGTGCGTAGGCTGGGTGAGGAGAAGAAATGAGCATTGCTGGTTTCCCAAGGCTTAATTCCTCAATGTCCATAAAACAGTTTAAGCCCCTCCAATGCAAGGCGCCGCAGAAGCACGCAGTAGTTAAGGCCCTGCCGAAAGCTCCATAGACTGTCATTAAAAGGTCACCTTTTGCCAACCGGTATCACAGAGGCCTCGGAGATGCTGCACTTTCCTCTTTCTGCCATTAACTCCCACGAGCGTACACACCTCTGACAGGGTCTGTCAGGCTTTCTCTGGAGGCACCAACACCCAGACATCCCCCTGCCCACGGAAAATCCACTCGGATTTGGCAACCAACGAGACCATGGGCGGCAGGTTTGTATAATTTTTGGTGGTGTCCAGAATGGGTCTAGTCCCCCCCTCCCCCGCCCAACCACCCTGTAAGCTGATATATATTTTATTAAATAATGTAAAAACGGACTGGAAACTGTAAGCGTTTAACAGTTTCCCTTTATTGCACAATATCACTATCGTAAGAAAAAAATTATTTAACTAAGAATATCAACGTTATTAATACTCTTTTGAATATGGAAACAACCAAGCACTCTTTGATCAATAACCCTCAAAAGCAAATACTTTCTAAAATTAAAACAAATATAGCCCCTTCTTTTGCAATGTTCTTCAGGAGGCAGCAAACACTTTTCGTCATTGTTTGGTTCTTGAAATGAAGTAATCCAGGAGACTTGCAATGTCCAATTCAGACGTAAAGTTCTTATGAACGTGCAGAAATGCCAAGTGATTTAGACGTTCTTGGCCCATTGTCATTCACAAATCATTTTTCAGTCGGCGCAAGCAACTGAATGATCGCTCAGCGGTGCAGGTTGTAGTCGGAATTGTGTAGAATAATTTCAGGAGAATTGTAACTTCTGACAACATGTCACTCAAGCCTTCGTTTTGTTTTAGAAATTGCTTCACTGCGGTCACCGAATTAAGCTGGCAATTTCTCGATCTGCAAATATCACTCAACATTTCTAAATGAAGAAATAGCTTCTCCGTGTTAATGTCACCATGGAAAGCTTCACTTATTGGGACAATGTCCTGTTTCGAGCCATTTGCTGCCTCAGTTATAAGCTTCTCCAATTTTACTGTGAATGTAAAGCTTTCTGTTGAAAACCTTTGTTCAATGGCAACTTTGCAAGCATCAATGATCCCAACATATATTTGATGAAAATACTCTTTGGGGTCACTGAAGGTGTGAGGAAGGCTTCCATGGTCGAGCCATCTCGGTGGCTTGCGTTTTCTCGGGAGTGTAGGATCATCTAAATAAAGATTTCTTGCCTTCCCTACTGTTGTTTCCCAGAAGTGATTGTATGATGAGTCGGTGCGCAACCCACTCAACACCTCTTGCAACAGGCCAGCTTTCTTCATAATGCTTGCCAATGATATGTTTGGGCTTCGAATTTTTGCATTAACTTCTTCTACAGGACCCATGGCTTTCACAAGAACTGTTAGTGTAAAGGACGTTGAAAAAGATTGAAGTTGCTTCGAGAATCCACTACATTTTAAGCCAAATTCATCGGAAGAGTAAATAAGTTCATCTAGGCAGGTCATCATGGCCTTGTAGTTGTGGAGCAGTGATTTAATGCTACTGATCCTTAGTGTCCATCTTATAGAATCATAGAACCATAGAGCTGGAAGAGACCTCAGAAGGTCATCAAGTCCAGCCCCCTGCTCTAGGCAGGACCAATCCCAACTAAATCAACCCAGCCAGGGCTTTGTCAAGCTGAGACTTAAACACCGCCAGGGATGGAGACTCCACTACTTCCCTAGGTAACCCATTCCAGTGCTTCACCACCCTCCTAGTGAAATAGTTTTTCCTAATATCCAACCTGGACCTCTCCCACCACAACTTGAGACCATTGCTCCTTGTTCTGCCATCTGTCACTACTGAGAACAGCCTCTCTCCATCCTCTTTGGAACCTCCCTTCAAGAAGTTGAAGGCTGCTATCAAATCCCCCCTCACTCTTCACTCCTGCACACTAAACAGACCCAACTCCCTCAGCCTCTACTCATAGGTCATATGCTCCAGCCCCCTAATCATTTTGGTTGTCCTCCGCTGGACCCTCTCCAATGCGTCCACATCCTTTTTGTAGTGGGGGGTCCAGAACTGGACAGAATACTCCAGATGTGGCCTCACCAGAGCCGAATAAAGGGGAATAATGACATCTCTGGATCTGCTGGCAATGCTCCTCTTAATGCAACCTAATATGCCATTAGCCTTCTTGGCTACAAGGGCACACTGTTGACTCATATCCAGCTTCTCATCCACTGTAACCCCCAGGTCCTTTTCTGCAGAACTACTACTTAACTGGTTGGTCCCCAGCCTGTAATAATGCTTGGGATTCTTCCGTCCCAAGTGCAGGATTCTGCACTTGTCCTTGTTGAACCTCATCAGATTTCTTGTGGCCCAATCCTCCAATTTGTCTAAGTCACTCTGGACCCTATCTCTGCCCTCCAGCGTATCTACCTCTCCCCCTAGCTTAGTGTCATCTGCAAACTTGCTGAGGGTGCAATCCATCCCCTCATCCAGGTCATTAATAAAGATATTGAACAAAACTGGTCCTAGAACCGAACCTTGGGGTACTCCGCTAGAAACCGACCGCCATCCTGACATCGAGCCATTGATCCCGTTGGGCCCGGCCTTCTAGCCAGCTTTCTATCCATCTTACTGTCCATTTATCCAATCCACATTCCCTTAACTTGCTGGCAAGAATATTGTGGGAGACGGTATCAAAAGCCTTGCTAAAGTCAAGGTATATCACATCCACTGACTTTCCCATGTCCACAGAGCCAGTTACCTCATCATAGAAGCTAATCAGATTGGTCAGGCACGATTTGCCCTTTGTGAATCCATGCTGACTATTCCTAATCACTTTTCTCTCTTCCAAGTGCCTTAAAATAGATTCCTTAAGGATCCCTTCCATGATTTTTCCAGGAACCGAGGTAAGACTGACCAGCCTATTGTTCCCGTGATTGTCCTTCTTCTCTTTTTTGAAGATGGGCACTACATTTGCCTTTTTCCAATCATTCGGGATCTCTCCCGATCTCCACGATTTTTCAAAGATAATGGCCAAAGACTCCTCAATGACATTTGCCAACTCCCTCAGTACCCTCGGATGCATTAAGTCCGGACCCATGGATTTGTGTACGTTTAGCTTTTCTAAACAGTTCCTAATCTGTTCTTTACCCACCAAGGGCTGTCCATCTTCATCCCATCTTGCGTCACTTAGTGCATTAGTCCGGGAGCCAACCTTGTCCGTGAATACAGAGGCAAAGAAAGCATTGAGTGCTTCAGCTTTCCCCACATCATCTGTCACTAGGTTACCTCCTTCATCCAGTAGGGGCCCCACACCCTCTCTGATCACCTTCTTCTTGTTAACATGCCTGTAGAAACCTTTCTTGTTATCCTTCACATCCTTTGCCAGTCGCCACTCCATTTGCGCTTTCGCCTTCCTGATAAGCCCCCAGCATTCTCGAGCTATACATTTAAACACCTCCCTGGTCATTTGTCCAAGTTTCCACTTTTTGTAAGCTTCCTTTTTGTGCTTAAAGGATTTCCCCCGTAAGCCAATCCAGTCTCCTACCATGTTTGCCTCTCTTTGTTGGGCACAAGGGTTGTAAAGAAGGTTCCCCTTCACTCTGAAACTCTCTGAATGCTGCCATAAGTTTTGGTGACTCCCTGAAGGCATTGGTGAGATCTTTCACCATCAAAAACATATGACGACATTCTTGAATATTATGCAGGGCATCCTGCGTGGCAAGGTTAAGGGAATGTGCAGCACAGTGCACAAATTCCACTCTCGGCTCTCGATCCTTCACTCTGGCTTGGACCCCAGTAAATTTGCCGGACACATTACTGGCTCCATCGTAACACTGCCCCCAGCAATCAGAAAAGGGCAAATCACACCTGAGAAGTGTATCTTCCACAATTTTGAAAAGAGAAGCAGCATCCATTGCGTCAGTTTGGTAAAACCCAATAAACTCCTCATAAATCTCCCAGTCTTCAGTAGAAAAGAACCTTAAAGAAAAACTTACTTGTTCTTTTCTTGACAAATCGGTAGTCTCATCCATTACAATGGCATAAAACTTAGAAGCCTTTATCTTTTGCACAATTTTTCTTAGCCCCATCATTGCCATCATTTCGATTATTTCGTTAATAACCTCATGTGACAGCCACTTGTATTTTGTGCGATTAAGCCACTGTCTCAGTTCCTCAGAATCTGTACTGCATAGCAACAAGAGCTGCATCAAATTTGAATCATTCTCATTGGGTGTGTCTAGACTACATGGCTCCGTCGACGGAGCCATGTAGATGAGTTTACTCGGCAAAGGGAAATGAAATGGCGATTTAAATAATCGCCGCTTCATTTACATCAAAATGGCCGCCGCACTGCGCTGATCAGCGTTTCACGAGGCATAAAGGATCTGACGACAAAGGGTTCTGGGGTCAGCAGATCCCCGTCTAGACTACCATGCTGTGCCGACAATCAGCTGATCGGCACAGCGCTGCGGCCATTTTGATGTAAATGAAGTGGCGATTATTTAAATCGCCGCTTCATTTCCCTTTGCCGAGTAAACTCATCTACATGGCTCCGTCGACGGAGCCATGTAGTCTAGACACACCCATTATGTCCACGTAATTCTATTTCTTGTTGAGCTAGGTACTGAACACTGGTAAAAAAGTTGTGCAATGCAGTCCTAGCTGATTGTGATTCTTTTCTGTAACTGGCCGACATTAGTGCAGAAACATTTACCTGTGATTGCAGAGCAGCATACTTTATTACCGCTTCCTTGTGACAGGAGGGTTTTTCGTGTGATGTAAAACCACGCAATGCGTGTCTCCAATCTTGAAATCCAGACGAAATAAATGTTGGTTCAGCCTTCATAGAAAATATTAAGATCTTCTTTTCAGAACAGTTTTTGCAGACTCAGCAAAAAGCTCTGTTTAATTCGCTATTGTACTCCAACCACTTAAATCTTGATAGCCAAGACTGATGAAAACTCCTTTTCTTATCTTGTAGATTTGCCACATCCTTCTTTTGTATAACTTCAGTTTGAAAGCTGGGTGTCGAACTCAGGCTGTCACTTGATGAATTACCCTCTTCTTCTTTTTCTCTGGGCAACTTTATTAAGAATTTATCCATTGTTGATTGTTAGTGGTCCTACAAATTAAGAATTTGCTGCTGGGATAAAATGAAGCTATGGCGTGCCGGTGCCACAAGATTACAAGGGTCAATTAAAAGTGGAGAGTCAGAAGCAGCACTCACCCGCTTCAATATATTATATTTTGTTGTACCTGTTGTGACGAAGTGGGAATGTTCTTAATGTTTTCTCTGAATACTGTGTGGGTGCCTCAGTTTCCCCTATGCCAGTGGTCACCAACCAGTAGATCGGGATCTACTGGTAGATCTTGGAGCCTCTGACAGGTGATCCTGACTGGTTTGGCCAGGAATCTATCAAGCGCTGGCACTTCATTTGCCACTATATCCCCTGTCATGCTGCTCCTGCCTTTTGCCTTGAAGCTGTCCCCCTGGGAGCCTCCTGCTTGCTGTGAAGGGTGTGGGAGAGAGGAGAGGCAGGTGCTGATGTCAGGGTGTCCCTCCTTCCCCCACTCCTGTACCCCATCTCCACACAGAGAGAGCGGGATGGGGAGAGAGCTTGGCAAAGCAAATCTCTGTCCCTCTCACACACTGTGGCTACGTCTACACTGGCATGATTTTCCGGAAATGCTTAAAACGGAACAGTTTTCCGTTATAAGTATTTCCGGAAAAGGAGCGTCTACATTGGTCCCGGAGTTACCATAACGATGCGCTTTTCCGAAAAGCGCCTACATTGGCGGCGCGCTTTTCCGAAAAGCAGAAGCCCGGAGCCATTTTGAAGAGGGCAAAGGCCACCAGACCTTTCCGGGCGGGCCGGAGCGCCATTCAGACACGTGCTTAAAGGGGTCTCGCCGACAGCCGCTTGGTCTCCTGCTCCCTGCCTTGGGACCTCTGCCAGGGACTGGCACCCTTAGCAGGTTCAGTGGTTGCCCTCTGGGTTTTGGGGACACCACCCTTTGGCCCCCAACTGCTTTTCCCTGAGTTTAGTTTTTCTGCCCTGCTCTGTCTGCCATGGAGCCGTGGGTGGCCATTTGCCTGCTCGGGCCCCTGTTGAGCTGTACGAGTGCCTGCTGCTCGTGCTGCAGGCCGGTGCCATGGTGTACATGAACCAGGAGGCAGAGATCGCATTGGACTCCTCACCAGGGAGGCCCTGGCAACCGTGTGGCATCAGCACCCCACCGTAGAGAGGCCCGTCTGGAGTTTCGAGAGCAGCACCGACTGGTGGGAGCGGCTGGTCCTCGGGTCTGGGACGACCACCAATGGATCAGGAATTTCCGCATGAGAAAGCGGACCTTCCTGCAGCTGTGCACCTGGCTCACCCCGCGCTGCAGAGAGCCACCACCCGCCGCGGGCACCCATCCCCATCAAGAAGAGGGTCGCCATCGCGCTCTGGAAGCTGGCCACACCGGACAGCTACCGCCGTGGCACAGCAGTTCGGGGGTGGGACGATCAACCGCCGGAGTGATCGCCGTGGGAGGTAAGTCCCAGGGGAGTGGGATGGGGAGGGTGCTGCACTCCAGGCCCAGGGATAGCCAAGATTCCAGGCTGGGTCGGCCAGGGTTTGGGCCGCCCCTCCCTTGCACAGGCCCGCTGGTGGGGGCCGTGGGGCGAGGGGGCCCTGGTGTGTGTGTGTGTGTGGGTGTGTGTGAGGACAGAGGGAATCAAGGGGGCCCCAAGGAGCGCACACTCACCCCTGCCGTGACGTGATGTGTTCCCTTGTGTTTCTCTGCACCCTTCTGCAGGTCGCCCACGCCATCAACAACATCCTGCTCCCGCGAATCATCCGCCTGCGCGACGTGGATGATACCATGGCCGCTTCGCTGCCCTCGGGTTCCCCAACCGCGGGGAGCCCTGGACGCCACCCACATCCCCATCCGGGCCCCGAGCATCGAGGCCCATTTTATGAACCGCAAGGGGTACTGCTCCATTGTTCTGCAGGCCCTCGTGGACCACCGGGCCGCTTCCTGACATTTACGGGGCTGGTCCGGCCGGGCACACGACGCCGCATCCTCCGCAACTCTGGACTGTTTCGCAGGTTGAAGGCGGCACCTACTTCCCGGCGAGACTTGACTGTCGGGATGTGCCTATGCCCATCTGCGTCGCTGACGCCGCCTACCCCTGATGCCCTGGCTAATGCGGCCCTACACGGGCAGCCGGACCAGAACCGGGCCCGGTTCAACGATCGCCTCAACCGGGCCCAAACCCAGTGGAGCTGGCCTTTGACGCTTAAAAGCCCGATTCCGTTGTTTGCTCACCCGTCTCGACATGGGTGAGCAGAATGCAACGGAGGTACTGGCCACAGAAGGCTGCGTGCTCCACAACATTGTGGAGCGCAGCGGGAGGCCTTCCTCCTGCATGGATGGCAGCCGAGGCACAGACCTTGGAACAGCCCGACACAGCTGCCGTCCGCCAGGCGCGCCAGGATGCGGTGCGCATCAGAGAGGCCCTGGTGGACATGTTTGCCCAAGCCCCGTAGCAGGGTCGCCTGGGTCTCCCCAGACTACTCCCGCCCGTCCCCTACCCTCCCCACCCCTCCCCTTACCTCCCCAATTGTAAAGCGTCCGGGTCAAAGCACATCGGCCGTCATCGTGACTGTTCGCCGGGTGCGCCGGGCTTAGTCAGGGTTTTTCTTTTTAGTTTAGGCTAGGTTTAGGCCACCATCGTCTGTCCCAAGAACAGCCACGAGGATTCGGGGTCGTGCGGAAGGCTCAAGTCAGCGTACCTGATTCCAGTCGCCTTCCGTCGAGGGATCTCCTGGCTGTTCGTCTCCTGAGGCCCGGAAGGACCAAAGGATTGAGGTGGCCAGCTTCGCCATCATCTTCCGTCGAGGGATCTCCTGGCTGTTCCTCTCCTGAGGCCCGGAAGGACCAAAGGATTGAGGTGGCCAGCAACACTACCCAATTGTCCTCCCTGCGCCTAGACTATGTTTAATTATCTGTAGTGTGCATCTTTTAACTGTTCTTGCTTGTTTGTGAGCTATGTAAATATAGTTTGTGGTTTACATTTTACTGAAAAGTCTCAGTATTTATTTATGCGCCACAAACCAATGAGCACTTAAAAAGGGCCCCAGTGATAGAGTACAGATTTTGTTGTCTGCAGTTTGTAACCCTGTTAAATTTAAGTGGCTAATTGGCATCTCACATCATTTCCTACAGTTACTAGAGTAACACGATAACCAACACAGGAATGAACAGAAAAATAGAAAACTGTTTATTTACAAGGGGAGGGGACCTTCAACTGGGACGGGGGGACCTTCAACTGGGACGGGGACCTTCAACTGGGACGGGGACCTTCAACTGGGACTGGGACGGGGACCTTCAACTGGGACGGGGGGCAGTTACTGATGGATGGCCCCTGCGACTGCTCCTCCGGGGGCCTGCACACGCTGGGCAGACCGCGAGGGGCAGGCTGCACGGGAGGTGGGCACGACCACGGGCACGACCACGACCAGGAGCAGGGGCAGGAGCAGGGGCAGGGGCAGGGCAGGAGCAGGAGCAGGGGCAGGGGCAGGGGCAGGAGCAGGGGCAGGGGCAGGGGCAGGAGCAGGAGCAGGGGCAGGGGCAGGGGCAGGAGCAGGGGCAGGGGCAGGGGCAGGAGCAGGAGCAGGAGCAGGAGCTGGGATAGGAGCTGGGATAGGAGGGGCATGGGCTGTGCTCCGGGAGGAATGGCGGGGCATGGGGTCCGGCCATGCCATAATGAATGGCATGGACCAAATGTGCCGTGAGCATGTCCATGGTTGTGCGCATCCCTCTGCACTCATTTAGGAACGCAGCCCAGCCCTCCTGCCGCCACTGCAGGTCCCCCTGCACCCGCTCAGCGATGGAGGCCTGGATTGCCTCCACGGCACGCACATGGCGGCGCAGAAGCTGGTCTCTCTGCCGCCGCCTGTGCCTCCGGGGTTGGCCAGCTGGGGGTGCCGCTGCTGCCGCAGTGTCGGGTCTGGTGCTGGGTCCCGCTGCAGGGAAGAGAAGAAAGGATGGGTCAGTCAGGCAGGCCGTCCACTGTCCCCACATCTCATGCCCTCCACCCCTGAGCCCAGGTGACCCCACAGTTGTGTGGCTTGGGCCCACTCGGTTTCCCTCCTGCCCCCGTGTTGTATGTTGGCAAGGAGGACCGCCCCTGCTGGAGTAGGGTCCCCTCCAGTATTGTAAGCACCGGTCTGTGTCCTGGCCCCGTGGAGGGCGGGAGGGTGCTTGTGCTGCTCACCTGTGGAACTCCCTGCCGGTGGAGACTGTGAAAAGCTTTGGGCTAATCGCTGGTGTTTGACAGGAGCGAGATGCATCCCCACGCAGTGCCTGGGAGCACATCTGGCAGAGGCGGTCTGGGCTCTCAGATCCTCCAGCGTGGGATATCTCCTGGACGTAACCAGAAGCGTGAGTGGGTGGGGGTGTCCCATCCTTGCAGCAAAACTCAGGGGCCCTTGTCCTCCCACTATCCCTCCCGCAAGGCCGGTAGCCCAGGGACATGTGCGGCCACAGTGGGGACTTCCTCGGGAACCAGCCAAGGCACCGGGAGCAGGCGAGGGACTGTGACGCTGCGGTTTTCCCAGGAGCAGCTGGCTGTGCCTCACTGCCAGGCATGGGACAGTGTGCTGTTCTCCGTGCTGCACCCTTGGCGGAGGTGAGGGGCTCTGGGCTGAGTCCCTGGGGCCCTGGCCGGTTCCAGCCGGCATCCACCCTTCCCCCTGGTCCCGCCGCATGTGTGTGAGCAGCACGGTCCCAGGCGTGCCCTGCAGCTGCCTGCCGCGCCATGTGCCGCTCGGTCGCCAGGCTGCACGAGGTTGCACGTGCTGCTTGCTGCCTCATGCGACGCAGCAGCTCACGTGGCCTGAGTGAAATGCTCTCCCTCCTCCCTCTGGGCACCTGGCTCCCACCCCGCCTCCGCCCCGCCTTTGGGAGTGCAAACTGCAAAGACTCACCAGTGGGTTCCTCCCGGCCTCGGCCTCGGCCTCGGAGGAGCTGCTGGAGGGGCCTGCTGGGTGGTGGCCTCCTCCGCGCCCGGACGCGCTGCTGCTGTCCTCTCCTCCCCTGCTCGGTGGGTCGTCTGATGGGGCGCTGGCAGGTGTCCACAGGGACGTCCGGGCTTGCGGGGCTGGCTGGCCCAGGAAGGCGTTCAGCCGGTCATAGTAGGGCAGGCGTCTGGTCCTGCCCCTGCCCTCGCTGGCCCGGACGTACCCCAGCCGCAGCTCCTTCACTTCGGAGCCGGACCTGCTCGGCATTCCGGGTGGGGTGTCCCTGTTGTGCCAGGTTGTCGGCCAGCCGTGTGTACAGCTCGACATTGCGGCGCCTGGAGTGCAGGTCGTGGAGACCCTCCTCCTCCTGCCACAAGTCCAGGAGGGTCTCCAGCTCCTGGGGTCCAGGATGGGGCCCGGCGTTTTGCGGCCCCTGGGGCCTCCTGTGCTGGGGTGCAGGGGCTCACCAGCCGGAGCTGCCATGGCGCGGTCCAATGTGTGGCTGGGCAGCACAGCAGCACGTGGCAGAGCTCAGGCTGCAGGGTCTGCGTGCTCCTGCCACGTGCGCCCAGCAGCCTCCCTACCAGGAAGTCCAGGGCTCCTACGGGGTCTCGTGGCGACCAAACCGCTTTTTTCCATTTCTTCTGCTTTTCCGGAAAAGCTGTCTACACTGGCCCTTTTCCGGAAAAGCTTTTCCGGAAAAAGGACTTTTGCCTGAGCGGGAGCGGCATAGCTTTTCCGGAAAAGCGGCTGATTTCATACAGTAGATCGTCATTGCTTTTCCGGAAAAGCAAGCGGCCAGTGTAGACAGCTCGCACCTTATTCCGGAAAAGCGGCTGATTTTCCGGAATAAGTGGCCCAGTGTAGACACAGCCACTGTGTGTCTCTGTCATTCTCACACATGTACACTGTCCTTCACTCTCCTCTTCCAACGCAACACACACGTGGGGGGTTGTTGTTACTTCTTTTACTGCTTGCATAGTGGGTTAGTTTTGGTTTTTGACTGGTCTGGGCATTTCAGAATTTTCATTTCTCTCTGACACTTACATTTATTTCTTTGAGTAGTGAATTCTAAAACGCTTGACCTGTGGTAATTGCTGCTCCTGGACATGGCTGGCGTGTCCCTGCAGCCCCTGAGAAAGGCAGAGCAGGAGGTCTCCACATGCCATCCTTGCCTGCAGACACCTCTCCTGCAGCTCCCATTGATCAGTAACAGGGAACTGTGGCCAGTAGAAGCTGTGGGCTCAGGGCCTGTAGATGAGGGGCAGCACATGGTGCCATGGAGCCATCGGTGTACATGCCAGCTGCTTTCAGGAGTGGTGCAGGGCCAGGGCAGGAGTAAGCCGCCTTAACCCCACTGCTCCACCACCCAGAAGCCATCTCAGTTAAACGGTGCCCAGCCAGAACCTGCTTCCTGAACCCCTGTCCCAGCCCTGAACCCCCTCCTGCACCCAACCTCCTGCCCCAAATGTGAGTCCCCCTGGACCCAAACTCCTTCCCAGAGCTTGCACCCCAAAACTCCTCTTGAACCCCAATCCCCCACCCAGGGCTAAGCCTGGAACCCCTCCCACTCTCCAAACCCTTTGGCCCAAGACCAGAGCCTGCACCCCAACCTCCTACCCCAGCCTGGTGAAAGTGAGTGAGGATGGGAGAGGAAGGGGGGTGGAGTGAGCAGGGTGAGGCCTTGGGGAAGGGGTGAAACAGGGCCTCAGAGAAAGGGCGGGAAGGAAGTGGGGCAGAGGTATTTGGGTTTGAGGTAGATCTTACATTGTACTTAAGTTGAAAAAGTGAACTTGTGGTTAAAAAGGTTGGAGACCACTGCCCTATGCATTTCTTAAGGATCCAGGTGGTGGGATAAGGGTGTGTGATTGCTGTAGAGCCCTAGAGGGCCACTGTGATGCTGTCTGCCACACCGTGCGCTTCCCGCAGCGAGTCCACCCGGGTGAGGCTCCTGGGGAAGCCAGAGGGCCCTGCACCCCAACTCCACAGTCAGACTCTCAGCCAGCCGGTAAAGCAGAAGGAACACAGTCTAAAACAGAGCTTGTTGTAGGTACAGAAAACAGGACCCCCCTTCAGGTCCATCTTTGGGGGTGGAGAGCCCAGACCCAAGTTCTGGGCCTCTCCCTGTTTCCCCACCCAGCTCCAAACTGACACTGTCTCCAGCCCCTCCTCTGGCCTTTGCCTCTTTTCTGGACAAGGAGGCCACCTGATCTCTTTGCTCTCCAACACCTTCAGTTGGCACCTTGCAGGAGAGGGGCCCAGGCCATCAGTTGCCAGGAGACAGAGTGTCGGCCATTCTCTGTGCAGACAGCATCACGCTGGCCCTCTAGGGCTCTACAACAATCACACACCCTTATCCCCCCACCTAGATACTTAAGAAATGCATAGGGGAAACTGAGGCACCCACACAGTATTCATAAGCCAGGTACCGAAAAATATCAAGTACCTCTATGGCATTTCTAAACAGAGCTTGGTGACAGTGTTAAAAGCCAACCACTACAGTGGAAATCAAAAGAAACATTATTACACTACTGACAACCAAGCAGTTGGACACTGTGTGTTCATAACTGACACACCACGATTTGTTCAAAGCCTACTCTAGACATCTATTTATAGCCAGTCAGCCCCCCCTCCAGTTCCATCCCCCCCAGAGGAAAGTCAAGGGAAGTTTAACAGATGTAATCCTGGGCCCTAAATCGCACAATTGAGCGGAAACTGGAATTCCCATCCAAAGATCACCATGTACAGCAGCAACTGGGCATAGAGATGTGTGCTCAGACTCAAGTGGAAGCCACACACATACAGGATTGCCCTTATTCCTACATTATTAAACAAACTTGTTTTAATCGTGTTACTGCAGCATCAGTCCATACACCTACACTGGGGTCAGTGCAAGATGTTTAGCCCCTTCCCTAGTCATCAACTGCCTTAAACAAGTATTCTGTTCAGATGTGACCCTGCACAAGAGCAATGTCATTGTTGATGTAGCTTCTTTTTCATGTTACTGCGTTTGATAGGTATTTTTATGAACTAAAGACTAGGGCTGCGTCTAGACTGGCAAGTTTTTCCGCAAAAGCGGCTGCTTTTGCAGAAAAACTTGCCAGCTGTCTACACTGGCTGCTTGAATTTGCGCAAGAACACTGACGATCTAATGTAAGATTGTCAGTGTTCTTGCGCAAATACTATGATGCTCCTGCTCAGGGATAAGCCCTCTTGTGCAAATGTATTTGCGCAAGAGGGCCAGCGTAGACAGGGGAGGACTGTTTTGCGCAAAAAAGCCCCGATGGCGAAAATGGCGATCGGGGCTTTCTTGTAAAATCACAGCGTCTAGATTGGCACAGATGCTTTTCCGCAAAAAGTGCTTTTGGCGCAAAGCATCTGTGCTAATCTAGCTCTTTCATAAATGCTTTTAACGGAAAAACTTTTTCCGTTAAAAGCATTTATGAAAATCATGCCAGTCTAGACGCAGCCTAGGTGTTTTTTCTAGAGACACTAACCAATAATAAAGGACGAAAAAGGAGACTCCCCAAAAAGAAGGTATGTGTGTGCATATATGGAGCATAATGCCAGACAGCTGGCTTCTCTCTCACCAGCAGCACCAAGAGCATTAAGGTTTTGGTGATGCTAGATAGTTCCTCCTGGCACACACACTGCAGCCCTACCTCTGCCATGTATCCCCCTACTTCTCCCCTACGTCCAGATTTCCCTCAGCCTGTGGTACGATTACAAAACCTAGTGGGGTGACAGCCCTGTGGCTATTACCACCCCCCACCCCCATATCTCAATTCGGATTGCAACAGGGAGGGGAGATAATTCCTCAGGGAAGGAAGAACGCCGAGCAGGGGCAGCTTGGGAATAATCCCGCAGGGAGGGACGATAATCCCTGAGGAGCTGCGCAGGGATTGGATGGGGGCGAAAGGAGGCAGCAATGGAGTCCGGGGGGACTAACTTCTCTCCGGGAGAAAGGACCGGGAACGGATAGTCTTCAGGAGATGAGAAGCGGCAGATAAGCCGGAGCAGCTGGGAAATCGCTGGGGTCACGGCAGCGGCGAGTGGTCAGTCTGCTCCAGCACCACCATCATCACCATGCTCCCCCGCAGGTATGCAGGTACGTGGCTCCGGGTGGACCTGCGTGCGAGCGGCTCACACACAGGGCGGCTCGACCCCCCCGTCCCCAGGAGGCAAAGGAGCCTCCTCACAGCGCCGAGGCCAGCTGGCCCCACTCGTCACAGCCTCCCGAGCGGTGGGGGCCGGGACCTGCTCCAGGCAGTGCCAGGGGAGAGACCCTACTCCATATTGGTGGAGCAGGGCCCCCGGCTCTGAATATTGCTGGAGCACGGGCACCACGAGCCCGTATAACTCTCCGCCTATGCACGAGACAGTCCTCCAGAGGCCTAGACATGCCAAGAGGAAGTATTGACCAGTCAGGATCCACCAGGCCCATTAAGAAGGCTTGCCTGTTTTGGCGCAGGGGGGGAGATTGGGACGGGAAGGGGCCCCTCAGTGCTAAGCCAGGCCAGGGCCTTGCCTGATGCGCTGAAACGAGGTGCTTGTTGAAAGGCGCAGACAGCCGACTCCAGCATTGTTATGCTATTTTTGTTCCGATATTGATGCCAGGCTTACAGTACAGGCTTCCCAGCCTCCAGCAGGTGGCAAAACACTGCAGACTAAGGGAGGACAGGCTGCTGTCTGCTTGTGTCCTGGGAATGCCATGGCACCATCTCATCCCTGGATCTCCCTTGCAAGAATAGTACCTTGAACTAGTACAACACGTCAGCTCCAGCCCCCTCACTGTCAGGGATCAATTAATGCCCCAGAGATTTCAAAGCCGTGAGGGCCTCCCAGCCTTTACCAAGACACCAATAGGCAGGCCTCTCTCAGCGGCTTACGCAGCCTCGCTACGCCATTCGCACACAGGGGAATAAAATCGAACAACCCACCACCAGAGGATCAAATGAACCCCTCCCCAAGTCCACAGCAATTCCTCTAAAGCTCTCCTGTTAGCTGACTCTGTTCGGGGGTATCTGAGGCAGGATTGGCTTTTTGTGCTAAAAAGATCAGCATGAGGAGGATCACAGCCATAATTTGACCTCAAAGGGGCACAAAAAAAGTTAGCGCCACCAAGTGATTTTGTAAACACGCGGCTTTTTAGGAGGCTCTATCATAGGAACTCATATGACCCCAAATTTGGACCAGCATCCTTACTCTGAACCTCTAATGGCACACGGCAAATTTCAGGACCCTGTGAATCACCAGGTGAGTTTTAGAGAACTTAGAATACTTTATAATGATAAGTGACTCTCAACCTTCACTCTGGCAGAGCTGCAGCTTCGCGCTCCTGTATTATTCTGATGTTTCCTCCTCTTTGAAAACTCGGCATCCCACCAGGGAAGCTAGCCCTTTACAATCGCCGGACCCCAGGGCAGTTGCCCTCCTTTATCCCCTTCCCTAGCGGCAGGCCTGCTCAACATCCCCACTTACCTTTCAGAACCAAGGATAGCTTCAGGAATCTGGCTTCCTGCCTGTGAGCCGGGGATGCCCCTGCTCTAGAAGGGGTCACGCCTCCTTTTCCCACCATGGAATTGTAAAAACTGCACTCGGAGAACATCGAAAGGCATATCCTGGGCTCAGCACATCAAGGGCCGAGACACTCGCCCGGGAGAAACTGGTGAATCGGGGCTGCCCCACTAGCTTTCTCTGCTCCGGTGCGGGAACATTTTAAATGCAGTGCCACAAAGAGGATGCCATTCAGTGCTACTTAGTGCAACAGCTCAGCCTGCTTACTACCCCATGATGAACCATTTACTAACAAACCTGCACTTCTGTTAATAGGAATAATAAAGAAACACAGTGCAAAGGCAGCAGGAGCAACCTCTGGAAGCCCTGGCACATTGCCACTGCTATGTAATATCACAGCTGGGCAGGCCTTTCAACTGAGGGCAATTGCCCTGGGACCTGGTGATAAATAAAGGCCCGGAGCTCCAGGCCATTGCTGCTACTGCAAGCACTGGCAGTGACCGTAGCCCTGGGCCCTTTAAATTGCCACCGGAGTGCTGGGCCGTGTGCTTCATACAGTCAAGGGCTGATTGCCCAGGCCCCACCCCTTTCACCTGAGGCCCCGCCCCTTCTGGGGGCACAGAACAGGCCTCCCCCCCACACCTTGCCCAGGGGCCGGGCATGGCTGTCCGCACTGATACAGCTGGGCTTATCCTAAAGCTGCCCCAGCAACTCACCTGTGCTACATAATGCCCCAGGGTTGCTGATGTTCCCAGGAGCAGGAAGGTTTTGGGCACAGCAAGACAGGAACAGCTTTAACGCAAAGACATGTCAAGAGCAAACATACAGGCTGCGTCTACACTGGCATGATTTTGCGCAAATTCTTTTAACGGAAAAGTTTTTCCGTTAAAAGTATTTGTGCAAAAGAGCATCTACACTGGCACGGATGCTTTTGCGCAAAAGACATCTTTTGCGCAAAAGCATCCGTACCAGTGTAGACGCTCTCTTGTGCAAGAAAGCTCCGATGGCCATTTTAGCCATCGGGCTTTCTTGCGCAAGAAATTAACATGGCTGTCTACACTGGCCCTCTTGCGCAAGAATACTTGCACAAGAGGGCTTATCCCTGAGCGGGAGCGTCGGAGTATTTGCGCAAGAACCACTGATTTTGTACATTACAAAGTTAGTGTTCTTGCGAAAATTCTCGCGGCCAGTGTAGACAGGCGGCAAGATTTTGCGCAAAATCTTGCCAATGTAGACACAGCCACAGTGTAGCCTATAGCTAAGTGTGAGCATTCCTGCTGCTTGGACCATTCCTCCTGATAGGACCTACTTCCCCCCCTCCCCACCAGCTTCATCACTGAACACTTAGGGTTGGCCTGTATGTGAAGCTCCATATAACTGGCTCACTGTAGGCGAGCTAATCACCCCAACCAGTTTTGTCAATGGGTACTAGAAGAAACCATCCTCACAAGTCTTTACACTCTGCATTCAGCATAGGCATGTCTGGGCAAGTCCCTCTCTTGTCTGAGCTGGGATTCCCACAGCACTAGAGAGATTTCATTAGTTAAAACCACCCAGCATAACTCATGTAGCCTGAGGTTAGGAGCCGTCATCCTATTCAAATATGCTGGCAGACTTCTGACTTAATCCTATTTCTGCTGTGTAGGCACCATCTATCTTCCTCTGACATCATCCGTCAGTGGTGGAGGAAATTAGATTGTTTATGTTATGGTAGTGCTTAGAGAGCATGATTACAGGCATTGTACATACACAACGCAACAGCTGCTGCCCCAAAGCGCTTCCAAACACGGCAACTAACAACACAACCCAGCCCCCCAATCCCAGTCTACCCACTGACCCATGCTGCTATTTAATGGACAGGAGATGACTGATGATCCCTTTTCTGACTCTGCTTAGCCTTAGCTACGTTTAAACAAAGGCCCATAGGTCATGGTCAGCCCTAGACAGCTGCTAGCAATCAAGATAAATTTGGCTCCTTCTTTTTATTTGTTACTATTTCTCCCCAGCCAGCATCAGCAGAGTCCTAACCCACTATGGTATGATCTTTACCCATAATAAACCAGCTGCCAGTGCCACCTTTATACACCAGGATAGCCTGTTCCTATTCATAGGTCACTGTTCGCTGGTCATCACATGACGGGACAAAAATCTGACTCCCATAAGTTCATCACCAAGTGCTATTAAAACGAACACAAAAGGAGGTGCTAAAAGCCATCGAGTTCCCTCCGTGCTAAGTTCCAGGAGACGTTATTTCCAATTGTCACACACACACACACAGAAAGAATACAAGACTTAAGAAGGAGTAGGAAGCATACTTAAAAAGATAGACTGGCATAGTTATGCCAGAAAGGGGAGTTATTTTCCACCAACATAATTATGCTGGCAAAGCCCTAATGCAGACACAGTTATATTGGTACAAGTCACTTTATAGCAGTGTTTCTTAAACTTTTTAAGACCGAGGAACACCAAATATTTTTTTTTATGAGGAACCACCAAAGATTTTTTTGTTGAGCAAAAAAAAAGGGGGGGGAGGGAGGCTGGGGAAAAGTTATTGAGCAAAAAAAAAAGGCGTCTGCTCCTTTAAGGGCAGCCATTTTGAACTCTGCTGTTCTCCGCAGAACACCTCCAACTGCCTCGCAGTGTGCCGCGAAACACAGTTTAAGAAACACTGCTTTATAGGGACATCGCTTATTTTGCTTTGCCTAACTGGAATAAGCTACACATGGGTGGCGGGCGAAGGCCCAGCTGGGGAAGGCAGCTGAAGCCCCGCCCTTTTCACCCAAAGCCACACCCCTTCCCCCAAGATCATGCCCCTTCACAACCTTTCCCTCCCCCCTAGCCAAACCCCGCTCAACCCCAGCTGAGGGCCTGGGTTGCCGCATGGCATGGCCCCAGCCTTACCCGGCCACAAGGGAGCTGCACGGCGTGGCCCTAGCCTTCCCCGGCCACGTGGCCTGAGCCCCTCCCAGGCAGCTGGGCAGTATAGGCAGTTTTGGGAAAGCAATGCCTTCCCTTGCCTCTGAGGTGCTACAGGACCACTTGTTGTTCCAGCACAGGTAAAGCAGCAAAACGTTTAAGTGTAGACAAGCCCTTAGTATGAACATTAAATAAATGGATTTATTGGAGCATAAGCTTTCGTGGGCAAAGACCCATTTCATCAGATGCATGTAGTGGAAATTCCAGAGGCAAATCTGTTAGTCTATAAGGTGCCACAGGACTTCTCGTCGTTCTTGCAGATTCAGACTAACACAGCTACCCCTCTGATATTAAATAAATGGCAATTCCTTGTATCAGTCAGTATGCTGCAGTAACCGGGACGGAGCCTTGGGCCTTGTCTACACTGTAGAGTTTTGTCAATACAAGGCAGCATTCTTGGACAAAACAGAGGAGGTTACAACTACAATGCTTCTTTCACTGACAAAACTCTGTTTTGCCAACACAATAAAACCACCTTGAGGAGACGCACAGAACTTTTTGTTGCAACATGATATTGATGAGGTGTCAGGAAACACCAGGGATGTTAAAATACATTTATTTTTGTAAACGTGTTACTGCTGGATTTTTCAGTAGTTACATGTTTGCATGCAGAGGGGGCATGTGGGAGCCAGTGCTGCGCCTCCACCTCCCGCTGCTGCTCCCTCACCTCCCGCTGCTGCCTCTGTATTATATGTTATACCTGTATGTTGTTTGTTGACTGAGGATAGCAAATCATTAAATTTGATTTAGCAGTTTTCTTTTCCTATTTTTGAGTCAATAGGCACTAAACTTTTTTATAGGCCCTAAACTTTTTTGTAGGCATTAGGCACTATGCTTATTGTGCCTAATGGATAATCAGCCCTGCCCGGCACGTAGTGGCTCCCATCTGTCCCTCACCCCATGCTGCTGCCTCTGATACAGAGGCAGCAGCATGGCCGGGTGGGGGCATGCAGCTCAGCAAGAGCCAATACTTATGGGGAGCCAGCTTTTAAGCCAGCTCCCCACACATGTTGGTTCCTGAAGAGCTCCCTTCCTCCCCCCACCCTCGCGCCATGCTGCTGCCTCTGTATCAGCTGAAGAGTTCGAGATGTGAACTCTGGGGAACCTCAGAGAACTTTCTCTAATGAAGCTCTTGTTAAAAATCAGTTTGTTACAAATCACTCTCACTGGGCTTTCAATTACTTAACAATCAGGCAGTGTGAGGGTGGGATCAGTGGTTTGTTTTTGAAGGGAAAGGGGAAAGTTCCGGCCAGATTTTCAAATTGTCAGGTGTGCAATTATGCTACTAATTTGCACATGCAGGTACCATGACTGCTTGCCCAGCTTCTATAACAGGATTTCCTGTAGCACCTATCACTGTGGTATTTAAGCAACCAGATGATTTTCAGGTGCAAATCGGGCATGCAATAATTGTACATATGCTTTTGCAATCACCAGGGCTTCGGACCTTTTGAAAACCAGATCTATTGGTTGTGAAAGAGAGAGCAAATAGATGGTTGTCTGCTTTTGAAAAAGGCAGGGAATAGCCTGTTTTCACAAGGAGACTAGGTTGTTCTCCGAGGAAGGAGGCCCTCCACCAATTTTCTAGTAGAGAGGCAGGATAAAAAGCTGTGCTGCCATCATTAGCAATGGCAGGGTAGTGGGTTTAGGCAAAGGATACACTGCAGCAGGGAAACCAGTTGCCACAGAGTTTAATAATTTCATTGCACTGTTAAAAAGTGTTTTAAAAAAATTCACATATAAAAGAACATCTTAGCTAGAAGATAGAGGGTCCCATTCATTTCCAGCAGTGAACTCAGCCTGGAAACTGGGTGACTGAATGTCCCTTCCCCTCGGAAATGAAATCTTAGCAGCCTTAGCCGCCAGTAGCAACCTCTCTTTGGTTGGACAACAGGTGGAGCCCAGACATCCAGGAGAGGTACAGATTTTTCAGAGCTGCTGCTGCTCCTTATGGAGCCCTGGATAAAGTTTCTCTCCCCTGGTGAATTTCCTCCGAGGTTCACCTTCCTTACTGGCTGCACTGGGAAACTAGATTAACCTCTGTGTATCCATGGGGCAGATGAAGCCCTAGGGTTCTGTGATCACGCTGGTGAAGTCATCTGAACAGCAGGTTAGAAGGAATTCATCCATTCATACAGGTTGAATCTCTGTGGTCTGGGACTCTCTGGTCCGGCAATATCTGTGGTCTGGCAAGAGACCACAGAGCCCCAGCCACAGAGGAGCTGTGAGCTCAGCCGGTAGGCAGCCTGGAGGGCCAGTGGCCTGGGGGGCAGGAAGTCCAGCCAGCGGCCCGCAGCCAGAGTAGGCCCGGGAGGGGAACCCTGACAGCTGAGAGTGGAGCTCCACCAGCAGGGACACAGACTCCCTGCTGGCCAGGGGTGTGGATCCCACTGCCAAGCCCCTGCACCTGGAGGCACAGAGCCACTCCCAGCTGGGAAGCCCCCGCCGGCTGGGGACACGGAGCCACCGGTTGCCCGGGGCAGGGAAACCCCCACCAGCCGGGGACACGGAGCCCCTGCCAGCTGGGAGCGCAAAGCCTCAGTCGGCCAGGAGCATGGAGCCACCGCCAGCCAGGGGAAGGGAGCCCCAAAGGCCAGAGCAGGGCAGCAGCTGGGGACAGTGCACTGGCCAGGCCGGTGACCAGGAGGAGAACCCAGGAGAGCTCCACGCTTGACTTCCCCGGATCCGGCAAATTCCCTCCTTCAGGACCACTCGGGTCCTGAGGATGCCGAACCAGGTAGTTCCAACCTGTAGTAAAATACAGAAGATACCAATCAAACCCAGGACCTGCTAACATTAGTGAGCCGTGGACTGTCCTGGCATTTGGTCCATACCTGTCAGCTGTAGTAAAACACCTGGCTAAGGCAGATCTGTGTGACTATTTGTCATCAGGAGACATCATCTCCACTTCTGGGAGGAAAGAAGTGCTTGGAATGTTGTCATGTCCGGAGCTGGGTTTGATGAGTGAAGGCTGAGCAATTTACAAACAATAACTCATTTGGGGAAGAGTCACTAGTTCTGTCTGAATTAAGTCCTGGCACTCCTCTCTGAAGGAGGATCTGCATATTATAACCAGCATAATGATGTTGCAACATTCATCCATGTACATCAAAGCACCGTAACAACTATCCGTGAGTTGTTTCAGAACGTCCCTGAGATATAGGGACATATCATTGTACCAGATTTACAGATAAGGAAACTGAGGTACCCAGAGGTGAAGTGACTTACCCAACATCACCGAAGCCAGTGTGTGGCAGAGGTAGGAGCTGATACCAATCTTCTGCTTTAGCCCAAACATTTTTCATCAGAGCCTGACTTCATTAACCTTTGCTCTCTTTCATCTTAGCACTGCTCTTTGGGGTTTAACTGGTGTTCCTGGAGAACTTACTGAATCAATCGCTGTTTGAGCTAGGGCAGATCTTTTAGGAACACATCCCACCTGGATTTATGGTCAGTGATGGAAAATGGTCAGTGATGGAAAAGTTGGTTAATGCATGAGAGTGAGACTCAGGAGAGAGGGTCAAATCCTGGCTCAGCAACAGACTCCTTGGCTATGTCTACACTAGCGGGTTCTTGCACAAGAACACATCCACACTGCCATGTGCTTTTGCACAACAGCATCCATGGCAGTGTGGACGCTCTCTTGTGCAAGAAAGCTCTGATGGCCATTTTAGCCATAGGGCTTTCTTGTACAAGAAACCCCTGCCGCGCGTCCACACTGCCCACTTGCGCAAGAGCTCTTGCACAAATGAGCTTACACTTGTTAGAAAAGAGTGTAGCTCTTGCGCAAGAAGCCCTCTCTTACCACGCTTTACTGTAAATCTTCTTGCGCAAGAGCGGACGGGCAGTGTGGACGCTCTGCTGAAGAACGGCCGTACTTGCGCAAGAACCCACCAGTATAGACATAGCCCTTGTGTCCTCAGGCACTTTCCTCAATCTCCATGCCTCACCTCCGCATGTCTTAGATGGGGATGTTCCCCTGCTTCACAGATGTTCATGAGGTGTCTGATGTTTCAATGAAGATCCTGCATGGAGCATGCTTCTGGAAGCCACAATCAGTAACACCACATGTAAAACCTAAGTAAGGTGCATCTGAATGGCTTAATCCTTATGAGGGTATTTCTTTGCAGTGGGACTGGCTTCTGTGCCCCATACAGACTCCTCTGGAAGGTTGCATGGCCACATGCTTACAGCACAAAGACATTGCCTGACTCTGCCAGGGGGCATCTTAAATACTGTGAAAGGATGTTTTAATGCCCTACCTGGAAGTAAATTAATGACTAGCAATTAGACAGCCAAGGATTGCATATATAGCTATGGCTAAAGATCAGCAGAATTTAAAAAAAAACAAAAACCTCACAACCCTGAATCTCTCTACTACCAGTGCTAGACTGGGAGTAGCTAAACATAAGATTTAAACATGTCTGCATGGTCAACCTAAGGTTCTCTCCACACAACTACTAGGACTTTGCAATCAGTTTGTGAAACTCTCATAAAAACATTATAATGGCCATACTGGGTCAGACCAAAGGTCCATCAGCCCAGTGTCCTGTCTTCCGATAGTGGCCAATGCCAGGTGCTCCCAGAGGAAATGAACAATCATCAAATATTCCCACCCCTGTCACCCATTCCCAGCTTTTGACAAACAGAGGTTAGGCACACCATTTGTGCCCATCCTGGCTAATAGCCATTGATGGACCTAACCCCCATGAATTAATTTAGCTCTTTTCCAAACCCTGTTAAAATCCTGGTCTTCACAACATCCTCTGGCAAGGAGTTCCACCAGTTGACTGTGCACTGCGTGAAAAAAGTGTCCTTTTGTTTGTTTTAAACCTGTTACCTATTCATTTCATTTGGTGACTCCTAGTGCTTGTGTTATGGGAGCAGTTACAAACACACACATGGTTACAAACATGGTTTTGTGTAGTGTCAACTCTGTAACCGCTCTGTCTGTAGCGCTAACCTACATTGGTGCATCTGTCTCCCCATGGTACAACAGCGGATCCTGGGAAAATACGGGCAGCCACCCCATCCTGTCTCAGCAGGGCACGCACAAAGAGTGGCCAGGGGTGATGGAACAGTTTTTGCACTGTGGGTGCTGAGCGCCATTAAATCAAACTATAAAGCTTGTATATAATGGAAACCATTATTAGACAGTATCCCTCTCCCCCTTCCCCGCCTGCATCCCTAGTTCCAGCACCTGTGAGAGTGGCATCAGCAACACGTGAGACAATGTCCTACGGCACGGACAGCAGGGAGGAAGGAGGTCTGGCCACGTGGATCACATGACTGGGAGGGCCAGCTGCACTGCATAAAATACCAGAATCCTGAACTGGTTGCAAGAAGACGCCCGGGTACAATGTAGGCTTCTGAGAAGGCACAAGACACCGTCTGTAGCCACAGTTACTGAGGTCCAGAGCCTCAAAGGTATTTAGGCTCCTAAATCAATGGACGCTAGAAGCCTAACCGTCTTTGAGGGTCTGGCTAATTATGCACAATCTATGCTTATGGCCTGCTAGGCAAGCTACAGTTGGCCAATCGTGGAATCAGAGACTACGAGAGCTGGAAGGGACCTTGAGAGGTCATCAATAAAGTCCCCTGCCCTCACGGCGGACCAAGCACCGTCTAGATCATCCTTGAAAATTTTTGTCTCACCTGCTCTTGAATATCTCCAGTGATGGAGAGTCCACAACCCCCCCAGGCAACTTATTCCAGTGTTTAACCACCCTGACAGTTGGGAAGTTTTTCCTAATGTCGAACCTAACCTCCCTTCCTGCAGTTTAAGCCCATTGCTTCTTGTCCTATCCTCAGAGGCCAAGGAGAACAATTTTTCTCCCTCCTCCTTGTAACACCCTTTTAGATACTTGAAAACTGCTATCATGTCCCCTCCCAGTCTTCTTTTCTAAACTAAACAAGCCCAATTGCTTGTTTCAGTCTTCCCTCATAGCTCATGTTTTCTAGACCTTGAATCATTTTTGTTGCTCTTCTCTGGACCTTCTCCAATTTCTCTACATCTTTCCTGAAATGTGGCGCCCAGAACTGGACACAATACTCCAACTGAGGCCTAATCAATGCAGAAGAATGAATTCTCATGTCTTGCTTAAGACACAAGGACTTATTTTATTCTTTTTTGCAGGCAAAAGACTGAAAGCAGCTATTTTAAACCATCTAAGTGTCTGCAGCAGAACATCATACTCACTGCCCAAGCAGTACCAACAGCTGACTCTGCACCTGAAAGATACCAAGAAAATATTAGTTCACTCAGCAACTGCTGGGATGGGACATCTGAGCTGTTCAACAGGAATAAGAATCCTATATCCACTTGGCAAGTGTAGGTCGGACTACGGATGTGAAGGAGTAGTCCACTACCCAATAAGCAGGAGCTTATCGAGTAGCACTATCGACTATTCAATCTACCTCCCCCCGTGCACTTTTAAAGGGACAGAGAGGAGCCAGCATGTTGAGACAGACAAGCGGAGAGGCTGTTGCTGTTATGTCCCTTTAAAAATGCAGAGGGGCAGTGTGAGGGAGTCGGGAGGGGGGGGCGGCTGCCGCTGCTGCGTCCCTTTTAAAAATGCAGAGGGGCAGCGTGAGGGTTGTCCTGAGACCCAGCAGAGCGGCAGCAGGGAGTTGTGCTCAGATGCAGCCTGAGCCAGAAGTGAGCACTTCAAGTGCCCTTCGTTAACAACTAGTCGAGTAGTCGATGGAAATTCCATCGACTACTCAACTAGTAAATTAAACGATACTTAACATCCTTAGGTCAGACTTGGGGAAGGGGAAGGGAAGGAGCCACAGTGCAGTTACCCCAAACAGAAAGCAGGACTCACTAAGCCAGATCAGTTACCCCTTTTTGACCCCTCCAAAGACACTACAGCTTTAGTGTCTCTTTTGAAGTTTATAATCTAGTTAACAGTCTCCAGGGGCCTGGAAGGATTTTACACTTCTGGCGTTTCGAGTGACAGCCCAGTTCCTCCACTCTTGTCTATTTCTGGCAAGTCTGTCACTGTTGTATATACCTTTGTGATCCTATTGAAATCTGGCTTCAAATTTACCTTTCCATCTAAGCATCATTTTTCTTTGGAGGGGAGAGAGCATGGGAAGTAATTACTATTGGCAAAAATGGAGTTAGCTTCATTCACACCCAGGTCCTTTGGTTGTGTGCACCCTCACACAATGACATCATGCTGATGCATTGCTCTGAAAATTATGTTTTCCTCCCACTCCCTATAAAAACATGATGATGCCTCAGAACCTTAATTGTCTTCAAAGACAGGGATGATGACATGTCACCTAATGTGATGTAAGTAGTGTGTTATTAAAGGCACAGACCTGACTGTAATGCTAAGAGCATGCCTGTTTCCCTATTGTTACTATGATGCATAGGGTTACCCTCCACACACGTTCCAGTGGCTTTATTCAGTTTTTTTTTGCAGGGACGATGGAGAATCTGTGGATCCACAACAGCTAGGTGTTGGGTGAGTCTAGGTCCCCAAGCCACTCTTGGGTCCTGTGGAGTGTTGTTGTAGCTATACCAGCTGCAGGATATTAGAGGGATAAGGTGGGGAGGTAATATCTTTAATTAGACGTTCTTCTGTTGCTGAGAGAGACAAGTTTCCCAGTTTACACAGAGGTCTTCCTCACTGGGAAACATTCTCAGGCTAGGTCTACACAGCAGCATTATTACCAGTGATTCTGGAATAATGTAGTGCGCATTTACACAGCAAGCCCGTTATTCCGAAATAAATTCGAAATAACGGGCTTCTTACTCCGACTCCTGCAACCCTCATTGTACGAGGAACCCATCCCAGCAATCAACCCCAGTGCCAACTCTGTCCACACATCTACCATACAAGCAATGTCATCACAGGACCTAACCACATGAACCACCACATCAGAGGCTCACTTAACTGCACATCCACTAATGTGATCTATGCCATCAAATGCCAGCAATGCCCCTCTGCCATGGATATTGGCCAAACTGGACAGTCTCTACGGGAAAGAATTAATGGACACAAATCAGCTATCCGAAAAGGCAATAACACAGAAACCTGTGGGGACCATTTTAACTTGCCTGGACACTCATTAATGGATCTCAAAGTCACCCTATTGTTTCAGGCCAATTTCACAAGCCAACTCCACAGGGAAGCCTTAGAACTTAACTTCATTTACAAATTGGATTCCTATCACAGAGGCATGAATAAAGACATTGGCACATTCCACATCCTAATGACATAAAAAAAAAAACAATGGGTATTTAAGAACAATTAGCATCTTCCCTATCAGCTTAATATAGCATGGACACTCTAATTGACTATTTCTTCTCTCCCCACTTTTTTCCCTCCCTCCCCCCCCCCATCCTGTATTTATTTAGAAACTGGATCTTTAATAACTCCATTCATCTGAAGAAGTGGGTTGTGCCCACGAAAGCACATGATACCATCTACATGTTTTAACAGAAACAAAATACAGGACTATGCAGCACTTTAAAGACTAACAAGATGATTTATTAGGTGATGAGCTTTCGTGGGCCAGACCCACTTCCTTGATCTGAGGAAGTGGGTCTGGCCCACGAAAGCTCATCACCTAATAAACCATCTTGTTAGTCTTTAAAGTGCTGCATAGTCCTGTCTTTTATTTCAGCAGACCAGACTAACACGGCTGCATCTCTATCACTAATCTACATGTTTTGTTAGTCTCTAAAGTGCTGCAAGACTGTATTTGTTGTTTGTTAAGTTTTTCCAGTTACAGACTAACTCAGCTACCCCCTGAAGCAAGGAGTAAGGGAAGTCAGGGGAACAGTGGTCTAGCTCAAAATAACTGCTGTGTAGACAGGGCCAAAAGTCTAAATAAGCTATTTCGACTTAAGCTATGCAGGTAGCATAGATCAAGTTGTGTAGCTTATTTCTATTTTAGTGCTGCTGTGCAGATGTGCCCTTGGAGTGTTACAGCTAAAGACAAAGTGGAGCAAATTACTCAGCATATGTAGTTACAACACATTTCAAGACCATTCTAGGAGAAGTGGCCCATTAACGTCCCTCTGGTCATAGGGGAGGAAGGAATCATAACCCTATTCCCATTATGCTTCTTGTTTAGGACAGCAACAAAGCTCCACGACTTCTGTCTGTTTCTGACAAAAGTCTTTGTCTTTCAATAGTTCTCCAGCTGTGCCCCAGAATTTTTTAGCTCAGCTTCCACAGGGGAGGCAGGGAAGTGGGGAAAGGTTGGTTGGGGAAGGGGCTTGTTAGTGGGTTATAAATTGTTGTAAGGTGATACGGTGTTCTTGTCTGTATTGTTTCTCGAGTCTATGTGCATTCATTTGTGAGTGCAGTGATTGTCTGGTTTCACCCACACCGCGGTCATTGGGGCATTCGATGGGCTGGATGAGGTACACCACCCACTGTGATAGGCACAGGTTGATCAGATAGCAGTGTGAAAAGTGGGAACACTTTTTTCTTAGGTTGGAAGTGGAGGGACAGTGGTGTTTTATATAAAACAAAGCCCCTGTTATCAGGATCTCTGGTCACCCTAGGCAAGAAGTGTAGGACCCCTTGCAAGGTGTGTTGGGATGGGAGGTGGGGTGTTGATCACCACAGCAGTAGAGATATGTCTGTAGGTTTTGCATCTGCCATTCTGGCAGGGTCTGGTGCCACTCTGGGTTGGTACTTCTTGCCTAGGGTCTATGAGGAGCTCACCTGTGAGTGAATCCTTTTCACAGAATGATCACTCTATATTTGATCTCTCAAGCCTCGTTCACAAAGGAAATCTGCACACGACCACAACAGCCTCAAAAGACAAGCCTGGGAGCTTACAGGTGTAACTTTGCTAGATATGAAAAATCACGGACTGAATAAAGACATTGGATTTAAGGGTTATTACAACAACCATAACCCATAAACAACTTCCCCGCCACCACTACATCAACCTGCCTTTTCTGGCTCTATGACTGGAGGGGTGTTAATGGTCTCTGGAAAATGTGTGTTAATGACTTTTGCTAAATGGCCTATTCCACTTTGCATTTAGCAGTGACACTGTGGGTATGCATACCCTACAATTAAAAACCCACAGCTGGCCCCTGCCAGCTGAGCCAGGCTCAGCAGGACTTTCTCTTTAATTGTGGTGTATATATTAGAGCCCAGGCTGGAGCTCAAGCTCTATAGGACCCCGCAAGGTGGGCGACTCCCAGAGAACAGGCAGCAGCCTGACCTTTGCAATCAAAGAATTCCTTGTAGCTTGAGCCCTGGAAGTCCAAGTTAGCTGGCACAGGCCAGCTATGGGTGTCTAACTACATACCCTCTGAGTACATTTCCCAGGCCTGAAAGAGAGCTCGGTGTAAGCTCAGAAGCTTGTCTCTCTCAGCAACTGAAGTCGATCCAATAAAAGACATTTATTAGCTCACCACTTTGTCTCACTTTCAGGTCTCAGGAGATGCAACCATATTGTCCAGCAGCACATTTTATTTCACTTTCTTGAGCATCTGGCTGGTGTTCTATGAGCTTTATGGGGCCTTGAAATAAAAATGGAGCCACCTTTTCATAACACAGCCTCAGTCCATCAGAAGTAAAATACAGTTATTCCATAGTCAAGCCTTGAAGAAAAAGCCCTGGAAGATAAATAAAATGCACATGTACAATGCACCTATGTGATGTCTCACTAGGATGGGGATGTGCCACACGTTAATGGAGATATTATGTAGGGGAGCTACTACACTGCTCAGCCTTCTTTATCACTCCCCCCCCCCCCCCCAAGTTCTCACTCACATAACATTCCATGGCAAGGCAAGTGCACCAATTGCTTACATGAAGAAGCAACATTTATATTTATTGTATTTTGCCTCTTTTAATGCTGCCACAGGAACCATGTCTAAGGAACCCACACTACACAACCAGCTCTCTATCCACCATTGGGGAACTTCTGTAGTGGGACACCAACAAGGCAGCAACAGCATTGCCAGCCCCTTCCCCTTCATGCACACACATGCTCCGAGATCCATTATGAATTGATGGATGAGATGAATTATCCTCACCCCAAAGCCATCAGGCTGGCTTTGAAAAATCCTGAGTTTGGGGGTCGTTTTATCTGCCCTCTGGTTTTGTGAGTTTCCCTTTGTTAGCACTTCTCTGTGGTCACGAGGGGGTAGGACCTCGCTTTGTGGAGAAAAACAGAAAGCGGGGATTCACTCATAATCACAGCGCTCCCGGAGCAGAGGATTTCGGAAAAACACCCGGGATGCCGTGGTGACCCAAGCCAAGGTGTGGTCATGGGCAACAAGGTAATGGTTAACTGGTTCGCCAGGAGCACTCCTCCCCTGCCGAGCCCCTCCACTGGGACACCAGCTGGCAGCCCACCCTGCACGCTGGGGCCAAGAGCTGGCAGCGAGCCCGCCCAGGGCTGGGAGTGGGAGCCCTGTGGGCGGAGGCTGCTCCGGCCAGGCTGGGGCGGTCCCCTGCCCTGGTCCCGGCTAAGTCGGTTAACCAGTTAAACGTAAGGATGACCGAAGATTTAACCGGTTAATCGGGATTTTACGTCCCTCGTGGGCAGTGGCCCTCACCGCCCTCCTGGCAGGGCGCGTGGGGTGGAGGGGCTGCAGCCAGGCAGCCTGTGGGCACAGCCCTGGGCAGCCCCAGGCTAGGAGGGTGCAGCAGCGAGCAGGGCTCCTCGCCCTGCCCTTGCAAGGCCAGCAGCACGAGCCCTCGCGCGCCTCCCCCGCCCTCCCAGGGACACACGCCGGGAGCCACGCCCCGCAGGACCAGCCAGCCTGAGTCAGCGCACGCGCAGTGCGGCCGGTCCCGGCGCGCCGGGCGGAGGCGGGGCAGGAGCGGAGTGGGCGGGGCCCTGCACATCCGGGTCCCGGGCGCGCTGCCCCTGCCTGCCAGCCAGTGCGCGGCTGTCAGTCAGCGGGAGCCAGGCAGTAGGGCGCGACTCCTCCGCCCGGCTGCTTCTCTGGGTGAGTGAGGGGCGGGGCTCCGGGGGAGATTTCAAAGGGGGCTCCCCAGGGGTGGCTGCCCCCCAACTCGCCCTCTCGGGAACACGCGCTGTAGGGGGGAGAGCTGCCCCTTACTCCCCCCCCCGTGCATACGCTGCAGGATGGGGGGGGGGAGAGCTGCTCCCCAGCAACCCCCCCCCCGGTGCATACGCTGCAGGGTGAGGGGGCTGCCCCCCAACTCGCCCTCTCTTGTGCATGCGCCATAGGGGAGGAGAGCTGCCCCCCAGCCTTCGCCCCCCCCCGCCTTGTGCATCCGCTGCAGGGTGAGGGGAGAGATGGCCCCCTCCCCATGCATATGCTGCAGGGAGCGGGGGAGGGCTGCCCCCCAACCTTCCCCTCCCTCCCCCCACTGCACACGCTGCAGGGTGGGGCGAAAGATGTCCCCCAGAATCCTCCCCGGTGCATATGCTGCAAGGAGCGGGTGTCAGCTGCCCCCTCTCCCTCAGGAGCTGCTGGCAACAGGGAGGGGCACAGACCTGCTCGTGGGGAGGAGAACTGAACCCCAACCAAGGGCTCTCCCCCAAGGTGCGCTTAGGCGGGCAGAGTGAGGTGAGTAGTGCTTACCTGCTCTGGGAGGGGAGGGGTGCCTCATCCCCTCTGCCTGATGGAGAGGGGGCAAAGCATGGTGGGAGGAGGGAAACTTGGGCCCCGGCGGGAGATGGGGTGGAAACGGAGTATATCTCTTTGTGGGGGAATCTGGGTGAGGGTCATGCGCACAGACTCCTGCAGAGCTGTTGGCATCACACGTCCCCTGTGGGGAGAAGGGCAGGCTCCACAATTCCTGACCCAGTTCTCAGTTTGGTCATATTTGGCAGATCTTCATGGGCCCTGCCAATGTTGCCTGCATGTGAAAGAGATAGGACCCTTCTCAGGGCTGTGTGTCAGAGGTGGGTAAAAAGGCACCAAGGTGTGTTCCGTCTGCTGCTCAGTGTTGAGCTGTCTGGTGGAGTCATGAAGAGGTGGGGCAGAGAGGTTGCCGGTGTATCCTTGTAGCATGTACTCCAGGAGTTTGGAATTTTAGGGGCTCACACAAATATTTGTGATTCTTAGAAAAACATGTTCTAAAATGTACCATGGGATGCACTTTCCGGCCATGCAAGCACGTACGGAGACCATCCAAGCATTCAAGAGGCTGTTATTTTCAGGGTAGTGGATAGATCCCGCGTGACAGAACCCTGGAGAGAAAATGCACCTTCTGCTAATTGGCTCATATAACGTCTTCGTTTTAGGGTGCACCAGCAATGCACAGGTTAGGGAATCTGTGAGGTAATGGGAGGAAGTTTTAAATCTTAAAATCTTGCAGTGGAAAAGATGTATTAGATCAGTTAGTCTGTTCCCCAGCCAGCGTGGAATTGTTCCCAATGGTGTTTTCGCTGCTGCTATACTGATGCAGGGCTCCGTTAATATCTGTAACATGCAAGTCTATCCAAGTAGCTCTCCCTGAATCTTCCATGAAGACCATGTGCAAATAGCAAGGGAGTGCCAAATCCTCCACATCTGTGTATATGTGTTGGATTTCCCCCCCACCTACCTTTGGCAGGAGGTTTGGATTACATATTGCTCTGGCATGCGCCCTGTCTTTGATGTGGAGTTTCCTGTCATGTATAACGTGTTTAGTATCACGTAACACAGCTCAGTGGCTCCTCTTACAGGGCTGCTGGAAAATAATGAGATGCATTCCTCATTCTGGTTTTTACGGAGAGGAAGAACACGTCTGGGCTCTTTTGAGCAGAAATGTTGTTTCATTGGCTTTTCTTTGTTTTGGTTACTGCCCTGCAGGGCTGTTTCGACTAGGAAGGGCTCCTATTCACAGTTGGCAACTGACTTGAAGCCAAATCAAGACAAAAGTTGTATAGTTCTGTTCTTTTATTTAATCATCTCTCTTTTGTACCTATTGTTTTGTCTGTTGGGTGCACACTAGCTGGACTCTTGCATTAGCTGTGTAGTTCAAGTTTCATTTTTCTTTGTGCTGTGTGAAGTAGCAATCAGCCAATTTAGATTAGATAAGTTGGAGGATTATATTGTTGGTGTGTGTGTGTATGTGCGTGTGTATATATATATACTACATTGAATAGATATATAGGAGTGTAAGTTTAGTTGGTAAACTAAATGCCAGCCGAAGCATGGTTCTTGTATTGACTGCTGAGAGCCCCCTCTTCTGTTTTACCATGTTTCTTAATTCAAATACGGAAACACAGAAGTTAGTGATGGAAAAGGTCTATTACACTAGGGCTACGTCTAGACTGGCAAGTTTTTCCGCAAAGCGGCGCTTTGTGGAAAAACTTGCCAATATCCCAGCTTGAATTTGCACAAGAACACTGACGATCTGATGTAAGATTGTCAGTGTTCTTGCGCAAATACTATGCTGCTCCCATTTGGGAAAAAGCCCTCTTGCGCAAATGTATTTGCGCAAGAGGGCCAGTGTAGACAGCTCAGGACTGTTTTGCGCAAAAAAGCCCCGATGGCGAAAATGGCGATCGGGGCTTTCTTGCGCAAAACATATAGACTGGCACGGACTCTTTTCCGCAAAAAGTGCTTTTGCGCAAAAGCGTCCGTGCCAATCTAGACGCTCTTTTCCGCAAATGCTTTTAACGGAAAAGCTTTTCCGTTAAAAGCATTTGCAGAAAATCATGCCAGTCTAGACGTAGCCTAGGTAAAGACCTTCCCTCTCCAAATGCAGGATACCTCTTGCTACCAGGGCTCATTAAGGCCCTGATTCATAAGAACACTTTAAGTTCATGTTGATTTTGTAGAGAGAGGCTACATTGGAATCACTGAAATTACTTACATGCTTACTTAAAGTTGAGCATATTGGCAAAGCATTTATGTTGAGAGGAAGAAGAAAAAAGATGTTTGAAGGTGAATAAAATATAGGTCCTCTCCCCAGAATCTAGTCTAATTTAAAGGTTACTTCTAGCCTGAAAAAGTGATCTTGTAAAAATGGCACCTTCGGGTAGTCAGTGGAGCTGCTCCTTGTTTGTACTGCAAATCCTGCCTGCTTTAATGAAGCAGGGAAAGGGGGGGAGAATTTATTTTTATGAGCAGTGGTAGAGCCAAAAGAGCTCTGTGAGAGAGCTGCATTTACTGCTAGTTATGCGTCATCAACAGAACCCTTATACCTATGCAACAACTTTGAAAATAGCCACATGATAGAAGTGTAAGCAAAAGCCGAATTTGCATTTTATCATCTTAATGCACAAATAGGTCAGAACCCGGTATTACTTGCAGATGGTGGGTTGAGTCTAGTGCCTACAAATAGAAAAAAAGGTGTTTTTCCTGTAAACTGGACAAATTCAATATGAAATCAGTCTCACAATATGAGACACTGCTGAGTCACTTTTCAGAGTTAAGCCATGCTTAAAATCTCATATCCTGTTTTGTTTTTGGTAATACATGCTGAATAAAACTGTAAAACCAGTGTGAAACCTATTCCTAAACACAGATATTTGATGTATTAATTTTGGTTGTACCTGTGTGATTTATCATGTCAAAGTTATTGAACTAAAATAATTACTTTACTTGTCTAAACCTTAGTTCACCCCTACCATTAGAAATTCCAGGAGTAGCTACCTTAAGAGTGTATGGAGTTACACCATAGATGCGCTTGGCCCTTTTAGTTCAAACAGTGAAATAGCTATTCGTGATAAACTGCATTGATGTATATAACAAAACTTGCCATGTTCTTCCTATTCAAGTTAAGGGAAAGCAAATGTGGAATGGAATGTTTCAGACTTTTGTTATTGATCCCAACCCAGGTAATATACTTTGTTTAATATTAAACTAAGCAACTGTAATCTTGGTATGTTTTCATATCAGAGGTAAATAAAGGTACCTTAAACTTGTTACATAATAAAATCAGCACCAGTTAATCAGATTTATTACGTTACTGTATTCATAAAGCACTTCCTGTGGCTACTATATTTGAAGTTCTAGGCAACCTATAGCGAAAATTTTAGTATAATCTTGGCCCAGAGCCCAGAAAAACTAGCTAGTATTTCCCTGAAATATTACAGGAAAAGAGAAAATAGTCTCAAAAGGAAGAACTTTTGGGGGGACGGCAGAGATGCCAACCTACCTTAACTTCCTGTAAAGCTCCCAATTTTTACATGGAATCATGAAATTACTAATTCGGGCGTAAATCCATGAATTTTCAAGCACACACGTGTGAGATGAGTGGCGCACACAGAAGCACTTGGGCGTGATGAATACAGCTAATAATCCTGCCACCAGGGCAGGATGTTTTCCACCGCCCGTATGGCATGTGCACAGACTGCGTGGTGAGGGTCTGATAAGAAATGAGCTACGGAGATTTTGAGTGGGCTGTTCATTAATCTGCCCGAGCCACAGGATGCAGGTTGCATATTGGTGTTCCCTGGGGACCTAGAGTGTGCCAGGAAGGTCTTCTTGGGCAGTCAGAGCACAATACACAGCTTGTGGGTTGGCACTGGCTCCTGCCTGCACCCTCCCCCGTACTGCTGCCGCCTCTCTATTAGAGGCAGCAGTGCAGGGGATAGGCTGGGGGCAGGCGGCTCCATGGGATGTAGTGCTCGTGGGGAGCCGGCTTAAAAGCCAGATCCTTACAGGCACCGGCTCCTGCCCCCTCCCTCCCCCCCAACCCCGCACTGACTCTGATACTAAGGCAGCGGGAGGGGGAGGGGCAGTGCGTGTAGTCAACAGGATTAACTAATAAGCCCAGACTTACTGGTTAATCGTGTAGGGATGTCAATGTGTAGACGACTATCTGGACCCTTTCCATTTTGTCCACATCTGTCTTGAAATGTGGCACCCAGAACTGGACACAATACTCCAACTGGTGCCTAATCAGCGCAGAGTAGAGCACAAGAATGACTTCTCATGTCTTACTCACAACACTCCTGTTAATGCCTCCCAGAACCATGTTTGCTTTTCTTGCAACAGTGTCATATAGGAGGGCAGTTTTCCTATTGCCAGTCTTCCCCTTCTTCCTGTTCAGGGGGTTGGGCACAGGGAGAGGGTCCTGTGTCCACTCCTTGGTCATAGATAGTTGGGAGAGGTCTAAGTTTTTCTGAGGGGAGGATAAGGTAGGAGTGAGGGGTCCTCGTTTGTCACTGGGCAGAGAAGTCTCAGTTACTTCAACACATGCAGAAATGCTCCTAAGTTGCAACATGAGTGTTTGAAAGCATTCCCTGAAATCCCCCATCTTTTGTGGCCCTTGCCACTGGTCCAGAAATCTCCCCCTTATTTATTTATTTAAAGAAACATCCCTGAAAGTTTCAGACCAAAACTGGCATCGGTGGGAGGAGTGGAAAAAATCCAAAATGTACTGACCAGCATAGGAAGGTTTAATGCCAGATGCAGACACAGCCTGGGGAGACAATGTGGTCTAGTTTTTCAGCTATGGGACCAGTGGCCTGGACAACAGTTTTTTAGTTCTGACTCCCACTGGTGCATCTCTCAATGTGCATCATACTTGCTGAAGCCATGGGAGACTCTGAAAATCTCCACCAGGCAGGGGAATTCCACAGACTGAAAGCAACAAAACCCCAGGCTGCATCAGTTGTGTTTGAATGGTTACTGACATCAGCAAGGTTGAATCCGTGACAGCCATCACCAGAAGATTGTCCGCTTCATTGATCCCAGCTGCTTCCTTGTCACGAGATAGTTTGATTCTAGACTGAGTTATGTCTTGGGGTCTGGATCCAAGCAGTACTGGAGCTTCCCAGCCAATGCTTCTGTGATAACCTATCCTGAGAAGGGTAGATGAGACTAGACGAAAGACGGACATAATATAAAGTGAAGGAGCTTTTATGCCAGTGGGTAGCAGCTTTAAAACACAGGGGCCTTTCCCATCTTCATGCTTCTCTTCAGTTATCTACCAATGAGCTACACAAGCAGCAACTGACTGTCATAGACTACACATGCTGCCAGTCCCCTGCCGTCCACTGCATAACTCTCCTGATCTTGCAGTGGTAGAGCTCAGCAAAGCTGTTTTACCCTACACAACGCATCAGCAGAATCAGTTATTTTACAGAGAACACAAGAGTGTTTTACTGGTCAGCCTCCATGACCACTCCAGCTTTTCTTCTAAACATTTACTCTCCCATGTGCAGCTAGTAAACCACGCCCTGGCGATGATGTAAAGGCAGAGGAAGTTTCTGCCTGGAGATGATAATCACTATGCAAAGCCTTTGATCTCAAGGTCTGTATTTATATGGGGAGCTTTCAGTTCCCAGGGGAATGCAACAGCTGTTTAAAGGTGACCTGTACAGCAGAAAAATACTGTGACCTCTTTTAATTCTTTATGATGTGTACATAAAGAACGCCTAAAAATTTATGATTTGCTTTAGTTCCTTAACAACAACCCACGCACACATACCACAAATATTAGTGTTTGCTAGCTTTCTGTTAGGATATAGACATTCAGGCCTACCTGTAAAGGCTAATATGTTAAGAAATTGGGTATTTTTTATCACTTAGCTAGTTAAAGAATTATAAAAACAAGAATCAAAGTCACAGTCTATCTGTATATAATCTGAGGCCTTGTTCTTAAGCTAAGGCCTTTGGTTAAGTAGTATAAGATGGGAAATTATGGTCATATCATCCACATCCCAAACCAGTCACATTGAAATAAGGCAAGTTTGGGCTATCAGACTATCCGATAAAGGGATGAGCCTAGAAAATTTAAAGAAAACTTAGAACAATGGCTTTCTATCTGGTAAGGACCCACTTACCAATAGTTGGGGTTGCGAAATCCTCATTTCTTTATTGCTTTGTCATTATGGTGCCCACTTCTCTATTGTTTATCTGTATGGTCTCTGTCTGGTTCTTTGTTTCTGTCTTCTCTATAATTAATTTTGGTGGGTATAAACCAATTAAGATAGTGGGGTATAATTGGTTAGATAAGCATGTTGCAATATGTTAAGGTTGGTTAGTTAAATTTCATTACAGTGTTTGATTAAGGTATAGCTGAGATCACTACTATATATATTGGGGGTAAACAGGAATAAGTTGGGAGCAAGGGAAAAGAGGAAACTGGATGCTAACCCAAATAAACTTCACGTTTCCTGCATCTCCAGACTTGGGGAATTGCTGTTCATGTTAAGACAGTGGGAGGGTGAAGGGATAAGCCCTCTAACATCTGTTAGGGCAGAACACCTCTGGTTCATAGCTGGATCTTGTAATATATTCTGAAGCTTGCTTAGGCATTGGCTTAGTGCTGTCTCTGCAAAAACTGATATCGAAGTTGAGAATTGTTGACCCAAGATATTTTATCTACAGGTTTTGCAACCTTTCTTCTAGGCCTTGTTAGCTGCATTGTCCAGGAATAGCCTTGTAAATCGGGCTCCAGGCTTTGGATTGGAAATAAACTGTAAGCCAGTGGCGGGTTCAGAGCTCAGGGGTGACGATATTATTCTCGCTCAGGAGTTGGGCTATGATCTTTTGCACAAATGGGAGCCTCTTGGTTGCTTCTACCTTGCCCATGATAACCGCTCTCCTGGAGGTGACCCATTCTGAAAAGTACGTATTTGCTGCAAAAGCTAGAAAGGTGGTTAATCACTGAGCTAGTGGAACTTATTGGCCATTCAGCTAGAGGGAACCGTTGAACTATGAACCAGCAATTGAATGTGGTAGCCTTTTTCACTGGCGATGATCATTTAGTTGGACTAACTTAGTTATACCTAAAGGAGAGAAGAAGGTGGTTGGTTGGTGGTTGTTTTTTTTCAAGCAGAAAAGATAGTCTGTTCTAGAAAATCTGGTGGGCCCCGCAAATTACAAGGGCCTGTTAGTTCTTAGCCGTTATTATGTACTATTTATAATATGGTTGTGTCTGGAGATCTTGATCAGGATTAGCAGACCTTTGCACAAACACGGTCCCTGCCCTGAAGAGTGGACTAGGAAGTGGTATGTAAAGGGAAGGAAACACCATTAAATATATAATTTTTGAGTGCGCACAGAATTTTTTTTCATTATAATTATGTAAAAAGCGCCAGCTGTGCTGTGCTGTGCTGCTTATCCTCAAGCTGCTACCGATTGATTTTCTTGTAGGCATCATGACATGTGACTCGACTGTAGGGATGCAAAGTTCCATTTAATTGGTTAATCGGTTAAATATTTGGTTAACTGATTAAAGGGAGGGGAGGAATGGCTCCTTCAGCACCAGTTAAACATTTACATCCCTACTTGATGGGAGGTTATCGGCCTTACACTGCAACGTAGAGTGGGTGCTCAGTGCATAAGGGGCAGTGTAGAACAGGGGTGGGCAATAATTTTAGAAGGGGGGGGGGTCACTTCACAAATTTTTGAAGTGGCCCTGAGCTGCCCCGGAAGGGGTGGGGCCTTGGGCGGAAGGGGCGGGGCCAGGACACTTCCGTTCTCCCCCGCCCACAGACCCTGATTGGCCTCGGGGTGGGGGAGTGTGTGACGTCTTTGCCCCCTTCCCCTTCCAGAGAGAACCGCCAGCTGTTCTGAACAGTTACAGCCTGGATGTATGGGATGAGAGGAATTCAAGATAGATGACCTGTAATGGGGCTGAGCTACAGAGTGGGGTGGTGTGTTGGCAGTGACAGAAAGCAGCGATAGTGAAGGAGGTTTTTAGGGGGAGGATCATGAGCTCAGTGTGATCATGTTTAAGTGTAAATTGGTGGTGACTTCTTGAAGGAGACGTTGGGTAGGCAGGCTGAGATGCAGTGCAAATTGAGAGACCGCTTGAGAGCAACCCGGATAGATGTGTGAGTTAGCTGTTTATTAAGTCAGTGTTTAAACCGGTGATGGTGATTTCAGTCACCCAACTATAGGGAAGAAAGAGAGAAGAGGAGGGATCAAGAATGGGACTGTCACACACAGGGAGATGGGGGTGTGTGGGTTGAGGACTCCTCACCCTACTGAAAGATTCTGAAGTGATCAAAGAGGTAGGAGAACATGTAACCAGACCACTTTTTGATTTTTAAAATTAAAAGGCTCTTTTAAAACCATCTTTACATCCGAGATCTACAAAGATCTATTGGCAGCAAGAACACTGGTCATGCAAATTAATATACTATAGGGCTATGTCTACACTGCACATTCTTGTGCAAGAAGATATGCAAATGAGGCACGGCAATGAATATAAAATAAGTGGCAGAACAGTTCTTGCGCAAGAGGGGTTTTTTGCACAAGAAGGAGCAGTGTAGATAGCTCCTCCTTGCGCAAAAGCCCCTTCTGCAAAAATGGCGGCTCATTAGGTATGCGAATGAGGTGCGGTAATATTCATCGCCATGCCTCATTTGCATATGTTATTGCGCAAGAGAGTGCAATGTAAACAGAGCCTAGGAGTATAATCACCAGAAAGGATTACTTTAAACTTTATTATATATTAGTCAGTATTTATATATAAAACGACTCAAAGAAGAAATGCCTTTTCAAGGCAGTTTATTGCATTTCTCTGTATACTCAAGAGGAAAAGGCCATTATTTTTAAGAACACTATTGTCATAGAGAATCAGTCATTGGAACAATAATTCTTATCTGATGAGACTAATCCATTCTTGTCCTCTGATCATTCTCATTTTTTCTGAGGGCCTCTTAGTTGATGATTAAAAAACAGTGGTGCTGTTTTAAAAAACCCATCTCTCATTTTGTTTGTTGGCTGTGACTGGCATAGCAGATGTGTGTGTCAGTTATAACTTCAGTGCTTAGTCAGGCTACTCTGAGCTGTATTTATTTAAAACACCCCAGCCCCCCACCCCAGCAGTGCCAGTGAACCGGGGTTAGTGGCGCTCTTTGTTTGACAGCTGCTGCTGTATTGTGTGTGTGGGTTTTGCTTTTAATTTCTTTACAGATGTCCATCTCCATTCAGATGTCCAGTTTTCTGTAAGTTGTGTTCTGATACTAGTACTTAAATATAGGAAGGGTTTGCTTAATAGTGGTTTAAATATCCAGCATCAGAGGTCTAAGGGAATAGCAGGGAAGACTGGGTATTGGAGATGCACACTCTTTGTGTTCTCCCACATGAGGGTTCATGTACCTGAATGTCTGTAAGTTGGCACTTTCAAGGTGAACAGACTCCTGGTACATCACTTAAATGCAAAGTTCTTGCCGTTAGGGAAAAGTCATGAAAAGAGGCAGTTTGCACAGAGCATTTCAAAGCTATAGGAGCTAGTTTTGATTTATGAAGGAAACTTACTTTTACGCTAACGTGAAAATTTGAAATGTTGGGAGTGGAAGTATTTAAAATGTGGTGACTTGTGGCGGAATTCTTAACGATAATGAATTAAGTACAAGAAAGGACTGTTGTAACAGCAGACTTATGCACAGTATTGTGATTAAAGGTGGATACGGTTGTAATTTATATTTGCTTCATACATAGGATATTTGTATGCGCCACAGCCACTGTTGCACTGGCAGTGCAAATGAAAAGCAATTTAAAGTCCATCTGGTGAAATGTTGCAGTGCTAATATTTATCAAGCCATGATGATGCTGATCAAGTGTGAGAGAAGTGGGGGCGTTGTTACAAAATGTGCATAGGCTTACGTCAACAGTTGAGTTTTTAGCTTATTGTTTGTAGATTTGGCTTCTTTCAAATGCTTACACAAAGAACATAGCATGCAGCGTGTGACACTGTCACATTGCTGAAAAGCAAAAAGGGAGGGATTGGCTTTTCTGCTCACTGTTTGCATGAAACGACTCCTCACACAATACGCGCTCACTAGTGAACGCGTATGTAGCTTCCCTTTCCATGCCTTTTCATTTACAGTCCTTCACAGCCATCCTTTAAGGCTTGTCTGCATCAGGAAATTGATTGGCATACTTCTAAACAAATATTCTGCTATAGCTATGAGGGTCAGTTTTCCAAAACAGACCAGGTTTAGGTATGATTTAGAACAGGGGCCGGGAACCTTTTTTCTATCGTAGGCCCTGCAGAGCTCCATGGGCGCGGGGTGGCAGAGGCTCTGGATTTCCCCTAGGCTCCAATGTGGAGCCAAAAAGGGGGGGGGGGGGCTCAAGCTGGAGCAGAGGGCAGGAGGGCTCTGACGAGGTGTGTTGGCTCTGGGGTGGGGCTGGGGACAATGGGTTTGGTGTGTAGGAGGGGGCTCCGGGCTGGGGCCAAGGAGTTTGGAGTGCAGTAGTGCGCTTAGGGCAGGGGGTTGGGGTGGGACCTGGGTGGTAGTTAGGGTTAAGGATGTAAAATCCCAATTAATGAGTTAACTGGTTAAACCTTAGGGACAGAGGCTGCTCCAGCAGGCACCGGGAGCTGGTGGCAGTCCCAATGCCCGTGGGGGACTGGGGGCTGCTCCAGCTAGGCTGGGGGGGTTCATAGCCCGGATCCAGCTTAGTTGGTGAATTGGTTAAATGATGGGTCAACCTAATGATTAACCAGTTTAACCTTGATTTTATATCCCTAGCACACCTGGGGGAGCAAGCTGCTGCTCCCCACCCCACGCGAGGCAGCCAGTAAGCAGTTAACCAGTTACCCATTCACATCCCTGAGTAGGTTACTAGAGCAGTCTCAGGATTGGGGCAGGAGGTTGGGGTGTGGGGTCTGAGTGTGAATTAGGGTGCAGGTGGGGGTTCTGACCTGGGTTCAGAGTGTGGCCTCTGGGAGAAAGTTTGGGTGTGGGGCAGAGGGCTAGGAGGGGTTTGGGCTCTGCAGGGCAGGGGATGAGGGCCTTGGGGTAGGTATGTAAACAGGTAACTGGTTACCCAGTAAGCATCACCCTTACCCCCATGATGCACCCACTGTGCAGCAGCCCCCCCACCCACATCCCTAGTTTGGAGTGCAGGAGGGGGCTCTGAGCTGGGAGTTAGTATGTGGGAGGGGGCTCACAGCTGGGGCAGGGCATTGGGGTACAGGAGGGAGTACAGGGCGCTTACCTCAGACTCCCCCCACCCCTCCCGTTGGTGGTGCAGCAGGGCTAAAGCAGACTCTGTATGTCCCTGTGTCCTTGGAGGTGGGTGTGGCGCCACGTGCTGCTGTGGCCTGCAGATGCCACCCCCACAGAGCAGGGACAGGACACAGGCTGGATGAAATTAACGCGGGGGCCAGATTCGGTCTGCAGGCCCGAGGGTCCCCACACGTGATCTAGAACTTCAGTGGAGCCACTGAAGTGTTCAGTGGGAATTGCACATGGGAGCTGAGGCAGCTCCGGTAGTTTTTAGGAGCTGAGGAAGACTAGTTGTAAGTGGCGTAGGAAGATGTCGCAGGACTGGTGCTGCAGCAGCAGGGCCACGGCTGCATGCTGGCAGTGGGGCTGGAGCAGCAGTTCTGGGGCAGCAGGGCTGGAGGAGCCGGTGGTGGGGAGGGCTGGCAGGCTGAGGGGGCTGGTGGCAGGGGACCTTCCCTGATCCGGCAAATTCCCTCATCCAGGACCACTCAGGTCCCGAGAGTGCTGGATCAGTGAGGTCCGACCTGTATTTCTATAGATATACTATAGTATATTTTGACAAGCAATTAAATTTTAGTAGTGCAAGTCCTGCCTTCAGACCTCCGCCGTTAAATCTTGGCTGGGAAATGGGGTGAGACCGCCAGGATGTTGGAGAGAATGATCGGGCTTGATGACAGAAGAGGTAGGTTCTGCTGAAATTACATTTTGAACTTTTCATTATCCAGTGAGTAGAGCAAAGTAAATTTATGTTTTTATGGGACAATGCATCAATTGTTACTTCCTCCTCCTCCCCAACAACGGAGACTGTAACATAATGTATAGAGAAGGACTCTGACGCATTTTCTTCCAGGAAATGTCATGATGTCATTCATCACCCAGGTTCTACCACATAGTTATATTGATGCAGGGCAGCTTTTGTTGACCCTTACTCTGTAAGTGTCTACAGTAAAATGTAGCTCCTGCCGATGTAACTCAGCCACTACGCCAATTTAACTCCACCTCTGTGAGAGTAGCATCGCTTGGGTTGATGTTGTTAGGCTAACGCAGTGCCAGTCTATTTCAACAGTCATTCTATATCAACTGTTGCTGACTTTTAAAAGGCCCCGCCCACACCCCAGTCTGGGTCGGAGCAGGGTGCGGGATCCCGGTTAAGCAGTTAATGTAACCGGTTAACTGGTTAAATGGGATTTTAAATCCTACCCAGTAGTAGCCAGGCTGACTAAAATAGCAGCAGTTGGGTTGAATTTATTTTTGCAGTCCAGACAGGATAGTCCAGGGTAGTTTTCTTTCCTGACTCTGCTTACAAGGGGGAAAGAGTAGTTAGTTCTCCAATGGGCAGCCAGGTGCGGGTTCCTCAGCTTTTACTTGCTGTGTGGTAGCAGTCTCTGCAGGATGTGAGTTGTGCTTTGCTTTCCTTTGCATCTGGCTCAGAACTCCTTTAATTTGCTAGTAAAAGAATAATTCTAATCCTTTTCAGTGAGATCGATGGATTAAAGGCTTATAAAATTGCAGGGATTAGCTGAGTCTTTTTTTTTTTTTCCCATGCAGCACAATACCATTTGTGTACACAAGCAGTATAGGTTTAATAAGGAATCTATTTGTCATTACTATTTTTTTTAATTTAAATAGTGAACTGATTTGTAGGGGTTTTTTAACAAGTCCAAGAACTTGAATTGATACCTGATTCTTTCCTTTTATTTGCTAAGATTAAAAAAAAAAAAAAAAAAAAGTGGTCCGTGTTGTTCATTTCTCAGTTATTTAGGTGCTTCTCTGCAGCTCCTACGCGGGGGAAACCAACTGGCCCTAGCGTCTTGCCTGAATGAGCGATACAGGATGATACACAAGCGGGGTTTATTTGAAATGTCTCAGAGGGGGAGCTTTATTAGTCTGGTCGCTGCTCCTGGACCAGAGAGCCCCAGAGCTTAATGGCAGGAGGGTCAGCAGCCTGACTGGGGCTAGCGGGGGCAGGGGAGCCCCTCAGCAGTGTTGGGCCAGGGACCAGAGAATCATGGCAGCCTGTAGCAGCATGGAGCTGGGGTTGGAGAAGCCCATGTGCCCATGGCATTGCGAGTTCGGAAGCCAGAGCAGCTTGGCTACCCGTGGCAGCGTGGTGCCAGAGAACTCGACATCCAGTGGCAATGGCGGTCGGGGGCCAGGGAAATCTGCCTCATGCAGCAGCGCGGACCAGGGCCGGAGAACCCCGGCCACCAAAGGCAGCCTAGGGCCGGGACTGGTGGCATCAGAGTAAGGGAGAAAGTAGAGGGGGCCAGAGGCAAGGGACACCTCCCTGGTCCGGCAAATTTTGTCGTTCGGGAACAGTCAGGTCCCGACTGTGCCGGACCAGGGAGGTCCGATCTGTATTTATAACAGAAAAAGTGTGTGGGGGGGGGGGGGAAAGGAGGGTACTTGTCACCCTAGATATTGTTTAGGTAGAGTCCTTCACAGACCAGGTGTCCCTTGGCCAGCAGTTATTTGAAGCCACTTAATTATATAATCTTCATTTGTTTATTTAGAATGAGTTTTTAACTTCAACATCAGGGCTGGTCTAGCCCTCTTGCCTATGTGAGGGGGAGGAAAATGAAATTAAGCACTTGCATTGTGAAAAAGGAAAACTCAATTCTGATCATAAAAAAGACCCTGTTGCAAAAATGCAGTTCCTTTGAGTGCAGGAAAACTAGATTTTCGTTGGACAGATTAAAAGGTAAAGATTTAGTTACACCCTACTGACCCTCCATCTCTCCCTTCAAAGTACTCCTTAAAACCTTCCTTTCTGTGTGGCTTGTTTAAACTAACATTCTCCCCAGCTTGTTTTCTTTCTGGTCTGCACACTATTTGTTTGACCTAGGTAGGCTAGGTGATCCTCATTGTTCAATTGCGGAGCAGCAAGCCAGAAAGCTCTGGCTGTCCCCCAGTATGCTTTCAAAGACATGCTTTTTAAATACATACAAAGGAAGGCTCCTGATTTCCACTGTGCGAAGGAGGCCAGGGTAGTCTCATTGAAATGTGCCAATAGCTGCCATGGTGGTATTTGAGCAGCCTTGTTCTGGGAATTCAAATGTGATTTAACATGGCAGCCCCCATGGGGCTGAGGAGAACTGGTTTTTCCTACAGAATTTCAATCATGTGCTGCTTCTGCGCTTAAAAAAAAAAAAAAATCATCCCAGGAACAGAGTGAAGCCTGTGGAGCCCGGGTATGGATTTTATTCCAGTCTTTTGTTTTTAAAATTCAAGCTGACGTTTTGCTGAGTTTTTCATAACGAGAGAGGAGGTACAAAAAGTGTATAGAAAGAGCAGGGGAGGGATCGAGAAAAGAAAGTTCGCTCAATATCTTTTCCCCTGCTGAGAGACTTGCATAGTGGTAGCAAAGAGGAGTTGGGAAGGCTGACAGGTTGAGGTTGTGGTTTGATAAATGGACCAGTTTAAAGTATCTTTAGCTTGTATTAAAAGCTTGTATTACTACTCCACAGCATCATATGCTCTCTTGACCTTTGAAAGAGATACTTCACGTAGCCTGCATGCTTGTCGCTAAGCGGTGTGGCTGGTGCCTATAATATCTTTTGCCTTCCAGTAGAAGACTCAGATTACGTGAAGTTATAAAGTTCTGGTGTAAAACCTCTTGACCGTTGCAGCTCCCTTGTGCTGGTGACTTAACATTCCTAGGAACTCACTTTTTCCTTTGCAGCAGTCTTACACTGTTATTGAGATTTACTGTATCCTAGGCCAAAAAACCAACAAAACAAAACACTGCAAGGTGAAATTAAGATAGCAAGCAGTAACATAAAGGTAAAAATTCTTGCATGAATTTAGAGGGTGAATTTTAAAATGGCCAAAGAAATTAGGTTTGCTGGATGAATACCACTATTTTAAGGGTGTCATAATTTAATAACCTCTTATCCAATTATGTGGATGAAAAATTCTGCCTCCTGCTGGGACTTAAACTACTAATTTTGAGGGCACTATAATTTTGGTTTGTGAATTTCTTGAGGGGGCAGATAAGAGTTGCATCCCTAATAATGAGAGTACAACAGTAAATTATTATAAATATTTTTATGGTTTCAGATGTATTCTCTAGAATGACACGGTCAAGTTTTGGTTGTTTTTTAAAAATAAAAACCTGCAGGCTGAGTGTACAGTAAGCTGGGAGGAACTGTAGGGGAAAAATCATGTTGTTTTAGGACTGTCACTGTTTACTCAAACAACACTACACCCTGTGCGAGGCCCCTGGAATGCTGCTGCATTCACTGGCTGATTTTTGGAGTACTGTCCAGGGAGTAACAGTATTCAGTTCCACTGCAGCAGTTCCCACCGTGCAATTTCAGTAGCTCTGACCCTTTACAATTTCATGGGATTTCTTTAACCTCCTCAGAAAGCTTGGAAAAATGTAGCTAGCACAGAACTGAAAAATCACAAGATGCAGCCCAGAATATTGCATGCACAATAGGGCTTTCCCTCACCCCCGCTGCTGAGAACTCCAAAAACCTTTCCTCCTGCTCCAGGGAAAACAGCTGGTGCTTTAAAATATGGGGGAAGAGAAACCATCTCTTTTGCACATTTTTTAGGCCAACATCTTCTGTTGGCATGAGGGAAGGATGTAAAACCGACAGCAGTAAAAATGCATGGGCACAAATTCCTGTTGGAGTGGGCGAGGAATGTTCCCCCCCCCCCCATTTCTTAAATAATGCTGACATCTTAAATCTTTTAAAGAAACATAAAACAAAAAGCGTCCTTGCCTTGCAAGAGTGGAGGGAGCCATTGGCACATCAACTGTTAAAGGAGACTCAGGCTTTGTTAGTGCCTTTCTACCACAAGACACTAACTTTCCAGTCATCTGCTTCATGCTGCTGAATTTTAAGTATGTAAGTGTGTGTGCATGCTTGTGTTTGCAGAGCAAAGGTAACAACAGTACAAGATACTGCTCTCCCATCCCCACACTCTTTTGCTGTGCCTCAACTAGCCAGCCAATGGAGCCACCCCGATCCCTTTTCAGACTATTCCCTAAAAACTTTTGGGAGAATATAGCAGACTTATTTAGTTCTTCCTCTGTAACCCCATACTGAATTCAGCTCGTCTTTCTTTCATTTACCTTTTTGTTCCAGGTGAGCTACATTATTCCTGCCACTAACACAAGACACCCACTGTAAACACCTGCTGTGTGGTCTATCGATCTCTTGGTGTTTTACGTTTGACGGCACTCCGTTGGTGTGTGTGTGTGTTGTCAGTATATTAACAGAAGAGAGGCCCTGTTTGCTTTCTCCTGTGCCGCACCTCATTGTTTTAGTACAGCGGTTCTCAGACTTTTTGGACAGGTGACCCCTTTTGTACAGCAAGCCTGGGAGTGTGGCCTCTACCCCCAGCTCCAGGGGCCTGGAGCTGTTAGCCGTGCCAGTCATTGACTGCTCCAGCCCTGCCACCTGGGAACTGACAGCTCACAACCCCCACATAACCACGTTGCCACCCCAGTTTGAGAAACCCTGGCTTAGTATAATGTGTGTGCGCGTGGGGGGGAAGGGCAACCTGGGCCTGAGAAGAAGCCAGAATTTGCCAAAGAGCCACAGTAATACATCAGCAGCCTCCCATCGGCTCCCCCATCCCACCCCAGTGCATCCCATCCACTTGCAGGCCCTCTACTTTCCCTCCCTCCCTCCCTGTGCCTCTTCCCCCCCACCAACCATCATCAGCTGCTTCACAGCATGCAGGAATAGGGTTACCAGATGGGTTTCAAAAAAATACCGGACACACGTGATCTCAGAACGGGATGGGCGGACTGGCCAGGAGGGAAGCAGGGCTGGCCAGGAGGAGGTTGGGGGGAGTGGGGCCGGTGGGCGGGGAATCGGCCGGCGGGGAGCAGGCTGGCCCGGGCACACGCAGATCCCGGGGTGCTGCCCGTCCTGCGCGCAGTCCCAGTGGGGCGCATGGGCGAGTCCAGCCCCAGGGATTCCATCCTGTCCTGGCCCTGCCCCCCCCACACTGCATAGTTGCGTACTGCCTGGCTGTTTGTGATCTTTGTCTACCATCCGGGCAGTATGCAACTGATACTCATGATAATAAAACATACTTAATTAGAAAATACCGGACATTTATATGTCCGGTATTTTCTCAATTTGTTTCCTGGACAGAAAGCTGAAATACTGGACTGTCCGGTTCAAAACCGGACACCTGGCAACCCTATGCAGGATGGAGGCTGGATGGGGGAAGGTGGAGGAGCGAATGCGTGTCAGGCCAGGGGAAGGGCTGGGGGCTTTGGGGGGCATGATAGAGGGGGGCAAGTCCTTATCCAGAGCCAGGGGTTGAGCAGTGAACCACACTAGGTGTGTGGGTTACACCAACACATTGGAAAGTTGGTGCCTGTGCAAGAAGCCGCATGGGTTCCAGTGCCACAGGTGGCCACCCTTGGAATAAAGACTCGCGAATTGGCAAGGAAGGTCATTTTGGGGGTTTGGGATAAGGATGTTAAGAGGCAGGTAATTGTGTAGTCGATACAATTTCCAACGACTACATGATTAGTCGATAAGGGAAAGCGCTCAGAAGGAAATACCCCTGCTGAGGCTCTGCAGTTCAAATGTGGGCACTCAGGCAGCCCGGCTCCTACTACATTTAAACTGCAGAGCTGCAGCAGGGGGGCATCTCCAGGACCCAGCGTGAGCCGGGACTGAGCCAAGCTTGCTCAGTCCTGGTTCATGCCAGGGCTGCTACAGAACAGCTTCTGTTCGTGGCCTGCCCAGGCCAGCTCCCCCCAGCACCGGCTCCTGCTTCCCCCACCCCCCCTCCCCCACTTGCTGCCTCTGATATAGAGGCAGCAAGCGGGGGAGGAAATGCAAGTAGTCGACTCAACTCCCCAATAAACCTAGGCTTATCAGGTAGTTGACTAATCGACTACTCTTTTCCATCCCTAGTTTTGGAGGGGGCTCTGTGCCTTTGCCTTCATTTGATCATCCTAGTAAAGCCATGGATTATCACTGCATTTTCCATGTAGCTAAGGCTAAGATTTCCTTAGGGATATTTTAATAAAAGTCATGGACAATGATCAAAAATTCACAGCCTGTGACCTGTCCATAACTTTTACTGTAAATACCATGATGGCTAAATCTCTGCTCCTGAGACCCCCACTTTTCTGTGGGGGCTCCCTGCCCTTGGTGGCCTGCTGCTCCAAGGCCCCTAGGGACTCCTGTTCTGACAGCCTTCGAGGCCACACCAACCGTGGGACTGGCCACACCAACTGCTGCTCGGGCACTCCAGCAGCGGAAGTCACGGAGGTCTCAGAAAGTCATGGAATCTGTGACCACATCGCAGCCTGATGAATAGCTAGCTTATTTGGCCTCGTACTAGTATCTGTAAACTTACTGCTACGTGATGCAAGGCTTTTCTGTTTGTATTCCACACTGGTGATCACGTACAGGGAAAACACTGGGGGGTCAAGAATTGGAACAGCAAGCGAGGGGCCAGTCTGAAAGAGGGAGAGTTAACCGAATTGAGCAATAACGGTAGAGAGCTGTGGTTATCTTTCTTGTGAAATGCCAACCTGGAACGTTGACTGCTTTGAAGCAGACAGAGGAGGGTATAGTGTTGCTACATCCATACCACATGGGACTGCTGGGTTTTCAGTGTCATTATTGCAAGGGGCCGTGCGGAGAGCCGTTTGGCTCTGCTGCGAAGAACTGAATGTTGCACACGGATCTGGAGTTTCAATTTTGGTTGTGTGTCAACGGTTTTCCCCTTTCAAATTCAGGGAAAATGCTAGTGGGGAAATTAGGTGGAATGTGATCTTGTATTTAAAGCAGGGGATAGGGTGCTTGTGCTCCTGTGTTCTGCCCCTTGGACAATTTGCTTATGCTTTCTGTGTGTCACTTTACACCTCTGCCTTGCCACGTGGCCCATGGGGGGCAGCACAATGAGCCAGAAATCCCCAAAGTCTGAGTGTGTTTCACTCCTGCCGTCCAACGCTCTGCTGCCATAGGGATAGTGAGGCCAAGACGAGCCTCATCACAGCATTTCTTCCCCAGCTGCACACAGCTTTTTGGCTAGAAGTACTGAAACAAGAGGCTCCTCGTCACGTTCTCTCTGCTGGGCAGTGCAAAGCACAAAAGCCAGGAGCCTCTGCTGCATGGGGTGATGTGGAAATGGAGAGCAGTTTGTTAGCTCTCCAGCCTTTGCCTGTACCCTGACTTCTCACTACAGTCGTCGAGAAGCGGGTGCCCAGTAGGACCAGCAGAGAGAGACTCTCCTAGAAGCATGTATTTTAGCACTTTTGCTCCTCTGTCAGTGGAGACATAGCAGCACAGGGTGAAGAGGAGGCCACGGAAATACAGATGCCATCAATTCTGCACCGTGTTTAAAGTCTTGAAGCTTATCAGCTGCTTCCCCTATGTGAGAAGGAACTAAGCATATTCTGATACCTTGTGAAAAATAGGGAAGCGCGGGTAAGAAGGAAGCAGCACCATTATGCAAAGTTCCCATTCACCTAGGCAGATAGTGACCCAGTCCGGCACGTCACAAAAGAAAAAGGTTTTATTTTGTTTTGAACTTTCTTTCCTTACTCTTAGACTGGCTAGAAGGTTCTGTTGATTTTTCTGTAATGTGTTAAATCGGCCCTAAGCAAACGGGCCTGCCTTCTCAACAGGCACTGGATGAAAGTACTTGAACTAATATATATTAGTTAGATATACTTAGATATATTCTGATATCTTGTGAAAAATAGGGTTAATATTAAGAACATAAGAGCGGCCATACTGTCCATCCAGCCATACTGTCCACCAAAGGTCCATCCAGCCCAGTATCCAGTCTTACAACAGTGGCCAGTGCCAGATGCCCCAGAAGGAGTGAACAGAACAGGGAATTATCAAGTGATCCCTTACCAGTCATCCATTTCCAGCCCATCAAACAGAGGCTATGGACACCATTCTTACCCAGCCTGGCTAATAGTCACTGATGGACCCAGCCTCCATGAATGTATCTACTTCTTTTCTGGACCCTGTTAAAGTCCTGGTCCTCACAACATCCTCTGTCAAGGAGTTCCACAGGTTAAAATATATTACTATAGCCTATGTCAGTGGTCCCCAACCTTTTGGGACTGCCGGGGCCGGGGCCGCACATGTGCCACGCGCCCGGGGCGCAAGAATGGCTTGGGCCAGCCCTGATCACTCGGCGGGTGCACATAAATGCCCCGGCGGGTGCCATGGCGCCCGCGGGCACCGCATTGGGGACCACTGGCCTATGTCTTTGTAAATGTATTTGAAAAAAAAAAATGCTGTGGGCTTCCCCACCACCCTTATGAGAAATAAAAGTGAACACTGCGGATCATGACTTTTTGAGCTCCTAGAACTGCTGTGGCTAGAAACAAAAGAAACAAAAGGCCAAAGGAAAAAAGTCACCTAGTAGTATTTCATAGTTAGGTGCGGCAAAGCAAATACACGGGTAGGACAATTGTGTGCATACACACAAAGGCTCTAATTTAGGTTTCTGAGGTTCAGTATGCTGGAAATGGATCTTTGGACTATTTCCAAATGTACCTTGCAGGCTGCTCTGCATGCTTGCTTCAGTGACAGCACACGCCTGCTTTTCTGGTTTGGATTTCCACTGCAACCTGGCAAAAGGATGGACAAAGTGACCTAATCACTTCCATTTCTCTTTTCTGTTTTAGTCCAGTCCGGCACGTCACAAAAGAAAAAGGTTTTATTTTGTTTTGAACTTTCTTTCCTTACTCTTAGACTGGCTAGAAGGTTCTGTTGATTTTTCTGTAATGTGTTAAATCGGCCCTAAGCAAACGGGCCTGCCTTCTCAACAGGCACTGGATGAAAGTACTTGAACTAATGAAAACTAGAGATGACCTATGTTCTGCATTAATTTCCATGTCACTGGTAGCACAAATGCATTCACATTAAGAGGTACATTGTAGCCAATTCCTCAAACTTGTTGATAAGTTTCTGACCAGAATAACAGCAGTTAAAGGCTCTTGCCTTGTATTATATGCCATGTAGAGTGAAGGTTGCCTGATGCTTTCCATTCTAAGACTCTGTTTTGAATGGCTTTTTGCTAAACTTTAACCATTCACTCTGAAATTTTCCATATGACCATGTAATCAAACACTGTATCATGCTCATACACACGGGACTAAAGCTGTGCAGGAACCTTAATTCTGCCGTTTCCTTTGCTAGCGTTTGCCTTTGTGACCTTAATTTTCTGTTAACGTATTTTGGAGGGTATATTACATAGCATTGAAGTAGCTGCTTTTAATAGAAGCTTGAATCACCAATCCATCTTTCTCTACTGCTGGTAGCTTTCTGCGAAAATATACCATGTGGGCCTGGGGTTTTCAAGCTGGGCTGCAAGCTGGTTTCAGGGGGCAGTGGGGCCCTGAGCCCAGCACCCCTATAGGAATGAAACTAGGAACAGAGCTGCAGCCTAAAGCCCAGAGCTCTGGCACCCTCATGAGATGGAAACCAGGACCAGAGCCATGGGGCTGAGTAGGGATGTAAGCGACTAGTCGACTACCTGCTAAGCCTAGGCTTATCAGGTAGTTGAGTCACTGCTGAACTAGTTGCTCCCTGCCCCTTGCTGCCTCTGAATCAGAGTCACAAAGGGGGAATGATCAGGAGCCGGTGCTGGGGGGAGTCGGCTTAAAAGCTGTGTCCCCCCTTCCCCCCCCCCAGCACTGTCTCCACAGGGGGAGAGGGAGGGGAGGCAGAGATGCAGCGGGGGAAATGGTGTGAGCAGGGGCCGAAGCAGGCCCTGCTTGCGCAGGGTCCCGACTGCTGCGCCTCTCCCTTTGAAATATACAAGAGCCCCCACGCCTTCTCCATTAGCTGATTGATCGAAATTTAACATCCCTAGGGCTGAATCTTAATGGCACACAGCAGCCCTGCTTAATGACTAGGCTAGAAATGGAAGACTGTCAGAAGCACTTGAAAGTGGAAAAGGATTTTTATGTAGGTTTGGAAAACAGGACCGGTAGAATGCTAATGGTTCCATTTCACCACTGCAACTACTCCGTCATGCATCCTTTCTAGCATCCCCATTCATGCCAAAAGATCTATAGGATCTAGATCAGCCATGGCCAACCCGCGGCTCGCGAGCCGCATGCAGCTCCCCCCCGAAAGTGCGGCTTCTGAAGCTGCCCCTGAAAACAGCCCCCGCCTCCTGGCTCCCTGTGCTCACCAGGGCAAGGGAGCCGTCCGGCGTGGGCATTCAAGATGGCAGCAGCCAGCAGGAGCCTGATGTGGCCAGAAAGCCTTTAACCACATTTCTTAAAGGGACGGGGTTTTTTGTTTTTTTTCCTCAACAACTCTGGGGGCTTTTTTTTTTTTTTTTTTGTTCGACAACCCCAGCTCTTTGCACTATATGCACAACTATTTTGGCTCTTTGCCTGTAACGGGTTAGCCATCCCTGATCTAGACCACTGGTGGTTATTAGAGTTTGGTTTTTATGTCTCGTCAGAAACATGGGACATCCATGAGCATAGCAACCTCATGGTGTAGGGTTTATATACTAGAGACTGAGGGCAGTGCTACTTCCTGAATCACCATTTCAGCATCAGATTAGTGTGTTGATTCCAGTTATTTACTTACTGGGCTAAATTCCAACTTGGCATAAGCAGGTGCAACTCATCCCATATCTTGTGCCCTTAACTGTTTCTCTTATGTTGTACTTCCCCGGGGGGGATGTTTAAGACAAGGAACAGTTATGAGTCTCTGCAGTTCCAAAAAGTAACAGGGTTACACATGGAGTTTTAGCTTTTGTGAGAGCAAACACACCCTAGTTGAGTAAATTTAATTTTACCATGTTTTTCAAACTCACTGGATCTTGGGTTCTTAGCCAAACTATTAGTAGTACAGTAAAACCTGTGTTATCCAGCACACTTGGGGATTAGGGCGTTCCAGTTATCTAAAAATTCTGGTTATCTGAGGGTCCCGTCAACCTAGGAAAAACCAATGGACAATAATATAGTAAAACTCAAGTTTTTAATATTGGTAGTTTTGTAGTGTGCGGCAGTTGGTCTCACATTTCTATTTTGAGTTAAAGATGTTTAGTACTTCTTAAATAAAAAATTGTTAAGCCAATCATGGTAAACCAAGCCAGGCCTGTGCGTCTGAAGATCTGACAGTATTGTGGCTGGGGGCAATGCCAGTTAACAAAGTTTTCTGGTTAACAGAGTGCTGGATAACAAAGGTTTCACTGTAGCTCAATGAGCCTTATACATTTAATTTCATTAATTAAAATGTGTTAATGTTGAGTAAGTTGTGAACAAATTAATATAACATAGGATGTTAAAACTTATCAAGAGGTAATAAATCACAATAAATTAGTACACTTATTCTAATCTCTCCTGTTCTGGAGAGGTGAATTTGGTACCAATATGGCATGATTAATTTTTATTAATTTATTTGTATTAGAATAGTGCCTAGAAGCCACAGCCTCATGTTGGCAGGGTAACATGTAACACAGTTTCCTGCCCCAAATCTGTGTGAATAAAACAAGTAGGTGGAGGGGAAGTGCAGGTCTTACGGATCAAAAATTATGTCACTAAAGCAGTATTCCTTATTCGTGAATTTACAGATGTTTAACATTGTCTCGGATGAACGTGGGCCATCTTAGGGTGTTTTTAACACACTAATTCTATAATACATTCTAGGGTTGCCAGGTGTCCGGTTTTCTACCGGACAGTCCGGTATTTGCGCCCTCTGTCCGGTAGAAAAATTCAGAGAATCCCGGACACGTACAATGTCCGGTATTTTCTGCATTCCTGGCTGGGCGCCGGACGGAAGCCTGGCGGGGGCCGGGGAGCGACTGGGAGCCGGGTCACGATTGGCGCTGGGAGCCCTGTGGTCGTGTGCAAAAGCCGGGCGGGGCGGGCGGGGGCTCCCAGCCACTCCCCCTGGCCCCGCCCGGCTTCTGCTAGCAACTAGAGGGAGTGCCTGCCGGGGGCGCGGCCTGTTGGACTCTGGCTGCAGCCAGTGACTGCACCCCCCCGCCAACTCTGCTTCCCGCCCCCTTCCTCCAGCCCCCTCCGGCTCCCCGATTTCCCCCAGCTCTGCTTCCTGCCCCCTTCCTCCTGGACAGCCCCACGGCCCCTGACCCGCCAGCCCGCAGCCCCGACCTCACCCCGCCTCCCGCCCCTTCCTCCCGGCCAGCCCGCCCCCTCCCCCGGCTGGTCCTCCTTCCTCCCTCCCGCCACGATCAAGTGTTTCCAGTATTTTGTGGGGTCTACCTGGTAACCCTAATTAGCACTATGTAAAATATAACACTTAATTATTTTATTAAGATTATTAATATTCTGGTTTTGGCCACTGTCTGCCATACATTTTATTCTGTATTTCCTTGTTTCTGTGAATCTGATTAAAGTAGCTGGCTTACGTTTAACTCATGTAGTCAAAAAGACAGAGCTGGTAACTACAAGAAGTGCAAACCTGATTCCAGAGAGCTGGTTGGTATGAAATAGTGCAGGGATTGGCGATAATTTTTTGATGGGGGCCACTCCAAGAATTTGGTAAGTAGTGAAGGACCACACTCTTCCATGATATTAATGGAGGAGGTGTGGGGTCTGGGATGGAGGTTGGGTGCAGAAGGGACATGGGTTGCGGGATTAGGGTGCAGGAGGGGTTGCAGTGTGTTACCAATCGTCCGTGTTACTGCTTTGCACAAATTCCCATGTGTATCAGACTGGCTGGGGATAGATGGTACAGGTTGGAGCTCGCTGGTCCGGCATCCTCAAGACCTGACCGGTCCCAAACGAGGGGAGTTGCTGGAGCAGAGAAGGTCCCTCCACTTGTGGCCGTGCTGCCACCGGGCTAGGACTCCAGCCTGCCCCCGCTGCTGCCTCAGCCCCGCTACTAAGTGCCAAGGCCAGAGCTGTGTGACTGGGGCAGAGCTCTGCAGCCACCTGGCTCCATGTCTGGGGCTGGAGTTCCCTGGCCTCTGGAGCCAGAATGTGGCTGGAGCTCCGTGGCCAGGACGGGGCCAGAGTTTCCTGGCTGATGTTGGGGTCGGAGCTCCCTAACCAGGTCTAGTGGTCCATGGCTGCTGCCAGGCTAGAGCTCACCTGCCACGGGGGACGGGGAGGTCCGCTGGGGCCCGAACTCCCCATTATGCTGTCCATCCTCCCCCATCCACTCCCCACACACTGGGCTCCCGGCTGAGTCGCTGGTGCCCCCCTTACGGCGCTCCTGCCCCGCCACCAGACCTCCCCTCTTCCTCAGCTCTGTGGTCCAGGAATATCCATGGTCTGGATGTTGCTGGACCGGGGAGTCCCAGTTCAGGGAGGTACAACGTGTGCTCTTTTCTTTAGCTATTAACATTTCCATGGACAGTACTGTAGGGAATTTCCGTAACAGTATGGGCTAGCTACTGCAGGTTGAATCTCTGCCAAACTGGAGAATTTGCCGGACCACAGGAAATCAATATTGTCTAGCAGCATTACCAGCACTTCCACTGCTTGCTGACTGTTAGAAGACATTTAAGCTTAAATTAGAGCTAGATAACAGCACAGAACACTGAGAGCCAGGACTGGTGGCTGTAAACATACTTTGAGATTGCGGGAAACTTGCCCACACCCATGAAAAGTGGAGTGGACATGCACCTAACTAAAACAATGCTGGACCATGGATATTGCCAGCCCAGAGAATGCCCGGCTAGAGAGGTTCAACCTGTAATACTGTCTTGCTCTTGCAAAATCTGTCACTCTTGTAACCTGTCTGTTTTTCTATATATTATCTTCATCGTTATTGTAGATTGCTCTTAATAAAATATATCGTTCCAGGGTTTACCAAATTTTTTCAGCTGCGGAGCCCTTAAAGCTCCTAAAAATTTGGCAGAGCCCTTAAAATACTGTGATATTTAATTGAGTAGGTACCCACATAAATACACAGTTTTGGAATTCTATTTTGATTTCTTATAACTTATTTTTGTTTTCTTGAAAACAATCAGAAAATGAGGAACAAAATAACAGGGTCATGCAACTGTCGTTAGCATTTTCTCACAGAACCCCTAGACCCACTGCGTGAAGCCCCAGGGCTTAGCATACTTTGGGAAACCCTGTACTGTTCGTAAAGAACTACAGGTTGGACCTCCCTGGTCTGGCACCCTTGGGACCTGAGCTGTCCCGAACCAGGGAGTTTGCTGGAGCAGAGGAGGTCAGTGCTCTCCTGCTGGCTGCCCGCTGCCCCAGGGACCACCTGGCACAGCTGCTGGCCCTATTGCCACTGGGCATTCCCAGGGATCCCAGCCGGAGCTGCCTGCCTCTGCCAGCCCTGCTTCAGCGGGGAGGGAGGTGTTCCCCAGCTGGGGCTGCCCAGTCAGCCCAGCCCCTGCTGCCAAAGGGTGTTTCCCAGGGTTCCTTAGCTGGGCCACATGCCACCAATAGCCCTGTGGCAGCCTGGGGTTCACTGGCTTGGGCCCGGGATTCCCCAGCCGCCTGGCCCAGCTGATGCCAGGTGGCAGGAGCTCCCCAGTTGGCGCCTGACCACCTGTTGCTGGGGTTTCCCGACCAGGGCAGGGGTTCCCCAGCTAATGTCTGTCCCAGCCGGGGCTCCTTAGTCCCCCACTTCTCTCAGGTGGCTCCTGCTCCCACCTTCAGGACTCTTTGATCCAGCAACATCCATGGCCCTGCCAGACCACAGATGTTGCCGGATCAGAGAGTCCCGGATAAGGGAGGTTCAACCTGTAGTGTCAAATTCATTTGGGAGGAAACAGGATTGGATTTTAGCATTGATTAATGAGAGCTTGTGGGTTTATAACCTAATGTCATGTAAACATCTTGGCTGGAGTGTGAGCACATATTAGATACATCTCAGGCAGCCTGTTAATCAGGATCTCCTAGCAAACGTGTCTGTATATTATGTGGAAACATCATGTTGTCATTTTTCATTAGACTGTGCATCTAGAGCCTATTATAAAATTACAGAATATGGAAATGGAAACAAGTGTCATGTTTTTCTCTCTACTCTTTTTCCACATCTCTTTCCCCTTTGTTCTAGTGTTTAATATTTATTTTTTTTAAATTGCTTAGACCTTACTCCCAGCTGGAACAGATCCTGCTAACTTTCCCCTACTTCTTTAAATGAAACACAAAGTGAATTCTTGGCCCGTGATTTGGCATTTGCTTGCAAAGAGCCTTTTCCACAAAGAAGTATGTAGCAAAAAGCAACTTTTTATTATAACTTTTGTGATTGAAGACTCTCGCCTTAACTTTTCACAGCTAGAACCTCCCCTTTGCATGTGCTTATAATTTGCTCCAAAATATTCCTCTTGCACTGAAGTGGCCCAGGCTTGGCTTTACGACAGAAGAGAAACTTGAGGAGATTCCATTCAGCTGTTGGTGGGGGATAGGTCAGCTTTAAAAAGAGGGTATTTTTTGGGGGGGAAGGGGATTCGCTGTTGTTTTCTGAGGTGCCCGTAAGATCATGTGGAATTCAATTTAGACGTGCCCCGGGTGAAGATTTTATTATTGTTGTATGTATATATCAAATTAACAAAATAATCCTATCACCGGACTGAATGCATGCCTCTTGGTATTTGGATAAGGCTATGCCTATATTCAGAAATGCATGCCACCATGAGTTAACAACTGATTTAGTTAAACCAGTACAAAAGAAGGGACCATCCTAGGGCAGTGGCCATCGTCTGACCACCTGCCCATCACGGGCCACAGAACCTCACCCCACCAATCCTGTGATAGTCTGGCCGAGATACTGAAAGGCCTCAAATCTGGATTTAAAGACTTCAAGGGAATCCACCATTAATTCTAGTTGAAACCAGCAAGTGACCTCTGCAGAGGAAGGCAAAAAGCCCTCTGGGTCTCTCTGAATTCAGTTTAAACCTGACTTAACAGGGTTTTGCTCCCCTGTAGCTTAAACCAGCTTCAAATCACACCTATAATTAAACTGGTGCACTTTGGATACAGACAAGACCAAAGTATTTTACTAAGTTTTAGTACAGAGGGAGGGAACTAAGTTATAAATAGCCTTATCTAATGGTCTGTTACTGATGTTTTTGAGAGCTTACATTTCTTAGTCTTTCCCTCTTTTGCTGAAACAGCTACTCCTCTGAAACGTATGGATTCTGTTTGTAATTGGGGAAAGGCTTTGTACATGTGACAGATGGCAAACACCATTTTGGATACCCCAAAAAAACCAAAAACACCAGGAAAAAATTCTGTTGGGGGGGAAGGGGAAGACCAAAGTTATTGAGCAAAAAAAAAATTTTTTTTTTTTTTTAAACCAGCGTGGCCCTTTAAGAAATGCTTTTGAGGCTTTTTGGCCCTAACAGGCTGTCGGCAGCCATCTGCCATCTTGTCTCCCTGCTCTGGGCTGGACAGCTCCCCTGCGGACCCCGGTAAGCACCCAGGATTTTCACCTCCTGGCCGGGAAAAAATACAGAAAATACCAGAAATTTTAGGTGTCTGGAATTTTCTGAATTTTTTTTGCCGGACAGGAGGCGAAAATACCGGACTATCGAGGTCAATACTGAACACCTGGCAACCCTAGTTGTCTGACTCTGTGTATTTCTCATGCTGTCTAAAGTAAAGAGAGCTAGACTTTGCAAAGCTTCCAGACTCCTGTGTGTTTACGTGCTTCAGCTATCATATGTCCCTGAAGGAGTAAACTGTAAGTGATAGTGGCCACAGCGGGAAAAGGCTGGGAAAGAGTGGACTTCAGCTGCTGGGGAGCTGGCACTAGTCACAGAGCCTGGACAGTGGATCTCAGCTTTCAGGAGGGGGTTCCAGGAGGCTCTGCACCCCAAAAATGTGCCTAGAGACCCAAAGCCAGACTCTAAGAGCATGTGGGCCCAAATTAGCAGCCTGTGAAGTGACCCTCAGGGGAACCCTTACCCGGGCTGTGGCATCCCTTCTGATCTTAAAATCTGTGAATAGATGAAAACATGTCTAAGCATGCTTCTTGGGACTGTGTTACATTTTTAGCAGTCAATTGAAGCCACGCCCATTTCATTAGATGGCTGGAGTGCTGTGAACAGTGCACATGCTCTGACCAACTTAAAAGGGACACTTGGCGAGACAATGAGCGTGAGGAGATTGTGAATGTTACACACACACTCTCTCTCTCTCACACTCACACTTATATATCTTCTCCCAAATCTTCTCCCAAAACTCTCTTCATGCTGAGGACAGAAGAAAAACGCTTGTGGCGGAGGGGAATAGGTGGTTTCCAGTTTCATGCAAATGCTATAAGCTTCTGTTTAAAATAATCAAATTTGTCTTTTCCCATTGCTAAGATAGGACTGTCACAACCCGAACAGATTCATTGCTCTCCTTTAACACGCTTGTGCCAAGAACTGTCTCCATCTCCTCTCCCCCCTCCTCCCCCCCGAGAGCAAAGGCATGAGCTTTTTTCTTTGCCGCAACCCATCTCATTAAAGTGCTCCGTAAGAGATGAGGTGCTTGCGTGGGCCATCTGAGTAATGGCATTAAGTCAAGCAGTTTCTTTCTTGTTTAATAAATATAAACCAGATGAATAACAAACAGTGTGAATTCAGATGTTAAAATCAGGAAATGAAAATGTGTTCTCATCCTCGAGTTCTCTTGATGGCATTACATATACTGAGCCAAATTCCTGGCTCCTGTGATTCTGTAGATTGTAGTAGTATTATTCTAGGAATTAACTTGGCCACTTTGTATACTTAGGTCCATCTTTAATAGTCCAGTGTGAACAAAGCTGGCAAATTCATATTACCGTGAGTCCTGTGGCACTTCATTTCCTGACTCCTGCACTTTTTACATTTTTAACTTTAATATAACTGGTTTTGTAAATGACAAAGAAATAGGCCTGCATCCCAGAGTTAAACCTTGGCGTGTCTGACTCATTTAATTGTGTAATAAGAGGAAAGAAAGTTGTTCTGAACTAGAGACTTTCTGTTTTAGTGCATTGATTCCCTTGTCAAAATTCAAGTTCTCAGCTGATTGAAATATGTGAACTGGCAATTGATATGGAAGATTTTAATTCCCTCTGCAGTAGGGATCTAGAGTTTAAAATGTTCCAGGCTCCATGCCAGTGCAAAGGGTCATGCACGCAAATCTGATGGCAGGATCAGGACCACAAACTGTAAGCTGTTCCTTAATATGTTAGGGGAGGGCCAAACACAATGAGACCCTGATCTTATTAGGGCCTCTGGAAGATACTGTACTATGGCCTTGCCTAATTGTTTAAAGAAACTAATATTTTCCAGCCCATATGTCATTCTTTTGCTACCCTTTGATGTCCATTCCTCATCCTGTAAGTTTGTTTTCTGTCCATATTCTTCTAATTAAGCTATTTTATTTGTAATAGTTCTTATGGACATATTAGAACTTTCCTTTGAGCAACCTCTTGGGACTTTTCATGAGAATATATTGTACTTCTCCTCTAAGCCTGTTGCTATTCAAGATTTTCAGTCTCTCTTCTGCCTTTGCAGCAAAGTGCTTATTTTTAATCTTCCTTCAACTTGCTTATTCTTTGTGTCTGGGGTTGTTACTTGTTGACATCTCTCAGTCCCACTCTCACACACACACATACTGGCCTAGACAAATTTGGTCAGTTTAACAAAAACCCACATCCCCGAGCAGCATAGTTCAGCCCCAGTGTAGACAGTACCAGATTGACAAAAAGATTTCTTGGACCTAGCTACTGCCTCTTGAGGAGGATTTCCTAGGCTGATGGAGGAACTTAGGTAGCGTCTCCACTTTGCCATGCTAATGTTTCAGATGTAGACAAACCCACGTGCCACGCAACATTCTAATCCCCTCTCCCAGCAGTTTGACACGTTGCAAGGTCGCGTTGGATTCTGTATGGCCTGTTGGATTCAGTGACAGAGCCATACAGAAATTCCGCTTTGAACAGGCATCTGGCAGATCCATCCCAAATTTTTACATTGGCCTATTGATTTTCCAAATAATCTATTTCAGACTGAGTTTGTAGAAGTCCTGGTCATTACACAAGTGTGTGCTCTCTCTCACTCACCGGTGGTTAGTTGCCATTCAGTTGTATGGGTACCCTACTGTGAGCTGGGGGAGAAGATGCTACTCCATTCTAGTTTCTTACCTGTGGGCACTGGTGCAACATCTCCTTTTCCTCTTGAGTATAATTCATGTACTACCTTCTCAGGGCCTTCTCCTTTCCTCATAACAACCCCGCTTGTATACTTGCAAGGTTGCATCACTTGCTCTGCATAGAAAGAGCCACAAACTGTGCAAGATCTACTAGAGCAGTGGTCACCAACCAGTAGATCAGGATCTACTGGTAGATCTTGGAGCCTTTGACGGGTGATCCTGAGGGGTTTGGCTGGGAGGCTGTCAAGTGCAGACACTTCATCTGCCCCTCTAAGGCACTACTGTGCAGCTTCTGCCCTCTGCCTTGGAGTTGCTCCCCACCCGTGGGAGCCTCCTGCTTGCTATGCAGGGCATGGGAAGAAGAGGAAGAGGGGGAGGGGTGAGCCTGCCTTAGCCCGCTCCACCACAACCACCCAGAAGCCACCTGTGGTAAGCGGTGCCCAGCTGGAGCCTGCATTCCAAACCCTGGCCCCAGTCCTGAACCTCTCCTGCCCCCAAAACTCCTGCCCCCAGCCTGATAAAAGTGAGTGAGGATGGGGGAGGGAGGGAGGATGGAGTAAGCAGGGTGGGGCCTTGGGGAAGGGGCAGGAAGGAAGTGGGGCAAGGGTGTTTGGGTTTGAGGTAGATCCTGGATTGCACTTGAATTCAAAAAGCGATCTCACGCTTAAAAAGGTTGGAGACCACTGTACTAGAGTATGTTGAATACATGCTAAGCTATCTCAGATCCTTTGTCCTTACCACTTGTTTTTTTTCAGAGGCCTTCTGTCCTAATTATGAAAAAGAGGCTACATCAGAGCACTCTTGCCCCTTCCTGCCACACTGGATACTGCTTTGGTTACCTTAGTGTAGAAAACAATTGACAGGCTCTGCTTATTTAACAGTTTCTCCCAGGGTGACTGGCCACCTTCTCCGTTAGCTTTCTACCAAAATATGAATAGTGACAGATCTGATGTGTCTGGAAGGAAAATGCCCGGGGTAAGGAAAGGAGTTCTTTACATAAGGCTATGTCTGCTCTGGTAATTGAATGACTAAACTTTTGTCATTCAGATTTGCGACCCCTCCCTCCCCCAAGACAAAAGTTTTGCTGAAGCAAGAGCCAGTGTGAACAGCGCCTTGTCCGCACAACGTGAAGGCTGCTGGTTGGGAGGATTTTGTCAGCAAGAGCGGCTACGGTGCCTGACTTTTAGCAACACAGCTTTTATCAACACAGCCCGTGTTGATAACAGCTGAGTACCAAAGCCTAAGCAAAGCTCTTCTGAACAGGGACTGAAGGGAAAAGATACTGTTGTTGTTCATCAAAATTCTTTCCTTTTGGTTGCTGCTTCATAGATCCGTGAAATAGACTGAAATATCAGTTAAAAGAAAAGCTCAGCTGTTTAAAAATCTGTCAGCTCATTCAAAGTCCCTTAAAGTTATTTGTTTCCTGAATCCCATGCAGAATATTTTCAGTGCAGCCTTAATGGTTTTTACTTGACACTTTTATTTCTCATGTCTATGTTAAGTTACGGAGTAGAAGGAAAAACATTAACTTCCCAGGTTAACCCCAGTGTGGCAAGAGTTTTGTTGCTGAATGAATTTTATGCTGTGAAAAGTGCTGGACTGACAGTCCTAGGGTCTGAAGTCCTTTCCTTATAGATAGGCTTGGCAGAGTTCCAGTTTAGTTTTTGTGTAAATTCAACCGTTCTATCAGGTTTTAAAAACTTTTTCCGATTTAATGTTTGCGTACATAAATGTTCAGTTTCACAACAGGGCTGCAGGAGACTACATGGGCAATGGGTGATATTACATCCCTGCAGGCACAAGGGAATCTGTGCTTGCCAAGTATTACCAATAGATATTTTTTTCATAGTTTCAGTGTGTCAGGTGGACTCAATAGTTACTGGCAACTAACAATTCAATTTGAATCCTTCAAAGCCTGTTCATAAAACATGCACAGCGTGGTCAGCAGCACCTGGACAAGTTTACTTTCACTTCCATCGGTATACCTCAAGGCAGTTCATTGATGTAAGTGAAACTGATGATTTGAATAAAGGCTATATGATAAGGCCTTTAACCTGGAGCCTGAGCGAAGAGTGGCAGGTCCCATTTGGTTTAATTAGTTTTAGGGGGATTTTAATTGCCTGTAGTTAGTCAATTTAGACCCACTTACCCTTTTTTCAGGTTTGGTAGCTTGGCTTACCTCATGTAAGCAAAGCGTGATTGAGTGAATCAGATATTTAAGACTCTGCCCATCTCTTTTTTTTTTTTTTTGGAAGTTAATAAACTGCCTTTTCACTTCCTGCTCTGAAGAATGTTGCTTCAGACTGAATTTCTGTAGATAATTTGATACCAGACATCATCAGTATTAAAAAAAAAAAAGCATATATATTGGATAATGTAATCTCTGAATGCAACAAAATTCAAAGCACTAGCCAGAGGTTGAAGAATTCCTCCCTGTGTAGGTATGTATCTATTTCAGGATGTGACTTAAAACAGCCATTTCACTGGGTAAAAGTAAGAAGTGATTCATAGGATAGACTAGGGGAAGGAAGTAATATTTATGAGCTTCAGAGGGGTAGCCAAGTTAGTCTGTAACTGGAAAAACTTAACGAATAGTCTAGTCTAGTGTTCATTAGAGAAACAACATGGAAAGATGTGGCAAAGTCAGCATCTGGGAAGCTTTTGGTTTACATGGCCACATTTGTTTTCTAACCCTGTTGCTTCTGCAATACTGTTGAAAGTGTGTATTCTGTAATAACACAGGAGAAGGAGACGCATCCTCCTCAAACTCCTTTCTTCGTGAGGAAGGGGAAGTTGCATTACCAGCTTTGTTGTTAGCTTTTCACGCTCATGACTAGTAATTAGCTTTACCAACCTGCTTAGTTTGACAAAAAGGAAGAAAACTGTAACACTGTCCTTATCTAGTTGTGATTAAAGTATTGTAAGGAGTTCCAAATAAAGTATGTGTGGCTGTTCTGTTTTTACTGGTCGTCATATCACAGGACTGACCTGTTACTTTCCTTTCTTTTGTCTTAGCTTCCATATACACTTCAGCGATCATGGCAATCCAGTTACAACATGCCCCCTGAAATGTTACAACATGATTCCACCTTGCAATGTAAACATGACAAAATTGGTGTTGGGTTTGTTCCTCCTGCCTCTCCCCATATCAATGTAGATGTCAAGAGATAGCTAATCCCATTTGGCTTCAGACAAATGTGTTGTAAGCAATACCCGAAAAAGTGGTTTACAGAGTGTGTACCAGCTTCTAGACTCAGAGGTTATTGGAGCATTTCTGCTTTGGCTCAGAGGCTCTTTGATAAGCATACAGGTCTCCAAGGATTTAATCAAGCTTACAAGTTACCAGAAATTACCATGAAACTCTTTAAATACTTGTGACCGGTTAGATCACAAAAGTCCTCTAGGGGTTGTCATCCAGTGTGCTGATCATACCACTGGTGCCTGTTTTCCTACCCTCTGGGCTCCTCGCCAACCTGTTCTGCTGGGCTAGAATCTCTGGTCTCCCCAAGCGAAGGCATAGGAGGCGGGTTGCTGCCCCACAGCAGAGCAACACAGCCACTGAAACAGCTCTGGGAGGGCTCATCTATAGGGCCATTGACAGCAACCAAGAAACCAACCTCTCAAAAGGAACCAAAACCCCAAATAAGTCTGTCCTACTCCATATAAAAATTGTACACAGAGAATGCTTATAAGTTCAGCTCCTTTATCACTGAAAGAGGGAGATGCATAGTGGTTGCTCCATCCACCCCTTCCAGGTAACAGTTATTTACACTGGGCTTCATAATAACAAAAGTGGTTTTATTAAGTATAAAAAGTAGGATTTAAGTGATTGCAAGTGAAACCAGACAGATCAAAGTAAGTTACTAAGCCAAAATAAACAAAACATGCCAGCTAATTCTAATACGATAAGCTGCTGTCTACATTACAGGGTTTTTGCGCAAAAAAAATACAGTAAATTGACAGGACAGAGGGCTTTTGCCGGTAGTTATTCCTCTCCCCACGAGGAATAACTCTTTTGTGCTACAGCTCTTGCGCAAAAAGGTGTGTGTAGACGCTCCGCAGTGGTTTCTTGCGCAAAAAGAGCCTATCAGAAAACGCTCAGGTGCTCTGATGGCCATTCTGTTAATGGCAATCAGAGCTTTCTTGCGCAAGAACATCCATGCAGTGTGGACGCGCTCTTGCGCAAAAGCACATCACTTTTGCGATGTGCTTTTGAGGTGTGGACGCGCTTTTGCCCAAGAAGTTTTTGTGAAAGATCTCTTCCGCAAAAAGCTTCTTGCACAAAAACCCTGCAGTGTAGACGAAGCCTAAGAAACTTGTTCCATGCAAATTCTTACCCTAAACAATTGTTCTAATCATCTCTAAGCAGCCTCCTAGCTTGGGCAGGATCTTTCCCCCTGTGCAGCAGGCATGTTGGTGAATCCCTCCATTGTTTTTCTTCCCTTTATACCCCTTTTGCCCAAGATGGGAATTCTTTGTACTCAGCTTACTTTTCCACTCAAGGTGAGAAACATTTATCAGATCCACAATGGGTTACAGCATCAGGTGACCTGGCCACATGTCTTTGGAGGACCAATTGCCATTTGGGCTTACAGGAAAAACAAAACTATTCACAGGTCATTGACTTGATCACAGAGCCATCAAGTTCCTAAAGTATCATTAATGGCTTTTACTAGAATACCTGGACTAAGAAAACAGGTTCCACCTTAAGCCAATTTTCAAAAAGTGGGAGGGCGGGACACACTCATCTTATGGAACTGAGGCAAGAGAGAGAGAGAACACACAGCAGTATTACAGCATGAAAGGTGCTTTTAAAGTCACAAAGATGCCTTCATTATAGAGTCAGCTGTTAGTGAAAACCAGAGCCAAGTTTGAAGATGACGCAAATTCTAAATAAGATTAATGCTAGCAAACATTGAAAGAACTGTTATGCAAGTTAGAGTAAAAAAATACATACAAATGATCTTGTGCCACAGCTCTTACACAGGTGAAAGCAGGCAACGTAAATGGACGCCAGCGTTCGGTGAGCTCGTGCTTTTGGGGGATTTTTTATTTCCCACGATAACTAAACTTCTACGTTGTATAATGCATGCACAGCCATAGAGGCGCAGTGCTTCAAAAACAGTTAGAAGGCCGTGGTTCCTTGCACTGAAAGTGGGCAGTGTAAATGCTGTGAAGGCCAGGCAGGTAACAGTGGCTTACATGCAAAGGGGACTGAAAGAGACCCCAATGAAATCAGCAGAGGATGGTCTACTGGAAGAAGGGGCTCCGAAAAAGGAAAGGGCATAGTTATATAGATTCTAGGGCAGTGAGGGGCACCCTAGGTTAGTGAGGGGGCTGCATGAGTGGCCCTCCTTCATCTCAGTGGGCTGCAAGATTGTCATAACTAGAAGTGCCTCCCGGGATAGGGTAGTTTTGCTCACTGTGCTTGTGTACCTAGAACTTGTGGGGTGGGCCGCTTGAACCGCAGAAGCGCTGTGATTGGATGCAAAGAGGTGCACAAGGCTCTCTCAATATTGTGAGCAAGCAGCAAGCATGTCCCTTCACGTGCTCTTGCTTTTACATGTGTGTCACTTTTCCTGTTTTTCCGGGAGAAAAAGTACGTGGGCAAAAACCAACAGAATCTGGCAACCCTGTGCATGGGCAATGGAAAATAAAAAGTCTTGTGGGCCATGGGCTGCAGGTTGCCCACTATTATTCTAGGGCCAGAAAGGACAACTGTGATCCTCCACTCTGCCTGCCTGCACAGTACATGCCAGAGAACTGCCCCAAAAACGAGCGACAGATCTTACAGAAAACATCCAGTCTTTGTTTTAAAAATTGCCAGTGATGGAGAATCCATCAGGACTCTTGGTAGATGGTTCCAATGGTTAATTGTCCTCACTGTAAAAAAAATTCGCTCCTTATTTCCAGTCTGAATTAGGGACATTAAATCCCATTTAAATGTTAACCACGGTGGTGGTGCAGCTGCCCCCAGTGGTCACTCTGCAGTATAGCTGTCCCCTGCACTTGCTGCCCCAGTGGTCACTATGCAGTATCGTGTCTCTCTGATCAGCCACCTCCCTCTCCATATTATGGAAAACAATTGAATTCCAGGCAGATCCCGTTTTCCTGACACAACCAAACCCTGGCCTTGCTTTAAGTTAGGAGACGAGGAAGTTGCCTACCAAATCTGGTAGTCCTAGCTCTGACTGTTTAGGACAGGCCTGGGCAAAATAGGTGACTCCCACCAAGCCGCCAGATCTGGCCTGCGGACACAACAAGGAGCATCAGGCAGAGTCCCTGCTAGCCCTGGCCCCTTCTGCACACTGCTCAGAAAAGCTGCTGCCAGGCTGTTTGTGTTTCACAGCTGGGTCAGGGGGAGAGGCTTCATGCACTGCCCCTGCCCATAGCACAATCCCATTGGCTGGCTTTTGGCCAGTGGGAGTTGACTGTTTGAAGAACAGGCAGCATGCAAAACACCACTCCCCCTTCCCTCCGGCTCTTTTCACAGATGCACCTGGCCCCTGCAGCCTGTGCTGTGTCAGGGCAGGCAGAGAGCCTGCCTGAGAAACATGCTGGGCTGCTGGCTGGGAGTCACCTAGGTAAGTCTCCCAGTCAGAGCCTGCCTCTGGCACCCCAGCCCCTCCTTCCCTCAGACCCTCTGCCCCTCCACTCCTGTCCCCTTGTGCCACATAACCCAAACCCTCTGCCCCCTCCTGCACCCATATCCCCTCTGAGATCCTGCACCCCAATTCCCTGCCTTAGGTTGCAAGCCAAACCCCTGCACCCCTGTCCCAGGTCACAGTCCCCTCCTGCCTTAGGTCACAACCCAAATCCCTGTGCCCCCGTCTGCACTTTAGTCTGTGCCCCAGGTCACAACTGCCTTCTTCACCCAAATTCCCTCCCAGACTCCACACGCTCTCCTACACCCCAGTCTCTTACCCCAAGCTCCCTTCTGCGCTCAACCTCCATCCCAGACCCCGTGCCTCCTCCATTAATATCCTGGAAGAGTGTGGCACTTGACCATTTTCCAGAATCTTAGAGTGCCCCCCCCCCCCAAAAAAAAAAAAAATTGCCCACCCCTGGTTTAGGAGGAGTTCTTGAACAGATGGACTCTCAGTGAGACACACATCTAAAATATATATATAGAGAGAGATAATGGTGCACAAGCAGTGGCAGTTAGAAAGCACACACAAATGTTTGAACATTCACAAATAGGACTGAATGGAGCCTCCTTTGAACACTCATTTGCCCTTGTACTTCAACCCTGTTTTACAGATGAAGAAACTGATTTTTCATTAAGTGTCACACTAATACAGCAGATAATTCAGCCTTGCAAACTATGCCAACTCATTCAACTTGGGCAAATCATTTTAATGGGCAAACATTTTATTTTTAATTCTTAGGTAGGGTTGGGCAGGTAAATCTTGTGCCTGAGCTGATGTATATTCATGCTGGTTTTGCACGGCTGGATAAATTAATATTTGCATTGTCTTTTTGCAACAGGGCTGTTTAGAAACTATAGTAACTTACAATAGTGTATGTACATTTGTCTCCAAGGATTTCAAAGCCTTTTCCAAAATAGATGTATAAACTCTGATTAGTAGCACTACAGAATGAGTAACTGTACAGACATTAATCTATTTTACCTGATTATTAGGTATGTTGTACATTTTCCTATCTAGATTTACCTCGCTGCCTGTTGTGCTTACTGTAAAATAATCGGGGTCCCATGCAATGAATCATGAAGCTGAAACCATGGGAAAGATCGTATGTTAAATTCATTATTGCAAGCAGCTGCTTATACAATGTAATTTGGTCGCTGTGTGGGGATTTGGTTTTGGTCACATGTTTGAGTCTTGGTACATTGACAGCTGAGCTGACTGCCACCTTCTCATTCCATCCCTGTGCAACTCAGCCTTGCCTGCTCAAAGATGATTTGGCACTTCCATAAGCCCCCTTAACGATCAGAGAGAATCCGTGAAGGTTTAGACAGAGGGGTACAGCCTACAACCTGCCAACCTGTCTTTGGGCCAATCTGCCTGACGTGTATGCTGACCCGTGTGAAAGTTGTAAAATCCATTTTATGGCACTTGTACTTTTTTCCTATAGCTCTGCCATATGTTAGTGGAAATCTTGCATTCTTCTCCCCCGTGCAGGCTTTCAGTAACTGCAGCATAGGAAACCACACCTAAAATAAAAGGGAAATGCTACATTCAAGTAGGAATGCTGCTGGCTTTGCTTGAGCCAAGACAAGGATCAGTTCAGAGTTGATTTGAACAGGTTTGGATAGCAATCAATTATCTGCATGTCTGAAGTTTTCAGAGGGGAATTTTCACTGGATGCGGACTTGGTCTCAGCAATTGTTTTAAAAAAAAATCCTCTTAAATTAAGGCCCTTCGGCTCTTTAACATTCCTTTCTTGGTTGTTGAGCTTTCAGGTATGGATGGGCACTGAGCACAATACACGTTGTAAATGTACACCTATCATAACTCGGTGGCATTTTTTTAAAGCATTTGCATGGGTTAATCGGAAGGGAAATAACTAGTTAAGATGATCACGTGAGGAGAGAAAAGGTCTGTCTACAGTTTGCCTGCTCCACAGTAATGCTGGACTGGTCTCGGGAAGGCTAAATTTGGACCTTAGCTTGTGGAGGAAAAACTTGTGGGAGGGTGAACTACCCAGCATCGTATTGGTTGAGCATTGACCTGCTAAATGCAGGGTTGTGAGTTCAATCCTTGAAGGGGCCATTTAGGGATCTGGGGCAAATCTGTCAGGGATGGTACTACCGTTGGTCCTACCGTGAGGGCAGGGGACTGGACTCGACCTCTCAAGGTCCTTTCCAGCTCTATGAGATAGGATATGTATTTCTCTTTCTTTCCTCTCTTCTGCCACACGGAGCAACCCATTATTGTTGGTACTGCTGGACATCTTACCAGAGGGCAGGAGAGACATACTGTCTGGGAAAGGGGATGATCATCTTCATTTCTCTCCTTCGAATAGGTTCAAGCTGTCATTCCTCGCTTTCAAAAATGAACACAGTTTTGATTCTTGGCCTCTTCAAACCTCACCTAAAAGCCTTGTGTTTTATTTCTCTCTCCTCACAGCCCATCCATGAGCTCAGATTTCCAGCATTACAGTTTCAGGATGCCGAATATTGGGTTCCAGAACCTGCCTCTCAATATATACATTGTGGTTTTCGGCACTGCCATATTCGTCTTCATTCTTAGTTTACTCTTCTGTTGCTACTTGATCAGGTAAAGAACTACCATTAACTATTTTTCTGAAGCCAGCTGAAATCTGTTTGGTCCCAGTCCTGTGATGTGCCAAAACATTTCCTGTGCACCATTCAGGCACAGAGAGTACTAGCAAGCATCTCTCTGGAAGCACTCGGACCCTTTTCAGAAAAAAGAAAACTGTTTTTTCCCTCCACAGATATGGTAAAATTTTCCATAGGTGCAGAAAGATATGTTAGATTGAATGCATCCATTGTTGATTTACTTTGCAGGTATTCCTTTAGGGCTGCCTTCCCGTCTGGCACTGCAAGCAGTGTTGTCTGGTCTTTACCACTGGATATCACCTATGAAATTATTTTAATCCTCCATTTTTGTAGTAGAATCATTTGCTCAGTGGCCTAGTATTAAACCCACACATTCATGTATATTAAATCCATACAGAGCACATGTAATAAGTACCTTATTTGATCCAGGCACATTTCTAGACTTGACTGTAAAGGAAAGCAGTTACATCATGTGGCTTTTAAAGTGGATTATTTGTTATTTAAATGTGCATGAAAAGTATGATTTCTTGGTGTCAGTGTTTTCTGCTTGCTGCTTACAATATTTTGAGGCATCTCTCTTTAATGAATAACTCATGTACTGCATGCTTAAGCAATGTTTGATATCTGCCCCATTTGCTTTTGTACACAAATTGCTCATTCAACAGCACAGTTTAGAGATTAATGATGCAGAGTTGACTTGTTAATCTGAACAACAATGAGTACAGTCCGTAAAGATCATTCTGGTTGTGGGAAGTTTGAATATTAACTGTGGGGCAAAACTGTTTCTCCAAGATTAAACTGGAAACGTAACCAAATAAATAAATAAATCTACAAGAGAGAAGAGAGGGGAAAAAATATAAATGATTCAAGGCTGTGTCTGCTTCTCCTCAGGGCTCAGAACAAAGGATCTCTTTGTGCCGATTTCAGTTTATTGGCAGCAGTTGCACCTCACCCCACACACGTCCTGGGTACCTTACAAAACTGCTGCTGAAAACCTGCAAATTGCTCAGCTATTCTGCCTGTTATCTTTCTCTATTTTTGTCTCGTGAATGTCTCTTTCATTTATGAGCACGCTCCTTTCTCTTTGGCTTTTGTGGGCAGAGCCTTTGTCTCCTGTTCAACATCCCAGGTGCCACTTTATGCCATCTCCCAAGCTGATATTGAAAATGGCTGTTTCACAAATGCACACAAGATCACCAGGGTCGAATGCCCATTGCTGGATGCCTTGTTCCAACAGGCATGAAGCGCTTGCTGCTGCTCTGAACACTGGACCCATTGACCCTGTTTACATTGGCAGCATCGCTGTTAGGTTGGGGGCACAGGGGCTGCAGCGTTTAACACCTAAAAGTCGAGCACAGCAGTTTTAGTAGCAGTTTCATGGGTCGTAAAACCAGAGTTCAAGCACTCAGTCATGTCTGTATATTTGCAGCTTCAAAGCTATTGTCTGCAGCAAAGCAAAGCCTGATAAAATTTTCAGATGACTCGAAGGTGGGCAAAGTGATAAATAATAATGAGGATGGGGCAGTCGTACAAGGTGCGTCAACACAGCACCCGAAACACGAAATAAGATACACAATTTGTGCTATGCAAATTGCATAGCTTATTTCGAGTCTATTTCAAAATAGCTTATTTTGTCATTTGGCGCTATCTACACAGCGCTAAACTTCGAAATACAGTGCTGTTTCAAGCCATCCCTTACTCCTCGTAGATTGAGGTTTACAGGGATGGCGAAATAGCGCATCCGCTATATTTTGAAATAGCGGACGTGTTCAAAAGACACAAGGTAGCTATTTCGGGATACCTCTGGTATCCCGAAATAACTTAGACATAGCCACAGAGTAATCCTGACTGAACGGGCCCAGCTTACCAAGCACACAAATTTTAACAAATCCAAATGCAAAGCTGTATCTCCAGGAACAAGGAATGTTGGCCACACCTATAGATCGGGGGATTTTGTCCTGGAAAGCAGTGACTCAGAAAAGGATTCAGGGGTCGTGGTGGAAAAGTAACTCAACATGAGTTCCCGGTGCAGTACTGTAGCAAGAAAGGCTAATGCAGCCCTTAGCGGTGTTAAACCAGGGAACAGGAAGGTGACTTTTGTGTACGGCACTGGTAGGACTGTAATATTGAATCCAGTTTTGGTGTTTGCACTTTAAAAAAAAAATAGAAAAATTGGAGAGGGTGCAGAAAACATCCACAAAAATTATTTGAGCTGGAGAACATGCCTTAGAGTGAGACACTTAGAGTTCCATCTGGTTAACTTGTCCAAAAGACGACTGAGACGTGGCTGGGTTACAGCGTATAAGTACCTTCACAGGGAGGAAATACAAGGTACTAAATCTGGCAGAGAAAGACCTTACAAGAACCAGTGTCTGTCAACTGAAGCTAGACAAAAGTTGTGCCTAACTTCACATTTGAGTTTAACAGAGCGGGTGATGATCCACTGGAACAAATTATCAATGCAAGTGGTGGATTCTCCGACTCTAGAGTTTTCAAATCAAGGCAGAATGCCTTTCTGGAAGAAATGCTTCAGCCAGACCCAAGTTACCGGACTCAGTATAAAAGCAACTGAATTAAATTGTCAAATTAGATGATTTGCTGGCCTCTTCTAGCCTCCCTCTCTCATCTAGCCATAATCAGCAGTTCCACTTGTTGTTTGCAGGAAAACCATGAACCCGATAAACGTTTTTCATGGGAGCAACTGTTAATCCAGGCCTCATACGAATTTGGTTTGCAGCCATGTAAATTGCCACATAATTTTCCTCCTGATTTGCTGCATAATTGTGCTTCAGAGCTTGAATTTTTGAAGTTAAATGAGATCTCCAGCTGTAATGTTTGTAAAGAGAGCCTTCAGACCATGAGCTGAGCATAGAGACATGCATCTGCAGAGAGTCTGAGACTGTAGCTCCAGGTAGAGGTGGGCATGGTCTCTTCGTCCCAAAAGCGTTTTAACTCTAAGGTGTAATTCTTTACATGTCAGCATAAGTTAGTGTTCCTCTGCCGACCAGTTCAGTAGAAATAGGCAGATAAGCTTATGTGTCCTTAATGGATGCAGTTGGGGAATTAGTTGCTGCTAAGATTTGTGTGGATAGAGAATGAGGAATTCAAACGCTCCTTGTCTCATACAATCGCTTTACAAATTTAGCTTCATCTGCCCTTGCGCAAAAGATGCATCTCTTTCACGGTGCCAAAAGCTTGAACTGCCTCTTGCTTGTCAAAAACAAACTCTCCTCCCACACCATTTTTGGGGGCCAAAATCCCCAGTAATTCCCTACCCAGCTGCCAAAGCCACCACCTTTTCCCTGGCAACTTCTGCAATGAACTCTCCCGTTGGCATAGAGTGTCCACACCTGAAGTGCAACAACAATGTAGTGCTTTTTGTCTAGGCCTGCCTGTGCTTTCAGGAGACAGGTTTTGTTCCTTCATTCTGAAACTTCGTAATACAGGTTGAACCTCTGTGGTCCGGCATGATTTTAGTTAGCCAGGTATCCACCTATCATGGATGTGACCAAGTTTCCCGCGGTCTCATAAAGTTTGTTTACAGACACCAGCCTTGGCTCTCAGAGATCTGTGCTGTTGTTTAGCTCTAATTTACCCCGAATGTCTTCAAGAGCCCAGTAAGCAGTGGAAGTGTTGGCAATGCTGCTAGACAATACTGACCTACCGTGGTCTGACAAATTCTTTGGTTTGGCTCTGGACAGGTGCTGAAGGAGTTGGACTAGAGAGGTTCAACCTGCACGCTTAGTGGGAACCAAGAGTTTTGTACTCCATTGTAACATTGGCTCTAAACTGAAATATATTAGGTTTTATATATGAAATCTGTTCTGAAAAAAAGGGCAGGAAGGCAGAAGGGCTGAAATAAAATTAAATGTTCTTCTACTCTTAAAAGTTATGCAAATGTGGAACATTTAATTCCACACTTTAAACTAATGCTGTCTGTTACGTTGGTGTTTGAATGCATTCTGCCTTGAGTCTTTTAAAAAAGGAAAAGAAATCTTGCAAAGGTAGCTGCTGATGGCTTTTTTTTCCTCTGCTTTCACTTTGGGGAAATGTAATGTGACATCACTGTTGCAGGCAGTCCGATAAAGCCCAAACTCAGAGGGATACAAACACCAACGTGTTCCTTTAAATATTCTCAGGGTTGTTTATGTTAATTTAAAGTAAATGCTAGGTTTGTAGATAATCAAGCTTTCGTACAACTTCTACTATGTTGATTTTTATGATTGCCACCTTTAGCTGAAACATTTCAAATTACATACAGGTATGTGGGCCACTTCTTTCTCAAAGAGGCTGTTTTAAAAGCATTGTTTATTCACTTTTGCCCTTCCAATTTTAAACATGCTCAGATTAAACCAGTCATTCCATGTCAGTTTTGGAAAGCTAAAGATGCAGTATCTCTCTGTTAGAATTACCATGCTAATACGTTGCCATTGCACTGAGTTTGGGCTCCTTGCACAATGATCCTCTTCTGTTCATGCTTGCCAATTGAAATAAGCATTTGTCTTCTCCTACAACCCTGTTTCAGCCCATGGAAATTATGCAGTCATCTTGAATATAATGGGGACTTTATATTGCATGGGTGGGGTTTTTTTTTTTATTTGTTCTTACTTGTGGATTTCTCACCAAGCCCAAAGGAACGGAACCAGATGTGAAGGAGGCGTTGTATTTGGTTTTTGTATCTATGGAGAATTGCATTTTTTGGACTGAATATCACAAATAGTTTTGAGTAGCTCTCCCAGAAGTCTAGCAGGCCAATTCTCTGACAAATTCCACTTTGCAGTAGGGATGTAAAATCCCGTTTGATTAACTGGTTAAACATGTTGTTTAGCCGGTTAACCAATGAAAGGGGGGAACAGGGGAGCCACTCAAGCCTGGCTGGAGTGCCCCCATCCACCCCTGGGCTGGAGTGCCACCTCCACACCCCCCGCCCTGCAACAGGCAGGGGCTGTACACTGGCCTGTTGCCCACAGGGGCTGCTCGGGTGTCCTGGTCGGAGCAGCCCCTGCCCTCAGTATGGCGCCCCCCCGCAGGACTGGAGCAGCCCCCTGCCTACGGCAGGCAGGAAGCTGCTCCAGACCTCACTGGTTAACCGGTTAAATAGTCACATCTCTACTTTGAATATAATATTTCTGTGTCGTTTATGCACAGAGTACTGATGTGATGTCGTCACCAACTATACAGTACTAAGAAAGCTCGGGGGTACTGTACTCGCTAGGAAGGAGAAAGCATTTGGCTTTTCAAGCTGAGAATCCTCTCAGTTGATGATTTGAAGGAACAAAGGGAGGGGCAAATAACCGTAACCAATAGAGACTAATAGCAGCCAATGAGTGATCTTTTTCATAAAGAAGCAACAGAGAAGGGACATTCACCATACTTCCGTTGTGGGCTGTAAATAGTAGATCCATTGAGACACTACAGCCAGAGATACTGCATCCTTAAATGCTACCCTGTTGCAAAATGTGAGAGTTTTATGAGGCTTTTTGTTCTAGACTGTGCTGCCTGTTTTACAGATTTCTGTCTTTGAAGTTGGAGAGATTAAGTGTGCTAATAAAGTAAATCAATAAAATGTTGTTTCCTCTGAATTTTGTTACTTTAATAGTTTACTCGCATCATTACTGGAACATATTCTAATAGTAGTTGAAATTGAAAGAAACAAAATTATCCAGCGAGATGCACTATTCCCTTTTTAAAGAGAGAAGCCACTGGAGATGGGGGATAAATATTGGAAAGTGGTTCTAAATTTCCTCTGAAATGAGTGATGAATTTTGGAGATTAATATGTCTTCACTGCCTTGCCACGCTAATTGTGAAAAGCACATTTTTGAAGTACAGCATATTCTCTGATCTAAAGGTACCATCGGCCAGAACTCACTCCTGGGTACCAGCTTCCGAACTCCTCAGGCTCTGAAAGGTCTCTTGACTTTCAAGGGCTTTGGTGCTGGGTTGTTTTAGAGCTTTTATTTAGGAGTGTGGAGGTTGGGCCCTCTTAGTTTTAGTGCCTCGACATCGTGTTGTTGTCTGTTATCCTGTAGTTTCGTGCTGGCACATGCTCTGTGCTTGCGCATCAGAGACTTTCCATCCTTTCAGCATGCGATGTTGCGGGGTGCCCGGTTGCAGAGGCTCAGCAGCCACACGAGAGCATTGGTGTCTTTTTGTCCAGTGCCTCAGTGCTTCTCCTGTGTCAGCATAACACATAAGGCATGAGCAGCGTTTTCATGAGGCAGCTGAGTGGTCCTCGTTCCTCACTGCCACACACCATTCTCGCTTAGAGTTGGCCTCCAGAAGAGAATTTTGGTTTTGGTCTCTCTAGGCTGTGGAACTCCTGTTCCCAAAGTTTTTTGCTTCCTTGGGGATCTCCCTTGGGATAGCCAGTTTTATCCTGGCTCTTCTTATTGGCCTTATCCTCTAGTCCAGGAGTGGGGAACCTATGGCCCAGGGGCCGCATCCAGCTCCCGGGACTCAGGGCAACCTCCAGCACTGGGGAGCTAGTACTCCTGTCCTGCGGGCCTCCCCTCCTGCCCAGATCCTGCTCTCAAGCCTGCTTCCCAGTAGCCCCTTCCCACACACTGATCATCTCATTTTTGGCCCCATCTCAGAGTATACGGGGAGACCACAAAATCTACTAGCCTGGGCCCTTCTAGGCTCTGATATGTGGGGGCAGTGGTTATGGGAATGTGTGTGGGGGCAGTGGTTTTGTTTTGCCAGCGGCCCCCAACACACGAGAGGTTCCCCACCCCTGCTGTAGTCGATCTGTGATGCATGTGGTTGGCATTGGCCTTGTAATTACAGTTTTATTCTGACTTTGGCCTATCCATTGAGTGAGACTCCTACTGGACGGTATCTTGAGAGAAGAGAAAATTATGGCCCTATAATTCAGTTTCTCTGTTGGTAGCCTTCCAATCGGGATGAGTTGGAGAGGTTTGCCTCTTGATTTTTTTTATTTATTTTTTTTCCATGGGAAGCATTGCTTCTTGTACTCCCAAAATTGACAGGAACTTGACACGGGTAGTGCTTTCAGCTCAGGGACTGGTGCTTGTCAGCTTGATTCATGTCATACTGCTGCCCTTAGGGACCAAAAAACCACTAGGAGTCTGGGGCGCTCCATCAGTTGGAATGCTACGGGGCTGAAATCCAGGAATGAGAGTCCCATTGGTAAAGCCCTGCACTGATACACAATTTGTATCTGTAGCCGCAAAAATGAGCCAGGGATATCCGCATCCCTCTCCACAGATGCAGATACCCGCAGATATCCATGGATTTGCAGGGCGCTACCCATTGGAAAGTTTGCAGAGAAGCAGAATTACAGGCCAGTAAAGTACACATCTTCAAGCTGTGTTGGAGAGTATTGTGGATGACCTGTCTCAGAACAGTTATTTTTCTTTGTCGTTTTATGTATGCACATTCAGACTATGTTCTAAAAGTCCTTGGCCAATACTTTAACACCAATAGCTTTCCTTTTTGGTTTTATGAATGATTTACCAAAGCTCAAGCTTAAAACCAGAAGCTGTTTTTGATTTCATAAGCGCAGAGTGTCTTTTGAAAGCTGACATTTGGTAGAGGGTTTTGTATCTTGAAATGAGCTGTATAAATATGGCTGCTGCTGTTCAGGCTGGCAGAAATATTTTTAATAAATCTTTAAATTAAAAATCATCCATGTAATTCAGCCTAGAGCAGACCTAGTCCCGTCTCTGAATAGACGGGTTTGTGATGCAGAGCATCAGCCAGATCAGCACATCTGTAAAAAGAACAGACTAGGAAATGTGCTGCTTTTTCCTCCCACCCCCAAGTCCCTGCTTAGGCGTTTTAGGCCAAGCCTGCCATTGGAGTTTTCCAAAAACAGGTCTATAGCTTGTGAAACTAAAATGAATATTCAATACTTATTAGTATGTGGATTGTAACTTTTTGTAACCACAATGGAGCACGAATTGTAGATTCTAAATTAAGGCCCTGATGGGTTTTGATGAATTTTTTGTTTCGCTCGTTTTTGTCCCAGCAAAGGGGATGGGACACTTCCACCTGTGCCTTTTTTTTTTTTTCTTTTTTTTTTTTTCCAGCCTTTTGTTCTCACTTTGTCTATCCCTGTTGTTCCCATTTGGAGTTCCTTGCTATTCAGAAGCTTTTTAACCACTCCATCTCCACCTCTTGCTTACTGCTCAAAAATGAAACTACAAGTTGAACCTCTCTAATCCGGCACTCTCTGGTCTGGCAACATCCGTCATCCCGCATGATGTTAGTTAGCCGCATGTCCATTTATCATGGGCGTGGCCAAGTTTCCCGCAGTCCCATAAAGTTTGTTTAGAGCCACCAATCCTGGCGCTCTGTGTTCTGTGCTGTGATTTAGCTCTAATTTACCCCTAAATGTCTAAGAGCCCAGTGAGCTGTGGAAGGGTTGGTAATGCTCCTAGACAATATTGACCACCCCATGGTTCGGCAAATTTTCTGCTTCTCCACCCATCAGGTCCTGAGAGCGCTGAACTAGAGAGGTTCAACCTGTGTACAGAAAACAAAAGTTGTACTTGGCTAGCAATTTGAGAGCCTGAGAACTAAGGATAACTTACATTTATGCCTCCAAGTGCATAAAAGGTGAGTAATGGGCCTGATTCTGATCTGACTTGAAATTGATTTTACTCTAGTGTAATTCTGTGGATTCCAGAGGAGTAACTCCTATACACCAGTGTAAGTGAGACTGGGGACATGTTCTATAAGGAGCTCATACGATTATGACTCCACTGTTAAATATAACACAAGTTGATCAGTTGTCAGGTAACCACAATCGTTTGGTCTTCTGCTGAATTAAGTACATGAAAATAAATTCCCAGATTAAAGTTTCAATTTTGTGTAATTTATAGCTGTAATTTTCTCTTTGGCAACTAAATTGCTTCATTATTCCTTCACTGTAGTTGAAAGCTACAAACTCTCACAGCAGGTGTAAATCATTCTCTTATTTACTTTCCTCTTAAGAAGGGATATTTAACTTTTTTGCTTTTTAATTAGTCGAATGACTTATCTTGAATGTTTCTCTCTAAGACCTTGGATATCAGGAAACTACTTTCAAACAATATTATATGTCAAAAGCATAGCAAACAATTGGCATTTGGACATTAATGACTTAATAGCACCACTAGGTTTAAATGGTAAATATTTAAAAGGGGAAATTCTCTTTTCATTTTCTCCACTCCCCACATTTAAAGTACAAACAGAGCTGCCTTTGTCCTTAGGGTCCCCAGGCATTGAGTCCTGAGCATTCTACAAGTCCCCATCACACAAAAAAAGATGCAGTGTCCATGCGACCCAGCATATGAATTTTAGTGGGAGAAGTGATGGGGCAGAGGTGAGGAAAATGGACATGTATTTTAGCTCTTAGTCCTATCAATAACTTCTGCAACTTAAGAGTTTGGTGCATTTAGCAACACAGATAATGCTTTTGCAGCAAATTATATAGTTCATAAAAGGTACATTGTAGAAGGATATCAGCAATCGAATAGAGAAATATATTTGGAGAGATATAAAAGCTCTTAAACTCACTGAAAACTGGATACTGCATCATTGTGTCTGTCTATATTTTTCAAAGCAAAAAAAGTTATTAAATATCAGGAAAATGCAAGGTTTTTTCCCTCTGGATTTCATGCTAATCCTGATATTTTAGCCTATTTTGTTCATATTTTCTTTGTTTGTTTGTTTTTACTTCTAGGCTCAGACATCAGGCACACAAAGAGCTTTATGCCTACAAACAGGTGAGATAATAAATAGTAAACTACTTTTTTTCTCCCTCTCTTCTTGCAGATAAATCTGAGTAGGGACCATTAATTTCTTGTGATGGTCACCATTTTAGGTTTCCACTGAGCTGTTCCAGAGTTTGATGTCTTGCCGTTTTTGGCCTACCTCTGCAAGTACTTACATATGTGCTTAACTTTACTGACATGAGTAGTTCCATTGAGGTCAGTGGGAATATCCACATGTTTAAAGTTACACGCATACATGTGAGTTGCAGAATCTAGGCCTTACTCTATATCATGCATGTTGTCAGTTGTTCCCAGCAATAGTCCAGGATTTGTATGTTTTGTGTTATTCTCTATTTACCAGACACTTTCTCTGAAGCTAGATAACAAAAGGGAAAAATACAAGACTTTCTGCCTCCCTCATAAACATCTAGACCTTTCCCAGATGGCAATTAATGTCATCCGTTGAAACCCTGTATTTGACTGGATTTTTCACAGGTGAAAGGAGGAGTTGCCAATTAAGCTACTTCATTTCTGTGCCTGGAGCTTGCACTGAGTGGAGGGGAGAGGAAAATTGGTGTGTACTTTCCCTGGTATGGTTCTAGCCTGTCCTGATTGAAGTCAAATAGGACTTTTGCTGTTGCCTTGAATGGTAATAAATGTGCCCCAGCAAACATGGCTTATAGTTCTTCTATGTTTACAATAAGTAGTAATATACCCCTCCTACAGCACAAAAAGAAAAATGCTGTCCTAGTGGATCTAAATTCAGTTCCCATGAACTGTATCTTGCTGGGTTAGGTTACACTAACCAGCGGGGGGGATTAAAGCAGTGTTCTGAGTTTGGAATAGTGGGATTTCTCTGCAGGGAACGTTTCCAAGTTTTCTTGGCAGCTCATACTACTTCTTCCACTTGCCCCCCGTGACACACATCCGTGTCTGCTTCCAAATAAACCACATGAGTGATAGGATCATTTTAAACACTCTGCTTTCTTTAGTGCCATGCCATGGATATGGTTGGTCCCAGGGTTTGAGAGACAGGTTGGGTGAGGTAATATCTTTTGTTGGACCAATTTCTGTTGATGGGAGAGTGTTTCACAAAGCTCTTGGTCAGGTCTGAAAAAAGTAACCAGGGTGTCCCAGTTAATGGTGAGGTCGGGCAGATTGTTCAGCTCATGTTCAGGGAGGTGGAGGAATCTCCATCCCTAGAGGTTTTTAAGTGTCGGCTTGACAAAGCCCTGGCTGGGTTGATTTAGTTGGGATTGGTGCTGCCTTGGGCAGGGGGGCTGGACTTGATGACCTTCTGAGGTCTCTTCCAGCCCTAGGATTCTGTGATAAGATCCAAGGGTTGTGAGGAGACTCAGCAACTGGACGTGGAGCATGAAGCAAGGGAAGAGACGCAGGGTAAGTTGTGTGCGGGGAATGGGGGGAGGCAGTGTGGGCAGCAGCTCTGACAGCTCTGCATTAGGTGGTAAGTCGTTCTAATGCAGCTGGGGGAGGGAGAGCAGCGGCAGCACAGGACGGTACATTAGTGTAGTACAGCCATGGGAGGGATGCCAGTGCCGGGTTATAAGTTGCTGCCTGTTGCAGCGGTATGGGAAGTTGCTCGTCAGCTGGGGCTCTTCACCCCACATCTGCATGGCAGTGCGATTCCCACCACTCAATGCTGGTTTCCCTGGCTCACAAGCGACGCTCGACCGGGCACAGCTGCTCTGAGACAGCCCCATGCAACATCACGTTGCTGCCGTGGGAAGCACAGCGGTGGCTGATGAGACATTTTTCACGTTCCCAAAATACCTAGTGCGGCATTGCATGTTCCCACAATGCTCAGCGACTGAAGGTGGCGCCAGGTATTGTGGGATGCATACGACCATTGCTTGGCTCTTTTGTCAACAGGGAACTAACAACGTGCCCACGATATGTTGACAAAGGGTGGCAGTGTAAACGTGATTTGCCAACTTTCTTTTTGGCGACTTACGAATGTTGTCAGATCTTTCCAGTGTAGACATAGCCTCGGAGACACTAGTTTTATGTCTCATCGCAACAGCTTGTAATTTAGTTTTGCTCTTAAAGCTTATGTCTGCATAGGTGTTAATAGCCCGTTTCCTTTTACGTTTTTTTTTTTTCAATATATGTTGACCCTTTTATACATAACAATCTGTCCCAGCCTGTAGTCCTGTCACTCTGGTTATCTTTTCCAGACCCAAAGAAGAGTTCTGTAAAGCGCAAAAGTTTCTCTTCCACCAGCTGAAGTTGGTCCAACCAAAGATATTCCCTCACCCACCTCGTGGCTCAGCTTTCTTTAGTGTTTTAGTTATTTATCTTTCCATTCTGTAGCCTGAGCAAGCATTCTGACGTTAATAACATTATACATTTACAATCCTTTCTTTGATTACAATCCTACTCGCTGCTCATTTGCCAAATTGGGCACAGAATTGTGAACAAAAACAAGGGGAAAAGGATAAATTGGAAAGAGGAGGAAATAGCTGAATAATGAAGTTTGTCAAACAATATGAGAACATGGCATATTTGATTTCAGAAGGAGAGTCTCTGTGTCTCATTCCCTCTTTTGGATTAGCAGTTGTAAACTGCTCAATAGCTGCCTTTCCTCTCAAATGTGTTCTTGGCAAGTCTTTTGAGAACTGTTTTCACTAGTTTACTATTTGTGTCTGGTTTATTTAGGCTGTTGAGTTTCTGGTATTTCCTTTTTTTTTTTTTTACTTCTAAAACATTAGCTGTAATTTGGCTACATGTGCATATCAGTGTTCAAAAATATTTATGTTGATGAACTGTCTGTAAATCTGTATAAAATTTCCTCCTTCAAAGCTCCAGGTTCTTGGGGAAAGCACAGGAGAAACTTAAATCCATCTGTTGTGGAATAAAAGACCCACGGCAGGGCCACAGCTGGCCTGAGTCAGTGCCCTGGGCTCCCATTGCAGGGCTAAAAATTGCTGTGTTGGTATCAGGCTTGGACTGGTTGTAGGGGCATTCAATCCATATCATGAAAGTGGAGGAAATACTGCACAGAAACGTTGTCTCCTGTGAATGACTTCAGGTAAAGATTAAATAGAAGGGGAAACTATTTACATCAGCATCACTTATTTAAAAGGAAATCTCTGAAGACCCCAATTCATGTGATGAAGTAAACAGGCAGAAACGGTAGAACGCCCAGTCCTAATGCTGTGTCTCTCTGTCTTGCAGGTCATTCTAAAGGAAAAAGTAAAAGAGCTTAATCTGCATGAGGTAAGCAATGTTGCATGGCAGTGGGCCATTACACCTACAGAACATGGCCTCAGCTGTTTGTCACATTCCTTTTCTAGAATGATTGTGTCCATTTCATGCACTCCTGCTTCTTGTCATTAGTGCGACGTGTGGTTGTGGGAGATGGGCAAAGTAAATAAAGAACAATAAAAAATCTAGAGATAAGGGGGATCAAAATTAAAAGTCTTCCATGTTATAATTAAGGTGTAAATAGGTCAGGAGCAAAAGGAACAATTGATCATTCTGGATCAGTTTTGCAATAGGTGCTCATATTTGCATTTATATCACATCAGCGAGACAGAGTGGGTGAGGTAATATCTTTAATACCACTGTGGAAACTTGAAAGCTTGTCTCTTTCACCAGTGGAAGTTAACACAGGGTGAGATTACCTCACTCATCTTGTCTCACTAATCTCCTGGGACCAATGCAGAAAACAACCATGTTTTACATCTGGTTGGTACTTAAATTCAGAATACCAATCACGTGCCCCAAAATGATTATTTAAGCATCTGTGCAAAACTTGGTGTCTGAACTTAAAACCCCGGCAGTAAAAAAATGGGGTTTTAAATGGGGTTTTAATTGGAGGAGGGAGGGATAGAGTTTGCATCCAAGTTCAACTTGTCCTAAAAGCTTTGGTCACACAACTTGATGCCATGAAGTTATGACATGATGGGGGGTTGGCGTCTATGATGAATGGCATGTTGGCTGTTTTTTGAAAAGAACAAAGCAGGACAAGAGGTGAGAGAGAAGCCAGCACAGAGGAGGATAGAAATAAATGAGTGGGAACAGAGAAAGGAGTGGCGGAGGGAAAACAAGGGGGAAAACATTCCTAAGTGACGGCCCCAACACAAGGGGAACCATACATCCCAACATCTCTGATTGCAGCCTAATCGGTGTCAAATTGTACACTTATAAGCAGAACAGGAGTGAATACCAGGTTGTGTAGGAACAGAAAGGCTGTTTACAGTTGTGAGAAGCTGTTGCCACATCGTGGTTACTTAGTAACCCGGTTTGGATTGTGATGTGGTTGCAGTGTTACAGGAAGGTGATCAGAACGGACTAATGAGCACACTCTCACCTCTTGTGCCCACTTAAAAATTAAACACCCGAGTTTCCATTCAGCTTCCGGATGGCCAAAGTACATCTCCCTAATGCAGCCGTGGTGTTGCACTCAACGCTAGCCAAAAGGTTTGTGACTCTGTAGGGCTGTAAAATCCCATTTAATTGATTAACGGGTTAAATGTAATTTTTAATGGGCTAATCGATTAAAGGGGGGTGCTCCCCCCTCACTGCGGTTGGGTTGGAGTGCCCCGCTGGCTGGCCACAGGCCAGCTGGAACAACCGCTGTCCATGGTGAGCCCTGTGGGGCTGGAGCAGCCCTCTGCCCACGGTGGGTGGGAGTTACTCCAGCCCCCATGAGTTAACTGGAACCAGTAAGCCTCACCTGTTAACCTTTCACATCCCTACGCAGCCGCTGTCTGAAAGTACAGGCCCGCCCTCAGCATGCAACAAGCTCTCTGCTTCTGTTGCCATGAATCAATAGCAATAGAGGCAGCAAAAGAGTCCAGACCAAAGCAGAGAGGATGGAGAATTGGGTGACTACAATGGACTGGCCAGCAGAGCCCATGTCCTGCAGCAGCGTGCTGAACTGGTCTGGCAGAAGGACTGCTGCATTCATGAGCCCCTGGGAGCACAAAATGCACACAGTGACACGCCCCCAGTCTCTGAACTAGCCTAAATGGAAACAGATGCTATTGTCATGTTTCCTGGAACTTTTTAGAGGTCTGTCAATAAAGCGAGTGGATGCCTGACTCTGAAATACTTCTGTACCACATTATTGGCTTCCTGCATGTGGCAGCTGGATCAGTATTGTTCCTACACTGAGGTTTAGTTTGCGATGGTGAGGGGGATGGGGAGAAGCATTTGGGAAAAGAAAGAAATAATGTATGTGAGATGATAGAAAACTAGATAGAAGAGAGTCAGAGGGGATCCCTCAAATGTAACAGTATATAGGTGCTTTCTGACTCAGATTTGGCAGTGGGTCAGATGGGTACATTTCTGGTTGGGCAGAGTAATTACTCCATGGGATTTCATTCCAAATTAAAAACACCCAGCTGCCCACGCGTCGGTCCATTATGGTTGCAGAGTATCATAGGGGTAGCCGTGTTAGTCTGGATCTGCAAAGACAACAAGGAGTCCTGTGGCACCTTATAGACTAACAGATGTATTGGAGCATAAGCTTTCGTGGGCAAAGACCCACTGACATGCATCTGCCGAAGTGGGTCTTTGCCCGTGAAAGCTTATGCTCCAATATATCTGTTAGTCTACAAGGTGCCACAGGACTCCTTGTCGCTTATGGTTGCAGAGATACTCTTGACAGTATGAACCATAGCAATGGTGCCTTCCTGAGTGTGTAGATAGATAAACAATACCTTAAGAGGTAGGCCGGGCACCCAGTCGCAGCAACAAGATGTCTACTTTGGTATGTTCAGAACTATGCCATTGCTGACTATTTTGTTGCTGATTTCTTTAGCAGAAACAATTGAGTTCTTAGACTCGTAGGCCCTCAAGACTTCATCTAGGCCAGTCCCCTGCCCCGCGGGCAGAACTAAGTATTATTTAGACCATCTCTGACAGGTGTTTGTCTAACCTCTTAAAAATCTCCAATGATGGAGATTCTGCAGCCTCCCTAGGCAACATGCTCCAGTACTTAACTTCCAGGATTGTGGTGGAGCATGCACAGATTAATACGACATCTCCCGACCCTCACCACCCTGTCCTCTTCTTCAGATGTGGAGATGTATGTGTATGTTGGAATGGGTTCAAATTGTATTGGGCTCTGGTGTGATTGCTACTGGAATGCTGTGTCCAGGTTTGGTGTGCACAGTTGAACAAGTTGGTTGTTAGATTACAGAAGGCTCCCAGAAAAGCCACAAGAGTGATTAAAGGATTGGAAATCATGCTTTGTGGTGGAAAAACTCAAGGAGCTGAACCTATTTCATTTAGCAAAGAGAATGCTAAGGGGCTACCCGATGACAATCTGAGCACGAACGCAGGGAACAAAAACTTGGTAGCAGGGCTTCTCAGTCTAGCAGGCAGTGGCATAACAAGTGTCGATGTCTGGAAGCATAAGCTAGGCAAATTCAGACTTGAAATGAGGTGTAAAGAGTAGTTGGTCCCTTCTGGTGGTCCCTTCTGGCTTTAAAATTGATGTACTTCTAGCCATAGATTGGACTCTAGCCTAAACCTTACACCGGGAAATAACTAGTGATTTCTTTGTCTGGGATTATAGCCTAAGTAAACGGGTGTGTTGACTTCTGGGGTCTATATCCTGGCTGACGTTTCTTAAGGAATGAAACTTAAACCACCTGGAAATATCGGTGTGTCAAGTCAAAAGTACAAAGCAGGATGCACTGCCCCTTGGGATGCTCCTGCAAGGGCAAGTGCATGTGCTGCTGAGCTCGCAGGACATCTTCGCCTCCACTGCCATGCTGTGGATGTTGAGCCTCATGCAAGGTGACAATATTAACAAACCAACAAGATCGCTGCTGCCAGCTTTATGCCTTGTAAACAATTCTTCCCATGCAAAACTTACCCTCAAGGGCTCCCAGCTGCCCTAAGGATTAATGCCCCACAGAGTTTTTTTTCCTTTTGTTTACACCAGGGTTTGGTGGAAAAATACATGAAACTTGGTCCAGATGTCTATTTTATTTCTATTTGAAAGGTTTAAATAAAAAACCTGGCCTGTTTCACAGATACAGAAAATTTGGGGGGAGCAAATCTGAGTTAACTCATCTGCCAAATGATAGTTTGATTTGTCTAGGGGAAAAAAACCCCAAATTTTTTACTCTCTGAATCTGGAAAGTCTCATAGAATCCATGGGCTGGAAGAGACCGCAGGAGATCATCAAGTCCAGCCCCCTGCCCAATGCAGGACCAATCCCAACTAAATCAACCCAACCAGGGCTTTGTCAAGCCAAGACTTAAAAACCTCTAGGGATGGAGATTGCACCCCCTCCCTAGGTAACCCATTCCAGTGCTTCACCACCCTCCTAGGGAAATAGTTTTTCCTAATATCCAACCTAGACCTCCCCCACTGTAACTTGAGACCATTGCTCCTTGTTCTGCCATCCATCACTACTGAGAACAGCCTCTCTCCATCCTCTTTGGATGTCTCCTAAGAGGAAAAGCCAACTCGTCCTTAATTACAGTGATGCCATCAGCGCTGTCCCAGTATCTTGTGGAACCTCTGAATATAAATTGCAGGACATCAGGGAGAAGAGAATTCTGAATTGTAGAAGCTGGCAGGGTGCTCTCACCAGCATGAATCTGACACCACTGCCTTGGGCAGGCCAAGGGAACAACCAGTTACAGAGATGGACCGAAGCAGGACTTGCCAGCAGCTATTTTAAATGAAGAAGTGATTTATGTATGAAACAAACTCCTATGCCTGGACAGACTGTCATGGGGAAGGAATATCCCCCAGGATTGTCTTTGAGGTTTGCTGGACAATCTCAAAAATATTCCCCCACCCCTTCCCAGAAACACCATTTTCTCATCTCTCTCTTGTTGTTTAGACGTGCAGTAGTAAGCGTGAGTCTACTTTATCCAGCAGGCACTTTTAGGCAGGTTTTTACCCCACTTAAAGGCAGGCCTTTTACTTTGCTCTTTTTCTATGGTCATGCCAGTGGGGGGTGGAGCAGCCAGCTCTTCAAAGTGGTATCCTCCATGCAATTTGACTTTGCATGGATCATACCACACCATTTCCAAAAGTACAGGAATACCCAGTGTTTTGGGGGCCTTAACCAGCATGCACCCTTCACTCTATGTGTCCTGCCACTGTGAATTCTTCACAGTGTGCAGTGGGACTGCTTAGTTGCAGGAGGATCTGAGATGCACTTGAGACCATGCCTGGAATAATAATACTCAATTTACTCACGGTGCCTCTAGTCTGTAGGACTTAGGGCCCTGATGCAGGGTTCACTTCCAGGCACCTCTTTACCAGGAAGCTATAGAGGAGCTGAATAAAGTTCAGAGAAGAGCAGCAGAAATAATTACAGGGCTTCAGCACCATGGCTTAGGAAGGAAGAGGCACAGAGCTCAAGTGTTTCTTTCCCTGTAATTTGGAAAAATCTGAAAAGAAACGTCCTGAAAAGCTTCTGGAGAGTGGAGTCGCTGCTCGTGACAGGTAGCAGGCATGCACGAGGGAAATTATTCTGTAGAGCCCTTTGATTCCTGGCAGAGTCAGGATTAGAGTTTTCTGTAGTGCTGCTTCGCAAAGCACAGTGTGTGCTCGCAATACTGAAGGAGGGGAAAAAACAGTCTGGATAGAAATCTGGGGCCCGATCCTGAGGGCTTGACTTGGGCAAACCTCCGTGGAAGTCTGCAAGAGTTTGTCTGAGCTGCTGCAGGACGCATCTGATCTACACAGAGAACTTGAGACCGATGACTGGATATAATCAATTGATCCTGCTGCCTTTGAAACGGCAAGGGCAGTCAAGAGCTCCTTGTGTTTCTGCAGGTCTTGCCCTTTCAGTGTGCTGCCCTGGGACAGACTGTCCCTTTGCTAAGCCTTTTGGGAGCAGGGCCATAGCTTTCGGTTATATGAGAACAGTATTAAAATACAGCACAACCCATTACAGAGCCCTGCACCACAAATACCAACAGTGCAGCCCCAGGAAAATATCACTTCAGTGAAGAATCAGAGGCAAAAGGAGTTGGGAGCATGTAAAATGGGTAAGATGGAACCTGTGATTCCGACTAAAAAATCAGAATGTGTTCCTCCTACAAGCGCTTCAGATAAGGATCTTCAGCCAACTTTCACCAGCTTCAGTCAACTCCAGTTTAACTTGTATTTCAGGAGATTTAACATTCTGTTTGCTTGTGTTTTCTGCATAAGCATCAGGGCTTGGAAAGGCAGGAGGTGATCATTGTAGATACTGCTTCTGTAGCCCTTTACATAGGCAAAACCCTGTGCAGGCTTTCACTAGCCTTTCTATCACTCTGTGATGGAGAGGAGAATTATCCCTATTCTGCAGGTGGGGAAACTTGGGCAGAGGGGTTAAGTGAGTTGACCAAGGTGACCAAGTTGACAGAGTCAGGATTAGAATTTAGGAGTTACTGGCTCCAAGTGTTATGCTTCTAGACCATGGGCCTTTTGAGTTTGTACTCTAAGTTTTTCTCTTTTACAAGATACTTCTGCATTAGCCTCATGAAAGCAAATGACTCAGAAGGACCACACCTGCCCTGGGCCACCTGCCATGTTAGCTGATCTAGATTAGTATGACTGGTTGGCCATTTTGGATGAATGGGGTCAGACTGCATCCATATCAAACTTAGAAATTCTCTCCTAGCCTATACCCTTTCTCCTAGCCGTGACCTCATTCCTAGTTTTTCATATGGTAAAGATCTAGCCTACAGCCTTATTGCTAAACTTGGGCTAAACCCTGGTCAGCCCGTTTTAAAACTGGGCTGGGCTGGGCTGGGCTGGGTTTAAATCTGGTGTCTAACTAGCTCAGTCTGCTGTAGAAAAGAATAACCCTATTGCTGGCAAAGAATGGGTATTTGCCATTGGCGTGCAGTCTCCCTGTAGAGCACTGCTGAGGAAGAGGAACACGGAATAATGGATAACAAAGGAAATCAGACTGGGTTTTCCCTTAGTGGAAATGGGTCAATGTGGAACTAAAAAGAAGGTAGTTACAGAGCAGCAGGGTGGTGAAAGCCCTAATCTTTTCCCTTCTGGTGATCTAATGCAAATGCGGCATAAGAGAAGTCCAACTTCAGACCCATCTGCACTGGAGGAGTTTTCATGTTGAGAAGCCCAAGTACAGCACAGCAGTCCTCGGACTTGCACTGTACAGTAGAACCTGAGAGTTATGAACTAATCAGTCAACCACACCTCACTTGGAAGTAAATAATCGGACATGCCTCCCCCCGCCCCCAAAAAAGGTGACTCTAGTAACATACTGAGTTTAAATGTAAACTACTAATAATAAAGGGAAAGCAGCATTTTTTTCTTCTGCATAGTAAAGTTTCAAAGGTGTATTAAGTCAGTGTTCAGTTACAAACTTTTGAAAGAACCGCCATAACGTTTTGTTCGGTTAGGAACAACCCCTGTTCCCAAGGGGTTCGTAACTCTGAGGTTCTACTGTTGTTCAGACTGAATTATATTTACCTCCTCCCAAACCATGCTGCAATGGTCAGCCCTGTCCGTGCTACATGACTAAATCGTGTATTACTATATTAAGGACCCCACCCCAAAAGAAAAGTAGTTTCCAAAGTGTGGATGGAAATTCAGTTCTTAAAGAGATATCCATGCCATGAGACACGCCCACTCTTGAATTACGAGATGCTGAAGAGCTGGTATAACAGGGGTCCTTACAGACCAGAATTGAGGTAGTTTGGAAGGTTTCTTTGGGTATCGTGTATAGCACAAGCCCTGGCTAGGTCAGGTATCGGACAGGTATTCCAGGCGGTGCAATGGTACGGAGTAGGACAGAATTCTGTTTCTTGGGAGCATAACCTTTAGCTAGTCACTTTTGAAAGTCAAATCGCGCCTGAGTGCTACGGCTTCACTGGCACCATTCCCATAGGTCTGTAAGAGCATATTCTGCTGGGCTGATTGATTAGCTCTCTTGAAATATCCTGGATCGAGGAGCCTGTTGCCAGAGATGTGTGGCGGCTATTGGCAGTCATGTTCAAAAGCTCAATGAAGAGCTAGCGACAGCCATGCGGGAGTGAAAGTTTTACACGGAGGACTTTTAAACCAAGGTCATGTCAAAAGGGTGGGGAAAAGGGCTGTTGGGTTGCCTACATAGACTGCCCGTCTGTCTGACCATCCTCAGCCTTAAAACGTAGTGAGCTGTGTTGGGGTGATTAGAGCCCTGTCTCTTGTACTAAATGCAGAGGCTGTTAAACTCTTTGATTTGGATTAACATGTCAGATTAACGAAGGGAGGCCGGTGGTTACTCGTCACCTAGCTCTGAAACACGTGGCTGTTCCAAAATCAGATTGGTCTGGGCATGGTTACTCAGCTGAATCTCACGGAATGGGTTCTGCACTGCACAGAGCACTTGCTGTTCTCTTGTACTCTCTCTGGGTTTACCTATGCTATGGGAAAAACATTGAAGGGAAACTTAGCCCTGCAGGAAGGCAGCAATACCAGAGCTGTGTCCAAATGTCAAGGCAGCAGGTTCATTGTGGCCACATCTGCACAACAAAATTATCTCAACCTAACTTATGTCGGCATAGAGCCATGTCAGCTATTAAATTGCCTGCGATCTTGTCTCCTTGTGCCGGTGGTGCAGGTCCTCCCCAGGAGCACTCGTATCGATTGTATTGTTAGCGTGGGACGTTGTGGGATACCTGCTGAAAGCCCTGACCAGTCGACATAAGCAATGCAGTGTCTATGTTGACGCTGCCTTGACGTAGGTTGACTCTACACCATTTAGGGAAGTAGTGTTACTAAATCGGCACAGAGAGGCACATAACATCGGCGGGGCCAAATTAAAGTGAAGACCCTTCCAAATGTAGGTCAATGCAAGGCAGCTAATGTCGACCTAATTGTGTAGTGTAGACCAGGCCTGTTTTTTCCCCTACAGTATTTTTGTTAGGATCACAAGTGAATCGCGTAACCCATTTTCACTGAGGTGTGTTTTGTACAAGGCTGAGTCTCAGTGAGGCCATTTGACAAATCTGCATCCCTGATGACACAAGATGAAACCGTTCTTTTAGACGCCCGAACGTTAGTCAAGAGAGTAGTTTCCTGGAGAGGTTGCTTGGGGAATGTTTCCATTGGTTTAGCCTTACCTACTAAGTGTGTGTTCCGGCCACTGATTGTGTTCTCTGTCTGCTTTCTTACCTTTCAGATCTGTGCCGTTTGTCTGGAGGAATTCAAGCCCAAAGACGAATTGGGAATCTGTCCATGTAAACATGCCTTCCACAGAAAGTAAGTGCAGAGCTACCAGTCGGTACAAAAGACCAGAGTGATGTTTACAAAAGCCTCCCAAGTCTCTTGGAAACACTGGCAGGGAGATGTAATTGATGGCCTCCGAATTACAAAGGCTTCTATTGTATGCATCTGCCTGTGCTGTGTTCTAAAGGATTAACAAATGCTGCTACTCTTCAGTAAGGCCTCATTTACTGTGTTAAGTTGAGCGGTGTTGACGAAAGCTTTGGAGAGCTAGTCACAGTTGCCTTGAGAGTTGGTGGGAAAAGGACAAGAGCCTTGCCTTCAATGGAGAGGCTAGTGTTCTCCCAAAGTCACGTGGGTTCGATAGTCTAGGGTTCTAGGTGGCAGCCGTGGCTGTGAGCCGCACGATGCAGTTAAACCTGCCTGTGGCGGGCCTTGGTTTTAAAAGCACAGCTCACTGCAATATGGAATGCTAACAACAAAGCTGGGCACATCAAATAGGACAGGCAGGCTTTCCTGGAGAGCTTGGAAGGAGCAAGGACACTTGGCAGAGGGTACATAAGGCTTTTGAAAGCATATGGGGAGCATGAAGTGTGGCACAGGTAGTGGAAACGGAGAATTCGATGTGACCGGGTCAGACCAGATGGCTATAGGAGAGTGCTCAAAGGGGGGGTATGTTAGCCCTAGATTGAGTAGGTCTCTGTTCTCTGGATAAACTGGCAGGGGCTGGCCTAGAACCCGCAGGAACTTTCCAGAATCAGTCTGGACAATCAAGGCCAGTTGGAACACCTGGAGCCAATTAGGAGCCTTCCAGAGCGAAGGGAGTCAGTCTAATCAGAACACCTGGGGCCAATCAAGAAGCAGTTGGGACTGGTTTGAAAGGACTCCCCTTCTGTTAGGTCAGACGTGCGTGAGGAGAAGGGAAGGAGCCAGAGTTCTGAGAGTGAGACGTGTCTCAGTGAGAGCTGGGAACTGCAAGTCAGGCAGAGTGCCCTGGAGGAGCAGGACACACTCAGGTACCAGAGGAAAGATACTGGGAGGGATCCTTTGAGGCAAGTGGCCCAGGAAAGTAGTTGCCAGACTGAGAGCAGAACACACCCCATCAGTTGCCACTGCCTTAGGGTCACAGGGCCGGAACCCAGAGTAGTGAGCAGGCCTGGGTACCCCCTAACCCTCCCCACACCACTGCAGAGTCTGTTCGTGGGTAGGGAGACTAGAACTGTAGAGGGGTTTCATCTCATATTATGGACTAGCCTGTGACGAATGTGGCTCAGTAGACTGACCCTTGCCTCAAAAAAAGGAGGCTGCGTGGAGGGTCAAGCAAGCCTCTGAGGCGGGACACGATCTGCCAGAAGCGCAGGACCCTGGGGCACTGCCAGAGCTCTGCCATATCGAGATACGCTTGGGTGAGGAGCAAGGAAGGGCTCTACGAGGAGAGGGAGGTGAGAACGGAGGCATGCCGAGTTAAATAGTTGGAACAGAATGCGTAAGGCATGGGGAGGTGGTGAAGGGACTTGAGCAGGAGGAGAGATGCAGTCAGAATGGCCTGAAAGGAAGATAAAATTGCCAGTAGCCTCTTCGACAGGCTGGATTGGGAGAGCGGAATGTAGGGAGGCCAGGGAGCAGGATGCTTAGTGATTGGGGTGACCAGGGAGGAAGATCTGCACCTAGGTCTTAGCCGTAAGGCTAGCAATGAAATAAATACTCGCACCGGAACGCTGTTGTCCTGTTGATTTGTAGGTTATGTATTGGTCTTGTATCGTCTGCAGTGTGGGAGAGGGAGGGGCCGTGGCTGGCTTCCAAATCCCACTGCAGCCACCTCTCCCTCTGCCGTGGCTGGAGAGAGGCCAGCGGGCTCACTAGAGTGATTGGGCTGGAACGTTCTAATTTAGTCCTGAACTTCTCACCCTGCAACACACACTAAAATCTCATAGAGGGATAGCTGTGTTAGTCGGTAACTTTAAAAACAACGAGTAGTCCTGTGGCACCTTAGAGCAGGAGTGGGCAATAATTTTTGATGGGAGGGGGCCACTACAAGATTTTGGAAAGTGGTCAAGGGCCACACTCTTCCATGATATTAATAGAGGATGTGTGGGGTCTGGGATGGAGGTTGGGTGCAGAAGGGGACTTGGGGTAAAGGACTGGGGTGCAGGAGGGAGAGTGGGGTCTGGGAGGGAGTTTGGGTGAAGGAGACAGTTGTGACCTAGGGGCGGGGACTGGAGTGCAGGGTTTTGGGATGTGACCTAGAGCAGGAGGGGGTTGTGACCTAGAGCAGGGGTGTGCAACCCTTTTGCATTCGTGACCCCCAGACCCAATAAAAGGGGTCCAGAAAAATTTTCGTTGCGTAAAAAAAAAAAAATTTAATTACCACTCCACTCCCCCCTCCCACCCCTGTTGCGTGTACGGGTGCCAAGCCGGGAAAAGAAAATACTGGCCGACCTGGATCAAGGCACTGTGACCCCCAAGGGGATCGCGACCCATGGGTTGCGCACCACTGACCTAGAGCAGGGGACTGGGGTGCAGGGGGTTGGGATGTAACCTAGGGTAGGAGGGGATTATGATCTGGGGCAGGAGATTGGGGTGCCAGATCTGGGAGGGGGTATGGGTGTAAGAGAGGGGCAGAGGGCTTGGTTATGTTGAGTGGAGGGGGAAAGGTTTGGGGAATGGAGGGGCTGGGGTGCCAGAGGCAGGCTCTGGCCAGGAGACTTACCAGCCAGCAGCCCAACCAGCCTGCCCTGCCTGCCTACAGAGCTAAATGCTAGCAGAGCTTAAAACGTTTCTCGCCCTGCCTGCACGGCCATGTACTGATGTGAATAACTGAGCGGGGCCGGGGTGCATGGTGCTTTATGTGCTGCCTGTTATTCAAACAGGCAGCTCCCATTGGTCAGTTTCTGGCCAGAAACTGGCCAATGGGATTGTGCTGAGGGTGGGGGCAGCACCTGAAGCTTTCCCCCCTTCCTTCTGAGCTCACAGTTTTTAAAGAGAAACAGCTCCGCAGCTGCTTTTCTGAGCAGTGTGTGGGGCAAGCAGGGGAGCCTGCCTGGGGCTCCCTGCTGTGACCACAGGCCAGATCCAGTGGCTTGGCAGGCCGGATTTGGCCCGCAGGAGGTATTTTGCCCAGGCCTGCCTTAGAGACTGACTGTATATAGAGAGAGAAAAAAAAATCACGCGCTTTCGTGGGCAGAACCCACTTCCTCAGATGAGCCTGAGTGAAGGAAATAAAGGGGGGACCCTCACAATTTATAACGGAAAAAGAAGGGAAGTACCTGTCAGTTGTAGTGCTGGTGTAAGAAAAGCAGCTTTTATAATGGGCCATCCAGTTCAAGTCTTTGTTCAAGCCAGGGGGAACTGTCAAATTGTCATATGAAGGTCAATTCCTCACTCTGTCTCTGAAGTTGGCTTGTGAAATTCCTTTGTAGAAGAACGGCCACTTTTAAACCCATTAATGAGTGCCCAGGCAGGTTAAAATGTTCCCCTACGGCAGGGCTACTCAACACGTGGCCCATTTGTTTGCGGCCCACGGGGCGGTTTGGGTTTACGCGGGGCTCAACACACGGCCCGCGGGTGGGATCCTTTGAACATGGCCTCCACTGGGAACACGCTCCACAACGACAAGTCAATATAACGGTCTTCTGTTGATATGTGCTTTAGTAATTAAATTCCTGGACTCTCATTGCTCATTAAAAGTGCTCTCATCTGGATAGAAATTGGGTAAATATTGCATTGTATTAATATCAGCAGAACTGACTTAAATGGGGCCTGTGTGTTGTGTAATCTTGCCTTAATCTTTGGCCCGTCAGAGTGAAAGAAGCTATTTGCATATATTTGCATATATATTTGCATGTATATGCAACCACACTTAAGTTGCGACCTTCGGCATGTGCTTGTGAGTATCATTGTGGTCCCCAGGGCTTCCAAAGTTGAGTAGCCCTGCTCTACAGGTTTCTGTACGTTACCATTTCGGGTATCTGATTTGTATCCATTAATCGTTTGTACACACAGAAACCTGTAGGGAAACATTTTAACCTGCCTGGGCACTCATTAATGGGCACGTACCTCGCTCCACATGCCCTGGCTTTATGTGCATGTCACATTAGTAATATTGGTAGGAACAAAACGACACCAATGGAAAGCAATGGAATCTGGCAGCCTTGCACTTGGGCAAAGGTAAACAAAACATCTCGCAGGCCACACACAGAACCCTGATGGGCCGCAGTTGCGGACGGCTGGTTTGGAGGCTATTGTCAGGATGTGGGTTTGCTTGTAGGGCACTCACTCTTGAAAAGAAAGCAGAAGGTGCAGGTGTGAGAAACCACCGCAATCCATCCCAGCACTCTTAACAGCCATCGCTATTCAGCAGAATCTGGCACGTTAAAGTGCCGTTTTTTATTTTGCATTGGAGGAGGGTGGGGAGTTCTTAAAAAGTCTTTGGCTGAGGTGATTTCTGACAAGTTCCAGTACAGAGATGGCCTAGCAATTTTCCTGCTGCAAAAACGCCTCTTGGCTGTATATAGCTGGCTGTACATGCAAATCAGAAGAGGGATTTTAAAATGAACTAAAACTCTGGAGGGAGAAATGTACCTAACAGGATGAAAATGGCAGGCGGGGGGAGGGAGCCAGGAATGTGGGGCTTGATTCTAGCTTGGTCTCTGACTCTCTGTGAATATGGGTAAGTCATTTAATGTAGCTCGGTTTCCACAGCTTGAACAGGGAGATGATGGTTTCTACCTCCAAAAGGCTGAGAGAATTAATGTTTGGCAGGTGACCGGAGGCACTCGGGGAGTGGGGGGGGACAGAAGTGTACAAAGTGTGTATTCCAATTCAGTGTGAATGAACGTGTCCTTTTCCTTTGTTCCCAGGTGCCTCATTAAGTGGTTGGAGGTGCGAAAAGTGTGTCCACTCTGCAACATGCCCGTCCTGCAGCTGGCACAGCTCCATAATAAGCAGGACCATGGGCCTCCCCAGGGACCCTTGCCGGGGGCTGAGAACATTGTATAGCTTCTCCCACGCAAAGAACTCTTCCATCGCAAAAAACATCACCAGGCGTAAACCCGGGGACTTCTCCAGAGACTCACAGATCTCTGAATCTGTCGCTTTCGGCCTTGGTGCATCTGCCAGGATTCCCTTTGTCTCGTGAAGAGCTCCCACAATGCACTTTAGGGGACGGAGCCAGATGCTTGGACTTCAGAACAACCAAAGCAATATGCCGCCCGCGCAGCCGGAAGACAGAGGGCAGCCACCTGCCGAGGTGTTTGGGTTTTTTGAGAGCACTTAGATCGACCCTGTCGCCGATATTACACTGGTGCCTGTTTCCGGCTAGCTGACTAGATGGTGTGCCGAGAAGGAGGGACAGTGTTACAAGTATAATCAGAAAACGTATGAGGCAAAGTCAAGACCCAGGCCCAGGTGCCTTGAAGGGCAGCTCCTATGCTGGCAGGGTATATCTTCCCATCTCAAGACGACAAAACCAACCTCCCCCCGTCCCACCCCACCTTTAAAAACTGCCTTCCCAAGGCCAAACCCAGCCTGAAGTGGCCGAAGAAACGAGCAGGGCCAGCGTTTTACATTGTTCCTTTAAGAAGATTTTTCCCGAAACTGTGGGATGACTGAGAGGTTTAAATTTTGACAATGTCCTGTTAGCATGGGCAGCACTAGACAAATCCCAGCGACCTCTGAAAGACTGCAGGTGCATAAGCCCTTTGGGTGCCGTTGTTCCAGGGGGAAGGCTTGCAGGTGTCGGGCTGCATCTGTCCAGGCGGGGAATTGGGTCACGCTAATGGCCTGATTGTTTTGGGGGGGACTGAGCCCCCACACCTCCCCAGTCTTCATCTCTGAAAATCAACCCTTCCATGGCCCCAGAGGAGCGGTGGGGTTGGAGCTGCTCTGGAGAACTTTCGTTGCCCCGAAGGGAGCCCCTGGGTGTTTTGGAAAGCAATAGGATGATTGCCTGCCAAGCTGGCTTTGGACACAGGCACTGCAAACTACTCAACAGCCATCCATGTGTCCTTGTTTTCCTCTGCAGTATGAAAGCCCCTTTAAACAGCTCAAGCTTGCCCAAGACCCAGCACTTACACATTTTACTTCCTTTCTCGTGTAGTTGGGGAAGTTTCCTTGCTGTGCACAGCCTCGCTCTCCCGCACGCCCTCCTGTCTGCCCCATTGCACTCTCAAAGGGCTGATTTCAACTTTGTGGTAGACGGGCCCAAGTCCGCTACGTTCAGCAGTGTTGTTGTCTCTTACCCCGGCGACAGCCTTGACCATCACATGTTTCTTCCTCTTGGCTCAGAGGTAGAGAGCGGTACCATAGAGAGACCCCTGCGTGGATACAAAATTGGTATCTGCCTCCCCGTCTGCCATAACAATCCGCAGATATCCGAATCCACAGCCACAGCTGCGGAAACCCACGGCTGTAAAGCGGATATCTGCAAATTTGCTGCATTCTAAATACAGAAGTGAAGTCACGTCAATCTCTGCAAAAAGGAGCCGTGGATATCCACATCCACACGGCTGATTTTCAGGGCTCTGGCCATAGATTCACCCTTGTCATTCTGCTGGGCGCCTCTCACCCTTTTGAGTGCAGTGGCCCAGTTGACATATTGGTTTCAGCAGCAGGACCTACGGTCTTGTGTACGAATGGCTCTTGGGGTTGGGGAGTCCTCTCGGTGTCTGGCTGAAGGATATTGAAGTAGGGTAGGTTTCTGATTTCTAGCTCCACTTTGACTCAAAAGTACTGACGCTACCAAATGTCCTAAATAAGACCAATAATAAACAGTACAGAGGCAGCTGGACCAGAGAGGAATTCTCCTTAAATATACATAGCTGGCCCTTGCCTCAAAGAAGGGAAATGCACTTATTGCTGCTCTTTCTCCACCTAGGCACGCGCCTTTGTGCTTGTCTGCTGTCACGCAGCCCCATGAGAAGCTCAGAGCAGATCCTCTGGTTCCTGAACTATGTTGCCTTTGCTGCCCTGTCCAATCCAGCTTCTATCTCATGTACTATCCGGAGTCCTTTTGTCTTCTAAGCATGGCTTTCTAATGGCCACATCCTGCTGCCATTGTTCTCAATGGAAAAACCCCCTTGGCTTCTGTGGCATCAAGATAGGGACATCAGAGGGGAAGATTCACATACTCTCGTGCTTTCTGCGCTGACTTTGCAGCCTGCATTTTGCATGCAGAGCGTATTGTGACGGGAGGCGAGGGGGAGCCAGGTGTATTTGTTCGGGAATGTGAACCCGGCCCTGCCCCCTTGGCTCGCTCATGCCGCTTGGTTGCCTGCACGCAGGTATTTGCATGAGCTGTGAATTGCTGGGTAGTTCTATGGGGGAGCTTTCCAGCAGCCTTTGGGGAGAAGGGTGGGTTGTGAACATCCACCGTGCGCCTCTTTGCCCGCCACGAACATCACAGTCCCCGGGTAACCTGACTAGAAAGGGCCCGAGTGCTGTTCTTTCCCTTTCCTCAATCCGCACCGCGCTGGTAGCAGTCGGCAGCAGGGGTAAAGCAGCGTGAGGTGCCTTTGCCCTTCATTCCCTTCACAGCGCTACGGCGCTGGACCGCACCAGCACCACTCCTTGCCGAGGAAACCGACAATCCTGCCCTGGCCCAGCCTGTCGCGTTCGTCTCCGGCAGAGCACTCTGGCCTATAGACGGATGGCAGCAAAGAGGGTGCCACGGTTTAAACTTGACCCCTGGATTGTACTGAGACACACCCCAGTGCTTGCAGTGGGGTTCCCGGCTGCGAGGCTGTCCCTTGGAGAGGAGCAAAGCAGACCTGGGCTTCAGGGCTCCGCAGCTCAGTGGTCTGTCTGTACCTGAGCAAAAGTCCCATTCCCTAGATTGGCTGGAGTCTGCCCCGGGCAGGTTAGACTAGGCATGTTGACTGATTGGGGGGGAGAGGAGCAAAGGGAGCACTTACCCTGGGCCCTTTCAGTTGCTGCTGGAGCAGTGTGCTGTGGGTGGCCTTTAGGGCTGCCTGGGGAGGTGGGGGGTGCCGCATGGCACACTCCAGGCAACACTGAGCCCCTGGGGAGGGAGGTGATGCACCATGTTCTGGGTAGCACTGAGGGCTGGCTGCCTGGGGGTGCAGAACAGGGCCGCCCCCCCTCCGCCTTGCCCATGGCCCTGGCGAGGCTGTTGGCCTCACTGGAGACCACAGACCGTCCCCAGCAGCCCTTGTTGACTTACCTCTCAGCCTAACATATGCATTTCTCATGTGCCTACACAACAATTTAGGTCAGACTTGAATACAAAAATCTCCAGGACATTGAATCCAGTCCTGCTGTCGCTGATGTCTATGGGGAACTTTTGCCACGGGCTTCACTCGGAGCAGGATCTGATCCGTATTGTCTGTCTTGTATTAAGCGCACCCTTCCTGACTCTTCTCTCCCCCCCCCTCCTTCCCCAGCATTGACCCTGTCTGTGCACTTTTATTGTGTTGCCACAGCCGTTTTCTGGGTCATTCAGAAGACTGTGGCCTGAACGTGGTGTGTATGAAATTCTTCCCTAGGCCAATAGGTATCTTAGATTGTACTCTGCCTGGAACAAGGGTTTGGATTTGAGTGATGAATATAAATTGACAGGGCTGGCTTAGTTTCTTCCCTGCTGTCTCCTGGCTGTGCTGATAAAACTTGCATTTTGTTTCGGTAGGAATCCCACAAGCTCCAGTGCTGTATCTCTTTGAAGATAACCATGTGTGATTCCTGTATTTTCTTGCGCCCCGGAAAAGCAGCCAGCCTGCTTGCAGCTCATCCTACGTGCCTCTGCCCAAGAAAATCTGAATTCCTTCTCTGAACATAGGCCTCTTTGAGGATGCCCGTGAGAAAGTGGTGGCTTTGGTCTCCACGTCACAGTAAATGAAAGGGGCTTATAGCGGGTCTCTGGCAATGTACACTCTAGAGTCAGTGTGTCTCCATTCCTGTGGCTGGATTAGAATTTAGTATGAATTCTATGAGGCTTCCTCACACAGTTCCTGATCCTTCCAGGTTTTCAGTGCTCAGAGCTTCTGTAGAAAGCCCTGGAGTTTGCCCAAGGACAGTTTGCTGGATCAGCACTAAGGATTTTTTCTGATGTCTCAGTTGGTTGGAAATTGGGTAGAGCAAAAAGTTTCATGTCTAGGAAGGAATCTAGCCAAGGTCGGCAGTGTCTGGAAGTCGTGGCCATGTGGTGGTGGTTGAATGATCTGCAAGTTGCCGGTGTCACTCTCTTTGTTAGCATCTGGTCTCTCCATGCCCAGAGACTTCATCTCATTGGGTACTCTTAGGAATCAGAGTAGCAAGGCTGAGCAATGAGCAGTTCTCATTTCTAGGGGTGTCTCTTCAAAGCAGGGGCAAAGGCACAAGGAGGCGACTTCGTGATGCTGTTTGCAGGAGTCCTGTCTGTCCTCGGTACAGATCTTCGGTCTCCAGAGTTTCGAACTAAAATTAGTTTTGGAGAATTTCCTGAAACTAAACTTGTCTCTGGTTCTCAGCAGCATATCAAGTTACAAGCAAACTTGAAGCCATCGTCTGATGGGGGCCCAAAATCCCATCGGGGCTAGTAAGCATACAGATATAGAGAATAACGTCAGCAGAGCAAATATAAAACCGGAGGGAGTGGAGAGTTAAAACCCTCTCGCAGAAGCTGCTCTGAATTGGTGCCATGTGAAATGTCCTCTCAAATGGCCAGAGGAATTCCCTGCACTTGCCTGGTGTGCTGCGTCAGTCAGTGGGACTTGTCTTTCTCCTGTTGCTGTCCCTCTTCGTGCCATCTAGATCGCACTCAGGTTCACCTCATTGACGGTTACGAAGGTGGTTTGCTAGTGCTTCCGTGCAAGCGGTACAACACCACCTGGTGTATCCGTCTGGTATCTCTAGAGCAATTGACTACCTCAAGAGAGCCATTCCGTGTCCTAAATGTAAGAGGTACCTGCCATAAGTGTGCGGTGCTGTGTCATACCCACCTCCCCGAGCATACCAATGTGTTGTCCTCTCTCCAATTCCCAGCTCTGGATGCTGCCAAATGGCACTGCGGCTATCGAGCTGACTTACCGTTTGTTTCACATTTACCTGGTGGTTTGGATGGGTGCCCCCAAAAGTTGTCCCAGATCCCTGCAAACTCAGCACTTCCTGGGGAGTGGACAGGATCTCTGTGAATGGCCAGGTCTTGGGGCCAACTCCTTTTGTGACACGAGGCCTGCACTGTTGTACTGGGAAAGCCACGCCTTGCGGCAAAGAAGGCTCCAGTGCAGCTGTATTGGCTCTACCCATGCGCCTGTGTCTCGGGTCCCCTTGGAAAGCTGCCTGTTTGCCTTGCTCTTCCGGGAAAAGCGAAGCCACTTTCCATCAGCATTTGAAAATTCTCACGTGCGTGGTTCAGGCCAGAAGGCCGGAGCGTGTGTGTGTGGCCATAAACCAGGTTGCCCTGACCAGAGCGCGTTTGTAGTGCTGGTGGATTCTGAAGTATGATCGGCTTTCATTGACTTGATGAGGGGACGGAGCTGCAGGGCCTAGCTGGGTGTCGTCCTCCTCCACGTGTCTCCCTCATGCTCTCGGGGAAGGCTCATGTCCCCCTTGCTTTTGGTGAGCCCTGTATTGAACTCTTTGCCAGTGGAGGGTGGGCCTCTCTGACCTCTCACCCCCATGTAAATCTGGAGTAATTCCACCACCGCCAGTGGATTTACCCCAGGGTGAGATCAGAGTCCAGTGCCATGCCTCTGGGGATCACTCGTATTGCTCAGTCTCTTTGGGTGTGAATGGAAGGGGCAGGGTGTTAGTCGTTGCCCAAACCCTGTTCTTTCTGAGAGGTTTCTCTTTTTTGCTTCAGTATTTGCAACTCTCCCTTTGGAAAGGGTGCAAGAAAGGGGTCATTGAGTATTACACTGTACAGGCTTTTTCTAACGGCAGAGTAGACTGTTCTTTCCAGCCCTTCAGGAATGGGGATAAAGTTTCCCATAACCAATTAGTCTGTGTGTTTTGATAGCATCAATATCCGACTGGTCAAATGCTAGCGATTAGTTCTTGTGGTTAGGCCATCAAGGGTTTTGGGTTGGGGAGGGAAGGGTTCCCCTTCTCTGTAAATACCGTGTGACTCCTGAGATGTTTATGAAGCTTGGAGCCTCTGGGTTCATAGACATGTTTGTACACTAAGAATTCTGCAGCAGAATATTTTTTAAAACATTCGCTGTTTTTTTTTGTAAGCTATATTTTTGTATATTTAATTGCTATTTTAAAATTCTAATGCATCTTTTTTGCTAATCACACTATTGTTACAAACAGAGACTTTGCATGTGATTTGACTTGAAATGTAAATAAATGCAGATTTTGGAAATCATGCTGTGTGGCAGTCACTTCCGCCACCCTCTCAACTGACTCACACACCATGTTCCCCTGGCTCCGGGCTGCACATGTCACCCCCAGGTGACTCTGGCTGAGTTCACTGTGGACAGACAGACAGGATCCACAGCTGGGGAATCCGGGCCAGTGCACCAGGGTGAGAATAAGTTCACAGAGAGCTGGCGGCCCCTCCTTGCTTTTCCCCCATAGACCTCCAAGCAAGCAAGCACCATTATTCCACTGTGATAGATGGAAGAGGAGAGGCCATGGTCAGGCAGAATGGAAGCCAACACCCTGTCCTCTGTCCCCCCCGTGTAAAATTAGAACTTGTTGTCTTAAGGTGGCTGAGGCCCTGGAGTCCCTGTCACCACTTGCTCTCCAGGCTGAGCAGAATATTACAGCTTTATGGCTGGGTTGTCTAAGGGGCCGGGTGTGTCTGTGGTTTCAGATCACCTCCGTTTGGAACTCTGTGCTCAGTGCCCCTGGAAATCACGCCCTAACTCACTGTATCCCGAGATTGGCTTGTGCATCCTGCTGCATATTTACAGAAGCTACTTGTTCTCCTGCCTCCATACGGGGTAGAGCCAGGCTTGTGTATCAAGAAACTCTCTCTCCCGGCTGACTACACTTGCACCTGGCCCCTCAGTGTATTGAGGGAGATGCGCTCACACGAGCTCGCTGCTTTTCAAACTTTTTTTTCTCATGACACAGTTGGAGAAAACGTTTTGAGGCCGCGACCCAACGTAATTTGGCTAGAGTCAGGGCTCCGGGTAGGGGCTGATGAGAGCTTTGGGGTGTGCGAGGGGGCTCCGGCTTTGGGAGGGTCAGGGCTGGGGCAGGAGGTGTTTATCTTCAGTGGCTCCCGGTCAGCGGCACAGCGGGGGGGCTAAGGCAGCTTCCTGCCTCTCCTGCCACCCCAGACCAGGCTGCGCCCCAGAAGCAGCCAACAGCAGGTTCCCAGCCAATGGGAGGGCGGAGCTAGTGCTCCGGGCAGGGGCAGTGCGTGCAGCCTTGTGCGCGCCCCTCCTCCCCCGGAGCCTGTTCTGCTGCTGGCCACTTCTGGGGTGCCAGGACAGGCCTTAGCCCCACCCCCACTGCTCACCTGATCCCCCTGCAGCCAGGAGACCCAGCGCCCGGCATTCCATGGGCCACGACCTGTCATTTGCAAACCACTGCATTAGCTGAATGAGAAATCCCCCATCAGCCACACCAGCACTTTCTGGCTTGTACAAAATGTTCTATTATTCAAGAGAAACTTCCAGAGCTCAGACTATTCTGCCTTCCTCTGTGCTAGCAACTGCTCGCTGTCAAAGAAAACAAGTCACCGTCGGCCTGGGAGAGCCGGGTGTTGGCAAAGTCCAGCTGGCATTGTCCAAAGGCAAGCGTCCTGCCAAGCTAGACTGAGCTGAGCTAGCCCTTTACAACAAAGAATTAGGTGAGGAATTCAAAAGTTACTGGGTATTCTTCCCCAGCTGTACTGGGGGCCTTTTGACTAGACTTAGACTGAATCCCTGTCTGGAAGGAAGCAGTTGCTTGGAAGATCTTCCCAGATGAGTCAATAGCAACTTTAGAATGTAATTGCTCTATAGTCTACAGCTGTCCCGGGGGGGATGTTCTGATACCATATAGAACAGTGTTTCTTAAACTTTTTAAGACCGAGGAACACCAAACAATAATTTTTTTTTATGAGGAACAACAAGGATTTTTTTTGCTCCAAAAAAAAAAAAAGTTGGGGAAAAGGGGCGGGGGAAAGTTATTGAGATGCCATTTTGAATTCTCTTGTTCTCCGTGGCACCCCTCCGACTGCCTCGTGCCGCGGAACACAGTTTAAGAAACACTGATATAGAAGAACAGCAGCTCTGTGGTTCTCACCATTGAAAGATTTGTCCTCTCTACAGCTAGGGTTACCAGGTAGCTTCAGAAAAAATACCGGACACACTTGATCTGGGGGCCGGGAAGGGGAGGGAACTGGCCAAGAGGGGAGCGGGGCTGACCGGGAGGAGCGGGGGGAGATGGGAAGCAGGGCTGGCGGGGTCGGGGCAGTGGGGCTGGCCAGGAGAGATGGGGGACGGGAAGCAGGGCTGGCGGGGGGTCGGGGGCAGCGGGGCTGGCCAGGAGAGATTGGGAGGAGGAGAACTGGCCAGCAGGAAGCAGGGCTGGTCAGGAGGGGCCGGGGGGAGTGGGGCTGACCTGGGCACATGCAGATCCCAGGGCGCTGCCCATCCCAGCGAGGCACGAGGAGTCCAGCTATGGCTCCACAACGCACTTGAACAGCGCTCAGGAGCACGGACAGGGCTTCTCCTCCTCCCCAAGGCATCACTCCTACGTCAGATGCAACCAGAGGCTCCCAGCACCGATCGCGCCCCGCCTCCCAGCCACTCCTTCCACCCCCACTAGGCTTCAGTTGGGCACTCAGCCGGAAAACCAGAAAATACCAGACATTGTACATGGCTGGTATTTTCTGAATTTTTTTACCAGACAGAGGGCCCAAAAATGGGACTGCCCGGTTGAATACCGGACACCTGGCACCCCTATCTGCAGCAAACTTGCCCTCCCTGGGATAGCTGTTTCCAAAGCAGGGGGTTCCTGGCTTTTCCATACCAGGGCTCTTCAATCTAGCTGGGAATCACCCTTCCCTTTAGCCATAGGGATAGGTTGGAGCAGTTGGGATGCCTTGACACCCAATTTGAAACCCCCTGGGAGGGGTCAGAATAATCCGGCTGAGAAGTCACATTGAGTCATTTCCTTGTGTTCCCGGAGCTGGGCTACTGTGGCCACAGGAACATGTAGCGTTGGCCAGACTCAAACCAGTCCATGCTAGAGTGTTTCCTGGGTGCAAAATGGAACCCTTGAGCTAAAGGAAATGCTCCCTCCCAGGGGGAGAATCAGCCTGCTATAGTATCCAAAAATCTGCTGTTGCCCTATGCAGATCCCTGCCTGGCCCATTGGATTCTGCACCCCTCCCCAACCCCCAGCTCCATTTTTAGGGACTGCCCCTCCATGGGGAGCATGGGCAAAACCACACCTCACTGGAATTCTTCCAGGCCAGCTCTGAACAATCCGCTTTGACTCTCTCCCTGACCCCTCCAGAGCTGGCAATCGAAAGAGTTTTATTGCTTAATTGCTCTCTTGACGGATGGCTACAGTTAAGTGGATCTGGAGCAGCCTGTTGTTAGAAGAGAAAAAACCAGCCCTTCCCCCATCGGACAGGAGGCACTGCTGTTTGGGGCCAGGCTGGTTTCCTTACTGAGTTTCCTTGGATAGTTCTAGTCCGCCAGGGATGTCCCATGGTGCTCGTGGCCCCAGAGCTGCACGCTGTCACGGCCTGGCAAAGGGGCTGGCTCAGATGCTTTGGGGTGCCAGTTGATTTCACGGGAGACGCAGCAGAATCCGGAAAAAGGGGAATCCGGGGCTATCTCCCTGGTGAGGTGCTAGAGAAATGGGGGCTCTTCCTTTTTGGAACCACCCTAGAGCAGCGGTTCCCAACCTCGTCCTGCTCTCTGCACTGGCTCCCTGACCCCACATGGAACCTCTCCACTGCAGCTGCACGCTGCACAGAGGTGGCGGGGGTGAGGGCTTGTGGCTTAGCAGTTCCCAAGCCATTTAGGGCTCTCTAGGGCAAAGCCACCACCTTTAAATTCCAGTGGGGAAACCCCCAGGCAGCTAGTGCCCATCTCGGAATCCAGGTGCGAGCTCCTCATGCGTGTAACAAGCAGGTTGGTGAATTCTGCCCCAACCACTAGTGGTGGTAGGTGAGTGGGGTGAGGCGAGGCACTCCAGGGCTTCCCTGCATTGTTAGTGCAGCTATCCTCCACTTCCCATCAGGGATGTGTTACCTGAGGGGTGTCTGGCAGATGCCAATGGCATAAGGACTTGCTGCTCCTCTCTGATGAAGCAGTCAATGCCTTGTGATCTAAACAAGATGGCACCTAGACATGTCCCATCCCCCTGCAGCAGTGAGTTCCACAGCTAAGGTGCTCTTTCTCCTGGTGCAGGCTCCCTCATCTGGTTGCATTGCTGGCCAGGGCCTGAGCTAGCTTTTTCCCTCTCTCACAACCATACCTGGCCTCTCACCTTGCCCCTAGAGTGGCACCCCAGTTCGGGGAGGTGTATGCTGTCACTGGCCTGAACCTGGTCTCTGGGCATGGGACTCCAGGCTGCGCTGCCTTTCACCATCTCTGCATTCCTTCGCAGAGCGGGACGCCCCGCCAGCCACCTGAGACACGAGCAAAATCAATGTCAGTCTCTCCTCACCTTTGCCAGTCCCTGCTAGTGCTGCACTGAGCCCGGCTTGCGTCACCTGCAGTGTAGCCCTGTTGCATCCCCTGTAGCTCACCTGGGCCCCTGGGAAAGTGAGGGGGGAGCGGTGCCTCCTTTGAAGGCAACTGAGGCTCTCCACTGCAGAGAGCAACTTTTAACACCCCCCGGACACACTCACAAGACACAGCTGCTGTCTGGGCCAGGCGGGATGGGCTGGGAGCAGAGGTGAGGCACCTGAGACCCAGGGCCATTGGATTTTATTAGGTGCAGCTGGGGTTTATGGCTCTATCGGGGAAGGGGTGCGGCACTGAGCGGGATGGGAACAAAAGTCTTTTTAGACGCAAGGAGCGGTGGAGTGTGCCAGCCTGAGACAGTGCCGCTTCCAGCCTGCTGGGATAGCGATGCAGGTCGTAGCCGGGGCAGTAGGCAGACTGTGGGCCGACTCCTGCCCACCCGATGCTTTTGAATGGACTGCACCATCTTTTTATGTATTAGCGGTATTGTCGTTTTCACTGGACCTTAGCAACACTTCACCAAGCATTTGGACCTTGGCAACAAAAATTACCCTGCTAGGTGCTGTGCCACATGCCTGGGGCGTATATGCACCCTGGAGTCTTATCGGCCTGAAACAGTGATTTGAGGGGAAAGTAGGGTTGCCAGGTGTCCAGTTTTGAACGGGACAGTCTGGTATTTGAGAGTTCTGTCTGGGAAAAAAATTAAGAAAATACCAGCCCCATAAACTGTCCGGTATTTTCTAATTAGGTAAGTTTTATTATTATTAGGAGTATCAGTACCTAGTTGCGAACTGCCTGGCTGGTAGACACACTCACGCTGCGTCAGTGTGTCTACCAGCCAGGCAATACGCAACTACGCGGGGCGGGATGGAATTCCCGGGGCCGGACTCACTTGTACTTCGTCAGGACCGTGCGCGGGACGGGCAGCACCCTGGGATCTGCGTGCGCCCAGGTCATTCCCGTTCCCTGCCGGCCGAGTCTCTCCCCCTGCTCCTCCCCCTGGCCAGCCCCACTCCCTCCATCTCCCTCCCAGCCAGCCCCGCTTCCCGTTGGCCGGTCCCCCTACCCGATCTCCTCTGGCCAGCCCCACTGCCCTCACCAGCCCTGCTTCCTGCTGACCGGTTCTCCCCCGCTCCTCCTACTGTTCTCCCCCGGCCAGCCCTGCTGCCCCCGACCCCATCTCCCGATCTCCCCCAGCCAGCCCTGCTGCCTCAGACCCCGCCCCCCGCCAGCCCTGCTTCCTGCCAGCGGGTCCCCACACACACATCCTCCTGGCCAACCCCACTCCCCTCCCAGGCGGTGTACCCCTCCCCCCCCCCACACACCATCTGAGATCAAGTGTGTCTGGTGGGGTTTTTTTAAGCCACCTGGTAACCCTAGAGGAAAGCAATAGAGCTGTATTCCCTGTCTGCAGGTGGAAGAGCTGTACAAGCAGCCTTGTGTGTGTTAAAGTAACTGAACTCACAAAGGAACGTTTTAATGACCTCTATCCCAGTAGCACCTCCGGGGAATCTGAACCCTGTTGTACAAGGTGCTGTACATTTTAATCCGTGAACTAACTTGCACGTGCCGCTTGCTGTCGCTCCCCTCTGGCTTTAGGCAAAGGCTGAAATGTAAGAAGGTAAGAGCTGTGCTCAGCGCCGGCTGGGAGCTGATGATGAGGCAGCGAGGTCTCCAGGCCTGGAAAAGGAGGCTTTTGTAGGCATTTTGAAAAGTGGCTGTAAAATGAGAGCTGGGCCTTCCCCGTAGCCCGCCTGCTTGACAGTCCAAAGCCAGCCGGGGTGTGCGCTTACTGACAGTGGCTTTACCCTGGTGTAATTCCATTGGCCTCATGGTGTTACTCCTCAGTCATGCTGGTGGACAAGAGAAGAGAAGCCAGCCCATGGGCCAGAGGCTTTGAGCAAGTCTGGGCCATTCTTACCTTGCCATGTAATTGCACATTCTGGAACCCCACAAGGCCACTTAAAGGTTCTTCAAGTATCCACCCCAAAGGCTCATTCTGGCTCCCCTCCAGATTTTACCCTGTGCTGCTTCCCCTCCCTCCTTTGGGCCACCACTACTCAGAGAGAAACCTGGTTGCTTCATGAAAATGAGACCTGCCCTAGGTCCAATCCGCCCGGATTTAAGGGCCTACGGTTGCCTGAACCCACAGCATTTTCTGGCCTGGGCTCTAGCCTCTCCCCCATCTGCTCAGCACATCACACAAAGGGATCAGACCAAACAATTAGCCATTTTGCAGCCCCGGCTGTTAATGCTGACAGTCATCAGAGATCTTATCAAACTAGCATTGCTGCTCCACTGACAGGCAACGAGAGGGTGGGGGAAGCGGGCAATGTTCCCTCTAATTTTTTCCATCCATGTGTGGAATAAATTTTGTTCTGTGCACCAAGGCATGTGCAGATGTGCACCACCCATAGACCCACACGCTGCCAGTGGTGGGCACTCTGCTAATCAGCTGGGCAGCATTTCAATCTCTCCTGGGCGGCCACCCAAGTGCTCAGTTTAGCGGGAACACTGGAGGCGGGTGGGGCATTCTGCCATCCTAGGAGGTAAGGGGGGGCGCACCCCAGCCTATGCCTGTTACACTCAGTGGGAAAAGTCCCCAGGCACTGGGCTCAGGCCCTTTGTGCCACCACGCTCTTCCCCCAGCGCTTGAGTGGCTGGCTACATGTGTAAACGGAGCCAGATGCTGAGCGGAGGGGCAGCTGCAGGTGTTTCAGCCATACCCCGGGGGAACTGAAGCACAGAGGCCAAGCAGGGCATCAAAGGCAACATAGCTTTATTATACACACCCACCGACCCTTTTAATGAGCAGCAATCGCCTGCCAACCCAGCCCTGCCTGCAATGAACAGCCAGGTGAAAAGTCACTGGCTGCCTGCTCCCTGACCAGGGATTGTCCCATGCGCCCAGCCACTGCTGCTCTGCGGCATGCTCAGTCCTTCGTCCTGGTCACCCCTGCTGTGGGGCTGGGAGCATTCACTGCACCGTGCCATGCTGGCGTGCGCCTCGCCCCCCTTACGCCCTGCGCGTGGCGGTGGTGCCACGTGGCTGTTTGCCCGCATCTTTCTGACTCACTCGGGCGGAGGGAGGGGGAGTACGTTTGCTGCGAGCTGGTGCCCTGTCTCTGTGGCAACCTCTGCACCAGCTCCCCACCCTGCCTGCTGCAGCCGGCCCCTGCCTGCTCTCCCAGGGGCTCGGCCCCTCCCAGGGCCTGGGCCCGAGGGCTGTTCGTCTCCTTGCTCCAGTTACAGCACTGAACTTATGTGCCCCTGTCCTCCCCTGAGCCCTATCCCTGCCCTTCTGGTCTACCCTCTCCTCCCCACTGTTCTGCCCTCCCCATGCCCCTGTCCCTGTCCCTCTGCTGTCCCCTCTTCCCAACCCTGCCCCGTCCTTCCCTCACCCGTATCCCTACCCCTCTGCCATCGCCCCATCATTGCCCCGTCCTCCCCTCTGCCATCCCCACATCACACCCCTGCCCCATCTTCTCCTCCATCCCAGTCCCCGCACCCCCACAGCTTACCTCCCCCATCGTCCTGGGCGCTTGGTCCTGCTTTGAATCCTGCCTGGCCTCACAGTTGTGTCCAAAAACCCAGCGGCGCCCACCCGCTGCCTGGCTGAGGGGGCGCCTGGTGCGAAAGGCGTGGAGGCATTGCTCTGCTGGACATTGCAAGGGCCACCTGACTTAGGCGCTTGCCTCAGGCGCAGCCCTCCCGCAGCCCCCGCCCGGGCTCCTAATTACCTGAGCTCGCAGCGAGGGGGGAGGCCCAGCCTTTCCCCGCAGAAGGGCTGCCCACAACAGGGGTGGGGCGGATGAAGTGGAGAGTGGCAGGGGAAGTCTGGGAAGCCCGGAGGGGGGACTGGCAGCCATTTCGTGGGAGAGGGCAAAGAGCTGTGAAGGCCTTAGCAAAAAGCTGGGCAGGCCAGGGAGTCAGGGTAGCTAGTAATGGGTGGCATGGGCAAGAGGATGCAGATCCAGAAAGGGGGGGGCAGGCTCAATTAAAACCAGGACCCTAGCTTTGCTTTGGGGTGGGGAAAACTCCTCCAACAGGCATTTGCCCACCCCACTGTGCCTGCTGTCCTCTCTGCGCTCTCCCCTCTGTAACCGGACAGGCGGGGATTCAGGCAGTGACACCCCAGGGAGCGTCCTGCAACTGATCCAGACCCACTCCAGCTGCCCAGCCTGCCTCAGAGCCTTGAGTCACTTCCCCGCTCCAGCAGCCTGGGCCTCTGTTGCGCTCACCGTGAGGGCAGCGTGGCAATGCAGGTGTGGCGGGCGCGGTTTGCGGCTGTTGCACATCCGGCACCTGAGGGCCCTGTCTCACCCCCAGCCCTTCCACCCGGCAGTTTCTGTGTGCCCCGGTGGGGGCTCCTGAGCTCCGGGGAGTCGGTGCTGTTTCTGCCAGGCACAGAGCCCAGCTGCCCGGGCACTAGCTTAGGGCGCGTTCTCAGGAAAGCGGTGCTGTTCATGGTTGTCGCCCCCCCCAAGCGAACAGAGGTGGGTGCGAGGGGTAGGGAAGGTCTGAGATGGAAGATGTCTCGTGGTCAGTCATTGGCTGCCCTAAGTGCAATGAGTTAGGTGCTTGGGTCAGCTCCTGGCAGAATTGCAAAGAGGAGAGGTGCAGGGGGGTGTTCTCTAAAGCTGTTACACTTGTCATTGCTAAGCAACAGCACAAGGGCAGATTGCCCTGGGGGGGGAAGGGGGAGGAGGAAGAGCAGTTGCCCCCCCCCCCGCTACTGTTACTAGAGGGAATGTGCTTGAACCCCAAGGCTGTCCTGTGTTCAGCTGTTCCCAGCCACGATGGTGCTACACTGCCCCCTAGTGTCTGTCACAGCTTAGTCCTGCGCCAAAGCCTGGCTCTGGGCAGACTGGGACCCAGCCCACGGGCTGCCTTTGCTGCAGGGGTCTCAGGGCACCGCTCCCCTCCACAGCCCACAGCAGAGGAGTCGCTAGCCCGCTGTAAAAGAGACACCCAGTGACACTTGTGGGAGCACAGGGGCCCTGCTGCAGGCTGGGAGTAGAGCCCAGCAGTCAGGACCCAACCCTGGCTGTTTTACTGCAATCCCTTACTCACCACCGGTCAGGGGCCTCTCACTCATTTACCTTACGGCCAGGGCCAGTCCTCAAATCCTCTTAGGGGGCCAGTGGGCACCCACGCTGGCAGGGCTGCAGGGGTGGATCTCCGTACGTCGCCCCCCCACATCTGGCTTCGCCTGCTGGTCTGCACCCCCCGCCCCATGCATCCCTGCAACCCCACTTGCCGCCCCTGCGGTATTCAACACCCCCTCCCCAGCACCACCGCTAGTAGCACAGCAAGGCTACAGTGGCTTCCAACACCACGACTGGCACGGCCCGGTGGCCCAAGGGTGGTGTGTACAGAGCTGCACCACCCATAGGACAGTGTGGCATGGCCACCGCAACATGCTTGCTTTGGTGGGGGGGCCCACAGCAACCACTCCAACCTTTCAATGGATGGGAAGGTCTTCCGTTCTCAGGTTAGCCCCCGGGGCCTTGAGCGGGCTGGGGCTCGTAGCAAGGGTTGGCCTCTCCCTCCCCTCCATGCTCACTGCAGCGGCAGGAGCCGTGGAGAAGTGGAACTAGGCAGCAGCCTGCGCCACTCCTTCCCCAAAGCAGCCCACACGGGGGCACTCTGCTTCCCGCTTCCGTGGTGAAGGGGCGCGACCAGGCTGGCCTGGGAGATGACAGCAGTGCAGAACAAAGGCTAAGGCATCGCCACCCTGTAATCTCTGAGGCCGTGGCCCTTAGAGGCTTGAGGTAAGAGCAGGGAAACGAGCAGAGCAGGGGCTGGATTTGGGGGGGGGAAGGACACAGACACACCTCCCCCCAGCGCCACACGGACTCCCATTCCAGCTGCGGAGCATGGCCCAGGTTGGGGAATTGCTTTGACCCCAGCTGGCCCATGGGCTGCGAGTTTGAGACCCCTGCTACCGGGTATAATGGCAGGAGGTGGTACCCATGCCCAACCTCTTTGCCAAACATTGCTCAGATTGAGAGAAAACCATGGTCGCTAGCAACAAGACCAGAGGGCCAGAACTGGGATTCCGGGGTGATCAGCACTGACCTACTCCCTCAGGCCTTTCAAAAATGGCTTCCCACTTTCATGTGTTTCCACCTTTGTCTGTGTTTGCACAGCACTGAGCAAATGTTTTAGGAACAAAGAATAGTGGTAGTGGGCCTGGCCCTTTGTTAGATGCAAAGGGTAGAATTTTTCAACACCACAAGAAAGACAGAAGCGTTCGATACAGATTTCGCTTCTGTATATGAGGAAAAACAGAGGATCATCTCAAACAGTGCCCCTGCTTTCCATTCCACTACTTTTCCATTCCATTCTGGGCAGTATGAACCAGAAGCTACTGAAGTTATGGGCTGCGTCTAGACGGGCATGATTTTGCACAAATACTTTTAATGGAAAAGTTTTTCCGTTAAAAGTATTTGCGCAAAAGAGAGTCTACACTGGAACGGATGCTTTTGCGCAAAAGACATCTTTTGCGCAAAAGCATCCGTGCCAGTGTAGATGCTCTCTTGCACAAGAAAGCTCCAATGGCCATTTTAGCCATCGGGCTTTCTTGCGCAATAAATTAACATGGCTGTCTACACTGGCCCTCTTGCGCAAGAATACTTGCGCAAGAGGACTTATCCCTGAGTGGGAGTGTCGGAGTATTTGCGCAAGAAGCACTGATTTTGTACAGTACAAAGTCAGTGTTCTTGCGCAAATACTCGCGGCCAGTGTAGACAGGTGACAAGTTTTTGTGCAAAAGCAACCGCTTTTGCACAAAATCTTGCCAGTCTAGACGCACCCAGAGAGTTTTAAAATCAGCACATTCAGATAAAAAGCACGTTGAAGAGCTCATGGGATCATTCATTTTGCTTTTCAGTAAGTCTAGGAGCACTGGGGAAGTTCCAGAAGACTAGGAGAAAGCTAGTGCAGTGTTTCTCAACTTTTTTTTTTTTTTTTTAAATAAAGTATCCTTTAAAAAAAAAAAAAGTACCCCAGTACCTACAGTTTTCAGACACTCAAATTTTTTTTCTACCATTGCAACACATTTGTTTAAACAACTTAATCGTAGCTGGGCAGGTGATGAAATTTTTGGGTGTAAAAAGTACAAAAATAATAAAGCGCTGTAAAACTTAAGACAAAAATTCAGTTTTCTCCAAATTTCAGTTGTGTTGATGTACCCCCCCAGATTTCTCTCAAGTAGCCTTCAGGGTACTCATACCACTGGTTGAGGAACACTGAGCTAGTGTGCTAACTTTTTAAAAAGGAAATGGGATGGTAATTGTAAAGACATAGTTAATAAAGAATTAAAGACAGTAATATAATTAATGAAAATCAATATGGGTTTATGGAAGAAACCGATTCTGTCAAACTAGCTTGGTTTATTTTTTCCATAGTTACAAAGGTAAACTGTTGATGTGCTATCTAGCGTAATTCTGCTTATCTGATCTAACTGGGAATGAGGCCAGATCAGATCATCAAAAATTCTGATTATACAGAGAATGGAAACATGCAAGACTGCAGCACCATCTAGAACCCACAGGAGAGCTCCGGTTTCTGGACCTATGGGCCCCGGTGGTTCAGGTAATGGAGAGTTGGATGAAAGGAGTTCTACGGTACTTTCTGAAAAGAAAGTGATTCCTGAAAAAAAGTATCTGACTTGGTACCGCCGTTTAATTACAAAAATCCTCTCAATATAAAATTAATAGCACACATTAAATCAGTGGTCCCCCAGCAGAGGGACACACTCCCTATGGAAGTCCAAGAGAATTTTGGGGGGCAGGATAGCCCCCATAGAGGGTGGAGAGGGAGTGCCACCCAGCCCCCCTCCACTCCCAGTTCTGCTCCAGCCCTGGCCCCAGGCAATGAACTGTTGCAATGATGTGTCAAGGGTCATGGTATTTTCCATTACTGAATATTATTATACTCAAGCTACATTGGACTGGAACAGCACAGAATCATGAGATCTAGTCTGACAGCATCCATCCTGGTAAGATCTGGACTTGGTTATAGCAGCGTAATACCCAGTCCTTAATCCAGAAGTGAGAGGGGATAGTTTGGGTGGAGACACGGGACAGCACATGTTACATTAACCCAGAGCTGCTGCCAGAGGGAGGAGCAGCAAGTGGGGGCCAGCACCACTCTTACTTCAGCAATGGCAGCAGCCCCTGGCAGAGCGTGTCCAGCGGCACTGAAGGGCTGATTGGGGGAAGCTAGCCCCAGACCCTTCCCCATCCCAAGGCCTCACCCTTTCTGGAGTCCCACAGGCACCGCCCTCAGGCCCAGCAAAGTCTGTCCTCAGCCCTGTAGGGTTGCCAGATGGTGTCCCAGAAAATACCGGACACCAGGTATTTTTTGGTCGAGCAAAAAAAGGAGCACGGGATAAGCGGCAATCCCAACCCCGCCTCCCCAGCTGGGACTCCCTGGGAGCCTGTGATTGCACAGAAGCCTGGCGGGGGCCGGGGGAGTGGCTGGAACTCCCAGCCACTCCCCCCACCAGGCTTCTGACTCGACCAGAGGCACCCAGCAGCAATTGCGGCCCTGCCTCCCAGCTGGGAGGCGGGGCCGCGAATGCCGCTGGGAGCCTGTGACTGCGCAGAAGCCTGGCAGGGGCGGGGCTGCCCACGTCAGGCTTCCGTCCGGTGCCCAGCTGGAAAAATCAGAGAATACTGCACGTGTCTGGTATTGTCTGATTTGTTTTACTGGGCAGAGGGCTCAAATACAGGACTGTCCAGTAGGCAACCCTACCTGGCAACCCTACATCCCTGCATTAGTCATGAAGCTATAGAAATCTATAATCTGTGTTGCTAGCAGACTCCATAAAGGCTCCTCTTTATATTCATTGCAACCAAGCCCTGTCTCTAGCATATGAGATGGTGGTTGTGTATCTGCAACAACTATATTGTGACCAATAGTATCCGCAAACAAGATTCCCACAACGAATCATGCATGTTTGAGAGAACTGAACTGTATATTTAAAGCTCTCGGCCTGTTTTCATTCGTTATGAATATACAAACTCAGTCAAAACTTCTGCTTCCAACTTAGATTAAAGGCAACCCAGTTTAAAAACCTGACATGTTTCAAGTCAGCATCAAAAAAGGAAAAGGATTTAGAGTCCAGCCAGGGTGTTTGACTTGTTCTTTCATTTATGGCTCAGCAATTGAGCCAAGAACAGATATGCACAGCCCTAGTCTCAGCCTGGATACCCTAGTGTAACTCCAGAGAAGCCCACATTGAATCCAGACTTATCATATAGTGTAATCAAGCACACTGCTGGATCTAGTAGATACTATTTTACGTTGAACTAGTGACAATTTTGCAAATGAACTGTTAGAACCACTATACAGTTCCTAGGACAAAACATCAACCTATACATGATTTGTTCATGTTTTCAGCATTTTTAAACAGCGCTGGGCTTAGTATTCAAAGCCAAAACAGATGAAATTCCAAGACTGAATATTCACAACGGAAGAAATTAAAAAGCGGTTTGGCAAATGTACCAAACATTTTATATATAGAAACCCAACATTGCCATCTACAAGGCCTCTTAAATTAGCCCGTCTCCAGAACAATCAGTGCCCATGCAAATTATATGCTATAAACGAAAATCAACTGCAACATCAATTGAGTATTATTTGCAGCAACCTCAAGGATAAATGGTTTATTTGGTACAGACTTAAAACAGCTGAGAATTATCTCACTTATTATGCTACTTCCTCCCCCTTTCAAGAATAATATTGATAATATTTGAAACCAAAGGAGTTTAGTTTTACAAAATCATCTCACAGCTGGAAAGGAACTGGGGTTTGAAGTACAGGAATGATTGTTTTGGCATCACACCTGGTGAAAGTTATCAACTTAGTAGGCAAGAGAAAATACTAGAATAGGAAACCCAACCCAAAAGCTATGTCTACACTGCAGCGTTATTTCGGGATACCGGAGGCATCCCAAAATAGCTATTCTGTGTCTTTTGAGCGTGCCCGTTATTTTGAAATATAACGGGCTCACTATTCCAACGTCCCAGTAAATCTCATTCCACAAGGAGTAAAGGAAGTTTCAGAATAGCAATTTATTTCAAAATAAGTGCTGTATAGACAGTGCCAAATTTCAAAATAAGCTATTTTAAAATCAACTGAAAATAAGCTGCTCAAATTGCGTAGCTTATTTCGAGCTATGGGCGCAGTGTAGATGCACCCTAAGACAGGAAGTCCCTGGCACCCAAAAGGAACAGATCATTCAGACCAAGCAGAATCTCTAGTTCAAGGATTGTGCTAAGGTGTGCTGAGCTCTCAAAAGCTAAGAATCAGGAAGAATCACTAAATAGGCTGGCTGAGACCAAGTAGTAAAATGAAGGCGACAAAAGGGAACTTTTCCAGTCTGTACTGAACCTAGTAGTGTGGCAATGGTGGATGCTGTGCTGCTTGGAGGTCATTTTTCAGATGAGGGGAAAACCAAAGTCCTGACGCGTTATTTACACATCATTCAGCACTCCAATTTGAAACAGTAGAGGGCATTAAACCTCAATCTGGCTAAGTATAAGTAGGTACAGTAGCTGGCTATCTGAAATACCTCCACAGTCCATTTTATAGAATATTTTTCATTTCTCATCCATAGGCACAGGAACTAGAGGTGTGAGGAGGTACTACAGCACCCCTGGGCTTCTGGTCTACGGCCCGAGGTACCAGCTGCTAGCCCCACACCCGGAGTCCCAGCTGCCAGCCTCAAGTGCTGGGGGGCTCTGCTGCTGTTCCATGTGCCGATTCCTAGTTTGAACTCCATACATGGGGCTCCCAGCTGCCAGCCCTGTGTGTCAGGGCTTTGCTTCCGGCCTCAGCTAGGGGTGGGGTTGGACAGAAAAGGGCTCAGCCTCCCCCCTCCCTTTTAAAAATGTTCCCACACCACTGTGCCCATTAAAGAGATGCTTTGGTTCCTCTCCAAAGGCTAGAATATTGTTCATACACTTGAAAGGCAGAATGGACCATTTATGCTCATCCAGTCTGATGCCTGGCACAACACGGCCCAGAGAATTTCACCAAGCTATCACTGCATTAAGTCCATAGCAGCTGATTGTCTTTTTAAAAGATATGATGCAACTCAATGTTACTGGCCCCCGGGCTGCTGTGAGCCAGTTACTATTAGTACTTCACTAACCTGGAATAAAAAGCACTACAGAAGTAAAAATCCCTTAGGGATTTAAAATCAAGTACAAACTTAGACCCAGATTCAGCAAGGCACATGCTTAAGTGCATCTCCATTCAGCAAAATACCCTAGTACATCAAGGCTCACTAAATTCAACAAGACTTAATCGCGATGCTTACGTGCTTTACTGAATTCGTGTCTTAACACTTTATGAAAGCCAGCACCGTAAATATTCCCAAAAACCAGCCGCTTGTGTTATCCCAGCAATCAGTACTTCTCCATGTCACTAAAGACAAAAAGGCATTGTTTTCTCAAGAGACAATGAGAAGGGCTATTGAATACCGCTAGCATTTGTGTTTTATTTAAACTTAATATTTTAGGAGTCTATATTTATCTGAGGACTTGGGGACAAAGTACCTGCTTTAAAACCTCCCACACCAAGACAGAAATAGATTGCACATTCTGTAACAAAACAGCTTATTTTGCCTTGCTTTTTGTAGATGCTGCCAGCGTCATTTGCCTTGAATTTATTTTTAAAAGCAATGACTCAGACTGAGGAAGCTACTGTTTGGAATCTCTTCTCAATACACGGAGCAGGGAAATACTGGATTCTTTTCCTCCAGGTAAGCTTGCTTAGAAATGTAGCTAATTTTGAATGGCAACTAAAATGTGTTTAATGACTGTCAATCCCATAAAAAGAAAAAGCTTTGTCAACACAAAGTTAAATGTGGAGAGGACTTTTCAGTAGGTCAGCTGTGCCCTTCTCAGTCTAGTCTAGATAATTATTCTAGACTTTTGTTCATTTGTTGAGCAGGACAAGATATTTTAAACAGGTAACAGAAGAATGAGAGTCTTGAATATAAAAAAAAATTGTAATATTTTATCCAAAGAAAACATTAAAAACAGTTTTACCAAATAATAAAATACATAGTTCAACGGTTAAGCAAAGACATGACAATTCACAACTTCAGGCTCTATTAAAAAAAAAGGCAACCTACCAAAAAATACCCAAAACTACACCTTACATGTACACATACACAGAGTGAACAGAGAGAAAGAGGAAATTCCAAGACACTAGATGGCTTATTTACTCCAGTTTCAGTTCCAAGATTTGGCATGTGCACAGCTGCAACATGGCACTTGGCCTGGTTTTAGGCCAGACTAACTTCTGCAGAATTCATGTACATTTCCCTCCCCTCCACAGGTTCCATTTGCATACAAGACCATATGAAAGCATTGTCACAGCCTCTTTTATCATCTTTTAACTCATGACCATGCTCCAAGTAATTGCTACAGAAAGATAAGCCACCTTCCTGTAACAACATGTATGCACATTAATCTCCAAGAAATCCAGTGTAGGTCTCCTTTGTTTCTGCTGCTAAAACACTAAGCATATGAATTCAAATGAAGCCCCTTTGCACCATTTAAGTCTCACTTTAAGTTATGGCACAGAGGACCCACCATAGCTCACTGCATCTTATACCTCAAAATAAGGGTTCAGTAGTACAAAGGGTTTTATATATGGGCCCTCTGCACAGGGGTAAACTTCAATTTAACAGATAAAGGCAATAAGAACTCAATCTGGATTCCATCCAGACCAAAGCTGAAGCAAGACCTGACATTCCAGTTGTGGTTGTGTGACCAAGGAAGGTGCAGAAGTTGTCTAAATCTACCGAGCATTTTACAGAGCATGACATAGAAAAAGCCCTTGCCCCAAAAGAGCTTACAATCTAAATTCCATTACATCTAGAATCAGGTATGTCAGGAAGTCTGACGTCTATTTCTAAAACAATGTATTATCTTACATTATCTTTAGTGGGATATGATCCAAGATCCTAGGCATGAAATATTGTCTCCTCAAGCATGTACCTCCACAAGTAACTTAATTCAAATTTTGAGCACAGATCACTGCATGATCTAAGTTAGCAATATTACACATTAAAAGCTAATACAATTTTTCTAAGTTGTTATAGATATCTGCTTTTCCATTTATCTGGGAAGATTGCCTTTTCAGAAAAGGTGACTCTGGTATACAGTGGTGAACTGGCAGCTGAATGTCTTGAATGGTACAGGCTTTATGTACCAATATAGTTGAATAGTTTTAGAGGGTCCAGATTCTCATCCGATGTTCAATCATCATTTTTTGTCTGCAACTAGAGACTGAATTTCCTGAATATAAGTTCTAAAACTACATTATTTTACAGCAAACCTGGTGGCATTTAATGCTCCAATTTAGCAGTACAAAACAAATGATCTGATTTTGTGAGGAAGCCCAGGCATTTTCAATTCCCGTTTAGTTCTCAACCCAGGCTCTCAGGACATACTGTGGGATCAACCCTTCAAAGTGACGAGCATCTCCTGTGAGCACTCAGCTCTCATGGATCGCAGAGGGAGACAAAGGGGCACACAGAACCTTGAAGCTGATATCTGCAGATTGCAGGATCAAGCTCCAAGACAACTCTCACCTATCCCACAGCTCTGCTACTGCTCTTTAATTCTGAACTATTTCAGCTTAGAAGTGCTTATCGTGTCAAGTTATCTGACTTGTGTGGCTTTTTTAATGCTGTGATCAAAAAATATCCACAGGGGCCTGTATAAGACCAAAGAGCTTTCATTTGAGACCCAGTGCAAATATGAACCCACATATGAAGAAGCCAGTGAATTAATCTACAAAATCCTAAAAGGGACAAGTTATTTAAAGACTCTGGCCCAGGTTCCCCATCTAGTGTAAACAAAAATCAAGTGAAGCTATGACAATTTAAAGTAGCTGAGAATCCCTGTATTCACTCTTTCCTACTGTGAATCAGGTTTCTACATCTAGTTGAGCTATTCAGCAGAAAAGCCACAGTACTATTTTTCAGAACACTCTGCAGCAAGAACAGTAGTTAACATCAGGGTAAAATACAGTTGCTTTTAAGGAAGCAACTACTTCCAGCACCCTGCAGTGAAGTTATACTGAAATAACTAGCCATGGTCATCCATAGAGGAGGGAGAACATTTACATGTTCCCAGTGGACATTTTGTTTAGAATTAGTAGCTCAAGACTAGAGCTCCAAGGATGCAGGGAATCCTGGAAACTTACAATTACTCCAGACCAAAGGCTGGCTTACGAGCCACATGCTTGTTTCAAACACAGCTCTTTTAATGGTAGCCTATTGCCAATGTTGCTTAACCTATTGTGCATGAAAGGAATGTTTTCTCTCAACATCTGCTAGTTTAATACCCTGAAAGGTCAATGTCTTAGAGAATCTGAAACTGTGGCAATGAAGTGCTTGGATTCTACAGGAATGCACAATTCAAGGTAACAGAGGACAATGTTGATGTGGAAAGATTAACTTTCCTCCTGAATCTGGATTATGTTCAGTAACATGCTAACAACAAAAATCTATGGAGTATTTACTGAATAGCCTGAGTACATCAGGAATAGAATATTATCATTTTTGGTAGAGTTACATACAATTATTAAAAAATACCCCACACACAAGTTATCAATGTTCTTAAATTTACTTTTTGTGGATTTCAAGTGAGATACCTGCTGCATTTGCTATGACTGTATTATAAGGGTCTGACCCCCATATCCAGAAGATTTTTTGGTTGGTTTACAAGGAATCACCAGGGTGCAGGTGGTAGGAAGTTGCTACACAGTTTTACAGAAAGCAAGACCCCAAAAAATTTAGTCCTTACCTCTTGTTTTTCTAACAGTGCCTGTGCGTATATGCACTGGGACTGAAGTCTTGCCAGAAAATAAACTATTAGTGATTATAGAGGCCTGTAAAAACCTCATACTATAATGTTCAGAAGAGGGTAAAAATAAGGACTTTGGGGAAAAATGTTAGTTTTTACATTTCTGGGTTCTGTTTTGATATTTTTCATTTATAAACAATACACTATTTAATATTACCACAAAGACTTAAAAGTCCTTCAATCCCATACATATAAAACATTGCAAATGAAAAATAAAATAGTTAACAGACACTAGGCATTTTACATAAGAAGTCTTTTGAGAACAGGATAACGTCCCACATTAATTTATCTCCATCTAGCACCTTTCCACATTACCTCAACATGTGTAGCAGATTATATAAAAACAATGCTCAGAATATATATATGTATTTCTTATTATTAACTAATCTACATTAAGATGCAGGATTAATTTTATCTGTATACAAAAAATCATGTGTCCTTTCCTTTTCCATGATGATTAGGTCATATACAATTACTGTCATAGTCACTTAACAGATGCTTTTAAAAAAAAAGCTTAACAAATGTGGGAGCTCCAATAGGGTAGAAGCTGCTGCAACATAGGTCCAGTGTGCAGGATCTGTAATGACTCAAGCCGAATTCAAAAGCTCCAGGAAAGCACCAACTGCTCCAAAATAGCCCTATGAAGCAAAAAGTAAGAGTTTCTATTAAACAGATTCAAGGTTCAAATATGTTTGACAAACACTGAGCAGGAATATTTAAAATATTAATACTGTTTAAAATACTGGTTATGAAAGAAATCTCCTGTATGTAAAGTTATCACAACTCCTCCTAGTTGTATAGTTTATACAGGGAAACACCTTTTTTTTTTTTTAAATTACATTGTTAGAAATGCAGGTGAATAAATTTCAGAAGTAGAAGAGGGAAAGCTATTACAAAGTTAACAAAGGGACAAAGTTTGCATTTTTAACTTCTGAAAAAAAAAAAAAAGTGTTATATTGTTAGCATCCTAGAATTGGAAGTTCTGCAATAGTTGTAGCTATACTAACAAATGCACAGAACTGGCTGCAAAACGTATACTGCCAATATCAAGAAATTCAACATTGGTATATTATGATCAGATAATTTTAAATAAAAATGTCTTAAGTTTTGACAGAGTAAAATGGATTTAAAATAACTTCACCTCATGTTCCAAGAAAAGTGCTTTCAACTGCCCCTTAGACCAATAATCCAAAGCATATGCTAGAAGCCTCATTGAGATTGTATTGATCCGCAAGAAATTGCCAACAAAAACCACCCGATTAATGTTCTGCAAACATAAAAAAATATATATATATAACCTTTAAGATGAACCCCATTTCATCTTCATCACACCAAAAAGGGTGTCCACAGTGAAGGAGAATCCATATATTACACTTGTTGCATTTAATTGTGAGGAAACATCCAAATATAGCTTCTGACAGAGCAGTAAATGTCAGCTAAAAAGACAAATTACAATTGCCAGTATTTGTTAAACAGAGGAAGCCCAGTTACTGAATTTCACAGCACTCCAAATATCTGTTCTTCATAGTTATTCCTTTGTTCACACCAAGGGAAAGAGCAGATATGGAAAAGAATGGTTAGATGGAGGAAAGCTGTTTGAATGGTAGAGGGAGGAGGAGGGCAAGTGTGGCTGAGAAGGGACTCATGAGTCATGATGTATTTCTGTATTTAGATTTTCATTAGGAAACCTCCAATCAAATGCAACAGAACAGAACTGCAAGTGACAAAGAATGAAGCACCAAGATGAGTGGGGTTTTGCAGAAGTACGATGGAGCAAGAGGGACTAGAGTGGGATAAAAATCAAGAGGCACTTTGAGGTGTTCAAGATAATGGAATAGAGGGACAGAGGATGCACTGAAGGGAGAGAAGGACCAGTGTCACATAGTGAGATATCCATTGGGTGATGGATAGTGTCACAAAGGATCTCAAAAATACATCCAAATAAAAGGGGAACTGATAAAATTTATGTTAAAAGAGCAGCATCCAGATTACTTCAGGATAGGGTCTTCTCCAGAACCCTTTTTACTCACTCTCTAGACCAGAGTGGGCACAATCTGTCATGTCAAACCTTCCAATCTGGACTGCCACACTATTCTGGTCCACCAATATCCCACCACCCAGCTGGACCTTCAGGCAGAGTTCCTGCCTGCTGTGACCCCACATGCTGCTCAAAGTGACCAGCTGCTGGGTCCCCTTGCATGCCCTTTGGGAAGGGGTATCTCTGTGCACTGCCCCCAACCCCAGCACAATCCCTGTAGCTCCAATTGGCTGGTTTCTGGCCAATGAGAGTTGCAAGGGCTATGCTTGGACAAAGCCTTCCCCTCCCTCCAAGGGACATGTGGCACAGAGATGCACATGGCCTAAGAAGCTGGCCACTCTGAGTGGCACGTGGGGCGGTGGAACGCAGGGGAGGCTGCCTTAGGGTCCCCACTGGGCAGCTAACTGGGAGCTGCCTACTATGGCAAGTGCCTTCTTTGCCAGAGCCTGTACCTGGCACCCCAGCCTTTCCCTGCCTCGGGTCACAACCCAAAACCTCTGCACTCCTGCCTCAGGTCATAAGATTGACCAAACTGGGTCAGACCACTGGTCCATCTAGCCCAGTATCCTGTCTTCCGATAGTGGCCAATGCCCCAGAGGGAATGAACAGAACAGGTAATCATCAAGTGATCTATCCCCTACTCTGGATGCTGAGTTGCAACCATAACTCTTATGGCTAAGGAGTCTGAAGGAACCCTTTGTGTAACAACAGTTCCAAGTTCTTCAAACCAGCTTAGAGGGTTGCAGTTGAACAGTGAAGGGTGGTACTCCTCTCACATTCCCCCCTTTGGTCCACAAACTAAAAGTGCTGAACACACTTCCTCCACACACACTATCAGCCTGAAGATCAAGAAATCATGAAACAGAACAATCCAAGGCTACGTCTAGACTGGCATGATTTTCCGCAAATGCTTTTAACGGAAAAGTTTTTCCGTTAAAAGCATTTGAGGAAAAGAGTGTCTAGATTGGCACGGATGCTTTTGCACAAAAGCGCTTTTTGCGGAAAAGTGTCCGTGCCAATCTAGACGCGCTTTTGCGCAAGAAAGCCCCGATCGCCATTTTAGCCATCGGGGCTTTTTTGCGCAAAAACAATTCTGGGTTGTCTACACTGGCCTCTTGCGCAAAAGCATTTGCGCAAGAGGGCTTTTGCCCGAACGGAGGGCGTCATTGTATTTAAGAAGAAGCACTGATTTTGTACATTACAAAGTCAGTGCTCTTGTGCAAATTCAAGCGGCCAGTGTAGACAGCTGGCAAGTTTTTCTGCAAAAGCGTCTGCTTTTGCGGAAAAACATGCCAGTCTAGACACAGCCCAAATGTTAAAGTGATCTCATGCAGCGAAGTGGATACATCTTCAGTGATTCTCCAGAATGATATTTTGGGTTTTAACAACCTCCATCCACACTGTAATAACTATAATCTTGAAACAAAATGTCTCCCAGCCAGGGAACTCTCCAGCTTCTTTGTCCTCCACTCAATATAGCATTGCAAGTTTCCAACGTGACTGAAGCATCATGACTAAGGAGTATTTCTCTGGTTCTCCAAACCTGTTCTTCCATGCATTCTTCTGTTACCAAATGCATTCCTGAAGTCACAGACTACATACCACTGTAATAATCGTTGTACAAAATGTGCCTTGTGTCATTTGAAAACTAACAACTTACTGGATAGTAAAAGAATGGTGACGTGTATAGCAATGTTATATGTAAAGTTATGAACATACGACTGAAATATGTTTACCAGACAAGTATGGGGAGAAGGTAAACCTGTTTATCAAAGACTAAGAACTAGCTGAAGCTTCTAGCCAGGTGTCGACAAAACTGACTGGCAATCATCAGTCAGGTGGCCATTCGTTGACCATGGGGGGGCAGAAACAGAACTTGTTTCATTTTAACAAACAACATGGAACGTTTTTCATCACAACACTCTATCCTCATACTGGGAAGGACTTCACCTAGAATTAACCTTAGGAAAATGCATTTCCAGGGGGTGACTGGTCTATAAGATCACCCCATAGTTTCTATCCTCTCTCTCCCTAGCTCTTGCTTGCTCTCTTTTGCCTAAGACAAAGGACCAGACTTCGCAAAGGATTCTGACCTGAAGTTGGCCCACCCTGTTGGGAACATTTGGTAAGGGTTTTTACTTTGAACCAAGTCTAGTTTGCCAAGCTATAGTTAGTAGAAAGCATTTTATCTTTATTTCTCTCATAATAATTTCTGACTAAGATCTCACACTTGAATTCATTTAAAATCTAGTTAAATAAACTTTTTTTTTTTAAATCAAATATAATGAAGTGTTAAGAGGTATCTTATAATTCTACTGATATTAGGCTGTTGGAAAGTGACTCCTTACAGAGACAATGAAATTATTATATCTGAACTGTCCCGGAGAGGGCGGGACAAGGCAGAAAAAATGCTTTTGGGAAAAATTTAGGACCAGGAGCATGTTGGAGTCAACCCCGCAAGCAGTAACTAAGGCTGCTGGAAGTCAAACTGTGGCTGGTGTGTTGCTGACAGGCTGCTGGGTCAGAGCTGCTGGATGGGAGCTGTAGCTATACAGACACACTCAAAGAGTGTAAAGCTTGCTGTTAAGCTGTTTGTGAGTGGTCAATGTTGGAAGCTGCAACAACAAAACAGAGGCACCCAAATTAGAAAGGGAAGTAGTGACAACACCTCACTGGTCTGGATTACACCACAGAATGTGACACTTTTCCATGGTGTTCTCCATACTAACAAGTTCACCACATCCTCCTATACTGGAGAATGCCTTGTTTACATTCAACACTCTATTAATAGAGAAATCAAGCAGAAAGGGCTGGAGGGGAACGAACATACCATGGGCAGGACTGTTTTTCCCCTAACCTTTTGGATAGTACATTGTGTATTTATTGCATTTGTACTATAGTAGTGCAGAATAGTAACTTAATGCTGACAAGGACTATGAAAGGTACAAGTACACTTCAACCTGATGGACTCAATCCTGTACAAGCAGCCCCAAAATGAAGTGAAGAACAGGTCTCAATTCTTTCATAGCCCTGTACAATGCTGCTTGATCTGAATGCAACAAGGCAGCACTGTAAAGAAGCTGAAAGCAAAGAGCTCAGAGAGACAACCTCAGTAAGGCCCAGGAGCACAGTGGTAGCTTAAAAATGCAAGAGTAATAAGAACAAAATGACATCCAGAAGATTCTCTTTCGGCAGGTATAGTTCTCTTTTCACTAATGCACTTCGTTTGGATGCCTACCAGTAACAAGATACAATAGTTTTGTGCTCAAGAAAAGCAATATCCTGTTTCACCACTTTTTACCTGCAATTCCACAATTCCCCCAACTCTCCCAGAAAAAGCAATTTACTTTATGAATAGTAAAGGAAATTGACTGGACTAATAAATGACAAAACATTTTTTCTTCTTTTACAATGCTTTGACTATAGAGCTGCTATTTGACTAGACCATCAGGGCAGGTGGGAAAGGGAAATCTAGGGTTACAATTTAAACTAGAGCATCCAAACATAACAATGGCCATACTGGCTCAGACCAGAGGTCTATCTAGCCCATTATTCTGTCTGACAGTGGCCAACACCAGATGCCCCTGAGGGAGTGAATAGAAATAAGTAATCATCAAGTGATCCCTCTCCTGTCATTCATTTCCAGGCCCTGACAAACAGAGGCCAGAGACACCATTCCTACCCATTTTGGCTAATAAGTATTGATGGACTGTACCTCCATTAATGTATCTAGTTCTTTTTTGAACTCTGTTAAAGTCCTGGTCTTCACAACCTCCTCTGGCAAGGAGTTCCACAGGTTGACTTAGCACTGCATTACGAAAAGCTTCCTTTTGTTTGTTTTAAACCTGCTACCTATTAATTTCAGTTGGTGACCCCTAGTTCCCATAACATAAGAACAAGTAAATAACTTTTCCTTATTCACTTTTTCCCACACCTGTCATGATTTTATAGACTGCTATCATAGTCCCCCTTAGTCTCCTCTTTTCTAAGATGAAAAGTCCCAGTCTTTTTAATCTCTCTTCATATGGGACCCAGTCCAAACCCCTAATCATTTTTGTTGCCCTTTTCTGAACCTTTTCCAATGCCAATATATCTTTGAGAGGAGGCGAACACATCTGTACGCAATATTCAAGATGTGGGCATACCATGGATTTATACAGAGGCAATGAGATATTCTCTTACTCTCTATCCCTTTTTTAATGACTCCTAACATTCTGTTTGCTTTTTTGACTGCTACTGCACATTGAGTGGAGGTTTTCAGAGAACTATCCACAATGACTCCAAGATCTCTTGAGTGGTTATAACTAAGTTAGCCTCCATCATTTTGTATGTGTAGTTGGGATTATTTTTTCCCATGTGCATTACCAACATTAAAATTCATTTGCCAATCACCTCATTTTGAGAGATCCTTTTGAAGCTCTTCACAGTCTTCTTTGTTCTTAACTATCTTAAGCAGCTTAGTATCATTTGCAAATGTTGCCACCTCACTGTTTCCCCTTTTCTCCAGATCATTTATGAATATCTTGAATAGGACTGGTCCCAGTACAGACCCCAGGGGGACAGCTCTCCATTTTGAAAACTGACTATGTATTCCTACCCTTTGCTTCCTATCTTTTAGCCAGTTATCAATCCATGAGAGGACCTTCCATTTTATTCCATGACAACTAACTTTACTTAAAAGTAAAATTAAAATTAAGCAATGCATGTAGTTAAGTAAAGACAGGTATGCATGTAGTTGCTTCTACAGAGATGAAAACCAGATACTGCAAACTGGTAGCATATATGAATAATTGCTAATTGAAACTTGTGTCTGAGATCAAAAGAGGTTATATGCTATTTCTCAGATTTTTCAATACCTCATTAAGTGCACACATCCGTGCTATGGAGCCAATGTTATTGGTGATGGTTATTAAAGTTGCTCTTGCCAGGTCCTCTTTACTCACAGACTCTCTCTTCTCCTTGCTCATCATATTCCCAAAGCTGTGCAGAAAATTCTAGAGTTAAGTGTCCACTTACTGGAAATTATGCAGTATCAGAATGCAAGTGCCACAATTCCAGAGTGAATGCACAATACCACTTTTAATGGAAGTATGTAAAAGCGAACCATGTAGTTACAGCCTTGATTACTAAAATCCAGTAAGAATGAATTATAAGTGTACTTTTGACAAACATTAATTGTTATTGTGACAGGGTTTACAGCCCACTGGTAGTGAGAGAGTTAACAAGAACCCGAGACCTGTTCAAGGTTAAGTAGGTCAATTAGCAGGTCCACTGGAAATAAGTCAGGTTTCCTTAAAAGGACAGAGAAAGCTAAGTTAGAAAGATACACAGAACAGAGGAGCTGGGGAGAATAGTCTGAATAAAGTGAAATAAGAGAATCAGGAAAAGCCACAGGAGAACAGTTACCTCCTGCAGTGAGTTTCAAAATATAGACAAAACTCCATGAGGCAGACCTCGAGCATTAATGTTCAGCTGAGGAGCAGAGTATTGGGACAGACCTGGGAAAGACTAAAATTCAAGTAAGGGAAGAACAGAAGTGGCTTCAGTTTGTCCTTTGGTTTGGGATTTGTTGGAGAATTCTAGGAGCCATCACCCTGAAGGAAAGATGAAGTCCAAGACCCAAGGAAACTTGCAAGGAACACAGGTAAACAGGGAGCTCAGGAATTGACCTGGGAGGAGACCTGCAGGTGACCAAGGTAAGAAGTAGTCCCAGGAGGAAGCAGAAAACAGACTGCCTGCTTAATGCAGGGTCCTCGAATGGAACCCAGAGAAGATGAAAGACCTGGATTTCCCCCTTCTGGTCCCCAGAAAAAGTAGTACAGAGACCCTAGTGACCAGGGAGTGGAAGGACTACTGAGTCACAACTTGAAGCCAGGGGCTATTGTTTGTTGGACTTTTAGTGCCACCCTTTCCAGGACAGCCAAAAGTTATGTAGTCAGAGGGCAAGTTATAAGAGGCAGCACACCAATGTGAGTTGTAAATAGGGTTCCCTAGAGAGGAGAGCCTACTGTGGTATGCTATGATGAGTATGTCAATGGTGAGTCTGCTCTGCATGGGGACAGTTCCACACACAAAAAAAAACCCCCACAAAAACAAACCAACACTTCCCCCACAAAAAACCCCCAACAGCCTAGAGGTGCTAAAAATATACCCCTGCTGACCCTGGTTTTCATTCAAGCACATAATATACATCCTGAAAAACCCCAACATATATCCTTACCTGGATGCTACAGCCCAGCCTGGCAGTCCAAATCTCTCATAATCCCCTCCATAGATGTCCCGCACTAATTTATCCACTTTTGTGCTGTCTCCAAGGGATGCCATTTCAAGAGCCTCTTCAAAGGTGGAGCAACCAGTAAGAAGACAGCAGAGACCAAAAAATGTTCCTCCTCCAAGACTAACAAAACAAAACAAAAGAAGCAATATTTTCTATCTTTCATTTTGAAGAAAGGGAGAAAAAAGGGCTTGTTTTTTGTTCTTTAAGTTATGTAGCTCAACTCCTCTGAATACCAAGAATTAGCTGGCTTGCCAAAGAATTTTAATTTTCTTTTCACTGGAAATATAGAAAAGAGGAATTAAATGTAAGTCCCCTTTCTAACCAACATTTAAATCTGCTTCCTTAAGGTAACTTCACAGCCCACAAGTCAACCCATGGTTTAGCTTCCTTCCCTAGAGTTACTGCTTAAATGAGAAGTGGTTTTTCTCCTCTTACAAACATGCACTACACAGTGTTGAATAAACAGCTATGTACAACGCAAGACGGGTGGGCAATAAAATGGCAACAGTTTGCCAGGGTTAGCCCTTGGGCCACAGCCACTATATTTACCTGTACGGCTGCAGGTACCAGTGATCACAGCTTCTGTTGGCCAATGGAAGCAGCAGGAAGTGGCATGGATTGGGATGCTGTTTCCCGCCACTCCCATCGGCACAGAACAGTGATCCACGGACAACAGGAGTTGTGTTCGCTTGGGATGTTCATGACTAATTGATTATCCAATAATCAAAAGTTTATTGGATACTCGACTAGTCGCTTCACCCCCACCCTGATGCCTCTATCAGAAAGAAGCAGTAAGGGCAGGGGGAAAAGGAGGGGTGCTGGGGGGAGCTGGCATAAAAGCCGGTTCCCCCCAGCTCCAACTCCATGGGAGGGGCAGGGGCGCCGCGGCGGTGTTTGTGCATTTCAAAGACGGCATTTCAATGCCGCGTGGAGCCTGGGGCCAGCGGGGAGTCCTCCATTGACCCTGGGCTCCATATAGGCACATCCGCTTTGAAATGTACAAGAGGAGTCCCCGCTGGCCCTGGGCTCCATGCGGAATTTCAATCTTTGAAAGTCCCTGAAGTCCAAGATCTGTTTGGCCATGCTGGACAACAGGTTGTTGTACTATTCTTTCAGACCTGACTATAACTGTGAACACCATCTCATCATTCATAATGGGTACTACATCTTTAAAGAGTCAAAATACAAACCCTGAATACCTGAATTAAAGCAATGACATTAAAAAATTATATTTCCAAAGATGACTGGATGTTTCCAAAATATGATTTACAGTCCTCTGGTGAAAAAAAAAAAAAAAAAGTTTCTTGCAGTAGCAGAAGGATGAAGGGGTCATGAACTGACCTCTCTGAAGAGGCTGGGTGTGGTATGGAGAAGATTGTGACATGCCATCCAGAGCACAAAAAAGACATTGGCTTGCTGGGGGTGGGAACGAGGAGGTACAATATTATAGCAAAACAGATTTTTTAATCAGACAAGAAACATTTTTAAAGTAACTTGTCTGAAAATATGAGGTCTCTTTTACCATGGGTAAATTCCAAGCTCCAAGACTATGCTCTTACAGGTAATCTAACATTTTATAGATCTTACCTGGTCCCAGTTACCCGCTTATAATTGTCTTTGGAATACACAGTCAAGATGCTGACCCCTGAGCCAATGTTCACCAAGAGGAGAGGATATGGATTCTCCAAGTTGAATGGGAGCTTCTGACATTTTTCAGAATCAGTTGGGTTTTCAAAGTAGTAGCACTCTGAGCGTCCATTGAATCCAACTGAGTCTATGTACAAAACTCCTTTAATAAGGCAGTCAAGTTCATCTAGTTTGCAAAGTTGAAGATCACCCATCTGTAAGAGGAAATAAAATTATAAAACAGCCAAAGTGATCTACCGTTTTTATACTCAAGGCTAGAAAAATGCACTCACACTACATTCAGTACCCTTCCTTGCTCTGCATGACAGCAGGAGGAGTGGAGTATAGATCACAAGAGAGGTCCTACTCTCCCACACATCTGTACAGTACAGAGTGGAATGCTCCCTGTGCTATTGAAGTGTAGTGCCTGGCAATGTGATAACGAGATTCATACACATCCTAACCCCACTGGGTAGGAACTAATAGAAGACCTGAGCCAATATCAATGGAAAGGTTCTTCATTGGGGTCTGGATCAGGCTCACAGTGCCTCGCAACAGCTAGAAAAGGCAAGGGGTCAAGGGAAAAAGAAAAAGCTGGCTCCTCACAAGAAGCAAGAGGGAACAGCATGGTAATCTTTTCATCCGGACACTGCTGCTGAACCCTAAACTGGACCTCTCAATCTTTGGTTGTCTGATAATTATATAACCTGAGCTTGACAAAGTTAACACTCAAGCTATAATTATATTATCTGTATCTGAAACACCCATTCTTATGATTAATCTGGACAAACAAGTCACTTGCAGTTAATTTACCAATTCATTCAATGGAATCTTAATGAAAATCACAGCCATATAAGTTACAAATGAACCTTAATCAACCAGGTAAGTATGAAACAAATAGTATGTTCATAAATAGACAGCTATGGAAAAAATAAAGTTAAGGTAGGTAGCAGAGTTGGCGTAAGTCTAATGACTATTCAAGTTTTGTAAAGGCATATTTCATAGAAATTAAAATGAGTAATTCTGAAGTCACAGCAAAACTACACACTCTTAAAATAGTAAGTAAGTATCTATGTTTACAGATGTGCAGGCTTATTTCTAGCTCATATTCAACTTGAGCTCAATTTAGAATGCTAGACTTTTCAGAAGTTAACTCAGATTGAAATTACATTCAGCCTTTATCTTGCAATCTTACAAATTACATGACATTTCGCTACCATATCCTAAGCGTAGAGAAGCCAAAGATGCATACTGTGCGAAAGTCCTGTTCAAATTTGTATGCTCCACCTCCCGTGGCACATAAGGTAGTGTGGAGACTTGAGAAGTGTTTTTCGCTGCCCATTTGAATAAAAGCAGGCATGTCATGAGTAGGAAAGCGTATAAAGTGCAGATTGCCTTTACGTCCACACAGGGTAAGGTCCTTTAGTTCCAGGTGCACATCCCGAATGCCTGTAGATCCATAGGCTACATTTGACGTCAGGTATTTTCGGATACTTTTAAGATTTTCCACTTCCTCCTCCTCCTCTTCAGCAGTGATGTCTTTTGGTTCGAAATAAACAAGTTTGACCAAGGTCCCTCCAATATCCAAGCCAAACCAAGGAAAGACTAAGATGCGGGAGGGGGGGAAGGAAGAAAAACAAAAAAAACCAAAAGGATAAATATTATAGTCTTCTTTTCTGCAGAATAAAGATGTTAACAAATGACTTTTCATGGCATTACATTGTTTATTAAATTGTACAGTAGTTTCCAAAAAATTCCATAAAATGCCCACATATCACCATACCTACCTTCAAAGACCCAGTAACCATAGTTGCCAATAAGGTGCATGGCTGCACACAAAAAAATTCTTTCCCCACCCACCTCCTCTGGAGAGCTGCACAGAAGGCAGCTGCTCCAGCAGGCGGGACCAGCCAAGATGGAGTGGTGAGGGAGCTGCTGGGGCGGGGACCACGGGGGAGGGGGAAGGCCTGCTCCGGTGGCCGGGGCTGCCATGTGGCAGGGAGGCCGGGGCCTGTTCTGGCAGCTGGGGCCGGGACCTACTGCATGGCAGGGGTGCGTGTGTCTGCTCCAACAGTTGAGAACGGAAGATGCCGCCTGGCCAGGGGGACAGGGTCTGCTCCGGCAGCTGGGAATGGGACATACTGCATGGCGGGGGAAGAGGGGTTCTGCTCCGGCGGGGGGTTGGAGGGGAAAAGAGAGAGAGAGTGGGTGTGGGGGTGGTAATAAATCGGGTGACAGCGGCACACATCCAAACCAGCGCACACGACCCCAATATTGGGGCACAAGCCAAAATTCACTCTGATCATGGTTGGAAAATCTTAGCGGAAACACTGACAGTAACCATCCCAAAACATCTGTTATCTATAGCCAGGAACACAGATATGCCCCTAGGATATGCACCTTAACACAATTAAAAATGCCTTCACCAAAAAAGGAAACTCCACTAGAGAAGTAGATTATATCATTGAACAGGCCACTCAAATACCCCAGGAAAAGCCTACTTCAATATGGAAACAAAACCCCTCTATCCACATACCCATAGTCATCATCACCAATCACATCACACTAGAACATACGCAGATCATTAAACAATTACAACCCATACTTAGAATTATTGTATAGTGTCAGAAGGGATCACAAGGGTTGTCTAGTCTAATCCCCAGCCAAGATATCTGATGGGGACCATATCCCAAAAGAAATATTTCTTGAACGCCTTCTTCCAGCATTCAAACAACCTCCTCCTTATCATCAGAAGCAAGCCCCCAACAGGACAGGACACACCATCTCAAAGTAGTACCAGAATAAGAGATACAAAACCTGTAAACATGCCTATCACAACATGTGGTGTGCCTCTTCAGTGAATTAAATGCTTAATATTTACATGGTGAAACAAGATAATCACAACACTGTCAAATGAACTCACACAGAAAAATGATAAAGATGAGGCCTATCTACACTTGAAATGCTATATAGCAGCACCACTGCAGAACTTCAGTGTAGATGCCAACTATGCTGACAGGAAGGGTTCTCCTGTCAACGTAGGACTATAGATAATCCACCTCCTTGAGCAGCGATAGCTAGGCTGATGGAAGAATTCTTCCTTCAACCTCATGCTGTATGCACAGGGGGTTAGATTGGCTTAACTATGCCACCCAGGGGTGTGGATTTTTCATATCCAAGTGTTGCAGTTACACAGACTTATTTTTCTACCATAGACCAGGCCAAAAATCTGTGAGGGAATACTTTTCCCTAAGCCCTCTATATCTGACTTCTCAGTCCTCATCTTCAAAGGAAACCAGCGAGAGGAGACTGTAACCACTGAATCTAGTGGTTAAATTGGTAACCACTAGAAACTAAAAATCATGTACTGAACAGACACACTTGGATTTATGGCTTATACAACCAAGGTTCCCTCTAAAATGTGCAGCAACACAGCCCTGCAGCTGCTTAATCAGCCTCGCCCAGCCAGAGGCTCAGGGCTCTGTGCGTGGAGCTGCCTGGCTGGGGGGGAAAGGCACTTCTCCCATAGCAGCAACTCCCTGTTGAGAACAAAAGCAACAAGTCTCTCCCAGCTGGTAGGGACACTCCCCTCTGATAGACAGACAGCTGTGCTGGGGGCAAGGAGGGCAGGCAGGAGCCAGTACACACAGGGAACCAGCTTTTAAGCTGACTCTGCGTGTGCTGGCTCCTGTGGAGCTACCTGCTCCCCCCTTAGCATGGAGGGAGGGCAGGTGGGGCTCCCACCTGCCCCCCCACTGCTGCCTCTATCACCCCCCACTGTATCAGAGGCAGCAGTGGAGGATAGGGGGAGCTGGTGCTCCTTGCAAGCACTGGCTCCCACCTGCCCTCCATGCTGTAAACAAGTTTGCTAACATTCCTAGTACCCAGGGTTCCCCCCCCCTTTGAAAAATGCTCAACTAAAGGATATTGAGGATTAAGGCTTAAAGAAAAGAGAGTATATGTACCTGTGCTTTATGGCTTGTGATCAGCTGCCTTAGAAAAAGTTAACTATAGACATGAAATTACTGAAAATAAATTAGATCACACACATCTCTTCTAGAAGGAAAGAGTAAAATTGTATTAAAATTCTAAATAAAACCAAACAAATGCCTTGTTAAGATTCACTCGCAGGAGGTGAAGAGGGAAAGAAACTTGAATGACAAGTAACCAGAACTCTGAGGTCTGCTTTTGCAGATGAAATGAAGATCAAGGAGAGTTTCCTCATCACCTTTCTTGGGGCAGTGGATGTTCCAATGAAGTAGCACAGAGTAATAGAGCCCTATGTTGATTGCAAGGTAGCCAACAGAGCCGTGATCACCAACCAGTCGATTGCGAGGCCTCGACCAGTCGATCGCGAGGCGTACGGGCACCCCCCCCCATTTTCCCCCCACCCCCGAGAAGCCCCACTACCTACCTCTAGTGTAGTGCCGGCTTCCCGCGGGGTGGACGGAAGTCCTGTCTGAAGCCTGCGTCACTTCGGGGGGTTCCGGAAGTGCGCAGGCTGCTCCCCTCCCACAGCTCTGTTGCGTGCTGGGGGAGGGGGCGTCGGCCCTGGAGGAGGAGTGCGGCAGCTTCCCTGCACCGCCGGCGCCAGAGGGGTAAGTCGAGCGCAGGGGTCGGCCCCGGGGTTTGGCCGCGCTGCAGGAGGGGAGGGGGTTGGCCGGGCCGGGCCGCGGGAGGGGGGTTTGGCCCCGGGGCAGGCGCCCACGGGGGTTGGCCGTGCTGCGGGAGGAGGTTGGCCGCGCCGAGGAAGAGGGTGTTGGCCCCGGGGCAGGCACGCGCGGGGTTTCTCTGCGCCGCGGGGTGTTGGGCCCGGAGGAGGCATGTGCTGGCTTCCCTCTGGGGGATGGGGGGAGAATCCTGGGAGGAGGCAGATGCAGGGGACTCTCTGTTGCCACTGGCACCCCGCTCCCTGTCCACACTCCCCACTCCGCAGACCCCATTCCCCTGTCCCCAGCTACAGAACTCTGTCCCCACTCCCATCCCCACTCCCCGAACTCTCTCCCCACTCCCCTGTCCCCAGCTATAGAACTGTCCCCACTCCCCTGTCCCCAGCTACAGAACTCTGTCCCCACTGGCACTCTGTCCCCTGCTGCAGCACCCTGTTCCCTCTCCCCTGCCCCCAGCCGCAGAACTCTGTCCCCACAAAATGTATAATTATAAATGCTTCATTTTAGATTTAAACAGCATGAATAAAAAACAGACCATTTATTTCATAACTATAAACACATGATTTTAATTTTATATATCGCATAATTTAAAAATAAACTGTTTATCAGAGTGTGTAAGTAAGGGCTGGGGATAGCAAGTGATGGACAGGAGGAGAATAGAGAGGGCGGGGCTTCAAGGAAGGGGCAGGGCGGTAGATCTTCGCCTGTTCTGAGATTTAAAAAGTGATCTTGGGTGTAAAAAGGTTGGAGACCACTGCAATAGAGTCTGAGAAGCAGAGAAGGGGCACAAGCATGCCCGTGTCAGTTTAGGCAACCCTGTAAGTCAGGGGTGGGCAAAAGGGTCTCCGCAGGCCAGATTCGGCCTGCCAAGCAGGTTGATCTGGCCCATGGAGGCCCTGCCGCTCCTCGCCCCCGGCCAATCAGGGCCTGATGGCAGGAGGAGCATGTGAAGTTTCCTCCACCCTGCCCCCACCCTGCGAGGAGCACAAGGCGCTTAGCCATGCACTCCTGGCAGGGTGGGAGGAGACTTTGTGCACTCCCCCGGCCCCAAACCTTGATTGGGCTGGGGGCAGAAGGGGGAACACATGAAGTCTCCTCCCATTGCCAGGGGTATGGGTGCCTAGGGAGAACCTGGGGGGGGGGGGCAAAGGCACTCCCCACACAGAGACCAATCATGGTCTGTGGGTGGGGAAGCAGGGAAGTATCCTGGCCCCGCCCCTTCTGCTTTGAGGGCTCTTCCGGTGCAGCCCCGGAACCACTTAAAAAATTTCTTAAGTGGCCCCCGGCAAAAAATTATTGCCTACCTCTGCTGTAAATAGACCAGGAAGTACATATACAATTGCATTATCAGCTCCACAAACAGTTAGAGGGGTGTGCACATAGGCTGCACCAAGCACAGAAAAACAGAGAGGTAACAAAAACAGTTTTGAGGAATAATGAAAATAGCCCTTGAACTAGCTGTTGTTCTTGTTTAAAAAACAAAGATATATTACCCTATTAAAAGGAGCTGCTAGAACCATTAATGCATTTTTTTATTTTTGTTTACATCTCCTCCAAAAAGACACAAGCATGTGCAATGTATGTACAGCTAAATATTTAACAGCTACAAAAAGAGGCCAATATCTGATTACATTTCCTAATATAATCATCCTTTTTTTCTGATGCATTCAGTTCAAACAAAACCTGCCATAAATACAAGAAACAGGTCATACTGAACAAGAGAAGAAGTCATGTCAAGATCTGAGGGAAGCAGTACATGGGTCATTCAAAGACATGCATTTCATTGTGGTTCCAGATGGATTCTAGTAGCTCCTCTAACTGAACAACAGATCAGATTTTATTTGATTACAGTAAAGACATTATATTATCATACTTGCTTTTACATGGACTGCTCCAAAACAGTTTATTGGGTCCTCTTAAAGTGGGCTGATATTTCACGCAAAGAATCTGTTAACTTATGGCAGTCTTTTTATTTATTTTTATATATATATATATATATATATATATATATATATATATATATATATATATATATATTTATGGAAAAAATCTCAGCATATGTATCTTATCACAACGATGTATTGAAATACTCTGGATTTTCACATTGCTTTACAAAAATTAAACAGTTAAAAAAATTACTTTGCAAAGGAAATTATTTGTTTTCATCAAAACTGCATGTAACCTATAGATAACATCATCCTCAGGGAAACCAGAGCACTGAAAAGATCACTGCAGAAAGTGAAGTCTGAGACCGCAAAGTATGAATTTGGAGGAGAAGACACAGAGGACTGAACGATTAAACCATGCGATTATTACTTTTATGATGGAGTGAGGGCCCCATACCAGCCCTGCAAGACAGCTACTGGGCCATGTAGCCCCATCAATTGCAAAAGGTTGCAAAAAAAGGGGTGCTTTTGGCTAGAGCCAACTAATTAGAGAGGCTCTCCTAGGCAGAAACAAGCAAGGCCTATGGAGCCAGGAAGCTGGCTACAGACTGAGGATGCTGGTAAAAACTTAAAAAACAACAAATAGTCTACCAGCAACTTTTAGGTGCTACTAAAGACAGGCAGCAGTCACTCCCTGAAAAAAGGGGGAGGATTCTTGGAACTAGTACACCCAGTGAGAGAAGGGAAGCCAGACAGTGTGAAACAATCCAAGGAAGGAGCAGTGAAGGCAGACAGAGGAAGCCCAGTATTGCTGAGCTGAGGTTCCCATGACTAGAATTGGAGTACAATACAATCCCAGTGTTCCCCTAGCAGCCACTGAGGACCCAGGCAGTGAATGGGAAGACTGCTGGGAGGGAGGGCTAAGTCATGAAGAGGACGCTATTTATTTTATCATTTACAGTGCAAATATCTAATCAAAGCTAATATACGTTTACATTTATTTCAGTTACAACACAGAATATAAAGTATTTGAAAATGTAGAAAAACAATCAAAAATATCTAATCAGTTTAAATTGGTATTCTATTATTAACGTGATTAAAACTAAAAATCACTTAGTTTTATCACAATTTAATCTTTTGTTTTCCCATTAAGTGGCTCTCTCACTCAGATTTACTTGTAACCTAAAACAAGAGGGTGCCAGTTTTGTATTCCTGCCAATGCCATCACTGAACATGGAAGATAAGACACACATTCTATCTGTGAAATGATGTACTCATGAATGTGTTTCCTTTATTTCTTAACCCATCAATGATCTGGAAAATAAGTCTATACAGACAATCTGTCATCCTAAGTACATCCCTCCCTGGTGTCTCTCACTATAGTTCCCACGTTTTATAAAGATACCCAAGTTCCAATCCTCAACCTTCAGGAATGTTAACCCAACATTTCTAGACCCAGTCATCTCACTGGATTCTATTTCACTGGAATTCTCCTGTGAGGCATATAATGAAACTGACACTTCAACTTGGTTTTGTAGCCCTCCAAAGCCTTTTCAATTTCCTAATGGAAGCATCACTATTTGTTTTGTGTCTCTGTCCTTAGAGACATTGCATTAAGAGAGTAAACTTGTTCAATTAAAAAAACCACATCTTCAATGCTTCTTTAAAAAAAGATACTTAGTACAGATACTAACTTTGTAAACATAAAAAGCACCCTTATTTTTGTACTAAGTTTAAATGTACTTTGAATGTGAAATGTGCTTTAACATTTATCAACACTAGATTAAAGAGTGAAGAAAGTCAGGTATTTTTCCATTATGGGGATATTAAAGAATTGAAGGTCTTCAATACTCAAATCTTCTCAAAGGATCTAGTTATACACTAAGCATGCAAAGCATTCAAAAAGATTCCTTCTCAATGAAAAGGACTCTCAAAACCATAATTAGGAATAATAGAGGTTTATACTATTCAGTATTCCCCCCCCCACCCCAAGATCTGCAATTCCTTCAAACACTACAAGACTGTTTTTCCTCAGCAAATACAATCTTTAACTCTTTCAGCACCCCTCAAACTAAGGAAGCAAATAAAGTATCAAATTACAAAAAAGAAAAAAAAAATCCACTCATTTCTCCTAGGGGCATTAAGAGAAATGTTTTGTATTTACTTTCTCTCTCACCTTGTAATTTGGTTTTTGCTGCTTGCCATTCCCCCATTAAAGATATCCACCCAAGTGAATACTCATGTATCATGAAGAGCAAATTAGTTTCCTTACCTATAATTATAGTGATGGGTTCCTTTGTTATGGCTATTACTTTCCTGTATGTATCAATATGTTCCTAATAAGGGATCATTTCTTTCATCATGTATGTCGCATTTTTTTAATGTCTTCTACTTAATTATGCAGTTTCAGCTTTGAAAATCATTTCCTAATACAACTGTGATGCTGCAGCAATTCTGCAGAATTTGAACTTGAAGTGAGGAAGGAGGGTGGAGCGGGAGAACCCTAGGATGCTCATGTTGTGGTGAAATTGGCATTGAATTATACTCCCTAGAAAATGGCATAAATAATATGCAAACCACTGGATGCTTTCTATAAGGGCAGTGAATGGTTAATCGGTAAGCATCACCCTTACTGAGTTATACGTTTGGGTTAACCAGTGGGGGTTGGGGAATCCCCCTGCCCACCGTGGGCAGGTGTTTGCTCCAGTCCTGAGGGGCTCATGGAACAAGGACTGCCATTTTCCAGGGTGAATCCAAGTGTGCCACCGCCCACCTACCTCCCCTTTAATCAATTAATAGGTTAATCACATTTAACCAGTTAACCAATTAAACAGGAGTTTACATCCCTACCTTCTATTATGAGAAAATAAGTTTCATATTAAAAAAAAAAGATAGGTTTAATAGAAGGAAGTAAGCAGTTTATTTTCTGATGCTAGAGAGCAAAAAATAGAGCCCACTGCAAAAAATAGAGCCCACAAGGATGGTCTAAACCAGGGCTACTTAACACGAGGCACGTTAATTTGCAGCCCACGGTGTGGTTTGGGTTTAGGCGGGGGCTCAACCCACGGCCCGCAGGTGGGATCTTTTGAACATGGCCTCCACTGGGAACACGCTCCACAATGGGAAGTCAATATAATGATGTTCTGTTGCTATGCAGAACTGTCATTACTCATTAAAAGTGCTGTCATATGGGTGGAAATCAGGTAAATATTGCATTTTATTAATATCAGCAGAACTGACTTAAATGGGGCCTTTGTGTTGGGCATGAATACAAAGATTAAGGCAAGACTACACATCAGTGTGAAAGAAGCTATTTGCAAATATATTTGCACATATATGCAACCACACTTAAGTTGCAGCCTTCAGCATGTGCTGTGAATATCATTGTAGCTCCTGGGGATTCTTAAGTTGAGTACCCCGCTCTAAACTATGGTTGAAATTCACTATTTAATGGTACAGTAAGGGCTATACCTCAGTACTTTTGTCCACCAAATTGATTTCCAGCTAGTAGGCATCTGATTTTTTTCACCCATATTAAAAAAAACAGACTACACTCTACTACAGCTAATCTGTTTACTGCATTTAAGCACTGTACAAATAATAGGACCTCACACTCAAGTTACTTCAAAAAAGCCTAATAAACAACAGTGGTCCTGTAGCACCTTAGAGACTAACAATATATAAATAAATAGAATACTGGGTCAGACCAGATCCATCTAGCCTAGTATCCTGTCTTCCAACAACGGTCAATTCTAGGTCCTCCCAGAGGGAATGAACAGAACAGGTAACCATGAAGTGATCCCACTCGTTGCCTAATCCCAGCCTTTGGAAAACAGAGGCTAGGGACACCATTCCTACCCATCCTGACTAATAGCCATTGATGGACCGTACTGCTTTAGGGTAGAATTGCTTCCTTCCAAACAAAAGCTAACTAACTACAGTGCAAACAATTAATAACATTTCACTTTTGCTTTAATATTGCTGAGCCAAGCCCCGTGGGCTAGTACCACCTGAACAACAGATAATCCAAGGCTGTTCTAGGATGAAGGCTGCTTTCCTTTTGCTGCCTCCCTCATTCTACATGCCGTTTTAAAACCACTGCTTTTCTGATCTCAACTGCACCTTCCCCAACCCAGGAAACGCCCCCTTTCAGCAGCTCTCTCCCATCACCACCCTGGCTCATCCCCTGACATAGTCCAGTGCCTAAAGTATTGCATTCATCCCCTATCCAGGATCTGGCTCTACCTCATGCCACCCCCTTGCTGATCCCACCTGCTTCTCATGGGGGGCCCCTATTTCATCCTCCCACTTGCCCCAAACCTCTCCTGCTCTAGTCCACCTCCCTCACCCGCTGCCACGCGCCCCCCCTCAGCTCCGCCCCCACCTGCCCTAGCTCCGCCCCCACCTGCCCCGTTCCTCTCCTGCTCTAGCCCACCTCCCTCACCCGCTGCCACGCGCCCCCCTCAGCTCCGCCCCCACCTGCCCTAGCTCCGCCCCCACCTGTCCCGCCTCACCTGCCCCGTTCCTCTCCTGCTCTAGCCCACCTCCCTCACCTGCTGCCACGCGCCCCCTCCTCAGCCCCGCCCTGCCCTAGCTCCGCCCCCACCTGCCCCGTTCCTCTCCTGCTCTAGCCCAGCTCCCCTCCTCAGCCCCGCCCCCGTCAGTCCCGCCCTGCCCTAGCTCCGCCCCCACCTGCCCCGCCTCACCTGCTCTAGCCCCGCTCGCTTCGCCCCGCCCCCACCCGCTGCCACGCCCACCGCCCCTCCCCAGCATCCGCCCCGCCCCCACCTGCCCCATCCCTCCCCACTTACGCGGGCGGCTCTTGCGGAGCGAGTCGAGGCGCTGGCGGGACACGGAACCGCCCCGCTCGCGGGGGTGGGGCCCGGCCCCGCTGTCAGCCTCCACCCCCGCCCGCCGCCGCCGCCGCCGCCGCCGCTGCTGCGCCGCCGCCACGAAGGCAGCAGCTGGGGCGGCTCCCGCCGCCGCTTCTCCTCCGGGCCGCTCGCCGCCGCCGCCTCGGCGCAGCCGCCGCCATTCTGCAGCGGCTCCATCCGCAGCGCGGCCCGGCCGCTCTCCTCAGCAGCGGCCGCGCGCCACCGCCGCAGCCAACACCCGCACCGTGCGCCTGCGCCAAGTGGCCCCGAGCCTGCGCCTTCCTGGGAGGGGTGGGACAGCCCTCAGCGTTTGTGCCAATCGGCTGCGTCAGAGAGCAGAGCGACAAGAGGGCTAACCAATGGACGCGGGGCCTGGCAAAGGAGGCGGGAAAACGGCGCATCGATCACCTTTGTCCAATGAGCTGGCTCCGTTCACGGATATTGACAGGTGAACTCAACGAATAATGCGGCCAGAGTTCACGCACGACTGTGTCGGGGGCCTGTTTCACAAGCCTATGAGTTTGGAGGAAGAGTGACAGGGATTTTGTCCAATGGCTTGCTAAGATTGACCAAGTGAGGCGGGAATAAGGAAATGATGGACATCTACAGTAGCCACTTAGGCCAAAGAGAGAGCCACAGCCTGCCCCCTGGCTCAACCTGTGGTGGGGAAATAGCAGAGGCCTAAAGTGGCCTGCTTGGTACCAAGCCACGCCCCCTCCAGCCTGATAGTGCCAGGAGCTGCCCTGTCCCCATGGCAACACCCAACACCATGCCCCCCCCCCACATGGCTTCCCCACGGCAACCCCCTGTCCCCTGTCCCACTCCCCATGGCAGCCCCTGCCCCCTTCCTCCCACCGCACATAAGAACGGCCACACTGGGTCGCACCAAAGGCCCATCCAGCCCAGTGTCCTGTCTGCCAACAGTGGCCAGTGCCAGGTGCCCCAGAGGGAATCATCAAATGACCCAGCCCCTGTTGCCCATTCCCAGCTTCTGACAGACAGAGGCTAGGGACACCAGCCCTGCCCATCCTGGCTCATAGCCATTGATGGACATAACCTCCATGAACTTATATAGCTCTTTTTCTGAACCTTGTTATACTCTTGGCTTGCACAGCATCCTGTGGCAAGGAGTTCCACAGGTTGACTGGATTGTGTGTGAAGAAATACTTCCTTTTGTTTTGTTTTAAACCTGCTACCTAGTAATTTCATGGTGTGACCCCTAGCTCTTGTGTTATGGGACGAAGTAAATCACTTTTCTTTATTCACTTTCTCCACACCAGTCATGATTGCATAGATCTCTATCATATCCCCCCCCCTTAGCTGGCTCTGTTCCAAGCTGAAAAGTCCAAGTTTTATTAATCCCTCCTCATATGGCAGCCGTTCCATACCTAGGGTTGCCAGATGGTTGAAACAAAAATACAAAACTCCGCCCCCCCCCCCCAAAAAAAAAAACCACCGGGAAAAAATTCTGTTGAAGGGGGGAAAAAAAAGGGGGGGGAGACCAAAGTTGTTGAGCAAAAAGGACTCCAAGGACTTAAGACAAAAAAAAAAATTAAAACAAAACAGCATTAAAACAGCATGTCCCCTTTAAGTGCAGGGATAGGAACAGCAGAGTATTTGAGCACTAAGACCCAGGGAAAGCATTGCTTCCCCTAGGTCTTTTGGCTGGCAGCCATTTTATGCAGGCAGCCTTGGGGAACCAGGTGAGCATGGGGGCTGGGAGTGTTGGGGGGCTGAGGGGAAGCCCGGTGCTGAGTGTTTGTAGGGTTGCCAGGTGCCCGGCATTTTTGCCTCCTGGCCGGGGAAAAATTCAGAAAATACCGGACAGTTTAAGTGTCCGGTATTCTCTGAATTTTTTTTCTGGACAGGAGCCGAAAATACCGGACTGTCTGGGTGAATATTGGACACCTGGCAACCGTATCCATACCCCTAATCATTTGTTGCCCTTTTCTGAACTTTTTCCAGCTACGATCTATGTTTTTTGAGATGAGGCGACCACATCTGCATGCAGTATTTGAGATGTGGGCGTACCATGGATTTATATAGAGGCAATAAGATATTCTCTATCCAGGGCCATTTACTAGGGAGGTGCAGGGCCCAGGGCAAACCCCCTGCCCTCACCGCAGGCTACACCCCTGCTCCCTCTGCTCCACTCCTGCTCGGCCCCGCTCCTCCATCCCTTCCCCCCAAGCTCTGCCCCTGCTCCACCTTCACTCTGCCCCCTTGCCTGAAGCCCCCTCCCCTGAGCAATAGCTGGGGTGCTTGGCAGCAGGAGGTGCACCCTCCCCCCCAGCATCACAGTGGTGCAGTGGGCTGCGAGAGAGCAGTGAGGTGCAGCAGAGCAGGCTGCCAGGCCACTCCTGCTCCCGTTGCTGCAGTGAGTGTGGGGGCAGGTGGTGATCCCTGCTGCTGCTCCAGGTAATTCCCTGGGCCTCACAGGTCCCGTCTGTAAAATAAATGAGGTGCCGCCCTGAAATAAGCTATGGACAGGACAGCTCTGTCTCTATCCCTTTCTTAATGATTCCAAACATTTTGTTTTGCTTTCCTGACTGCTACTGCACATTGAGTGGAGGTTTTCAGAGAACTATCCACAATGATCCCAGGAACTCTCTCTTGAGTGGTAACAGCTGCTAATTTAGTCCTATCATTGGGATTATGTTTTCCAATAGGCATTACTTTGCAGCCTACCCCCCTGTTTCCCACGGCAACTCTGTGCTCCCCTTTCCACCACTCCCCCTGCTCTTCTCTCCATTGCACCCTGCCCCCCCTTCCCATTGCAACCTCCCAGTATCTGTTCCCCAGTAATGCACCCCACCCCACATGTCATCCTACTGCAGTGCACCCACAGCATCTTCATACCCTCCTCCCCATGTAAATCCCAGCCCCTTCCTCTTCCTCCCCACTCTACCCTGCCCCCCAGCTGCCCATGGTAACTCCCTGCCCCTTCCTCCCCATTGTACCCTGCTCCCCACGTCTATACCCTGCTCCCCATTCCTCACGGCAACCCCACAGCATTCCTTCCCCAGTAATGCACCCCACACTGCATCTCATCCCCTTCCAATTCCCCCCAGCACCTTGCGCCCCCCCCCCCAGCAGCTCCACAACTTTCTCCAGTTGTGCACACCTCACCCTCCCAGCAATGCACAGCATACACACACCTCCGCCGTTTGTGAAATACAAGGGGCATTTGATCCTTGGCCAGTGACTGCTGCTTTGAGATGGGGAGTGAACCTGAGTATTGCTGTGTTCCTTGAGGTAAGGGGCCATCTATCAAAAGACTGTATGGGATTCCTCATTAAGGCAGTCATAGTGCTTGAAACTTTTACTCTCGGTGGTGAAATCTAAGGCCTGCTCTTCACTACCCAGTTTTGTTGACAAAACTTATTTTGACACTCAAAAGTCGACAAAACAAAAATTGCCTTTTGGCCACAAAACAGTGAGAGTGTATACACTGCAATGTGACTTTTGTGGGGGGAAAACATCCAGTTTGGATGACAAAAATCGCCAGAGGGCGTTCAGACTCGCTCCTTCTGCCAGAGAGCGGTCCCCTGATTAGCAAAGAAGAGATAGGAAAGTGCTTCAGGACTGACTGCCCTGACGCATGCAAGGGAATGCCAGCCCTGGGTGTGATCCTGCAAGCCCTAATGTGGCATGGAGGGCCGAGGTGAACAGGGTGAACTGAGTGTGTGTATGGCAGAAGGGAAAGCAAGACTGCACAGTGCAGTTAGAATTATTTCATACTCATTGCACCCCGAATACCTGCTGTAAAATGGGGACTGCTGGAGGCAGAAAGGGGCAGGGGCCTCACTGTTGCTATGAAAAAGAGGTGCATGGAAGCAGACTACGGAGGGGGTGTGGAAACAACCACACCAAAGTCTTGCTAAGATTAGGAATGTCACTGGCTGTCTGATTTCAACTGCACAGCCTAGGAAGCAGCTCAACGCACTGAGTGTATATACACCCCCTATTGCCCAACTTCCTAACCATTCCCATGGTAAGATGAAGGCCAAAAGCAAAAGCCCATGCAGCACAGGCCTGGTCTGAGGCCTAGTGAACAACAGACAAACCATGGCTAACATAAAGCAAAGCTAGAGGCAGGCCCCTGTTCACAGAACTTGGCACAAACAGGACTGAGTGTGCAAAACTCTACTTGGTAATAAACCCAGGTGCAGAACAATAATTGGTACTGGTTATAAGTTGAAATCACATGGTACCACTAGCTCATTAAAAAAAGGCGTTGGTACCCACTCCTCACAGATACGGACCCAGGTTCAGGAAAAGGTCTAAAATGACAGCATGATGGATAGAGATGATCTAATCAAACCACAAGGTACAGGGTGATAAGTGGTATCTAAGAAGTGTCAGAGGGTGGTAACCTGACAACATCAGCAGTGACTAGGGTTGCCAGATGGTTGAAACAAAAATACCGAACACCTGCCCCTCCCCCCAAAAAAACACCGGGAAAAAATTATGTTAAAGAAAAAAGAAGGGGGGAGGGGGAGACCAAGGTTGTTGAGCAAAAAAAAAGCCTCCAAGACTTAAGCAACAAAAAATAAAATAAAACAGCATTAAAACAGCATGTCCCCTTTAAGAGTGAGTGCAGGGATAGGAACAGGGAGCGGTTGAGCACTAAGACCCAGGGGAGTCATTGGTCTTTTTTCCAGCAGCCATTTTGTGCCCACAGCCTTGCGGAACCAGGTAAGCATGGGGTCTGGAGGTCGGGAGGCCGGGCGCTGAGTGTTTGTAGGGTTGCCAGGTGCCCGGCATTTTCGCCTCCTGGCCGGGGAAAAAAATCAGAAAATACCGGACATAAATTTTTTACTGGACAGGAGGTGAAAATACTGGACTGTCCGGGTGAATACCGGACACCTGGCAACCCCTAGCAGTGACATGTAAGTGATACATCAGCAGTGACATATAAGTTGTTTGTACCTGTTTATAAAGTGGTGTCTTGGGGGGACAGTCTTTGGATGACCTAGGGGGCAGTGGAAATTTCCCACTGATTGAGTCATTCCATTGTTACGGGGTACATATATGTAGCGGTTCAGTAGAGTCTACTGACAACTATTACTTCTCTTGACAATAAACCAAGCGGGGCATCTTCGATCCTTATCTGGTTTGTGGGGGCTCTTGGAGTCTGCTGTGGAGACTAAGTGCACAAATTACTGAGCACACATGCAAGTGTAACCACCACCAAGGCAGATTTGAACCTGGGACCTCGGGAGCTGACTATAGGAGCCTCTACCCTCTGAGCTAAAAGCCAGTTGACTCTCAGCCCATGCTGTAGAGGTCTCTTGATCTTAACTGTTGCAGTGGTCTAGTTGCCACTTGCAGTACTCAGTAACCACACTAGGTGTGTGGGTTACACAAGCAGCCTTTGGGTTATCATCATCAACGGAGCCAGAGACCTGTGAAGACACCTCAGCAGTAAATCCTGACTGCCTCCTTGAATAACTGCGCTGGGCAGTTCAAAATTGTAATGGCTGTTAACTGTTTGTGAGAGAAACTCTTTGGGGAATCTCTGTCCCAGACACGTGCTTATGAGGGTGTGGTATGGGACCTGTCCTGCCAAGCCAGATTAACAGCATTAAGTGGAACAGTATCAAATGTTCCTGAGCCGGATGCATCCTGTAAGGCACTAAGAGGCATCCAGTCACACTTGGATGCTTGCCCATCTCCCTTGCTCACAAGGTTTTCAGAACTTCCTCCGAAGAGTTAAGATGCCACTGTTACAAGGGAGGAAACAATGTCCAGTGAAAAAGAAGTCCCTTTCCTTTGTGTGAAGGACAAGAGGTTAGACTTTATACACAACCAGAAAGCTGTGGAATAGAGGCTAAAGAGGAGGATGAAGTGACAGCTGGCTAAGTAAGTTAAATAAGCTATTTAATGTATATATGTAGCTATGTCTTTCTCCTGAAACTATCAGACTGACACTTTACCTGGGCTAGAGAGGGAACAGGTGTGAGATCTTCCAGATCATGGCATGTACTCTCAATTAATAGCTGAAGAGAGTCTTACCTTCTTCGCTTTATACCACATGATCCAGTTTAAAACAGTGCAGGGCTAGCTTTGACAACACCCGCACAGCGACTGTCGTCTTGGTGTTACACAGCCAATGCATGATGACAGCACATCCATTCTCCTTAACAGCACCATCAACCTTCAAGCAAAATCAGGGCCCATTGTGTCTGCACTAAAGAGCCTGAAATCTAAAGAGGCAAGAGAGATCAAGAGTGAGGGAGGAAAAAGAGGGAAAGGGTTAGGAGGAGAGATGACAAGAAACTATGGTCAAGGTTATTGGATGTGCTCAGCACCCCTAAATTCACCCAGGGCTCCTTTGTCCATGTGGATACTTCATTTGGGTGCCTAAATAGAAGCCATTTGGGTACTGAGTCCTTTTGAAAAGTTGGCCATAATCTATATATAGGTTGGCTAAACAAGTACCTACAAGTGTTAGAAAGGTGTAAACCTAAAGGAAGAAGTTAAGGGGATACAAAGACATACAAATTAAGAACAATGGGATCAAATCAGGGAGGAAAATTTAGAGGAATATCAAGGGGGGGTTGGGGTGGAAATTCCAGACAATGAGCTGTGAAAAGCCAGACTTACTCCTTCCGGATTTAGTTTCCCAAGGAACAAGGTGGGAGTTACAGCAGCTGGGATGTTAGAACTCTATTTGTCAAGTAGAAGGTAGCCAGGAGTGGTATGCAGGCTGTGAATGCACCTTAGAAATTACCATTATTAAACACTTAAGAACTGATAGTGAGTGTAGTGCTGTATGAAAGGTGATGTAGTGCCAGCTGCAGAAGTTGAAGGCTTCTTTTTATCTACACCAGGTTTCCTTCCTGTCTTAACCAGCCCATGTGCCACAACACTACTCTGGAGGGGAACTGAGTCTCTGGCCATCCTTAGCTTCTTTCCCACGACTGCCCACAAGAATGCCTGTGTGAGTCAGCCGTGATGGTGGTTTTGATGAGGCCAGCACCTGTTTACTGCGAACTGGACTGAGACCAAATTTGATTCACACAAGGTAATAAGCAGCTGCTGCATACTAACCCAGGATTGCTCGTGCAACACCTGGCTTGAGCCAGGCTTTGCAGAGGAAGCATCTGTTTCCCTCTCAGTTGTATAGTTACAATACTAGGCTATAATCCCACCAGATCAGAATGCTGTTTATGCCTGTTCCCTTTCCAGAGAAATGCAGTCATACGCTAAGATGGACAGGGGATAAGGACCAGGGTAAGAATGTCTTGTACGTAGCTAAATTCCCAAGAGGAGCTTCCTAATTCTAGGCAAGAAGATCCTGATCTAACTTACACAGCAGTACATCCAAACATATACCAGTGATGAGATTTGTATTGTGCCGTATAGTCTCCCAAGGGAAGTGGTGGAAGCCCCATTGCCCATTTTACAGATGGAAAAACTGGGGTCTGGGACAACACTCCTCCCCCAGTGCCTTAGGCATGGGGCCTGGGGCAACCCCGCTACCACAGGCCCCGCCTTTCCCCTGCCCTCCCCCGAGCCCCGCCCCGCCCCTTTGAACCATCCCGTGAGCAACATGGCCTGGGGGTTATGGGGATCTGATTTAGCAACAGATGGGGTCATTTCCCCACACACACACTCATCACAAAAGCAGTGAGAGCTGGAACGGCCTGGCAGTCCCTCACAGCATGCTGCCCCTTCTTGCTTTTCCACAGGTGGTGGGAACCGGAGTACTCAGGGGCTGGGGCATTTTGCTTCCTGCTGCCACAGAGAAGCCAAGTGGGGAAAGGCAACCCCTGCTGCTGCCATCATGCCAGGCCCCCATAAATCCCAGGATGGTTGGGGCAGCTGTCACGGGGCCCCCAAAAGGGCAGGGTTTGGGGCAGCCACCCCGATTCATCCTATGGATGGGAAAGCTCTGGGCACAGTTGCCCAGTAGTCACTGGCAGAACTGGGAATAAAGCCCAGGTCTTCTGAAACCCAGTCTGGTGCTCTACCCATTAGTCCATACTGTCCTTCCCATCAGTAATAGATGGCAGAGAAATGAAGCAAAGAGATGTTAGTTGACGTGCCCAAAGTTCTACACCTGTCTTCTGAACCTCTTTGTCTGCTTGCAAGAGGTACTGGTCCCACAATGTTTTGTACTGGTCCTACGAGAAGACATAAGAGGACTTTTCCATTTCTAACTTCCATGCTAGAACCTCTTATGAATGCCTCTTCATTCTATATATGCTTCAAAAGCCAGACTTACTCCTCCCGGATTTAGGAACACACATAACAGCTTCACAACTTGAGTTTTATTTGAGAAATAATTTTATTAACTATCCTACACAATGTTTCACAAAAGGTCTATGGCATAGTGAAACCACGGCTTTTCACTATACAGGTGAAAAGGATCACAGGCGGAAGACTTAAATTTCACACCATAAAAACAAGCCATTGTATGTGCAATTTCATAACGTTTAGATGCCACAAACTGACCATATAATAGAAAACCTTACTGTGTGAAAATAAATGTGCACAAATCATTACTACAGAGTACTGAAACAAAACAAAAAAGCGCAAAAGAAAAGTATTTAAGAATAGGCCACTGCTTGGTATGACCAGTCTGTTAGTGGTCCAGCTTGCTAGCCACATGCTGAAAAATGTGATGGAAAGTAAATGTGTAAAGATACATGTGCTCTGCTACCTTAAAACACTAAATGTTCTAACTGCACAACATGGTAAAAGCATCTGATTAAACAGGAAAAATACTCCGTCTTTGTTTTATAATTAACAAGTACGCTGATGATCTCTGATTATTTCCATCTGTTTTCCCAATGAATTGGCCTCTTTCCATTCAACTCCCTCTTTCTGATGATAATAATTAAAAAAAAAACTTTTCAATAATAACTCACCATAGATAGAGAAAAAAAACTTGGAAGATTTCTGAACCATTTGCAAAGGGCCAAGTGCTGAGCTTGTATAAAAAACCTGGCACCGTTCTATTAACTTCAAACAAGCGTTGCTGATTTACGCCAATTAGATGCTAACCCTAGACCTTCAATTGGTATTACTGCTAGGTCTGAATTTGGATGGGCAGCTTGCTGGGCATAGTCCATAGTCTGCATCTTCCTTTGTAGTACAGCACTACACATAGGCTATGTCTACACTCGCGGCTTCTTGCGCAAGTATGGCCGTTCTTGCGCAAGAATCTGCAGAGTGTCCACACTGCCCGCCCTCTCTTGCGCAAGGAAATTTACAGTACGGCGTGGTAAGAGAGGGCTTCTTGCACAAGAGCTACGCTCTTTTTTAACAGGGGTAAGCCCTCTTGCACAAGAGCTCTTGCGCAAGAGGGCAGTGTGGACGCTCGGCAGGGATTTCTTGAGCAAGAAAGCCCTATGGCTAAAATGGCCATCAGAGCTTTCTTGCGCAAGAGAGCATCTACACTGCCATGGGTGCTCTTGCGCAAAGCACAGCTTGCACATGGCAGTGTGGGCGTTTTCTTATGAGACTTCTTGCACAAGAACCCTTGCAAAAGATGTTCTTGCGCAAGAAGCGCGAGTGTAGACACAGCCCCACTGTGCAGATCGTAAGTCCTCTAGGACAGGAACTGTACCCTCAATGTCTGTACAGTAACCAACACTTTGTGCAGCCTGTTGGGAACAAATAAACAAATAGTAATAAATGATCGTTACTATTGAGGGACACTCATCAATAGTCATTACTTTGCAGATGTTCCACTAACATCCTTCCATGTAAGAAGATTCTTGTGTTTACTGCACAGCTGTAATGAAGGAAAGGGCTGTCTGTCAATGAAGCCAAAAGATCAACATCACGCTTTTTTCTCTAGGAAAAAAAAATCTGATTTAAACATAACGGAACCACTCAGGAACTATTGTTTATCAGAGAATAGAGCTGGGAATCTGGACTCCTGGATTCTCTTCCCAGTTATGCCACACCAGCAGGGTGATTTGGGGGCAATTCAGAGCTTTCGTTTCCCCATCATTGCAGTGGGATAATAACTTCCTACCTTACAGGCTGATGTGAGGCTGACTGCATTCATATTTGGAAAGTGCACTGAGACCTCTGAAGAGGCGTTTCAGAAGTGCAAAGACTTAATAAGGCTGGTTCTATTCAGAAAGTGACTGTGTGGATTTAAAAAAAAAATAAAAGCATGGCAGGGTGCCATGTTTATTGTGTCACACTGCCAAAGCTTGCTGTTTTGACTGCAAGAGATGGTTTCTAGATGGCCAGACTAACTGCCAAAAAGCCTGGGATCTAAAAGTCAAGCTGGGCTTTTTCTGGCTTCCACAATTTCATCCGCAATTTGCAGATTGGCAGTTCCACTGATGCATGAGTCAGCTCAGTTAGACTGCCAGCTGCTCTCCACCAAGACAGGCTGCACTAACAGTTGGATTATTCAACGAATCTTGACTAAGAACCGCTTCAAAAGAGCAGGATGGTGACAGAAGTGTTGCCCAGAAAAAGTAACTAGGTATGTGCAAGGTGATAGATGCTCTCTTGGAAATCTCTGAGGTATTTGTCATAGGATCTGCGAGCATAGAGGCATCTACCATGGTCTGCATCTTTCAGATAACACTAAGCTTATGGCAGTCGTTTTTGCCAGACCAATCGCTCAGAAGCATCCAACGCACCATGAATGCAACTGTGTTATTCCCAGCAAACACTGGAGCTAGCCTGGCAGAAAATATCTGTGGCTCCTTTGCTGAAGCTCAGTGGCTCATGCCTGCACTGCAAGAATAAATATTTGGGTCAGGTTGGAACCCACCGACCTCCACACTCCCTCTTACGCAGGGTCACTGGGTATGTTTACACTGTGCAACAAGATGGTTGGCTCATGCGCAGTTGACTCAGGCGGCCGATATAGACACAGCACTGTTTAATTGCAGTGCAGATGTTTGGGCTCTGCTGCAGCCTTATTTCTGAGATTTTCCCACCTCCAGAATCCTTGCAGTAGCCTGAGCCTGACCATCTACACTGCAAATAAACAGACCCTTGTTCCAAGCTCCATGGGCCTGAGCCAGCTGTGAGTGTCTAGCGACAGTACAGACTACCCTCCGGGCCTGGGCTAGAAGGCAAGCCCAAATGCCTGCTCTGCAGTGGGATAGCCCTGCCAGAGGCTAGCTGTGGGAGTTTTACTGCAGCGTAGACATACCCCCAAGGAATTCTGTGATGGTAGCCACTCCCCGATAGAGCTCATTGTTGAAGACTCTCTGGTATTATCTCAACGGTATTACTGAGGAGCCAAATGCATTGCTGACAGGCTAAGGTAAGCAGGGGACTGGTGCTGCAGCATCAGCCCTGGAGCATGGAAGGATTCCAGGGCGAGGGGGAAATAGTGCATGGGCAGAGGATGGGGGGTAGTTGTACTTTGCTTCTTTAAAAGGCAACATTTGCCCTGTGCTAGCCTGTACGAACGGCCTGCTAGAGCGCGCATGCTAACTGAGGGGCCCTTATCTGGCACTCAGTTCTCTTGGGTGCATGATGCATCTCTCTGGCTCTGCAGAGAACCTGCCCTGCTGTTTTACAAAGAGGCTCCCTAACATTTTCTTCTCCATCTTCTACCAAAGTACAGCAAGAGCTTTCGGGGTCTGTCCTCCCTGCCATGTGGTGCATGTGAAAGTGCCATTAGATTCAATGGGGAGTCACATGCACCTGTGAGGAGAGAACAGACTATCACAGGGTTATGAACAAGTCAAAGGACATCATATCCCACTCAGCACTGGTAGGAAGATACGAACGTCGTCTCTTATTAGTACCCAGCATTCTGGGACTATGCGGCTGCATCCTATTGGTTGACACAAGGCAGCTTAAGTCAACCTCACTCTGCGTCTACACTAAAATTTCACTCTAGCTGATGTAACTCACCTGCTACACCAACTTAATAGCTCCACCTCCACGAGAGGCACAGAGTTAATGTTGTTATACAAGCTGGACCTCCCTGATCTAGCACCCTTGGAACCTGACCAGTCCTGAACAAGGGGATTTGCCAAACCAGGGAAGATCCCCTCCCATCATGGTCCATACTGCCCCACTGGCCCTGGGGTAGGGCTCCAGCCCCAGCCCCCCCTGCTGCCTGCTTGGCTGGGACTCCCTAGGCTGGAGCTCCAAGGCCACTGCCAGTCCCACTGCTGCTGGGCTGAAGCTTCCTGGCCGCTGGGGCCAGAACTCCCCACCGCATTGCCCGCCCCCCCAAATACAGGGCTCCCAACTGAGTCACCACCCCTCCCCCCACCATGCTGCTGCCCCGCCACCAGACTGCCCTGATCCTGGGCTGTGTGGTCCAGGAACATCTCTGGTCCTGCCGGACCATGGATGTTGCTGGACCAGAGAGTCTTGGTTTAGGGAGGTACAACCCCATGGTTAGGTTGACACAGTGTCAGTGTAGATGCTGACTTGCTTACAGTGAGGCTACGTCTAGATTGCAGACTTCTTGTGCAAGGAGCTTTTATCAGAAGAGATCTTCCACAAAAACTTCTTGAACAAGAGCGCATCCACACTGCAAAAGCGCATCGAAAGAGCGATGCGCTTTTGAAAGAGAGCATCCAGACTGCATGGATGCTCTCGTGCAAGTAAGCTCTGATTGCTATGCACAGAATGGCCACCAGGGCACCTGTGCTTTTTCCTCTTTCTGCGCCCCCTCTTCCCCATCCACACGCACCTTTTTGTGAAAGAGCTCTTTTGCAAAAAGGCGTTCTTCCGCGTAGAATGAGGAACACCTACGCCGGAAAAACCCCTCTGTTCTTTCAATTTTTTTGCGCACAAATGCGCTTGAGGTGTGGACGCTCTGCGATTGTTTTCGGAAAAACGGCTGTTTTTCAAAAAAACCTCTGAAGTCTAGCAACAAATCTGGTTCCCTAAGGTTAGCCCCTGGCAGGCCATTGCCACTGTATTTATGTGCACCTCCACAGGTACTGGCGATTGCAGCTCCCAGTGGCTGCAGATTGCTGTTCCTGACCAATAGGAGCTGCGGGAAGTAGTGTCCCAGTCCACACCACTTCCCACAGCTCTCATTGGCCAGGAACAGCCAGGAAAGCCTGACTGTTGCTGGCTTTCAGAAGCTGTCCCACAATGCCCCTCCCTGACAGTTCAATCGGTGCAAGTACAGCTGGTGAGGATGCGCACCACCGAGACAAGGAATGTAGTGTGGACACACACAAGCAATGTAATTACTCCGGCCAAAGTATGCTGATGTAACTTAGGTCACCATAATTTTATAGTGTAGATGTGACCTTAGCATCAGGGTGGGCAACAAAATGGCAGCGGTTCCCCAGGGTTAGCCCATGGCAGGCCGCTACCACTGTATTTACCTGGGGCCCAGAGGTACTAGAGACTGCAGCTCTCATTGGCTGCGGATCGCTGTTTCTAGCCAATGGGAGTTGTGGGAAGTGGTGTGGACTGGGACACTACTTCCCGCAGCTCCCATTGGTCAGGAACAGCAATCCGCAGCCAATGAGAGCTGCAATCGCCAGTACCTATGGAGGCGCACATAAATACAGTGGCAATGGCCGGCCAGGGGCTAATCTTGGGGAACCGGATTTGGCCCGTGGGCCGATATTTGCCAACTCCTACCTTAGAGCGTTAAAATACAAACCGGTAGGTTTGTGTAAAGCTGATGATGTTGCTACATAAGGGCAGTCAGGAAAATTCACTTCAAATGGAATTAAGCTAAACTGACGTAAGGCCATGAATTCTGAATGAGAGTGTTTACACAGTTTTAATGCACTTTAGTTACATTTGCATTTCATTAATTTGGACTAACTTTTCTGAGCGTTCCCCATGTAGACAAGCCCTAAAATTACAACGTTCCGCACTCAAATCAGGAAATGAAACTGGGCATGTTTCCACACATCCGGACACATGGTTCCCTGTCACAGTGTGAGACATAGTGGGGGGCTGTCTGCTTTGTAACCCGGTGTCCCCTCTTGGCTGCGCTGTGATGTGTGATTCCCACTGACTCACCCCACAAGTGTATTGGCCCAGACACCTAGTCTCAGCCTGAGCAGTTAACAAGGCTCTTCCGGTTGGGAGAGACAAAGGAAGGGAGGTGGAGACAGCCCCCTGGCTGGGGGGCAGGGCCTGGGAGCTGGGCAGTCTTGGCTGGGCAAACATGAAGAGAAGAGACTAAATCGAGTACTGGGAGGTCAGGGGCCTGTGTACACCTGCCCCAAGGGGTCTGAGACTGCCTGCCCCTTACTCCTATGTCCACATTGAACCCGGGCTGTGCTATATCTCTGAGAAGCAATAAACCCTCTGTATTCTACTGGCTGGCAGAGTCACATCTTGCTGCGGACGGGGGTGCAGGGTCGGGGGTCCCCGACACGCCATCACACAGGGTGATATGGCTCCCTTTTAAAGGACCTTGTCCCATCACCGGAGATGGAGGAGGCAAGTAGCTTAGGCCAGCACTAATAAGGGGGAGGTGAATAATAACTGGAACATGAAGATCAGATGAAAGGTTTAATCACCTGGCTAAGGAGGCACGCCAGGCTAGGAAGAGGGAAGGGGAAATATCAGACAGGGAGCAAAACTAGGACTAACTGCAGGGAAATGGCAGGATCTTGATCAGTGGGCCCTGAAGGAGGAGCCGGACTGAAGGCACTTGTGCTGCAGGGGGTGAGAATGCCCTGAAGAGAGAGGTTAGGATTACAGGGGGGCTGGGCTACAAGGGGAGTGAATGTCCCTGGGCAGCAGGACCCTGCAGGAAGAGGATGCAGACAAGGGGATGTTAGTCCCTGTGGGACGCGGGCCTGGAAGAGCGGGTGATGGCTGAGGGATAGGGTGACCCTCCTTTTGAAATGCAAAAACGGGACATAAGCAGGAGCCCTGCCCCAGCTTGTCTGTGAGGTTCTGCCACCCTGGCCTGGGCAGAAGCCAGAGCCAGCCAGTAAAGCTGCCCCTGGGAGTCCGGACTGCTGTGGAGATCTCTGGACCCTCCATCTGCTGCTGGGGGGGCGGGAAGGGGGGAGTGCTGGGTTGCCCAAAAGCAGCCCCCAGCCTGTCCCCACCCTCCAGGATGCACTGTGCAGCACAGGTGAAGGGTCCCAGCCTCCCTACAACAGCCTGGCCTCCATATGAGGCTCTTACCACTGCTCGGTTCCAGCTTCTGGCTTGACCAAGGATGGGACCTCGGAGGGTGGAGGGGAAGGACAAGCAGGGGGCAGGACTTCATGGTGAGGGAGGCTAAGGCCCACCTCAGGCCCCCTCTCCCCATTGGAAAGAGACTGGTGCTGACCCCGAGCCGCAGGCAAGTGCAGACGAGTGCCACAGGAAATCCAGGATAAATGTCCTGGAATCGTCCAGCCTGAGACCGGGACCTGTACACCTGCCAATCTTATTAGCCCGGAGTTATGAAGACTGGGAGGAAGCCAGAGGAGGGGGGAAGAGAAGGAGGTGGGAGACTCCTAAACCAAGGCCGGGCAAGATGCGGCTCAGGGGCCAGATCCAGCCCACAGACTGCAGCTGGCCGTTTTCTATTTATATCCTGCCTGTGCCATGGAATTTCCAGCGGTGGCTCAAACAGCAGCATCCTATTTAAATGGCTCCTGGCTCCCAGTTGTGGCGCTACCCCGGCAGGGGCCGGAGCTGCGAGCCTTTTCAATAGCCACAGCAACCCCAGGCGACTGCCAGGCAATGCGGCAGCAGCAGGGCCGGTATCTGCAAGCCCTTTGCTGTGTTTTTACTTCAAAATCTCTGGCCCCAGACAACTCTGTGGAGAGGCTAGTCCCCTGCCCCTATCCAGGGGGTGGAGCCAGCCCATCACCAGTACCAAAATTCGGTAAGTGGTCCCCCCTGTGAAAATTATTGCCCACCGCTGTCCTAGACTTTTGGGTGGGATAGGGTAACCCGGGCCCTACAACTGGCCCCCTATCTGGCTGCCCATACAGCACTAAAAAATGAACAGGACAAGGACAGACAGACACTGGAATGGTGGTCATCCTAGAATGGGCGGGATTCCTGGAGGAGAAGTGTGGACAGAAATTTAAGTGGGCCTGGTGGATGGGGATTTCGCAACCCAAACCCTGTGCCTAGAAGTTGATGGACTTTATGGCCAGACACCCAAACAGTGAGGGAAATCATACACAGGCTGACCCTTGAGCAGTTTGTACAGTGCCTCCCAGAAACCATGCGAGTCTGGGTCTGGCAATGCCAGCCGAACATGGCAGAGAACATAAGAACAGCCATAGTGGGTCAGACCAAAGTATCCAGTCTTCCAACAGTGGCCAATGCCAGATGCCCTAGAGAGAGTGAATTGAACAGGGAATCATCAAGTGATCCCTCTCCTGTCATCCATTTCTAGCCCCTGACAAATAGAGGCTAGGGACACCATTCCTACCCATCCTGGCTAATAGCCTTTGATGGATCTAACCTCCATGAATTTATCTCGTTCTTTTTTGAACCCTGTTAAAGTCCTGATCTTCACAATATCCTCTGGCAAGGAGTTCCACAGGTTGACTGTGCGCTGCATGAAGAAATACTTCCTTTTGTTTGTTTTAAACCTGCTACCTATTAATTTCCTTTGGTGACTCCTAGCTCTTAGGTTATTGGAACAAGTAAATAACTTTTCCTTGTTCACTTATTCTACACCAGTCATGATTTTATAGACCTCTATCATATCCCTACTTTGTCTCTTCTTTTCTAAGCTGAAAAGTCCACGTCTTTTTAATCGCTCTATCTGGGACCCATTCCAAACCCCTAATCATGCTTGTCCTTTTCTGAACCTTTTCCAATACCGCGATTAAACTGATGGAGGAGCATGTGGAAGCAGATTTTCCTCAAAAGGAGGGTAGGATATGCTGAGATCTAGAATGGGAGAGAAAATCCTGAAAAACCTCCCCAGCAGAAGCTCAGAGAAGAGGAAGGAGGAGACCAAGGGAGACCCGAGTTGCCCAGGACGGCAGGTGTGCTGGCCACGTGGATGGCCAGGAAAGAAATGCAGGTACCGCCCGGAGAAGGAATGCGGCCTAGCCAGAGTTTTGTGGGTGGACTGAGGTTGGAGGACGGTAAAAGGGATAAGGACTGGCCATCAGCCCCGTGTGAGTGGGGCAGTTTGGCTTCACTCTTCCTGTGAGCAATGGGGGATGGGATGGGGCCTATGCTCCTCCTCCTTCCTCCCTGCAGCACCCTCGCTCGGAAGGGTGTAACCACTCCTGGCATTCGTTGGTGGTTGGTAGCAGAGTAAGCTGGGACTGGTCACTCTGCTTTCCCTCAGGGGCAGGGGGAGGTTGACCTCCACTGCCCTGCTAGTCCCCTGGGCCGTGTTACTTGGGGGGTTGGGGTGGAGTGGGGGTGGGGCAGGGCTCGGGGAAGAGGTGGACCCTGGAGGGGGGTGGGGAGCAGGAAGAGGTGGGGGCCTTTCCCCAGCTAGAAAAGGAAAAAGCTAAAGGTGGCTTCTAAAACTCAGGCCCATTTCTGCTACTAAGACTTGTACTTGCAGAGTTTGTTATCGTTACACATCCCACTGTAAAACCCCGTTTTCATGTTTACAGGGTTTATGCTAGGACAGGGCTTGTAACAAACAAGACTCAAACATGGTATTAAAGCTGCTTGTGTGTCCTGCCCCGATGTGCTTAATGCAGGGGTCTCACACGCCCAGCCCACAGGCCATCCACAGCCGGAGCAGTTACACCATCTGACCCAGGAGTCACGGCAGGCTGGATAGGGGTGGGGCTGTCCATTCCCACCCCCCAAACCCTGCCACTGCCACTGCCTTGCCCTCTTCCTCCATGGTACCCCATCCCCTGAGGGGCATGGCCTCAGGGATTACGGGGGAGCTGTCTGCGGGGAATGTGAGCGCAGAGGAGCGAATACACTCGCTGAGTGCGCGCCACTTCCCGGTGGCTCCCACCGCTGCAGGGGTGTGAGGGAGTTCAACCGCTGCTGCTGCCCTGCACCAGGCATCCCTGGCAATCCCCGAGGCTGCATCCCTCGGGGGATGGGGTGCCATGGGGGGAAAGGGTGGGGTCAGATGATGGGGGCAGGAAGGGGTAAGGTTTGGGGGATGGGAACCAACAGATTTTCCCCCCTTCCCTCCTCATGGCCCACCAAGACTCCCAGGCTAGACGGCACAACTGCTCTGGATGAGAATGGCCCATAGGCGGGGAGTTTGATACCCCTGGCCTAAGGTTTACATTGGGAATATTGTCTTGCAGACAGCAGGCCATATTTCTTACTGAGCCCTGTTACTGAAAAGAGCACAGCCCTCCTGTGCTACAATAGGGTGTAAAATTTCAATTGACTAATCGAATAGTCGATGCAATTTGCATCGATTAGTCGATAAGAGAGCCTCTGCCTTTGAAGTGTAGCAACAGCCCGAGGGCTGTTGCTACACTTCAAAGGTGAAAGCGCTGCAGGAAACACGGGGCCAGCGGGGGTCATGCTCCCCACAGTGCTTCAAAGCGGCAGCGTCGCATTGGAGCCTGGGGTCAGCTGGTGAAGTCCCCAGCTGACCCCAGGCTCCATGCGGCATTGTCGCTTTGAAATGCTGCAGGGAGTCCGGCGTCAGGCTCCACGTGGCGTTTCAAAGCGGCTGCGCCGCATGGAGCCTGGGGTCAGTGCGGGAGTTCCCGGCTGTTCCTGGGCTCCACGTGGCACTGCCGCTTTGAAGCACCCCCTGTTCTTCCCCCCTTGCTACCTTGTTCTGATAGAAGCAGCTAGGGCAAAGGAAGTGACTAGTTGACTAGCCTATCGACTATCCAATAAGCATTTGCTTATCGGATAGTCAACTAGTCGTTCAGAGCCCTAAGCTACAACTGGTTTTTCTGCATAGAAAAGCCAGGGTGGACATTAGGGGGTAGCAAACAGAGCAAATGCTGAGGGCCCTACAAAACTAAGCTGCTCAAAATTTGGCTGCAGCCATAGATGGCAGGGCTTGGGGGCCCCCAGGTTTCAGTGTCTTGTGGGAGAGAGAGGAAGGGGAGGGCCTCCAGCAAGTTGAATACTGTCCCTGCTTGACAGATGCCTTAAACAGATCCCTGGACCCAGGGTTGAAAAATCACTGGAATAGGGTGTTACAGCACAGTGCGCAGGGGGACCTGCAGCCTGTTGTAGTGGACTGAATGCTTCTTCCTTCAGAGCCCATAACACTTCTTCTGTGACCTGGCTCGGTGAGGTCTGCATTTCTGGTGCAAAGTGGCCTCCGGCAAAAAATTATTGCCCACCCCTGCCCTAGAGTGTCAGAACCAGGATTAGCTGCTCTGAGAAGACTAACTTGGAATAACCCGGCTTTTGTACTTACCATTTCTGATATCTAGTAAAGGTTTTAGTAACACACATAGGGATGTGAACGACTAGTCGCTTCCTCCCCCCCCCCGCCCTGCATTGCCTTTATCAGAAAGAGGAGGTCCTTCAAAGCAGCAGCGCCATGTGGAGCCTGAGGTCTGGCACTTTGAAATGCTGCGTGCAGCCCAGGGCCAGCTAGGGACATGGCGTTTCAAAGCGGCAGCACCACATAGAGCCCAGGACTCCCCCCGCTGACCCCAGGCTCCATGCAGTACTGCTGCTTTGAAACACCGCAGAGAGTTCGGGGCCAGCAGGGGACTGCTTGAGTGCTCCCTGCAGTGCCTTCACCTTTGAAGTGTAGCAACAGCCCCAGGGCATGAGCACAGCTGTTGCTACACTTCAAAGGCAGAGGCGCCCTTATCGACTAATCGAATAGTCAATGCAAATTGCATCGACTATTCGATTAGTCCATTAATCTAAATTTAATATCCCTAAACACACAGAAACCTGTAGGGGAACATTTTAACTTACCTGGGCACTCATTAATGGATTTAAAAGTAGCCATTCTTCTACAAAGGAATTTCAAAAACCAACTACAGAGAGTGCAGAATTGGTCTTCATATGCAAATTTAACACTCTCTCTCATGGCATGAACCAAGACCTGAATTGGATGGCCCATTATAAAATCTGCTTTCCTTACATTCAACACCCAATTGACGTCAAAAGCGAAGTCTGGGACACTTCCAGCCCCCTCAATTAGCCTCATTAGCACAGGCACGACAATTGCCAGGTAGTACTCCCCACACACCTCTTGTTTTTCTGTTCTATATTGGGAGGGTCCCCCCTTTTCTCTCCACTCAGCTCATCTGAGGAAGTGGGTTTTGCCCACTAAAGCTTTACCATAACGTTATCTTCACGCAGGGCATGAAACAGGGAACACTGTCAGGGGAGCTTTGACATCCTGGGGAGCTGTGTATAAAAGGCCACTCTACCAGAGGCATCAGGGCCAATTTCTCATTAGAAAAACTATGAGACAGTCACAAGTTCTGGGATTTTTTTAAGGAGAACGCCACAACTTCCTCAAAATTCCATTAATATAGCCCTGGAGGGTGGGGTTCAATCCACAGTGCCAAAAGCCCAAGCCTGCAACTTTGCGACATGGGGCCCCAGGCAACTGCTCTGTTTGCTCCCCCCTAACCCCACATACATTTCTGAGATTTATTATTTCTCACAGCCTGACCACAACTTTCAATCAAAACACCCGTATCAAATTCACGGCCTTGCTCGTTAGCAACCCTATGACAATGTGACAGGAAGAGGCGCAATCCTCATCCTGGCTGGAGCCGTGAAGCAGGAGATACTGTCCCTGGTCCTTGAATCAGGCAGGCAATTGCTTCAGTTGACCTAAAGACCACGTACCATGCCGTCGCCATGGTGGCAACTGAGCTCTCTCAAACTACTTTAATTCCCTTCCCCCTTCCACTTAAAGCCCAATTCTCCGGTAAAACTACACTGGACCAGGAATTCTACAGCAAAACAGCTTGGAGGCTTAGTACTGCGACAGGCAACACCTGGGTTTCCTTGCGATCCCATGCTCTAAGGCTGGGGTGGGCAATCATTTTTTTGGGGGGGGACGACACATAATGAATTTTGGTACATGGTCATGGGCCAGGTCCTGGAAGTGGCAGGGCTGGGGACCAGCCTCTTCCCAGAATTGTCTGGGGCTGGAGGCTTTGAATTAAAAACACAGCAAAGGGCTCGGAGCTTCTGGCCCCGCTGCCACCGTGTTGCTTGGCAGCCCCCCAGGGTTACTGTGACTATTTAAAGGGCTCATGGCTCTGGCCTCTGCCAGGGCACTGCCGCAACAGGGAGCCACAAGCCCTATAAACAGGATCCTGCTGCCTGAGCCACCAACCTGGAAATTCAGTGGCCTGGGCAGCAGGATATAAATAGAAAGTGGCCAGATGCAATTTGTGGGCCAGATCAAAGTGTTAGGCGGAGCAGATCCAGCCCCCAGGCTGCATCTTGCCCAACATCACAGGCATGGGAAACACACTCAGAGGAGAGCGGAAGCCAGAAGACTAGCAATGTCCCCTGTGGGCCAGTATATTGAGGGAGTAATGGTGAAGAGAATTTAGCACTACTGAAAGGTGCCAGTCAATTTAGTTTCTCTACTTCATCACTGCACAGACACAGCATGGAAGCTGCAGGGCAAACTGCCCCATGCTGCCCCTAAGCTGGAGGGACCCTCAGTTTAACCTCCAGAGTCCATTTTAAACCTATGTCTCTCTGCTCAGTGGGGCCAGCTGGGGTGATTTTTGTAACTTAGCTATTTGCTTTGCAGATCTTCAGACCCTTCTTGTTCCACACAGGGCACTGAAAAGACCCCAGAGGTTAACAAAGTTACTGATCTGGTCCGGATTCAAACCGGTGAGGCAGGCCCGCTGATGGGAGGAGGTGGGGGCACGGGGCAGTTGCCACAGGGCCCAGCAATTCAAAGGGAACCCCGGCCCTTTAAATTGCTGCAGGAGTGCTGCACCGCGCACGTCGACTGGCTCTAAGGCAGTGGGCCTCAAACATTTTGGCCCATGGCCCACCCTGCTCAATGCAGACCATCAGCCAACCACCCATGATGATAAAATGGGTGCAGGAGGGAGTGGGGGGTGGGGGTCGTCTGGCTGGGAGGTAAGGTGCAGGAGTAGTGGGGTCTGGCTGGGAAGGAGGTAGGGTGGAGGGTCTGGGTGGAAGGGAAGGAGCAGGAGCAGGATGGGGATGTGGGGTCTGGGTCGAAGGAGGGTGCAGTAGCGGGCTAAGAGTGCGGGGTCTCGGTGTGAGGGAGGATGTGGGAGTGGGGGCTGGGCATGAGAAGGATGGGGGTGCTTACCTGCCTCTGTGCCTCCTGCCGCTCCCAGGTACTGCCCCCCTGCTCCCATTGGCTGTAATTCCAGCTAGGGGTAAGGGGGAGTGGCAGTGCACAGAGACGCTGCCTTCCCCCGCAAGCTGGATCTGGCCTGTGAGGCTTGCTCCTACCCCAGCCCTTCCTGACCCCCAACGGGAAGCCAGCGCTGGTGGTCCAACCTCAGGGGGGGCACAGGGCTGGGGCACCAGTGCAGGCTTCCCCAGGCGGGGTGGGGGTTAGGCGAGCCTGGAGACTGCGGCCCACCTGCAAGATGGTCGTGGGCCACTAATGATCCACAGACCACACTTTGAGAACCACTGCTCTAAGGCGGGGTGGGGAACCTGAGGCCCGGGGGATGGATGCGGCCCCTGGCTTCCCCGGATCTGGCCCCTGAGGCTCAGAGCTCCCCCCAAGCATGGGGAGCCCACGCTGGCACTTCAGCCCCTCCGCTGCCCCACCGCAGGGGTAGAGCACACAAAATCGACTAGCCTGGGCCCCTCAGGCTCTGGTGTGGGAGGGGAATGTGGGGAGCGTCTTTCTCCCTCTCAGACGGGGGGCCACATCAGTGAAGGTTTGTTTGTTTGTTTGTTTGTTTGTATCTCACTTGTGTGCAGCTCCCGACTGATATTCCTGTGGGTCAGCAGGCCCCCCCTCACCCCCCCCGACCCAAAAAAGGTTTCCCACCCCTGTTCTAAGGGCCTGGGAGTGTGGGGGAGGATGAGGCTCACCATGTTCCGGGCAGCATGGACGCCTGGCTGCCACCACCCCGCCCCTTCCACTTAAGGTCCTGCCACTTCTGGGAGCTGGCTCCCCCCACACACCTCACTGTGGAGGCTGTCAACCCACCACCCCACCCCCCCCCCCGCGCAGTGAGGTGTAAGCTAGGGATGTAAAAAAGCGTCTTTTTTTTTTTTTTTTGGTAAACATGTAACCGCTGACATTTTCAGTGGTACACGTTTACATGCAGGGGGGGGAGGTAGCTCCATGGGAGCTGGCATGCCCAGAGAGCTAGCTTACTGGCTCCTGTGGAGCCACCTCCTCTTCCCTCTCCCCCCGCGCTGCTGCCTCTGATACAGAGGCAGCAGCGCAGGGCGGGGCAGGCGGGAGCTGGTGCTTGTAAGCCAGCTCCCCGTAAGCACCAGCTCCTGCAGCTCCGTCTGCCTCTCCCTGCACTGTGCTAGCTCCCGCCTACTCCCCCCGCCTCGGATACAAAGGCAGTGAGGGTTGGGGGGCCTTGCTCGTCATCGTGAAGGTTAACTGATGAGCCCAGAGGAGCCTGAATTGTGGGACCCAAACACACGGCAAGAAGGAAGGGGAGAGTGAGCACAGACCCAATCCCGAGGCATGGATGGAGGAAAAAGCCAGAAGAGTCTTCAGCGGACCACCTCTGGGTTCAAGGGAGAATTCCTGGTCAAGTACCTGCACGGAAGCTAGTGCTCAGTCCCTTTCCAAGCATCAGCATTTTAAAGTTGGAGAAAACCTAGCAGCAGAAGCCAGGTGCATTTTCTTGATGCTCATACACCTCAGATTCTGCAAGGACGTGAAGCTCCTTCTCTGAGCAGGCAGTAGGACTCCCCTCTTGTAGAATGCCACCAAATGTCTCTGGGGTAACCCTTTCCACTGCACCAGCCCGCAGACCGGTGTGGATAATGAACATCTGTGGAAGTGAATGTCACTGTCTAAGGTCCACCAGCGAGGGCGGGGAGGAGAGCGGGGATGCGGCCAGAAAAGGCAAGTAGATGGGAAGGCAACTGGTGATGACTAGGCTGGAGAAGAGCACAAAGGGGTCAGGCCTCCTTTCTCCAGGGAAAAGACTGATGAGGGCATCTGGAAGTTCACTCTCCAGACTCAGCCTCAGATGTGCCGGTTCAAATTCCCACGGGGAGACAAGCCACCACGGAGTGGGCTGAGCAGGAAGCCTGCGGACGGCGGCGTGGCTGGAAGGAGCGGGGTGCTGCAGTCTCCTCGCCAGGCTTGACGCCTAATTCCGCAGATGCTTATAGAACAGGAAAGCCACGACACAGGCAAAGGCAGCAATGGCAGCTGGCAGAGCATAGTCCTTCCAGGGAAAGGATGCCCCATCCTTGCCTCGTCTGGGCTTGTTAATCTTCTGAGGGGAAAGTTCCGGAGCAGCTGTTGAATTCCAAGGTGTGCCGGATTTGTTGCTATTGCCTTTCTGGTAGCTGGAGAACTCCCGTGGGAAGCCAGAGCTGGCTGAAGATGGGTTCTCATAGGCCCCGTCTCCATCCTGCAGGCCGGCGGCCTCCCCCAGATCCACGTTAGGATACTCTACCACGTGGACTTCGTGAGTTTCCACAGTAGTGCTGTCCCAGGAACTGCTGCAGCTCTCTGGGGAAAGGGAGGCCTGGCTGGTTTTGGTAGCCCCGTCACTTCCCGGGCCATTGCGAGCAGCCCAAGCTGGGAGGAAGGGGTCAGAGTGAGAGGAGTAGTGATTCTCCTCAGGCTGGTTGCTCCGTGCTTGATCGGCGCTGGCTGTGCTGGATTTGCTTATCTGGAGGGGATTGTTGCCCAGAGAGCTGAAGAAGAAGCGATTGGACCTGCCAGAATATTGTTCATTTGTCTCCGCTGCGTCTGGCTGCCTCGCAGCTGGTTCCTCCATCCCTGGTGGACAGTAGCACGCCCGGCTTGCTGAACTCCGCCTCCTCAGCCGGCTCGTAGAACACTTGGCAGCCCCGCGGGGAGCCGGGCAAGGCATTGTGGGTCTCCTGCCTTGTGCTCCCAGGGAGCTCCGGATTGGGTCGGGTCACACTCGGAGCAGGGGGCGTGGGCGTTCGATTTGCCTTCAAGAGACAACAATGGAGACACGTTAGCTCACAAAGCGAAGCATGTCACTGGAAGCACGGATGGGGCCTGTTCCGGGCCTGAGGGTGCTGCAAGCCAGCTTGAGTCTGCCCCCAGTGTAACCCCCATCCCTCCTAACACTGCATGGCTCTGAGGGAAGGTTCGTAGCTAGCTCCCCCTCAGCTGGAAGGGTGGGAAGCCCCTTGGCAGCTGTGGAGAGGAGGTTATCAGCGCTCGGGAGGACCCTGTGGGATGGGGAAAAGGTGGGAGAAGGAGAAGGAAATGGTGGAGGGGACAGACTAGCCGCTAAAACGAGCATGAAGCTGGAGGGACTGATTGAGGCATCGTTAGATGAGGTTCTGGAACAAACTGATCAACTACACAGTAACTTGTCACCGGGAACAGATGACATTCACCCAAGAGTTCTGAACAGGGATGTTAGGCAGCGTGTAATTGAACAGCCATGTAACTGCACAAAATACTGTCGGTTACACGACTATTCGATAGTCCCCGGGGGTGGGGCCGGCAGCCAGTGCACTCCCGGATCCACTCTTGGGGAGCCCCCCTGCTACCCCACGGCCTCTGTATCAGAGGCAGCAGCGCAGGGTGGCAGGCAGGTCTCTCATAAAGGCAGCAGCGCTGGGGGGGAGCGGGGGGGGGGGAGGGAGAGAGGCAGGCAGCACTATGGAGCCAGTGCTGGAGGGAACTGGGTTTTAAGCCAGCTCCCCCCAGCACCAGCTCCTGCCCGTCCCCCCACCTCTGTGGAAGGCAGCAAGGGGGGGGGCATGTGGGTCCGCAGAACTGATACGCACGGGGAGTTGGCTTGAAAGAGGCAATAGTGCAGGGGCAGAGGGCAGGCCAATCCTGGGCTTGTGGGGAGCCAACTTTTAGGCTAGCTCCCCACAGGCACCGGCTCCCACTCCTTCCTCCGCCCTCTCCGTCTCGGATACACAGGCCGTAAGCGGGGGGGGGGGGGGGGGGGGGAGATTAGGAATGTTAAATTTCAATTAATCAGCTAATCAAGTAGTCGATGGAATTTCTATCACCTAATCGATTAGTCGATAAGGAGGAGGTAGGGCACTCGCTATGCCGGCTACATCTCTCCCTCTGAAATGTAGCAAGAGCCCCATGGGAAGAAGAGCAGCGGAGAACACAGGGCAAGCAGGGACTGAAGCTGTCCCCCACTCCCCCCAGGTTCCGACTGCTGTGCTTCTGTCTTTGAAATATAGCAAGTGCCCCATGGGTGATCCTGGCCCGTGGGGCTCTTGCTACATTTCAAAGGCAGAAGTGCAACAGTCGGAACCCAGGGCAAGTGGGGACAGCTTCAGTCCCTGCTCCCCTGCCCCGCACAGAGACAGTGCTAGCTTTTAAGCTGGCTCCCTCCAGGGCCGGCTCCTGCTCCCCCCTCTTACTGCCTCTCTCTGATAGAGGCAGCGGGGGGAAAGAGGGGAGCGACTAGTCAAGTCACTACTCAGCTACCCAATATGCATATGCTTATCAGGTAGTCGACTAGTTGCTTACATCCCTAGGGGGAATGCGTGTAGCTGACAAGATTAACCGATAAGCCTAGGCTTACCAGTTAATCATACAGTCAACTACACGTTGAGATCCTTAGTTCTGAAATAATTCAAATGTAAAATTGCAGAACTACTAACTCTGGTTTGTAACCTGTCCTTTATATCAGCATCTGTACCAAAAGACTGGAAGAAGCTAATGTGACACCAATCTTTAAAAAGGGCTTTAGAGGTGATTCTGGCAATTACAGGTGAGTAAGTCTAACGTCAGTAGTGGGCAAATTAGCTGAAACAATAGTAAAGAATAAAACTGTCAGACACATAGATGAACAATTTGTTGGGGAAAAGTTAAGAGGGTTTCTGTAAAGGGAAACCATGCCTCACCAATCTGCTAGAATTCTTTGAGGGGGTCAAAAAGCATGTGGACAAGGGGAATCCAGTGGATATAGTGTACTTAGGTTTCCAGAAAGCCTTTGACAAGCTGTCATGGGATAAGAGGGAAGGTCCTCTCGTGGACTGATAACTAGTTAAAAGATAGGCAGCCAAGTGCAGAAATACATGGTTAGTTTTCAGAATGGAGAGGTAATAAGTGGTGTACCCCAGGGGTCTACACTGGGACCAATCCTATTCAACATATTCAGAAATGATCTGGAGAAAAGTGAGGTAGCAAAGTTTGCAGATGATACTAAACTGCTCAAGATAGTTACGTCCAAAGTACACTGTGAGGAGTTTCAAAAGGATCTCATGAAACTAGGTAAGTAGGAGACAAAAGGCAGAAGACTTTTAATGTTGATAAATGCAAAGTAATGCATATTGGAAAACATAATCCCCCAACTATGTGTTTACAATGATGGGGACTAAATTAGCTGTTACCACTCAAGAGAGAGAACTTGGAGTTATTGCAGATAGTTCTCTGAAGACATCCCCTCAGTGTGCAGCACCAGTCAAAAAAGCAAATAGGTTAGGAATAATTAAAAAAGGGACAGAGAATAAGACAGAAAATATCCTATTGCCTCTATACAAATGGTACGCCCACATCTTGAATACTGTGTGCAGAATGTGGTCACCATCTCAAAAAAGATATATTGGCATTGGAAAAATTTCAGTAAAGGGCAATAAAAACAAGCAGGGATTTGGAACAGCAGCCATATGAGGAGAGATTAATAAGACTGGGACTTTTCAGCTTAGAAAAGAGGAGACTAAGAAGGGATATGATATGTCTCTAAAATTATGACCAGTGTGGAGAAAATGGATAAGGAAAAATATTTACATGCTCCCATAACTCAAGAATTAGGGGTCAAAAAATGAAATTAATAGGCAGCAGGTTTAAAAAAAACAAAAGGAAGTATATCTTTACACAATGCAGTCTACCTGTGGAACTCCTTGCCAGAGGAGGTTGTGAAGACCAAGACTTTAACAGGGTTTAAAAAAGAGCTAGATAAATTCATGGAGGTTAGGTCCATCAATGGCTATTAGCCAGGATGGGTAGGAATGGTATCCCTGGCCTCTGTTTGTCAGAAGCTGGGAATGGGCGACACAGGAGGAAACACTTGATGATTCCCTGTTCTGTTCACTCCCTCAGGGGCATCTGGTATTGTCCCCTGTCAGATGACAGGATACTGGGCTAGATGGAGCTTTGGTCTGACCCAGTACGGCCGTTCTTATGTATTTACAAACAAAGGGAGAAGAGCTGAGGGGCAGCCTAGCTGGGGCAAATCTCTGCTTTCCTTCTCTGCAAATAGTATCTTACCCCACGGCAGCCACACCAAACAGCTGCAACTGGAGCCACCTCTTAGCACAGACAAAGTGCTGGGGAGAGCCAGGAGGGAAGTGCGACCCCTGGTCATTAAGCATTTACAAACTGTATCCTGCAAGGTGGGAGGGGAATTGTTCAGTGCAAGGTGCAGGGGTCTAATCAGAAGGGCTGGGATGAAGATAAGAAGAAATTTCAGGCGGAGTCAAACGGGAAGCTTCCTCAGAGGGTACGTCTAGACTACAGGCTTTTGTCGACAGATTCTGTTGACAAAGCTTCTGTCAACAAAGAGCGTCTAGACTACATCCAGTTCTGTCGACAAAGCAAGCCGCTTGGTCGACATGACAGTGTAGACACAAAGGACAGTGTAGATGCAATAACGCCTTCTGTCAACAGAACTCTGTCGACAAAAGGCGTTATTCCTCGTAGAATGAGGTTTACCGCCGTCGACAAAACTGCTGAGTTCTGTCGACGTTATGTCGACAGAACTCAGTGGCAGTGTAGACGAGGTATAGTTTTGTCGACAAAAGTCCACTTTTGTCGACAAAACCCTGTAGTCTAGACACACCCAGAGTGAGATCGACCCACCAAAGGAAGTGGTGGAGGCTCCATCATTTCAGGCACGCAAGACTGTACAACCCACTGCAGGACACTGCAGGGAACAATCTTGATTTACTCCCCTGTGCCAAGGGATAGGCTTGTGAACAGGGGCTGTTAACAGGGAGTTTGGAGAGGGAGTTCTCCAGATAAAGGAGGAAGCTAATACAGGACCCTTGAGGGAAGTGGCTGTCTGTAGTGTGTATTTGTGTTTGTGTTTGGGGTTTTCTTGTTGTGTGCTGAGCTTATGTTTGGCTATTTGGGTGGGGTTTTTTTTCCTTTTTCTCTCCTTTCCCTTTCCCTTCCCTCCCCTCATGGAGTGTGTGCTGTGGCTGGCAGATGGAAGCTGTGAGCTTCTAATCAGGGTTTGAAATCTAGAAGCCTCTGCTCATTGGTTGAGCCTAAATCAGGGGGAAGGGCTATCAGGCAGTCCAGGGCTATAAAGGAGTGAGTCAGCGACCAGGGAGCTTGCGAACAGGGGCTGTTAACAGGGAGTTTGACGAGGGAGTGGGAAGGGGATGAGATCCACTCGCCATTCTTTAAAATCTTTTCACTACGCTTCTGGCCTTCAAGGAGGCATTTAATAACAACTGAGGAATCTCTCAGAAGGAAGGAAGGTATGGATGATGATAGGTCTGCTGTTGTTACCTGCACAGCATGTGCCATGTTTGTCTTCCTCCCAGAGGACAGAAGGGATTTCATCTGCACTAAGTGCAAGCTGGTCACCATTTTGGAAGAAAAAATTAGAGGACTTGAGGCCCAAGTAGCAACCCTACGTTCTATCAGAGAGGATGAAGACTTCCTCGATAGAAGGTAGCATTTAATCTTGCAGGCACAGCAGGCTGAAGAGCCAGTCAGGGCAGTACAGGATAAGGAAGAAAACTGGCAGCATGTAACCTCTAGAAGGAGAAGGCGGCCAACTCAGGTATCCCCCATGCCTGCAGAGGTAAGTAACCGGTATCAGGCTCTCTCCACAGGCACTGCGGTGGAGAATGCTTTGGCAGGGACCTCTCAGGGAAGAAATCAGAAGGGAACACCATCTACCGGAAGGCATGGGATGCATAGTCCTAGGGATGGGGGTTCCACGACCACCACCCCCAAAAGAAGAAGATGGGTGGTGGTGGTCGGGGACTCCCTCCTAAGAGGGACTCAGTCATCCATCTGCCGTCCAGACCTGCAATCTCGAGAAGTGTGCTGCTTACCGGGAGCTCGTATTCAGGATGTGACCGAGAGCCTTCCGAAAGTGATTAAACCTTCAGATCACTTCCTGCTTCTCCATGTAGGAACTAACAATATGACCAAGAATGACCTTGAGCGGGTCACAGCAGATTATGTAGCGCTGGGAAGAAGGATCAAGAAATTTGAAGCGCAAGTGGTGTTCTCGTCCATCCTTCCGGTTGAAGGAAAACGTCCGGGTAGAGATCATCAAATTGAGGAAGTAAATGCGTGGTTGCAGGTGGTAACGGAGAGAGGGCTTTGGTTTCTTCGACTATAGGACTCTGTTCCACGCACGAGGATTGTTAGGAAGAGATGGGATCCACCTAACGAAGAGAGGAAAGAGCATCTTCGCGGGCAGGCTTGCAAACTAGTGAGGAGGGCTTTAAACTAGGTTCGTTGGGGGACGGTGACCAAAGCCATGAGGAAGTCGGACACTGGGAAGAATCACAAGGAGGAATGAGCAACAAAGGAGGACCCCTGATTCATATGGAGAAGGTAGGGTGATCAACTGGTTATCTAAGGTGTTTGTACACAAATGTGAGAAGCCTGGGAAACAAACAGGAAGAATTAGAAGCCCTGGCCCAGTCGAAGAACTATGATTTGATTAGAATAACTTGGTGGGATGACTCGCATGACTGGAGCACTGTCATGGAAGGGTATAAACTGTTCAGGAAGAACAGGCGGAGGACAAAAGGAGGAGGAGTTGCATTGTATGTAAGAGAGCAGTATGATTGCTCGGAGCTCCAGTATTTAGAGGCAGAAAAGACTGTTGAGAGTCTCTGGGTTAAGTTTAGAGGTGGAAGCAACAGGGGTGATGTTGTGATTGGGGTCTGCTATAGACCACCGGATCAGGTGGATGAGGTAGACGAGGCTTTCTTTGGACAACTGAGAGAAGCTTCCAGATCGCAGGCCCTGATTCTCACGACTTTAACCACCCTGATATCTGTTGGGAGACCAATACAGCAGAACACAGACAATCCAGGAAGTTTTTGGAGAATGTTGGGGATAACTTCTTGGTACAAATGCTGAAGGAACTGACCAGGGGCCATGCGCAGCTTGACTTGCTGCTCACAAACAGGGAGGAACTAGTAGGAGAAGTAGAGGTGAGTGACAACCTGGGAAGCAGTGATCATGAGATGGTAGATTTCAGGAGCCTGACCAAAGGAAGAAAGGAGAGTAGCAAAATACACATGCTGGACTTCAGAAGAGCAGACTTTGACTCCCTCAGAGAACTGATGGGCAGGATTCCCTGGGATGCTTACATGAAGGGGAAAGGAGTCCAGGAGAGATGGCAGCATTTTAAAGAAGCCTTATTCAAGGCACAGGACGAAACCATCCCGAAGCGCAGCAAGAAAAGCAAATATGGTAGGCAACCAGATTGGCTTACTGGGGACATCTTTGATGAGCTTAAACACAAAAAGGAAGCTTAGAAGAAGTGGAAACTTGGACAGATGACTGGGGAGGAGTATAAATATATTGCTCGAGAATGCAGGAGAATTATCAGGAAGGCAAAAGTGCAGTTGGAATTGCAGCTAGCAAGGGATGTGAAGGATAACAAGAAAGGTTTCTACAGGCATGTTAGCAATAAAAGGGTGATCAGAGGGGGTGTGGGGCCCTTACTGGATGAGGGAGGTAACCTAGTGACAGATGATGTGGGAAAAGCTGAAGTGCTCAATGCTTTCTTTGCCTCTGTCTTCATGGACAAGGTCAGCTCCCAGACAAATGCACTAGGCAACACAATATGGGAAGGAGGTGGACAGCCCTTGGTGGGGAAAGAACAAGTTAGGAACTATTTAGAAAAGCTAAACATACACAAATCCATGGGCCCGGATTTAACGCATTCGAGGGTACTGTGGGAGTTGGCAAGTGTCATTGCGGAGCCTTTGGCCATTATCTTTGAAAACTCGTGAAGATCGGGAGAGATCCCGGATGATTGGAAAGAGGCAAATGTAGTGCCCATCTTTAAAAAAGGGAAGAAGGACAATCCAGGGAACTACAGACCCGTCAGCCTTACCTCAGTCCCTGGAAAAATCATGGAAGGGATCCTCAAGGAATCCATTTTGAAGCACTTGGAAGAGGGGAAAGTGATCGGGAATAGTCAACATGGATTCACGAAGGGCAAGTCGTGCCTGACCAATCTGATTAGCTTCTATAATGAGGTAACTGGCTCTGTAGATATGGGAAAGTCCATGATATACCTTGACTTTAGCAAAGCTTTTGATACTGTCTCTCACAATATTCTCTAGCAAGTTAAGGGAATATGGTTTGGATAAATCCACTGTAAGATGGATAGAAAGCTGGCTAGACGGTTGGGCCCAATGGGTAGTGATCAACGGCTTGATGTCAGGTTGGCGGTCAGTTTCTAGTGGAGTGCCCCAAGGATCTGTTCTTGGACCGGTTTTGTTCAACATCTTTATTAATGACTGCGACGGGCTGCAAGCGGCCCGCACACTAAGCCATGCAGAAGGGCCGGAGGAAGCTGCGGCATCGGCGGAGGTTCCCGGTCACTGCGGCCGGACCGGGACCGGGCGGCAATGGCAGGGCCTCCCCCCGCGCCTGCGCAGCCGGGCGGCGTCTGGCCCCGGCCCCTGCATGCGTCCGCAGGGGGCGGACGCCCTGATGGACGGGCGGGGGAAGATGGGCGAGTCTGGCGCGCCCAGGGAGGGGCGGGGCCCCGCGGGCACGGTGCGACTGGCGGGCCAATTCAAAAGGGCCCGCCGGCAGAGAGGAGGGGGGCAGCCTCTGAGGCTGGCCCCAAGGAAGCCCTGGGCCATGGTCGGGTCGGCACCACCCCCAAGGGTGGCCGGCGGGCAGACCCCGCCTCCTGGAGGCCCAAGACCCCCGCGGATGCCTCCCACTCCGGACCCGAGATTAGACACCGGGCGGAGACGTCCACCGGGCCGGACATCAGAACCACGGTAGGCCCCGGGGATCTTTTGGATGGGGTCCCGAGACTCGCGGAGGGGAGGAAGCAGCCCGAGGCGGGGTCCTTTTGGCGACCATGGGCAGACGTGTTGAGGGAGTGCTGGGACCCGGAGGAGAGGGTAGGCCCGGGTCCCCCTCCCCTCACACCACCTCCGGAGCCAGTACCACGCTGACCCCGGGAGAGTGAATCTACCGAACGTCACGGGACAGAAAGACCCCTATTGAGGGGGACGGTTGCAGATTCCCCTGGACTTGTTGGAGCGGGGTGATCGCACCCGACGACGCTGGCCCGGGGCCTGACCCGGCAACCGGCGTCACAGAGTTGGGCGTCGGGGTCCGCCGAACCCCCCTGCCGGCCAGCAGGGGGCGATCGCACCCCCAAACTCGTCCACAATGACCTTTATGAGGAGATGGATTGCACCTCAGCAAGTTTGCAGATGACACTAAGCTAGGGGAAAGAGGTAGATCCGCTGGAGGGCAGGGATAGGGTCCACAGTGACCTGGACAGATTAGAGGATTGGGCCAAAAGAAATCTGATGAGGTTCAACAAGGACAAGTGTAGAGTCCTGCACTTGGGACGGAAGAATCCCAAGCATTGTTACAGGCTGGGGACCGAATGGCTAAGTAGCAATTCTGCAGAAAAGGACCTGGGGATTACAGTGGATGAGAAGCTGGATATGAGTCAACAGTGTGCCCTTGTAGCCAAGAGGGCTAATGGCATATTGGATGCATTAGGAAGAGCATTGCCAGCAGAACTAGAGAAGTGATTATTCCCCTTTATTCGGCTCTGGTGAGGCCACATCTGGAGTAGTGTGTCCAGTTCTGGGGCCCTCACTATAGAAAGGACGTGGATGCATTGGAGAGGGTCCAGCGGAGGGCGACCAAAATGATTAGGGGGCTGGAGCACATGACCTATGAGGAGAAACTGAGGGATTTGGGTTTGTTTATTCTGCAGAAGAGAAGTGAGGGGGGATTTGATAGCAGCCTTCAACTTCCTGAAGGGAGGTTCCAAAGAGGATGGAGAAAGGCTGTTCACAGTAGTGACAGATGGCAGAACAAGGAGCAATGGTCTCAAGTTGCAGTGGGGGAGGTCTAGGTTGGATATTAGGAAAAACTATTTCCCTAGGAGGGTGGGGAAGCACTGGGCTGGGTTCCCTAGGGAGGGGATGGAATCTCCATCCCTAGAGGTTTTTAAGTCTCGGCTTGACAAAGCCCTGGCTGGGTTTATTTAGTTGGGATTGGTCCTGCCTTGGGCAGGGGGCTGGACTTGATGACCTCCTGAGGTCTCTTCCAGCTCTGATTCTATGATAGGCGAGGTGACCTACAAGGCCGGCCTTGCCAGTCTTTGGGGTAGGAGCGTCATTGCACTGACTTCCATGGGCTTTGGCTCAAGCCCACCAGAGTACAGCACTGTAGGATTCTCCCACTAGAAACTCACTAGGTTTAAACAAAGCTCGGGGAGCAGGGAAGGGGAAGGGAGAGAAAAACGCCCAAAGCAGCAGCTTGAAATGTGAAACTGCTGCAGACTGGAAGGAGTTTGTTTGGCAGGATCTCTCGGACAGGCTACGATTCTGCTGGGGACAGTAGCTTGGGCAGCACAAGGCCATTTTGGGGGCACTGCGTATGACAGGCTCAACATGAACACACTCCCAACGCACGGGACAACTTACGTTCTCCTTGGGCACGGCGGTGCGGCTGTCCGTGCCTCCCGCTGGCAGTTCGCTCTCTTGGACGGGAGATTTCAGCTTCCCCGGGTCGCTGCTGAACGCTGGCTCGGATAGGTCAGAGGGCAATGCAGGCGAACTGGGCGGAATCACAGCAGTGGAAGAGAAGCTGCTATGGTCTGGGAATTCCACCGCAGACCTGGCGTGGGGGGAGGAACTGATTGGAAGAACGTTGCTGGGCCCAGGCGTCGAAGCCGGGCGTAGCACGTCAGCTGCAGGCGCCGGGATCTGGACTTTGCTTCGAGGCTCTGGAGGGAAACAAGGCCCAACGTGGGTTAATCAGGACGTGTGAAATGAATGGGAGTTGTGAGCACACACCCCACCTTGCAGTAGTTCACTACTAACGAAGGGCGAGTCTCTCTTATCTGGTGCCTCCTTATGAAGCCATGTTTCCTGGTTTCTTTGTGAAGGAGGGAAAATGTTGTATCTGCTCCACACAAAAAGGGAGGAGAGGAGGCCATGCTGCATTTGGCCTGTCCAACACAAAGTGCTTGGGTAACAAACCAGGCACGCAACACGGGGCTGCTCCAAAGGCCCCCGCCATCGATGAAAAGACGCCCCTGATGACTTTAAGCAGGCCCGTGACAGTCAACTGGAGTGTGTCTGTGGGACATGGGGATTCTCAAAATTCATTGCGCTGCGACCCCCCCTTCTGACAAAAATGACTGCCTGGCCCCGGAAGGGGGGACTGAAGCTTCAGCCCACCCAAGCCCCACCGTCCTGGGGGACAGCAAAGCCAAAGCCCAAGGGGCTCAGCCCCAGGCAGCAGGGCACAGGTTACAGGCCCTCTAAGCCCTTGGGCTTCAGTTTCATCTTTGGCCCTGGGCCCAAGCAAGTGCAAGCCAGGCCTGGCGACCCATTTAAGGGCAATAAGGCCCTGCCCCCACACACCCCGCTGAAAGGCAGTAGGGCCCTGCTCCCCCACACCGTGCTGAAAGGCAGTAAGGCCCTGCCCCCACACACCCCGCTGAAAGGCACTAAGGTCCTGCCCCCACACACCCCGCTGAAAGGCACTAAGGCCCTGCCCCCACACACGCCGCTGAAAGGCAGTAAGGGCTCCAGCGCTCAGCTCTCTGCTCCACCTCCCAGGAGGATGGAGTAGCTAAGCTTGCTGGCTCCCGGAGCCCTCTCTCCAGTGCCTTCAACGAGGTGCCTGGGCCACGGGGAGCAGCTGGGCTGACCCAAGCGCTGCAGGGCTCTACAACCAGGACCTACAGCCGGGGAGAGTCTGTGTGAAGAAGGCAGCTGGGAGGGCGCAGACAGCAGCCGTCACATTCGCTAGCTGGTCACAGCCGGCATCTCCACTCTGCAGGGGGTCCGGGAAGCCATTTTCTGGTTTAGGTGCACGGGAGGCTGACACTCCGCTTGTCCCCGAGTTTCCAAGTTCATACCCCAGCTGAAACGCCGCCCAAGCCAGCCAAGTTTGGCTTGGCCCCAGGTGGCCTGTTTTCCCCCGGCAAGCCCAAATGTTGGCAAACCTACAAACTGGGCCCAAGTCTCAGGTGTGTAACTCGACCAAGAGACGGCCCCGCAGCTCGGGGGGGGGGTGGTTTTGTACATGGAAATTGTACTACCAAGTTACTGGTGCCCAGGCACTGGAGGAAGGAGGCTGTGAATTCAGAGACTCCATCAGAGGGGCCCTCTCTCGACACAGACAAAGCCTGGCTTTAGCCTTCTGGGTGGGGGGGAGAGGAAACCCCAAGACTAGCACGGGGGTCAGCCCCGATCCTCTCTGTCACACTCACCCAGGGTCCCATCTGCCCCTGCTAGTGCCTCATGGGGCAACCAGCAGCGACTTTGGGCTTCAAAACACACGTGGTGTTGCCTCCTCCCCTAAGTCTGGCCCAGCACAGTGTTGACAAGTTGGGAGGAGGCCAGTTTTGGCTGCTCTCAGCCAGCCAGTCCCACAGACAGGGGAGCGGCACATCACCAGGAACAGCCTGGCATGGAATCGGATGCACCTCTTAAGTGTACATCCCCTCTCCCCAGTCCTGCCTGGGCATAGGAGAAACCAGCACTATGTAGACGTTGCAAGTCCCTCTACAGCTGGAAGCCAGTGCAATTCTGATCACCGGTTTCAATGCCCCTAACTCATCCCTGGGGCTGAAGATGCTGCCCCCTTGCAGCAGGCCCCGATTAAAACACTTCTGTGTGAATACTGACGGGGGAAGCTCTTACCCCTGCTGTTTGCTGGGCCACTGGCACCTTCTGGGCTCTCTGCCAGGCACCCAGCTGACTCCCTACCCCGGTGGGAATTGCTGCCGCTGCCTGGGTTCTGTTCAGGGGTCCCCTGGGACGCTCCAGCGGAAGAGCCGGAAGCCAGTTTTGCAGAGGAGCTGGCCGAGCGAGTTGTGCCGAGACGTAATGCTCCCGTTTCACGAGCCGTCGCATCTTCGCTGAGATCCGGGGGGACAGTGCTTGGCATCTGAGCAGCAGGCGCTGGTCCAACATCAGGGCTAAAATCAGCCCTGCCTTTGAGGGCTCCCACCTCCCCGTAACTGCGCGTGCTCTGGGCAGAATCTCTGATCTGGGGGAGGGGAAACGCTTCCCTCTCTCCACCCTGCTCTCTCTGCCTCTGGGCCTGTTTCTGCTCTATGTCAAACTGGGTCTGCAGGAGGACAGGGTCACCAACATCCACCACATTACTCAGCAGGTTCCCATGCTCATAACCCTGCAAAGCCTGAATCTTCTGTTGCCGGAGTGAATCTGCAGCCTCCTGCCCCTCTCCATGGACAGCTCGGTTGGCGCTGGAAGCCAAGGGGGAGTGCTCAAAAGAAGAATAGTAAACCTCTTCCGGCTGGTTCCTGAAATCCTCTGGCCTCGGCGTGGCAGCCGACTCCCCTCTCTGAACAGGCTCTCCACACACGGAGGCCTTTCTGCTGCTCCCAACATTCAGGTGGTTCATGTTCCCAAAGTACCCACCACTCACACAGACCGGGTGCTGCTGGCGGCTCGCCCAGTCCTTCCCCTGTCCGATTGGGTCGGAAATGGGCATACCTGGCTCAGCCCCTACCACCACTCCTCTGAGCGACCCCTCACGAGCCAGCTGGTCGCTCCCTGGGGACCCAGGAGACAAACAGACCGCCGCCGGGGCCTGGCCATATCCATAGTTACTGCCTTCCTGGGATGTCCTGAGATCAGCTAGTGCTGCGTTCCCAGTGGGCTGGGGACGTGGAGCTTCCTGCCTCGGGGTCAGGGCATTTTCTGTAACCTGGAGGGAAAACAGAGATGTGTTCAGACCATAAGAGAATTATTCTTTGGGCCCAAATTGGGACTGGGGCTCCCCCGTGCAAGCCACTGGCCAGACTCACTCCTAGGCCTTGTTTTGACCCAAGTGTTCTGAAGGAGACAAGCCTGGGGCCTAAACTCCTCTCTCCACAGTGCACTGCCATGGCAGGCTGCCACCCAACAGCACTGCCTCCACCCCTAAGCCCTGGTCTGGAGGCAGAGTGCCTGGCAGGGGGTGTTTTATACCCACCACTGAACTCCAGAGACAATCACGGACTGAACAGACATGGAGACCAGCCTTCCTCCTCAGCCTTGGAGGCAGTCACTCCGGGTTCTCCCCCCAGCACGTGTGTAGGGGAAACCCACACACTGTTCCCCATCTCCCTGCCTCAAGGCCTGTGGGAACGAGGGGGCAACAATCCAGCATTTCCCTAGCACCAAGATCACCTTTTAACCAGGAGAATCGCCGTGAGCAGGGGCATGCGGAATAGAACAACTACGCCGGGAGGGAGAACGTGACTGACAGGGCACCTAGCACATACTGCAGCCACTTCTCCATGGCTGAAGCAATGGCAGCACCAGCCAGAAAGAGACACACGAGGGTCCAGACCACCTCCTGGCCCCCCATCCACCCACGGCTGTAACTCCCTGACGCTCTGGACCACATGCACCAGCCAGGAGTGGCAGGAGAGCAGCTACTTTGGATGGAATGGGAGCAGTGTAGGAGCCAGGGGGCTCCATCTGGGACAGCCAGATCTGGCTGACTTCTAGCCCCTTTCAGTGGTCGGAAGGGCACGGGGCTGGCACGCAGGTGAGAACTTAGTTTCAAGATTCGGGACAAAACTCGAGCGATCTGGACACTCAAAGACCAACCAACCTTTTGTCTTGCCAATGGCTCCATGCTTGTCGCCAGAACAGCACGGGCCGCCAGCTCCTGGTAGCTTTTCACTCCGGAGGGATTTGACTGGTGAGGTCCTGGGAGACTTGCTGGCTGGCTGGGCGATGGAGAGGTGTGGGCATTGTTCTCAGAAGCGGGGGCCAGCATGCCAGGGATCGGGATTCACAATGGGTGGTGAGTAGTGGCTGGGCAGAGAGTTATTCCTCGCAGGAAGCGGCGCGTTGTTCCGGGGGACCTACAGGAAGAGTGAGCACAGACTGTTTGAAGCGATGGGTAATACAGGCGATGGGGAGTACCAGCAGGGGCTGACTTTAGCACTGGTGAGGCCCTAGAGGTGAGGTGTTCTGTCTACTCAGTCGGACATCAGGCACCGCCAATCAACGTACCGTCACTCAGAGGTGCGTCCTCTAGGAGGGACAGAAAGAGAGAGAGAGAGGGAGGCGTTTTTGCTCTCCGTGCTCATTCAGCTGGGACAGTCAATGAATAGTTGTTGCTGTGACAGCACTTCCTGAGAAACGGACAGATGTTCCCTAGCAACTAGGCTGACACCCCACCTCATCTCACCGCGGCTACGGAGCACTGATCTCTGTCGGGCACACCAAGCCCTGGCTCCCTACAAAAACATACGAGTTCAAATACAATCTGTGCACCAGGCAGGGCAAAGATCTCGCTCAGAAACCAAGAACTATGGACCTCCTGCAGTATCCTCTCCAAACCCTGCCTCCACCAATTGGATGGACAGCCCTGCTCCAGGTGAGGAAATGACGAGAGGGGCCTGCGGCCTCCCCTCAAGGCCATGCCCAGGAGGATTCCAGAAGGTGACGCTTTTCGTCACCAGACCTCTCCTGTTTGTCCTTAGGGGGGACCGTTAGCTCGAGCACCAGAGCCAATCATGCCAGGACAAAGAGGATCCTGCACTGGGCTACTTGGCCTTCATGAGGTCCCATTTTGCCATGCCAGCCATCCAATATGGACTTGCTAGTGAGGCAATATGGACCGTGGGCCCTTTGCTATATGGTCGATGCTCAGGGCTCTCCCCATCTTGCCAACCCACTGATGTGTGGTAGCACCATTTACTCTGTAAGAGACAGCCCATGAGCAAGTGCTTGCAGGCTGGCAGAGGCCATCACAAGACCTGCGGGGTTCATGGCTGCTCCCCCCCCACTGAGTTCGCCCGCCGTTTGTGGCACCAGTCTGCAAGCTGGGGATGGGTCTCAGTGGCTCTCCAGTGGTCCTAGGCAGCTGAAAGGAAAGGTCCCAGCCCACCTGAAGGGTGGTCAGACTTTGCCACAGTTATCCGGGTCTCTGTCACCTCGAGTCTGCAAAGTGGGGCTGCAACTTCAGGCCATGCACAAACTCCGGCTCTTGGCCAGCACAGAGGTACAGTAGTCACCTTCCCCTTGTGCCCTCCAATTCTGCATGTGGCATTCAACCTCAGTGATGGGGGTGCTGGCCTTTCCCCTCGGCCGGTGCCACCGCAGAGGGGAGCGACTAAGCGGCTAGAGCCAGCAGCCCGTAGGTTTTAACAAGGGGGAGGGGGAGGTGCCAGGGCCTGCTGACTTCCTTCTTGAAAGCTTGGTGCTGCATAGGCTCCGGAAGCGTGTCAGGAGAGGGGCAGACTGGTGAAAGGCTGGGGGCTGATTTATTACCCCTGCAGGCAAGGGGGATGGAGGAGTCAGACTTTATAACAGGCGCCGGTCTCAACCACGAGGGTGTATGTTTTAAATATACGACTCAAATCAATTGTAGAGACCAGCGCCTGTAACAAAGTGATAGCTCCAAAGAGATTTCCAGGAAATGGGAAAGAAATAGCATTGTTTCAATGGAGGAAGGATTGCCCAGTGGTTAGAACATAAGACCAGCCATACTGGGTCAGATGAGTGGTCCATCTAGCCCAGTGTCCTGTCTTCTGACACTGGCCAATGGCAGATGCCCCAGAGGGAGTGAACAGAACTGGTAATCCTCACGTGATCCCTTCCCTGTCATCCATTCCCAGCACTAGCCTGGGCCTTGGGAGGCCAGTGTTCAAATCCCAGCTCAGCCGCAAGTCACTTAGGGCGAGATCCTCAGAGGTGTTCATTTGATGCCAATGGGAGTCTGGTGCTGCCCCGGCTTTGGTGCGTCCTCAGATTCCATGAGACAGCTTTAGGCACCTCTGACAACCTGCCCCCACCCCATACCCGTGCCCTGCCTTCCCTAACAGTCAAGACTGCAAGGTGTTGAGATACCACAGTGGTGGGAGCACTGTGAGAACCCTGGTTAGAGAGCAGAGATGTTAAACACTAGTCGACTATCCGATAAGCATTTGCTTATTGACTAGTCAACATCCCCACCCTCCTGCCTTGCTGCCTCTATGATATAGAGGCGGCGGGGGGGAGGGGGGGGGATAGAGGTACTTCAAAGAGGCAGTGCTGCACAGGGAAACCCCAAGGCAGCTGCAGCACAGCTGATCCGCGGATCAGCTGTGCGGCGGGCTGCCCCTTTAAAACGCCGCCTCTGCGCGATTCAAAGGGGCAGCCCTGGAGCCCGGGGTCAGCTGGGGACTCGCCAGCTGATCCCGGGTTCCGAAGAAATGCCACGGGGAGCCCGGGATCAACTGGGGAGTCCTCAGCTGACCTCGGGCTCCAGGGCTGCCCCTTTGAATCACGCACAGGCGGCATTTTAAAGGGGCAGCCCGCCGCACAGCTGATCCGCGGATCAGCGGCTGCCCCTTTAAAATGCCGCCTCTGCACATGTCAAAGGGGCAGCTGCCGTAGAGCCTGGGGTCAGCTGGGAGCTGTGGAGCCCGGGGTCAGCTGCCGTGGAGCCTGGGGTTAGTGCCATGCAGAACCTGGGGTCATCTGGGGACTTCCATGGCTTTGAAATGCAAAAGAGCCCCCGCTGGGGACTCTTGTACATTTCAAAGCTGGCACACCGCATGCAGCCTGAAGTAAGTGGGACTTCCCACTGGCCCTGGGCTGTAGGTGGAATTCCGCATTCCTCCTCTGAAATGTACAAGAGCCCCAGCAGGGCATTTTAACATCCTTACTAGAGAGTGCCGGAGGGCAGGGCAGCATGTACTAAGGGACAGGTCCTGCAAGGCAACTTACGGACTTGGTGAGCACTGTACTCGCTTTGAACTCTGTCCGCAAGATCCTCGTGCTTATTCTTCCTGAGCGCCTCAATGAACTCGTTCACCCAGCGGCTCCTGCATTTCAGGTGGAAGAAGATCTGCCACATGCCGGACTCGTTGCCTTGCCTGTCGGCCTCGGCTTGGATCTTTTCCTAACAATCAGCAGAGAGAGAACACTGAGACAAGGGGTGACAAGGTTCACGAGCCACGGCGGGAGGCAGGCAAAGCTCTCGGCAGCTCAGTGCCTGGGGCCCTGTGCAGGCTGAGGGAGAGGAGTTTAGCCAGGTGTCCTCTGGCAGGGCAGCTCAGTGCAAGACGGAAGCTCCGGGGAGGCCAGGCTCTGTCAGGAACCGCGGTGCCGTGTGGCAGAGTTCTGTGTTGCACACGAGGAGGCAGCCTCGCCTTGGAGCAGCAAGAGGAACTGCAAGGCAGGCTGGTAACACGTTGCTGGGTTTGCATCAAGGCCTCGGAGGAGGACAAGCAGGGATGCAGCAGGTCAGCAGGAAGGGTGCCCAGGAAGGAGAGAGGACAGTGCAGGACAGCTGGGAGCGGCTACAGCTCCTGTAGCACCTTACCTCCACATCTCTATGGCAAGGACTGCAGCCAGTGGGAGCTCTGGAATCAGAGCAAGTGAAAAATAAGGAGCAAGCCAAGGCTGGAGAGCAGCAGGACTGAGGTTTGGGAAGGGAGGGAGGAGGGAACAGAGTAAGGACAAGGGGAGGAGGAAGGGGCACTATGTTTCCAACCCTGCTGCACCTGCTCCCTTTACCTTTCACCCTCTTAGGACAGGCGGGGGGGAAGGGGGGAGCAGGATCACCAACTGATGCTCAGCAACCCTCCCGCTAGCCGAAATGGAGCCGTACTTGCCACGACCATGGTTTCCACGCTCTGTAAAGGCCACAGCCGTAACAAATACGTTAACCCTCGCAACTCAAGGTTTAAGACAATCATTAGGAGGAGACTTTTCAGGGTGGGGGGACACCATCCCACCTCTACCCACTGCAGGGCTCTTGCCTCTTCCCCAGAAGTGCCTGGTGCTGCTCACTGTCAGAGACAAGACCAGGGAGCAGAGGGACTGGATCCCGTCTGGCAATTCCTAGCTTTCCTAATTCCATGGGCTGTTCTTAGCCAGCCGGGCATGCTGGCTGGGGATCTGCAGCCGTGCGTCAGGGAGAGCCCGTTCTTGGGATGCGGACGGAGGCTCCAGGCTGCGGGAAGCTGTAGCTAGGCAGAGACTTAACGAGCAGCTATAGGGGCATGCCCACATGTGCTAGTTTTCTCCCTCTTTCTCGCCACACCCAGAGCCCAATCCCAGAACCCGTCACTGGCACCACAGTCCATGCAGAGATAGACAGACTCCTTAGAACCAAGTCCGACCAGGACAGGGGCATTTCATGCTGGGGTCGGGCCCAGGTGTGGCATGAGGATCCATTGCTGCTCCAGGGACAGGTTGCTAGGTAACATGATGCCAACACGGTGACTCCCATCCCCCCCAGGTTGGGTAGGTTTTCCTCATCACTTTTCAACATTTAAAAAATAAAAATCAGAGACTGTAAGGATCTCTCCTCGTGTCCCCTCTAGTTACGATTCTGGCATCACTGTGTCCCACTGGCTGCCTGGCTCCTCCTTCTAGGATTGGACTGGGCTTTATGCCTCCCAGTATCCGCCTCTAGTTTGCAGCCATCAATTTCGTATCCGGCAAGAGACGGCCTTCGTTTTGCATGTCACTCTGTGATGAGGGGATCTGGCAGTGTAACCCACTGGTCAGTGTGCCTTCATGCAGTGTGTCATTCCCCCCCCCCCCCCCCCCGGGTGCCTGCACCATAGAGGATGTGAGCCAAGTCACTAGAGAGACTGGATTCTTTAGCTCAAGTTGTAGCAATTCACGCTTTTAGCTGTGGAGGTTACAGGTTTGATTCCCCAGCCTGTTGGCTGTCACGCTTGCATGACAATGCTGGCCAGGAATCTGGAGCCATTTATTTTCTATTTGTTCTTCCCAGCCATTTGTATGTGGGAGATCTAAGCGCTGATCTAGCACCCTGAGCATTATTCAGTTTGGGGCAAAGTTGTTGGGTCCCGCGAGGTAGGTTAGAGTTGTGGGGACGTGATATACGTTGCTGCCCCCCTTTTCCTCCCCCAACCCTACCTCTGAACTAGCAAGGCAGGTTCAAACAATACAAGAGAGAGTTACCCTGTCTGCATCAGTGAGGCACGGCAGATAACGAAGCAGTTCCAGCACCCGGATGCCTTGGAAGTCGGACATATTTTGCCGTATGTAATCGTAAACCTTGTCCTCGGCAAACCCCATCTTCGCTTAGTACCTAGGAGCAAGAAGATCAGTTTTAGCAAAAAAACTGCACAGCAGTTGTTATTAGCTACCTTTTTTAATGCTGGTTGGGCCCCATTGTGCAAGGCACTGTACAAACTTATGAAAAACAGTTGGCCCCTACCAAAAAGAGCCTACAGTCTCATAATGATGTTGTGAAGGCCAGGTCTTTAACAAGGTTCAAAAAAGAGCTAAATAAATTCATGGGTCCATCAATGGCTATTAGCCAGGATGGGTGGGAATGGTGTCCCTAGCCTCTGTCAGAGGCAGGGAATGGGCAACAAGGGTGGGAACACTTGATTCCCTGTTCTGTTCATTCCCTCTGGGGGGGACTTAGTAATAGTCACTGTCGGCAGACAGGATACTGGGCTAGATGGACCTTTGCCCTAACCCAGTATGGCCATTCTTATGTAATAAAAGTTAGAGCTGCTCAGAAAAATTATATTGAAAAAAATCCTATGAAAAATGAAAAAAACTTTTCTATTACAACTGTGCATCTAACAGCACCTCACACCTCGTCCGTTTCTCTGTAGGATCAATTGTTTGTACTGGGCTTTCGCACAGCAACAGAGATGATTTTAAGAACAGAAGTAGGTGGCATTGTAAAGCCACAGAGTGGGCAGTGGGACTCAGGGATGGATGAAGAACATGAAGTTATTTTTTTAAATCATTTTAGGAAGCTGTTATTTGCATTGCAATATCGCTGAGAGTTGAGTGACCTTGAAGAAGTCTAATTCAGGTGTAGTTTCAAAGAGCTTGTCTTTACAGTTAGGGTTAGATTTGCTTCAGACTAAATACTGTGACTGCCTGAGAGTTTATAAATTATTCTATTTTAAGTAAGGGATTTCAATCGGTTCAGTATGTTGACTGCATCGTGCACTGCAACACTAGCTTTTCTAGGCAACTCGTGCTATGGTAGGAATGTGGTTCCTCAAACTACATAGTACAAGAGCCTATTAAACAGTAAATAAAATAATTATTGCTTGAACTGGGAAGTGATGTGTCATTCTACACAGCAAACACTTTCAGTTTCCTGAGAAAGAGACACAAAGCATGTTCCTCAGTGAAACTGACAGATGAAACAGGATGGAGTTTGAGACAGAGTGAACTGATGAGATAAAGTGGAGGAATGAGTTAGTAGCTAGCCAGCAGGATGGGAAGGGACTTGGGTTCTGATCCCTGCTGGGCATAGGCAAGTCACTTAGTCTTAGTCTTTATCTGTAAAATGGGCATAATACTATCCCATACGTAATACTTCCCATATGGAAGGATAAAATCCACTAAAGTTTGTGAAGTGCTCAGACTATCATGGTGATGAAGGCCGCAGAACCACTGACTCATAGAACACTAGAACTGAAAGGGACCTCGAGAGATCATCAAGTTCAGTCCCCTGCCCTCACGGCAAGACAAAGCACCAACTAGACCAGGCTACTCAACTTTGGAAGCCCCGGGGCCCACAGTGATACTCACAGCACATGCTGAGGGCCCCAACATAAGTGTGGTTGCATAAACATGCAAATATATATGCAAATAGCTTATTTCACACTGACCGGCATGAATACAAAGATTAAGGCAAGACTACCCAACACACAGGCCCCATTTAAGTCAGTTCTTCTTAATGCAATATTTACCCAATTTCCACCGATATGAGAGCACTTTTAATGAGCAATCCGTCCAGGAATTTAACTACTAAAACACATATCAACAGAAGACCATTATACTGACTACTTTTTTGTTTTGGCTCCCACTTGTGGGCCACGTGTAGAGCCCCGTATAACCCAAACTGCAGGCCGCGTGTTGAGTAGCCCTGATCTAGACTATCCCCCGATAGATGTCTATCTAACCTGCTCTTAAATATCTTCAGTGATGGAGATTCCACAACCTCCCTAAGCAATTTATTCCAGTGTTTAACCACCCTGATAGCAAGGAAGTTTTTCCTAATGTTCAACCTAAACCTCCCTTGTTGCAATTTAAGCCCATTGCTTCTTGTCCTATCCTCAGAGGCCAGGAAGAACAATTTTTCTCCCTAGAGCGGAGGATAGCTAGCATCATGCAAAAGTGAACTCAGAGGCCAAGGAGAACTATTTTCCCCCCCTCCTCCCTGTGACACCCTTTTAGATACCTGAAAACCGCTATCATGTCATAAATGTTGTTAAATTAAGTGTAAAAATATAATAAGAAAAGCCAAAAAGGAGTTTGAAGAACAGCTAGCCAAAAACTAAAAAAGGAATAGCAAAATGTTTTTTAAATACAGTAAAACTCCAATAGTCCGGCATCCAATTGTACGGCACTCCCGACAGTCCGGCATCAAAATGGCAAGAGCCTAGTGGGTTTTTTAGTGTTTAAGTGAATAATTTACAGACTGTATTAGTGTTGAAATGTATAATTTTTGTGTTTAAGTGAATAAAGTGTTTTAAGTTACTGTATTAATAGTTTAAGTGATTAGCCAGTGCTGCACACTGCTGTACATAGTATCCTCTGCTTTCTGTATTCAAAGGCTTCACAACAATAATGGTGAGTACTGTACTGTATATTTATTTTCATTCTATGACTAAATTTATGCATTACAGTATGTACAATAAAAAGGGTTAAAACACTTTATATACAGTATATACTATATATATAAAAATATAACCAGCTTATAGTACCTCCTGATAGTCCGGCATATCTGATAATCCGGCACCACCTAGGTCCCAAAGGTTCCAGATTATTGGAAGTCTACTGTACATCAGAAGCAGGAAACCTGCTAAACAACCAGTGGGGCCCCGGGACAATCGAGATGCTAAAGTCATTGCGGAGAAGCTAAATGAACTGTTTCGGCCTTCATGGCTGAGGATATTGGGGAGATTCCGAAACTTGAGCCATGCTTTTTAGGTTACAAAACTGAGGAATTGTCCCAGATTGAGGTGTCATTAGAAGGGGTTTTGAAACAAATTGATAAACTTAACAGTAACAAGTCACCGGGACCAGATGGCATTCACCCAAGAGTTCTGAAAGAACTCAAATGGGAAATTGCAGAACTATTAACTGTGGTTTGCAACCTATCCTTTAAATCAGCTTATGTACCTAATGACGGTAAGATAGTTAACGTGACGTCAATATTTAAAAATGGCTCTAGAGGTGATCCTGGCAATTACAGACTATTAAGTCTAACATCAGTACCGGGCAAATTAGTTGAGACTATAGTACAAAATAAAACTGTCAGACACATAGATGAACATAATTTGTTGGGGGAAAATCAACATGGTTTCTGTAAAGGAAAATCATGCCTTACTAATCTGCTAGAGTTCTTTGAGGGGTCAGCAAACATGTGGACAAGGGGATCCAGTGGATTGATAACTGGTTAAAAAACAGGAAACAAAGGGTAGGAATAAATGGTCAGTTTTCACAGTGGAGAGAGGTAACTAGTGGCATCCCCCAAGGGTCTGTCCTGGGACCCATCCTATTCAACTTATTTATAAATTATCTGGAGAAAGGGGTAAACAGCGAGGTAGCAAAATTTGCAGTTTTTCTTCACGTAGCACACAGTCAACCTATGGAACTCCTTGCCAGAGGATGTGGTGAAGACTAGGACTTTAACAGGGTTCAAAAAAGAGCTAGATAGATTCATTGAGGTTAGGTCCATCAATGGCTATTAGCTAGGATGGGTAGGAATGGTGTCCCTAACCCCAGTTTGTCTGGAAACGGATGACAGGAGAGCGATCATGTGAGGATTACCTGTTGTGTTCCCTCCCTCTGGGGCATCTGGCATTGGCCACTGTCAGCAGACAGGATACCGGGCTAGATGGACCTTTGGTCTGACCCAGTATGGCCGTTCTTATGTCCCCTCACAGAAGTATCTGGATAGATTGTTGCAAATTGCTGTGCTCACCTCCATTGGCTAAAACCTGGTCTATCTGTTCCAAGCAATGGAAACAAGACCAGTTTCTCTGCCGTCTCTCTACTCTCAGTATCCCAAAATTTTAATGAATTTAAAGCCACTGAACCCTAACTCATGTAAACAAAGAAAAATTGCGATCCCCATGATTCACACACGCAACAGCCTGACAAACACATAGGCTTGTTATCATAAATCTTAGGTCCCCCGTCCTGGGATTTCCATCGACTATTCAATGAGTCTATAAAGGCGCCTCCACTTTTGAACTGTAGCAAGAGCCCTACCAGGTTCTTGCTACAGTTCAAAAGCAGAAGCCCCGCAGGAAGCACTGGGCCAGCAGGGGATTCTTGTACCTTTCAAAAGCAGAATCGCAGCAGAACCGGCATGAGTGGAGACGGCTTCAGTCCCCGCTCATGCCGTTTCCCGCTGTGTCTCTACCTCCCCTGCCCCCACAGAGACAGTGCTGAGAGGGAACCGGCTTTTAAGCCAGCTCCCCCCGCAGCACCAGCTCCTGCTCCCCCCGTTGCTGCCTCTCTCTGATAGAGGCAGCAAGGAGGGGGGAGCGACTAGTCACAGCACGAGTCGACTAGTTGCTTACATCCCTAGTCCATGATAGGCCCGTCCTCTTTCCCCTTCTCCCCCCTGCCACAGGTTACATGCTGCTCCCCAGGAGCAGGGCCTGGTCTGCTGCCAGCCCCACTCCTGGGGCGGCTTTGCTGTGGGCGCTGCAGTATAAAGCTTAAATAACAAATCTCCGGGACCGGATGGCATTCATCCAAGGGTTCTAAAAGAACTCAAATGGGAAATTGCTGAACTATTATCTGTGGTTTGTAACCTATCCCTTAAATCGGCTTCCGTACCTAATGACTGGAAGGTAGCCAACGTGACACCAATATTTAAAAAGGGCTCTAGAGGCGATCCGGGCAATTACAGACCGGTAAGTCTAACTTCGGTACCGGGCAAATTAGTCAAAACAATAGTAAAGAATAAAATTGTGAAGCATGTATAAGAACATAATTTGTTGGACAAAAGTCAACATGGGTTCTGTAAAGGAAATCCTGTCTTACTAATCTATTAGAGTTCTTTGAAGGGGTTAACAAACATGCGGACAAGGGGATCCAGTAGATATAGTATACTTAGATTTCCAGAAAGCCTTTGACAAGGTCCCTCACCAAAGGCTCTTGTGTAAATTACATGGCCATGGGATAAGAGGAAGGTCCTTTCTTGGATTGAGAACTGGTTAAAAGACAGGAAACAAAGGGTAGGAATAAATGGTAAATTTTCAGAATGGAGAGGGGTAACTAGTGGTGTCCCCAAGGGTCAGTCCTAGGACCAATCCTGTTCAACTTATTCATAAATGATCTGGAGAAAGGGTAAGCAGTGAGGTGGTAAAGTTTGCGGATGATACCAAACTGTTTAGGATAGCCAAGACAGAAGCAGACTGTAAGGGACTCCAAGAAGATCTCACCAAACTGAGTGATTGGGTAACAAAATGGCAAATGAAATTTAATGTGGATAAGTGTAAAGTAATGCACATCGGGAAAAATAACCCCAACTATACGTACAGTATGATGGGGGCTAATTTAGCTATGACAAATCAGGAAAGAGATCTTGGAGTTATCGTGGACAGTTCTCTGAAAACTTCCACACAGTGTGCAGCGCGGTCAAAAAGGCAAATAGGATGCTAGGTATTATTAAGAAAGGGATAGAAAATAAGACCCAGAATATCTTACTGCCCCTGTATAAAACTATGGTACGCCCACATCTTGAATACTGTGTACAGATGTGGTCTCCTCACCTCAAAAAGATATTTTGGCCTTGGAAAGGGTTCAGAAAAGGGCAACTAAAATGATTAGGGGTTTGGAGCGGGTCCCATATGAGGAGAGGTTAAGCGACTGGGACTTTTCAGTTTAGAGAAGAGGAGACTGAGGGTATGATAGAGGTGTATAAAATCATGAGTGGTGTGGAGAGGGCCGATAAAGAAAAGTTATTTATTAGTTCCTAAATAGAAGAACTAGAGGACACCAAATGAAATTAATGGGTAGCAGGTTTAAAACTAATAAAAGAAAGTTCTTCTTCACACAGCGTGTAGTCAGCATGTGGAACTCCTTGCCAGAGGAGGCTGTGAAGGCTAGGAATATAACAGAGTTTAAAGAGAAGCTAGATAATTTCATGGAGGTTAGGTCCATAAAAGGCTATTAGCCAGGGGATAAAATGGTGTCCTTGGCCTCTGTTTGACAGAGGCTGGAGAGGGATGGCAGGAGACAAATCGCTTGATCATTGTCTTCGGTCCACCCCCTCTGGGGCACCTGGTGCTGGCCACTGTCGGCAGACAGGATACTGGGCTAGATGGACCTTTGGTCTGACCCGGTACGGCCGTTCTTATGTTCTTAAGCTTTATACTGCACAGCCTACAGTGCGTGCAACTTCTATGATTTTTAGTGGTAACTTTTTTAAACACATTTTTACATCTCCAGTATAAAGGCATCTAGATGGGCTACAGTCATGAGGTCTAGTTAATCTCTGAGACAAGGGTATCACTCGCTGACAACATGGGGCTTCCTGCTCCTGAAAGCAGCACTTCCCATTTCCTTTTGGTCTATCACGAGAACACCTTTGTGTTCCGAGGGACATCCTGTGCCTTTTTGTGAATACGGCAGAGACACGGTGGGCCCAGTAATACACTTCATCAGACCGTCTTCTGTGGGTGCAAGAGACAAACGGCCAGAGAGCTGCTCTTCGCAGCCCACCTGCAGCATCTGGCAGTTCAGCAGCAAAAATCTGATTGGACGGTGAACTTCTATGGAAGTGGCGGTACTGAGGGGGATAGCACAAGGGGCTCCCATGCTATGGAAGGGGGGTGGCACGAGAATCCCTGGGAACATGCCACTGCCACTCAGCTATAAGCTGTCCCCTCCATGCCCTCAGTAGGGCTGGGGAGGCCACAGGGAGTAAGGAGGAGGTAACTGCTGGGCTGGGAGAAGCAGGAGGCAGCAAAGGAGAATGGAGGGAAGCCAAAGACTTCGGAGGCTTATGCTGGAAAGAAATGGCTCTGCAGAACCCTCTGCAGTGGACATGGATTACACAGGTGTAAGGTTCAGCTCCAAGGGATATTTTCAGATGTGGATTCAGAGTCAGGAGCACTGTCTGGGCCATATCCCAAACACTTTTGGGCCAGGCCAAACCTCAGTGGTGCTGTGATTCCACAAACCAGGATGCAACATCACTCACCTTTAGAGCAGATGGTTGAAGGGGGCTCATGGGCCAGGAGGACATTGCTGCATGGCCCACGCTATTACTGGTGTAACAGCCATTGGGCCGATTTGAACCTAGGACCTCTGGAGCTTAGTGTAGGAGCCTCTACAGCTTGAGCTAAAAGCCAGCTGGCTCTCAGCTTAGGCTCTAGAGCTTCCTTGTTCTTATCTCTGGCTGTAAGTGGTCTAAGTGCCACTACATGGGACAGTGAACCACACTAGGTGTGTGGGTTACACTGGCAGGGGCTGACTGAGACAGAGGGACTAGTATGTCATGCCGGCTGCCCTAGAACACACCGACCAATGACTGGACCTTCTACAAAGTCTTTCAAGTCTCCTCCATTTTCCTTGAAAGTCCTAAGAATAAAATATGAGTCTGCATATGACTGTTCCAGCAGTCTGACTTACTGGCTCTTAAACTGGAAACTTTGCTTTCAGGGCAAAACTTCCAGAGGAAGCCCCAGCAAAAGGAAAAAGCAAATGTTGTGCACAGCACATGTGCTGTGCCAGAAGGCTGAGTAGGGCAGGACTCAAACCTATAGCATCAGTCCAGCTCACCCCCAAGCTGGCTGCTAACACCCTGGTTTCACCACAAAACCCCTGTCCTGCTGCAAATACACAAGGGACAGTCTCGGACCTTTGGAAAAATACCATGTAAGCTCAAAAGCTTCTCTCTCCCCCTGCAGAAGCTTGTCCAATAAAAGATAGTACCTCAATCACCTTGTTTTGCTCTGGCTCATCAGTTAAGCTTGAGCCATCTCACACTTTTACCCAGAATTATTTTGTACATATTACTTCCTGAAAAGGGGACAGAGTGGCAGATGTTCCCTGGGATCAATCCTCAGGGAGTGATTTTGGTTTGGGGGAGGATCAGAGCCCTAGTTTTCATCTTAGGTGTGTGCACAAAAGTCCATTAATTTATTTTTAGGGGACCCTCTCACAGAAACTCCTTGCTCAATTAGAGGCGATTAGCCTAGGCAGCCATGTCTACCCTGCTATTTCAGTGCATTAGCTTTTCTGCCTGAACCGGATATCACACCTGCAGCTCCAGAGCAGACATACTCATAGCAAGAGTACTTGCCCCAAAGCTAAATATACGAGACACAAAAACAAAGTGCTGTCCCCATTCTTACAGTTGGGGAAATGAAGAGTAGGAATCTCAAGAGTACTTCAGTGATTCAGAAAGTCAGTGGAGGGGAACATAGGGAAGGGCTCCTAAATCAATTACAAATTCCCTCTAAGCAACATGCCCCAGAGGGCCTGTGGGGGGAGGGAGGGCAGGAAATTCAATCTAGTTCTCTTTACCCCCAATCCAGTGCCTTACTCAAAGACCACCTGTCGTGACTCTCATATACACTGCATCACATGGAAATCCACAGGGATGAACAAGAACTATAAAGTTAAAATAAGACAGAAATCTAGCGTAAGTGCTGTGCAGGCTGGCGACTCTGATAAGACTATCATCAATCTGGGTCAATGCTTGCACTGAAGCATTCTAGGGAAATGCAGGAGGAGAACATGGCAGCACACAACCAACTGGTAGATGTTTCACTTTCTGTTTCGAAACTGCAGGAGAACACAGGGAAGCTAAAGGCAAGTGCTCTGAGTGGAACTTGCCAGTGGCTTTTAAGGGATCTCTCTTGTCCACAAGTGGTCTGGAGCACCGTCATGGATCTCTTTAAAAGGATGGCACACGATGCTAAGGGAGTGGTTCGCTACCGACAGACATTTGGCCCATTTGCACCTCCAATGCCAATGCAATGGGGTAATGAAGAAGGCAACCTGTCTGCCAGATGCAGGATTGGCTCAGGAACTATTGTGGGATGTGAGGTGACCTATTGGAAGCAAGGCACCAGTTATTCCCTGCATGCCACAAAAGCTGTAGAGCTTATGGCAGCGAGAAGGGCCATAACCCATGCTAGAAGTGAAATGGTCCCTCACAGTGCCAAAATCAAGGAGACCAGTCCTCTCCTCACTCCGTGTTGTTCCAAGAATGACTTGAATTCCGTGCCCAAGGTGCAAAGTGCACTTTACTTAATTCCCAAACACCATCTTGAGGTTTCCTTAGAGTGCTCCAGGCCAGCCTAGCTCAGTATAATATGATCCAAGGCAATCACAGCTGGAGCCTGTAATGCCACAATAAAATCCTGCACAAAAACCGAAGCATGGACTAAGGATGTTAAATTGCAGATAATCAGCTGATTGAGTAGTCGATGGTATTTCCATTGACTACTCAATAAGTCGATGGGGGTGGCGCTCACTACCCCCACTGCAGCTCTGCAGTTTAAATGTAATAGGTGCTGGCTCCTGCTCCTCCTCCCCCCGGCCCCCACTGCTGCCACTGACACAGAGGCAGCAAAGGGGGGAGGGGGGGAAGAAAGTAGTCAACTAGACTATCCGATAAGCATAGGCTTATCGGATAATCAACTACTGCCTTACATCCCTAGCATGGACCTAGTGGGCTTTCTAACAAAGGTTTCAGAGGGGTAGCACCGTTAGTCTGTTTCAGCAAAAACAACAAGGAGACCAGTGACACTTCAAAGAAATGTACTAGGGCATAAGCTTTCATGAGATACAACTCACTTCCTCAGATGCTGAAGAGGAAAGAAAACATAAAAGGATGGGATACAGAGATGGGGTGTGTGACCAATTAGCTCCGTCACATTCCCATCTTTGTATCCCTTCCTTTTCTGTTTTCTTTTCAGCATCTGAGGAAGTGAGTTGTATCTCATGAAAGCTTATGCCCTAATAAGTTTGTTAGTCTTTAAAGTGCCACCAGACTCCCTGTTTTTACCTAAAGAAGGGGAAACATTTCCACAGATTTTCACATCAACGAGGGGAAAAGAAAAATCTCTGCAGAGCCTCCCTCTGCTACTTCAAACTGGATGGTAACAATTTTGACACACACAGGCCCCCATCATGCAGGGGCCTCCTTTTACTCAGAGTAGTCCATGGGACTGAAGAAAAAAGGCTGTGCAAGTGGTTTTGCAGGAGTGTCCTAAGCACAGCCAGATTCTCCTAGGACGTACACAGGGATTTGCTGATATTTTGACATTTGCATCAATGACATCCAGCGCAAACCAGCAACTGGGCCTGGAAACCAGAGCTTTGCAGTAAGTATTTTACAGGTAAGCATGTGTCATAGACCGAACCTGCCTGAGGCAACCACTGCAATACTTTTATTTTAGATCAACAAGAGCCACATTTATTGCAAGTACTTCCTTGTTCAAGTGCAAGCTCCCACCCAGCAAATGACCTACCCTTGCTCCAGGCCTATTGGTTCCACAAGCTGGCGAGTTTCTCATCAGGGAACCGACTGGGTTACAACCCCCCTGCAAAACGCAAACAAAACCCTGCTCGGATTCTTTTATGGGCTGGTTAATTTCTCTGCCGGATCCAACTCGGGCGCTGCTCCGAGTCACCCTGTACTTGCCCCCGGCTTCCTTAACAGACTCTCTTCCGCTCGCCCGCGCCTTGCAGAACAAAGGGGGGCCCAGAGACTCCTTGCTCTGCGCCCTCCTGCAGCGAGGGCTGCCCGCAGCGGAGAGAATTCATTTGCAAGCCCAAGGGAGGCTCTGGGGGGGCTCCTGCGGCCGAGCCCCGCTGCAAAATCCGGCCTCTGCACGCTATGCCCCTCCTCCCGTCTTCACAAGCGCCAAGGGGGGGAGGGCTCCTTACCTATGTGCCGCAGTAGAGCCCAGCCAGGAGCGCGCGACACTTTCCCAGCCCGCGGCCTGTCTCGCGCACTGCCGGGCGGCGTTCTACGCCCGCCCCCTCCGTGCCTCGGGCATCAGCCGCCCATTGGCCGCGCGGCGTCGCTCCGGACGTCCATCACGCGCTGGGGCTGGCAGGGGCTGGCCCAGGCGGCCGGTTCGCTGGAAGCTTGCGGAGCGGCCGGATGGAGAAGGCGGCTGGAGCCCGAGCTGGGGTGCAAAGGGCGAGGAAGCCAAGCCAGGGCATGGTCCCATTGCGGGGAAGGGGGGGAGTTGTTTTCTGGGTGCTGAGCCCTTAGAACCGAGTCCTCCCGGAGTTGGAGTGGTTCAGTGTGTCTCTTGCTTTGCAAGGGGGCGGTAACCCCAACTCTGTCATGGCTGGGGGAGACCAGAGGATCTGGCCCAGCAGGGCAAGGTGGTGGGGAGCCCCAGAGAGCAGGAAGGCAGGTGTCAGAAGCATGATCACACACAAGGGGACAACCCTCAGGGGACCTCTGTGAGTCAAACCTGTCACAACTGCAACATAGTATTTTTGTGTGCATGGCATAGTACCTCAAAATGACTGCATTTCCACAGGGGATAAAGTCACAGAGGGGTAGCCGTGTTGGTCTGTAGCCGCAGAAAGAAAGAGGAGTCCTGTGGCATCTTAAAAACTGGCAAAGCGGGTCTTTGCCCACAAAAGCTTAGGCCCAAATAAATCTGTTAGGGTGTGTCTAGACTGGCAAGCTTTTGCGCAAAAGCAGGCGCTTTTGCGCAAAAACTTGCCAGCTGTCTACACTGGCCGCTTGAATTTGCACAAGAGCACTGACTTTGTAATGTACAAAATCAGTGCTTCTTTAAATACTTTCACACTCCGCTCAGGGATAAGCCCTCTTGCGCAAGAATACTTGCGCAAGAGGGCCAGTGTAGACCAGACACCTTAATTTTTGAAAGAAAGCCCGATGGCTAAAATGGCCATCGGAGCTTTCTTGCGCAAAATCGCGTCTATACTGGCCACGGATGCTTTTGCGCAAAAGCATCCGTGCAATCTAGACGCTCTTTGATGCGGAAATACTTTTAACGGAAAAACTTTTCCGTTAAAAGTATTTCCGCAAAATCATGCCAGTCTAGACGCAGCCTTAGTCTTTCCGCTTCCACTGGACTCCTCTTCCTTTTTACAGTGGGTAAAGTGATTCCTGTCAGTATAGAGTAGAACATAAGAATGGCCATACTGGGTCAAACCAAAGGTCCGCTGTCCAGCCCAGTATCCTGTCTGCCAACAGTGGCCAATGCCAGGTGTCCCAGAGGGAGTGAACCAAACAGGTAATGATCAAGCAATCTCTCTCCTGCCATCCATCTCCACCCTCTAACAAACAGAAGGTAGGGACACCATTCCTTTCCCATACTCGCTAATAGCCATTAATGGACTTAACCTCCATGAATTTATCTAGTTCTCTTTAAAACCCTGTTATAGTCCTAGCCAGAGACTACTCCTTGCTAGTCCATGTTTCTTACCGTTGCAATACCACAAATTGCTCATTTTCCTCAGTACTCAAAAACTATTTCATAAGGGCAGGCTGGTGCAGTGAGATCTCTCATTGCCAAGACATCACTTTTAAAAAATATGCTGCATTTTCTTAGTACATAATGATCCACTATTATTTAAAGCTGTCAATAACATATGGAGAAAAGTCCATTTCAGGATGCAGAATCTGTATTTTCATAGTGTTTGTTCATTTCATGCCATACAAAAAAATTCAGACATTTGTAATGGGCTTTCCAATCATTAGACAGGTTCCAGTGTTGTTAAAGGCCCTGAATTTCAATAAAAGACACACATTTGCATGCACAATTATGGTGAATGCATGTACAAGTGGTGATCCTTGCACACATTAATTACTAGTGTGCACATAAAAGGTTAGTTGTGAAGGCAGGCAGTGAGGTGCCATGGACAGTGAGGGTAGCTGGAACTGCATGATGGGCAGCCTATTGTGTGCCGTGCCGAAAGGTCTGCTCAATGTTTCCAAACATCAGGCACGTGCCCTATAAATTGTCTAATGCTCCTTCAATGAAAGTTGCTTAAATGTCAATTGTTGCTATTTCCAGGACTAAAATAGCTCTTTCCCCTTCCCCCAGGCTCGCAGCATTCACACACACTGCCCTGCAGCCTGCTTTTCTGAGCACCGAGCAGGGTGTGGGGCAGGCAGGGAGCCTGACTCAGGTTCCCCGTGGGCAAGATCCAACCCATGTTTTGCCTGACGCTGGTCTATGTGCTTACAAATTTATTGTTCAGTCAATTCAGCTACATCTAGACTGCAATCTTCTTTCAGAATAAGCTTTTCCAGAAGATTTTGAAAGAGAGTGTCCACACAGCAAAAGCGCAATGAAATAGCAATGTGCTATTTCGAAAGAGAGCGTCCACACTGATTGGAGGCTATCTCGCATTTAAGGCCACCCGGAACCAGTTCAGGCAGGCTATTAGGTCAGCAGTTGCTTCCGGGAACTGTTGCCTAAAGCTAGCTGAGACGCATGCTTAAAGAGACCCCCCTGGACAGCCATTACTCAGCTTCGGCTGCTTGTTTGCCTACCTTTCTGAGGGACAGCAAAGCATTTGCAGTGCGTGCTCTGGTTGCCCAGCTTTTGGACACCACAGCTTGCCCTGCAGCCGGAGCTGCCTCTGGGCATGCGATGGCCCCACACTGCCATGCTGCAGTTTCTGCAGCACTTTGTGCAGGCTGCCTTCATGGTGCCGCACGAGCTCGACACCGAGCTCATCAGCGAGACCCTCTGTCTGGCTGCAGGAGCAAGGCCCTTGCAACCACATCTCATGGTGGAAAGGCGCTTTTGGAGGCAGGACACCAGTTCCGACTGCTGGGACCGGCTGGTCACGGAGTGGTGGGACGACCAGCAGTGGCTCCAGAACTTCAGGATGAGGAAAGCCCCCTTCATGGAGCTGTGTGCCTGGCTCACCCCTGCCCTCCGACAATGGAACACCCAGATGCGACTCGCCATCCCCCTGGAGAAGTGGGTCGCCATCGCCATCTGGAAGCTCACCACCCCAGACAGCTACTGGTCTGTGGGCAACCAGTTTGGCATGGAAAAGTTCACTGTCGGGGCCCTCCTCATGGAGGTAAGGCACTCTCGGGCTGCAGTACCTTAGGGAGGGGAATACTGAAAAGGAGGACCCTAGGGAAAAGGGGGTGGGCTGCGGTGGGGAAGCCCCGTGGCCAGGGGGTTCTGCAGTCCTGCCCTCACATAGCTCTGTGGGGGGGGGGCAAATTCAGAGGGGGTGGCTCCTGGATTGTTTGAAGGGGGAAAGGGGGTGGCGGGGACCCCCGAAGCGCTCAGGGCCTTTGATTCTCTGTTTTGTGTCTTTGTTTGTCTCCTCCTACAGGTGGTGAGGGCCATCAACTCCGTCCTGCTGCGCGGGTCATCTGCCTGGGAGACCTGGACCCCATCATGGCCAGATTTGCCGCCCTGGGCTTCCTCAACTGTGGGGGAGCCAGAGATGGAACCCACATCCCCATCTGAGCACCAGAACATTGAGCTGCCCAGTACCTCAACCGAAAGGGCTATTTTTCCATGGTCCTGCAGGCCCTGGTCGACCACCACAGACAATTTACAGACATTTTTGTCGGGTGGTCGGGGAGGGTGTATGACGTTTGCGTGTTTAGAAACTCTAGCCTCTACCAAAACCTGGAGGCTGGCTCATTCTTCCTCCAGCGTGATTTTCGGGTTGGGGATGTGCCGATGCCACTGTGCATTGTGGGGGATGTGGCCTACCCCCTCATGCCGTGGCTCATGAAGCCATACACCAGCCACCTGGACCCCAACAGGAACCGATTCAGTTCCTGCCTGGGTAAGGCCCGCATCCAGGTGGAATGTACTTTTGGGTGCTTGAAGGTGTGCTTCAGGTGCCTCCTGACCCACCTCGATGTGAGGGAACACAACATCCCTGAGGTGGTCTCTGCGTGTTGTGTTCTCCATAACATTGTGGAGAGCAAGGGGGAGGCCACCTATGGAGGTGGAGGGCAGAGGCTGGCTGGGAGGGAAGGACCTTCAAGCAGCCGTGCACATCTGCCATCCGCCAGGCCCATCAGGTGGGGGTGCACATCTGGGAGGCCCTGAGGGAGAGTTTCTCTCAGGACCCCAGTAACTCTCCCCAGGGTCTCCCCACTAGGGGCCTGTGCCTTGCCGCCCTATGCTTTTCCCGCAATAACCTCTCCTTTCCCCCCCCTTCCCTGTAAACTCAATAAAAACAATGGTTTTGTTTTCAAAACATAACTTTGTATTTTGTTTTTCAATAAAAGTAACTGGGGAGGAGAGGGGCTGAGAACCTGGATAGGAGGAGGTAGAAGGGGGGGCTCAGACCTGGGCTGAGAGAGGTGCATGGTCCAGCTGGAAGTTCCGCCTCAGGTCCAGGGACCTCGGCGACCTCAGGGGTGGGGAGGGCCAGGGAAAACGGGGATAGGCAGGAGGGGAGGCTGGAGCAGGGTCAGGCATGGCAGGGGGAGGGGATGCAGGAGCAGGGACAGGAGCCAGATATGCCCTCATCTCCTGTATGGTGGCACACATATTGCGGCCCTGCTGCACCAGCTCGGTCCACATTTGGCTCTTCCATGGGGCGTCATCCTGGACCTTCTGGGCCAGGGTCTGCTGCATGTCCCAGGGCCACATGGCGCAGACTGGCGCTGCACGTGCTTCCACGTGCACAGACTGCAGTGCAATGTCCAGGCTGAGAAGGCCGAGTGATGATCGCACCCCAGCCCCTCAGCGCCCGCCACCCCCGCCCTCTGTGTGTGAAACCCTAAGCGCACACACCTGATGATCTCTCCCCGGCCTTGGAGGATGCCTGTGAGACATCCAGGCCCTGGGGTGCCAGCTCCAGGGTGAGGGTGATGGTGCTGGCTGTCTCCTCCTCCTCCAGCTTGTCGTCATCCTCCTCCTCCTGGCCTGGGAGCCCCGGGTGGGCAACGACAAGGCATCTCCAGCCCCAAGTCGACGACTAGGGTGGTAGCCCCTCGCGGCCAGGGCCTCTGCCATCCAGCCAGAGATCCTGGAGGGTCTCCTCCTCACCCCATACCTCGAAAAGGGCCAGGATATCTGCCCCAGATCACGACAGCGCATGCCTTTTGGTGCTCCTGGCTGGGTTCTGGGAGCCCTGGGCATGCTCTCTGTGAGGGCCAGTGGGCTCTTGGGGGCTTGAGGCTGGGCCATGGCTCAGGAAAAGTGTGGCAGTGGCAGCCGCGTGGTGAGGTGCAGCTCCCAGGGCTGGCTTCCTGCCACAAGCCTTGTCCCGGGGTGCCTGCGGCTTCAAGAGCTGGCAGGAGACAAGAACTATAAGGCTACGTCTAGACTGGCGCGCTTTTGTGCCAGAGCTATGCAAATGAGGCTCAGCGTTGGAATATCGCCGAGCCTCATTTGCATAGCTAATGAACCGCCATTTTCGCGGAAGAGGCTCTTGCGCAAGACGGGGCTGTCTACACTGCCCCGTCTTGCGCAAGAAAAACACCCTTTTGCGCAAAGCCGTTATGTGTGTGTGTAAGCAGCAGAGTATCCACTAGGAGTAGAGAGGTGACAGTCTTCTGAATGCAGCATTAGCAAGACTTCTGCTGGAATACTGGGCCCAGTTCTGGTGTCCATGCTTCAAAAATGACATGGAAAAGTGGAAAGGTTTTAGAAACGAGTTAAGAATGATTTAAGGTCTGGAAAACCGGCTTTATACTGAGAGATTAAAGCAGCTCTGTCTATTTAGTTTATCCAAGAGAAGGTTAAGAGGTCACATGATCAATCTGTAAGTACCCACATAGGGAAAAACAACAAGGAGTCCTGTGGCACTTCAAAGTGGGTTTTTGCCCACGAAAGCACAAAAAAATCTGTTGGTTTTCACAGTGCCGCAGGACTGCTCGTTGTTTTTGAAGATACCGACTAACATGGCTACCCCTCGGAGACATGGGGAAGAGGGATGTCTCTTTAATCTTTAGTCTCTTTAATAACAAGACCCAATGGCTGGAAGCGGACGCTAGACAAATTCAAACTAGGAATCAGGTGCAAATTTTAGCAGTGAAGGTAACTAACCATTGGAACAACTTATCAAGGGACATGGCAGAGTCTCCATCAAGGCTGAACAGTTTTCTAGAAGAGCTGCCATAGTCAAAAAAGAAGCTGTGGGCTTGATGCTGGAATCACTGGCTGAGATTGTCTGGTCTGTGTTATGCCGACGGGGTGGTCATAATGGTTCCTTCTGGCCTTAAATTGTCCTCACATACTTCCATTCAAATAAGGGAAACACGCGAAGCTGCCATCGTGCCCGTTTGCTGGCGTAGGGTCAGACCTGTCTCTGACTCACACTGTGCAAAGGCCATTGAATTCTGGTGCAACATGGGGTGTAGATGATAAATTATTAACTGTCCCATCGGGTGCTTACGTGCTTCACAGTCAGATAAACAGCGATGGATGCCTGTCCCCAAGGGAAGGTGCTCCCACAGTCTGATTCTGCAGCCTGCACTCTTGCAGTCTAGCACTGAAGTTATTGGAACTGCTTCCAGGAGTGGGTGCTACTCAGTAGGAGTCAGGCCCTGCTTTCAGCACCACACCAAGAGAAGGCTGCCTGGAGAAGCAGTGAGGTCTAGTGATTAGGGCAATGACCTGGGTTCTGGAGCTGGCTCTGCTGCTAACTTGCTGGGCCTGTGGGATTGTCAGCCCTAGCCAGGCTCCTGGGCAAGGTGGGGGGCAGCTCTGCACTCCCAGAAGGAGCATGGCCTCGGGCGGAAAAGGAGGGGCTGAAGCAGCCAGCCCTTAGTGCTACTTGGACTGCAAGTGTGTACCCCCCCAGCACTCAGCGCTTCCTGGAGCAATTTAAAGGGCTGGGGTTCCAGGTACTGCCTCTGCTGCAGCATTGCTGGGCCCTGGGGCAGTTGCCCCCATTGTGCCCCCCCCCCGGCCCACACCTCCCCGTCAGCGGGCCTGTGTGATTCTACAACATTTCACTCAACAGGATTTCGGTCGGGGGCCATCACACTAATACAAATAATTCTACTCCAGAGAAGACCTCCAAAGGTGGGAGCAGACAGGGGGCTACATGGCAGGAGAGCAGCTTAAATATTTATCTTTCCCTGGGACGTGCCCCAGAGCCAAGCTTGGTAAGGGAGAAATCAGTTCCCTTTGCCACAGCAAAGCCTCTCTCCTCACTAGCTTTCGTAAGACAGGACCTTGCTAGTTCCCCTTTGGGCCATTTAACATTTCATTCGTTGGCTGCATCAGCATTTGGGGAGCGAAGTCCAGGGTGAGGTCAGGCCATCAGCCAACTGTCCTACATGACAAGAGAAGTGATACTAACCACCGCTAGCCAAACTCATTGGCCTGCCCACAGTGACAGGCCTTTACTCAGTGCAGGGCAGCAGCCACTGCCAGCATGTGATGCTGGGCAAGACCACTCCAGATTGCTTTCGGCTATACAGAAATTCCACCAGCAGAGGGCAGTAGTGTTCTTGGTATAGTCAGCTAAGGGCTATGAACACTTTGGACAGTAGGATGGGATAATGAGCAGGGCTTGCTGTGTGGATCCAGGGCCAAATGGATGGGGGAGGTTTTGGAGGGAGAGCGTCAGAGAGGCAGGCAGGTGGTGAATGGGTCTCTGAGATGACGGCTTTCCTGCTATAAAAAAGAAAAGAGCCAGTGCCATCTATTAGTAGGGTTGCCAGGTGTCCGGTTTTGAACCGGACACTCCGGTATTTGAGCCTTCTGTCGGGGAAACAAATATAAATGTCCGGTATTTTCTAATTAAATAAGTTGTATTATTATCATGAGTATAATGAGTATAATACATGAGTATCAGTGAGTATACTGCCTGGCTGGTAGACAGGCTCAAGCTGTGTGAACATGTCTACCAGCCAGGCATTACACAACTACACAGTTGGGAGGGGGCGGAGCCGGGACGGGATGGAATCCCCGGGGCCGGACTCGCCCGTGTGCTCCACTGGGACTGTGTGCGGGATGGACAGCACCCTGGGATCTGCAGGTACCAGGGCCAGCCCCGCTTCCTGCCGGCCAGTTCCCCCCCGCTCTTCTCCCCCAGCCAGCCCCGCTTCCCTCGACTCCCTCCCGGCCAGTCCTGCTCCCTGCCGGTCGGTCCCGTCCCCCCCCTGATCTCCCTTAGCCAGCACCGCTCCCCCCGACCCCCTCCGGACCAGTCCCACTCCCCCCGCAGCCGGTTCCATCTGAGATCAAGTGTGTCCGGTATTTTTTTCAAAACCGTCTGGCAACCTTATCCCTTAACTACAACCAGTGCACCTACTCCCAGACTATGAGAGTCCACAGTGCCATGTAAACAGTGCTTCGTTTGTAATGAAAGCAGTACTGGGACTCAAGAAAAGGTTTTTACACACACACACACACACACACACACACACACACACACACACACACACACACACACACACACACACACACACACCTCTCTCTCTCTCAACTGATGGAGCAAGCCCAGAGGTGCCAGGGCTAAGAACTGCCCTGGCACAAATTAAACACTGCATGTAAGACAGGGGATCCTGCTATTCCTGTCTGTCATAGGCTGTCTTGTCCCCCTGCTCTCCCCAAGGGGGAATCATAGAATCATAGGATACTAGGACTGGAAGGGACCTCGAGAGGTCATCGAGTCCAGTCCCCTGTCCCCATGGCAGGACCAAATACTGTCTAGACCATCCCTGATAGACATTTATCTAACCTACTTCTTAAATATCTCCAGAGATGGAGATTCCACAACCTCCTGGGCAATTTATTCCAGTGTTTGACTACCCTGACAGTTAGGAACTTTTCCTAATGTCCAACCTAAACCTCCCTTGCTGCAGTTTAAGCCCATTGCTTCTTGTTCTATTCCTCAGAGGCCAAGATGAACAAGTTTTCTCCCTCCTCCTTATGACACCCTTTTAGATACCTGAAAAGGCAAAGGGCAGCCTGCCTCTGCACCCCTCAAACAGTGTTCATTCCCACATGTCTCAATTCCACCCACTGTCTTCTCCAACTCTCAGGGCTGTCAGGCCAAGCTTCTAGCCCAGCCTCTCTCAGACAATGCTAACACCTCTCCATCTCTCAGGGCAGTGTGGCCCTACAGCCAAGCCATGAAGAGAGAACCCCCTGAGTTGCAGAGAGAGAGAGAGGCAGCAGAGCCAAAGGGGGTACTCAGGCCTGGAACGAGCTAATCCCCAGAGCATTCCGCCCAGATCCCTCATGCCGTTCCTATTGGAGACGGGATTCTTCACTTCCTGTGCCGCAGCGTTCCGTCTGAGAGGTAGCTCCTTTTCAGCGGCACGGAAATAATTCCTAGATGTTCATCATTGTGAAGTTTGTAGAGCACTTTGAGATAAGCATGCTATAAGAACATAAGAACAGCTGTACTGGGTCAGACCAAAGGTCCATCTAGCCCAGTAGCCTGTCTGCCAACAGTGGCCAGCGCCAGGTGCCCCAGAGGAGGTGGACCGAAGACAATGATCAAGCGATTTGTCTCGTGCATCCATCTCCAGCCTCTGACAAACAGAGGCTGGGGACACCATTTCTATCCCCTGGCTAATAGCCTTTTATGGACCTAACCTCCATGAAATTATCTAGCTTCTCTTAGTACGTCTACTACTGGCCCCAGTTCAAACTAGGGAGGCTAATGAGGGCGACCGAAATTGCTAATGAAGCGCGATTTAAATATCCCACGCTGATTAGCATAGTCCCGCCGGTCGCCATTTTGAAACTGACTAGCCCGAAGTAACTGCGCGCGTTTATATGGCAGAGAAGCGGATTCTGAGATAAACCCTTAGTTTGAATTAACTGTTAAACCTCATTCCACGAGGAGTAACAGTTAATTCGAACTAAGGGGTTTATCTCGGAATCCCGCTTCTCTGCCGCGTGTAGACGTGGGCAGTTACTTCAGGCTAGTCAGTTTCCAAAACGGCGACCGGCCGGGACTATGCTAATCAAGCGTGGGATATTTAAATCCCATGCTTCATTAGCAATTTCGGTCGCCCTCATTAGCCTCCCTAGTTCGAACTAGGGGGCTAGTGTAGACGTACCCTTATAGTCCTAGACTTCACAGCCTCCTCTGGCAAGGAGTTCCACAGGTTGACTATGCGCTGTGTGAAGAAGAACTTTCTTTTATTAGTTTTAAACCTGCTACCCATTAGAGTATAAATATAAGAGTTTAATTCTTAAATAACTGTAACGGGGGGAAGGGGAGCTGTCCCTTAAGGGTCCAGGGATAGATAATCCTGGTCATCTGTCACAGGGAAGGGGTCATGTGTCCTCACAGAGAGGGCTCAGCTAAAGGAAGGCTGCAGGAGAGAGGTTGGCTGGTTCCTGTGACAAGTTCTGGAGCTGAGAGATGCAAGTAGATTGTCAAGCCTCTGGGCCCCAGTCCCTACTGGGGGGTTGTAAGGTTTGGCTTGAATCAAGAAAAGGGGGTGCTGGAGGAAGAGCCTGCAGGGTTGTGGGGATTACAGTGAGTCCTTGGGTGGGCTGGGGAGACAGCAAGCAGCATACATGTGGTAGAGGAGGAGGGCTGGTGATTGCTCCCTTGAACGGGAACAGCTGCTTGTCTGAAGCCAGACTAGGTAAGACAGCCCTGATGCATCTGATTGCTTCTAAAAGGGAGTGATGCTCCCCCACTCAGGCAGTGGCTCCAGGTCCAGGATCAGGTCCCAAGTGATGGAGAAGGAAACTGTGAGAGAGAAGCTGCCCACTGTTTTATTTCTTTGTGCTCTAGAGACCGGATGAGCCACAGCCTGTTGAAGTCCTGGGGAGTTTCACGCCCCAGAGCTGCAAAGCAAGCAACTTTCACCAACTCTACATTCACTTCAAAATATAACCCCCCCCTAACGAGAACATACGGAATTGATTCACAGCCTGCCCACAGGCAATCAAGGGAGCAAAGAGGAAGCCTGCATGACTCATGTCGTATGTCCCCTACTCCCTGGGGGGCTGCATGAATTTCATCTGAGTCATTTCACAGCCAGGAGTTAAAATCAGCTGCTGCTCCCCTCCCTGTTCTCAGTGCTTGGCTCTTTTCTTGCCCTGCCCCCTGTTTCTACACCTGATCATGCACAGAGAGAAATTCCCTGGCCATGTCTACACTACAGATAAGATTGAAGCAGCTGCAGTTGATCTTCCGCAGTTCGAATTAGCGGTTCTAGTGAAGACACACTAATTCAAACCAAGAGGGCGCTCCTGTCGATGTCGTTAGTCCTGCTTCTACGAGGAGTAAGGGAAATTAAAGGAGAGTATGCTCCCTTCGACTTCCTGCAGTGTGGACAGTGCCAAAATTTAAGATACTTTGACTCAAGCTATGCAATTGACGTAGCCGGAGTTGTGTATCTTAATCTGAAATTACTGCCTCGCGTAGACCAGGCCCCTGTCTCTGAGGGATGCAGGTGCACAGTTGTTTGCGCAGAAGAGTCACCAGAATAGAGAATGTATGGGAGCAGAAACCTGAGCAGAGTCTCTCAACTTGGGGCTTGATCTAGTGCCATTTACAGTCCCTAGAAAGACTCCCATTGACTTTAATGTACTCTGGAGTGGGCTCCAAAGTGTGTCAATGAGCACACAGTGGTACCTGGGAAAACTGGAGTAACTCCATTCAGTTAATAAAACAGTGAACAGCCTTTACGCCCCCCCCACCCCTTCCTCCTAGCAAAAGGCAATATGTAGAGCAGGGCTACTCAACTTTGGAAGCCCCGGGGGCCACAATGATACTCACAGCACATGCCGCGGGCCGCAACTTAAGTGTGGTTGCATATACATGCAAAAATATATGCAAATATATGCAAATAGATTCGGTACACACTGACAGGCATGAATACAAAGCACTTCCCACAATTCCCCAGCGCTCCCAGCACCTCCTTCCTGGGGGCTAGAAATGCCGACATCCTGTACCCGTCTGTTCCAGCCAGCCTGTCCGCTTGCATCTTTCCTCCCCTCCTGGGAGACATCTCACCGTTGTGCAGCGTGTTCCCAGTGGAGGCCATGTTCAAAGGATCCCACCCGCGGGCCACATGTTTAGCCCCCGCGTAAACCCAAACCGCTCCGCGGGCAACAAACAAACGGGCTGCGGGCCGCATGAAGCCCTCAGGCCACATGTTGAGTAGCTCTGATGCAGAGCAAGGAATTAGCCTGAAAGAGCCTCAACCGACTGCTCGTTGTCTGAGAACCTGGTAACTCGTAACAAAGAATCTGTGTTGTGAGCATCACTTGAAGCTGGAGGAATCTTCTGTGACTTACTGAACAGGGGCAAGGCCTGCTTGAGAGCCCATATGGAGATCCTAATGACAAATGAGGAAATTGCCCAGAAACAATGGGTTTTAAGGCTACTAGGGTTTTCAAACTGTGTGACTCCAGTCATTGGTGTTCTAGGTGCCTCCATCCTGTTACCCCTTTCATGCCTTTCTGTAGAATTTTAAAAGCCTTTTGTTGGGATGGGATTGCTCTGTATATTTTGCCATTTGCTTGAGCAAATTGCTGCCTCAGTTAGCAGCATCCGTTAACTCCAGTGCACCCTACAAAATAGGTCACTCATTACACAAATGGTCTCTCTGCACCACAACTTTATTGCAGGTGGGGAATTTCCCTTGTAGATGAACCCGAAATGAAACTCACTTTTCTTCTCCATCATCATTAAGGGTGATGCTTACCAGTTAACCTTCCACATCCTTAATCTTGACTCCATCCAAGCCAAGACAATACCACCAAACCAAAGATTTATCCGACTGACCACTCTCATGTACATAATCTCCATCAGTCCACAAACTTCAGCGAGGATTTGTTTTCAACTTCTAGGACACATGCTGGTGCCAACCAACATAGTGACGTATGTGAGACTTCTCATGTTGCCTGCAAATCTGGTTGCAGACAACCTAAGCACATGAGTGACACTCCCACCAAAGGTCATCATGTCCCTACACTGGTGGATGAAACTGGAGAACATTCTCTAAGGGGATAACTTTTAACACGACTCTCCATCAGTAGTCATCACAACTGAAACAGGGAGAAGGCAGAAAAATTGTTCTCCTTGGCCGCTGAGGATAGGACAAGAAGCAATAGGCTTTCATTGTAGCAAGGGAAGTTTATGTTGGACATTAGGAAAAGCTTCCTAACTGTCAGTGTGGTTAAACACTGGAATAAATTGTGGAATCATCATCGCTGGAGATATTTAAGAGCAGGTTACATAAACATCTATCAGGGATGATTAAGGGTATGGCTAGACTGCAAGAGTTTTTCTGGGATACCGGTATCCTGGAAAGCTCTTCCATGTTCAGGGACATGTTTGCGCTTCTGGTTTTTTTTCTGGAAGAGCAAGCGCGCTCTTTCGGAAGCCCCTGTATTCCTCATTCTACAAGGAATAAGGTGGCTTCCGAAAGATGTTTTTTTTCTGACATTTGGCCCAGTCTACACTGACAACTAGAGTGGTGCACTCACAAGGATACATATCTCGAAGGACCATCACTACTGCACAGGGTGAGTAACTTCCTTATTTATTTTCTCCACACCCACCATAAAGGAGCTGTACAATGAGCTAGGGATATACCCTGTCAGTGAATAGAAACAAAAGGCTATTGTGAGCACCACACAGAGGAGAGAAGCACTGTGTATCCATTCACTGAGGAAACCACTTACGGAGTGGGGTACTTTCATGAACATTTGCCCCTGGCTCATGTGAAACCAGCCAGCTATGAAAGAGACTGAACTTTGGAGGGGGGGAGCTACATTATTATCGATCAACGGTAACGACTGATAAAATGTGAACGTGAGTCAACACCTGTTCTATTTTGTGTTGTTACCAATTGCTTCCATTGCTTTCTCTCACTTCTAGTGAATCTTTATTTCCTAAATAAACCTTATTGTGTTTTATTGTAAGTGCTACATGGGTAACAGGAGTTGGCGGTTTAAGGCAAAACTAGTAAACTCAGGCATGCTGCACATCTAAGGACAGGGGATCTGCAATTTCTGTAAGTAGCTGGTGTTGTGGGCTAGATATGAGAGGGGAATGATTCAATAGGACTGAGGTGCACCATTAACCTGCAAGGTGATGTGAGGGCTGGCCTAACCCAGAGAAGAGGGCTTGAGTGGCTGAAAAGCTGGTGTGTTAGAGAGCTGACACCCAGTTAGCACAAGACAGACTCCCTCATGCTGGAGGCAGGGGATAACAAGGTGACTCTCAGTCGTAGGTGCCCAAGAACTGCCACAGTACCAGATTTAGGCACTGGCTGAGATGACCAACCTAAACGCTTCATTCCCCTGAAAAGACTGATTTAGATCCCTGGCGCTTGGTGCCTATTGATGTTGTAGGGGACTCAGGAGATGTGGATTCTCTTCCTTTCTCTGCCACTGGCCTGCTGTGTGACCATGAGCAAGTCACTTTCACTCTCTGTGCCTTATTTTTGCCATCTGTAAAATAGGGCTAATAATATTGACTGTATTTTGTAAAGTTATTGGAGATATGTATGGTTGAAAAGCACTATATGAGTTAGATAATATACTTATTTTAGATATGAAATGGACATTAAATATACTACAGGGAGAGAGGAGCAGGAGGGTCCACCTAGAGAAGGAAGAGATGTGGGAGCAGAAAACAGAAGATGAACCCAAATTTAGAGAAGGCGTGTGTGCCACATCTAGGACTAAGTCACTGAGGTTCTTGCTCTTAACTAGTCTTGAGTTTAGAAGCTTAAGGTCACACCTCACTCAGAAAGAATTGTATATGGGACCAAGCGCAGCCGAGAGAGGCGCTATACTGGGCTACGTCTACACTGCACCTCTCTTGCGAAAAAGCCTATGCAAATGAAGTGTGGATTAGCATATTGCCACGTCATTTGCATAATTAATTAGGGGCTGTTTTGACGCAAGAAAAAATGAGGAAGAATGGCTCTTGCGCAAGAGGGGGTTTTTGCACAAAAAGGAGCCGTCTACACAGCTCCTTTTTGTGCAAAAGCCTCTTGCGCAAAAACAGTCCCTAATTAATTATGCAAATGAAGCATGGCAATATGTTAATCCATGCTTCATTTGCATAGGCTTTTGCGCAAGAGAGGTGCAGTGTAGACGCAGCCTGGGTGAGCTCAGGACACCTATTTTGTGGGGTGGGTTTTTTCTTTCCTAGCCAATGACCGTTCATCTGAGCAATGACCTCCCAATAGCCAAATGGGTAGGTTGCTTGTGTGGTTACAAAGCTCCGTGTCTGCCTCAAGCAGCTCTAGTTATCATTCCTGAGAAGCAGAAAGGTTCGGCCGTTCAGGAGGTCAGCTAGCCTGACGAGGGACACAGAAGAGCCTGAGGAGCTGAGATCATGATTCAATGGGCTGGCATAAGTGTAACAGCTGGAACATAGTAAGCGACTCTGTTGATGGTGGACAAGGAGGAATAGAATCCAATTCCCTCTCCCATCGCTAGGATGGCTCTCTCTGCAGGGCAAACAGGAGTAAAACAGCAGTTAAAAATTCTGCAGAGGATTATGCGCAAGAAGGAAAGCATCCAACTTGACTTTCGGATCCCAAGCTGAGCTGCGGGAGGACAAACAATCTTTTACATGAAAACTGAGCATGTTTGATTGGGAGTCACTGACAGAGGCAAAACACAGAAACCAGCAATGCGGATTTATAACAGATGCTTTCCTGGGTGTGGAATGGCAATCTCTAGGTGCAGCACTTCCTGTTTACACACAGAGTGTTAACTACATAGCTGGTACTTCAGTGCAGGAGGTACCAATAAATTTGTGAAAATGGGGTTGGGGGCAAGGAGGTGCTAGCACAGTTATAGTTTGTGGGCAAGAAATTTCCCCCAGATGTGCAGAGTCTTATCTGTGTGGGTTTTTTTTAATTCTTACCACACTGCTGGCATGTACCCATCAATGGCCTTTGATCACTATGTGAAATATTTGCTCTTAGCCTTGTATTTGCTTGAACCCAGACCTAGGTCTAGGAAGGTCTGTGGATTTTAGAAACCTCAGCTTAAAAAATTGCTATACCAAGGCTGACTTTGCTTGCATATCTGCACCTTGCAGGCCTCAAATTGGCTCCATTCCTTCACCCCCCATAACCTCATACAGGATAACCAGGCCTGTACACAGGAATTTCTGTGTGGGATGCTTTTTTTGTAAATGTAGACTGCAAGAATGCAAATGTGTAACTGCCAGCTAGTACATTTGAACCTGAGACCTCAGTGTAGGAGCCGCTACAGCTTGAGCTAAAAGCCAGCTAAGGCTGTAGAGCTCTCTTGTTCTTATCTCTCGCTGTAAGAGGTCTAAGTGCCACTACTTAGGACTAGGTGCATAGGCGTGTGCACGGGGTGTGCCGGGTGTGCCCAGGCACACCCTAATGTCTCGGGCCGGCTAGCGGCTGCTGGAGGAGGAGAGCGATTTGTGATGGGGCACCGCAGACCCTCACTTTAAATTCCCCGTGGCCATCAACAGGGCACTGTAGGGCAGAGAGAGCGCATGCGCGGTGTGCTCAAATGCCGCGCAAGAGGTGAGAGGGGAGACGCCCGGGCGTGGCATGACATCACGGCCCGGGACTTTCAAACCACGCGGCCCAGCTCCAGAAGCAGCTGAGGCCCGACTATAAACGCCGGCCAGCCCGAGCCATTTTTGCACTCTGGGCCCGGCAGCACCGCCCTTTGTGCACCTGGGGACACCCCCGCCCGGCCCGGCAGCACCGCGCGGCGCCCCTGAGGCGCCCTGGGGGTGCCCCCGCCTGGCAGCACCACGCAGCCCTCCAGAGGTGCCCCGGCCCGGCCCAGCAGCACCACGCAGCGCCCAGGGCCTGGCCGGCCTGTAGCTTGGGCCAGCTCTGACTCCAGTCCCAGGAATCGGAAGGCAGAAGCTGAAGGTAAGGGAGGGAGGGGGAAGGGGGAAAAATAAGAGGAAGGGGCTTGTGCTAAGGGGAGGGGGGCAGGTCAGGAGAAGAAAGGGGAAGGCACTAAGGAACAGGGTAGAGGAGAGACAAATGCCAGGGGGCCAAGTGGAGACAATGAGGAAAAGGGCAGGAGGGTAGGTGTCAGTGGGAGGGGGTACAGGGTGATGCTGGGAGAGGAGAGGGTAAGGGCATTGGGGGCTAGAGGGGGAAAGGAGAGGTGCTGGGAGAAGGCTTGAAAGAAGGGGTGGGCATGAGGAAGGCAGGGATGGAGCAAGGCATGTGTGAGGGCACAGGGGCATGAGGGGAATGGGGGCAGAGGGTGGTGAGGGGTGGGCATCAGGGAAAAAGAGGGCAAAGGGGACAGGGGCAGTGAGGGAAGGGGAGGCACCAGGAGGGTGCAAGGGTAAGGGAAGGTGCAGGTGCCAGGGGATTCTGGGGGTGAAGCAGAAGGGCAGACACCTGCAGGGGAGGGACCAGCACCAGAGGAGAGAGGCAGGGCAGGTGTGTAGAGGGAAGTGTTAGGAGAGGGGATGAGGAGGGTAGCTCACATGATCAGAGTGGGGCTACTGGAGGAGTGGGTACAGGGGGGAGAGAAGGGCTGGTGGAGGGGGCAGGTCTCAGGAAGGCTGAGGGCAGTGAGAAGGGCAGGAGTCAGGACAGCAGAGGAGGGTGAGGGGTTTGGGGCAGCACCAGGAGCTGATGGAGCAAGGGGAGGAGATATGGCAGCAGAGGAAAAAGGTTGAGGTTTATAAGATATTTATTAATAACTTGGGTGCCACAGTGACACGTCTAAACAAGCCACATGACCTCAGTACTGGTGCACAACACAAAATTCATTCTGCTCATGGGAGGAAACTCTTAGAGGGAACACTTTCCCCCAGCCTCTCCGCCCCCGAGTTAATGTCACACACATTGGGGTAATGCAACTGCATGATAGTTGCATGAGGGGAGTTTGTGGGGGGGCGGGGCTAGCTAATCCCTATTGGTAGGAGGATGGTGGGAAAAGTCCTTAGAGGGGGGTCACATGACACCATTTACTTCTGGTCATGTGTCCATCTTGCCCGGAGAGTGTTACCTCCAGAGGTGTGGCCAATGAGGGTCGGGGCGTGGTTAACAGGGTCAGGGGGGTGTGGCTAATGGGGGTCAAAGTACATTTTTTAAAAATTCTTTGGGTGCACACCCTAATGAAATGTGCTGCGCACGCCTCTGACTAGGTGTGTGGGTTACAAACGCACCCCCACCATGATCCCTCAAGTAAGCATGCTCCAGCCAGCCAGGGGAAGGCAGGAGTGCCATGCTGGCCCAGCCTCCTTCCCCCGTGCTCTGACCAGATGGGGGAACGCTGGGGCTGATTCCCCGCTCCATGAGCGAGGCCCAGCCCCACCCCCAGCATCACTCCTGGGCAGGGGCGGCCCCCTAGACTAGCTGCCAGCAACTGGCGCCCTAGGCAAACCATGCATTTGGTGCCCCCACCTCCAAACCCCTCAATGATATTGCGCCACCATTTGGCGCCCCATTTAACTTGGCGCCCTAGGCGACCGCCTAGTTCACCTATATGGACGGGCCTCCCCTGCTCCTGGGGGGAAATCAGCCCCAGCCTTCCCAGCAGGAGCACGGGAGGGAGGTGTTGGGCAGTGTGCCGCCTCAGCCTTCCCCAGCCCAGCTGGAATCAACCCTATGGGGAATCATGGGGGGAGGTGCGTTCACACCCTTAGCATACCGCCCCTCCCCCCCATGTATGGTCCTGATAACGTCCTCTCTGTGTGGGTTGCTCTTTGCTGAGTTTTGCAAAGCAGACGTGCAGAATCCAGGCAGACCTATTGCTGATGGCCTGAAACATACCAGCCCTGGAGCATTCTGCTTTATGGCATGACAGGAATTTTACCTGCATCTCATTTGTACTCAGAAATCGGGAGATTACACTGTTTTCAAATCAAAGCGTAATAAGTGGGGTGGCTAAATCTGGCGTCTCTCTGTTAAGACTAATGCTGTAGGCTGTGTGTATAAGAGAAACACTTCAGCAGATTTTCCCAAAGCATGGCATCTTATTACAAACTTCACAGCGCACCCTATGGAATCTCTCAAACTCTTGTGACCAAGAAGTAATGAGGTTTGGGATCAAATCATGCTTGCCTGGTTAACCCATGTGATTAGTTACACTGAAGTCACTAGGCCAGACCTCTAAGTCAGAGGTGGGGAACCTAAGGCCCAGGGGACAGATGCAGCCTCTGGCTTGCCTGGATCCAGCCCCCAAGGCTCCCGAGCTCCCCCCCAGCATTGGGGAACCTGTCCTGGTGCTGCAGCCCCCCACCGCTATCCTCCATGGGGCTGGAGCACACAAAATCTACTAGCCTGGACCCACTCCCTGTCCCCCAGGCTCTGGTGTGTGAGGGGAATGTGGGAAGTGTCTTTCTCCTTCTCAGTCAGGGGCCACATCAGTGAGAGTTTGGGGTTTTTTTTGCGGGGGGGGGGTTGCTTCTCACTTTTGTGTGGCCCCTGACTGATTTTTCTGTGGGTCAGCAGCTCCCCGACTCCAAAAAGGTGCCCCACCCCCTGCTCTAGGTGGTATAAATCTGAACAGGTCCATTGACTGCTTAGTCACTTGGAACTAGGGTGCTGGTCTGAACTGAGTAAGGTGAGTAGGATTTGGCCACTGAGATGTGGGCTTGCTTCCAGTGACCTCAGTTGGAGTTTTGTTGTTCACTTTAAGGGAAGAAAAGGAAAGCCACTGACCTGCCTGATCCTGATAGGTCGTGTGTACCTGGAGAACCCACTGAAATCATAGGAGTGGTGAGTGTTTAGCACTGCCCAGAGCCGAGCCCCTGAGTTGGATTTCAGGTGGTATTTTAGAGGTGAAAAAAATCAGTATCTCACTGGTAATCTCCTTGAGCTATACCATTCCTCTGCACCCCTCTGTGTTGCCAGCTTTGAAATATGTGATTTCCCCCCCTCAAAACTGCAGCTCATGGAGTAAAACAACAAGTAGTACTGCAGCCCCTCAGAGACTAACTGTATATATGTAGAAAGACTTAAAAAACAACGGATAGTCTAGTAGCACCTTAAAGACTAACAGAACATGTAGATGGTATCATGAACTTTCATGGGCATAACCCACTTCTTCAGATGACTGGAGTATTAAAAGTCCAGATCCAAGAATAAATAAGGGGAGGGGAAGGGGGAGGAGAAAAAAGGAAAAAGACAGTGAATAGATTGTTTGAGTAGTTATAAGAGGCTAAGGACAATTAGCACCTTTATTGTTTGTTTGTTTGGTTAAGTCATTAGGATGTGGAAGGTAGTGTGCGAGCCAGCCAATATCTCTGTTCATTCCATTCTGAGAAGAATTAAACTTGTAAATGAAGTTAAGTTCCAATCCTTCCCTGTGTATTTGGCTTGTGGAATTGGCCTGAAACAACACGGTGACTTGGAGATCCATTAATGAGTGCCCGGGCAAGTTAAAGTGTTCTCCAACACGTTTCTGTGTGTTGCCTTTTCGGAGATCTGATTTGTGTCCATTAATTCTTTCCCATAGAGACTGTCCAGTTTGGCCAATATACATGGCAGTGGGGCATTGCTGGCATTTGATGGCATAGATCACGTTAGTGGATGTGCAGTTAAATGAGCCCCTGATGTAGTGGCTGATGTGGCTGGGTCCAGTGATGAAATCGCTTGTGTAGATGTGTGGGCAGAGTTGGCACCAGGGCTGATTGCAGGGGTGGGTTCCTGGGTGATTATGATGGAGGTGTGTTGCATTGTTACTGGAAAGAATTTGTTTGAGGGTAGGGGGTTGTCTGTAGGCGAGGAGTGGCCTTTCCCCCAAAGCAGGGCTGGCCTACAACATTTTGGCACCTGAGGCGGGGAGCTCAAATGACGCCCCCATGTCCCCTTGCTTGGGCCAAAACTTTGAAAGGTCTCAATTCTGCCTTCTTCCTGTTCTACTCCTCTCATGGCACTGCTCTGCTACCTACATACCTACCAGCAGTAGACACAATTTTCTACACTCTGGGTCCTAGTGGCACCCTCTCACAGTCTGGTACCTGAGGCAGCCACCTCAGTTCGCCTCAAGGTAAGGCCAGTCCTGCCCCAAGGCCTGTGAGAGTGAGGGGTCATTTTCCAGGATAGACTGTTGATAGTGCATTGGAGGGGTTTAAATTGTGGGCTGTAGGTGATGACAAGTATCTTGGGTAGCAAATAGAAAACTCCTAGCTGGGGATTAGGGCGGGTGTTAGTGTAAATTTGGTCCTGGGCAGCAGACTATTTGTTGTTTTTTAAGTTTTTCTAGTTACAGACTAACTTGGCTACCCCTCTGAAGCTTTTGTGTATATATATATATAAACCCACTACTCTAATCTGAAGAAGTGGCTTTTCTCCTTAAAAGCTCATGATACTATATATATTTTTGTTACTCTCTAAGGTGCTACAATACCACTCCTTTTTTTTAAAGTTACAGACTAACACAGCTACCCCTTTGAGGCTCTTGGAGTAATGTGAGCAAGAAAGAATTTCAGCTTTAATGTTTTAAAAATAACTTTCTAGCCTTCAGGGCTGCAGGGAAGAGCTTGAAAATGTGAAGCCTAAAACTCCAAAACCAGAAAATGAAAAAGTATCCAAACTGTCTGACTTTTTTAGGCAGTCTGATCATTTTTATACAGTTGGGGTTGGTGGTACTGATAGTTGAATCCAAAAGTGTGTGACATAAAAAAAACCCTCAAATGTATTAATTATATAGGAAAATGTCCACTTTTAAAAGCCATTTTCTCATTATTGTCAGAACTTGATTCATTATTTTTTAATGCTGGGATGTGGGGTATAGGGATCTATTGCATGTACCACTGCATAAACACAGAGTAGAAGCCAGTGTCTGTCCTGAAGAGCTTACAGTAATGACAACATGCAACAACTGGTAGGAAAACAATAAGATCATGGGTTTGGCAAGAAAATCTGTTAAGCATATTGTTTGAATAGACACTCTTATTGTTCCCTGTTGTTTTAGAGTAGGTGCCAGCTACATCATTGAACACCCAAGATTGACAAATTCATCTGATGAAGTGGGTTTTGCCCACAAAAGCTCATGATACTACATATATATTTGTGTATTTCTAAGGAGCCACAGGACTACCCGTTGAAACTAAACTGGGTTTGCTATCAAGCAAAAAAGGCAGAGATACACAAACGTTTAAAACTGAGTCAGTAAATAACTTACAGGCACATTTTGGAGGCTTATACCATTTGCCATTCCACACACCTCTCTACAGTACTACAAGGGTGTCACTAGGTGGTGCGATGGAGCTTATGCATTGGGGCTCTTCTCCCTGGGCACCTTGGATTCAATTTATAGCACATAAAAATTAGTGCAGTGTACACTCATGATGGTTTGGAACACAGTTCAGAATACTATCAGTTTCAATTTGAAGGAGACCTGGCATTACAAGGACAGGTGGGGGAAGGTGAGGAGGTTTGAGGAGTACTGAGATAACTATCTTGGGGACCTGGGTCTGGATCAACAGTGTGTTGTAAGTTGGGATCAAGGAGCATGTAAACCCAGGGCTGGGTGGAGATCCATGAGTGGAACAACAGGAGGTATTAATTATAGGTCACTTCTGTGGTGCATTGGTAGATGGGAAGGGAGTCCAGGATTTAAACAGAGTGAGCCATGCGTCAGGATTGGGATGCATAGGCCAAGTCATGTGTGGGTGCTCAGGACAGGGGGCGGGGAGGAAGTGGAACTCAGCACTAGAGAGCACGGGAAGTGCTGAATGTGTGCCCAGCACTGGAAAGAAGGAGGCTGTAAGTACGGTGGGATGCGAGCAGAGCTATGTGGGTGCCCAGCAGTGGCGTAGCAGGGGGCTGTTAGGCTGGTCGATGGGGGGTATCCAGCCCTGGAACTGCAGGGGGCGGTGGGTGGGCAGCAGGGCTGGGGAGGGTAAGGCTCTGGGATTGCAGCGAGTGGGGGTCAGGAGGGGGTGCACTGGCAGGGCTCGGGGAGCGTTGGCTCTGCCTAGGATTGCTGGGGATCAGCCTGGGGCACTGGGATTTCGGGGCGCTGTCGGATCAGGCTGGGGGGTGCCCAGCACTGGGATTCCAGGGGGCAGGCTAGGGGTGGCCGAAGCGTGCACGGTGCGGGGCTCGCGCCCTGGCGATGCGGCGACCCCTGCGGTCAGAACGGAGCAGCCTGCGCGCGCCAGCGCTGAGCCTCCCCCCCCCCCGCTCCCCACCTCGCATCGGCACGCGCCGGCGTGGAGCCCGAAGACCCTCCCGCGGCCGGGCCGCCCGCTCTCCACCCGGGGAGCCGCCGGCGGCCAATCAGCGCGGGCGTCTGATGGGCCAATGGCAGGGCGGCTTACGGAGGCGCGTTGCCCCGAGAAGGAGGCTCCGCGCGCGGCAGAGCGGAAGCGGCCCTGCTGCGGGGACGCGGTGCGGGAACTTTTCTCCTCAGCCGCCGCCGCCGCCGGCCTGTCAGTCAGTCAGTCAGTCAGGCGCGCGCCGCGCATGGGGCGGCCCCACGGCGGGGAGGCTGCGGGGGCGCCGAGCCCCGCGGCGGGGCGCTGAGGCGGGGCGCTCCCCCCTCCCCACCCCGGGGTAAATGCCCTGGCCCCGCTGCGGAGTCGCTCGCTGCGCACCGTCTCCGCGGCAGGGTGAGTGAGCGGGGCCTGGGCAGCTCCCACCGCGAAGGCCCTTCCGCCCGGCGCCCCTGCCAGGAGCGGCGGGGGGACCCGCGTCTGGGTCGCTCCCGCCTCGGTGCGGGGCTGAGGGGCGGGCAGAGCCCCGGGGAGGCGGCGGCGTGTGGCGCCGGCTCTGGGGCAGCTCCGCGTCGCTGCTGCGGCCGCTCCGCCGCGCCCGGGTGTCACCGCGCCGGCTCGCAGCCGTGTGGCGGGCGCGTTTTTCTGCCCGTCTAGCCGCCGCCGCTCGGGGAGGGGTTCCTGCCTCCGCAGCAGAAGCCGCTCGTGTTGGCCTCGGGTGGTGGCTGACTCCGCACAAAGCACCGCCGCTGTGCAGCTGTTGGGGCGCTTCTGCCCGAGCAAGTCCGAAGTGGCTGCGTCTACACGGGCGTGACGTGCCGCAAATGCTTTTCACGGAAAAGTTTCCCCCCCTTCCCCCCGTTAAAAGCATTTCCGGAAAAGAGCGTCTAGATGGGCACGCTTTTGCGGAAAAGCGCTTTTTGCGGAAAAAAGTCCGTGGCCAATCTAAACGCGCTTTTCCGCAAAAAAGCCCCGATCGCCGTTTTCGCCATCGGGGCCTTTTTTTGCGGAAAACAAATCTCCGCTGTCTGCACTGGCCCTCTTGCGCAAAAGGGACTTTTGCCCAAATGGGAGCAGCATAGTATTTCCGCAAAAAGAACTGATTTCTTACAGCAGGAAGTCAGTGCTTCTGCGGAAATTCAAGCGGCCAGTGTAGACAGCTGGCCAGTTTTTCCGGAAAAGCGGCTGATTTTGCGGAAAAACTGGCCAATCTAGACACAGCCAAGGGGCTTGTCTCTATACCAGTGTTAAGACTAGGTTCTCTAGGGCTGTGTCTAGACTGGCAAGTTTTTCCGCAAACGCAGCCGCGTTTGCGGAAAAACTTGCCAGCTGTCTACACTGGCCGCTTGAATTTGCGCAAGAGCACTGACTTTGTAATGTACAACATCAGTGCTTCTTGCGCAAATACAATGACGCTCCTGTTCGGGCAAAAGCCCGAAAGCATTTGCGCAAGAGGGCCAGAGTAGACAACCCAGAATTGTTTTGTGCAAAAAAGGCCCGATGGTGAAAATGGCGATCGGGGCTTTCTTGCGCAAAAGCGCGTCTAGATTAGCACGGACGCTTTTCGCAAAAAGTGCTTTTGCGCAAAGCGTCGTGCCAATCTAAACGCTCTTTCACAAATGCTTTTAACGGAAAAACTTTTCCATTAAAAGCATTTGCGGAAAATCATGCCAGTCTAGATGTAGCCTAGGAGTCGCATTTCATGCTGGTTGGTCCATAAAGCTGTGGCTGGTCTGAGGGTTGGCATCTCCTGACTGTGCATGCCCTGCCCCAAACGTCCACCGACTTTCACAAGAATGGGCCTGAACTTGTGAGCCCAATCCTGGGAACTGCTCTAGATACTCACAGTGAGGCTCTGTGCGTCCCTATGGAGCAGGTTGGAGGATAGGGGCTTGGTGTGGAAGGAATAAAGAGGAAAATGAAACTGTGGAAAATGTTGGGGGCAATGGGGATTAAATTCAGTCCTAGTGAAAACAAGCACAGCTGCCATTTTGAATTATGATTATTGGAGTGATTTATGCTAGAACCAAATTCATTCTTCTGTTTTCTAGGTGACTTTTCAGGTTCAGAACTGTTTATAGGGTAAATGATATCAACCAGCTGCTCCCTCCCTGCTGGATACTGGCTCTTGGAAAAAACTTCCTCTGTTTTCGTTGATATTTAGAAATACATATGATGGAAGAGATGGGGTGGATTTCCTCATTGGGGAGGAAAGGAGTGCCATGCAGAGAGCACCATGTGTGAGGTGCTCAAATACCCAGGGAAGGGTCATAGATGGGTGTATTATATGACAAACTCTGATCAGTCTCCTGTTTCCTTTGAAATCAAAGGAGGGGATTCTTTTGTAGACTGCAGTGGGAGCAGGAATGAGACTTTAAGTCTGGATCCAGTACAGTGTAGGTGCAGCATTTTGCTCATGCTCCACATAGGGCATGAACAGGACCACAAATTAAAATGCTGTTAAACTATATCTTAGAGTTAGTACTAATATGTAGTACTGCTCATATGCAAGCTCTTTACAAGTGTTGGTTAATTAAGATATATTGATGAGGCTATTCCCATTCTCTCCACTATTTGGGCCTCCTCTCGCGCCCCCTGCCCTCCCCCCCGGGGACAGGATTGAATTGTGACGAAGATCAGTAACTATTTCGGTAAACTTCCAAGTATAGGAAAGATATTGAAGTGGAGGAGGTGGTGCGTGTATATTTGTTTTTACTACAATACCATCTGGAGGCTTCAGCAAAGATGAGTGCTCCATTGTGCTAGGTGCTCAACAGGCAAATGGGAGTTGGTTCATCCCCAAAGGATCTATACAATCTACCAGACATGATGGACAAAGTATGTGGGAGAGGCATTATTATTGCGGTTTTACAGAGTAGGGAACAGAAGCATGGATCTGCATCTGGTATTTTGCCCTTGGTGAGATTATTGTATGGGGGGGGAAATCTTGTAAATGATTTTCTGACATCATTCAGAGATCTGAGAATTGAGTCCAGATCTCCTGAGTCCCAACTCTATGCCTTGCTCCTAATTCACTGTCTTGATCACAAGACTATCCTTTCTCTTCCTGGATATAGGTATGTATTCTACTTAAAGGGAGAGTGCTGTCTTGTGTGGAGAGCAGGAGTCTGAAAGGTGGAACTCCTGGATGTTCTTCCTGATTTTACCAATAACTTGGCGTGCAGCCTCAGATAAATCAGTTCATATTTCTGTGTCTCAGATCCTCCATCAGTAATATGGAGATGCATCTGCCTAGCTTACTGAGGGTGGTTTTATGGTTGGCTAATGCTCACAGGTTGAACATTGTACGTTAACAATGGCTGTTAGCAGGTTGTAAGACAGACCTGCCTTAATTTGTTTAATCCTCTTGCCCCTCTTTCCTCCAATCACCATCTCTGCAGTCTAAATGGCAGATGAAGAGAAAAGTTCTTCTGACATGGGTCACCAAGTGATGAGAGACTGTGGCCACTTGGCTGAAAGTGCTGAGGAAAGTGATGCTTCTGTTAGTGGAAATATTGGTTACAGGCAGAGTGGGATAAAATAATTCAGGGTCCTGTTCATTCCAAGTGACTTAGCATTTATACTGCAGTAGCATGTAGAAACCCCTCATCAGGGGCCCCATTGTGTTGGGTGTGTATATGTAACCCACACATAGTGTGGTTTACTGTCCCATGCAGTGGCACCTAGACCACTGGAACAGATAAGATCAAGAGACCTCTACAGCATGTGCTGGGAGCCAGCTGGCTTTTAGCTTAGAGGGTAGAGGCTCCTATACTCAGCTTCAGAGGTCCCAGGTTCAAATCCACGTGGTGGTTACATATACAAATATAGCGATAAAATAGAGCATTTGGAGCAAGAATTAAATTGCTTTGTAATAAACTGGGCATCAGTGTAGCATTCTGTAACACTGTTGCATGGCTTAAGGCAGGGGTTCTCAAACTTTGTGATACTGTGACCCCCCCTCTAAGTTGCTCGCAACCCCCCGGGGAGGTCGGGACCCACAGTTTGAGAAATGTGGGCTTAAGCCTTCCAGTGATGTGTAAAGTTTTTATTTAACTTAAAGAAAAAAACAATAACAAAGGGCTTGAATTACAGGATAGATTTTCAACTACTATAATTCAGAGTGGTTCTCAGTAATGTTCAAAGAACTTTGCTGATTTATGCCAGCTGAGAGACTGTCCCTGAGAGGTACTTGGGTTCCTAAACCATGTTCCCTTTAAGATTTTCCAGCTGTGAGCGGAGTGAGTTTTGGCTTGTGCACCAATATTGAAGTTGTGTGCTGGTTTGGTTGTGTGCCATCGTGGCACTCAACTTAAAGCACACACGTTCCTGGCCACCAGAGCAGGAAGCGCTCCTCCCCCTTCCCCGCCCTCCAATGCAGCATGTCCCGTTTCTGGCCCAGAGCAGACACCACCTCTGGGCCATGCAGCAGGTCCCGTTCCCGGCCCCTTGCCCCAGCGGTTCCCTCACCATGCCGTCTCAGCCGGCCTCGCGCAGCTCTCCAGAGGAGGTGGTGTTAATAAGTGAAGAATTTTTGTGTGTGTAGCTGCGCAGGTGCATACCTTATAGGAACAGAGTTCCCGCTATCTCCTGTGAGAGTTAATGGAGAGCTGTGCAGTCAGCATGGGTCTCCATCTAGATAAGGATCTGGTCCAATGTTGCCTCTAATTCTTTCCATCCATGTGCAGAATAAATTTTATATGCACTGAGAGGTGAGGATATGCACCACCAGTAGAACCACATGTGGGTGCTGTACTAATCAGCTAGGTGATATTTGAATCTCTTCTGGGTGGCTGCCCAAGCACTCAGCTTACAGGGAATGCTGATCTGGTCTCTCTCCTGAACCCCTTTGTGCCTCCCCCCCTTCTCGAGGAAAAAAAACCTACAAAACTTAAAATCTGGAGTTGGGGAAAGAAAACCTACAAAACTTAAAATCTGGAGGTGAGAAGAGACCTGTAGAACTTTTAAACATAGCTGATGTCTGCTAAATAGTAATTTTTTCATAGGGTGGATCTCTCCCTGCGTACCTTCAGAGGGGACTTACATGCATATCCTACACTTACAAGAGTTTGGAGTGAACCGTGGCTCTTTCTGCCGCATGCCTTGGTGGAAAGCCCTGGTTCCAATGAAGATCTGCTTATTTCTGATCTGGGATGTCATCAAGGGTGGAAAATGACAGGAAGGAAGGGAGGCTTTTTTCTCTTGCTAAACATGGAATGACATTAAAATCTCGGAATAGCAGATACCAGTGTGAAAAGAATTTTGGCCCATTTTAATCTTTTATTTTAACTAGATCCCAGTGGTTCTTTTGTAAGGTAGGGTGGGGGAGAAAGGGAAAAGAATGGAGGGAAGAGGGCACTCTATTTAGCTTCTCTGCTATGAGATGGTGTGTTTTGTTTTTTGTTTTTTTCCTCCCATACTGGTAGATTCTAACCCTGCTAGGGGCCTCTCTAGAGCATGATTCAGTGCTCCTGTACAGACTGAGTGTTCTTCCAGTTTTTAAATCATTGTGTGTATTAGAAACTAACCATCCCTCTTTTGCTATCTGTTGATGAATAGTTTGCTAAGAGCATTCAGGACGCTATGGAAATGTTTTTGAGTTTTGTTTGGGGATTTCTAGAAGAGACAGAATAATGGTAGAGAGAGTGGCATGCATGTTAGCTAGAACCTGCAGTGCTCAGTGCTACAGAACAATCTGTCAGATATGTAAAAGCAATATTTTTCCTGCAGAGAAGTTTGTTCTACTTTTTTGTGTGAGCTAGCCAGCCAAAATAGAATGTTAAACTGTTGATCAACGAGAGCTGCCTTGGTCCCGCTCTGTGCATGAGATAAAGGGTATTAGGAATTAAACATGCAACCAAACTGCAGCTCCTCTTTTCCTCTTCAGTTTTAATTTCAGTTCATCCAGTATGCTCATGACAATCTAGGTGCCTTTTTTTAGTGGTCTCTGCGGACAGTGTGGTGAGTAGCCATGTTTGTTCATTTCCTTCTGTCTTCTAAGCTCATTTTCCAGGGTCACTTGTTTGTACTCTCCACAAGGAGGATTTAATTATTTCCAGGCAGCATTGGAATCAGGCTGTTGTTCTCTCCATGCTGCATGGGGTACCTGTGCAATATAGGATCAACTTTCTAGGGGATGTGTGGAGAGGGAACAGAATGATTGACAGAAGGCTAGGTATCAGTATTTCTGTGCAAGCATCTTCTCCCCTGCCCCTCTTTGCTCAGTGATGCTAAGGTATTTTGGTAGGCCATTTCCAAAGGAAAGGGGAAACCATTTGACTTTCTAGCTATTATAAAAGCCTCTGTTTAAATAAAGGGTGGATGCACTTCCAGGTGTGGCCTTTGTGTTCTCCACCATGCTGATATTTAATGACTACATGCTGTGCTGCTTTTGGCAGGTGTGGAACCCTCCTTTTTCCTTTGATTAAATGCAGTGTAGGGAATTTGAGGACTATCCAAATGCACTTAGGAGAAGGGCAGGTAAGTTGTCTTAGTCTGATCCTGGACAAGCTCTACAAATCTGGTCACTGTGGCCCTGGGCCCAATTCTGATCTGGGTAACATTGTTAATTCAGGGTTTCTTTCAGGGTGTCTTCTGTGAAACCAGGAGTTATTTCTGTTTTACACTGGATACATAATGTCCTTGTACATATGTGGCATTGTTGCTGGAGGCCAGGAGTATGTGCATGGAATGGTATTGGAAATTAACCACAGGAAGGCACTCTGGGTTGATGGAAGAGAGACAAACTCTGCTTCACCTCTACTTTGCAGGCTTGACTCTAGTGGAGAAGGCTGGTTTTGAGGGAGTTTGTGGGTGTGGTAGGGGATCTTGCTGTGAACTTATTCATGAATGATCTGGAGAAAGGGGTAAACAGTGAGGTGGCAAAGTTTGCAGACGATACTAAACTGCTCAAGGTAGTTAAGACCAAAGCAGACTGAAGAACTTCAAAAAGATCTCACCAAACTAAGTGATTGGGCAACAAAATGGCAAATGAAATTTAATGTGGATAAATGTAAAGTAATGCACATTGGGGGAAAAAATAACCCCAACTATACATATAATATGATGAGGGCTAATTTGGCTACAACTAATCAGGAAAGAGATCTTGGAGTCATCGTGGATAGTTCTCTGAAGACGTCCATGCAGTGTGCAGCGGCAGTCAAAAAAGCCAACAGGATGTTAGGAATCGTTAAAAAAGGGATAGAGAATAAGACAGAGAATATCTTATTGCCTTTATATAAATCCATGGTACGCCCACTTCTGGAATACTGCGTACAGATGTGGTGGTCTCATCTCAAAAAAGATATACTGGCATTAGAAAAGGTTCAGAGAAGAGCAACTAAAATGATTAGGGGTTTGGAGAGGGTCCCACATGAGGAGAGACTAAAGAGACTGGGACTTTTCAGCTTGGAAAAGAGGAGACTAAGGAGGGATATGATAGAGGTATATTAAATCATGAGTGGTGTGGAGAAAGTGAATAAGGAAAAGTTATTTACTTGTTCCCATAATATAAGAACTAGGGGCCACCAAATGAAATTAATGGGCAGCAGGTTTAAAACAAATAGTCAATCTGTGGAACTCCTTGCCTGAGGAGGTTGTGAAGGCTAGGACTATAACAGGGAACTAGATAAAGAGAACTAGATAAATTCATGGAGGTTAAGTCCAATAATGGCTATTAGCCAGGATAGGTAAGGAATGGTGTCCCTAGCCTCTGTCTGTCAGAGGGTGGAGATGGATGGCAGGAGAGAGATGGCTTGATCATTCATTACCTGTTTGATTCGCTCCCTCTGGAACAGCTGGCATTGGCCACTGTTGGCAGACAAGGTACTGGGCTGGATGGACCTTTGGTCTGACCCAGTATGGCCATTCTTATGTTCCCATGTTTGGGTAGGCTTTGAATGTTTACAAAGACCAGGCAAAACACTATTTATCAATTCAGCAGTGATCCTTAAAGGTGTTTCCCATTCTCAAGGGCATCTGCTATACTGTTCTTAAACTATTAAGAATTCTTAAACTTGAATTCTCTAAAACAAATCACATAATAATCAGGTAACGAAGTGGTGTATAGTCGCATGATACCCTGGATCCGTGTAAGACCAATACCAGCATCCTAATGGAGTGCCTGTTTAATTCTCTCTGTTCTGACCAAACACCAAAATCTTCTCTAAACTCTCTTAATTGGTTTAATGGCTTCATCTAGTATGATCGCAGACTGTTACAGGTTGTGTGAAGTTTAGAGAGAAAGATAATGTAGTGATCAGTCAGGTTTCAGTTCTGCTGGCTGATATTCTTGATGTGTGTGAGGTGCAACTATGAAGATTTGTGAGGTGATGATATGCCAGAGCTCCCTGCTCACCTTTTTTCAGATGAGACTTAAACTTCTAGGCACTGACCTCCTGTGATCACTAATAGTCCTTTGCCACTTGAGTGGAGTAGACTCACTGTCACCTATGCTCTGGTTCCTGCACCAATGTGGTATTCAATTTCTGTTTTAAGGTTTTGTAAGGCCTTGATCAGTTGTTGCCATGGCATGGGCCATGTGCTTCTCTGAATACTTACAAGCCGGGGGGGAGGAAGAGAGGGGTACTTTGCATGCTGCCTGTTTTTCAAACAGGCAGCTCCCATTGGCTGGAAACTGGCCAATGGAATTGTGCTAGGGTTGGGGCCCAGTGTGCAAAGACTCTCCCACCTGGGCTCATCTGTTGAAAGACACACAGCCCGCAGCCGCTTTTCTCAGCAGTTGCGGGGAGTGAGGGGGAGGTGGAGGGGCAGCAAGGAAGGCTCCCTGCTGTGTCCATGGGCTGGGTTTGTCAGCTTGGCCCACCAAATCTGGCCCATAGGCTGTATTTTGCCCAGCCCTGGTCTGGATGATTAAATCTACAGCCTGGGGTACCATTTACACAGCTTTACTATGAGCACAATTGCTTCTGGTCTCTTCACATATAAACTCTAGTACAGTGGTTCTCAAACTTTAGCAACCTGATGACCCCCATTTTGATTTAAAATTTTTTGTGGAAAGTCCCACTCTCTGCTCAGATCCAGGCCCTGCCCTGTCCCCAATCTGTCCTTTCCCTAAGACACCCCCTCCCCCCCACCTCTTTCTGCCCCATCCTGGAGCCTGCTCCACCTCTGCTCCTCCCCCTTCCTTACAGTGCCTTATACATGTTTTGGAACAGCTGTTCCTTGGCGTGCAGAAAGTACTGGGAGGGAGGGGAAGTAGAGGAGTTGGTCAGCAGGGCCGGTGGACTCCCTGGAGTATTTTTGGAGTCCATAGACCTCAGTTTGAGAAATGCTGCTCTAGCATGCAAAATTATTTGTTGATGAATGAGTACTTCTAGCCAGCCACTCCTCAATTGTACTGCAGAGTAAAACAGCAAATTCCCACTCCAGATGTATCCTCAGAAATATGCCTCTTGTACTGCCTGGTTCTTTCTTTCTGTGCAGTACAAACTCATGGAAAGTCTGCTATTTCATTAATAAGATTTATGCATATCATTTTCTATCCCAAATGAAGTTTCTCAAATATTCACTAGTTCAGATAAAACAAGTTTAACTACCAAAAGATAGATTTTTAAGTGATTACAAATAATGAAGTACAAGTCAGAATTGGTTACAAAGAAATAACAGGTAAAACAGACTATTGCCTAACTTAACAAAGTAGCTATGTTTGTCTGTAACTTTAAAAACAAGTAGTCCTGGGACACTTGAGAGACTAACAAATATATAGGATCATGAGCTTTCATGCATAAACCCCCCTTCATCGGGATTCATCTGAAGAAGTGGGTTTTATCCATGAAAGCTCATGATCCTATATATTTGTTACTCTCAAGTGCCAGAGGACTACTCATTCCATTACGTTAGAAGTGACCTCATTTACACACTGTCATCTCAAACGGTTCCTCCAAACAATCTTGAATCTTGTTCTTCGTCACAGGAATCAAGAGCACCAGATCGCCTGTTATGACATTATCTGATTATGATGAGACCATAAACAACCATTATTGATATCACTTTTATATAGTTGCAACAAATCTTGAGCTAAGTAGGACACATGGACAGAAAGGGTTAAACAATTCCAGGCCAAATTATCCAGAGTCAGCCAGTAGAGGCATGTAAGAAATGATGATTAAGGTCATTCAGTGCTAGTTTGGCTAAAGGTTTGAAATGCAAACTTGTATTGTTAGAAATTAGAGGTAATACTAGTTACGTTTACTTCTATCTTATAGATGCTAACCATGTAAACAGATAGTTCCTGACTATCACTGATTCAGATCACAAGGTATTATCATACAGATGAATCTTGGGTGAGATGATAATATAGTCAACATGTTTGTTTAAGCAGTTTGTGATAAACTTTAATGGATAAACTACCTTATGTTTAATTACCATGAGGTTACATCAAATGACTATTGGGTCCTGATCCTTTTTTTTTTTTTTTTTTTTTTTTTGGTCTCATATCCACTTTGGATGATTATAGGGAAAGCTGCAAGTCATAAGAAATGAGATCCTAGCATATCCTGGTGCCCCTTTAATTGACTGATTTAGGATCTCGGATTTGCTTGAGTTTTCATACAGGGGAAACCTAAGCCACAGGGATTGAGTTCAAGTTATTGGCTGGAATACCCCTAGGTAAGGATTTTTGGACTATAACAATGAACTAAATTCTAAAAACTTGGCAACTACAGGACAGCCACCTCTACTGAACCTCAAGAATTGACTCATGCCTGTATATATATTGATCCTTTAACCAATGCTCTTTTTTCCTTTTAATACATTTTGGTCTAGTTAACAATAATTGCCTGTAAGTGCCTATTTGGGATAAGGTCTGAAATATTTATTGACCTGGAAGTAAATGTGTCCAGTCCTTTGAGAGAACTTTATTTGGCTGGGGTGCCTGAGTGGTGGCCTGAGGCTGGGTACTTTAAGGGAACTGATTCTGATCTATCTTTTAGAGTGCGCCTGTCTGAGTGAATCTGTGCACCTGTGAGTGCGGTTGTCCAAGAACTCCTCATTCTGTAAGAGTTAGGACCACCACATTTGGTATGCAACTTCCTCTTACCCAAACTTAAACCAAGGTCAGGGTTTGGTTGTGACTGGAAAATGGGAAGTGCCAGGAATGGGATTGTTTGTTATAACATGGAAAGGGAGGAGGCAGAGAGTAGAGGGATGCAAAAGGGAGGGGCACAGAAGAGGGATGTAATACTGAGAATTGTCATTGGGGGGCAGCTGCAGCATAAAGAGTGAGCAGTAGGCCTGGCGCTCTGCCATCTTGCCTACCTCCAGACCAGGTAAGGAGCCCACTTCTTTCCCCCTGCTCCTGGTGTGGAGAGCCTGCTTGAGGCGGGCTCAACCCTCAGACCTTGGCCCTCCACAGACAGCCTGCTGGTCATGTGGAGGCAGCTGGAGTGGGGAGCAGCCCCTGGAACCTCACCTCCCTCCCCAACAGCCTGCAGGCCACAGCGTGGTGGCTGAAGGCTGCCCTCAGACTAGCCTCTGCCCCAGACAGCCTGCAGGCTGTGGGGGTGCTGCTGGAGGGAGGCAGTTGTATGTGTGAGGGGGGGTAGCCCCCGGAGCCTTGCCTCCCACTCCCTGACAGCCTGCAGGGTGCAGAAGGCCATTAGGGGCTGCTCTGCCCTCCCCCCCAGGCTGGAGGGGCAGCTGGAGGCTGAGGATGGCCTGCAGAGTCCCAACCCCCACCCGACAAGCATGCAGACTTGGATCTTCCCCTCTGGAAGGAGCCGTCCTCTGGGGAGTGCAGCCACAGCCCCCTGGGAGGAGCCTCTGCCAGAGCAGCGCCACCCTCGTTGCCATGGGCAGCCCGGGTAAGGCCCTCCCTCCTCCTCTCCCTTCCCCGCCACAACCTCACAGCCCTGAGTCTTATACCTCCCCCGTCTTGACTTCTGCACCACTCTTCTTTCTGCCTGCCTTGAGCCCCCCCACATCTCCTAAGCCACCCACCCCCTTCTCCATGCCCCCAAAACCCTCAGTCCAGCCTTAGTTTTCCTTTTTAAAAAAAATACAATTATTGAAATAAAGCATGTACGTTTTTCATTTATTTTTCCAAAAAGAAAATTACTTCAGTTAAAGATCCAAGCAGTGCTGGGCACATCTGCTATTAAGGTAATACAGAAGCTGTTTTTGCAGTGCATCCTAATTGAGTGACCTCAGCAGGCTCCCATGGGACCCTATGTATCGCACAAGTATCAGGAGATCTTTCTCCAGCATACGTTATACCAAGCTTTCTGAGATGCCTAAGCCCATCATAGTCTTTAAATTGTTTTTAAAATGAGTGACATGCTCCCTTACAGACTGTCCAGACTCTTGTATTGCCCTTCTAAGACCCTCACATTAAATGTAGGGGTCCCTCACCTGTATCCTGTAAGGGAAATCAAAGGGGACATACTTCATGGACTTGTGGGGCAATGCTTGGATACAAATAAGAGCAAGAAAATCCAGTCATTCTTGTGTCAGGTAACACATCCTCAGCATAGACCTGTGTCCGATGGAGGTCTTTCTACCAGACCATTCTGGATGATAGGGAGCAACCTTCATATCTCTCATTCTATGCAACTCTTGTTAACTCTTTTGAAAATGCGAGAGATGAAATTTGTAGCATAGTCTGACAAGGGAAAACCTACTCTGCTTAAAAAGATAAATGTGCAGCAGCAGAGGTGCTCAAACAGTTTTTCTAGTGGGGTGCTGAAAACCATTGAACCAAACTGTAAACCCTGTATATAATGGAAATCACTTCAAGTCAGGGGGTGCTGCAGCACCGCCTGCACCCTTAGATCACCTATGTCAGTAGCCCTAGTTTCAGCTTCTATATTAGAGTTGTGGTTTCAGGGTAATTAGTTAGTGTGCGTGCGTGCGCGAGAGATTTCTTGATGGTCTGGGTATGACTTTCCTTGGTGTCCAGGCTGTAACACCTTCTTTTGGAGATCAGCACTTCACATTAGACAGACTCTTCTGTCTGGTGATTTGTACTTTTTTTTTTTGAGAAGGTTTACAGTGCAAACACTCAAATGCTACTGTTTTGTATGGGATACAGATGTTAAGTGAGATTAATGGAGGGAGCAATTTACAAGCATTTCACATTTGATCATTCTAATATGCTTTACCAATTAGGGATATGAGCGTATAACCATGTAAATCGTTAACTGATAAGCCTGGGCTTATTGGTTAACATTCATGGTTACACACAGGCTCCTACCCTGCTCCTGTGGAGCTAGCTGCCACCCTGCACTGCTGCCTCTATATCAGAGCAGCAGCGCAGGAGCAGCAGCCAGCTCCCCGGGAGTGGGGCTGCAGGTGGGATCCAATGCGTGGTGGAAGCTCGATTAAAAGCTGGCTCCCAGCATGCACCGGCTCCTGGGGAGCTGGCTGCCACCTTGTGCTGCTGCCTCTGATACAGAGGCAGTAGTGTGGGGCAGCAGCCAGTGTGTGCTGGGGAGCTGGCTGTTGCTGTGGGTGCATGTAAACATGGAAAAAACTCAGTAGTTACAGCAATTACACAATTACCTGCATTTTATCATCCCCGTTGCCAATACTAATGCACAGGTGAACCAGGCTGATTTCAGCCATAGTATTTGTTAGTGTTCCACAGAGGTGAGGGGACCTGGGCCACGATGGCACTTTGTTTCTTGGCATTGCATGTACTGCACATCCAGTAATTTGATCTCTGCCATCAAATGCCAGCAGTGCCCCACTGCTATATATATTGGACAGTCTCTGTGGGAAAGAATCAGTGGACACAAATCAGACATCCGTAAAGGAAACATACAGAAACTTATTGGGGAACACTTCAATCTTCTGAATCACTGTCTAAAAGATCTTCGGGTAGCTGTCTTGTCACAAACCAGTTCTACAAGCCAGATCCATAGGGATGCATTGGAATTAGAGTTCATCCGCAAATTCACATGCTAATGGATTCAATCGCGATGGAAGTTGGTTGGGACACTACAACTTAACAGCCATTGAAGGTGCAAACAGCTCTTTGTGTAGACTCCCATGTCAGGAAAGATACTGTCTATTGACTTTGATTCTTATCTGCTTAGTTTTAACTACCCAATCTTCAGATATTTACTGATTCCCTCTAGCTCTCTGTCTCTTCCTCTCCCTCCCCTTCCCCTCTCCTATTTATTTTGGGTGTGCACATCCTAAACTCATAACTCCGGTCATCTGAAGAAGTAGGCCATGCCCACGAAAGCTCATGATACCATCTACATGTTTTGTTAGTCTATAAAATGCTACCAGACCATTTGTTGTTAGTTTACAGAAAAAAACCCATCAGTAACCTCAATCTGACCACAGAATCTTGCGATTTAGAGCTGCATTTCACTGATGGATTAAATGTGTATGTCCAGTGTGTATGTGTGTGAAGTCCTTTTGTGCTTGAAAAAAGATTTAGACGTATACATGGATAGAGAGAACATCAGAAATTACGTTAAGATTAATATTACAAGTAAGAGATAAAGCGTTGTGCTCAATCACTATTGAGGGGATTAGGAATACTTAAACTGTTTATGGTCTCCCCCATCCCCATATCGTCTCTTTTCCAGACTGAAAAAAATTTGGGTTTGTTTAGTCTTTCCTCATAGGTCATGTTTTCTAGACTTTTAATCACTCTTGCTCTTCTCTGGACTTTTTCCCATTTGTCCACATCTTTCCTGAAATGTGCTGAAAACTAGATACAGTACATCAACTGACACCTAATCAGCGCAAAGTAGAATAGAAGAATTACTACTTGTACCTAGTTTACAACACTCTTGGTAATGTATCCCAGAAAATATGGTGTGTGGTGTGGTTTTTTTTTTTTTTTTTAAACAGTTACACTATTGACTCATTTAGTGTGTTGCACTATGGCCCACATCCCTTTCTGCAGTACTGATTCTTAGGCAGTCATCTTCCATTTTGTATGTGAATAGTAGTTTTTGTTCCTTCCTAAATGAAATACTTTTGTTCTGATTGAATTTCTTCATATTTGTCAGGAACACTTTAAATTATAACCCTATCCTCCAACATACTTGCAATCCCGCCCAGTGAGGTATCTTCTGCAAACTTTAAGTACACGCTCTATGCTGATATCTAAACCATTGAGGAAGATGTTGAATAGAGTGGGACCCCACTTGATATGTCCTTCCAGCTTGACTGTGAACCACTGATAACTGCTCTCTGGGAATAATTTTCCAGTATTTCCCCAGTTTGTTTATAAGACAGTAATTTGAGACTATATCAAAAGCATTATTAAAGTCAAGATATACCACATCTACCGTTTCTCCCCATCCTCAAGGCTTATCTTTGAATGAAAGCTGTTAGGTTGGTTTGACGCAGTCTGTTCTTGACAAATCCATGCTATTGTCTATTATCTTGCTATCTTCCAGGTGTTTGTAAATTGGTTGTCCTTATCCTCCATTTTATAGATGTGCACTACATTTGTCCTTTCCTAGTCTTCTGGAATCTCTCCTGTGACTTAAAAATCATTGTTGGCTCAGATATCTCCTCAGTCAGATCCTTGACTATTCTAAGGGGTATTTCATTGGGCCCTGGTGATTTAAAGCTTCTAAGTTGTCTAATTTTTTAACTTGTACTTTCCCTATTTAGTCATTGATTCTACCTCATTTTCACTGGCATTCAGTATGTTAGGTTCCTCACATAGATACTTAAGGCCCAGCAGCTGGATGCAGCCCCCCGCTTGCATGGATCCAGCCCCTCAGGCTTAGGACTCTTCCTCAGCATTGGGGAGCCTGCGCTGGAGCTCCAGTTCTTGCATCTCCCTACCGTGGGGCTGAAGCACACAAAATCTACTAGCTTTGGTGTTCAAGAAGAATGTGGGGAGAGACTTGCTCCTTCTCATTTGGGGGCCACCACAGTGAGGGTTTGGGGTATTTTTCTCACTTGTGTGCAGCCCCTGTGATTATTTTTTTTCCTGAGTGTCAGTGGCCCCCATCCCAAAAAAGTTCCCCAAATCTGATCTATGCTGTTAACGTTTTTTTGTGAAAACGGAAACAAGTAATGCAACGCTTCTCCCATTTCTGCATTTTCTGTTCTTGTCCTTCCCCCTCCAATGAAGTAACAAGCCTATCTTGTCCTTGGTATTCCTCTTGCTTCTAACGTGATTGTAGAATATTTTCTCGTTACCCTTTACGTCTCCAGCTATTTTAATCTTTTTTGTGACTTGGCCTTTCTAATTTTGTCCCTACATACCCGGGATATTTATTTATATCCATTCTTTGTCATTTGACCTAGTTTCCACTTTTTGTGGAAATCTTTTTTGTGTTTCAGATCGTTGAAGAACTCCTGCTTAAGCTAGGATGGTCTCTTGCCATATTTCCCATTTTTTTTCCTACACAGTTTGCTTCTGTGCCCTTAACAATGTTTTTCTAGTTAGACAAAAAGCAGTTTTGCTTGTGGAGGTTTTTGTTTGTTACAAACTTTAAAAAACAATTTTTTTGTTCATTCTTCCCATCATTAGATGTGGAAATCCCTCTATCAACCCCGAAAGTAGTATACCACTCTGAGGCATGGAACAAGCAATATTCACTCTTGTATCAGTGATAAGTTTAAGGTGCAGTGTAGCAGGACCCATCAGGACTAGCAGCAGAATCTTTGACTGGAAAGAGAAGACTTCCAGTTTGTGAAAGGAATAGTCAGTAACCTCTTCAATTTGACATAGTAGCATTTAGAGTCCCAAAAGAGATTGGGACTCCCATGACCCTGAGATGTCTGGAACCAGCCTATGCTGAGTGTGCCAAGATCAGGGCAGGCTGCAAAAAGGGGAAGCCGATTCTCCCAAAACTGATTAACAGAATTTAGATTCACTATTTAGTCAAACTGTGCTGCTGTTCCTCAACACTGGTTATGAAGAAGCTTAAAAATCATAGTGCCCCCTTTTTTATTGCAATCCAGTCTGTCAGCAAATAGGTCCAGTAAAGTTAGAAGTTATTTAACACTATTCACTATACAAAATGTTCTTGTAATCCCCATGGGGCCAGCCACATTACCAGATCAGTAGTAATTTGGATCTTACAAAATTTCACCCTACCACTAGTCCCCTAGTATCTAAAACTAAAGACTACTATGAAAGAGAATTGTTAAATGGTGAAAGTAATCTCCACTCCAGCTCATCTGAAGAAGTGGGTTTTGCCCATGAAAGTTCATGATACCATATATATTTCTGTAAATCTCTAAGGTGCCACATGACCACTCATTCTTTTTTATTAGACGTTTATAAAGTGCATTGGTTGTGATTTCTGTCTTCCTCTAAGTTCTGCATACTTAGACTAATGAAAACTACTTGTACAGCCAGATCTTAGAGAAGAAAAACATGACTAATTTGTTTTAAAAAAAAAGCCTTCTAAAATATTTTTTTTCTGCAATACTTGCAATGTATTCAGTACAGATCTAGTCTAGTGAGGTATATAACTTTTATCAGTGCTTGTTTGGAAGACTGCCTATGGCATCACCACCTGTCAGTCCTCTCTGCCTATAGTCACACTCAAACCCGTATTTTGGCACCTACACATAAATTGCTTGAATATTTTTTTCACCCTTTTAAGAGGTCTTAAACAAATGCAACTCTTCAAGACTTCATTGAGAGTCGTGGACGCTTATCACCTTTGAAAACAAGTCCTCTATTTTTAGGTATCCTAACAGTGGATTTAAGTGTACAATTTAGGCCTCAGTGTATGTATAGGAATGTGGATTTTCCTTTGCTGGCAGTTTCTTAAATGAATTTTGGGTGTCTTTATAAAGCATCTAGTTCAGACATAATTTTGAGCAAGTTTTATAACCTGTTAAACAGCAGATTCAGACTAGAAGACTTGTGGTCCTTTGTGGCCTTACAATCTGAGTAATAGTATCACTGTGGTTTAGATGTGTCATTAGTCTCAGAACCACCGCTAGTGTTCTGTCCTCATTCCTATACCTGATACATCCGTGTCTACTACTTTGGGCTGCCTGTAGCTGCACCCTACTAAATGCTGTTGTTGTTTTTCCAGAAGACATCAATACAGTATATCTTGAGACTGATGATGAATATTAAACTGGCAAGCATGGATAATCCTCAGGATTTTCTCCTAGGAGTAGACTTGAGCTGAATAAAGGGAGCTGTGGTTAATCTTAATCAGATTGCAAAATGCCTGTTTTTATTTATATTAGGGAAGGGAAAAATCTCTGGAATGAATAAATCACTCACAAATGTGTTATCAGATACCCATCTGTGAAGACTGGCCAAGCTATGAATGAGTCAGGCCTGATTTTTTTTTTTTAAAGGGTATACCTGGTGCTGTGCTGGAGACACAAGCAGCAGTGCAGTCTGCATGATTACTTTGGTTTGTCTCTGCAGCTGCATGAACAAATTGATACTGTTTTGGGGGTTTGCCTTGTGGCTTCTTGTTTTGTTTTTTCACTAAGCAAGCTTTCAAGATCATTTGTCTATGGTGGAGAGGGTGGAGAGTAGAAATTGATGTGAGGTTTGTCATGGTTGATCAGATATGTATACAGTATAGCAGATACCCTTGATTTTTAAATCAGTGATTTTAATCATGTTTTTCATTTTTACTGTTTACTTTCCTAAACAGAGGTGTTGACTTTTTTTTTTTTTTTTTGGACTGGTAACCGTTATAACTTTGACTTGCATCTCAATATTACCTTTGTACTATATTTTGCTGCTGCTTTTGCTAACTAGGAGGTTATAGTATATCTATTTACATTAATTAAGGAATTACAGTTGCTTTAGATTAAATTTTTACATTTGTATTAGAAAATGGTGAATGTTGAATCTGTTTCATAGATGGCGGTTTACTCTGTGCCATGCTATTTTGGATGGAAATTCAAACTCAATTTAAGATTTACAGAAATAGATTTAGTTTTTTCATTAGAACTACTTTAAATGTGCTGGATACATAGGGAAAATGTTTATCAAAATACATTTTTCATTTAAACTGATTTAAAGGAAATATCTAGAGTGAGTTAGTTAGTTGAACTGATTATTTCTGGTTACAGTTTCTTCAAGCATGAGATGAACATCAAAATATCCACAGCTATGTGGATGTTTGCATCCACAGCTGTGGTCATTTGCTGGACACCTCAGCTCATCACATCTGAAACTATTGAGCTTGCAAGAGAGAGAGCATGTCCGCTTTAAGCCAATATTCTCAACAGCCTGATGGAAGAGAGGTGTGTTTTTTCTATAAAGCATTGGTCTCTAGCTTTTTCAAGCACAAGATCATGTTCTGAATTTAAGTGCAATACAGGATCTACGTCAAACCCAAATACTCTTGCCTCCCCCTTCTCACTCCACCTGCCTTTACTCCCCCATCCTCATCCCCTTTCACCAGGGGCAGAGGGATGCAGGCCCTGGTCTGGGGCCAAGGGGTTTAAAGTGGGAGAGGGGCTTTGGGATGAGCCTGGGGCATGGGGTAGCAGTGTAGGAGGGGCTGCAGGCTGTGGAAGGGAGTTGGAGTGCAAAGGGAGCTCAGGGCTGGAGTAGAAGGTTGGAGTGTAGGAGGGGGTTCAGGATGCAGGCTCTGCTCAGGCATGGCTTAACTCAGGCAGCTCCTGGGCAGTGGCGCAGTGGGCCTAAGGCAGGCTCATCCCAACCTGGCACTGTGCCACTCTCAAAAGCAGCTGGCATGTCGCTGGGGGCGGGGGGAGAAGGCAGGTGGCTCATGGCACTGCCCCCACACCTCCCATTGGCTATGGTTCCTTGTTCCCAGCCAGTGGGATCTGTGGGGGGGCAGTGCCTGGCAGCATGTAGAAAACTCTGACCTCTCTTCCTTCAGGGGCTGCAGAGACCTGCTAGCTGCTTCCAGGAGTGGTGCAGTGTTATGAAAGGGGCGAGTTTGCCTTAGCCCCTCTGAGCTACTGTATTGTTAGTGGCCGATCTCCTGATTTGGCTGCAGGAGCCTTCAGAAGGCTGAGCCTGATTCCAGGAGACTCCTAGCCAGTGTGCCATATGTGGATGGAAAAAATTTGAGGGAATGAATTTTATGTGCAGCAGTATTGAGGCGATGTGTAGATATGCACCACCAGTAGACACCAAAAATCTAGATACTTATTTTTTAAAAGTTACCATAAAGGTAATTACTACAGCCATGACAGGTTAGACATTTTTAGAACTCATTACTCCAAGAATTAGATTTAAGCATGAAAGAAATAAAGACTATGAAATCAGGCCAGTCAAAATCCTAAAAACATACTTTAGAAGTAACACAAGTAAATGTTGGGTTGGAAGGGATGTGCAAAAGTGAGTGACAGATATGCATTGCCCCTTTAAATATGCTGTGCATGGTCAGATGTAGGAGTAGCTGCTGGCAAGCTTCCTCCATCCTGAGCCCTGTTGTGTCCCCCCTCTCTGGAGATGGTGGGGGGTGGTGATGGGAGGGGACACTCTGGCATCAGTGTCCTCCTCTCCCTTCTTTGCCCTGCACAGCAGTCAGGAGACTCCTGGGGGGCAGCTCCAAGACCAAGAGCAGAAGATGTAGAGCAGTGTGAGGAGGAACAGCTGAAGTGCCGGTACTTGATACCCTCTACTTCTCATTTCAGTTTAATTTTAAAAACTCACAGGACATAATAGGGCAGTAGTGGTAAATTTAAAATACATGGTGGGGATGGGTTTTTTTTTTTTTTTTTAGTGTGAGAATATTACTATTTTTAAAGTGATGGTTTGTTTGTTTGTTTTTTATTTGATGTTTGTTCCTTGTCAAGTTCTCTGAAGATATATGGACTGGCTGGCTACATCTACACTACAAGGTTTTTGCGCAAAAACTGGCAGAGTGTCCACACCTCAAGCGTGCTTTTGCACAAGAAAGTCAACAGAACGGAGGGGAGTTATTCCTCTCCCCACAAGAAATAACTTTTTTGCACTACAGCTCTTGCACAAACAGGCAGGTGTGGATGCTCTGCAGCGGTTTCTTGAGCAAGAAACCCCTATGGAAAAAGCACAGGTGCTCTGATGGCCATTCTGTGAATGGTCATCAGAGCTTTCTTGCGCAAGAGTCCATGCAGTGTGGATGCGCTCTTGCACTTGCAAAAAAGCACATCACTTTGCGATGTGCTTTGAGGTCTGGGTGCACTTTTGCACAGAAGTTTTTGCACAAAAACTCTTGCGCAAAAGGTTGCTTCTGCAAAAGCCCTGCAGTGTAGACAAAGCTGCTGTGAATTTAAGTGACTAGAGACTTTATTAGTTTTTGTCCAAAATGTCTTGTAGTGTTTTTTATCACTACTTTGTGTACTATATCTATAGCTAGAGATATATAAATAAATATATAATACGTGGCTCTTCGCATTCTATCCCACAGTTATTTTGGCTCTTCTTCTCTAACGGGTTGGCCATCCCTGTTCTACTTCCTGCTCAGAATTCAGCATTTAGTAACACGCTTTAAATCTCACAACATTTTTGTTGAGGAGAGAACGTGGCATTATACTGGAGGAAAGGCCACAATCTGATGTCGCTCCTTCTGCGCATATGTTGATATCTGAAGAGATCTCCCTTTCAGCAGGGAGATGAAAAAGGAGGGAAAAATCACTAACCTTCCAAAACATCACAGTGCTTCAAATATTCTGGCCAGGATCAACTGCCACTGCCTCTCTTCATTGCATGGTAGCAACCGAAAGAGGAGTATGAGGGAAAATGTGTGCTGTTTGCCTCTTTCTTGAGCCCCAGAGAGGATCTGTGGAAATCAAGTTGACCAATCTGTGCTTCTCTTCACCCTGGCATTACCAGCACAGACTGTGCTGGCATTGTCTTTTTCTTTTGTCCCAGGTACAGATATAGCTTCTCACTAATTTGTCAGTCATGAGAGAATAGGTAAGTTGCTTCTCTGAGCAGTAAATTAAAACATGAATTGTCCTGTGAATGTGTTCCCCTGCTTTGAGAGTAATGGGACTGCATTGGCTCAAGAGTGTGGTGGCTCAGGCCTTGAAAGAGGAAAAACTGCAGAATGTGACTGTGTTCCTGATTTCTCCCCACTTGACTAGTCATGTCACTTGGCTCTTCAGAAATGAGCCACCTGCTGCCATTAGCAAGCATCTTCCATTATGTAGGGACCATGTAGCTGCTTTCTGACTACCTCCTCTTCATATTCCTGTGTGGGGAGCTCTTGTGTGAGCCAGAGGAGAAACCAGCTAACACTTTGGGCAGAATTTACCATTGTGCAAAGACACCAAATGCTTATTTGTGGCCAAAAGAGTCATGGGATTTTAACAGCCAACCATAAGCAGAGGCCATTGGTTTATAAGGTCTTATCTGAAACAGTGTGATCTACATTGTACTCAGTTAGTTTACCACAAAGATATGAAGGGCTGAGACAGCTGTGCTGTCACTTTTGTGGTTTCAGAAAGCTGACTTTCACACACATGCTAGGCCATCTTATCTAGATGTCCCAGGTGGATAGCCTTATCACATGTATGAGGAAGGCTTTGAAGAAATAGAACTTGAAGTCTTGCCCCTCACTAGAAGAATAATTTTCCTGCCCAACCACATAAAACAACTGGGTAAGTCTCAAGCAATTAAACTGAGAAAAGCCAAGTCATTTATAAAGCCTTTAACTAATGAAACAGGCTAATTCTAAAAAAGACAAAACAGGCGCAAACCCCCCCCAAAACCACACACTATTCAACACTTTCCAGAACTATAAGGAACAGTTTGTATAGTCCACTCCAGTGAAGAGCTGACAGGCTGAATTGGAAAAAGCAGCCATTTCCTGGTTTGTTAACACACAACTTGTTCATCAGTCAGAACACAGGATGTGATACACAACTGTGAGAAATGAAATAATTACTGAGGTTTCATCTACAGTGGAAAAGAGCCCTGCTAGTTGCATCTGGGCTCAGTAGTAGTGGTCAGGTATGTTTTTACCAGCTGATGTACTTGACCTGTTTTCCAGCCCAGTGTGTATTTTATGTGGCTAGGGATATATTTTGTTTGCTTAGGAAGATAATTGTTAGGGGCTAACCCCCAGCAAATCCATAGCATGGTTTTTGGGCTGAGTTGGTAGTCTTAACCATCTGTACAAGATAGCCAAATAGTTTGCTCTTTTATCAAAAAATAATCATAATGTTCATTGTGGGCACCAACCTTGTTTTCATACCATTTGATTGCCAGTGCATTTCTTGTTTCTAGGCACAAATCAAATCCCTAATGGAGCCTAGAAGAAACTTTTCCTGGGAGCAGGTTATCCTAAACTGCTTATGGCAAGGCTTCTTACACCTTACCCTGACTGAGGCTGCTGGTACTAGTCACTGACATGAAGGATACTGGTCTAGCTGGTGCTTAGTCCAAGCAATTCCTATTTAATCAATTGTGTTTAAAACTAATTTAAGCCCTAATGTGGGTAGGTTTGGGTGGATTCCACTATGTGAGCATGAGGTACCACAAGGGTTGATGGGGAAAGAGACAGTTGGGAGCCACTGTGTTAAGGCCGTCCTGGTAATTGATGACAACTTAAGTGAATAGGCACAAGTAATATGAAGAGTGCTGCTCAGGGCCCATTTACAGTGTAAGGCAGGGGTGGGCAATAATTTTTTAGGGGGGGGGCACTCTTCCATAATATTATTAGAGGAGATGCAGGGTCTGGGATGGGGGTTGAGTGCAGAAGGGAACTCGCAGTAAGAGACTGGGGTGCAGGAGAGGGTGTGGGGGTCTGGAAGGGAGTTTGGGTAAAGGAGGCAGTTGTGACCTGGGGTAGAAGACTGTGGTGCAGGGTCTCAGAGGGATGTGAGTGCAGGAGGAGGGGCATATGCATGCTCCATCTCTGGGGTTGAGGGGACCCAGGTGCGTGGATGCCGCCTAGTCGGTTGCTGGGTTGTCGTCAGGCTCTTTTAGTCTGTAAACAGCAACCCTTGGTCTGAGGTGCTGAAGTCAGTAAGGTTAACCCTTATCTCAGGGCAGTCCAGCCTAACTGCTAGAGTCGATGGGGGAGCCCTTCACTCGGGGCAGCACGGCCTACAAGCTAGAATCAAAGGGGAATGTCCCTTTGTTCAGGGCAGTGTGGCCTACTAGCCAGAGTCAATAGGGAGTGGCCCTTTAATACAGGGCAATGTGGTCTAAGTGCCAGAGTCAGTAAAGTGGAATGGACCCTTTAACTCAGGGTAAGCATAGCCTCATAGCCAAAGTCAATATGGAGTAGCCCTTTAACTCAGGGCAGAGTTAATAAATTTGGGGGAGGGGGCAGCCGCCCCAGTAGGGGGACCCAGGCCCACCCAACTCCACAGGGCCCTGGGTCAGGACCTGGTGAGTGGCAGAGCGTTCTGTCACTTGCTCAGCAGGGAGTCACTCTGAAACATGCTGAGCTCACCTTTGTGGGAGATACCACTCTGACTCCCTCCCTGGGTCAGTTCCTACCAATGCTGGTGCAGGTCCATTCCAGGGGGTCTCTGGATTCTGTGGTTCCCCTGCAACCTCTTCTCCGTGGAACTTTTCTGGTCCTAGTTGCTCATGGCAGTCTCCTGAGTCTCTGGCTGATGTGGTTCTGGAGCTCCTGGTGAAGGTCCTTCTCCTTTGGTGGCCAGCTCAGACTGATCTGTGTTAATACCTTTTATGCTGCCCCAAGCATTTGGAGCATGCCCAGTCTGGGTGAAGAGGTAGGACTTTCTCTGCTCACAGGGTTTTAACCCCACCTGATTCAGTACGGGATATGCACACCCTGTCACAGGGGAGCAGAAGGTTTGGGTTGTGACCTAGGACTGGAGTGGGTTGTGACCTGGGGCTGGGGTTTGGAGTGCAGGATCTGGGAGGGGATATGGGTGCAGGAAGGAGGACAGAAGGTTTGGGTTATGTGAGGTGGGGTGGGGAGGGGGTAGAGGCAGGATCTGGCCAGGAGACTTGGCTACTAGCCAGGAGTCAAGTAGGTTTCTCAGATGCATTCCCTGCCCGCCTTGCCCCCTGCACTGGCTACAGGAGCCATGTGGTCTTTGAAGAGCTAGGAGCCTAAGGGGAGGGGAGAGGGCATTTCGCAAGCTGCCTGTTGATAACAGGCAGCTCCTATTGGCTGGTTTCCAGCCAATGGGATTGTGCTGGGGGGCTGGGGCAGCTTGTGAAGCCTCTCTTCCGTCTCCCAGGCTCTCAGTTGTTCAGAGTCTTGCAGCAGCTGCTCTTCTCAGCAGCTTATGGGGGGGGGGAGGCAGGCACCCTGCTTGAGACTCCCCAATATGTCCACAGCCCGGCAAGGGATATAGGGTTTGGGGCATCAATGAGGTGCAAGACACCAATACTTTGGATAGACCTTTCCATATTGGACTCGGAGCAGGGAAAGGTAGTGTTTCACACATGAAGTCTGGATACAGGTGTATGGTTTCTGAAGACCCTGTTGCTGCCTCCGTATTAGACTAGTGTATTCATTTCTCTTACTAGATGTAGAGAGGTTGTGCCTCAGTAGACAAGCAGTGCATCCTTCTTCCTCTGACCACCCCTTTTTATTGGGATTAGACTACTCTTATAGCATTTGGGCAGATGACAGTGCATGCACCTTCTTGTTCTGTTCCAACTGGTGTTCATCTACATGAACACATGTACTGCAGGTATCCAGAATATTGCATGGTTGAAGTGTTGTGGAATAGGTTATGGAGTCTTTCACCTAGGTTGTCAGCTCAACTTCATCATGATATTTGAAAGCTGTTCCTCTCTTAAGGTGGTGGTTTATTTAATGTAGAGTAGTGATTATCAAACTTCTTATAGAATAGTAATAGAGATGTAGCCATGTTAGTCTAGTCTAGCTGAAACAAAAAACAGGACTATGTAGCACTTAAAGTTTAGCTGTTTTTTGTTTCAGCTAAACTTCTTATAGTGATGATTCCTTTCAAACAGCAAGCCTTTGGGCCTCCCCTCTTATAAAGTGGCATTTGTCTTTCACTTTTTACAGTAGACTTAGCATCCCATTGCCATCCTTACTTCTGTGCTGCTGTGGGGCTGCCTTTAGAGCCAGGCAGTTCTGCAAGCCATGCCACATGCCAGTGGTGGGCAAGGAGCTGCTTCAGCCCCTAATGGTTAATTGGAACTGGTAAGCATCATCCTTAAACTTTCACACACTGAGTCAAAAGTGGTCTTTGTATGTTTATTTATTGTCACTTTTCACTGCACACTTATGAGTGCAGCCTTCACAGCAGACTAGCTAACTGGGAGATCTGTCCTTGTAACCCCTTGTTGAGAACCCCTGGTGTGGAGTGAATTGGTGGCACAGGCCTGTTTCTTGTGGTCTGATAATTGTTATGATTGTGTGATGTGGATGAGTGGCCAAGATCATGCTAGCCATGGAGAGCGAACTACATGTGAGGCAGTAGATACCATGATGATAGACTGTGAAGAAGTTAGCACTACTGTTGTCCATGCCACATCTTTTCTATATAGAAAAGACAGCTCCAGCATCAGACATTAAAAACCAAAGTGTGGGTAAATTCCTTAACTGCTCAGTTTTCCTGTTATTGCTGAATCTGCTTTGTCATTCACAGTTTCTGTCCTGGCACCTGAGTGCAGTTTCAGGTTTCCATTAGCTATGTTTGGCACATACATCCTCTGCCACTTCAACAAAAATGCTGAAAGTGGTGTTGAGTATGCCAGGTCATTCCCCCTGGCCAGTACAGTATTCATCACACAAACAAACATGGTTTTCAGGGCAAGCATTTAGTTTTTTTGGCTTAGGAAATAGGAAGGGGTTTGTGGATTGTGTTTTTGGGTTTCTTCCCATTGGTTTGGAGAGAGGAAATAAAATGGATGTTTTCAAAAGCTCTAGTGGGGAGACTTCCAATGCTGTATAATTACCCAGAACAGGCAGCTTGTAAATCCTGGCAGCATGAAGCTTGGAATTACTCTTACACATTCAATTGAGCTGTTTTCAAAATGACTAATTAGCAGAAATGAGCGTTACAGATGGGTGAGTGGCTCCTTTTAAAGTTCAGTGCAGCCCATCCTAAACAGTGGCCATGATTTCATACTGGTGGGCTTCTGTCCCCCAGGAACTAAAGGCACCATCCTGCAAGGTGCCAGATGCCTCTTTCTCCCCTTGACATCTGTGAGAATTGAGAGAAGCTGTAAGATCATACATCATGAAAATTGATTCAGGTAACAAACTGTCATGTTCAAACTTTAAAAACTCCAGCAGAGACAGATAAGTCCTGGCTTTTCCCTGCTAATTCAGGCTGGAGAGAAGCAGTGCTAATGGCACAGTGCAGGACCAGAAGGCAATTGAGTAGTGGAGAGCATGCAATTTTTCTTTTAAAGAGGAACCACATTGTTCCCAGTACTGTGTGCCTGTTGCTAGCTGCCTTGTGACTTTCCAGGACTTCTCTCAGAATATTGCATTGCTTTTGGGCAACAAATTGATAGACACCCTGTTAGAGCTCTATTACTGACTGGATACAGTATTCTACCCTGCTGCTGCACAATTTAGCTAAGAGGACAAGGGGGAGTGAGCTTTCTCCTATCCGCATAGAATACAGGACAGGATTCTGCTTAGAGCATGCCTCCCCTAAAGCAAGAAAGTGCATGTCACATAACTAACATTTCTCAGCTGAAATTCCTGCATGAAAAAGCTAATCTACAGGATAGTGTGTAAATTAACATGTGTAACCATGAGTGGGCTAGACTTCACTACCCTTCTCCAGTGTCTAAAGAAACCCCTGCTTCCACTGCAGTCCTGGAGACCCAGAGTTTAGTCTGTTAGGAATTTCAGCAAGGATTGCCCAGTGTTAGCCTCCCTACATTCAAGTTCCAAAAGAAACTAAAATAATGAATTTAAATTAAATAACTTTATACAATTTTATGAAGAAACAAATATTCTAATTCTTACAACAGAACACAACTATTTTACAATCCACAAATAACGTCTATAATTACACTAAACATAAGTAAAGAGAAAACTAAAAGTGAAATGTGAACAGTTCAGTCCACACAAACATAGTAGGAAAAGACTGAGAGGTTCCAAGAGCTTAGATTTGGTTCACCAAAGTCTGTTTGTGCCTCTGATACCAACTCTGCATCATGTGCTGAGTCTGAAGTCTCTCTCTACTTCCTTGTAGGGAATCCTCAGCGGGAGTCCAGGCAGATTCTTCCTCTGCTACCTTCACTGCTAGGCAGGCAGCTCACTGATTAACTAGTCAGTTAGTTAGCTCACAAATGAACCGACTTAAAGAAACTCTATTACAAGAAAATACAAAAAAACCTGAGAACAACAGAATAGAAATGACTCTTTTCCCCATTGCTACATTTACAGAGGAGCTGGAAAAATCACATGGACTGAGAAAATGAACTAGAACAGTCTGACTAAAATCAAAACAGCATTTAAAGCAAACAATTAACACAGAAGTTATTTCCCCTCCCAGGTTCTCCTAGCTCTAAGTAGCATTGCCTGTGATCCCCGGTAGAAGGTTAACAACACCACTACCTGCTGCTAAGTGCTGCAGAGTGAGGAACAGCAGCCAGTTCTCTGCTCCTGGCTTAGCTTCCTCCAGCTCACACAGGCCTTAGAAAAGCAGCTGCCCTGCCTGCTTGCTCAAGAAGTCTGACCCCAAACTATTGGACCCACCTCCAGAAGCTTCTGGGTGGAGTGCTAAATCTGCCCAGCAACAGTAACACTCAACTCACTCCTACCTCCCCCCACAGGGGTCTCTTAAAGGGATAGCTCCCTATTAAGTGCATGGGTTACACATGCACCCTCGAATATACACTATCCTAGCTAGAGGATGACTAGCACCTCACTAAGATTTAAAAGATGTTGATGCTGACAAGGGAAAGAGAATGGTTTGGGTGGCCCAAAGAGAAATACAGACCCAGCAGTGGAGAGTGGCAGCCGGCTCCCCAGGAGCAGGGCTGGCAGGTGTGCTGCAGGCTCTGCACTTATAAGCTTTATACCTCAGAGCCCCTGTAACTGTAAAGGAAACTGATAAGCTGATGCTTATTCATTAACCATTTAAACAGTTACGCTCTTACATTCTTAGTGTGAGGTAGGGCAGTGCTATTGTGTCTGTTTTACAGTTGGGGAGCTGTGGCAGGTTTACGGGCGCGAGCTCCCCCCTCTAGCTGGAGGATGGGGCCCAGCGAGCCCACCGCCTTAGTTTACCCCCTGTGTAACGAACTTAAGGGCGTGAGCTCCCCCCTCCGGGTGGAGGATGGGGCCCAGCGAGCCCACCATCCCCAAAGGTCGGGGGGGGGGGAGAAGAAAAGGGGAATCCCTGGGGTCCCTCAGTCCCTAGATCCTGCCCCTGCTTAGGGGCTCAGCAGTATCACGCTTTACTCCTGAGGCTGGTCAGGCGATTGTGCCGAGTGCCTCTGGAGTACCGAGTGTGGGAGGAGGGGACTTAGGGGGACCTGGGCCCTCCCTCTCCACCGGGTCCCAGCTCGGGGCCCTAAGGGTTCAGGGTGGTGAACCCTTACCCGGCTGACAGGGTTCCACCCCGGAGCGTGTCAGCCCACGGGCACCAGAAGCGCTCTGCCCCGGGCTGCTTCCTATCCCCTCCCCTTGCGACGGTCCCTCTGGATGAGCCCTTCGAGCTTACCGCTCCGTCGCCCTCTCGGATCACCGTCTCGCTGCTCTGGCCTCCAGGAAGGTGCTATAGGTTTCTCCACCTGGGTGGGGTAAAGTGTCCCACCCCAGGTGCCCGATGACTCCTGTGCCGCGAACCCCCCCGTTGCTTCCTCCTTGGGGCTTTTTCAACCGGCCCGCCAAGGGCTGTCATGGCGCATTGTCCCGCCCCCTCGGCGTCCCTGCGCCCTGGGACGCTACGCCCAGGGGTCGGAGCTCTGCCCCTACAGGCTGTGGTAGGCTGCCGGAAGCGCGGTGTTGGTGGCTGACAGCCACCTTTCCCCAGCCCCAGCTTGGCCCTGCCTCCTCTCCGGCTGGGCTGCCAGAGCCCTGCCAGTCTCTGCGTCGGCCCTAATAGGCTCGGTGCACCAGCCGCCACTTTCTGGCGCAGCGCCGCCCCGGCCCCGTGCTGGGCGAGCGGGGGCAGTCCCGCCAGGCTCAGTGCAGGCCTCTGCAGGCCTGTCACAGGAGCCAAGGCACAAAGACAGTGACTTATCCAGACTCACATAGGAAGTGTGTGCCAAATCAAGAAATTTTGATAGACCATCCTTCCTCCTTAGTGGCCTATTTCTAAGTTGAGATGGAAAGGCATCCAGAGAACGTTTTTGTAAGACTACCTGTATTCAGATGTCTCTAGTGCTGTTTTTGCCTCTAATGTTTACTACTAGCTCTCTGAGTTCACTTTTGAATGATACTAGCTATCCTCGGCTCTAGGGAGAAAAATTGTTCTCCTTAGCCTCTGAGGATAGGACAAGAAGCAATGGGCTTAAATTGCAGCAAGGGAGGTTTAGGTTGGACATTTGGAAAAACTTCCTAACTGTGAAGGTGGTTAAACACTGGAATAAGTTGCCTAGGGAGGCTGTGGAATCTCTATCTCTGGAGATATTTAAGAGCAGGTTAGACAGACATCTATCAGGGATGGTACATGAGGGCAAGGGACTGCACTTGATGACCTGTCGAGGTCCCTTCCAGTTCTAGTGTTCTACGATTCATTGGTTTTGTTGAGAACTGAGAATGCTGAGCCTTTTGTAGTATAAGTCTCTCAGAGTTTTAAAGACCTAATTAGAAGTCCCCAGTAGGGATATCAACATGTAGACAACTACGTGATTAACCAATAAGCCTTGGCTTATCTGTTAATCTTACCGACTGCATGCACCCCGAGCTGCATCTGTATCAGAGGCAACAAAGGGGGGGACGGGAGCTAGTGCCCACGAGGAGCTGGCTTAAAAGCCAGCTCTCCACGAGCACCGGATGCACCTCCCCACCCCCACCACGTGCTGTTGCTCTGAGGCAGCATTGCGGAGGGTGAGGGGCAGACGGGAGCTGATACATACGGAGAGCTGGCTTTCAAGCTGGCTCTCTGCACATGCTGGCTCTGCAGACCTGCCTGGTGCCCCCTTCCCCCCCTTGCTGCCTCCCTCAGAGGCTGTGATGGGGCAGGCGAGAGCCAGCTTAAAAGCCGGTTCCCCCCAGCACCAGTTTTTGCGGTGCCGCCTCTTCGCCCCCGCCCCACTGCATCTATCAGATTTCATGTGGTTACACGACTATTCAATTACACACTAACATCCCTAGTCTCCAGTAGAGGCAGTTCTGCCAGTGGAAATAGGAGAAACCAAATGTCTGGTCACTTAAGTTCTGTGCTCTTAATTCGGTCAAATAGCTCTTGTAGATCCATATGTCTGAGCATTTAGTTGTATTTGCAAACTTTGCCTGATTTCTAAATTGACTGTATCCTTTTGGTCATTAGCTTTAATTTCCTTACTTCTAAAACTTCCCTTCCTAACGACAAACATCACGTTAAACCTCCAGGAAATGGACATGGCAAGCATTTAAGAGCACATGAGCCATGCATTCCTTCCAAAAATATTGAGATGTGCTAATGCTTTGTAAGAGCCCGGTATCATCTGCCTTTTTAAAAAATGTGTTCAGAATTTTAAAGGATGTTCTCTCCTCAACATTTTTCCATGCTTTGTCTTAAGGTTTTTTGTTTTTTGTTTTCTTCTTGCATGTGAATACAAAGGATTCTATTACTCTTTCTAACTCCATCTGAAAATCAAACTCTCTTATTCTGCCTCATATAACATACTGGTCAGAAAGATTCTGCAATCAGACCTCAATTGATTGTATTTTTAATGTACAAGCCAGAATGAAATCCATCCTGCACTGGCTTTGTAGGGCTAATGGTATTAAAAACCCAATGGTTTTGGCACTTAAAACAGCAAGAGACAAAACCTGTGCTAAGGGACAAAAAGATCTAATGCACCTTTCATATCTAACTTTAAAAAATCACTCTATTGTAGTGACCTGTGGATTTTTTTTTTTTCCTATTCCAAATCTTTGTTGGGCTTTCCTATCTTTTCTGTGATCCATTTGCCTTGCTTACAAATTTCCTTTTTAATAACATTTACCCTGTATCTTATGCATTATCTGATTCCAGTTACAGGTTGGACCTCCTAGTCTGGCAGTCTTGGGTATGTCTACACTTGCACCCTCTTTCAAGAGAGGGATGTAAATGTAGCTGAGTGAAATTGCAAATGAAGCGTGGATTTGAATTTCCTGCGCTTCATTTGCATATTTGCGTTATGGTGCTATTTCGAAATAGCGCTGTTTCGAAAAAAGAAACGCTGTCTAGACATGGTTATTTCGAGGAAAAAACCCTTCTTCCGAAATAAATGGTAAACCTCGTTGTAGGAGGAATAAGGGTTATTTCCTTGGGACCTGACTGGTCCTGAGCGAGGGAGTATGCTGGACCAGGGGAGGTCAGTTTTGGCTCCTCTGCTGCCAGCCTCCAGACCCTTCTAGGGGACTGTCAGCCTCTTAGCTGGGCTCCCCTTTTGGCTACTGGTTCCCAGGCTCCCTACGCAGCTGCCGGCTCGAGCTGCTGGTCTCCACTCCCTGCCCCCAGACTGCTGGCCACCCCTGCCGTCGACCCATCAGCCTGACTCTGCTCCTGGCTGTCCGTCCCCTGGCCACCAGCCTCTCTGCGGCCGATCTCCCTGGAGCTGTTGGCTCCTGCTCTCAGCTGCCAGGGCTCTGGGATTGGGCAACATTTGTGGTCCTGCCAGACCACAAATGTTGCCGGATTTGTACTAGCTTTTAAGAAATTTTTTCACAGGCAAAAAAGAATACTTTTCCCCTGCCCCCCCTCCCAGCATTAACTATAATTATTACCCTCCTTTTACAGAGGGAGAAATCTGAAAGAGCGGGGAAGTGACTTGCCCAAGGTCTTGCAGTAAGCCAGTGGTACAGAATCAGAAATCCTAATAAGTTTAATGATTACAGAACAGGAAAGAACTGTCTGTACTGGTAATAGCTCTTTGGGATGAAGGGCTCTATATACTTTATTTCTCTTTCCATTTTTATTTAATCACTAGGGAGTTTAAATAACAAGATCTGTTCCCTGGGATTTCATCATTTCATGCTGCTTAATCTCTACCTGAAATCTCAATCCCCTGTGCATGACCTCATAATCATGGCCACCACAATGTTATAAATAGATGAATAAGTCCTGTATAGTTTATGCCTCCAATATTCCTGCTTACTATCACAAGTGTTTGTGGAGTGGGGGTGGGAAAGAAGAATGTAGAATTCAGCCCAGAGAGGGTCCAAAGCATATCCCTGGCACCAAATCACCCCCAAAGTTTTGGAAAGTGTCCCCCCAACTCCCGGGGATGCCTGTTAAGCCCCCACTGGCCACCTGGGGACCACCAGTAGGCCTCCACACTGCACTGTCCAGGGACAGCAGTGAGGCCTTCTCACGGGGGCTGCTATTAAGCCCTGCTCCCAATGACCATCCAGAGGCGACTATTAAGCCTCGCCCAGTCTACTCCACCTAGTTCATTGAGCCTCCCCTGCCTGTGAGGCTGTGGGGGCAGTGGGTGGTCCCAGAAGCAAACTGGCCACCAGGTCAACCCGGGTGCTTGCAGAAGAGAGGAGGTGGCCCCTTTCCAGCAGTCGGACCCACCTGCGAGAGCTGGCCTCCCTCTGCAGCAGCCACCAGGTCATCTTGGGTATTAGGAAAGAAGAGAAGGGAGGTGGCCGGGCCCTCACTGGCGAGGGCTGCCTTGCCCACCTCCTCCGGTCGCCCTGCCTACCTTGTGGGAGAAGAGACACAGTCTTGTGTTTGAAGGCTGACTTTCAATAGATCTCAGTAAGGTAGCTGCTCTGCTATGCATGAAACTGACCCAGAATCAGGTAATCTATGAATGATTTAGCACCAATCCCCACGAACAGGATCCATGATGCTTATGCTGCTATGGCATCTGTGTGGATAACCAAGGGGGGTGGGGAATGGGTGTGAAAAGATTTTGCCATTGCTCTCCAGCAGGAGTCGTGGGAAGGAGGGGAGGGCTGGGAGAGAACAAACTAGTGTATTAAGGGACAATGATGACACATACCCAGAACCACCAGTTGCACATTTTTTGGTCCTGGCATGCACTAGGAACATAACCCAGAATGCAAAGAGATGCATCGCTCTCAAAGTTGACAGTAGTCACCCTACTGTGGATGTTTAGAATTATGTTGAATTCTTGCATGCAGTGGGAGGCATGTACCTTCAGCTTTACAAAATCGAGTGCTAAAAAGCCCACCTTAAATTTGACAACCTCTCCATGTTGACATGCCTCAGTAAGAATTTATCTGAAAGCCGCTATTCTGCTTTTTTTCTTTTTTAAAGGATTAAGGTTGTGAAAGACTTGTCCCTTTTTCTCCAGCTAAGTTTTCTGACACTTTTTTTCAGGAAACTTAAGGACACTAGAACTAGAATGTGTGCACATGGTTTTTTATTAATGAAGTATCTGAACACCTATTTCAGATTGTGTGTTTCTGTTGTGTGTTTAACATCACTACAATCCTATGTGGTAGGGAAGGATGGCTATTCCTATTTTATAAATAAGCCAGGGGTACAGAAAGTTACTTTTTCATATCGGTAGCAGAGCCATGGACTGAACCCAGATTTCCGGAGTACCAGAACCTTAATTATAAAGTTTATTAATCTCTAGGAAGGATCTTGTCTTTGAAGGTTCATAGTTTTGACCAAAGATTAGTTTACAGATGGGTAATGGAGATCTGTTGAGCCTTTCATATCTCGTCTTGTATTTAATCCAAGGGTAAAATCCTGGACCTATTGATTTAAATGCAGGCAGGATTTCAGTCCAAGTCAGTAATAGTTAATCGCTTGTGCATATGTGAGAACTGTTTGGTGGCCTTTTGTGGTTAATCTGATGGTGTTGGTGGTGTTACTTCAAAAGGACGATACCCTTGGGCAATAATCTCATGTTGCTAGCTTCGAAACAGAGAGACCTGCATTAATGAACCATGGAAACTGAACTCCCCTCTCATCCCTGGAGAATACTTGGGGTAGTGGTATGCTTACCTGTACTACTGATAACTGGAAGACTTCAATCTCTAATGCAGAGATGGGGAACTTCTGGCTGCAGTTTGCCAGTTATCTGGTGGTCCACTACAGGCTACTTTGCACCTGAGCCTGCAGAAGCTCAGGTAAACAATTTGCTGTCCCTGGCCAATGGGAGGTGCAGGAAGCAGCACAGGCTGGGCCAGCTGGAGGTGAGATGCCATACCTGTGGACACTTAAGTAAATAAAGTATCTGGCGGCACCACCAGCAGCTAACTTCGAATTGTTTGGCCTTTGGGATGGAGGTTTCCTGCCCATGTTCTAAAGTAGGGGTCGGGGCCACTGACCCACAGAAAAATCAGTCAGGGGTCACACACAAGTGAGAAGCCAAAACAACCGTCCCCCCCCCAAAAAAAAACCCTCTCACTGATGTGGCCCCCGACTGAGAAGGACACTCCCCACATTCTCTTCACACACCAGAGCCTAGGGATGTGCAGCCTGGTAGATTGTGTGTGCTCCAGCCTCATGGGAAGATGGGGGGAGCTGGAGTGCCAGCATGGGCTCCCCAATGCTGGGGGTGGTGGGGGGAAGCCTTGGGCCTTAGGTTCTCCACCCCAGTTCTAAAGCTTCCAGCCCAAATAGGGTGGCCCTCATGTTGCGCTGGTCGGATCAGTCTACTAGCTCAGCATTTAAGAGGCTAGAGTTCTTTACAAATCTAAAAACCTGAGAAGAATTCTCTAAGTAAGGAAATTGAGTGAAATAGATTAGGATTTTCACCCTAGCACACTCAAATGGACAAACAGCTGATGCCAGTCAGAGCTCTAGTTCTTACCATGGATGCATTTGACTATATCTTCTGACTATGTTTTATAAAGAATTACTGAGTGCCTCTAGAAAGCATTGGGATAATGTTTATTCTCAGAAAATACTCTTGCTTTGCTCACATGGTTGATCACAGACCGTTCCATGAACTCCTTTTTATTTTATGTTTATTTTTGGCTGTTCCTCCTTTAGAATGACCGAGGAGATTCTTCTTTAAAATTTGTTTGGCTCTGCACTTGACAAAGATTGAGAATTGTCTTCCAGAACTCTGTTAATGGTAGGTATGATTTAAACATGCAATCCATCTATTTTTGTAAAGAAAAGGTTTTGATGAAACTTGAGGGTGGTTTTCCCCTGGATGCTGAGAGGTGTTGGTACCTTTTCTTTGGCTTAATCGACTGTAGCCACCCTACTGGGGATGCTCTACTTCGAACTACATTGAATTCTTGTAAACAGTGGAAGATGTGCACCTTTGACTTCACAAAATTGGGTGCCAAAAAGTCTACCTTAAATTCGACCTTCTCTGTGTAGAGTTAAGAGGTATCTGAAAGCAGATATTCTGCTTTTTTCTTTTCTAAAGGAATAAGGTTGTGAAAGACTTGTTCCTTTTGATCTAGCTAACTTTTTGGCAGGGTTTTTTTTGTTTGTTTTTTTTTTCGTCCAGTTTAAGGACCATAGAGCAAGAATGCATGCATTATAGATTGGAGTAGAACAGCGGTTCTCAAATTTTTTGGTCTCCGGAGCCCTTTACATGCGTGTAAATTTATGCAGAGCCCCAGCGGTCCACTGGTTGTATGTGTTGTACCTATCAATGTTTCCAGTTTGTCAACCTTGCGGAGCCCTTGGAGATGTCTTGCGGAGCCTTGGGGCTCTGCGGAGCACAGTTTGAGAAACACTGGACTAGAAGCTCTGGTGTCCAAAGGTCACTTAACAAGTTTCCATGGAATTTTTTTTGAGTCACTTTTCCTCACAACCAGCAATTTCTTCCCGTGCCCCACCTCTCCCCTTACCCCTTCTCCCTTTTGACAAAGATAGCACTAATGTTCAGCCTAAGGAGGTCTTGCCCTGATATCTGTTGCACCAGTATAATTCAAATTATTTTAATGGAGCTGCTCCTTATTTTACCCCACTTAGAGAGCAGAATCACACATTTTAAGTGCTTAAGTAAAATGTATTTACTTGCATTGTAAGCATCTGAAATCAATATTAAAATAGAAGATTTTTACAAATATATATGTGTGTGCGTGTGCCAATCAAAAGTTCATGCGCTATAATCAGAATGACACCCTAACAATAGCTTGAGGGGTAGCTGAGTTAGTCTGTAACAGGAAAAGTTTAAAAAAAACAACCAATAGACTAGTAGCATCTTAAATACTAACACAACATGTAGATGGTTTTGTGGGCGCAACCCACTTCTTCAGATGACTGGAGTATTAGAAGTCCAGATCAAAGAATAAATAAGGGATGGCGGGGGGGGGGGGGGAAGAGAGGGTGAGTAGATGGTTCAAATAGTTAGGAGAGGCTGATAACCAACCAAACAATGGAGGTGCTAATTGTTCTAAGTCATTAGGATGTGGAAGGTAGTGTGTGAGCCAGCTGATGTCTCTATTCATACCATTTGCATAAGAATTAAACTTGTAAATGAAGTTAAGTTCCAATCCTTCCCTGTGTATTTGGCTTGTGGAATTGGCCTGAAACAACTTGGTGACTTGGAGATCCATTAATGAGTGTCCAGGCAGATTAAAGTGTTCTCCAACAGGTTTTTGTGTATTGCCATTTTGGATATCTGATTTGTGTCCATTAATTCTTTCCTGTAGAGACTGTCCAGTTTGGCCAATATACATGGCAGTGGGGCATTGTTGGATTTGATGGCATATATCACATTAGTGGATGTGCAGTTAAATGAGCCTCTGATTTGGTGGCGGCTGTGGCTGGGTCCAGTGATGAAATTGCTAGTGTAGATGTGTGGGCAGAGTTGGCACTGGGGTTGATTGCAGGGGTGGGTTCCTGGATGATTACGATGGAGGTGTGTTGTATTGTTTACTGTGTTACCCAGGGGTTCTTTCAACCCAAACCTCTCTAACTTTTACTCTCTGCGAGGTGGTGTCAGGAAATAATTCAGGGGAGACACAGTTGTCCGACTAACAGATGGATGGTACAAACAGGACAACATGAGTGCTTTCACTTAAAGCTAAACTTTACTTACCTGTTGCAGATGTGAGTAAAACACCCCCACCCTCAATAGTTACTGAAGTTGAGTGAGGCTCTTGAGTGGCACCGGGCAGGCTTCGGATGGTCAGTCTGCTGTCTGCCGGTGGGGACGAAGATGTGTCCAGATGTGAAGAGTCCTCAAGGAGTCCTCGAGGCATCCCTCCAATTGTTCCCAAAATTGCCCCCCTAACTCAAACTTTCCTTCCCTATTTATGCATTAGTATTACAATAACATGTCACTCAAACTTGTTAGGCAAGCACTTTTTAAAGGTTAGGCAAGAGGTTTTCTTCTGATCATCACTTTCGCCAGATGCATTTTTTCCTTTTCAGAGACTCCATGCCCGGGGGCCCTGATAGATATGTCTTAGGGCATTTAGACAAACTTCCTGTTTTCTTAATGTATAACTCAGTGATTTCACTAGAGATTTGGGCCTCAGGAAGGACGCGGGGTCAAGCTGCCTTCTCTGTGGCACCCAAACTCCCCCTTCCCTCCCTGACTGTGGTCATGCGGAAGTTGCAGTCTAAGTCTAATTTGGGCCTTTTAGCTTGGTTGCTAAAGTTTAAGCAGTAAGCAATAAATATTTTAGGCACATTACTGGATTTGCCAAAATCTCCCTGTACAACTGGAAAGAATTTTTGAGGTTAGGAGGTTGTCTGTAGGCGAGGATTGGCTTTCCCCCAAGGCCTCTGAGAGTGAGGGGTTGTTTTCCAGGATAGGTTGTAGATTGTTGATACTTGGCAATTAATGAGTTGACTCGGTAAGTTGAATCTCATGTGACCCGCTTCTGCAGAAGCTGCTTTAAGTAGATTCAGAGGCATCTCTAAAGATTGTTTGATCTGGTGGATGGGGCACCAGACTTGAACTCATGTCTTTTTTGGGTCCTGCTCCTGGGCCTGCCATTGACCTGCTATGTGACATTGGGCAAGTCATATCACACCTCATGCCTCAGTTTCCTCTCATGCTTTGTCTTTTCTGTCTAGATTGTAAAATTTGGGCCGGGATCTGTCTTGTGTTGTGTAGAGTGTCATGCACAGTGGAGCCCTAATCTTTAGATGTTCAATATTTGAGATGATACTGTAACACTTGTCTTTATTAGTATTAACAACAAGAGTTTGATGGTGATCTGTTTTGAAGTGTACACATCTATTTACATTTTATAGCATTAGTATTTGTTCACTGAATTTGTAGTAATTCTGTTTAAAAGACATGGCTAGTATGTGCAGGCTGCCAAGTATGAGTGTTCAAAAGTTGGGCCATGCCAGATTTTAGTGCTGCTTCTGCAACCTTAACTCCGCTGTCTTGTGTATGTGTGTGTCCATTAAGGAGGACACAACACTTGCTCATGGCTTCATAGATTGTCCCTTGCCAGCATAAATAAACAAGGCTGTGTGATGGGTTGGATCACAGAAATCCCCTTTGGGTTTTATCCTGGTATGTTTATCAAGTGACTGATGCCTATCTTCCTGCCTTTGGGGCTCCCCATCACCCTGTCCTGCTGGGCAAGAAGCTCTGGTCTCCTCTAGTCAAGGCCCAGAGTTGGGAATACCACCCCCTACAGAGCAACACTGATACTGAACCAGATCAGCTTTGGGAGGGCTCAGCCAGAAGGGCTCAGCACCAAAGAAATCCGTCATACTCCTATGTAACAGTTTTACACAGAGAAAGCTCAAAGTCATTTCACTTTATCGGCCCAGTATCCTGTATTCTGAGAGTGGCCAATGCCAGGTGCTTCAAGAATGAACACAGATGAAGTGATCTCTTGCCTCTTGCTCATTGCCAGAAGCAGGGAAACAGAGGCTAGGGACACCATCCCTGCCTGTCCTGGCTAATAGCTATTGATGGACCTGTCCTCCATGAATGCATCTAGTTGTTTTTTGGAATCTTCTCTTGGTTTTAACAGCATCCTCTGGCTGAGAGTTTCACAGGTTGACTGCATGTTGTGCGAATAAATATTTCCTTTGGTTTGTTCTAATGTCATTTGGTGAGCCCTAGTTCTTGTGTTATGAGAAGGAGTAAATGACACTGCCTTATCTACTTTCTCCATACCAGTCATGATTCTATAGATCTATATCCTGTCCTGCTTACTCGTCTGTTTCCAAACTGAAAAGTCCCAGTATTATTAATTTCTTCATATAGAAGCTGTTCCCTACCTCTAATCATTCCCTTTTCTGAACCTTTTCCATTATATCTCTTTTGAGATATGGGAGACCACATCTGCATGCAATATTCAAGATGTGGATGTACCATGTGTTTATCTTTAGGCAATATACTTTTTGCCTTATTAGCTATCTCTTTCTTAATGATTCCCAACATTGTTAGATGTGTTTTGACAACTGCTGCACATAGAGCTCATATTTTCTGAGAATTATTCACAATGATGCCAAGAACTTTCCTGAGAGGTAACTGCTAACATAGATACCCATTTTATGTTTATGGGTGAGATTATGGGATTCTAGTGTGCATTATTTTGCATTTAATAATATTGAATTTCATCTGCCATTTTGTTGCCTAGTCATTTAGTTTTGTGAGAGACCTTTTTGTTACTAGTGATAGAAATGTAGCCGTGTTAGTCTGGTGTAGCTGAAACAAAATACAGGACTATGTAGCACTTTAAAGACTAACAAGATGGTTTATTAGATGATGAGCTTTCGTGGGCTAGACCCACTTCCTCAGATCAAATAATGGAAGAAAATAGTCACAACCATATATACCAAAGGATCCAATTAAAAAAAATGAACACATATGAAAAGGACAAATCACATTTCAGAACAGAAGGGGGATGCGGGGGGGGGGAGGGGGGGAAGGTAAATGTCTGTGAGCTAATGGTATTAGAGGTAATAATTGGGGGAAGCTATCTTTGTAATGGGTAAGATAGTTAACGTCTTTGTTGAGACCGATGTGTAGAGTGTCGAATTTTAGCATGAATGACAGTTCAGAGGATTCCCTTTCAAGTGCAGATTTAAAAGGCTTCTGAAGCAGGATGCAGGTAATTAAGTCGTTGAGACAGCGTCCTTTCTGGTTGAAATGGCAAGAAACTGTTTTTTCTTTGTGATCCTGTCTAATATATGTTTTCTGGGCATTGATCCTTCGCCAAAGGATCTTGTTTAGCAGGCTTCCTACTTCTGATGTGTAAAATTTTTTTTTTTTTTTTTGGGCTATTACTTTTGGAGTCTTTGGCTCGCTGTTCTTCAAATTCTTTTTTTGGCCTTCCTAATTATATGTTTTATGCCATTCACCAGAGTTAAAATTTTTGTTAATGATGCTTATTTAAAGTTACTCTAACCTCACACAATTTCTCTATAGTGGGGTTTAAATGAGAGTATGCACTAGCCCCATGACTTCAGTGAAGCAGCTATTTTGTGTGTTACTGGACATGCAGCTGGCATGATTTATGTAAACTGGTTTCCTGCACTTGTTGGATGTCTGTTGACTTCATCTATAACCTAATGTAGGAAAGCTGATTCAAAATAGATTAGATAAGAATCCCAAAATTCTGTGTAGATATTTCTTGGAATTTACCATTGGAAAACCTTAGTGAATGATGAGCATAATTTAATTCAATTTTCCAGCATTCCTCTAAGGGCACTAGGAAATTATTTTGAAATAACTAAATTTGAAAACTCCCAAAATAAAAAAAAATCAAAATAGTGCATTCCCATTACAGGGAAGCCTTGAAATTAGTCTGAGGCAGGCTCTATTATTGTGGATACACTACCTCAACTTAGAGCCCCAGGAAACACTGGGGAGTAATTACTTCGAATTACTCTGAGGAGTAGTTATTTTGAAAAAGCAGCACCGTCCACTTTAATGCTATATCGAAATAACTACTTTGAAATCAGTGCTATTCCCCAAGGAAAGCAGGAGTACAGATTTCAAAATAACCAGCTTATTTCAAAATAACGGGCTTGGTAGTGTGGACACTCCCTTATTTTTTTATTTATTTATTTTTTTTAAAAAGGGGGTCCCTAGTGTAGATCTGGGCTAAAGTATTCATCCTATTCTGTGTGCAGACAAGAAAATGAGACACAGATTAAGGGTCTTGCCTAGATCAGAGGTTTTGGTCCTGTTATAACTTGAGTTAGTTACTTATGGGAAACACAAATAGGAACAAACCTTTTTGTGGAGTGTGTGGAGTTAACAAATGTGCTTCTCGATGCTAATCAAGTTAATTGTCAATAAACTGAGTTACAGCAGGACCAAAACCGGTAATGTAGACAATGTCGAAGGTACAGATTTTCAAGGGAATGTAGGCATCTAACAGTATTAAGGTCCTAGCGTGACTTTCAAAAAATGCATTAAATTTTAGTCTTTTGAATAATACCATAAGGAGCATACATCTTTAGATGCTAAATACTTTGGAAAATCTGGCCATAAGTAGCTTTTTTATTTGGAAAAATCCACAGCTCTGAGTGGCAGCATTAAAACAACCCACTTTTCTAGTGTAGACAGCCTTTAGGGTAGGTCAGTGCTATGCAGACAGGAGAAAATCTGTTGTCATGGTAGTGTCTACACTGAATTGCTACAGTGGGACAGCTTTTGTAGTGCAGCTGTGTTACTGTAGTATTTTTAAGCAAGACAATCCTCTAGTCTCTACCCCCTGCATCTCCTCTCCCTACCAGTTTCAGTTTCTGCACCAGGTTTCTTGTCCCAGTCTACTGTCTCCGAGCTGACTCTTGTCTCCTTGGCACTTGAATCAGACTGCTTCCTTCTAAGGATGTAAAATCCTATTTAATCAGTTAACCCAGTTAATTGGTTAACCAGTTAAACCAGAAGTTTAAGTGGGATCCCAGATGGGGACTGCTCCAGTCTGGCTGGAGTGGCCTGCCTAGGTTGGGGGCTGCTCCCAGGCACTGATTAACTGTGACTCAGTAAGAACCTTACCAGGTGATGCTTACTGGATAACCCGTTACCTGTTCAGTTTCCTACTTCCTTCTCTGTGCTGCCTGGGTGGCACCAGCAGTTCATCAGGACCATAGGCGATATGGACCTTATGGACACCCATTTTTGGTATCCAAGGCCTGAAATAACTAAGCTAGATCTCGCAGGCTTTAGACTGCATTTTTCTTAGGTGATGTGTCACGGCTCCTTCCCCACTCTGGCATGATAAATGCAGGAGTGGGGGCCAGCAAAAGTACCCCAAAACCTTATCTACCAGGCTGTGGTATAACACCCCCTCCCCAAATCTTAACCTAGATTTTGGAGATAAAATCCCGCTTCCACCACCCAAGTACTGATAAGAAAATCAGGGGAGAGATCACTTGGGAAATCTCACCCCAAAGTACAAACCAGGACACAAAAATTAACCAATGCCAGGTTAAGAAAAGAAGAGAGAGAGAACTTTTTTTATCACCACAATATTCCTGTTGCAAGCATAATGACTAGATGGAAAAGTAATACTCATGGAGGAGAAACCCACCATGGGCCAGGAGTTTAGTTACAAAGGAGAGGAAAACCCATTTCTAAATGCACAGACATCAGATCCCATTTCCCAAACCATAAAACAATAAAACCGAACGGATTTATCTAAACTTTACCCTACTTACAGACCGTGAAGAAAGAGTCTTTTCTTGGAGGGAGACATAGTGTCTGTGTCCCTCAGTAGCTGCAGAGAGCTGCCGAGGACAAAGGGGGGAAAAACCAAAAATTCCTTTGTCCCAGTTTGAAATTCCTATTGGCTGAACCTACCTGACTTAGGTAAGGTTAACCCCTTAGTTCCCAGGCTGCTGGCTAACCCTCATGATCATGACAGCTTGGCTGACCTAATTCCTCTAAATCTTGCTCAGTCTTACACTTATAATTCTGTATATGCACTAAAATTAATGCACAGAATATGACCTTGATTAACCATAACATATGATAAATGAACACTAAAACTAAAATTGACTACATTAGTCTGCACTGAGAAATATTGGTTATGGGCAATATTATGATTGAAGACAAAGCAGATGGGGTATATAGAACATACTAGCTTGTGCTCGGTTTGTGCTTCATTAACTATAAAAAGTCAACAACTGCGTTTTTCTTTTTCTTCTCTTCCCCTTTTCAAATCAATTCTTCCAGTTCTCTGCCCTTGCGGGAAAAGGAAGGTCTCTCTGCTGGAGATCTGTTGCTGACCTAGCAGCATGCGTTCATCCCATTGGGGGAGCTGTGCCTGTGAGCTACTTGTCAGTCTATTGTTATACAGGACTCCTGAAAAGTAAACTTTCCAAATCATGATCACCTGCAGCAGGAGAGGATGGTCTATTTGTGTTTAAAGTTCAGGATTAGGAGTCAGGAATAGGAGTCTGTTCCTGGCCCCCACACAGGCATTCTTCAGAACTAGTGCAAATTCCTTGAACAGATTATTTAAAAAATTCTTATCTAGCTTGTGGGAGTGCAGTTAAACTTTAGTTGTTAGAAGTGTGCTGAGATCCTCTTTTGTATGGTAAGGCAGCAGAGCCCCTTTAACTAGTTCTTGCCAAAGCAATTATATGATCTGCTTTCTTCAGTTATGCTGTCTTCAGAATAGATCTAAGGACTCCTGTTTCATATTGAATGGATCTTGATGTGCTTTACAAATTACTGCCTTAACTATAGGCATTACTAACACTACTGACATTCTCCCGCCTTTTGGGTAAGCAGTGATGATTTCTGTAACTGCACAGCAAGATGCATAACTTTGGAACAGCAGGTGAAGAATCCTAGGGCAAATAAGAAATGGAGTAGGCTGGAGCAGCTCCCTTTGAACCTGGTCTAAATTTGCTCTCTGTAGACAACAGAAATGGCTGGAAAAACAACAAGGAGTCTGGTAGCACTTGGAAAAACTACCAGATTTATTCAAGCATATAAACCATAAGCTTTCATGAGCTACAACTCGCCGCCTCAGACACTGAAAAGAAAAAGACAGAAGGGGGGAGGGGTTCAGAGATGGGAGTGTGATAAGTGCTAATTAAATCAGAATGGCTGTGGCTAATCTCCAACAGTGGTGAGAATGGGAGTATCTGAATGGGAAATTACCTATCGTAATGGGAGAACCACTCCATCTATCTATTTAGACCTTGGCTCAGGGTATCAAATTTGCATACGAAGTCCAGCTCTGCGGTTTCTCTCAGCAGTCTGTTTTTGAAGTTCTCTGCCTGAGAATGGCAACTTGGAAGTCTGAGACTGTGTGCCCAGGCAGGTTAAAGTGTGAAGACAGGATGTGGTTAACCAGGATGAGATATGGGCAGGGCAGCAGCTGACAAAAAGGAACAAGGATTTGATCAGATTTAGGTATGTAATCTTGACATTGCTCCTTGCAGTGGGATTGGTTAATAAGCATGTTTCAAGCATTTCCTTTGGCACCAGCATCCTTTTTTGGCCTTGAAGTGTTTTATTTCTTTTGCTTAGTATACTGTTTGTGCACACGCAGCACCTACCATGTTAATGGGATGTTAGTTCCATGTTAATGGGATGTTAGTTCCGACAGAGGGATGTAGATTAGGCACATCGCTATTGCAAATGAAGCGGGGATTTAAATATCCCGCGCTTCATTTGAATAGAATTTGCCGACGTGGCACTTTGCTGGCAAAAAGCGGCAGTCTAGATGGGGATCGGTCGACAAGGAAAGCCTTTTCCGGCCGATCCCTTATGCCTTGTGCAATGATGTTTACAGAATCGGTCGGAAAAGGCTTTCCTTGTCGACCGATCCCCATCTAGACTGCCGCTTTTTGCCAGCAAAGTGCCACGTCGGCAAAAAGCGATGTGTCTAATCTACATCCCTTAGTCTTGGCAACCTGCTTAATCTATACATTTCCCAGAGCAGATGTGAGAGACGACATACGGTGGGATGATAAAGTTCACAGGACTCCATCTTGGAGAACTTCAGCATCTACTTGAGTGACTTACAGAAGGATTCTCTCTCCATCCCCATCCTCATCGTTCTCCACTCTCAAAGTTTTATCCAGGCCATAGATGCTATGGAACTAATTAGGGATTTGAAAATGTACACGGTTAACAAATGAGCCTGGGCTCGTCAGTTAACCTTCACGGTTACATGCAGGCTCCCGGTACAGATGGGGAGCCGCCTTAAAAACCAGCTCCCTGTGTGCACGAGCTTCCAGGGAGATGGGGGCCGGCTTAAAAGCCAGCTCCTCACATACATCGGCTTCTGAGGCATTGCCCACCCCCTGTGTGTGACTGTTTAAATTTTCAGTGGTTACATGATTACTTAATTGAATGCATTTTAACATCCTTAGAACTAATAAGAAATACTAACTATTGCTTATATTTTTCTAGTGTTAAAAAAAATCACTTAAAATGACATTATAGGTAGGTTTATGGTCCTGCATTTGCTATTTTTGTATAGTTATAGAACACTGCCGTCTTCAGTGAGTTGATCTGATTCCCTTCCAGAACCAAAAGAGCTTTATGGCAAGTTAAGTCCTCTTGAATCATATTTCAAGTAATCATAATGCTGGCTAAAGTGAATGGTGCCACATACAGACCGTGGCAACTTGTAGTTCTCTAACCGCGAGACAGCTTGGGCAGCCTCAGTCCCTGCTTCCTCTGCCTTGCCAGGCAAATGTGGCTGTAGGCCCTCAGTTTCCTTGTGCTGTTTGATCCTTCACGTCTCTACTGAGGCTGCCATTGAGCAAGCCAGTTAGTGCGGACAGCAGATGACTCTACTTTTAGGCGAAAGAGAGCTCTCTAGAGATTGGTCTGCAGCTGTCTGTTAGGGAAGGTATTTGTGGTGGCAGTGGTAAAGGGGTGGGGGAAGAAACAGTCCTGTAGTTCCTTGACTCTGGTTACCTTTGGTCTGTGCTAAACTCCAGGTGGTGATGAGCTTCACGTGTTATCAAGCCCTTAAGATATTCAGTGGACTGGATTATCATATTTGTTTTCATAAAGCCAAATGTACATCATCCCTTTGTAGTCACAGCACATAGGAGTGCTAGGGCATTGTCTGAGAGGAGGAGCAGTGGCCAGAGTTCTCTGCAGTCTGGCTATTACAAGTGTAATGCCTGCAGGCGGAACTGAACCTGGTATCTTTGGAGCTTACTGTACGAGCCTCTCTGCAGCCTGAGCTAAAAGCAAGCTGGCTCTCAGCTAAGGCTGAAGAGCAGACTCATTCTTTCTCTCTGTAAGTGTTCTCAGTGCCATTAGGTGTGTGGGTTACACAAGCTGCAGAAAAACCTGTGCCAAGACATTGTGGAATCAGAGAGGGGCAAAGATGGCCGAAAATCAAGTTTATCCTTCACTACATGCCATAGGCTGTGGTTTGAGGGGCATGGGGTAATTTGGCCATTAGTTCATGTCAACACTACAACATATGTCAGCAAAACTTTCTCTTAGGAGTGTGAAACACCCTCAATCCAGAGACCTAAATTTTGCCAGCATAGGTACTGCTGCTTGTTGGGACGGTTTAATTACGAGGACTCTCCTGTTGGCATAGTGTAAATACACAAGAAATTTTACAGTGATTCATCTGCATTGGTACAGCTGTACCACTGTAAGGCCTCTAGTGTAGATATAAATATTGGATAACAAAGCACTTTACGCATTTTTTGAATGGAATATACTTAATAAATACCAGATCAGTATCCTAGCTTCTTGAACGTGAATTGCTCATATTGGCTGTTCAAATGAATTTGATGTTTGTTTGTTTTTCCTTTGCCTGGCTGCTCCTTGCGCCTTCCCAGATGTCTCTCTGGCCAAACTGTCATTCATTGTTCTGGTTTGCTTTCAGTCTTCCGTTTTGCATAAAGTGTACTTTTTTTAAAGCTTGGTTTCCTAAGATCCACTGAAAATTCATGGCATAGAGCATTCAAAGTTTTAGTTGCAGGAAATAAAATACTAATTTCAAGTATAAGGACATTAAGGACTAGTCGACTATCCAATAAGCAAATGCTTATCGGCCAGTCGAATCAACTAGTCAGTTTCTCTCCCCCTTGCTGCCTCTATCTGATAGAGGCAGCAAAGGGAGGTGGGAAGAGGGGATACTTTAAAGCAGCAGTGCCGCACGGAGCTTGTACCTGAGCTCTGTTTCAAAGCAGCGCTGCAAGGAGCTGACCCCGGGCTCCATGCGGCACTTCCCCTTTAAGGGGCAGCGCCACATGGAGTCCGGGGCCAGATCTGTGTGGTGCTGCCCCTTTGAAATGCTGCCAGGGCGTCCCCAGCTGACCCTGGGCTCCGTGTGGCATTTCAAAGCAGCAGCACAGCATGGAGCCCTAGGTCAGCGGGGGACTCTGAGTCACCCACTGACCCTGGGCTCCATGAGGGTGCTTCTGCTTTGAAAACCACAAGAGCCTCTGCTGTGGACTCTTGTACATTTCAAAGCTGGCAGGCCTGTGTGCAGCCCAGAGGCAGCAGGACTTCCAGCTGGCCCTGGGCTGCATGCCTAATTCAGCATTTCTCCTTTGAAATGTACAACAGCCCCAGCGGGGCTTAGACCCCTTCACAGCAGTAGCTGTAAACCTTCTCCTACAAAAATGTCAGTCTCTCCTTCTCCTTTTCCAACAAACCCCAAACAAAACAAAGATTAATGCATAGACAGGAAGTGAATTGGGTGTTGTTGCTAGTAGACCTCTCCATTTCATTTTGGTTTCACCCAAGAAATGACATTTCTGTGGTTTGCTAGAGCGCATTTATTATGAACTCCTGCTGTGCACTAATTTGACCTTTGTGGCAGCTCTGCAAATTCTAAAACCTTTAACAATCTCCTAGCCATGCTAAATAAAACGTTCTGTGATGGGAACGGAAGCAACTTTTATGAGTTGTACGCCATTAGTAATACCCAATATGGAGCTGCACACAAAAATCAATTGGAGCTGCACACAAGTGAGAAGCAGCAAAAAAACAAAACAACCCCCCCCTCCCCACTCACACACCAGCCTAGAGGGGCCCAGGCTAGTAGATTTTGCATGCTCCAACCTAGGGATGTAAAATAGTATTTGATTAGTCGACTACGCAATAAGCCTAGGTAGTCGAGTTGACTACTTGCATTCTCTCCCCCCCAGTGCCTCTATCTCAGAGGTAGCAAGCAGGAGGGAAGCAGGAGCCGGTGCTGGGGGAAGCCAGCTTAAAAGCCAGTTTCCCCCAGCACTGACTCTGCAGTGCTGCTTGTCTTCCTTCCGCCCCCCTGCACTGCTGCCTCTGATAGAGGCAGCAAAAGGGGGGGAATGCAAGTAGTTGACTCAGCTACCTGATAAGTCTAGTCTTATCAAGTAGTTGACTACTTGATTGCTGCTAATGGAGGAAACTGTGTGTGTGTGTGTGGGGCTGTGCAGCAGCCCCTGTCCACAGGGAGTCCCAACTCCCAGCTGGGACCCCAGCGGACATGGGCTGCTGGACCTCGTGCAAGCTGGGACTCCGTAAGCTTGGCTTGTGCTGGATCCAGGAGTTACCCCTGCTGCGGCTCTGCAGTTTAAATGTCGTAGGAGCTGGGCAACCCAGCTCCTACGACATTTAAACTGCAGAGCCACAGCACGGGTAGCTCCTTCTGAGTGCCTTCCCTTATCGACAAATTGTATTGACTACACGGCTACCCAATTATCTGCCTCTTAACATCCTTACTCCAGCCCCTGCTGCACTACCATGAGGTTGGAGTGCCAGTGTTGGCTCTCCAATGCTAGGAGGGAGCCCTGAACCTTGAGGGCTGGATCCAGACATGCTGGGGCTGCATCTAGCCCCCGAGCCTTAGGTTCCCCACCCCTGGTGTAAAGGCTCTTTTCTCTTGGCTCCAGGTCCTTTTAGTTGGATAATCTCACCCTAATGTATCCTCTTACTGTTAAACTATTTGTTTCTTAGCTTTCAAGAGCAGCATTATGAATAAGGATGCTCTATTCGGACTGGAAAAATCTAAGTTAGAGAATCTGCAGATTACTGGTTTCACAAAACTAGCTCTGTTAGGACAGGTTTCACCCTTGGTTTGAAAGTGCCCTGTCTAGTTGTGAAACCTAGGGGACTGTTGTGTTGGTTTGTATTGTAACCAAGATTGGGGCTGATCTGTTCTGTGCCTTCTATGTGAATATAGTAAGATGGTCATTGTGCTCAAGAGCTTTACAGTCTAACAGACTGGGTAGGAGGGGAAACCAGGTAAAGTGATTTGTCTAAAGTCTCACAGCAGGTCAGTGACAGAGCTGTGAATAGAATAGAGGTCACTTGAGGCCCAATTTCAGCTGCTATATGCTGGACCTATCTGAAGCATTTCAGAGGAGTGCAATTCCTGAGCATGACAAGGAAGGGGAGTTCCAGTTGAACAGGACCCAGTCTGTTTACAGATTCATATATCAAACCCAAACCTTAAATGTTGCCCAAAAACAAGACAGAAATTTTAATGCAAATTTGAGCACAGCTGTGAAACTGTGTAAAGCTAGTGTTTAGCTATATTCTGAACTGCTCATAAGGACTCTTCAGCAAAAACTCCTTGGCTGTTGGGGGTTGGGTTGTCTCTGGTTCTTATTGGTGGACTTGATGGCATGGTGGTTTGATTTACCATAGGCTCTTTTTAGCAACTTTGTCATAATGTCCATAATAAAAAAACTTACTCCCTAGTGCCTTGGTTCTCAAACTGGGTTGTGACCCATTTTAATGGAGCTGCCAGGCCCAGAATTACTCCACTCAGACTGAGCCCTGGCTGACCAGGGCTGGAGCCACAGGGCTCAGGCTGTAGCTTCATCCTCAGATGGGGTCTTCTAGTAACTTTTGTTGTTGGAAAGGGGGTCTCGATGCAGTGAAATTGGAGAACCACTGCCTGAGTGCATGAAATGTCTCCTATGAATATTTGACTTAAAGCTATGGAATACCTAAATTACTTTATTTACTGTGTAAATTGCTAAATTGTTTAAAAATGGCTTATAAATTGCTAAAATGCTAATCCTGTTTTGTTACATTTTTATATAATGTCTTTTGTGTAATGATTCCAAAGAGCTTCATGTTTTAGGCCATTAAGAGTGCATCATATTTTGCAAAAGAGCAGTGATATCTGATGTCCTGGTTTAAGTAAATTAGTCTGCAGGTTGTCAGATAAAGTATTGTTTACTTCCTCTTCTGTAGTGTTGCTTTGTGCTGCTTAACAGCAGTAATGCTCAGCTCTAGAAGTCAATGTGACCCACAATACCATTTAACAAGGATGTTGAAGACTGATAATTATAGAGCCTCATATAAAACTGACAAATAGTCATTTCCTAACACTGAACAAAGAACTTACCCTAATTAGGAAAGTGGCAGTATGTGAGGGCATTTTGTGTTTCTGCTTGACTGGATGGCTTCTGCCTAGACTGGGGGTTCTTAATCTGGGGACTGGGAATCCCTCAGGGGATGCAAGCTAAGTCCTGCTTTGCCTCCCACATATATAAAAGTGTTTTCAATACATAAGGGGTTTGTGGGGGGGGCGGGAGGGGAGGGAGGTGTTGCATGCTATGTGAAAGAGGTCACTAGTATAAAAACTGGAGAGCCACTGGTCTACACCATTCTTGTGTTCACCACTTTTCTGGGTTCCTGCTGCAGATTGAAAGAAACAGTATAGAAGTACAAAAAAAAATCATTTGTCGGGATTTGAAATTGGCAGTAGATAAAACCATCAGTATTTACCAGACCATAAAGATTTTATTAGCCTGTGTCCCAATGTGCTGCTAGTACTATAAATAACTGATTGCAGCAGAAAGTGTGGTCTGCAGTTACCTTTGAATTTTTATATATATATTTTTTAATTTTAGACCCCCTAATCCCTCTGATATCTCTCTCCCTCCCTCCGCCCCCCAAATTTCCCAAGTTCTCTGTGATCTCTTGGAAAGAAGAGTTCAGATGAGATGGCATATTACTTGCACTCTTCTTTGCTACCTGGAAGTATTGTAAACTTAGGAAATGAGACTTCTAGGAAGCCATGAAAAAGATCATTGCCTGAGTTAGGAGTCACCTTCTACCTTGCCCACCTCACACAAATACAGGGGTGGGCAACAATTTTTTATGGGGAGGGCCCACTCGTAGAATTTGGAAAGTAGTCAAGGGCTACACTCTTCCATGTTAATGGAGGTGCATGGTCTGGGATGGAGGTTGGGTGCAGAAGGGAGCTTGCAGTAAGGGATTGGGGTGTAGAAAAGGGTGTGGGGTCTGGGAGAGAGTTTGGGTTAGAGGCAGTTGTAACCTGGGGAAAGGGACTAGGGTGCAGGAGGAGGTGGAGGGTTTTGGGCTGTGACCTAGGGCAGGAGAGGGATGTGTCTTGGGGCAGGTGACGGGGGTGCAAGATCTGGGAGAAGATATGGAGGAAGGGCAGAGGGTTTGGGTTGTGGGGGCCCAGAGGGTTTGGGTTGACATCTAGGGCAGGTAGGGGCTGTGACTTGGGGCAGGGGATTGGGGTGCAGGATCTGGGAGGGGATATGGGGGAAGAAGGGGGAGTAGAGGGTTTGGGTTGTGGGATAGGAGGCAAAGGGTTGGGGTGCTAGAGGCAGGCTCTGGCTGGGAGACTTACCTGCTTTACTCCTGGCCAGCAGCCTTCTCAAGCAGACTTCCTGACCCTGCAGTGGCCATATGGTTTTTGAACAGCTATGGGCCTGTGGGGGGAGGGTGCTTCTGGAAACAGGTGAGTGGGATTGTGCTGGAGGTGGGGGCAGCGCATGAAGCCTCTTCTCCCTCCCCTAGGCTCACAGCTGTTCAAACAGAGCCCCCCAGCCGCTGCTTTTCTCAGCTGTGTGTGGTTGGCAGAGAAGGAGTCGGCCTGAGGCCCCCCACTTGCTTGATGGCTTGAGAGTTACTTATATTGAAATGGACATTAGCAAGCACTCCAAGAAGAGAAAACAGTTACTAATCTTCTCTAACTGTTCTTTGAGATGCATTGTTCATATCCATTCTAAAACTCATCCTCCTTCTTTGAGCGATGTCCCTGTGGGTGCTCCACTGTAGGTATCGGGTCGTTCCGGCACTGCACATGGGAGTTTTGCGCAGCAGTAGCCAGCTGGGCTGCACATGTGCACGAGACACTTTGTGTCATTCACGCCTTGTGCTTTGAACGTGTGGCCCTAGCCCTGCCTCAGTTCCTTTGTTGCTGCCCTCAGCTGCAGATGGAACTTGCCTTCTCTCCTTAGTTACCTCAGGCTGTTTATGTCATTAGTTGTTAGTTCCCTTCATTAAGTGTTATTAGTTTAGGGCAGTTCAGTAGTTTATTCCAGTTTAAAAAAAAAAAAAAAAGGCCCCCAAAACAGAGCTGCGCGGCCCAGCTGCTTGTGGCTGTTTCTTGTAGTGGGGGCTGGGGAAGGGGGAGAGGAACAGGGTAGGAGAAAAGAAGTCGACCTCAGGAAGTGTAGACTCAGGGAGCCATTTTTATACTGTGCATAGAAGTTTCTTCATGACTTCTGCCATGCCAGGCTCTCCAGGCTTTAAAAAATGCAACAGCTGTCACAAAGCCATGCCTGCCTCGAATAGGCACTCCTCCTGCATTCGGTATCTTGGTGAGGTGCATATTCCTCAAATGCCCTCACTGTAGCAAATTGACTGCCTGGGCTCGCTGAAATAGGGAGATGGGGCTCCGCATACTCCTCTTTGAAAAGGCTCTTCAGCCTTCTGAGGCAGGGGACTCTGCTGCTTGCCCTGAGCCATGTAGAGCCGAGAAACAACGGGCAAGCTTGCCAACACCAAAAACGGCATTAAAAAAAGAGTTTTGCCGACAAGATCGTTGCCAACCTTTTCATCTACCTGAGCCTGCACCAGTGATAAGCCCGGTGCCTCTGGCACTGTACCCAGCTGGTCCGCAAAGGCCATGGAACCGAAGTCCTGGTACAGGATACAACTGGCACTGATGACCTGAGTCCCAGCATTGATACCGTGCTGTCTAAAACCCCACCACTGGCTAAGTCCCACAAGGTGGGCAAATTTTCTACCCCAGCTGCACTGTCGGTGCTGACTAACCAACCAGTGCTGACAAAGGCTCATTCAAAGTCTAATCCATACTTGTACATCTCCGAGTCTGGAACTGACCTTCTCACTGGCACCGGTATCACCATTGTTAGTGCCATACTTGCCGGCACCAGTAGAGGCATCTGAGCACGTTCATGACCTTCCACAGCGACATGCCTCTCCGCTGCTGATGGCACTGCGCACCAGACCACCAAGGCAGATCTCTCCATCTCCGCGCCCTTCAATTTGAAGCTCCGTAAGATTCCTGAGATCACCAGTGCCATTGGACATAAGTGTCTTCCCCCAACCCCAGACACTCCTCCCCGACTAGATCTTGCTGTGACGCATATAGATGCACATGTAATATGAACGCCATCCTCCTTGTATGATGGAGTTGAGGTATCCTCCACAGCACTAACAACACTGGTCACCATGTTGTCGATGATCTCTATTTCACGTTGTTCTAGTGCCCCTCCTACACCACCTTCCAGACAACCGCCTCCTTCATCCTACTCTTGCACTCTGCTGGGTGCAGACCAGTGGAGGGCCAGATAACAGAGGAGGATGAGCCCCGGAACCCAGAAAAATCTCCCACCAACCAGTCTCGTTGTCCCCAGGTATCACTGCCTCATCCGGGAAGGTCTCCCCTGTTGATGGCCTCAAGCAGTTCCAAGAACTGTTCAAGACAGTGACTGCAACCCAGCAGGTGCAGCTCTCTGAAGTCCAGGAGAATCAGCATCGACTTCTCAAACCTGCAGCCCACACAGACAGCCAAAATTGCCCTTCCCATAGACGAAGCCATCATGGAGGCTGCAGATGATATATGGCAGACATTTGCGTCTGTGCCCCAACCAGTAAGCAGGCAGAGAAGAAATACTTTGTCACTGCTAGGAGGTTGGACTTTTTATTCACTCACCCCCAACCAAATTGTCTGGTGGCCAATGCAGCTCAACAAAGACTGAAACTTCTCCAGTACGGAAACATACTGCATGATAAGGAATCAAAGTGTATGGACCTTTCTGGGAGGAAAGTGTATTCTACAATTATGTATAGTGAACTGCTCTGCCCTCCTTGCCAATCATGACTTTGATAAATTACTCAGACTAATGGAGTTAATGGAGCATCTCCTGGACAATAAGAGATCGGTGCTAAAATCAGTAGTACAGGTGGGATACACGCTGGCTTGCACAGCGCTGCAAATGGCCTTAGATGTTGCAGACACCGCGGCAAGATCTACTGTGACCTCTATCATTATGCATAGAGTGTCCTGGCTCCAGTCTGCAGGTGTACACAAGGAGCTTCAGGGAAAGGTTGAGGATAGTTAAGGACAAACTATTCACAGCAAGAACAGGTGAAGTTCTTCATATGATTACTCCTGAACCACACTTAGAACTCTAGGAATGCACACCCTACCATATTGAGGCAGGTGGTACATGCCCTATCAATTACACCCTGATTTTGCGTATCTCAGAAATCAACAAAGAACCTTCGACCAGAGCTGTTCCAGACCATGGGTACAGAAGAAGTGACAGCAAAACAATTGATCCTCTACTTCAGAGTTGAGCAAGCAGCAGGTTTGAAACATTGGTGGGGGTCTGCACAACCTGTCCCATCTCCATCTTCAGAGTCATTCTGCTGTCTTTTACCATTGTCTGCACCCTTACTGCCATCACTGGGCTACCATCACAACAGACTGCTGGGTCTTGGGAATAGTTGCATCCAGTTACTCCATCCCATTCATTTCTCTCCCTCCCTATCCCATCCCACTTTTTCAGGGACCCTTCTCACAAAGAACTTCTAAGGCAAGAGGTCCATTGCCTCCTTGCCATTGCAGCTGTCAAGGGAGTGCCTGATCAGTTCGGGGCAAAGGGTTCTACTCCAACTACTTCCTCACAGAGAAACACACGGGAAGGTGGATACTCATCCTAGATTTATGAAAGCTCAACAAATACCCCCTAAAGCAGCTATTCAAGATGGTTAGCCTAGGCATAGCCTCTTGTAGGTCGAGGGCTGAAAACCAGTCTCCCTTATTCTGGCTCTACAAGACACCTATTTTCATGTGACGATCCACCCATCCTACAGACGTTTCCTGCATATAGCATCTGAGCACTTCCAGTACTGAGTCCTACCGTTCAGCCTCTCTTTGGCCCTCAGTTTTCTCCGAGACTCTTGCCATAGTAGCTGCTTTTTTGCATTGTCAAAGTGTCATCATCTTCCCTTACCTCGTCTGCCTCATAAATGGTGTATCTCGGGAAAAGACTCTCTCCAGTTGATATTTACAACAAGAGACCTATTCCAATCCTTAGGTCTCATCAGTAACTAAAAGTCCGCTTTTCAGCCACCACAGTCTCTAGAGTTCATTGGTGCTTGGCTTGATTCTTTCACGGCTCATGCCTATCTGCTCCCTCCCTTATTGTCCAGATCTGCTGACCCAGGACAGGGGGATGCTACTGCCCCCATCCTCAAAGCCTGCATGTGACAGCTTGGCTCCTCGCTGGTTTCAGGATGCTGAAACATTCTGCTCTGACAGTGAAATGAGTCCTCCTTCATAGTAGGTGTATTACCACCCACGCTGTTTACCTCCACGAATGGACGAGATTCTCTAAGTGGTGTGAAGAGAGGCATTCCGACCCGTACACGACTCCACTTCACGTAATCCTAAACTACATCCTGAGTTTGAAACAATCTAATTTGTCTTTCCCTTCAGTTCAGGTTCACCTCGCTGCTATCGACACGTTTTACCCACCCATGGAGCGACATTCTGTATTTGCCCATCCTGTCACCAGATGCTTTCTTAAAGGGTCTCTAGAACCTTTCCCCACCATATAGGACTCCACCACACTAATGTAACCTAGAATTGGTACTGGATACGCTAACCTGAGCTCCGTTGAAACCTTTAGCTACATACCCGCAAAGATGTTTTTTCTACTAGCAATAATGTCCTCCTCAGGGTCAATGACCTTGCAGCGCTTCTAGCAGCTCTCCCTTATGCTATTTTTACCAAAGACGCTATTATTTTGCGAACTCATCCATCGTGCTGCACACGTGAAGCACAAGGCGCAAGCAACACAAGGCACTTTGTGCGTATACATGGCCCAGCCAGCTACTGCTGTGCAAAACGGAAATCTGCAGTGCGGGGCGTCCTGACACCTACAGCGGAGAACCCACAGGGGGGACATCTTGAAGAACCATCGTTGCTGCACAAGGTGAGTAACTTCCTTTCCTTACCCCTCTGTTAGAGCTGGCCATCAAGAAGGAACTCAGTGCTATGAGGATGTGGCTCCAAGAAACACCAGAGCCAACTGACATATCACTGAAGGAAAAGTTTCCAGAAGCAGTGCATGTGGTGCACGCACACCGACATTGGAATGGACATGAGCAACATATCTCAAAGAACATCAGTCACGGAAAATTAGTAACTGGTTTTTATGTAACTTAAAAATGAGTGAAATCAACATAGCAGTTAATAATTTAAATATATGTATTGCAGAGCTGTCCGTATATTTCTTAACGTGCTGGAAATTCCAGTGAGAGAGTTGGAATTCTTTCAGTCCTACACTGCAACTTGGGGACCTCCATCCTATGTGAGAAGTATATCTAACAGAGCAGAGAACTGGGAGTGGAGACTCTTGGGTTCTACTAATTTGCTCTGACACACAATGAGTTGCCTAACTGGTCTGTGCCTTAATTTCAGAATCTGTAACAGGAGGGCTAACTTTTACCTAAAGCACAGGTATGATTGCAATACTAAAACTGCTTGAGTGTTTATTGCTCTTTATTGGTGGTGGGGTCATGAGACTTACTGTAGAAGTGTTAGAAATTACCTATTAAATTGTCTAGGCCTGATATACTCAGACCTCAGTGGTTCAGAAGCCAATTGAGTGTTCAACATTACCCAAAAGAACCACCGTAGTATCTGGCTATAGTCCTATATATTAATTTTTAAGCAGTATGTTGGGAAATGAATACAAATAGTCACACAAGTAAGTTAATCATTTGGTGCACATAGGTAACGTAATTGTTTAATAACAGTAAAAACATCCTGATTGATTAATAACTTTGGTTAACTAAATCAGTGTTTTAATATGTGCTGCAAAGATTAAGAGACACATTGAAGAGCCTCTTGTGGGTCTTGAACCTCAGTATCCACTAGTCTAGTTCATTACAGGGTATTTCCTAATGCTTTGTGCAGCCTTGATTTTTTTAAACTTAAGAATCATGCAATGTTTATACCAATGCTTTGGGATGTTTAGATGGGAGGTGCTATGCATCCAAAATTAAGGAAAATGATGAAAGCCTCATCACCTGAGACCTTTAACGGGGAAAAGACACAAGTATAAGAAGTGGGCTCATGTTTAAGGCATTGAAATAGGACTTGTGACTGGAGTTCAGTTTTTAGTTCTGCTACAGATTGCTTGTCTACCTTGGGCACTTCATTTCTCTGAGCTTCCGTTTCTGATTCACAAAACAGAATATTTGTGAGGATTAATGTTTTAAAGTTTGATGTTCAGATACCATAATGGTACTTAAATTTCATCCTCACCTAGATAGGTTGCACAGAGACCAACCTGGAACTGGCTACAGGAATGGGCTAGAACTGGCCTACCGTAATAGGTCTGTTCCTTTCTTTACTTCTGTATGTCTCCTTTCTGCATTTCATTAGGTGGTTGATGTGCTTCCAAATGAGCTTGAAGGAGAGATTGAATGGCAAACTTAGTTTGTATTGGAGCTTCAGGGGGTAGCCGAGTTAGTCTGTTACAGAAAAAAACAGCAAGCAAATGGTCTGGTAGCACTTTATAGACTAACAAAACATGTAGATGGTATCCTGAGCTTTCGTGGGCACAGCCCACTTCTTCAGATGACTGGAGTTATGACTAGAGGATAAGGAAACTCGAAATAAATAGCAGAAGGGGGGTTGGGGGAAGAAAGATGTTCTGTCGCCCACCCCCCTACCTCTATGCATAAAGTATCAGGAGAAAGGGTGCTAAACCTGAGTAGATAAAGATCAAAGTCAGTGGATGGATAAGGCAGGAAGGATACCATTCATTTGTACTGGAAGCTGTTCTTTACTGTCACACTCCCAACTTCCCAAATTGCTAGATGGGACACTCCTAGCTCCACACAATGTAGCCATATGCAGAAAGTGGCTGACCTATGAAGTTTGTTCATGGATATATGTGAAACTAGCGGATTTTCTCGGCATTGCCTGGTCCTTCAGGGCAGGACCTTGGAGTTGTGGGGGGAGAGAGTAGGAGGCTGGGGGCCAGAGGCTTGTTCTCTCCTTCTCCCCAGCCCACCATGGACCTTCTCTCTCTGTGTCTCAGAGCCTCCTCCATCCTGTTTGATAGTATTTGCAAAAACTTTGAACCGTTTTGGTAGAGAGGTCAAAGGTTGGATGAATGGAACCTGGAGAATGAACTCTGTCTCTCATATGGATGTGATCCCTTCAAGTAAAGTTCAGGTGTGTTGGTGAGGTACTCTGGGAGGTGAGAAACTTGCATGGAGCCTACCCTGAAAATAGAAGTGGGTCTTGCCTCCGTAAGCTCATGATACTATAGATTTGTTAGCCTCTAAGATGGCACAGGACTACTTGTTTTTAAAGTTACAGACTAACACGGCTACCCTCTGAGACTTAGTGACCAGGGTTGTTGAATTTGCATCTCTCCAGTGGTGTCTTCAGCTATGTGTAGTCTCTTAGCACCCTCACTCACCACACCAACAGGTTTGAAGGGCAATAAAAAGGATTAGGTGTCTGGAGCACATGACTTAAGAGGAGAGGCTGCAGGATCTGGGCTTATTTAGTCTACAGAAAAGTGAGGGGATGGGGGGATTTGATAGCAACCTTCAACTACCTGAACTGGTGTTCCAATGAGGATGAAGCGAGGCTGTTCTTAGTAGTGACTGATGACAGAATGAGGAGCATAATGTTTAACTGGTTAACTGATTAAACGAGATTTTTACATCCCTAGTGTATGCTAATAACTGATTTTATGCAGAATCAACCTAGCTAATGTTTGAAACAATATGAGAGCTTTATTGACAGTAAAACAGGAAGGGAGGAGATAGTATCTTTACATTTTATGGTGAACTTCACATGTGTTTACTGGATGACTCAAATACAGACCAGAGCTTGTCAGCTGGCATTGCTTGAGTGAAGTGTGATTTAGGTGTTTAACAATGTACTTAGATTGGCGGGATGTAATTACCAATCTCGAATTTGGCCAGTGAAACAGGGTCATAATGTGCCTGTTAGTTGTGGTAAATACTGTGGAAACTCTAATGCTTACTAGTGATGGGGAGTTAGCCACTTCAGCAGCACAACGCCTTCTATTACCAAGTTGGTTATTTGTTTAATGCTGACTTGAAGAGGAAGAACGATCCTTTCATGTTGGAAGTGCTTTGAGATCTGTAGATGGAAAGCATTACATTTTATGGATGTACTTTTAGGGCTGTCATTTGTCTCGCCAAAAATAACATTAAGCAAGGTTTCCTTGGGTTATATCTGATAAGAGACCCAAAGGCCTTCAGATGTAGGTACCATAATGAAGAGCTGTTTTTTCAAGATTGCATTAGAACGCATCCTGTAGTTACAAGTCCCTCTATACTTCAGGGTCTCTTCAGCAACAACAATTAGTGAAGATAGGCTTCAGCAGAGTTGGAAGCTCTGCAGCCCAGGATAGGCAGAGGGAATGTTGCTGAAAGCTATTGACAGGTTCTGAACTCAAATGGCTACAATATGCAGTCCACTGGATTTCTAGTTGTACGCTCTGAGCTTATTTCTATTCTCAGAACAGCCCTGACCATCTTTGGGATTCAACATAAAACCTAGTGCCTCTGAATGCTTAGGTTCACAAAAGACTGTCTATGGCAATGGGCGGGGGAACCTTTTTTGGGTCAGAAGCTGCTGACCCACAGACAAATAAGTTGGGGGCTGCACACAAGGGAGAAGCAAAAGTGGGGAAAAACCACCCTCATTGATGTGGCCCTCCACTCCACACATTCCCTTGCATACCAGAGCCTAGTGGGGCCCAGCCTAATAGATTTTGTGTGGTCCAGCTCCACCAAAGGGCAGTCGGGAGTGAGGGCTGGAGTGCCTGTGTGAGCTTTTCAAAGCTGGGGGGTGGTGCTGAGCCTCGGGGGCCAGATCAAGGCAAGCTGGGGGCTGCATCTGGCCCCCAGGCCTCAGGTTCCCTACCCCGGGTCTATGAAGTTTATGTAGGGGTAGAGATTTTAGCCTCAGTGTTCTGGTCAAGTCTCAGACTGTGTAAATGAGTTCTGTCTAACTTCCATTAAGTACAATATCCTTAATTTCTCATCCTAAACTTTTGCATACCACTGCTGTTTACTGCTGAAGCTGCATTCCATCCTGGAAAAGGCTGTTTCAACAGCACGTGAAGTGATACACACAAATTTGGGATAGAAGTTGATATATCAAATAGGGTGACCCGATTTCCCATAGGGAAAATGAGATAAAGTACATGGCTTTTCCAAGTGCATCCTCTGCCTCGCTAGCTGATGATCACTTGCAAGTGTAGTAGGACAAATACCCAGTTTTGCCAAGAAATCGGGATGTCTGGGACAAGGCGTGGAAAGGAGACTGTCCCGGACAAAGTGGAATATATAGTCTCTGTATGTGTAAATAATATTAAACCATTGTTTTGTTTAGAGAAACCTGGTTCATTGTTCACAAACAGGCATATATATGGTATTCTGCAGTATTTCAGTAGCAAAATGTAAGACTGCAAGTAGGCAAAACCATAAGAAATGGAATTTTATTAAACCTACTGAGACTCCGTTCTGTGCTGAGGCTCTGCTCCTAGCAGCCAGTACCAAGTTTACATATCTGATCTTTTGGTCCATCCCCAATTTAAGTCCTTTCTGAATCTTTTCTGTAATTTGCTGTTTATACTACACTCAAGCAATGATTTGAACGATTGTATAGAAGATGATAAACTGAGGTGTCAGAATAATTTGTTTGTTCAAAGGCTTCCAGTCCAACTCTTCTTGTTTTGTCCTTGGTTAGGGCTGGTAGAAATATTTTCATCTAAACTGTTTTTCTATGGAAACTAAGCTTTCTTTTTTCTAAAAGATACTTTCACAAAAAGCTTGCTTCCTCTGGGGAACGTTTTGTGGGGAAAAATTCACTTTTTTGGTGGGGGGGGCAAACCCTGGAACTTCCTAATTTAAATTAGCACTGTAGCACTTTATGGTAGGTAGTTTATGTGTCTTGGGCTGTCATTCTTCTTCATGAGTTGAGCTCTCTGATTGGATTAAGTAGCCCATGATACACCATAGGAGTCCCTGGCCATGATGTATTTCCTCCACTACTAAGAGAGGATTAAATGGTGAATCTTGGTGATGTGGTCTAGCTGGCTGGCCCGGCCCATAGAGGAGAATGATAGTATAAAGGGACTCATTCCTGACTAGCCATAGCCCTGATTTTGGTTGGCTGTGTAGACATTGTAATGGTAGTAACAGATAGGTCTTACTCTGCAGAGCTGTTGCTACACTTCAAAGGCGAAAGCGCTGTGGGGAGGACGGGGTGAACGGGGGACTCAAGCAGTCCCCTGTGGTGTTTCAAAGCAGTAGTGCTGCATGGAGCCCGGGGTCAGCTGGGAACTGCTGATAGAGGCAGCAAGGAGGGAGGAAGCGACTAGTTGGTCACATCCCTACTCTGGGTATTACTTTAATTCTAACAATCTCTGTTGAATATATCTATATAATCAAGTGTTGGGTGCTGATAAAAGATTGAAATACCAAAGGATTTCAGTTTACCCATAGGACTGGCAGCTACAGTGAATGCTTTCTCCATGCTGCCATGTTATTGTGCTTCCTCCCTGATTGGGGGGGAGGGCAGAAGGAAGCTCTGTTGCTATGCTCCATTCACTCCTGGGGCTCTTGAGTAGAATTGCCAACCAGTGCTTTCACTTGGGATCTGATGCCACAAGGAACTAAAGCTGTGGTGGTCATTCAGTTCGTGTTGCTAACAAGCCAGAAGGGATAGATGCTACATCTGTATGAATTTCGTGACTTACCTGCTTTTCCCAGGAAGTGTGTTTTTTGGGAGTGAGCTGAGGGTAAGGCATCACCTTGCTGTGTCAGCCTAAGCAGCTCAGGTTTTAATGGAAGACTTGGCTTTAGAATTCAGAACAAACACAAAAATCATTGAAATGTAACTTGGAGCACATTGTTTGTTTTCACTGCTGCTGTTCTACGTCCACATTGTTTCTCCCCTTGCCTTTCATCCAGGCCTCCCTGAAGCTTTGTGCTGAATTTCTGTTTTGCACAATAACAAGGTTGTTGGCTTCGTTTGGCCCACACTTGAATAACTTTCAAGAACAGCTTTCAGACAGTAGAGTTTAAGAAAAATTCTTGCATGACCACTTGTCCTCGTAGGGGGTGGGGAAGTCAGCCATAGTTATTTCAGAAACACCAGGGATGCAGAACTTTTTTGTGGTGACTTATAGGTTGACCCATGCAGGGTAGCTGTGGAAAGTGGAATGGACGTACAGCAATATTTAAATGTTTGTCATGCTAAATGTGGGAAAGCAGGGATAAGCTGGAACACTAGAATTGATGGTCAATTAACTCTTTAGATGAGGCAGTTTTATTAGGAGGCCTGTGCTTTGTGAAGAGCTACAAGTGACCACTAAGGGTTGCTCCTGCCAGTCTGTGTAGCAGCTTCTTTTTTTCTATGCACTTGCATAAATGGTGTGGAAAAGGGCCAACAAATGCTCCATTGACTTCAGAGTTTTGGCTAAGTAAGGACTTTAGGACCAGACCAGCAGGAACCCCATGGTGCTGTTGTATTGAGAGGCCTACAGTGTGCTGATAGTGAACTGGCATTGCACAGAGGTTCCGGTATACTAGTATGAGTGAGTTGTCTGAACCATAGTTTACAAAAAAGATATTTTGAAAATAAGATCATAAGTATTTAGCAGTGGTTTGTCTGCCTTGATGACTGAAGGGTTTTTTTTCTTCAACAAAACAGAAACAGTATGAGTGGCAGAGGCTTTTACTTCGGCAGCATTGTATAGGGTAGCGTCTCATAAATACTGAAGAACATTGTTCTGTCACTGACCCAGGTATCTAAGGGTGAGAAATCTGTCCATTGTCCTTTTTTTGAAATCCTTTTGATTGTGCTAAACATTACATGCAAAGGTTCTGACTACTGCCAACTGCGGTCATGAAACAAACTCTGTGTAGATGCCTATGCACTGGAACTAGATGGAGTGCACAACCAACTCCCTTCCTGTAGGCCTCAGATCACAGATTAAATTAATGGAGATTGCCTATCTCCTAGAACTGGAAGGGACCTTGAAAGGTCATTGAGTCCAGTCCCCTGCCTTCACAGCAGGACCAAGTACCATCCCTGACAAATTTTTGCCCCGAATCCCTAAATGGCTGCTGCAAGGATTGAACTCACAACCCTGGGTTTAGCAGGCCAATGCTCAAACCACCGAGCTGTCCCTTCCTCATCTGTCCATCTGTGCATCAGATGGAAGTGTAGGGAGTTTTTCCCTAGTGAAGCTGCACCCAAGGAGTTCAGTATGCATTCTTACTGGTTATTCTTACAATGTAAGAATGGGGAAATGGGGAGCAATGACAGTCATTGCTCCCCATTTCTCAATACCTTGAGAAATGGGGAGCAGTGACAGTTGTATCAACAAAAGGATCCCATTATGTTTTAATTTTTAGAGGCAGCTACAGTGTGCCTGGTGGTATGTTCGTCTTTCAGAAGTAAGCCTTAAATATTTAGTTTGTATTGGAGTAGAACACTGTCAGTATTCGTAGCGGTTAGAGTGTGGTAGAACCAGGAACTCTAGCATTTAAATCATGATGCTTCCAAGAACTCAGTGACACAAAGTTAGTGAGCCTTCACCTCTGTCTCCCTTATCTTGCATGTACAATGTACATTATCCAGAAGGGGCGGGACTGAGGGCAGAAGGGATAGGGCCAAGATCAGTCAGCCCTTAGTGCCACCCAGACTGCAGTGCATCCCTCCCAGCCCTCAGAGGCCCATGGAGTGGTGCTCCAGCACTAAGTAATTCAAAGGGGCCCAGAGCTCTGGCTACTTCCATTGCCACAGTGGCACCAGCAGTGGCAGCTGGAAAATCCAGGCCTCTATGAATCTATGGGCCCCAGGGCAATTGCCCCCTTTGCCCTCTCCCCGTCAGTGGGCCTCATGTTATCCCAATGCTTATGTCGGGGGTGAGCAGTAATTTTTGATGGGGGCCACTCCAAGATTTTGGAAAGTGGTTGAGGGCTGCACTCTTCCAGGATATGAATGGAGGAATTCCAGGGTTTGGTATGGAGGCTGGGTGCAGAAGGGAGCTTGGGGTGAGGGAGAATGGTGTCTGGGAGGGAGTTTGGGTGAAGGAGGCAGTTGTGACCTAGAGTAGGGGACTGGGATGCAAGGTTTTGGGATGTAACCTGGGATAGGAAGGGATTGTGATCTGGGGCAGGATATCGGGGGCCAGATCTGGGAGGGGGTATGGGTGCAGGAGGGGGCAGAGGGTTTGGGTATGTGGGGGAGGAGGGGCAGAGGGTTGGGGAAGGGAGGGGTTGGGGGGCCAGAGACAGGTTCTAGCTGGGAGGTGCTTATCAGCAGAAACCTGAAGTAGACTGTCTGCTGCAGGCTGCTCGCTGCTTCTCGGGGCTCTTCTCCGGGCATGAGAGCAAGGGTAAGGGGGAGGGGGTGGAGGAGGAAGGGAGAAGGCTTCCTACGCTGCCCCGGCTCCCAGCAAAAATTCTCAGCTCTTATTGGCTGGAAACTGAGAGAGTGGCCAATGGGAGCTAAGAGATTTTGCTGGTAGGCAGGAACAGCATGAGAAGTTTCCCTCCTCCCTCCCCAGCTGCCCCGAATGGAGAATAGCTGGCTTTTTAAAGTGTGAGCTGTTTTCTGCCTAAGGGGTCCGGCGAGGTGGCCATGGGCTGGATCCAGTGGCTTGATGGGCCGGATCCAGCCCGCTGGCAGCCTCTTGCCCATCCCTGGCTTATGTACTTACTTCAGAGGTGTTAATTTACAGGCACCATTTCATACTTATAGAGCGTGTCCCATGCTTGAAGCTCTCTGGGTATCTAATGTAATATATAATCGTGTTCATACAATCTGTATTTAAAAGAATGTTAAATTTGCCAAGTCAAGCATTCAAAAATTAAGAAATGGCTGCATTGAGGTAGTCTAGCATCCTTGTGGGATAGGCATCTTTCATGGGGAGGTGGGGCCTTTTGAGGGGAATTGGAGTCTTGTCACCTGTAACTTTCATTAGTAGTTCTCACCTGAGACCTGATCTGGCCCCTCACTGGTGACTGTAAAAGCAGCAAGTAACCTAGTTGTGGGGAGGACTGAAGTGAGGCTGGATGCTGTGGCAGGCCTTAGGACAGGTAGTCTTTCAGGGTACGTCTACACTTGCACTCCTTTTTGAGGGGTAACGTTAGTTTGAACCAAGGGGTTTGGTTCGAACTAACACGTCCCGGCGTGCACTTTCACTTTTGGAACAGCTGTTGAGCGAAGTAACGCGCCGGCGAAATCATTTAAATATCCCGCGCTTCATTAGCAATTTCGCGGTCGCCTACATTTGCATCCCTAGTTTGAACTACGGTGCAAGTGTAGAGGTACCCTTAGACATACTGCCTGGAGGACTGGAAAAGAGCTACCACTAGCAGGTAGGCTCTGCAAAGCAGCCTTTTTCTCAGAGATGGGTAGGGAATGGGGAATCAGTTTGTGTATGATTCCCAGGCAGATGGTCTATAGGGAATACCTTATAGTAAACATGAAGGATGAGTGAGGGGTAACTTGTTACCAGTTTGGGGGGAAGGAAATAACTGAAACAATGAGGAAAACGATGAGCAAGGCTCTGTGCATGTTGTTGGTCAATCCTGGGTTGGAGAGAGGTCATTACACCTTATGGTATTATCCTCATTGTTCCAGAAGGGTGAAGGAACAAGAGCATCTTTAACTCTGATGATCATTCAGTACTTCAATTACAAGTCTCCAAGCTGTCAGTGACGTTAGTGGCAGAGCTGGAGATGAAACACAGAAGTTTCAACTTTCCAGATCTACCAATTAGAAAATTACTGTTTCCTCTTTGTGAAACTAGAGACCTTGCTTCCACATCTGTTTGCATAGCACTGAAAATAGAGGTGGTGGTAAGGAAGGGAAAGAGGTAAATTATGCCAAAACCAGGACACTGTCCTAATATTTTAAAGCTGGGTCTTGTTATTTCTCTCTCCCAGATGGCCATGTCCCTGCCCTCAAACTAGTAAAAAATGTAATCCTTCATTCGCTTGAGCCATTGATGAAGCGAGTGTAAGCTTCTTTTTGTGTGCTGGAATGGTACCTATATATGACAGCAGCACTCTGAGAGCAATAAAAATACACTTCACAGTTGGTGGGGAAGCACTTTGAACTAGTTGCTCCTGAACTTGTTAGCTGGAGATTCCAGCTGCAACCATTTCATTGGGGCAAGCTCCCCCTCACTCATCCGCCTTTATAAAGGGAGAACTTGTGTAAATTGGTAATACAAAAATTAATCTATCACTCGGGGCAAACTGAAGGTCTTGTAAATATTATTTGCTGAGACAGATGTATAATCTTGATCTTTTAACCTGTTTATATAGAAAGATGGAATTTCTTATAGAATTGTTTTGTTGCAAGCAAAGTACCCCCATATGGGGAAAATAATCCCTTTTTACAAACTACTGCATGTTCAAGAGTTTATGGATTATGGATTTAGATAGCACTATGTTGAATACCTCTTTATAGAGGTTTTCTGGGTTCTGGGCCTATTAGATTTAAAATTGTCCTGGATTAAGCTTAGCATGAGAGAGTGGCTTAAAAAATGGTTCTGTAACAGGGAAGTATAGTAGATTATTTCATCTAGATAGAGATTCGTGGCCTCTGTTAGAGTGGCTGGTTTCTGCAAGATGTTTTAACTTGCAGGCTAAGATCAAGTGTAGTAAATATGTGTACACATGGCCAAACAATTCTGTCTTCGTTTCACCAGTGTAACTCTGGAGTAAATCTATTGACATCAAAGGTAAGTAAGCTGTCTGTCCCGTAGTGTTTTGAATAATTTTTAATGATGATTCTAACTATATAGCTTCTTAGTACCGGAAATACCTGCTGATTAATACTACTCAGAATTCTTAACGGGGAATAAGGTGAGTTTAGTTTGGAGAGTGGATAATTTAGACTATGATGGAAAAAATATTGTGGGAAACAAAGCATGCTGGCAGCAAACCTCTGATTCTAAATCCCATATGTGTACATTGTCTCCACTATGGCAGCCATTCATAGGGCAGGAAAGAAAAGGTCAAGTGCCTTTTTTTTTTTTTTTTTTTGCTTTGTATTGTCTGTTATCCTTGCAATAGGTGGTAGTGTGGGCATTATCCACGGCATAAATTAGCCCAGGTCTTCTGAGTTCCAGGCCAGTGTCCTATTTGCTGGGTCATGTAAATATCTATCCCACCTCTCCAACATTCTTAATTTCTCTCTTCTGTTACTTTGTAACAAGTTCCTTCTCCTAAACAGTATTCTTTAAAAGGGGGAGAGTCCTTGTCTCTATTAAAGCATTGAAAAAAATGTGACCTTTCTTACCACTATAAATCTTTGCGGGTTGGCTTTTTTGCATTTTCTGCACATCAGCGATGGGCAACCTAGGCTTGTGAGTGGGACACGTGAATGTCTCTCTATCTCAGTGGGCTGACGTAACCAAGACAGCCTCCTGGGATAGGGTAGTTTTGCTAACTGTGCTTGAGTACTTAGAATTTGCTTGGTGTACCAATCTAACCATAGCAGTGCTTTGATTAGATGCAGAAAGAGCATACAGCTTTTACAGTCAATGTTGTATGCAATCAGCATACATCTCACTTCATGTGCCCTTGTTTTATGTGTGTCACTTTAGTAATACCCGCACGAAAAAACTGACTTTGAGAAACACCAGTGGAATCTGGCAACCAGCGCATGAGTAACAGTAAACCAAATGTTTTGCGGGCCATACATAGACTCTCGATGGGCCACATCTGGCCCTCGGGCCGCAGATTGCCCACCACTACTCCACATTCTGCTTGGAAAACAGCCAGTTTTCAATTTCAGTTTCTGGCTCTCCTGCATTAGCACAATGCTGTAGAATTTTTCAGATACTGCCATGTAAGTTTTTAGATCCAAATGAGGAACTATTACTTTTAATCATGGCAATGCTAATATTGCTGTTGAGTTGTATGAAAACCAACTTTTTTTCTAAGCCTAAATTCTCAGGCCTAAGGCCCTGACTGCAGTACAGGCTGACTGTCTATCAATTAAACAGGTTATGCCACAGTTGCTTTGATTTGGTTACTAGAGATGATTATTTGAGTTGTCCATAGCTCAACACTTGAGCTTCACAAGTATGACTGAACTGGGTTTGTGCATCTGCATCTACCATGCTACCTAACTCTTCATTGCTAGTCTGTTTTGAGTAAATATGGGCAGCTCTTCCATAGTGCTTCAGTAGGTACATAGTGCTTTGAGGACATAACAGACAATGACACAAATAGCTCAAGGGATGAAGCACTTTTGGGTGTCCTACCTCATAAACAGATGGGGAGGAGGAGGAATGGCCAAACAGTGGGCATAGTTAGGGAATCCTGTCCCTGCTACAAAGAAATCAAACAAGTGCCAGTTTAGGCTGCTGGTAAGGGTGTGGCTGCTGCCACAGTTGGAGAATTAGCCATGTGGTCATCTTCTCAATGTATGTGCAAGGTGCCTCAAATGGCACTTGAACAGGATTCATCACCAGTGCTAAGATGTGAAAAGGTGAGTTGGGCTTGTGTTGGAGCTCCAGTGGCGTAAGAGGCTACAACACATCATAATTGAAAGTGGTGGGTTTTTTTGTTTGTTTGTTTTTTTAAGGACTGGTTCCACCTAATGCTGTCTTTCTGGACATGGAACTCCAATTTAAATTCTTCCTCTAATTTTCTGCAGGGAAAGGACAAACAGTAGCAGAAATGGCTTTTGGGCCACTATAGCAACTCTGTCATGTAAAATATTTGTCAAAGATGTTTTATACCTTTGGCAGCAAAATATCAAGGCTAAGACTTTTTTTTAAAAAAAATTCTGAATAGATTTGGAATTTGTTGCCCACAGCTCTTTCAGAAAGTTACACTGAGCAACATACTTAAAGTGAGTGACCGGAGTTAATTTGAAATCGTGCAGAGCAGCAAGTCATTGCTATTGTGAAATGTAACAGATGGACTCCCAATGAAGCCCTTTATTCAGATACTTTGAGTCTGGATTTACATGCACGAGTGACTAAAATGTAGCTGAGTGACTAAATTTTTACCTTCATCCTAAGCCATGTTCAGTGCATGTGTTCAGAGGAGCATCCGTCTGAAGCAGTTGCTTTTATTGAATCATTGGGACAGTGAGTGGGGGGGAAAAATGCATCATATGTTTGATTTTTTTCAAAGTGGAATTTCTTTTGAGTGTTTTGGAAAGCAGTGTAAAAAACCCAACAATGTGCCAGGTTTAATATACTTTTGTCCTTCTCTCATTCAGTTCAATGTGAATCCAAATGTATATTGAAGGCAGGATGTATGCAGAATGCTAAATGTGTGCACACAATACAAAATCTACTTTTTTGTGAAAGTCTGCTCATAAAATGGATGTGTTCTGCAGACTCAGAGTTGCAAGAGGAATGTACTTTCTGAGCATTAATTTGCTTTGACTGTTCTTGCTTAGGAACACAGCTGGGAAAGCATTTTAAAAAAGCTTTGTCTAGTGGCAATAGTTAAAACTTATAAGAATTAATGGGGTCTCTTCAGGATTCTGCCCACACAGTTTGCGGATCTGTCAAATGTAGACCCCTGTGCCATAAAATGTATTGGTGAGGAAGTTAGGTTTTCAGAGTTCTGATTTTACAGATATGAGGCTAAAATGTATTTTTTTTCTTTAAGAGCCAATTTAAAATTAAACTGTTAAATACTAGTTTAAATTGATTTGCTCCATATAAACTGTTCAGTGTCTCCAGACTTTGGAGGCATATGTGGTCACAGAGGAGAGGAAATGTAGCCATTTTCCAGGGGATTAGACTCTTTTTATTAGTAAAACTCTGCAGCTTGAAGGCCATATGACTTACCTGAGATAGGAATATTAAAATTAGCAGTGTTGACCACAGGCCCCACTTCAGGCATGGGGTCCTGCCATGGCTGTGGTTCCACTGCACAGCCTACTGGCCCCACTGTAGCCAGGGCTGCTCCAGCCCAGAAGTTCACTGGCAAGGGCTGGTTAATTGGTTAACTGATAACAGGGTGGATTGATTTAAATCAAGGCCATTTAATAATTGATTTGTCACAATTTAGATAATTTAAATCAATGATTTTTTTATTAAGTTTCTTACTGATTCTACTTCACATTACTTTAAGCAACACTGCAAATGTAAAACACATTAATTTTTCAGTTCCGTATAGCATCTTACACCATCTAAGCGGGTATACTTTGTGTATTTTTTTTAGTTAACTTGATTTTTTATTAATTTAGGAAATAGTACACACTACTCATTACCTGTCCCAAGCTGCAGATGCATTAGGAATGGTAAGAACTAAACTACACACAAATGCAATGGCACTTATTTTATTAAACTAAATCTTAAATGTTATAAATGTTTCACATTTGCAATTGAAGCAGTCTCCTGAGTTGTTGGCTGGCAGCTGTCCTTAAACTCTTTTTTGGGGAAAAAAAAAATAAAAAAAAATTTAAACTTTAACAGACAAGTTTTCAGGACACTAAATGTGTGATATCCTTAGCTTTACAACTAGCTCTCATCTTCCTAACTCCCACTCTCATTTTCATGCAGATATGATCTAAGTCTGCCTGTGCTTAGACTGCACTTAATTTTGGAGTAAGTCCCATTGATAACAGTATAGAATGGGGTTTCTTCAGGAAAGCTGAGTCATGCTGAAGTAAAATAGGGGGATAGACTTATGGCATCACCATTATGGTTTATGACCATGATGTTTCAAAATAACAGGCATGTATTATGTTATATAAAATAAGAAAATGACACTTGGTGGCAACTGGCAACCCTGGATTTCTGTACTGTATACTTGGTAAAGCTAGTTAACTAATTCCAAACCTAGTTAACTAATTAAACCAACCATAAAAATTAGCTAAGCTAAACTTTTTTTTTTTTTTCTAGCAACATCCTACATAGCAAATAACTTGGGAATTGACTTGTTAAATCACACTTATACTAAAAGGCATAGAGAGAGTCTTGAAGAATGATTCATTGCAAAGTTGATCTACATTTGTTCTTCAGGCATATCCATATCTTCATCCTGGGGATGAAAAAAACACCTACAATAGTTAACTAGTAACAATTTGTTTAACTAGTTAACCACCAGTATCCTGGCAGGCTTACCGGTATGCTTACTGATAACATCGCTAGATGGAAACTGGCAAAGCAGAATGAAATACTACCTGCTTTCAAGCTCTGTAACATAGTAACTTGCTGGTTAGTTGTGAAAAAGTCTAAGCTTCCTTGGGTCAGGGTTTGGAAATCTCCTATGGAGACGAATCCTGCATCAGGCGGTGGTGGTGGTAGACTTGAAGATTTCACAAGTCTCTTTCATCTCATATCTGTGACCAAATGTGTTACCTTAATGCCACCACCTCACACCACAGATTTATATATTTTCTATAATTGCATGTTTTTATTTGGATTTTTAAATAATTCATTTTAGCTTGGCTCTTGCTTTTAAGGAACATCTTTTATGAAGCTACTGAACAGTGTTTATCCTCAGAAAGCATGTCACTGAAAGAGCAAGATTAAGTCTAGGTACCCATAAAACCTTCTTACCAACTAATGAGCTTCTTAACCCCATTGGTGAGCAGGGATTTATGTGATAGTGCCAAAAGAGGTTCATAATTTGGCCCTGAGAGGAGGGATGGTCTGTGGTTAATGTACTGGGTTGGGGCAGGGTGTCTTGATTTTTTTTTTAAAGCAATTTAAATCACAAGTTATGGTCAAGATTTAAATCGACAAGCAGGAAACATTGATTTAAATATCTGATTTTAATTTTTGTGTTGGTGGTTCTTAGTTTCATAAAGAGAGATTGATTCTCACTGGTTGGTAACCATGGAAACATGTATATTTAGTTGCAAATGAAACCTTTACACTAAATTTGGTGCCTTTTTGTAAACTAGGAGGATATACCATGCCTTAATGTAGGTAAGCAATTGTATAGCTTAACTTACATAAGATTCTTATTTTTTACATTGTTAGAAAATCGTGAATGATGCATTTATTTTCTCGCAGTGTCAAATTTTGAATGTTAAATTGAATGTAAAATGCACAAAAACAGAATTTTAATTTTAATGTTCAGTATACATAAGAGAAGTAAAACATGTTTTGCATTTACAATTAAATGATTTTTTTTCTCTCTCTAAATACATTTCCTGCAGGATGACAAAGTGACATCATCATGTCACTGGTGTTTCCCTGTCCCCAGCTCCAGGCAGCTCCTCTGACCCTTGCATCGTGTGTGTGTGTGTGTGTGTGTGTGTGTGTGTGTGTCATCTTTGGCTGCCACCTGCACTGACTGGCTGCTTCTCCCACAGCCTGCAGACCCTCCTCGCATCACGCTACCATCGCCTCCAGCCGGACCAAGCCCAGAACATGCACCCCTGCCTTTCATGCTGACCAGCCTCTTTCCCCGCAGCCCTACTAGCTGCAGCCTCTCCTTCCATAACCCCCAGCCCTCTCACGCTAACACCTCTCCCAAGCCGAGACCCTGCACCCCCAGCCCCGTCTCATACCGTAGTTCTACTTTCTCGCCCTCCTGTGAGGTTAAAGTGCCAGCACTGGCTTCCTGGGGGGGTTGGGGAGCATGGGTGTGGGAGCTCCGAGGCTCCCCATGCACTGCTGCTTCACCCTTCCCCAGCTGGGGTAACAGCAGCGCAGGAATTTGCTTCAAGGAGGCTTTTCCCATTGCTGTTGCCCCAGCCGGTGAAGGGGAAAGGGAAGTGGCAGTGCGTGGGGACCCTCAGGGCTTTCTCCCCCTTTCCCTCCCTCCCCTTGCAGGAAGCCAGCCCTGATGCTTCAACCTTGGGGGATGGGGGAGCGAGGCTGGAGTGCCAGTGTGGGCTTCCTGCTGCGAAGGAAGGCTGAGCTGCAGCTGGTGAGTGAGGGGGCTCAGGTGTGGGGTCTCAGCAAGGCGGTGAGGTGGGAATGCGGGGGTGAGGGGTCTCGGCTTGAGTGTGGGGAGAGGCTGGAGCACTAGCGCAGGCTCCCAGCATGAGCTCCTAGCCTGCATCCTCACTCTTCTACCAAGCCCCCGCATCCCCAGTCCTGTATCACTGCCCTGCTGAGACTGTGCACCCCAGCCCCCTCAGTCATACCCCCCCCAAGCAGAGACCCTGCACCCCTAGCCCCCCCCACTCATGCCCCCGTGCATACTGTCCCAAGCCGAGACCCTGCACCCGCAGCTCCTTCACTCACCACCCTGCTGAGACCCCCAGCCTGTTCCTGTCCCCTCTCCTCTGGCCAGACATCTTGCCCCCAGCCCGCTCCTGCCCCCTCCTTCCATGGTCAGACACCTACCCCCCAGAGAGGGGTTGGCAAGCATAGCAAGCAGGGGGTGCAGCCCCCTAGTAATAATCCAAGACAGTAGATGTAGTGAGTGAATTAAATGGATTTGTGTTCATAATGTCCTTAAAGATTTTAGAACTAGTAAATAATCCTGTCAAACATTGATTGCAAGAGGAAAATAGACTTTTCCGCTCTTTCAACTTCCAGTTGGTTTAACAACTTTGATCTAGTCATTGAACTAAACTAGCCCAATAAATTAAAATAAAAGAAAATTCTCTCTGCACCTGCAGAAGAGGTGAGTGCTGCCTGGTTGCATCTAGCTTGACTCAATTTCTTCTTGACAAAACTGTGCTGTTACTTATCACCCTATTTTCTAGGTTTTTGCAAACTGCTTTTTGCAAACTTGCAAAATATTTATTCCATTATTTTTCTCGGTACAGAAGTTAATCTGACTGTTCTGTAATTTTTTGGGTTTTACCTATTTCCCTAGATGGGCACTATATTAGCCCTTCTCCAGTTGTATGGAAACTCACCCATTTTCTATTACTTTTCAAGATAATCACACTTAGCTCAGAGAGCTGGTCAGTGAGGTCCCTCAGTATTCTAGTATTTCATCAGGCTGTGGTAACTTGAAGATAGATAACTTGTCTAAGTAATTTTTATCTTGTTCTTTATTAGACTCTCTCTGATTTTTAACCACTTTTTACTAGCATTCACTAAGTTAGGTGTCTAATTGCTCCTAATCTTTTAGCTGAAAATCAAAATATTCATTTAGCACTTCCAGTGCTTTTTTTTTTTCTGTTTAAAAAAAAAAAAAAAAATGGTGCCAGTACTCCTGGGGAAAAGTTGTTGAACTCTGACTGGAGGTGCCGGTACTGCGTACCAGGCAGTACCATCACAAAAAAAGGACTGAGCACTTCTATCATTACCATCTTTTCTGTTAGTGTTCGTGCCTCTCTCTCCCGCGCCCCCCCCCCCCCCCCCCCATTGTGCGATAAGTCTACCCTGTCCTTGGTCTTCATCTTGCTTTTAATGTGTTAGCAGAATGTTTTTTTGTTACCCTTTACATCTCTAGCTAAATTAATCTTGTTTTGTGCCTTGGGCTTTCTGAGATTTGTGACTTTATTTGTGTTTTTGATGTTTATATTCATCCTTTGTAATCTGACCTAGTTTCCACTTTTTGTGGGATTTTTTTGCACATTTCAGGTCATTGAAGATCTCCTGGCTAAGCTATGGTGATCTCTTGCCATACTTCCTGTGTTTTCTATTCAGTGGGATAGTTTGCTCTTGTGCCCTTGATACTGTCTCCTTGGAAAAACTGCCAACTCTCTTGAACTGTTTTCCTCCTTAGGACATGTTTGCCCTACAAAGCTAAGTTGACTTACTGTGGTAGCTGGATGTTGACTTAAAGTAATTAAGTTGGTTGAGTGTATCCACACCATGCTTGTGGTGTTGGAGTGTATCCTCACTAGCAGTGCTTGCATCAATGCTGAGAGTAGTATGCTGTGGGTAACTGCCCCACAGTGTAACTAGCTGCAGGGGGTTTTGGTAGGGGCTTGTAATGCCTTATGGGTCCAAAACATTGTCACAGGTGGATTGTTGAACATGCCTTCAACCTCCCATGATGACGTTTCCTTTGTACTGTCCTGATGTCAAGGAGACTTGCATCTTTGTGTCCTCTGAGTTAAGATCTGTATATCAGTGGAAGCAAGTGGATGGGAGAGGAGATGCCAAAAGAGCTTCATTTTGTTACCTAGTTCCATACACCGATGAAAGTGATCTAGAAGGAGACGAATGGGATGGTAGATACTGGAGAAGCAATCCTCTAATTACCAAAACTGGGATCTCATAACATTTTCTAATTCTGAATTTTTTGATTTCACTATGTACCTAAACTTCATTGGCTATAAATCCCTAAATAGAGAAGAGATCAGAAGGTTTTGTCTCATGGCTAAAGAACTTAATTAGTTTTCTATGTAGAATTGTGTGAGGAAAACATTTATGTTTGATCCTAAGTTGCAGAGTGGCTATAGTTGCCTGATCCTGCACCTTTGAAATTAGTGGAAGTTTTATCATTGGCTTCAATGAAGGCAGGATTAAACCCTATGATTTATTCCCCAGTAGATCATTATTTGCACACCAAGGCAATGTATAGACTGCAGAGTTAAATTGGAAAAAGAAACGCAATTTGCAGTATGTAAATTGTGTATTTTTTTTCTGCTTTACTTTCGAAAGAGCCTTTTCTGAAATTTGGCGTGTCTACATGGTGCCAAATTTCGGGAAAAAGTGCTCTTTTGACACATCCCTTATGTCTCATAGAACAAGGTTTACAGGGATGGCAAAAGAGCACGTCTGCTTTTTCAAATTTTTTTCCGAAAAGCGGATGTGTTCCATGGACGCGACATGGCTTTTGCGGGATACCACCGGTATCCTGGAAAAGCAATGCAGTCTAGACGTAGCCATAATGAGACTGTCTCTATCCCAAAGGCTTTATAATCTAACTAGGTAAGACAGACAATTGTCCTGCTGACTTGTATCGTATAGTGCATCAGTGGCAGAGCTAGGAAAAGAACATCTCCTGACTCCCAGTACAGTGTCCTGTTTACTAGATCAATGTTGCCTCCCCTTGTAAATTTTGGTGATGTTTAACTGGGCTCTCTGAAGTAGGGATGTAAAGGATTAATTGATTTACCTGATAAGTGTTTGCCTTATCTGCATGCTTACTGGGTAACAGGTTAACCAGCCCCTGGCCTGTGGTGCAGTGTGACAGGCCATCCCCAGCCTGACCAGAGCAGCCCCTGCCCAAAGCGGGCCGGTTAACCAGTTGAATATATAATTTACCTGGTTAACATTTTAAACAGGATTTTAAGTACCTACTCTGAAGTATACAGGATATTCAGAAAAACACTCCTGAAGCTCAAGATTTTTAGATGAGAGATTTAAATATCTCTTGCAAGGCTATTTTTCTGCCACCTACTGTAGCTGATGACTCTAACAAACTTGACACATTAACAAAAATGATTCTTTAAAGAGCAAAGCCAGCCTTCAAGGTATCATGTATCCAGCTAGCAGAACAGTTATGCCATTTAAGAGCCTCACAGAGATCATGTTCATTCATTAAACTGTGACTCAGAAGTGCTCTGCTGATTGGAGGCAGAAAGTGGCTATAGTTGTTCATTAAAACCATCTTGCGAGACTTTTATGAGGCTAATAGCCAGGCTTGGGGTAGCAACTGACTAATCATGTGATGATTTGCAAAGTCTGACTTCTGTTGCTTTATTTGACAGTTTTACAGTAGATGCACCAAATAAAACAATACAGAGAAATTCTTCAGTCCCAGTCACAATGTTGTTCTCTTCCTCTGTATGCATGTGTGAATGCATGGGTGGATGTAAAGATGTTAAAATGCAATTATCTGGCTAATCATATAGTCGCTACAATTTGTATTGACTGTATGATTAGTCGATAAGTCTGCAGAGCTACAGCGGGGTTTGCTTCAGGAGCTGACTCGAGCTGGGACTGAGCAGCAGCCCCTGTTGGTGGCGGACAGCTTCTGTCTGCAGGGGGGCCCAGCTCCCCGCTAGGACCCCTGAGGACAGGGGCTGCTTTGCAGCTGCGTCCCCTATCCCCCTCCCCACTACTGCCTCTGATAGAGGCAGTGGCAGGGGGAAGGGAGGGGAGGTGGCACCCTGGAGATGGTGCTGGGGGGAAACCGGCTTTTAAGCTGGCTCACCCCAGCACTGGTTCCTGTCCACGCCCCCTTGCTGCTTCTCATAGAGGCAGCTGGGGGGAATGGGGTGCTGCAGAGAGCGCTGAGCGAGCGGGGACTGCTTGAGTCCCTGCTTGCCCCATGCTCCCTGTGGCACTTCTGCTTTTGAAATGTACCAGGGCTCTTGTACATTTCAAAAGCAGAAGTGGCCATACCTTCTCTGCTTGTGCTGTTACTCTGCTGTGCCTCTGCCTCCCCTGTGCCCCAGGGAGACGGTGCGGGGGGGGGAACCGGCTTTACCAGTTCCCCCTAACAGCAGCTCCTGCTGCCCCTCCTTCCTGCTTCTTTCTGATAGAGGCAGCAAAGGGCGGTGGGGAGCAACTAGTTGAGTCGCTACTCGACTATCCGATAAGCATTTGCTTATCAGATACTCGACTAGTCGCTTACATCCTTAGGTAGATGTGTAATCATCCCCACTGAATAGCATTATTCCTTTCATCCCTAATATTTTCCACACACTGTCCACCAGCATGGCCCAATAGATAGGGCAAGAGACGTAGAGTTGGTATAGTTTTGAGTTCTAGTCCCACATCTGCTGTGACCAACGGGGAATCCCTTAATATGTGTGTCTGTGTTTCTGTTGGTCAAATGGAAATGATTCTTTCTTATCTTTTTGTAAAGCCTTTTGAAATAGGGGATGATGAGCAATGTTGTCTTAAAAAAAAAAAAAAAAATCTAAAAACAGTTGCTCTGAGTAAGATTTAGGGTCATAGCAGACAAGCAGCTGAACATGAGCTACTAGTGCTAAGGTGGGGCAAAAAGAGCTAATGTTGTTCTTCACTAATCCCATCTTCACTATTCTCCTGTTTATATAGCGAAGTGACATTACCTCAGCTACATTTGGTGAGAGCGATGTTGAAATACTGCATCTAGTTCTGGTGTCCACATTTTAAAATGATATTGAAAAATGTGAAGAGGGTGCAGAAAAATGCTACACAAACTATCTTGAGAGCAGGAGAGAATGCCTTACAGAAGCGTTTCCCAAACTATGGGCCGCGGCCCAGTACCAGTCTGCGGGGAAAAAAGTACCGGGCCTGAGCATGGTTGCCGGGGTGTTCTGGGCTCCCAGAGTGCCCGTGTGGCGCCAGGTCCCCCAAGCCCTGGGCCGGGCTGGGCGGAGGATGCATCCAGATGTTCCGGGCTCCTGGCAGAGGCATAGCGACGGGGGGAGCAGAGGGAGGGCAGTTGCCCCTGGGCGCCACGCTAGGGGGGTCGGGCTGTGTGTGTGTGTGGGGGGGGGGGAGGTGCGGGGCGCTGGGCTCGCCTGGGCTGCAGGAGGAGGGAGGTGCCAGGAACCCGGTGCTGGACTCAAGGGGAGGGAGGGAGGAACAGGAAATCAGAGCTGGGCTCAGCAGTTTTGTGGGGCTTGGGGGGGAGATGCAAGGAAACGGGGCTCAGCTGTGCTGTGGGGAGGCATGCAGGGAACCAGTGAGGGGCTCAACTGGGCTGAGGCGGATGGGGGAAGGCATAGGGAACAGAAGGGCAGCTCAGCTGGACTGTGAGGGGCTACAGGGAACTGGTGCTGCACTCCCTTGGATTGTGGGGGATGGTTTTGGGGGAGGTGCAGGGGACCAGTGGGGGTGGGCAGCTCAGCTGGGTTGCAGGGGAGGGAGGTGCAAAGAAGCCCCGTGGGTATGGGGGGAACCAGGAGCCCTGAAATGATCTCCCCGGTCCAAAAAATCCCTCATCTGGGACCAGTCAGGTCCAGAGGGTGCCAGACCAGGGAAGTCCAACTCCTACCCAAGTGCCCTCCTTGCGCCCCTACCTCTAATCTGCTCCTGCTCCCGCCTCCCGGAGTGCCCGAGCGGCGCCGGGTCCCCCAAGCCCTGGCCCTGGCTGGGTGGAGGATGGAGCCGGGTGAAACAGTGAAAATTTATTCATTTTTCATTCTTTTTTTTTTAAATGCATTTATATTTTGTGGCTGCAAAAAACAATACTGGAAAAAAAACGGGTTCCAACTAAAGTAAAAAGTTTGGGAAACCCTGGTCTAGCTAGCTTTCTATCCATCTTACAGTCCATTTATCTAATCCATATTCCCTTAACTTGCTGGCAAGAATATTGTGGGTGACCATATCAAAAGCTTTGCTAAAGCTGGCACTGGGGGCTTTGGGAGGACCAGAAACAACTTATTTGCATATTTATAATTTGCTTAATGAATATGCAAATATGCAAATGAATGTTACCGGTTCTCCAAAAGCTCGTGAATGGATTTACTGGTCCTCTACCTTACAGAGAGAATTAGAGCTCAATCTATTTATCTTATCAAAAAGAAATTTGACAAGAGATGTGTTTATGGTGTAGGAGTACTTCCCAAAGAGCAAATACCTGGTACTAAAGGACTCTTCAATTGTGCTGAAGTGGGCATAAGAAACCATGACTGGAAGCTAAAGTTGTCTGAAATTAGAAATAAGGCACACATTGTTATCAGGAGGATTATTATTAACTGGAACTACCTACCACCAAGGGAAATGGTGACTCTCCATGTTGTGAGCTCTTAAGATAGACTGAGTGCCTTTCTGGAAGATGTGTTGCTCAAACCCAACTTATTTAGCTCAACACACAAAATTTCAGCCAATGAATTGTTATGCAGTAAGTCAGATGAGATGACCTGAGTCTGAAAACAGCATAATTTTTTTGATTGTCTTTGTATAAGACTACTGTCTTGAGAACATCTTTTGTGATGCATAATGACAGCTTGGTGGACATCCTTTCCAAGAAGGGATGGGAAAGGGAACTTCAGTTAAGGACATGAGTTAACACCCTGGTTTTCTGATAAGTGGCAGTGGATCTCTGATGTCTAAGTAAATTGGTCTCTACCAGAAGGCAGCAGGACCCTACACTTTGTGGCATCCTCAAATCTGTTTTGGATATGGAAAAAAGAGTAACAGTTACTACTATCCTGTAAAATATATTATGTGCTATCAAGTCTACACGTAGGTTTTCTTTTTTAACCAGAGTTGTGCTATTGATGTAACAGCACCTGAGCAAATGTTTAGTGCAGTTATTGCATCTCTGAAAAAAAGTTAGCACCAGTGGAACCAGCTTTGTTTGAAATCAGGCTGAGCTGCCCCTGATGCAGTGACACAAATGCAGTGCATCTACATTAGGCGAGTTACACAGTTGTGTAACTCAAAAGGGATGAGCCACACAGGTGCAAACGAGTCTGAACTTGGTTTTCTATAAGCTAGGGATGTGAACATGTAACCCTGAATACGGTTTACCAGTGAACCTGGGCTCATTGGTTAACATTCACTGTTACATGCAGCTCCTCGTATGCATGGGTAGTTGGCTTAAAAGCCAGTGTCTTGTGTGTACCAGCTCCCAAGGAGCTGCCTGCCAGGGAGGGGGCAGATGGTGGGAGCCAGTATGGACGGTGAGCTAGCTGCCTGCCACTCTGCGCTGTTGGCTCTGATACACTATGCTGCCCTGCGTGTAATTACATGCATTTTTAACATTCCTGTTATAAGCCAGTGCTAATACAGAGGCTTTTGCACTGTGTCTCTTCCCCACTATACTTGGCTGATTTGTGTATTATTGCGTGTTCCCGGTATAGAGAGATTGTATAGTGCCCCACTGACTGAGGGGAGGAAGACGGTTACTTGTAATGATGCTGACAAAAACCTGAATAGGTGATGGGGCAGACAATCCCCATCATTCTGAATTTAAAATACCTGTTCAGTTTTCTAGAAAGCTGCCAATGTTCTTTAGCCCCTTCATCGTTAATGTTTGTTTAATAAATCTTGGTAATAGTTGTCACAAAGGGAATGGTCGTCTTTGGCAGTGGTTCCCAACCTTTTATATGCAGTGGACTGGCAAACTCATGCACAGAACTGCAAGAGGGTTATTCAGTAGCTATAGGTCAGAGCCCTATTTCCTGGACAGGGTATTTGCCACCCTATTTTCTTCCCCTTTTATATAAAAGAAATCTGGTTTTGTCCTCTTAGTCAGGACTCTCCAGGACATATCAGTGAGCATCTGTAATTTCACCTACAGAGTTGCTATGAACATTTCAGTGACATTGAGACTGTTACTAGATTTCAAACATGCCCACTTTTTAAATAAATGATACCAATGCATAAGGTGTAGTGAGAAGGTCTTCTGTGTCACAAAAGATCAGACTAATAGTCCATGATAGCAAAATATCTTGTCTGCTGTGACCAGGGCCAATACTTCACAGGCATGAATGGGGCAGTTATCAAGTTAGACATCCCTTGTCAGTTCCAGCTTCTGGCATTCAGGAGTTTAGGGATGCCCAGACCACGCAATTGTGTTGCTGCCCATCTCGGCTAGTAGCCATTCCACCATAAACTTAGTAAATTTTTTTTTAAACCCGGGTATGCTTTTGGCATTCACAGCATCCTCAGGCCATTGTGTGAAGAATTACTTATTCTGTTTTAAATGTGTTTGTTGCCAGTTTATTTTATTTGGTGATTCCTACTACTTTTGTTATGTGAAGGGATAAGTAACACTTCACTTTCATCACATCATTCATGAATTTGATGGACCTCTGCCTTTCCCCCCGTTAGTTATCTCTTTTCTAAAGTGAACAATACCGGTTTTCTAAACCTTTCATTTGGAAGTTACTCCATATATTTAATCATTCTTGTTGCCCTTCTCTGAACTCTGGGGTGAATGCCATCTGGTTCACAGGACTTATTACTATTTAATTCATCAATTTTGTTCCAAAACCACCTCTCTATTGGGCAGTTCCTCCTGAACAGATAAACCAAAATAAATCATTTTTAAAAAAGTCCAAAAAGAGGTTTTTTGCACTAGTTTAAATAAACGAATGCAAGTTTATACTTAGACATGGCTTTTGAGGTTCTCAGAATGCTTATTATGATTCCCTGGCGGTTAGCAGTGTCCCCCTGGTGCTATGCCATCCTTAATAATGAGGGAAGATGAAAAGGAGGCGGATTAAAGTGGAAACCCACAGCTCCAGGCAGCATCTGGAGCCCTAATTCTGTGGCAGACTTTTCCCATTCCTTGACAGGTCTTATTTCAGTCCACATTGGAACATAACATTATGCATCCAAAGGTTACAGAATTCCCATGACTGCAGATTATTCTTCCTTGTCCATTTGTGTGAAGTCCAGTCTTCCTGGGGTACTGCTGCCAACATGTGTCCCACTGGTTTTAACCTTCAATGCTATGCAGCATTCCACCAACACAAATATTGACAACTATGGGAGAATGCTCGTATCTTGTCTGTAAAAAATGTGACCTAGAGGTACTGTAGAATTCCAGGAGTTGTGTGTATAATATATGTGGTATGGTGGGCTCCTAAGGAAGGGGTGGCCTTCTGGTAAAGGTACTCAAACTGGGTTCTCATTTTAAGCTCATTCATGGATTTCCTGTGATCTTGAGTAAGTCACGTTAGCAAAAAAGTGTTCTTATCCGCTTATCTAAAGTTAGGCGTCCAAAGCTATCTTGTCCTGAATCGAAATGTTGAGATCCATTGATGTCAGTGGGAGCAATTACTTAGGTGTTTATCTGGATTTGGATGCCTAACTTTGGGCAACCAGGTTAGAAAATCTTAAATCTTCATCATTGCCTTTATGAAGTAGGGATGACCCTATCCTCTGGGACTAGAGTCCTGAGCAGGCTATTGCCTTCTCTTAAGGGAGGTAAAGCCCACGTTTTCAGTATGACTGACTGTAGAATGGATGCAATTTCCCCACTCTTCAAAATTGTCACTTGAGGGATTCCATGGCTCAGTTGTCTGACTTATTCTATATGTAACTGGCTTGTAGATGACCAAAAATGATATCTGGTAGATACATATTTGTATATTTTAAAAACTGGAACAACAGTGTTCATAAAATAAATATTCATTGTGTAGCCTTTATTTTGCAAGAACATTTATTATTATTATTGGCAAACTTAGGGTTAGAACTGGGTTGACAAGTCTAGAAACTAAAATCTTTATCATGGTCAGAAATGGTACAGCATGAGGGGCAGAAGTGCAAAGCTGCTTGCTGCTACTGTACATTAATTTTCTTCAGACAATTCAGCCTTAATAGCTACTGTGAGCCTAATCCTGCACCGTTATAGTTCAGTGGGAGTTCTTTCATTGACTTAGGTGGGAGTAGGACCAGATCCTTTATTCCTGTCCTTTTTGGATTGAAGCTGACCAAAAAAGTTTGACTTAATGCCAACTGTAGTGGAACTAGATACGTTTATGCAGAATAGGTCCATCAATGGCTATTGGATGGGATGAGCAGGGACAGTGTCCTTAGCCTCTGTTTGCCAGAAGCTGGGAATGGGCAACGGAGGGTGGATCACTTGATTACCTGTTCTGTTAATTCCCTCTGGGGCACTTGGCATTGGCTGCTGTCAAGAGACAAGATACTGGGTTAGATGGATCTTTGGTTTGACCGAATATTGTCGTTTTTATATGGAATCAGTCCCCTAGGAACTAAAGCAGAACAATTATGTTCCAACTTCTCATCTGTACTTAAAAATTGGGTAATCGGGGGGTAAGCATGACCCTTAATGGGGGTAATGGTTAACAGTTACCCAGGAGCCAGCCCTCTGCCAGTGGTGGGGCAGAAGTGGCAGGAGGGCGAGGGTAAAGGGCTGCTCCTGGGTATCAGTTAACTGGTTACCTGTTCACTTCCCTAGATTAAGATTGGCTGTGAATTTAGAGCACAAAGCTATATAGATTTTATATACAAGCCTTTATACACATTGAAACTTGAAATACCAGGCCCAGTGCACAAAGTTCCCATCATTTACTCAGTTCCAAAATACAGATGACTATCAAGAAATCCTGCCAGTTTCTGAAACAAGAATTCTAGACTAATGGATTCAAAATGAGTTGTATAACCTATGATTAATGTTTTAGCTATTATTTTCATGTTGTTGTTTTTTTAGAGAGAATCCATCCTCAGACAGAGCTTAGTCTCTCCCCAAAGTTGATATGAAAGCACACTCACTGCACCCTAATTACAAGCATCCTAATCTCAAAAAATCTATCACCAGCCTTTCTTTAGGCAGCTTCAGGCAATATAATTTGCATTATTTAATCAATTGATGGTTTCAGCTTTCTCAGAAGCCTCTGATTTCCTGTACAGTCTCCTTTGTACAGAGACTACGAATCTGGGGCAGGAAAGTCAGGCAGTCCTTCAGGAAATAGTCAAGAAATACAAACTCCAAGCAGGGATTTCTAAAAATGGCTATAGCGTCTGACAGCAATAGGATGTTCTCCATTCCTGAGCACAGATGTTTTACATGGATCTTAAACTTAAAAATATAAATATACCATTGTTGTAGCCTGGATATTGTGCCTCTCACCTCTAGGTCACCAGTTTAAGTCTACATTATGTCAGTACTTGAGTTCTATTTGTATGCAGCAAAGAGTTTACCAAATCTGTGGCCATGTACTGCATTATGAGGCTGGTGGGCCTATGGTTTTGGGAAAGTCTGAAAAATGTGATGGACCAGACCCCAGTCATTAGGCTATTACTAGGGCCACTGCTGGTTGTGTTTATTGCAGAGATATTATTGTAATGAAGTGTGGGCAAAATATATAGAACTGTGTTTTAGGTTTATTTGGAGAGAGGGAGGTCAGAGTAGAAGAGATTTGGGCATGGTGGCCTACGTTCCCTCTAACCTGTGCATTTATACAGCTGTTCAGGAGGCCACCAAGGATTGCACACTTAATTAGCAGAGTTACACAGGTGTGCCTGCTGCACTCAGGGGCATGGAAGATGGCGGTGGGGAATAAGGGTTAGATGAGGGAGTTTGGGGCATATGGGACTCAGTAACTCCCCCAATTCCAGGACTGTGCTGTGGCGAGGAGAGGTGGCCACAGTCTGATATGAGCTTTGGGAAAGCCTACTGGATTGTGATGAGCTGGGGCAGGAGTAAGATGAACAGGAATTTGAGGCTTAGGGGTGTGAGGTGAAGCCCAATATAGTGTTTTCCAGACCCTTTCCCCGGGTGTCATTTAGAACCATTGACCCTGTCAAAGCTGAAAGGACAGGAGAAGCACAAGGGCAAGGGAGTTTGTAATAAATTAAACTCCAGGAGATGCCACTCTGTAGTAAAATTCAGTGTTATGTTTGAGCCTTTTTTGATGTGGCCCTTGAAGAGGGGGAATTGTTGCACAACACCAAAACTATAGGGACGACCTCTTGTATTTGTGTGCTTTTCCAAAGCACACTGGGGATCTAGGGAAGAGAAACACTAAGAGGTGGTGCTGGTGCTGTATTTTCAAGTGGCTTTCTCAGAGTTTTTCATACCCATTGACAGCGATTGAGAATGAGCCAAACTGTTTTATATGCCGTTAACCATATTTTTTTCTCTCTAAAGGATGTCCTTTCTGCATTTTGTGTTCTGTTTCTCTGTGTCTGGTAAGCTATCAGGTGTACTTTGCTTTTGGGGGGAGGGGAGACGTTGGAAAAAAGTGTGCTATTTGGACATAGAGTTCAGCTAAATGATACCTTTTGAGAACTCTTTATGGAATGGAAGCTGTACAGAAATTTAACCATATTTAATAATGGCTTTTCAGGTTTTAACCTAACAACATCCTAATGTACTGCTGCTAGTTGTGGTGCTGGAGATGTGTGAATAAAAAATGCTGGTGCAGCTTTATTATTTTACTGATCACCTTTATTTTCAGTGGAGTTGTATGCTTTTTCTAGTGCTGAATCTCTGGAGGGGAGGGACTAGCATTATGTAAAGGGACTTAGTCACAGGAAAAAGAGGATGTCTTCAAAGGTGATCTTCAAAGCAGAAAATAAATTGCGCTTGTGCCACCTTTTTCACTTTTTTATGAGAGATGGAAGGCTAGGAAATTGGGTTGGAATTTCCACTATCACTTCAGAAAGGTGTTTTTTGCAAGAAAGTTGATCTGTTCAGGGATATGGAGCCCATAGCCACTAGGCAGCCATGCTGTATTTGGGCTTAAGGAATAATAAAGGAACACAGTTAAAGGTATATTTATTCTCTGAACAGCGGTGGCAGATAGTGTTGCAATTGCAAAACTGCCACCTTGTCTGGTTAGCTGCCACTTTCTTGACATGCTGCTTTCTCCACTACTGTCTGCTTGCTTATCTTGGAAATGTTTCTGGATCACATAAATAAGCAACATCAACAACTAAAAATCACAAATGGCCCCCATCATCTCTTGTGCTATCATGTACTAGTCGGCAGCACAGCGTTAAGTTTGTAAGTAAGTTTTTTATGGAATGTTTTATGTAATCTTTTGATGGAGGGGGTAGTGTAATAGGATAGAAGAAGGAACTCATAAGGGTAGGTGGATCCGTGTTAGAGTGAGGGAACGCCTTAAATTTTAGATCTTGCTGTATTCAGTGCTCTAGGTTACCATGGTAGAAGTGCTATAGAAATTAAAATAATTTGTTAGCTAGTTATGGATCTCTTGCTATGAAATTTTTCTCCCTCTTCCTCCTTTCTTGATACTGATTGGCATCTGAGTATTTGTTAGGATCAAAACTTGGTTAAACTTCACCAATTGGTTGGTTAGTATCTGGATCAGAGTCAGAATGTAATTCAGTTATACCACACAACAGAGGTGTGTGAAAGTCTCTTCCTCCTCCCCCAACCCCATCCCTCATAAATATAAATATGCACAACTAGTTGATGCTTTGGACAAAATACCTTGTTTAACCTATCAATATAATGTTGCAATCTACTGGATCTGTGTATCCTATTTTGATGCATGTATCATTCTTGTAAGTTAGAAATATAAAGTATGAGACTGTTTCAGGGATGTAAAAAAAACCAGTTAAAAGTGTAACCATTAAAAATCCTAGTGGTTACACATGCTACTTTATACTGCAGAGCCTGCAGAACAGCTGGTTCCCCGGAAATGGGGCTGGCAGCTGGGTGCAGGTACATGCCAGGAGTTGCTTATATGCAGGCTCCTGGTGCACACTGGCTCCCAGCTGCTGGCCCCATTTCCAACCGGCTTCACTACAGGTTCTACATTATAAGTGTATACAGCAGAGCCCACAGTGCAGGGAGTGGGAGCTGGCACGTAACTGTAACAGAAACTGGTAAGTTGATGCTTATCAGTTAACCATTTAAACAACTACACTTTTATATCGGTGGACTATTTATAGCTTTAAATGTACTAATGAGAGCCATTACTGATGCTCTACCCAAGCCTTAATGACTTGAGTGATTAAACTTAACTACTTGTAAACAGCCTTGCTTGTTCTATAAGTCCCAAGGTGATTGGACTAATAAGACATGTGACTATACCACCTGGTACTGGGATTCCATTTTGACCCTGGTTTAGTTTTCTCTGGAAGGGGGAATGTAGAACATAAAATTCCCACCCTAGGGAGAAAATGTCCCCTTGCTTAAATAGTCATCAGCCATTTGTTTTCAACTAGTGTGACACTCCAAAGAGTGCTGAGGACACAGGTCAGGACAAAAGAGGTTGTCTCTGATCTGAAGATTATGCCTTGAACAAGAACCGCTCTTTAGGGTAAGGATCTGCTTGCAATAAGGGCAGGCTTTTTTTAGTGAATTAGAACTAGCTTTGTGTGTTGCTTTTCATTTTAATTTAGTAACTTACTCTGTTTTCACTGGCAGCCACGTAAACCCTACTATTTGTACTTAATAAATACTTTTGTTTACTATCGGGTTCAGTGTAAATCATTGTTACTTGGAGGGGGTGGGGATAACCAGTGTGCATAATCTCTCATGAATAAAGAGGGTGAACATCCTCATGAGCTTTCTTTGCGTAAAGCTTTTATTCAGAGAGAGACAGATTTGGAGTTTTGATGCCTTTTGAGGATTGGTTTCCTGGATGCTGTACCCTAGAACTGCATTCTCCCACAGCTGAAGTGGTTTAGTGTCTGCATTGCTCTTCAGGGGGGCAGTAACACCAACTTGTCTGTGGGAGACCATAGAATCTGGCCCAGCAGGACAGCTTAGTGGGGAACCACAAAGGGCAAGAAGGTGTATGTAAGTGGCATAAACAGCACACTGAGAAACATTCCTATGGGTTCACTATGACCGTGCACTAGGTTCCATCCTTTCATGATTTAGAGTGGTTCTTGCCATGTGTTGAACTATAACTACCACACTCTGTACAAAAGCTAGAGTGCCATTACCTCTTCCCTGCTTCTCCCCATGTCTGTCCCACCTGTTGGTTTGGTTTGTCCATTTACTGCATTTGTCCAATTCCTGTGAGTGCAGAGTCTTAACACAACTGGACCTTGATTGAGACCTCTAGAACAGGGGTAGGCAAAAGGCCTCTGTGGGCCGGATTCAGCCCGACAAGCACATTTATCTGGTCTGTGGACACCCTGCTGCTCCCCCACCCCTCAGGCCAATCAGGGCCTGGAAGTGGGGGAGCACGTGAAGTCTCCTCCCCTGCCAGCAGCACGCAGCACTTAATCACCAGGGTTGACTCTCTCCCTCTTGCAGGGCAGAGTCAGGGAGCAAGAGACTTCCTATTCTTCCCCCTGCCCCCAGACCCTGATTGACTTGGGGGCAGAGGGAGCACATGAAGTCTCCTCCCGCCTTCAGGGGCATGGGCACCTAGAGGGAACCACCAGCTGTTCTGAAGAGCAGGTGGCTCTCTCGGGGTGGGGGAGAGGCAGGGGCAAAGACTTCACGTGTTTCCCCACCCCAGGTCAGTCAGGGTCTGTGGGTGGGGAAGCATGAAAGGGTCCTGGCCCCACCCCTTCTGGGTTGCCCAGGGCCACTTCAAAAATTTCTGAAGTGGCTCCCCTGTCTAAAATTATTGCCCACCTCTGCTCTAGAAGGTGTTGCTATAATAACTATTGATAAATGATAAATACCATCTTCTGTGTTGTCCATGTGCTTTTCTGCCCCAAAAAATTACACAAGGAGCCCGTGAGCAAATACAAAAAAGAGGTGGGAAAAGCTTGGACACCTGGCTCTGGGGCTCCCACGGCTTCTTGTCTTGGTCTGAAAACTAAATTGTAAATGGTCTCAGGCCGAGAATGTCAGATTTATTTTTTGTGCTGTACTGAGTGCATTGTTGATGTTTTGCTTTGAGAGTAGTCTTGGTTGAGTATTCCCAGGGGAAAGTGGTTTTAAATTGGGCAAAGTACTGCAGAACATATTGTAAAGACTGTTCCTGTGTAGGTGTAGGAGGATGGAACAACTGAGCTTTTAGGGCTTCCTATCTTTAGCTTGTTAGCTGCTAAGGGCAGAGTCCTGAGTTGTCATGCTAATCACAGGTGGTTATGTTATGTAATATGTTTAACCGGTTAACCAATTACATGGGTTTTTACGTGCCTAGACTGGATCCCCTCCCTCCTAGCCATGTCAGATTGATCCAGGACAGGCAGACAGTTAAATGTGAAAATTTTAGTCATTTGACTGGTTAACTATTTAAAACACTCTTCACATCCCTAAGTTAAAGAGTAATAAAACACCAAGACTAGATGCTATTTATGCAAAAGTTCTGGTTTCTGAAGAAATTCTAAAATGAAATTGCAGAACTGCAAGCTGTGGTATGTAATCTGTCACTTAAATCCTTATTTTTTACGTTTGCACAGTTTGGGGTGGGCAAAGGAGGAAGGGAGATTATTAGTCTGTTTATTGTGTTAAGTTTATTTGCCTTCTGCACTTCCTCGCTAAGCTCCCATGTTTGCTAGCTCCTAGAAGACAGAGGAAGGTAGAAAGGGTTATAGAGGATAATGACCTGACCTGGATGATTCTGCATGTTTATAGTGTTTATGGTTGAGGATTTCAGAGGAGTTATTTTTAGCTTTATTATTGCACAGGAGAAAGATAGGAGGAGGAGATTAATTTCCAACAGAGTTAATGTGGAGTGACAGTAATTCTAAATAGTCCCCTTACCTATTCTTTTCTGTTGATAGTTTGCTTTGAGGGCAATATATAATGGCTCATGTGCAGTGCTTACCTGTTCCCAGCATAAAGTTGTCATAGTCAGATGTAACAACTTGCTGCTTACAGTGCTGCCCTGGAGCATCTCAGCAGACTCCAAACATAGACTTGGTACAGTCATTCCTTTTTAAGTTAGCATAATAACTTTGGATAATTTATGTACAAGTGGGCCTAATTTATGCACATTTATACTAGGGATGTTTAAAAGTGGTTAATTAGGAAACTGTACCTGTTAAAAATCTTAGTGGTTACATGCTACGGGATCTGCACTATAAAGCATGTAAGGCAGAGCCTGTAGTGGAGCCAGCTCCCCAGGAGTGGGACTAGCAGCGGCTGCCGGCCCCCTTCCCAGGGAGCCAGCTGCACTGCCGACCCTGCAATATAAGCTTTTATAATGCAGAATCTGCAGCCTGCCACCCGCTCTGAGGGAGCCGACTGCCACCCTGTGCTGCTGTGTCCAATACACAGGCAGCAGCATGGAGTGGCAGTTGGCTCCCTAGCAGCGGGGGCTAGGAGCTGATGTGTAACTGTTACAGGAAGAAATATGCTCATGCTTTTCAGGTAACCCAGTGTTTCCCAATTTTATTTAGCTACGGAACCCTTTTAAACTCAAAAGAATTTTGTGGAACCCCTAATAACAATCTAATATATGGAGCTGAAAAAGTAGACCACAAATAAGTAAGGATAATAATAAACCAATGCTAAGCAAGGTCATGAGATCAACATTTAGTTTAATTGCACATGTTTAAAAACAAATCACATAATATTAATTTTTTTTAAATCAGAAAATGTTGTTGTAATGGAATTTTCTCATGGAACCCTTATTTTCCCTTAGTGGAACACCATTTGGGAAACACTGAGGTAACCATTTAGATGGTTACGCTTTTGCATCCCTGGTTGATACACATGGATATAACTTTATACTGAATTTATTCAACCTATTCAGTGGTACTTAGGCAGCAAAAGGTAATCTGAACTCACCACTAGCTGACTAGAAAACAGGAGAGGAAATCTATACTTCTCCTGTCTATAGTAAATCACTAGCCAATTAGCCCGTCATAAGACGCGATTTTCAGGTCTCTCCTCCACGTCGGTCTTCTCTCCTGAGCCTCCGGTCTCTCATGCTCTCTCATGCTCTCTCTCTCTCCCTCCTCCTACTCTCTCTCTCTCTCAGCTCTCCTCCGCCTCCTGCCTCTCACTCGGGGGACCGCGGAGCCCAAATGGCCGTTTGGGCGCCGCACTCCCCGTGCTGCATGGGGGGTGTGGAGCCCAAAGGGTTGCTTGCGCCACTTGCTCCCACGTGGCGGCCTGGCTGAGCGGCGCAGGAATCAGCTGAGCGCCATGGCGGGAGGCGAAGGGTGGCGGGGCGGTGACATTCACGGCCAGGGGGCAGGGCCTGGGAGCCGCTGTCACACCGCACGTCACTGCCCCGTCCCCCTTCACCTCACACCGTGGCGCTCGGCTGATTTCTGCGCCGCTCAGCCGGGCCGCCGCGTGGGAGCAAGCGGTGCAAGCGGCCGTTTGGGCCCCATGCAGCATGGGCCGGCCAGAGGGAATAGCCAGCATTTCAGCAACAGTGCCGCCCAGAGGGAACAGCCAGTGTTTCAGCGTTACAGACTCTCAGACGTTGAGCTACTATATATGAGATAAGAACATAAGAATGGCCATACTGGGTCAGACCAAAGGTCCATCCAGCCCAGTATCCTGTCTGCCAACAGTGGCCAATGCTAGATGTCCCAGAGGGAGTGAACCGAACAGGTAATGATCAAGCGATCTCTCTCCTGCCATCCATCTCCACCCTCTGACAAACAGAAGCTAGGGACACGATTCCTTACCCATCCTGACTAATAGCCATTAATGGACTTAACTTCCATGAATTTGCACCACTAGTTCTCTCTCAAACCCTGTTATAGTCCTAGCCTTCAGAACCTCTTCAGGCAAGGAGTTCCAGAAGCTGACTATGTGCTGTGTGGAGAAGAACTTCCTTTTATTTGTTTTAAACCTGCTGCCCATTAATTTCATTTGGTGGCCCCTAGTTCTTATATTATGGGAACAAGTAAATAACTTTTCCTTATTCACTTTCTCCACACCACTCATGATTTTAAATACCTCTATCGTATTCCCCTCCCCCCCCCTTGTCTCCTCTTTTCCAAGCTGAAAAGTTCCAGTCTCTTTAACCTCTCCTCATGTGGGACCTGTTCCAAACCCCTAATCATTTTAGTTGCCCTTCTCTGAACCTTTTCTAATGCCAGTATATCTTTTTTGAGATGAGGAGACCACAGTTGTACGCAGTATTCCAGATGTGGGCGTAGCGTGAATTTATATAAAGGCAATAAGATATTCTCTGTCTTATTCTCTTTCTCTATCCCTTTTTAAATGATTCCTAACATCCTGTTTGCTGTTTTGGCTGCCGCTGCACACTGTGTGGACGTCTTCAGAGAACTATCCACGATGACTCCAAGATCTCTTTCCTGATTATTTGTAGCTAACCTAGTCCCCATCATATTATACGTATAGTTGGGGTTATTTTTTCCAATGTGCATTACTTTACATTTATCCTCATTAAATTTCATTTGCCATTTTGTTGCCCAATCACTTAGTTTTGTGAGATCTTTTTGAAGTTCTTCACAGTCTGCTTTGGTCTGAACTACCTTGAGCAGTTTAGTATTGTCTGCAAACTTTGCCACCTCACTGTTTACCCCTTTCTCCAGATCATTTATGAATAAGTTGAATAGGATTGGTCCTAGGACTGACCCTTGGGGAACACCACTAGTTACCCCTCTCCATTCTGAAAATTTACCATTTATTCCTACCCTTTGTTTCTTGTCTTTTAACCAGTTCTCAGTCCATGAAAGGATCTTCCCTCTTATCCCATGACAACTTACTTTACATAAGAGTCTTTGGTGAGGGACCTTGTCAAAGGCTTTCTGGAAATCTAAATACACTATATCTATTGGATCTCCCTTGTCCACATGTTTCTTGTGTCACTAGCATGTTATCCTTCATGTCACTTTCATCTGTCTTTCCTCATGGAAACCGCTGAAATATTGACAATATGAACAGGTACCCATCAGGAATAACAACTGGGGGCAGGAGCAACAAAGGATAAAAGATTTGTGTACTTGAGATTTGTAAGGATAAAGGCAGGTTTTAATTTGCCCTGATGCTTCTGTCTTTCAGGTGGATTACACAAGAGGTGGGATTTGGTCTCATGTAGGCAACTAATACCTGTCTTAGAATTATTTTAATAAGAGATTGCAGCTGTAGGTCACACAATTATTTGTGGATTAAATAGCTTTTGAGAACAATGCCACTAACTGTACACAGTAGTGCATTGTATTGGAGGTGCACCAAGGGTCAGCTTTATTAGGCACTAGAAGATTTACCTGGCGTTGCTCGGATCCTTAACTCAGTTATTTTGTGTTGGAAAATAAAATGAAAATGTATGTGCTTCATTAAAATCATTGCTCTGGAGTGGGTTAGGAATGAGGGGTTTAGTATGCAGGCTGCCCCAAGGGGAGAGAGCACTACCTCAACCCCCTGTCACTGCGGAAGCTTGAGGCCAGGTGAGAAGCACCTCTCCATGGCCTCTTTAGTTCCAGCAGGCACAGGAAGGGGAGGGATGCATGTTCCCCAGCTGGGGCGGGTCTATGTTCATCTGCCCCCTTCTGCTCCCCAGCCAGTGTGAGGAATGCAGCAACTGTGCACTTCCCCTCACTCCCCGATGAAGGGGAACACCCAGCAATGTTCTGATATGAATCCGGAGAGGGAGTTTCAGGAAAGGGCTCCTGAGGGGTAGGAGACTGGCGGCACCCACAGCCAGCCCCTTTCATCTGCCTGGTGAGTCTCTTTTCTGCATGGCTTTGAGAAGCAATCCCATTCCATGCACCATTTTCCTGGCATAGCCAACCCTTACCTTGCTTTAAGTTATGATAGGAGGAAGCTTTTACCGAAGTTGGTAATCCTAGTTCTTACCATTTAGGTAAGAACAAACAGACAAACTCTCTCTGACAGATTAGAACAATAATGGTGAATATGTATTTTAAGTGTCTCTTCAAAGCACTTTCCAGACATGAATCTGCTCACTGACACATATGGGAACTACATACTGTCAAACATGCAGAAGGGTTATAATCACACGATGAGATCCAGTTTCAGAAAAAGAAGCAGTATGGTCTAGTAGTTAGGCGTTAGGCTGGGGAATCTGGAGACCTGGGTTCTATTTCTAGCTTTGCCACTGTCTGATTGTGGTCTTGGGTGAAGAGTTTCATTTCTGCTCCCTCTTATTTACAGACTTGTAAACTCTTTGCAGCAGGAATTATCTTTTGTGTCAATACAGTGCCCAGCACAGTGGGTCCCTAATCTTGCGTGGAGCCACTAGATGCTAATAGAATAGAAATAAGGATTAGAAGTCAGCAGTGCCTGATCCTCAATCCTAAACACAAACACCTAGAACAGGGCTGGGCAAAATAGGGCACATGGGCTGGATGCAACCCACCACGCCACCAGATCTGGCCCGTGGATGCAGCAGGGATCATCAGGCAGACTTTCTGCTTGCCCTGCCCGCCCACCCCCCTCCCCCCCGCAGCAGCTGCTGGCCGTTTGTGTTTCTCAGCTTGGGGGGGGGGCGGCGGAGGAGAAGGGAGAGTGGTGCTTCACATGTTGCTTCTCCCCCCCCCCGCCCCCCCCAGCACAATCCCATTGGGCGATTTCAAAGAACAGGCATAAGAATGGTCATACTGGGTCAGACCAAAGGTCCATCTAGCCCAGTATCCTGTCTTCTGACAGTGGCCAATGCTAGATGCCCCAGAGGGAGTGAACAGACCAGAGAATCATCAAATGATCCCTCTCCTGTCATCCATTTCCAGCCTCTGACAAACAGAGGCTAGGGACGCCATCCCTGCCCATCCTGGCTAATAGCCATTGATGGACCTAACCTCCATAAATTATCTAGTTCTTCTCTGAACCCTGTTAAAATCTTGATCTTCACAACATCCTCTGGCAAGGATGTTGGCAAAGAGTTCCACAGTTTGACTGCACTGCATAAAGAAAAACTTGCCTTTATTTGTTTTAAACATGCTACCTATTAATTTCATTTGGTGACCTCTAGGTCTTGTGTTTTGGGAACAAGTAAATAACTTTTCTGTATTCACTTTTTCCACACCAGTCATGATTTTATCTTCTTAATATCCCCCCTTAATCTCCTAGTTTCTAAAATGAAAAATCCCAGTCTTTTTAATATCTTCTTATATGGTACCCATTTCAAACTAGGGATTAACAAACTAGTCGATTAACGTATGAGCTTTTGTTAATACTATAGACTACATGCATTCTCTCCCCGCTCCCCCAGCCAGTAAATTTTTCAGCAGGCTGGTAAGCAGCCTTGCTCAGTCCCAGCTTGTGACGGGACTAGGACCTACCCTGCTGTGGCTCTGCATTTAAAGTGTCTTAAGAACCAGGTGGGCAGGCAGCCCAACTCAGTTCTGGCTCTTGCTGGGTCTGGGAGCTCAGACCAGCTGGGCTGCTGCCACCCTGCACTGTTGCCTCTGTATCATTGGCAGCAGTGCAGAGTGACAGGCAGCTAGTCCACAGGGAGGGAGCTGGCTTTTAAACTGGCTCTCCTTTTGGACCAGCTCCCACCTGGCACCCCATACTGCTGCCTCTGATACAGAGGCAGCAGTGCGGAGTGGCAAGGGGCTCCTCGGGAGTGGGACCGGCCCTGCCCCCCAGGGACTATAGAATAGTTGAGTAACTGATAAGGATTCATGAGATTAATAAACTGTTTAATTAACCAGTATTTAACATCCCTATTCCAAACCCCTAATCGTCCTGCCCCACCCACCCCAGGCTCTTCGTCATAGATGCACATGGCCCTTGTAGCCTGTGCATGGGTGGGGCCAGCAGAGAAGCTGCCTAAGAAACATGCTAGTTTGCTGGCTGGGAGACAAACAGGTAAAGGACAAACTGGCACCCTAGCCCCTCCCTCCCCCAGCCTTCTGCACCCCCATTCTTACCCCCTACCCCACATAACCCAAACCCTCTGCCCCCTCCTAGACCCTACACCCCAATTCCCTGCCCCAATAATAATCCCCTCCTGCCCTAGATCATGACCCAAAAGCCTGCACCCCAATCCTGTGCCCCAGGTCACAGCTTCCTCCTTCACACAGACTCCTTCCCAGACCTCACAGGTCCTCCTACACCCCAGTCCCTTACCCAAGTTCCCTTCTGCACCCAATCTCCATCCCAGACCCCGCACCTCCTCCATTAATACCATGGAAGAGTGTGGCCCTCGGCCACTTTCCAAAATCTTGGAGTGGCCCCCCCATCAAAAATTATTTCCCATCCTGACCTAGACCATAGTGTTTTTTTTGTTTTTTTGGGGGCCTGTATGAATATAAGGTTGTCTCTTAAGTTCCAGTCTTTGGGCTCCTAAACTCTTAGTCGTGGTGGGTTTGGAAGGAGTGGTGCCTCCTTTGCCAGAAAAAAGGAGGGTTTAGGGGTGAGTTCCCACCCAACACATGTCCTCCTGGCCTTGCTGTTGAGTAGAGGAGATAGGGATACAGGATCCAAAGCTGTCACTTGTGCTTAAGGCTAGCCCTGTGTGAAAAATCAGCTAACAAAGTGGTTCCCAGCTTTTTTGAGCATATAGACCCCTTTTCAATGTATTAAAATTTCAGAACCCCCTCTCCCCCTGGGGAGGGAAAAAAAAGAAAAGTAAGAACTGAAAAGAGAAGTAAGGATTAAGCCCACTGTGGGCCCGATACTTATTTTTAAACTTTTCATGGATGCCCTGCAGTACCATCGTGGGCCACCAGGGTCCTCAGACCACAGGTTGGGAACCACTGGACTAACACATGGAATAGATTTTAATTGTTCTCACGCCAGTCCTCACAAAGTTCACATCTCTGCATTTGTGCAACTCAATGGTAGGTGCCAAACTCAGTTACAAAACTTCCTTTGCATACAGCACCTTTTGATTCGTGAATTTTGGAGACTTGCATCATGTATGAAAGTATCAACATCCTAGTGAAGTATGTCATGACTAAAGTAGTGTGGCTTGGTGCATTCCTATCTTTTCAGTACTGTTGTATAACAGAACTAGTAGAGTGAACTCCGGAGTCGTATCTGGATTTGTTGCTGCGGGATTTTATCAAGTGTCTTAAGCTTTGATTTTTTTCAAAAGGAGCATACTGAAGTTTAGATCATGACTCCTCTTGAAATTCAGTGGACACTGGATGCCTCACACTTTAGGAAATGCCTCTTTAGAAAATCTTAGCCTCAGTATTTCCACCTCACTTTTTCTGTCCATAACATGGGTGTAACACTGATCACGTTTGTAAAGCATGTCTTTCACCCAAAACCTTAAATGAATGTGTTATCTTCTTTATTTTACAAGTGACCAACCTAAAGCATCGTGTTTCCATACAAACTTTTTTTTATTCTCCTGAGCCCTTTTGACAGCCCTCTACCCTCTAGAAAACATAGTAGTAAAAACAATTGAGCCAGGTCTGTGTACTCCCAACATTGCAGGCACAGATGCAGCTGATTAGGCTTATAACAATGGAAGACTTACACCCCTTGTTGTAGATGAAGCCCTTCTCTTGGTGTCACGTGTGCCCCCAGCAGTATACAGATTCACTCCTCTAAGAATGCTGCCATCCAAATACACAAACAGCAAGGGTAGCCTAATTAAATCACGTATTGAGGCCATTGGGCTGCAGACATGGCTTATCAGTCAGCTGACTGCTCCATGGCAAGATTGTGTTATATTCATCTCCTTGGGATATTGCATTTTTGTAAGATTATCTGGCATTCGGATTACATTGTAGGGACACTGTCAGTCCAATCTTAGCAAGGCAGTCTAGTGAAAATACTTGTAAGGCTGGATGGTTCTCACTAAGATGAATATAGAACATACATTCCTGTCCTTTCTGTGCTGGTGTATAAACTTATTCAATTGCTAATGTGTATTTTTTTCTGTATGAACATCTAAATTTAAACTCCAAGAGCAGATCTGGATGTATGATCATCTTGGTATGTATAGCAGTGTTCACTTGTGTTAAATACAGTTATCAATATCTTCGAATATGTCTGCATGGTCCTATATTGCATGTCTGTCAAAAGGAAGTAGGGAGGGCATTGAGTCTAAGAACTAGAACAGAGGAGTAGGAGTCAGACTCCCGAAGTTCTAGCTTGTTCTGTCACTGATTACTCATGTGACTTCAATAACTATCTGAACTTTGAGGCCCAATCCAATGCCCACTGATGTCAGTTGAAATCTTTCTAACCCTTACTCTGTTCTTGTCATGTTTTTGCCTCGTGGCTCAGTTTCTCCACAGATCTGAATACCTTTTCATGACTGGCATGATTGTAAAAGATTTGAGAGAATCTGAGCTTTTGTGCTGCTGGTCCTCCTATACTGAGAGAGGCTGCTATTAGAGATGAATAGTGGTTGAAAAATGGAGTATGGGTTTTGTTAGGTGTGTGTAAAATGTCATTGAATCTTTTATTAATTTTTTTTTTCAAATTTCAACCAGCTTCAGTTTAGGGATGTAATAGTGTAGTGGATTAACCAATAAGCAAAAGTTTATAGGTTAATGCTATAGACTACACGCACCGCTCCCCTCCCCCCAATGCCAGTAAATTTTTTAGCAGGCTCAGTCCAGGATTGGCCCAAGTCTGGGACCTTCCCCCACTTCAGCTCTGCATTTAAAGTGTATAGGAGCCAGGTGGGCAGGCAGCCTAGCCCAGCTCAGTTCCAGTTCATGCCGGGTCCGGGAGCTCAGTCCCCTGGACAGGAGCTGCTCCCACCTTGCACTGCTACCTCTGCCAGTTTTTAAACTGACTCCCCTCACAGACCAGCTTCTGCCTGGCACCCCTTGCTACTGCCTCTGATACAGAGGCAGCAGCACGGAGTGGCAGGGGGCTCCTCGGGAGTGGGCCAAAGTGCACTGGCTGCTGGCCCCACTCCCAGGGACTATAGAATAGTCTATAGATTAACAAATAAGAATTGATGAGGTTAATCGACTATTCAGTTAACCAGTATTTAACATCCCATCTTCAGTAAGAGATTTGAATTGCAGGATTTGAATTGCAGGATTTAATGTAACCAAGTGTTAAGAGGAGTTTGGATCTAGAGTTCTCCTATGAGTTCTTGCTCATGTCAGTTCCATTCTAGGTGTGTGTATGCCCTCATGTGCGATGGTTGGAGACTTGCTTTAGTGGTATCTGTAAGGCTGCCTGTAGTGCCCTCTTACGTTTCATACTCATGCAGGATATATCAGACACTGCCAGCTCATAACCCCTCAGTTCCTTCTTACCACCTGTGGTGGTCATTGGGAGCACCTCTTGCTTGTCAAGAGCTAGCAGTTTTCTTCCATTGGGACTTTGTACCTTCAGGCTTTTGATTGGAGTTACACTGTTTAGTTAAGTAGTATAGTTAGCTGATAGTTGAGGTACCAGTGGCGACTTCACCCCAAGTGAAGCATTCCCCGAGCTCCTGGGTTTAAGCCCTGCTTGATCTGTAGCCGATATACCTGTGAGTGATTCCCACGACCGCTGCCTTAAATGCATAAGGGAATCCCACATCAAGGAGCATTGCCAGATCTGTAAAATTTTCAGTCTCAAACCCAGAAGGAGAGGTACATCCACCTCAGGGCTCTCCTGATGGAGTTTGCATTCTGCCTGGCCACTGGTCGCTCACACCTGGTTAGGGCTCACCGGTAGGCATAACCTGCAGGCAGACCCATGCTCCTCTCTGATTGCCAGAAGGCAGTTCCTCTGGCACAAAGGCCCAGTTCAGCCCATCGCCCCAGTTGCCATGACAGGATTAAGCATTGGAAACTGCTCTCACTTCCATAGCACCTCAGTGGCAGTATAGCCAGTGGCCATCAGTGGTTGTATTGGGGCTCATGGGGCATTCCAGGTGTGTACCAGAGGCTGCATCAGACACATGGCTGCTCAGTGGCTAAGCCTGGATGGATGAGTGCTCTGTGGCAGTCCAGCAGATCCTGCTGGGTAGCAAGAAATGCTCCACCAGTTCTACCTACGTGGCCAAGTAGAAATGCTTCATGTTGGACCTTGGACTAGCGCTTTTGTTCTGAGGCGGTCTCGCTGCAGGTCATCCTGGACTGTTTGCTGTACGTAAAGCTACAGGTCTTGTCTGTCTGTCTGTCTGTCTTCAGACAGGCGCTGGCCTTCCACGTCGATAGAATGCAGCCATTCCGTAAGTCAACATGGCTGTTTGTTGCTGTCACAGATGGGATAAAGAGCTGACTAGTGTCAGCCCAGAGAATTTCATTTTGGATCACTGCATGCATCTGTTATTGCTATGGGGTGGCAAAAGTGACCCTTCCAGCTATTGTGATGGCTCATTCTACTAGAATGTAGATGTTTGCAGCAGCCACCTTGGCTGAGGTGTTGGGCCACCACCTGGTTGCCTGTCCATACGTTGGCATTGCACTGTGCACTGACTCAGCAGGTGCTGGTTTTGGCAGAACTCTGTTGCAAACTGCACGATGGCGAATTCTGAGCCAGCCTCCATTGATACTGCTTGCAAGTGGCCTAAAATGGAATTGACATGAGCAAGCATTCAAAGAAAAAATGGAGGCAGCAGCACAACTGTGTGTAACTGTTTGAGTAACGAATAAGCTGATGTTTATTGGTTACCTGTTTAAACGGCTGCACTTTTACATTCCTAATAAAAACACCTCTTTACAAAAGTATTCAAACAATCAAACTCAAAGGGAATGCAGAAAGAATGTGAACTTTCAAACATAAAGTATGGAAATTATTTTGTTAGTGATTGCTTTACATTTTTGTGGCTCTCTTTGTAAGGGAAAATGTTGGTTTAGGTGCCCGGGAGTCATTTGGGGCCCTTTAAAAATCCATGAGAGCCTCATGAGCGTCTACCAGTCCATAATGGACCAGAGAACCCTCCCCACCTCCCACCAGTACATTTTTTTTTAGCAGGTTGTCCAGCAGCCTGGCTTAGTCCTGGCTCACGCTGAGTCCAGGACCTACCCCCGCTGCGGCTCTGTGTTTAAAGTGTAGTAGGAGCTGGGCAGGCAGGTAGCCCAGCTCGTTTCCGGCTTGTGCTGGGTCCGGGACCTCAGACCCCCTCCTAGACAGAGGCTGTTGCCACCTCATGCCTCTGCCTTTTTATCAGAGGCAGCAGTAAAGGGCAACAGGCAGCTGGTCTGCGAGTGGAGCTGTTTTTTAAACTGGCTCCCCTCGCAGACCAGCTCCCGCCTGACACCCCGCGCTGCTGCCCTGTATCAGAGGCAGCAGTACGGATTGGCAGGGGGCTCCATGGGAGTGAGGCCAGAGTGCACTGGCTGCCAGCCCTGCCCCTGGGGACTCTAGAATAGTTGAGTAACCGATAAGAATTCATGAGGTTACTGGACTGTTCAATTAACCAATATTTAACATCCCTAATGTAAATCACTTCGGTGAGTGGAGTAGCTAATAGCGCTGGGAGCTGCTGTAGCTTGGTTCACACTGGCACTTTAAAGCACTTAATTTGCTGTTCTGAGGGGTACGGGTAGGGATGGGAGAGGAGGGTTTCACAGCCCTGGACAAGAAAGTTAGTGATGTGAAGTGCCAGTGTAGACTTAGACTGTTCTCATAACTTCTAAGACTAAGGCCAGACTTGGCAAAGAAGCATTGGGAAGCATTTTCAAAATATGGCAAGCACCAATTTTTTTATGGAGTTCTGTATCTTGGAAATATCTTTCCAGAACTATCTTGGCTTTACTGTCTCTTGTTTTGCCTGTCTCCTACAATCAACCTCCGCCCCTCTGCGCGCACACACCACACAGAAGTAATAAAACTGTAACTCTCTCTTTTGGGTAACAATTTTTTTCCCATGCAAAATGTGAAGTTGAAATGACTTTGTGTGATTTAGAGAGAGTTAAAGTGAGACCTTAGAATGGAAATAGGTCTCAAGCCTGACTATGGAGAGGTGACGGTCTCTTCCTCATGATGGTCTTCATCTCCCTTCATAGATGGACTGGTATTCTTAGGATGGCCATGCATCTTATTTTGGCCAGGACAGTCCTCTTTTTCAGCTCTGGACTGACTGTCCCTATTTTTTTGCCCAAACTGCACGTGGCAATTTGAAATCACAGAAGTTCCTGAAGGTGCTGGTCATGTTGCTGACACCTGCCTGCCTGCTATCTGGGGCTCCCCACCACCCTGTCCTGTTGGGTCAGGCCCTCTGGCCTTTGCCAGCCAAGGCACAGAGTTGGGGATTACTGCCCCTGTGCAGAACAACACACATTGAACCAGTTCAGCTCTGGGAGGGCTCACTTCTAAGGACTCAGAACCCAGGAAAACAACCCCCAATGAGACTACAACCCCACATAAATTAACTGCTGTTTGGGCTTACAGGACAAGTAAGACTATTCAGTTAATTTGTTCATGGAGTTATTACATTTCAGGGCATCAGAGATGGCCCTCCTTAGCACATTTAGAACTATAAACATATCCACCTGTATATTTCTAACCTCACATTCAAGAATGGTACATGCATGAAAAGACAACCTACACCTGCAGCAGATTGTAATGTTAAAATTGATCGGTTACATGAGGTATTTTGTGTAAAACAACTGTGAGTTACACATATTCATACTTACCAGCCAATTCTCATAAGGCACAGGGAGGTCCCACTGGGTATTTGTCCTGGCTGCAAGGCAGAGTGGAGGACAGTGGCTGCTGTCTGGTGGTCAGCTGAAGGCAGCATTGCCTGTCAGCAGGAGAAAGGAGAACTTGGTTGCTGGTGGGCAGCACTGCCTTCAGAGCTAACACCCTGGGGTAACACAGAGCTCAGCAGGTCAGCCCCAGATGTGGGCAATACAGGGCTCTGGCAATGTGGAGTTTAGAGGGTTAACCCAAGCCCTGCCATTGGCGCACTGAGTGCAGTAGGGCAGTTTCAGCGGGCCACATGAAATTAAGCAGGCGGATGGAACTAGCCAGTGGGCCAGATGTTCCCTACCCCTTTCCTACAGACTACTTTTATACTGATCACTCATTTTAAGGTGGTATTATCCCCTGTGCATGCTTAGTACCTTGTAAGAGACTGGTACATGATGAGGCTATGTCCTTTGTATTTCAGTGGAATTTAAAGATGTGTCCATATTAGGGATGTTAAAATGCGGTTCATTGACTAATCGAGTAGTCAATGGAATTTCCATTGACTACTCGATAGGCACTTGCTCATTCCTCCTTTGAAATGTACAAGAACCCCCTCTGGGGCTCTTGTACATTTCAGAGTATGAATGCAGAACTCTGTGTACAGCCCGGGGCCAGCGGGGGGTGCCACTGACTCTGGGCTGTGCGCGGGTGCCTGCTTTGACATGTACAAGAGTCCCCAGCAGGGGCCCTTGTGCTTTCAAAGCCATGGAGCCCGGGATCAGCAGGGGACTCAGAGTCTGGGGACTCCCCAGCTGACCCTGGGTTCTGGGAAAATGCTGCATAGAGCCCTGGATCAGCTGGGGAGTCCCCAGCTGACCCTGGGCTCCACGCTTCGGTGTTTTAAAGGGGCAGTGGCTTGGGGTTTCAAAGTGGCAGCGCGTCTCAGCTTTGCTGCTCTGCTGCTTTGAAGTACGCCTTCTCTCCCCTTTACTGTCTCTATCTCATAGTGGCAGCAGGGGAGGAATTGACTAGTCCTTAACATTCTTAGTTCATATATTTTTCTCTCTCAGGCTCTCTTTATAGCTTTTCCAATAACATCCAGTAAATTTCTGCTTCTAGATCAAGAGCAAGTGAAATGGAAATGATTTTCTAAAGGCAGTGGCAAGTGTTTTGCTCTTTCACACCTTTCCTAAAAATATTCATAATTGTATAGTTGTTGAAGTAAAAGTTGTTTGTTTTTTTTGGCTTCACTTTCAGGGGACACAATTAGAAGAATCTGTATGGGATCCTAAGGACTTACGGATGGATGATGCACTTACAATGATTAAGGTAAGAAAAGAGTCACTAATTTGGGCGTCACCTTACTTCCCCTCTTCTTGAAGCAGGGATTGGGATTTAATAGGCAAATGATAATCTTTGCTTTATTTAAAATGTAGTAATTATCAGTGATGATATTGGGACGCTGCTAAAGTACTAACTTGTTCTTATAAATGTCCCTTTAAATGAAAAAAAGTCTTGGATTTTTAGAATAACCTGGAGCTATAACACATACAGTGGCCTGACGGATAATAAGCTCTAAGTTGTAACAAACTTGATTCGAAGAGCTCGGTACATTGATTTTTGTTGTCTTGGAACTAAGTGGTTGAGTTTACAATTCAGGTGCTCGCTTGTCATTTTGAGCCACTAAGTAGAATATATTTTATTAGTCTATTTCCGTTATGTTGAAGTGCTGTGGCCATCTAGTCTGTCCCCATCTGCCACGGTAGGTACAGAAGTGTTACAAACTGCTGAAAATGAAATAGAAGGATTCTTGTGCTAAAAACATGAATATATTGGGGGGGGGGGGGGGTAAAGGATTTGAAAAGCAAATATAAATGCACTCATGCTTAGCATTTATTATAGAAATTTTTGAGACACTCGTTACTTTAGTACTTTGTGTTTTGTCCATTTTTGCACTTTTCAGAAAGCTTCCTGTGTTTCCATTCTGCCAGTGGCAGCAAAAAAGAAAATGTTGATGTAGACAGTGTGCTTTCACCACCAGGATCTGTGCAGAATTCAGCATCATAACAGTAAAACACCATCGCCCTACTCATTATTTGTGTTATGGTAGCACTGAGAGAGTCTATTGTCCCAGTCTCTGTATACGGACATAAGGCAGCCCTGAAGAGTTTTTTGTTGAATTAGACAAGAGAAGGGGTAGGAGGGAAAACAAAACAGTGAACAAATTTTCTCATGTTATGCAGGTTTGGTGGTAGAGCTGGGAATAGAACCCAGGTTTTCTGACTTTCATGGTAGTGCTCCATCCATACTGCCTGTTTGTTACATCCGTTCTGCTGTTGCCACCCTCTGGTAGGGCTGTCCTAGAAGGTAGTTCCCCAAATATGCTGTTGTAGCTACAGTGAGAATTACCTTAAGATCTCTGCAAATTATCCACTTAAAAAAAAAAAAAAAAGCAAATGTGAAATGCTGTAGTGAGATTAGAAATATGACTTGCCACATACAGTCACATAGAACATCTTCCCTGATGTTCATGTTCACTGATACTGTTTGGCACTGTGCAACACTGAGGGCTAAAAACTGACACTTCTAGTACTTTACTCCATGAGGAGTCCAACAGGAAATTAATGGGGAAATGATTTGTGAGTAGGATATTCTACAGGGTGAGGAAGGTGTTGGAATCTGGCTTCAAATGAGAATACCTGTTCCATACATGTGTGGTGGTATGGAATGCAGACTTGTTCTCCAAGTCTACAGTTACATGCACTCCTTAATTCCATTTATTGCCACCTTTGGCATCCTTTCTTCTAATCCTCTTTGTCATGTGTAACTCACACAGCCATAACTAGGAGATGTTTGAGATGGGCAGCACATGTCACAGTGTTATGCACAAGCAAGACCTTTTAGGTTGTCCTTCAGCCAATAAAGAATTCTCTTACAGTATCTCCTTTGCTCTAGTTTTCTGTGATTGACTGTTCCACAACCTAAGATTTCACCATTTGGTAACTTTTTCCTGATACTCCATCTAAATGTTTCCTTGCTCAATGTCATCTAACACAGACTAACATGGCTACCTCTCTGATATCTAACAGTGTTTCTCAACCAGTGGTATGAGTACCCTTAGGGAGTACGTGAGAGAAGTCTGGGGGGGTACGTCAATACAACTGATATTTGAAGAAAACTGAATTTTTATTTTAAATTTTACATCGCTTTATTATTTTTGTACTTTTTACACCCAAAAATTTCATCACCCGCCCGGCTACACTTAAGTTGCAATGGTAGAAAAAAAATGCATGAGTCTGAAAACTGTAGGTACTGGGGGTACTTTTAAAAAAAAAAAAAAAAAAAAAAAAAAAAAGGTTGAGAAACACTGCTCTAACACAGTGGTTCCCAAACGCTGATCTGTGGCCTGGTGCTAGGCCGCGAACCACTGGCTGTCAGGCTGTGGTGGCTCTGGGTCTGGGGCACACCGCCCAGCAGTCTCCATTCCTGCTGTGGCTGTTGGGAGAGGTGTGTCCTGCCCTGCCTCTAAGCCAGCCAGCACCGGGCAGGGGTGGGGTCCCCTCCCGGATGTAGAAGAGTGGTTTGCTTCATGGTGGGAGGGCTGCATGGAGCCCGGCATGGCAGCCTTAGAGCAGCCGCAACCTGGGCAGCAGCACTCAGCTGGCAGCTGGGAGGCAGTGCAGGGCTAGGGGAGGGGGAGGCTCTGGAGATGGGGCTAGTGCTGGGGGGCTCTAAGAGGCAGAGGGCTGGCACTGGGGGGCTCTGGGGATGGAGCTAATATTGGGCATTTGGGGGAGCTCTGTGGGAGTTGAGTGCAGTGGAGCTCTGGAAACAGGAGGCTGGCACTGGGGTCTGGTGGTGGTGGACTCTAAAGGGTGGGGGCTGGCACTGAAGTGTTTGGGATGGGGGCTGATTGGGGGTTCTGAGGACAGGAGGCTGGCCTGGGTGAGAGGTTGGATGCAGGGGACTCTGGGGCCAGTGGCTGGCACTGGGGGGTAGTGGAGGGATTGGGGGCTCTAGGGGTTAGGGCTGGCACTGGGGGGCTCTGAGTTTGGGATGTACCCCAGCCACGGCCTCCAGAGCCACCGTGAACAGCTGACTTCAGCTGTGGCAGCCACCTGCCACGTGGTGACTGCCGGAGCGGAAGCCAGCTTTGTGGCAGCTCTGAGGGCTGGGGCTTTTTGGCAGACCAGCAACATTTTATTTACATAATCATTATTTGCATAATGAATATGCAAAATATGCAAATGTTACCAGTCCACTGAAAGTTTGTGAATGGGTTTGCTAGTCCGTGGTATAAAAAAGGCTGGGAACCACTGATCTAACAAATCCCAGTTATTCCCTGCCCCCCATTGACCACCATACTCCACAAAGGCTCCCCTCCCTCTCCCAAAGCCACTTGGAGTTCGTATCCTCTAAATCCCAAACTTGTAGATGGTTATTGATCCCTCCTGTCCTTTTATATATCACTTTGGACATATTATTTAAGTCCAGCCTGATTCTTATTTTTTTTCCCTTTCTCTAAAGGCCCAATACAACTTGCACCGTTTTCTACAGAGAGACTGCTATTGCCTTCAGAGTGGAGATCAGTCTCTAAATTTCCACCAGTTTAACAGCATTCCTGTCCAGAGATGCACATGAAATCTAACATCTATGCTCAGACGCAATACAGGTTGAACCTCTCTAATCCAGGACCCTCGGGACCTGACTGGTTCCGAATGAGAGAATTTTCTAGACCGCGAGAGGTCAATATTGTCTAGCAGAATTACCAACACTTCTGCTGCTTACTGTGCTCTTAGAAGACATTTAGGGATAAATTAGAGCTAAATAACAGCACAGAACACTGAGAGCCAGGACTGGTGGCTGTAAACAAACTTTATGGGACCACAGGATATTTGGCCACATCCATGAGAAGTGGCCATCCGGCTAACTAAAATCATGCTTGGATGATGGCTGTTTCTGGACAAGAGTGTTCTGGATTAGAGAGGTTCAACCTGTATCACATTGAGCTGGATTTTGCACTCTTGCATGCAGCCCAGTGGACTGCAAGACTATATCATAAATGAACATTTGATCCAGTGTAAGAAAGCTGCATGCCAAAAAAAGAGTGTTGTCTTCTGGTGACAATAGTGGGTTTCATAGACCGTGTTAGCTCACTGTCAATTGGAAGAAGAGATGGAAATTCATATTCTGACAAGAGCAAACGATTTACAACAGGGTAGTGGATTGAAAATGTGTTTGCACTACTTGTTTGGCTTAGAATAAGAGGTGTGCATAGAGTGTACTTAGAGAAGGACTTTGCATGAATGACTCTTTTTACAAAATGAACATCTATATAGACATTCATGCTATTCTCCATAGTATCTGAGCGCTCATGTGATGGATCTATATATGATTCAAGCTGTGGCTAGAAGATGCCATGTTAGAGCCCATTTGATTATCCTGCCTTTTGGGAGTAGTCTCTTTGATTAATTTAGATAAAATACTAGTCATTAATTACAATCAAGAGGGGAGGGGTTCTCTGGTATAGGCGGTAGCATGCACGCACATATATATGGAGATATTAAGTTATGCCTCTCATTCCATTAACCCAGCTGCCATGTGATGGGTCTCGCAATGCAAATAGCTAAATTTTTCAGAAAAGCCATAGGCTGAAAACTGTTGATCCAACTTGTCTAGTGAATAAGTAAGAATAATGAATATCCTCATAAATAGGAAAAGGTCATCCAGACCCAAAAACATCTTTCATGGACACACGGTAATAAGCCTAAGTTTATTAAATTCTTGATTCAGCTCAGCTCTAACGTAAATGCAGGTTAATGTAACATTTAAACTGAAGCCGGGGTAGTGAATAAATTTATAATACTTTCTACCTTCTAGAGATATTATATTTCATTTAATCAGCTAATAGAGTAGCCGATAGACTTTCCATCGAGTATTCGATTAGTCGACAAGGGGGGAAACTGCAGAGCTGCAGCAGGGTTAGCTCCTGGTCTCAGGAGCTAAGCCCGCTGCGGCTCTGCCTTTTTAAATGTTGTAAGAACCAGTCGGAGGCAGAGGCGCAGTGCGGGACCGGGTGTGAGCCAGGCATCAGCTGTCCCGGCTCGTGTCCTGTTCCAGACACTGCACCTCTGCTTTTTAAAGCAGAGGCACAGAGCCTGGTCCCCTGCTGTGCCTCTGCCTCCCTTGCCCCAAGAGAGATGGTGCTGGGGGAACCAGCTTTTAAGCCAGTTCCCTCCCAGCACGGGCTCTTGCTCCCGCGCCCCTTGCGGCCTCTAATAGAGGCAGAATGGGGTGGGAGAAGTGAATAGTCGAGTAGTCACTCAGCTACCTGATAAGCATATGCTTATTGGATAGTAGACTACTTGACTAGTTGCTTAAATCCCTACTAGCTTCATGAGTAGACACAAGGAAGAAAAAGAATAAGTGGGCACCTGGCTTAGACAGTTGCTACAGGCTCATCAACATTCATATGCAACTGAAAAAGTTGACTGACAGGGGGACAGCCCCCTATTTTTGTAACTTGCCATGAGAATTGAATGTGGTATTGTATAATCTGACAAGTATAGGAGCAAGAGTAAAGCTCCTTCAGTGGCTTATCCATTCTCATTAATGACACTTGAGTTAGGGAGATAGCTACAACAGGCTGAAATAAGCAGGAGTGATGTCACCACCGAGGTGTTTATTTTGAGAACTGTTATCTAAAAACTATATTTTAGGCTTCACTGTTAAATATAACTGCAGATTGGACCTCCCTGGTCTGGCTCCCTTGGGTCCTGATCGGTCCCTGACAAGGGAGTTTTCCAGACCAGGGAAGGTGTGGGTGGGGCACCAGCATCTCCCCAGGGCTCCTCTCCCTAGCTTCCTAGCACCACTGCCCTCAGCACCCTGACTGTAGCAGCTGTGCAGGCTCCCTGGCCTCATGGGCTCTGGCAGTAGCCCTGTTCATGCTCGTGGCCCCGCCAGCTGTGTGCTCTGCAGTAGAGATGTTAAATTTCGATTAATCAACTAATCGAGTAGTCGATGGAATTTCCATTGACTACTCAATTAGTGGATAAGAGAGTGCTCGCTATCCCACTGCACCTCTCCCTTTGAAATGTACAAGAGCTGCGGGTGGGCTCTTATACAAAGGGAAAGGCGCAGCAGGGTCCCAACTACTGCGCCTCTTCCTTGGAAATGTACAAGTTCCCGCCCGTGGCTCTTGTACATTTTTAAAGAGAAAGGGGCAGCAGTAGGGGCGCCTCTGCCTCCTATGCCCCGCGCAGAGACGGTGCTGGGGGGAACCGGCTTTTAAGATGGCTCCTCTCAGCACCGGCTCCTGCTCCTCCCCCCTCCTTGCTGTTGTCTCTCTGATAGGCAGCAAGGGGGCAGGAAGTAACTAGTCGAGTGACTGCTTAACTATCCAATAAGCTTATGCTTATCAGGTAGTTGACTGGTCGACTAGTCGCTTACATCCCTACTCTGCAGCCCCCATTTCCTGGCCCTGTGGGCTTAGCACCCCCCTTCCGCCATGGACTGCAGTATCCCCACCAGTTTGCTGATAGGACCACAAATGTGTTGGGACCAGAGTCTCCCAGGCAACAGAGGTTCAACCTATAGTAGCGAATGTCTGTGCCGTGGAACAAATGTTTTAGTGTCATGTTTGTTACAATTTGTAGTTGTTAATGCTTCTGAATAAAATGTAAGTGAACCGATACTGAGCAGATGGGAAGCAGTGGGTGGCAAGGTGGTGGTTTGAGATGAGTGTTGTTTTTCATGTCTAGTATGATCTGTTAAATTGTCAAAGGAAATGGTGAAAACCTCAACTCTGATGCTTTTAAAACCAGACTGGACAAAATCCTGCAGACAGACTGAAGGGAGTTATTCCTACGCTGATTTTCATGCAGAAGTGTTGATCTTCCCCTCTCTCTCATTTATGATTCCTAGAGAGACCAGGTGGGTGAGGTATTGGCTTTTATTATACCAGTTCTGTTTGTGAAAGAAGCTTTCAAGTCGCAGAGAGACAACTTGTCTCTCGTTAGCAGGAGTTGGTCCAATAAAAGATATTGCCTTACTCACCTAATCTAATATCCTGGGACCAAATGGCTAAAACAATCAATCAAACAATTTCCTTTCCTTTTAATTTTGTTTTAATCCTCTTTACCTCTAGATTACTTTAAGTAAAACGTGAAAATTGATCTTAGTGTAAATGAAAATCAGGCCCTGAGGGTATGTCTCTTACTGCAATAAAAACCTTTGTCATAGTGTCTGAGCCTGGGTCAATAGACTCAAGCTGTGAGGCAAAATATCAGATTGTAGACCCTTCATAGGGTCCCAGGGCCTGGGCTGGACCCCAAACCTGAATATCTACACTACAATTTTTAGCCCCATCACTTGAGCCTTGCAGGATAGACATATCCTGGGGTTATATCTGCATATCTGTTCAGTAGCATCATAGACTTCTGGGCTTGAGCCCAATCTCTAGGACCCTGTGAGGTTGGAGAGTCGTAGAGCTTTGGCTTTGACTGAGTCTGGGAGCTTGTGCTGTAATTACGCAGCTCAGAGGCCTGCAAGTCTGAATCAGCTGGCTTGGGCTATGTCTACACCAGGCCTGCACAACTCGGAAAGCGGCGAGGGCCATATTACTCCAAAGAAAACAGCTGCGGGCCGCAAGTAGGTTTGCCAGATGCTCTCCCAAAAAATACCGAACATGCGGGCTAAAAATTTTTGTCAAGCGCAAAAAAAAAAAACCCCACACGTGTCGGGCATTCAAAAAAAAACCCGCACCGCCCGGCTTCAGCGCACAACCACAGGAGGTGCCACCGGGCTTCTGTCCAGTGCCCAGCCGGAAATTCAGAAAATACTGGACATTGCACATGTCCGATATTTTCTGAATTTTTTTACCGGGCAGACAGTGCAAATACTGGACTGTCCGGTAGAAAACCAGACACCTGGCAACCCTAGCCACAAGGGTAGGGTTGGGGGGGTGGTGATACTTAAGAATTTTTCAATTTTCTCAGCCCTCCCTTCCTGGCTCTTTGCACAGCAGTTTCTCACGCACACCCCTCTTGCCTCTGTGTTGCTCCTGAATGGTTTTTTTGTCTCCTAGTGTGGAGCAAATCAAAAGAGCGTGCAGGCTGTCCGAAACAGAGCTCTCATACAGGATATACGCTTGCCTGTAGGGTAGACAGCCGAGTTCAAACAAGGAGCAAAGAGGACTTGAAGGATTATGGGCCATTTCCAGAAGCCAGTCAGAATGCAGCAAACAATTCAAGCATTCACACTAGCACCTGAGCACTGGATCCTGAACGCAGCAACTCTACACTTCTCCTGGAAGTGGTTTACGAAGAGTGCAGCAACTGTGGAATTACTGCACACTAAGTGTCATGTCAATATGGACACTTTGGGAGTTAGAGTGCTGGATGCTGATTTACTGCACAGTAACTTGCCAAAGTAGCCGTGGCCTGAGTGTCTTGTTCCCTCTGCAGTACTAACAGTACAGCCAGTGACTTGGATAAGGAAAGGAACAGCAATTTGGGTGCTAGCTTGGGACTTGGGAGGCCCAGATTTCAGTTCTCTGTCCTACTACAGGCTGTTAAGGACCTTGGCAAATTACTTGGTCTCTCTGGCTCTCCATGTCCCCATTTGTAAAATGGATAGAATAGTACTGCCCTACCTCGTGGATGTTGAGGATAAGTACTTTTAAGATTGAGGTAATTGACTGCTAATGTAATTGGAGCCAAATAGATACCAAAATGGTATCCAGATAAACAAGTTTCCTTAAAAGGAGTCTCTGCACTCAGTGTACAACAATTTGCTTTATAAAATGTGGCAGTAGACATTTTGCCATGCAGTGTAGGAGCATCTCAAGATATGCCTGTGTAACTGCGACCAGGTGGATTTGAACCTGGGATCTCTGAAGCAGAGAATAGGAGTCTCAACCCTCTGAGCTAAAAGCCAGCTGGCTCTCAGCCCATACTGTAGAGGTCTCTTGGTCTTAACTGTTGCTGTGGTCTAGGTGACACTGCATGGTAACCACACTAGGTGTGTGGGTTACACCTGTTCATAACATGCTTGCGTGCTGATGGAAACAGTATTCCTCGTTCAAATGAACAGATTTGGCCTCATGGTGATTACAGCCTGGAGGCAGATTACTTATTTGGGTAAGGAATGCTTCATTCAGGGATTGTGAACTCCTTTTCCTCAGAACAGATCTGTCTCTGGGACACTCCCACATGACATGAAAGTTGGTCTACTGCCACATTTCCGACACTGCATATGCATGTCAAAGCCGATTCTCAGTTGCTGACAGCTAGATAACCTGTACTAGTATTTTTAATCAAAGCTCTAGGTTGGGTCAGCAACCTATGGCTCACTTAGGAGCCAGATATGGCTCATGGCTTGTGCTCAGCCCCTCTTCGCTCCACCCCTCCCCAAAATGGGGAGCCCATGCTGGTGATCCAGCATTGCGTGTGCCACAAGTTTGGAACCAGCTCTGGTTTCCTGCTGGCGGGTGGCGGAGCCCTGAGGCTCCGCACTTGATCTGGCTTGCAGGGAAGTGCATGCTGCTCCTCTCCTCCCCCTTCCCCATAGCATCATGCATGCTTCCTTATACACCTGTCTTCCCCTGTGCTCCAGGGAGGTGGGACAAGGGAGCTGCGTGGCCTCCCCTGCCTGGTGATCACCAGAGAGCGCATCCGGATGCGGGGGTGTGATGTACATTGAGCATGCAGGTGCTAGGGCCGGGGGCGGCTAAGATGGCGGTGGATCCGGATTTTGGGGCTGAGGAGTAGCTGGATTTCCTAGAGGAGTGGCACGAGCACTTCTTTCAGTGCTGCCTGCAGGTCCTACCTGAGAGATACTCGCCCCTGGAGACCAACAGGTACTGGCTGAGCTGCTCTTGCCCCCTCTCCCCTGGCCAGACACCCTCCTGCACCCTACCTCCCACCCAGATTCTGTTCCCCCATCCCTATCTCTATCCCACTCATTGGCAGCTCTGTCCCACACACCGGGGCCCTCATTTTTGGCCCCATCCCAGAGCCTAGAAAGAGACCCACAAAATCCACTAACCCTGGAATGCCAGGAGAGTTAATTTGGCCTCAGGCCTTGAACCACAGCCCTTCCTCTCTCCCTCCCCTCCGTGGGGCTGGAGTATCAGTGGAGTAAGGTGCCTCAGTTGGGGGCCACATCAGTGAGGGTTGGGAGGTTTTTGGAAGGATTGTTTTCCTTCTCACTTGTGTGGTTCCCAGCTGACTTTTTTTTTTCCTGTGGGACAGTGGCCCCTGACCCAAAAAAGCTTCCCCACCCCTGCCATAAATAAAGACAATGTTGAAACCTTTTGTGTTGGACATAATATTTTACTTTATTTAAAAATGAAGCCTGGCCAACAATTGTGGCCCAGCCTGCATCTTGGCTGCAGCATCAGAACACTCCTGTGCCCCTCACACACCCCAACCCAGACTCCTGCACCCCCACATCCCCAGGCCCCACCATACGATTGACAGAAGGCATCATGAATGTGTGCACGAAGCTGGATTTGACCAGTAATGATGTAAACTTCAAAGCAATGTGTGGGGAAAAAATGCAGCAGCAGAAGTCCCATTAAATAAAGTCTGAGTACAATGTTTCATGTAGGCTATTATTAATCATTATGTCAATTATCAATAATATTAAGATGTATACTTATATGGCTTTTTTATGTAGTTTGGCTCTTTGGTTTGAAAAGATTGCTGACCCCTGCTCTAAGTTACCTGCAGAAGCAACCAAATAGAAGTGTTATGAGCAAGACATGAGAAGTCATTCTTCGGCTCTATTCTGTGCTGAGTAGTCCTCAATTGGAGTATTGTATCCAGTTCTGGGCACCACATTTCAAGAAAGATGTGGAGAAATTGGAGGAGGTCCAGAGAAGAGCAACAAAAATTATTAAAGGTCTAGAAATATGACCTATGAGGGAAGGCTGAAAGAATTGGGCTTGTTTAGTTTGGAAAAGAGAAGACCGAGGGGATATGATAACAGTTTTCAGGTATCTAAAAGGGTGTCACGGGAGGAGGGGGAAATTGTTCTCCTTGGCATTTGATGTTAGGACAAGAAGCAATGGGCTTAAACTGCAGCAAGGGAGGTTTAGGTTGGACATTTAGGAAAAACTTCCTAACTGTCAGGGTGGTTAAACAGTGGAATAAATTGCCTAGAAAGGTTGTGGAATCTCCATCACGAGATAGTTAAAAGCAGGTTAGACAGACATCTATCCTGTGGAGAAAGCTCCAGGGAAGAGTGTGTTCTAGATTTGATTTTGACAAATAGGTAGGAACTAGTTGACAATTTGAAAGCAGAAAGCAGCTAGCTTAGGTGAAGGTAATTATGAAAATGTAGAGTTCATGATTCTAAGGAATGGTAGGAGGGAGAACAGCAAAATAAAGACAATGGATTTCAAGAAGGCAGACAGGAACAAATTCAGATGGTGGGTAGCATCACATGGGAAGCAAGTCCTATAGAAGAAACTGAGTTGGCAGTTTTTCAAGGAGATAATATTAAGGGAACAAGAGTAAACTATCTTTCTGCATAGGAAAGATCAGAAGTTTGGCAAGAGACTACCCTGGCTTAATCAGGAGCTTTTCAGTGATTTGAAACTCGAGTCCATACTTGTTTCCACTTTTCATAGAAGGGACAAAATGAGATGATCATTTTGTCTAGAGCTAGTCTGAGAGAACACACTATGAATACATTAGAAGCAAGAGAAAGACCGAGGACAGAGTAGCCCTGTTACTCAGTGAGGGAGGAAAAATGAAAGCATTAAATGACTGTGTTGCAGTTTTTACAAAAAAAGTTAGTAACGATATTGTGAATGTCAGTGAAAGTGAAGTAGCATTAGAGGTTAAAATAGAGTAAGTTTAAAAATTACTTATACAAGTTGTATGTCTTCAAGTCATCAGGGCCTGATGAAATACATCCAAGAATATTCAAGGAGCTGACTGAGGAGATACTGGAGCCATAAGCAATTCTTTTTGGAAAGTCATGGAAGACTGGAGAGATTCCAGAAGACTGGAAAAGGGCAAATATAGTGCTCATCTATAAAGAGAAATAAAGACAATTTATGGAATTAGACCAGTCAGATTCATTTCAGTACCCAGAAAGATAATGGAGAAAATAATTAAGCAATCAATTTGTAAACACCTGGAATATAAGTCGTTAAGTATAAGTCAGCCTGGATTTGTAAAGGGCAAATCATGTCAAACCAACATAATAGCTGTCTGACAGGGTAACAGTCCTTGTGGATGGGGTGAAGTGGTAGATATGCTATATCTTGACTTTAGTAAAGCTTTTGATACTGTCTTGCAATACGATCTTGTAACTTTTCCACTGTAATCTGTGTTGATTAGGATTTATCTGGAATATTTCATGTTTTTAGGTGTCACGTTTCAGAAAAGATGTGGACAAATTGGGGGAAGTCCAGAGAAGAGCAACGAAAAGATTGTAATTATAGAAAATATGACTTATGAGGGAAGATTGGAAAAAACTGGGTTTGTTTAGACTGGAGAAGAGAAGACTAAGAGGGGACATGGTAATAGTTTTCAAATACATAAAAGGTTGTTACAAGGAGGAGGAATTAATATTGTTCTCCTTAACCTATAAGGATAGGAGAAAAACCAATAGGTTTAAATTTCAGCAAGGGTGGTTTAGTTGGCCCATTAGGAAAAGCTTTCTAACCATGAAGGTAGTTAAGCACTGGCATAAATTGCCTAAGAAGGCTGTGGAATCTCCACCATTAGAGATTTTTAAGAGCTGGTGAGATTAACATCTGCCAAGTGTGGTGTAGAGAATGTTTAGTCCTGCCATGAGTGCAAAGGACTGGACTAGATGACCTCTCGATCACTTCCAGTCCTATAGTCTATAATCTACAATTTGTATTATAACCTTAGACTGTTCAAAAATACATTAGTTTTGTTTTTTAAATGATGCCAAGGAGTAGGGGCACATTCTCTGCTTTGTTCTGGACAGTTTCACAATCCAGCCGGGTTTTTTAAGCTGTGTAATTCTGGTTTTACATTTGTGTGAAATTTATAGAGCCTGATTTCTGAAAGAGCATAGTTCCCATTTTACTTCTGTAAAAACCATTGGGAGCTAAGTATCAGAGGGGTAGCCGTGTTAGTCTGAATCTGCAAAAGTGGCGAGGAGTCCTGTGGCACCTTATAGACTAACCAAAGTGTTGGAGCATAAGCTTTCGTGGGCAAAGATCCACATGCATCTGACGAAGTGGGTCTTTGCCCACAAAAGCTTATGCTCCAACACTTCCATTGGGAGCTAAGGTTCTCAGACTCTCTGAAAATCAGCCTGTCAATTTTTTGCCTGTGTTGATATGCAAACCAACCATGGGAAGTGTTTTTGAAAGTAAAAGAAAACAAGTCACCTTGAATTCATGGTTTCATGAATTCAGGAGATTTGTCCTGTTAAATCATTTAAATTTTTTGAAAATCCTGCCCTGTGTGTAGAAAATTAGGATACAGGACCATTTTTGAATGAGCATGAATTTACTTTCACTTGAATTTTCTAGCAAAATAACCACATTTCAGAAGTCTCATGCAAAATCTGGTAATTCTTATGCATTCATAAACATCTAGGTTTTAATTTTCATAACTGTTTCCCATGGCACTGGCATTTAAATCAAGTATCAGGCTTTTTTGGATTCACTGGTGTTTGTGTACTTGAATAAAACAATTCATACAGACCATGCCAGGAAGCATGCTGAAACCTGCTGCTAATACTTTCAGCTGTTTACATAAAACAAATATACCTTCTGCTTTGTCTCTGACAATTAGCCCCTTGAAATTAGGACTTATTCTCTTAGGTGATTGGGAAAACCCTTTGGCATTATATACTACTAGGTTAGATTACTACTAGGTTAGTAGTAGTAGTACATGCTAGTACTGCTTATGTAATCACAGAACATTTGTGATCCCTTCAATTCCAGCTGTTGGAGAGCCCCAAAGCAGTTTTCAGGACCTTTAGTTTTGAAATATATTCACAAAGGTTTGGTACCTTGCAACTGATTTGGCAGCTGCATAGTGCAGGGCCATATATAAAGTCTATAAATGAGTTACTGGGATATTTGTCTCGGGAGTAGCCAGGATATTTGTGTGAGTTTAAAAGATAACCGAGGACCCGATTCTGTGAATTAAAGCAGGTTACATAGACATCTGTCAGGGATGGTCTAGAATCTGTTACTGGGTCCGTGAGGGCAGGGGATTGGACTCGATGACCTCTTGATGTCTCTTGCAGTTCTAGTGCTCTATGATTCTGATTCTACATGTACACAGTTGGTTGGGGGATTACTTCTAGAAAGTCAGGCTTCTGTAACAGATATGGACTAGCTGCAGTTTCCTTGTCAGACGCACACTAGTTGTGTTGACTACTAGTTTGTTTTTAATGCAGTTGTACCCAAACTTACTACCCTACACAGGAGAGCCACATATACCTAAGCATGACCTTTTGCAGGCCAAACAGATTCTACATATTTTAACAATTTAAAGTAATCTATGTTGACTTATATTTTAAGTTCAGCTTGTTTGGTTTGTATTCAGATAGACAATACTGTACACATAAACACCCTATTTACACATTTGTGTAAACTAAAATGATACAAGTATGATAAGACACTAATTAATTGTCATGAGTGTACTGTGTCGAAGCAGGATGTGAGGCATATGAAATGCTCTGCTTGGCCATATACGACTTATAAATTATTGGTTGGGCACCCTGGCTTTAATATTCTCCTGGTGGTTTGGCTGTGGTTAGCTTAGGTATGTGACACACAATGCCACCTAGCGAGAGAACAGTATAATGCAGTTTAGCATTCCATAGCATCTTTCTGTCAGTGGCCTCCACATTTTTGAGGGTCACACCCTAGTCTCCTTCTCCTCACTCCACCTGCTGGAGTCTGTAGCTGCTGAGGCGGGGGATGCAGACGTGGGTGGGGGGCTGGGACATGGTGGGGGCTAACAGCCAGGCCTGTTGCTAGGTTCAGAGTTGAACCCAAAGCTGGGGCTGGGGCCAGGGCCAGCATGGGGCCAGGAACTAGGGCTGCACCTGGGGGAAGGACCAGAGCAGAGCTGGGGCATGACTGGGTGGTGCTCCCTCTCCACTCCTCATGGCAGTTGTCCCAGGCCCACTGCTCCCCCTGAACATTCCTCTGCCCCACTAGAGAGGCGACTCCTAGTTTGGGACCTCTACTTTAAGTTGTACATTCGTACCATTTACAGAATTTGTATCACCGCACTGTCTTTGATATGCAGTGCAGACCAGTGTCTGTCTGAATCATAGTGATTTTTCTAATTATGTAATCTGAATGCATAACAACTTGCTCATCTGGCTGTCCACTAGTTGCAACAAGAAATGTAGTCCATTTGAAATCCTTGAGTTGTCCTTTTGTTCTGCATCTGCCATCTGTACAGTTCGCCTTGTTGGTTGTTGTTTTCTGAAGAACAAACTGTAGCGTCATTGACTTCTGTTGAACTCTCCACTGTCCGTCTAAATAGCGTATGAACTGGACGTTAAATTCTCTCTTTCCAACAGCTGGAGTTGTCCATCTTTTTTTCTCCACCTAATTTGGTACCAGTTTGGTCACCAGGTTTGGCAGTTCTGAGCGTAGTCTGTTGTAAAAGTGTGTGTAAGCACTTTCTGCCTTTTTATCTGATTTGGTTACTCTCATGTGTGGCCACTTTGCAGAGAGATTCTTTTCTAAAGTTAGAACAGTAGTCCTGAGTTGTTTTCCCATTAGGGATGCTAAAATGCTGTTAGTTAGGTAACTGTGTAACTGTTAAAACCCTTAGTGGTGACACACTGTGGGCACTGCAGTACAGTAATTCCTCATTTAACACTATAGATATGTTTCAGAAAATGATCGTGTTAAGTGAAAACATGTTAGGCGGGGTCAATTTTCCCATTGAAAGTAATGGAAAAGGTGGGAATTGTGTTTCAAGCGGTGGTGTCTGTTGGGACCGGGACATAAGGTTGGGGGAGAAAGGACTGGGTTACAGGAGGAAGGGGAGGTGTTTGGCTCTGGGGAAGGGAAGGAGAGGAGAGGGGAAGGGGATTGGGTTGCGAATATGCCCCTGTGACAGGTCTGCCAGGACCCGCACGGTGTCCGGCGAGGGGGTGTTGCCGGGGAATGGAGTGGCGAGCAGCGAACCCTCTGCCACTTTGCAGGGAGGTGGGGGAAGCCCCATGCAGCCGCCGCCGGCCTGCAAGCAGGGGCGGAGGAGAGGGGGCAAGGTGTCCGGCGAAGGGGAGTCAGCGGGGAACAGCGCGACGAGCGGCGAACCTCTGCTGCTTTATGGGGAAGCCCAGCGCAGCCACGCAACGGGCCAGCTGGGGAAATCATGTTATTCCGGGGACGGTCGTGTAATTCAAAAAACGTTCCCTAAATAAAAAAATCATGCTAACGCGCAAACGTGTTAAGCGGGCACATGTTAAATGAGGAATTATTGTATAAAGTTTATACTGCAGAACCCGCAGTGCAGGGCGTCAGCCAGCTCCCACATGCAGCCCCACTTCCGGGGAGCCAACTGCTGCCCCACGCTGCTGCCTCTGATACAGAGCCAGCAACGTGGGGTGGCCACCAGCTCCCCAAGAGCGGGGGCTGGTGTGTAACCATTATTGGTTAACCTTGTAAACGGTTACACTGTTACATCCCTGTCTCCCATCAGGAGTCATGCTTGACTGATGGCTGCTATAGTTCAGCATTGTCTCAAGTTTATTTGTACTGGATCTCTTTTGAAAAGTCCAGTGTTGTCAAATACTCAGAGTTTGTCCACCTTTTTCACTGGGCTCATCTTGTTGTTGATCTTTAGATAGCTATGCATTCCTAGTGTAAGCATTGTCTTTCTAAGTTGTTTCTGTGGTGAAGTAGTTTTTACATTTCGGAACATATCCAAGTCAGAGCTGTGTCAAGTGACTTCAGGAGGAGTGGCAGGTTATTGTAAGTCCCTTCTGAGATGATTTATGATGTCTGTTCCTGAGTCTATTTTAAAGTGAATAGTTTTTCATGACTATTCAGTTTCACTGTCCAGGCAGACTCTGTTATCGCATGCGATGGAGCCAAGAAATAATGGCTCTTCATTTTCTGCAATATTAATTAACTCTGGGACTGCCTTATTGCTGTAAACTGCAAAATGTCTATATTTTATGCATTTATTACACCTTGTGTCTTTGGCTGGATGTGCATCATTTCTGGGGGGGTATGAATTTTTCCACATCTTTTGCTGTAATACTTTGGTTTCACTGGAATTTGTCCGTCTTGGCCTTGGAGTTATTTCTTGCTTTGGGAGCTCTCATGATAACTTGAAGTACTCATGCTGTGTTTGTTAACAGTTTCTAAAATAGTTTTCTTCTTTTTCAGGTTTGGTTAATTGCTCTTGGTTTTGCTGTTTCTGCAACTGCTTTACTACTTGAATAGCTGTGTGCAGATTTAAATTTAGTTTTAATTTTAGCAGCTGTGAAAGATTTGTATCTGTTAACCAAATAACTAGCCTGCCTCTGATAATTTTTGTAAATGAACTGGTGTCTGAGCGTTCCCAGAACAGGCACAAGTGATAAGATGGCTTTCCAGCTGCAAAATTATTTAGCAGTTTCAGTAATTATTTAGATTTCTCTACTACAGTCTTTACTATATTTGTAAATAATATTAATATGGTAGCATACACAACATGCTAGGCCATGGATTCTCAGCTGAGCTAGGTCAAAAATAGATGTCTAGGAGAGGTGGGGGAGAGCTGCAGTCACCTTTCCTTTTACATATTGCTAAATGGAAGACAATTTCACCCAGATTTGGCTAGATGAGTGTGGGGTTCTGGTATGGAAAAAATTGAGAACCACTTTGTTCATTCCAAACATGTAGGATGAAGCCCTAGAAAAAAGTCAATGAAGGATGTAGGAAAGGGACAAATCATAAAAGCAATTAAGATGTCCCCATTGGTCCTATCTGTAGCCACTACTAGTTTTCTATTTCTTTGTAGGCATCGTGGTAGAAATGAGTCTGTAGGAAAGGGTAGTGGCAGATAGTAAGAAACAGGAATGGATAAGAGAAGGGGCAGAACTGTGAAGGGAAAGGTGAGGACAAAAAGCTGTGGTAAAGGGGAGTTTGTGGAAGTATTTAGAATTGGGGGGCAAGAAGCAGGGAAGAATACCCTAAAAAGTGAGGAGACTGGAAAGGAGCACGTTGCAATGATCAAGATAGGAGTTGATCAGCCTCTGGTCGAGTTCTAGTTGAGTGCATAGAGAAAAGGTCTGAATTTAGAAATGTTCCAGAAGGGGAGGAGGTGCAGTGGCGGCAAGTGTGAGGCACTAGACAAAGCCTGGATGTTTGAGACAGAAGGAGTCTCAAATAAGTCCTCGTTTGTAGGCCTGAATCACAGGGAGGGTGGTGATAGTGACTGGAACTGCGAATAAGGGGTGTTGAAAGTGAAATATCAGAAGAGGTTAGAGTCCAATGTCTTAAATTTAAACAAATCTGTGTTAATGCAAGGTTAGGAAGATTGTATGATATAAACGGCATTAAATTTGGAAAACAGCATCTCCCATAGCACCTTCTAATACCATGTTGAGGCACTGAATCAGTAACCACTCAAAAATAAGCATGAAGCATACTAAATCAGCAACATATGCAAGTCCTGCATGTTCTGCAGCAGGCCTGCTGAACGGGGTGGGCAGGGGGGAAGGAGCAGTTGAACTGGGACCTGGGGCTCTGGCTGCTGCCAAAGTAGCAGTGGTGGCTGCCGCAGCCCCGGCCTTTTAAATCGTTGCTGGAGTGCTATGTGTTCCAGGCAGTGCAGGGGGAGAGGAACCCCGCACTCTGGGCAGCATTGAGGGCCAGATGCCCTCAGCCCCACCCTTCCTGGGTGGATGGAGCAGCCCCCGCTTGTCCAGGGGCCCACAGACGCTGTTGGCTCTGCTATTCTGCAGCAAAGCGGTGAAGAGAATTCACAGCTTCTGCTTAAGAGTGCCTTATTCCAATCACTAGCTCATGCACCATAAAAATAAAACAAAAAACCCTTTCCAGATTACCATCTAAATCCTAGTGGTAAAAGTGGTAAATAATTTTGCAACTATTAATGAATAGCTGCCTTCAGCTGAACAAGTACTAGCTGCTAGTTTAAGACTAGTTTATCTCATACTATCTTTTAAATACTTAAAATCAAAGAAAGGAAAGGCCCCCAGTTGTTTCACTATGGAGGGCAAAATGGAAAGGAAAGTTTGTTACAGGAGAAGCATCCAATTCCATATTTCTGCTGCTTCTCCTAGTGATTCTAGGTGTTGGAGAGCTTCACATCTGTTACATGAAAGCTTAGCCACGTATTGTGAATAATGCAAATTTTACCCCAAGTGACTGATCACATGGAACAAATCTTCCACTCTCTGGCTGCTAGCCTAGCCCACAGAAGACTGTTGGGCTTCAATGAAGCATTTAAATTCCCACTGGGTTGATCTCTGCACAGGTGCAATCTGTGGCATCAAAAATGCCAGCCCACGTCAAGCAGAAGGCTTAAAAATATCCATAGGCACAAAACCAGCAAACCCCAACAAACTACTGATCTTGAGTAAGCTGCTTGGGGAAAAGGCTGTTTGTATGGGGTGGGGGTGGCAATTATACTACTTTGCTACAAAGGAGAATCTATTGACTCCTAAAAAGCTGTTATATTTCCAGAATGCCAGCCAAAAAGCCTGACCCAAACCTGATTTATTTTAATATGAATCTTCATAGTGACTTCAATGTACTCTGGATCAGACCCAAAATGAGTCTCCTGGGAGGATGACATAGATGGTGAAACATCTGATAGGCTGAATGCTTTCTCTTTTGCCATTAGTTTTTTGACGTATTTTCTTCAAGGTGTGTGGTACAGTTTATTTGACCTTTAATTGAAGATCATCTCTGCTGGGCACTCTTTAGTTGTTGGTCCCTAGGGTGGTTGTTTAAAAGCGTTTTCACTGTATGATGTATGATTTTAGTCTCCAAAGGATTTCAGAGGAAGTCCTGTATCTTAAATGCCTGCAACAACAGAGGGGGGCGAATGGCCCTCTGTGGAGTGTAGTGCTGTAAAACCCCCTATTCTCTAGGTATGAAATTCACCCTAACATAGAATGCTAACACAAGGCTTGTGTACCACGCAAGACCCACTTATTCTGCCTGCCTATTTTGAAGGTTTTAATTGTGACTGTTCTATTTGTACAGCACTTGGCACAATAGGGTCGTTGTCTGTGACTAAGGCTCGTAGGTGCTATGATGATACAAATAATAATGAAATGCTGCATAGGCTTTGTACTGTCCTTCTGCACAGGGTTAAATGTCACCATAAAGAAAGGAATATCAAGAACATCTCAGTGGCTCTGAAATGCAGTAGGGATGTTAAAAAGCAGGTAATTGGGTAACCACTGAAAATCTCAGCGGTTACATGGTTGCATGCACCTGCAGCGCAGGGCGGCAATCGGCTCCCCACGAGCAGGTGCATGCCCAGAGCCAGCTTTTAAGCTGGCTCCCGGCATGCACTGGTCCCGCCTGCCTTCCTACTGGAGAGCCGGTTGCTGCCCCGCGCTGCTGCCTCTGATACAGTGGCAGCAGCCAGCTCCTGGGGAACTGGTGCGTGCTGGGATTCGGCTTTTAAGCCGGCTCCTGCCTGCAGCCCCACTTCTGGGGAGCGGGCTGCCGTCCATGCACTATTGCCTCTGATATAGAGCCAGCAGTGCGGGTGGCCTCAGATCCCTAGGAGCAGCGTAAGAGCCTATGTGTAACCATAGATGGTAACCAATGAGCCCAGGTTTATTGGTTAACTATTTAAATGGTTATACTTTTACATCCCTAAAGTGTAGTAGTGCAAATCAGCATGATTTTCCTTTTAATTGATTCTTTCAAGGCCTTTGGCTTTGGAGGAGGGGGCTGAGACTAGAGATGTAAAATCCTGTTTAATTGGTTAACCGGTTAAACGTAATGTTTAACTGGTTAACCAATTAAAGGGGGAATGAATGGAGTGGGGGCTGGAGCCGTCCCCCACCACAGGCAAGAATTGCTCCAGCACTGCTGTAGCAGTCCCTGCCTGCAGTCCCCCTCAACTTATTTTTCTGGTCATGAATCACGACCATTTCTTGAGAGCCATACCAGTCCTGAAAGTCCTGTCCTTTTTAATCACTCCATTATTTGATGAATTGCCTCACAATAATCAGAGTTGTGACATATTTCATGACTGAGAAGGAACAAATTCAGGTTGAGTGCTATTCATAGCAGCAGGCCCAGCCAAAGGGTTGCGGGGCCCAAGGCAGGACCCAAGGAGCAGGACCCCAGGCCCAGCCGGTGGATGGTGAATACTCAGCAGCGCAAGGCCCAAGGCATTTGCCTTGCTCACGTTGCCCTAGGGCCAGGCTGCATAGCAGGAACTATTCCTTATTAGTCTGCACAGTACTAGCATCCTGTGGCCCTGATCTGATTGGGGCCTCTGTTTATGATTGTGTTATAAACAATCCTGATCTGCCAGTCAAGTGCTTTTGCCCTAGACTTTCCCACATGATTGTAGGACTGCTAAGCTCGTGAGCAAGATGAAGTAAGGAATCGTTATTTTATTCTGGGACTTCTCTTGCTGTGGCACAGGGAATGCTTCCAAATCCTCCATGGAGGAGCTGCACGCATTTTCAAGAAATGTTGCTTCCTGTTAATTGTAGCTTAGTTCAGAATTTTCTGTTTCCAGAGGCTCTCTAGTCAAGTAAGCTACCTAAAATAAATGACCGTTCTCTCTTTGCACAGTCTAGGGCAGGATACCCCAGAAGGAAACAATGCATTTGGTGTCCCACCTTGCAAAAGCAAGCTCACATAAGCATCAGTAGTATGCTCTGGAGAGAGTGTGGTGGAGACTGCAAGCACTACAAGGAGATTCATTGCATATAATCAAGCCCCACATTCCAGATGTGAAATAAGAGAAGTAACTAAACGGGTGCACCCATCATTTTTAAACCACTTTGTTTGCACCTGTGATCTTAATCCTGTTTTTAAAGTTATCTTTTTCAGATCAATGAGTTCTCTTATTGCTGAAGAGTACTGTAGATGTGGGGTAGAGGTTGGGAGAGGAAATATTCTTCGTGTGAAAAATATTTGAAAAATTATTGAGGAATGAGAGTAAATGCCTCGCTTTACTTGATGGCATTTCTGTTTGTAACATGAACTTCTGAACACCACATCTACTCAGTTCCAAAATTCCAAGAATATTCTAGGTATCCGTGAACAGAACCTTATTGATTTTGGTGAGAACAAAGTAAAACAGCAGTGCTTAAGTGAGGTTAAGTGCCTAACTCCTATTGAAATCAGTGGGTGTTAAGCACTTAACCTGCTGGTGGGATTTTCTAGAGCATCTTAAACATCTGTTTGCATCTTAGGCACTTAAGTATCTTTGAAAACCTGGCCCTTCATTTCTGTGCCTCTGTCTCTATCTAAAGAATGGACATTAATGCTACTTAATCCTACTATTTACCAATCTTGTCTTTATTTAACTTGTCTTTGGAGCAGCTAACTATGTGTTTGTAACAGTGCTCTGTTCAGGACATTGGGACATTGAAACACTTGTTGTATAAGCAATCTTGGATCATGCATTTCCAATTACCACCTTTAGGGTTGACAGGTTCTTTGACCCAGGATCAGGATCACTATTTGATTATTCTATGGTTGGGAACCCAGATGTGCACAGATGAAACAATCACGCTATCAGAACTCCTGCATATTTACAAATGTAGTTTATTAATATAGCACAGTCAAACACCCCAATTTCATAAGATAAATAGGGAATGTACATCTATATTTCCATACCATATATTCACACCATTTCTTCTAGAACAGTGGTCTCCAACCTTTTTAACCACAAGATGACTTTTTCAATTTAAGTGCAATGTAAGATCTACCTGAAATGCAAATACCCTTGCCCCACTTCCTTCCCGCCTGTTCTGAGGCCCCGCCCCTGCGCCATCCCTTCTCCGAGGCCTCACTCTGCTCGTTCCATCCCTCTTCCTTCCTGAACCTCATTCACTTTCACCAGGCTGGAGTAGGGGGTTAGAGTACAGGCTCTGGTCTTGGGCCAAAGGGTTCAGAGTGTGAGAGAGGCTGCAGGCTTATCCCTGGGCGGGGCATTAGGGTCCAGGAGGGGATTCAGGGTGCAAGCTCTAGGAAGGAGTTTGGATGCAAGGGGACTCAGGTCTGGGGCAGGAGATTGGGTGCAGGAGGGGCTTCAGGACTGGGACAGGGGTTCAAGATGCAGAAGCCCACTTAACTGAGATGGCTTCCGGGTGGTGGAGCAGTCAGGTTAAGGCAGGCTTACTCCCACCTTGGCCTGCACCACTCTTGAAAGTAGCTGTCATGTACAGCAGTGGCTCCATGGCACCATGTGCTGCCCCTTATCTACAGGCACTGAGCCCACAGCTTCTACTGGCCATGGTTCCGTGTTAGTGATCAATGGGAGCTGCAGGAGTGGTGTCTGCAGGCAAGGACAGCATGTGGAGACCCCCTGCTCTCCCTTTCTTGGGCTGCAGGGACAAGCCAGCCACTTCCAGGAACAGCAGTTATCGGGATAATTACTCCAGCCATGACAGATGAGGCATTTTAGAACTCACTACTCAAGAATTAAATGTAAGCATCAGAGAGAAATGAAAATTATGAAATGCACAGACCAGTCACAAATCAAAAATAACCCACTTCGCAAGCAGTAAAAGAAGTAACAACAACAACCCACATATGTGTTGGCTGGGGATATGAGTGTGAAGGACAGTGTGTGTTGGTGAGTGACACACACACCCACCTACCCACCCACCCATGTGTGAGAGTGTCAGATTTGCATTGCCGAGCTCCCTCCATCTCCTTCTCTCTGTGTGGAGATAGAGTACAGGGGTAGGGGGAGGAGGGACATGCTGACATCAGTGCCTTGCCTCTTCTCCCTCCCACACCCTGCACAGGAAGCAAGAGGCTGCTGGGGGGCAGCTCCAAGGCAGAGGGCAGGAGCAGCATGACAGTGGATGGAGGGGCAACTGAAGGGCCAGCACTTGATAGCTTCTTGGCCAAATCAGTCAGGATCCCCTGTCAGAGGCTCCAAGGTCTACAACTGGTTGGTGACCACTGTTCTAGGACAACCTGAGGTGTTAGTCATCATCTTCCTCGTCACCTTTGCCTTCCCCCATCATCACCAGTGGCCATCATTCTGTAGGGTTACCATATTTCCCTATGTCCAATATGGGGCACCAAGGGTGAGGGGAGCCGCCAGCACTCAGGGCAACGGGTGGGGGGGGCGGGAGGAGTGGCCAGTGCTCGGTGCTCCAGCCCCGCCGTGGAGGGCGGGGAGGAGATGAGATAGGATGGGGGCTGCCCAGGCCGGGGGTGAGAAAGGGGTTTCAGCCGGGGGTGTGTGTGTGGAGGGGTGCCAGCAGTTGAGGCTTCAGGCCCATGTTCTGGAAATGCTGGCAGACTTCCCCACCTTCTTTAGGGGGCACAGGGCGGGATGACATGCCTAGCTGGTTTCTTTCTTGTTTCTCCCCTCGGCTGCCTGCCTGACTCCAGATACCATGTGCTGGTGCCGGCTGCACTACTAGTCACAAATAGGAGGCTGCTGTGGGGAAGGAGACTGTGCTGACTGGGGAAGTCAGGGACCAGCAGGGGGCATGCAGATATGGGACATTTTGTCCCTTTTTAAAAAAGTCAGGATGCCTGGCCAGTGTAGACACAGCCTGGCCAAGAACCCGCCAGTGCAGACACAGCCTCTAAGACCCACTCTTTATGGTTTTAATCCTTGCAGGCAAGACAAGTAGGATTAGGTATTGAGTTAACCACTGTGAAAAGATTTCAACTAATTGTGAATGACTGGAATATCCAGAAAGGGGTATTACTGCTCCTTCATTCATCCCAGATTGGTTTTATATCTGTAGCTTTGATATCATGAAAAGTAGGGAGAGTCTGATGGACCTTTTCAGTATCTTTATTTTATCTCTCTAATGTATCTTCAGTCCTCTAATTAAACAGCTTTAACCTTTCTCGTCTCGCCTTCCATCAGTCTTTTCATACCACTGATAATTTCCATTGCCCTTCTCTAGGCCTCTTTCTGTTTCTTTATCCTTTGAGAGGGATATTTACTGTTTAACCGGTTAACTTTTTAAACAGGATTTTACATCCTTATTTCTTAGTTACCAGCAGAAACCTGTAAATAAGAGTTCTGATAAAGGTGTGGCATATACTGCTCATGTCAGTCACGTGGCTACGCTGAAGCCTGGTGGTAATAATTTAAATATGAACATAGCTAACTACTTTATTGTGTATCAAAGCATGTGAGGATGATTACATTTGAAGATTTTCATAGCCCATTGTGAGTGGCCTCTTATTTTGTCCTTGTGGTTGGGTGGAGTGCCAGCACTTTAATTTTTTTGACTTTTTTGTTGGGCATGGTGTCAACTGAGCCTTTTTGAAGCATGTGATACCATAGTCCTTATTCACACAGCTCTGTGTGTATACAAAATTTGTATCCTCATCCACATTTGCAAAAATGATCTGCGGCTATCCACAGATTTGCAGGGTTCTAGATACAAATTTTGTGTCTGCATCCATATCCACAAAAATGAGCCATGGATATCCACATCTGCGGATTTGCAGGCCTCTACTTATTCATGTGAGTAATCTTACTGAAGTTAGAAGCTGACTTGCAGTTTGTAATGCATTGTTAGGATGGCTCCAGATATACAGTGGAGGCAGACCAAAGTGGTGTGGGAGGCATCAGAAGCAATCTGTAATCAGCTGGGGTTCACTTCCTGTCGGGAATGGCAGAAGGTACTTAAAAGTGGGGGGACCAGGCCACCAGTGCCTTGAACTAGGCACTGCCCTCACCTCCATGCTATCTCTTTCCCTCCAAGACCCAACTTCTGTGCTCCCTCCCCCTTCCCGGAACCGTTCTTCCTGCTCATTCTTCTCCACCTCTTCCCACACATCGCTTAACCTTAGCAAAATGTGGGGGTCGCGTGGCCCATTTTCCCCTCCCATTCCAACCCTCCTGCTTTCTTTCTGACTTCAGATGTGTGTAAATGTGTCGGTTCCTGGAACATCAGCACATTTCACATTTTATTTCATGCCTGAATGCCTGCACGTTATTTTTTTTATAGAGGCCTCAAGAACTGAAATGTCTGTTTTTACTTTGGTGAGGATTGATGCAATAACATAGGCTTTTTATTTCCTCTTGTTCTGAATGCCAGAAGCAGAGACCCACTTAGTGGGCACTTCCATCTCTCATTTCCTATTCTAAACACAGAGGTCTCAAGGGACCTCATTTGGGTCCAGGCATGTTAAGAAGTAGCATTTTGAAAATGAGACACACATGCTTCAAGGTCAGGTTTCTGACAGCTGTGCTAGTTAATGTCTACAGAAAAGTAGATTAATTACCAGAATAATGTGGGCCTGAATCCTCTCTCACTTACATTTGTGAAGTCCCACTGTCTCCTATGGAATACTTCCCCACTTGCACTGGTGTAAGGAAGTGAAAGGATGTTTTTTGTTCCCTGCTCATATTCTACCCCACAACCACTCTCATCCAGAAGTACTTCCTAAATTACAATTCAGATAGTTTTCAAAAATTGTATCTTAATCCTCCCTTTCATTTGCACAAGATTAAATCTGTCTCCATATTCAATGGTACACTGTCAGGTCAAGTTTAGCTCCATGTTTAAGATCTGTAGAAAACCTTCAGGCCAATGGAAATATTTTTTTTCTTTTTAAGAAAAATTAGCAAGAGAGTTTACATCCCAGACAGGACAGCCAGAAAGTGAAAATGACTAGACTCTAAGGGGAAAATGACCAGCCTGTTTTCTGTTGTCCCAGGAGAAATATGCTTTAAGTAAACAAATGGTGAAGACCTATTTTTGGAACCTTGGAATTTTAAACTTTAACACCTGGGATTAATGAAGCAATGTGTTACTTTTGGAGTCCAGTTTTTTGTTTGCATATGATAGTGTGGTCTTGGTATGTTAGTGTGGCTTGGTCTCTAGCTACATCATAGCATCAGACCTACAAAATGTAGTAACTTAAAGTATTAAGAAATTGATCTACAAGTGATATTTGAGAGACTTAACTATTTTGAAAGGCATTTCCTCTTACTTTGTAACTTTTTCTCTCCAAAATAATTGGTTCAGTGATTCATAGCTCTCCATGTATTCAGGGAGCTATAAAACAGTGAGTTTGTTTGAAATGGTGGTAATTTATAAACTTAATGTTCTGAAACTTCTCTCCTTTCTATTGCATTAACAACAACTTGGTACAGTCTCCCAAGCGGAGTGTCACTAGTCATAGATTTAGGATCTTTAAAATTGGGTTTGGGGACCTTTCAATCTAGACTGAACAAAGAAGTAGAAAGTACAAATAGAACAGTTTTTTCATTAGCCCCTTAGTCATTTCCCATATCCTACTAGAACATGTTATTGAAAATGTCCAGAAGAACTGAATTCTGCTCCAACTCTCGCGAGTGTAAATCAGGAGTAACTGCATTGAAGTGATGGGGATGACACAAGTATAAATAGGTGTGAGACCAGAATCAGGCCTACAAGTGTTCCAAACCACTGCTTTATGTATTAGCCAACATAGATGTCACATTTCAATTAAGAACATAAGAACAGCCATACTGGGTCAGACCAAAGCTCCATCTTCTCACAGTGGCCAGTGCCAGGTGCCCCAGAGGGAGTAAACAGAAACTGGTAACCATCAAGTGATCCCTCCCCTGTCATCCATTTCCAGCCCCTGACAAACAGAGGCTAAGGGCACCATTCATGCCCATCCTGGCTGAGAGCCATTGATGGACCTATCCTCCATGAATTTATCTAGCTGCTTTTTTTTTTTTTTTTTAAACCCTGTTAAAGAGGACTACTTAAAGTTGTTCCACAGGTTGACTGTGCTAGTTACTAAGGTACAGCTTTCCAGTAGTGTCTTGGATAGCCCTTTATCATCTAATTATTATGCTTCATTGTAATTTAACAATGAGGGGAAGATTAAAAACATGGCAGCCAGTTGGCTTAGAGGGGTCAATTTATGCTGCCTGTTGGCAATGCAGTGTAATTTTAGGTTTTTTTAGACCATGATGAATGCCATTTTCCCTCCAAGATCACGGACTGTATGGCCAAAAGACTTTTGTAAATGGTTTGGATCAGGCTGTATGATTGTAAACAATGTGAATAATGCACCTTGACTAATGTGTATGGGGGGGATTCATGGAAGAAAACAATGTTTTTGTCCCTACTGACCCAGTTCTTCAAACTGGGTCAGTCAGGCAATATGTGTAATCTGCTGGCGCCAAAGCTATTTCACTGAGCTTTCAGAGGGCATGTTCAGGAGGGAGAGTGGAGGTACCATGGCTTAGCTTTAACCCTTCCAGAGTCAGTGGGAAGGGTGCTCGTTCCCAACAGGCGCCTGTTGGGAAAAGTGCTTCCAGCTGCCCTGAGCATCTGTCCAATGTACCTGGCCCATCTGGCACAGAGTGTAACATGATAGTTGGGCCATATCTGGACTCTGCTGCTTGTGAGCATGTTTGAATCTAAGATCTTGGCTTGGGCTTGTTTGTATAACTTTGTAATGCACCTTTTGCTAATCTCAAAGCAGCACAGAGCAAATATCTTAGAGTGGGAATGTTAAAAATGTCCTCTCTGAGCATCAGGGAGGCAGCTTGGCCCAGTAGTACTGTACTGGGAATTGGGAGAGGTGGGCTCTGTTCTTGCAGTTACTACGGGTAGTCTTTGTGCGCTCAGGCCAAGTTGCCAGCATCCCTTCCTCCTTGTGGGGCTGGGTAGGTGAGTCAGAATTAATTATGTTTTAAAACAAAATAAGTTGCTATTTTTAATGCACTTTGTGGGTCCAGTTTTCTGATCTAGTTCTTAAGTAGGAGCTTGTCTATACCAGAAAATTAAATTGATTTAAGTTAGGTCGATATATAGCCACTGCAGTAATTAGTGGTTCATGTCCACACCTGCTTCTTCTGTCCCCTCACCAGGTGCACTCCCACAGACTCAAATGGGTCACTGTGGACACTGACAGCAGAAGCCTGGCAGCCCTGGGACGGACAGCAGAAACTGTAGGTGCAGGGCTCAGAGCTGACTTCTCTGCACCGCCCACATTATCAGGAAGTTTCCAGGCTGTCAGCAGCGGAGCTGGGTATGGGAGGGATTCCATTTGGAGCTAACAGCCTTAGGCAGAAACTACATATATAAGTAACTCTGGCTAAATTGACACATGTGCTACACCTCTTGTGGACATGGAGTTTATTCTGTTGGTGCAGTGGGCCACCTACTTCAGCAGAAGCAGCATTGTCATGTAAATGCTGATAATTAGGTCAGGTTGATGTAAGGCAGCTTAATTCTGTAGTGTAGACCAAACCTAGGATGCCCAAATCCTACTATTGGGTGCCCACATAATATGTTCTAGGTCAGGCCTGGGCAAAATACGGCCCCTGGGCTGGATCCAGCCCACGGAGACAGTGGGGAGCTCCAGGCAGGCTCCCCTGCTTGCACCGTGTAGAAACGGAGCTTCAGAGCTCCGTTTCTGTTTTAAAACTGATGGGGAGGAGGGAAGTTTCAGGAGCTGCCCCGGCCCCAGCACAATCCCATTGGCCGGTTTCTGGCCAGAAACCAGCCAATGGGAGCTGCTTGTTGGAATAACAGGAAACCAAGAAGAACCACTCCCCCTCTCTTCAGCTCAGTTATTCAATGAAGCACATGGCCAGGCAGGCTGGCTGGGAAACAGGGATTTCCCTACACACACCCCCTCCATGGGGGTATATACCCCCCAAAGTTCCCCAACACTCCCTCAGTTTTGTGAACTATGGTGCCATACAGCCCACCTTCACCCTCATCGTCCCTGACATACCCCCTTCCCCCGTAAATTCAACACCCCCCCCCCCAAATTTCAATTCCTGGGGAGGCTACTGCTGGGAAATGTTTTAAGCTCTGCAGGCAGGCAGGCTAGTTTGGCAGCTGGCAGATAAGTTTCTTGGCCCCAGCCCTTAGCATCCCAGCTCTTTCTCCCCCCTTCCCCCCAAACATATCCAAATCCTCTGTCCTCCTCTTACACCCAACCCCCTCCCAGATCTGGCACCCCAATCTCCTGCCCCAGATCACAGTCCCCTCCAGCCTTGGTCACATCCTAAACCCCTGCTCTCCTTTTCCCTCCCCTAAGTCACAACTGTGTCCTTCACCCAAACTCCCTCCCAGACTCCAGTCTCCTTCCGGCATGCCAATCCCTTACCCCAAGGTCCCTTATGCACCTGACCTCCATCCCAGACCCCGCATCTCCTCCATTAATAATATTGAAGAGTGTGGCCCTCGGCCACTTTCCAAAATCTTGGAGTGGCCCTCCCCATGAAAAATGACTGCCCACCCTGGTTCTAGGTGCATACATGCTATTTGAATACTGAAACCTAGAATTGCCTGCATGGAGATTGTGACGGGGTTAACCAGGCCCTGAGGCCCCCTGCCAGAGGCCCTGTGGTACTCCCACACCCTGCCCCAGACAAAAGGCCATAGACAAGTCCTCTAGGAGGCTAGAGTGGCTGTAGAGGAACCTGCCAATCAGGGGCCAGAAAGGCCCTATAAAAGGAGCTGCAGGACCAGAGTCAGCTCTGTCTCTGGATCCCTGAAGAGGTGGATTGAGTGGCTTGCTGGCTGGCTAAGGGAGCAGCAGCACCACGGGGAGCTCTGTGTGGGTCTATGATGAACTGAGAGAAAGCCCTGAGCAAGGAACTGTCTCTGGGAGGAGAGAGTAGTGCTTTCAGGACCTATCCCGAGTGGGGAAACAAACTGAGAGACTTAGAGACACACTACAGAGGGCACTGGGATGAGCCTGCTAGAGGAAGGGGTTTGTGATACACAGGGTGTGACTCGGCCCGAGTCCTGAGTTGCCGAAGAGGAACCTGCACTCGGCCAGATGAGGGCACTTCCTTGAGGTGCCACCCTGTTAGAGATCTTGAAAGCTGCATTCAGCTAAGGAGAAAAGAGGGAGCCAGGATCGGAGTCTGAAAACTGGGCTCTGCATCCACAAAACTTTCTGCAAGAGTGTTTTTTTTATTTGTGTATTTTTTGCTTCTCTGTTTGAAGGATGTGAAACGCTTTTGCTGGTTTTGTGGGTGCTTTTGGAAGAGAAGCAGCACTAACATAGGGCAAAGTTCCTCATTCCTTTGCCTAAAAGAGTCAAGTAACTTCCATGGGGGCTGAAGTATTGAACCTGTGGACAGCTGACTGTCAGAAATTTGATACCAAGACAAATATTGCTTGAGGGAACACTTGAACTAACTCAAAGGACATATTATGTTTTCATGATTATATGGGAAGTTCTACTTAAAAACAGCTCATATGATATGACCGTATGTTAGTGGAACTCCTTGAACGCTACTATTTTATGCTGCATAATCATGATGACAAAGCTCTTCTCTGCCCCTATATCCAAAAGACCAACAAACAGGAGTCTCATTTATAAAATACTTTGAAATCCTATGGGGTGTGAAGTAGTATATGGGAGTGGTATCATTACAACCAACTTTTCCCACCCCATGACCACCTCTGCCTTTCTTCTTCTGGTGGATTTCCCTCCACAAACCACCTATTTCCCTTCCTCTACCACAGTCTACCAGAAGTTACATTGGAAACATTTAGCTCTTTCCTTTCAAACCACAGAAATTGCTAGTGGACATGAGATAATCAAATGCCATAAATTCTTTTCATTCTGCAGCCTTGTTGTAGAGAAGAAAAAATGCGTTCACTTGTATTACAGCTTAGTAAGTTATTCTTTTTTAGAGCAATCCTCTGGTTAGAGTCAGAAGTAAAGGACAAGCTGGAACTCACTCCATCCTTATACCTGCTTAATCCCCTGTTCATATTTCCCTTCCTCATACACATGAAGAGCCTTCAGCAGCACTAGGCATTACAGAGGTGGGGAATCTTTTTTGTTTCTATCAGGAGTCAGTGGCCCACCGGGAAAAAAATCAATTGAGAACCACTAGCCTGGGGACGGGGTGGAGGAGGCCCTGGCCTTCCCCTAGTGGGTTTCAAACTTTCTCATAACCCAGTTGACGAAAATTGTTGATGCCTGTGACCCAGCGTAATTGTCTTTTGACTAGAGTGGCAGGCTCCAGGGTGGGGCCACAGGGATGAAGGGTTGAGGGTGTGTGGGGGTGTGTGTGTAAAGGCTTTGCCTGGGAGTGTGAGGTCTGGGGTGGGGCCATAGATGAGAGGTTTGAGTGCAGGCTGAGGGGGGGAGGGAGTAGGGCAGAGGGGCTCAGTATGTGGTGGGGACTGTGGGCTTGGGGCATGGGAGTGCAGTACAGGGGGTGCAGACTATGGGCTGGGGATGAGGTGTTTAGGGTGCAGGAGGGGTTTCGGGGGCTCAGGGCTGGGCCAGGAGATTGTTGGGGCACAGGCTTACCTCTGGCAGCTCCTGGTCAGTAATGCAGTAGGATGGTAAGGCAGGCTTCCTGCCTGTTCTGGCACAGTGGACTGTACTGCACCTTGGAAGTGGCTAGCAACAGGGGGTTGGCTGTGGCTGGAAGTGGAGCCGGCAGTGGGGAGGGTCAGCAGACTAGGGGATGAGTGGCAGGGAACCTCCCATGGTCCGGCAAATTCCCTCATTCTGGACCAGTCCGATCCTGAGGGTGTTGCCCCAGGGTGGGGAACCTCAGGACCAGGGACTGGATGCGGCCCCTAGCTTGCCTTGATCCGGTCCCCTAAGGCTCAGGGCCCCCACAGCACTGGGTAGCCCATGCTGGCACTCCAGCCACTCCTCCCCCCTGCTTCTCACTTGTGTGAAGCCCCCGACTGATTTTTCTGTGGGTCAGTGGCCCCGACCCAAAAAAGGTTCCCCACCCCTGCTGTAGTGTCAGTCTTTTGGTAAGGTAACTTTTGAGTGCTGTCTGATCAGTTCCAACGTTTCAGGGAATATTCTAGTTCTCAGGCAGCAGAAACTGGTTTTGTGTGAGAAATTCATAGAATTGGAAGGGGGAAATAGGGGAGATACTTGGATTCCTGTGTATCTTGGCAGCAGACCCAACAGCTTCAACACTCTAAATGTCTATGCATCACAGAACCGGACATTATCACCTTTCAGCATACCACTCCCAATTTTAACTCTGTCTTCAAAGAAATGGGAGGGGGCAGTTGGAGTGTGCATACAGATTGGCCAGCTGTCTACCAGAATTGGCATCTATCTCCCAGTACCTATTGTAAGCAATCTGGGAGATTTTAATAGGCTGCCGAAGGTCCAGCCGGCGGTGCAGTGGAGCTAAGGCTGGCTTCCTACCTGCCCTTGCTTCACACACCACCTGAAAGTGGCTGGCTGGCATGTCAGGCTCTTAGGCTCATGGGTGGCCAGGGGTCTCAGTGTGCTGCCCTCAACTCCTGTGCTAGCTTCACAGCTCTGATTGGCTGGGAACCACAGCCAGTGGGAGCTGTGAGGGCAGGACCTGCTGGTCCAGGCAATGCGCAAAGGCCCTGGCTTCTCTGCATTGAAGACAGACATGCTGGCCACCTCTGGGAGCTGTGCAGAGCCATGGCAAGCAGGGAGCCTGCCTTAGTCCCACTACGCTACTGACTGAGGTAAGCACTGCCCAGCTGGAGCCTGCATCCCTAACTCCCTCCTGCACCCCTCCTGCATGCCAAAGGCAGAGCCCTCACTCCCTCCTGCACCCCAACCTTCTGCCCCAGTCTGGTGAAAGTGAGTGAGAAGTGAGTGACAGAGGGAAGTTGGAAGGGATGGGACAAGGGTTTTTTAGGTTTGTGCAGTTAGAAAATGGGCAACGCTAACATGGCCCTGACATAAAAGGAAAGAGGGCAGGGCAATGCAGACCCCTTTACAGGGGGAGGAGGAGAGAGGATTCACAGCCCCTGGAATGGAAGAGAATCGGAGGGACAACAGTATAGGGTCAGTAGGTTCAGGGTGATACACCCCGAGCCTCTGGTCTGCAGAGGTAGATGGTGTGGCGCACCGCTCCTGGCATGGAAGGGATGACCATGGAGGACCCCAGATGAGAGTGATCGCAGATTATAGGGGCATAGTGCCCTGGTATATGGTGGAGGGCACACAGCCCCCATGCATGGGGGAGAAGGAGTCCCTATGACAGAGAGATTGGAGGGTGGCATACAGGGAACTTGTAGGAGGGAATGGAGGGAAGTAAGGAGCATCTCTGAGTGCGGTGAGCTTAGCCTACACAAGCTGTGAAGTGTGGATTTCTTCACTGTAAATGTTCATAAATAAATCTAAACACAGAAAATGAAGGCATGGTCAAAATAAATCCACCCGAGAATCTCCCAGGAAGCTATTTTTCTGTATATTGCACTCAAACTCTGTACTGCAGAACAAGGGTAATCTACTGAATTTACTGGACTCTGGTTCTTGTGACCTGTACTTTCCAGCCATTTTTGGGAGGTGACAGGGTGTATGCTTTTACTGCATTATACCACTGAAGTTTGTAGAGGGTGCCCATATTCCCCTATTTATTTGTCGATCTTTTCATGAGAACAGTAGGGCCTTTTCTATCTTACAGACTTGTTTGCATCTACTTATTTTTATAGCACCATTGCCTAGCTTTTCAAGAAATGTCCTGTGTTGAGAATAGCCTAGTACAGTGTTTCCCAATTTTATTTGGCCATGGAAACCTTTTCAGAATTTCAAGGAACCCCTAGGTTTGTCAAGCACAAAAAAAAAAAAAAAAAAGAGAACCCACCTTTTGCATGAAAATCACATTCTTTCCCCAAGACCTCACCCCTTTGAGGCCCCATCCTCTCTGTTCCCCATCTCTCCATCACTTGCTATCCCCAGCCCTTATATACTCTCACTGGGTTGAGACAGGAGGTGTGGGCTCTGGGGTGGGAATGAGGGATTTGGGTGTGGGAAGGGGTGAGAAGTGCAAGCTCTGGGAGGGAATTTGGATGCAGGAGAAGGGGATGCTGGCTCAGGGAGGGGGCTCCAGGCTGGGGAGTGTTGGGCTCAGGTGGAAGGTTGGGGTGCCGAGCAAGTCACGGGCTTGTGGATGTGAAGGTGCAGGAGTTTGGGTTTGATATGTGAGGGGCAAGGAGGCTGTGAGTATGATAGGCTCAGGACACAGATTTGTGATGTGTGGATGGTGCAGGAGTGTTGTGGCAGAAGACCGAGGATGTGGGGATGCAGAAGTTTGGGGATGTAAGAGGCTCAGAACAGGGGGTTCCAGTGTATGATAGGCTCAGATTTGGGGTCAGGTGGTGCAGGAGTGTTATGATGCTGCAGTGAGATGGAGATTTGGCCACAATTGGGTGCATGTTGGCCAGGCTTCCTTTTTAAATAAAATATTATGTCAAACTCAAAAGGTTTTAGCATTGTCTTTATTTATGAGGGGGGTGGGAAACCTGTTTTGAGTCATGGGTCACTGACCCACAGAAAAGTCAGTTGGGGCCACACAAGTGAGATTAAAAAAAAAACAAAAACATTCCAAAACCCCCAAGCCTCACTAATGTGGTCCCAGCTGTGCTGGTGAGGGCAGGAGACAGGATGCTAGTGGGTGCTGGGGCCGAGGAGAGGGTGCTGCTGGGTGGCAGGATGCTGGCATAGGTGGCGGGGTGCTGGGACAGGATGCTGGGGTCAGGGATATGGTCCTGCTGGGCACTGGGGTGGGTGGCAGGGTGCTGGGACAGGAACAGGGTGCTGCTGGGTGCTAGGATGGGTGGCAGGATGCTGGGGCCAGTGACAGGGTGGTGCTGGAGCCGGGGACAGGGTGGTGCTGGGTCCTGGGGTGGGTGGCAGGGGGTCAGGGTCCTGGGCTGGGTGGCAGGGTGCTGGGACTGGGGATAGGGTGGTATTGGGTGCTGGGATGGGTGGCAGGGTGCTGGGGCGGGTGGCAGGGTGCTGGGGCCAGGGACAGGATGGTGTTGGGTGGTAGGGTGCTGGGGCTGGGGACAGAGTGCTGTTTGGTGCTGGGGACAGTGCTGGTTGGGACAGGGTACTTGGGGGGGGGGGGGGTCTGGGCAGTGGACAAGGCAGCTGGGACCAGTACCTGGCAATCCTGCAGCACCTCTGGGTTCCAGGAAGCATGCTACTGCACTTCCCCTTCCCAAACAGCTGGCGTGCGCCTGAACACAGGGGCTGTTGCACTCCAGCAACTTACTTCCACGATGCTGTCCTGCGCGGGGGGAGGGAGGGTGCGGGGAGTCCCAGGGCAGAGAGTGCTACCTGCACAGTTGGAGCTGCACGGACCCGGGTCTCCCGCCCCGCCCCGGCCCCCTCCCTCCCACTGCGCAGAAAGGCGGCGGAACTAAGTTACCGGGTGCCACAGCCCCAACTGTTCAGGCAGCGCGTGCCGGCGCCTTTGGGGAGGGGAAGAGCTTCCCTTCCCGCTGTGGGTCATGTGAGGTCACCCCTGTCCGGCACCTCCCAAGTGTGCTGGCTGGGAGCAACTGTTCCTCTCTGCCCCTGCCTCGCTATGCCTCTGCGTCGCCAGGGAGGAAGGGGAAACAAGTGTGCTGCTGCTTTAAGAAGTTGGCTAACTGGCGCTTTCTCTTTCAGAGGGGGCCGGGAAGTGCCGGTTCCTTGCGGAACCCCTACTTTCGCTCCCCCCGGTACCGGCTCCTGCTTCTCCCTCTGCTTTCCCCCCTTCTGTATCCAGAGGCAGAAGGGGGAGGGAAGCAACGAGTCAAGTTGTGACTTGACTACCCAATAAGCTTAGGCTTATTGGGTAGTCGACTAGTTGCTTACATCTCTAATCCATTGAACAGGAACAGCAAGTCAGGTGATTACACAAGTTTGCCCCAATCCCACAGTAACCTGCTACTATGTCACTAGCAATTAGAAACATCAGTCTTAATGATTCAGTTCTTGGCCTTTCTACTAAGGATCCCAGGGAGGAATTGGATTCAGCAAGGTTGAGTTCAGTCTCTATTCCCATTGAAGGCTCAGGTGGAATTGAGTTCTTTCAGCAGTGCCTGGAAGCATGATTGAGCCCAAGGATGCTAACTAGTTCTAAATGGTGATAAGATTCAATCCATATAACCTGCCAGGAAGACTTCATATGGTAACAGACTTTAGTTGTAACAAAAAACAGGACTCTGTAGCACTTTAAAGACTAACAAGATGGTTTATTAGGTGATGAGCTTTCGTGGGCCAGACCCACTTCCTCAGATCAAATAGTGGAAGAAAATTGGCATGACCATATATACCAAAGGATACAATCAAAAAAATGAACACATATGAAAAGGACAAATCAAATTTCAGAACAGAGGGGGGGTGAGGGGGAGAGGTAAATGTCTGTGAGCTAATGATATTAGAGGTGATAATTGGGGAAGCTATCTTTGTAATGGGTAAGATAATTAACATCTTTGTTGAGACCTAAGTGTAAAGTGTCAAATTTAAGCATGACACTTTACACCTTTTAAATTTTAGTTGTGATTGTGGTCACTGGCTTTCACCAACTAATTCTTAAATATGATGGCTATAGCAAATGAGTGGCCTGTGTAGCATGTTGCTCTATAATTAGAGACAGGCCCAAGGTGAAAAGCTCAATTCATTTTGGGATCAGAACCTCTGCAAAGGGTAGGCAGTGTACTGTCGCAATTCAATCCCATGTCTGCTTTAATAGGAAAGAATTGACCAGGAAAAGCATGCAGAGTAATGGAACCTCTATTTCCTTCACCTCTATTGAGCAAGTTAACCTGAGAAGAAATTACAGGTGTCTCTGTAAGGAAAGTTCCTCTCAGAAAATCATAAAACGATCAGTTATTTCTGTAGGCTCAGGTTTGAAAAACCAGGGCTAGCTCTCCTGTATGGTTAAAAGCACAGCAGTTCAGAATCTGGACAATGAAACTTGGCAACATTTTAGCAAGTGAAATCACTTTGCTGTTGTCAAATTGGCAGACTTCAAAAAGATAATCTGGGATAAATGGAGTTAAAGCCTGTTGGTAATAGCTGCATCTTAAACTGGGTCATCTGACACACACTTTTCCCCTCTGCATTTCACATTCACCCGGGTATAAAGGGGCCTTTCATGAGTTTTGACTTCTGATTGCCAGACTTGCCTCAGGCTCTGAAGAATAAAGAATCTCTTCCCCCCAACCCCCCACTCCCTCTGCTTGTGCATGCCCATATGATCCTATAGATTGTCCTGAGTAGAGCACAAAGCAGGGGGCAAGGTCTTCCTGGGTAGGAAACAGTTTTTTAAAATCAGCTCCAGAAATTACTACTTTGGAGCATGGGGCCTGGGGCGGGGAAAGGGAGAGAAAATGGTCATTGAAGTATGCAAAATGATGACTGGAGTACAGAATTTAGGTCTCCAAAGAATATGCCTACATTGCAATTAAAACCCCACAGCTGATCCATGCCACCTAACTCTGGCTTGCGCTACAGGGCTGTTGCATTGCAGTGCAGATATTTGGGGTCAGGCTTTAAGAATTTGTGAGGTGGGAGGTTCCAAGAGCTCAGGCTGCAATTCAAGCCTACACTGCAATTAACAACCCATTAGTCCTAAGCTTCACAAGCCTGAGTCAGTTGGCATGTGCCAGTTGGGGGTGTCTAATGTACAGACGTGCCCAAGGTTCATGTCTCCGTGCCGAACTAATACAGGGAGGATGAATGTAAAGACTCTTCTGTGGTGTATCTAAATCCAGCTGACAGAATGGGAAGAACTGGTAGATCATTGAGTCTTTGCTTCAAGGTCAATAGGTTGAATCCCGCCATCTGATCGCCATTTGGTAGTTGTGAAAAGAATTTGGCTCACATGAAAAGATTTCTATATCCAGTTCCTAATAGATCTCTCAAAATCCACCATTGCTACTGGGTTCCTGGTGGCAGTCTCAACAGTGGTGAGGGACTGAATAGACTGAAATGCCTTTTCACCCCTAGTACACGATCATTTGCAGGATGTGTGGAAAAGCCTACACTGCTTTTGCCTGCCTACCTCTTCTGTGCGTACAGAACTTCTGTCTCAGGAACTGACAGTGCTGGCATCTTTCAGTCAATGATGCATTCAATTTGGAAAATATTATTGCTTTGACTAAGGGCTTATCTACACTAGCATGTTTTGTTGCCAAAACCGCCTTTGGGCGACACAACAGTGAGAGTGTTTACATGGCAATGTAACTTGTCAGGAAAAACACCCATTTTTGGTGACATACAACTTCCACCTGGAGTGAGACTTTTCTCTTCCCCTTACAGCCGGTCCCCTACTTACGAACGAGTTATGTTCCAAGCACTTGGTCGTAACTCGCTGTGTTCGTAAGTCGGACCCCATTCATTTCAATGGGACCGCGCTGTTCGTAAGCGCAGATCGCCGTTCGTAAGTTAGGGCCGCGCTTAATGGGATCACCATTTGTAAGTCGGGGACCAGCTGTACTTTGTCAACACAGAGCCTGTGTGGACTCTGCTGTTTTGTTGAGAGAACTGGCTTCGGCCAGTATCCCAGAATGCCCGCCCTAATAGCTGTGCTCAGTGTTTTGTGATCTCTGCTGCCCTGCAGGCATGTGCCCCCTCCCCTTTCAAAGCTCCAGGAAGTATCTGACAGCTGAGTGAGCTGCTCCCTTTGGGGAGCAAATCATTGGAGTACAGTAGTGTCTCGATTATCTGACCTAAACAGGACCGGAGGATGGTCGGATAGCGAAAATGTCTGATAATACGGAATACTAATAAAAAACATGGGTATAAATATGTATAAACTCAATTTATTACTAATTCTAATGAAAAAATCAAACAAAAGCACGACTGCACTCATGTGCGTGGCGTGGGTGAGCGGTGCTGATTGTGATTGGCTGTTATACATGCTGCATTCTTATTCGTCACGTTGGCGGGTGGCACACGACTGAAGGCGGCACGTTGGATAAAACGGAATGTCGGATAAGCTAAGGTCAGAAAATTGAGACTCTTCTGTACTTCTGCCCTGCTCTGGGGATACAGCAGAAGGCTGCTGCAGGGGGAGGGCTGTAGAGATTGCTGTGCTGCTTTGACATTCCTAAGCATGGAGCGCTCACAGAGATAGGAGGGAATCCTAAGAAGCTCCAGGATCAGTTCTGCCTTCCCACAACACTTCACTGTGGGATACTTACCCACATTGCTTTGCTCTTATCTGTTGACAGGATGCTAGTAATGTCGGGGGATGCGGATACTCTGTGCTGGCAAACCAGATGCTTTTAAGTGCTGCTCATCCAGTTACAGTGTTTTGCAGTGTGACTGCTCTCGCACAAGCAAGGCTAACTTGCATGTAGGTAACTCAAGCTTACTGTACAGTGAAGAGCCAACCTGAGAACAACTGTGTAAGTGCTTCGTATCCATGCAAAATAGTTCCCTTGGTCCCTATACAGCTTTGATTTGCCTTTACCCATTCCCTCAATGAACTCATTAGGATAGAGCAGGGGTGGGCAATAACTTTTGAAGGTGGACCCCTTCACAAATTTCTAAAGTGGTTGCAAGCCACCCCAGAAGGGGTGGGGCCTTAGGCAGAAAGGATGGGGCCCAGAGCCTTCTCGTGCTCCCTGCTCGCAGATGCTTATTGGCCTGGGGGTGGAGGGAGCATGTGAAGTCTTTTTTCCCCCACCCCCAGCGCCTGAAGAGAACTGCCAGCTCCCCCGTCCCCAGGTCTCGATTGGCCTGGGGATGGGTGGGGGAGCAGCAGGGCGGGCTGTGGGCCAGATCAGCCGGCTTGGTGAGCTGGATTCCGCCCACGGAGGCCCTTTTGCCCACTCCTGGGGTAAGGGATTCAGGTGCAGGAGGGAGTTTGGGTGAAGGAGGCAGTTGACTGTGTTGCCTCTAAGCTGCATGGCAGCACAGCTTCACGGGTGATTAATCAGCCCCACCCAATCAGTCAGCTCCATGCATGGAGTCCTGAGCCTCTAACTGTGGGGTGTTGATAATCACCTGTGAAGTTGTGCTGCTGCGTATCTTAGAGGGAACACTGGTTGTGACCTGGCGTATGGGATTGGGGTTCAGGGGTTTGGGTTGTAACCTAGGGCAGGAGGGGATTGTGATCTGGGGCAGGGGATTGGGATGCTGGGTCTGGGAGGGGATATGGGTGTAGGAGGGAGGCAGAGGGTTTGGCTTATGTGGGATGGGGGGGTAGGAGTGGAGGGGCAGAGGGTTGGTGGGGAGGGAGGGGCTGGGGTGCCAGAGGCAGGCTGTGGCCAGGAGACTTACCAGTGAGACTCCCAGCCAGCAGCCCAGCACGTTTCTCAGGCAGGAGCCTGTCCCGCCCCCGCACAGGCTGCAGGGCCATGTGCTCTGTGAATAAGAACCTGAGGGGAGTGGTGCTTCCTGTGCTGCCTGTTTCTCAAACAGGCAGCCTCCATTGGCCAGAAACCGGCCAATGGGATTGAGCTGGGGGCAGGAGCAGCCGCGAACCACCATTTACCACCTCCCTTCCAGGCTCACAGTATGTAGAACATAAACAACCCAGCAGCCACATTTTTCCCCCCTCCTCCCGTGCTGCTGCTGCTGCCTCTCTATCAGAGCGGTGTAGGGGTGGAGGGCAGGTGGGAGCCAGCTTTTAAGGCGGCTCTCCTCATGTGCTGGCTCTGTGGAGCCGCCTCCTCCCCCCCTCGCTTCCTCCCACAGAGGCAGCGAGTGGGGGCAGGTAGGAGCTGGTGCTCGGATTTTTAAACTGGCTCTGTGACGGATTTTGTCTGGGCGCGAGCTCTCACTCCCAGCCGCAGGGATGAGGCCTAGCGAGCCCACTGTCTCGGAGACCCGGGGCACGGCGGCTATACGGGCGCGAGCTCTCACTCCCAGCCGCAGGGATGAGGCCTAGCGAGCCCACTGTCTCGGAGAGCCGGGGCACGCTGGCTATACGGGCACAAGCTTCCCAACTCCCCCTTCTGGGCTGAGCGGGGCCCAGCGAGCCCACCGTGTGGGATACCCCGCGGCCCTTCCCCCTCCCAGGGGGTCTGTATTCTTTACCCAAGTATCCCTGGGGCAGACGCCCCTCCAAAGATTCCTTAGTTTGGTATCAGGTCAGTGTGTAAATGGGAAGCAATGAGGGTGGGGACTAGGGGGACCCAGGCCCACTCTCTCCACTGGGTCCCAGCCCGGGCCCTAAGGGTTCAGGTATCACCCTTACCCAGCTGACGGGGTCCCACCAAAAGCACTCTGCCCCAGGCTGCTTCCTAGGCTGCTTCCTAGCCTCCCTCGGTCTGCGGGTCTCCTGCCCCAGCATTTAGGGACCTACCGCTCCGACGGGGTTCTCGGGCTCCTTGTCACCACTCTCTGGGGTCTGGTACTCCTGCCTCAAGCGCGGGGGAAGGAACCGCTGCCCCATGGTCCTCCTCCTCCTGCTCTCTGGGCGCTTTTTGAAGCCCCTGCCGGGGCTCATTCCGCCCTCCTCTGCCCCTCCCCCGAGGTCCCAACGCACAAAGCGTCGGGTTCCCGGGGGCGGGGTTGCATCACGGCTGCGCTGAGGGGGATGAGCGGTAGTCCACCCCTTGCTGTCGGCCAGCGTCCCCTCCTGGCGCCGGTTCGCCCTGCCCAGTGCGGGGATCAGCGGGGCCAGTGCTCTGGCCGTGCGCCTGCTGCAGTGCACCTCCTCGCCCGGCCGGCATCCCGGCGCATCTAGCGTGGGCCGCGGCTGGCCCATCACAGGCTCCCCTTGTAGACCAGCTGCTGCCTCTGATACAGAGGCTGCAGCATGGGGTGGCAAGGGCCTCCCTGGGAGTGGGGCTGGGAGCACATTGGCTGCTGGCCCCACCCATGGGAACTATCAAATCATCATGAACCACTAAAATTTGATGCAGTTGCACAGTTGTTCAATTAATCACTATCTAATATCCCTAATCCCCACAATAGTAATAACAGATGTGTCCCTATTAGGATGGGGAGCAGACAGACACTCTCACTGCTCCAGGCGAAGTGGCTATCTCTTGAGATCACATAATGCATCAACTTGCAACTCAGGGCTATCAGCTGTGCCTGTTTCCAATTTCTGCCATTGATCAGGGACAAATGCATAAAGATGATGACAGACAACACATCATGCATGTTTTAGATCCATCAGCGAGGAGGGAGGAGATCATTCTCCCTCTGTACCAAAGAAGTAAACAATTAGTGTATATGCAATTATATCACCATTGCAGTAGCTTATCTTCCAGGAACATAAAACATGAGCACGGATACCTTCAGCAGATGCTTCTCTCGACCACATATGGGAAATAAATTCCTTCATGCATCATCAATGGATGGACATCCTTTGGATAGACCTGTTTTGCCATGGCCAGAAATAAGAAACGCTCCTACTTCTCTTGCAGAGGCAGACTGATTGCCAGACCTTGAGTGCTGCCTTTCCTGTCCATCCCTTGGTGGATGTCAGGTCAACAGCATGTTTCCACCAACTCCTCTAATGTCCAAGGTGCTGATCAAAGTAAGGAAAGGCAAGGCCCTCATGGTTCTTGTGTGGCCAAAGCAGACATAGTTCCCTACCATATCCACCTGGCTGTTAATCACCCAGTCACCCTCCAGGCCATCCTCATTTTCTCTGAGGAAGCTAAGCAATCTTTTCAGTCCAACCTTAAAAGTTTTTCACTTAAAAGCATGGCTAGTCATTCGTCTGTGAGATTAGAAAAAAAAACTGTTCCAGGTAAGTCAAGAGTACTGTTACATAGCAGGAAAGAGTCCACTTGTAATACATGCCTGCAAAAATGGACAAGATTCAGCCACTGATCTGACTGAAGGCATACCCTGTAGTTGGGCGGGGGGTGTACGTGCGTGTGCTCTCCCTGTGAATGTAGTATCCTGGTGGGACGATTTCACCAATGGGTTCTATTCACTTGAACTGCATGGGAGAAGGTGAAAGATCCCAGGCCTATTTGACCAGGGCCAGATCAAGCTCTTTGTAGGCCCTAGGCACTTTGATAATTGTAGACCCTTAAATTAGACTATATAGAAATATATACGGGAGAAATGCCCTATCACCTATACACCTGAGTACATTGGCTGATGCTGGCCATACATTTCCGCCAGAAACAGTGTTTAATAGTAGCCTAGGGTTTCTGAAACACATCTGTGAAATGCAAACACTGTAGTAATAAGCAGTATTCCCTCTAACATTTTCTGTCCTTGGGCGGGTTGAATTTTCTTATACACCACCAGTCCAAACAAAAAAAACCCTAGATATAAATATATATTTTAAACTGCTTGTAGGTAGAAGATAAATTTTAAAACAAGGGATCATTAACAAGGAGCAATGCCTATGATTTGTATTTAATAGCAAATAAAAAGAAAATTACTACCCTGGGACTACGTGTATTTTTATCATCCCTTCTAACAACTCAAGCTAGTAAACACACCAGAATGTGTATTATCCACACATAGCTCAGCTTTAAGATGCTAAAACAATCTGAGTCAACTGGAAACAATCATGCTCTCCTTGCAAATATTAATACAATATTTACTTACACTGGAAAGGAGAGAAAAAGGCATGCACTCAGGCTTATACAGTTTCTCTGGGATGTCAACTCTTAATGTGATAGTGCACAAACATAGAACAGTTAAAAATAAATAATAAAGCAACACAGCAAGCAAATAAAGCCACAAATGTGAAAATAGCAAGGGAAGTAAAATATCGGGTAGTTGGTGATGGGTATTTTAAATGAATGTTTAAGATTGCTATGCAAGTGAAACAGAGTCCTGTAAACACAGATAAAAATTATCCTTGTTTGAAACTTTCACATTGTGTGTTTCACCAACTCAGAGAAGAAGCTCCAGAGCAGCACTTTAACACGTGATTACAGAGTTTGTAGACAAATCCATTTTTTAAAGAGCTGCAAATACAGTCTTCATCCTACAACACACCTAGCATCACCCCTAGTACGTCCATTGACTCATAAGAGACAGAACTATACCATATAGAAAAGATCTGGCCTTGATGCTCCTCCCCAAACAAATTCTAAAATTTAATGGAAATCACTTGTCTAGAATCCAACTCTAATTGAAAGGCCAAACAAATAAACAAGTTCCATGGCAAAGTTCTTCCAGTTTTAACAATTTGCCATGTATTAATTAGTAACACAGGATATTTAAAAAAAAAAAAACCCAGTCTTCAGATACCTACAACACTCCAAAAAATGTTAAGAATCCTTTTCTTTCCATAACTTAAGCCATGTAAACCTATGTAAACTTTCTTTGTAATGTAATCATGCAAATGTCATAAGGTAGGCCTATCCACATAATCCTTATCTACAAAAACAACCTAATTGCTTTACAATAGAAAAACACTAATACAATTGAAGTCAAATCCTCCATTTAAGATCTGCTAATGCAGAATCTCTCCACCCTCTGGATCTGTCTCCCTTCAAATAAACTAATTTTTAGCTCAAATGCTAACATCTCCAGGCAGATTTCCTCCTGTTAAACTCAACCTGGCCAAAAGCAAGCTTTTTCTCCTCTCTTGATACTAGGTGAAAAATATTTTGGTCTAGAACTGCTGAGGAGTCACTGTTTTGTGTTTGTTCTACAAGTCTAACAGTAGGTGCTACTTTATTCTTTTCCACCCATCATGCTTTCCTGGCATATTTAAGATCTTGTAATTATGTCACCAATCAGGTGGTAATTAATACCAACCCCTCCTCACTCCAGCCTCAACAGAAAAGGGAAGATATGTTTGACTAAGCTCCCTCTGATGCATTAATGAGACAATGAAGTTTCCACAGCAGCATCCCCATCTCCCATATAGCCACATGCCCTCATACCGTAGCATACCAGCCCCCATGCAGGCTGCTTCCCCATCCCTCCCCCAGCCCAGGAGAGAGAATCCTATCTCTCTTCCTTGCACCAGCAGTTGCACCCCAGACAGCAGAGAGTCAGGACACCCAACAAACTTCCCCTATCTCACCACACAGATGCCAGCACCTCTTCCCCCCACCTACTTATCCTATTCAGTCTGCTCCCCCTCTACTCCCCTGTCAGTCCAGCAGACTGGAGAGTGCAGGGTTTCTCACATGAAACTGCAGCCAAACTCAGGTGCTGTAATCACACCAGTCCTCTCTCCTCCCAACCCAGACAGGATGCCCCAAACTCCTTCCCCTCTAAACCCCCCAAAGCCATCTCCCCCCACCCCTGCAGCCACTTATCTAGGGTTGCCAGGTGTCCAGTATTGACCCAGACAGTCTGGTATTTTCACCTCCTGTTCGGTAAAAAAAAAAAAATCAGAAAATACTGGACACCTAAAATGTCCGGTATTTTCTGGGTTTTTCCCCCTGCCAGGAGGCGAAAATACTGGACACCTGGCAACCCTGCAACAGACTCAGCAACTGGGCCCAGCCCCCAGACCCCTTGCTTACCTGGCTCCACAGGGAAGCTGCCTTTCTGGCTTTATCAAGAAAACAAGATGGCCACAGGCAAAAAGCCTAAAGACCTGAAGTAAGGGGAAGCAGTGCCTTCCCTGGGTCTTAGCGCTCAACCTCTCTCTTCTTCCTATCCCTATTCTGACTCTGCATGCACTTAAAGGGACCATGCTGTTTTAATGCTGTTTTATTTATTTATTTGCTCAACAACATTGGTCTCCCCCCTTCCCCCCCCCCCGTGTTTTTTTTGGGGGGGGGCGGGGTGTTCAGTATTTTTGGTTAAACCATCTGACCCTACTTATTACCCCCTCCCCTTGTGTCCCCTCCTTACCAAGTCAGAAGATGCAAACTCCATCTGGCAATGCAGTGTGTGGTTAAATAATTTGACAGCTTGCTCCAGAAATTCATGTCAATTTAAAACCTGTTACAAAATATAACAGGTTTAAATGATATCCTTATGCAAGAAATTCTGCAGGATAGAATGACAAGCAATTTTTCCCCTTTTTGAATCCCAGTTGTATCACATTTTTAATGTGGCGACATTGAAATACTCATCAGTTGAGCTGTGCCAAGAATCACTGGTTGTAAATCTTAACTACAGTTTTCTGTTTTGAGTCCCTTATCTTTACTCTGGGAATCACCATTTGTTACTGTGCCTTTAACAGTTGAAGGGCTGATGTAGATGTCCCCATTTAAAACATCATAGTTAAACTCAGTCTTTTTAGTGGTAGATGGAAACAGGGTAGTAGTTTCTAGTGTGGATGCTTAAAGTTAGTCATCTAAATTCCTATTTTAGGTACTTAAATAAGCAGCCTGATTTTTCAGAACTTCTGAGGATTTGTGTTTTTTCTTATGGTCAGTGGTGCTATTCCAGACTTGTATAAGGATAAATACATTCAGAATCTAGCACAAAATCCAGGAATTTTGTTGCAATTTTTTATATAGCTTGACTGAAGAAAAAAAAATCTTAAATTGAACTTGCTTTTCACACTCTGAACTGACTGTCCCAGTTGCAAGAAAGGTCTCAGCACCATTACCGTTTCTCTGTGGTCTGCTCCAGGAATGCCCTCTCAGGGCTCTAAAAGTCACCTTTTTCTGGACAGGGACCTGCATCCCACTCCCAGCCCCCTTGTACTCACTGTGATTCTCCCCAACCAGGTGTGACACATGTCTATTCCCACTCTTTGCGTTCTGTCTCGAAGGACAATGACAATGTCATAACCAAATAGCTCTTCCAAGGCAGAATACGTTAAGGACAAAAACATAGAGAAAACATAAAATAATAACAGGACTTAAATGCTTTACCAGTTATTCCAATGGAGACCCTGGCGAGTTCCCATCTTTCCAGCCTTTCGGTAGAATTGGGTCCTCCCTTGGACAAAAGGTCACATCAGTTTGCTGAATCAAAATGGCCTGGTACTTCTCTGGAACTGGGTACAATGTCAGGGACTGCAGTAATCACCCCCACCGTTTTTAGTTCCTGTTGGAGCTGCGGTAACCCACCCCAATGGAATGGACTACAATCTTGAACATACAAGATATAGAACCTTTAACTTTTTTACAATAAAGTCCCCAAAGATACTGCATGTAGTATCTGTCTTGCTCAACATTTACCTTTGCACCTTGCTCAGATTGGGTGGTGAAATGAGACCCTGGTCAGTATTACAGTCTGCTTGTTTATATCTATAGTTGCAGCTGTTTTTTCTAACAAATGTCTCCTTTAGGACAGTGATTCAGCATACCAAGTCAAAGGGGAGCTTACATCAGTAACGCTGTAAAAATTCACTAAGGTTTTCATTTCAGTTTTCATGCAAATATTTGAAAAAAGACAATGTGACCCTAACTACTTAAATTTCACTTGATATTTGGCTGTCTCAGGCTGCCAAGGAATAGGATTTATTTCCTAGTCTGTGTTTAGGATAATAATCCTTCTTTGGCAGAAGGATGAGCTGAACGAAAAAGATGATTTGTATGTGTGCGTAGGCTTTTTCCAAGCTGTAATTCTGGTAGGGGTAAGAGAGGCTGGTCTTAGCCTCAGAGGGTAGATTTGTGGGGAAATAAAATGCTTGCCCCGTTGCCGCTTCTACCGGTCACTCCAAAGCATTACTGTGGCCTTGAATGAGTCTGCAGGTTTTGTACTGTAGTGTCTTCAGCAGGCGAGAGGAGATTAATGGAAAAACTGGTTAAATCAGAGATGAGCCACAAAGGGAGATTTATATATATATAAGGGAGTCTAATCTGCTCTGTCTTCTCTCTGTGGAGCGCATCTTGTTTTGATGAGGGGTGATGGGCTGGGCAACCTTGCTGAGCATTTCCATCCCTAACTTCTATATCTTTCTGAACCTATTTTGAGGGTGGGGTTTTTTGTTTTTTGGTTTTTTCCTCAGAGCTCACCTTTATTATTGGGGAGGAAGTGGAATGAAATGCTTGCCAAAGCAGTGCCGCATACTTCGCTCTGTTGCTGAGACAGATTCCATTTGCTGACATCACGAGTCATGTCACCTGCCTCGAGAAAAGATATATATCACGGCCACCGCCTTCCCAATATCCACTCAGGGACTTGCTGTTGTAAAGCTATTTGAGAATCCTTCCATATGCGGACCGCCTTCAGTCTTTCCTCATAACTCAGTCCCCCCCGCTCCCTCCCCTTCTCAATTATTTCTGTGGCTCTTCTTTAAACTTCTTGTAGTTTGGCCATAACTTTTTATTAACTTACTGCCTAGATGCTCCAGTTGTGAACACACCAAAGCTTCATACTAATTCCTCATACTAAGCTTACTACAAGGCTAAAACTTTTATCTCCTTGTATATAGTGACAGCTTAAGCCCACTGTTTTCAGTAGAGTTATTAATGACTTACTATTTGTACTATGGCAACCCCTAAGGAATTATTTAAGCTTAGAGACCCATTTTGTTGATTCTTAAACTGTGGTCAGTGTGCTGTGTGACCACATGATGCTAGCATTTGGGACCAAGGCCAAGAGCTAAATCACATGGAGACAAAAAACAATGTTAAATACTTCCCCTATTTTACTTTATTTTGTGGGGATGTTGTGTGATCTTTGTATGGAAGGGGAGCTGGTTCACAGGGCTGGCCATACCATGAGGCGAACTGAGGCGGCTGCCTCAGGTGCCAGACTGTGGGGGGGCGCCACTAGGACCCAGAGTGTAGAAAATTGTGTCTGCTGCTGGTGCTGCAAGGGGGCATGGGGTCGTCATTTGAGCTCCCCACCTCAGGTGCTAAAATGTTGTGGGCCGTCCCTGCTGGTTCATGCAGTCATGAGTAGGAGAGGTGTTACCTCTCATTTAAGATATGGTCCACACTAGGGAAGTGTTTGAGAATCCCAAGGCTTGGTGCTGCGCAAACACACTCCTTGTCCCAAAGAGTTTTACAGTCTGATGTGTTGCTGCTGCTCCTTCTCCACAGCATCCCCAGGTACCACATGTCTGACTCCTCTACTGAGAGCACTGCACCATCTCTGCTTAACCCCACTACAGTGAATGTGAAGTAGCTAGGCTGCTGAGAAAAGAGCAGTCAGTTAAATACAAACAAATTAGCTTAATTGTCATTAATCCGATGTGCCACAACAATCAGTGACTGAGTGCTAATGGGGTTGCTCAGTAGTACTGAATAGCAGCACCATTGATTCTCAACTGATAACTGAATAGTTACCTTTGTAGTAATGGATTTCCCCATGACTTTATATAAAAAGATGCCTGTTAGGTAAATATTGCCAGCCTCATTTTAACACTTCTCATCATATGACTCTCTTGTTTTCCTTTACAGTAAATGGGAAGCATTGCCTAGTCCTGTTTTTATTAACATGCTACTGTAATCATTTGTTCCAGTCATTAAAAAAGAAAGGGGGAAGGGGATTTGGTTTCTCTTTTCTCCTTTCAGGAAAAACAGATGCATGTTGCAAAAGCTTGACTCCATTGCACCTATCCAGTCAGAGAGACAGGGCTTGAGAAATGGAGAGAAGGACATAAGCACACACTCATTTTGTTTGCTGGGGTAGTGGATAGGATGGTTCTTCCCTGCAGAATCCGTTGGTAGCTGATATTCTGACAGGAGCTGTTCTATCTTTAAAGTTTGGTCCACGTGTAAAGTCCTCACCATTTGTCCAGTGGTGAGAGCACAGTTATGAAGCCAGTAAGCAGCTCTACATGGTTTTCCTCACTTTACTTTATTCTGTTGATCTAATAGGCAGGCTGGGGAAATGTCAGACCAGTTTAATCATATTTGTAGTTCAGGGAGATTTGGAAAAATTGTAAGTGTTGTAAAGCAGAGGAACTCCATCCCCACAGCTGTGTGAGTTGACTTATTCGTGGTAATACTTGCTAGATTCCAGTAATGCCTGGCAGAATCTCCATCCTCCGACAACATTCTTCTGTATGGAGTCTTCCATACAAACTACAGTCTAAACTACTTTGCAGTTAAATAAGAAGATATTTAAAAAGGGAAAAGATTTTGGGCCCTGGCCTCCCTCAGACACTTGTTTCGCTCAAATGGCAGGTGCTTGTAGTTGCAAAAGACATGTTTAGTTTAGTGACAAACCTGAACATAGATCTTTCAAGTTTTATGGCCTTCGTACATCAAGTTAGATATGAGCCCTCATCATCATAAAGGATTTTATGCTCACAACCTCCTTTGCAATGCAGTATCCCATTTTACAGCAGGGAAACTGAGGCACAGGTAGATTGTGATCACACAGGAAGTAATGAATGAGCTGGATTTGAGCACAGGTCTCACTCATCTTGTGCCTTTCCATTAGACCATCCTTTCATATTCTGTCCTTTGCTGTTACTTATATGGAAATCTTCTAAAGGAGAAAGGCAATGCTTCTCCAAAATGTTGACTTTCTTTTAAACAGAATAAATAAAGATATTAAAATGAATGAGAGCTCTTATGGTCCAGGGCAACTACGACTGAAGAAGCTTCCTCACAAAAGATAGTTTCTGTAGGAAATGGCATGATTATATTCTATAACAATGACAGACACAAATGTTGCTTTCTGACATGCTATTTCTTGTGCTTGCATTTGTAATGCAGTTAATGTGAAGCCTTGAGAGAACTGGGATGTATCTTAATTAGCAATCTCTGATTTCCCAGTTTTGTAATTAGCAATCTTTGGTGTACCAGAAGTGTTGCTGTGGCAACAGGGCTGAAACTATCTAGTAGTTGCTGCACTATATCAGGTAAATTATTATTCCTTGCGAGCACTGTGCTTTCTTAACAAAGCCACTCTGAGGGCAAACTGCCTTCTTCCTGTCACCACAAGGGTGTTTAACATAGATTTCAGTGTAGTCAAGAGTCACAATTAAGCATCCTTTACAGGAGAGTGAGCAAGAGATTGGCTTCTGTAGTGGGATTTGAAAGATGCCAAATGTGCACAGTATCCCCTAATGGCTTTATTGTAAATTTGAGGCATGAGAGCTGTTCTGATGCATACACTTCGTAGGTTGCTATGGGGCACTCCTTATAGGGAAGATCTTGAGTATTTCAGCATAGTAATTGGGACCATATAATTCCTTAGATTGGTAGAGACATTAAGTTAAATCAGCATTCCTCAAAGTGGGCTGTGGGCCCGTGTTACTTTGCTTACCTAAAGGGTCCATAGCCTCAGAGCCTTGCAGCTCCCATTGGCTCCAGTTCGCCATTTCCAGCCAAGGAGAGCTGCGGCACATGGCTGTGGCCCAGGCCGCCACCGCTTCCCATAGCCCCCTTGGCTGGAAACCAAGTGTCAGTGTAGCCACCATTCTTGGTTATGTCACTGTAAACGGTCACCAGGAGGTGTCCCACAGTGCCCATCCTGGCTACTCTGGTTATCAATTCCAGCTCTGCTGCTCTCCACCAGGTATCCTCCTCCTTCTAAAGGTCTGAGAACTTTTGAAATTCCGCTTCCTGTGTGCTTGGCATGGAAAGCTCACATCACATCTTGCCAGCTGCCCATGGCACCTCCATGCAGGAATTACTTTCCCCCTTGGAGCACATCTGAGTTGTTGGATCTGCTGGCACTATGGGAAGAGGAGACTGTGCAATCCCAGCTCCACACCAGCCATAGGAACTTTGATGCCTGTGGTCAGATTTCTCATGGCATGTTGGAGAAGGGCTATGCATGGGACACACATCCGTGCCATGCAAAGATAAAGGAGCTGGGGCAGGCATACCAGAAGACAAACCATTGCTCGGTTGCTGTGCCAGAGACCTACTGCTGCTTATAAGTAGCTGGATGCCATCCTTTGTGACTACGCCATCTCTGCCACCAAGAGCTCCAAGGATACTTGTGGAGCTGGAGATAGCAGACAGTGGACTTAACCCCAAGGACAGAGTTGTGGGTGAAGAGGCTGAGTTGGAAGATAATATAGAGCATACAGCAGGGTCATCCAGGGGTATGACAAGTCAGGACCTCTTTTTCCATCCCTGGCAAGTTATTTTTCGGAGTTAATGCTGCTTGGTGATAGGAGATGGAGCTGTCCTTTGCTCAGTATATTACAGAAGTAGGTGAAGAGATAGAAATATACAAGACTAGCTGTGTTTGTCCGCGCTTCATTTTCCCCTGTGCCACAAAACAGTACGGTGAAACAGTGAGTTAATGCACACAGAGATTTCAAAGGAATCCTCCAGAGACATCGGTAGAACACCTGACAGGTATTGGCCAATCCTTTGCTGAAGGTTCCTTGGCAGAGTGGCTTTGTTCCTTCCCCCATTGTAGGAAAATTTTTCTTTTCAGTCTGCAATCGCTTCTGCAAGGACCAAAGCTGCCCACAGGCGAGCAGCATATAGGGACTGAGTCTGAAGCCTCTTTCATGCAGGAGATGCACCGTTGCATCCTTACTGACCCTCAGGAGTGAAAGAACAGCTTGAATGGCTTCTGCCTATGGAAAATGGTAGCAGAATTTACAATACTGTCCTTAGTCACCATTAGTGAGAGACTTAAAAAGCACCTGGACTCTCTGCTCCATCTTAAGTGGAAAACCCTCCTCCCCCAGCCTCACCATGTTCAGGGTGTTCACTGAGATGTGTACTTGCCAAGCGATTTGTATGTAAAAAGAAATGTATTTTACTATAATGGTTCGGTTCTGCATTTGAACAAACAATTATGCTTCTGTTTGTTTCTTGTGCTTCTGTAGATGTGGCCTTTGGGGAAATCCATGCATGTTGGCAGAGCACCTCCACCAGATAAGAAAGTAACCAAGGTGGAGCAAGGAGATGTTCCGAGAATTGCTCCAATTCTCAGAGGCCGAAAAAAAAACCCTCACGGAATGGGGAGAGATTTTAAAGGAAAAATTTAAAATGGAGAGGACAGAAAAGAGAGCGATGAGTGCATTGTAAATTGCCTGGATGAAAAGTGATGAAAGCAAATAGAGATGTTGAAATCCCTAGTTATGCTTCAGACAGAACACATGCATGCTCCCTCCCCCACCTCCCCGCAGCCAATACCGAACTGCTTCCCATGCCCTGTCCAAACTCCTCCCACACGTGGCTTGCAACACCCTGGTACCCTGTTTACTCCACCCCTTTGGATAGCTTCCAAAATGGAGCTGGACTTGCATACAGCTGATAGTGATCTGACTGTGGTCTGCACTCTCATCCTCTTTCACACCATGCCTTTTCCTTGTGTTAATTAGTGAATAAAAATAAACTGTGAAAGATAACCAGTTGGCAATTTGATCGTTTGCTCAACCCGGTCAGGAATCAGCACAACTTTTGTGCTAGGTGGCAAGTTAACAGAGTGGAAGAGTGAGACATAAGAGGACACATTACACTGCTCTACAGCCAAAATGCTTCTGAAATAAATGTAGTCAAACTTTACTAATTCTGGGTCACTGAGAACGAAAATGATGCTTAAAATTGTTGATTGGCTCTAGTTTTCAAAATATGCTATTGGGTCAGTATATACGACCCTTGACTTGGGAATGGCGGAGGATAAGTGAGTTATAAAGGGAAGGGATCTCAATTTAAACCAGAAATGACTAAAATACATCTTTGACTGGCTCTATGAATAAATCTATGACTGGGTTTGGACAGTACTTGCTTTTTAGGCAAAACAATGAATGATGCAATCTGAAGCTGGTATTGCGTCATACATGATATGAATTGCATCATGTTATTCCTAGAAGTCATGGATGATGCAATCATAACGAAGCTTACATCACTCTGCTGAACAAATTGCCCTATACCAGCTCTAGAAATCATACAGTGTCGTGCTCTCTTATTTGTCAGTGTTTGATTTTGCAAAGGGACACATTTCTGTTTAGCCAAAGTGAGCAGAGATGCCTCATACTTGTGTGAACAGTGCAGATAACTTCTGCTATGTTTATGGTGAAGTGACTTTTGCATCACAAAAGCGCAGTATAACCACTATGGTTAAGAAAGCCTATCACCTTTATTTTGGCTGCAAAATTGAGATCAGGACAAGAGGTGGGCCCACACATATGCTGCAACACTTGTGCAACAAATCTTCGCCAGTGGTTGAACAGGAAAAGGAAATCTATGCCTTTTGCGGTGCCAATGATTTGGAGAGAGCCAACAGATCATACCAGCAATTGTTACTTCTGCATGGTGCCTCCAGTTGGGAAAGGTGTGTCAAAGAAGAAAAAGTGGGCTGTGCATTATCCAAACATTCCATCAGCTATACGCCCAGTACCCCACGGAGAAGGACTGCCGGTTCCTGATGCACCAGAATCATTCTCACTTGAGTCAGACGAGGAAGAGGAAGAGGATGAAACTTCTGGTCCTGAACCATCAATGTCACAGGACCCACATTTTCTCCCATCCTCCTCCTCTGAACCACACCTCATAACACAAGGTGAACTGAATGACCTTGTCAGGGATTTGGAACTACCCAAGAGTAAGGCAGAGCTGTTGGGCTCCAGACTACAGCAGTGGAATCTCCTGGCAGGTGATGTTAGGGTTTCCATGTTCCGTGACTGTCAAAAGGATCTTGTCCCATTCTTCTTCATGGAAGGTGATCTTGTAGCCTGCAACAACATCGATGGTGTGATGGCAGCCCTCAACATCGTTCACGATCCAGATGAGTGGAGACTGTTCATTGATTCATCGAAGAAGAGTCTTAAAGCTGTTTTGCTGCATAATGGCAATGTTTTGCCATCAATTCCAGTTGGCCATGCAGTCCATATGAAGGAAACCTATGACAACATGAAACAACTTTTGAGGTGCATAAACTATGACCAACATCAGTGGCAGCTTTGTGGCGATTTGAAGGTTGTTGCTCTCTTGCTTGGTCTGCAGACTGGATACACAAAGTACTGCTGTTTTCTCTGCGAATGGGATAGTCGTGCAAGAGATTCCCACTACATCAAGATAGATTGGCCACCGACAGTCATTGGAGCCTGGGAGGAAAAGTGTTCAGCATCCACCACTTGTTGAATCAAGGAAGATTTTGTTACCACCCTTACACATCAAGCTGGGTTTGATGAAGAACTTTGTCAAGGCCGTGGACAAAACACAAGCAGCTTTCAAGTACCTCCGTGGAAAATTTCCAAGGTTAAGTGAAGCTAAGATAAAGGAAGGTGTCTTTGTTGGTCCTCAGATTCGTGAACTTCTTCGAGATGATGCATTTGACCATGCACTGCATGGCAAGGAAAAGACGGCATGGAAAGCCTTCCAGTTAGTGGCAATAAATTTTCTCGAAACAACAAGGCAGACAACTACAGGTTGTTGGTGGAAAACCTCCTCAAGGCATACAAAGCCTTGGTTGCAACATGTCACTAAAGATACATTTTTTGCACTCTCATCTAGATTTTTTCCACCGAATCATGGAGCAGTGAGCGACGAGCACAGCGAGCGATTTCACCAGGACATTGCAACAATAGAGAAACGCTATCAGGGCAAATGGAGCCCATCAATGCTTGTAGACTATTGCTGGACAGTGACAAGAGATGCTCCATTTAATGAATATAAGAGACAAGCCAAGAAGCGCCGAGTAGACACTGAATAGGACTAAACTATGTACATAATAGTTTTTTGCCTTTTGTTTCATAATAAATTTTATTTATATAACCCTTTTGCTGATTTTTAAAGTGTTACATAAACAGGACAGGTGAAATATTATCATGTAAAGCAACCATAAACACATGAAAAGACCTAGGTTTACAATTTATGATTAAAACTCTACTATCTACACAATATACATAGACGTAAAATGTAAAAACTTAAATATCTTGGAAACAGTAGCCAATCAGTTGTTTTAATTGTCATATTTGAATTCAGCACATCAAAATACATAATAAATAGCACATTTTATCTCTGAAGCAGACGACTTCTAAAAAATTGTAGACCAGTGTTACAGGTGGTCATTTTCCAAATGTTGCCTCAAAGCCTCTCTGATTTGAATCGCTCCCCCTATTCCCTCACCATTGTATCCCAGTAGATCAGGCAGCTCTGATCCCTGTTCAGAGTGGTAGTTCATGATATCTTCCATGGCCGTGTTCATAAGTGATTACAACAGTAGAAAGCACTGTGGGACCCACCTTCTCAGAGAGATGGCGGGTGCACAGTAAACAGGGGCCATTTCGTTGCATTTCTGATGCTCAGTTTCCACATTTATTAAAGGGGTTAGTAATATTTCCCTACGCACCCAGACTATTGATGTTCATTTATTAATGCTGTGCATTTTGTGAGATTCTTCTTGGACTGGGCTCAAGAAATATTATTCTCTCAGAATAGCTTTGTGTCTGCCCACCATTCCCATGTTTTGATGATTCTGCCTGCTGCTCAGTGAAGTCTCTGATGTGACCAGTGACCTTGATGTAATAGTTACTTGTGCATTCTCATCAGATAGAGTTGTCTAACTCTGGGGGCTGGGGTACACTGCCCAGCCAGTGTTCCCTCTAAGGCCTGCCCACTTCCTCAACAGAGTCACAGAGTGGCTGCTTAGCTGCTCCGGAGTAGCGATACATGGTGGGCAGCTGCCCCACCCCGGGAGCAGCAGGGCAGCCACCATGTGGCCCTGACCCTGGCTTCAACCCTTCCCCAGCACTGGAGCTCCAGGCCATGTGGCGGGTGGCAGCTGCTTTGGTGGCTGGAGCCAGAGCTGGAGCCATGTGGCGGGTGGCCCATGACTTCCCTGGTGGCCAGAGCCGCGACTGCTCCAGCGACGGGCTAAAGCCACATGACAGGCAGCCTGTGGCTCCTCTGGTGGCTGGCGCCAGTGTCAGAGCCACATGGCAAGCGGCCTGTGGCTGCTCCTCTGGTGGCCGGGGGCCAGGGTTGCAGCAGCTGTTCATCCTTAAGTCACTGGGACCCACAATCAACTTAATGGACAAGGGGGAGAGGACCCAAAACTCTATTTATGGATTCTAGCAATTATAAAGACGAGAATGCACCAATTATGCACAATGGTGTATTGTTTCATCTTTGGTTCCTGTGAGCTGGTGTGCTAATGTGACATGGTCCCCTAAGTCATTGGGGCCCTGGAAACAGGAGGCTGGCACTGGGGGGAGGGTCTGGTGGTGGTGGGGCTCTAAGTGGGGGGGCTGGCAAAACTGAAGCTGGCTGTTCACAGTGGCTCTGGGGGCTGAGGCTTTTGGCGGACTGGCAATGTTTTATTTGTATATTCGTTATTTGCATGATGAATATGCAAGTGAAATGTTACCGGTCTGCAGTGTAAAAAAAGGTTGAGAACCACTGGTCTAACTGAAATATGCATCAGCATTTATTGACTGCTGATTGTCATGGAGGACCAACGAACCTGGGGTTTGTGATGGGGCTCCTACATTATTACTTAGTGTGCCATGTAGTAATGGTAATGATCTCCCAGTGCAGGAGATTAACCATGTCCCCCAGACCTTTTTCCCCTGCTTCTGTGCTTCTTCAGACTGGCATTTATCTGCAGGGATACTCCTGGAGGTCCAGGAATAGAATATATTACACATGTAGAACCTTGTATCTGTGCTCTTAAAGGCCCTTACAAATATTAATTGGGGGATGAAGCCTGGTGCAGAATCTTGGGAATAACATAATATTTATAAGCTTTTCCGGTCATCTGAAGAAGTGGGCTGTGCCCACGAAAGTTCATGATACTGTCTGCATGTTTCGTTAGTCTATAAAGTGCTATCAGACTATTTATAATTGGGAAACTGACAAAAGCTGTTGTCACTTCCTATGGCAGGGCTAGAGAGAACCATTACATCCTGATTCCCATAGCTAGTCATGCAGCAGCATTCCTGCTCATTAAAGATAATCTTCTGCATCTGTGGCATGGACCTTGGCAGCTAGAATTTTATACAGGTTAAAACTCTCTAAACTGGAACTGTGGCCTGGCAACATCCGTGGTCTGGCACAGATATTGCAGGACCAGAGAGTCCTGGTGGAGGCCCAGCAGCAGGGAGCCCTGTGAGGCCAGCAGGGCAGTCGGCTGTCCACAGCGAGCTGCTAGGGGGGCTGGGAGACCCAGCGCATGGCTGCCTGGTGAGGCTGTGAGCTGCAACACTGGCCTGGGGCTCCTGCACGCAGCTGCCTGGGGTGGGAGGGGAAGGAGGGAAGAGTGGTGTGGCAGGGCAGCGGGGCTGACAGCAGGTAGGAAGTCAGCCAGCGGGCCACGGTGTGGCAGGGCAGTGGGGCTGGCAGCGAGTGGGGAGTCAACCGGTGGCCAGGCCAGGGCTGGGTGGGGGAGCTTTGGCAGGGTGCCAGAAATGACCTCCCCTGGTATGGCAAAATCCCTCATCAGGTCCCGAGGGTGCCAGACCAGGGAGGTCCAACGTATACAGTAAAACGCTTATGGATTATCATTATTGGGAATCAGGGTGATCCAGTGATTAGGTGGATGAAGATGTATAAGGCCTGGGTTCTAACTCAACTTTGCTGTTGAACTGCTCTAAGACTTAGGTCTAGTCTCTGAGCCTCTTTGCTATCTGGCCATTTGTGCATTTGCAAGCTATTCAGGTCAAGGATGGATTTTACTATATATCCATACAATGCCTAACACAAGGGGACACTGACTTTCCAGTTGGAGTTGCTATGCTTTTCTCACTGTAATACTAGTAAATAATTCCTGTAGCTTCCAGGGATCCAGGCAATATTAGATTCCCATTGTATTAAGTCCCATATGTACACATAATACGAGTTAGGCCAAAGAAGCTTACAATGTAATTTGGCAAGAGAAAGGAAGTGCTGCTATCTGGATAGCAGACAGAGGCACAGAAAGATAGTGACTTGCCCAAGGTCATGCCAAAATTTGTAGCAGAGCTCCTGCCCAGTGCCATAACCATATGTCCACCCTTCTTTTCGGTGTAGCATGTGCTGTATTTGCTATCTTTCTCATGGAAGTGCTCTGCTTCTACAAAAGCAAAAATACAATTATGGAACTTTAGGAAAGAGCCAGAAATTGTTGTGATTACTCATCCTTTCTGTCTGCTGTGGAATGTTTGGTGACTCAAAGGCCAAGTCTAAACTGCAGAGATCCATACAGGGATTTATTTAGTCAGTCCATATTAGTGTACCAAAGAAATGCACCATAGGATTTAAAATAAACATGGAAAAACTGCAAAAAAAAAAAAAAAAAAAATCTCTTGCTTCTAGGAGGTTGTGACTTTGTTTTGTTTCTTTAGGAAGAGATCTCTCTTTAATGAAAAATAATAGTAAAATCTACTGTGCAAAGGTTTCTGGAGTTCATATGGCATTAGAAAACAGAAATAGAGAGAAATAGTTACCTTGTAAAGGGCCCCAGCCTACTATCTGCTGTCTACTTCCTTTAAAATATTTGACTGTCTTGAGTTCCTGTTGATGTCCATGGGAGCTAAAGGCACCCCAGCAACTTGCTTATCTGGTTCAAAGTCCTTAGTAATGGTGGTTGTATTTACATGGAATAAAATTTGATTCTAGAGGCATTTTTTTGCAGCCAGTTTAGTGTTAGTGATCTTAATAGTATAAAAGGCTTAAGTCTGCTATTCACAAGGCAGACCCATCAGACGTAGTATGGAGAAGGTTGCTCTTACAACACCCTTAGTATTACACTTTTCTCCTCCAGATTACTTGCTTCTAGGGATGAAAGGGTGGGTTTCTGTGGACATTCTTTCCTGGAGCTCTCCATTAAGAGCCAACAGTGTATATTATGGAAGCACTTTACGGCAGCCAACTGAGGCATATACTAGGCATGTAAGCGAGTAGTCAGCTAGTCATTTACCTGATACGCCTAGGCTTATTGTCTCCGCGGTGCCACCTCCCTCCTCTCCCCCCCCCCCCCATTGTATGAGGAATAAGGGTTATTTCGAGAGAAAGGTTTTCTCTTGAAATAACCGCATTTTAACAGCGTCTGTTATTTCGAAATAGCGCTATTTTGAAATGAAGCACGGGATATTTAAATCCCGGCTTCATTTGCAATTTCAAATGTCTTCATTTGCATCCCTCTCTCTCGAAAGAGGATGCAAGTGTAGATATACCCTCTCACAATAGATTAGAGGACAGGGCATAGCTGGGAATAGGACCCAGAACTCCTAATTCTCAGGTACATCTCCTACTCAGTAGGGATGTTAGCAGCTAGCTAGATAACAGGTTAATTTCAGCAACCCCTCTTATCCCGAGTTGCTCTGTATTTAAAACTCGTACTGGCAGGCTGGTTCAGTCCCAGCCCGTTGGTGCGAGTTTTAAATGAAGAGCACACGGGGGAGCTGCCTGCCACCCCACACTGCTGCCTCTGATATTGAATAATCATGTCACTGCTAATAATTGTTGAGGTTACATGATTATTAAAATAAATGATTTTGAACATCCCTACTACTCAGTAGGCTATGCTGACTCACAGCCTGTGATCACTGTGACTTACAGGGGCTCTGTTCTCTCCCGTAGGATATGGGTAACTGCAATGGAGCTCTGTACGAATTACTTGCAGGAGATGATAGGAAGTGATAGAGTCCCTGGGCTGGATTTAATTTGCTGACCTATGGCTGAGCAGCTCTGTATCCTGTTACCATTCATCTGAGCCATCCTGTGCCTCACAGAAATATTTCTGAGGGATGTCAGTCATCTTAACAGTATCTGCTTCCCTCCACCACCCTGCTGTGTCCTGTAGCTTCAGACTGCAATAGTGCTGTTGTAAACTTTGCTGTAGAACACCGTAGGGCAGGGGTTCTCAAACTTTGTGATACCGCGACCCCCCTCTAAGTTGCTCGTGACCCTCCGGGGGTCGGGGGGTCGGGACCCACAGTTTGAGAAACGTGGCTGTAGGGCATGTGGTATTCAGTGTATAGTTTCCATGCATCTGGCCCTTTAAATGTGCATGGCTGTTATCTGATGTACATATGAAAATATTAGAATACATTTTTAAATCCTCTCACAAAGCTGAGAACATTGACCTTTTGGAACTGATTTTCAACTGGTGCAATTTCCCTGTCGCTTTCCCCATCTCCCCCGCTCGCTCCCTGCTCCTGCACAGTCTTGCTAACACTCATTGCTGAGGTCTGGCAAAAGCCATCTTACAGTTGGGTTTTTTCTCTGGTGGATCCAGAGACATGACGTCAGGGTGTTGTTCTGTGAAGCACACAGGATGTTGCAGCTAGCCAAGAGCTGTGTTTATATTGATAACATTACAAGTATTTCCTCTCTGTTTCCGAATCAGCACAAGGAGGAGGAGTGGGGGATGGAAGGCTGATTGCTTTGGCTTTGGGGAAGAACACTTGAGGTCTTTTGTATTAAGAGCTCAGCACAGCGTAGCACTGTCACTTATTTATACGGCATTTGGGAAAAGGACGGACTTAAATAACAGGACAGGAGTCTCTCAGGACAAGACTGACTTACAAAGGTCTCATGATACATAGGCTACTCTTTGTTGTTCTGGGTCCTTTTTAAGGTGATGGTACAGCTTTTGCAAGTGACACTTGATGAAATAAGCGGCTCCCAAGGCTTCTAGTCAACGATCTATCCAGTGATGCCACTGAGCTTGCCTTGCATCCATTTCCTCCTGCTACTCTCAGCCTTTCAGTAAATGAGCTGACAAAAAATTACAGACAGCTTGCCAAAGTCTCTATTTGAACTCTCTGTACTGGCAACTTTCACAGCAGTAATGGGAGAGGGGGAATTGGAGAGCTTGTTGATTTTGATATCACTGTCCTGCATTTGTGGACCCTTTTCCTCCCCGTACAATCTGCTTGGGAATCAATTAAATTAAAAAAAAAAACTATGTCAAGGGGGCTGTTAAAATAGACAGCTGCGTTACAACTGATGTAATCCTAAACCATGTCAGAGCAGTGTTAACCAACTCAACTGTGCAGGCGAGGAGGGACTTGCATCATTTTGTCTTCTTCTAATGGCCTTTCTAGCAATTGCCCACAGGGCCATTCCAGGAATTGGTATGTGTCTTTGACATAAGTTCCTGTAGCCCTCATCGATATAATGATAATGGCTATGTATGGAGGACGTTCACTTTGCTGCCGTTGTACAGTCTGATTTCATCCCTGTGTTTGGTTAAGAATCGAAGAGAAAAAGGCAAGAGGCTTATGAACCTCTTCCTGCTATAGGAGGAGGCAGCTTGATCCAGTGGATAGCATGTTATGCTTGAATTCAGGACTCCTGGGTTTTATTCCTGATTGTTTGTGACTTCAAATAGAATTTCAACTTTGTCTACTAGGGATGCTAAAATTAGGTTAATCAACTAATCGAATAGTTGATGGAATTTCCATTGACTATTTGATTAGTTAAGGGCACTTCTGCTTTGAAATGTAGCAAGAGCCCACCCAGCTGTTGCTACATTTCAAAGGTGGAAGTGCCACCCATGTTCTGCCTTTGAAATGTACAAGGGCCCCAGCGGGGGCTCTCGTGCATTTCAAAGACTGAAATGCCACGTGGAGCCCAGGGCCAGCAGGGGTCTCTGAGTCCCCCACTGGCCCCAAGCTCCCTGCGGTGCTTCCACTTTGAAATGTACAAGAGCCCCAATGGGGACTCTTGTACATTTCAAAGGTGGAACACTGTCCCAGTGCCCCAAAGTGGCAAATGAAATTTAATGTTGATAAATGCAAAGCAATGCATATTGGAAAACATAATCCCAACTATATATACAACATGATGGGGACTAATTTGGCTACAACTACTTAAGAGAGATCTTGGAGTCATTGTGGACAGTTCTCTGAAAACATCCACTCAAGTATGCAGCGGCAGTGAAAAAAGCAAATAGAATGTTAGGAGTCATTTAAAAAGGGATAGATAATAAGAGAGAATATCTTATTGCCTCTCTGTAAAACCATGGTACTTCCACGTCTTGAATACTGCGTACAGATGTGGTCGTGTCATCTCAAAAAATATATATTGGGATTGGAAAAGGTTCAGAAAAGGGCAACAAAAATGATTAGGGGTTTGGAATGGGTTCCATATGAAGAGAGATTAAAAAGACTTGGACTTTTCAGTTTAGAAAAGAGGAGACTAACGAGGGATATGATAGAGGTCTATAAAATCATGACAGGCATGGAAAAAGTGAACAAGGAAAAGTTATTTATTTATTCCCACAATATAAGAAATATAAGAACTAGGGGTCACCAAATGAAATCAACAGGCATCAGGTTTATAACAAACAAAAGGAAGTTTTTCTTCACTCTGTGCACAGTCAACCTGTGGAACTCCTTGCCAGAGGATGCGGTGAAGGGTAGAACTTTAACACGGATCAAAAAAGAGCTAGATAGCTTCATGGAGGTTAAGTCCATCAATGGCTATTAGCCAGGATGGGTAGAATTGGTATCCTGAGCATCTGTTTCTCTGGAAGTGGGTGACGGGAGGGGATCACATGAGGATTACCTGTTGTGATCCTTCCCTCTGGGGCATCTGGTATTGGCCACTGTTCCCAGACAGGATACTGGGCTTGATGGACCTTTGGTCTGACCCAGTGTGGCCATTCTTATGCCCCTTCCCACAGAACTGGATCTGGGGGGAACCAGCTTTTAAGCCGGCTTTCCCCCCCCCCCCAACACTTCCTCCTTTCCCCCACTAGTCAACTAGTCGCTTATATCCCTACTCTCTATTGCAGTTTCCCCATCTCTAACATGGGGATAATACGAAAAGGCCTTTGAGATTTATGGATAAAAAAGCCCTGTATAAGTGGTGGTAGTTAATATATCTGCAACTATTATCAAGATGAGGAAATATCAGACTGAGGAAGTAATTGTTTGCAACCAGACTTCATTCAAACTCCAAATGAGGATGTTTTAGGGCAGGTGGAAGAGCTAGACAGACTCCCATGTAGTGCCTTAGGAACTTCGCTACTATTATTGATTGTATTTGGAAAGTGCTTAGATACTATTGGGTAGGTGGGACTATGAAACCTTTTGATACATATATAACTTTATGCATTCACCCACATATCTGAGCTGTTAGCAGCAAGAGATTGAGAATCAGGATATGGGGAGTTCTATTTCTAATTTGTCACTGGCTGAGTGACCTTGGGCAAATAATGCCATTGTTCCTTCATGCAGTATGCTTAGGCATGTAACAAGAAGGCATCCAATTTGATGGAAATGGGAATAGTCCAAAATGCCTTTCTGTTGAAATAAAATGAAGTGGTGTTGAAAGGTTCAATATACACATTTTCCATTGATCAGTGAGATTTAAAGAGCAGAAGTGCCGTGTGAGTACAAAGTGTTTCGGTATGAATAGGAACCCTCCCAGACACAGTGACTCATCTGTTCATCTTTGTACAAAATGTTCTAAATCCAGTGTTGACAAAGGTGAGGAAATCCTAAATGTGTTTTAAATATGAAAGATGGGGAGAAGAGGAAGGAGATTTCCCTGTCTTATTTGCATGGAATAAGCGCCTCATCAGATTGCCATATTTCACCATCTGAAAATTCCAGAGCTCACGGGTTGCCCTACTTGGGATCCTTTTGACTGTCTCTGATCTTTAATCATGCACTTCCTAACAAGTGGGATGAGAATCCATTTGATAGCAGCTGAATGATCATGGCATGTGGGGTCTTTCTTTGTGGCCAAACCTGTTACATTTTAGCAGCTTCATGTGCTCTTTTCCAAAGAGGTACACTAGTGTATGCGGCATGAAGTTGAAGCTTCTTTCACAAGCATAGATTTGTCAAGAACAAGCCATGTCAAACCATCTCGACTTAATTCTTTGACAGGGTTACTGGCCTAGTGGATAGGGGTGGGGGAAAGCATAGTCATTTTTAGTAAGGCTTTTGATTCAGTCCCACATGACATTCTCATAAGCAAACTAGGGAAATGCAGTCTAGATTAAATTTAATATGGGGTGGAAGCACAACTGGTTCAAAGACTTAAGGATGTGAACAACTAGCTGACTAGTCGCTTCCCCCTGCCCACTGCCTCTATATGAAAAAGGCAGCAAGGGGGAGAAAGAGGAGAGGATGCTTCAAAGTGGTAGCACCGCATGGTGCCTGGGGTCAGCTGGGGACCCCATGCCGCTTTGAAATGCCACAGGGAACATGGGGACAGTGGGGGACTGCTTGAGTGCTCCCCATGGTGCTTGCGCCTTTGAAGTGTAGCAACATCCCTGGGGCTTCAAAGGTGGAGGCACCCTTATCAACTAATCACAGTAAAACTCCAATAGTCCGGCATCCAATAGTCCGGCACTCCTGATAGTCCGGCATCAAAATGGCAAGAGCCTAGTGAGTGAGCTTCGGCAAAAAAATGAGTCACAAGGTAACAGCGGCAGCAGCTGAACTGAGCAAAAAGGGTAAAAAAGGGTAAAAAAACCTAAAACATTACAGTATACTGTATACAGTATGTACAATAAAAAGGGTTAAGAACACTTTATATACAGTATATCATGTATACAGTATATATATAACCTGCTTATAGTACCTCCTGATAGTCCGGCATATTTGATAATCCGGCACCACCTAAATCCCATAGGTTCCGGATTATCGGAAGTCTACTGCATATAGTCCATGCAAATTGCATTGACTATTGGATTAGCCAATTAATCAAAATTGTACATCCCTATCAAAGACCATACTCAGAGTATGTTAGTTGTCAAACTAGGAGGACCTGTCTAATGGGATCCCACAAGGATTGTTTCTGAGCCTGGTACTAGTAAATTATTTTCATTAATGACTTGGATAATAGAGTGGAGATTGTTTTATCTCCTGGCTTTTATAAGCACAAAGCTGTGAAGGGGTTTCAAGCGCTTTGGAGAACAGGTTTAGAATTCAAAATGATCATGACAAGTTGGAACTCAACAAGATAAAATTCAATAAAGATAGGTGCAAAGTACTTTACTGAAGAAGGAAAAATCAAATACACAACTACAAAATGTGAATAAGTGGCTAGAAAAAAGTACTACCTAGAAGGATGAGGGGTTATAGTGGATCAAAAATTGAATGAGTCAACACTGATCAAATTGCAAAAAAGGCAAATATGTTGGGGAGTATGTAAGAGATGGGAGATGAATGTCACCCTAACCAGCACTGATGAAGCCTCAGTTGGCGTACTGTGTCCAGTTCCGAGTGCCACACTTTGGGAAATATATGAACAAATTAGAGAGAGAGTCCAGAGGAAAAACAAAAATGATAGAGGGTTTAGAAAACGTGACCTATGAGGAAATGTTAAAAACTTGGCCTGTTCAGTCTTGAGAAAAGAGACTGAAAGGACAACCTGATAAGTCTTCAGATATACTAAGGAGTGTTCTAAAAAGAATTGTGATCAATTGTTGTGCACATCTACTGAATGTAGGACAAGAATGGGCTTCTTCTAAAGCAAGGGAGACTTAGATTCGATATTAGGAAAAACTTAATAACTATAAGGATAGCTTAATACTAGAAAAGGTTTCCAAGGAAGGTTGTGGAATCCCCATCATTGGAAGCTTTTTAAAAACAAGTTGGACAAACACCTTGGCACAGAGAACTAGACTAAATGACTTCTTGAGCTGCATTTTGTCTTATATTTCTATGATTTTGTGTTCCCTCTGCTCTGTCTTCATTACTGGTGATCAGTTGCAGATTAATAAGTCATATTGAGAGAAGTAAATGGTTGTGCTTGAGATGACAGGACCTACTTTCCCTTATATGTTATTTCTGCTTTCATAATGTTCTTCCCCATATGTACCACATGCAGTGTTTTAGTTGCTTTAATGCTGAGAACTAAGAAGTCTGTTACGCAACCTGATACCATGTGGGGCTTTCCTGGTTTTGGTTTTCTTGCAGAATAGAAGCTCTCATGGGTTTTGGTGAAGTTTATTCACATTCACAAACCTTGGCAGTACAGAGAGGCCTGAGACAAAAGCCTTGATGTAATTCCCCACTCATACTGTCTTCCCCCAAAAGTTTGGGAAAGTTAGGATCTGTAGCCAAACAATATCAGTTTCTCACACACCGAATGGGAAACGATTGTCTAGGAAGAAGTAGTGCAGAAAGGGATCTGAGGGCCATAGTGGACCATGAGCTGAAGAGGCTACAAGAGTGTGACACCGTTGCAAAAAAAGCAAACCTCAGTATGGCTTAGGACAGGTATGGGCAATAATTTTCATGGGGTGGGGGGACACTTAATTAATTTTGGGGCTGAGGACTAGCCTCTTCCCAGAGTTGGGACCAGAGGCTTTGAATTAAAAACACACCAAATGGCTCGTGGCTCCTGGCCTCACTACTAGCGCATTGCCCAGCAGCAGCCCAGGATTGCTGCAGCTATTTAAGGGCCCCTGTTGCAGTGCTATCCTAGCAGGGACCGGAGCCATGTGCCCTGGCAGCACAACACGGTAGCGGACGGATCATGAACCCTTTAAATTGCTGCTATTTAAAGGGCTTGTAGCTCCCCGCCCCACCACTACCATGTTACCGGGGAGCCATCTGGGTTGATGCAGCTATTTAAATGGCTTGCGGCCCTGGATCCTGCCAGGATAGCGCCGTGACCAGGAGCAGGGAGCCATTTAAATAGGATCCTGCCGCCTGAGCCCCCACCTGGAAATTCAGTGGTACAGGCAGCAGGATATAAATAGAAAGCAGCCAGATGCAATCCACAGGCCAGATCAAAGTGTTAGGCAGGCTGGATCCGGCCCACAGACTGCATCTTGCCCAGCCCTGGCTCAGGATCATTTCTGCTCTGGAATGAAATTGCTTTGCTATGTGATCTTTGCATTAGTTTGGCATGCTCTTGGCATAAATTCAGGGAACCTGGATCCTTGATGAAGTTTGACCGAAAAGGTATAACTAGAATAGTTATTACTTGGCATATGATGCTTCTTGTTTATACTTATGCTCCAGGATCTGCACTGGTTCATGGTTGCATATGAAAAGTTGGTTGTAATTAGGGGTGTTAGTGATTAATTGTGTAACCGCACAAAATATCGGTTATGTGACTATTCGATCATCCCCAGGGGTGGGTCCAACAGCCAATATGCTCCCAGCCCCACTACCCAGAGAGAGCCAATGCGGGGTGGCAGGCAGGAGCTAGTCTTCGAGGGGAGCCGGAATCTGAAGCGGACAGAGGCTACTCCACGGCAGCCTCCCCTGCCTCTTCCCCACTGCTGCCGCTGATAGAGGCAGCAGCACCGGGAGAAGGAAGCTCACTCTTGCCCCTCTCACCCTCCATGCTGCTGCCTCTCTATCAGAGGCAGCAGCACTGAGTGGTGGGGGGAGGTGGCTCCATGGCTCCAGTGCTTGTGGGGAGCTGCCTTAAAAACCGGCTCCTGCTTTCCTCCCCCTTCCCCTCCCCCCCACTGCCCCTGTATCAGAGGAGTGCATGTAGTCGATGAGATTAAGCCTAGTCTTATGAGTTAATTGTGTACTCGATTACATGTTGACATCCCTAGTTGTAATCCTAAACCAGGGGTGGGGAACCTAAGGTCTGGGGGCCAGATTCAGCCCCTAGCTTGCCTGGATTTGACTCCTGAGGCTCAGGGCTTCCCCCACCATTGAGGAGGCCATGTTGGTGAGGGGTTTTTTTGTTTCTCACTTGCGTGCAGCCCCCAACTGATTTTTCTGTGGGTCAGTGACCCAAGAAAGGTTTCCCATCCCTGTCCTAAACATTTGAAAAAGTTTAGGTTTAGAGTTTTTGACAATAGAAAATGAAACCAGTTGTGCTAAAAACTGGTTTAGTACAAGTAGTTCAGTGTATATGCATTAACCGTACATGAACCAGTTTAATGCATCCACACTAACCTTAGCCTAAACCAGTGGTCCCCAACCTTTTGGGGCTGCCGGACGCCCGAGGGCGGGGCTGCCCATGCGTCGCGCGACTGTGGCCGGCATCACACATGCGCCGTGCGCCTGGGGCAGGGCCAGCCCAGATCGTTCGGCGGGCACACATAAATGCCCCGGTGGGCACCATGGTGCCCGCGGGCTCCACGTTGGGAACCACTGGCCTAAACCCTTTCAGATGCAATGTTTTTGGGATAGTTTCTCACAATTCCGGACTTGGCTTCCAGAAGCAGTACATTCTGTGAGAGATTGCTAGACCATTAGCTCAACCATTTCAGTTTGTATCTGTTCATGCCAGTGTAACGGAATTGAACCGGAGACCTCTGGAGCTTAGTGCATGAGCCTCTACCACTTGAGCTAAAACTAGCTGGCTGCTAGGTAAGGCTGTAGCGCACGCTTATTATTCTCCATAAGTGGTCTCAGTACCACTAGATGAGAGAGTGCACCACACCAAGCAAGTTTTTAACAAAAAAAAAAAAAAAAAAAAAGGCAAGCAAATGGTCTGGTAGCACTTTATAGACTAACAAAACATGTAGATGGTATGCTACTAACAAAATATGTAGATGGGCACAGCCCACTTCCTCAGATGACCGGAGCTATGATTAGAGGATAAGGAAACTCGAAATAAATAGGAGAAGGGAAGCGGGGCGGGGGGGAGAAAGATGTTCTGTCGCCCACCTCCATGCACATCAGGAGAAAGGGTGTCAAACCTGAGCAGACAAAGATCAAAGTCAGTGGATGGATAAGGCAGGAAGGACACCACCCAGAAAGCAGTTAGCACCCTCACCGATAAAGGAACCTTTATCAATGAAGGTGCCAACCACTCCCTGAATGGCATCTCTCCTGCCCCACCCATCCACCGACCTCGACCCTCACCCGCTCAGGTCCAACACCCCCTCTCCCAATACTTCACGCACAGAGGTAGCGTGTAGGTTTCATAGTTGAAATCCCAGATTAGCCCCCACTTGTAATGCTGACAGGCAGAATTTAACCTGGGAGCTCTGGAGCTTAGTGCACAAGCCTCTATCACATGAGCTAAAAGCCAGCTCACTATTAACAAGGCTACACTCATTCTCTCCGTAAGTGGTCTCAGTGCCGCTCGATGAGACAGTTCACCACACCCAGAGGATGTGCGAGTTACACTGACATTAAACTGTTTCAGATTGAGCTGGCTAAGCTTTAACAAGGGATGTAATAGTGTAATTGTTTAAATGGTTAACTAATAAGTATGAGTTTCTGTTACCATAATGGTTACATGCTGGTTTTTAGCCCTGCTCCCGAGGTTGTGGGTTCTGATACAGAGCCTGCAGTGAGGGATGGCAGTCTGCTTCCTGGGAGCTGGGCCGGGAACTGGCTGCCGCCCCACGCTGCTATATCTCAGGCATCAGCGTGGATTGGCAGCCAGCTCCCCAGGAGTGGGGCAGCAGGCAAGAGCTAGTACACGCGGGGAGCCGGCTTTGCAGGCTCTGGAGTATAAAGCTTATACTGCAGAGCCTGCAGTACATCCGGCTCCCCGGGAATGGGACCAGGAGCTGGCTCCTGGCACACACCGGCTGCCAGCCCCAGTTCCAGGGACCCAGCTGCACTGCGGACTCTGTAGTATAAGCTATTTACTGCCGAGCCCACGGTGTGTAAACACTCAGATTTTTAATGGTTATATGGTTACCTCACTAACCTCTTTTCAACATTCCTACCTTTAACCAGTTATTAAGAAAGATGAGCTGTTGTGACTGGTTAGGCAGCCATGTGCGGGATCACTCTTGTAGGCAAAGGCAATGTGTTCTAAGTGATTTGCTTTCATTAGGGCAGACCGGGTTGCAGAGGCACCTTCTTCCCTGTGTGATAGAGTATTTCAGATCACTCGATGTGCTCAAGCTAGCAATCCACGCTTCAGTCAGGAGCGGCTGGTAGCAAGGAGACTTCAATGAAGGGTTTCTGTCTCTAGAACTAAGTTCCTCTATTGGTCCCCCAGAGCCTGGGTTTGTTGACCTTTAGGTCATCCCACAAGTTTGATTTCTGCAAGGCTTTCTGTGGGAAAGAGGTCTGAGTGGGTAGTTCTGGGTGATGTTAGAGTCCCAGTTTGAGTGAGGATGGGAGGGCCATCCATGTACAGTAATTCCTCATTTAACACGTGCCTGCTTAACACGTTTTCGCGATAGCACAATTTTTTTTTTTTTTTTTTTAGGGAACGTTTTTTGAATTACATGACCGTCCTCGGAATGACACGATTTCCCCAGCCGGCCCTTTGCTGGCGGCTGCGCAGGGCTTCCCCCACCTCCCTGCAAAGCAGCAGAGGGTTCGCTGCTCGCCGCGCCGTTCCCCGCTGACTCCCCCTCGCCGGACACCTTGCCTCCTCTCCTCCGCCCCCGCTTTCAGGCCGGCAGCTGGGTTTCCCCAGCTAGCCCATCGCCGGCGGCTGTGCGGGGCTTCCCCCGCCTCCCTGCAAAGCGGTGGAGGGTTCGCCGCTCGCCGCGCCGTTCCCCGGCGACCCCCCCCCTCACTGGACGCAGTGCGGGTCCCGGCAGACCCGTCACAGGGGCATACTCCCAACCCAATCCCCCTCCCCTCTCCTCCCTTTCCCTTCCCCAGAGCCAAACACCTCCCCTCGTTGCTGTAACCCAGTCCCCTTTCTCCCCCCAACCTTACGTCCTGGTCCCAACAGACACCACCGCTTGAAACCCTCACCTTTTCCATTATTTTCAATGGGAAAATTGACCCCACATAACACGTTTTCACTTAACACGATCATTTTCTGAAACATATCTATAGTGTTAAATGAGGAATTACTGTATTTTGGACATTGTTTTAGTATGTTTATGATTCAGCGTTGTCTGAGTGCCCAGAGCTTGGGATGGGCCCAGATTGAAACAGAGCAAAATAAATACAATGAGAACAGATGTCATGAGAGAGGGGGAAAAAATAGGCTGAACATCAAGAGTAAAACCATCTCTGGAAATAAGATGGCTTAATCAGTAGAAGGGTCTGTCTGTTAAGAGAAGTGGGGGAAACTTTGTTCCAGGAGACATTGAAAACTAAAACTGGATAAATGCCAAAAGCATGTTCTACAGGGAATCACCCTGCAATGGAAACTGACTCTCCATCTCTGACTTCCACGAGCCAAATGAGTTGGTTAATTTGTACTGATATCAAACATCAGGAGCAAAACCCAGGCAGATTAAAATGCAATTACTGAATTTTCTAATTTAGAGGCCTGGGGTTCAAAACACCCAGGTTCTGTTCCTTCACCAGCCAGCAGGTTGACCTTGTACGCTGCTCTGTGCCTCAGTTTTCTCACTGGTAAAACTAAAATATTTCCTTTGGTCAAGTTGGTTAAAATCTACCAGGAAAAAGCTTTATGTAAGAGCCAAGTGTTATTGATAACAGTATTAGACAAAGCCCTGGACACCGTTCTGTATAGTGCATTTCTAAACATGACCCCTGTAGGTGATGGGACAGAGATGGACTAAATGACCTTAATAGTAAGACTTTTCCAACTCAGTCTTCTTTCTGCCTGGATGTGCGAGTGAACAGTGGTCAGAAATGTACCCTGTGGTTGAGTTGAATAGGCAAAGTGCCACTGGCTTTCTAATACAGCATGTTGTTTTCTTTCCCAGGTCAACATGGATTCGTGGTTCTTTGTCCTCTTGCTTGGAAGTGGCCTGACATGCCTAGGTGCAGACAACATTACCACAGGTGAGACACTGTCCATGGCTTCCTCTCCTTCCAGTTGTAAACAGTGGTTGGGATTGAACAAGGGGGGTCTTCAAATCCTTAGTCACTTACTCCCCTCTTCTACTTATCTACCTTGAAGAAGTATCTGATAGGAATTGCAGATGGTTCTCCAAACATGATTCTGGGATGCATTAACAGGTGTGTTGTAAGCAAGACACGAGAAGTCATTCTTCCGCTCTACTCTGCTCTGGTTAGGCCTCAGTTGGAGTATTGTGTCCAGTTTTGGGCACCGCATTTCAAGAAAGATATGGAGAAATTGGAGAGGGTCCAGAGAAGAGCAACAAGAATGATTAAAGGTCTAGAGAACATGACCTATGAAGGAAGGCTGAAAGAATTGGGTTTGTTTAGTTTAGAAAAGAGAAGATTGAGGGGGGACATGATAGCAGTTTTCAGGTATCTAAAAGGGTGTCATAAGGAGGAGGGAGAAAACTTGTTCATCTTGGCCTCTGAGGATAGAACGAGAAGCAATGGGCTTAAACTGCAGCAAGGGAGGTTTAGGTTGGACATTAGGAAAAAGTTCCTAACTGTCAGGGTAGTCAAACGCTGGAATAAATTGCCCAGGGAGGTTGTGGAATCCCCATCTCTGGAGATATTTAAGAGTAGGTTAGATAACTGTTTATCAGGGATGGTCTAGATTAGACAGTATTTGGTCCTGCCATGAGGGCAGGGGACTGGACTCGATGACCTCTCAAGGTCCCTTCCAGTCCTCGTATTCTATGATTCTGTCATAGTAGATGATCAGTATATGTCAGCTAGAAGAGAGCGCTGGGCCTGCAAACATCCAAGATCTTCATTTATTGTGTATTTTTTTTAAATTAGATATGCAGCAAGGCAGCAAAGGCAGGGGATAATATCAGTGTAAAACATCTGCTCTTATATTGCCTTTATCGCTGCAGCCATCTCTGTAATGTGGGATTGGTTTTTTTGCACTAATGTAGCTACAATAGTGCAAATTTCAAGTGTACATGTGAAGCAAGATGGAGCTTGCATTAGTGCAACGTACCCTGTGCCCTGCTGGATGAGATACATAGGTACAGACCTCATTATGCACCAGTGTTGTGTTTTTATATTAGGGATTTGTATCAGTGTAACACATCAAGGAAATTAAATTTATGCAAATTCCTGAAGGCTAAAACAAACCCTACATGCAGCTTAACTAGTTTTTCCAGTAGTCCCACTGAAAAAGGCTTCCTTTCTAGACCCTAGGTCTAGTACAGGGGTCGGCGATCTACAGCATGTGTGCCAATTTTGAGTGGCATGCGCGGCGGGAGCTCAGCCCCCCTTCTTCCCCCAGCAGCAGTTGGAGCCTTGCGGTCACCATGCAGCTGCAGGCTGGAGAACCAGCTCCGGTTCCTGCTGGAAGGACAAGCAGGAGTGTGGGAGCATAGGAGCCAGGGCAGCCCAGCAAGCAGAGCAGGCAGCATGACTCCCGTACTGGGCTCTGTGTCCCTAGGGCTGCCCCTGCCCACCCTGGGTGTGCAGCTCCCAGGAGCTAAGGGGTTAACATGCACACCCTCGCTGCCTTTGTGCGGTACCAGGGCCTTGTCTGCACCAAGCTTCCCCCCCCCCCGCCATGGGGAGTGTGTGCAGGGGTGAGGAGACCCTTCCCTAGTGCCCCGCTGCGCCCATCTGGGCTGGAACCAGCTGCGGGCAGCCCTGGGCTATGCCTGCCCCAGCCCCAGAGCAGCAGCCTGATGGGATTAGGAGGGAAGTTTTTCCCCACAGTGTGCTGGCCGGAACCCTGAGGGATTCTGTGTCTTACCCTGAAGCATTTTTTAGTGGGCACATCCCACATGACCAAAACCCTGCAATTGTGGATAATGGGCATTTGTGCCTCTGTGTTAGCAATATCCCCTTCCTGATCTTGCTGCCATGACAGGGAATATAGTAAGAGCTCATCTTTTCCTCTGTTCAGACCTCCCTCAGTGCAAAGTGAAACTGTATTTGGACTCTTCATTCGGTGCAAATGTTTGCGTTGTCAAATGAAAGCTGAGCTCAGCTACATTTTTAATACTGAAAACCTGCCTTTTAAATAATGTGTGGCTGAGAATGAATGGGAAGGATTGAGACAGTCACATATCCGTGGTTGCCCCAAACCAGTCCCAGTTCCCATTGAAGCTGCTGGAAAGACTCCCAAGGATTTCAGTGGGAGCTGGATCAGACACCTACCAATCACTGAATGGCTTCAGTGCAGATGCAGGGCCTGATTCTCCTTTTGCACTAAAGTCAGTGGTGTGACACTGAAGTAAAGCCAGAGGAGAATCGGTTCCATTTGGTGTTCCCTGGCTGAGCTGCCCCAGTGCTGGGGAGTGAAAGGAATAAAAGGACATTGGAGATTATCTTGTGCTTTGTTACTTCCAGTGCCACCGTCTACAGAGCACGCTTCCACTGTGCATTCTGTGAAAGCCCTTACGTCGAAGGCAGGTGGCGGAAAGATCACTAGTCCAAACAGCCTGAATGCTAGCTCTCCAACGACTGTACCTTCTGTGGTGTCAGCGCCTATGACTGTGCAAACCCCAGAGCTCACCCAGGATGCCACTGGCGACTTGCCAGTTATTGAAAACAACACCACGAGGACAACTGTGCCTGTGCCTGCGCCTGCATCCACCTCTAGTCCACCCAGCACAACATCTTCCCTTTCACAAACAGCTTCTCAAGATGTAAAGACAGTGGCTGCAGTAGGGAGCATCACTATGGAAGTGACTTCTTCAGAAGCCATTGTCACTTCAGGTATGGCAAGGACACTTCATTTCTTCCCTTTCTTCACTTTGCTCCAGGCCCCTCACCTCTTTAATATTTGGCTTTATTCTCCTTTCTTCAGTTTGCTGCAAACATTTGCAAATCAGAAGTAGAGATGTAAGCGACGAGTCGACTATCCGATAAGCAAATGCTTATCAGATAGTTGACTAGTCCCTCAGCTAGTTGCTTCCCCGCCTCCCCTCCCCTTTCTGCCGCTATCAGAGGCAGCAAGGTGGGGGAAGGGAGGGAGCAGGAGCTGGTGCTGAGGGGAGCTGGCTTAAAAGCCAGTTCCCCCCCCAGCACCATCTCCATGGTGGGCAGGGCAGAAGCCGGAAATCTGGCTCACGCCCAGTCCCAGACAGTGGCCTCTGCTTTTTAAATGTATTAAGAACCTGCCAGCTCTTAATATATGTAAAAGGCAGAGCTGCAGTGGGGTTAGCTCCTGGGGCCGGGAGCTAACCCCGCCATGCGGCTCCCCACTTATTGACTAATCAACTAGTCGATGGAAAATCCATTGACTAGTCGATGAGGGATGTTAAATTTAGTTTAATCAACTAATCAGAAGTAAATTTTTAAGGTCAGATACCCAGTTGGTGTAAACTGGCCTTTCTTCATTGAAATGAATGGAGTAAAACTGACTTACACTGGCTGATGGTCTGGCCCTTATTCTTAGAAAACAGAGAAACAAAATCCAGCCTGTACCCAGGGAAGAACAATAGGATGAGGTAGGGCACAGGATTTGGGTGCCAGGAGTCCTGACTTCTAGTCTCTCTTCTGCCATAGGTTTTAGACTAGTCATATCACCACTGGCTCTTTCCTCATGTCTAAAAAGGGGCTAATGATACCCAGTCCTCAGGGTTGAGAAGCACATATAAGCAGAAAAACAGAACAAAACCTCATTGGGATCCTGCTCAATTTAATGGTCCAGAGAGCAGATATTGTCACCATGTAATTGTATTTTGATAATACCTACGGACCTTGATGAGGAAACAGGGCCTCATCATGCTGGGCATGATACTGGCATAGTCCTGGCCCCTAAGAGCCAGGATCTAGGTCACAGTTCTGAATGGGATCCAAAAAGGAATTGCCCAAGAAATGGATGAGGGCTCCTTAGCACTAAGCACTGGACAAGCAAATAGCACATCTTCTTTTCAGGAGAGATTCTCTGTAATGCTGTAAGTTTAACTAAATGGTCATAGTGGTCCTTTCTGGTCCTAAACTCTACGATGATATGAAATGGGGGAAACCATTCTGCCACACAGAAGGGTTTCAAGTAAGGATGTTAAATATCAGTTAATTGAATAGTCCAGCATTTCCCAAACTATGGGCCACAGCCCGGTACCGGGCCTCAGCATGGCTGCCGGGGTGTTCCGGGCTCCCAGAGTGCCCATGCGGCGCCGGGTCCCCCAAGCCCTGAGCCGGGCTGGGCGGAGGATGCAGCCGGATGTTCCGGGCTCCCAGCAGAGGCATAGCGAGTGGGGGAGCTGAGGGAGGGCAGTTGCCCCTGGGCGCCAGTCTAGGGGGGCGCTGGGCTGGGCTGCAGGGGGAAAGAGGGGGAGGTGCAGGGCACTGGGCTCATCTGGGCTGCAGGAGGAGGGAGGTGCCGGGAACTCAGTACTGGACTCAGGGAGGGGCAGGGAATCAGCACTGGGCTCAGCATGTCTGCACGGTTTGGGGGGAGGTGCAGGGAAACGGAGCTTAGCTGGGCTGCGAGAGTGAAGAGGTGCTGGGCTGGGCTGCGGGGGCTGCAGGGGGGAGGTTCAGAGCTCAGTTTGGCTGCAGGAGGAGGGAGGTGCCGGGAACAGGGGCTAGACTCAAGGGGAGGGAGGGAGGGAGGAAGGGACAGGAAATCAGAGCTGGGCTCAGCAGTTTTGTGGGGCTTGTGGGGAGGTGCAGGGAAACCGGGCTCAGCTGTGCTGTGGGGGAGGCATGCAGGGAACCAGTGCGGGGCTCAACTGGGCTGAGGCGGATGGGGGAAGGCATAGGGAACAGAAGGGCAGCTCAGCTGGACTGTGAGGGACTGCAAGGAACTAGTGCTGCACTCCCTTGGATTGTGGGGGATGTGCAAGGGACCAGTGGGTGTGACCAGCTCACCCGGGTTGCAGGGGAAGGAGGTGCAAAGAAGCCTAGTGGGGAAGGGGGGAACCAGGAGCCCTGAAATGACCTCCCCGGTCCAAAAAATCCCTCATCTGGGACCAGTCAGGTCCAGAGGGTGCCAGACCAGGGAAGTCCAACTCTTACTCAAGTGCCCTTCTTGCACCCTCCCTCCTAGCCAGATACCCTACCTCCAATCTGCTCCTGCTCCCGCCTCCCGGAGTGCCCGAGCGGTGCCGGGTCCCCCAGTCTCTGGCCCGGGCTGCGTGGAGGATGCAGCCGGGTGAAACAGTCAAAATTTATTCATTTTCATTCTTTTATTTTATATGCATTTATATTTTGGGGCTGCAAAAAACAGTACTGGGAAAAAAAAAAGGGGGTTCCAACTAAAGTAAAAAGTTTGGGAAACCCTGATATTGCCAGGTTTCTATCCATCTTACAGTCCATTTATCTAATCCATATTCCCTTAACTTGCTGGCAAGAATATTGTGGGTGACCGTAACAAAAGCTTTGCTAAAGCCGGCACTGGGGGCTTTGGGAGGACCAGAAACAACTTATTTGCATATTCATCATTTGCTTAATGAATATGCAAATGAATGCTACAGGTCCTTCAAAAGCTCATGAATGGATTTACTGGTTCCCGTGTCAAAAAGTTTGGGAACCCCTGGAATAGTCAATTAACCTCATGAATTTTTACCGGTTAGTCGACTATTTTATAGTCCCCGGGGGTGAGGCCGGCAGCCAGTGCGCTCTGGCCCCATTCCCGAGGAGCCTCCTGCCACTCTGCGCTGCTGCCTCTGTATCAGAGGCAGTAGCATGGGGTGCCAGGCAGGAGCTGGTCTGCGAGGGGAGCCAGTTTAAAGAACAGCTCCCCTTGAGGACTGGCTGCCTGTCGCCCCATGCTACTGCCTCTGATACAGAGGCAGCAGCACGGGGTAGCAGCAGCCCCTGTCCAGGGGCTTGTTTAAGCTCCCGGACTTGGCACGAGCAGCAACTGAGCCAGGATGCCTGCCTGCCTGGTTCCTAATACACTTTAAATGCAGAGATGCAGCAGGGGTAGGTCCCAGAACTGGCACAAGCCGGGACTGAGCTGGTCTGCTGGTTAGCCTGCTAAAAAAAATTTACTGGCGGGGGATGAGGGAAAAATGCATGTAGTCTATAGCAGGGGTTCCCAAACTTTTTGACACTGGGACCAGTAAATCCATTCACAAGCTTTCGGAGGACTGGTAACGTTCATTTGCATATTCATTAAGCAAATGATGAATATGCAAATACATTGTTTTTGGTCCTCCCAAAGCCCCCAGGGCCAGCTTTAGCAAATCTTTTGATACGGCCACCCACAACATTCTTACCAGCAAATTAAGGGAATAGCAGGGGCGGCCCGTCCATATAGGCGAACTAGGTGGTCGCCTAGGGCGCCATGTTAAATGGGGCGCCAAATGGTGGCGCAATATCATTGAGGGGTTTGGAGGTGGGGGCGCCGATTGCATGGTTCGCCTAGGGCGCCAGTTGCTGGCAGCTAATCTAGGGCCACCCCTGGGAATATGGATTGGAAAAATGGACTGTAATCCAATAAAACCCTGCACCACCACATCGTGTATTGAAAAGGGGCTCATTTATTTTCAGAAAGCTGACACCATCTTTGGAATTTTTTATCCATATTCTCATTGTGGATAGTGAATGCACCAGGTTCTCTCCATTCTGACACATTGTAGTGCCTTTAAACCTCACTGTCAGCAGTGGGGATATTTAAAAGGCACTGCTTTTAAATTTTTATTCAGGATCTGCATGCGCCCTGAACTGGGCCAGCCCCACTGTCCCCGCCAGCCGATTCTCTCCTGATCTCTCCTGGCAAGCCCTGCTGCCCCCGCCAGCCCTGCTTCCGCTAGCTGGTTCCCCAGCCAGCCTCACTGCCCCCGCCAGCCGGTTCTCTTCTCCCCCCCCCCCCCGCCGCGATCTCCCGGCCAGCCCCACTGCTCCCGCTTCCCACCCCTGCCCTGCGATCTCCCTGGCCAGCCCCACTGCTCCTGCGGCCCCCGGCCAGCCCTGCTTCTGCCCGCTGGTTCCCCAACGACGCCCTGGCCAGCCCCACTGCTCCCACCCCGGCCAGCCCTGCTTCTGCCAGCCGGTTCCCCTCCCTATCTCCCCCAGGCAGCTTCACTGCCCCCGACCCTGCTTCCCTGTGGCCCATATCCAACCCCCCCCCCTCCACAGCCAGCAATAAGAGCTCACCTGGTAACCCTCACTATGCCTCTGCCGGGAGCCTGAAACATACGATTGCATCTGCCCAGCCCGGCTGAGGGCTTGGGGAACCCGTCACTGCATGGGCAGTCCGGGAGCCCGGAACACCCTGGCAGCCATGCTGAGGCCCGGTATTTTTTTCCTGTGGCCCCGTACTGGGCCGCGGCCCATAGTTTGGGAAACGCTGGTCTATTGTATTAACCTATAAGCTTCTGCTTATCGGTTAATCGACTATACCAGGGATGGCCAATCCATTTAACAAAGAGAGCCAAAACAGCAGTGGAAAAAATGTGAAGAGCTGCACCAGAATTGTCAAGCCAAAAAAAAAAAGGAGGCTGCCCCTTTAAGAAACAAGCTTAGGCCATATCAGGCTCCCATCAATGTCTGCCATTTTGGGTGCCATTTTGAATCGCCACCCTGGTGAGCATGGGGGGGGCAGGGGGGCGCAGGAACGGCTTAGCGAGCCACACTTTTGAGGGAGAAGAGCTGCATATGGCTTGCGAGCCACGGGTTGGCCACCCCTGGACTATACTATTACATCCCTAGTTTCACAGACTTTGTGATCCACAGTTGGAAGGGATTGGAATAACAAGCTCTGATGAAAGAAGTATGTGTTCAGTCACTGACACTTGTCATGGTTTCTTTTGATTTCTCTAGGTGGGCCAGCAGACGGCCAAGGTAAGCACTTACCACTAGACACTCATTCTGTATCCTAGGTCCTGACAGATCTTGACTGAGCCCTTGGTTCAATCATTCGTTATATAAAGGTACCGTAAATAAATATTTCACAAAGGGTTAGTAAATGATTTATACATGTTATATGCATGTTGCAGACAAATAGCATATGATAACATTTGATATCCGCACCTAAGAAGCGTTCATATATGTTCATAAGCTATGGGTATAAGCAACCTGTTAACTCAATAACAATCAAATAATAGTTTACTAAAACATCCAGCAGTTTATCAGCCCTTTGTAAACTATTATAAAAGGATTCCTATGGTAAAGTGTGAGCCTTGTTTACATGGTTGGTTCTACTTTTTCTGACCCAAGCTTCCCAGAAGGGAAGTGCAAGGAGATGGGGGTGGGGTTTTTCCCTAATATGAATGTTCAAAGATGCCAGCTTTGTAAAATCTGGAAGCTGAGAGAAAAGCACTTTTAAACTTCCAAAGCCATTTCTGTGTGTTCAGGCTTTTAACTTTGGGTGTGTCTAAACTACATGGCTCCGTCGACGGAGCCATGTAGATTAGGCAGGACGGCAAAGGGAAATGAAGCGCGATTTAAATAATCGCCGCTTCATTTAAATCAGCCACGCGCCATACCGATCAGCTGATTATCGGCACAGCGGCAGTCTAGATGGGGATCTGCTGAATCCAGAACCCTTCGTTGTCAGATCCTGTAAATCGCCGCTTCATTTCCCTTTTTCAAGTACACTAATCTACATGGCTCCGTTGAACGGGGTAAAAATATTTTAAATAAATAAATTAAATAATAAAATATTTGGTTCCTATGGAAGCAGTACCTGTTCAGTTCATCTCCTTTTCCACTCCTCACTTCCTCCAGCTCATGTGCGTATCACAGCGGTTTAAGGAAGACTGTTTTTACATTGCTAGCGACTTGTCAAGACATCTTACAAAGAACGAAAAACACAGACAAGGATTACAGAAGTTAGAGGCTGAGAGAGACCTATTAGGTTACGTCTGATTCAGCCCCTTGCCGTTCCAGAGCTGTTCTTTACTGTGCTTTGTCTTACAATTTTGTGTCTTGGAGTTGAACCATTCCTGCAATTCTTGGATCCAGCATCTTTATTGGATCAGGTCCTCAGTTGATGTAAATTGGCATCGGCCCATTAGCGGCAATGCTTAGGATCTGACCCCATAGTCTTAGAGTCATGCAGGTACATGCCCACTGTTCTCCGTTGCATTGATTTAGAATTATGCCCAGTGGGTAGCTATGTGCAGCTATATTCTGTAGGAGCTCTTGTCTCCTTCACTGAGCCTTTCGTGATTCAAAAATACCTCATTTTACATAGCAGCATTTCCCATTTCAGAGTCTGCTCAGCCTGACAGTGATCTCTGGATTCATCTTCCTGTTTTGCAGCACTTACTGCTTCTTCCTCCACTAGGTAGAGCTAATAGGACAAGTACAGGATTCTCTCCTGCAGGGGCCATATGATCAAATGTACTGAGAAACTGAGAGCCCAGTGTGAGATTGTGACAATAAAAGTGATCAGGATTCTGAGTGCTACAATCCAGCATTCGTTAGAATGTAATAAAAAGCTTGAATTCCATTTGAAAATTCTTTGTCATACTTCACTATTTACAAACAGTGATTTCTTTGCCTTAAGAATTTCCTCTGTCTTGTGTACTAGTTTTACCCCTGTTCTATTTGACACTGCATATTACATTTTTATACAAAATAATCTTGAGTTCTTCTTGGTTTATTTTATAGCCATTGACACCTTTATCTGCCTGTCCTTGGACCTGATGAGTTGTATGTTTCTAGGAATACCAACCGCAAGTAGGCATGTGAATGGTTAACTGGTTAACCAGTATACCTCACCCTTAACAGGTGAGGCTTACTGGTTCTAGTTAACTGGTGGACACTGGAGCAGCTCCCAGCCCGGATGGAGCAGTCCCTGTCTGGGCGGGAAGAGGGCGCTCCAGCCTTGGCCACGGTGGGGGGCGGGGGCACTTCAACCTAGCCAGCCTGGAGTGTCGTCCTCCCCAGTCTCCTTCCCTTTAATAGGTTAATGGGTTAATCATTACGTTAACCCATTAACCAATTAAATGGGGTTTTACATCCCTAACCCCAAGTGCTCAAAAATCACAAGTCAGGTCTCAAAAACATTATAAGATCAGTTTAAATATTATGAGACTTTGGGGGAAAAAGTTGTGGTTGTTTTACTGACTTTCTGGTTTCTGAGACATTAGGACTCTCTCAAATCAGGCTGTAAAATGTTTCTCCACAAGCAGAAAGGCTATAAATGTCCTTTTTTCTTTAAATGACAGCTGTATTCATATAATCACAGCACTCCAGGAGGCAGGGTGTTAAAAGAAAAATATTGTGAGGCTGACACTAAAATTGTAAGTTGATTGTGTCACAATATTGTTCGGTCTCAATTTTCAGTACTCCTCCCTGGTGGTTCTTATAATATTTATTGCTCTGTGACTAAGGTGTTCATGTTTTGTTCTTTTTTGTTGTGCAGGTGACTCTGATTTGGACAGAAGAGGTGAGAAGTTCCGATCTCGTTACCATGTTATGTCTGTGTTATGTGTATTCCTCTGTTAAACGTGCCCAACTGTGGCTTGGAATTTTTTAATAGTATTTGAAAGCACTCTTGGGGCAGGATATTAAAGGTCTCTGGGGCCAGATTTTCAAGTACTCAGCACCTGTTATTGACCTATATGAACTCCACTTCCATTTAGACACGTAAGTAAGGTCCAGGTTTTCAGAAATATTCGGCCACCCCGCAGCTCCCTGTGTGACTATTCTGATCAGATGTTTGAAAGTGTTTCCTTCCTAAGGTGTTTGGGCTATGTAGAAAATCTGGCACCCATGGATGTGATTTTTCTTTTGAAAACATTTCTTCAGTTGCGGTTGCTAACCTCTCTTGAAAACCTCCATAGAGTTGGGTGAATAATTTCTAAGTAAGGGAGAACAATGAGTAGTCCTGTGGCACCTTAGAAACTAACAAATATATATAAAAATCATGAAGTTTTGTGGGCAAAACCCACTTCCTCAGATTCTCCCCTTCTTTTCTGGTTGGGAATTGCCTATTAATCATGATTTCCCCTAATGTTTTCATTTTAAAAAATGATTTGCTGAATAATTCTCAGTTTTGTTCATGCCAGTAAATAATCCAAATTCCGGCTGTTTTGATTAGAATAAGTCACTTGGTCTAGTTCTTTTATGTGATTCATAGAATCATAGAATACTAGGACTGGAAGGGACCTCGAGAGGTCATCAAGTCCAGTCCCCTGACCTCATGGCAGGACCAAATACTGTCTAGACCATCCCTGATAGACATTTATCTAACCTACTCTTAAATATCTCCACAGATGGAGATCCCACAACTTCCCTGGGCAATTTATTCCAGTGTTTGACTACCCTGACAGTTAGGAACTTTTTCCTAATGTCCAACCTAAACCTCCCTTGCTGCAGTTTAAGCCCATTGCTTCTTGTTCTATCCTCAGAGGCCAAGATGAACAAGTTTTCTCCCTCCTCCTTATGACACCCTTTTAGATACCTGAAAACTGCTATCATGTCCCCCCTCAATCTTCTCTTTTCTAAACTAAACAAACCCAATTTTTTCAGCCTTCTTTCATAGGTCATATTCTCTAGACCTTTAATTATTCTTGTTGCTCTTCTCTGGACCCTCTCCAATTTCTCCATATCTTTCTTGAAACGCGGTGCCCAGAACTGGACACACTACTCCAACTGAGGCCTAACCAGCGCAGAGTAGAGCGGAAGAATGACTTCTTGTGTCTTGCTCACAACACACCTGTTAACGCATCCCAGAATCATGTTTGCTTTTTTTGCAACAGCATCACACTAATGACTCATATTCAGCTTGTGGTCCACTATAACCCATAGATCCCTTTCTGCCATACTCCTTTCTACACAGTCGCTTCCCATTCTGTATGTGTGAAACTGATTGTTCCTTCCTAAGTGGAGCACTTTGCATTTGTCTTTATTAAACTTCATCCTGTTTACCTCAGACCATTTCTCCAATTTGTCCAGATCATTTTGAATTATGACCCTATCCTCCAGATTAGTCGCAACCCCTCCCAGCTTGGTATCATCTGCAAACTTAATAAGCGTACTTTCTACGCCAATATCTAAATCGTTGATGAAGATATTGAACAGAGCCGGTCCCAAAACAGACCCCTGCGGAACCCCACTTGTTATACCTTTCCAGCAGGATTGTGAACCATTAATAACTACTCTCTGAGTACAGTTATCCAGCCAGTTATGCACCCACCTTATAGTAGCCCCATCTAAGTTGTATTTGCCTAGTTTATTGATAAGAATATCATGCAAGACTATCAAACGCCTTACTAAAGTCTAGGTATACCACATCCACTGCTTCTCCCTTATCCGCAAGACTCTTTATCCTATCAAAGAAAGCTATCAGATTGGTTTGACATGATTTGTTCTTTACAAATCCATGCTGGCTGTTCCCTATCATCTTGCCACCTTCTAAGTGTTTACAGATGATTTCCTTAATTCCTTGCTCCATTATCTTCCCTGGCACAGAAGTTTAACTGGTCTGTAGTTTCCTGGGTTGTTCTTATTTCCCTTTTTATAAATGGGCACTATATTTGCCCTTTTCCAGTCTTCTGGAATCTCTCCTGTCTCCCATGATTTTCCAAAGATAGCTAGAGGCTCAGATACCTCCTCTATCAGCTCCTTGAGTATTCTAGGATGCATTTCATCAGGCGCTGGTGACTTGCAGGCATCTAACTTTTCTAGGTGATTTTTAACTTGTTCTTTTTTTATTTTATCTTTAAACCTACCCCCTTTTCCTCTAGCATTCACTATGTTAGGCATTCCTTCAGACTTCTCGGTGAAGACCGAAACAAAGAAGTCATTAAGCATCTCTGCCATTTCCAAGTTTCCTGTTACTGTTTCTCCCTCCTCACTGACCAGTGGGCCTACCCTGTCCTTGGTCTTCCTCTTGCTTCTAATGTATTTATAAAAAATACATTAGATTAGTTGACCTTAGCTTAGAGACTCAGGATTCCTGCTGAAACATTGGCAATTACAGATTAATTCAGAAATATAGGAATTGCTAGACCAATGGTCTTTCTCGTTTGGTTTTCTGAACTTTGAAAATAGATTTCTGCAGATATTTTAGCACTACATGGTATTCCAATTAACTTAGATTTGCAGTTCGCATGGTGATTTGCATGGTATAACTAATTAAAGACTTTGTTTTTGCAAAAGTTCTTATCAATAAATCAGTTTGCTAGAATATTTTCAGAGAGTGAAAACAAAAGGGATATGGCCAAATGAATTCATTTTAAAATTTGGTTGTTCACCTATTGAAACTTCCTGCACAATTCCCATACCTCTTGCATAACTTGTGTATTGTTCAGTGCCCTGTCATTCCTATGGATGCTGAAAGAAAAAATTGCAAAAATTTGTTTTACTTTCCACCTCTGCTGCTATTTGTACTTCACTGTCATGGACAATTAAACTAAGCCAGTCAATTTCACTTTTTGGTTCTCTGGGACCAGCAAAGGGGTTGGCGTTTTCAGTAACACAAGAGGAATATTTAAACCAACACCCATATTTGTAGCGTTGAGCTTTTTGTTTTACTTTACATCTCATGAGAGCACTTTATTCCCATTAGATACTACAAAACATTTTTATTGATTGAACCTAAATTTTTGTCATCTGTGAGGTTGCATTAGGGTACCTGAGAGCAGAATTTTTACCCTGTGAACCAGCTCTTCTGTTGATGTAAATCACTCATCTGAAGAAAAGTCTCAGGGGCGTAGCCATGTTAGTCTGTAACTTTAAAAATGAGTAGTTCTATAGCACTTTAGAGACTGACTAAAAATATATATCTTGTATCATGAGCTTTCATGGGCAGAACCAACTTCTTCAGATGAAATGGTCTTGAGAGCTCGTCTGAAGAAGTGGTTTTGTCTGCAAAAGCTGATGATACAAGATATATTGTTGTTAGTCACTAAGGTGCCACAGGACTACTCATTGTTTTTTAAAGTTGCAGACTAACATGGCTGCCATTCTGATGCTCCATTGAAGTTAGTTACATTGATGTATACCTGCTGCAGATCAGGCCTCATTTTTATTCTGATTTTATTTTTTTGTGTCTAAATATTCTAGATGTGGTGCCTGAACCTGCATTATTTACTCATGCAGGAACTCCCATTGAACTGGGTCTGATTTTTCTTATAGTGATGTGTACATTAAGTAACTTCATTGACTTCAGTGAATTTATGAATTTATGAATTGACTTCACATGAATTTATGAATTGACTTCACATTGACTCTGTGAAGCCTGACAGAGATTAATTGCAGGCTTATTGGCTGACTTCATCAGGACTGGTTGCTGCAGGATCAGACCTGTTATGAACAGAGCATCTTTGAAATCAAATTGGCATTTTCCTTTAAATCTAATGAGCATTGTGAGGAAACCTGACAAGTTTATAGGGAAGTGAAGACTTTGAGCAAATATAGTTTGTCTTCTTCTAAGTCAGGGAAAATGCCTATTGGGATATATTTACATTTTTTTCAACTATCTAGTATCAGGGAAAGAGATATTGCTGGTATGCGTGTAAAGAGAGTTATGGCAATATCTTTAACAACACTTCTAAACTTACCGCTCTTAACAAATTGCTAGTGAGATGTCTCTATTGCAAGCAAGATAAAAGAGCTTTCACTGAAAGTGAGTGAAAATGAATATGTTCTGTATTTTCCCCTCTGTGATCATTAAACATTCAAGAGGAATATTAAGAGAATACGGTAAATGTTAAGAGAATAAATCACATGCTGGCTATATATTATTTAGGACTACTACATACAAAACAAATAACCCTTTCATCTTAAACAAAAAACAGGACTATGTAGCACTTTAAAGACTAACAAGATGGTTTAAACCATCTTGTTAGTCTTTAAAGTGCTACATAGTCCTGTTTTTTGTTTCAGCTACACCAGACTAACACGGCTACATTTCTATCACCTTTCATCTTACACACTCTTTGAGTGTCTCTCTCTCTCTCTCTCTTTCCTATTTATATCTAGAGCAATGTCTGCATAAGCTATGTTCCTAGAAACCTGAAAGAATTTGGTTTCTCTGTTTTTCAATCCTCAGATGGCTGTAGTTTGGATTTTCAAGAGCTTCTGTGAGATTCATTACTGCAGAACATAGGGAGAGTTGAGCCTGATGAATTATGCCAGGGAATTATAGCTTCATTGTTCTTTGGTTTCTTTAAATTTGGCATTTTCAGAATGAAAATATGTATATTGTCCCAGATCTTGTTATAGCGTTGTCACTGCATTGCACACAACAGAGGCTTTCAGAACTTTCATCAGGACTAGACCCAGAACCTCCTCTTCCAAAGCAGACGCCCGTGCTAGTTGAGCTAGAGGAGTGTTTCTTAAATTTTTAAGACCGAGGAACACCAAACAATTTTTTTATTAGGAACGCCAAGGATTTTTTTTGTTGAGCAAAAAAAGAAAAAGGGCGGAGGGAAGGTAATTGGGGGGGGGGGAAAAAGGCGCTTGCCTCTTTAAGGGTGGCCATTTTGAACTCTGTTGTTCTCCACGGCACACTGGTGTTCCCCCAGAACACAGTTTAAGAAACACTGAGCTAGAGGAAAATCTCCTTTAGCTGAAACTAGTATAGGGGCTATCATACAAAATTTAGCAGTTCTGATTTCATCCAGATGTGGAAGGGTGCTCACTGTGATTTTTATACAGGTCACCTAGATTGATAGGTCAGAAATAACCATTATATTATCTTACAGGTTGACCTCCTGTATAACACCAAACAAGTAATTTCTTCTTGTCTCCTGTATTGAGCCCAGAAATTTGAGTTTGATTAAACCATATCTTGTGGAAAGACATTCAGTCTTCATTTAAAGACACCGCCACATGAAGAAGCCTGTGCCCCTGGGTTTCCCCATCTGTAGAATGGAAATACTTTTCTATTTTATAAGGGTGTACTGAGGCTTAAAAAATGCAAGTAAAGTACTTTGAGATCTTGGGATGAAAAGCTTCATACAATTCCAAAATATTATTTTTCATAGATATTGCTGAATTGTATTAAAAATCATTCTTAATAATCCAGCAACTCGCAGGAGGCCCGTTGTACTAAGCAACCTCCAAATTTATCCCTGTCCCCTGGGGCTGACAATCTAAAATGATGAGCAGCATGTAAACATTTGAAGAAATATAGAATAACCAGGGTTGCCAGGTGTCCAGTATTGATCTGGACAGTCCAGTATTTTAGCATTAAGTCCAATAAAAAAATTCAGAAAATACCGGACACCTAAAATGTCCAGTATTTTCTGATTTCCCCCTCCCCGCCAGCCAGGAGGCGAAAATCCCGGGTGCTTACCGTGTTCCGCAGGGGAGCTGTCTGGCCTGGAGCAGGGAGACAAGATGGCAGACAGCCGCTGGCAGCCTGTTAGAGACAAAAAGCCTCAAAAGCATTTCTTAAAGGGGCCACTCTTTGGGGGTTTTTTTTGTTTTTTGTTTGGTTGGGTGGTTGGTTTTTTTTGCTTAACAACTCTCGGGGTCCTTTTTTTCCTCAACAACTTTGGTCTCCCCCCTTTTTTTCCTCAATAGAATTTTTTCCCCATATTTTTTTTCAGGGGGAAGGGGGAGGGCTCGGTATTTTTGGTTAAACCATCTGGCAACCCTAACAATAACAAATATAGAATCTTCTCGTATATGTTGAGACTCTTTGATTGTTGAGAGTATGAACCTAAGCCCCTCAGCTGTCTGCTCCTCACCTCTAGTTTCTGGCGGGTATCTCAGCAGAGGTGAGCATTGAGAGCTATGGAAGAGAAGGAACTTGTCCCTATGGATCAGTTCAGGGTGGACGTTATGTACATACAGGGAGACATGGAGAGCAGTGCTTCATCCACTAGCCACACACCCGTCTCACTGTCTATTCGCTGGTCCAGTAAATACAGAGATTAGGTCTCAACCAAACTCCCAGATCCAAATGCTGTTGGGTATGGGGAAGTTCAGCTTCAGAACTAACTATGCGGCATACACCTACCTATACGTAAATCTTACTCTTCCGTGCAAGCACATGTGCTGCAAGGTTATGACAGAGCAGGGGAAAGGCAGATCACATGAGGAGAGCAGTCCAGGAAAGACCTAGGAACATCTGGCATGGAGTGAATGGAGAGATGAGGCTGGTTATAACAGGTGGAGGGAGGTAGTTGGAAGGTCATGTGGCTTGTGGTTGGAAAGAGAGAAATGTGTATGATGACTTATGGCAGGGATGTGAGAACAGGGAAGGAGATAGTCCCCTTCTAGAAGGAGTCAGTGTATTACTCTGTAGAACAGTGGTCCCCAGACTGTTTTACTCAATCTGCACTGCTTGGAGAGCCACTGTCAGAGGCCAGGGCTGAGAGCAGGGTGTGGGACGCAATGAAAAACAGGGCTAGAGCTGCAGCCAGGAGCTGAGCTGAGAGCAGAGCAAGCTCCATGGGGGACTGGCCAGGGCCTCGTCATGTACCTCTAGCGCAGGGGCAGGCAAGATATGGCCCACGGGCTGGATGTGGCACACCAAGCCTTTTAACCGGGCCCACAGCCTGTCCCTCTGGTACCCTCAGGCATGGAGCAGTTCCACACCACTCAAAGTGGCTGGCTGCTCTGGGTGGCTCTCCACACTGCATAATGCGGTGAGGGAGGGGGGGAGGCTTTATGTGCACAATCTTTCAGCTCCCATTGGCCAGAAACCAGCCAAGCTGGGAGATTGTGCTGGGAAGGGGGGCAGCATGTGAAGCATCCCTGCTCCCCCTCGGCCCGCAGTGCAGGGGAGCCACGTTGGGCAGCCAGCTGCTTTGAGTGGTCTGGGGCTGTTGGCAGGCAGGGGAGCCTGCCTGAGGGTCCTCCTGCACTGCTGGCCAGGAGCCACCTAGGTAAGCTGGCCAGAGCTTGCACCTGGCACCCTATCCCCTCCCACATGCCAAATCCCTGCCCCAGGTCACTACCCAAAGCCTCTGCACTCCCCTGCCCCAGGTCACCACTCCCCTCCCTGATCCTGCATGCCCTCCTACTGCCCTCCCCCAGGCCAGAATCCTCTCCTGCACCCATACCCCCTCCCTGACCCTGCACCCCAATCCCCTGCCCTGGGTCACCACCCCTTCCTTCACTCAAACTCCCTCGCAGGCCCCACACCCTCTCCTTCACCTCCCTCTCCTACCCCGAGTGCCCTTCTGCACCCAACCTGCGTCCCGCACCTCCTCCATAGAAAAGTGCAGCCCTTGACCATGTAAATTAATTGGAGTACCATGTAGTGCTAAAATTATTGCCCACTCTTGCTCTAGGGGGCATGCTCCACAGTTCAGGGGACTCCTGCCTTAGACCTAAGGATGCTACTTGGGAGTACAGAAGCCATGTATAGAGAATATTATACTGATTGTTGTCCTCTGCACCAGGATTTTCCACAGCTGGGCAGAGTGCTTATCTAGTTGGTCTGGTACAGATTTCCGTCTCTTCTGATTGGTGTGTCTGCTATGAAATGTCAGCAGGGAGTCCAGAAAACACTGAATGCAAACCTGCTTATTAGTGCACACACCCAAATGAAGCTTTGCATCAAATTACGCCCTTGTTTAATAGGCTGCTAATAACTTTTCTTTGTTCGCATTCTATATTTTTTTTATAGATTCACTCATGATCAGACTAGGAATGTGAAAATGGAACCAGATATGTGGTTAACCAATGAGCCTGGGCTCATTGGTTAACCTTCATGGTTACATGCAGGCTCTAGGTACATGTGGGGAGATGATTTAAAAGCTGGCACCTGGGGAGCTGCACTTGGGAGGGGGGAGCCAGAGCACGCAAGAACCAGCTTGCACATTTACTTAAATGCATTTTAACATCCCTGGATCAGACAGGGAATCCATATATGCTGAACACTAGATGCAGACTTTTTAGACGTGAAAATAAGAGCATGAGGACCTTGAAATCTCTTTCCTAGCACTATGGTTGTTAATCAGTTATTTAATTAGCAATTAGTGAATTAAAACTAGTGAGCCAAATACAGCTGTGAAGATACTGTAATACCTTAGAACCAGTAGACTTACCCCAGGAGTAAATATGGCCCGCTCTTGCTAACGTAAACATTAGTTCGTCTTGTGCATTTGAAAGAACTATCAATATAAACCACCTCTAAAATTCCTTATTTGCAACACCTTGATTGGAAGAAGGATGAATTTCTGTTGAAGGCACTGGCCTGGAAAAATCTGGGTTCAATTCCTGACTCTGCCATAATGTCTCTGTGTGTGACCTTGGGCAAGTCACTCCATCTGTAAAATGGAGGTAATGATCCTTCCTTTCTCCTATCCTTTGTCTTGTCTGTTTAGACTGTATTCTCTTGGGGGAGGAGTCTCTCTAACTAGTGCAGATGGGGATCTGCCACAATGATGCTCCAATTTCACGTGGCCCGTAATGCAAATAATAGCTAAATATGAAAGAAACTTGCAGATGTGAGATACATTTTCCATAGTGGACTTTAAGCTTGCACCTGCAAAACGTCATGAGCAAATCCTGCACGTCCCATGGAAATTTGGGAATTGTGAGTCAGCTATTCCCAACTGGGTGGATTTAACTGCGGCCTTGGCCTTATGTTGGCCCTCTGCCTTGAGGAGAATTTCACTCAGCTATGTGCATATTTACTGTAATTGTTGCAGTCCTTGTAATAATGTCTGTAAATGATGCGTGTGTGTGTGTGTGTGTGTGTGTGCGCGCGTGTGTGTGCGCGCGCGCGCGCCTTCATTTTGCATTTACGGACCACAAACACAAGTGCTGACAGGAGTCCAGCAGCTCATGTGGACATAGAGACCATGTTAGACTAAGGGAGGGATGGAGCCAATAAAAATGACTTAACAACACAGCCTCACTGATTTTTGCTTTTTTTTCCCCCCTTCCCCCCCCTCCATGGGATTTCTTGACAGTGATGTGTTGCTGTTGACTTTGGCCTCTTTTGGCCTGTGCTGATTTCTAAAGTCAACATGGCCTTTTAAACTAAAATATCCAAACAGAACACACCTGGTTTATTTTCCCTATTCCCACACCCCACCCCACCACACCACACTGTCTGTTGCTGGGTTAGGGTGTTGAAAAAGCAACCAGCGCATAGCAGTGGGTGGAGTCTTTGAGCTCCTCACTTTGTGATTTACTTTTTCACTGGGCTTGAAGAACAAACTCTTTTCAGTTTATATTGAGTTCTAGATTTTTCTTTCCTCCAAATTTGGTTGTAAAGGAAACTGAAGGAACCAAATGAGGGTGGCAGCATGACCAGTTGACAGTATTTTAAGAAGTGTCATTAAGGCACAGTTTTGAGACTCAGGAGACTGGGGAGTCATTCTAGGAATGTCAACGAGTAGTCGACTAGACGATTAACCGATAAGCCTAGGCATTTCCCCCCTCCCTTGCTGCTTCTGATATAGAGGCGGCAAGTGGGAAAAGCAGGAGCCGGTGCTGGGGGAAGCTGGCTTAAAAGCTGGTTCTCCCCTAGCACCGGCTCCAGGGTGCTACCTGCCCCTCCCTCCTGCACGCTGCAGCAGTGAGAGGCAGGGTGGGCTGCAGAGAAGGCTGCCATGAAGCAGCCTCTGTTTGCAGCAAGCTTGGGCCAGCTGCAGACAGAGGCTGGTTCCCTTTTTAAACTGGCTCCCCATAACTGATAGAGGCAGCAGCATAAGGTGGCAGGGGGCTCTCCGGGAGTGGGACCAGAGCATACTGGCTGCCGGCCCCGCCCCTGGAAACTATCGAATAGTTGACTAACTTCAGAATTCATGTGGTTACACGACTATTCTGTTACCTGCTACAGTAAAACTCCAGTTGTCCGGCATCCAGTGGTCCGGCACCCCTGATAGTCCGGCACCACCTGGAACCCGGAAGTGCTCCAGGCAGCTGGCCAATTGGAGCTGCTCTGCCCCAGGCTTCCCGGAGTCAGCCGCTGGTCAGTTTCAGCAGCGGCTGACTTGGGGAAGTCTGGGTCAAAGCAGCTGGGGTGCTGCTGGGTTGATTCTGCAGCGCCGAGGGGCGGCGCTACGGGACCAACCCGGCAGCACCCAGCTGCTCTGCCCCGGCGCCCCCAAGTCAGCCGCTGGTCAGTTTCAGCAACGGCTGACTTGGGGATGCCTGGGGCAGAGCAGCTGGGGTGCTGCCGGGTTGGTCCCGCAGCGCGTCCCCCTCTTCCCCACCCTACCCCAGACCCCTCATAGCCCCCCCTTCCGATAATCCGGCTCCCCCTGGGTCCTAAAGGTGCCGGATTATCAGAAGTTTACTGTAGCTAACATCCCTAGTCAGTTCATGGCTCTGCCACAGACTGTGTGTAAGACTTTTGGCCGGTCATGAGGCCACCAGTGTGCTCATCTCCCTTGAAAACCTTCATCTCTGTGGGCTTCTCCTTCTGTAACAATCTTCAGTATTAGCCCCTTTTGTAAAATGGGAATAATAATCGTTCCTTCCAGCTGTTGTCTGTCTTTTCTAATTACACCATGAATTTTTTTGGGGGGCAGGCACTGTTTCTTACTCTATGTACAGTTCCTAGCACTATCTAAGTTAATTACATGACCACATTTTCATCATAAATGAGGGCCTCACTCTAAAGAGATTATATTGACTAACAACTCCCTCTGAATAGGCAAGTACTGCCCCCATTTTACAGATGGGGAACTGAGGTTCTAAGGAACTAAGTGATTTGCCCACGGTCTCACCGGAAATCTGTGGCAGAGCAGAGAATTGACGTGTCTCCCCCCCAAGTCCCATGCTGTCCCTACTCGTACCATCCTCGTAATGGGGCCTATATCTCAGTTGTAACTTCTAGGTCCTGTCATAATGTAATACCTAATAACAGCACTGTATTTGGAGTGTTAACTGGATTCCACTGAAACCTACTTTCAATTGTAGCTGAGTGTTTTTTTGGTTTGGTTTGGTTTTTTTGGATGCAGGAATTTCCTTGTGTATATTTAAATGAGTCCAGTCCCAAAGGGTTAAACTCCTGTGTGGGTTCAGAAGGCATGCAAGAGAGGAGCCCGGCTCTCACGAGAGCCTTTGAAACCCACTAGAGCAAAGGTCTCTTGCTGCAGAGACCAGCAAGTCCATAGGAGGGGATGTGTGACCGAGGGATATGTGAGATGTGAACTATGAGAGGTAAAGGAAGGGGCAGTGGGAAGGCTTCTATCTGAATAGTAAACTTTAAGCGCTTAGCCTTTAGCTGGACCCCTCTGTCTGCCCAGATGCCCTATGGCCTGCACCTACCTTCTCCCCCCTGCACTATTCCTTGCTAACTCCCTTTCTCCTCCAGAGGTCCCCACATTTCCTCAGTCACCCCTCAATGTCTCATCGGTGCCCTTCCTCCTCCTGTCTTCATCTGAGTCCGTACCACTCCATGTGTGCACTCCCTCCCCACTCTTCCAACTCCCTCCCTTGGTTCATGTCCCTTCCTCAGTATTGCCAACCCAATGCATTCAAAACCCATACAATTGGTTTAAATGGCGCGTGTGTGTGTGTGTGATTGATTGATTGATATATATATATAAAAAAAAAATATGGTTTGTTTTCTTTGCCTTTTGGTTTCTGAGTCACACATTCAAGCTTTTCTCTGTAATCATGAGGGCTAGACATTTAATTTAACTTTTAAATGAAAACCAATGCTCAGGTAATCACTTGAGTCCTGGAGTCAAGACTTTGAGGAAAAAATAACCAGCTATTGAGAGACTTGTGATAAAATTGAAAAAAGTCGACCACGCTGCCTTCTGTGCCATGCTCTTTCCCACATTTGTGCCTCTCCATGTTCCCTACTTTGAAGTCCAGGCCCTGGCCAGCTACCCCCCGACCCCCACCCCATCTGGCTCAGTCTACCAGCTAAATTCAGTTTATGTTCATAAACCTTTCTCTGCATGCACTTTAAAAGCCCCAACCCTCCCAAAACCACTAAATGGCTCTTTGCATCAGCAAGGCTAGTGAGTACCTTGGCCTACCATTTTAGAGATATGATATAATACCTCACTCTTGTATAGTGATTTACAAAGTATCATTCTCCCCATTTTACAAACTGGGACACGGGAGGGGAAGTGACTGGCCTAAGGTCATTCAGCCGGCCAGCGGGCAAGGTGGAAATAGAACCCAGGCCTCTTTAGTGCTCTGTCTGCTGGGCCACACTCAGAATAAACAACCTCTGCTTTTGCAAGCATAGATCAAAGGCTCTTTTTCAGAATACTCTAAATGTAAAAGTCCTACTCTGATAAACTTCCCGTAGGTGCTGCCCTATGATGGGAAGCAGTGTGCAGAATTTCAGTAGAGTCAGTGTCTTTAGAGCAGTGTTTCCCAATTGGTGCTCCGGGGAACCCTGGGGATCCGCGAAGCAAAACTAGGGGTTCCGCGAGGAGCCGGCACTCCCCTGCCCCCTCTGAGAGACAGAGAGAGCCGGCTAGCCAGCAGAGGCATGGGCGTCGAGTTGTATGGGCTCGTGGTGCCCATGCTCCACCAATATTTGGAACTGAGCGGGCCCCATCCTCTGGCCCTCCCACCCCGGCCCCAGAGCTGCCTCTCCCCGCCCCGTCCCTGCCGTACGCAACCTTCACTGAGCTCCCCCTTGCCGGCTGCTGCTGCCCTGCGCAGCGTGCTCAAACCGGTGGGCAGGGAGACACCCGGGCATGATGTAACATCACAGCCCGGGATTTTAAAACTGCTGGATGCTGCGTTGCGCTGCGCGGCTAAGTTGCGGGTTCGGAGTCCGGGGATGGAGCGCCGACTCCAGCCCCGCGAAGTGGAAGGCAGAAGGTAGGGGAAGGGGAAGGGCTGGGAGAGGAAGGGGCTTGTGCGGAGGGGGAGGGGAGAGGGGAAAGAGAGGGGAAGGCACCAAAAGGACAGGGTAGAGGAGAGACAAATGCCAGGGGGCCAAGTGCAGACAATGAGGAAAAAGGCAGGAGGGGAGGTGTCAGTGGGAGGGGGACAGGGTGATGCTGGGAGGGGAGAGGGTAAGGACATTGGGGACTGGGAGGTGCTGGGAGAAGGCTTGAAAGAAGGGGGTGGGTATGAGGAAGGCCGGGATGGAGCAAGTCATGTGTGAGGGCGCAGGGGCATGAGGGGAACGGGGGCAGAGGGTGGTGAGGGGGTAGGCATCAGGGAAAAAGAGGGCAAAGGGGGTAGGGGCAGTGAGGGAAGAGGAAGGCAACAGGAGGGTGCAGGAGTAAGAGAAGGTGCAAGTGCCAGGGGATTCTGGGCTGAAGCAGAAGGGCAGACACCTGCAGGGGAGAGACCACCACCAGAGGAGAGATGCAGGGCAGGTGTGTAGAGGGAGGTGTTAGAAGAGGGGATGAGGAGGGGTAGCTCACATGATCAGAGTGGGGCTACTGGAGGAGTGGGCACAGGGAGGAGAGAAGGGCTGGTGCAGGGGGGCAGGTTGCAGGAGGGCTGAGGGCAGTGAGAAGGGCAGGAGTCAGGACAGCAAAGGAGGGTGAGGAGTTGGGAGGCAGCAGGCACCAGGGGAGCTGATGGAGCAAGGGGAGGAGACATGGCAGCAGAGAGAAAAGGTAAAGGTTTAAAAATATTTATTAATAACTTGGGTGCCACAGTGGCACATCCAGACAAGCCACATGAACTCAATACTGGTGCACAACACAAAATTCATTTTGCTCATGCTAGGAAACTCTTAGGCTATGTCTACACTGGCGGTTTCTTGCGCAAGAACATCTTGCGCAAGAGTTCTTGTGCAAGAACACGCCCACACTGCCATGTGCGAGCTGTGCTTTTGCACAAGAGCATCTATGGCAGTGTGGATGCTCTCTTGCCCAAGAAAGTGCCGATGGCCATTTTAGACATAGGGCTTTCTTGCGCAAGAAATTCATGTTGCCTGTCCACACTGGCCTCTTGCGCAAGAACAGTTGCGCAAAAGGGCTTATTCCTGAGCGGGAACATCATAGTTCTGGCACAAGAAGCCCTGATTTCATACATGAGAACGTCAGTGTACTTGCGCAAGAACGCACGGCCAGTGTAGACAGGAAGCAAATTTTTGCGCAAGAGTGGCCGCTTTGGCGCAAGATCGTGCCAGTGTAGACACAGCCAAGGGGAGGGAGGAAGGGAGGCACGGGCAGGGAATCAGTGCTGGCTCAGCATGTCTGCATGGTTTGGGGGAAGGTGCAGGGAAATTGAGCTCAGCTGGGTTGCAGCGTGGGGAGGTCCGGGGAGCTGGGCTGGGCTGCAGGGTGGGTGTGTGTGTGTGTGTGTGTAGCTCAGAGCTCAGTTTGGCTGTAGGAGGAGGGAGGTGCTGGGAACTGGGGCTAGACTCAAGGGGAGGGAGGTGCAGGGAAACAGGGCTCAGCTGTGCTGTGGGGGAGGCATGCAGGGAACCAGTGCAGGGCTCAGCTGGGCTGAGGTGGATGGGGGAGGGCATACGGAACAGATGGGCAGCTCAGCTGGGCTGTGAGGGGCTGCAGGGAACTGGTGCTGCACTCCCTTGGATTGTGGGGGATGGGTTTGGGGGAGGTGCAGGGAACCAGCAGGAGTGGGCAGCTCAGTTGGGTTGCAGGGAATAGAGGTGCAAAGAAGCCTAGTGTGGAGGGGGAAGGGGAACCAGGAGCCCTGCAGTGACCTCCCCTGGTCCAAAAATTCCTCATCTGGGACCAGTCAGGTCCAGAGGGTGCCATATCAGGGAGGTCCAACTCCTACCCAAGTCCCCTCCTTGTACCCTCCTCGTAGCCAGACACCCTACCCCCAATCTGCTCCTGCTCCCTTCCCCTGGCCAGACACCCTACATCCAGCCTGCTTCTGCACCCTACCTACCACCCAAACCTTGTCCCCTTCCGCTCCCCACCTCCCTCCCAGATCCTGCACCCCATCCCTATCCCGCTCCTTGGCAGCCCTACCATCCACCCTAGCACCACCCTGGCCCTGGCCCCAGCACCCTGCCTCACACCCCAGGACTCAGCACCACCCTGGCCCTGGCCCCAGCACCCTGCCATCCACGCTAGCACCCAGCAGCACCCTGTTCCTTGTCCCAGCACCCTGCCAGTCACCCTAGTGCCCAGCAGGACCATGTCCCTGACCCCAGCACCCCACCACCTGCCTGCCCCAGCACCTTGCCCCACCATCCCGCCACCTGAGCGAGCATCCTTCCAACCAGCAGCACCCTCTCCCCAGCCCCAACACCCACTTTCACTCTGTCCCCTGCCCCCACCAGCACATTTGGGACCACGTTAGTGAGGCTTGGGGTTTTTTGGAGGATTGTTGTGGTTTTTGGGGGTTTTTTTGTTTTTTTGCATCTCACTTGTGTGGCCCCAACTGACTTTTCTGTGGGTCAGTGACCCTTGACTCAAAACAGGTTCCTCACCCCCTCTCGTAAATAAAGACAATGCTAAAACCTTTTATTTAAAAATGAAGCCTGGCCAACAAGCCCCCAGGGGCCAAACCCCCATCTCACTGCAGCATCATAACACTCCTGAACTACCTGACCCCAAATCTGAGCCTGTCATACACTGGCACCCCCTCTCCTGAGCCTCTCGCATCCCCAAACTCCTGCATCCCCACATCCTCAGTCTTCTGCCACAACACTCCTGCACCATCCACACATCACAAATCTGTGTCCTGAGCCCATCATACTCACAACCTTCTTGCCCTGAGTCCCTCACATATCCAGCCCAAACTCCTGCACCCTCACATCCACAAGCCCATGGCTTGCTCAGCACCCCAACCTTCCACCTGAGCCCAACACTCCGAGCCAACATCCCCTTCTCCTGCATCCAAATTCCTCCCAGAGCTTGTACTTCTCACCCCTTCCCACACCCAAATCCCTCATTCCCACCCCACGCCTCCTGTCTCAACCTAGTGAGAGTGTATAAGGGCTGGGGATGGCAATTGATGGAGAGGAGGGGAACAAAGCAGATGAGGCCTCAAGGAAGGAGGGGTGAGGGGTCTTGGGGAAGGAATGTGATTTTCATGCATTGGTGGGGATTTTCATGAATTGGTGGGTCCCTCTTCTCCCCTCCCCCTTTTTTTTTTTTGCTTGACAAACTTAGGGGTTCCTTGAAATTCTGAAAAGGGTTCCTCAGCCAAATAAAATTGGGAAACACTGCTTTAGAGGGTATGAGAGAGCATGAGTGTGTCCAGGAATGTGTTATCTGATGCAGCTACTGCTAATGTCAATGGAATGACTTCTCTTGAGGTTAGTACGAGCACGATCTGGGCCACAAATGCCAGCTAGCTTTAGTCTCAACTGTGGACCAGCTGGCAATTCCCTCCCCACACACCTAGCCAGCAAGCACTAAATACTCTGATACGTTCATTTCACTTGTATTCACTGGGAAGTGGGGCCCAAGTAAAGACACCAAGCTAATGATTCCCTGTAGCAGTAGTATTAAATCCCTGGGGGTCCACAGTCAATGTCTAAGATTTACAAAAGGGTCTGTGTTTCCATTTGAAATTTTTCCTATGGATCTGCACATGAAAAAAAGATTGAAAACCGCTACTGGAGAGCAGTAGTTCCCAACCTGGGGTCTGCGGCGGTCCTATAGGGGGTTCCCACGGAGCCTCTTGCAGTCAACACGTCCTTCAGCCAGTGTTGCTTCCCACGGCTTGGGAAGCAGCGCAGGCTGAGGGATATGCAGGCTGCAGGCACAGCTGTATTATTGGCGGGGGGGGCCGGGAGGAGGGAGGTCTGTAAAATGTTAATAGATTGAAAAGGGGTCTGTATCCTCAAAAAGGTTGGGAGCTGCTGCTCTAGAGCAAACCCTTCCAGCCATTGTTGGCAGGTGGCTGGTATGAGGCCTGATTAATAGGCAGTGGCTTTGAAAAGGAACCCATCTAGCAGCAAGAGGCAGGAAGTTTGGGGTTTTTTACAGCTTTCCTTTAGACCCTTCTGGCCTGATGAGTTAGAGCTTTTCTACTGTTTGGCCGTTAACTGTGGTCCCATTGCCTAGCCTTCCTAGAAAACCCCATGCAGGAAACCGAATGGAGAGCCCCCCTAACTGTACCCTCCTACTGCCAGAGAGATATTTGCATGCTGTGTGAACCTGCTGCTGCACTCAGTGAAGTCAATGATAAAACTCCCACTGGCTTTCATTATAGGAGATCAGACCCTCTGAGCTAGTGTTTCATGATGAATTAACATTGGGAGAGCTTCTTCTGACCATGTCTTGCACAGGAGTTAGTGATTGCTAACTGCTTGCTGACAGAGGAGAAGGTGGCTCCATACACAAAGTCAAAGCTGACTGCAAATGCCCCTGAAAATGTCACCAGATGGTATTGTTGGCAACCCACTTGCTCCAGCTCATTACATATGCTCAGTGTGTGCCTTTCAGGGCTGTCGCCTCATCTGCTCGACTTTGTGCGTCTCCCCATATCTCTCCTATATATGTTTCTAGCACCAGCCACCAGTTTGGCAGCTCTCAGTGGTCAGCAGCAAGCAGCTCGTTTGTGAAACCTGTTGCATGTGTTGAAGAATGAGAGCATTTTGTATATGTTCATCTGCAGCGAATTTGCAAAGGAGTCACATAGTTCCTGCCTGTGGAAAGTATGTGTGAGAGAGAGCAGACCGTTAAACAGGCTTACTAAAGTTTTGACTAATAACCCACTCGTGTGAAGTGCTACAGCATATACAGCAGCTTGCCTAGAATCACATTCTCAATGTATTCAATATCTGTAGAGAGAGAGAAGTAAAGATGTGAATCAAACCCCAACTCTGAGCTTGCCATTCATCCCACTCTGATGGGCCAAAATTGCTGCTAAATTTAATCACCTTGAACTCTGGGAAATTTTGGATTTGGATTTTAACCCTCCTAGTTCAGAAGTGTCAAGGTCATGAGTTTGTTTTGCTTGTGTTGCCCTCTCGGTACATAGAAGAGGCAGATGGGCCCTGAATCAAAACCATCATGCCACTAAAGTTTGGATGTGGATTTCAACAAGCTTGAAGCTCCAGTTCGGTGCGAATCACTGTTCCTGGTCAATGGGAGCTGCGGGAAGCAGCGTGGAGCGGGACACTGCTTCCTGCAGCTCCCATTGGCCCCAAGTAGCAATCTGCAGCTAATAGGAGCTTCACGTGGCCATACTTGTGAGGGCACAGGTAAATAAAGCACCAGCAGCCTTCCAGGGGCTAACCCTGGTGAGCTGTGTCCAGCTTATTATCCACCACTGCTCAGATAGAAGGAAGGGGAGATATTCCACTGTGTGAAATATCCCTAAAATAGTTCCAGAGGGTCAGGTCCTGCAGTAAAGGACTTTTCAAGGAAGCTGAGGGTGCAGAGGATCATGCCTCTAGAACCGGGGTAGGGAACCTTTTTTGAGTCCGGAGGGGGGAGGGCTTACCCACAGAAAAATCAGTCAGGGGCTGCACACAAGTGAGAAGCAAAAAAGGAAAAACAAACTCTAACTGACGTGATCCCCAACTGAGAAGGAGAAAGATGCTCCTCACATTCCCTTCACATGCCAGAGCCTGAGGGGGCCCAGTCTAGTAGATTTTGTGTGCTCCAGCCTCATGGTGGGACGGTGGGAGAGCTGGAATGCCAGTGCAGGGTCCCCAATGCAGGGGGGGGGCGGTCCTGAGCCTCGGGGACCTGATCAAGGCAAGTCGGGGGCCTCATCCAACCTCCGGGTCTTGGGTTCCCCACCCTGCTTTAGAGTATAAAGTAGGATATCAGTTTGGGGCTCTCAGTAAGTGATCAGTAATGCTGAAGTATGAAATATGTGTTTCTATCATGCACAACTTGACAATGTGGTTAAGAAATTTGATTGTCTTTAGACAGAAACCGTAGAGTGATCTGGCCTGTGTAATGATGTAAATGGATGTTTAAAGATAACTGCTGAATCTTTTTAACAGATTCTATCTTTTTGTTTCAGATGAGACTCCAATTATAGCTGTAATGGTAGCCCTATCTTCCCTGCTAGTCATCGTATTTATAATTATTGTGCTATATATGTTAAGGTAAGAAACACTTCTAACTTATGACTTGACTTATGGGACATTAGTGATCTGTTCTCAGTCTCCTTAAATTAATTAGAACACAGTATTAAGCAGATAGATTGCAGCTATGATAGCTTGAGCCTTGTGTTCTGTTTCCTAAGCTAAACAGAGTTGGTTTAGCCAGTATTTAGAAAGGGCACCTCCAAGAACAATGCAGGCAGTTTTGCTAGTAATTGGGTAGGCGAGGCTTTTCGCTCTTAATCAGAGGTTCTCAAACTTCATTGATCATGACCCCCACCTAACACCAAAAATTACTACATGACTCCACAAGAAGGGACCAAAGCCTGATCCCCACTACCTGCAGTGGAGGGGGGACAAAGCTTAAGTCCCACTGCTCCAGGTGGGATGGGGGGGGGTAGCCTATAATCTGAGTCCTGCTGTCAAGGACTGAAGCCCTCAGGCTTCGGCCCCGGGCCCCAGCAAGTCTGAGCCTGCCCTGGTGACCCCATTAACCCCTACGTCCCAGTCCTGACCCACAGTTTGAGAACTGCTGCTCTAGATCAGTATAAAGAGAAGAGGTGCAGTGCTACTACAGATGGATTCTTTGAGATTATAGACCTTGACCTTTTGTGCCATTAAAAGTCCACAGACATTTTTTGCAAAGGTCAAATTCAGTTTTGGGTAACTATACACATCAACTAAAATCCCTCAGCGTTTAGAGCTGGGGATGGGTTCCTCTCTGTTCCCCCCCCCCCCCCCCCCCACACACACACTTCAACCTTGATTCAAAACCCATTGAAGCTAGTAGGACTCTTTCTGTTGACTTCAGTGAGTTTTGCATTAGGCTTTGAAACAGTGGCCCTATTCTGCACGAGAGTGGACGCATTTCATAGGTATGCAAAAGTGGTATCTCTATTCTGGAAAAAGCTTTGGAATCCTTCAAACTGAAAGATGCTGTAGACATGATATATTTTGATTTTTAGTAAAGCTTTTAACATGACACTTTCATACGCAAATTAGGGAACTGTCTAGGTAAAATTACTATAAAATGGATGTATACTTGGTTTAAAGACTATACTCAATCAATTGTTTGCTGTCAGACAGGAAGAGCATATCTAGTGGGGTCCAGCAAGGCTCTGTTCTGGGTCCAGTACTATTTAACATTTTCATTAATGACTTGGATAATGGAGTGAATAGTGTGCTTATAAAAAATTGTAGATGACACCAAGCTCTGAGGGAATGCAAATTCAAATTCAAAATTATAGTGACAGTTTGGAGGATTGGGATGAAATCTGGTAAGGACAAATGCAAAATACAACACTTGCGATACAAAAATTAAATACACAACTACAAAATGGGGATTAGTTAGCTAAATGGTAGTACTGCTGAAAAGGATTGGGGCTTACAGTGGATCACACATTGAATGAGAGTTCAAAATGTGATGTAATTGTGAAAAAGGCTGGGATCATTCTGGGGTGTATTAACAGGAATATTGCATATAACACACAGGCAGTAACTGGCCCACTTGTTCAGCAGCCATGAGGCCTTACCTGAAATACCGTGTCCAGTTCTGGGTGCCATGCTTCAAGAAAAATGTGAATAAATTGGAGAAAATCTAGAGGAGAGCAACACAAATAATAATGGATTTAGAAAACCTGACCTATGAGGAAAGATTTAAAAAAATGGAGAATGTGTAGATTTGAGCAGAATCTGAGAGGACCTGATAAGTCATCAAATGTGTTGAGGCCTGTTCTGAAGAAGATTGGTCAATTGTTGCCCTTGTCCACTGAAGGTAGGACAAGAAGTAGTGGGGCTTCATCAACAGCAAGGGAGATGCAGGTTAATTATTAAGAAAAACTAACTACGAGGATAGTTAAGCACTGGAACAGGCTTCCAGTAGAGGCCATAGAGTCCTAGTCTCTGGAGATTTTAAAGAACAAGTTGGACAAACCTCTGTCAGGGATGTAGGGTTTTGGGGGTGTTTTTTGGTCCTGCCTAAGCACACAGGGCTGGACTAGATGCCCCCTTAGGCTACGTCTACACTGCAGTGCTATTTCAGGATACAGGAGGTATCCCAAAATAGCTATTCCACATCTTTTAAGCGCACCCATTATTTCAAAATATATCGGGCTCACTATTCTGATGTCCCTGTAAACCTCATTCTACGAGGAGTAAGGGACATTTCAAAACAGTAACGTATCTGAAGTAAGTGCTGTGTAGACAAATTTTGAAATAAGCTTTTTCAAAATAAGATGCGCAGTTTTCGTAGCGCAAATTGCATGTCTTATTTTGACCTCCAGTGCAGTGTAGATGCACCCTCCAGGTCCCTTTCAGTCCCGCATTGCAATGATATGTTCTGGGAATGTAGTTTATTAGTGAGAGCAGATGAGTCACTGGTACTATACTTCAATAAAACTTCCTTAGGTACATTTTTAAAGATGCAAAGCATTAAATTGGACCTTTCTGAACTGTAGCCTCCTTAACTGCTCTCTCTGCTGAATGCAAATGGTCAAATAGGAATGTTTGTTTATTCACCTCCAGTAAACATTTTATTTAATTGCCGGAATGTTTAGTCAATTTTTTAGAAAGCAATTTCCTTTCATGGTGGAAAAACTCCTTTCATTTCTTGGCAAGGGCCCAATGTGGCCCCAGTGGAAATAAAAGAGAGTTTTGCCTTTGATATCAGAATAAGCATGATTTGGGCCCTGACCACCTGGAACTTGAGACAACTGTTAGCTCTTATAAAGCAATGTCAGTAGCGTCTCTCTGTCCATATCGCTTACAGGCCTCAATTCAGCAAAGTACATAATCCTATTACTTAACCAGTACTTAAGCCAATAGGACTTAAGCGTGTGCGTAAATATTTTGCTGAATAGGAATGGAGTTAAGCATGTATTTTAGTGCTTTGCAGAATCAAGCCATAAAACATATGCTTCTGGGTATGTCCCATTCTTAGTGCCTATCATTTTCCTTCTCACCTCTGCATTAGGCTTCTAGAATACCTTGAATCTCAGCTGATTGAAGGTTAGATGATAACACCCATGTGATGTTAATGAGTATGTGAATTCCTGAAAGTTTCAGAATGGGAAATGCTGCAGCATCCCAGTTGTTCTCAGCACTGGGGCTTAGGGCCTCCAAAGGGGTCAACAGGCATTCTTGACTTCTGCAGAAGTAAATTTGCTCTGCCATTTCCTGCTAGATGCCATGAGTGTCTCCTAAAGTATGGTATGGATTTACAGGACATCTGTTGTGAAGCTTATAGTTACTGTGGTGTCCCTGAAGAGGACACATTGTGAATATGGAAGTCACTGTGTGAAGGGGAACAGAGCCTGCTTCATTTTATGGACTGTGTTGTTAATGATTAGATACATGGACTAGTGGTGTGAGTACTGAATCAGGAGACAGTAACTCTTGAGTGTTAATCCTAGCTCTGCCACTGACATGCTCTCTGACTTTGATGCCCCTCTACCTCACTTTCCCTGTGTGTAAAATAAGGGAAATCCTACTTTTCTACAGTACACGAGGACAATGAATCTTACACCCAAAATTTGTCCTTCATTACAACCTGTGACCCAGTAAATTCCTAGAAAGATGTGAAATACTCCGTACTGGCTGAGCAGTAATAATTATAAGAAATCTTGAAATAACTGCGACTCCAAGGTTAAAAGCTATTGGGTGGCAAGAGGGAGAAGAAACACATAGTGAAACATGGGTGTATTTTCTCACCCAAATCAATCTTAGCTGACCACCCTGTAAGGGCAACTGCTGATTTTCTGAACTCCTACATTAGGTTTAAGAAATACAAGCAAGCTGGGAGCCATTCCAACTCATTTCGCTTGTCCAATGGCCGAACAGATGACACAGGTGAGTGTTTGCTTTCTGATCCATGTGACTCCCTGTGGAGCGAGTGTGGACATTGTCTTCCTCTAGTGACTAATTCAGAGAACAGGTTAATGAGTTTGCTTCAGCTGCTAAATTGGGGGCATTTTCCTTCAGTTCAAGAAGTAGGGAATTCAGGCTGTTAAAACTGAAAATCTTGAGTTCAAATCTTGGGCTGGTTTTTAAAAGACTTGGGGTATGTCTACACTAGCCCCCTAGTTCAAACTAGGGAGGCTAATGTGGGCATTCGAAGTTGCAAATGAAGCCCGGGATTTAAATATCCCGGGCTTTATTTGCATCTTCCGTCTGGGCGCCATTTTTAAATCCTTAGTCCGAACTAACTGCCCGCTGCGCAGAAGTCAACGTTAACTTTCGAACTAAGTCCTTGGTTCGGGTTAACTGTTACACCTCGTGGAATGCGACTGGAATGAGGTGTAACGGTTAACTCGAACTAAGGACTTAGTTCGAGTTAATGTTTGACTGCAGCGTGAAGCCGCCGGGCAGTTAGTTCGGACTAAGGATTTTAAAATGGCGCCGATGGAAGATGCAAATAAAGCCCGGGATATTTAAATCCCGGGCTTCATTTGCAACTTCGAATGCCTACATTAGCCTCCCTAGTTCAAACTAGGGGGCTAGTGTAGACATACCCTTGAGGAGTTCACCTGTTACCTTAATATAGAGGAGGTTAAGAAATGATTTGATCATCTATATAGGTATCTACATGGGAAGCAGAAATTTGGTAATAGAATGCTCTCCAATCCAGCAAACAAGGGTATAACAAGAAACACGAAGTTGAAGCTAGACCCATTCAGACTAGAAATAGGGTGCAAATGTTTAAAACCAGTGACCCAGGCTATCAAGTGTTGTGATGGATTCTCTGTAACTAGCAATTTTTAAATCAAGGTTGAATGTTTTTTATAAAAGCTCTTCTTCTAGTTTAAACAGGAATTAATGTAGGGAAGCTCTATGGCCTGTGTTACACAGTAGGTCAGACTAGATGATCACTATATGGTTTCTTCTGGGTTCATACTCTATGTATAATGGTACTAAGAGTAGCATCTCTTGTAGTTTTCATTTAAACGGTACAGCTCTCTCCCTGTTTTTGGAGTAAATTACATTGCCCCTTTTTCCAGTAGGATGAAAAAAATGTGATTTGAACATTTTTCAGAGATTAATTAGTTTATAAAAAATATAGCTATACTTCCACTATTCATCACTGCAATAATTGATTGCAGCTAAACAGCTTAGCTGGGCTAGCATGGGAATCCTCCAAGGAAAAGGGAAATGTTTCTTCTTTCTGAACCATCCCTGCACCAATGCTCCTGGAGGGCTGTTCACCTTGCATGCTAGAGCCTGTGAGTTAGTGGACTACACCTCCATATGACGAATTAATTGCAGCAGTCAGTTCATTTTATGCTAGTTAGGTGTAATCTTCAGGCTCCTGGGAAGTTGTCTCTGCAGCCCTCAGTTGGGCAAAAGTTTGGGCACCAATAAACATGAACACACAAATTTTCACTATTTTTGTAATGTCAGTCAGCTCTGAGATCATTTCATTTGGCTTGTTTGCAAAATTGAATTTTTTTCATTTTCCAAATTTTTGCAGGGAATCGTTTCTCAGTTTTGGAATAAACTGAACATTTTCAAAAATAATTAAAAATCCTAACTGTCTAAATCCACTAATCAAAATCAGCAGTAACTTTCCACCAAATGGAAACAAAACCCCAAAAAGATAAAATTCAATTAAACACCAGAAAATGTCAAGAACATCAAAATATTGTCACGAATACTAATCTTTTTTTATTTGAAATTTCAAGCAACTCTACACACACAGTTTTTGATCCTGCAAAGACTGATACTGATACTTAACTTTACACACTATAAGTAGTGTTATAGACTTGAAGAGTACTAGTCAATGCATAAATTTAAGCCTGCAGACTCCTAGGTGCTACTGCAGTAATAATAATAATGAATAATGTGTATGCCTTTTCAGGATCAGGATAAAAGTGGTATCTGTTATCATCTTGCATAGTAGCTAAGAGTGAGAACACAGGCTATCCTGAGTTAGAAAGGAAACGCATTGCTCAAGCATCAGTTTGAGGGGTATTTGTGGTCAGCTGCAGTAGAAGGGGAACTGATCCTATCTCCTTTTTCACTTGTTTGTGAGGAATGGAAGGCCTGAAAGAATAATGGTGTTAAGGTTGCAGTAAAGTCTGGAGGCCCCTACCCAAGATCTGGAACCCATTAGACTAGACATTGTATAAACCCAAGACTCTCTTGTAACTGGAGAAATAGTGAAATTATGGCAGCACAAATATCAATAGACCGAAAGCTGGGCATCTGAGAGGGCAAGGGGTTTACAAGCATTAGAGAGAATTTTTTTCTCTGATGAAATATTTTGATAAAAAGCACTTTTTTAATTTTCAGTCTAAAGTTTACTTTTAATTTAAAAAATGAGAAGTCCTGTGGCATCTTAAAGACGAATAGATTTATTTGAGCATAAGCTTTCGTGGGCAAAGGCCCCCTTCGTTGGATGCATTGCAGTGCAGCTGATGAAGTGGATCTTTGCCCACAAAAGCTTAAGTCCAAATAAATCTGTTCGTCTTTAAGGTGCCACAGGACTCCTCGTTGTTTTGCAGATACAGACGAATGAACACAGGTACCCCTCTGAGACTTAATTTTTTTAGGTTTTCATTAAGCTGAAAAAAAATTGGGTTTTTTTGGGGGGGAGTGTTGGGTTTTTTTGGTTTTTTACAAAACCAAAACTGTTTGAAAAAATATCCATTTAGTTAAAAAGCTATTCCTGAAAGAAGCTATTCCGGAAAATGTATGACCACCTACAATAATCAGATATTTGAAAATTCCTCTTCAGTTTTGTGAATACAGCCAGTCCCCGAGTTGCGACCGTTCGCAGTTACGACCAAAGCTGTCATAAATGGCGGACCCTGAGTTACGAATGCGATCCGCGCTTACGAACAGCGCGGTCGCGTGTAACTCAGTGGGGTTCGACTTATGAACGAACCGAGTTATGACCAATTGCTTGGTCCGTAACCGGTTCGTAAGTCAGAGAGAGGCTGTACTTGTTTTAAGTCCTGTTTTGAACATTTTGGAGAAAAGACATCTTTGTTAAAGTTTCAGCTTTAACTGCTTCAGTTCAAGGCTAAGAGCTGGATAAACCTCTGTGGGACTTCTTAGGAGGTCATCCAGCAAAACCAAGGGGAGACCAGGTTTGATATTTCTCCGAGCTTAAAAAAAATACAGGAAATACCCCTCCCCCTCCCCTACACACACATACATACACTGTTCTATTTTTTAAACTCTTTGAGGTTTCTTTTTTCCATCCTAAGGTAGCAAAAAAAGAGTACAACCCCCATTTTAAAAATCCATCGCGAGTTCCTTCTAAGGCCCATGACTGTGAGTCATGGCACCAGGCTTCCCTTTCCTTCTCTGCGGTTGACTTGCTTGTGACTTTGGGCCAAAACAAAACTTTCACAGTTGGGTGCCTGAAGTAGTCACCTAAATAAGAGCTGTAATGTGTGTTCTGCTCCTCTGAATTGTGTTTAGAGCCTTGAACTTGAGCCCATCTGCATGGTATCAGTAGCACATTAAGCCTAAAAACCAGCCTGTTTATTTTGATGCTAAGGCCTTGTCTGTATAAAAAACTTATACTGATGTAAACTAAATTATGAATTTAAATTTCTGTATTTACATTGCTATAACCCCCCATGTGGCCAGTCTCTCTCTTCTGAGAGAGCTTTTTTTTTTTTTTGGCTTAACTAATGTTGCTTGGAAAACAGTTTCTACGTAACTAAAACAGGCTATTCTTCTACCAGAATTCATGTCTCCAGGAGGGAGAGTTATACAAATAGAGTGTATAGTATGACTGGTAAACCTTTTCCCACATAGTATGTATTTATTTAAGTAACTTAACTTTAGGTATCCAGGGTCAAAAATTTAGCCTTGATTGTACTCTGTTGTAGTTCTTTAAAATGGGGAACAATAATATGCAACTCACAGGGAAGTTGAAAGAGTTAATGCATTAATGTTTGCCAAGCATTCAGACATCCTTAGTGGCAGCTCCTGTTGATGCAAAATTGCCCTGAAAATTTACCAAACATAATACAGGAGCTCCCTTGGCTTGGCTTTGCCAGGAGGGTGTTACTGGAGAAATGAATCCAGTTGTAATAGTGTGGATATGATATTACAGAGCCTCAGAGCATGCCGCTGCTTGCCAGATCTCCCAGCACCAACAGGAAGTACCCGCCACTGCCTGTGGATAAATTGGAAGAGGAGATTAACCGGCGAATGGCAGATGATAATAAACTCTTCCGGGAGGAATTCAACGTGAGTGCTTTGTTGATCCTCTCATCTGAACCTGGTTCAGTCATGCCAAGGGATCGTGCTGGGTGGAACAATGAAAGGGATGTTTTGTTTACCAGGTCAAAGTACTCTCTGTAACAGACCGAGCCAAACCAGGCCAGGCTACCAGTCATGTCTTGAGCTAATTGAGACGGTTTCTCTGTAGCTCTGCAAAGCAAACAGTGTCACCCACTAGGAACTTCATAGTTGTTGCTATGCTACATGCCATGGCCGCCCAGAATTTCACAGTTACAAAGATAGAATTCTCATTCGCCTGTCTCCTCAATACAGGCCCCAACTGCCTGGGTTTAAAGGATAGTTGTTGGAGGTATAGGATCTGTGACCTACAGTAAAGCAATCTGGTCTTATCCAGCAGGGAGCAGTGGTGCACAGACACACCGACCAGTTTTTTTCAGTACTGGTTACTGATTGCAAATGCACCTTTATATGTTCCATACCAATCAAAGAACAAGTGAATAGGTTGATACATATCTGGCTGGGCAACATGGGTCAAAAACAGTGGAAAGGGTGTCCCATTCTCTGTGTGTGAAAGCGTACCTGGTTTGTGTCTGTTGTCCATGCACACAGCTGCTCTGGATTAGCAGGGCTGTCAGGTTTCCCCAGCTTGATCTGCTGCTTGGGCTCCTTCCAGATTCCTTTACTCCCTCTTCCCTTGCATCTTCCTGTTTCCTTGGTTAAAATAGATCCTTGCATTATGTATTTAAACCCAGGGCGTGACAACAATTTTAGTTCCATTAGGCGCTCCTCCTCTGTAGCATTTGCAGCTATGTTCAGTGTTAGCCATGATGGGATGATGACATGACTGAAGAGGTATAATTGTGCTGATAAGATAATGAATAGGTCTCTGCTTCCAGTAACAGGTATTCAGCATGGGCAGCAGGTAACGAAGCAAGGGAAAGCATTAACTTCCCAAAACTGCCTGTGCTCCCCAGATGCATGTGAGGACTGGGGCCATGGCCTGGCTGCCCCTGGTCTTCAGCTACCTGGCACTCTGGCCACCTGGGAAGGGTAGAGCAGTGCTACCCCTGGGATGGTGATACTAAGGGGTCTGGAGACATTGAGTGCTGGGGTTGGGGCTCCATGGGGGGAGGTTACTGAAGGGGCAGGACCTCAGGTAGAAGGGGTGGGGTTGGGACTTGCCTTCACCTACTGCCCATGGTGTCCAGCGTCAGAAGATCTGGCCTTGGAGCAGCACATGTGGGATTCCACATTCTCTGAGCCTGTAGAGAGCTAAAGGAGAGCGAGCCTTGTCTAGCGATTAGACAGTGGGACTGGGAGTGAATGGATCTGAAAACTATTCCCAGCTCTGCCCCTGAGTCACCTTGGACAAGTCACTTCTTCATTTGTTTGTGTTTCTGTGTATCCACCTGCGAAGCAGAGATAAGAACACCTACCTCACAGAAGTGTGTGAGGCTTAAATCTCTCTGTTTAGAAAATATAGAGAGACTGACTGCCAGAAACTGGGACTGGGGGACGGGACAGATCGCTCAATAATTATTCTGTTCTGCTCATTCCCTCTGAAGCATCTGGCACTGGCCGCTGTTGGAAGATAAGATACTGGGCTAGATGGGCTATTGATGTGACCCAGTGTGGCCAGTCTTATGTTCTTAATCTCAATAGAGGTGCTACGAACAAGACCCTGTGTATGCTGTGCTTCCATGGCTGTGGAACAGGGCTCTAAAAGGCAAGCTTCATTTTTCTAGTCTTTATGGCTGCAAAGAAAACCTTAAAGACAGGACATGAATGTTAAAACAATGCAGCACTGCCCTCTAGAGCCTCCAGACTGCCAAAAACAGGACCTGTAAGTGAAATAAATAATTAGGACAGTTCCTCTCTCAATGTGGTATTAACTCAAACTCAGTGGTGACCATTGAAACTGCTACCACTTTCACCACCGTTCCTTCTGCTGATACATGCAAGTATTGTACTTATCTCACAATCCCAAATTGTCTCCCATGCCTCCCAAAGGACCTGCACTTAGCTGCCCTGTATGCAGCTGGCAAAGCCCACAGCGTTCCCTGACAACACCACTGATGTAGTTAAACCTTGCAAATACAAAAATCTGTGGGATACTGAAAATTAGTAATGTAGGGAGCAAAGTAAAATAACTGAATTATTTATCAAAATAAATCACTTAGGAGCTGCTGTACCGAATGGATTCTCCATTGTAATGATTAATCAAGAAACTCTTCCAGAACTGGTACAAGGTTTTCAGCACTGAGTTGCAGAATTTAGGTCCAGCTTTCCCCAGGATACACAAGACCTTGGCTGTAGAATTACAATACCTTACTGTTATATAACCTAACAGTAGAATGCCTTGTGCCTTAACAAAAAATTTCCCCTCTCCCAATTCTTGGGCCGGTTGGTTACTGCTCTGCACTGCAGAAGTGGTTGCATTTCAGTATTTCTGAATGCTAGTGCAGTCACTAAACTTCTTTGAGATCATTTCTGATGAGAGTTGAATTTCACCCAGGACTTCCATCCCCAAAGCACAGGCCTCTGTCCCTTGAACTAAAGGAGTAACTCCAGTCGGTAGCAGCAGTAGGTTCTATCCTCTTGTGTAGACCAGCCAGTAGAGGAAGACACACAGTGAGCTAGTGAGCTGCATAAGGTCACCAGTGTTGAGAAACCCTACTCTTTTCCCCTCAACCCTAAATACCTGCTATTTCCCTTGGTGTTGGACTAAATCACATTGTGATCATATTGATCTACTATGATTGAAAGTTGTCACTCTCTGCAACCTGTTTGGAGGCTCACATGGGACAGCTCAGTAGGGGTCAGTGCAGTTCCCACTGGAGATGGATCTGCATCACCTCACTAGCACAATTAGCACCAGGTGGCCATCTTGCCAGAGAGACCCAGGACTGCATGGGCAATAGAGAATGAATCCCTCATGGCACCTGGGAAGGGGATGCATAGGCAAGCTTCCTCAGTTGCTGTTTGTGCTCTTTGGAGAGAGGATGTTACTTTCCAGAGATATCAGGCTGTTATTCTTCAATCAGCACACAATTCATTTGACTTTATTAGTTTAAAGATAACATGCCCCACGCCCTGGACCCAAAATTGGCTCATTGGCCATAGAATGTTCCACCCATCTGATATGGGGTGGAAGTGACTCATGGGACATGGGGCTGACCAGCCAGTACCAAGCCTTAATTCAGTCTGCTCTGTCACTGATGGCATTGATCCATGAACCTGAGGTAACACGAAAAGCGCTGAGCTGCACCTACCCTGTCTCGGATGTGCTGACGGGATGGTCCAGTTTGTGTTGGAGGAGGATTTACTGCCATCTTGTGTTTCTGGATAATATGGCATCGTATTTCATGCTAAGTGAAGATTTGCTCCCTGCAGGGAGGCCTGAGCTTGTGTAAACAGTTATTTGAGCCTCTGTTCCATCGCCTCCCTCTCCAGCTAGACAGGCTCATTATTCATTAACCATTTTCCATCTTGAGATGTCTGTGTTAGGAAGTGAACTGCCTCTGTGCATAGTGCTAGCAGAGACATGCTGGCCTGCCATTCTGCAGTAGCCATAGAGCATCCATAGATCTCAACGCACTTCATAAAAGGGACTGAGCATTACTGGAGCTATGAAACCCTAGTAACTCGATTGTGTCTTCTGGCTTTGGGAAAAAGGATGGGGAGCCTCAAGTGTTGGGGGGGCATCCTCTGGCCATCCTGCCTAAGGGCCTCCCATTGTATCTATGTACGAGCTCAACAGAATAGAGTTGCATTAAGCGGTGTCCTGGGCTGTTTACCATTATCCCTTTGCTGTTGCAGAAACACTTGTTGCCCCTTCCCCTTCCTCTCCTGATCTAGCTTCTCTGGAGGGCACAGGGAGATGAGCCTTGAGCAACAGGAGACCATTTCCCTTTGAGAGTGACCCATTCTGTAGGGAGCAGTGTTTGCCCAGAGGTAAGAGCCATGGGTCTGAGAGTCAGGACCCATGGGTCCTATTCCTAGCTCTTCCGGTTCTGTTATTTCCATTGTCACCTTAGGTAAATCACATAACCGCCGTGCCTCATTTTCCCCCAAATAAGAGGCTACTGGCTTACTGCCTTTGAGATCTTGGATGAAGGCTCCTTGAGATACAGCAGAGCTCATCACTATATAGAAGAGCTGACTGGTTTATGTTTACTACAGTGGCACACTCTCCTCCTTGCATACTGTGGAAGTATAACAGAAAATCGCATTTCTCCTGCCCTTTCAGGCTCTCCCAGCATGTCCCATCCAGGCCACATGCGAAGCTGCCTCCAAGGAGGAGAACAAAGAGAAGAACAGATATGTCAACATTTTGCCCTGTATGTATTTGCTCCCAGTGCAGTTCCATTGAGGCTTGGGGAGCGACGGGGGGGACAACCAATCACTGCTGCTGTTGGTCTGTTTCTCCATTTGGTATGGCTGGTATGGACGGAAGTGGGGAGTGTAACAGGCCTGCTGGAGAGATGAGGTTGGTTCCCACCACTATGCAGGCTGCTTCGTCTCATCTACCTGTAGATAACACATAGTAAAAAGAGCTTCCTGCAGCTGTAGCCCAAGTGGGAAAGGATCAGGCCAGTTTCTATTGGACAGGTGTCCCTGCTGGTTTTAGGACCCCTAGTGGCCAGGATTGAATTGGCCCTGAGAGTGAACTATCCTCTCATTCCTACAGCTTGTCTAGACTTGGATTTAAAGTGTCATGTTTGCACTTCTTAGTTAACATGTTTGAAAAGTCTTCCAGAGACAAGGCCTGCTGCCTTTTAACACATACTAAACTGGCCAGTTTTAGCCTGGAAGGATGCAGGTGTACATCATAGGCAGTAGCTAGAGCACAGGTGGTGGTTGGAGGGTGGGGAACATACCAAATTAAATGGAGAGGAGGAGAGCAAGGGCCAAGAACTCTGATGCTGGAATGTAACAGGAGAAAGACAATGTGTTTGCATGGTCACCAGTTGGATGAGTCCTGGGTGTGGGACCCTTTTGCGAGTATGCGCTTTGCAGAAGGAAGCCTTTCCTATGCAAAATTTCACTTCTCTAGGCTTAAGCATGTGATGACTTCAATGCATAAAGTTTTCTACATATGCAGTGAAGTGAAACCTTGGGAACTGATCCAGCCCATGGCTTCCTCTGCCCGAGGCCCCAATCAGATAATCAGAAGTTCATTAACATCTATTTCATTTTTAATGCATAGTTTTGATTTTTCTCTAGATGATCATTCCAGGGTTCATCTGACTCCCATTGAAGGTGTCCCGGATTCAGATTACATTAACGCCTCCTTCATTAATGTAAGTTCCTTCATGGACTTTGTTACCGATTTGGTTTGAAGGATAAATATCAACCTGCTGTGCCTGGTCGTATGGTGGCCCGTTTCACTTGGAGTTTCTAGCCATTACACATGTGCCTTACATGGAGCGTGGTTATAGTCAGGAAAGGAACTGCTAAGGAATGGCCAGTTGGTACTGCCCCTCTCTCTTTCTCATGTCTGCTTAGTTCATTGGCCAAGCATTCTGTTGTTGTCAATATAGCGTTGGGAAAGGGAGTTTCATACGGCCAAAGGGAATGTGGTCTTAGAGCGAGGGGCCAAGAGCCAACATCTCTGTTCCTTGCTCTACCACCAATCTGTTGTGTACCTTAGCCATATCTCTTTGTGCCTGTTTCCCCATCCATCAAGTAGATAATACCTTACTCGCTTGAATGTTGTGGAACTTAGCTTTCATGTTTAGGAGCAGCTTTGTGGTCATCTCTGGTTGAAAGACAAAGTTTAAGTGTAGGTGATAAATCATTGGAACAAACCCCTTGGGATAGTTTTGGATTCTCTATCTTTTGATGTCTTCAAATCAAGACTGGATACCGTTCTGAAAGATATAGTCAGTAACCAATTACTGGGCTCACTGCAGAGGTAAATGTGTAGTTCTCTGGTCAGTGTTATCACAGGAAGTCAGACTAGATGATCTAATAGTCCCATCCAGCCTTTAAAATGTATAAATTACTGAGGACCCAGTCTTGCAATTCCTCCATGATCAGAGCTCCCTTTGTAGCTAGTGGGAGCCATGCAGCCAAAGGGCTTGCAAGACTGGAAACAAAGTGCATGAAAAAACAACCAGCTGGCCAGCTAAATTCTGCTTACAGCTCCTTTAGGTCTGTTCTTCTCCGATTGGAGTCTGTGAGAGATTTGCTCTTGACTCGGATGGGATAGGGGGATTGTGGCTTTTGCTAATGAAACACAGTGAAGTGCATAGAAAAAATGTAGCTTGATTTTTAGATGCCAGATTGAGTTTGCAGCCCCATTACCCTGACAAATGTCTACATCGATGTATGAAATGTGTACTGCTTTGTGGAAGGTCATTAAGTAAGCAGTTAATCCAGAGTCCTGTCTATAGACATATTCCCAGAGCGCAGTGTCCCTTTAAATAAACAATAAAGCATAATCATTGCACAGATGATCTTGTGGGTAGGACACTAAGCATGGGACTCAGGAGATTTGGGTTCAGTTGATGACTCTGCCACTGATTTCCTGTGTGACCTTGGGCAAGTCATTTTATCGGTGCCTCAGTTTCTCATCTGTATAATGAAGATAACAATACTTTATTTTCTTCCACTGTTTGTCTACTTAGATGGTAGACTTTTCAGGGAACGGACTGTTTTACAATGTGTATGTACAGCACTTAGCACACAGAGCCCCTAATCAGTTGGGAACTATTGATGCTAAGGTAATGCAGATATTAATTGTCACGATAATTACTATTAAAAGTAGCAATGTGTATCCCATGTATTTTAAAAGGAGTACTAATGCACCCAAAGAGAAGCAAGGTGATGCAGGAATGCAGTTCAAAACATGAAATCCATTTTATTCTCTCCAAAATACAAATTGGCATCATGAAGAAAAGCAAGACCCCTTTAAACACTCCAGCCAGGAGTCTGTAGAGTCTGTGTTGACTTGTGTGGGCACTGATAGTGCTCAGCCTGCGGTGCCTGAGCTCTGCTATAAGGTTATCACACGTCACTATGCCTGTGTTTTGGAGGCAATACCTTATTTCAGGCCCTTTGATGGGCAAATACGGTGAATCCCCAGATTATACAAGGCCAGACAGTACTTCCTCCAGGGAGGGGACCTTTGGATTATGGTCCTTGTCTGGTTCAGGCACCATTTCTCCCACCAGAGCCTGCCAAGCCTGCTCTGCACAGTGCTGGGCCTGTGCTGGTGAGTTTGGGGGTTAGACTGGTTGTTGGGAACAGTGGGCAGGTCAGCAGTGGAGTACGAGAATGTCAGCTCCGTTTATTAACCATCTGGCAACAAGTCATGACTCTTGGCCTCCTGTATACTCTGCTGTGCTGTACTGCATTCTTAGCATGTCTGCTTAGGCATGGGGTCAGGGTTCCACATGGGGATTTGAACGGTTAACTGGTAATCATCACTCTAAGCGGGTAATACTTACCGATTCCGGTTAACCGGTAACCAGAGAAGAGTGGAGCAACTCCCTGCCTGCTGCAGACAAGGGGCTTGCTGCGGACAGGGGCTGCTCTCGTCCAGAACAGCCCCTGACCGCTGCAGGCTGGGGCTTCTCCGGTAGGGGCTGGCAGCCAGCTCTAGTGCAGGGCTGAGGGCACGAGCCCCATGGGTTAAGGGCTGGAGCAGTCCCCACCTCGGATCCCGCTTTAGTCGGTTAACTGGTTAAATGTTATGTCGGTTAACCTAAGGCTGTAGTCAGTTAATCTAACGTTTTGCCAGTTGGCTGATTAACTGGGATTTTGCATCCCTAATTCCAGAAGCCACATTCTGCCTTTTCTGCTAGAAGCGTGCCCCGCCACAGGCTGCTATAACTCAGTGCTTCCTGCGCTCACCCATTCCATGTTTAAGCTAAGCACTGGTGGAATAATGTATAATATTTGTAATGCCACTTGTCATCCCAAAGATTCGCAATGTATTTTGCAGTTTTAGGAGAGGTTAGATTAGAGTAGAAAGAGTTGTAAAAGTGACGTGGGGCCCTTCAAGACGAAAGTTGCTGTATTATAAAAATAGACCACTCCACCCACCGTGTAACTGCAGCCATCTCTGGGCTGCAACACAGAAACCGCTTTTTAACATCTTACAGCTGGGTGAGAAGCAAATGAAGAACACCATATCCACAGGAACTGCATTGCTGTTGCTGCTAATGGGGAAAGATTCCTTTCAGCTCTGAGAACTAGGATTAACACGCTTCAGGGGGTAGCTGAGTTAGTTTGTACAGGATAAATTTAAAAAAAAAAAGTGGGCTGTGCTCACGAAAGCTCATGATACTATCTACATGTTTTGCTAGTCTTTAAAGTGCTACCAGACCATTTGTTGTTTAAGTTTAGGATTAACAAGTGACTCTGCAGCCCTAATACAAGGTTCCTCTTATGTGGATGCTACCAAGCTGCTAGAAGTTGAGAGAGCGATGTTATGTGGTCTTCAAATGGGAATCCTTGTGTGCTTGCAGATGTGAACGTGTGGCATAATGCTCCAGGGGGGAGGCTGAGGTGCAGCCAGCTTTGTCTTGGACAAAGGCTGCTCTTTCATTATGGTGTTCCTTTTTCTTTTTGTGTCTCTGCAGGGGTACCAAGATAAAAACAAGTTTATTGCTGCACAAGGTAAAATCTCAAGGCTGTTCTGGTTACTATGTCAAGACAGTGTCACTGTGGTAGGGGGTGATTCTTCCCTGATCTTTGAAACTGTGGCATTGGACCAGTGGCTCAACAGCTCTGGTGCATTCAGGTCAAAATCCAGGAGTCTGAGATGGAAATGTAGGAAACACCATAGTGTGGACAGATTGTAGGTCTGTGCCATGCCCACATGCAAGTTCAGTGCTAATCTGAGTATGTGGTACCATCCCATCCATAGGACAGTTGGGGTGGCTGCCGCAAGGCCCCCCAAAGTGCAGGGCCTGGGGCAGCCACACCAAATCATCCTATGGACAGGACGGCTTTGCACACACTTCTCCTGGACCACAGCGATGTGCTAATAGGGCACAGAGCTAGCAGCTGGAAGCCACTCTAGCCCCACTATGCTATCGGTGGTGGCACTGAGGGCCCCTGGGATTTTTTTAAATCTCCTGGGAGTGGCAGGCTGGACCAGGGGATGCACGGGGGGAGTGTGGGCAGGCTGGCTGGCAGGCAGGCAGGGTTGGGAGATGTGTGGAGGGGGAGCACAGAGCCCTCACCCATCCCCAGAGTCCTGCCACAGAGGGGTGCTGGCCCAGTAGGAGGATTTGAAGACTGGCACTGTGGCCCTAAGGTAAATGAGTTTGAGACCCCTGTGCTAGAGGTTGGGCCTGGCATTCAGCCAGGCCACCATTGGGGAGGGCAAAGCCTGTGCTATGTGTTGCTCAGCCCAGACATAGCCTGCGGTTTGAGTCAGGATGTTTAGGTATAGTTCATCAGCTTGTCTGGTGGGTGGTCAGTAACTACTCCTATGAGAGAGCCCTGCAAATCCATGAATATCCACTTCTGTGGACCATTTGTGCAGACTGGATGCAGATACAACTTTTGTATCCATGTAGGACTCTACTCGTGAGTACGGGGTGTCCCCGCTATAAGTCACCCTGGTATACATCCGTTCCGCTTGTAGGAACTGCTGTGTTGTAAGTCCTCCCATTCCCTGCTCTTAAGTTGCGCCCCCCCCCAAAAAAAACCCAATTTGTGCAAATGGAAGTCAGCTGTGGGAAAAAAATTCCCCACTGTTTCGCTATAAGTCCAAGTTTTTTTGAACGTATCTTAGACTTATAGCAAGGACGGCCTGTACCATGTTTAAGGAAGATCTTGCAGTTAAAGCACAGCAGTCAGGACTCCTAGGTTTTCTTACTGGTCATAAAATGTGTCCAGTCCCTTTTAAATATACAGTTATAGTATTAGAGGACTCTGGGTGCCCTTTGCTGCCACTTAGTGGCAAAATATGGAAAACCTGTTTTATTACTGCACTGTCATTAACAACTCTGTACGTGCCTCTCCCTGCTGGTTTTTACTAGGAGAAGATCCATCCGGGTGACGTGCCCTTCCAGTGTACAATACCTTTGTTTGGGTTTTGTCTTTTTAGGACCAAAAGAAGAAACAGTAAATGATTTCTGGAGAATGATTTGGGAGCAGAACACAGCGACAATTGTCATGGTGACCAACCTGAAAGAGAGAAAAGAGGTGACTGTCAGGGAATACTGCCCTCGTGGACACTTTCGCCTGCTGTGGTGATGAATGGAGACATAGGGAATGGCTGGGCCGGCCACACCCTGGACAAACACATGCAAGCTAGGCAGCTAGGCAAGCAGTTCCGTCACTTTTACGTACCCATGGAACAAAGTCCCCAGAAGGGCTGTCTGTGAGATCTAAAAGCATAAATCTCTGGATCTAAAAGCATAAATCTTCTGGATCTAAAAGCATAAATCTCTGCCTGCACTGAAAGAGCCCACTTGTTAGCCTGCAGGCACTTGAACACTTTTATATCTGACCCAGCCACTAGTGAGGGACGAAGAGCTGCACGTTAGCCATGTGTTGGGGTCTGCAGGTGTAATTGATACATGAGCTTCTGCACATTTCCCCATAGCACCCCTGCCCTTAACAGATATGACAAACATACACTCCACACACAAGGAAGCAAACGGTCAGGGCCGAATCTGCTCCCCTTGACACTGTTGGCCAAACTCCCCTTGTCTTCAACAGGAACCAGGATAAAGGACCAGGTCTTCAGCTGGTGTAAAACAGCATAACTCATAGAGCAAATGTACACCAGCTAAGGCTCTGATCCACTGTGTTTATTTTTCTTATACTTCAGCTATAAACTCACAGGGCCCAGGTCACTATGCATAACTGCAGTGTCACTGCTAGGCTCTGAGGAATTGGTCTAATCCAAGATGGCAATTCTTATGTACTTTTACTAGCTCATCCTTGGGTCTTTAGATACTGGGCTTTCATAGATTATAAGACCAGAAGGGACCACTGTGATCTTCTAGTTTGCCCTATTGCATAACAGAGGCCAGAGAAGTTCCCTGAAATAATGCCTTGCCTTGCCTTTCTGTCATTTCTTTCCAGTGCAAATGTGCTCAGTACTGGCCAGACCAGGGCTGCTGGACTTACGGAAACATCCGGGTATCTGTGGAGGATGTGACAGTCTTGGTTGACTACACAGTGCGAAAGTTCTGCATTCAACAGGTACCACGGTTCAGTTACATCCCTTCACTACCCTTACCACTTTCCATCACAGAAAGCAGGCGAGAACTAGGGTGCTCCTGCCTGTAGCAAGGATTGTCTGAATTGCTACAGACCTCCACAAACTTTCACAATGCTTCCTAGGGGCATGTTCTTGCTAGGGATCAGCAGATAGGGATGGTTTGCGTGCCCATTTGAAGGACACAGTCATGATAAAAAAATTATATACTTTTTAAAAATAGCTCTTCCTGTGTTACTAATTGCACCCTGAGTTTTGAGAGTGAAGTAACTAGAGTCCTCTCTTCGTTTTCACCATAGCTTTTTGCACTTAAATCAGCTTAGTTATTTAAGGCCAACTGCTCAGCTGCTGTAAATCTGTATCGCTCTGTTTGCACCATTGGAGATTTACTGATTTACAATAGCTGAGTATCTGAGGATGGACCAGTTTTGCTTTAATACTTTAGCATACACAGTTCTACATGTGCAGGTACCACAGTTGCATGTGGAAATGGGGCAGATAGAGAGTTGGGAATTGATCTTGGATCTCCTGAGTCCCAGACCTTTAATAATTTTTGTTGCTCGTCTCTGGACTTTCTCCAGTTCACTTTTTTTCCTGAAATGTGACACCCAGAGCTGGACACAATACTTCAGTTGAGGCCTAATCAAGCACAAAGTAAAGCAGAAGAATTACTTTTCCTGTCTTGTTTACGATATTCCAGCTAATATGTCCCAGATTGCTGTTGCAGCAGTGTTACACTGTTGACTCGTATTTAGCTTGTGGTCCACTATGATCCTTAGATCCCTTTCTATAGTACTCCTTCGTAGACAGTCACTTCCCATTCAGTATGTGTGAAATTGATTGTTCCTTCCTAAGTGGAGTACTTTGCATTTGTCCTTATTAAACTTCATCCTATTTACCTCAGACCATTTCTCCAGTTTGTCCAGATCATTTTGAATTTTAATCCTATGCTACAAAGCATCCCTCCCAGCTTAATATTGTCCGCAAACTTTATCAATGTACTCTATAGGCCATTGTCTAAATCATTGATGAAGATATTGAACAGAAACGAACCCAGAACTGATCCCTGCGGAGCCCCACTCATCGTGCCCTTCAAGCATAACTGTGAACCATTGATAACTGATCTCTGTGAATGGTTTTCCAACCAATATTGCACCCACCTTGTAGTAGCTTCATCTAGCTTGCATTTCCCTTGTTTGTTTATGAGAAGGTCATGCGAGACAATATCGAAAGCTTTACTAAAGTCAAGATATACTACGTCTACTGCTTCCCTCTTATCCTCAAGGCTTGTTACCCTGACAAAGAAAGTGATCAGGTTGGTTTGACAGGATTTGTTCTTGACAAATCCATCCAGATTGTTACTTATCACCTTATTTTAGATGTTTCCAAATTGATTGCTTATTTGCTTCATTATATTTCCAGGTACAGAAGTTAAGCTGACTGGTTGTAATTCCCTGGGTTGTACTTATTTTTCTTTTTATAGATAGGCACTATATTTTCCAGTCTTGGAATTTCTGCCGTCTTCTGTGACTTTTCAGAAATAATTGCTACTGGCTCAATTATCTCCTCAGTCAGGTTCTTGAATATTCTAGGATGGATTTCCTTATGCCCTGGTTACTTGAAAGCATCTAATTTGTCTAAGTAATTTTTAACTTGTTCTTTTCTTATTTTAGCCTCTGATCCTCCCTCACTATCACTGTTATTCAATATGTTAACATCCAATCACCACCAAACCTCTTGGTGAAAACTAAAACAAAGAAGTCATTAAGCACGTTTCTCATTTCCACATTTTCTGTTGTTGTTTTTCTCCCTCATTGAGTAATGGGCCTACCTGGTCCTTGGTCTTCCTCTTGTTGCTTAATGTATTTGCAGAATGTTTACATGTTGTTTTTTGTTTCTAGCTACTTTGATTTCATCTTATGCCTTGGCCTTTCTGATTTTGTCCCTACATACTTATGTTATTTGTTTACATTCATTCTTTGAAGTTTGATCTGGCTTCCACTTTTTGGAATGCTGGGTCACTTTATGCCTTCAGGTTATGTAAAAGTGAAAAGTGGTTTTGACCTCATTTGATTCAGCTTGAAATGCATACTGAAATTCCTGGGGTAGGAATCAAGCAGCCATCAGGATTCCTGGCCACCCCAAAAATTGGCTTCTGAGTTTGGAGTCCCCCTCACCACTGTATTTTATTGAGAGTGACAACTAGGCAATTACAGGATCCAGAAAGCCTTAGAGGAGTTGGGGGCCCATCTAGTTTCTGCCCCCTTCCTCCGTAAACCCCAGGAGACACTGCCTCAGCTTGTGGAGGTTGGCCTAGCTCCATTGACTTCAGTGTGTCCTAGAACTTTAGAAACACTGAGGTGTAAGGTAAGCAGGCCTTTAGAACCAACTCTGAACCCCCAAATCAGCTCTCGCCCCCTCCCTCCAAACTGGAAGCTCCTCTCTGTTTCTGGGGAAAGGTAAAGAAGCTGAGTATCTGATAGTAACCAAGGCGTGTGCTTCCCCCCGCAGGTAGGTGATGTCACAAACAAAAAGCCTCAGCGCTTGGTGACCCAGTTCCACTTTACCAGCTGGCCTGACTTTGGAGTCCCCTTCACCCCCATCGGGATGCTGAAGTTCCTAAAGAAGGTGAAGACGTGCAACCCCCAGTATGCAGGGGCAATCGTCGTACACTGCAGGTGAGTCCAGAGCCCACGTCTCCCAGAGAAGCTTCTCCCCCATGTGTCTCTGCCTGTCTGCTCTTGGGGACTCCCCGGAAAACCTGTTCTGTCTCCTGCAGAAGGTGGCAAAGCTGGTCCTGGCCACCTGATGCTGGATTCACCACACGAGTGCAAGCAACAGCCATAGTCACACACAAATCACATGCATGGGGAGCTGGGACGAGAGCCCCGCCCATTCACTTCCTAAACACAGGCCTCATGTGAGCAAAGAAAATTGCCTGTGGCTAGCAAGAGTAGTAGTAACAGCTCAGCTGGCTGCTCTCTGGAGACAGCAGGCTAGAATATCCAGCCTCCTGCTTTTGAGATTTGCTCTTTAACCCTTAGTGGCATGGATCCCAGACACAGCAATGAGCTCCATGGTTTCTCTGTACCCAGACTAACAAGCCGCAGAGCTCGCCTGGGGTAATATCCACTGTATTTGATATACAGCATGCCTCCTCTCCCCCCTCCCAAGTTCCAGAGCACTGCAAGGGAGGGGAAGCCAGCTGGGCACAGCACACCACCTTGATTTGCTCAGAGTCGTGATGGTAAATGAATGGCAGAGCCAGCAGTTGGCTCTGACCATGAGACAGTGCTGCCTGTAATGCTGTTCCCTTCTGGAGCTGCTTTCTTCCTTCCCAAACTATAAGGACCTAGCAGAACTGCCATCTCTGGAAAGGAGAGCAGCAGCCAGCATAACAGGGTGGGCTGGAGAAGATTTGATTGAGGATGTTGGACAAATCCCTCTTGCAGCCCAAATGCCCATCAGCCCCCATGCCCCCATAGTGCATGGCACTCAGTGCGTCTCCCTCAGGCCCCCAGACAGGGCTCAAGCTTGCAACTGCAAGGGGTCTGCATGAGTCAGAGCTGGTGCAAAGGTGCTCTGAGCCTCTTCAGCTCTAGATACACTTCCATCGAGTCTGATCTTCACATGGGCTTACCCCCCCCCCCCGTTGATACATTGAGAATTGAGCACTGAGAACAGGAACCCAGATGTGGCCAGAGGCCAAGAGGAGCAACAAATCTGGGCTCTGACCTGTCAAAGCGACTGGCTGCCATGGGCCCAGCCCTATAGAGGGGAAGGGCAGGCTAGAAGGAAAGTGGGGGCAGAAGGGCAGGCAGCACTTCAAGATTCTACCAGTCTGAACTGACTGCAGGGCTCCCTAGCTATGTCTACACTACTGGGTTATTTCAAAATAACAGGCTCGGTAGTGTGGACACTCACCTTCTTATTTCAAAATAAAAGGGAGTTATTTTGAAATAACTCCCCAGTGTAAATGTAACCCACACACCTAGTGTGGTTACTGAACAATGCAGGTGGTACCTAGACCACAGCAACAGTTAAGATCAAGAGACCTCTACAACATGGGCAGGGAGCCAGCTGGCTTTTACCTCAAAGGACAGCGGCTCCTATACTCCGCTCCAGAGGTCCCAGGTTCAAATCCGTCCAGTGGTGGTTACATAGACCTGCCCCCTGTGGCCTGCTCTGTGCTCCCATGCACTCAGAGTCCCATGGGATGGGATTGTTGGAGTCTACAAATGTCTGTCTCAGCTGTGGCCTTTGCACCCGAGAATAACCCCTGTTGTAGCTGGGTATGAGCTGCTGCTGTCTCAGGTGAGTTGTTGTAGCCTCTAGTCTCTTTCTGTTGCTTTGCACAGCAGCTAACCTGCCCTGAGCAGGTGTGGGGCAGTGGAAGGGGACCATACTCCAGTGCCAGCTGAACTGACCTCCTGCCCCCTCTGCTGTTTCAGTGCTGGAGTCGGACGCACAGGAACTTTTATTGTCATTGACGCCATGCTGGACATGATGCACGCAGAGAGGAAGGTGGACGTGTATGGTTTCGTGAGTCGGATCCGGGCTCAGCGCTGTCAAATGGTACAGACAGATGTAAGTCCGCTGCAATGGATGGATGGGCTCTGTAACACTGGGCGCTCACATACCACTTCCCATGCTCTGAGAACTCTGCAGACAGCAGCTTATCAGTTGCATCACCCTGGTGAGGTGGGTCCGTCCCGCTCCTCCTGTAAAACAGAGGTACCGAGGCATAGACAGATGAGGTGACTTGCCCAAGGGCACACAGCCAAGTAGGTGGCAGAGACAGATGAATGAAGTTCCAGAACTTGTATTCATTCCTTCAGACCGTGGCACTTTCTAGCTTCCACCTGGGACTGGAGGCTGGCTGATCACACTTCCCCATCTGTAGCAGCTGGGGAAACTTCCAGTCATACTCCTCCCTTCACATTGACAGAATCTGTCCATGCCCCCTTCCATTACTACGCAGCAATGGCTTCCTCGGCAGGAGGCTGCTTCTCCCTTGCAGTCAGGCTGTGTTACTAGGCTGGGACATTACCTGCCCCTGTGCCCCTCCCCCCCTTAAGTTTTTAGGGTGGGGGAAGGTGTGTGGGAAGATTTCTGGGGGCAGAGCCAACACTGGTGTGGAGCCTGCTGGGAGAAGCAACTGTCCTACAGTCTGGGTGGCCTCCTGAAGTGAGGAAGGGGTTGGGTGGTACACTCTCCCTGCTCCCAGGAGGAGCTGGCATGAGCCACCTGGCATGGCTGCTTGGCTTCCCAAATGTCCCTGTGTGCCCCCCAGAGGACACACCGCACAGTTGGTTCATCACTGTTCTGTAGCAGCCTTCATGCAGGGATCCCCAAGCCCACTGCAAACCTTAACTAAGCCTGTGTGTAGCAGGCAGGGGTCTCAATCTCCGGTTTACAGGCAGGGACACTGAGGCACAGTGAGGGCAAGGCCAGTGTTCTAAAAAGTAGCCTCTGGTTTGGAGTTCATCAGTGTTTGGGAGCCCAACCTGAACAGTCAGTAGCAGCAGCCATTTAAACAGAGCATGTGGTGTTCCCTACTCTCCATGGACAGGGGAAGTCCTGTTGCTCCAGCTCACTGCGTGTGAATAGCTAGCTGTGTAACACACCAGTGCTTCCTCTCTGAGCCACTCTCCATTGTTCTGTGCATACCAGGTCTGCCTGGGTTCCCTCAGCCTGTTTCCTTCGGCTATGAGCATCTTCTGATCTGCCAGCCCATGGCCCTGCTCTGTAGCTGGTCACTGAGAACACGTTACAAGAGTTTTGTCCTCTCCCAGATCGGAGGGGGGGAAAGGGAGAAGTTCCCAATGACGTGAATGGAAAAAGATCATGCTCCAAATGTGTCTGGTGTGGTCAGTGGTTGTGTTGTTGTGGGTGCTTGGGCTCTAGGCTTCCACCCTTCCCGTGCTCTAGGATAGAGCCGAAAAACAGGGAGTTGATTCAGGGCATGGTACGGAAGCTGCACCCTCATACTGTATTGAACCCCTCCCTTCCTTTTCAGATGCAGTATGTGTTTATCTACCAAGCACTTCTGGAACACTATCTGTATGGAGACACAGAGCTGGAAGTGACCTCGCTAGAGACCCACCTCCAGAAAATCTACAACAAAGTGCCAGGGACCAGCAGCAACGGTCTGGAGGAGGAGTTCAAGGTAGCTGTGCCCAAGCCATGCTGGCTCAGTGCCCTTGCAAAGAGAGACCAGGGCAGGTGACTCGTGAACCTTGCAGCCAATCCCCTCCTGAACCAGCAGGGTCTCCAGGGAGAGTAACAGCCAGGCTCAACAAGGCACTGGTAGGCAGTGTCCTGCAGAGAGAGCAGCCTTCCGCTGCTTGCCTGATCTGTTTGCTCATTAAATATCTAATACAAAGGAGCCTTGCCCTCCCAAGCCCTTTCCCCAGAGGAACATTTCTCTGGAGTGTGTGGAGGAGTCAGTGCAGTTTCTCTGTAAATAACACCTGAAAGCCAGCTAGTTTGAGGGCTTGGAGGAGTCAGGCATGGGCAGGCTAGCCCAAAGATTAGAGAAAGCAGCTGTCAGCCGAGAAGCATGGACCAGGGCTCCTGACAGGAGCAAGTTTTGCTTCAAATCCAAAACACTCCCTGATCCTTGGCCTGAGCTCCTTGTGCCCCCTGCCTTCCCACTGCTGAGTTCCAGATCAACAGCCAGGACTTGACAGGAGACAGGGCTGGGAACTTGGTAAAGCAGAGTGTGTTCTCTCTATCTGGCCATGTTTATGGCCCCCATCACTGTGGTGTCTTGCAGAGATCAGCAATAGGGAACAGTTACTATCCCAGTCTGACAGATGGGCCACGGGAGCCCCCCAGAGATGAAGTGACTGGCCCAAGGCCACATTGGGAATCTTTGGCAGAGCTAGGAATTGAGCCAAGCCTGCTGACCATCCCTGTGAGAGTCTGGAGGGGTAGGGGGGTTGTAGATCTGACAGCTCCGTTGCACATGAGGCGGCCCAGGCAATGGCATCATGCAAAGACCCACATCAGTGCTCATTAGTTAAAAGAGGGGAGGGATGGCCTAGCTCAGTGGTTTTCAAACTTAGGGTTGCGACCCAGGACTGGGTGGTGGAATGTCGGGCAGTGGGTGTTGTTGTTGCAGGGGGATCAGGTGACCACTGGGGGTGCTTAAGTAGCTCCCTGCCTGTCCTGGCTCCGCAGACTGTGCTGCCCCCCAGAAGTGGCCGGCAACAGGCCCAGCTCCTAGGTAGGATGAGAGAGGGAGAGTGCAAAGGGCCCCACGCACTGCCCCTGCCCCAAGCACTAGCTCCGCACTCCCATTGGCTGGGAACCTACTGCCGGCTGCTTCTGGGGGGCAGCCTGGTCTGCAGTGCCAGGAGCAGCAGGAAGCTGCCTTAGCCCCTTCCCCCCCCCCCCCCCTCCCCCCGCTGCACTGCGGACTGGGAGCCGCTCGAGGTAAGCCCCTCCTGCCCTGGCCCTGACACCCCCCCCCCCCAGCCAGATCCTCCAATGCCCTAAGTTCTCATCCTCAGCCCCACCCCGGAGTCTGCACTCTAGTCAAATTGGGTTGTGTTGTGGGCATCGGCACTCTTCTTCAACTGGGTCCTGAGAGAAAAAGTTTGAAAACCGCTGTCTTGGAGTAACCATGGTGGAAGCATGAATTCCTTCTGCTGCTGCATATCCCAGCGTCCGGGCACTGCTGGCTCACGGTGATTCATTCGGACCCAGCAATTGGCTTGATTGCAAAAGAGCCTGGGCAGGCTCGGGGCGGTTGGCTTGCACTAGCACAGAGCCGTGGAGCACGGGCCCGGGGTAGTTGGCTTGGACTGTTGTGAGGCATTTTGAGGGTTGTGCTCTTGGCCTCTTTTGGTCACTTAAAAAGTTGTGGGTTGATTTTATATTCCCCCTATGCAGAAACTAACTTCAATCAAAATCCAGAATGACAAGATGAGAACAGGCAACCTGCCAGCAAACATGAAGAAAAACAGGGTGCTTCAAATAATTCCATGTGAGTGTTTCTTCCATCCTGCCCAGGGCAAAAACCCATTCAGGGGACAAACGAAGCAATATGGAGGGTGAGTCATTTGGGAGGACAAGAGGCATCAGGAGCTGCAGAGGAGGTGGCTCTTGCAGCAATCGTAGTGAGTGAAGGGCATGGGGAGGAGCCAGTGAGTGGAGGGACCAGAGTGGTGAGCCTAAGATGGAAGGTTTGGAAAACAAAGGAGGTAAGTTTGAAGTGGATCCTGACATGAGTGGGAAGCCAGTGGAGAGGCACCAGAGCATTAGAGCTGTAGCTGGACTTATCCAGTCTGGCTTTGGGCCCTGCCCTTGCCTCGGTTCCCCTTCTCTAGTTTAGAAAATGTCACTCTACAAGTGTTTCCTCAATAACACTCTCCCTTTTTGGACGTTTGATTATTAACAGAGTGGAAAACTTCCCCCAGCCTTCACAGCTGGCTCACACCCTGGTGGAGGGCTCTTAAACCTGCTCCTGCCAAAGCTTTCCTCTAGCAGCCCCCTACCTTTTGCCTGGAAGCTTAGGGGCCTGTGACTCAGTGCAGAGCAGCTCTCCTGCTCCTTTGAATCTCTCTTCGTACTCTCCCTGACTGAGCGCTCACTGCCTTTTGTATCTCCTGTTATAACGGTTTCTGAATCACGTGTGTGATCACATGACTTCTACATTCATTCCCTCCACCTGGGCAAAGCCTGCTTGTTAGGGCCAGCTCAGCCTGAGGCAGGCCATTTGCTCACACTTCTTGGGGTTGGTGAGAAGCTGGGTGGTAGTACGCAGGCTAGAAGTGATGACTCGTTGCACAGCACAAAGTAGACTGCAAGGAGACAGAGCCTGAGCCAGACAACCTGCCATGCCAATTTTTTTCTGTCTTATCCATCTTTTGCATTCCATGTGTCTCCTAAACTGATAGTTGTCTGGGACAACTGTCCATTATCATTATCCTGCCTTTAATGAATGTATCCATGTAATACCGCTTTGAGGTAGGGAAATGCCGCTCTCTCCATTCAATGGATGGGTAACTGAGGTACAGAAAAACGAAGTGACTTGCCCAGGGTCACACAAGGAGTCTGTGGTACAGCATGTTACTCAGTGGAGGTCTCCCAAGTTCCGAACTAGCTCCCTCTTCACTGAGTCATCCTTCCCCTCAGCTGTCCCAATCGGACGGCGCGCTTGTGGCTGTGTTAACTGTCATCCTAAGGCTGATGCCTGACTAGCAAACGTCTGCGTTTTGAAAGTGTCCCCCAAGCGCCAACCTACTTGTCTGGCTTCTATTTCAGATGAGTTCAATCGAGTGATCATTCCAGTGAAGAGAGGCGAAGAGAACACAGACTACGTCAATGCATCCTTTATTGATGTAAGTTTTTATTTCCTTCTATTCATGGACTCTACAGCCTCCATCTCACACTGGTCCCCATAGCCATGCTGGGTCTGGTCTCGAAACGCTTCCTTTTTAGGGATTTTTACTGTATTTAGATCTGGTGGAAGGTGCTAGGCTGACGGGGCACTGGAGCTCAGGCAGAGGCTGCCTGCGTTTCCATGCTGCCCCCCCATGTGCTTCATCGTGACCTGAAAAGATGCATCACAGGGCAAGTTCAGTCTCAGCATCCACGCTAAAGGCCTCCGCTGTGCCCCCCCCACAAGTCCGATAGTGTTGCAGTGTGGATACCTATCTGCTAGGCATAGAACTGGGACCACAAGCTCCTCTCATTTGGCCACTGAGCATCCACCAGACAATGCAATGTAGCACACAGATCTCAAAGCCCTTGACGAAAGCAGATCAGTCTCATTATTCTCCGACTAGAGGAAACAAGACCGAAAGGGTAAGTGACCTGCTCACTGAGGCTAGACTGCACAGCCCTTGCTGACCAGTAGTCCTGCTGACATCAGTGGTAAGCCTCGCATGAGCATTCATCTACACACACAGTGAGTACGTGCTATAGGACCTAGATCTTCTGACACGTAATCCTGTCTCTACCCCCCGGGTGACAGTCGGTCCCAAAGGCAAGTAATTTTTCATAATAACTGCCTGGGCGAGATTCGAGCCAGTGACCGAGAGGGGAAAGGTGCTGTTTCGTATTCATAATGCCCTGCTATTGTAATTTACTGAGTATTATCCATAATGGACGGGTCCCGCTATGCTGACCTGTCACTACACTCTCTCCATTCCAAACGGATCACAATATAAGCAGCCCAGCTGGTATCCTAGCTTCGTGGGTTTGTCATGAATCTATGTCAGAGAGCCCATGATGTGATGTAGGCAGCTTGTGGAGAATTCAATTTCCTGCCTCTACTGAACTTTGCTTGACGGACTCACTCCAAATGACTAAGCATCTGTGTCCTCACAAAGCAGCTTTTATGGAAAAGAACAGAAACTTTGACTGTCAAAAGTTGTTTTGGTTGTGGAACAGCAGTTGCCATCCTGCACTGGAAATTGCATTACAGTGTAGGCCTGAGTTTTGCTCCTCTCTTTTTAAAATTCATAGTAAAAGCTACATCAAACGTAAAATTGGTAGGTTAGATCTGGACCCAGGGTAACCTTTTTCTATAGCATTTGAAGTGAATCAAAGGATTCCTTATGACCTCCTAGAAGCAGATTCTCTTCAGGGTCCAAAGAGGCTTCTAACTTTTTTGTTTGTTTGATAGTGGTGGATTTTGTCACTCTGTAGCAAAAACAAAACGTGCAAAGAGGAGGAGAAAAACAGTTGAGTTTATTATTGGGCAGCCCTAGCTGTGATCTAGTTCCCAGGATTAATATTTAGCAGACTAAAGCCTTATTTCCAAAGACATCAGATTTTTAATTTGGACCATCACTGTGGATTGTTGGCTCTAATTAGCCAAGTATAGCTCATCACTGGCTCGCTGGAGACTTGAGCTTTCCTTTGCAGAAGCAGTAAGATCTGGTCCTGATGTAACTATGTTATTTTAGAGGCCAAATTGGTTAGATTAGTGCCATCTCCTTGTGTGGGCACTTGGAACTAGAATTTGAGGGTCCCTACAAGTAGCAGACAGATGTTTAACTACATCAGTTTCTAATGCAGCGTAGTTAAATCTGAACCATTTTCTTGTGTAGACAAAACCTAAGTCTCTAGTTCTTTACTATAGTGATAAAAATAACACTACAAAATGTTTTGGTTCTGTTGTAGAATACCAAACAGAGAGTTATCTAGTCTGCTGATTGGCTACTAATGACCAGTTAATAATTTACTAATTGGCTCACATTCAACACTAGGGTACAGATTTAAACGTATACAGCAGGCCAATGAAAATAAGTAATAGAAAACAAATATTAAGAGACCATTTACTAAAAACCAATAAAAAGATCGCTAGTCACTTAAAAAATTCACGGCCAGTCCATTGATCTTCAGAGAACTTGACAAGGAACAAACATCAAATTGAAAAAAAAAAAACCTTTGAAAATACAGTGATAGTTTCACACTAAAAAAAAGCATCCCCACCATGTATTTTAAATTTAACACTATGGCCTTATTTCCTGTGAGTTTTTTAAAATTAAACTGAACTGAGAAGTAAATTAGCACAATTTGAAGTGCCTGTTTCACTCCAACCTGTTGATCTCTGGTATGGTTTCCTCGTTTTTTTACTTATGAAGATTATGGCTTTTTTTATAGTTCTAAAAATTCAGGTCTGTCCCAGACTGCAAATATGAGAGGTTCAAAAACAATAAGGGAGAGACTTAGAATAATTGCTTCAGCCTGGCAAACAATAACCTTTGAATTTTCTTTTAAGAAACACAGTGTAAACCAGGTACATGCTGATTCTTTTTTTGCCCTGGAATTTAAATATGACATCTGTGTTGGCTGCTTTATTCTGCATCCATGAAGACTTGAGTTTAAGGTGTTTGTCCCGTCCCCGTCCCCCGCTCTAACTCAATGCACCCACCCCTCCCCCAGAGCCAGGCACCCCCAGTGTCCCTGCTCTAACCTAGTGCCCTCCCCCTTGTCTCCCCCAGAGCCAGGCACCCCCAGCCTCCCTGCTGTAATCCAATGCCTGGGTCTCACTGGAGCCGCCGCAGCCGCAGACATGCATGTCTTCCTCCAGGCGCTGGGGAGCATGCGCAGTGCAGCCATGAGCAGTCCAGGCATGCGGCTCTGAACAAGCCGTAACCTAAGAGCCGCATTTCTTTGAGCAAAGAGCCATGGGTTGGCCACCCCTGGGATAAGGGTTTGGCTGTGTCTAAGTAATAGCCTGTAGTGTGAGTACTCGGCGTGGGGCCATGGCTGAGGCAGCAGATCAAGGCATAACAGCTGACAGAGCGGAGATGAGTGAGGGCAGAGCCTTGGCAGAGCAAGAGCTGCTGTCATCTTGATATTTTACACTTGGATAATGGGACAAAAGGCAGCCTTCAAATCCGTCAAGTGTGTAGGTGCCAGAAAGGAAAAGCAATTGCCCAGGTGATGTGCTGGGGATAAGCCAGAGTAATGGGGCTACATGAGAGGGGAGATTGGAATGTGGCGTATTATCCTGTAGAACAATCTCCCTGTGGTGGAAGCCCTGTCACCTGGCACGTTCCAAAGAGAGTTGCCCCCTAGTTCCACTCTGCACTGGCAGGAGGGTGTAAAGGGCTATTTCTGATTCCCAAAGAGATGCAAAGGCCTTGTGCTGCACAGCAGGAGACCTGCACCCAGGTAATCTTCACACGTTGTTCCAGTGTCCAGTTTCTGAATGAAAAGGAAACTGGATCATGGAAGCTAGAGAGGCAAAAGGTTTGTTGCAGCACTGATCCCCTTTCCTGCGTGTGCAGAAGACAGCCAAGCTCGCAAGGCAAACAAGTTGGGCAAACAAGGACAAAGTTTTTCACATCTTACTAGGAAGGGATTTCGAGGTCTGGCTGGTGTGGGGAGAGAAATGGGAGACACTGAGCTTTGTGGTTTCATACGAGCTATGCTTTGGAGCCTGTGATCCACCCACAGGACACTTCCGGTGAGTTCCCACAGCGGTGCTCGCCGTTCTCAGTCCCTCACGGTTCTTGTCCATGTGCTTCTGCCTCATCTGATAGTGATCTCTCTGTGGATGAACTTTCCGCAGGGGCTGTGAGGGAGTTCACTGCAGCATTAGACTGTGTCAGGCAGAAGAGCTGACAGCACTGGGGTGATTTCCAGTCTGCATGTAGTTCTGCTGTCCCAACAACCACGGCTTGAAATTGCAGGGTTATCGCCAGAAGGACTCGTATATCGCCAGCCAGGGCCCTCTCCAGCACACGATAGAGGATTTCTGGAGGATGATCTGGGAGTGGAAATCCTGCTCTATAGTTATGTTAACAGAGCTAGAGGAGAGAGGCCAGGTAAGTGCCTGGGAATAACTAACCTTGCAGCTGGTGGGAAAGCAACATCATTACTGCTCATTCCCTGATGGGGAAATCATGGCAAGACTCTACAGCCCCTTCATAATCTTGTTCCCTGTTCCTGACACACGTACGCGTGTGTGTGTGTCCTTCATAATCTTGTTCCCTGTTCCTGACACACGTACGTGTGTGTGTGTCCTTCATAATCTTGTTCCCTGTTCCTGACGTGTGTGTGTGTGTGTGTGTGTGTGAGAGAGAGAGAGAGAGAGAGAGACTCACAATCTTCTCTGTAGAACCTTGTGGCGCTACCTGGTCTCTAGTTCCAAAGGATTAACATGCTTATAGACGCTCTGAATTTCAGACATGAGGTGATGGGACAGGAACCGAAGTCATTCCACTCCCAAAACACCTCAGGAGCGAAATGGTCACTCCCTAGTGACTGCCTGTGTGCTGGCCTTGGAGAGCAACATCCCTGTCACACACAGCTAGAGAGCACCATCCCGGTTGCCCTCCAAGCTCCAGATTCAATGGCTGGTCTAGAAAAGCCTCCTCTTAACAGATCCCTCAAGCCGGGAAGGGGAGTTGGGATTTCATGCCGCCACATGGAGGTTTCTCCCCTTATCACCTCTCTTGCTTTCTCAGGAGAAATGTGCCCAGTACTGGCCTTCTGATGGCTGCGTGTCCTATGGAGACATCACCATGGAGCTGAAAAAAGAAGAAGAATGTGAGAGCTACACAGTGCGGGACCTGCTAGTAACAAACACCAGGGTAGGAATCTCTTTCCCTCGCCCTCGGAATTAGCTGTAGCTAATCTCTGTTTCTGTGCTGAGGTCCCCAGCGCTCCTGCAGTTCTGCTTCGAATGCTGATTTCCCCTGGCCTCTCCTCGGCTTCCATAATGCCTACAAAATGACACCTCCACTGTCAGTTTCCTCCCTTATCTCCCCAGTCCCCACTGTCCAATCTCCTTCCCCCTTGTTAACACACACCCTGCATTGACCCTTCCCCCACCAGAAACCCTGTTATCCACTCCCAGCCCCCTACCTCCCTACCGCCATCCAGCCTGTACTCTCTCCTCTTTTGGCTCCCTCCTGGGCCACCCAAACCCTGCCTGTTTCCAGTTCCCAGCTTTGTCCCCAGGGCACCCACCATCCACTCACTCCCTTGTCCACTGCCATCGGTCCTCTTGGGCATCTGTTCCTAGTGCCCTTCTGATCATTCTCTTCTGACCTTTTCTCCCAAGCCCTTGAAACAATCTTTCCAGCTGTGCACCTGGACTTAGGTTGGGCCAGGGGAATGAAGTTGTCACTGTTTTTCTCCTGCAAGGAAAACAAAAGCCGGCAGATTCGACAGTTCCATTTCCATGGCTGGCCAGAAGTTGGAATTCCTAGCGATGGGAAAGGAATGATCAATATCATTGCAGCAGTGCAGAAACAGCAGCAGCAGTCTGGGAACCATCCAATCACTGTGCACTGCAGGTACAGCCCCGTCCGAGCAAGGTGCCACGTTTCAGGAAGGATGTGGAGAAATTGGAGAGGATCCAGAGAAGAGCAACAAAAATGATTAAAGGTCTAGAGAACATGAGCTATGAGGGAAAATTAAAAGTAGTGGGTTTGTTTAGTCTGGAAAGGAGAAGACTGAGGGGACATAACAGCTTTCAAATACCTTAAAGGTTGTTACAAGGAGGGGAGAGAAAAATTATTCTCCTTAACCTCCTAAGGATAGAACAAGAAGCAGTGGGCTTAAATTGTAGCAAGGGAAGTTTAGGTTGGACATTAGGAAAAAAATCCTAACTGTCAGGATGGTTAAACACTGGAATAAGTTGTCTAGGGAGGTTAGAATTTCCATCACTGGAGATTTTTAAGAGCAGGTTAGACAAACACCAGTCAGGGATGGTCTAGATGATGCTTGGTCCTACCGTGAGTGCAGGGGACTTGATGACCTCTCAGGGTTCTATGATAAGGAACTGAACACAACTCTGGTCTTGGGTAACTCTCTTAGATCTGCAAGCCAGTGAAAGGAGCCGGTGTGGTGATGAATGTCCTCAGCCCACTGCTCAGGGGCAGCATTGACAGCTGGATACAAGCTTCCCCCACACTGCCCCTGCCAGTGTGCCTCAACCTGGAGCTGGAAGGATCCGGGAGTAATTCTGTTTTTCCAGGCCCCATCAAGTCCTGGGCTTCTCTCCCTCCTCCAGCAGGGACAGTTGAGTTTGTGGGGGTTTTGATGAAATTGGAGACCACTCAGCTCATGTCATGTGATGCCCAAGCCTTCTCCATCTGACTAGCTGTTTGGTCTCCTTGTTCGGGCCAGACCTGGGCTGGTGCCCAAGAGAGGAGGGAACAATGGGTCGTCAGTCAGATGGGATGCTTTGCATGAAAACAACTGTCTGTAAATAGTGTTTAAACTAGAAAGCACAAGATGTTCACATTCCCTAGCATTTCCCTCCCACTGCCTGAGTTGGAGCATCCGTGCAGCCAAATGAACATGTTTTGTTCACCTTCTCTGTGCTCTCCTCTTTGTCTCTTTGCCAGTGCTGGGGCAGGAAGAACAGGAACCTTCTGTGCACTGAGCACTGTCCTGGAAAGGGTGAAAGCCGAGGGGATTCTGGACGTCTTTCAGACAGTGAAGAGTTTAAGATTACAGAGGCCGCATATGGTGCAGACACTGGTAGGCACGACTTGTGTCTTCGTCACCCTGCTCCCTCCTGCCTTGCCAGACCTCAGTTGAGATGTGCCTGCAAACCTTCCTCCCTCACAACCAAGTGCTTTGAGTGGGAATGTCCCTATGTAAAACAGTTCAAATGGTGAAGAGAAGGAGGATTTTCTTGCCTACCCCCTCCTCCTAACCTCCTTGAGTTCTGCAGGGAAGGAGCATTGAGCGAGGAATATGGAGACCTGGTTCTGTTCCAGGCGCTGCCACTCCTTCCTCTTTCACTCTGGAGACTTACAGGCAGAGGTGCCAAACCTCCACAGCTGCTGCTGAGCTGTGGCTGCCCAGCACCTTTGAAAAGCAGGTCAGGAGCCTCTGCATGACTCAGTTTACCCATCTGTAAGATGCGGATAACGATATTTCACCCTTTTCTTGCAAAGTCCTCTGGGATGTGCAGTTCAGATTGTTTAGATACAAGACAGGAAAGGGACCACTACCATTATCTAGCCTGACCCCTTCCTAACACAGGCCATTACTGCAGAGTACCTCTTCTCGTCTAACACTGTGCTTTTCCTCCCCCAAACTCCCTAGGAACAGTACGAATTCTGCTACAAGGTGGTGCAGGAATACATTGACGCCTTCTCCGACTACGCCAACTTCAAGTGACAAAACAACAAAAATGACAGAAGAGTTGCCTTCTTTAATATTTTGTAATATTCAGTTTGTTAATATACCCCCCAGATTATGTGTATATATCTTAACTGTTTTAGAGATTGGTACCATAGGCTTCATATTAGCTGGAGATTTTATATGTAGCAAAAGTGTTAGCGCAGATATTGTTGGCTCCTTTTTTCCAATGTTTTATTGGGGAATTAAATAGCGTGATGTTTGGATTAATATTGTCAATCCATCTCTCTGCTGGAGAGGTGATATAGGCTGTTACTTTGTAAATCTTTTTCTTTTTCCTTGAGGGAGTAAAGCCTTTTTAAAAATAATAATATTCTGGATCTCATCTGAAAGCACAAGCTTTTCCAAACCTGCAGGGAAATGGTTTCACATTTCCCTGCTATTCTGCTCGTAAAAACAGAAAGAAAGAGAAAGAAAAATGCTTATTCTGTATATATCCTAGTTTTTGTATAAAAAGAGAAAAAGCAAAAGTTTCTTTCTCTGGGGTTATATAACAAAGCGTCACCAACTGAAAATGGTAGTGGACTAGTAACAGGCAGCAACGGTTGGGATTTCAACCAGGAAAAAAAAAGGATTTTTGCTCCCTAAAGAGAACTTCCATGTATGTGTGCCAGATTTCAGATTGGTCTTATCTGCTGCTCAGTCCCAGCCTTGCTTGGCAGGCAGCAGGGTAGGTCATTTAGATGTCTGGCTGAACTGCAAGTGCAGTCAGGTACGTGGATGGCCTCACCTACTCCTCCAATTAACAAAGGCCATAGTTTGAAATCCTCTGGCTCTGTGTGTGTTCATCAGTGAACAGTAGCTCTGATGGTGTTGTTGTTAATATTAAGGTTTATTTTCTCTCTCTCTCTCTCTCTGAAGGTAAAGCCAAATGTTTCACTCTAGCCTTGTGTAGTCTGGGAGTTTCAGCCATTGGTGTCCAGCGAGTGGTGTAGCTTCTCCAGCACAAATGCTTAGTGTGGACAGGCAAAGCCTCTATGTGTCACTCTTTGTACCTCTGCTTGAAAGTGGGGCAAGCTTCACTCACGCAGCTCATGGCTCCGTGCAGCTTTGCCAATCTGCGTTGGGAGTGTGAACTGGCACAGCTCCGCCCATGGCTGCAGCTGGGGCAGACCCGCAGTGCAGACAAATCGGCAGTGTTTACTTCATGTTTGTCTTACAACTGCTGAGGGTGCTTATTGACCCATGTCAGTCATGGGTCGCCTGGCCCTGTTTCCTTTATGCCAGGAGGCAGGGGTGCCATGTGCCTGTTGGCTCTGAGCCGTTTCGGCGGTCGTGAGGACTGAGGGGAGGCGTGTGAGGAGGGGCTCTCCTTTCAGTAAGTCTCTTCTAAGGGCTGGCGGTAGGGTTTGGAGCGAGAATGTGGCACTTTAGCAATCCAGACTCCACCCCAGCCATTGATTGTCCCTCAGACACCAAGTGCGATCAGCTCCCCTGGCATACCTCTTCCTTCCTGCATCACCTTGTGCATAGTCCTTGAGCAGCTGCGGCTAGACTCCCCCCTCAGACCAGTGTTGATCAGGAATAACTCCAGTGAAAGGTGAGGCGTCACACCCAAGTCATACTGGTGGGAGTAAGGTCAGAATCAGGTGTGGTGGAGGGTTCTACCAAAGGTAGCACAGCTCCACAGGCCCGACTTTGTATTTCCTTAGCAGTAAAATTAAAAGAGAGGAGGCAATCCTTGCCACACTCAGGGAGGCAGGACTACCATAAGTCACCAGGACAAGGGCTCTGATATCAGCCCTAAATAAATATCTTGTTTGCCTGAGTTAATTGTGGAAGACCAGGTATCTTCTCAGCCCTCTTGTGGGAGAGGTCTTCACAAGCTCTGCGTAAATCCTCTCCATGCCAGGTCAGTCGTGGAAGGGAAAATTATCAAAAAATCAGGGTCTTTTGGAGGAGGAGTTTTATTTTTATTTTCTACACTTAATAGGACATGGTTGAAAGTGTCAACTGAACAGGCTTGGAGATCCACCCCCCTCCCCCCCAAAGAGTGAAGACTTGTTCTAGTTCAATACATATAGAAATAGTCTGTCTCCTGCCCTCTCTCCCACACACTGAGGGCCCCACCAGTTTCCTCAGGGATCATCTCTGAGTGTAAGATGAGATTTCAGTCTCCATGGCTCAGTCACTTTATAGGCAGTCTCTGTAGAGAGACCACAGGCTTCCATCTTCTGCTTCGACCCATGCAGTCAGACCCTTATGTCTATGGGGAATTCTGCAGATGTCGGTAGGGCTCTGTGTGGCCCTGATCCAGGAAAGCATGTAAACCAGCACACAAACATTGTATCCCAATAGGGATGCTTTCCTGAATCCGGGCCCATGCACGCCCAGCCTGCCTTCAGGATCAGGGGCTAAAAGCTCCACTTGGGGCCAAGAATGGTGACATGGATCCCTGTACTCTGGGAGCAATCAAGAAAACGTGCTGGTGTTTGATGGGCAGGAGGCAGGGACATCACACTTCACAGATAAAGTTTAAAAAACAACGAATGGCCCTGCACAGATCGTTATCAAATAAATAGATGCATAACGTTTCAGGCTGGAAGAGAACAAGCCCGCACCCCGAGGAAGCTCCCCATGTGACCTTCTCCACGGGAAGAGAGATCCCACTACCGGCAGCCAGGGCTGGCTCAGCAGTGAATGTTACAGCACGTTCCCACATGCTGTGGAACCTGACCACCGGCAGCACCTGTGAGGAACAGTCCCTGTCAGCATGACTTTGCAGGAGCTGTACTACATGGGGGGCCCTGAGCCCAGGAAGAGGCACTAGTGTTCCAGCAGGTCCTCCCAGCTTTGTGGGGCTTGGGAGCTGAATCCCTTGCGTGTCTCGTGAAGGGAGAACTCCCCCGATGGAAGAATAGGAAGGAAACGCCACAGGGGGACTGAGAACTTTATATTTTCCTACAGACTGCCTGTGTGGGGATGGTCTCGGCCAATGTTCATGACTCTGTGCGCGGGCGTGTGAGTAAAATACATGTGTGTGTTCTGGACAAGAATAGTGGATCAAAAGGACTAGGTTGGCTTGGTGTGTTTAATATACGCTGTATTTGTACTAATGTGCCCAGCCATTTGTGCCATAGAGTGGAATGTCTGCTTACAGAAGACATGTAGCTCATGTAGCTGAAGGGTCGCAAGCACTTTGTAGAGACAGAATTGGAATTCGGAAACAACTTGACAAATCAGAGACTTGGTCTGATATCAGCAAGATGAAACTGAATAATGACAAGGGCAAGAAAAATCAAAATGCACAGCCACCAAATGGGAATATTGGGTAGGTGGAAGTACTGCTGCAAAGGATCTGCCTGTACAGTAGATCACAAATTGACTATAAATGAACTGTGTGATGGACTTGTGAAAATGGCTGATATCATTGTGGGGTGTATTGACAAGAGAGCTGTGTGTAAGATACAAGGAGGTAAGTGTCTCATTCTGTTCGGTGCTGGTGAAGGCTCACTGAAGTACTGTGTCTGTCTGGGCCCCACACTTCAGGAAAAAATTGGAGAGAGTCCAGGGTAGGGATGTTAAATATCAGTTAATTGAATAGTCGAGTAACTTCATGAATTTTTATCAGTCGACTGATCTATAGTCCTCGGGGGCCGGGCCAGCAGCCACTGAATCAGAGGCAGCAGTGCAGGGTGCCAGGTGGGTGTTGGTCCATGAGGGGAGCCAGTTCCCCTTGTGGACCAGCTGCCTGTCACCAGGGGCAGCCCGTGAGTATAGGCAGACTCGGCGGTTGCCTAGGGCACCTCCTTCAACGGGGGTCACAGGGCGCCCGATGATTACGTCACGCCATTGACGGCCATGCAGGCAGGGGCGCCAATCGTGCGTTCCGCCTGGGATGCGAGCTGCCACAGCCGGCCTCGGGCCGCTCCTGCCTGTCACCTAAGGTGGCAGCAGCCACTGTCTAAGTGGGGGTTTGAGCTTCTGGACCCAGTGCGAGCCAGAACTGAGCCAGGCTGCCTGCCTACCTAGCTCCTAACACACTTGAAATGCAGAGCAGCAGCAGGGGTAGATCCCAGACCCGACATGAGCCAGAACTGAACCAGGCTGCTGGCCGGGCTGCTAAAAAATGTACTGGCAAGGGCGGGGGGAGGGAAATCTGTGTAGTCTATAGCATTAACCGATAAGCTTTTGCTTATCGGTTAATCGACTACACTATTACATCCCTAATCCAGGGGAGAGCAACAAAAGTAATAAGTTTAGAAAACCTGACCTATGAAGAAATACTAAAAACAAAACACAACTGAGCTTGTGAGGAAAGAAGACTGAGGGGGGCTTTGTAAGACTTCCAGTAGGCTAAGGGCTATTTATAAAGAGGATGGTGATTAATTGTTGTCCATTGAAGATAGGACAAGAGGTACTGAGCTTAATCTGCAGCAAGGGAGATTTAGGTTAGCTGTAAGGAAACGCTTTCTAACTCTAAGGGTAGCTAAACTCTGGAACAGGCTTCCTAAGGCGGTCATGGAATCCCTATCACTGGAGGTTTTTAAGAATAAATTGGACAAACATCTGCCAGGGATGGCCTAGGTTTACTTGGTTCTGCCTCCGTGCGAGGAGCTGATGTTTTCCGGCTGTGTGATTCTATGTTGTCTTTCAGAATGTAAGCTGTAGGTGCCAGGGCCTGTCATTTAATACGTTTGTAGACTAGAGTGTTTAGACAGTGGGGTCAGGCTTAGTTTTGCCACTAAGGTAAATGTACATATTAACAACTTCCTTTAAAATCCAAACTCTGAAAGCTGACAGGCACTGTAGGCATACGTGATCCACCCTGAAGTGTTAGTGAAATCTGTCACTAGGGGTGTGAGTGAAGGAAGTAGAGGGATAGTGTATTCCAAACAAGAGGATTTAACAACACACAAGCCCAACACAAATCCTGCATTCTTAGTGGAGGGATTATAAAGGCCTTATAAAGTGTCCTACGTTGGGTTTTTAGACAGCTGTGTCCATAAGGCTAAATCCATTGGTGGCTTTGTGTGCCTGGGACGTTAAGTTCTTTTTGCAGAAGGCCTATGGAAGAGTATGGGGAACTGGGTGTAGCTTTTGCCTGTTCTAATACACTTGAACCCCTTTAATCTGGCAACCCTGGGAAATAGGCTATGCCGCATTATGGAATTTTCCAGACTATAGGTATTTGCCATAATGAAGGGAGGTGGAGATGTGGGACCTGGGGGCGGGGGGAGGCAGAAGAATGCAGGAGTGTGCTGAGGTTGCAGGGTCTGGGAGGGCTTCCAGACCAGTGCTGTGCTACCTTCCCGCATTGGGGGAAAGGGAGAGTAGCAGTGCACAGAGCTGCGCGAACCACGGGTGTTCCTGAATCATGGAAACCCAGATCACGGAGGGTCAAGTGTATTACATGTGGCTGTTTAATACCCAGGATTGGTTCTAGAGAAAGGACTGAGATCTCCTAGGGCTTGCAAATAGCATAAAATGTAAAGAATATGATGGGGCGGGGTCCCTCCTCCGATTGTATTTGTAGAGAGACCGTTTTCCTCAGCTATAGAATTTCATCTGGAAAACTTGTGTTTGAGGCCAAATTTGCAGCCATTCCCTGCACACCACTCCAGTTGAAGTTGATAGGCACTCCCCCATGCGTTAGTAAACGTGTGTGGAGAACTGAGGCCTATCATGAGTAGTCCCAGTGAAATCAATGGAACTACTTGCATGTATAAAGCTAAGTGCATGGGTCTGTGTTTGCAGGATCAGGGGCCTTAGCTGTCTGCTGAGTTAGGAGGCTGTACATGAATTCTGTACCTGGGCTGGGACCTAAGGATTTCCTGAGCCTTCACTGCTTTGTGGAGTCAAGTGAGGGCACTGCCTGCGGAGGCTAAAAATGGCCAGTGTGTCATGTTGTCAGCGAGTCCATGGCGCAGCTCTGTCTGTAGGTGTGTCTCCATGAGAGCTGAGCCACCCAGCGCTCTGCAGTATGTGTGTAGATAGCGGTACGTTTAACTAACACGACTTAACTCGCCACACACAGAGATGGTCAGAATGTAAAGACTCACGCTCCATCCCCTTTGCTCTTGGGTTGGTTCAATCCAATGAGTCCCTAAGGGCCTCTTGAAAAACAACAAATATCCATGAACCGTGGAGCCTGGGGCTGCAGTCCTCACTCATGCAAAGCTTCCCTTGATGCCACTGGGAAATAAGCCTGAGCAAGAACTTCATGATGGGCTCACAGGCTGGCATTTTCAAAGGAGCTAAGGGGAGGTAAGTGCCTGAGTCTTACAGGATTTCAGCGGGATGGAAACTTAGCTCCCTTCAGTCACTTTGAATAACCCCACGCACAGTATGATTTGGCAGCCATTGCACCGTGCAATCCAGTCCCCTCCTCGATGTAGCTCTCCAAGCATCTTGGACCTTCTCGACGCGGTGTGGCGGGGGGATGGAGATGGGCTGCGTGATGAGCAGTAAGAATCCAGCCCATAATGTTGGTCCTGCCTAGGGCAGAGCCCTTTGGGTTTGGTACAGACATTCACTCTGAGATGGACAGCACAAGCGCTATTAAATACCACTGGGGAAGTTCTTGTTCCCGAGCGCCGCGGTTCCTATTATGTCGGATCAAGTTTTATCTGTGTAGCTCACCAAGGCCTTGTGTGCCATAGCCCCCTTTACAACCCCCCCAGGAAAGGCACAGAGCGTGCCATGGCCAAATCATTTGCCAAACTTGTTTTCTAATTAGCCAGTTGAATAGAACCAAGGATCAGTTAGTAAAAGGAAAAAAAAAAAAAGCCCCTTCTGAGCCGTGATTCAGTGGCCCCTGAAGGCTGTAAGGGGAGTTGTCACTGATGTCTGGAATTGGCCCCATTGCAAAGCTAGCCCTGGGCCCTCACAGCAGGGATCTCTACCAGAGCTCCTAGAATGTGACTTTGCTCCTGCCATGGCATCTCTTCGAATGTACCAGCCACACACCGCCTTCCCAGGAAGCACCCATGGCGCCCAGGCTAGCTCAGCAGGGAGAGTAACCCCCAGAAGGTCCTCATTGAAAGGCGTCCATACGGACTCCTTGCCAGCGCTACAGAGTGCATGCAGGTAGAATGTCTGAATCCCCTGTGTGCAGAAAGTCCCTGCCACGTGTTTGTGGAAGTTACCAACAGTCGCCATCTCGGAATCATTTTCCCTGGAGAAACTGTGCTTCCCTCCTCCTCCTCCCCCGGACAGTTATGTGGTGAGGTTATGCCCAGAACTGCCATCCCAGGAAACTTCCCCGGATAAGAACTGTGAAGGGAGTTTAAAACACAGTGGGTCTGCTGCCTGCCGCCCTATCTTCTGCTGGCCTCACCGCGATGGGTCTGATTCTCCTCTCACTCCCACCAGTTCCATGCTGGCGCAAGTCCATTGGCTGCCACGGACTTATTCCTGATTTACACCTGATTTGAATTGTAAACAAGTGGAGAACCAAGCCTGCTGCCCCCTCCACTCCCCACCAAGCCGCCTTCACTTTCTTAACAGTGTCTCTGCCTCTTTGGCAATGCCCCTTGGGCCAGAACTACCAGTAACAAGAAACCTGCTTGCCCTCACCCTGCTTGGACAGCCATCGATTGCAGCAAAGTTTCTCCAAGAATTCGCAGCCATGGAAACACAGGCCAACCCATGGGTTAAGTGTCTCCCTGCTGTTCCTTTCTGGGGCTGTAGGAATGTTTATGCCACCTTCATTTTGAATGATATTTTTTACAGGAAGTTTTAATTTTTTTAAACCTGTATTTATTTTGTTCGAACATTTTGGAACGTGCTTTTTCTACTGACGTCCGTTCCCTGCGGGGAAGCCCCCATTACAATGTGGATTGCGACTCTGAGTGTGTGTGGATGTGGACGGGGGGAGGTTTTCTATTGAAACGATGAAATGTGAGGGCTCCATGAAAGGGCTGTGATGATTCAAACACCCTAGATCCTCTTGAAGGAGGAAGAAGGTGGGAGGGGGAGCAGATTCTCAGTGGTCAGCAGGCTAACTGCTCATGAGGTTCGGTCACAGCTGAAAGCTGTTCTCCAACTTATACTAGTTCTAAACTGGTTTGGCCCTAGTGCCTTCAGTGGAGTTATTCCTGATTGACACCGGAGTCGGTGAGATCAAAATATGGAACAAAGTCACTTGTGCCATTCCCCCGTGGTGCCACAAAGGGAGCGTGCAGCCCTGGAGGGAGCGCTCCAACGGCCCCATGCGATTCTGCTGCACAGAGACCTGCCATTCCTGACACCGGCAGATCTCCCACAGCTGGCTGTGCATTTGCTCAGTGGGCTACAACACGCCCCCTTGCTTTGGCTGCAGGACTGTAGCACTGTCCAGAGCTGGTACAACGGGAGAAACAAGGCGTGTACAGACCTGGGACCTGCGGGGCTCTGTCCATGAGTCGTGCTTTCTAAAGTTAGACAGTTGGGCGCTACTGGCACGTGACTGAAAGGCTCTTTGTCAGGGGTCATCCCCTTGCAGTGACGTGGACCAATGCGACCTTGACAAGTGACCTTTTTTATCCCTTGGATGCAGTTTCATTATTTGCCTTTTGCAAGGTGTGCTCCCCCCAGCCTCTGCGAGTGGAGACTTGCTTCTGCAGCACCCAGAGCCGTGGGTTCTCGTGATTTCACAAGTGTACAGCCTCCTTCATTAATCCCAACATCAGCAACTGCTATTAACTTTGTAAATAAACTTTGACCGAATCCTGAATTTTGGGACATTGGCCAAGCTGTAAGTGATACTCTTAAATAAATGTGCTCATTCCAAACGAAATCAGACCTCCCTGTGGCTCCATGGGGGGCATGAGGGTGTTTGACTTCCTGAACGCTGTGCTGTTTCGTGTGTGCGTGAGATGGACACAGCGCAGCTCAGCTCCTCAGACAGGAGGGAATATGTATGAATTGCCTTAGTCCAGTAGTTCCCCACCTGAGGTTCTGATCCGACATGGGTTACTAAAGACCCAGCATTGTCTAGGTTGTGCAGGCCTCCTGCCCACACTTCTGGGGCCAGAGGGGAGGATGGCCTGGAGGAGTCGGGGGGGAGAGGGGAGGAAGGGTTAGGGGGGCCAGCCAGGGTGGAGGGTTGGGGCTGGGGAAGAGGGGGCAGCGCCCACCTTCCCCTCTGGCACTCCCCAGCCTAGGGGCAAAGAGAAAGGGGAAGCCACACAGGTTGGCCGACCGTGGCTACGCTGGGCGGCCCAGCGGTGCTGGCAAGGGAACCTCCAGTGGGTCCTATGGGGTTGTGGGGCTGTGCTGCCAGGCCCTGTGGTGCTCCTGGGGGAGGTCTACGTTGGATATTGGGGGAAAACGATTTCCCTAGGAGGGTGGGGAAGCACTGGGATGGGTTCCCTAGGGAGGAGGTGGAATCTCCATCCCTAGAGGTTTTGAAGTCCCGGCTTGACAAAGCCCTGGCTGGGATGATTGAGTTGGGATTGGTCCTGCTTTGGGCAGGGGGTTGGACTCGATGACTGCTGAGGCCTCTTCCAGCACCATGATTCTATTATGGGGGGCACATCAGTGGGGCTTTACCTCCCTCCCCCCCTCCCACGCACACCCCCCAATCTGATACTGGGGGGCAGGAGAGCCACTTACATGGGCTGGTGCCAGGTAAATTGTTGAGCCCTATCCCCAGCTGGCCACTCCCTTGGTGGAGCAGCTACCCCCCAGTGGTCACTCTGCAGGATAGCTGTCCCCTGCACTCGCTGCCCCCAGTGGTGACTGTGCAGTATCGCGTCCCTCCTCTGTCACCTCCCTTTGCATGTTTTGGAAAACAATCAAATTCCAGGCACTTCCAGTTTTCCTGGCACAACCAAACCTTGACCTTGCTTTAAGTTAGAAGATGAAACTGCCTTCCGAATTTGGTGGTCCTGGCTCTTACCATTTAGGAGGTGTTCTTGAACAAACAGACCGATGACTGGGGGGGTGATGTACCCAGCGGTTTTCAAACTTTTTTTCTCATGACCCAGTTGAAAAAAATTGTTGATGCTGTGACCCAACATAATTTGACTAGAGTGTGGGCTCCAGGGTGGGGCTGAGGATGGGAACTTTGGGTGTAGGAGGGGGCTCTGGCTTTGGGGGTCAGGGCTGGGGCAGGAAGGGCTTTACCTTGAATGGCTCCCAGTCAGCAGTGCAGCAGGGGTGCTAAGGCAGTTTCCTGCCTCTCCTGGCACCACAAACCAGGCTGTGCCCCAGAAGCAGCCAGCAGCAGGTTCCCAGCCAATGGGAGGGTGGAGCTAATGCTCAGGGCAGGGGCAGTGCTGAGCCCTGCGTGCTCTTCTCCCTCGCCTAGGAGCCAGGCCTGCTGCCGGCTGCTTTTGGGGCGCAGCACACTCTGTGGTGCCAGGGCAGGCAGTGGCTGCGTTAGCCCCCCACTGGTCACCTGACCCCCTGCAGCAACGAGACCCAGCGCCCGACATTCCACCACTGGACTGTCGTGACCCATTGTTTGCAGACCGCTGGCCTAGATAATACTTACCCTGCCGTCAGTGCGGGGGGCTGGACTAGGTGACCTCTTGAGGTCCTTTCCAGCCCTGGGCTCCTGGATAAGTGGCCACATGCGCTGGCAGAAAGGACCTAGCAACACTGCCCGCGGGGTGTGTGGCACCCAGACTGAGCTGCTGCTCGCTCCTCTGGAAGTGGAGCACGCGGCTCCACAAGGGGAAATAGGCAGCAACCCATGAGCCAAGCAGAGCCAGCTGGTGCAGGTACCTCGTGCCAGCCCTGCACACCCTGCCCTGCCGGCCCATTCAATGCTGGGCATGGCCTGAGGCCCTCGCCCTCATGCTAGGAGCCACAAAGCAGCTCAGAACCAGCTCTGTGCTCTCCTCTTCTTCCCCGCCTCCTCCTCCCATGCACACTGCTCTGCTCTGGGACATGGCCGCTGACAGGGCCCAGGCTGCCCCTGGGGCAGGCAAACCAGGAAGCGAAAGGCCCCCAAAATGGAGGGAACGTCTTCTGCGGAGCCTAGATCTCCGCCCTCTGCAGCTCACTCCACACGTCACGCCTGCTTATGCCAGTTTCCCCCTAAGCACCATGTGGGAACAGCACCCAGCACAGCTGCCAGCTCCTATTGCTGTAGGCAGCCAGCCTCACAGGGCAGCTCCCTTGTAAATGGTCACGAGGCTCTCAGCTTCCAGAGCGCTGTGCGTGCCTACCAAGCCAATGGCCGTGTCCCTGGTCCTGCCTCCCAAATCTGGGTCCCTTTCATGGAGCCCCTTACACAGCTCCCCTAGAGCGGTGCACTGACGTCTGAGACTCAGCAGAGAGGAGCTGCCAAAGTCACCGTGTGTCAGAGGCGTATTTCTGGCGGCTGGCGCGGCAGCTGTAACAGGCTGTGACATTTCATGGCTTTGCCGGCTGAGGCACAGAACGTCACATTTGCCGTTCCAACGCACCCGGCGGGGCAGGAACCAGCACTGAGCAAATGTCACCAGCAGCCCTGGAATGCAGCAGTGACCTCCGCCTCCTGGCCCAGGCGCACGGTGGCAGCTGGGACTTGCAGCAAACAGATTAAGGCTTTGATGGTGCAGCTACCAGGCAGCCTCCTGGAGACTACAGCCAGCCCGGTCTCTCCCCAGCAAGGATCTAGGGATGGACCTGAGATGACATAAGAACGGCCACACTGGGTCAGACCAAAGGTCCATCTAGCCCAGTATCCTGTCTGCCGACAGTGGCCAGCGCCAGGTGTCCCAGAGGGAGGGACACAACAGGTAATCCTCATGTGATCCCTCCCGTCACCCACTTCCAGAGGAACAGAGGCTAGGGACACCGTCCCTACCCATCCTGGCTAATAGATGTTAGAGAAGAAACAGGCGACCCAGGAGCAGATGGGGTAAATAGAATTGCTTTACTGCCCATGCACGTTTACCTCGGACGTTCAACACAACGTCTGAGTGGTAACAAATTGGCATTAGTCACACTCTTTTATCTATTTTAGTATGTTAATTCACACATCTATCACTACTTTTCCTAAAACCTTATTTAGTAATGTTAACCCCCAAATAATGAATACAATTATACCCACCCCTAATTACTATTTACATAATTTCTAATTAAATCAACACTTTTCTATACTACAAACTTTCTAAATCAACAGGTTACAGAGATTACAAGGAATTTGACCCTGAAGATGTGTTATACAGAGCCAATGAGGATAAGCCAGGGCCATAACAAAATAAAGCAACTCCATACTTATCTGGTTTCTTAGGCTACAAGAATGAAGAGAAAGAACATGTTTATACATCAGAAAGGATAATACCGGTTTTGACCGGACTCTTCCAAAACTACAAAAAAAAAAAAAAAAAAAAAGCCTGTTTAAAGGGTAATGCTGTGGCTGACCCCTGAACCACTAATGTAGAGCAATTTCAGACCCCTTTTAATTTTTTATATATCCCAACAATAGCCATTGATGGATCTAACCTCCATGAATGTATCTAGTTCTTTTTTGAACCCTGTTAAAGTTCTAGCCTTCACCACATCCTCTGGCAAGGAGTTCCACAGGTTCACTGTGCACTGAGTGAAGAAAAACTTTCTTTTGTTTGTTTTAAACCTACTGCCTATTCATTTCATTTGGTGACCCTTAGTTCTTATATTATGGGAACAAGTAAATAACTTTTCCTTATTCCCTTTTTCCACACCAGTCATGATTTTTTAGACCTCTATCATAGCCCCCTTTAGTCTCTTCTTTTCTAAGATGAAAAGGCCAAGTCCTTTTAATCTCTCTTCATATGGGACCCAGTCCAAACCCCTAATCATTTTTGTTGCCCTTTTCTGAACCTTTTCCAATGCCAGCTGGTACAGTCAGCCTCTGCTGTGAGAAATCTAGGACCTGGCTGGCTGTGATTCTACAAGCTGATGAGCAGTGGGTATTCTACGCCAGGGCACAGCCTGCTGAGGGCCACGGGCTGTAGGGGGTTGGAGGGACATTGACCCCACTGATCCCATGAGTTCTCGGCTTTAAGGCTAGCGGGGACTATTATGATCATCTTTGCTGAGCTGAGTAACGTGGGGCGTAGAGTTCTTCCCCCAGTAACTCCTGCCCAGTGTCCAGCTGTTCGCAGTGCTTGAGCCTGTGTTCAGATGCTGGGTATTTTGCTGCTGCTGCTGTTAGATTTCCCAGCTCCCCTCTCCCTAACCCAGGGGTGGGCAATAATTTTTGCCCAGGGGCCACCCCCAGACGGGGTAGGGCCTAAGCAGGAAGGGAAGGGGCTACCCACCCCCAGACCATGATTGGTATGGGGTGGGGGAAGCCCCTTTGCCCCCCACATCCTACTAGGCACCCATGCCCTGGAAGAGGCTTGGCACGCTCCCCCACCCCCAGGCCAATCAGGGCCTGGGGGCAGGGGAGCGCAGGAAGCCTCCCCCCGCCCTGCGAGGAGCACATGGCACTTTGAATTGCCGCGGGCTCCTCACAGGGCCGGGGCAGCGCAAAGGAAGCTTCACGCAGCTCCCCCGCCCCCAGACCCTGATTGGCCTGGGGATGGGGGAGTGCGCAAAGCCTCCTCCGCTCTCCCCCGCCATGCGAGCAGAGCTGCAAAGCGCCACCTGCTCCTGGCAGGGTGGGAGGTGGCTTTGCGCGCTCCCCCGCCCCCAGGCCAATTAAGGCCTGGGGGCGGGGGAGCAGCAGGGCCTCCATGGGCCAGATCCACTTGCTTGGTGGGCCGGATCCGGCCCCCGGAGGCCCTTTTTGCCCACCCCTGCCCTAACCTGAGCCCCAAGAGAGGGGAAGAGAACATAACCCAGCCACACCGCGTGTCAGACCAAAGGTCCATCCAGCCCAGTGTCCTGTCTCTGACAGTGGCCAATGTCTGGTGCTTCAGAGGGAATGAACAGAACAGGGAATCCTCCTCTGTTGCCCAGTCCCAGCTTCTGACAAACAGAGGTTAGGGACACCATCCCTGCACACCCTGGCTAATAGCCACTGATGGACCTATCCTCCATGAATTTATCTAGCTCCCTTTTTTAACCTTGTTATACTCTTGGACTTCACAACATCCTCTGGCAAGGAGTTCCACGGGTTGACTGTGCGTTGCATGAAAAAAAAATACTCCCTTTTGTTTTAAACCTGCTGCTTGTTAAAACAAAAGGTTTCCATCAGGATATTTTTTAAAGAGAAAAGTATTTCTGTGAGCTTAGGGTTACCAAGCATTTTAAAAATCACCTATATTTTTTTTTAATCAAAATTGAGTTGACCGTGGGCCTTAGATTCATATCCTGTGTTTTTGTAGCACTTGCCCTCTGAAGGCCGGATAGCCCTGTGCAAACATTAATGAGCCAAGTCTCTCAACACTCCTGCTTTATGTTTTAGATGGGGAAAGTGAGGCCATGAGAAGTCTGTGGCAGGAACAGAAACTAAATCCCCTGCCTTCCAGCCCAGTGCTTTAACTCTACTACCATTTTGCTTCTCAGGTTCTCCAGAGGTCGCTTTGATCAACTGGCCCGAATCCAGGGCGGAAAGTCAAGGGTTATTTCTAGTGGTGCTGCTCACTCGCCACACAATCCAGACCAACTCATTTGACTACCCAGTTGCCTGCTCTGAGCAACAAAACAACAATGCTGCTCCCCCACCTTGAGTGCGATAGTCCAATACAAATAGAAAGCCGTGTTCTCGATGAATGTCTGAACGGCGCTTTGCGCTGCTGGCAGGAAGGATACAACAGACGTGCATATTAGCATGAACATCATACAAAGCTGCTTTAAATATTCCCTGAGAGATACAGAATAGCAGAGATGGGGCGGTTTAGAAGGGGGTTCTGCCATTTCTTAGGTGTCAGGAGCAAAGCTAGCTTTACTCTCGATGCATCCCCCCCCTGCACAGTTAATTGGGCAGCACTGTTGAGACTAAGGCAAAGTATTAATGAAAGAAGAGCGGCAACTAGAAGCCAAGTTGACACAAGATTCCAAAGCAAAGAACCAGAGCACAATCAATAAGCTCGTTTCCGGCCACCTCGCCTTATGACAGCCATGAAACGTAAGCACACGGCTAGAGATGCAGGAGCAAAGCCCGGGGGGGATTTTTGTCCATGGATTTTGCTTTTCTTTCTGCTGGTAAATTATCCCCCAGCAGGTTCTTCGATTCATTTATCTACCATGCCGAATAGTTGATGCTGACAGATTTTGGACTATTGATTCTTTTGAAAATAAACTGGTACCACAGGTATTCACAATTCACATTGACTGGTCACCTGGCTTCACAGATCTGAAGGCCTGACAATTATGCAAATGTAGTCTGATCTCCCACACAGAATTTCACCCAGTAATTTCTACTGTAAGCCCACCTCGTCTGCCTGAGCGAGAACACGTCTTTCTGAAAATATCCACTCTTGAGCCAACAGTTTCACGTGATGGAGAATCCACCTCATCTCTAGACAAATTGTTCAAATGGTTAATTACCATCACTTAACTACGAGCACCCTATTTCGAGTCTGAATTGGCCTAGTTTCAATGCCTGATCACTGGATCTTGTTAGGTTTTTATCTGTCAGGCTAAAAACCATTCAGTCAGAGATCTCGCCACGTAGGAACGCTTGGTATAATTTCTGCTTCACGTCTGGGTGACCTCTGCTTTCTGAACAGTGGTCACTGCCATTCTCAGGCCGAGGGTGAGTTAGGGAAGTGAGCATTTAGGAGCACCTGTCTGCACACACAGGCTGTGCCGCTTTGGCGCAAAAACATGCTTCCTGTCTACACTAGCGGGGAGTTCTTGCGCAAGAACACTGACGTTCTAATGTGCGAAATCAGTGCTTCTTGCGCAAGAATTATGATGCTCCCGTTCAGGAATAAGCCCTCTTGCGCAACTCTTCTTCCGCAAGAGGCCAGTGTAGACAGGCAACATGAATTTCTTGCGCAAGAAAGCCCGATGGTTAAAATGGCTATCGGAGCTTTCTTACGCAAGAGAGCGTCTACACTGGCACGGATGCTCTTGCGCAAAAGCACATGCCAGTGGAGACGCTCTCTTGCGCAAATACTTTAACGCAAGAACTCTTGCGTTAAAGGGTATTTGCGCAAGATCATGCCAATGTAGATGTAGCCACACTGATAAACAAGCCTGGGGAATTTCAGGAACCTGTAAACGTGTTCCTCTTCTCCTTTGCACAAGGGCCGGTCGGCTTGATCATGTAGCTCTAGTCTCCACAGGGCCCGACATGATCTAAAAACAGCCGTGCTCTTCCTCGCCTGAGGAAGACAGGAAGTTATCAGGCAGGTTATTGGCTGCCCAGCAGCTCTTACATCCCATTTCCCCTCGCCGGGTTCGCACCTGGTCGCTGTGTGTGTGTGTGGGTGGCCCTGTTCGCAAAGAGCCTTTTCTATCTGATTTCGGGTCCATCTCCACAGAGCTAAAGCTGTGAGCTGCAGAGCGAGTGAGACTCCCGCTGACGGGGGTAACGAGCAGTGAAGCCAGCACGTCATGCGCTTCTGAGCAGGCTAGCAAGGGGAGTACGTCCTCAGTCTGTACCAGGCTTCTACCTCCCATGCGGAAGCCCACGACGCCCCGCACACTAGCTGGAGGCAAGCTCGCAGGGCGAGGGTAGCTCATGCGCAGCTTGTGTTGTGGTGTCAGACCCTCCGCAAGGCGCCAGACCTGAACACAAGGTAAAGATGGAGAGCAGAGGAATTCTGACACCATGGATTTGTATGTAAACCAACGGCCCAGCCTCACCCACGCTGTCCTGCTCCACTCCATCACCGCAGGACTCAGAGTGAGGGGAAACCACAGCGACTGGTTCTACTCCAAGCTCCGCCCACAGGATTAGCTCCTCCCATGAGGGACACCCTGCAGCAGATTGTGCTGGTTCTCACTGATGAACAGGCAGTGCTTTTTTTTGTGTTTAAAAAAAAAAAAAAAGTGCCAGTACTCTTTAAGACCCAGCCGACTGTCGGCCATTTTCATTACAGAGGTGCCGGTACTCTCCGTTCTTTCCAGGTAAGCTCTGACTGGAGGTGCCGGTACTGCGTACTGGGCAGTAGCATCACAAAAAAAGCACTGTGAACAGGCATATTGGCCAGGCTGTCTGGTCTTGGCTTCTCTTCACTGGAGCCTGGGGGACCCCTTTGGGTTTCTTGGGCATGTCTCTTTGATCGGGGGGTAGCCTCTCGGTGGTGTCTCTCAAGGCTGTGGCTCCCAAATGAGCGTTGATTGGGCAGATCTTCATGATAGGATCCTACTTCCCCTTTCTTCCATGCAGGGGCATCCTACTGACTGGCTAGCAAAGGTAAATCCATCCACAGCCACTGGGGCCAGGGTCAGTGTCTCAGGCTCTCTGCAGATGTCACTGCTTCAGTGGCACTCGGGGTCACATTGTCAGTTTTCTTTGCATCCATGAGGGCTGGAGACCATTGCCAAAGGGACACGGGCATTCCTGGTGGGTCCCCTTCCCTGTGCTGCCTGAAGAAACAGGAGGCTGGATTTTACCAGCTGGTTTTGAGGAGCAGTTACCGTGGTAAACGGAAACGCTGATTGGAGAGGTCTCTGGAGTGGAGTTCAGGAGCTGTGCGCTCAGTTCTTGGCCCCTCCACTAATTGGCTGGGAGACCTTGGGCACATCCCTTAATTTCCCTTAATTGCCTCCGTCCCCCCAGCTGTTACGGTGGGATAGTATGTCCCTGCCACATGGGGTATGATGAGGATAAAGCCCTCGGGAGGGTGCAGGACTGCTCAAGTACTATGGGGATGAGGCCATATAAGGAGGAGCCATTCCAAACCATGCAGCCCTAGTACCTTCTGTGGGGCAGCGAGAGGAATAGCAAGATGTGAGAGGATGCTCAGGAAATGCTACGTGTGGGTGGGGGCTACCCAAAGTTATCCAGAGTGCAGCTAGACTAGAGCATCTTCGGGGTAAGGATCTCAAAGCCCATGGACAAGCCAAGCTTCCAAATACCCTTAGCATCCGGAAAGCACTAGCCTCATTTTACAGATGGTGAAACCTGGGCTCTAAGAGTGCGAGTGACTTGCCCAGGGTCACCCAGCTGGACAGTGGCAGAGCCAGGAATAAGACCCTGCTCTCCTGAGGCCCGGTCCTGTACTTTAACCACTAGATCAGGCTTCCTACTTTCCTCTTTCATAACAGAAGAACTAGGGGGCACCAAAGGAAATGAATGGGCAGCGGGTTTAAAACAAACAAAAGGAAGTTTCTCTTCACACTATACGAGGTCAACTTGTGGAACTCCTTTAAGCAGTCCTCTTCAACAGGGTTCAAAAAAGAGCTAGATACATTCATGGAGGATAGGCCCATCGATGGCTATTAGCCAGGATGGGCAGGGATGGTGTCCCTGGCCTCTGTTTGTCAGAAGCTGGGAATGGGTGACAGGAGAGGGATCACTTGATGAATCCCTGTTCTGTTCATTCCCTCTGGGGCACCTGGTACTGGCCACTGTCGGCAGACAGGACACTGGGCTGGATGGACCTTTGGTCTGACCCAGTGTGGCCCATTGGTATGTGGTTACACGCTGGGCCAAATGCCTCCCTGGTGGGACGCCAATGACTTCAGCGGATCCATCCCTGAGAAAGCGACAGAAGGAACAGACAGGATGGGCTCTGCTTAAGACATGGAAGTGGGACTCGGGAGGATCTGGACTCCTTTCCCAGCTCTGCTGCAGTCTCCCCCTCTGACTTGGAGCTAATCACGGAAGACTGGCTCCAAGGCGCATGGCAGGCAGCGGTCGGATTCCCACCGAGATGAGCGGAATCCACATTTCCTCCGTCCTCCAGCTGCAAAATGGGGACCACGGTATCTCCCCCCTCTCGGCTCTTTGGAGTCTAAGCTGTTTGGAGCAGGGCTTGTCTCTCGGGGGAGGCCCCTCGATGCTACTGTGATATGATCCTGGTGGGTTCCTACTGTTGGGCACGTAGGGGCCACCATGCCCGATCAGGCCACTTGATCACATCCGATCTTCTGCCTCTATCGGTGGCCTATGTTTGACTACAGGCCTCCGTATGCCCCTGTATGACACTTACTGCTGTACGGGAGAGGAAAGCCTTCCTCCCTGAACTTCCTAGCCACGAATGCGTGCCCTGGAGCAGGAGAGGTTAGTGCGAATGCTCGGCACTTGCTGAATGAGGACGCTCCCCTGCATAGACACACAACAATTCATTCATGAATCGATCCAGGGTGGCATTTTGCTCTCCCAGCTCATCGAAATGGGCCTGCCAGGGGCTAGCAGGGCTCTCAAGAAGCCTCGTCTCCCGAGGGTCAGAGGTCGCAGGGAATTACCATCACCAGCCACAAGGCTGAAGTTTCCTCTTCTAGGGTGATACCAGCTCTTCTCAAAGTTCAAGCAGGCTCCTGGGGAAACAGCAGCACAGTCCCATACACTGAGCACTGCGGTTCCACTTGGTCAATGTGCTGTAAGATTCTGTCCTCCCCATCTGTGTGCTGGCTTGACGTTGCCAACGAGGCTTTAGTGCCCAAAGCAGTGTCTTGTCCGACCCTAGCAAAGGCTGTGCAGCATGAGTCTCTTCTGGACATGCCACCAGCCATGGATTCATTATCGTTGGCAGGGGTCTTTATTCTTGGCCTAAACGCACTCCCTATTCTTCTGAGAGGCAATCTGAGGGTGGAAGCCGCAGCTGGGAATGAAAGTACCTTATTCCTCTCTCTCCAGCCAGGTCCCGGTGCTATGCCCTGCAATTCTCCCTCTTCGGGAGTCGCATGCACCTGAGAAACAGACCCCCGCCACCCCACCTCCCTCCGCATTGTATAGCACTTGTCCTAGTTCAGAGGGATTGGCTGTTAGCCATTTATTTTCATTTCACAACTGGCTGTGAAATCAGGAATGGCTATTGCCTGATTTTTGGAGCAAGGGAGACAAAGGCAGGGATGTAAAATAACACAGCAAGTCTGTGTCAGAGCTGGCTGCTGTGTCCTGGCCTTACATTTTGTTCGCTTCCTGCCTCTCCCCCAGTTCTCACTACAGAGGAGCAACGCAAGGAGAGTGTAGTAAGTGGAGCTGTACATCGAGGGTTTAAAGCTCTTGGGTGGCTTGTGTGACCCCGCTTCCCATAAACCCACTGCCACAGCAGGGACACGCTGGCTTCAGTGTGGCATTCCCAGCAGCAAAAGCCCCCCTCTGGCTCACTACAGATAGAACTTCTGGTCATGGTGCCCGTCAAGATCCCTGGGCACTGTCATACAGCAGGGCTGTTAGCTGGTATCCTGGCCAGAGTCCAGGCTTCGAAATGACAGGCTGCCCACTGCCGTTTCAGCTACGTGTGGGGTGTATGGTTGTATCTGGGTAGTGTGGTGTGGATTAACAACCTGCCATTCTAGCGGTGACAGCGACAGCCGGGGGGGGCAAATGCAGGCAGTGTCTTTGGTCATTCTGTGTGTGCCCCTTTGAGATGGGGCGCCCGATATAACCATGGCATCTTTGTGTGTGGCACCAAGCATCCCTTGCAATCGTCACGCTCGTATCCACAGGCTTGAACAGAGGAGGCACTGATGAGCCTAAGGGAAAAGCATCCAAAGCAAATTGCTTATCGGGGCTTTTAAGTCCAGGTCAGCAGGGCTGCAAGAGGAGATGGATGTAGTAATAAAAAGAGGGTGACCTCTCCCAAGCCTTTCGGTGTCTCGGAAATAAGTTAATTTACAAACGCTGTGTTTGCCCAGCCGCTCACAAGATGAGTTTAACCTCCCTCCTTGGCAAGGTTATGCTTCCCTATGAGACCAAGCTTCCATTGCCGGCTGTCACTCAGGCTAGAAAGTGCTCATCTGCTTTCCATGCCGTGCAATGACATAGGGTGTACTTAAGGGCGCATTCTAGCCAGTGACCGAGCACGCTCATCGGGTACCGAGCCCAGGGCTCATGGCCCCACCTTAGCAAAGATCCCAGCCCTGAGAAGATCCCACCTCCCGAGATGACCAGCAACATAGCGGAACTGAACAAGTACTAGGAGTGCTAAGGGCTGAAAGGAGAGACATGAGAGGGAACTTGATGAATGATCAGGCGTGAGACGTGAAAGTGCCTTTTTAGGTTGTCCCGTCGATGAGAACGGGGCACGATGTGATGGCTGCCAGCGGCACTAAGTTGTAAGGGATCCTGTGATGTGCTCCAAACTAAGCAGTATTGAGTATTTAAATGGGAGATCACCAAGGCCCAGCATCTCAAAGGTATTCACGCACCTAACTTCAGTTGAAGACAGGATCCTGAACGTTTTGTAGCTCTGGGCACAAGTTGCGACCAGAAACGGTGTGGGAGACTTGGGAGGTGTCATACTTCCGTCTGAATCGATGCCTCCACTAGCATGGCATGAAGGGGGGCTCCGTTGCTGCAAGTGCTGCCTTTTTGACCAAGTAAAGCCGATGCTTTGGTTGACTCTGGTCATTACCGAGCCCAACGCACTCGGTGTGGGAGCTGAGCTATGGATGCGGGAGTCCAAGTCAAAGTACAATCAAGGAAGGATGCTTATTCTGCCCATTTATACCCCCCCTGCAATATCAGTGGGGTACAGCAATCTCCATGACCTGCTGTCCTGAACTGGTGTGGACGGATTTCATAGACCACTGGACAGCTGATGTATTTGATGCCACAAGCCAGCGCACGCACAGGTGGTGAAGAGACGTTTCTTGGTGGTTTGTATAGTCGTTTGCCAGTGAAGTGACTTGGGGTCCTTTAAGATGGAAGATGCTGTATAAATATCAGTGATTACTATTCATTTAGGGCAACACCTTGGCCGAATCCTATTCAGACCCGCACAAATCAGAAGAGCCCAGGCCAGCAAACTTTCTCTGCTTCAGGCTGGATACATCTCACACGCTACTTATGCATCCTGAGCTGTTTCAGATCCAAGTGTGGCCCATTTCAGAAATACTCCAAGTGTGAGCCAGAGATGTTCCGGAATTTTCTGTCAAAATGTTTTGACAGAAAATTTTAATTTTTTGAGGGGGGTAAATTTTTCCCCCAATTTTTTTCAGTTTTTCCATCAGGAAAATCTCAACAAAATGTTTTGTTTCAGGCTGGGTTGCCATTATAGAATCATAGAACCATAGAGCTGGAAGAGACCTCAGAAGGTCATCAAGTCCAACCCCCTGCTCTAGGCAGGACCAATCCCAACTAAATCAACCCAGCCAGGGCTTGGTCAAGCCGAGACTTAAACACCTCCAGGGATGGAGATTCCACTACTTCCCTAGGTAACCCATTCCAGTGCTTCACTACCCTCCTAGTGAAATAGTTTTTCCTAATATCCAACCTGGACCTCTCCCACCACAACTTGAAACCATTGCTCCTTGTTCTGCCATCTGTCACCACTGAGAACAGCCTCTCTCCATCCTCTTTGGAACCTCCCTTCAGGAAGTAGAAGGCTGCTATCAAATCCCCCCTCACTCTTCACTTCTGCAGACTAAACAGACCCAACTCCTCAGCCTCTCCTCATAAGTCATATACTCCAGCCCCCTAATCATTTTGGTTGCCCTCCGCTGGACCCTCTCCAATGCGTCCACATCCTTTTTGTAGTGGGGGGCCCAGAACTGGACACAATACTCCAGATGTGGCCTCACCAAAGCCGAATAAAGGGAATAATGACATCTCTGGATCTGCTGGCAATGCTCCTCTTAATGCAACCTAATATGCCATTAGCCTTCTTGGCTACAAGGGCACACTGTTGACTCATATCCAGCTTCTCATCCACTGTAACCCCCAGGTCCTTTTCTGCAGAACTACTACTTAACTGGTTGGTCCCCAGCTTGTAACTGTGCTTGGGATTCTTCCGTCCCAAGTGCAGGACTCTGCACTTGTCCTTGTTGAACTTCATCAGATTTCTTTGGCCCAATCTTCCAATTTGTCTAAGTCACTCTGGACCCTATCTCTGCCCTCAAGCGTATCTACCTCTCCCCTAGCTTAGTGTCATCCGAAACTTGCTGAGGGTGCAATCCATCCTCATCCAGGTCATTAATAAAGATATTGAACAAACCGGTCCTAGAACCGAACCTTGGGGCACTCCGCTAGAAACCGACCGCCAACCTGAAATCGAGCCGTTGATCACTACCCGCTGGGCCCGGCCTTCTAGCCATCTTTCTATCCATCTTACTGTCCATTTATCCAATCCGCATTCCCTTAACTTGCTGGCAAGAATATTGTGGAGACCGTATCAAAAGCCTTGCTAAAGTCAAGGTATATCACATCCACTGACTTTCCCACGTCCACAAAGCCAGTTACCTCATCATAGAAGCTAATCAGATTGGTCAGGCACGACTTGCCCTTTGTGAATCCATGCTGACTATTCCTAATCACTTTCCTCTCTTCCAAGTGCCTCAAAATGGATTCCTTAAGGATCCCTTCCATGATTTTTCCAGGAATCGAGGTAAGACTGACCGCCTATAGTTCCTGGATCGCCCTTCTTCCCTTTTTTGAAGATGGGCACTACATTTGCCTTTTTCCAATCATCCGGGATTTCTCCCGATCTCCACGACTTTTCATAGATAATGGCCAAAGGGTCCTCAATGACATTTGCCAACTCCCTCAGTACCCTCAGATGCATTAAGTCTGGACCCATGGATTTGTGTACGTTTAGCTTTTTAAAATAGTTCCTAACCTGTTCTTTACCCACCACAGGCTGTCCATCTTCATCCCATCTTGAGTCACTGAGCGCAGAAGTCCAGGAGCCGACCTTGTCCGTGAATACAGAGGCAAAGAAAGCATTGAGTACTTCAGCTTTCCCCACATCATCTGTCACTAGGTTGCCTCCTTCATCCAGTAGGGGCCGCACACCCTCCCTGATCACCTTCTTCTTGTTAACATGCCTGTAGAAACCTTTCTTGTTATCCTTCACATCCTTAGCCAGTCGCAATTCCATTTGCGCTTTCGCCTTCCTGATAACCCCGGCATTCTCGAGCTATACATTTAAACCCTCCTGGTCATTTGTCCAAGTTTCCACTTTTGTAAGCTTCCTTTTGTGCTTAAGTTCACCAAGGATTTCCTGTAAGCCAATCCGGTCTCCTACCATGTTTGCCTCTCTTGCTTCGCGTTGGGATGGTTTCTTTCTGTGCCTTCAATAAGGCTTCATTAAAATACTGCCAGCTGTCCTGGACTCCTTTCCTTCATGTTAGCATCCCAGGGATTCTGCCCATCAGATCTCTGAGGAGTCAAAATCTGCTTTTTTGAAGTCCAAGGTGTGTATTTTACTACTCTTTTCTTCCTTTGGTCAGGATCCTGAAATCTACCATCTCATGATCACTGCTTCCCAGGTTGTCACCTACCTCCACTTCCCTATTAGTTCCTCCCTGTTTGTGAGCAGAAGGTCACGCTGCGCACGGCCCCTGGTCGGATCCTTCAGCACTTGTGTCAAGAAGTTATCCCCAACATTCTCCAAAAACTTCCTGGATTGCCTGTGTACTGCCATATTGGTTTCCCAACAGATGTCAGGGTGATTAAAGTCCCCCACGAGAACCAGGGCCTGCGATCCAGAAGCTTCTCTCAGTTGTCTGAAGAAAGTCTCATCTACCTCATCCACCTGATTCGGTGGCCTGTAGCAGACACCAACCACAACATCACTGCTGTTGTTTGCTCCTTTAAACTTAACCCATAGACTCTCAACAGGTTTTTCTCCCTCTTTATACTGGAGTTCAGAGCAATCATAGTGCTCTCTTACATATAGTGCAACTCCTCCTCCTTTTCTCCCCTGCCTGTTCTTCCTGAACAGTCTATACCCTTCCATGACAGCGCTCCAGTCATGCGAGTCATCCCACCAAGTCTCTGTTATCCCAATTAAATCATATTTCTCGGACTGGGCCAGGGCCTCCAGTTCTTCCTGTTTGTTGCCCAGGCTTCTCGCATTAGTGTACAAACACCTCAGGTAACCAGTTGATCGCCCTATCTTCTCCATTGAAACAGGGTCCTCCTTTCTTGCTCGTTCCTCTCTGCATTTCTTCCCGGTATCCGACTTTCCCACTCCCCTCAGGGTTTTGGTCACCGTCCCCGACGAACCTAGTTTAAAGCCCTCCTCACTAGGTTTGCAAGCCTGCCCAAAGATGCTCCTTCCTCTCTTGGTTAGGTGGATCCCATCTCTTCCTAACAATCCTCGTGCCCGGAACAGAGTCCCATGGTCGAAGAAACCAAAGCCCTCTGCGCAACCACACATTTACGTCCTCAATTCGATGATCCCTGCCCAGTCCTTTCCCTTCAACAGGGAGGATGGACGAGAACACCACTTGCGCTCCGAGTTCTTGGATCCTTCTTCCCAGTGCTACATAATCCGCAGTAACCTGCTCAAGGTCATTCTTGGCCGTATCGTTAGTTCCCACGTGGAGAAGCAGGAAGGGGTAGCGATCCAGAGGTTTGATCAGTTTGGCCATTAATCTCTGCATTAGCATGAACGGCAATGGTGTCGCATAGGAGCTGTAGTTTGGGTACCTCGGGCCCTCAGTCTCCTAAAGACTGGCCTCTCTGGTTGGACTACGTCTCCCATGCTGAACCACATCATCTCTGCCTACGGAACAGAACACAATGTAACATGGAAGATGTAGTCTGACCAGTAGGAGCCCAGCGCACGTAGGAGAATGGGTGCATGAGGCATTACAACTCCCATAAGGCACTGCAGCAGATTCCGATCAACCAGCACAAAGTGAATCATTTTGACATTTTCAAATCTCTTTTTCTCTGAACTTTGTGTGTCATTTAAAACTGTTGACATTTTGATTTTTCATCCTGATTCAGGACAAAAACAAATGTAACAGAATCATAGGAGGTCATCGAGTCCAAACCCCTGCTCAAAGCAGGACCAACCCCAATTAAATCAACCCAGCCAGGGCTTTGTCAAGCTGGGACTTAAAAACTTCTAGGGATGGAGATTCCACCACCTCCCTAGGTAACCCATTCCAGTGCTTCACCACTCTCCTAGTGAAATAGTTTTTCCTAATATCCAACCTAGACCTCCCCCACTGTAACTTGAGACCGTTGCTCCTTGTTCTGCCATCCATCACCACTGAGAACAGCCTCTCTCCATCCTCTTTGGAACCCCTTTCAGGAAGTTGAAGGCTGCTATCAAATCCCCCCTCACTCTTCGCTTCTGCAGACTAAACAGACCCAACTCCCTCACCCTCTCCTCATAAGTCATATGCTCCAGCCCCCTAATCATTTTGGTTGCCCTCCGCTGGACCCTCTCCAATGCGTCCACATCCTTTTTGTAGTGGGGGACCCAGAACTGGACACAATACTCCAGATGTGGCCTCACCAAAGCCGAATAAAGGGGAATAATGACATCTCTGGATCTGCTGGCAATGCTCCTCTTAATGCAACCTAATAGTTTTTCCTAGACTGAGAACAGCCTCTCTCCATCCTCTTTGGAACCCCTTTCAGGAAGTTGAAGGCTGCTATCAAATCCCCCCTCACTCTTCTCTTCTGCCGACTAAATAAACCCAGTTCCCTCAGCCTCTGCTCATAAATCATGTGCCCCAGCCCCCTAATCATTTGCGTTGTCCTCAGCTAGACTCTCTCGGATTTGTCCACACCCTTTCTGTAGTTGGGCAGGGGTGGGGGGTGGGGTGACTTGCCCTTGGTGGTTCTACGTTGTCTGTTCCTGATCACCTTCCTCTCCTCCATGTGCTCCAAAATGGATTCCTTGAGGACCTGTTTCATAATTTTTCCAGGGACTGAGGTGAGGCTGACTGGTCTGTAATTCCCCAGATTCTCTTTCTTCCCTTTTTTTAAAGATGGGCACTACATTTGCCTCTTTCCAATCATCTGGGACCTCCCCCGATCACCATGGGTTTTCAAAGCTAATGGCCAGTGGCTCTGTGATCACATCAGCCACCTCCCTTAGCACCCTCCGACGTATTAGATCTGGCCTCACGCATGTCCAGCTTTTCTAAACAGTCTTTAACCTGTTCTTTCACTGCTGAGGGCTGCTCGCCTCCTCCCCAGACTGTGCTGCCCAATGCAACAATCAGGGTGCTGACCTTGTCACATCCTTTGCTAGCTGCAACTCCAATTGCACTTGAGCCTTCCTGATTACCCCCTTGCATGCTCAAGCAATACTGTTATACTCCTCCCTAGTCACCTGTCCAAGTTTCCACTTCTTGTTAGCTTCCTTTTTGTGTTGAAGCTCGCCAACAATGTCTCTGTTAAGCCAAGCTGCTCACCTGCCATATTTGCTATTCTTTCTCCACATCAAAATACCAGAATTTCCTGTGCGATGTTTTTTCAATCAACTGTAGTGCAAGCTAGGAGCTGGATGTAAATACCTACAAATCTTGGAGGCGAGTAGGGGTGTTGGGATCTGGGATTTCCATCTGGGTCCATCTCTGGTTCTAAGCTACTTCTTTTTATTACACCTTCCTTAACACTAAACGCCCCATTTTCCACATCGTGGTGCACCTCAATACCAACATGCACTGGCCCAATGCAGCCTCTGGGTAGCAGGTGCAACTCCCGCTGGCTTCCTTGGCAAATTCTCATCCTTGCAGGTCTGACTTTGGTCTATTAATTGTTTATTAATTCAAGCACACCCTTGTGGGTAGAGCTTGCATTAGAGGACCTTATGGTGATCTTAATTAATTTGCTGTCTTTGCCAGTCTCCAACTGCATTAGCTTGCTGTGCACAAGCAGATCCCAGCTGCCTGCCAGGGGCCTACAGGCTAGCTCAGACAGGTGTAGTACGCCAGCCAGAGCCAGAGGGGACGTAGGAATCTTGTAGCTGGAGATTGGCATGAGAACCCCTGAATGATTCTGGATGCAAGCTCCATGACTGACCCTTCTCCCTCTACAGACCCAGCCCAAAAGCCCAGATCCAACCAACCAGCCAACATCACCTACAGCTCCCCTGCAGTTTTGGGATGAATCCCGATCTCATTCAGTTTGAGACCGACTCAGCTGCAGTGCTCATTGGCGAAAGGCCTCCATCACAAGGCTTTCCACCTCCCCAGACATCAGGAGATGCTGAAAAGCCACTATTTAAATTGGACGCGCTTCGCCTCCGCTGGCAACTGCCTTGCAATACAAGAATGTCGTGTGGGCAAGCAACTCTGCTCCCATCTGCTTATGGACACAAGGAAACTTCTACTGTGGCACTCCAGGGTCTTGGCCAGCTAATGAGCTGGCAGGCGGGTATTCCCAGAAGACCCTTTCCATTACTGTCTAATCAGAGCACTGACCCGGTGGCAAGAGGGCTTAAACCTATCCTTGCACGTCATCATCAGCAGAGCATACAATTAACGTCAGCAGGCGGCCCCAGCAAAGTGGGAGATGCAGGGGATGGTATAAATACTAAGAGCAAACTGTGCAGGCATTGGTGAAGTCTGAGGAGGTGTACTGAGCAGGAGACCAGAACAGGGTGAGTAAACTAAACTTCTCTCATGCTTTGCAAACCAGGTTAGTTAAAAGCAAATCTGATAATAGAAGTACTTCTGGGGGCACAGCATTTCATAAAGGCGTTACACGCAAATGGATTTCTTGTAGGTGATTATCTTTCATACAACCAAATTCTGCAGGCACTGTGACTTTGGAGTGGTTCCAGTGGGATTTCTCCAGCTTTCCACTGAGGAAAGAAGGGCCAGAATTTGCCTCCTAGATATTAAAACAAAACAGTAAATAGTGGCTAATCAACTCCAGCCAACCTGAGTATTTCAGTAACAAGGTGCCCTGGCCAGCTTCAATGTCTTAATTGTGCAATAGCCAGTCTGTCTCTTGTTACGATGGAAATAATTTGAAATGACAGACATGTCGTAGATCAGTTGAGCGCAGAGTGAATTCCCCTGAAGAACTATTCAAGTCTTGATGTTACAGTACTGTTTCAGGCTGGTTATGTCTCAAAAGGTAGGTATGAAAACGAGTAGTCCTGAAGCACCTCAGGGTGCGTCTACGCTGCACCATAGGTCGAAATAAGATACACGGTTTGAGCTATGCAAATTGCGTATCTTATTTCGATGTTATTTCGAAATAGCTTATTTCGAAATTTGGCGCTATTCCAAAACGTCCCTTACTCCTCGCGGAATAAGGGTTACAGGGACATTGCAATAGTGACCCCATTATATTTTGAAATAACGGGCACACTCAAAAGATGAGGAATAGCTATTTCGGAATACCTCCAGTATCCCAAAATAGCGCTGCAGTGTAGACATAGCCTGAGGGTATGTCTACACTTGCACCTTCTTTCGAGAGAGGGATGCAAATGAAGAGATTGGAAATTGCAAATGAAGCTGGGATTTAAATATGTGCAGGATATTTAAATCCCAGCTTGATTTACAATTTTGAATGTCTGCATTTTCATCCCTCTCTTGAAAGAGGGTGCAAGTGTAGACATACCCTTAGGGTATATCTACACTGTGATGCTATTTCGGGATACTTCTGATATCCCGAAATAGCTATTCCGCATCTTTTGAACAAGCCCGTTATTTCAAAATATCTTTCGAAATAACGGGCGCACTATGCTGACGCCCCCTGTAAATCTCGTTCCATGAGGATTAAGAGACGTTTTGGAGTAGAGGTTTATTTCAAAATTTGGTGCTGTGTAGACTGCGCCAAATGACACAATAAGCTCTTTCGAAATACACTCGAAATAAACTACGCAATTTGTGTAGCTCAAATTGCGTAGCGTATTTCGAGCTAAGGGTACAATGTAGATGCACTAGGTGCTACAGGACAACTCATTGTTTTTAAAGTTACAGACTAACGCAGCTCCCCCTCTGAGATTTTTAGGTATGAAGTTGCTTTAAAAAATACAAGAGGAGATTTTTTTGTTACTATAATTAGTATTCTTGACATAGGTGAGAGCATCCTGTGAGATCCCATCGAATCTCTGTCTAGCCTGCATGTAGCTTCCCATGGAAGACAAGTGCGTGTGGTGTTTCATCACCATCAGAGCCCTTGCAAAGGGCAGGTTTGCAACCCTGTCATAGGGATATCACAGTCTAACTTCCCTGAGCCTTCATGACAAGAGGGGTGGGGGTGGAGTGGGGAGGAGAACTCTGAGACGGAATGAAGGAAGTTTAGTCACTGATTATAGGCATTGTCTTATGCCATGAATGAACAATGACATTCCCTCCTTCAGTAATGACAAACCTGTTAGTTGGCTGAGACTGCTTTAAATCCTAAAATCACACTAAACCCTGACTGCAGAGATGTGTTCGGATGCTAGGTTACCAGAGGACTTAGTGATGGTGGTGTCTGGAGGAATGGGGAAGTGCTGTAAACTAGAACAAACTGTTACTTGGAGGGAATCAAGCTTTCTGGGTGCTAGTCCCAGCTCTGCCACTGACTTGCTGTATGGCTTTGGGAAAGTCACTTAATATTTCAATATGCCCACCTTTAAAAGGGGCATAATAATCCCCTCAAGGTGTTAGGGGATTGGATATTCATAAAACACTTCCAAGTTCTCTGTGCTAGAGACACACACAGTGTTGGCATATAGTACTGCAGTTTCTTTAGCTTATACAAGAGGGTAAAATTACAGGCTTCTTTCCCAGATTTAGGCTATTGATGGAATCACTGCTCACATTGTGTTCGGTGGCTCAAGAACACCATGGAGCAGGATGTGAGAGGGGATGGTGGGCTGGTATTTTAGGTTAGTTCTCTTTGTTCTTTACTTCCTCTAGCTGTTGTTGACTCAGTTGGGCTATGGGTACCGATACTTCTTTGTTTCTGTTTACCAACTTGTGTACATTTAACTGTTTCATTGTTGCAAACCCAGTTAGGACAGTGGAAAACAGAGGGACCGGGATATTCTCCCGGCGGCCGTAGCTGTGGAATGAACAGAGGTAAAGGAATGAGTAGAGAGAATGAATGGGTGTGGCCTATAGTGCTGAAACAGGAAGATTTGGATTTGAGAGAAGAGATTGAGAAGGTGCAGGCACAGCTGCAGGCAGGCATGCTGAGTAGGGAGTCTCAGAAGGAGGAGGAGGAGAAGCCCGTAACAAAAGCTGCTGAAGCGACTGTTAGTCTCTGTGCTGAATGATCCTGCTGTGAGAAATCAGATAGCATAGGACAGCTCTCCTCATAACTCAGAATGCATTTTTCAGCAACCCATGACAATAGATGTCTGGGAGCGCCCCCACGTAAACAACCAAGTTGGGGATGGGTTTACAGATATTCTATTAGACACGGGGGCTGGAATCCCTATAGTACAAGATACATTTAAGGCATATCCGGTTGTAGACGCTGTACAAATACAAGGAATATCAGGACACCAACAAACATATGATGTAAAAATGCTGCCTTTTCAGCTTGGTACACATACCATTCAAAAGAAGTATGCTGTCTCAGTGAGAGAGAACCTGACTGGGGCAGAAACTATAAAACAATTAAGAATAATTTTAGACTTTCCAAATATGTGTATCAGACAAGTCCTTACTGTAAATGAAGGGCTGAATTATGTTACTCTGATTCCAATGGGGCTTGCTACTCAGATGGTAAAAGCAATAAAATTAAAACAGCCACCCCCAGCGCCAGAAGGCTGGGAAGATTGGTGGACAGAAACACAAAAGGTCTGGGCAGCAGATTCCCTTAATACGGGAAAGGTACAAACCTCGGTAACACTAGAAGGTGATGTGCCTCCATATATCAAACAATACCCAATACCTCAGAAAGCTAAGGAACCTTTGAGACACATCATAGCAGAATTGGAAAAAAGAAAACTAATTCGAAAATGCTCAGCGCTTAATATAGCGCCTATTTGGCCAGTTAAAAAACCTGATGGGACATGGAAATTAACTATTAACTATAAAGGGCTAAATAAAACGGCCAAGTGGGGAGCCCCTGTAGTGGTTGCCTATTCTGAGTTACTAAAGGTAGTGTCCCCTAAAATGAAGTGGTTCACAGTAATTAATGTGGCAAATGGGTTTTGGAGTTTACCTTTGGATCCAAAATCCCCAAGCCAAACATCTTTTGTGCTCCAGGGCATGCAGTATTGCGGGAATGTTTTGCCTATGGGGTACTGTAATGCACTCACAATCTTTCACACAGCTGCGAGAAACATGTTGGAAAAAAAGGAATTGTTGCAAACAGGGAAAATAGTACAATATGTAAATATTTTGGTGGTCAGTAAAACAGAACAAAAACATGAAAAATTAGTAAGACAGCCTTTAAACTGCTGCCAGGAATATGGTTTGAAACTCAACCCCTTAAGTCCCAAATTAAACCAAAGAAGTGCAGTACCTTAAAATCAAAATAAGTAAAAAAGGAAGATCTCTTAATAAGAAAAGAGTTAAGTGCATCGTTCATCGGCCAATGTGGATAGTTCCCTGAAAAAATCCACTCAATGTGCAGCGGCAGTCAAAAAAGCAAACAGAATGTTGGAAATCATTAAAAAAGAGAGAGAATAAGATAGAGAATATTTTATTGCCTCTATATAAATCCATGGTATGCCCACATCTTGAATACTGCGTGCAGAACGTGGTCACCATCTCAAAAAAGATATATTGGCATTGGAAAAATTTCAGTAAAGGGCAACAAAAACTATCAGGGATTTGGAACAGCAGCCATATGAGGAGAGATTAATAAGACTGGGACTTTTCAGCTTAGAAAAGAGGAGACTAAGAAGGGATATGATATGTCTCTAAAATTATGACCAGTGTGGAGAAAGTGGATAAGGAAAAATTATTTACTTGCTCCCACAACAGAAGAACTAGGGGTCACAAAATGAAATTAATAGGCAGCAGGTTTAAAACAAACAAAAGGAAATATATCTTTACACAATGCTGTCAACCTGTGGAACTCCTTGCCAGAGGAGGTTGTGAAGGCCAAGACTTTACCAGGGTTTTAAAAAGAGCTAGATAAATTCATGGAGGTTAGGTCCATCAATGGCTATTAGCCAGGATGGGTAGGAATGGTGTCCCTAGCCTCTGTCTGTCTGGAAATGGATGACAGGAGAGGGATCATGTGAGGATTACCTGCTGTGTTCACTTCTTCTGGGGCATCTGGTATTGGCCACTGTTGGCAGACAGGCTACTGGGCTAGATGGACCTTTGATCTGACCCAGTGTGGCCGTGCTGATGTTCTTCTCAGAGTCACCCAGTGGGAGAGCTGGAAAAGAACCCAGGAGTTCAGGCTCCCTGTTCCTGTCTCTTCTAACCGAGCCATGTCACCTGTGTGCCCCCCTCACTGCATATTAGACAATGAAACACTGCCTGCCATCTGGCTGTAGAACCTTGCACAATGTGGGACCTTTCTCTCTGCTGTCTGCTCCCAGGCCATATGTGATTCTCTCCTCCCGTCTCATTGCAGCAGTTTCCCCTTCAGCCAGACAGCGCCATGGCATGTCAGCGACCTTTCCTGCTCTTGCTCCTTGTGGTGCTAGCAGTCAGCACCCACCTGTCGAGAGCTCAGCACTGGTCTCATGGCTGGTATCCGGGAGGGAAAAGAGAACTAGATCTGTCACAGGCTCCAGAGGTGAGTTCCAGTCTTTCCCTACAGAGATCTTCCTTACTGTGTAAAAGGCCCCAATGCATTCTAAAGAAATCCCTTTCTGCAGCCCTCATTTAAGGGCTGATCCTGGGAGGTGCTGAGCATCTCTCAGGATCAGGTCCTTAATGAAAACGCTGACATGCCCAGAGATAAGCATTTCATCTCCAGCTTCCCAGCCCAGCGCTTGCTGCCCAGACAGAGCACGTGGACTACAGATACAGATCAAATTGTTCCGAGGCTCAGGGCATCTTGACCTACAACTGCGAAGTGAAGTCAACTGGGCCACAGCCTTTGATTGATTAGTGCTTTCACACCATGCTATTGATCAGTGCTTTCACACACGTGCTTTAAGGCATGCACCTTTTCCGCTTTGCCTGCAGTATGTCACTTGCCAGTCAGGCAAGGTCCATGTTAAGAAGGGTTTCATCTTGAATGTAGGCTGGAGGATTTTTTCTTCCTCCTTAAATGGCACTGACTGAATTTCATCACCATCCAATATCCAGACATTATAGCTCAGCAGATTCTATGCACATCAGACAGGCCTAAAGAGGTAACAGAAATATGAGAAAAACTTAAAAAACAACAAATAGGTCTAGCAGCACTGAACAATTTGCACCTTCTCTACCAGCTTCATGTAACATGAACGCTCTAATTCACTATTTTTTCCCTTCCTTCTTCCCCCCACATTCCCTATTTATTTTGGAACTGGACTTTTAATACTCTAGTCATCTGAAGAAGTGGGTTGTACCCACCAAAGCTCATGATACCATCTACGTGTTTTGTTAGTCTCTAAGGTGCTGCAAGACTATTTGTTGTGTTTTAAGGTTTTCCAGTTACAGATTAACTTGGCTACCACTCTGAAGCAAGAGAAACATGAGGTAACACATAGCTCCACTAACAGAAAACTGCTCAGTAGGCCTTGATCTGCTTGGAGCTGCACTGAGGCTACCAACTCACTTCTCACAGGACACTAAACAGCCATCGTATGGTAACACTTCCACTTCTGGGGTTATAGGAATTATTGTATGGAACTCTCATAACGGCCAGGACCAGCGGTTCAGAGGAAAGTACAAGACACCCCCAAGTGGACAATTATGTAATAACTAGTCCATAGTGGAAGTTCGTTGCCTGCTCATTCAGGTTCATACTCCACAGCATGGGAATTTATATCCCTTATTTCCCGCTCTCTCTCCTCCTCCCCCCCAACTCTAAATAAGTGTTTTCAGGACAGAGCAGAGCTGGATTTGACTCAGGGACGAAAGACCCTGTTAGCCACCCAAGCCCTGCAAGTTTTTTATTTCTCTTTTGTTTGAGAGCTCAGGCTTCAGAAGAAATTAAACTGTGCGATGGGGAAGCATGTGCTTATCTGAGAAGCCCAAGGAAAACCATTGTGAACACACTGCTGGTAAGAACAACATGCGGCCTTCCCCAGTAGCTACCAGAGCACCTTAGCATTTAGCAGAGGAGGAAAAGCAGGGCAGTACTGAGCCATCCTGTACTGTCAATGAGCAGACATGTTTTCTTTCTCTAATGCCAGAGGCTTTTACAACATTAATAACAAACACGGCTGCCTGCCCAAAAAGGATTTAATAATGTAGCAAAACGCTGGGCATCTCCTGTGAAAAGTTCAGACTCTTGGGCAGGAAAAGTGTTTGGATAGGACTAGCTCAAGAGATAAGACGTCTAGGTTATTCAAGTTCTTCCATTGCTCCTGTCACAGGGGAATGTGAATGATACCAGTAGTTTCTTTCATATTCATACAATATGCATAATTAATTTTTGGGGAGCACAGTCAGGAAAGAGAGGTAGATGCATGGTGGGTAGGTGAGTGGTAAAAAGTTAGCCAGAAGAATTAAGCCTTGAAAGGAAGGATTTGAAGGAATGATGAAAGTCAGGCAAGATTTGCCAGACATAATGGGTGGAGTGCCCACTCAGGCAGAAAAAAATGTTCCGCATTTTAAAGCCTGGGAAAACTATTTATTATTTGTACTGCCATGATATAGGCCCTGAGGGTGGCTCGCCACTCTCAGTGTTAGAAGCTGTACATATGGACTGAGATCGATCAAATGTAAGTGGAGAATCAGGCCCAATAAATCAGGAGACTTTTTTTGTATTTGTTGCTAAACAGGCTGATCTGCTGGCAAGACAACTACAGAAGAAGAAGTGAGGCCTTCGACAGAGTCTTTCCGGAATGCCTGCCATGCACACGGGCTTTCCAGTCATTTCCTTTGCAGTGTGATGCCATGTCTGTAGATTCCATGTATCTGACTGTTAAATAATTCTCATGAACTCTTTGGTTGACTGACTTGAACGCTGGGAATGTGGATAATGCTGTTGTACTTGAGATGTCCACTACCCATCACTAGGCCTTTTCTGGTATTCTTTACACTCTTGTGCAACTCCACATGTTGAATAAAACACTTTATTTTGCTACATACAAAATTCTATCCTCTGTTATGTTCATACCTGTGTCTTTAAAACAATAAAAATAAAATCTCCAGCCCCATAAACCAATGTTAAGTAAGCATTGATTTTTGAGCAAGTGTTGTCAGAAGGCCCTTTATTGGGTAATTTCTCACCCTGAGTCCCTGCATCACTTTCAGGATAGTTCAACTGCCTGGCTGAGTGCTGGAAAATTCTGCCAAACTTTAAGCAAAATGTGAGAAAACACCCTGTGTAGAGCCTTTTAGTCGCATAGATAGAAGTACAAGTTAACTTTTGGGTAAGAAAAGACCTAACATTCTCACATTCATATTAAGAGAATACAAAAGAGCAAGAGTAAGGTTCTTGGGATAACAAGGAAACATGATTTAGGGGTTAGAGTGCTGGGACTTGGGAGACCCAGGTTGAAGTCCTTCCTGTGTGACTTTGGGCATTTTTCTCTGTGCCTCAGTTTCCCATCTATATAAATAACAGCACTGCCCTGCTTCAGGGGGTGTTGTGAGGCTAACTACATTACAGTTTGTCAAGTGCTCAGATGTTCTGGTAACGGAGGGGACCGATATTTGAATCTAAGCCAAAAGAAGGGTGTCTTTTGTCTGTAGAAGGTTGCATCTGCCATGAATTGGTAGCTGCTTCCACAGCAGTGAAGTAAAGTCATTAAAGGTGCAATGCACAGAAACATCAGACATAAGGAGCGCATAGACTGTAATTGGGCAACATAGGTATGAATTCTACCACCTCACACCAAACGTGAATAAGTCCGCTGTCAATCCACATTTACCCAGAATTTAAATACCTACTGAGAGTTTTATTCACTTAACAGCCAAATAAAAGAAACTGTGAGAGAGAGAAAAAAATAGTTTAAAAAGTGAAAGTTAAATCCTAGTGCAGAAAATCAAAAGGAGCATAAATTGTCAAATGAAGTGTAAAAATGTAATTGGGAAGGCCAAAAGTGGAATTTGAAGAACAGCTAACCAAAAACTCAAAGGCTACATCTACACTGGCGCGCTCTCACGCAAAAACTCTTTTGTGGAAGAGTTCTTCTGCAAAAACTCTTCCAGAAGAGAGCATCTACACTGGCATGTGCTTTTGCGCAAGAGATGTGCTTTTGCGCAAGAGCATCCATGCCAGTGTAGATCTCTTCTTGCAAGAAAGCTCTGATGGCCATTTTAACCATAGGGCTTTCTTGCAAGAAATTCATGTTGCCTGTCTACACTGGCCCCTTGCGCAAGAACAGTTGCGCAAAGGGCTTATTCCTGAGCGGGGCGTCAGAGTTCTGGTGCAAGAAGCCCTGATTTCATACATTAGAACGTCAGTTTACTTGCACAAGAACACGCAGCCAGTGTAGACAGGCAGCAAGTTTTTGCACAAGAGCGGCCGCTTTTGCGCAAGATCGCGCCAAAGTAATAGCAATTTTTTTTTTAAGTACAGCTGAAGCAGGAAGTCTGCTAAACAACCAGCAGGGCCACTGGACAATTGAGATGGTTAAAGGAGCACTCAAGGACAATAAAGTCATTGCAGAGAAACTAAACGAATTCTTTGCATTGGTCTTCAGGGTGGTGGAAGTGAGGGAGATTCCCAAACCTGAGCCATTCTTTTTTGATGACAAATTTGAGGAACTGTCCCTGATCAGTAATAAGTCACCAGGACCAGATGGCATTCACCCGAGGGCCTTGGAGCACCTAGACCAGCGGCTCTCAAACTATTTACCATTGTGGGCTGCTCTCTGTGTTACATGAGCCGCATCCAGACAATATATAGATACTTACCTGTACATCTACAAAATATATGCTTTAGCATTGGGGACTGCTGGGGAGGGGCACAAGGGGGGGGCACCAGTCATGTGACCGCCCCCCCCCCATGACTCTTCACCATGCCACTTGCAGCCAGACCTCTTCCCTGCCTGCCCCCACTCTACTCTTCACCCCAAACCCTGCTCACCCCGATTCCACCCTTCCCCCCCAAACAATGCAGCACGGGGAACTAGCAAGGGGCCTGATGCTGGCAGCAGGGGTCAGGTCCCCCTGCACTCATGGGCGGCAGGGGGAAGCAGAGCAATTCAGCCCCAGCCTACTCTGCTTTGCTCCCTCCCTGGCTTCCAACCCTGTCACTCTGCTTCCAGGTAAGTGCGGGGGGGTGGGGGGGGGGAGACAGTCCCACCCCTTCTCCCAGTCCCCTCCCCCGAGCAATGCAGCCCAAATGACCCCTGCTGCCAATGCCAGTCCCCCTGCTTGTTCCTGGGGCCCTGTGGGGCCCCCCAGAGCACAGGAGAACTGCTGTTAGCCTTTTGCCCCTTCGCTATGGTGTAGGGAGAACATGTGGCTTTTTGTGCGCCCCCCCCCCAGCAGTGCCCCCTGTGGTTTAGTATTTATGTGACAGCAATATGATTCATATCGACACAATACTTTCACTTCCCCACTTGCAAATATCCACCAAAAGCATTTTAAATTAAGTAAGTCAAAGCCTTCACTAGAAAAACTAATTTACTGTAAGGGCTGTATGGCAGAGAATTGGCAGCAGCATGGCTGGACTGAACGCCCAGTGAAATTGGCTGCGGAGCCTGCCTGCAAAGATGGGGAGCACTGCCCAGTGTGGAGTGACCCCACAGCCAGAAGCTCCGTGCATGCAGCACCTCCACATACAGACTCCCTCTCTGGAACCCCCAAGGGGTTCCTCTCACATCCAGATCATACAACTTGGTGCTGGCACATGTGCCAGCCAGTCAGAGACAGCATGCCCTATACAGCCTATGGACTGCCCCCTCCATCATCCAGTCCCCTGCCCACATCTTCCAGCAAACTGCCCTCAGCACCCAGTCCCTCCCCAAGGACAGCCCCCCCCAGCATTCAACCCTCCCATCCAGGAACTGTCCCCCCAGTATTTAGCCCTCCCCCCCACAGGAACTGCCACCAGTCTCCCTGCCTGCAGTCTGTCCCCAATGCACTGGTTGTGTCCCCCGCCCATGGCCCTGACCCCGGCCCCAGCCCCTTGCACACCTCCCTCCTTATGTCTGTTGGCCTCCTACCTCAACTGCACAAAACTCAGCCTCACAGTCTGCCAGTAGCTGCAGTCCTAGTGCCAGGAAACCTGATTCAGCTGGGATCGCTGGGCCCATGATGCTGGAGGGTGGGGGAGGGAGAGCCCTGAGCTCCCTGGGTTCCTGCAAATGTTGCTGGGCCTGATCCTGCTGGAGGAGCTGACAGCCACTGGGCCCAATTCTGGCAGGGGAGGGCATGGGGGGGAGCCTGATATCACTAGACCCAATCCTGCACTGCCCCATTTTTGCACACCCACCCCACAGGCTCTGTCCCTAAGACAGGCGCCCCTCCTGCTCTGCCCTAATTATGGCCTGGGGAAAGTCAGATGGGCCCCAGTTGTGTGCTGAGTGGGCCACAAGTGGCCCGTGGGCCGAGAACCATTGATAATAAGGCCCAAGCCTGTGACCGGGACTGGCTATTCCAGGAGGAGCCGGGGCACAGGCAAGGTGTGGTGTGCTTGTGCCAGTGTGTTGCTGAGGCAAAGCTCTGCAGCGTCCTGCCCTCGGTGGGGCATGGACCCCGTTCTTTCTCACTCTTGCCTGCCTCGGTTTGCCCACTGCAGTTGTATACAGCTCCTTGCCCCACGCCTCACCGGGGAGCAACAGTCACCTGCCCTGAGCAAGGGGGGGGGGCAGGCCCAGGGGCATCAGCAAGAGCTCGGCCCCAAGTGGTGGGGGGCAGACCTCAGGGGGGCAGCAGAAGCCTGGCCCTGAGCAATAGGGGGCAGAGCTAGTGGGGGCAGCAGGACCCTGGTGTGAGCGGTGGGGCGCGACAGGCCCGGGGGCAGCAGGACCTGGTGTGAGCGGGGGGGACAGGCCAGCAGGAGCCTGGTGTGAGCGGGGGGACAGGCCCGGGGGCAGCAGGAGCCTGGTGTGAGCGGGGGGACAGGCCCGGGGGCAGCAGGAGCCTGGTGTGAGCTGGGGACAGGCCGGGGGCAGGAGCTGAGCAATGGGGCAGGAGGGAGAGGGCGGGGGTGACAGGGCTGAGGGGACAGAGAGCCAGGGGGCGGGGCCTGGCCCGCGGGGCGGGGCTGTCAGTCTCCCCCCGCGGCCGCTGGCCCCGAACTACATCCCCCATCATGCCCCTGCCCCCCAGGCGCCGCTTCCGCTTCCGGGCGCGCGCGGGCGAGGGAGATGGCGGCGCCCGCCGGAGGTCGGGTGGGGAGCGGCGCCCTGCTGCCCGCCCTGCGCCGCTGCTGGGCCCCGCTGAGCCGCCCGCCGCTGCTGGTGCCGGCCCGGGGCCGCAAGTCCCGCTTCGACCCGCCCGCCAAGTCCAAGGCCGGGCGGGTGAAGCTGCCGCCGCCCGTGGATCCGGCCGAGCTGCTGGTGGTGGCCGAGCGGTACCGGCTCCACCGGCTCGTGCTGCAGGCGCTCAGGTAGGGGGAAGGGCCGGCGCGTGATGCCTCGCGGAGCAACGGCCCTGGGGAGGGGCTGTGCAGAGGTGGGGGCTCTGCCTGGGGGTGCTGTGGGGAGGGCTGTGCTGGCGGGTGGGGTGCAGGGGTGGGGGCTCTGCCTGGGGTGCTGTGGGGAGGGGCTGTGCTGGGGTGGGGTGCAGGGGTGGGGAGCTCTGCCTGGGGTGCTGTGGGGAGGGGCTGTGCTGGGGTGGGGTGCAGGGGTGGGAGCTCTGCCTGGGGTGCTGTGGGAGGGGCTGTGCTGGGGTGTGGGGCAGGGGTGGGAGCTCTGCCTGGGGGTGCTGTGGGGAGGGGCTGTGCTGGGGTGGGGTGCAGGGGTGGGGCTCTGCCTGGGGTGCTGTGGGGAGGGGCTGTGCTGGCGGGTGGGGTGCAGGGGTGGGGCTCTGCCTGGGGTGCTGTGGGGGGGGCTGTGCTGGGGTGGGGTGCAGGGTGGGGAGCTCTGCCTGGGGTGCTGTGGGGAGGGGCTGTGCTGGGGTGGGGTGCAGGGGTGGGGAGCTCTGCCTGGGGTGCTGTGGGGGGAGGGGCTGTGCTGGCGGGTGGGGTGCAGGGGTGGGGGCTCTGCCTGGGGTGCTGTGGGGAGGGGCTGTGCTGGGGTGGGGTGCAGGGGTGGGGTTCTGCCTGGGGTGCTGTGGCGGGAGGGCTGTGCTGGGGTGGGGTGCAGGGTGGGGAGCTCTGCCTGGGGGTGCTGTGGGGAGGGCTGTGCTGGGGGTGGGGTGCAGGGGTGGGGTTCTGCCTGGGGGTGCGGTGGCGGGAGGGGCTGTGCTGGGGTGGGGTGCAGGGTAGGAGCTCTGCCTGGGGGTGCTGTGGGGAGGGGCTGTGCTGGGGTGGGGTGCAGGGGTGGGGAGCTCTGCCTGGGGGTGCTGTGGCGGGAGGGGCTGTGCTGGGGTGGGGGTGCAGGGGTGGGAGCTCTGCCTGGGGTGCTGTGGCGGGGGGCTGTGCTAGAGTGGTGGGGTGCAGGGGTGGGGAGCTCTGCCTGGGGGCTCTGGCGGGAGGGGCTGTGCTAGAGGGTTGGGGTGCAGGGTGGGGGCTTTGGGGTGCTGTGGGGGCTCGGGGCTGTGCTAGAGGTTGGAGTGCAGAGGTGGGGAGGTCTGCCTGGGGGTGCTATGGCAGGAAGGAGCTGCACTAGAGGGGTGGGGGGCTCTACCTAGGGGTGCTGTGGGGGGCAGGGGCTGCGCTGGAGAGTTGGGGCCTCTGCCCAAGGGCTGTGGGTGCGGGAATGGGGATGTGGGGTTCAGGGGGCAGGCTGTCCAGGGAGAGAGGACCATCCCCGGCCCCTCTCACCTTAGGGCCCTGCAACACCAGCAGGCACAGCCGGGAGAGGGGTGCATGTACCCTGGCTGGGACAGGTTCAGATAAGGCTTTGTGGGGGCCAGGGAAGGGGCACCTGTCTCATGGCATTTCTAGGGCAGTTCTAACTTGGGTGCCATGGCCAGAAAAGACTCCACTTTCCTGCTGCCCACCTCCCACCATATAATGGTTAGGAGAGGGGCCCTTCCCCACTAGGGTTGTTAAAAATGGTCTGTTGGTTAAACAATAACACTTACCTCGCTAACAGTTTTAACCAAAGTCCCACTGGGGCCTGCCATGGCTGGCCCTGCACTGGGGCCACACTGGTATTGCTGGGGCCACACTGGTATTGCTGGGACTGTGGCGCCCTGCTGTGCCACAAACAGGTTAACAGAGTTAATTGCAACAGAGCTGCAGGGGTAGAGGTCCCCTGGGCCTCAGCAAGCCTGTGGCCCATGGAGGGGTGCTCTATTCCCTGGCATGGGCCTGCCATGTTGGGGCCAGTGGGGAGAGGCGCTTTTGCCCTGGCTGTGGCAGCTCCGTGCTGGGGCTGGCAGGCAGAGGTACTGCTCTGTGTGGCCACCCTGAGTCTCTGTGTGGGGCTTGTTAGGCAGCTGGGCGACCACACAGTTTAGACAGAACTTACCTGGGGAGGAGGTAGGGTCATTTTGGAACATGCCTGTGGGTCCCTCTGCGTGTGCCCAATGTTTAAGGAAATCCTCTCTCCAAACATTTGGAAAAGGAAATGGTGCTGTCAGGTGACTGGAAGTTGTCAAGCTGACCTTGCCCTTTTCTACTGGCATTAGGGCCAAGTGACAGGTGAGGGCCGCTAGCTTGTGGAAGATCTGCCTTAGAAGCCATATGCTGGGATAGAAGAAACGTAGATTGGACTGTGCCATGCTCATAGCATTTTTTACCTCTCTCCCAGGACGGAGTTCAAGGGAGAGGTGATGCGGAAGAGCCGTGAGGCACGCCTTGCTAAAGAGTATGGGAAGGAGGCAATGGAGGAGCACCAGGCGTTGATGGCATGGAACGACGCTGAGAACGCGCGGCTGCGGAAAAAGAGGTGAGAAGTGGCCCTCAAGCCTGCCAGACAAAGGGCTTGGGGCACTGCTTCAGTGCAGTGAAACCCTGTGAGATGCCAGAGCTGAACAGGGAAGCTATCCCCCTCCGCTTGCAAAAGGAAAGGGTCTTCCTTTGATCTGATTGAGACTGCACGGGTTCATATATTAGATCTTGGTCGCTTCTGGTCTGGGAGTGTGATTGTCTAGTCTGACTGTGTGTGTAGCACAGGCCATAGATCTTCCCCAATAATTCCTAGAGCAGAGCTCTTGGAAAAATATTCCGTCTTAATTGAAAAATTATCCATGATGGAGAATCCACCACAACCTTTGGTAAGTTTTTTCCAAATGGTTAATTACCCTTACCGTGAAAAATGTCTGCCTTCCAGTTTGAATTTGTCTAGTTTCGACTTCTGCTCGTTGGATCCCATTAACACCTTTCTGAGGTTAGCTTTGTCTCCTTTCCCTAGCTTGTTCTCATCTGTCCCTTCCCGAACGCAAGTCAATGCTGCACTCAAGTGCCCTTTGTTAAATATTTTTCCTCATGTGGATGGTTGATGATCAAGTCGCAAACTTACCAAACTGACTGTTTCTTTAAAAGATGACTGTTGGGGTAGGCTAATGACATGCAGAGCCTTTCACCTCCAGTTTAAATCAAGCCCAGGCCACCGTACCAAGAGGTGACGGGAGTTCAGCCCTTTTTATAATAGGGATGTCAACATCTAAACCAGTGGTTCCTAACCACTGGTCCATGGACTGCTGGCAACCAGGCTGCGGTGGCTGCTGAAGCTCAACCCAGCTGTTCACGGTGGCTCAGCTCCAGCAGCCATGGTGGCTGAGGCACGGCAGGAGGAGGCGGAGCAGGAGGTGCCTTCCTCCCTCCGCCATGATTGGGGGATAGGGAGCACACGTGCCACCAAGGACTGCTCCCCCTGCCCACGCGGCTGTTTTTGCCGGCAGCGGCACTAGGGCTGAGGTGGCGGCAGGAGTATGTGCCTCCCTTCCTCCTCTGTAATGGCAGCCAGCTGGGGCTCTACATTCTACCTGCATGGTCGCTTTTGCCACCAGTGGCACTGAGGTGGCATCAGGAGGAGGCGCCTCTCTTGGTAATGGCGGCCTGGTCGGGGCTCTGCGCTCCCCCTACTAATGAAGGTGGAAGGCACGCTTGGGGAGGGAAGGGGCGCGAAAGAGGAGGGAGCACACATGCCCCTTTCCATGTGGCAGTAACAGCCACTCCCCCAAGGGGAGCCTCACTCTGGGAAGTGTTTGGGGTGATTGGGGCAAAGGGAAGCTGGGTGAGGGTGGTGTGGGGTCACAGGGCAATAGGGTGTTGGCATGGGCTATAGGGGGTCAGAGGTTAAAAGGTCAAAGGGTGTGGTGGGGTCAAATGGTGGTAGGCATTGGGGAGCAAGAGGCTGCACTGGGGCGTGGCAGTCAGGCAACACTGTATTTACATATTAATTATTTGCATAATGAATATGCAAATAAAATGTTACAGATCCTCCAAAGGTTTGTGAATGGGTTTGTCAGTCCTTGGCATAAAAAAAGTTGGGAACAACTGGTCTAGACGATTACACAATTAACTGATAACCTTGGGCTCACTCTCTGATAGAGAGGCAGCAGTGCGGAGTGTGAGGGAGGCAGGCAAGAGCTGATGCGTGCGGGGCATCAGCTTTTGAGCATCTCTCCACGCATGTCTGCTCCACGTTGCCCCCTCGCTCTCTGCCCTTGCTGCGCCCCCTTGCTGCCTGCTAGGGATGTTAAATTTCGATCAATCAGCTAATCGAGTAGTCGATGGAATTTCTATCGACTAGTCAGTAAAGGGTGGGGCGCTTGCTATCCCAGCTGCAACTCTGCTTTTTAAAAGGCAGAGGCACAGTGGGGAAACCGGGGTGAATGGGGACTCAAGCAGTCCCCACTCATGCCGTTTCCCCACTGCACCTCTGCCTCTCCTGCCCCTCTACCCCCTAGCGTCGACTTCTGCTCCCACCCCGGCTTTCTCAGATTCAGAGGCAGTGGGGGGAAGAGGGGAAGCGACTAGTTGAGTAGTGACTCTGCTACCTGATAAGCCTATGCTTATTGGGTAGTCAAGTAGTCGCTTACATGCCTACTACCCGCACCCTCCCCCGCTGCCTTCTACAGAGGCGTTGGGGGGGGGGGAGGGGGCAGCAGGGGAGGCTGTGCTCTGCTATCCCATGGAGCAGCCTCTGTCTGCAGTGAGCTTGGGCCTCCCACAGACAGGGGCTGCTGCTGCCCCGCACTGCTGCCTCTAATACAGCAGGGGGCTTGCCGGAAGTGCACTGTAGTAATCTCATTGAAGTGTCAAAAATCAAGCCACGGATTATAAACTCAGCCTGATCTGAATTTTTCATGGTGGCTTGATGAAAAAAGAATTGATATGGCGAGTATGGATTTAAAAATCACCCCCTTTTGGTGACTCTTTCTCTCTCCTTTTGTACTCTGATTATATTAGTTATGCTAAGTGTGCACGAGGGGAATTTTCATTGTTGTCACCCAAGCTATCCCTGTTCCGTGAATAGCTAGGACTTTGACCCTTGAATCTGTCATGCTGATCCTTTCACCAGCCCATTATCATCTGCTAGACCTGCTAACTCCCTCCCCTGCCATCCTCATCCCATGGGAGGACAACATATTTCCCTTGAATATTATATGTTTCCCTGCTGCTGTGCTATGCCTTCCACTGTCCCCAAGAGGGCTCACCTGTATCCCCTTTCTCATGTGGTTATGCGACAGGGAGGAACGACTCAGAAGAGAGGAGGAAGAATTGCAGGACCGTAAGTTACAAGGAACCCTCAACCATGCCAGGCTAATGGAAGAATTTCTTAAGCAGAAAGAGCAAGAGGTCCTACAGTTGCAGGTATGGAAGGCTTGGGTTTGAGGACAGCGATCACAGCATGTGTTGAGTTTGTGAACACCTCACGTTGAAACCTGCAGGTCTGTTTGGTATCCATGGGTTGGGAGTTCATTGGGGCACCAAGCTCGTACCCCGGAGAGGGGAGAAGGGGCGTACGTTGCTCTGTGGCAAACTCCTGTCTTCCCAGCTGCCTCAAGGAGTAGCCTTAATGATCTTGGGGTGCCGTAAGGATGTCCTGCCTGAGATGTTTGAGAGCAGGTGGGAGATGGAGATCCATGTGTTTCCAGGGTTCCTTCCTTTGTGCCTGTGGAGTCCTGAGCTCCTCTTGAGGTAGAATGGGAATCTTTCTGGCGGTCTTCAGGCTTTGTCTTCCTGAGATCATCAGAGCTGCTGGAAGAGCCATTGCTGGCCCAATAAACATTAATTACAGCTGCAGCAGACCTGTGGGGTAGTAATTGTGAATGCTCCACTGCGTTTGAATTGAAATGGAGTTTGGGTGAGAAGCTAAAGGAGGTTTTTTCAGAGTGCTCATCCCTCATCTAGTTCATGCCTGTTTCATCAGCTCCACCCCAGCATCAGATTTGGGCAAGTGGAGGATGTCTTTGTGCAGAGCCCTGACCGCTCTGCCCTGTAACATAATCTCATTCTTTGTTTAATCAGCTGCCTCAGTGGGCACTAATGCTGCACATACTGAGAGGTGGCTTCTCCCTTTCATTGGTTGTAGGAGGAAGCCAGAAATTTCATCACCCCTGAAAATCTGGACGAGCGAATCCAAGAGTGCCTGGATAACCCTCGCAACTACAACTTCGCCATCGATAAAGAAGGGCGTGTCGTCAAGCGGAGTGTGCTGTCTTAGACTCTTGATCTGGTTGGACAATTCAGATGGGAGATTTTCCCACAGCTTCCATCCAGAGGCTGTGCTCGCTCGTCAGGAGCATGAGGAAAAGGCATCATGCGTACAAGTTGACCGCGGAATTTCATTTGGACAAACAGCCCTTTGGTGCCAGTCACAATTCTTGCACTGACAGGCTGTCGCCTACGTCATAGCTCACGTCCCTTTTGCGTGGGTAGGAGTTGCTGTTGTCTCTGAAATTAAAGGAATTTGTTTTGTACATCACGGTAATTCTTCATTTTTTTAGGCACAGTAGTTCAGAGGTATTAGATATATTAAACTTTGATCTGATACAGTGATATGCATCACTGCAGTGTCTGTGTGTGCTGTCAAGCCTCTACTAGTTCAAGATTATTCCCTGCAGGATTTGACTTCTAGTAGGTTTTTTCCATCACTGCACCCTTAGTCATGGGACTTGTACCATTTTCCTAATCTGTTACTTTCCAATCGAATTTCCTCCTTTGACAGCATTACTGGCCTATTAGACGGGGGAAGCAGTAGATGTGATGCATCTTAGGGTGTGTCTACACAGCAGGGCTTAACTTGAGATAAGCTACGCAAATTGAGCTACGTCAATTGCATAGCTAATTTCAAAATAGGGAACGTCTACACAGCACTTATTTTGACATTGAGCACTCTTCCTCTGACTTCCCTTACTCCTTGTACAATGAGGGTTATGGGAGTTGGAGTAAGAAGTCTTCCAGCTTGACAGTCTTTCGACATTATTTCGAAATAACTCCTGCTCTGTAGACGCGGACTAAGTTATTTTGAAATAATGTTGCTGTGTAGACGTGCGCTTAGTCAGGCTTTTGAGAGACACAATCATAGAACACTAGAACTGGAAGGGACCTCAAGAGGTCAAGTCCAGTCCCCTGCCCTCACGGCTGGACCAAGCACCATTCTAGATCATCCCTGATAGATGTCTATATAACCTGCTCTTAAAGAACACTATAATGTTTACAAGAAAGTAGTAGTAACATTCCCGTGTTACCCTAGCTTGCTTAGAGCTAGGATACGTGGTGCTGATAAAATTACTATGAGCTGATTGGATAACTGGTTGAAAGACTTATTCAAAGAGTAAAATCAATGGGTAGCTGTCAAACTGGAAGAATTTTACCAAGTTGGGTCCTGAAGGCTGTCTTGGGTTGGTACTATTCAGTATTTTCATTAATGACTTAAATAGTGGAGTGGAGACTATGCTTATAAAATTTGTGGATGATACCACGTTTGAGAGTTGCAAACACTTTGGAGGACAGGATTAGAATTCAAAAGGACCTTGATGTATGGGAGAATTGATTTGAAATCAACAAGGTGAAATTCAACAAAGACAAGTGCAAAGTATTGCACATAGGAAGGAAAAATCAAATGCACAACTACAAAAATGGAGAATAACTGGATAGGTGCTAGTGCTAAAGAAAAGAATCTGGAGGGGTTATAGTAGATCATAAATTGAATGAGAAAATCGATGCAGTTGTGAAAAAAGCTAATATAATTGTGGGGCATATTAACAGGAGTTTTCTATGTAACACATGGAAGTAAGGGCTGTGTGGTACTGGTGAGGCCTTAGCTGGAGTATTGTGTTTAGTTTTGGCACCACACTTCAAGAAAGATGTGGACAAATTGGAGAGAGAAGATTGAGGGAGGACCTGAAAAGTCTTCAAATGCATGAAAGGCTATTACAAAGAGACTAGTAGTCTCTTTTTCTCCATGCTCACTAAGGGTGCATCTATACTGCACCCATAGCTTGAAATAAGCTACACAATTTGAGCTATGCAAATTGCATAGCTTATGTAGAGTCAATTTCGAAATACCTTATTTTGAAATTTGGCGCTGTTTACACAGCGCTTATTTCGAAATAAATCGCTCTTCCAAAACGTCCCTTATTCCTCGTGGAACGAGGTTTACAGGGACGTCGGAATAGCGAGCCCGTTATATTTCGAGATCGCTATTTCAGGATACCTCCAGTATCCCAAAATAGCGCTGCAGTGTAGACGTAATCTAAGTGTGGGACGAGAAGTAATGAGTTTCATCTACAGCAAGGGAGATGTAGGTTAGATATTAGGAAACACTTAACTATGAGGATAGTTAAGCACTGGAATAGGTTTCCAAGCAGGGGTGTGGAATCCCCCTTGGAGATTTAAAAGAACAGGTTGGACCAACCCCTGTCAGGGATGCTGGAGTTTCGCTTGGTCCTGCCTGAGCACAGGGTGCTGGGTCATATGAGTTCTTGAGATCCCTTCCTGCACTACATTTCTCTGATTCCTTGGAGGAAACTGTCCTGTAGCCAAAATCTTGCTGTAAAGAGATCTGTTCTTGATATACAGCATACATTCTTTTGGGTTAATTTTTCTCTTCTCATAGTGCTACTTCTAATTATCCCTTAAGTAACCCTCTTCCTAGATAAAAACCTTTATTAATCTACACGTAAGATTGAGAACTACTTCTTAAACCTTTGTACTCCGAGTGGAGCATAGGTCATCTACAAGTCTCCTCCACTTCACTCTATCTTGAGAACACTTATCTGTAAGGCTGAAACAAATCTTTAAAAGAAGTTTTGTATTAATAAAAATATGAAGGGGTGAGAGGAAATCTTAAAAACCAGGGCAGTTCAGAGCTCAGGTCAACATTTTTAAAAGAAACCCAGATGTGAGTGGGCTGCATGAGTGGCTCTCCAGCTCAGTGGGCTGCAAAATTATCACAACCAAGACAGTCTACTGGGTTAAGGTAGTTTTGCTAATTGTTCTAGTGTGCCTAGAATTTGGGGATGTGCCAATTGAACCGTAGCAGCACTATGGATGCAGAGAGGATGCACAGCTTTCACGGTCAACATGTGCAATCAACATGCACCTCACTTCAAGTGCCCTTTTCATGCATGTCACTGTAGGAATAACAATAGAAAAACCGTATGTGGACAGAAACCAAGGGAATCTGGCAACTCTGCATATGAGTAATGGTAAACAAAATGTCTCACAGGCCACACACACAACCCCAATGGGCCTCATGCAGCCCACGAACGGCAGGTTGCCCACCGCTGTCCTAGATCTTTCTCCATATGTGCTTGCCAGACAGCCATCCTCCAGCTTCTGTTGTTTTTTTCCACTAGATGGTTTAGGATTTGTAAAGATTGAATCATGCGTTGCTGCTCACATTTCTAATCCCTGCTATGTTTGGTTCAGTCCTCCTGTGGATTTGCCCTTTTGATTTTTGGGGTCCCTGGCATGCCTGAATTTGCTTGCTTGATGCAGGGAAGCATGTTTGTGAAGCACAGAGTATGTCTCTAGTGCTCTAGAAATCCTTAGGTCTTGAATTCTCACCCTGGGGTTCATTTGCAAATAGAATAGACCGTCCTATTCTTCCTGTGTTGTAAGTGAGGGACAGTGCTGATCGGATAAAGGAAGGATCTTAGGGGTGCTAGTATGGAAAAGGCTGTGACCTCTATTCTAAATCATTAATGAAACTTACGAGTCTCATTATTGACACCTTTAACACCCTTTCCCCCATGGCTTGCACCTCCTATCCAGTTTGGACTCTTGGCCATTCGCTACTCTTCTGCTCAATGGAGAGTCTTAAGCTGGCGGTTTTATTGATCTGGCGTTTCTCCTGAACATTCGTGGTCTTGTTATTGGGATGCTCTACCTCCCACTTGCTGTGATGCCCTGGATCAAGCCCCTTCCTTTTAAATTGCATAATGGGAACCTTTGTCTACAATACAAATGGCTGGAAAGATGGAGATTTCTATCCGTGTTTGCCAAACATTTAATTTTGACTCATTTTGTGCAGCTTTTAATATATTAGTACTGTAACGTGTTTGTTTATATCAAATTGATTTAGCAGTGTAATATCAAATGGAGACACTTCATTTTGACACTATTGAACCAAAAGTTTCAAAACTAGTTTTGCAGAAAACATTGGCTCTGTTCTGCATCGGAATGAAGTGGGTTTCTTCTGTGTGTTGGAAGCTTCCTTTAGGCTTCCCAATAGTCTGTCTTATTTAAACTCTTCTGTTCCACCATGGGCCTTTAACATGTGGCCAGAGAACTATCCACTCAGCAGGGTAAAAAGACGACTTTGCTTCTCAGGTCCTATGTTGCCATTAGGTGCTTAGAAATCCTTCTTACTTCCGGTTCCTCTGATTACCCTTTAACAGCAGCACAACACAGCCCTCTTTTTCTCTGGTCTCTTCTAGCATTACCTCCTCAATTAGGGTTGTGAATGTTGAACCAGTAAGTCTCACCTGTTAAGCGTGAGGTTTACTGCTTAAGCTTAACCGGTGGGGGCTGGAGCAGCTCCCCACCTGCTCCAAGCCTGCAGGAGGCCCACTGTGGACAGGGGCTGCTCTGACCAGGATGCTGTGTGTACTGTATGCTTTGCAATGGATTCCTAGTTGCATGCTGACCCAAATGCTAATCAAGAGATTGGGAGGTCAAGAGGAAAGAGAGGTGGCAGGGCATTCAGTTCACAAGTTTCCCCCACAAGCCATTGTCCTGTAACTGGGGGTGCACCCTGGATCCTTACACCAAGGAGTAAAGCTGACACTGTTACATCTCATGGAAGTGGGTTCCTGGCCAGGCCTGCTGTTAAGGGCTAGTGAGCAACATTGCATTAGGTAGGAGAGGCTGTAAAATGTGGGTCAGAACTTTATTTTACTCGTAGCCATTTGTTTCCAGTTCTTTTTGCTATTGCTCAAATTTCCGTACCTGGTAACTAAACTTTTGCTTGTTTTCTCTATAAACATGCCTCAGTATATTCACTAGAGGGAGAGCTGGTAAGCTGGGGTGTATGGCATTTGTGGAGGGGAGCGGAGGGCTGTGAACACTGCGAGTGTTCACTGGACCATGGGCTAATATTCCAGCTATACACTCAGAGGGGTTGAGATTTGAGGTGTGCTTTTTGCATCCTCGGTCTGGGGGGGAGTGGTTGTATTGCCTGTGGCAGAGGTCAGGGAGGCGCCTCCCAATCTTGCGGACACCAGGAAGCTCCTTAAAAACCCCCTTCCTGGTCCTGAACTGCCTGCTTAGGTAAATCACCAACATTCCTCCCCATCCTCATCCAGGCTGTTCCAAGAAGCAGCATCTTCTGCCCAGATTGGGCGGGGAAGAGGGTTGGGTGGTGAGTCCCAGCTAAGCAGACAGTGAAGCTGTTGAGTTTGTTACAAAGCCGGGGGGGAGAACCACAGAAGGGGTGTTTTTTTGGTACAAGTTTTATTTCTGGCTGGGATGTTGTTTACATGGTGGCAGGGCGTGATGCGTCACGATGAAGGCATCCGATTGGGCTGGCTTTTGGTCTTGCGCCACTGCGGTGATGGCAAACCCCATGACTTCATCCCTCCTGCCGAGTGAGTGGTCTAGGAAAACAGCGATTCTTGGTCGCAAGCCGAGTCCACCAGGCAGCCCTCTGAAGAGAAACAGAAACACGTGAAAGGAAACTGGGTGCACTCAGCCTCTGGGCTTGCGTATGGCTACGCTGGATAACACCGTAGGCCCCGTCCTCAGCTGCTGTCAATCCATGCCGCTCCGTGGAGCACGGTGGTACCATACCAAGATGCATCCCCGAGGTCTGGCCTAGGATGTGTGTGTGTGGTGCATTCCCTGCAGAAGGGGGACTTTTATAAATGCTTCCCACTGGGTGAATTTCACCACTGTGCACGGGGCTTGGCCCACTGCGACGCTGCTGCTAACTTCTCCTGTGGCAACGAAGGCAAGGGCAGGCTATTGGACACTTCCCTGGGAAAGGAGGAAAGTGGCTGGTTTGCCACCACCATTAACTTCCCCATTTCTTCTCTGCCCACAAATGACCTTGAGCTCCAGAGAATGGCCTACGGCCGTTGAAGTAACACTGCCCTTGCATGCCATCTGAAGATCTCCCAAGTGCTTTCCAAACCCCAGTGAATGCAGCTGGGAGGCTGAAAGTAGAATGATCCCTACTGTGCTGGTGGGGAAACCGAGGCACAAAGTGGATAAGCAACTGCCCAGTGTCCCTCAGGCAACCTGTAGCAGAGGCAGGGCTAAAGTTCCTATCTGAGCCCTCCCCCCACATGCTGCCTCCTAATCACAAGAACCGTCTTCCCCATGTTAAAAGTACAGGGGGAGCATTGAGAAGAGACAGGAAGCGTTACTTTCGCAGCCAGGAAGAGGGGGTGGTGGGAGGACTGTGCTAGTTACTATGGATCACTGGGTAAAGGCTCAGCTCCGTGCTCTCTCACCATTGTTACAGCAGATCCCGGGGGCGGCGCAGGTCCCACCACTGGGCCCGCAGGGCTTCCTGCCGGACTCACAGGGCGTCGGCAGGTAATTCTCTTCTTGGCAGCGCAGGGTTTCTGAAGTCCCGAAGTAGCATCCCAGCTCAGCTCCACAGCAGATGCTAGGGCCAAAGCAGTGGCCTTTATTCCTAGGCCCACAGGGGATGCACTGTGGGGGGGGGAGAAATTCAAAGGTGGGTTAACCGGGGGAACAGCAGCCCATCCTGCTGGGGTCCTGAGCCGAAGCCGGGTGGATCGAAAACTGTTGTGCTGTGCACTGACTCCTTGGAGTGGTCTCTTTCTGCTCTTGTGTGCCAGGATTTAAGGAGCCCCTGTATGCCCAGCTCAGGCCTAGTGCCTCTGTTCTAGTCTATTCAGGCTACGTCTACGCTACCTGAGTTTTCTCCACAAAAAATATGCTAAGGAGGGACTCATTTGCATGAGTCGCGATCTCATTTGCATATTTTCTGCCGATCTGTTTTTGCGCTAGGGGTTTTTGCGCAAAAACAAGTCGTGTGCGCCCCCCGCCCTCTCCCCACACGCCTAGGCGCTGGGCCTGTTGCTGGCCGCTTCCAGGGTGCAGCACAGTCTGCAGTGCCAGGACAGGCAGGAAGCTGCCTTAGCCCCCACACTGGTCACCTGATCCCCCTGCAGCAACGAGACCCAGCGCCCGACATTCCACCGCCCAGTCCTGGGTCGCGACTCGGATTTGGAAAACCGCTGAGCTAAAGCACAGAGAGATGAAAGGCCTTGCCCAAGAGCACATAAGGTGGCTGTAGCAGATCTGGGGATTGAATCCATAATCTCCTGTCTCCCTCTTGTTCTTCAGCCAGTGCTGAAGGCTGAACACTGGCTGCTCACCACCCAGCTGCAATGCAATAGCCGATAGTCTTAGAACGTATTCTCAGCTTTAGGAGCATAGATCCTGTGGCTTGTAAACAGGTTGAACGAGGTCCTGGCAATCACCAGCTGCACTTCCCTGCTGCCCAGGCATTCGGCATACCCTGGTGTCTGTGCTTTCCCGACTGGCTGAACATTGAATGTAAAGCCACTGGAATGGGGGACAGGAGAAGGGAAGGGAAGAGGGACTTGGCCATGCATGTTAGTTAATGTTTGTGCTATTTCTTGTTCAGAGCTGGGCGCCACATTTCAAGAAAGATGTGGAGAAATTGGGGAGGGCCAGGAAAGAGCAACACAAATGACGAAAGGTCTAGAAAACATGAGCTACAAGGGAAGAGTGAAGGAATTGGGCTTGTTTAGTTTGGAAAGGAGAAGATTGAAGGGGACATGATAGCGGTTTTCAGGTATCTAAAAGGGTGTTACAAGGAGGAGGGAGAAAATTGTTCTCCTTGGCCTCTGAGGATAGGGCAAGAAGCAATGGGCTCAAACTGCAGCAAGGGAGGTTTAGGTTGGACATTAGGAAAAAGTTCCTAACTGTCAGGGTGGTGAAACACTGGAATAAATTGCCTAAGGAGGTTGTGGAGTCTCCATCTCTGGAGATATTTAAGAGCAGGTTAGACAGACATTTGTCAGGGATGGTCTGAACGGTGTTTGGTCCTGCCATGAGGGCAGGGGACTGGACTCGATAATCTCTCGAGGTCCCTTCCAGTTCTAGTGTTCTATGATTCTAAAATCCACACCCCAGCTGTGTGAAGGGCATCAGTGAACCAGAGCCCAGCGCAGGGGTGGGCAAATACTGGCCTGTGGACTGGATGTGGTTTCCTGGGTTAGTCCCTGGCAGGCCCCCTCCTCTATATTTACCTGCGCCTCCACAGGTACAGGCGACCACAGCTCTCATTGGCCGCAGATTCCTGTTCCTGGCCAATAGAAGCAGGAGGAAGCAGTGCGGATTGGGACACTGCTTCCTACCTCTCCCATTGGCTAGGAATGGTGATCCGCAGCCCATGAGAGCTGGAATCACCCGATACCTGCGGACTAACCCTGGCAGATTGTCGCCTTTTTATTGCCCACCCCTGGCCTAGCCCTGATGTTGATCAGGGTAGCAAAGCATGTGATTGCCTCATTGCTGGGGTTTAGGCAGCTACCATCGCAGCTGGCACAGATCCACCCCTTCCCAGCCATCTCCCCTCTAGGGTGGCAGGTGAGACCTTTGGTGCAGTCCCAGAGCAGCTGTCCATGCGGAGTCCTTACCCAGCCCTAAACACGCTGTGACCGCCTTGGTGGCCAGGGACGCGCCACGTACCTTTCTGACATCCACGTCCAGGACCGATCGCTTCCCTCCGATGGGGCAGTTCTGGATGTAGCAGGCCGAGGAGAGAGCCAAGAGCCACAAGAGGCAGACGGCGAGGGTGCTGTGAGACATGGCGGATTACGGCTCCCCCGGCTGTGCTCGCGAGCGGGCTCAGGAACACCCTCCAGGTTTTGTCTTCGCTCCTCCCAGGGAGCCTGTATTTATAGCGCCCGCTGCAGCTACTTAGCCATGCCGCCCCCGGCCTCCCTCATTTCCCTTAAAAACCACAAGGCATTGCTTTTCACACCAGCGAGCCCTGCTAATCATCCAGGGTCAAGGATGTGAGGTCAGCAAAGGAGGAATCATTTGCTTCTTGGCACTTATTCCAAACATGAGTCGAAGTCTAAGAGTTTCTTTTAATTGAGAGCGCCAGTCGGGGCTGTGAGCGGTCCTGGAGCGGCCTTCGCCTTCCCTGGAGGGCCCAGGGTGCGGCAGGTCCCCCCTTGGCTCCTTGTGGAAGAATGTTTTCTCACAGCTCTGTTTCAGCGCACCCCTTTCAGCGCCAGAGGCTCCACAAGCAACACTCCACTAGCAACAGGCAGCAATTTGTCCGCCTCTGGGGTGGAAAGCAGCAGCGGCTTGACCGGACAGCGCAGCACAACCCGGCTCTCTGCACCATTGATTTTCAAACTACGGGGCGCACCCCATTCCGGGTCACGGAATGTCAGGCACCTGGCTGCAGGGGGACCAGGTGACCAGTGGGGGGCGCTATGGCGGGTCTCCTCCCTCTCCTGGCACTGCAGACCCCAGAAGTGGCCAGCAACTGGTCCAGCTCCTAAGCAGGACTGGATGGGGCTCCTTGCACGGCCTCCGCCCTGGGCATTGGCCCCTCGGGCCGGTGCCTGTGGGCGAATGCAGCGCACAGAGCCACTTGGGCACCTCTGCATAGGAACCAGACCTGCTGCTGGCCTCTTCTGAGCGTAGTGCGGTCTGCGGTGCCAGGACAGGCCGGAAGCTGCCGGAGCACCCCTGCTGCACAGCTAACTGGAAGCCCAGGCCCAAACCCTGAGCACCAACCCTCTGCCCCAGCCCTGAGCCCCCTCTTTGTGCTCCAGACACCTCATCTCCGTCCCACCCCAGAACCTGTACCCCCAGATGGGGCCTGCGCCCACCTCAAAACCCACCCCCACCTCACCCCAGAGCTTCCTCTCACACCCTGAACCCTTCTGCCCTGCCCCTGCCTGAACCCCAATTATACTCCAAATCCCTCATCTTACCCCGCCCCAGACCCTGCACCCCCAGATGGAGCCTTCTCCTCCCCCACACATCAACCCCTCCTGGCCCCACCCCACAGCCCTCACGCTAGTGAAAATGATATAATTATGTGGGGTCGCGGGCGCAACAATTTTCCTCAGCTGAGTCATGAGGAAAAAAAAGTTTGTCAAACCACTGCTCTAGCCCAGCGGCGACGCAATGCAAGGGTGAGAAGAGGGGGAATGTATGTGTGTGGCTTGTACTCGCCGAGGGTAGCACTGAGCCAAGACACAGCGTTCTTGTCATCACACCATGGGATCATAACTGACCACCAGTGACTGTGCTTTTACACCTCCGCCTTGACAGCACCCCCTAACCGCATACTGGATCAGTACACTCATTGGGAGCACCAGCGCCACCTCCCGCAGTACCGGTACACCCCTCGCCTGGCCCCCCCTCAGCAGGTTAGAGTGAGGGCTTCCAGGATCGCAGGGGTGTAAAGGACTGTGACACATAGAATCATAGAACTGGAAGGGACCTCGAGAGGTCATCAAGTCCAGTCCCCTGCCCTCACGGCAGGACCAAGCACTGTCTAGCTCATCCCTGATAGATGTCTGTCTAACCTGCTCTAAAATATCTCCAGTGATGGAGATTCCACAACCCCCCTAGGCAACTTATTCCAGTGTTTAACCGCCCTGACAGGAAGTTTTTCCTAATGTCCAACCTAAACCTCCCTTGCTGCAGTTTAAGCCCATTGCTTCTTGTCCTATCCTCAGAGGCTGAGGAGAACAATTTTTTCCTCTCCTTCTTGTGACACCCTTTTAGATACTTGAAAACCGCTATCATGTCCCCTCTCCGTCTTCTCCTTTTCCAAACTAAACAAGCCCAATTCCTTCAGTCTTCCCTCATAGCTCATGTTTTCTAGACCTTGAATCATTTTTGTTGCTCTTCTCTGGACCGTCTCCAGTTTCTCCACATCCTTCTTGATGTGCTTCCCACAGTGCTCTGGGCAAACCTTACTGCATTAGATTAAATGTTACTGAGTTAAGTATCTTAGGTGTTCCCCGCAGTAAAAATGCAAGTGGATATAGGCTATTGTGGGGTTATATGTAATGTCTCTATGCAGGCGACTGGCCAACTATAAACCCTGCGGAGGGTAACTACACTTCAAAAGACTGTTTGAAATACTGTGTCACACAAGAAGGACTGTTTAAAGTTAAATGGGGTTTCCAGGAAGTCTCTAGGGGGAGGAGGGGGAAGCAAATATAAACCACCCCACCGGCTAGGCAAGAACTCAGCCTTTTGAATCCTTGCCCCGCAGAGGGGGCCTTTGTCGGACCACCTGTTACACGAGGACAAGGTGGGAGGCACAAGATGAGCACAGACCAGCACGGACCACTCAAGGCTGCGCTTGTGCTGAGCAAAAGGCGTCAGGAACGTGTAACCCCCCGAGAAGCCCCGTGTTGCGATGTGAAGGCCTGACCTCAGGAAGACGCAGGCTGGCGGCGGGCTGATCTCTGGTAAGCGTATCTGTGTGTGTGGGGTGTGCGTGTGTGTACAAGCTTTTATTGCAGTTAATATGTTGTCTCGGGAATGCTTTCTCCTTAAGAATACATGTGGCTGCCTAGGAAAAGCTGTGTGGTACAGGCAGAACCTCTGTGGTCTGGGACGCTCTGCTCCAGCAACATCCGGGGTCCAACCGGACCATGGATGTTGCTCGGCCAGAGAGCCCCACCCACAGAGGCCTGCAGGGTCAGTGGCCTGGGGGTAGGGCGCTGGAGCGGGGCCAGGCGGGGAGCCCCACAGGCTGGGGCCATGGAGCTGCCACTACCGGCTCCTGGCGGCGCGGAGCCGCCGGTGGCCGTAGGCAGGGAGCCCTGCCAGCCTGAGCAGGGCTGTGGCCCAGAGTGGAGGACCGTTAACAACCGTAGGCAGCACACTGGCAGAGCCAGCGGCCAGAGGGGGAACCCCGGAAGACCCCGAGGCCTGACCTCTCCTGGTCCAGCAAACTCCCTCCTTCGGGGCCACTCGGGTGCCGGACCAGGGAGGTCCAATCTGTACCTTACAACTGGGGGGCAATACACGGTTCATGCCCTCGCAGCAGGGCCCGGCTTAAGCCTTCTGACTTTGCTACATCATTCAGTCAGGCAGAGAGCTGTGCAGGCTGAAAAAACCCTAGTCAGGAGGGTGGGAGAGACGGGTCTCTGCTCCTTGCTCGCCTCGGGAGAGGGACTACAGGTGTAGGTCCCATGACGGTGAGACAGGGAATGGATGGAAATTCCTTCATGCTCACCGAAGGGGAGGCTGACCTCGCTCTGCCGTATGCACTACTTCTGAACAATCGTGCAGCCTGGAAACGCCAGTTCTCCCGTCTGGTAAATTCCTTGGAGGAACACTAAGTTCCTGTTGCAAGTAGGGTTGCCAGATGGTTGAAACAAAAATACCGAACACCTCCCCAAAAAAACCAGGAAAAAAATTCTGTTGAAGGGGAAAAAAAGGGGGTGGGGAACCAAAGTTATTGAGCAAAAAAAAAAAAAAAAGGACTCCAAGTAAGCCACAGAAAAAATTTAAAATGAGCGTTTGTAGGGTTGCCAGGTGCTCAGCATTTTCGCCTACTGGCCAGGGAAAAATTCAGAAAATACTGGACGTGTTAGGTGTCCAGTATTCTCTGAATTTTTTTACCGGACAGGATCCGAAAACACCGGACTGTTCGGGTGAATACCGGACACCTGGCAACCCTAGTTGCAAGGGCACACAATTCCTGCCTGCCTTCAGCCTCTGTGGTCTCAGACACAGGCACAGAGCCAGCTTAATGCCATCAGAACAGCTGCAGCAGTGTGTATTTTAGCACAGGTTGGACAAGCCCATCCGAGCCACTAGGACTGCAGTAGAGACATACCCTTAGTTGCTCCGTGCCTCAGTTTCCCATCGGTGCAATGGGGATAGGAGCACTGCCCGACCTCGCCAGGAGGCTAAGATTGTGAGGTGCTCAGGCACTACAGGAACAGGGGCTGGGGAAGATAGAAAACAGGAGTGAAAAGGGCACTGCGCAGCTCAGGCTGTTTCTGAGGGGCTATTCAATCATTAGACCCACCGTCAGGGCCGGTCCTAACCAATTGGCGACCCCGGGCAACTGCCCGGCTCACCCATAGGGTTGCCTGACAAAAATTTGTCGAGCAAAACAAAAAAGGGTCGGGGAGTAACCAGGGAAACCTGAGGGGAGAATTCAGGAGGTCGGGCCAAAATGCGGTCGCGGCCTGCCCCTAAGACCGGCTCTGTCGGCGGCCCCGGGTGGCCGCCCGGCTCTAAGACCGGCTCTGCCCACAGTTCAACAGCAGCAGAAAGCTCTCCGGGAGCCACACGGGGTTGTCTATGGAAGGAGTCGTGTCCAGTTTCTAAGGGCAGGTGTCCACATTGCAAAGGCTCTGCCCCAGCCGGCCTCTGTGGTGCCAGGCAAGGTGGCCAGAGTTCCTTCTCCCCCCTCAGGTGGGGCTGAGGTGGGCCAGCTGGGTTGCTTGTTCCAGGGCTGTCTGACACCTGCCACGAGGCTGACGCACGTGGCTGCTTTGCAGGTGGGCCCACAAAGCCCCTGCCGTGGGCCTGAGCCAAAGGAGCCCCCCTCTCCCCATGCTAATTTGCAATCGCTAACTCTGTGCGCAACTGGCTTTCCAACGCGGTGCTGAATCATTGGCGGGGGGGGGGGGAGGAGCAGACACCTCGGCTCCGAACACGTTAGTGGATCAGCGCTAATGAGCCAGGGTGACAGATAGTGAAATCGGTCAGGGGTGCCGCTCACCTTGACCCCTCACCTTCATTAGCTCAATTAATGGCTCCCCGCCTGGCATAAATTCATCTGCCACGGACAAGGGCCTGAAAACCTTACGTTTATTGAATTCATTAGCCTGGCACGGTCACCACCTCTCCCATGGCCTGATTAAATGGCTCATACATTGCCCCAGCCACTTAACAGTGGGCTAAGCAGCAATCTTTGTCAGTTGCGTGAGCTTCCTTTCAGATGTGCCACTTAGCAAGGGCCTGGCAGACAACAGAAAGGGTCAGGAGGGCATGAAGCTTGAAGCGATGGGTCCTAAATCGTGCCAATGAGTGGGAAAAGAAGGAAGGACGCAGGGGTAAATACTAAGCGCCTGCGAGAGGCTTCTGAGACCTTCTCCACTGGATTCTTCGCTTGCACCAGTGTAAATCTGGAATAGTTCCACTCGGGCCGGATTCCAGTCGCCTGCATGATGCTGTAAGTGACGCGGGAGCCCAGTGGTGTTACATCAGTGGCCCAGTGGCGTTACATCAGTACAAAACGAGCGGGAGATCAGGCGCTGGCCCGTGACAATTGCTCTGGCAGTGCGGGCCAGGAACTGAGGGCAGAACATGCCCTTTGGGTCAGGGTTGCGGTAATACCAAAGAGCCCAAAGCCGTGTGGAAATGGAAACCTTGACTGAGTGCGCCTCTCACCCCCCCCGTGAGCAGGTAAGGATCCATGTGCCAGTATTTCACAGATGAGAAAAGCCTGACCTAGTGGTTAGAGGCACTAGGTGAAGACTTGGGTGACCTGGGCCAGTGGGTGCAATTCCCTGCTCTGCCACAGACTTCCTGTGTGACCTTGGGCAAGTCTCTTAGGCCTGGATCCGGAAAGGTATTTAGGTGCCTTTGATTTCAGTGGGACTCTGGTGCCTAAATCCCTTTGAGGCTCTGGGCCTTAGTTCCCCATTTATACTGCACCACCTCCGGGGCTCAGTTATTATGCAAATGAGGCCTTTTGTATTAATTTAGAGCAGGGAAAGGGACCCCAAAGAATCAAATGTGTTAACACAACCCAGTCATGCTGCAGCATTAAACAGTGTTAGGATGTGAGGCTAAGTACCATCTCTAAGCTATGCGGCCAGGTGGGCGTGCAGCTGCCTAACAAGCCCCATGCAGGGGTACAGAGCGCCACATCTGCCCGCTGGCCTCGGCACAGAGCTGCCATGCCAAGCCAGCAGGGAGGGGGTGAGACTTAAAACGGGTCCTGCCCTAGACAGAAAGGCGTGCACCCCACGTAGTGTTGCAGGTGATTTAGATCGCCCGCAAGCCGCTGTCTGGGAAGGGAGCTGAGCCCTGCAATACAACGTAGGGTTGCCCTAGGAAGGGAGAAGAGGACTCCCGCAGTGCGGGAGAGCAGAGGGCAGCAGTGGAAATAACCTAGATCCACCACCCAGATCTCAACACAGGCGCTTGGTTCCGCAGGATGCCAGCAGTTCCAGATCTGGCTCCAGCGTTCCCATTTCCTCGCAGCTCTGATGATTCTCTAGTTCAGGGTTGTCTCGGGGTGGCTGCTTGGTGGATGCACCTCCCTGAGACAGGGTGGGAAACGACGGGTCAGAGAAAACGCAGAAGAAAATGACCAGGAAGGGGGAAGCGTTTCCTCTCTCTCGGTCTCTCATTATTAAGCTTCCTGTTAATTACACACAGTCGCTGTTAATGGACCCGATCCTGCCTCTATGAGTCATTCACTGTAAGGGGCTTCAGTCCAGGTTCTCTAAACTTCCTTGTGCACTGGCTAGCTAGGGGAGATGGGCCTCCCCTGATCACACGCAGCGCCCCCCGGAAAGAACCCGCACAAGCAGCCATGTGATGTGCAGCTGCAGCCACAGACACGCTGAACGTGACTCCCCGGGCATGGAGTTACTCCGCATGGAGGAGGCCAGCTTTGACCTTGGAAGCACCGCCTCCGGCTCCACCTCCCTGGAGTGCCTCCTCCCCCTTGGGGCTCTATAAATGGCTGCGTCCGGAGCTTGGTGACAGTCAGCGCCGGTTGAGGCTGTCCCTTTGGGTGGCCGGCATCCCAGGCCTGCTACCGTCAACCCAGCTCTCCCCTGGGCCAACAGGTAAGTGTGCTCTTTCTCTTTTCCCTTAATTCCCGCTGTTCCCCCTTTGGACAAGAGCAGGTTGCTGGTGTTGGGAGGGGGTTGTGTGGCTCATGCCAGTTAAAAAGCAAAACCAGGGATGGAATCAGGCCTTATCTTTGCTGCAACCCTGTTTTATTTCCAAGGGGAGAACACAAAGTCCCGTTTCCCTGAACGCAGAAGGAACCAAACAGGAGATAGGTTCTTTGCTTAGCCTCTTTTGGCAGCAACAGGCTTCTACTCTAGGCTCCCCCTCACCGTGTCTGTGTGTGCCATCTCCTGCTGCTCTTACATGTACGCACCTCTCTCTGCTCAGACAATACCCGGAGAATCCCTCCACCCAGCTCATTCAGATTTCTGGACAGCCTGGTCTTTGCCGTTGTTGTGGGGAGAGCCATGGGCCTGCACGTTGGGGTTGGAGGTGGCTTTTATTACAGTCACCTCTTTGCATGCCTCCTGACCAAAAGGCGACGTTGATGTTTTTGGGCAAAGGGAGAAACAAGAGGCTATTGCCAACGGCTGTGGCGAACCCACATGGGGCGGATTCACTCTCATGCACAGGGCCGGTGTGAGGGAGCCAGGGGTGTCTTGACTCTGCACTTGTCCTAAATCACACTTGTCCTAAATCTGCACTTGTCCTAAAAGCAAAGCAGCCAAGACACACAACAAGCATTTGGTACCATTTATCAGACAGACCACCCCCCTGCCTGCTGTCATCAGCTGTGACATCCTCATTGCCCCAGGGCACTGTTGTCATAATATGTAGCTCAAAAGCGCCATGCAAGGCACCCGCTAGTCCTGGGATGGATGGATGGGTTGTGTAGAAAGAGTTACATGCTGGAAACATGTTCTCCAAAATGTTGTTTGGGAGGCAGCGCACAAGGGGTGTATATTTACCTGGCTGACCAGCTAAACTTCAGGCGGAGGACAATGAAAGTACATTTACATGTAAGGTGAGGAAAGCCGTCTGGCTTAAGCCAATGGAGAAGACTGTTTAGCGGTCATGCTGGAAGAGAGAATATGCACCCCAGGAAGTCTCCCTGGCTCCTGTGGCAGAGACAATGGACTTTGGATAATACAAGGGGAGCAGAAAGACTTTTGAGTGATCCGGCACGGTGGAGACATAGGGTACAGCCGCCTGTGAAAGCTGGATCCCCTAGTCTGGACAGCTTGGAATGTTAGGCTATGTCTATACTGCACCCTTCTTCCGCAAAAGCTTATGCAAATGAAGTGCAGATTAGCATATTGCCCCGCTTCATTTGCATAATTAATTAGGGGCCATTTTTGTGCAAGAGGCTTTTGTGCAAAAAGGATCTGTGTAGAGGGTTCCTTTTTGCATAAAAACCCCCTCTTGCACAAGAGCCGTTCTTCCTGAAAACTTTTTTGGCAAAGATGGATACTTGCTCAAATGAGGTACTTATCAAGTGTGTTTTGTTCTGTTTGCAATCATACCGCTCTCCTTTATACTTGCTTAGTATCCCTTAAATCTCTGTTCTGTGTTAATAAACGTTCCCCTCGTTTTACGGTGCATCATCTCACAGCTATCATATTGAACTAAGCATGAGACTTCAGCACAGCTAACCAGCTGAAGAGCACACTGTCTCTTTGGAGGCAGCGGATTTAGTCATTTCTGTGAGCATCCAGCAAGAGGGACTAGATGCTGCAGGGAGATGTCTCTGGGGAACTGCCGTTCACTGCTTGTCTCCTGCAAGGCCAGGTTGAGACCGGCAGAGTGTCAAGCGGGTTGCGGGTGAAGTGGGAAGGCTGATGGGGCAGGGAACATCTCCAGCAAAGTGCCCCCCAGCTGGGGAAGAGGGGAACGCAGAGGCTTAAGGTTCTGGCTGTCCCTGAGCAGAATGTCCCATCAACAAGAGAGAACTTTGCAACGTGTCAGGAGCTAGAGACAGTTTGGGGTCCAGCCCCAGAACTTCCCTGCTCCCTGAAACAGGAAGCCAGTGTGGGTGAGAGTCACAGGATGACACAGCAAAGGGAAGTGCAAGTTACTGGTCAAATTCCCTACCTGTGAGACCTGGTTAATTATGGTAGCCCCAGGGCCTGGCTCACTTTGAACCCGACTGGACAAGGGAATGAATATGCAGGAGAGAGCGGCCCTGCCGGGCTGTGGGGATGGTCTCCCTGTTGTGTGATTGATTCACTAGATACACACTTGGCTCGTCACTCTATGGGACTGAGAGCTCTTTAGCTGTGAGACTATTTATGAATAGCGTTGCAGGGTGCTTGCAGCCGCAGACCCTCTGAACTCACTTCTCTCTCAGCTGTGGGAGCCATAAGCAATGAGGCAATCTGTAGCTCACAGGGCATTTGGTAGTTCCAGGCACTGGAATCTCAGTGCAGGGTGTATGGCATTTTGAAAGGACTGGGTTGCTCTCATCCAGAGGCGCCCGTGTTTTGCTGTTCAATGCGGGTACAGTTTGCTCAGTCTCTCTGCTTTGTGTACAAAACGTATGCAAGGCAGTAAAGCGAAGTAACCAGTGAGCTAACTTGTGCTCTCAGGTGTATTTCTAGATCAACTCTCCTGAAATCAGCAAGCCTGAATCTGACCTCCCATGGGTACAAATGCAGACTAACGCAATTGATGGGGCAGATTCTGACCCCTGTATTAATTTATTGTGGTAGTGTCTGGCACCTGTGCCATTGTGTGAGGCATTGCACACACAGATTCCAGACAGTATGGGCTATTGTCTCCCTCTGGTGGCTGGCTCACATGAGAAATTTGAGTCTACAATTGCTTCTGGCTTGGGGACTTTGGACCAGAGTTTTCAAGGTATTTTGGCATCTAAAGATGCAGACAGGTACATGGTGGAGTTTTCAAAAGCACCGGTGTGTGGATCGTCCATTGATTTCAATCTTCAGCCACCTCGATACCTTTCAAACTCTGACCCTGAGTCCTCCTGCTCTGCTTGTAGCTGGCAAAGGCTTTTTGCTCTGATGCACATGGGTCCAAATCCCACCGAAATGGGGTTGGTTCCAGGGGCCCTGACCAGCCCGCAGCTCTGAGTGCAGGTGTGCGTAGCTGAATGTCACCAGCTCTGCTTCCGAGAAGCCTCCATGGAGCCTAGGAGGGATGTCTCACGCAGACTCAAATCGCCTGGATATCGAGGTGCCCAGATACGGAACAGAGATGCATGTGCAAGGAGAGGAAAGGCCAGGACCACACTGAAGTGGAGAGGTTGCTGGGAGTGGCAGGGGGCTGAGGAATGAGGGCAGGGGGCAGAGATGAGAGGGTCAGGGTAGGGGACTGAGGCGTGGGGGGCTCAGGGTAGACGGGTTAGGGGGGGTTCAGGAATAAGGGCAGGGGATTTGGGGGTGTAAGGGTGAGTGTAGGGGTCAAGGGCTTGGAAGGAACTCAAGGGGACCATTATGCTGTCCTCCTGCATAGCACAGGGTGGAGAACTCCCCTCCCCAATAAACAGGGACTCGAGGGGGAGGGCAGAGGAGGGGAGCAGCTGGAGTTGGCTTGAAGCCATGACTAGTAAGGAGTTGGCGGGGGATGAGAGATGAGCTGTAAGCAGTCCCTTTTCAATAAGGTTGGGGTGCTTGGCTGTACAGGTTGAACCTCTCTAGTCCGGCACTCTAGGGACCCGACCGGTGCTGAACCAGAGAATTTGCCTGACTACAGGCGGTCAGCATTGTCTAACAGCATCACTAACCTTTCCACTGCATGCTGGGCTCTTAGAAGACATTGAGGGGTAAATCAGAGCTAGATCACAGCACAGAACACTGAGAGCCAGGCCTGGCGGCTGTGAACAAACGTTATAGGACCTCTGGCAACTTGGCCACACCCATGATAAGTGGACCTCCAGCTAATTAAAATCATGCCGGCCCACAAATGTTGCTGGGCCAGAGAGTGCTGGATTAGAGAGGTCCAACCTGTACTGCACTGAGTGATGGGAAGCCAGCCCCCGCGAGGTATGCCTTCCTCAGGAGCCCCTTCACATCCCTCAGCTCCAGGCAATGGAGATGAATCCCTCGCTGGCTGCTTTGCCGGCCTCCCTCCTCCCCCAAGCCTCTTGCGCTGCCGTGTATTTATTCAGCAGGCTAGAGAAATGGGCTCGATGTGTCCCCATGCCTGTGCCCTCTCTCCCTCTGCTCTGGCCACCCTGACATGCCCATAGATGCGCTGCCCACAGTAATTGGGGTGATGCAGTCTCTGAAATCTCTCCTCCCGGCCCTGCGCCTCCCAGCCCAGGTTGCTCCAGCCAGGGGGTATTGCGAACAGAAAAGTGCGCCAAGTTAGCCCGCGTGCTTAAGCTGAGTCTCCCTGCAAAATGCCTGTCAGAGAGGCGAGACTCAGAACGGAGCCAGCGCCATGGTGCAGTAGGCACATGCCTGCCAACAGTTCCCCCAATGGGCTGGCTCGCTGCCACGGAGCTGAACTATGGTCTCATCAGAGCAACGTGGCCCGTGCAAGTGTCTGGGAGCCAGACTCCTGAAAAAGGCTCCTGAGTCTGACCTTCCACGCGTCACTAAGGAGGAGATGGTGAAATCTGCACGGGGGTAATGCAGAGTCGTCCTGCTCCGGGGACAGCTCAGCACGGCCTGGTCTCCCCAGGGGCTCCCGGCTGTGCATGAAGACTGTGCCAAAAGCTAGCTACTTTGGGACACGTGTGCCCCCTCGTGCCCCTGCCCTGTCCCGAGGTGGCACTTGGAGGGAGCAGGGTCTGTGGCTGTTCCTAGCCACCATACGGGATGCAACGGGGTGTGACACTCTTTGTGCACTCACAGCGGGTCCAAACTCAACCTGGCTCTTACCTGCTTTGCCTCAGTTTCTCCATCTGCACAGCAGGTTAGGTACCTAGTCGGGTGAAGCGGAGGAGCGACTGCTACTGGCACATGGGCAATCAGGGTGCTGGGGTGTAATGGGGAGAGCAGGGTGGAGGATCATTGGGCAGGGCGCATGGGAACCTGTTCCTGGACAGCCTCACAGCCCAGGGAGATGCGAAAGAGAAACGTGTCAAACTGCAGCCATTTGTGTTTTCCACCCCAAAGCAGCCCTGGGCTCCAGGCCAGTGTGCTCCTTGGAGACCCCCCCTGGGAGCTGGGTGGGGGGTCTGCTGGAAGAGCCAGTCCCTCCCCTGCCAAAGCAGGGCTCTTCTGTCCCCTGTGCTTAGTTTTAAGCTTCGGGTGTGAGGGGGCTTTCCTCAGGAAACGCCTCCCGCCTGGCCTCGGGCCTGCGTTGGTCACCAAACTGGAAACCAGGTGGCACTTGCTTCCTATGCTACACCTGGGCCAGCCAAGCGCCTCTCTCAGCTCCAGGATGGCGGCCGCCACGGGGCCTGACAGTGCCTCCCAGTGCTCGGGGTGCCCCCTGACTCCCAAGGGAGGCCCTGCCCAGAGCAGCGTGGGAGCCGGGCTCTTTGCTTTGCAAGCTGTGGCGAGGCTCCATAGCTGCCCCAGAATTCATCAGCGGATCCACAGCAGCGCAGGTGTCTGAGCCCCAGGCACAAAGCCCAGGTGGCTGACTGGCTGAACAACAGGGGTGTGTGCACAACGCGCTGTTCTGGGGGGGGAGGGCATCCAAGATGTGACTTTGGGCCCCCCCTCCTCTCACGGCTCACCTCTTGAGCATTACTGCTTAGCTAACGTTAATTACGTGCCCCCCGTCGTCTCAGAGTATTAAAGAGCGATTGACTATGTGTGCGAGGTTTTCATTGTGCCTCGTATTTCACAGGGGGGGAAGGATCTTAAGTTTCTTGCCGGTCCTGTCGTATCGCACCCCACGTCCGGGGAGCGCTCGGGGCAGGGGTGGGGTGATACGACAGAACCTGTAAACAATGTACATGTGGGGTGGAGGGTGGGGAGCTCAGGGCAGGGGAGTTTGGGGACTTCAGGAGTAAGGGCGGGAGGCTGGGGGGCTCAGGCAGGGAAGATGCAGGAATCAGGGCAGGGGATTGGGGGTCAGGACCGGGAGCTAAGGATGTGTGGGGTTCAAGAATAAAGGCAGGGGGGCTGAGGGACTTGGTGGGTGCAGGAATCAGGGTGGGAGTGGGTGGCTCAGGGCAGGGGCCTGGAGGGGTGTAGGGGTGAGTGTGTGGGTCATGGGTGCCATTTCGGAAGGGCGGAGTCGCTGCTGCTCTTCCCCTGGCAATGGGGGAGCGAAGGGAAGTGCGGCAGCTTGTGTGAACTCCTCTGCCCTGCCCGGGCAGCCGGGGCGCGAGGAAGGCTCACGCACTGCGCACTTTCCCCATGCTCCCTGTCCCTGGATGACAGTCAGGGGAAGAAGAGCAGCAGAGTTCCAGCTACACAAGGCTGCAGCCCCTCCCCTCCTTAAAGGGTGCGGGAGGGGGGGCTTTAGGGCCTGGGCAGCCCCGGCCCGGGGAGGGGGAGTGCACCCCCCCCCCCAGCCTTTCACCTGCCTGGCTGCTTCTCTGGATTGTGTCCCCCCCCCCCCCCTTGGCCATGGGCCCGCATGCACAGCATGTCCTGCATGCCCCCTGCTTGCACCCCTGTGAGTGGAGGCAGACCCCCTGCCCCGGCTCAGTCACCGGAGAGCAGACAAGACCTAGTGCTGGGGAAGGTACCCGGCGGGTGTACTGGGGGCTGTTCGTTTACACCCGAACAGCTGTGCCCGCCGGCAGCCTGGCCTGGAGACACCAGCAGGGACTTGCAAGTGAACGTCTTCACAATCGATTTATCCAGCTGAACTTCTTTCTGACAAAGCCGCATTCGTTCCTTCCACCCATGCGTTCGTCCTAGCGACTGTACAGCTCCCGACACTGCAGGGTCTGAGCCCCTGGGCCGCAAGACACCCAGAGCGCTGTATCAGCCACCCATGCCAAGGCACTGCCCCGTGCAAGCCACCCCCTCGCGCTCCCTGGCGGCTGCTCTGGAGGCCAGCGGTTCTCACCTCTTTGGGCTCAGGACATGCGTGTAAAAGCTGATGGCCTGTCGCCACCGAGTAACTAGGCTGGGGGTGGAGGCCCCCTTGGGTGGTCTTCAGTGGCTCCTGACCCGCCCCCCCAGGAGTGGGTGGGTTTCAGAGCTGGCGCCTGAATGGCTGCAGAGCCATTTTTAGCGCTGTCGTGCCGGCCCTGTGAGCCCCAGTCTGTAAACAGGGGCTCCAAGACTCGCTGCTGTGGGGTGCTATTTGCCAGGTAGCCATATCTACAGGAGCCTTTAAAACCATTGCCCAGGCCTCTCGGCTTTGTGGGGGTGTCCTAAGCTGTGTCCCCCCACATAGAACTCACAGGGGGGATGTCCGTGCTGTCTGAAGTGACCCTCCGAGTCAGTGCTCGTGGGAGCTGTGCTGCTGCAGGGCTGTACCCCGCCAGGCCTGGTTTCTGCCTGTCTGAACTCTCAGCTGCCTCTCTCAGCTGGGGGAAACTCGGAAGATCAGAATCCTGCTGCTGCATCTCTGCACCCTCCCTTGAAGGAGTAAGGGCTGCCAAGCCACAAAGGGCCAGGTGTCTGAGTGCTCAGAACCCCACTGCGCCACCTGTGGGCACATCTTCAAGTGAGCCCTGAGTCCGTGCAGCTCTCGCCCCTAGCGCCCTAAGGCGTCAGTGCAAACGACACAGGACAAAGTTGAAGAGCACAGTGCAATAAAAGACTTTATTGGCCACCTATTTACAATGCTCCGAAAGGGCTGCCCCTTTACATCTTGTCAGGATTTTGGGAGGTGCTGCCAAACGTAAGCAGCATACTTGCTGTTAGACTCCTCTCTGATACCGCACCTTTCCCTCAGTAGAACTGGTGCCTCCCCTGTTGCTGCCTGTTCGCCAAATGCATCAGCTTGAGCAGGAAGTCACTCGCCGAGCCATCCAGCACTGTCAGGTTCTTCTCTGAGGGCTCTCGACTTCTGTCACTATCATCATCCAGGCAAATGGTATCCATGGTGCAGCCCTCTTTGAAACAAGCAAAGAAAACCAAAGCGATGTTACATGCAGCAGTGAGTTCCAGGGATTGGTGTCATAGATTGTGATCTTATGCACTTTCTTAAACAGGAGGGACTCATTAAACAAAAGAAGCTGCAACTGTAGCCACAAAAAAGCTTCCACAGAGCTTACACTCCAGCTTTTCCTTCCTTGTTTACCAGGGACCACAACCTGGCCTGAACACACTGCAGCAAACAGAGACATCTAGTGGATGAATAGCATATTGCTGGCAAATACATAACAAATGGAGGTTAGGAGTGGGGAGCCAGGAATTCCTGAGTTGTAATCTAGCGCTGACATTGACATGCTGTGTAGACTTGGGCAAATCAAGTCACCTGCCTGTGCCTCAGTTTCCCCATCTGGAAGATAGGGATTTTTAGTAATACTTTTACAACCCTACCTTGAGTCTGGCAGGTTCTTTAGTAAAGCACTTGGAGGATATAAAGTATCATATAAGCCATAGGCGTTTGTGCTGAGTCAAATCCTGAACTCCTTACTCATGGCCACACAGGTCAGTTACTCAGTCGTTACACATGCAACTTCCCTGGTGCTGTCAACAGACATTTGTCCTGCTTCACGAGTGAGCGAAAACGAAGGATGTCGGGTCGGTTTGGTCCAGGTTTGTGACTTATATTCCCCAAAATGGTCCAATCCCAGAGCATAGCAGTTGGCATTCTGGATCATACCACCTCACCCACTAGCCTGCTTCTGACAGTGGATGCGATCTGCCCGTTCCCCATCGCTACGGTGGGGCTAACAGCACCTCTCTACACCACCGAGGTGTTATGCGACTTAGTACATTAAAGCATGTGAGGGCTCAGCTACTGCAGACATGGGGGCCAATGATGTACCCAGGAGAGGAGACGATTTGTTAGGCAAAGGCAGATACTATTTGAGAGGCCTTCCCCACCACCCACACTGTTATATTTGCCCCTCTATTACCATCATTACAGCAAACGCCAGGGGCGGCACACCTCCCTCCCGAGCTGCAGGCTTTTCCGCCGGCCTCGCATGGGGAAGGCAGGTAGTTTTCTTCCAGGCAGCGCAGGGTTTCCGAAGTGCCCATGTAGCAGCCCAGCTCCTCTCCGCAGCAGATGTTGGGGCCGAAGCAGTTCCCTCTGTTCCCGGGGCCACAGGGCATGCACTGGGGAGACAGAGCCAGCTCAGCATGCCGGGGGGTCATTCTTGGGGAACACACACGGCATAAGGATGGGGCCCGATCTGACCAGTGGGAGGCAGGGGTGAGTCCAACCGAGCCCGCAGTGTCACCAGCCAGGAGCATCGGGTGCACGAATGGGAAGCTGTTATACTCCCTAAGCCAGGCCTGAAGGGTGTGGGCTCCGCCATCGAAACACAGGGCAGAATTCCCATTGTGTTGCATGGTGGTTATTCATAGCTGCTCAAATCCTGCCGTCCAGGCTTGGGGAAAGTGCCCATTGACTTCCGCAGGGCGTTTAACCTGAGCTGGGAGGCAGGACTGGCTCTCTGCGATCAGCCCTAAAACCAGACATTTCCCCTTCCCTCTCCGCCTGTTCTAGGTGCTGCAAGGGCCTCGGCCTCCATGCCACGGAAGAGCCCATCATAGTGCATGTGTCCCGGATGAACTGCAACCAGGTAATTGCATCCTGTTTCCCTGAGCGCCCCCTGCAGCTTCGGTGGGAGCCGATATTCTCCTGCGGGTGCTGCTGTGAGCTGTTAACTAGCTCCCTCCGTGTTTGTATCCCCTGCCCATCACTGTAGTATCTGGGCACCTATTCCGTTCACAAGCTGGCTGCCTTTCAGTGGTGGGTGAATTGGGCCATGTATACACTTACCACCCTGGGCATTCATCCTCCCCAGGGGCGTCCCAAGACTAGCTGCCAGCAACTGGTGCCCTAGGCGAACCATGCAACCGACGCTCCCACCTCCAAACACCTCAATGATATTGTGCCACCATTTGGCGCCCCATTTAACTTGGCACCCTAGGCGACCGCCTAGTTCGCCTATACGGATGGGCCACCCCTGGTCCTCCCCTGAAGCACTGTGGAGCTGTCTCAATGGAGGACACATCCCTGTAAGGTCACCAATGTAAGGGACGCACATTTTCAGCTGATAGAATAACTGCTGGGATCAGATCTTTCCATGCACAGCAGATGGCAGATGATGGTATAAGTTATCTTACTATTTTTTTTTAGCAAAAGGAAGAGCTAATTCTCTCGCTCCAACCCTGGAGATAAGGGCAGGGCTTTTGAAGTGTTTTATGGCTCCCAGTGCTTTAGGTAAGTGTGTGGCATTAGCAGTCAAAGCTTTTGCCCAAAAACCAGGAAATAGAAATAGTCTCCTGGCTTGCCTGCTCTCTTCCTGTCAAGGCAAGGTTCTGCCCCGTCTGGCCAGTTTTCTTTTACATGTCTGATATACTGTGGCTTCCAGCATATGATGTGGAAGCCAATGTCATTCCTAGGTGGCGGTGGATCTTTTACAAAGATGCCTTCATGCCTGAAAGGAACTAGAGCCAAGTTGTAGAACGATGTGGCTTTCAGAGCTACATCAATTCCTCTCCCATAGTGAGAACTTCCTAGTCAATAGAATTTCCTTCCTGCTAGGATTTTCAGTGCACTGGTTTGTTGCATAATGGGATAAAGAGGTATAACAGCTCTTCCCGGTACAGACCCCCAATGAGACCACCAATGGAAGAGCGCATTCCGTTCTGGGCACTTCATTAACTGAATTATATTCATTCATTAGAAGCAGTTCAAAGAAGAGCAGCAGAAAGTGATGAGGGGCAGGAGAGACAGTCTTGGAAAGAAGAAATGGGTTAAGTATGGCTAGGAGGGCTAAGCATGAGTCTACAAACATTGAAAGAGCTCAGTGCGTTGTGTGTGCGAGACCATCCACCGGAGGATAACAACCTACTGCTACTAACAGTAATGGAGTTATCTCTTTAGCTCAGGTGCTAGAGATCAGTGTTGTGGTGCTGAGGGTCTGGCTGATGACCCTTTGGGAGGGATGGGACTCATACTATCAGCTTCTGGAGGCTGAGAGGAATTGCTTGGGAATTGCTAGAGATGATGGGGTCACATTAAGAAAGAACATAGGAATTGCCAGACTGGATCAGACTCATGGTCCATCGAGCCCAGCATCTGGCCTCTGCCAATGACCAGACCCTGGAGCCTCAGAGGAAGGCGCAAGAGCCCCACAGTAGGCAGCTGTGGGGTAACCTGTCCCCTGTGTTGTCTCCTCCTCATCTCTACTACAGATTGGCTTAAGCCCTGCAGTAGGAGGGTTAATATCCCACCCACAATGTATATCAGTAACTACTTGAACCCTGGCTGTTGTTCTCAGCCATAGGAGAGAAAGGACTGGAGAGGACTAGCAAACAGCACCGCCTAGCAGCAAGCTGACTTTGGCTCTGCAAAGGGAAGGGGCAACTTCTCCATCACTCAGCCAGATTTGTCTGGGAGAGGTGGCTACGCTGTATTCCATCAGGAACAAGACTGTGTGGGTTTGGGAGAAGCCACTGGATGACTAGAGCACTGGACTGGGCCTCAGAAGCCCCCGATTCAGGTCCTGACTCTGCCACTAGCCTGCTAGATAACCTTGAGTGGGTCACATCACAGTTCCGTGCCTCAGTTTCCCCATCTGCAAAACAGGGAGAATGAGCCTGACCTCCTTTGCAAAGCACTTTGAGATCTGCTGAGGACATATGATACATAAGAGCCAGGCCTTACTCGTAACTCCTGTGCGCTGTACAGTGCCAGCTCACAGCATGGGAAGTGTCCTGCGGACCATTGGATGAAGGGATGGCATTTTGCACGCTCCCTTCAGGATAGATGGGAAAGGCTACTCTGGGAGTGGGGGCAATGCAGACACACGCTGTGTATCTCTGTCAAAGGGTCCCCCATTTAATAACTGTAGTGGGACCAACACCACTACACAATTACTAAGTAATTACTAATTACTAAGGAATACGATTTTGTTGTGGAGGTCACAGATTCTGTGACTTTCAGAGATCCCTGTGACATTTTCTGCTCCAGCTTCAGCCCCAGGTCTTGGGGGGTTGGGGCAGCTCTTAGCCACTGGCTTAGGCACTGGGGGCTGGAGCTGTTAGTTTCCTACACCACTAGCCCCTAATCCCCCCTTATTTTTAATGAAATTCACAGATAGGTCCTGGGCTCCTGTGAATTTTTGCTTATTGCCTGTGACTTGTCTGTGACTATTAATAAAAAAAAAGTGATAAAGTCGTATGTAACCTTTAGCAATTGCACTCACAAGTCACATCAGTCTAAAGCCAACCCTGGTGAACCCTGTGGAAATGGAAAATTACACTGGGGTTTAGAGATGTTTGCATTCAAACTGGACATTTTCATCTTTTTGGTGATGGGGACACTTTGAAATTCTGATCTGAAAGAACTGGTTTAAAATGCTGATCACTGGCTCTAATTAATGAGCACATGGCCCTGTCTGTGGTGCTTAATTTGTTAGCTTCTTAAATGGTCCACAAAATGTTGAGACCAAATTTCCATAGGTGGGCAAACTATAATACATCAGAGATGTCGAAAAATCAAGTCAGCCACAATAGGAAAAAGACAATCACATTAATTTAAAATCCTTTTACGTAATCCGCATATCTATGCACGATATAGACTGTCTCAGGTAGCTCTTGTGTTTGGATCTGCTCAAAAAGTGGTAGAACCAAAATGAAATGGTGCAAAAAACACTTTGCTATGATTGAAATGGTTTAAACAAGTATTAGAGCAATATCTGGTGTAAACCAATGTGTGTTTAAAATGCAATTCCTTTTATGACAGAGCTGTTCTTTCTGAAATGACGCTAGCTACATCGTTACTACTAATTCACATTGGCATTAAGGGTGACATCCAGGCTGCACTGAAGTCAAAAGCAAAATTCCCATTGACCAATATGGAGCCAGGATTTCACCCTAAGTACATCTGAAGATCTGTAACGTAAAGATTTTTTCATCTGTTCCCTTTGCACAGTAAATACAAGCAGTGGGTTCGGGGGGAGGAGGGGAAGAAGGGAGAGATCCTTAGCTGGCGTTGCCCTGGCGCTAGTGAAGATAATTTGCACCAGGTTCAGATGTCACCTCTCTGCGAGCATCAATGCAAAGCTCCTTAGCTCAGAGCATCAGTGCAACTTCACTTCCGCAAAGAGCAAACTCTGGAGCAAGCACTAGGAGCTTGAGGAAATGCCAGTCTGCGATTCAGGCGAACAAGCTGTGTCCAGCGGCCAGCCACTGCGGAGTTTGTCTCACACGCAAAACTGGACTAGAGTCTCCACACAGGAGTTTGCCGAACGCACCCAGGATTGGAGAGCAAACCCTTGTGCCCAGAGTATTGAAGTACCACACGCACACGCACACACACACACACGAATTAGCCTCCCCTCCCCGCATGCAAGCAGCCCCCTCTGGTACCTGTCTGATCTCGGTGTCGGGCAAGGCTCGCTTTCCTCCTCGAGGGCAGTTCTGGATGTAGCAGGCTGAGGACAAGGCGAGGAGGCAGAGGAAGTGGACTGGCAGAGAGATTTCGGGCATCTTGCAGCAGGGTGCCAGGCTCTGTCACACACAGAGAGGAGCTTGGTTTCTTCCCAGCCTCCTGTTTGCATCTGGCTCCTCTCCGGACCAGCTGCCTATTTATACCCCTCCCGGTGCCGAGGGAACGCCTTTCTTGGCCTTTGTCACCACTTCCAGGGGGAGGGGGCTTTATCCCTCTCTTTCCCAAACCAGACTCAAAGGAAAGGCTGTAATTAAGGTGATTCAGTGCAGAGGCACAGGCAACCAGTCTGGGCACAACCGCTCCTCTGAGCCTTCGCTGGGTGCTGATGAATAATTCTGCCTTCCGGCCCAACGCAAAATCCCAGAAGGACAACGTGAACAGGCTGAAGGGGTGGGGGAGCTGGGAAGGGGAACTGGGGGGCTGAGTCTGATTCTGATCTCACTCCTGTGCCACTCCGGAATGAGGCCATTGATGTCAGTGGAGCATCCCAGTGTGAACACAAGGCAAAGCAGACGCAGCCCTCCGGTTGGGCACATGGGGCCAAATCTACTGCTGGTGTAATGGAAACCGTGGGCCCTGTGTCGACTTACACCAGCTGAGCAGTGGCATATTGACTCCGAAGAGTAAAAGGCCTTTTTCTCTTTGGGTTGCCCTGCTCGCGGCAGTCCTGCACCGACCCTGGGGAGGAGGGGGCAGTAGCAGTGGGCATTCGAGGCTCCAGCTGTAAAATGGGTTTGGGCTGCATTTGCTGGAGTAGTCTATGGGCTCTGCTTATTGAGGGCTATTCCTGATGCCTCTTACTCAAGTGAGCAAGCCTCACCCATGTAAACAGGCCCATTGAAATCAATGCGTATACTGGGGGGTTTGGGGCTTTACACTATGAGCACTTCCAAACTCACTGGGCCTGGTTCACCAGCCTGGGGCCATGTCTGAGTTCCATGCCTGCAAGCTCAGGATCAGGCTCTCTGGGGTTTCAGCATAGTAGCTTCATCATGCACACTGGTACACTTCCATTGCACTAGTGTAAATGACAGAGCAACGTGCAAGGCAGTGGAGAATTGCTTTCACACTGGCCTCTGAAGCCCTTCCCACACCACTGTTGCTATGTACATACATGACCATCAAAGGCATTCACAATTAAAGTTAAATGTGAGCCACATAAACTTGGCACACATCACCCTTTTAGCTAACAACGTTTGCGTGCACTAGCTGATAGTATTTATGCTCCCTCGTATCATAAAACAGGGTCCCAATGGAGACTGGGTCTCCACTGTGCTAGGAGCTGTACAAACCAAGCATGTGAGATAGGCCCTGCACACAAGAGTTTAACTCTAAATAAACAAGCCAGAAAGACGCAGAGAGAGACACAAACTAGGCCAACGACAACAAACCCAGGCAGAGAACCAATGCGCTTAACTAGCATACCAGACTGTGTCTCCCTCTGTTCTTTTGCTGTGCAGGGAACATTTAACCACTTTGCGACAAGTCTTGGGCCTTTTCTTTCTGCCTGATGGTTTTGTCGTAGCAAGGCGAGGAGGGAGAAGGCAGACCAATTACCTTTCTGGGGTAAATCTCCAACTAGTCAGGAAAAATGCCCATTGACTTACATGAATAAGACACTTAATAGTTTGTGCTCTGATCACGATCTCCAATGGCTAACTTCCCAACCCCAAAGGATGTATTGTTCTGCTATTGGCCAAGGTGGGAGACAGGTTCCTGAATTAAAGAACTCAGGTAGGATCTAGCCTTCATATTTCAATTCCATTATGGCTTGTCAATTCTCTGTGTGTATATAATGTTGCAGACGTTAAGGTTGCAAAGTCAAGCATTCAAATATTAGGAAATGCCCAAATTTAAGGTTTCTTGTGCAAATTTAATTTGACCCCCTTGTGCATATGCATTGTGATACAATCTGTAATTACATCAGGAATAGTAGCACACATAAACCTGCAGGGGGACATTTTAACCTGCCTGGACTCTCATAAGAACGGCCATACTGGGTCAGCCCAAAGGTCCATCTAGGCCAGTATCCTGTCTTCTGACAGTGGCCAGTGCCAGATGCCCCAGAGGGCGTGAACAGAATAGGTAATCATCAAGTGATCCCTCTCCTGTCATCCATTTCCAGCCTCTGACAAACAGAGGCTAGGGACACTATTCCTACCCATTCTGGCTAATAGCCATTGCTGGACCTAACCTCCATGAATTTATCTAGTTCATTTTTTAACCCTGTTAAAGTCTTGGTCTTCACAACAGCCTCTGGCAAGGAGTTCCACAGGTTGACTGTGCTCTGTGTGAAGAAAAACTTCCTTTTGTTTGTTTTAAACAAACCTTGTTTGTTTAAACCAATCATGGATTTAAAAGTGGCCATGCATCTACAAAGGCATTTTACTACCCAATTACAAAGAGAGACAGCTGAACTGGAATTCATCTACAACGTTGACACTGTTACCCTGGGCTTGAATAAAGACATTAACTGGTTAACACACTATCAAGCCAATTTCCCCTGCCTTTCACATTCACATTTTCACATCAAAAACTATGAATGGGACACATCCAACCGACTTAATTAATTTGGGTCCTACAAGTGACAGGTAACTGCTTCTGCTGTTATATAGATCTTGGATTCTGTTATTTCCACTCCAACTCACCTGATGACGTGGGTTTTACCCACAAAAGCTCATGATCCTGTATATTTTTGTTAGTCTCTAAGGTGCCACAGGAAAGTTACAGATTAACATGGCCACCCCTCTGAGACTTTTTATAATTACGTGATCACTATTTTTTTCCAGCGGCTCCCAGCAGCATTCAGTGCACAGTCAATGCACAACCATTTAATACTTTGTTGTTCAAGGTGCAGTCACAGGCCTTATTTACTGTACACTATTCAAACCCTGCCCTGCAGACAGAATTATTCACAACCTTTATAGGATTGTCTATGGGACTTATAGGTTCAGTATCTGAGTGCTTCAGGCTGTTTTCACAAGACCCCTGTGAAGTAGGGGGGTAACGGTAAAAAGGGGATGATGGGAAACTGAGGCAATGGGCAATTAAGATTAAAAAGTACTTTTATCACTACTTTTGGGTGCCTAGCACTAGATTGTTCAGAGTACTTAGCAGTAAATAGGGCCATGTATGTTCAAAGCGCAGCGCCCTATTGGTTTCAGATGCTATCAGCCCTTGGTAAATCAGACCCCAAGTTCCCAAGCTGGGCACCTAGAAAATGAGGAATGCATCATTAGTGAAGTCTGGTTTAAGTGCTTTGCCCACCATCAGGGTACGTCTACACTGCATACTTATTTCGGAATAAGCTATTCTGGAAGATATAGTCCAAAATAGCTTGGTTCAAAATAGCACATCTACACGACAGGAAGCCTCAAAATTAGTCCGAGGCAGGCTTCCCTAATGTGGATGCGCTACCTCGATTTAAAGCCCTAGAGAGCAGTGGGGAGAAATTACTTAGGATGGCCCGTGGAGGAGCTATTTCAAAATAGCCGCAGTGGAATGTCCACACACGCCCTGTTTCGAAATAGCTATTTCGGCAGAGGCGTTATTCCTCATGGAATGAGGCTTACAGACGTCGGACTAAGCCATCTGTTATTTCAAAATAAGGGAATGGTTGTGTAGATGCTCGCATTGTTATTTCGGAATAACGGCCGTTATTCCGAAATAACAGTACAGTGTAGATGTGCCCTCAGTGACAGAGGCCAGGCTAAAATCCAGTTCCCCAAAGCTCCCATACAACCATCCTCTCTTCCTACAAGCCTTCTCTCATTCACTGCATGCCTTCCAGCTTCTGTAGCAAATGAGGCAGGGGGTCCTATAGACAAACGCCCCCGTGAGCATCAATAGTGGTTCTGCCGCAGAGCAGGTCTGTCCTATGCAGGAGTGAGGAGAGGGGAGGGTCCAGTGAAAAAAAGAGCATATGGTTGTGTCATTAACGACTGTGTCATAAGGCATAGGCACAAGGCAGCTGAATGAAGGGTGCGCAGGCATTTTCTAATTTGTGAGTGCTTGACTTTGCAACCTGAACGACCCTTTAATGTAGTTTGTGTGTGTGTAATTTCCTATGGATTGGGAAAAAAGCAAATTGGAGAAAAACAAATTCCAGCATGTGGCATCCAATTGGCAGCCATGTGGGGCATCAATGGAGTGGGAACCTTCAGTGACCTCTGGCCACTTTACGTAACTGGTAGCAGTAGTAGGTTGTCATCTTCGCTATGGACCAGGACAACAGAGGGATGAGCCACACAGAATCATAGAACTGGAAGAGACCTTGAGAGCTCACCAGTCATAGATTCACAGGGTTGGAAGAGACCTCAGGAGGTGATTGAGTCCAATACCCTGCCCAAGGCAGGACCAATCCCAATTTAATCATTCCAGCCAGATGATTTGTCAAGCCTGGACTTAAAAATATCTAGGGATGGAGATTCCACCACCTCCCTACATAACCCATTTCAGTGCGTCCCCACCCTCCTGGTAAAATAGTTTTTCCTAATATCCAACCTAGACCTCTCCCTCTATAACTTGAGACCATTGCTCCTTGTTCTAGCACCCGTCACTACTGAGAACAGCCTCTCTCCAGACACTTTGGAACCTCCTACAGTTAGTCTAGTCCCCTGCCCTCATGGCAGGACCAAGCACCATCTAGATCATCCCTGATAGATGTCTGTTTAACTAGGGATGGTCTAGACGGTGAGGGCAGGGGACTGGACTTGATGACCTCTCAAGGTCCCTTCTAGTTCTAGTGTTGTGTGCTTTGCTAGGAGGGATATGGCGAGACTCATGAATCTTAGATGCCATCCTAGGCTATGGAAGTGAATATATTCCAGTGGGCGCTATACTCTTCTGTATATGCTCTCCTCTCCCCAGGGCATGGCATCTTCTTTCCCATCCCCTCTAACCTGTCCCTGCCCCACTCCTGTCTCAGCCTCACCACTGGCTTCTTGGCCCACTCCCAGTCTCCTTGCCCAGTTACCCATCCTCGCTTCCCTTCCTCCCTCGGCGCCCAGTCTACCCACGTCCTCTTCTCTGTCAGCCTCCAATCCCATCCCCACATCAGGGGTCTTAGCCCCCTTCCCACCGTTTGGCTCAGGTTCCCACTTCATTTGACTCAGGCAGCTTTCTCCTCCACCGCGCAGCAAGGGGGCACGGAGAGGCCTTTTGCTAGCAGTTCGCCGGCCTGAAGGAGCAAGCCGGAGGCAGAGCGGGAGCATGGAAAACGTCAGCCTGAGTAGTAAAAGTCTGGCAAAGTGACAAGCCACTGAAGCCAGGGCCTGGCCATGGGAAGTGTTGGGCCGTGACTGCTCGGGGGCACTAGCCATAACCATGTTCTGAACCCGCAGCTTCAAATGGCGGCCTAGCCAGCCAGGGCCAGAAGCACTGAGGCTTGGTTAACGACTGCAGCAGGGCTGAGGGATGGGGACCACTCCAGCTCATCAGCGCACCCGGCAGAGAAGTCAAGCGTGGAGCAGCTTGAATGATGCCCTTCCATCCGTTGCGCTCTTGTGGGTGAGGATGCTGTTACCATGGTGACAGATGCAAGGGGAGACCCAGCTACCTCCCTGCACGGGGGCGGAGGGGAGGCCAAAAGAGCGCCTGGCCTCTGAGGGAGGGAGCGCCTGGCTTACCTGCTGGCTGACCCGGGCTGTGCCCAGCAGAGGCAGCGAGAGAAACCCTGTCTCCACACGTCAGCTGTGGGCTGCTCCAGGGTTCGTTGTGTGTGTGTGTGTGTGTGTGTGTGTGTGTAAACCAGATCCCTTTTTCCAGAGCAGCCCAGGAGCAGCGGATGCGCTGGTTCCCGCCTGGGGCACTGCTGTGGAGAGCGCAGCACGGCCAAACCTGGGTCCCGCTTGGTACAAGCATGGGCAGTGGGTCTCGTAGTCAGGGGAAGGCACTGCATTCCCAAACAGCCTCACCTGCCCCCCTCCCCCATGCCCAGCCCTGCGCCATGCCTGCTGGCCAGCTCTCTGGTGCTCCGGGACAAGGCAGGCAGTGGCCACACTGCCCGTTGACTCTCTGGGGCTCCAGGACCGGGCAAGGTTGGGGGGTGCTACCCTGGGGCAGGGAGGGGGCCAGCAGACACATTGAAGAGGTGGAAAGGTGGGGGGAGCAGGCCCGGCAGGGGCTAGCAGGCCACAGTGTGTGTGTGTGTGTAGGAGGGGAGGGGAAAGCATGAACTCTGGTTGGGGGGGCTTGCCTCCCCAAGCCATGGGGTCACCCTGGCTATGAGCCGGCAGTGCTGCCTGGACTGTGGCGAAGGCCCCGCCCCACCCTGTGTCTCAGAGGGCAGCAGGACGAGTACCCCTGAAAGCGGAGCAGGACCGAGGCTCTTAGGAAGGGAGCGCGGGGCTTCGTAAGGCAGGCTTGCTGAAGAGGCCAATTTCAGAGCAGGAACAGTGAGTCGGCCAGAGGAGGGTGGGTGGGGAAAGGGCTGGCTTGGGAACGGGGACGCGCTCGGCTCCTTCTGCAGCTCTGCCATGCAGTTGCTCTCTGCCTCCGTCCCCATCTGTCCCATGAGAACCCTCCTCCCTTTGCCAGCGTAGGCGGCAAGGACCTGGGGGCACCAGCTGGCTGTCATGCTGTAGCGCTACATCACCTTGAGCTCAGTTGTGCCCTCCAGCTCTGGCTGCCCTAGAGGGGCCCGAGCAGCAATGCCGGTTCAGCCCTGCCTGGGAAAGAGGCCCTGCTGTTGGCTTTCGCTAGCCCTCGCCCTCCCCCCTTTTCGCCACCACACTGCAGCCTCTCCCCAAGCCCTGCTTAGACCCTCCTTCCTTTCTGCTCGCAAGTCTGAGCCAGCCGCGGAGGGTGCAGCGACACCGTCACTCATCACCAAAGCCAGCAGCCGCCCACGCCTGGCTGGTAGCTCACACTATTCTCACACATTCATCCCCTGCCTTGCTGGGAGATCAGAACGGGCTGTACTGGGTCAGAGCAAAGGTCCATCTCCATCTAGACAGGGGCCAATGCCAGGTGCCCCAGAGGGAATGGACAGACCAGGGAATCCTCAAGTTGCCTATTGCCTGTTCCCAGCTTCTGACAGAGGCCAGGGACAACATTCCTAGCATCCTGGCTAATAGCCATTGATGGACCTAACCCCCATGAATTGATCTAGCTCTTTTTTGAACCCTGTTAACGTTTTGGTCTTCACAACATCCTCTGGCAAGGAGTTCCACAGGTTGACGGTGCATTATATGAAGCAATGAAGGAGATGAAGGATGTCTGGGCACAGTCGCACACACACCTTCTCTTGGCCCCACCTACGCTGCCCTCCCAGTAGCTCCCCAGAAGGGTTTGACTCAGCAACCTCTCAGAGATGGGACTCAGCTTTGTCCCCACCCACTCCTGGCCCTCATCTTGCCACTCAGACAGAGCATACAACCCTCCCCTTGGGCAGCCATCTTGTAGCACTGAGCTGTGCCTCTGTCTCTGTCTCCCAGGCCGTGACCTCGCATCACAATGCAACACCTCTGGGCCTTTGCACAGCCCTGCCTTAGCCCAAAGAGGGAAGCCCAAGAGAGGGGGAAAGGCTCTCTGGAGAAGAGGGGGTTGGAACTGGTATCTCACCCATCCTCTGCCCTGGGGGAGGAGAGCTGTCCGCTGGGCTCCTGTCAGGGCAGCTGCCACAGGCTTCTCCTGCACCAGAGAAATGCCTCCTAGCCCCAGATGATGAGACTCTATATAGGCAGGCCAAGTTAAGCCAAAGAATGATAGCCCCGCCCCTCTCCCTATTACACTGAGGAAGAAGGGAGCCAATGCTTAGGGGCCCTGCCCCACAACTGAAGCACCCTGAATTCAATACCTGCCTTGGCCACAAACTTCCCATGCAACTGAGGTGCCGGTGTTGACACAAATATCAACCTAACAGTCCAGAGGATTTAGGCTCCTAAGTTCCTAAATCCCTTTTTACAAAAGGAGGGTCCTTAATCGGGAGCTGGTGTAGCGCTGAATGCAGCAACAGCAAAATCCCTTTATACAGCTAGGCCTTAGGCTCACCCTCAGGCCCCAGGATGGCCCTGCCTTGGTACATGTCAGTGCCAGGCAGCGAAATGCATTAAAGCGTGTGAGACGCTCAGCTAGTCCGGGTAGCATGGGGTGAGGAGCAGATGACTAGCTAATCCAGTGTTTCCCAATTTTATTTGGCCACGGAACCTCTAGAGTTGCCTTAAAAAGAAAAAGGCCCCTGCCGCGTTTCGTTGAGCAAAAAAAAAAAAAAAAAGCCTCGCCATGGCTCTGTCTCTTTAACAGGGGGTGGGGAGTGCCGGCTCTTCACATAACCCTTGCTTTCACTTCGCGGATCCCCGGAGCACCAATTGGGAAACACCCAGACCCTGCTGCACGCTTCTCCCTTGAACCTTGCGTCTCAACCCCAGTGGATTGCTGTGAGGAGCTACTTCCGCACTGCCATGGGCTAAGTATGGACTAGAGAAGGCTGAGCCAATGGGCAAGGCCTGAGTGTGTGTGTGTGTGTGGGCGCATCAGGAAACCACGCTATAGCTCAAGCTCCTGCCATGACAGCTCCGTGCCTCAGTTTCCCCTGCCTTTGAAAAGACAGGACGGCACCTGCCCCTCTTTGCAAAGCGTTGGGGCCTCTGCCAGTGAAACGCGCCACACACATTCCAAATGCACTTATGCGTATCTGTTACATGCCAGCCCGTGCGCTCCTGCTTCCTGACTGGCTGGCATGCATACCCATCTCCACCATTTACAGGGTGGGGCCTGAATCCAGCAAGGGATTCTGTGCTCCAAAGTCTCCACTGGCCAGGATGCTGGTGCTCGGCTCCATCCACGCAGAGGTAAATAAACTAAACACACACACGCACGCCAAGGTTGCGGTTCCCAACCAGGGTTACATGCACACCTGGGGGTTCACAAAGGCCTTCCAGGGGGTACATAACTCATGTTGTTCAGGGTTTCTTGACCTGGTGGGTTGCAGCCCACAGGGGGGGTGTCATGTTGCAGATTTCTGGGGTTTGAAAGCGCATGGCTGGTACTAGGACTGAGGGCAATGGACCATGCCCTAGGGGACCCCACAAAACTAAGCCACAGGCTTCATCCCTTCTGCCCTGGCGTGGGCATCACTTGCACTTCAGCCAAGGCTCAGAAATGAAAAACAGGCTCAAGTACCGCCCTGAAATGACAGTAGAATATTTCTATTCCAAAGCAATTGACTTCATAATTCTATAGTCAACATGAGAACATCAGCAGTTTTAAAATACAGGTTGAACCTCTCTAGTCTGGCACCCTCAGGACCTGACCAGTGCTGAACTGGAGAATTTCCCGGACTATGGGAGGTCAATATTGTCTAGCAGCATTACCAACCCTTCCACTGCTTACTGGGCTCTTAGACGATATTTAGGGGTAAATTAGCACGAAATCACAGCACGGGTCTTTGAGAGTCAGGACTGGTGGCTGTAAACAGACTCGATGGGACCGCTGGAAACTTGGCCACAGCCATGATAAGTGGACATCTGGCGAACTCACATCATGCCGGACCACAGAGGTTGCGGGACCAGAGAGTGCCAGACTAAAGAGGTTCAACCTGGATTCGTGTGCTGGGCCACGTGTGTGTTTTGAGGTCAGACTTTGTAGGCAAGTAGTTCTGAAGTGAGGTGAAAGCGGGGATGCGCAAGACAACGCCGACACCTCCGAGCGCTCCAGGCAGCTGAAAAGGCTGCGAGCGTCTGTACCAAGGCACTGCCAGCGCGTGAAAGAGCTTTCAATGCCAAAACCAGAGCCAAAGCTTGGTGCTTCATGAAGAAGGCAGCCAGGCTGACTCGAGCATGAGCTACAAGTCCTCCTCCAGGACCCTGCGCCATCTGCTCAGTGAGTCATGCCAAGTGGTTTTTGGCCCTGACATCTGCATCGCACAGATTTGTTTTTAGGGGACTGCAGGCTGGTTCCCTTCCCAGCCCTTGTACCTGTGACAAATTCCTGGCTGGGGGGAGGTGGCACTGAATGAATCACTCAGTGGAGCTGTGACAGCCCCCCAGTGCCTACTGTGGGGTGGCACCTCTGGGTGCTATTGGGTGGCCTACAAATGCAAAAGGAGCCATCCTCCCAAAACACATGCCGCCCTTGCTGGGAAAAGCCCAACTGCTGTGTGGTGGGTTTTCATAGCAGAACGAGTGCAGCATGGCGTGTGATCGTACCTGCACTAAAACCTTCGCCAAGCACAAACCCACCGGCCAATGTGAAATTCTTGCCCTAGGGTGAGGATGAATCCCAGGACCCGGTATCGGCCTCCAGCACTGCTGGACGGCTCTCAGATCCTACAGAAAGGCAGGCAGGCTACGCATGAGTTCTAGCACCTGCTGCTTGGGAAAGGCAGGTCAGTAGCCAGCCCTATCCCAGTTTTGCTCTTTTCGCCGCTCCCCTCTGCTGCTCGCCTGGGGGCAGCACTCCTCCGGCAGAGCGGCGGGATGGTAACAGCCGCACCTACAACGTTGAACCAAACAAGCCCTGGTCAGTCAGGAGTGATCTCAATGAAACCCTGATGGGAGAGAAGCAAAGACCTAGTAGTTGTTAGACACCCTCCCCTCCCACCTCCACGAATGACATTCCCCGCAGAAACGCCCCGTCCTTGGCAATCGGTTTTCGTGCTGCTTTTGGCAGTGGAGGACACGAGACGGGGTTTATCTGTATTATTGGTCCCATTGGCTTCAGTCCCAGCTTTTTCTAGCTACGCGAGCCCCGGCGCTAGGCAATTTTTGTGGGTCCCGCAGGGGCTGGGCCCAGGGCAGGCTCCAGCAGAGGGTGACCCTGCAACGTGAAATTAACATGCAGCGGCGAATCATTGGCTTAAATCAGCAACTCAGCAGCCCCCTTGGCGAGTGCCCCAGTCCCAGTGGATTGGTGCAGCCGCTACATCTCATCCTTTAGCAGCAATTAGTAAAGGTCATCATCAGAGTCTAATTAAAGGGGAAGGGCCCCAAAATGACACAGGAAGCAACTGAGCCGCCCCAAAATGTTGCATTTTGCTTGTCACATCTGGGTATGAGGGGGCGTATGCAGGACAGTTATGGCTCTGTGTGTGTGTGTGTGTGTGTGTGTGTGTGTGTGTGTGTGTGTGTGTGTGTGTGTGTGTGTGTGTGTGTGTGTGTGTGTGTGTGTGTGTGTGTGTGTGTGTGTGTGTGTGTGTGTGTGTGTGTGTTATCAAGCCGTGGGTTGTTGGGAGAAGGAACAGGGAGGAGGAAGGGGTCATTGAAGGGCGGGGGAATGGAATGAAGCAGGAACCTGCAATGGAGAGAGGTAGGGGAAAGGTGGGCTGGGGGTGGGGGGATAGGGGCAGCTGTTGCAGGAGGGTGTTGGTCTGTCTGCATGGGAGGGAGGGAGGGAGCATTACCCAGTGGGGAAGGGAGAGCAGTCTTGGCTTGGGCCCTGTGACACCCACAGCCTGGAGGAAGTGATCAGCACCAATGCTCCTGCTAATAGTGTCCATCCATGTGTGGAATACATTTTATGTGCTCAAGGCACGTGGGAATGTGCAGCACCCATAGAAACAAAACAGCCAGCTGGGGGCGCTCTGCTGAGCAGCAGGACCGCTTGGGAAGCAGCTGCACAAGCGCCTGGCTTACAGGGAGCCCTGCTCAGCACCGGGTCGGATAGGGAGCTGGCAGCGAGTCCCTCCTGCAAGAGGGGGGCCTTGCTGGGGACTACGGGGTGATGTTTCAAGGGATTTAGGCACCTGCACAAGCAGCTAGGTGCCTTCCACCATGTAGGCATCACTGGCATGTTGAAAGCAGCAGCTCAGGCACTAACCAACCTTGTCGGTGCCTAACTCCCCTAGGGGCCTACGTTTCGCACTCTCAGCATTTTCAAAGGCCGCTGCCGCCCCACAGCGAATGAGTTAAAGCCAATCCCTTGAGACCTCCCCCTGGGTTTTTAAAACCTGTGTGTGTGTAGGGGGGAAATGCCAGAGGAGTCTGACCCCCACAGGGCTGTGCCCGATACCTGTCCGACCCTGCAGCAGGAGAGCCCCTAGAGGTGTGGGGCCAGCAGAGTACCTGTATAAGCAACAGCCAGGGGCTCAGGACAACAGAGGCCATGCATGAGGGTGGTAGAGACTCTAAGGAGGAGAGTATGTGCACGGGCAGCACCTAGCCCAAGAGCCTCTCGCTGCCACGGCGGGGCCAGCAACAATTCTCTTTGTCTGCCCCACGCTGCAGAACCCTCGGGCGGCATGTGGGTGCAGGGCACCCTCGCTCCATGGAATTCCACCAGGCCACGCCAGCACAAGGGTAGCCCCGTGGGGGTGTCTGGTTCTTGGCACGCGGCCGGAGCGGGAATAAGATGAACACAGCGCGGTGCAGCCCTTGGCGGGTTCTCTGCCTCGTAAAGCACCCACGTGGTAAGAGGTTGAGAACACTGACCTCCGAGCACAGGTTAACACAACAAGGCAGGTTTAGTGTAGGGATGGTAGCGAGGGCTCTCTCTCCCCCCCACCCTTGCTGCCGCTGTATGAGAGGCAGCAAGGGGGAGGGAGGGGAGGAAACAGGAGCTGCTGCTGGGGAGCCGGCTTAAAAGCTGTCGTCCCCCCCAGCTCATGGTGGCACCTGCCCTCTCTCACTGCCTCTATCAGGTAGGGGAAAATAGAGGAGGCTGCTCCAGCAGCAGCCCCTGCCCGCAGCCAGCCCTGAACAAGGGCTGCTGGACTCAGCATGAGCCAGGACCGAGCAAACCGGGCTTGCACTGATCCGGGATGCTGTGCCTCTGCCTTTTAAACATAGGGTGGCTCCCAGAGCTGGTGCAAGCTGGGACTGCAACTTAAGTGAGAGTGTAGGGCAGAGAGGGGCTGAGCTCTGGGTTAGGGTTCCAGGCAAGTTGAGGAATCCCCATCTTCGGAGGTTTGTAGGAACAGGTTGGGCAAACCCCTGTGAGGGATGGGCCAGGGTCACTGAGTCCTGCCTCAGCACAGGGGCTGGACTTGATGACCTGACGAGGTCCCTTCCGCAATACTGAATCTGCCCCGTTCCCTGCTTCTTGGGGACAGACTGACCGCTGGTTTAACCGGGCAGTGCGGTAAAGCCAGTGGAGTTACGGCAATTTGCACCAACTGTGGTCCTGTCGCTTGCGGTGCAAGTTGCTAACAGCTGTTCGAAGACCCTCTGGCACCATGGGGCACTATCCTGGCATCGCCCCAGCGACCCACATGCCCCTCCCCTCCCCTCTTGGCAACCCTGCCTCTACTCACGCTCCTTCCGTGCACTTCTGGGATGACCCTAAGATGCAGGGTCAGCACGGGTCTCATCTCTGGAGGCTCTGTGGCTGTGAACAGGCCAGCCCTGCTGAGATGGCCCAGTTGAATCTGGCTCACAGCGTCCCATGCTTTCGCAACAGAGGAAAGATTTTCTTGTGCGTCAGGTTCTCACCCTCAGGCCCATCACCGTGGCCTCTGATCTTATGGCAAGTCTGGGCCTGGTCTGCACTGGTGAACGTCGGCACCACTGACATTGTCAAAGCAGCAGCTCAGGCACCAACTTACTTGGCAGGTGCCTAACTCCCCTGGGTGCCTAACTCCCCTGGGTGTGATGGAAGAGCCACGCCAACCAAGGCTGGGAAGACAGGTTGGTGCCCTGACCCCCCAAGGGGGGAAGGTGTTTGACTTGCAGGACTTGCTGTTTCAGGATGCGAAAGACACCAGCCAGTGGCTGTCTAGCAGCTGCCAGGGAACTACTCGCTCAGTTTATCGCAGGTTAGGCTTATTTTGTGCAATTTTCCTGCAATGACACAAAGGCGCCTTTTACACTTCAATGGCAGTGAGATGCACTGGCAAGCGGGGGGACCTCGCAGCGGAGGAGAGCGTGTGCTAGGGTTTAAGAAGCAGGCAATGAATCAGTGTCACCGCGACCCACACTTATTCCCCCCAACCCCACCCCATTACCAGCTCCTGCCCCGGAAACAAGGTAAGTGGCACCATCGGCTTCATTCCCAGAGCCTGAGACTGACATTCGGGTGGCTCAAGAAAATCCAATCAAGCCCAATGGCTCTCAGCACCCTGGTTCACAGGTGGGAGACACCCAGACCCAGGCGGGCTCAGGCCCGACTCTTCAGATGGGCCCCTCGCCCACCAGCTCCGTTCACTCTCCGCAGGGCAAGTGAACATCTCCCTGGCGCCGGCTGCTGGGAATCAGACCCTTGGCATTTAGACCCCCCCGGGAACCGAGGTCTCTAGGCCAGCGGTTTTCAAACTTGTTTGCTCATGACCCAGTTGAAGAAAATCATTGATGCCGCGACCCAGTGTAATTTGACTAGAGTGCGGGCTCCAGGGTGGGGCTGAGAATAAGCTTTGCGGGTAGAAGGGGGCTCTGGCTTTGGAGGTGGGTCAGGGCTGGGGCAGGAGGGGCTTACCCTGTCAGCGCTGCAGTGGGGGGGCTAAGGAAGCTTCCTGCCTCTCCTGGCACCGCAGGCCATGATACCCACGGCAGGTTCCCAGCCAGTGGGAGTGTGGAGCTAGTGCTCGGGGTAGGGGCAGTGCACAGAGCCTTGTGCGCTCCCTCTCACCTAGAAGCCGGGCCTGTTGCCAGCTGCTTCCGGGGTGCAGCACAGTCTGTGTTGCCAGGACAGGCAGGGAGCTGCCTCAGCCCCCCCACTGATCACCTGGGCCCCCAGCGGCAAAGAGCGCCTGTGCCCGACGTTGCCCGACACAATATTGGGTCAGGCCCCGTCGACTGAGAGCCGCTGGCCAAGACGATGTTCCCCGGCAGCGGGCGTTGGATGCTTTGTGGCCTCAGGTGACTTGCACCAGGCAACACCAAGAGTGCTCAGCGGTGGGAACCAGCGGCGGCCCGTCCATAGAGGCGAACTTGGCGGTCGCCTAGGGCGCCAAAGTTAAACGGCGTTGAGGGGTTTGGAGGTGGGGGCGCCGATCGCGCGCCCATCGCATGTTTCGCCTTGGGTGCCAGTTGCCAGCAGCTCGTCTAGGGCTGCTCCTGGTGGGAACGAGGCTCCAGAAGTCCTGCCGCTAAAGTCCCTTGCTCTCAGTGGTGAGCTGCACTCCCTAACTTGTACGTGGGTAATTTAGAAAGTGGCATCCTAGGTCCTGGGCTTTGAGGTGTTAGTAGCATTGCAAAACACGTAGCCCATAGACACTCTTAGGTACCTCGCTAGGTACTATCAGCGCCTGGTAGCTGCATGTCCCCCAGCAGTGCTGGAACTATTTTGGGGTGGGGTGCTGAGCCACACCCCCTCTTTAGACTTGCCGAGATTGGGTGCCAACTCTCCTGGACTGCACAGACCAGACATCATTGCTGCAAATGGCACCCGGTCTGTCTAGTCCGGGAGAGGTGGCAACACTCACTGACCCAGGCCAGAGCCATATCTGGGGGCAGCTGCAGAGCCCTGAGCGACAGAGTCCACAGTGGAGCCCTGGAGGGACTGGCAGGGCCCTGTGGCAGAGAAGGTGGGATTCCAGGGGGGCAACCTGGGACCCAGGATGGGAGGAGCTTGCGGCAGGCCTGGCTCCCATGTGCGGGGAAGCCGGATGCAAACCTGGGGGTGCTGCAGTACTTCCCACACCTACGTGCCCCCGCACCTTTTCCCTGGCACAGTTGATTCAGCAACTGACCCGACTCTTTAGAGTCTGAGGCACAAGCAAAACGCATGAAATGGGGACGGCAAACTTATTTCAGAAGAAACTCAAATGTCATCGCTAAATTGGGCAACCATGTTACACGCTCACGCCTGTCCTCTTCATTACTGTATCTTAAAATTACATTAGCCGGCATGCTCCGCATTCAAATGGCTCTGTGTCTGGAATGCCAACGGGGGAATATAAGATTAAAATGTAATCACGCTCTTAAAAGTCACCGGAGGTTAATCAAATGTTTTCCAAGTTGCAGAGGATTCACGGCTGCGGTGCGGAATCACTTAATGGAATCAAGCGGAGGATCAGTCAGGGAGCTATGGAGGTGGGGGGGAGGAAGAGGGAGGGAAAGAAATTAGAAAAAAAGCATAAGCCACAAAAGGCAAAAGGCGCATGTAGATGGAAAACACCAGGTCAGCCGAAGAACATCAGGGGAAAGTTTCTTTGGTCCGTGTCCTGCCTCTGTAAGGAAAAGCACTAAGTGCGGGACATATTCAGGCTAAAGATTCTGTAGCCACTGCATATTATAGAGCTAAATAACTTGGTCTGAGTAGGGGTTCATATTTTGGCTCTTGCTTTCCCCTTCAGGAGAGCTGGGGAGGTTGGCAGCTCCCAACAACTTGCATCTAAGGGTTTCAAAAGAGCTGGCTGAGTAGCTAGCTGGATCATTAATGGTCATTTTCAGCATGGAGAGCTGTGGCAGTTCCAGAGGACTAGACGGAAGCTAACACTGCGTCAGTCTTTAAGTTCAACGGGATGACTTGAGTAATGACAGGTGTGTTGGTCTGACAAGGATCCCATGGAGATAATGGAGCAGTTGCTAGAGTACTTGATTAATAAAGAACAAAAGGAGGGTACTGTGACCAATGACAGTCAACATGGGTTTATGGAAGGTAGATCCTGTAAAACTAACTTGGTATCTTTTACACTGAAATTACAAGTCTGGTTGGAAAAGGGAATAATGTTGCTGTAACAGACTTTTGTAAGGTGTTGGGCTCGATAGCACATTGCATTTTGATGAAAGAAAACTAGAAACTGAAACTAATAGGGCAGACGTCAGCTGGATTAAAAGTTGGCTCATGGGTAGGGCTTAATAGGGAGAGCCCTCGTCAAATGGGCGTGTTTCTAAAAGGGGAATGAGGAGTAACAGTTAATCCGAACTAAGGACTTAGTTCCGATTAACTTTAAACTGCGCGTGTAGCCGCAGGCAGTTAGTTCGGACTAAGGGGGATTTAAAAATGGTGGGTGGACGGGAACATGCAAATAAAGCCCGGGATATTTAAATCCTGGGCTTCATTTGCAACTCCTGTTGCCTGATTTGCCTACCTAGCTCGAATTAACGAGCTAGTGTAGACATACCCCTAGAGAGGTTGTGGAATCCCCATCACTGGAGATATTAAAGAGCAGGTTGGACAGACATCTATCAGGGATGGTCTAGATGGTGCTTGGTCCTTCCATGAGGGCAGGGGACTGGACTTGATGACCTCTTGCAGTCCCTTCCAGTTCTAGTGTTCTATGATTCTAAGAGGACAGGGAAGCCTTATGAAACCATCTAAATTGCTTGGTAAGCTGGGTGCAGGTAAACAATGTGTCTTGTCATATGGCTTAAATGTAAAGGTATAAATCTAGAAACAGAATGGAGGCCATACTTACAGGATGGAAGACTCTAGCATGGGACGCCATGACTCTGAAAAAGATTGGGGTGGTGGCTAATCAGCTGACCATGAGCTCCTAGCATGATGCCATGAGACTAAAAGGGCTAATGCGATCCTTGGGTCTCGAGCAGGAACAGAGTGGTTATTTTGCCTCTGCATTTGGCATTGCTGTGACCACTGCTCTGGTGTTCACAATTCAGAAAGGATGTTGATACACTAGAGAGGGTTCAGGGAAGAGTGACGAGAATGATTATCGGGTTAGAAAACCTGCCTTAGCATGACAGACACAAGCTTCACAAAGAGAAGGTTCAAGGGTGACGTGATTGCAGTCCGTAAGTACCAGCACGGGGAATAAATCTTTAATAACCGGCTCTCCAATCCAGCATGATCCAATGGCTGAAAGTTGATGCTAGACAAATTCAGCCTGGAAATGAGGCATACAGTGAAAGCAATTCACCATTGGAACAACTTACCAAGGGTCGGGGTGGGTCTTCCATCACGGGCAATTTTTAAATCAAGACGGGATGTTTCTCTAAAAGCTCTGCTCTAGGAATTATTTGGGGAGGAGTTCTCTAGCCTGTGTTATGCAGGTTAGACCAGATGATCAGTGGGGGCCCTTCTGGACGTGGCATCTATGAATCTTTAAAAGCCACAAAACCACATTTGCCAATGATCCTCTACAGCCCAAGTCCCCATTTTGCAATACTCCATCTCCCTGGAACCACAGGTTTGAACTAGGGCTGTTAAATTTCGATTAATCAACTAATCGAGTAGTCGATGGAATTTCCATTGACTATTCGATTTGTGGATAAGGGGGGTGCTCGCTTAGGGGTTGGGAGCCGTGGGCAGCTCTTGTGCATTTCAAAGGGAGAGGCACAACAACAGGGATGTCTCTGCCTCCCCTGCCCCTTCGCAGAGATGGTGCTGGGGGGAAACCAGCTTTTAAGCCAGCTGCCCCCAGCACTGGCTCCTGCTCCTCCCCCCTTGCTGCCTTTCTCTGGTAGAGGCAGCAAGGGGGTAACGGTGAAGAGACTAGTCGAGTGACTACTTGATGATCCAATAAGCTTATGCTTATTGTATAGTCCACGAGTCACTTACATCCCTAGTTTGAACTCATCGGTCAGCTGAGCACTTCACTCCGGAGCAGCAGAGAGCCTGAGTCACTGGAGGGTCATGGTGGGAGGTGGAACACAGCAGCGTGCCTGGCTGATGAGTCCTGTCACGTGTATTTATACCCACTGGAAGTTTGCTGCCCTCTGGGTAGGGTGGACTTGCTGAACGGGATGTTTATTGCAGCTAGAGGATCGAGACTTCCACACGGGATGGAGTCTTTGGGAAGGACAAAAGGGACTGCGCTACAGGGGCGATATTTTCTTCTGCATCAGTGACTATCTACTGGACCATTCCCCAGGAGCGGGAAGAGGCAGGTGTCATGTAAAAGGCAGCGCCGTCCACTAGCCAAAACATAGGAGCCCAGGGGACTCTGATGAGGAAACTGAGGGGGCCTACAAGGCTAGGTGGCAGCTGAGCCAAGGTTTGGAGCATCTAAATTTTGGATTTAGGTGCTTAAATTGGCAATAAGGCACCTAAATCCCTTTGTGAATTTAGTCTGAAGGGTAACATTTTCAGAAGGACTCCCGACCCCTAGTCTCCATCAGCGAGATCTGGACCCATAAGTCTCTTTTTAACTCATTTGAACACTTTTGAAAAATCTACCTCCGGGGCCTTGAGCCAGGCTGGGTAAGGCCTTGCCTATTTGAGAAGCCAGTAGATGCTCTTCTTTTTCTAACCCCAAATCTGATTCCTTGTCCTGCTGCCAAAAGCAACTAGTCTCAGCAGGCCGAACCCTGGAATGGGACAGGCCAAATGAATCCCGTCCTCCAGCTGGGACTGAAAAGCAGCCACATGATCGGCCATGGAGGCACCAACTCCCACCCGCTCCGTGTGTTTGCGGGTCTCTCGGCCACCGAACATGCCGCATGACACACTTGTTTATGTTCTTTTCTGAGGCTACTCTGCCCCAGAGGGCCCTTTTGTTTTGACTAATAGCATAACAACATGCAAGTCATTAGTTAAACGCAGGGCAGCATCTAATCGGCAGAGTTAATTTGCTGTGGATGCTTTCCGTAAAGCCGTTCTTCGCACCGCAGTGGGCCGTGAGTGGCTCCGGAAGAAAAACCCCAAAGACTTGTGACGAGCTGGGCATTCGTTAGCTCTGGGAAGTGTCATTTATTTCTGTGCTCTGCAAACATTAACTAATCAGGAACCACATCACTCGTTATGTAGATGGGAAAGTGAAACACAGGAAAGCAAAGTAACTTCAGGCCAGGTGTACACTTGGATGTAAAGTCCCGACTAACCAGTTAACTAGTTAAATGTTAGGTCAAATTAACATTTAACTGGTTAACCAAGTGGGATCCAGCTCTGGCCCCAAGGAGCTGCTGCCAGCTTGGTTCTGGCTGCTCCCAGACTTGGGCTGCTACCAGATCCCTGCCCTGCTGTGGCACCGTCTGCATGTGGCAGGCTGTGGATGGGGGACTGTTCTGGGCACTGGTTACCCGTTCACATCTTTAATGAACTACTGGAGAAAGTTGACCTAAGAGACACAACTCCAGCTACGAGACTAGCATAGCTGGAGGGAGGAGCCGTGTTAGTCTGTAACTAAAAAACTTAATGGTTCTTAGAGACTAACAAAAATATACAAATAGTATCATGAATTTTCATGGGCAAAACCCACTTCCTCAGATGACACACTTAGCTGGAGTAAATGTACTTTAGGTCAAATTATTGCAATGTCCCCACTTCATAGAATTTCTTCTGTTGATTTCCTTTACTCCCCCGTGACCCTGCAGAGTACTAGGGTCAATAGCGGTGCCATCAATGGTTGATTTAGCCAGTCTAGTAAGGACCTACTAAATCGAACCGTGGGAGATCGATCTCCAGAGCATTGAGTTCAGGGGAAAGTGAAGACAAGCCCTCAGCATCTTAGGCTGGGTCCACCATTCTTTTGTGTTTATTTTGAACTTCAAGTTAACAAACCAGGCTCCACACAGGGCTGTCATTATGGGACTCCTGAAAGCCTGTTAAGAGTTATTGAAGAGTCAAAAGGGGAAAACTGAGGCAGGCTGCCAGAGATCTACTTCTGGCCACAAGGGGTGGAATGACAAAATTGACCAGACTGTGCACTAAACTGTTCAAAACACAAAATACATATGCTAAAATGACAGATTTTTTAATATTCTCTTTGTGGTACAGAAAGGACTATGATTTTTCCCATCTTGTTAACGGAGTAACTGCAAGTCTCAGCACCTTCAGAATGGAACAAACCCCAGCCTTTCCTCAGTACACACTTCCTGCAGGCTTCACCTGCGAACCCTTCCTGGAGGCTTGCTTCTGATAATGGGAGCAGCGGGAGGTCGTGTTACACGTTACCTGTGATGTGGAGCGAAAACAAGTGCCCCCCACCCTCCTCATGCCCAGATCCCCCCCCGGTCAGACCCTCTGTCCCCAGCCCACTCCTGTCCCCTGGCCAGACACACTGCCTCCAGCAGAGTGTAATACCAACAAAATCCCTCCTTTTTAAGAGTCCCTTCAGAATGGAGCAGGGGTGAGGGGAGAAAGACACACTAATGATTTAATGCCTTGGTAATATGTTTAGATACCAGTGGGTCAGTGATAAAAGAACCGCATCAGTTTAATAGATTTTAAGACCAGAAATAATCACTATGGTTCAAGAAAGATTAGAGCAACTTGGACACTACAGCACTTAGAAGAGTAATAGGTAAAAACCTTTTTAAATTGATGTGCAATTGATAAATTGTCCCATTAATACAGACAAGCAGAGACTGCTGCTGAGACAGCTGCTTAACAGCCCTGAGACGAGCGAGATCCCTCGTAATAAACATAACTGGTGTGCTGTAACTACCAAGCAGGTTATGCTGCCAAATGGCGAGAGGCATTTTATTTGATGAGTGAACTAATGCACCTTAAGTTGACTGAGTTTCACCAGTAGTTAGCAAGGGCTGGAGGTGCTTCTAAACCCATCACAAATGGTTCATTCGGTCACCGTGAACTAAGTCGGACCATCAGTTAACCCCTAACCTGGCGCTCCATGCTGCCCGCTTGAAACTTGCTTGGTAGAAGGGCTTGTCTGGGTCAGCTTGGAAAAGAAGAGACTAAGGGGGGGGGGGGGGATGTGATAGAGGTCTATAAAATCATGAGTGGTGTGGAGAAAGTGAATAAGGAAAAATTATTTACTTGTTCCCATAATATAAGAAATAGGGGCCACCAAATGAAATTAATGGGCAGCAGGTTTAAAACAAATAAAAGGAAGTTCTTCTTCACACAGCGCATAGTCAATCTGTGGAACTCCTTGCCTGAGGAGGCTGTGAAGGCTAGGACTATAACAGAGTTTAAAAGAGAACTAGATAAATCCATGGAGGTTGAGTTCACTAATGGCTATTAGCCAGTATGGGTAAGGAATCGTGTCCCTAACTTCTGTTTGTCAGAGGGTGGAGACGGATGGCAGGAGAGAGATCACTTGATCATTACCTGTTCGGTTCACTCCTTCTGGGACACCTGGTATTGGCCACTGTTGGCAGACAGGACACTGGGCTGGACGGACCTTTGGTCTGACCCAGTATGGCCATTCTTATGTTCTCCAGTTATTTCCACCCAGGACCTTAGTGAAAGATACACGAACTAGGTATTTGCTCTATTGCCAGGATTTCAGAGAGGACAGAGGAGTGAGGTTACCAGTGGCAGGACGTTATTTGGGTTCCAATAACACTTAGAGACTCCAGCCCCACGTAGTATTAACAAGACAGTCGCTGCCCCAAAGAGCTTACAGTCTAAGCAAGCACAGCGTAGGAATCCAAAGTGAAAGCGACTGCAGACGCTCAACAGGGTGCTAGCTGGGGAGACAAGGGTTAAGTAAGGCGTGTAAAGGAGTTCTGGTGGCTGGAGGAACACTACAGACGCTGAAATTCAAATGTCTTAAGATCCACAGCACCAAATGCTTGATCTAAAGAGCCAGGCTCAGCACTGAAGCGTGCATAAAACTGACAACAACTTATTCAGCCCTTCCCCTCGGCCACCTTCTGGCTGATCTTCTGATTTCGGTGCCAAAGAACGAGTTGTGTCCCAGAGCCAACACCGCTAAGGCTAAAGGAGCTGGATGCTGTGCCGCCTCTTTGTGCCTAGAATGCTTTACCCAGTGGAACACTTACACCCTTGCAAAGCAGGGGTGGAGGGACGGGATTTGAAGACAATGGACTTGCACAAGTATAATTAAGAGCAGGGGTCAGCAGCCTTTTCAAACCAAAGAGCCAAACTACATCAAAATTCAGAACAAGCAACAGACTGAGCAAAGAGTCGTGTAAGAATGCTGTCTGGGCTGGGGGCAGGCTGTCTGGCCGGGGAGGGTGGGGGAGGATGAGTGAGGGAGTGGGGGTGTGGGATCTGGGCATAAGTGGGTGGGGGCCAATTACTTGTTTTCACGCTGCATCACAGGCACCGTGCAACACGGCCTCCTGCTGCTCCATTCCTGGAAGGAATGACCCAGAGTATGGGAGATCGACCATCTCTCTGCAGCCAGTGGTCTGCACTCCCCACTGGGAGACAGCCCCAATGCATCCCTTGCCTCTGGAGGTGGGGCAGGCAAGGAAGGAGTCAGGCTGGGAGGGGGAGCACAGGGAACCCCAGTGATGGTGGGGGAACAGAGGGAGCACAGAGTCCCCCGGGGCAGGGGGAGTGCATCTCCAGGGGAAGGGAGAGAGGGGCATTAGGCTGTGCCCTGACGGAGGGGGCCGTGAGTGTGCAAGGAGCTGCTAAGGGAAGAACAATCTCTGGGGTCAGGACCTGAGGTAGGGGGCCCTGAAGAAGGGTGGGGAGGGGGGAGGTGCAACTTAGTGGATCTGGGGATTTGTTTACTCTCAGAAACAGGAATCCCCCTCACTCCTTCTTGGGAAGAGACCCCACTCAGCTAATACATTCTTTCAACTGACTATCCTGCTCTCTGCCTTCCTTCCCATCTCTCCTGTTTTAGGGTAACTTACACCTTGACCCTGCCATGAGGAACCATGTGGGTGCAGGGGGCTGCCCACTCGAGTTCAGGCCTTCATCAGCCTGATGATGTCTGTGCAGCACTTCATGGAAAGTGAACTGACGTGTTTTGTGGGCATCCTCTTTGGCAGGAAGAACTGAGAACTGTCATTAGCTTTGTCTGATGGTGATTAAAATGAGCAATTTAAAATGACATTAAAAGCAGAAAAGTTTGCTGTTTGGGCTTCTGTGATGTAATGTAAATGAAAATCTAGAATTATAACAAATGCAGGGGAATGGTTTCCAAGTATTTGTAAGTTAATTTTCATGTGTTTCAGTTTAGGAAATGCTGACTAGCTATTGGGATTTTCCATATTGTAGTTTAAACAAATTATTACTCAGAGCTCTGTACTAATATACCTAGTAAGGAATCTATTTGTCAAAAAAAAATTCCCGATTTTTTTTTCTGTATTGTTACAGACATATTTGCTGACAGCTATTTTGAAACAAACTACCAACATTGAAACTGGTGATTATATTGTGTTACATGCAGAATTTTTAATTTTTTGGTGCAGAATTCCCCCCAGATAATATTAACAAAACCCTTCAATATCCATTTGTTCCCAACATATCTGGGATATGACCATGACAGAGGATATCTGGGTAATTTTCTTGAATGCCTTTTCACAGCAAATATCTGCAAACTGCAGCCCCTTGGATTAACACCTCTGAAATTCAATTTTTAAAAAGTCTGGATCGACCGCAGAGTAGGTTACTGTGATCACCCACCTGAAAATATATGGCTCTGGGGAGAATATTCCTTTGTATCGACTGGGTTTTTCCTTCACTTTTAGACTGAGCTCTGAAAAGAAACTCACAAAGAGACCAATTATGCAGCAGAAGACAGTAACTGACTTTAACTGTAGTTTTATTAAGGCTTACATGTCTATCAGCCAGACGGGAGCTGGTCCGGTCACATGACGAACAGAGTGTAATGCAAAATGGCTTTTCTACAGTTTGTATGAGCAGAAGGAGATAATTGTCAGAGTTACTCATGTACTAACTCCAGCCCCTTTCCATTATAGACTAGTCTTCAGAACAGATGACTTATGTGCTCTTAGCCCCGCTGGGAAATTGCAGGGAATAGGGTCAGTAAATGGGAGAAGTTGGGTAGCTTGCATGGATTCCATCACAAGGACTTCACAGGGCCCATGACTGAACGGCTGCTTGTCAGATACTGAAATGGTTTCAAACGACAGGGAAGCTAAACTCACAGTTCCAAAGGCACCTATGCTAACCACTGAGCCACTGGAATGGTGGAGCGAAGGGGCGTGACTGGAGGGATGTCAGTTTCATATAAATACATTTTCCTTGTTAAAGAAGCGTATGGCTTTATTATCCTTGTAACGCTTTGCTCTGGGGCGGTGCTCTAACCTCCCTGCTGCTTTGTAAGCATAAGACGACAAAGTCCTCTTCAGAATTATGTGCGCTCCTCCGGCAAGCTCCTTAAAGAACTGCGTCCTGGTACTATTCAATGCAGGCAAGGAGCACAGGGACGGCTCCAGCTGTCCCTGGGGCCTTTCAGCCAGCCATTTCAAAAGCCGCGGGCAGGAAGTTAGAAGTGGACCCGCAGCACGTCATGAGCAGAGACTGACCTTTTACAATTCATGCACAGGATCGATAAAGACTTCTGCTTTTCGGCCAAGCAAGGGCGGCACAGGAGGTGGCCACACGGCAGCTGGTAAACAGGCTCCGTTTTGAAATAAGAAGAAAATGTTCTATTACAGGAAGCACATGCTTGAGCTGGGCTGCTATTGTGCTCTGGAAAGTTGAGAGAAGAAAGAGTTTTGTTAATGTTCAGGCAAGTCGGAGGATACTACAGCAACTGTGACAAAATGGGACCTGTTCCACACCTCGACCGCTGGCACAAGATGCTAGGTGTAGGCTAGAAGACCAGTTCTGAGCGGCTAGGGGCACCCACAAGAAGCAGGAGCTGTGTGTGCTTACGTTATCTTGGGAACAAGCCCTGTTTTCCTTATAACAAGCTACCATGTCAAAACTCCAAGGGCATTTCTCTTGCGTCCTAGCATTACCGCGTGGGAAGACCAGAGCAAGGTGAAGTAGGGCACCACCAAATTTTACTGAAGACCAAAGCTAGCAAAAGAATTCTTGCTTTTGTCTAAGCTAAAAATCACCCCCAATTCCAAACACTAGAATCTGAGTATGGATCTCGGTCTCGGTCAGACATTTGCACAGGTTTTATACTGCACTGAATGAAGAACTCGCTTATTTCTCTAATCCAACTTGGCTTTTCATGCCCATAATCCCTAGAGTGGGCTATTCAGGTCCCATTTCAATGATGGTAGCGTTAAAAGGTAACAAAGTACAACACACTGCTAGTGAAAGCTCAGACAGATGCACCCTCTGTGGGAACTGCACATGGTCCCCATCCTCTCCGAGGCACTAGTTGGCTCCTAACGACTTCCGACACAGAAATTGGGCAACAGCCACATTCATCTGCGGAAGGACACTTGAGTGGTCAGAGTGCTGACCTGAGACTCGGGAGATGCAGGCTCAACTCTCCGCTCTGGCATAGGCTTTTCTGCATGAGCAGATCACATAGCCGGTCTGTGCTTTGGTTCCCCATCTGTACAATGGAAAGAATAGCACAGAGGTGCTTTGCCAGGGAATTGGGTGAACAGGCTGCAGGGTACTCAGATGGTTACTGGTAAGTAGGGATTTTTAGGAGACACTTTGGGCAGATTACAAACTACTCTTCAGGTCCAAAGGGGGGAAAAGGTTAAAAAAAAAAAAAGTGTTGCACAAGCCAATCTCTGAGTGTCGTTATATTACAGCAAAGCCTATAGGCCACCATGGCCGTATTCCTTTTCTATGGCGTCTGAATGCCAAAAGTGAAACCAATCAGTTAGCTGCTTACCAGCGAGGGTATTTGCATTCCACGAACTGCTGCAACCCCCCTCGCTGTGTGCCGGCTGCTGGCCTTTTATCAGTCTTGCTGTAAAAGATGGCATAGAGCTGAGCGCAGAGGTCAAGGCAATGTCCAAGCTTTCCGACAGCTTCTGTTCATGAGACACTGGACCTGCAGAGAGAGACCTAGAAATAACCATTTGGGGGGCACCAAGGGACAAAATAAATGCTGCTTCGCTACTAACCATTTTAATTTTAAAGGGATGGTCTTGACCAAGACAAAAACCCTTTTAAATCTCTGCTTAGCAGTGCCTGAGTTAACACATGGCAGGCCAGCTGTGAGGCTAGTCCCTCAGCATGCCACGCACTAACTTCCCTGTGGGCACTGCTATGGTACAGAGAAAGGACCAGACTCAGCCACGCAAAAGTACTTTTAACTCTAGTTTTGCTTTTTACCATGTCCCGTGGTGGCTGGGTGTGTAGCCAGGAGATCTGGGTTCTGACTCTGCCACTGATTCACTGTGATGGACTGGCCCAGATGCACCAACTCACTGTGCCTCAGTTTTCCCACCTGTGAAGTTGAGATACTGACACCTCGCCCAGCTGGGTGAAGAGCTTCCAGAGCTATGGTGGACAAGCCCAACAGACATGCCAAGTGGTTTTTTTTTTTTTTTTTTTAATTGCTTGGGACTTACAAGGAGGACTTAGGAAGTTAGGTGCCAGAATGCCATTGATGTTCAGGCTCCGCTTGCTTACAGACTACATTTCAATGGCATTCCAGCACCTAACTCCTTTGGACCCTTTTGAAAATCCCAGTCTCTTTCCTTACTTCTGCATTTCACACAGCTTGGACAGCTCAAGCTAGACTAGTCAGTTTCGCTTTGCATGCGGTCCGTAGGCACTAGCTCAGTGCCATTGGTTTGGTTTCTAACACTGCAGGGAATGTTTAGGTCAAAGAGAAAATGCTGGTTTCCTTTTTGTATGGAAACCCCTCCATTTACATTGGGTTTTGTATGGTTTGGTTTGGTTTGAGAAACAATTCTGAAGAGGGGATCTAAACGAGAAGGCAGTGTCTTGTCATCAGGGACTGGAACCCTCTGGCTGCTTTGCCAGGTATGGCAGCATTTTTCTCTGCCATGGTCTCAAAGACTGAATTTGCTGAAGACCACATACGGGTAGACTGGTATTTATACTGCGAGAATGGTCTGCAGCTGCTGCAGCAATTCAGTTTCACAAATCTCCCAGGGGTGATCAGATACAGAGACGAAGGCTACAGAAGCACAACAAATGCGGGAATAAGATCTTGGAGATAACTGTGTGTACATAGTACCTACAACAACGGGGACCTGATCTCAATAGAGGCCTCTAAGTGCTACTGTAATACAAAATAAATCATCACGTTCTCTGAAGACTGGCCTGAATCAACAAGCCCACACTCTGGGGGCACGTCTACACAACAGAGATCGACCCTTCAGAGGTCGATATTCTAGCATTCGATTTAGCGGCTCTAGTGTAGACCCCCAAATCGAATGCTGAAGGCAGCTCCCGCCAGGCATCTGGTACTCCTCACTCTGCGAGGAATAAGGAAAGCCGACGGAAGTGTGTGCTCCTGTCGGCCTACCACAGTGTAGACACTGCAGTGGCTTGGCTTAAAGTAAGCCGATTCCAGCTACGCATTTTGTGCGGCCGGATGGAGTACCTTAAGCCAACCTGCCTGGAATAGTGTAGACCAGGAGTGGGAGAGTTCAGATCTGACGTGCGTGGCATTGCCCCACCTTTGACATATTCATGTACCTGCTCTGAAAGCCTTTGCAGAACATATTAAAGAAAATCTAACTCGTCTGTTCAGGGGAGACCATTCTTCTGTGTGTGACCGCTGCATGCGGTGTGCCAACACTACTGTACGTGGGCCAGACTCCCTAAACGTCACTGCCTCGGTGACACTCTACTGCTCTTCAGATCTCCCCGATCCGCGTAGTCTCTTCTCCTTTTGTTATTCAACATAATTTACCTCTCCTGGTCTACACTTGCACCCTCTTTCGAGAGAGGGATGCAAATGAAGACATTCGAAATTGCAAATGAAGCCGGGATTTAAATATCCTGTGCTTCATTTGCATATTCGCGTTATGGTGCTATTTCGGAAACAACAGACGCTGCTAATAAGCAGTTATTTTGAGAGAAAACCCTTCTCTTGAAAAAACCCTTATTCCTCATACAATGAGGTTTACCAGTTATTTCCAGAGAAGGGATTTCTCTTGAAATAACTGCTTCTTAAGAGCGTCTGTTATTTCAAAATAGCGCTATTTCAAAATAGCGCCATACCGCAAATATGCAAATGAAGCATGGGATATTTAAATCCCAGCTTCATTTGCAATTTCGAATGTCGTCATTTGCATCCCTCTCTCGAAAGAGGGTGCAAGTGTAGACATACCCTCAGTAACTACAATTATGGCACACAATTCGTAAGAAATGGGGGGGTGTATGCCTAGAGAGGGCTGCAGGTATTCTGGAGCAAAGCCAGAGCGAGCGTAGGGTCAATACATTTGAGCTACTTCTGCACAAACAAGGAAGGAAATAAATATGCCAAGAAAAATTAATTCTTTGCATAACCAAACATGGCTGGAGCCAGCAGAACTACCATCCCCTTGTGCTAAGCTGCTTGTCAGAAGACACAAAGAGAACGTATTATTATTTATTACAGAACAGAAGAGCAGGAGCAGCAGTTCTCATTCTGGAGAGGCAGAGGCATGTCTTGTGCTTTAACTACAAAGCTGCGCTTCCTCGCCAATCAGCGTAAGCTGGCGCAGCAGTCAAAAAGCTCAAAAGAGTGCTATTAACCCACCATCGCTGCTAGAGCTGTCCAGCATGCCATACCCAACTTTACATTTACAGAGAGCCCAGGAGGCTGACTACATTACAGCAAGTACACTCCAGCCAGAGAACCCGCTTACAACACGCCTACCTCCTGACGGGCTTGACAGTGGCAGGTTGTAGCACAGAAGGGAGCTGAACTGTGTGTTAAAGTCATGGCTGGTCACTGGGACTGCTCTCCGACCCAGGGGTGCAAGACTGGGCCCATAGTGACATGACAATTGCCAAAGGATTCGCAAAGAGGAGCTCACATCCTGTGGCTCTCTTCACAAATGTTTTCCTAACCCATGCTACAAAAGCAGACAATACCAAGGGGTGAGGGGAGGTTCCAGTGTCAAAGTGCCTCCCTCTGGATATTTGGTACAGCCCATTTTTAGCAACTGTAAAGGCTTCTCCTTTGGAAATGCCCTCTCTGCTTTAATCACCCACAGCCCGTGTGTAGAACCTTCCCTCTCCAGGCTTTCAAGTACTGTCCCTTGGCCTCTAGCCCTACACTCTGATTAGACCCACACACCGCGTGCTCCTTCTGCTAGCCATCGGCTCTAAGGCTCTGTGCTCCCTTGGCAGCGGTGTCTATCGACACCAGTCTTTAGGGTCACTGAATGGGATGTGACAAGTGCTTCTCGCATTGTGCGGTGTTGAGCAAATGCCACTTGGGGGAAGAATCGTGAGGAACATAAAGCAACAGGGTCAATAAAAGCACATGTGCAACTGCAGTGACCTATGGGAGCTGCCCACACACGATTCTACTAACCACTTCACTAGGTGCAGAGAAGGTATTTGAGGGTTCCCCCCCATTATAGGAATGATGGGCCAGCAGACTGTGACCCTGGGCTAGTAAAAGCGCCATGATCTTTTTTTTGATAGGCTGCAAGACGGATGATTTTCCAGCACAGCAAAATCAGTCGATGAACCAAAAGTGTGGGGATGAAGGAAATAAAAGCTCATGGAAAAATTAAGCGTTCTGAACCAATTATGGGTAAATAAAATGGGCGGTGTAGATTGAAAGAGGCAAAACAAGGAGGTCAGGGACTGAAAACAAAGCAGCTGTAAAGTATGGCTATGAGAGGAAAAACGTACTGATAGAGGAAAGGGAAAACCAGACACGAATGGCAGGCTAAAACCATTTCTACAATGTGTGGCAGGAGCAAGAGACAATAGCCTCAAAAAGCGCCACTAGCTTTTGGCGTGAGAATCAGCAGATGTGAGGATTAAGGGAAAGCACATTTGGGATGGTGTGTGCGCAATTCTAGCCCTGGGTGATCAGGGAGGCAAAGAAACAATGAAACTGAGGGAGGCGAGATACCTGTTGAGCAGTCCATTTGAGCCAAATGGGAGTCGCTCTCAGTTTTCACTTTTTTAGCACTGCTTTCTGAGGTAGACAGGGCTAGAAAGTTTGTGGTAGAAAAATAGGAGGGTTCTACGTGGTTGCTGCGCTCAGGGCTTTGCTCCATGCAGTCCAGTTTTCTTTTCAGAGAGGACATGGTTATGGAAGAAGGTGTGAGCATCCCTGAGGCCTGCGCCCTCCCGAGGAGGTTGGTGCCCGGGATGCTGTGCTGCAATAGGAAGTGGTCTATTCGTGCCTTTAGCGAGGGGTGTGGGAGGGGCTGGGAATGCTGGCTAAAGGCAACGCCAGTGAACGGATCACTGGGTACCCGACCCCAGGAAGCCTCGCTCCGGTTGCACTTCTCCAGAGTGCTCTGGTCGATCACCTTGCCGGAGGGCAGCAACATCGGGAAGGGCATAATCTCCAGAGTGATAGGGTCCAAGAACTCTTCAGGGATATCCTGGACCACTTCAACCAGCTTCTGGAGACTCGGCTGCTCGTTGTCAGAGTTGCCTAAGGGCACACACTCGCTTTCCATGGGCAACGTGAAACCAGCGCTCTGGATGCCCAAGCTCTGAGCCAGGCACTCGGCGGCCACGTGGAACACACTGTCCACCACTTCTTGTGGGCACGACTTGGCTGGCTGCCCCCAGACCTCCAGTCTTTTAATGCAAGGGAGGCCACCTCCCGCCACGTGGGAGATGCAAATTTTTAAGTGCGATACATTGCTTAGTGAGGCAGGGCCTTTATTCCATAGGTCTTGAGAGGCAGACCCAGGGTAGAAGGCCGCTTCCATCTGATGGAAAGGAGGCCTTGGTCTGAAGCCCCTGTGGCTGAACGTCACTTTGCTTTGATTTTTTAGAACAGCTTTGCCCACGAGCGTGAAAACGTCTTTGTCCGACACAGGCTGACCAGTCAGAGCCGAGAACTGAGACTCGGGGCTGTTCCAAGAACTTTTGTTCAATGAGGTAGACGTGTAAATGTCCAGCCCTGTGAAATTCTGATACCCGCCCGATGAAATGTCTACGTTAATCCTGCAGATTTCTAGGTTGAAGGGAAAGGACAGAGTAATGTGGACCGGGGGCTTGATGAAATATTCACTGCGAAAGCCACGGTTTCTCTTTGCAAGGTCTTCACAGATGAGGTTCTCAACTTCGTAACCATCCGCGGAAATCTGTGTTTAAAGAGAAAAGAGGATACTGGGCTTGATTTGACCCAAAGAAGAAATGTGAGTTTGCAACCACTTTTACAGCATTCGTGAGACAAAACGTAAGTGAGGCAAAACACGACCGACTGTGGACAACAACACTTGAAGGATGAACTGTGTTCCCTTGATTTGACTCCCCAGAGCACGTGAGTTCCTGAGTTGTTATTCTAGCTGGGCTGGGCTCTCCAAATCCATTTGGTACAACAGTGTTTCTCAAGAGGTTAGAAACATTTACCAATAATGACAGCATCCCTTTAGTTGAAGGGAATGAGAACTGAATTGAAAAGATTTCCTTTAAAAGGATTTTGCCATAAATTCATTCCAGGCTAAAATACAGAGCAGAGACTAAATTCAGCATTGCTGTAAGAGCAGGCAACTCCACTTCATTGGAGCTACCCTGCTTATGGAGACCAGCAATGTAGTCAACTCCAGCTGGGAAGGGTTTTAAATACTGTGTAAATTCACGTTGCCTTTTCAGAGGACAAAAGCCAGGTGCTTTATTATTTTTGAGATGCAGTTGGGAAAGGGGGAGCTTGCTATTCAAAACAGGCTTTGAATTAAGAACTAGGTAATCTCTAAGGATTCCCAGGACCCCAAGAATCAAACAAGGAAAAAAAATCAACCCTAGATTATAAATAGCTTGACACCTTAGAGAGAAAAACCGGGTGGCAAGGAGAAGAAAGTATCTCATACTAACATACTATGTAAGCACTTGAACACCCAGTTTTTACTATAACATGAGACTTTGCAATAGGGATGTAAAATTTTGAGTAGTTGATGAGGGCACCTCTGCTTCAAAGGCGAAAGTGATGGGTGGGAGCACGGGGCCAGCAGGGGACTCATGCAGTCCCCGGCTGGCCACGGGCTCTCAGCGGCATTTCAAAGTGACAATGCCGCATGGAGCCTAGGGTCAGCTGGGGACTCTGAGTCCCCAGCTGACCCTAGGCTCCATGTGGCACTGTTGCTTTGAAATGCCACGTGCAGCCTGGGGACACCCCAGCAGGCCCTGGGCTGCACGCAGCATTTCAAAGCAGCAGCTCCACACGGCGCTGTCGCTTTGAAGCGCCCCCTCCTCTTCCCCACCTTGCTGCCTCTTTCTGGTAGAGGGAGCAAGGGAGGGAGGAAGGGGAAAGTGATGAGTAGACTAGCATGTCGACTATCTGATAAGCATTTGCTTTTTAGATAGTTGACTAGTCAGCTAGTCGTTCACATCCCTACTTTGCAAGTATTACCACCATTCATCTGAGGATTTCAGAACTAATTAACCTTCAGAAGTCCCCCACCATATTATAATACCTATCTTACAGAGAGGTTAACTGAAGCAGAGAAAGGATAAAGGGCAATTATTCAGAGTGACACCCTACCGGAGGGCGGGGGAAGAGCCCAACCTGAAATACCTTGGTGCTGATGTTTAGCAGAGATGAGCACCCACAACTCCAAACCAAGTCAACAGGAACTGCAGGTGCCCATGACCCCAAATTAGCAGATGCAGAAAAAGAACCCAGGAGTCCTAACTCACCATTATATCACACTGCCCCAATTCTTTGCAAAAAGATTGATTAGCTTTGAAGATAGATGTACAAAATATATGTTTAATTTAGACAACTCCCGCCAGCAATTCCATCCAGTATTGCAAAACTGAAAATTACCATTACGTTTTGCTGTAACCTACCTGACCATGCCCCTCATATGATATTACAAGAGCACCTCTCTGCACGTTACACTGAATAACTCCAGGAGAGACTGCTCAGGTGTTTCCTGGGGGATTTCACCACAGAGCCTGGAGAGTAAAACTGGTTGTGTTGTCTTAGAAAAGGCACCGGAGAAGGCTCTTAGGCAAATATTGCTACATTATCTCGGACACAATGTAATGAGAGCGCGCTCCTTTGTCTACTCTGGCCAGCAGAGACAAGGACTGTTTATTCCCTCCACCTAGCCAAAGGATACCAGCGCCAACCCTCTATGACTTCAGCCGCAGAAATCACAATGCATTTTTATTTTACCTTGTTGCAGTGAATTCTTGGCTTGAACTGTGGGAGGCAGACGTTTATCACCATCTTTGCAGTTTGAGGGCTCAACTTCCACGCATCAGAATCAACTGGTCAAACTATAAGCAAAATGTGAAGGTTAGTGAACAGAGGAAGATGGGAGATTCTTGTGCCAACAGTCCCTGAATCAAAGGTGAGTCGCAAGTCTGAGGGCTCACAAAATGCAGTTCAAATTCAAGTGAGCGAGGCTTATAGCAACTCAAGAGAAATCCAAGTGAGCATGTCCTGGAGATTTTGGGCCAAGATGCAAAATAAAATTAAAATCATTCATGATTCAAAGGAGAAAGCCATCTGAGAAGGCAGCCTAGGGAAGGAGTATTTTTATGAAAAGTTCTCATTATTCTTGTGTCTGCCATTTATTTGCTGAAAGACCTTGGGCAAATCATTTCACATTCTTGTCCTTGTTTTTTCTTCCATCGTGTGTCTGTCTTGTCTACTCAGGTTGTAAGCAAGTGGGGGGAAGCAGTAAAAAGTCTAGCACAATAGGACCTGAAAACTCACCAATGGAACTAGATGTTACTGTAACAATTAAGGAATAGTGTACAGTGTTGTTGCAAGGATAAATGTTTCTAGACACTTTGAAATCATCAGATGAAGGTTACTGTTGAATGCAAAAACAATTAATAATAATTATATAACAGCAGCTCTCTGTTATCCAATAGAGCACTGGGAGCTTTCGGGAGATAAGATGAAATTCTGAGCACTGACCAAGTCAACTCTTTTGAAAATGTTCAGAAAAAGCAGCCAGGAAAGCACACAATCTTTTGCATTCAAAGAGCTAAACAAGCCGGTTAGACCCGAATCTTCTTAAAAATAAGATTCTCTGTGAAGTAAGAATGTTAACCTCTTAAAGTGAGTGTGAACCTCATTGCTTGGAGCTGTCTTGTAACCCCATACTTGCAACTTCCATAAAAAAGGATCCCTTTAAAAGATTTCCAATGAAGGGTATTTGTTCCATCTAACTGGATTTTTGCATGCTCTTTTAGGTGCACAAGGGGATTATGTACTGAACTGAAGTCAGGTCAGCAGGTCCTATACCTGTCTAGTAAATATGCAAGCATAACATATTCTGAACACTGATTAAGTGCAGATGTCAGAATACAGATAAATAGTGGCATTGACTCTAAAGTACAAATTCAACATTAAAAAACAAAATCTCAATCCATCCACAAAAGAGTGAGTTTGAAGCTTACCTTACCAATGCCTGCTGGATTGCATGCTCACACGTAACAAATGTCAATTTCACAAAAGGTAACAGGCATTTTAAAGTCTCTATTTCTTTTTGAAGCGTCAGGTCTGCGATCTATACCAGTGCCAGGCTTGCTGTCGGAAATACCATCTCTTGAGATGTAGACCTCTCTGTCCCTTTGTCTATTCCTGATTATTAAAGAGCTCATGGAACTTTTTGCCCATCCAGTCCAACAACCCATTTCTAGCAATGAGGAGTATTGTATTAGCAAAAGGAAAGTACAAGTCATTCCACAATGCAGAATTACCTTAGGGTCAGCTCACAAGGAAAGTTTCCTCCTAACACCAGCAGTAGTTGGCTGGCTTATCTTCTCGCTTTAAATCTACTCACAATATTTTTGGCCTATTTACTGAGAATATCCACAGTACAGTCTAAGTGCATAAGCCTTTTTTTTTTTTTAATTCTACTAACCTCTCGGCCTCAACTGTATCTTGTAGCTGTATTTAGTTCCATAGGTTAATTATATACTGCATAGAAGTTTTCTTGTTCAATTAGCTGCCTTTCACTATCATTGTCCCCTTGTTCTTATACTCAAGAGGAAGCATATGTATGAATGCTCATTTTAACTTCTGTCCATTTACCAGTGTGTAGTTCACCTCACAAATTGTTCTCTCTGGGCCTTTGAGAATGGTGCTGGTGAGACACCACTATTTATCACACCAATGTCTCACTGTTGCCTTATATTCCTCCATCTGTCTCTCGGTATCAGCCTGCTGGCTCATGTCTTATACTCAGATTGTAAGCTCTCTAGGGTAAGGACCCTCTCTTTGTGCTGTATTTGAACAGAACCTAAAACAGCAGCGTGCTATGCCCAGACCGTATGGCAATACAAATGGAACATCACCTCACCTGCCTCTGTTTCTGTTGCTTCTCGCTTATGAGTGTCTCAATCACTTTGAGATCTCATCAGGGAGAAAGAGATCTATAAAAAACAAGATCAATCCATTTATCTAGCTAGGTTCTTATGCTGTTGCCCAGCGCTGAAGTCTCAGCTTTGGGCTGATATGCTCATAGCAGCTTTTGAAGAGAACTCAGTTGTACTTTACCAGTGCTTTTTTTGTGATGGTACTGCCTGGTATGCAGTACTGGCACCTCCAGACACAGTACCGGCACCTCCTGTCAGAGCTCAACTTTTCTCCTGGAGTACCGGCACCTTTTTTTTTTTTTTTTTTAAAACACAAAAAAAGCACTGTGCATTACCAACAGTGGTAATTTGAAGAGGGGCCAGAGAAGAGCCATGAGAATGATTAAAGCGGGGTGGGGTGGGGGAAATGCAGGCTTCCAGCCCCTGAGGCTCACGGCCCTGCCCTCAGCACTGGGGAGCCCATGATGGTGCTCCAACCACCCTCTGCCCTGCTGCTCCACCATGGGGCTGGAGCACACAAAAACTACTAAGCTGGGCCCCCCTACGTTCTGGTGTGGGAGGGGAATGTGGGAGTGTCTTTCACAATCAGCCAGGGGCCATGTCAGTGAGGGATTTTGGTTTTGTTTTGCTTCTCACTTGTGTGCAGCCCCGGACTGATTTTTCCGTGGGTCACCGGCCCCCATCCAAAAAAGGTTCCTCACGCCTGGATGAAAGCATTGGAAAACCAGCCTTAGGTGATAGGCTTGAATATTTTGAACCATTTCGCTTCAAGAGAGGGTTAAAGGATACCTTGATATTAATTTGTATTTCCATGGGGAACTAGTATTTAACAAGGAGCTCCACTATCTAGCAGACAAAGGTAATTCGCTATCCAAAGGCTGGAAATTAAAGATAGAGAAATTCACACTGGAAATAAGGCATAAACTTTTAGCAGAGTAATTAACTAGTGGAATAACTTACCACGTTGCCAAGGTCATGGTGGATTCTCCATCACAGGCAATTTTAAAATCAAGACTGGATGTTTTTCTAAAAGATCTGCTCTAGGAATTATTTGGGGGAAATGTTCTGGATTATGTTATGCAGGAGGACAGACTAGATGATCACTACGGTCTCTTCTGCTTTTGGAACATATGGTACGGAAGGACAATGTGTACAGCTCTCATAGCGCACCTCATGATAATTCTCAAGAGTCTGTGGCCCCAACAGAGGAGAGCTCATAGCCACAGACAGGAGATGTAGCTTAGTATTCTCTTCCCTTACTGGGAGGCATAAGGAACATTCTGGCTGAGGGGCAATCTATTGTGAGGTAAATGCCTAGACAACGCTGTGTGCGTACGTGCTGGGTGGGCCGCTCATGTTCTGTTCAGTGTAAGGGCTGATTTCCTTTCAGCTGAAACGCGAGAGATTTAAAATAAACTACCCTACTATTTGAGATAATGTTATTCAGATCAATAGGTTATCAATAAGTTTGTCACTCAGGTCTGCTAGCATGCACTGTATCATCTGTATGCAAAAGTGAACTATACCCTCCCCTAAAGAGTGGGAGAAATCACAACAGAAGTGGGATGGAGTGGGAAAATTACACCCCTACCAATCCTTTCAACCCCCAAAATAATGATAAGTGGGGCTGGGACTATGACCTACTGTTAAGGTTACCCAAAATTTTGCATCATAAAGCCCTTTTTTCAGTTTATAACTGTGTCAAATTTTAGCATGTGGTTTTCCATACTGAGTGCCTACAACAATTCTGAATGTTTTTGTTTTGTTTGTTTGTGTGTTAAATTTGAGCCAGAAAAATTCAGCTGTTTCTGACAGCAAGGCTAGGAAAAAACAACTTTTGTACCGGTTAAAGTTTCCAGCTAGGTTTTATTTGAAAATGTCTCCATGCTTTGGAGCAGGGACTTAAGTCTGGCAGGGAAATGGCCTTTGGGCCAGGGATATGGTTTTTTGCTATTCTTTTGAAAATCTGCCCAAATGTAGACAAATTAAAGCATTTTTTTTTAAAGAAAGTTAGTTTGCACATGCTCAACAGACTCTATTTTAGCAGCTAAACTCCAGATTCTCTCTGCACGCTCCAGCCCAGAAATGGGCAGGACTTTCCCTGCTATTGCAGTTTTGGGCTGCTATATCCAGACAGGAAGACTCTCTCTCCTGTGCCCTTAATGCTCTTTCTGCTGGGCCGGGGGAACCTGGAGAGGAAGACTGCTTGATTCAAATGCAGAGGGGATAAGAGCTAGACTTGGGAGGGGTGTGTGCGTGTGCAAGAAGAGTGAATCGATTGGAACAGGGAGCACATTGGGATGGGGGGAAGAGGGAGAGGAGAAGACTTGAACAGGAGACTGGCAATGGGAGGGAGGAGGGGAACATTGGAATTGCCTGGGCAAAGAAACTATGAGCCAGGAAGGGAAACTGTGCACTAGGGGATGTGGTGGGGGTACTAGGAGCCAGTAGGTGAGGGGAGACTGGGATCAAATGAGGAGGTGGAAGGAGACTAGGACTACTTGGAAAAGAGAGAGACTGAGAACCAGTGGGGTTGAGGGGAGGGGAGACAGTTCTGATGAGGACGCAGGATTTTAGGGGGTGAAGTGGGAATAGTTGAGCAAGGAGGCTGGGAGGAAGAGTAGAGGGGTGAGACTAGGGCAGGGGTGAGAATCTCAGGCTCAGGGGCCAGATGTGGCCCCCAGCTTGCCTGGATCTGGCCTCCAGCTTGCCTGGATCTGGCCCCCAAGCCTCAGGGCCCTGCCCCAGCATTGGGGAGCTTGCGCTTCGTGCTCCACCCCCTTGCTGCCCCACTGCAGAACTGGAGCACACACAATCTATTAGTTGGGGCCCCCGGAGGCTCTGGTGTACAAGGGGAATGTCTGTCTCCTTCTCAGTCAGGTGCCATGCCAGTGAGGGTTTGGGCCTCTGACCCAAAAAATGTTCCCCACTCCTGGACTAGGGACTGGCTGGCCTGAGGAGTGGAGACTGGGACTAGCTGGGTGAAAACATGGGGACACCGTGAGGTTAGAGGGATGGGACAAAAAGAGTCGCTCTTGGGGGGAGGGAAGAATGGGTTGCACAGGCAACCTTGCTTCGGACATTTGAGCTTTGTGCATGTAATGTTACAGTAAGATCCTCTACTCCACTGAAACATAGTTAAGATTATACATTTAAAGCAACAAATAGCCTGGCAGCACCTTGAAGTCTAACAAAGCATGTAGATGGCATCATGAGCTTCTGTGGGAACAACCTACTTCTTCAGATGACACTATACTACTATACTTCTGAGTGAGTTTGCCTGTCTGTTCAAGAACTCCTCCTAAACAGTAAGAACTAGGACCACCAAATCTGTTATGCAGCTTTGTCTTGTAACTTAAAGCAAGATAAAGAGATTGGTTGTGCCAGGAAAATGGGATGTGCTTGGAATGGGATTGCTTCTCATAAAGCCATACAGAAGAGAGACAGTCACCAGGCAGGTGAAGGGGCTGACTGGGATCATAAACCTGCCCCACCCCAGTCCAGAACTGCCCCAGTCCACAGCTACCCACCCTCCAGTCACACTTTAGAGAGGGTGGGGCCTGAAGCTCCCTCTCCCCTCCCCGATTTGTATAGGGACATTGTTGGCGAGGGGGAAGTGCAGTTTGCTGCCTTCCTCACTACAGTTGGGGCAGGCGAACCTAGACCTGTCCCAGCCAGGGGACATGCACCCTTCCCTGGCTGTGCTCACAGAAGCTGCAGTGGCTATGGAGAGGTACTTCTCACTTGGCTCCATACTGCTGCGGTGAGAGGGGGTCGCGGTTGTCCTCTCTCCCTGGGCCAGCCTGCACACTGAACCCCCTATCCCAAAGCAATGATTTAAATGAAGCATGTACAGTTTCACTGTAGTTTACAAAATTAATTGAGTTAAGGACCTGACCAACGCTAGGTAAATAATAATAAAACGGGATTGTCACTCTGAATCCTAGTATGTCCGGTGAGTCAGTGTGAAGTGATGGAAACCCCCACAGACACAGATGAAAGCTCTTTTTCTTTTAAAATATCACCCTGCTCAATCAATGCTGGGACTTATGATCTGTTGCCATCCAAATGCAAGATCTCAGCCTATCTTTATGGATGACACCTGTACAGTGTACAACTACAGCAAGGCACGTATCTATGCTATGTCAAAGGTGCTAGACTTCTGGGATATCAAAGGTACTTCAGCTAATTACCATCTTTATGCAACAGCTCCTTTGGAAGACACAGTTGATTGTTTGTAGGGGGCAGACAGAAGAGATGGTGGATTGCTTGGTCCAACCGCCACAGCTGAGCACCCAAACCTCCCAGCACAATGCCTCCCAGTCAACACATCCACTCACTCAATACAACTGGCACGCACAGTAACCCTAAACACACATGGACACTCATTTCAGCATACAGCCGTTTGCTACCTTCACAAATAATCTCTTCTAGGACTAGGGATTAAGGATGTAAAATCCCATTTAATTGGTTAACTGGTGGGAGCAGGCGGGAGAAGCCCCTGTCTGTGGCAGGCTCCCCGTGGAGTTAGAGCAGCCCCCTGACCACAGCAGACAGGCAGCTTCGCCACCATTGGTTAACCTTAACCAGTAAGCTTCACCTATTAAGCATGAGGCTTACCAGTTAGCCACGCACATCCCTACTAGGAATGTGAAAGATTAACCAGTAAGCATCACCCTTAATGGGTGATGCTTACTGGTTCCAGTTAATCCACTGGTGGGGGCTGGAACAGCTCCCTGCCTGGGCAAGTGGCTACTCTGGTTGTCCGGAGCAGCCCTTGCCTGCGAGGTGCCCGGGCCTGCCAAGGACAGGGCCGGCCTGGAGCAGCCCTGCCTGTGCCCCGTGTTATTTGGTTAACTGGTTAAACATCACACTTAACTGGTTAACCAATTAAATAGGATTTTACATCCCTATCCAGGACAGTCACTCGGAGGTCTAGAATGAGTGCTGAGTCAGTGGGAAGACAAGGAAACAGCGGTAATCAAGAGCTAAAAATCTCATTCCGTGTACCACGTTGCCAGGTTCAGCCGTCCCTGGACCATGTGAAAACCAGATGGAATGGAGTCCAAAGGTGCGGGGGTGGTTGGATCCGACAGCTGATGACAGGAAGAGGGAATAATAAAGAGATGATTGTGCCTGCAGCCAGTGGGCAGTTCTGGACACAATATTTGGGGAACATGTACAAAGGACAGCACTGTAGCACATGGAAACAGAAGCCCCCATTTTTACTCACATAACTTTACCAATTACATCTAGGCGGCAGCACAGGCTTTCTGCTACTAGCAGAGTTTATTAATATGGAAACGGAAGTATAAAATGGTATAAAGTAAGAGGAAGATGATAATTTACACCATGCTCCAAAATATGCTAGGACCATTACAAAGACCTATTCCTTGTCCCCAAAGATTTCACCATCTAATTTTAGATGTGACAATGCACGGGGGAGGGGGAATTAAAACCCTCTCTTTAGCTACAGAATAGATATACTGGACAGCAGCAATACACGCCTCTGCAACACTGCCTGGTTTATGTGATTCAAGCCTGACTTGGAAGAACCACTGCAAGATGGATAATTGAATTTCTAGGCCCACTCAGCCTTTACCTGTTCAGGTCAGACTGCCATCAACAGAGCTGACTAATGCCAGTGCTGGGGGTGGTGTGAGGTGAATGCCTCTCCCACTAAGAGTGACCCAAGATCTACGTTCCTACTAAGGCTGTGTGTGTGCGCACAAATGCATGAGAAATCAATGGTCAACACAGCACATTACTTCCCCATCTTCATCCCCCTCCGCTCTAGCACTCACACCGTAAGCCTCACCCCCTACCACTCACCGTCTTCCTCTCTTTCGCTATGAGCCCAAGAAAGGGGAAGTCCTGGAATACTTCCCCTACCGCCCCCCTCCTCCCCAAAACTACAAACACCAAATAGCTGGGGCAAAGGGGAGACTTCTCCTGTCACCCAGACCAGTGGTTCTGGGAGTGACCAGGTGAAGGCAGACCCGTGTGCAAGTACCTATGGGCAAGAGGTGTCTGTAGCAGGGGGCAAGTGCACACTTAGAATTCACACTGCATCGACACATCATCTTGAAGGAAAGGCGAGTTTTCACACATGGAGCAACCAAATCCACCAGCTCTCGCTTGAAAGCAAAAGATGTTGTAGAGGAAAGAGCGTGTTACCAGAGATTTTATTTGTAACAGAATCACTGTGGGATCTGCTTACCAAACAGAACAAGCTTGGGATTTACATGAGGATGAACCTACTAACATGGTTGCCAAGTCAGCTCTGGCTACACAGCAACCACCAAAGCTTAAGGAGGTTACCCTAAGGACCATTTTCAACAGGGAGCAGAAACAAAGAGAAGCATTTGTACGTATAGCTATTTCACTCTGTACACGCAGGCAGATTTCCCCGACAGAACTTGATGCAGGAATTAATCTGTCCAACAGCTTTTTGGGGATACTGTTATTCTTAAAGAACTGAGTCAAACACTTTGTGGTGCAGGTAGCTCAGCTTCTCTGAATGGGTCCGCCTGAGCAAAGGAAACCATTCCCAGAAGGGCAGCTCGACCACCACGTACCCCAGTTTCTGTAGCTGCCTCCTTTTCAAGCTGTGCAGTCCCAGCAACCGTTTAGAACCATAGCAGTAGTGGTTCCTGTTTGACACCTGAATGGCCAGCTTCACCTCTCCGGGTTGCGGTCTCAGCTGGGAGGGATGGTTTTCAGGAGAAGTCTTCGATTTGGTCAAAACATTCAAAATGGCGTCAGTCAGAGGAACCTCATGTAAAAACGCAGAATGATTCGATGGGGGCGGAGCCTGCTTCTGTTCTACTGCCGCCTTCTGGCTACAAGTCTCTGCCTGAGTTTTATTACCTGCACGTGACTTGCCACTGGACTTCCCCGTTAGCAGCTGATTCATTAAGTTATCTGTGAGACTGACTCCAACATATTGTAGTCCTTTGGTAGTGGCTGTGGTAGCTTCTAAGTTAAATGGTAACGGCTTTCGGTCTGGGCCCAAGTGGACCTCCACATCATCTGATCTAGTGTGAGGCAAAATCATGTGGTGTTTGACATACTGGGGCCCACCTAACATTAATTCAAGTAGAGAGACCGCTTCTGTCACGTCTGGCTTTGTGCAGATTTCCTTCTTTGCAGAATTCCACAGCATCTCAGTAACCTCTTGCCGAGGCTGTGGCGTAAGGCGATTACCTTTGTAATCTGGACACTCGATCTCTACACTGCCACCAAGAGTGAACAGGTCCTTTTTGAGCTCAAATTTATGCTCCCTGGTTAACTGAATAAATTCAGCGCTCAGAGCGTAATCTATCAAGTCATCTGGGAAGTGCCCAGCAAATGCCAGAGCCAACAAACAGGTGAGGAGATGTTCAGGGAACTTCTCAAATTCATGCAGCTTTCTGTGTATCTGCTCCACGAGGCTGGAATAAAACCTCTCTGCATTTGGCGGCTCATAATTCAGGCATCCGTAGGACCACAAGAATTTAGCAAGGTCTTTGCTTCGGCAATACATCACCCTGGAAGGCAACGAAGAGGCTACAGCATTCATAATCCCTTCATCGAGGTACCGCAAGGCCGAACAGGCAAGAGTTATGTGCATAACACCCTGGATGCCTATAGTACCAATCCGAGGCGGAACAACTCTCCCCAGTTGCTTCAAGAATTCCAAATGATCAACATGAGTATAGCGGAACATCTTAAGTACATTCACTAAAGCATAATTGCTCATGTCTGCCATCTGGGCTGCCACTTTGTCTCCAATTTTTCTCATGACATGCTCAGAAATGGCACTGTTGGACTTGAAGAACCCTAAACAAACAGTGCCCACTTCCTCCAAGTTGAGGGAATCCAAATACTTCAACACTAAGGACTCCAACTTCTGCATTAAATCTTGGGGCACCCTCCGGCCTTCACCGATGATATAAAGCAGCTGAACCAGCTGGGGCAAGGTGAGGTCTGTCCGATGCAAGTTAACATAACTGAAGAAGATCTGTAAATAGCGAGGCACACTGCGTCCCAAGCAACGCCACAGGTCAGCCACGAGCAGCAGCTGATCCAGGCTCATGTCCCAGACCCGACGGCAAAATTCAGTCTCATACACATTCAGCATGGAGTGGGTTGGTGGAATGGATAAATGGACAAAGGCCTTTAAAATATCAGTGAGTTCCAAGGAGGTAAACAGTTGGATGTTTTCAACTCCATAACGACACAGCATTGTAAACTTGGTATTGGACTTCACGATCACATGCTGCTCCCCTGGCAAACAGCTCAGCTTGCAAAAATATTCCACAATGGTTCCCGGGATCAGGCTACTCTTAAGCACGGTTACTTTATGTAATATCAAGTCACCTTCTTCTAGGGGAAGGACAGGTAAGGTCTCAGACTTGTCATAACTCAGGGATTGGTATTCAGGCCTGTTCTTCTGAAACATTCTGGGGTCTTCCTTAGTGTCATAAGCCTCCAAATCAGCATCTAGCAATATGTCTTCCTTGGGCTCCAGCGTGGCTGGGTGTGCTGAGCTGGCCTGTGTGGAAAGTGTTTTATGGAACTCCAGATCCAGCAAGGTGTTTTTTGTGCTTGACAGGCTTCGAGAACAGGTGATGCTGTACGTGTTCTGACCCTGCTTAGCACTGATGCTGGAGAATTCGTTTTCAAGCAGCTCTTCACTGTTTTCACAGTTTCTAGCAGCATTCCGGTGGGATGCAGTTTTGATTCCTGTATAGGCAGATGGACTATAAAGTACTCTGTACTCCAGAGGGTTCAGCAATCTGAAAGACACTGCTGCTTTGGCACCTGTGTTGCTCACTTCAGAGCTCTTATCCTCCTTTTGTTTCCTACTAGGAATTCTCTTCTTGGCTTTGCACTTGGGCGTAGTTGAAAATGCAACCATGCTGCGAACTCTTCCTGGAAATCTCCGGCATATTATCACTGTAGCCATGGATCACAACTTACTGGGCTCAGAATTGCCTCCAGGTACTGAAAAAAGGGCAGATGAAGAATGAGTGGCTTCCATCTATCATGATGCATTTTTTAAAAACACAACCTTTAACACTATAGTAGTTAGAGAGTGAGAGAGAGACTTGGTTTCCCACTTGTTCACAAAGAGTTACTGAGTATCAGGCGTTTTCCTGCAAATCAGCAGGTAAGAATACTGCCCAAAACTACCACACAAAACTCTACCCAAGATCAACTACCCAACTTATTTTGCAAAGCCTGATGCATTATAGAATTTTGATAGGATTGGAAATCCACATTATAAAATGGCTCTCGAGTTAGGGGAAACATTTCTATTTTTTAAACTGATTAGATTTCAAGCTGTTGTTGTCCCTTTAGCACTTTTCTAACCATCTTTAAAGCTCTAATAGTTTTATTAGATTGAGTTTTAAATGATTCAGTTCTATTAAGGAGCACCAATCAGAACCCCCAGTAGTTCTCAAAATGAGGCCCATGGACGACCATTGCTCCACAGATGGAAGTACTCTGAACCTACACAATGTCAGGCTGGGGTATTGGGAAGTGCTGGGGATACAGTAGAGGGTTTTTCTTACAAAGGGGGACACAGAAAGAAAGCTGGAGCAGAGCTAGTCCGCAAGATGGACTGGAACCTTCAGGCCTAAACAGCTGTTGTTTAAACATTGTTGTTAGTGACTGTTACACACAGGGAAGGAAGAAAAGCACCAGATAAAACTCCCAAAGTAAAAAACTGGTGTTCCATTATCACACGCTGGAAATTAATACTTAACAGAACAGTAAAGATACCGAAGAGAGCTCCATTCTTTAGACCTGGGAAAGTTTTCTACAGGCTTAGGTGACGTAGTACTTCACCATCTGGGGCCTTGGCTATATGAGTGCTTGCAAAGATGGGACGGCAAAGATGGGAAAATTGCCAAACCAAAGATCTAGCGTAGCCAGCCTGGGTAAGCAACCAATGTAACCTGTTTAGGAGGTGTCAGAATGGTGATCAGTTACAGCCCCAGGTGTGGCTGCTACTCCTGAGGAGATATCAGACTGCCATCTTCCTTAAAAGCTCACTCTCTCTCTTTCTTCACTGAGACAAAACACATGTTGGGACAGCAGGATGCCAAATAATTAGGGAAGCCAAAGCTTGGTGAAGACACTACAACAGCAATTTGCATTAGCTTCTTTCTGTGCTCCTCAGCACAAAGGCCTCTGGCCATGGGGACAGATCTGTTATGGATGCCTTACCTATGACAAGAAAAAAGAATGAAGCCAAGTAAATGCTCAGCTGAGTTTTATCTAGAATTCCTCAGCATAGCAACAATAAAAACAGTCCAGTAGTGCCCTCTCACAGTGCTTCAAATCACTTAACCTACTTTTCTTAGTCACATTGCATAGGGTACTTCACTCAAAGAATGGTAATGTGGAAGTAGCAGAAGGTCTATAACAGAAGTGTGAGAAAAGGTGAAAAAACTACTTGGGTAAAGAGACTGAGACCATAGGTGAAAGCAAGAGAAGAAGGGAAATGGTTAGCATATGAGAAATCAAAGCATGAAGAAAAAAAAAAAAAAAGAATTAAGGACAGGATTGCTGTAAAAGGGCAATTGATTTTTTTTTTAAATATTAAAGGGTTGATAAAACTCACGTGCAGCTACTCCTGTCTGACGTCTTATGTGTATAAACTGCACTGCTTGGGTCAGTAACTGTGTTTTCATTGATGTTAGCACTGCACAAAGTTAGATATGGATGCCAAACCCAATACCAGCCTCCTTATAGCAATTTATGTGCTGGGAACCCCAAGAGCAGATATGTGCAATGCTGGAGATCAGATGAGATCATAACAGTTCCTTCAGCCATGACAGAGCGACAAATGGCTGCAACGGGCTGTGCTTGGGACCTCAGCTAACGCTGCAGAAAGAAATAGCTCATCCTGTGTATGAAAATGCCACCCAATCCTTGTAATCTACTAGATGCTCTGATACAACAAACCAAATGAAGAAAAATCAACCCCCCCGCCACTTCCCAGTACTGTATATGTACAACAAAACCACAGCAAATAGCCATTCTATTTTGGCACACTGCAAGCCCAAGCAAATCCATTGTCAACAGCAAGTAGGACTCTTTCTCCAGCCTTCCCTAGCAATGTCTGCAGAATCCAGGATTTCATTTAAAAATGGAAAATTTTTTAGCTCTTAGGGTTGTCAGGGTAACCTCGAGCTGAGCGTAACTGACACAGTGCTAACCTCCCAGGTCTTCAGATAGATAGCCTGGAAAGGTAGAAGTATGATCTATGTAAGGCCCCACTACATAGCATGCATACCAGGAAGCACATTCTCAATGAAGGCCCACCCAACTCTGAAACCACAGTCTGCTGCTGGAGTTTTAATTAGGTGAGCTTTGTGGCAGAGTATGAGCTAGTCATCAATAGTCAGACCACTGTAAGTGCAGGATACACAGGTTTCTCTAGTCTCTTTTTGGTCTATTTTGAGTTCTGTATATTAATCATTTCGCTAGTAAAACACATTCAATGATGCAAGGGATGACATTCGCTCTTTGCTACCACTGACAATCTAACCTTCAAAACATCCCTATGAGATAATTATCCCCATTTTATCCAAGGGAACATGAGTCACAGAGCTAGTCAGTGACGTGCCCACGGATCACAGCTCATCAGAATGATGCTAAGAATCCTGTCAGAATTAGGGATGTTAAAACAGTTGACTGATTAACTGTTTTAACTCAGGGTTTGCCACCCAGCTCGCTGTCTATCCCTTCCATGGTCAAATTCATTGGCAGGGACTGGTTAATTGGTAAGCATACCAGTAAGCCTGAGGCTTACTGGTATGCTTACCGGTTAACCATTTTAACATCCCTAGTTAGAATGGCTTGGTATGAAGCTTTGTAAAACAAATCAGAAGTGCTTTGGGAAGTGCCATGTAGAGTTAAAAGTTTATTTATCTATCCCTTAACTTCAAAGCCACAGAACCACAAAAAAATGAAAGAGGAGGGAGAGGGACAGAGGACAAGAAAAGCCAAGTGTTGAGAGAAAGGCTCTAAAGTATTGTCCTTGCTCATCACTTAGTTTAGGAATGTTAAAAATTGAGTATTAAGGTATCTGTGTAACCACTAAAAATCTTAGCAGTTACACTTGCTGCAAGCACTGTAAAGCTTAGCTTTATACTACAGAGCCCACAGCAAAGCCTCCCTGCGAATGGGGCTGGCAGCCCCTGCTGGCCGGACTTCCAGAGAGGAGGCTCCACTGCAACAGCAAAGTGAGTAGGCAGCCTTTGCTCCTGGCTCCCGGGGAGGTGGCTTTGGTGCCCTGCTGCAGTGAGGCTGCCTCTCTGGAAGGTGGCTGAGTTTAACAACACCGTTAATCAATGAGTACCAGCTTATTTGTTAAATGGTTAATCGATTAAACTAACATCCTGTCTAATATGCCAGATGAATTTTCAAACTAGAGGTCCTATTTTTCCTTTTCCTCCAAATATTTTTCTTTTATAGGTCTCTTTTCCAGCCACTGCTACTCACACCTTTGTACTCTTTTCTGTGCTCCTCTTCATGTGTGAACATGCTCCATTCAAATCCCTCTTGGAAACTCACTTCTGCTGTGTCATGCATGAAATGCATGTTAAAGAGCAAACATAACTGGACCCTCCCAGCTGCATGCATGCCCTATGGAAGTCCCAAGAGATTACATTGTTCATCTTACCCTTCATCAGCCCCTTCTTTACGATACTCATTTTGTGGGGCATGTCTAATACCAGCTCCAGTCCTGCAAGTGAATCTGGATGGGCAGACTAAGACAATGGTTCCAATTGTGCTGATTCAATTGCAGAACAAAGAAGCCTCAGACTATATGTCTATGGGACAGAAACTCTTCCTTTCCTGGAGTATGAAGCATTCAGTACACTCTTAGACACTCAAAAATGACAAGTGTACAATTTATAACTAACATTGTGTCATCCCCATCACAGTCTCACTGCTATGGATCAAATACAGTATGAATTACACACTATACTAGCGCCACAGCTTACAAATGGAAGGGAATGTAGCATCTCCCAACAAAAATTAGGACATTTGGAGCAAAATATTAAAGTGAGGTGTGAATTTTCACATTTCATAAATGCTTCAAGTTGGGTTGGTGTAGCCATGTTAGTCTGTAACTGAAAAAACGTAAATCACTAAGGGTATGTCTACACTACATGGCTCCGTCGATGGAGCCATGTAGATTTGTTTACTGGGCAAAGGGAAATGAAGCAGCGATTTAAATAATCGCCGCTTCGTTTAAATTTAAATGGCTGCCGCGCTGAGCCAAACAAACAGCTGATCAGCTGTTTGTCGGCTCAGCGTGCTAGTCTGGACGCTCCGCGGTCGACATCAAAGCCCTTTGTCGACCACCCCGGTAAACCTCATCCCACGAGGAATAAGGGGACGGTCGACAAAGGGCTTTGATGTCCACCGGGAGCGTCAGATGCGCTGAGCCGACAAACAGCTGATCAGCTGTTTGTCGCTCAGCGCGGCAGCCATTTAAATTTAAATGAAGCGGTGATTATTTAAATCGCCGCTTCATTTCCCTATGCCTACAACCCTAATCTACATGGCTCCTTCGATGGAGCCATGTAGTCTAGACACAGCCTCATAGTCTTGCAGCACCTTAGAGACTAACAAAAAAAGGTGGATGGTCTCATAAGCTTTGGTGGGCATAACCCAAAGAAGTCTGCATTTTTTGTTAGTCTCTAAGGGGCTGCCAGACTCCCTGCAAAGCGGGTTAGGGACAAAGGCCTGAGTTTGCCATTAACACACTTTACAGGCATTAGCTATAATCTTTTTTTTTTTTTTTTTAAAAGGCACCTTCGCTAAGCGGAGCGGCGCCAACGGGGCACTGCGAGTATCTGGAGCATGTCAGCGCCAGGCAGGGCTGGAATGCGGGTGCCTGCTGCCACCTGGCGCTGAGCAAGGCGGAACCTGCGGGCTACACGCTGGGGGGAAGGAGATGCGCAGTGTGGGGTCACCCCAGGGGACCGCCCAAGGCAGGCGGCCCCAGAAGCCCCTGCATTGGCACCCGGCTCAGAACCAGCCTCCTGCAGCCCCCGCGGAAGGGGGGAGACAGGCCACGGCGGGCGGGGCTTCCTCCCTGGGCCTGCCCGTGCACGGCGGCAGCATGTGCAATGCGCGCGCCCGGCGGGCCCGGCCCGTGCACGCGCAGCCCCCGGGGAGCGGCGGCGCTGGCAGGCGCGAGGCACACGAGGCACGTGCCCGCGCCGGGAGGCGCGTGTCCGCCCGCGCTCGCGGGGCTCCGGCGCTGACAGGGCAGGCGGCGCGCGCCCGAGCACCGGCCCCTCCCGGGGGCTGGCAGCGCTGGGAGGTGGCGAGACACCCCACGCCGCAGCCCGTTCCGGCCTCCGGCCGGGTCCCCCTCCCCGCACTCACCGGGGCCCGGCCGCTGGCTGCCGCGTCTCGCCTTCCTGCCTGGGGTCGCCCTGCCCCGTCGCCGCCGAGCACTTCCGGTCACCTGGCCTCTCCCCACGCACTTCCGCCGCGACGGGAGGCGAGCGGGGCCAGCCACGCCTCTAATGGGGGAGAGGCGCTGCGCCTGCGGCTTCCGCGCGGGCCCGCCAGAGGGCGCTCGCTCCTCGCCCGCCCGGAGCCCGCGCGCCTGCTGCTCAGACCCAGTGTCAGCCGGGATCATGCCAAGGCCGCGTGGGGTCATGCCAGTGTCATGCCTCTGCCACACGGGGTCACACCATTGACACACATTGTCATGTCTCTGCTGCGTGGAGTCTCACTGTGTCACAGCATTGCTGCGCTTCATCATGTCTCTGCCATGTGGGGTCATGTCACGTCACACCAGTATCATGCCATTGCCACACTTTGTCATGCCCCTGCCACGTGGGGTCATGCCTCTCCCACGTGGGGGGTCTCCCCAATGTCAGGCCAAGCAGTGTCATGCCCCCTCCTTGTGCTGCAGGGGAAATCCTCTGCTCCAGGCAGATGCGTGGCCTGTTCCGGGGCTAGGGCAAGCCGCATTATCCCTATGTAGCTGTTGCCTCCGCCAGCGGCAGTGTCAGGCGGAAAAGTCTAACTGCAGCTCAGGCTGGTCTGAGGCAATCAGAGGCTGGGGTTTTAAACAGAAATGCCAGCTTCAGGCCTGATCGGGGAATTGTCACATTCATAGCAGCCCCTGGGCTGTGGTGGGGGGGGGAAGGCTGACGAAAGGGAACTAACGAAATGATCCATCTGGATCAGAGCCACTCACCTGCTGCCATGTGCAATAACTGTGGGCAGGAGCAGGTGTAATGTGACCGGGCTGGGTGCGGGGCACAGGTCGCTGGGAACGCAGTGACGCTGGACACCCCACCCTTCCAGCGTAACGTACCAGCAGGCGTGTGTGAGCCAGGAGTGGGCAGGGGGGAGTCAGACCTGCTCTTTTCTGTGCGGTGTAACGAACCGGCTCGGTGTTGCTGAATGGCCGTGCCAGCCCACAGATTTGATAAGGTTAGGGGTTGTTTGCAGAGCTGTGGCTGTGCTGGGGGTGTAAATCCTGCTTCCTGTGTGTGAGGTTTCCCCAGCCCTTTCCAGAACACATGGGCAAATGGACCAACATTTCAAATTCATTTCAGGGAGTGGCATGGCCCTCCCTGATCAGTCCCCCCCGTTAACAGCCTCTGCTCCCCGTCCCTTTGGCCCTCTCCAATCCAGCCCCCAGCCAGTGCTCCCCATCCTCCCAGCCCTTGCTGATTTGAACCTCCTCCCTGCCTGTCCTGATCTGACACCCCAGCCTATTTTCTTCCCCGCAAACCCTTAGCAATGCAATGCCCACAGCCTGTGTTCTTCCCCCATCCTGATCCTTACTGAGCTAACTCCCCATCCTCCTGGCCCTTGCTGATCTGAAACTCTCCTGGCCTGTGATCTCCCCCCAACATTCACTGATCTGTCTCTACCCAGCCTGTGCTCTTCATCCCCTTGCCCTTCACGACTCCTCCCTGCCTGTGCGCTCCACCCAGGAGACTTGGCCAGGTTGGGGCTGGGTATTTTGGGTATGAGTGTTGCTGCCTTCTACTGGACAGAACAGGCCCTGCCCCAGAACAGGCGATCTGCTTGGAGTCCTAGCGGCTGAACCTAGGCCCCGTGGCGCTGTTAACCCGCGTGTAGCTCGGATTTGTGGGGCATCTCCAGCCTAGGCTTGAATGTGCCTCGCTGACTGAGGTCACCCAGGCCAATGAGCAGTGGCTCACTGGCACCAACCACGTGAGCTCTGCCTTGAGTCTGCCTCCACTTCCAGGTGCAATTCGAAGTGTCACTGATTACAGACACCAGCACAGTGACGCGTTATACTGCCGCCCACAGCAACAGCCAGGGCTGAGCTCAGAGCCTGCACTCCTCTAATGCTGGAGCTCATGGAGAGTCACCCTCAGCCATTACCAGGATAGGGGCCAGGAGCTGGCGTCAACAGGGTTCCCTGCTAGGGGCAACGCCCATGCACTCCTCTGTCTTGCGTACAGGGCTGTGCATGCCCCCCAAAGCTCTTACCCAGCAATGAGAACGGGCCGGGGACACTGCTGCTGGCTGGCAGGTTTCTGCTGGCCTCTGAGCCTGGCACAGCTGGCTGAGGAAAGGCTGCCAAAGCCGTAACTGTAGGTGGGGCCTGGTTTGTAGGGTTCCACCCCTCCAGAGACAGGGTGAAGTTCTGGGGGAGGGAGGGCGTTTCCTGCCCATGCGCGAGAGCTGTGGTCATAGCATGGGGCCCCTGTGAAACGGAGGCGTCTCTTCAGCTAGCTCAGCCCCAGCTGGGCATGTTGCGGGTTCCTCCTCCTCCCTTCTCCTAAACCTCCCTCCTTGTGCTGCTACCCAACCCACAGCACAGTTCAGGATATGCACCCGCAGGGCTGCCATGTCTGCTATGGTGGAGGAGTGTGGGGCTGGTGGTGGGGCACAGGCCTTCAAGCCTTTAGCTCCTTTCTGGTGCAGCAGGTGTGGAGATTGCCAGCCCTGCCCCAGAAGTTCTCCCTTTCCCATCACCAATCCTTCCTCCAGGCTGCCCCTCAGCCTGGAGCAGCTGCTCATGGCCTCACGTGCCAGCCCAGCCCTCCCCCCGATTCTATTCTGATTCTTCTACTCCACATCTATCACCATGGTGACCGAGTCCCACAAATGACAGGAAAGAGGTGATCCTTCTAGATCCATTTCAGCATTGGATACAGCTTCTTCCTTGGGCTCTTCCAGGTGTCCTTGGCTTCCGCCAAGCTGGGTTTGGCGGAGAATGGTCTCATTCTAAGTCTAATGTGGTCGGCACACTGTAAAAACAAACACTAATACTCACTGTGCTTGGCACGCCACTGAGTCCGTTCGCCCCATGGCATCTCCAACTGACACCAATGGAGGCTGCAGGTGCTGAGCGTCCCAAAAATAATCAGGGCCAAACTCACAAATAAACAATGATAATGAGATAAGTCTGAGACAGGACTTCTCAGCCCACGGCCCCTGGGCCTGTGATTTAGCTACAAGTTCATCTTTCCTGAGTCAGCACAGTATGTAATCACATAACACAGAGTAGTGAATCAGGAACTAGACCATGGAGGAGATGCATTAGCCAGAGGCTGGAGCATAGACAGTTATAATTAGCAGTAAGGATGTTAAGGACTAGTTGACTATCAAATGCTTATCAGATAGTCGAGTCGATTCCCCCCCTCCCTTGCTGCCTTTATCAGACAGAGGCAGCAAGGGAGGGGGGAAGAAGGGGTACTTCAAGGTGGCAGCACTGCACAGCTGATCCCGGGCTCTGTGTGGCGCTGCCCCTTTGAAATGCCACCATGGCATTTCAAAGCGGCAGCGTCGCATGGAGCCCAGGGTCAGCTGGGGACTCCCTAGCTCACCCCTGGCTCCCTTGCGGAACCTGGAGTCAGCTAACCCTGGGCTCTGCGCAGCATTTCCAAGTGCGCAGAGCCCACTGATCAAGCCACAAGCAGCTGATCCCAGGTTCCACGGAAATGCCGCGCAGAGCCTGGGATCAGTCCCCAGCTGACCCAGGGCTCTGTGTGACATTTCCCTGGAACTCGGGATCAGCTGGGGACTCCCCAGATGACCCCAGGCTCTGCGCGCTTTGAAATGCCACGCTGGAGCCCAGGATCAGCTGGGGAGTCCCGAGCTGACCCTGGCTTTGCATGGCATTTCAAAGCGGCAGCACCCCATGGAGCACAGGGTCAGTGAGTCCCCCACTGACCCCAGGCTCCATGCAAGTGCTTATGCTTTGAAATACACAAGAGCCCCCACTGGGGACTCTTGTTCATTTCAAAGCTGGCACACCACATGGAGCCCGGAGTCAGCGGGACTTCCTGCTGGCCCCAGGCTACAAGAAATGCACAAGAGCCCCAGTGGGAGGTGCCTATGAACTAGTTGAGTAGTCGATGGAAATTCCATCGACTACTTGACTAGTAAATTAACTGTTATTTAACATCCTTAATTAGCAGCAGTTGCACCCATCTTTAATCTTTACTCCATGTTAATACCATTTTGCATCAATTTCTTCAGGCAAGTCGGTTAGCTTTTCATTTCACCTTTGGTAACTTAGAAAGTCTTGTCTTTAACAAGTCTCAGAGGGGTCGCCTTGTGAGTCTGTAACTTTAAAAACAACGAGCAGTTCTGTGGCACCTTAGGGTATGTCTACACTAGCTCGTTAATTCGAGCTAGGTAGGCAAATCAGGCAACTGGAGTTGCAAATGAAGCCTGGGATTTAAATATCCCGGGCTTTATTTGCATGTTCGTCAGCTGCCATTTTTAAATCCCCTTAGTTCGAGCACGAACTGCCTGCGGCTACGCGGCAGTTTAAAGTTAATCCGAACTAAGTCCTCATTCCATGAGGAGTAACAGTTAATCCGAACTAAGGACTTAGTTCGGATTAACTTTAAACTGCTGCGTGTAGCCGCGGGCAGTTCGTTCGAACTAAGGGGGATTTAAAAATGGCAGCCGGACGGGAACATGCAAATAAAGCCCGGGATATTTAAATCCCGGGCTTCATTTGCAACTCCGGTTGCCTGATTTGCCTACCTAGCTCGAATTAACGAGCTAGTGTAGACATACCCTTAGAGACTAACAAAAATATATATGGTATCAGGAGCTTTTGTGGGCAAAACCCACTTCCTCAACTGAGCTGGAGAGGGACAACAGGAACGCAGAATTTATAACAAAATTATAAATGACAAGTTATAAAGTCTGGGTTCGTGTTATCCCGCTCCAGTTCACCGGATGAAGTGGGTTTTGCCTATGATCAGGGCTCGACAGTGTAATCTACTCACCCATGGTGAGTAGATTACAAGCCGGCACAGCCACGCTGTGCAGTCTGCGCATGCGCAGCGTGCCGAACCGCGCGGCTGGCGAGCGGGGCTCGCCGCTGCTTGTCGAGCCCTGCCCATGATATTTTTGTTAGATCCTCACGTGCCACAGGACCTCTTGTTGTCTTTAAAAGACTGAATTAAGTTTATTGGAGAAACAGATTACAATGAATTTAATTTTTTTTTAAATTGTTCTCCCTGTGTGCTTACTAGCCTCTTGGATTGTTAAACCTGAGTTTTAAAACATGCACTCTTTGGCTGCATGAGCGGAGGAATCACAAGTAGGCACAGAGAAGTTATTTGAGTTGGCACTGGTGTCTATAGTTCAAGAAGGCTGCTGATACAGTGCAGCGTTCAAAGAGGTGCCAGGAGAATGATTCAACGATTAGAAAACCTGTCATAGTGATAGACGCAATGAGTTCCATCTAGTTTAGCAAAGAGACAGTTAAGGGGTGACCTGATTCCAGTCTATGCGTATCTCATCTGCATGTGCTAATCTCATTAAGATCCAGATCCTGCAGTTGGATTCATGCGGGGCTGGCCCTGCGCCCACCCACATGAGTAAACACACTGTATGGCTGGTATTCTTGCTCCCCAATGATTCCAGTGGGTTGCCAGTAACATCTGCCAGACACAAACGTGTAACTCACACACCTGCTGGGCATGGTTCACTGTCCCATGGAGTGGCACTGAGACCGCTTCCAGAGAGAAGAATGAGTCTGCTCTACAGGCTTAGCTGAGCGCCAGCTGGCTTTTAGCTCATGGGAGAGGCTCATGCATTAAGCTCCAGAGGTCCCAGGTTTGATTCTGCCTGTTGCCGTTACACACGCATTGAAGTCTCGCTTGGCTGGCATGTAGCCAGGGGCGGCCCGTGACTATAGGCCGCGTCGGCCGTCGCCTAGGGCGCCGCCTTCAACGAGGCGCCCGGGCACCCGATGATGATGTCACGGGGTGCCCGATGATGACATCACTCCATTGATGGCCGTGCAGGCGGGGGTGCCGATCACGTGTTCCGTCTGGGGCCACCAGCTGCCACAGCCCTCCTCGGGCCGCTCCTGCATGTAGCAAAGGTGGAAAAGGAATGAAGCTAATAAATAACCTTATTGAAATAAGTAGCAGGTGGGAACCTCTCCAGAGCAAACATTCCAGGACTCCCCTTGTGCTTGCAGTGTCAGGCTCTGCAGATGAACAATAGTCCCTTTGTTACTCCCTTGGTATCGCATCCAGCGACTGCAGTGCCGGATTTATGCACAAGCTAAGTAACCACGCTGCTGAGACCCAGGCCTGCAGTCCGAGCATGCTGCTTCCTCACTAGCGGGGGTGGTCAACCTCAGACAGAAGGGTGGTAGCACACATCACAGGAGGGATATGAATGGTTCACCGGTAAGCCTCACCTTTAACCGGCGAGGCATAGCGGGTATGGTTAACTGGTGGGGGCTGGTGCAGCCTCCTGCCCGCCGTCTGCTCCAGCTCTGTGGGACCCAGCGCACGCAGGAGGACACATTAGCCCTGCTGGAGAGCCCCCCCCCCCCCGGCCGCCCGCCCTGTTTAACTAATTAAACAGGATTTTACACCCCTACATCAGACATACGAGCTGGGGCCACGGGCGGCGCGTATCCTAGGCAGGGGATGGCACTGCCTTCCCAAACTGCCGCCCCTGGCCCTGTCCATGCCCAGCCTGGCCAGCTGGGGCTGCTGCCCTGGGTCAGGGGAGGGGTCAAGGGCCAGCAGTCACACTGCAGGGGAGGAGGGTGAGAGAGGAGGAGGCTGGCCAGGGACCAGAAGGCCATGGTGCGGGGAAGCATGGGCTCTGATGGGGGGCTGGGAGGGGCTTGCCTGTCCCAGCCATGGGGTCACCCCCCACACCCATGGCTGGGATAAAAGGTGGAACTAAGGGCATTAGATCTCCCTGGTTTGCTATAGTGCCCCCTGTCTGTCAATAAGGGAAGACGGGACAGCTGGACACAGACACAAATGGGCATTAGGGGTTCTTCTTTCCATAGGAACTGGATGCCTAACATTTCCCCTAAGGACTATCTGGTAACCCAGTGGTTACTAATACACTCTTCCAAGGCACAAAGCCTTCTGCCTATTACTGGGACAATTGCCATGCAACTGCCTGGATAAGTCCATCGTTGAATGAAACCTGGACTGCAACAAGCTCGCAGTGAGCTGAGGCAAGAGTTTATTTCCTTTGTTTCTAAAACCTCATGACCTTCCCCCCTCCACCCCAGACACAGCAGCCGAGAGCTGAAGGCCGAGCGCTTTTGCCCATTTGCTCCCATTGCCCCTTGCCAGCGACAAAAAATACAGACCAGCCAGCAATGCAGATTCTTAAAAGGGGCTTTTCTCTGTTTTATTTTGCTGGAATAAAAATCCTTCACAGTCAGATATCAATATAGCAAGATAGCTAGAGATACGTATACATATAGATCTTTACACATATATATATATACACACCTATCTCTATATGGACATTATATATATATATATATGTACACAGTAGAAAATCTAAAAGGCAGTGACTCTTCACAATGTTATAACCCGATGGAGATGTACAATAGACTAGTCACTGATTGTGAAATGTGCTAGAAGGGTAACAATAGTTTTCCTAAATGGATACATCTTTGCTGTACAAAAAGTCCGTTTTAAAAAAAATTCTTTTCCTTAAACACATTTACCAGAGGCACAGTTAACACAACAGTGTCTGAATGCAGACAGAAGCCACACGGAGGTTTTGTTTTCATTCATACTTATTCTTTTTAAAGTGTTTGTTTTTGTGGGTGTTCTTTCAAAGTCTCGCTAGGCGGAGAGAGAGACCCATCAAGGGTCCATGTGGCACACACGGGAACAGTTTACCTTCTGGTCTGAATTCACAGTAAGAGCAGAAAAAGTGTGTGGGGGGAAGGTTCAGAAACAAAACACACAAGCACAGGACTTACATTTGCACACAGGCCATCCCCAATGTGGCCTGCAGGTGTATGTGGACTCCAACCAAAAATCCTGAAGCTAACCCAACCCCTACCACTGGCAGGGCCAGGCAGCAACCTGTTCACCTGCAGGATTTTTATTGCTGGTAAACTCAGACAGCATGCTAGGCTAAATGCTTAGCTGGCCTACACAGGCACCTCTCCACTGAACAGAGTGACCCCAAGGCCTGCCAGCAGTGGAGGGTCTGGCTCATTGCTCCTGTCAAGGAACAGAGACAAGATGGAGACGAGCAAAGAAGCCATGGCAATTTAGTTTTGATTTTTAAAACCCAGTGTAAATTTAAAGGCAGGTTGGATAAATTCCTGGGTCTCGTGTGCTTGGCGCCTCCAGTTCAGCTTTTAGAAGAGAAAATGTCCAACTGGGAGAAGATCTGAGCCAGTGCAAATAAAAACGCCTTTCAAAGGATACAGCTCAGAACCTGATTTCATCGTTACACGGTAAAAAACTGCTTAGGCATTTGGTTTGCGCAGCACGCTAGCTGGGTGCGGCATTTTGCACCAGTGGGGCAGATTTGCCATGTGGTTTTGTCCCTCCGGTCATCTGAAAGGAGCCAAGGGGCCATGCCAATAGACTAGAGAAATACAGTGTGCTCCTAAGGGATGGGCCCAAAATGATATGCTGGCTCCAACCTGCCCAAACCTGGATTATGATCCAGTTTGGATCCCAGTCCAAAATCCCAGTCTCTGTTTGGATCTGAATGTAGCAAAGTACGGCTGGGAAAGTACAGACACGATGATTGTCATGGGGATCAAACCGGTACCTTCTGTGCCGTAAACACAAGCCCTACCGCCTCAGTGAAAGGACTCCTTCTTCTGTCGAGAAGTAGAAAGCTGTTATAGTTGCAAGGGCCAGCCACTAGAGGGAGACATGCTCATGTATACAGGGGGAGGGGCCTGATTCACAGCTAAAGTGGGAAAGATTCCCACGTACTCGGATGGCGTTTGAACCGGCCTTGGACCAATGTATTACAGAAACTCTGGGGAAGCGCCAATCTTGAGTCAGGCTAGGTCGCTTGGGCCCATCCCTCGTCTTAATGTCATAGCCCTGACACCAGCGGAAGAAAGTTGTGGCTTCTTATACACAGTGCCTGCAGGGAGGGGCATCTGAAGAAAGGCCCCAAACAGAACGGATGGCTCTCCTGGCAGTATTGGCAGCCGGGAACAGCTACAGTTACATCGTGTGAGAAAATTAAATACTTTTGTAAGGGAAAGCCAAGAGTGTTCCATTCCAATCCAGAAAAGTATGGGCCTTTCTCGATGGGGCCTTGCCTGACGCTAGTGCACACTATACATTCAATTATAATCTCTCCTGAGGAGTCAAGGATTTATGGTATCTAAAAGGGTGTCATAAGGAGGAGGGAGAAAACTTGTTCAGGTATCTAAAAGGGTGTCATAAGGAAGAGGGAGAAAACTTGTTCATCTTGGCCTCTGAAGATAGAACAAGAAGCAATGGGCTTAAACTGCAGCAAGGGAGGTTTAGGTTGGACGTTAGGAAAAGTTCCTAACTGTCAGGGTGCACTGGAATAAATTGCCCAGGGAGGTTGTGGAATCTCCATCTGTGGAGATATTTAAGAGTAGGTTAGATAAATGTCTATCAGGGATGGTCTAGACAGTATTTGGTCCTGCCATGAGGGCAGGGGACTGGACTCGATGATCTCTCGAGGTCCCTTCCAGTCCTCGTATTCTATGATTCTATGGTCTAAAGCCGTGGTGTTCAACATGCTAGCCACATGTGGCTATTTGGCTGGTTGTGTGTGGCTAGTTGGCTTGAACAATGTGGCTAGTTGGCTGGTTAGTGTGGCTAGTTGGCCATAGCAGTAGCCACCGTAGTGGCAACTGCTTCACAATTGGTTAGGCACCATGGATCTAAATGAACAGACTCCCCTACCAATTTAAGCCACATCCCCAAATGGCTCCGATAAACCCATGTGTGTCTGGAGCTCTGTATTCCACGTGGCAGGCTAAGAGAGGCCTTTGTGAACAAGCTGGCCTTTGCTAACAGCTCCCATGCGGCAGTGGCCGAGATGGTCATGGTTTCCGGCGTCCGCTCAGACCAAGAGTGATGTGTGGGACCTGCAAGGGGGCGGGACAACAGCTGGGGGGAGGTGTTGAGTCCAGATGGTGGCGTGCTGCCCTGTCTGAAATGGATTTCTAGCACGGCGCAGCTGGCTGCAGGGGTAACGCTCTTTGAGTGCCCAGCTAATGGGGCAACAAGCCACATGACAATGGTGATTGCTAGGCGAATGTAGGCACAGCAGGAGAATGAGCTAACTTGGGAGCCAGCCTGGAGCATGCTCTTGGTTAGCACAAGTTGTTCCAAGAAATACCTGTGCCCCCTGGACAGGGAAATCATGGGGAACAGTAACTGCTGGAAAACAGGTGTCCAATGCAGCTCTCAAAGAGGCAATGCTGAATTGGCTGGTAGCGAGCAGAGACCAAGCTCTGTCTAAAGGCAGATGGGAATGACAAGGGCAGATCCTGCTAATCAGTGCATGGCAAAGGAACTGATTCCTAACAGAAGCGCTTCCTAAGAAAAGATGGCAAGAGTCCCTTAGCAGGGGATGATCCAGGCCTTTCTGTTGTCCTCTGTATACCAGGCACTGAGAAGCGCCCGGCACAGGCTGACTCTGGCTGACTTGCTAAGTTGGTCACTAGACGTTCCAAAAGGAAGGGAAATGGAGCTCTTGGGTGAGACAGTTCTCAGGGGCACTTGCATGGTCCCAGGCAAGATGCAGAGGCAGCTTTCATGGTGTTTGGAGAAGGGCCCTGGGGCAATTGTCCTGGAAGGGCAGAAGTGGCCAGGTGTGTGTTATGTCTTAGGCCGCAGGGCTAAAACCAGGAGAATTCTTAGCACTGTATCAAATCTGGGCCAACCAGGTCTTCACTGTTGTCTCAGTGCGGCATATTACGGTGGTTGGACCCAGCCCCAGGAGCTCAGTTCCTAAGTGCTTGAGCCTAATGGCCTATCACAGGGGTGGGCAAGAGGCTGCCAGCGGGCCAAATCCAGCCCGCCAAGCCACTGGATCCAGCCCACGGCCTCCTTGCCAGAACCCTCACGCAGAGAGCAACTCGCTCATTAAACAGTGGACTGCTCTCTGCTCTGAACTGCAAGGGAGGGAGGAGGGAGACTTTGCACCCACTCCCATTGGCCAGTTTCTGGCCAATAGGAGCTGAGAAATTTTGCTGAGGCTAGGGTCGGTGTGAAGCCTTCTCCCTTCCCCTCTTATGCCCAGAGCAGACCCCACGTGGAGCAGCCAGCTGACTGAGACTTCAGCAGGGAGCCACCTAGGTAAGCGCCTCCCAGCCAGAACTTGCCTCTGGCATCCCACCCCCTCTCTGCCCTTTGACTACCTGCCCCGGCCACCACCCAAACCCTCTATACCCCTTTTCCTCCTTCTTCTAGGTCACATCTGTCGCACCCCCTTATACACCTCTCCCCCAGGCCAGAATCCTCTCCTGCACCCATACCCCTCCCGATCCTGCACCCCATTCCCCTGCCCCTGGACACCACCCAAACCCTCTGTACCCCTTTTCCTCCTTCTTCTAGGTCACATCTGTCGCACCCCCTCATACACCTCTCCCCAGGCCAGAATCCTCTCCTGCACCCATACCCCCTTCCTGATCCTGCACCCCATTCCCTGCCCCTGGACACCACCAAAACCCTCTGCACCCCCTTCTTCCAGGTCACAACTCCCTCCCAGACCCTGCACCCCTGCTAGAGCCCCTCCCAGGCCAGAATCCTCTCCTGAACCCATACCCCTGAACCCTGCACCCCAAGCCCCTGCCCCAGATCACAACCCCTCCTTCACCCAAACTCCCTCTCAGACCCCATGCTCCCTCCTGCACCCCAGTCCCCTACCCCAAACTCTCTTCTGCATCCAACCTCTGTCCCAGACCCCACACCGCCTCCATGGAAGTGTGGCCCTCGACCACTTGTCAATACCTTGGAGTGTCCCCCCCCCATCAAAAATTATTGCCCATCCTTGGCCTATCACCGCCAGGTGTGAACAGCATAGGTCCTATAATGCAAGTATGCAGTTCCAGTTCCACCCAGCAGTGGGCAGTAGTTCACACACATTAGCCTGATCCCTACAGAATGCACTAACATGCCTCTTATGCCAACCCTATGGCCTTCAGCCCTGCCTTGGCCAGTGAGACATCACTACCTCCAGGAAGTTTATTCTTTGCTGGGGACACTCAATACGTTCTCTCCTTTGGCACAAGGAGCACAAGGGGGCAGGGAAAGGCTGGTCTCTGGTTTCCCACTGCTCATTCAAAAATAGGTCTGTCTAAGGCAGCACTTTATATTTGTCCAGCCCCTTTCAGCTGGAGATCTCAAAGCATGGTACAAACAGCAAACAATTACCACCCTCCTGAGGCAGAGAGGGATTATCCCCATTCTTCAGCTGGGCAAAATGAGGCACAGAGCCATAACGAAGCTTGGCCAGGATCACCCAGCAAATCCAGGCCTTCTTCCTGCCAGTCCAAATTGCTAAGCACGTGACTGTGCTTCCTTGGGCGGATGAGAATAACTAGTCGGCGGAGAGCTGCCCAAAGGGGAAACCTACGAGTCTCCTTTCTCAGTACGCTGCAGTGTCTCCAGGAGCCCATGCTGGGGGCCAGTGATGGGAGCGTCCCTTGCTCCTGAGCTAAGATAGGCTGAGTCTATGCAGATGTGCCCAGCAGGGGCTGTGAATGAAAGGCTCTGACTTTAGGTTTTCTCACTCCTGAAATCTTTTATTCCCTGAATAACCTGGGTATTACAGAGCTCTCAGGTATAGGCTTCAGGGAGAGACAGTGACACAGGACCCCGTCCTGCCACCAGCTCTTAGCCTATGATCAACAGAGTGGTTTATATTCCCAAGTCTCCTACTGAAGTCCATAGGTGTTAATTGCGACCCTTCATTTAGTGTAGTGCAGTTCTATAGCTACGATATGGGTGTACAGGTGAAGTTTCATGACCCCTATTTTACAGCTGGGGAAACTGAGGCAGGGAATGGAAAAGACTTGCCCACGTCTGCACTAGAAATGGGAAAAGAACAGAGATCTCTCAACTCCCTCTCTCCCCATATAGAGGTTGTTGCGATCAATGCTTATTTCCTTAATAGATTTGGAGTCCTTTCCCAGTGCGCAGATACTCCTCTGCAAGGCCACAAAGGAAACAGCCCCAAACCTGTAATTCAAACACCCTCACGAGGTCTTTGGTCACGATGGCCCAGGGGATCACCCTCTCAAACAAGCTATAAAGTGCCACCAGCAGAAGGAAATCCTGGAGCAAACTGGTTCATGACCGTTGTAGCCAGGAGCAAGAGAGTTGCGGCAGGGTTCTACCGTGGGTTTCCTAAGAGACTGTCCCTCTTTGGGCATGTCTTCCGAACATCCAAGTCTCAGAAGAAGACTGGAGGGAGATTCGTGGCCTTGTCTAGGTGGGCTTTGTGGGAGGCACGTGCTATAGCACCAACAGGATGCTAACATCCCAGGTTCTCCACAGGACTATTGGTGGGCAGGAGGAACACAAGGACAAACCAGAAAGCAAGGGCCCGATCCAGGGAGATGGAGAACACCCCCTCCTATTCCTATTGGAGTCAGTAGGGGTGTGAGGGTGCTGAGTACCTCATAGGATCAGGCCGGCAGGCCTGAAATTTGCTCTTGGAAAGGACTTCTGCTCTTACTGCCAATCCCAGGCACCCACATAGACGTCACAGAGGTTTCTTCCTTGTTTTGTTTAATAATCATATATACAGAACTAGACCGTTATTTACATCCAAGTACACTTGTCTCTGTATAACTTAGCAGCATATAATATACGATTCGGTTCCTATTTCTGTTAATAAGCACTTCACACACAGAAAACCGTCAGTGATTTTCCTAGTTTTATGCTAGCAACGCTATCGTTTGCGCGTCTGTTTGCAGCGACGTGGTGATCGCCAGTCAGGAGATTGGTGGAAGCTAAGCAGTATGGGGCAATAGTTAGTCATATCAGTGTTTCTAATCTCTAACCCTTTCCCAGACGGCTGCAAGGCCATTACACACCAGCTGATCTGGACATAAGCCAAAGCATCGCCGGTGTGACGTCTTAAAGCAATAGAAGCAAAATCATGGAAGGAAACCAAACACACACAGACAGAAAGGATCTGACGCTTCCCTGCCTTACGGGAGCGTAACTTGTCTGAGACACATCTTCAGCTAATGCAAGGCCATGGGTCTGAGGCAATGAAATTATGCTGGTGCCCACCAGCTAAAGATCTGCCCTGCTGGATTCAGTGGAGCTGTTCATGATCAAACCCTCTACTTTGCAACTCTCCGGCAACGTGCTGGAGCATTAGCTCCTTATTGACCCAGGAGGGAAAAGCATCCCTGACTCACCAACATAACTTCTCAGCGCACCTCGGGTATTTGGTGCCGCTCTCAAGGAAAGACGGGCTTACCCCTGCTTAGTTCAAGAGATCTGAACAGATCCCAAACCAAGCACGTGGCACATCTGCAGGAAGAACGGTAACGGCACATGCCCTCCCCCATCCTTACGTGGCTCTGTGGTCCCTAAAATCAGCAGCACGACGAGTCCGTCTATCACTCGGGGAAAGGAAGGGAATGGAACTGTGTACTTCCTGGCATTTTGGCAAAACACCTGCCCACAGGATTCATGGGGAAAGTAACCTCAAACCGGACCCCCAGCCACCTTCTGGTTGTGGCAACACCCGAGTGGGCGTCATCCACAAAGAGCAATTCGCAGCACAGCTGGCCTGCAAAAATGGTGACTTTGCTGACTTTCGCTTGTTCAAGTGTCTGGCTAATTTGCATAGAAAACAGAGCCCGTGAAGGAACGAGCGTTCAAGGTTCAGCTTTTGGCCTTGCCTTTGCAATGACTGATTCCTGTCACAGCCTGAGTGTCACTTTAACACCCCCAGATCCTCAGCTGGTCTGGATCAGACTTCACTGATTTACCGTAGCGTAGGGGGTTCTGGCCTGAATTTTCTCACCCACCTGCCTCAATGGTGTGAATTGGACATTAAGGGAAGTCTTAAAACACTCCCCCTGCCTTTTTACTGCAGTGATGTTACAGTGCACTGAATGAATATGCATGCAGGGGCCTTTCAATGCACGAATTGTTGGCCTCCCTACTCTGGGACACACCTAGGGTATGTCTATACAGCAACTAGACCACTGCGGCTGTGCCAGCCAACTCTGGCTCCAGGGACTTGGGCTGTGAGGCTGTTTCATTGCTGTGTGGTCTTCTGGATCGCTCAGCAGGGTACCAGAGCTCGGCCCTGGAATTCTACACAGCCTTGAAACAGCCCCGCCACCAGAGCCAGCTGTGGGGTGTTCTTTGCTGGGCAGCACATACCCTTAAGGAGCTTTCAGGGAGCGTATTGCTGATCTGATTAGATCTCTCTCTAATTGGGAATGTTTCAAGCCTGCAGAACATGCACTCAAGGTCTGGTCTGTTCTGCATTGGTTAGGCACCAGTAGGAATCCCAGGGATGTACTGAGTGGGTGGAACGGGGCTGATGCTAACATCAGGGGTGTGAACATCCTCACAGGCTGACTGCCTGTTCAGGGTGCAGATTTTGTTCCTTGAAACATCTGCTCTTTCAATCCTGAAAGATTACATGTCAGGTGGGACCTGAGACCTGTGAAAACCGGTCTTTTAAGCCACTCAGCACGATTCCCTTCCCGCCAAGGATTGCAAAGCCCTTTGTGAACAGGATTTGGTTCATCCCTGCGAGGTAGGGAAGGATGCTTATCCTGGTTTAATTCCTGGGGAAACTGAGGCACAGCACGGTGACCTGCCCAAGGTCACCCAAACAGGAAATCAGATCCCTTGCCATCCCGTAACTCCTTACGATGGTTAACAGCGAGGGTTTCAGACACTCAGCCCCTCCCATGGATTGATGGGGATCCAGGGCGCTCAGCCCTCAGAGTATGGGTGACCAGCTCCCTTCGAGTCAAGGGAGCTGTTTCGCTTTACACCCACGGATGGACAGGTCCAGCTAATTTACAAGAGAGAAAAATGGTGCCCAATCGTGTAGACACTTCATCGGCCTTTGCACACAAATGAGGCATGTGCAGCAGACCCTCGTGCCTCAGCTATGCCTCCCACAGGCTGGTTGTGCAGCAACTCCCCCCAGTGTGTGTGAACAACTGGGCGCACAAATTAGACACCCCCCAGTGCCCAGAACACTGGCCTATGGGATTGCTGCTGAAAGCCAGGCTGCAGCGCCCCAGGAATTGTCACGGCAGGTGCCGGGAAGGGAAACCACCGTCCCTGAATGGCCATGGGGCCAGGTGGAACAGCAGTAGAACGGACAGGCGCTACCACTCCAATGTGCTCCTTGAGTCGGTAGGCTGCTCTGGGCACACAGCCGCAGCCCTCTGCACCCTCACGCACTTGTCATTGCTAGCTGTGGTGCCAGGCCGGGGGCAGATTAACAGTCGGCACCTGGAAACAGGAGCGGGAACACCATGGCACACTTGGCAACGGGCAGCAAAGCAAGCGGGCAAAGCTAGCGCCTGTCGTAACTGGAATGCCACAAAGCGCCCAGCTGAAGCCGGTGGCGGGGAGGAAGTACCCCCTTGCGCACTGTCCTGGTGCTGGAGACAGAGAGGACGGTGGCTTAAGGTTACACCTCCTCACACAACTTCTCCCACTGACGTCAATCTCCCTCCTACTGCAAGTGCAACGGGGCTACCGCGAACACAGCCAGCGGCTGGCTCCTCTCTGCAAGGATGGGCTGTTGGACTCTCGCCACTGACTTCCAGGGAGCAGCCACTGATTTAGGGCCTCATCCAAAGTCCGTCAAGTCAATGAGACTCTTTTCTCTGGGCTGTGCGTCAGGCCCATTCTGTCTATTCCATGTGCTCACCCCATCTCCAAGAGCGGGGCCCACTCCTTGTCCTACACAGCCCATGCCAAGACTAGGACAATGCCTCTTGGCCCTCCATCAAAGACCATTTTGGGGGCAGCTGGCTTGGGCTCGTCCCCAGGACAGCCAGGTTCACGGGTATCTGCGTTCGTTTTTGCCACACTCCTGCAGTGTGTTTTCGTTGCCTCCCCCCGCACAAGAGAAGCCGGGGAGAAACCAAGGAGCCCTGTTTCCCAGGACAGGCTGTGTCAGGCCATCCTGCAAGAAGCCTTCATTTGTACAGCATCAGCGACTGTTGTCATTCACCCATGCCACCTGTGGCCCAGGCTTGGTCACTCACCGCTGGTGCATGCACAAAGGCCAAACCCAGCAGGAAAACAACTCCTTGAGAACTGGTCAGTTTCCCTCCCCCTGCCTGCTGGATCCTGGGATTTCCCCAAGACGGGCTAAATTGTGAGCCACCAGAGCTCAGCTCAGGGGAGCATCTGGAAAATGAACAATTTCCATGTCAGCTGCTATTTCCCCAGGACTGCGCCTGTCCTGTCCTGCCGTTCTCGGTCAATACGCACTCGGGCCTTAACTCTCACTGAAGTCGCTGTGTAGGGGTTTGCGTCGCCGCTCATTCTACGCCCTCATTCCTTCTAGCTCTCCCTCCGGAATAAGACACGGGACCTCCTTCCTAGTTACACTGAATCTCCAATGCTTCAGACTGGTCCCACCTGAAAGCCCCTTTACATAGAATCATAGAGCTGGAAGAGACCTTAGAAGGCCATCAAGTCCAGCCCCCTGCCCAAGGCAGGACCAATCCCAATTAAATCAACCCAGCCAGGGCTTTGTCAAGCTGGGACTTAAACACCTCTAGGGATGGAGACTCCACTACTTCCCTAGGCAACCCATTCCAGTGCTTCACCACCCTCCCAAGGAAATAGTTTTTCCTAATATCCAACCTGGACCTCTCCCACCACAACTTGAGACCATTGTTCCTTGTTCTGCCATCCATCACTACTATGAACAGCCTTTCTCCAGCCTCTTTGGAACCTCCCTTCAGGAAGTTGAAGGCTGGTGGCATCCTTAGTACCATACAGAATCAGGCCCTTTTATGACCTTGGACACAGGTGTGAGATTCAGCAATTGTGCAACCACATCTGCAGGCAGAACTGGGCCCCTCGGATTTTCCTCGGCCCCGATTCAGCACGGTTCTTAAGCATTGGCTACATTCTTAAAAACTTGAAGTGTTGCTTACTATATTATGGTCTTATCTCCTGCCTCATCTAGCTAGGCATGTTCACCCACACAGCAGAATCTGCAAACGTTTGTTTCCTGAGGCCCTTCTTTACCTAGATCACCCCCCAGGGAACAGCAGCAGGAGGAAATGCAACCCTGGCACCTTTCTTTTGGGAATGGGATAGTGTCACCCCCGGGCATCCCCCAAGCATTCATTTCTGATTTGGACAAACCCACCAGGTGTTCTCGGAAGCTTAGTCAAAGTTCTGTCCTCGGGGATCGCTCCGGAGGAACGGGAATGGCTGCCTCAGTTATTGGGGATCCCTTTGTTTGGGCCAGGCCAGAACTACAGGAAGAATAGTGGGGGTTGCTACAATTTGCCATATCCGCTCCGAGTCCTGGAGTGGAAGGGATGTGGAATGTAAAAATAACCAAGCAGAAGCACTGCATGTTTTTGGAAGCTTGAACGCCTCTCTCGGTTCCTTTTGGGCAGTGATCAGGCTTGGCTCCCTGTACCATAATGGGCTTATTCTAATTCCCTAGTGATAACCATGGACCTTGGCAATTGTTCCCAAAGCATTTGCTATAGAGACTTATCTGACTAGGGTCAAAGCCTACTTTCACTGAAGTCTGTGGCAAACCTCCGACTGACTTCACTGGATGAGGCTGTAAGACGAGTAACATCAAGATGGGATACCGTGTAGCGCTGAACTGCATGGTTCTTCTGACCCCACGACCTTTGCTCTATTAGCCAATGTGGCTAAAATGCCCTGAAACACCCTGTCGCTTTGCACTGTTTTGCTGCGTGCACTGGTAGGGGAAAAACATCCCCAACTCTCAGAGGGAAGGGGAGTTGGTCACGGTGGCTGGGGGGTGGCAGCATGTATTGAAATAACAGTCACAGCAGATTCCAAAAGGGCTCCCGGGCCCTCCCTAGCTGTACTAGGAGAAACAGATGTAACATCATCAGTAGTATAACAATGTACACCCACGGTTATTTTACCTACAGAGCACTGAGGAACAGAGTAAGGGCGTGGGGTTCGGAGCAGTCACCTCTGGTAAAAAGAGCATACTCTCCTTAGGAAGATCACTGGCTGGAGTAGGTAGTACATGCACAGTAATAAAAATGACTTTTATTCACTTGGTCCCTTGTTAGATCTCAGTGGACTCTATTCGCTCGAGCCTGGATGGAGTCCACGTTTTTTTCTCCTCGGTGTAAGACGGGCTGGTGGCCTTGGTGGACATGTCGTTCACTTTGTGCTCCAGCAGCTGGTTCTTCTGGTACATCTCCACGTAGTTCAGCTGCAGCTGCTTCTGGTATTTGATCACCTTCTCCTTCTCCTCCTGCCACGTGCGCCGCTCCTCCTCAAAGTCTATAATCTGTTGCTCCCGCTGCTGGCGCTCGAGCTTCAGCTCCGTCTGGAGCCGCTCCACCTCCTTCTTCAAGGCATTCACGCTGTCCTCGTTTTGGCGCTTCATCTTGGCCTCGTCGCTCTCGCAGGCCAAGGGGTCCCTTAGTTTCTCGTTGAGCTCGGCGCTGAAATGGCCATGGTGCCCCATGCTGGCCAGAGTCTGCTTCAAGTCAGAGACCTCCAGCTCACAGTGGCTGAGTTTTTCCCTTAGTATCTGCACTTCGTTCATCTTCCTCTGCAGCTCATTCTCACAGAGCTCCAGGTTGACCGTCTTGGAGCTGTAGGAGTCTTTCAGGGTGATAATCTGCTCCTCCTTCTCTCTCAGGAAGTTCTTCCCTTCCTTGAGCTGGGTCCGCAGCCCCACGATCTCGTTCAGCTTCTGAGAGACGTCAGCCTGGGAATCCTTCAGCTGTTGCTTGAGCAGGGAGATCTCGCCTGCCTTCTGGCATACCTGGAAGAGCAAGTGAGAGGTAGTCACGAGGGTGCCACATGGAAACCACCGCATGTTGCCAGAGAGTCACGTTCGCTTAGCGAGCCTGGGGCTGGTACTCCCCTCCCATACCATCGGCCTTATGCCTGCCCTTAAGCCACAGCAGAGGGAGTAGCAGCTGCTAATGCTGTACCTAGAAAGGCGCTCATATTGGTATAGTTTATTTCTGTCCTGGAAGGAGAATAAATGACAGTGGGACAACTAATCTTTACACCAATATAACTGTGCCTGCTGCTAGGGGTTGGACCAGTATAACTATATTGGGTAAAAAAATATTTACGCCCCTAGCCAGGAGAGCTGTACGAGTACCGAGTGTGTATGTAGACCACACCAAGCACGTAGAAAGCAACACAAGACCTGTATGTGTGCTCCGTGTGGCTGGCATGGGCGTAGACCTAGGAGGCCCATGAACGTGCTCAGTGCAGGTGGAATATTGAGGTTTTAGCAGCAAGCCTCTATAGGTTGAACCTCCCAAATCTGAGACTTTCTGGTCTGGCAACATCCATGCAAGGCCATGGATGTTGCCGGACCAAAGAGCCCCAGAGGCGGGAGCAATGCAGGGGCTGGGGAGCCATGGCTGGGTCAGGTGGCATCTGGGGGGTCCCTGCCCTGGCCGGAGAACTCCCGGGATTAGCAGGGCCAGGTGACCGGGGAGTCCCAGCCAGGTAACCCCTGGTTGGAGCAGAGCTGTCAGCAGCCGGGTGGCCCCAGCCAGGAATCCCGGCAAACCTCTGATGGCAGCAGGGCTGGTGGAGGTGGGCAGCTGGAATCCCCAGTGGCCATGGGGCCAGGCCTAGCAGTGGAGTAGTCGGGGGGCACGGGCTGGGGAACCCCCGGCAGCAGCAGGGCCACCCCAGCTGGGAACCCCGGGGAACACCCTGCTGCAGCAGGGCTGGCAGCAGCCAAGCAGTCCCTGCCAGGAACCAGTGGGCAGGCACCAGGGTGGGGAGCCATGTCAGGCCAGTGTTAGGGGGGCCAGCGGCAGGATGGAGCCCAAGGAGAGGAGCCTGGGAGCAGAGCAGCCAGGAGGGGAGGACTAACCTCCCCTGGTCTGGCAAACTCCCTGGTCCAGGACAGCTCAAGTCCTGAGGGTGCTGGACCAGGGAGGTCCAACTTGTAATACGCTCACGTGCAAACTGCAATTTTCAGTGGCTTATAACTTAGTCAAGTCAGGGTGGCTTTGAGGGGTAAGTAAAGGGGAACTCTTTGACCCCAGAATTACCCCCCTTCTACATTGTTTTGATCTCACTCCAGTACATGGAGGTAACAGAGCTGTTCAAATAAAGCATTTGGGCTGCAGTTGCCAATTTTGGTTAGATGTATTCGTGGAAGTTTCATCACGTCACATATTTAATTACAGTTAATGTTTAATTCCTGGAGACTACAGGACAAATGCTGGAGGGTTGACGACCCTAATAAGGACAAACATGTTAACACTGGCAAAACTACTTCCTTTTGGTTAACTTTGTTCTTGGAAAAGCTGACTCGTGTTTGCTGAAAGTTACTGAAAAGAATAAAAATCAGCCTGAGGCAGACACCAGGAATTGACAATTTCCGCCTGAACTGTTCAAATTTGGGAAACATACTAGCAATTGAAAATGGGGTCTGAGAATGGAAAATGTTAGGAAGCCTTAACAACAGAAATCTCTTATACATAAAAACATAGCATTTGAGCTGTGAATTCAAGGGCTTGCTTAAACACAGATGTTCCACCAGTTTAATTTCAATTGGTTTATAAACTGGTTTGCTTAAAGTGGTGCAAACCCCAATGTGGACACATATCAGTTGAAGTCTGACTTACTGCAGCTTGGCTGCCAGCTATCAGCAGCTGACCCAATATGAACTAGGTTTAAACCAAATGAAGAGGGCACACGTACAAAGTTGTGCTGGTTTAACTAAAATCAATTTAAAAAGAAGTCACAGCTTCCGTTAACCCAGAGCAACTTAGAGCATGGACGAAGCCTCAACTGTGGCTATGTCTAGATTTCAAGCCTCTTTTGAAAGAGGCTTTTTCTAAAGATACTTTCGAAAATGCCTCTTTCGAAAAAGAGCATCTAGACTACAACCAGTACTTTCGAAAAAGCAAGCGCTTTTTGAAGAAACAGACAGTCTAGATGCTCTCTTTCGAAAAAGCACAGTTTGCATTACATAGCGCCTTTTTTTGAAAGCGCACTTTCGGAAAAAGGCGTTCTTCCTCATAAAACGAGGTTCTCCGTGGTCGGAAAAAACTGCCGCGTTCTTTCAATTTATTTTCGAAAGAACGCGTCAGCAGTCTAGACGCAGGGGAAGTTTTTTCGAGAAAAGGCCACTTTAAAAAAAAAAGCAACCCTGTAGTCTAGACACACCCTGTGTTCCCACAGGCCAAAAAACAGATCAGAAGCCTCCAAATCCTGATGTAACAAGGATTATAATCCTAGAATCCTAGAACTGGAAGGGACCTTGAGAGGTCATCAAGTCCAGTCCTCCACACCAGTTACTGATGATGATTGTGCCCTCCTTGTCTCTCTGCCACCAATGGGAATAAGGTAAAAAACGTTGACAAGAGATAAAAGGCAAATGGGAACAATGGGAACCCCCTTCCCTTTTCTCACCTGCTCACGCTGCTACAACCAGTGGACCTCAATCAAAATGCTTTATGAACATTGGCTCAGAACATCTCTAGGGTGTTATCATAGCATTGGGGAAAATAAGATGCAGAGAACGGTTCTATGACTTGTCAGCAGGAAGGCTGGGGAGACAGCCCATGAGGTCAGGATTCCGCTGTTCTGCTGTGGCCACAAGCCAGCGGTTCTACTAATCTTGGGTGTTTAGCAATTATTTATTCATGCCCAGCTTGTGAACATCCTTGAGCAAGATATCCCTTTAGTCCATTCCACATGGAGGGTTTTATCTGAGTGTTTGGCCCCTTCGTTGTAATCCACTAAGTCTAGGTCTACAGTAGACCAGGCAGGTCAGCTTGAGATACGTCATTCACCTACACAAAATGCGTAGCTGGATTTGGCTTATCTTAAACCGAACCGCCGCAGCATCTACTCTGCAGGAGGCCGACAGGAGCACACGCTCCCATTGGTTTCCCGTACTCCTCGCAGAATGAGGAGTACAGGACGCTGGTGGGTTTGCCCTCAGCGTTTGATTTGGGGGTCTACAGTAGACTTGCTTAACAACGTTAGATGATCGACCTCCGAAGGGACGATCTTCTCCGTAGTGTAGATGAACCCTAAACGTTTTACTGCTAGGGCTTGGATGTGACTAAGCACTTGTTCATGTGTTTGGCTATAGGCATGTGAGAAGCCCCACTGAAATTAGCGTTCCAGTGCTTTGCTAGATGGGGATCTCCGTTAGCATGGACTGATTCATTCATCCCCCAGACACTGAGGTAAGTCTAGTGCAATGCCATGAATGTTTGCTGGGCCCTTACCTCCCACTTAGTTTCTTCAATCTTGGGAAGAAACTCGGCCTGTTCTTTCTTGAAAGTCACAAATTTTTTCTCCAGCTCTTCTCGCTGCTGGAGAAGTTGCCCTACGTCATCCTGCAGCTTTTTTTTCTCTTGCTGGAGCTTGAAGATCTGGAGCTGCAAAGCCTGTTGAGCCCTCTGGGCCTTCTTGGAGACCTGCTGCAGTTTATTTGCATAATTTTGCCTGAGGTCCTCCATTTCATGCTCCCAGATCTTTTGCTTCTCCTCAAACACTTGGAAGATGGCAGCCTCGCTTTTGTCCAGGTTTCTTCTCATCTGGAGGACCTCCTGCTCCTTCTCCCACAGCCGGTCTTCCAGGTCCTGGATAACGTCGTCTGTTGAGGGCGAATGGAAAGGCATTGTTTCGTTCAGATGGTTGAGCCTACTGAAAGAGGAAGTACTCTTGCTTGAAGACCGTCCACTGTCTGAGGTAGATATTCCATTGTATCCCACTATGTTCTTATCTACATACGTTGTGCCAATACGGTTTATGTGACTAGTTGAAGCACTCATTGGGCCAACGTGCTGACTGTAGCCCGTCCCATAAGTGGGCAAGCTCGACAAAGAGTTACGGCCAGAATCAGAAAGACCTCCCACTTGGTTCGTAGTCCTATTAAGGCTGGTCTTCTCCACTCCGCTTTTGACTGCGGAAGGGCTATTGCTGTTGGTGTGATTCAGGCTCTTTCTGTTCTCTGTTATCCCATTGTTCTGCGGCGGGCAGAGATTCTGCATGGAATGGAAGTTTTTAGGAACTACCGGTTTAAAGGCTGACGGTCTAACTAAGGGCTCGTTGCTCTGCAAAAGAAAAAGGAATGATGCATCAAAAGCAGCCAGGAAGCTTTGTAACAATACACAACAGAGCAAGGGTTCGAACCAGAGATCGGGTAAATCGCTGTAATTCTATAGGTGTCATTAGAGTTAATGGAAGTAGGCTGACTTATCCCAGAATCAGGCCCCATGGTTTTCAAATGCTCAATTTTAAAAGCCACTGTTAATTTTTTTTTTTTATTAAGGATGTTAAATTGCATTTAATCAGCTAATTGAGCAGTCGATGGAATTTCCATCGACTACTTGATTAGTTGATACAGGGGGGAAACTGCAGAGCCGCAGCGGGGTTAGCTCCCAGCCCTGGGAGCTAACCCTGCTGCAGTGCTGCCTTTTAAATGTAGTAAGAGCTGGGCGCAAGCCGGGACAGCTGAGTCCCGGTTTGTGCCTGGTCCCCTGCTGCACCTCTGCCTCCCCTGCCCCCTGTGGAGAGAGTGCTGGGGGAACCAGCTTTTAAGCCAGCTCCCCCCAGCACTGGTCCTGCTCCCCCCCCACTGCCTCTGATAGAGGCAGCAGGGGTGGGGAGAAGCAACTAGTCGAACAGTGACTCCATTACCGACAAGCCTACGCTTATTGGGTAGTCGACTACTCGACTAGTTGCTTACACCCCTATTTGGGATTTCATGTATGAAGGACCCTCAGGAATAACGCTCAAAGTTAAATAAATAAATGCTCAAAGTTCTCCACTCCACCTCTCCATCTCTTTTCTTCTGTGACTGAAGTGAATCAGGGTTTGTTCTGAAATCCCATCTTCATCCTTAGGGCCCTACCAAATTTACAGTCCCTTTTGGTTCGTTTCATGTAAGATTTTTAAAACTCATACATCGTGTGATTTTAGCTACTTACATATGAAATGACATGGTGCTGTCATTGTAGAGGTCCTGACACACGTGTGTGTGTGTGTGTGTTGTAAGGATATTGTAAGGGTGCGTGGTTCTAGGGATGTGACAGAGTATACATGTAAACGGTTAACCAATGAGCCAGGCTTTTAAGCTGGTTCCCCGTGCCTACCGGTTCCTGATCTGATAGCAGTGGCTCCCTGTAAGCACCAGCCTCCAACTGCTTCCCCCCTCCACGCTGCTGCCTCTCCCACCTGCATGTAAACGTGTAACCACGGAAAATGTCAATGGTTACACATTTACAAAAAAAACCAAACACTTTTTAACCTCCCTATGTGGCACTGCCACCCTTACTTCTGCACTGCTGCTGGCAGCGCTGCCGTCAGAGCTGGGCAGCTGAAAAGCAGAAGCTGCTGGCTGGGATCCCAGCTCTGAAGGCAGAGCGGTTGCCCACGGCAATGCAGAAGTAAGGATGGCATGGTATGGTGTGGTCTCACACCATACCGTGCCATCAGAGCTGGGCCTCAGTCAGCAGCCACCACTCTCTGGCTATCCAGCTCTGAAAGCAGCACAGAAGTAAGGGTGGCAATACCATGACCCCCCCGCCCCTTTAAAATCACCTTGTGAACCGCCTGCAACTCCCTTTTGGGTCAGGACCCCCAATTTGAGAAATGCTGTTTTCCTCTGTGCAGTCTGTATAGTACAGAGTAGAAACACACAAAAGAGCAGATTTCACAGAGGGGAGATCCGATTTCATGCTCTGTGATGTGTTTGTCATGGCTGTGAATCGTGTGGGGCTCTAATCGCCCTTTTACATTCTGTTTCGATGATCACTGTTTTCTTCTCCGTAATAGAAAAAGGTGTAACCCTCCCCGGGCTTGGAGCTGTTTGACAGCCCAGACAGAATTGGCTCTTTGTTCAACATTATCTTCAGGCTCCATGGGGCAATGTGTTGCATCAGACTAGGTTTTGAAAGACTTTTCTTTGTCAATCAGGCCATGTGTGTAAAAGGAATAGACTCCCTTTGATTGAAACCTAAACTCAGCCCTTGGACCTGTATGGAATAAACATTAGCGATGGCAATTATCTGCTCTGATAAGGTCCAGCCAGTCCAAAGCTCAGTGAAATGACTGGGAATATTTCAGCTGACTTCACTACACTTTGGACTGGAGCCACACAGAGCCTTTCCCTGGAGGATCTTAAAGTACCTCCAACAGTAATTCAGCACAGCAAGATGAAGGGACATGTCCAGGGTTTCACACCCAGGCCCGACTCAGGAAAGTCCAGCTTCCCTGTTCCACTACCCATCTCTCTTTGCAGGGAGACTTACCCTGCACAGTCTCCTGAGTGCCCAAATCCCTTTGGAAAATCATATTTTGGCTCCTAACTCACCGAGAGGCTGCAACGCTAAGAACACCTAAATTCCTTTCAAAATCTGGGTCTCACCATGACATGGCCAGCCTAGCAGTGAAAGACTCATTAGCAATCCCATGATATCCCAGCAGGTAGAGTTTTAGGCTGCTCAGTAGGGATGTTAGCGGCTAGAGCTAACTGTTTAACTGATAAGCGATTGCTTCTCAGTTAACAGACCTGGTTAACCACAACTCCCCCCTGCATGCTCTGCATTTTAAGTTCAGACCGGACGCAGCAGTGCGGAGTGGCAGCAACCCCTGTCTGCGGCAGGCCTTGGGGAACTTGGGCCCCCCCCACGGACAGGGGCTGCTGTTGCCCTGCACTGCTGCCTCTGTATCAGAGGCAGCAGCACAGAGTTGGCAGGGGGCTCCCCAGGAGTAGGGCTGGGAGCCAGAAGCACAATGGCTGCTGGCCTTATCTCCAAGGGGGAGCATTTTCGTAACCGTGTAACTGCTAAAAACTCTTGTGGCTACACGATTACTAAAATAAACGATATCTAACTGCCTTACTGCTCAGCCATCTGAGATACTGAGACCAGACAAAGACCTGCCCTGTTCCCTTTGCGACACTGACTTTCATCCCTGGAGTGACACTCTGCAAGTATCACAGGGCCCCATAGCACAACGGAATCTTACCTGGTCCAGTTTGCCAGAGACCGGCAAGATCTTTGGTGGGTTACTGGGTTCTCTGTACTGGGGAGGAGGCGGCAGGTTTTTCTCGTTGTTGGTGGCGACGTTCCCACAAATGTCTGTCTTCATCTTCTCGCTCTTGCGCAGGTCCCCGTTGATGTAGAGGGAGTTGGAGATCTTCTCCGACTTGTAGGTCTTCTCCTCCCCAGAGTAGCGGTTGGAGATCTCCCGCGTGGAATAGCCATTCCGCGAGCCATCTGCCTGCCTACCGCTGCTCTGAGTCCGGGTTCCCACGCTCTTCATCGCAAACTCTTGCTCATTGGCGACTCCACTGCCCACGCTTCCCATAGTGTTTTGGGAGGCAGTTTCAGAGGGCCTGGGGGCAAACGAGCGGAAGGTCTCCTGGCTCGGGTAGCTTGGGTCACTAAGAGCAGACAGGGTCTCTAACTTGGCCATGGCAACTCAGAGGTGAAGTCGAGGCACAAGTCAGTGGCACTGAAAGAGAGGAAAGGGAGAGCGTTACTGGACTGCCTTTATTTATGATCTCCTCTTTGCCCCTGGGACTGTGTTAATTCCCATCGCAGCTGAGACCCCGTGTCTCCTGCGGGAGACAATGGTTGGTGGATTTCGCTTGCAGCAGATCCATTGTCTTGGCTCTTTCCCTAACCTGCCCCTGCCCACTTCTGTAAGTCTCTACGGGCAAGAGCATGCAGGGAGCTCTGCTGCACAGCTGCCCAAATTCTGTCCACCCTTCTGCAGCAGAATTGCTTTGGTTCCTTGAAGGATCTTGGGGCTATGCTCACTGGAGCTGGAGGAGCAGAACCTGTGCTATCTCAGGCATGTGTTGCAACACTGCCCAACAGCATTCTGTTGAGAGCTGACAGCTAAGGTGACCTAGCTACCAAGTCGCTGCTGCAATACCTCTCGGGTCAAAATAACCTTCTACAGTCACTGGGGATGGAACATTCCTCCAGGGAGATCCCACCAGGTCCATCATGGGGCCTGAGCAAAATTGTTTCCTACAGTAAATTCTCCAGTAGGGTTCTAAATATCTCAAGCGATGGCACTCCTGCAACCTCCCTAGAGAGACTAAAGATAAGCTGTAGGAGGTTGTGGAATAAAAAACTTCCTCCTGCCCTGACAGTCGTCCTCAAATTTTCCTTTACAATTTTTTACTCTCTTTATCCCTAAACAGTCTCTCTTTGATCACGCTAAACAAGTCCTGTCCCTGTGGGCTGTTTATCCTTCATAGGCTTGCAGATGCTTATCGTGTTCCTCTTTGTCATTGCTGGAGTCAAGCTATTCATGTTTAATTCTTTTCCTCTTTCCCCCAGCCTGGTAAACATTTGTGTGGCTTCCTTCTGAACTCTCCCGTTTTTATTAGCATCAGACATAGCCAGAGTGTTCTAGATGGGAGGCACCAGTCCGATCCTCCACCCCCACAGGAGTTCATCTCTATCCTCTCTCCAATGCAGGCATCTGGCTTGGAACAGCTTCATACTAAGGCTACGTCTAGACTGCAAGCTTCTTTGGAAGAAGCTTTTCTGGAAGAGATTGTGTGGAAAAGCTTATTTCAAAAGAGAGCGTCCACACAGCAAAAGCGCAACGGAAAAGTGATGTGCTTTTTCGAAAGATAGCATCCACATGGATTGGACACTATCTCGCATTTCAGTTGTGATTAGTCTGGATGGAGTGGCCACCAGGGCACCTGTGTTATTTCCTGGAGGCCTCTTCTTTCGAAAGAACTCCCTCTTCTGCGTCCACACACTCCTTTTTCCGAAAAAGCTTTTTCTGAAAAAGTCTTCTTCCTAATAGAACGAGGTTTACTGCCATTGGAAAAACCCCTCCGTTCTTTCGACTTTCTGTTTTAAGAACTCAATGGCAGTGTGGACGCAGGTGTAGTTTTTCCGGAAAAACGGCCATTTTTCCGGAAAACGCTGCAGTGTAGACGTACCCTCTGTGACTGGTCAAAGAGGTGACCTCATCGTGGCTGCATCCCAGGTCACAGAGGAGTTCTTTAAATCATGGTATTGAACCTCTGGAGCGATAAACTCTGGCCTGGGTTTTCAAAAGCAACTAGTGATTTTGGATCCTTCATTTTTTGGGTCCTCAGCATGAGGGACATTTAATGGGCTGAGTTTCCAGAGGACATCTCTTTCTGGAAGTCAGGCCCTCTTCAAAAGGGTCTCAGTTGGGTACCCAAAATCACAAGTCATTTGAAACTTAAGGCTTACGACCTTTATTGATCATGGCTGCATGACACAAGCACCCAAAGTATGTTCACCAAGCTCCCAGCATTCTGCCCCAGCACACAGGGGGTGTCGGTGTAAAGACTGGTGTGCAAGCCTCAGTTTCCGGCAATGGTCCCAATCAGACACTTAGCCGGGCAATCCCAGGACATCACAACCCACACTTAACCAGATACTAGAGACATGACCAACCCATAAACCACCAGGCCCTAGAACAGATCACTCTAGACTTTGCCTAAATAGGGATTCTGGGAGGATGGCAGTATTGTACTGGTGATCACACTGGTTTTTCTGGTAATTTCAATCACTCATTAATTCAATCCTGTTTAATTTAATCCAGCACTTCATCAGCATGAAATAATTTCTATTAAAAACTAGGGATGTTGAAATGCATTTTTGGGGGATAAATGTGTAACTGCTGAAATTTTAAGCTGGCTCCCCGCAGCATGGAGGAGGGGGGCAGGAGGCTCCCCAGGAGCTGGTGCTCACAGGAAGCCTGCTTGTAACTGAAGGTTAACTGATGAGCCCAGCCTCATCCGTTAACCATTTAAACGTGTATATGAATACGTCCCTATTAAACCCCCCCCCCCCCCCACAATTCCTTTATTTTGATCACCCTACTGGGAATTATTGGAGAACCTGATCTAATACTAACTATGGGCAGTTGTCTATTAGAAGAGGAGGCCAATATTCTGAATGTGAGAGAAGAAGAAACATCACAAGGAAGAACCATGTGACGATAATCTGGGCCTGATCCCATTTGTCATTACAGTACAATCAATGGAACGTCTCTCGCTGCCTTCAGTGACTAGTGGGCCAGGCCTTATAGAACTATATGCTGCTATTCAGACATAGACAACGATCCCATAGCCACTGAAAAGCCGCCAGGTCTCCTCTACCTTACACTCGCAGTAGTCATTCACGGATGTACCCAGTGGGTATAATGCCCTGCCCAGCCGGCTTTCTCCATTCAGTGTACCTTGGAGGCTGTGTTTCGCTGTCACAGGTATCCATGGTGACGTGGAGTGGCAAGGCAATGGAAAACCAGGCCCCTAGATTCCCAAATGAGCAGGATTGGGCCTGTCTTGCTAAGTTTTGCAAGACAGTATATGCATCCTGCTAGACACGAACTGGGTCAAATGCCCCCTTTCTTCACTCTGGTAAATTCCCACCCACTCAAGGAGAGTTTTGCCTAAGTATGCGCTGCTTGCTGCTCAGGCACGTCAGGGTTATTATAAACACGAGAGGTGCTTTGCAGACCGTCAGAGGACAAGGTCCCAGTCCTGAATAGCTTAATTACACTTGGCCCTTCAATAATACCTGTCATCCCAGGGCCTTAACAACTACCGGGCTAGATCCTCAACTAATGCAAATCAGCTGCCCCCGACTTTAATAGTTATGTTGATTTACCCCCATACAGAATCTGGCCCAGCACGTCATTAACCCTTGCAACACCTGAGAGAGGCAAGTCTGGTCTTTTGTTGCAGGGGTCTTCAATTCTATGTTGCCCAGCATAAACCTTGTCTTGAGCCCAGGGAGGTGTGGACCGGCAATACTACAACCCCCTGCTAAAATAACCTTGTGAGTCCCCTACAATTCCCTTTTGGGTCAGGACCCCCCAGTTTAAGAAACGCTGTTTTCCTCTATGAAACCTGCATAGCACAGGGTCAAAACACACATGAGACTCACCCCGATACAATGAAGATAACGACACAAACCCAGCCTGGAGGTCCTGAATGGGCAGTGCGGTGTGAGTCTGATCTGTTCATAGCAGCTCGATGACCCAACGGGCCAGACCTTGCTGGGGAGCTCAGGGGGAGGTTTCATTCTCCCAAGGTGTCAGTGTGAGGTTAGCGTCCCCCCACCCCAAGCAAAACAGGAGAATTGGTTTTTATTTACTTTGACGAGACAGCTTAGGTCTAAAGGTCGCCTCCGACACAGCAACTCCTATGCTCCCAAGTGTCCCCCTGTTATCACAGCACACTCACGGGTCTGGCTACTTGCACTAGAAATGGAATGGAAAAATAAAAAGTTACAATAAGGTGCATGATTCTGGACTTGCCTTTTATTCAATGGCATTTCTACAGACTGTGCCCTTTGTGTGACTGTCCCCGGCCCTGGACTCTGCTCGGAAAAGGCAGCCTGATCAGCCTGCAGCCCGGCAAGTTACACCCCCTCGGGCTTGATCCTGCCTACAGCAGGTGACCAGAACTGTGCACATAAACACTGGAGAAACACCGATGAGCTGAGCAGCATGGAGAGGGGACCTTGATCACATGTTAACAAGATTGGTGCTATGTGGTGGTCAAGTTATGAGGCAGGGGCTTAGCTAATAGCTCTGCATCCGCATGACGATGACAATGATGCTCAGACCCGTCTTCACCTGCACCCTGCCCATATCCAAACCAACATGCCCTCTAACGTTTCCCATCCATGAGCGGAATAAATTTTGTTCTGTGCACCAAGGCATGTGCAGATGTGCACCACCAACAGAAACACATACTGCCGGGTGTGGGCACTCTGCTAATCAGCGGGGTGGCATTTGAATCTCTCCCGAGCGGCCGCCCAAGTGCTCAGCTTACAGGGAGCTTACTGATCCTAAGTCATATTCTTGTGTGTGAGGGTACAAAGGCACAAGGGGATTCCGACTGGGGGTTCTGCATCAGGCCCATCTCTCATTGTGTCCCGTTTGTAAAAACTTCAGGTCTTTCCTGTAACTACCCACACCTTGATAGTGTTCAGCAAAAGCTCTCCAGCTGCTAGGCTATACAGAAATCCAGCCTGAGATTACAATAGGCAGAATACATTTCAAAAAGCAACTCCCAGACAGGCGAGGGGAGGGAGGGCTAAGGGGACACAAGGAGAGTGGTAGATTTCCCACCCCTCAACGTTACTGCAAGGCAGTGGGGTGCTGTCACTGTGTTACCGAAGGCTCCAACTAAACCGTAGTGCCCTAGCACCTCTGGTTGGCCAGGAGCACTTGTGCTGAAGAGAAGAAGGGCGAAGGATTGAAGAACGGATTCATTAATCAAGAAAGGAAGCTGAACCACTCCTCAGAGGTGCTTCTATGAAGTGCCACTTGCTGGCACTGTTAATGCTTCACTCCAGAAAAATAGCCTGGCTCTACCCACGTAGTTCCCAAGGAAACTGTCCATATCCAAACCAATGTTCCCTCTACCAATGTTTTCCATCAATGAGCAGAATACATTTTGTGATGTGCACCAAGGCATGTGCAGATGTGCACCACCAACAGAAATACGTTATTTTAATGTATCAGATAATGGTATCACCGCTTCCACCGGCAAGGCAAAACACTTGCTATGAGCCCCAAGTAGGGTTGCCAGGTGTCCAGTTTTCGACTGGACAGTCCGTTATTTCTGGCTCCTGTCTGGTAAAAAAAAACCCCAAAAAATACCAGACATGTAAAATGTCCAATATTTTCTGTTTTTCTTGGACATAAGGCTGGCGGGGACATTCTTCCCCTGCTGTGTCTGGCGGGGAGAGGGGGTGTGTGAGGAGGCAAGGATTCTTAAAGGTGCAGTGACCTTTTTTTGTTCTCCTGTTTTTTTTTTTTTTTTTTTTGCTCAACCAAGTTTTTTTCCTGCCATGTTTGGGATTTTTGGTGAAAGCATCTGGCCAGCCTAGCCCGAAGAGACAAGACATTTCTCGCAGGGGTAGCTTAGCAGTATTCCGAGAGGAGGGCAGCTCCAGCAGAAGGAGGGCATTCACCCCACACCTCACTCCGCTGGGGTGCCTCTTGCTAGGGCGATGCCACCACAGAGCCCTCCAGCCCAGCCCTGTTGCAAATCAAATTATACACAGTCACTCTTTAACAGCATGAAATAAATTAGCACTGGGACCAACCAGTACAGCTCCTGGCACCAGGGTTGTCCTGAGGGGGAGCGCAGGGCCCTGGGCAACCCACCCCATCCCAAGCCAGTTCCCCTTCCCTCTCCCCTGAGCAATGTGTCCTGGGCGATTACAGGGGCCTGGTGCAGCAGCAGCAGCGGTCACCTCCCTCTAGTCACTGCGTAGGCAGCAGGAGCTGGAGAGGCCTGGCGCCCTCCCGGCCTGCTGTGCCCCACTTCTCCATGGTGATGGGAAGCAGAGCATCTTGGGGCCACGGCACGATGCCTCCTGCCACCACTGAGTAGCCGCATGCAGCAGACCGGGAGAGGGCAGCGTGGTGGGGTGGGAGCGGTACAGGCTACTGGGCCGCTTCGGCTCCCTCTGCCCGCATGGTGAGTGTGCGTGTATGTGGGGGGGGCAACCCCTCTTGCCTCCCTGCACCAGGCCCCCATGACCTTCTTGGTCCCTCCCATCCACAAGGGCAGGGTGTGGGGCGGCCACCCTGATTTGTCCTATGGATGGGACGGCTCTGCCTGGCACTTGTGTAACAGAAAGGCAATGATGACAAGATGAGTATGCAGGAAAAAAACAACAACAAAATGAGCACTGGGTTCGAGAGTCCGGTTGAGCAGGAAAGATTAATTTTATTGTGGGTGGTCTAGCTAAGAGACCCTCCCTTAGGGACAAAACCTACAGAAGTGACTAGAGAAGGGTACCCTCATGATCAGGGTTTAAATATGAGCCTATAGTAGGGAGATCTCATTCTCTGAAGTTTCTCTAGGGATTTCAGAGCTATGTCTCCACAACTCTTTGGGTTCAATCTCTACTAAATCCACTGGGATTTTTTCCATAAGGGCATGTCTACACTAGGAAATTATTTCGAAATAACTACATTTGAAATAACAACTCCCAAAATAACAACATCGAAATAGTGTGTCCCCACTACGGGAAAGTCTGGAAATTAGTCCGAGGCAGACTCCATTATTGTGAATGCACCACTTCGACTTACAGTCCCAGGAAGCACTGGGGAGTAATTACGTTGAGTTACTCTGGGGAGCCGTTATTTGGAAATAGAAGCAGCGGAGTGTCCACACTGCCGCTATTTCAAAATAACCATTATTCCCCGAGGAAAGCAGGAGTACAGATTTCGAAATAATGGGGTTGGTAGTGTAGACGCGCCGCTTAATAAGGGGGGTTATTTTGAAATAACTCCCTAGTGTAGACCAGGGCTAAGAGAACTAAGGAGGGGTGCGAGCAGATGCCATTTCCAACCTGCTCTAAACCATTGTCCACACACTGGGGAGACTCAAAGCTCACCTCCTTCCTGGGGCTTAGCTTTAACAACAAAAAATTAACAATGATATAAAAAGCTTCTGCTTAAACCTTCTACCCAGGCTTGACTGCTTCTATGGTTCCTCCCTCAGGACTGCTCAGCCCACACCCTGAGTCCTCTCCCTGAAGGCAGCCGACCCCACTTCCTTAATATCCGGGTAAGGTAATGTCTCACTAGCTTCAGCAAGTCAGAATGCACTTCAGGCAAACCTTGGCCGAGGGGGTATAACAGCTACAGGTGCACATACATTTGAAGGTTGTAACCTCCAAAGACTGCAGTTATTTAGGGAAAACCATATTGGGAACAGGGGTTGGTAGTCGGTGTAAAGAAATGGAACTAGGGAAAATTTAGACCAAAACGCGTCCAAGCAGTGAGGTGCATTTGACTGTGGATCAGCTTCCTTTGGCACATGCAAACCTCCACGGTCTGAGACAGGACATAGCACTGTGGACCATGCAGGTGGGAACAAACCTGCACCAGTGTGTCAGAGGGCTTCTCCATTCCAAGGGTGGGATTTTCACAGGCACGCCGCTCAGCACTGGCCTAACCCTGCTTTCATTGAAGGCAATTGGAGTCTGCCCCCGCCCAAGCTAGATAATGGTGCAGGCCTTTGTCCATTCACTTTCACACCCAGAGCATTAAGGATTGGGGCTTTCTTTTTCCAGCTAGTCAGTCTGCTTTTGCCCTGGGCTGATATGACAGCCTGGGAGAGGCTGTCTGAACAACAGCGGAGCCAGGCTTCTCCCGAGAGTCCCTGGCTCACACATGCCACAGGCAGGGAAGGGGGTAGGTGTCAGAGGTGCTTGTTGGTGAACGATCGTCCTCGTGGCACGCCACTGCGTTGCTCCAGCAGGTGCAAAACCCAGTGCCACGTGCAAACCGAACAGAGCTGCAACTCCATTCCCAGCGAGAGGGGCGTAAGGCAACTGTGCACCTGGCCTGGCAGCGCGTCAAAGCTCCTCTACTCTTTGTTTGTTCTTCGGCTTGACGAGCCCAGCAGCAGCCAAGTGCCTGCCAAGTCCTGCTGGGAAATCATGGTTATCAGCTGCTGCCACAGCAAACGCCGACAGATGAGATCATTGTACAGGGAGAGACGGGCCAGCCACTGCCTCACTTCTTCCCTGCCAGAGCTCTCCGCGGACTGAGCAAGGAAGGGCTAGGCAGGGTAGGGATCTAAAATCCTGGGGAATTGGTTAACCGGTTAAATGTGAAGTTTATTCACGTTTAACTGGTTAACCAATTAAGGGGGGCCGCTCCAGACCAGCTGCCCTCATACCCTCCACGGCTGGGCTGGAGCAGCCCCTGCTTGTGATGCACTGGGCCCACCACGGATAGGGGCTGCTATGGATGCTTGGAGCAGCCCTTGTCTGTGGCAGGTCCCACAGGGCTGTAGTAGCCTCCTGGTCACAGAGGGCAGGGAGCTGCTCCAGTCCCCACCGATTAACTGGAACCAGTACACGCATCACCCATTAACCGGTGAACCTTTCACATCCCTAGTCCGGGGACCGGAAGCCTTGCAGTCCTGGGATTGCTGGGGATTTGAAGTGGTAACTGTGGGATGAGAGGATGGTGACCAGCAACAAAGGAGCTAGTAGCCTCGGTCCAGTGGACAGCTGCCCACCTCACAAAAAACCTCCAGGCCGATCATAACATCGGCCCCCTTGGCTGTCCCAGGCTAGTGACCGAAGACTGAGGATGCAATTAAAAACCCATGGCTGGCCCACGCCAGCTGACTCACAGTAAGGGGGCTGTTTAGTTGCCACATAGCCATGTGGGCTTAGGGGGGCTGTCACCTGAGCTCTGGGACCTTCCCCTCATACAGGGTCCTGGAGCCCGGGGACCAGCCTATGCACGGACGTCGACACTGCAAATACACAGCCTCTTAGCCCAAGCCCGAGCCAGCTGCGATAGGCCAGCCACAGGTTTTAACTGCAGCGTCCACACGCCGGAGGTGGCCCTGCCAGTTCAGGGCGGAGACACAGCAGGGTTAAGGCACAAAACATGGCATGCATGAAACAAGTGAGAGCGAGCGCATTCCGGTTTGCTTTCCCCCCCCCTTCCTCCCTAGCCAGCTCCGCCCAGGGTCAGAGAAAAGTGCAAGGGGGACAAGTGCAGAGCCAGCCGGGATGCAGATGGGGCGTGCTGGGGATGCCGAACCTGCATTCATGAGAGCACTGCTCCGCAGAAATCAACTTATTCCCGCCCGGCGGCAGACATCCGACCGCAGAGGGATGCCACGTTAGCTTGACAAGCAGCACAGCTGCGCCTGAGTCTCCTCAGACACCATTCCAGCTGGAGAGTAGCTGCTGTCCACTGCAAACTGGCCTTCCCTCACTCATGCAGGGGTCATTACTGACCAGCTGGAGAGCATGGACCCAAGACCTCTGGGCCTAAAAGCATGAGCCTCTGCTACTGATGCCAGGGGTGCGCCGAAGGCAGGAGCTGATTCGTGAGCTGTGCAGAGACTGCAGCCACTAGAGGGGGACACACAACCACGATAGGTTACTCCAGCGGTTTTTCAAACGTTTTTCTCGAGACCCAGTTGAAGAAAATTGCTGATGCTTGCGACCCAACATCATTATATTTTTGACTGGAGTGAGGGTCCGGGCAGGGCAGGAATGAAGGGACTGGAATGCTGGAGGGGGCTCCAGGTCTCAGTACTGGGGCAGGGGGTTGGTGCTCGTGGACTTAGCTCCCGTGGCTCCTAGCCAGTGGTGCAGTACAGGTGTTAAGATCACCGTGGATCGCGCTGTGCCCCAGAAGCGGCCAGCGGCAGGTCTGGCTCCTAGGTGGAGGCACACACACAGCTCTGCACGACTGCTCTTGCCTGCAGGTACAGCCCTCCTCCTGTGCCCATTGGCCGGGAAGTGGCCAATGGGAGTGTGGAGGCAGTGCTCAGGGTGGGGGCAGCACATGGAGTCCCATGGACCTCCGCCTAGGAGCCAGACTTGCTGCTGGATGCTTCCAGGATGCAGTGTGGTCTGCAGTGCCAGGCCAGGCAGGAGGCCGGTGTTAGCACCCCACTAGTCACTGGGCTCCCTACAGCCAGGTGACCCAGAGCCTGGCATTGTGTGACCCAGTGCTGGGTCGCGACCCATAGTTTGAAAACCATGGTGCTGGTGCAGGTTACTAGGTTGTGCAACAGCTGCATTCAGGTCTCAAAGATTTCCATGACCGAGCTCGGCCTGACAAGAAATCCTGCGGTTCCCTAGACCCTTCAGAGCCTTGGTTTGTCACATCACACAGCAAAGTGATGTGTTAAAAAAAAAATCAAGTGGCTCAAATAAAACACATCCCATTCTGTGCCTGAGGATTATGCAAATCAGGGAAGACTTTTCATTCAGCTAATTATGTGCATTTCGGAGTAATCTTTATTTCAATGGCTTTGGAGGATTTGGGGTCTTTATATGCTGCTTGGCCTTTATGGTATCCCAGCTGCCTGCAGCTGATACCGCAGAGCAATGGTCAGGTCCCAATGCCAGACAAGGGTGGAGAAAGTTACAGACGTACGTGCAAAGTTCTCTGCCCAATGAGCAGGGAGAAGAAATCCAGTTTAGTGTTATCGGCTTTGTAAGTTTCATGGAGACATCTGCCCTGCGTTTTTGAGGGCAAGATGAAGTAACTGGAGAGACGCTTTTATCCTTTAAAAAACTGGTGTGTCAGTTTAGTGCGGGTGAAAGGAGGAGATTGTTCACACTCCCCAAGGCAGCTCTCTTCTTTCAGGCGATGTCTAGCAGAGACACCGAAGGCTTGCCCCATGCTGCCAGCAGGGGCCACCTTCACAGCCCCCCGGTCCATTCTCAACTTATCAGGCAGGTACTTAGATGGCCCTCTACCGTCTAGTACCTGAGCCCTGTCCTGGCCTCTCTACCAAGGCTGCTAACATGGTGTGGTGGTTTTTATGCGGTGGACACTTGTCCACTCAGAACTGTCCTGAAACTCACCCATCACCTGATCCCCTATAAGCTACCAGTCTGACAGCAACCACTTTCAATTGCCACTGTCCTGGGCTGGCTTCCAACTGCACTCGCATTAAGTCGAAAGAGCTACGGTTGCTTGAACTATCTGGGGACTTAGCCCCAAGGGTGGCATGTCCTCAAAGCAAGCAGCTCCTTGAACAAGCCCACCGTGGCCATCAACAAAAGAAACCAGGCCCGGATCAAGTAACAGGGGAGCCCTGCCTCCCGAGACACTCCTGGCCTCTCTGCTCCTTTTAAGCTGCTCTTAGGGGGCCTATCTTTCCATTGAGTCCAATGGGGAGCGTGCTTCACTCATCCACCCAAGTGAGGTCTAAGCCAAGAATTAACTCCTGGCCTGCTGGGATTCAGGTTGGAGCTTGACAGCTTGTTAGAAGCAGCTTCTACATTTGTTTCACGCTGCGGCTCATGGATGGGCAACTGGAGGCCTGGGAGCTGCATCTGGCCTGCCACAACCCAGGGTGGGGACGGGATCCGGCAGCCCCGGGCCAGGAAGGGCGTGTGGTGGGGTGTCCTGGAGGAGGACCCTGCCTCTGCACACATCACGTAGTGCCGTGGCGAGAGCCAAATAGGACTGAGCAGGAAGCTGGGCCCAACTTCGCAGGACAGGAGTCCTGGGGTGGGCATGGGGTAGGCTTGCTCTCCAGCTCCTCCCATCAGGGCTGTACCCACCAATATGCAAAATACACGGCTGCGTAGGGAACTTTGGAATTTGGGGCACCAAATTGCCCCAAATTTTGTGGTGCCCTAAGCAGCTGTGCCTTTCCTTCAGCTGGGGAGTCCCTCACTCTACAAGCAACTCCACTGAGTGCTCCTGGGAGTAAAGCACTTTTCACCACAAATAAAGGCACCTGCATCCAGCCCCATGGTGGGGCAAAACTAGGGTTGCCAGGTATCCGGTATTGGCGGCCTCTGTTTGGTTAAAACCCCAGAAAATAGTCCGGTATTTTCTGTTTTTCTTGGACAGAAGGCCATTTGGGACATTCCTCCCCTACCACGTCTGGCAGGGGAGTGAGGGGATTTAAAGGCACAGTGCCTCTTTTTTTTTCTCAACAACTTTGGCCCCATTTTTTTTTTTTTTTGCTTAATCAATTTTTTCCCCCACCATATTCAGTATTTTTTCTGAAAGTATCTGGCAACCCTAGGCAAAACCAAAAGCCTACTTCCTGAAACACTTCACACTAGCAAAGATTTTGCTTAGAAGGGGTTGAAAGGGACCCTCTTCACGCTTCCCCCTTTTTGAAATAGGAATTTTCCCTATGGAATTTTAATTGTAACCATGACACCTGGGCTCAAAATGGCTGCTGATAGATTTGTTTATTGAAAAGCCAGGTTTTGAAAATGAAACATTTTTTAAATCTGTTGGTAGGGCTTTGAATAAAAAAAAACAAGTGAAAAGAGATATACAAAGAGCACTATTTTTCACAGAGCCATTGAAAAACACCCGGAATTATGAATATTTTTGCAAAAATTGTTTTGGGAAAAAGTAATTTTTTATAGGGAGAAAAATTTGTTTGGAAAAAATAAAATGACCAGCTCTAATTTTAGGTCAGTTTTTACCTCAGTCCTTCCTCAGACAAAGCCCCCTGAAGGGAGGACTGAGGCGAAAACTAATTACCTCACTCTTTGGTCCTGTTTGGCTGATTTGTCTCCTCCTGGGATCACAGATGAGTGTATAACCGTCCTTCCCAGAGAACACTCTGCTCATTAAATACCATAACAGATGCTGTTCTTGCAGTGTTCCCTGTCTAGCTTGTAAAAAACAGAAACACAGTTCACATGAGGTTCGCAACCTGATTTCTTAAGCAGACAGGCTCAGATAAGCCTCAGATCAGCCTATGAATCTTGGGATGGTTACCCTCAACTATCCCAAAACTCCATGCAACACAGCTTTGATGTTAATCACTGAGGAGAGAACTTTTGCCTTCATCACAAATATTTGTGGGAGAAAAAAAAAGAGGAAGATTTAACGAGGCTAGTGGCTTTTTAATGAACTTGGCAATGGCTGCAGTAGTTTGCTCATGTCTGCTGAGAACAGTAGATGGAATGCTTCTTTGTCTATGGAATTTCAATATGGTAATACCTTAAATATGCTCAGGAACTGAATGGTGTATATGTGCACCATTGACCTCTGGTGGATGGGATAAGAATTGCTCAGCCCTGGGTCATGGGCCTTATACTGTTAATAGTGGCAGAGGATTCTCTTTTAACACAAGCATTAGCGGGGAGTGTGCTAATGGAATAAGAAAGTGAGGACTCTGTTCTTGCAATTACCATCACACTCCATGGTTGCATTACCAAGAAGTTTGTGGATGGTAACAGGTCACAATCATCTCGGTTCCCAAACAGCAATTTTCTTTCTACTCTACAAAATAAGTATAAGGCAAACATTATTGGAGAAACATTACTGGAAAAGGCAACTGTATGACTGAAGTAAATTCTGTCAAATAATTAAAAGGGTTGAGAGTTACATTAAAACAGGAACTGGTCATGCCATAACGAGCTATCAGACTTGATGATGCATTCACCCAAACAGTCTCTTGGTGACTGAGTCAACTATTAAATCTCACACATAAGCCATTTAATTGAAAGAGGGAGGAGGAGGGGAGTTGGACACATGCTACTGAAAAATTCAAAAAGGGGAATTTAGAAGGGATCATAACTCCGATTAACAAAGTTACTTATAAATTCACATTGGACTGATTCCATATCCCTCAAAGTTCAGGGAATGACTCCTATTGACTTCACTGGAGGCCCCTCTGTACTTTAAGGCTATGTCTACTCTTCGGTTTTTTTGCGGAAGAGGATATGCAAATGGCATATCCTCAAAAATAGAGGTTTACAGGATCTCACAAAAAAGGGGGCTTTCCCGACAAATGGCCCCGTCTATATGGGGCTTTTTATCGGCAAAAACTTTTCCACTAAAAGAAATCGGAAGAAGATATGCAAATGAGTGCGCCATTTGCATATCCTCTTCCGCAAAAAAACCACAGTGTAGACGTAGCCAAAGAGTAAGGCCCTGATTTTGCAAAGACTTCTTCATATGCGTTGACTTTACTCGTGTGAGATAGTCTATTGGTTCCAATGGGGCTCCTCACATGAGTAGAGTTAAGCAGCTGTTTAAATCTTTGCACGGGTGGATCCTAAGTGCTATATGCTGAGGGCAGTTACATGAAATTATTCAAAGAAATTTAAAGCCTCCTTCTGGTGCACGTTTCTAGGCAACCCTAACGATGGAGGGGTTTTGGTGCCTCTGTAATTTATACTGCCTACTGCGTTCATCTAGTCAAGCTCTCATATATATTGACATATTACTGCTAGCAAAACTGCTCCACTGACATGAAAAAGTCTCTTGAGCCATTTAACATCAAGACTGCAGACCTAGAGGCAAATCTGACTCCATATGTAAATAAATACAAGAAAAAACCGCATAGAGGAGCACTGGAACACAGAGCTTCCAAAGCTGTCGGCACGGGGTCAAAAGATGCTAGATCCAGAAGAGTCACAACACTTGCAGATCTTCCCTACACATCTTTGTACAGAGCTTTTGCGGTGTTAATTTCGCCAGTCTAGTGTCAAGGAGAGGTGAAGCATTGTGGGCCCTAGGGACTGACGTTCTCCATTAAGGGCCTTGTCTACTAGCAACAGCTGCATAGCTGTACTGGTCAGTTACACTGGTGCACTGCCCCACCCCAGCATCGACACAGTTTATATACAAAGGGCTTATGCTGGGTAGCAGATTCCCAGGGAAATAAGTTGTAAGTGTGTAAGGCATTTTCACATCAGTATAACTGCATCCCTCGCTATGGGATGTCTGGGTATCACTGATTCTTCAAACCAAAACAACCGCACCCCTCCAAGGAATAGTGATCCCAGCACAGAACCATTGCTAGACTCGGCTCCCTAAACCGGTATAGCACGGGCAGCAGAAATGCAGCATTCTCAATGCTGTCCTATAAGGCTCCAACCTTTGCCTTGAGCGGTTTTCTCCTGTGGTGGAAGGGTAGAGCCTTTTTCATAGCCCACTCCCTCTTTGGCTTCTCTGCCGAGGCTGCCAGTATGGAGGCTAGTCTGGCTGTGAGTTGACGGTGGCCTTGTGATGTGAACAGTTGAAACTAGCTCCAGTTCTGTAAACTCTGCTCCAGCAGGCACTCAGATACCATGGTATTGGGAAGCACCCCAGAGTACACAGCCTAAAATACCTGGCTTCTCAAACTCCTTGGGAGTGAGTTAACGAGGAAGGGATTTCTGCAGCTGAGTGGCTGGAGGGCCAAAATATTACCATCAGTTTAAGGAGTGACTAGGGACCCCGACAGGATAGCTAAGATTTTCAACAAGGGTGCATAAAATTAGGATGAATTTGCAAGCATGCAATGTCTGCTGATTTCTATCTGAAATGAAGGCTCTCAGCCCCTCTCAGGATTTGGTCCTTGGGATGTTAGGTCAGGGGCATTTTTTTTTCAAGGTGTGTCACTCACTGAAGGATTGGGAATCTCTGGCATTTAACCTACTGGCAGGGCATTCCTCATCTCTGGGGATCACGGGGCATATTATTCCCTAAATATGGCCACAGCCGAACGCTCCCATGCAGAACCATGATCCCCCTTGCTCACACTAGTAAGCAATTGCAATCACTAGTAAGCAATTACAGGCTCACATTAGTAAGCAATTACCCTTGGGACCTGACCGGTGCCAAACAAGAGAATTTGCCAGACCATAGGAGGTCAATATTGTCTAGCAGCTATACCAACACTTCCACAACTTTCTGGGTGCTTAAGGGTAAAATTAGGGGTAAATTAGAGCTAAACAACAGCACAGAACACTGAGAGCCAGGACTGGTGGCTATAAACGAACTATATGGGATGCCAGGAAACTCAGCCACACCCATGCTAAGTGGACATGCAGCTAACTAAATCATGCCAGACCATGGATGTTGCTAGAGAATGCCAGACTAGAGAGGTTCACCCTGTACTTCAGTGTGACTACGCATGTAGCTGTTCCCCAGTGTGATTATGGGGTTCCCAAGGCATAGTACAATCAGGGACCATGATAGCCTCTTGTCTCAATGCCTGTAGAATATGCCTTCACACTCTTTGGGCTAGATCTTGGGCCCCAGCTAAGGTCTCTTTGCGTGGCTGTCATGGCACAAAGCAGGCGGGCAGCCGAGCAAAGGGTAACATTCCTTTGCAAGAGTCCCTCTCAGCACCATTGCCCTGATCCCCTGTAGCAGCACATCTTTAAAGGACAGAGATGAGGAACGCCCAGCCAGGAGGTTAAATGCCAACGATTCCCAATGCGTCAGTGAGTGACACACCTGGACAAAGAAATGCCCCTGACATCACGTCCCCCTAAGGACCAAATCCTGAGAGGTGTTGAGAGCCTTCCCTTCTTGCAGTCTGATCCGCTAGGACTGGAGCAATGTATCAGCATGAAAAGGGCAACCCAGAGAGAAGACCTCCTCTCAAAGGCAACAAAACATGGACAGGCTAACGCATCAGGACTGCGGACCTTCCCAGGCAATGCACTCGGATGGCACAGGAAAAAGTAACCATGCCAGGGACTTGAGTGTTACCGAAAGTAACAAGCTCTCTTGGGAAAGTAGGGCAACAGTGCAGCTCTTGCAGCTAATTAGGCTAAGAAAGGAACTGCAAATTACTAGCTGAGTTGAAGCCTGGCTCCTTTGTGCCTGGCTCCCATTGCCATAGTGAACGCTCATCATCACCTCAGAAGAAAAGGGAGTGAGGATTTCCCAGGGCTCAGATCTGGAACAGGACTAAAGGCCTGTCTAAATGGTCATCTATAGGGCTCCAACCACCCTGAGTAGACCTCACATTTTAAATAGAGAAGAGTGGCCCAGGGCGGGAGAAGTGAAGCATGAACATTCCCTATAGCAGCCAGGAAACAGACACAGAGATCCCAAAATCACACGGGAAGTCTGAGTCAGAGCCAGGAACTGACCCCCAGCTTCCAGAATCTCAGTCTCCTGCTTTTCTACCTTTCTCTAGGCTCCTCTCTAAAGCTGCAGGGAGCTAGCTTTTGGCTGCATATTTACTGCTCCTCTATCAGTGTCTTAACTATAACACCATCCATCCTTCACTTAGCACTTCTATTATCTTGTTTATCCCATCTTCAAAATGCTAGATGAGTGTTGGAAGCCACTTTTGGAAACCTTGGCCTTGCTTCTAGGTGCCCAAGTGAGACCCCTTCCCTTCACTCCACCAAGCCTGCACTGATCTATGGTGTGCTGCACTAGACAGTTTTTAAGAGGAGTGGACAGAAAGGCGCTTTCCTAAGAAATCTGCTCTTGGAATTCTTGTGGGGAGCTTCTCTGGCCTCTCTTATACAGGCGAGCACACTAGATGATCACAGTGGTCCCGTCTGGCCTTTGAATCTTCAAATCTATCCCCCCATAACATTTTGCTTGCAGGTTTCGATCGGTGGGTAGGGTTGCCAGGTGGTTGAACCAAAAATACCAAACACCCTCCCCCCCCCAAAAAAAACCCACTGGGGAAAAAATTCTGTTGAGGGGAAAAAAAAGGACTCCGAGACATATTAAGAAAAAAAAATAAATAATAAAACAGCATGGCCCCTTTCAGAGTGAGTGCAGAGTTAGAATAGGGATAGGAACAGGGGAGCGGTTGAGCACTAAGACTCAGGGAAGGCACTGCTTTCCCTTGGTGTTTAGGCTTTTTTGCCAGCGGCCATTTTGTGTTCTTGTTCAAGCCAGAACTTAGCTTCCCTGCGGAACCAGGTAAGCATGGGGTCCAGGAGAAGGGGCCGGGTGGTGTTGGGGCCCAGGGAGGAGGGCAGGGGAGGAAGGAGTCTGGGGGCTGGGCCCGGGCGCTAGGGTTGCCAGGCGTCTGGTATTTTTGCCTCCTGGCTGGGAAAAAAAAAAAAATCAGAAAATACTGGACATTTTAGGTGTCCGGTATTTTCTGAATTTTTACCGGACAGGAGGCGAAAATACCGGACTGTCCAGGTCAATACTGGACACCTGGCAACCCTATCGGTGGGCAACCTGCAGCCCCAGGGCCACATGTGTGGCCCACGAGACATTTTGTTTACTGTTGCTTCAGGGTTGCCAGGTTCCCCTGGCTTCCGTCCATGTCGTTTTTTTCTTACCGTTATTACTCGGAAGCGACACACACGTAAAGCCCGGTGCGTGCTGATTGCACACAACACTGACTGTGAGAGCTGCATGCTCCTTAGGCATCTAATCAATCAGCGCACCCCGCAGCCTCTCAGTACGCAAACACAGTTAGTAACACTAGCCTATCCCAGGAGACTGTCTTGGTTATGACAATCTTGTGGCCTGTTGAGATGAAGGAAGCCACTCATCCAGCCCACCCACTAGCCTAGGGTGCCCATTGCTGTTTTAGATGGTCCATACTGTCTAATAGGTTTTAAGCTTGGCCAGTTTTGGATCAGACTTCTCTCCATTATACCATCATTAACACTGAGAGACCCTGGTTGCCTGCAGGCAGAATCGAACCTAGAGCCTCTAGAGCTTAGAACATGAGCCTCTACCGCATGAGCTAACAGCCAGTTGGCTCACAGCTAAGGCTGTAGAGAAGACGCATCACTCTCCCTGTAAGTGGGCTCAGTGCCACCAGATGGGAGTGCACCACACCCAGGTGTGTGGCTTACAGTGGCAACCATCATGATAGCCAGAAATAGTCTGAGTTACCCTGCGGTGGTTCAGGGGAGACCCAGTGAGAGGCCATCAGAACATACCAGCCAGAAGTCTTCTCAGAATGGGAATCAAGACAGGGTCTGGGGGGCAAAACAACGTGTTAGCAACTGCCGTGTCTCTGTGCTGTACTGCCCCCTGCAAGCACACAACTGGACCAAGCATCAGGGAGAGAGAGAAGGTTTTCCATTCTCTGCAATCCTCTCTCCTGTGTTATGTTTATCTTAACAGCAGGATGCGTCCTACAAAAACGACTAAGCCCAAAATCAATATTTTACCAGCTCTTCACCCCTCTCCAAAAAGGCATTTGGTTACCAAAGGGCTTTAAATGAAAACCTGGATTAAGGGGCTTTGTGCAAACACAAAGGGAGGAGAAGGGAACCTTTCCAGAATGAATGTTGATCTAACTTTCCATTTCCGAGGATTTCAATCCGCACTCTTTTTGTGTGTTTAATAAAAGCTGGAGAGGAATTCCTTTGTCTGGATGGATTATGGTGAAGCGGGCAAATCCTTTTGCAAAAGTGCATGGATCCACAAATTAACTCTCTAATGGTGGAATAGAAAAGATGGCTCTAGTAACATCCTACCAGTCCAGTATCTAATTAATACAATCACCCTTCTATCTGCCTCAGGCTATATCATGTGCCCATTGCTGCAGTATGAGCACCTTACATTCTAAACTGGTAAGAAAATATCATCTTGTGGTTAAGATGCTAGATGGGGACACGGGAGATCTGGGTTCAATTTCTGGCTCTGCCACTGATTCACTGTGGGACTGCAGGCAAGTCATTTAATCTCTCTGTGTCTCAGTTTCCTAACTGTGAGCTAAAGAGGATCAAATTTCTTACTGGCAACTTCCGGATTATTTAGCTTGTAAATTCTTCTGGTCGCTTACTATGTATTTGTGCAGTACATGGCACCAATCTCAGTTGAAGCTTCTAGGGGCTACAGCCATAATAATGTTGACTAGATGACTCTTGTCGTTTCAGACCTGCTTTAGCCAAATTAGTGTGCAAAGTCTATCATTATTTGAATAAAAAAAGCATTCAGATAAGCAGCTGAGCAGTGAAGTAGGCCAGATGGAAAGACCTCACCATTTCTGATCTGGTAGGTTAATTGTTAACATTCTCACAACAAATCTGTACCAAAGGAATCAGCCAGCCATCTCCAAAACTCTAATAACCAGCTAGAAAAAAGTCAGTGAATTTGCATCAAAATTAAAGCATGAGGCCCCTGATCAATTTTTAAAGAATAGGGTCGTTGTTAAGGGTATTTGAAGGTCAAATATCTGCCCTCATTTTAATAATAGTTATAATCAAAGGAGATATTCTTTGGGCCATCATTCTTTGGGCCATCATTTATTAGATTCTTAAAAATCAAATAAACAGGCTGGCCACATTTTTGTAGGACCTACATATACATATTTAGTACTTCCTCTGTTGGTTCTACTGCAGTAAATTAAATAGATAACACTATTTCCAGAGAGTTGTTGTGCTTCGAGGAACAATTCTCGTTCTGGCATGATGATATACTGGAGAAATAAAAGTAAGTGATGTCAAATGAAAATGGCCATGTTAATTTCAGCTCCATTTGAAACACAGAAGTGGAGGGACAAGGGAGAGATAGGTTACTACATGGGAGAGGACAGATTTAGTGCAGTAGAAAGAGTCTAAAGCAGTATTAACAAATTCTGGAGAGGAAACACAATTTAAAATCATAAAGAATTAATTTACTGTGCCCCTGTCAAAATGTCCTTAAAAGCCACCATATAAATCTAAGATCCCTCTTTCCCCAGCACTGTTAGTAGTATTATTTAGTGGGGCCAGAGATCAGTCATTAGAATACTCCAATTCATCTGATGAAGTGGGTTAAAAACCACAAGATTGATATGTACGACACCCACAGGTAATGAAGCAACTTCTACTTCACTAGCCGACCTTATGCAGGGATGACAGAGTATCTTGCACCCACTGAATGCCATTCCAGCGGTGCTCATCACTCGTTATTATGCTCAGAGCTGAATCAGAGCAAATAGTTTATCACTGCCCAAGCTTAGTTACTATAGGCCTAATCCAAAGCCCAGTGATGTCAATGGAAAGACTCTCACAGACTTCAATAGGCACTGCACCTTGTTCTAAATTGGGGTGTGTGGGGAATAGCTGGCAAAGGCAAAACCCCAGATGCAACATACTTTCCCTGAGCTTTGGGGGAGTCTGGATCAGAATCTGAACTCGCTAATTTGCAGGACTGTCATTCCATATGCAGAATAAGCAGCTGGGTAGGGCACCTGAAAATTTGGGGCACTGCTGGGTCTTAATGTCCATCCACCCGCCTCTTCCTTTCCCTGTTGTGTGGCTCTGCTTCTTCCAGAGAGGATCTACTTCACTTAAGAGTAGAAAAGCCTGCCAGACCTACAAGCAGCACTGAGCCTGTGAAAGAGCCATTCCCGTGGTAATGAAGCCATTTAACAGACATTTCCCAACCCCAAGTATATACTGTCAGTTTCTGAATGGGCTGTGTCAGTTGACAGGGCCTTAGTTTAAAAATTGGCTTGAAAATATTTCATGAGTGTGTTGCAGAAAATTATAAAATCACATCTCTAAAAATTCCCCCCTGAGCTGCCACTGGGGGCATGAGTTTAATAGTACTGCATAGGGCAGGGCTACTCAACTTTGGAAGCCCCGGGGGCCACAATGATACTCACAGCACATGCCGAGGGCCACAACTTAAGTGTGGTTGCATATATATGCAAACATATGCAAATAGCTTCTTTCACACTGACAGGACTGAATACAAAGATTAAGGCAAGACTATACAACATGCAGGCCCCATTTAAGCAAGTTCTGCTGATATTAGTAAAATGCAATATTTACCCGATTTCCACCCATTTGACAGCACTTTTAATGAGCAATGACAGTCCAGGAATTTAATTACTAAACCGCATAGCAACAGAAGACCATTATATTGACTACTTTTTTGTTTTGGCTCTCACCCGCGGGCTGCGTGTTGAGCCCCGCATAAATCCAAACCGCACCACAGGCCGCAAACAAATGGGCCGCAGGCCGCATGCAGCCCACAGGCTGCATGTGGCGTAGCCCTGGCGTAGGTCCCCATACATCCTACGGACAGCCCTGCTGGCTTGGGGGCCTCATCTCTGCATTAACTGTGGTGCAAGGGAGAGGAAACTGGATCCTATCCTAGCATCAACAGAATTCTTTACTAAATTCCAATTGGTTACATCCCTGCCAACGCCCTGAGCAAGGCAACTGTCTGCCTCGATGTCCCTAAAGGCATAATCTGAAAGCATCATGAGGCCTGTAGAACCTTCGTTGCTAGTGATGCTGCATGAGAAGGAAAGTTTCACCGACTTTAAGGCCAGATCATCTGGTCTCACCTGTGTATTGTAGACCTCTGCATCTCACTCCTTCTGCACGGAGCCCAATAACTTGTGTTTGACTCTTCCAGAAAGCCTTGATTTGCAGACATCAAGAAATGGTGACTCCTTCACTTCCCTGTATTACTAAAAGGTGCCTTGTTTCTAATTTGAATGTGGCTGGAAGAGATTCTGGTTGGTTCTAGTTCTTGTTGTGCCTTTCTCCACTTGATTAAAGAGCCCTAGAATACCTGTAATTTCTCCCCACGAAGGCACTTGTATACTAATCAAATCACATCTCAATCTCCAGGTGAAACAGTCTGTGCTTTCTAAGTCTCTCAGTGTGAGGCATTTTCTCCTGCCCTCAGATATGTTCTGTGGCTTCTCTCTCCAGTTTTTTCAACACCTTTTGAGATGTGCGCCTCTGAACTGGACACAGTGTTCCAGCCTCAGTCTTGCCAACACTGTACGCAGAAGGGGAAAAAATCACTTCCCTCCTGCTACTGACTCTTCTCCTGAATCCGACAGGGTTCTCAGATTCCAGGCGGTGGCTGCAGGGCCGGCAGCAGGGAACCCTGGGGTTTTGCTTGTGAACGGAGCATGTCTGATCAGAAGCCAGAGAGGCCCAACCACGCAGACCCACAATCGCAGCTTTACAGCGCCACTTTTCAGAGCGCAGCCTCACTTTAAAGGGCAAGACCAACCAAGAAAGAGAACTGCACGTGAGTCCAGGGGAATTCATCTTAGAAAACAAATGACCCCGGCCCCTTGTACAATTCTTTGCCCCCAAGTCTAACTGAACTGGTTTTGAGGCTGGAAGACAGTTCTGAAAGGTAGGGTTGCCAGATGGTCCCCCCCAAAATACTGGACACACGGTATTTTGGTCAAGAAAAAAAAAAAAGGCACGCAGGATAATAAGTACTGCCTCTCCCAGCCACTCCCCCCACCCCTTCTGACGGGCCCAGACCGGCAATCGCGGCTCCGCCTCCCAGCTGGGACTCCCAGGCTCCCAGCGCCGATCGCGGCCCCGCCTCCCAACCTGGGAGTACCAGCTGGGAGGTGGGGCCGCGATCGGCGCTGGGAGCCTGTGATTGTACAGAAGCCTGGTGAGGATGGGGGAGTCCCAGCCACTCCCCCCGCCTCCGCCAGGCTTCTGCGCAATCACAGGCTCCTAGCGCCGATCGTGGCCCTGCCTCCCAGCCGCTCCCCCCGCCCATGCCAGGCCTCCGTCCGGTGCGCAGCCGGAAAAATCAGAATTGCACATGTTCGGTATTCTCTGATTTTCTTTACCAGACAAAGAGCGCAAATACCGGACTGTCCGGTAGAATACCAGACACCTGGCAACCCTACTTGAAAGGCGACAGAAGCTCCGTAAGCAGAGTCACAGGGTTACAATGTACCCCACAAGGGTCATCTAGTCTCACCCCCTTCCAAAATGCAGGATTTGTTGAGTCTGAAGCAAACAAACTCTGGGTAAAAGCCAGACTGCATAGCCAGTGGCAGAAAGCCGTCCCTGCTCTATTTTCAGCCTGCCTGCAAACACACTCAAACTGGCACTCAGCCTCCATCTTCTGCTCTCCCCCAGCTAGAGCTAGAAGGCACTCCTTACCCCCATCACTCCCAGTAGCTTTGGTGGGCATTGATCCTTCAATTCTTAAATTGCAGCAAGGGAGGTTTAGGTTGGACATTAGGAAAAGCTTCCTGACTGTCAGGGTGGTTATGTATGGAAATAAATTGCCCAGGGAGGTTGCGAAATCTCCATCACTGGAGATATTTAAGAGCAGGTTAGACAGACACTTGTCAGAGGTGGTCTAGATGGTGCTTGGTCCTGCTGAGAGGGCAGCGGACTGGACCGGATGGCCTCTTGAGGTCCCTTTCAATTCTAGTGTTCTATGATTTTATGATTCCCTGCACGCCTGAAAGTCCCACGGAAGGAGTTCTGGATGTGCAATGAATGCAGGCTAGGAAGCCTGAGTAAGGTTTTCTGATACTCAACACTGGCAATTAAATTTACTCACCCACCAACAATATTTTTCCAGGAAGACAAATAAGAAAAAGTTCTCTGTTTTATCAATGTCCATTTTCAAAGGTGAATCCCAAGGAAAACAGAGCAGAAGCCCTGTGGGACAGGGCTCTGTGAAAGCTCAGAGCCATGTAGCCCAGATGTATTTAGCAGGCTCTCAAAACTAACCAGAAAGGTCAGGCCTGTTTGGTCTTTGGCTTTCACTAGGCGTACGCAGGGGAAGCAAAGGGAATTCCACACACAGCACCTCATGGAGCACCTGCTCGTGTCAAAGGCCTACGGATATGAAAGCACTGTGCCCACCTGGAGTCTGTGGGAGGCAGCAGCACAGGGGGGCGGTGGCTCCGCAGAGCTGGCATGCGTGGGGAACCAACTTAAAATCAGCTTCCCACGTGCACCAGCTCCCACCTCTCCCCCTGTCTCTGATACAAAGGCAGCGGGAGAGGGGGGGCTGCGTATAGCCGTTAAGATTAACCGATGAGCCTTGTATTAACTTCATTCTCCTCGTCAAACCCCACCCTGGATATTTACATTCGGTCTCTCTACCATTTCTATCAGTTCCACTTGCACCTTTCTTTCCTGTCCTTACCTGTTGTTCAGTGTTATAGTGAGCTGTCCAACAGCTGACACGTTCCACCCCAGAGGCTGCCACACTGGACAATCCAAACCGTTGCTGGCAATTGTAACGTGAGGCTATCCTGCGGCTGGGAGCGGTGCCTGCCAACCTGGGCAGACGAGCCTCTGACCAGTTTTGCTCCAGCTATGATATGAAAACGTAGCGGTGTCGACGAGCGATCGCTCAGACTAGAGCTTGAGTGGGATTGTAATTGGGTAGCTAGCTAGAGCCGTCACGTCCACACTGCTATTTTTAGCATGCGCGCTGGAGCAAAGCTAGTGTGAGTCTTTTTGTCCAGGCTGGGAGGCCTGGTCCAAGCTGTCGACACACCCGAGATACATTTGTAGTGGGGTTGTCATTCGGGCAGATCCCAAAGTGAGACTCAAACTCGACTCAGCGCTTATGTGGCTCTCTGTATGTTCCAAGCACTTGACAAACTACTAATCAATCAATACTAAGGGACTTATCGTGCAGCCAGATCAGATGCCACCGAATAGCTCAGCTCTCACCAGGCCCCACACTTTGTTGGGAATGCCGGTCGGTTAAGGCTCTTGGAAGGAGTTGTTAGCTGGGGTTCTGCCAGGGAGAAAGCTCTGCCCCAGGAGCAAGTAGAAAAAGGAGGGTACCCCAGGGCACGGCGCAATCTGACAACAACGACGGACGTCAGCGATGCCGGCTGAATACCAGCGTGGCCCTGCCATATTGCGTGGGCCGATACTGTATGTGCCTCTCGCGTCGCACAGAGCACCCCTAGTTCGTACGGAGGACCTAACTCTGCAACAGCCTGGTCCAGGTAACACAGCTTTGGACTGGGGACAGGAGCCGTGTGTACCAGTCCCAGTTCTCCCGATGACCAGGCAAGTCACTTTGCCGTGAGCCTCTGTTTCTCCTCCCAGCCCTTTGTGCCTTGTCTGTTCTACGTGGTGAGCTCATCGGAGACGGGACTTTTTCTTACTAGGCCAGTAGTTTGCAAAGGACGGGTTGTGACCCAGGACTGGGCGGTGGCATGTCAGGCGCTGGGTCTCTTTGCTGCAGGGGATCAGAGGTGACCAGTGGGGGTGCTAAGGCAGCTACTTGCCTGTCCTGGCACCACAGACTGCGCTGCATCCCGGAAGCAGCTGGCAGCAGGCCTGGCTCCTGGTGTGTGTGTGGGGGTGTGTGTACAGGGCTCTGCACACTGCCCCTGCCCTGAGCACTAGCTCCACACTCCCATTGGCCAAGAACCTGCTGCCAGCTGCTTCTGGGGTGCTGCCTGGTCTGCGGTGCCAGGAGAGGCAGGAAGCTGCCTGAGCACCCTCCTGCACTGCTGACAGAGAGCTGCTCAAAGTAAGCCCCTCCTGCCCAGCCTTGAGCCCCCCATGCCCCAAAGCTCTCATCCTCAGCCCCACCCCAGAGCCCACACTCTAGTCAAGTTATGTTGGGTCACAGGCATCAGCATGTTTCTTCAACAGGGTCAGGAGAAAAAAAAGTTTGAAACCCACCGTATAGCACCCGGCACAGTGAGGCCCCTGGGCACGCCTATCATCCCTGTGATAAACAACTCACCCGGATTCGAACTAATGACATGGCCCTTCCTCCCACAAGGGCTGCAAGGTCCGGCTTTTGGTTATCAGGCCTGACCTCATTTAAAAAGTAAAATGTGGCCTATTAGCCAACTGAATTGGGCCGTCTTTCCTGGGCCGTGCACCACCATTTCTAGGCCCGGAGCTCATTCCAACACCCACCCAAGTCAGTGGAAAAAGTTCTCAACAACTTCCCTGGGCTTTGGCTCCAGCCATTACGGCACCGAGAAAGCATCCCTCCAGCGCCAAGCTGCTAGACTAATTTTTAAACACTGAAGCAGACAGTTTAGGACCAGTTGCTTATGTTGCACATTCTTAAGGCAAGGCAAGTCATCCAGCAAACAGCACGTGGCTTTCCCGTGACAACCTTCAAGCTGCTTTAATTAAGGAAAAAGGATCGCCACGCCAGAAGATTGAGCCGGGAAAGTTGGACATCAAAACCTTATCTGACCATGCGGCCTATGCCCTAGAGGCATTTCATTACAAAAGTCTCCCAAACGTTGAAGGAGGGGGAACCTCTTCAGGGGAGCACTGCAGGAGTGACTGGTATCGGGACAGGTGTTACAGCAAAGCCAAGCCACTGCCGACAAGGTGCCCGAGGACTGCGATCTCCCAGACGGGGCATAGGCTCTGTGCCAATAGCAGCAACTGGATGGAAGCAACCAGTGTTCCCTGTAAGCTGAGCGCTTGGGCGGCCACCTGGAGAGATTCAGGTGCCACCCAGCTGATTAGCAGAGTGCCCATAGCCGGCATTTCTATTGGTGGTGCACATCCACACAAGCCTTGATGCATGTAACAAAACTTATTCTGCACATAGGTGGACAAAATTAGAGGGGACACTAGAGGCAACATCTGCACAGTCCTTGGGATACACCCTTTGCTGAAGTCAGTGGAGCTGTACCAGTGTGCACCAGTGAAATATCTACCCTCTGGAGAGTATAAAGAAGTAATCTTACCCAGGAACTTAATTTTGTGCCAGGCTTTTATTTTAAAGAAAGAAGCGGAAATGGTGCTGTTTGGAGCTACAAGGTCCGTGGTGTTACAGGCTCTGAGTTCAAAGCTGTGCTTCACCATAACAATGGAGCTGGGATGCTGGCCAATGTTCCCTCTAATTTTTTCCATGAATGTGTGGAATAAATTTTGCTATGTGCACCGAGGAATGTGTGGATGTGCACCACCATAGAAACACAGGCTGCCAGCTATGGGCGCACTGCTTAATCAGCTGCGAGACACCTGAACATCTCCCGGGAGGCCACCAGGTGCTCAGCTTATAGGGAACATTGGCGCTGGCCCATGGTCTGGATATATCCAAGGAGCAGTAAAGCAACTGACAACACGCATCCACTCTTAGAAGGGCATGGGCCCAGCTCTGATCTCAGTCTGATGCACTGGCCATGTGAGCCCCAGCGGACTGCTATGCTCACAGATCTCTTCCCTCCATGCCCAACTCTGTTGGGACGGGGGGTGGGGCCTGTGGAGAAAGCGGGATTGATCCTGTTCGCCATGGCGGTACCCTCAAAAAGCAGCTAGCAGGAAGCCGAGTTTCTCCTCCCTTAGGCCCATGCAAGAGTTTAATTGGTTAATCGTTAAGCTGATGCGTATCGCTTCCTGTTAATGGTTAAATGCTGCAGCGAGTGTGGGGCCAGCAGCCAGCTGGCCCCATGGGGCTGGGAACCCACAAGGCTGGCTGGCAGCCAGCAGCCCATGAGGCTGGCATGTGGGTGCCCACCTGTGAGTCCAGGGTGCCCTCTAGCACCCTTCTCTCCCTTCTCCTCCATCCCCAGGTATCACGTTTAACAGTTTTTATTGGTTACATGGTTAGTATTTTTCACATCCCTACCCCAAAATCATGCCTACAACCCCTCCCACATCCAAACACTGGCTTTGAAATAACACCTCGATGAGGTCTGTGTTTATCTATGGGTGTCTAAGCCTTTCTGGTTCATGTTTTCGGACATTTTCCCACAACCACAGGGCCTAGAAAACTTTTTTTTTTTAATTGCACGCTGAGAGCCTCACCAGTTGATAGGATCCTTTGGCCCAGCAGAAAGCTACCAGGAGATTCGCTGTCCAACCATGTGACCCTGGGCATTTTCATCTCAAGTATGAGGAGGGGAGACCTTATTTCCTTGTGTGGTAGAAATTGAAAGGGAAACTAAAAAAGACATGTCAAGTGATCGTGGTGAAGAAAGACCTGCCTTGTCCCCAAGCCAGAGAGGTACAAATGCCATAAGTCTAGGGTTGCCAGGTGTCCGGTATTGGCCCGGACAGTCTGGTATTTGCGGCTTCTGTCCGGTAAAAAACCCCAGAAAATACCAGACATGTAAAATGTTCGGTACTCTGTTTTTCTCGGACAGAAGGCTGCTTGGGACAGTCTTCCCCTGCTGCGTCTGGCGGGAGTGGGCGGAATTACAGGTGAAGTGACTCTTTTTTTTGTGCTCTACAACTTTGGCTCCCTGGGTTTTTTTTGCTCAACCAATTTTTTTCCCCCGCAATGTTCGATATTTCTTGTGAAAGTATCTGGCAACCCTACATAGGTCACCAGGTGACCAGCGCGGTAAGGGACTGCAGGCAGGGAAGTGGTGTGGGAGAAAGAGCCGATGGGGAAGGGGTAGGTGTGAGGCTGAAATGCTGCTAATGATTGTAAGGGGGCATCTGTTTGGATTGCGTTTGTTTTAAAAGAAACATTCCTGTTTGCCTTTCAGAGCCACCACATCCAGTGCTGAAAGCAACCTGAAAAAACTGGGCGGGGCGGTTATTCTAATCGGGGAGCAACAGCTTTGGTAAGGTTGTGCTGAAAGCGCAGCCCTCCGCAACCTGGATCAACCTGAAAACTTTCCTTTTGGCATGGTCTGCTCTGCAGTCCCTTGCAAAACCTCCCACCTCTCATCTTGTCTCAGCACTGGTCACTTTGAGTCTGAGACCCTCCCCATTTCCCTCACGTCCTCCTCCAGCACATAATGAAACAACTTCACCCATGCGACCGAGGAACGAAACCGCGCATACAAACGGAGTTACAGGGCCCAGTGAGTTCTCTCCTACCTGTGGGGAGAAAAATAAAATGCCCCATTTCAGAGGGGCAGCCGTGTTGGTCCGTTTCAGCAAAAACAACGGGGAGTCCTGTGGCACCTTAATGACAAACAATTTATTTAAAATTTGTTAGCCTTTAAGATGCCACAAATTTCCCTGTGTTTTTCAGGCTTACACTTTCTCTCACAGACTGGCATTGCTGCTTTTGACGTGGAGATACAAAAGGTTCGCTTTTCAAAAACAATAGTCTTTAACCTGCACAGCTCCCTCCTGGATGGCTCCTAAATAGCTACTAGGGTGTGTCTAGACTGCACACTTGGGCACACAGGACTCAGGTTATAGGGCTGTTCAACTGAGATCTGTGCATTCTCGCGCTGGCTGGAGCCCAACCTCTGGGACCACGTGAAAAGGGAGGATCCAAGGCCTGTGCCCCAGACCAAATCTGAGATCAGGTCTACACTCAAGGGGAAGGTCGAAGTCAAGACACACAACTCCAGCTACATTGATTACTGGAGTCGATGTAGCTTGATTAGAGTTTCCCTGCCGTCCCCACGGGTCTAGTTAAGGGGACACTTGACTTCCCTTACTCCTCACAGGAGTACCGGCCGCTGGCAGGGGCGCCCTCTGAGTTTGATTTAGCAAGTCTTGACTAGACCCGCTAAATCAAACTCTGGAAGATCGATCGCGGCAGTGTCAATCCTCCACCAAGTGAAGACATGGCCTGAATGTCTACACCACAGTTAAACAGCCCCTAGCCCAGTCAGTGGGCATGGGTCAGCCACAGGTGTTTCACTGCAGCATAGGCATACACCTGGACTAGAGCCTTTGCCCAGGAGACTCTGGACATGCTATGCCTCCATTTTGGCCATATCTGCCCTAGAGAAGGGTGCCAGCTGTAACTGAAGCCATTTCAGAACAAACGGCACAGTGAGCCCCCCACTAGCCGTGCTGAAGCTGAGTAAGCACAGCCTCCCCCAAACCATTTTAACTGCAGTGCCCTCTGGGTGCCTATCTCACAATGGCCACCTTGGCACTCAGCAGCAGCTTGCTCTGGGAGATGATGCAAAGCCAGTCACAGGAGGACCGATTTAGCTGGGGTTGGTCCTGCTTTGAGCAGGGGGGTTGGACTATGACTCTCCAGAGGTCTCTTCCAACCATACCCACCAACAGGGGGGTGGTACAAAAAGGGCAGTTGCCTGAGCGATTCAAATTGCCCTTTAAATTGCTGCCCGAGCACCATGCGACTCGCTCCATGTGGCTCTGAAGGCTGGGGGCGGGGGGAGGATGCACCAGGTTCTGGATAACATGAAGGGCTGGCTACCCCGGCCCCACCCCTTCCACCCGAGGCTCCACCCCTTCTGCCCAGCGGCCCACACAGGGATGGTTAGCTTCCCTGCTTCCAACCCTAATTGTCTATGACTAGCTATACCGTTTCACGTGTCAGCTTCCACACTGGGACTAAACCAGTTCAGGAGGAACTGGTGAAGCTTTACCCAGGTATCAAACCCGTCAGCAGGCTGGCTGTTCTAAGCAGCTATTAGACCTCTTAGAGCATTTTTCTGCCTGGATACAAGCCCTGCTAGGGCTTTTGACTGTTCATTGTCCGTAGCGTAGACAAGGCATTAGCTGGCTGGCAAATGCCAAGCTAGTAATGAAACAATCTTAAATGTACTCAGCCGGGGTTAAAACCGTGCCTACGTGAAGAGCGAAAAATAGCTGTCGTTAAAACAACGAACAAGGTGGTTTGATGCTACACCACTGCAGTGTGTGCCCATCACTGCAGAACAGTGATCAGGTAGCTAGGTTGCAAAGTTAAAGGTTCACTCACAGCCCAAGGAGCCAGAGATGTATGTGGCAGGGGTGAGGAGCAATGTTCCTCCTAATCTTTTCCATCCACGTGCGGAATACATTTTATTATGTGCATCAAGACATATGTGAACGTGCCACACCAGTAGAAACAAAAAACCTGGGTGCTCCGCTAATCCGCTGTGCAGCATTTGAATCTCTCCTGAGCGACCGCAGGCGCCCAGCTTACAGGGAACGCTGGGGGGAGGTACCATATTTCAGCAGCAATGGCTTGATTTTCAGAGACACGGAGCACGTACTTCCATCGCTGCAGGCCCTAGGACAGGGGCGGGCAAAGGGCCCTCTGCGGGTTGGATCCGGACCGCCAAGCCGGTGGATCCAGCCTGTGGCTGCCCTACCGTTCCCCCGCCCTCAAGCCAATCAGGACCTGGGGGTAGAGGCGCGCGCGAAGTCGCCTCACCCCCGCAAAAGCGTGCAGCGGCAGCTTGAGAGACACACCGGCTGGGCAGAGAGGAAAAATGTCAAGGTGTGTTTACAAACCATGCCCATTTTCAGATCCAGACGCCTCTCTCCCTCCCTTGCCAGGACATTAACAACTCTGTACTGTGAAGCCAGCCTCGATTTATAATTAACTCGGCATGAGGAATTTCAAGGGCAGTTACACAGCTCCCACCTACAGCCCTGCAACACACCACCACCAATGGAAACAGGCTCACTCTTCATTTCCCTCCGACCCCTCCCTGGAAGGGAGCGGCCTGGCTGGAGAATAAGCCAGTTTCTACATGGCTTTAAAATCCTGCTGCCATAAATATTAGTCCTTATGGTTTGTTTTGGGGGGTGCCTGATACGGTTGAATTTCTGCTGCCAGTAAGAAGGGCACAAATGCTGCAAATAAACAGCAGGGCACAGGAACGGAGGAGGGTATTAGCAAAGCCGCGTACAACACTTTTCACACCAAAAGATCTTAAAGGACTTTACAGAGCATATGGTGCATTCTCAGTTACAAGCTCACAACTCCATTGCTCCATATCAGACACCTGTATGCTCCATATTCACAACACTTGACTGCTACAGCTCCAAAGACAGATCCTACTAGTCACTGCTTCAGTCCCTTGCCACGTGTGCTGAAGGGGAATCGCCATAAGCTGTATAGGCCTATGAAACACAGTAGAGCAGTTTTGATTCTCTTCAGCAGAGGGCAGTGGTGCACCCACACACTACCCACTTCCCTGCGGTGTAACTGCATACACACAGGCACGTTTCAAAAAGCAGCCACCTCTGGGCTGAACGGTGGCCGCTGGTTAACAGCACACAGGCACACTGCACAAGAGTTTAGGCAGGAAATGAAAACAATGCCATACCCAACCTTTCCAGCTCCTCCACCACACAAATGGTCTGAACAGCTGTAAACCCGGGGTATGTGTTTTCTCTCTGTCCATCACAGTTTGGCGAGGCGGCTCCTGGTTAACACAATCCACTGAGTTGTCTGGTAGATGATTTTCCCTGGTGCACACTAGCGGGTAAGACATTGCTGTCCTTGTCCAAACAGGCTGCTCTCTGCTCTGTCCATCCTCCCTGGGAAGCGTGCTGGCTAACAAAGGATGCCGTAGTTTCACCTTACCCAGAGCCTCCTTTAAGCGGCTAAAGCAGAATACGTTTTCAGCCAAGGTACGCTCGCTGGACCTCTGCGATCAATAGGTTTTTGCCTCCCATGCTCTCTCAGCCCCTTTCCCTGGCAGAGCTGCAAGACCCTCTCTGCCTGCCCAGTGCCCGAGGGGACTCTGCACAAATACCTGCTGTAAACAACAAGTCACCTGTTGCCTTAGCGCAGGCACAGAGCGGAAGATTGGCTAAGAGGAGGGAACTGCTCCCTCTAGCACTTAGGTTTCATTAACTCTTTCCTTGCAGCTCTGAAACAAATCCAGCATGGAATTATGCCCTGCCCTGCTCAGGAGTTAAAGGCAAGATTGTACACAGTGATTCTGGGTGCTTACTTTTTGGGAGACTCAATCTGAGACCCCTGGCAGGGGTTGATTTTAATCGCACACAAAGCCTCTGAAAATCAGGCACCTTAACTCACGGCTCCCTTTCAGAAAACTGGCTCCAAACCCGCCCACATATAAGCCAGTCCTCTTCTCTCCCTCAGTGTTACAATATACTCCAGCGGGTCCAAGAAAAGATGTATGTAATATCCTGGGACCAACCTGGCTCCAACAGGGCATAAAAACTCCAGTGGCCGCCCCACTGGAAAGGATGAAAGATGGCTGAAAGATTTTTGGTCACTCATTAATGGATAGTGTCAAAGTACCATTACTTAGTTTGGTAGAAAACTTTCATGTATGTTATAAAGATCATTAATTAAGATGCTTAAAAATCATCAGAAGAGCTTCCGATTCTTAATCGGCCCCAGTTTTCAAACTTGGGCACTTAAGGTACGTCTACACAGCAACATTATTTCGAAATAACTTAGTCTGCATCTACACAGCAGGCAGTTATTTTGAAATAATGTTGAAATACTGTCAAGCTGGAGGACTTCTTACTCTGACTCCTGTATCCCTCATTGTACGAGGAGTAAGGGAAGTCGGAGGAAGAGCGCTCTATTTCGAAATAAGTGCTGTGTAGACGTTCCCAATTTCAAAATAACTAGGCAACTGATGTAGCTCAGTTTGCAAAACTTATTTCAAGTTAAGCCCTGCTGTGTAGACTCACCCATTAAGTTTCCAGACACCTACTATAAGTTCAGAATTTGAGACAGACTAAACATGCAAAGGTTTAAACCTGACTAATTTTATTTTCAGTGTGACTTAATTAAAAAAAACTCACTGAGATCTACAAATGAAGCCAAATTGGACATTTGAGGAACAGTATATTTTCCTCATACTCAAATAACTGAAAACAGCTCAATCAATTTAGCTCAGACTTACTAAATCACCCCCCACTATACACATTGTTCCAGTGCTCTGCATCTGACGGTACTATAATTCCTCTTTTTTTCCTGCTTTTTAAAGGTGGGCAAACATAGTACCTTTCTTCAGTCATCTGGGACCTCACCCATCCTTCCTGAGTTCTCAGAGATAATAGCGAATGGTTCTGAGACGGTTTCAGCTCCGTTAGGGTGCATTTCATCAGGCTATGCTGACTTGAATACAACTAACTTATCTAAATATTCTGTCACCTGTTCTTTCTCAATTGCCACTCACGTTCCTTTCCTTTGCTGTTAATATTAATTGTGTGAAGTATTTGGTCACAATTTACCTTTTTAGTGACCATAAGAGGCAAAAATACACATTAAACACCTCAGCCTCTTGATGTCATTCACTATTCATAGTCCTTCCTTGCCAAGTAGAGGGAAGTCTTTCTAGAAGTTTTTCTTTTGCTTCTAATGCATTTCTAAAACTTGGGTTTATTACCTTGTATGTCCCATGCTAAGTGTAAATCAGGAGTGGGCAATAATTTTTGGTGTGGGGGCCACTCCAAGGTTTTGGTAAGCAGTCAAGGGCCGCACTTTTCTGTGGAGGGGGGGTGCGGGGTCTAGGTTGGGTGCAGAAGGGCACATGGGGTAAGGGACTGGGGTGCAGGAGATGGTGTGGGGTCTGAGAGGGAGTTTGGGTGAAGGAGGGTGTTGTGAACTGGGTCAGGGGATTGGGGTGTAGGATCTGGGAGAGGGTGTGGGTGCAGGAGGAGGGGGGAGTGCAGAAGGAGGTACAGGGTCTGGGAGGGAGTTGTCACCAGGGGCAGGGGGTGCAGAGGGTTTGGATGGTGACCTGGGGGAGGGGTTGGGGTGCAAGAGAGGTTGGGGTGCCAAGGCAGGCACTGGCTGGGAGTTTACCTACGTGTCTCCCGGCCAGCAGGCTGCAGCACCCCAAGGCAGGCTGGGCTCCCTGCCCGCTGCAGCCTGCTCCCTCCACGCGCCTCTCAACTAGTCTCGCAGGCCAATCTCTCAGCTCCGATTGGCTGGCTGTTTCCAGCCAATAGAAGCTGAGAGATTGGCTGAGGTCAGTTTTTATTGGCCGGCTGTATCTGGCCAATAGGAGCTGAGCTGAGGATAGGGCTGGGGGCGGGAAGATCGCACAAAGCCTTCCCCCTCCCCCCGCAGAGCAGAGAGCCGAACGAAGGTCCCGGCAGGATGGTCCGCGGGCCGGATCCGGCCCCGGGCCGTATTTTGCCCAGCCCTGGTGGAAGTCTCTTTGTGCCCTAGACTTTCTGATCTGTTCCCACATGCTTGTGTTATTCTTTTGCGCTCCTTCACCATTCCTCCATTCTTCCACTTTCGGTAGGATTCCTTTTTGATTTTCAGGTCATTAACAAGCTCCGAATGGAGCCATAGTGGCCTCTTTCTATTCTTCCTAGCTTTCCTTCACGAGATTAGTTTGACGTTGCCCCTTTAGTATTATCTCTGAGACGCTGCAGCTCTCCTGGACTCCTTTTTCCCTGAGGGCACGTCTACACAGCAGGGCTAAAGTCAAAATAAGCTACGCAACTTGAGCTACGCTAGTTGCGTTGCTGAAGTCGAAATAGCTTATTTTGGCTTTTGGCGCTATCTACACAGCAGTTGTTCAAAACAACACTCTTCCCCCGACTTCCCTTACTCCTCGTACAATGGGGTTTACAGGAGTCGGAGTAAGAAGCCTGTTATTTTGAATTTATTTTGAAATAACGGGCTTGCTGTATAGACGCGCACAATGTTATTTTGGAATAACTGGCGTTATTCTGAAATAACGCTGCTGTGAGATTGTCTTCCCAGGGGACCTTACACACCACTCCTCCAAATATGATAAAGCTTGCTTTTTTGAAGTCCGTTGTTCTTATTTAGCTGCTTTTATCCCTTCCTTTTCTCATTATGATGGACTCTGTATTGCATGATTGCTTTCACACAAGTTGCCTTCAACCTTCAGATTTGCAACCAATTCCTCCCTGTTAGTCAAAATCAAGTGTAAAATGGCTGCCTCCTGGTTACTCAGAAACAAGCAGCTGTCATGTCCCCAAGGCTTTCCAAAAACCTATTGGACACTGTGGCCATGTCTACACTAGGAAACTATTTCAAAATTACTAAGTTCAATTTAAGAACCCACAATTTAACAAATTTGAATTAGGGTCTCCTCATTATGGGGAAGCATCGAAATTAGTCCGAGGCAGGCTCTGGTAAGGTGGACATGCTACCTCAGACTTAAGAGCCCCAGGAAGCACTGGGGAGTCATTACTTCAAATGACTCTAGGGAGTAGTTATTTCTAAATAGTGGCACCAGCACGTCCACACGACTGCTATTTCAAAATAACTATTTTGGAATTAGCATTATTCATTCCTGATGAAAAGCAGGAGCACAGAGTTTGAATTAAGTGGCCCATTAATTTGTCATTTTCAAATGAAGGGCTTGATAGTGTGGACGCTCCGCTTATCAATGTGGCCTAAGGGGGTTATTTCGAAATAAAGTCCTAGCGTAGACCAGGGCTGTGTGGTTTGCCATGCTGCTTTACTACCCCATTACTAACTACCAGGTCTTGTGTTTGGGATATTTAGAAGTAATGCCACAGTCACCTTCTTTTCACTGGCTCCAATAGCTCAACAGTTAAATGACATACATACCTCCCCCTATTCCTCCTGTCTGTAGTGTGAGTGTAGGTACTTCAGTATCTCCTCTCTCTCTGCAGCACATGCCCTATAAAGCCATGCAATTAATTAATCCATAAATCACTATCCAAAGGGCTGATGGAATTTCCATTATTTATTGCCACGTGTTACTGACCTATAACCTGCAAGTGGTGGAATGAAGCTGTTTAGAAAACTACCCTGTTAAGGATGGCTGCAACAGCAGCAACTCTCCTGGGAGACAGCACATGGGACATTTTACTCCTCCATATTTACTCCTGGAGGTGAATCCGGGGTCAATTTTGGGCCCAATTTATCTTTCTGTATAAAACACGTCATGATAAAAATACTCAGAGGGGGAGCCGTGTTACACTGTAACTTTAAAAACAACGAGCAGTCCTGTGGCACCTTGGAGACTAACAACAAATATACATGAGCTTTCTTGGGCAAAACCCACTTCATCAGATGAGTCACTTTGCAAGGTGCCACCCATCATAATGACAAGTTCTGGCCTCACTTGTGGATGCTGGAGATGTCACAAGCTGGGTCATGTCATACCGACAACACCAAGGTGGAGTCATCAGCAAGGCTCCCTCTGAGCTGTGCAGCAGCATGGCCCTACAGCGGCTTAATCAACCCCACCCAGACAGGCGCTTATGGAGCTGCCTAACTTGGCAGGGCTGAGAATTACTGAAGCACTGTCGCTCTTCAGCCCCTAGCATGCCTACGATGCTGGGCTCAGGAATTGGCACTGGAGCAAGCTATGTTGGTTCTATACTAGCCGAGGATGTCACATTGTCCCATGAGCAATACAAGAGGGCTGGAGCAGGCTAGACAATTTGGCCTGTTAGTGCCCTCGTGTCTGGCTGCTTTTCAGCGGTGAGTGAAGGGATTCCTGGGATGGATCAAATAAAGTTAGCAGGTCTTGATTTATGCAGATGAGCTGGAAAACCGCTGCTCTCTCTCAGGTATCTCTAAGGCATTTATTACCATTGTATCTAAGTGCTAAACATGGCTAATTAGCACTAAGCACATCCCTAGGTGCTCTCATCTCTCTGCCTCGCCTCAGTGGCAGAATGTTATACTCCCAGCCCCCTTCATCTTCTCTTTCTCTCTCCCTGCTCTCCTGTCTGTCCCGTAGTGAGCTCCATTATGCACTAGCCCTGGGAAGGATTTTAGTACTTGGGGAAGGCTGAGCAAAATGGGATCTTGCAATCTGATCGTAAGAGTCAGATTCGGGCTCCCTGCGAACTCCTTTGGCAAAGCCAGGTACCTCCTGCTGAGAATGCTATGTGGATGTATTATCAGACAACCTCCTGGGGGCTGCTTGCCTCTTACGAATATACAGGTTGGAGCTCCCTGGTCCGGGACCTGAAGGAGGGAGTTTGCTGGACTAGGGGAGGTCAGGCCTGGCCAGTGTGCTGCTCCCGGCTGCTAGCAGGGCTCCACTCCCAGCTGCTGCCCTGCTCCAGCAGGTGGGTCTCCCTCTCTCTGGCTGGTGTGGCTCCCTGTCCCCAGCTGGCAGTGGCTCTGTGCCTCCAGCCACAGGGGCGTCCCTGCCCCCATCTGGCAGGGGCTCCATGTCCTCAGCCGCAGGGGCTTCCTTGCCCCTGGCTGGCAGTGGTTCCTCACCCCAGTCAGAAGGGCTTCCGCGCTCCCGGCTGGCAGGGGCTCCCTCTGGGCTGGTAGGACTTCCCACCTGGCCCTGCTCCGGCTACCGTCTGGGCTCCCTGTTCCCAGGCTACTGGCCCTCCAGGCTGTCTGCCAGCTGAGCTCGCAGCCTCTGGCAACCTCTGTGGCGGGGTAAAGTCCCAGACCACCGAGGTTCAACCTGTATTAACAAATCCATTTCTGACCTTGAAGAGGAACAAATCTAGAGAACTAACCCTACACAAGAACACAACCCATATAGCCTTGTGCTCTCAAATGCATTTCCTATCAGCATTAACTCTACTGCAATAATAATAAGTAGCTGGGTATAAGTTTCACATTGGCAAGGGCTGGGGGTGAGTTTAAGGAAATCTAAGTGAGTCTAAAAAACGAATGTACGGTGATGCAATACATACCACAGGGGGGCAGAAGGAAGGTGTAAATTACATTAAATTAGATTTACCTGTTTGATACTGATACACTGGAGAGGGTTCAAATAAAAGCCATAAAGATAATTAAAGGATTAGAAAAATATGCCCTACTGTAATAGACTCAAGGAGTTCAATCTATTTACCTTAAAGAGAAGGTTAAGGGGTGACTTGTTTACAGTATGTATCTACCTACACGGTGAACAAACCTTTAATAACGGGCTCTTCTTCAGTCTAGCCAAGAAAGACAGAACCCTGTTCAGTGGTTGTAAGTTGGTGCTAAGACAAATTCAGAGTGAAAATAAGGCCTACATTTTTGACAGTGAGCGCAGTTAACCTTTGGAACAACCTACCAAGGGTCGTGGTGGAGTCTCCCTCACGGACAATTTTAAAAGCAATCCTGTATGTTTTTCCATAAGACCTGCTCTAGGAATTATTTTGGGGAAGTTCTCTGGCCTGTGTTGCAGAGGTCAGACTAGAGGATCAGAGTGGCTCCTTCTGACCTTGGAATTTATTTAGTCCCTTAGATTTTTAGGAGCACAAAATTAAAAAAAAAAAAAAAAAAGATTATTCATATATGGCTAGAATATATGGAAACTCTAAAATCTTGGTCCCTGCGAGCAGGTTTAGCATAGGCACAAAGTGGTGCTTACTCCAATGCAGAATGCCCCATTGTGTGGGGCACCTGAAAATTTAGGGACTCCACTAAGTCTTAATGTCCCCCTCCTCCTCTCCCTGGTCTGTAGCTCTGCTTTCTCCAGAGAGGATCTAGCTGACTTAAAAGTGAAGAAGCCTGCCAGACCTATTAGCACAGGGATGGGGAGCCTCAGGCCTGAGGGCCGGATGAGGCCCCCAGCTTGCCTGGATCTAGGTCCCAAGACTCAGGGCTCCCCCCAGCATTAGGGTGCCTGTGCAGGCGCTCCAGCTCCCTGCCCCGCTTGTCCCACCGTGGGGCTGGAGCACACAAAATCTACTAGCCTGGGCCCCCTTAGGCTCTGGTGCGAGGGGAACGTGGGGTGGGTCTTTCTCCTTCTCAGGTGGGGGCCACGTCAGTGAGGGTTTTTGATTTGCTTCTGACTTGTGTGCAGCCCCCGACTGATTCTTCTGGGGGCCAGCAGCCCCCGACCCAAAAAAGGTTTCCCACCCTTGTATGAGCAGAACACTGAACCACTGAAAGAGCCATTCAAGGGGTAATGATGCCATTTAACAGGCATTTTCCAACCCCAGGTCATTTCTGAATTTACTGTGTTAGCCTACAGCGCCTGAGTTTAAACTCTGCTTTACAAATATTTCATTCGTGTATTGCAGAAGATTATAAAATCACATCTCTAAAAATTCCCCACCCCCCATCCCGGACTGCCATTAGGGCATAGGGTACCAGTTTAATAGTTCTGCCTCATAAATCGTAAGGATGGCCCTGCATGGGCACATGCTGTTGCTGTGTGCTGTCAAACAGCTGACACTCCACCCCAGAGGCAGTTGCATTTCAGTGATAGGCGAAGTAATTCTCCTATAGATTTCTTACCCATTCAACTCTGTGGGGATATCACGTGGCTTTTTGGGTGTTTGCGAGGCTCTCTGAGCTCCTCAGATAAAAAGTATTAGTGAAGTGCAAAGTATCCATTCCTGTAATAATCATGATTTCAGAGTTGTAATGTGGTCAAGGCATAGCAGCGACCCAACCTTACTAGGGATGTTAAAGACTAGTCGACTATCCGAGAAGCATTTGCTTGACCTTCCAGGAAAGGAATGAGATGAAGGTGGGGAGGGAGATGCTGTTTAATCTTAACTCACTGAATCTGGAACTGTTTGACCTAGAGAATCCCCCCTCCTCCAAACTCCATGAGATCTCTAATGAATGGAAAGCAGGGTCTGATTGAGTCCTGGAAGGTCAAGCATACTACTGGCCACATATTCCCAGTTTCAGCCAATGCCGACCCAGACCCAAAGCGAGGTTTGGGAAGAGGATTCTTCGGCTTAAGCAACGACATGGGAATGGATTTGAACTCGTGGAGCAGGGCTGCTAGCTAGCAAAAAGTGCCAGCCAAAGGGCAAAGCTGCGACACGTCCTAGGCATTCATAAAAGCGGTCTTCACGGGGCTATGAAATATAAATAAAAGCTCTCTCTGCAGCGAAGAGGTTTTAATTATGCAAGAGTGTTGTTTTTAAACACAACTTGCTGGTAATGTTCCTCCGGAGACACAGTCAGGTCCCTCCCCTCCCCTCACTGCGGCCTTGTTTACCTGATGCTTGGTTGGGACGCATCTAAGCTAGAGTTCTTGCCATATCAGTTCCTAGCAGAGGGGGCTTTTGCCCCATCCCCAGCTCAGCCCCATCCACCTAAGGCCTAACCCTCATCTACACTGGCATGTTTTGTCTCCAAAAACTGATTTTTGTTGACAAAGCAGTGAGAGTGTTTACACTACAATGCAATATTTGTGAGGGGAGAAGGCGGGGGATGGGGGGAAGGAACCACCCCATTTTGGTGATAAAAAACTTCCACCTCTGCAAGAGACTTTTGTCTCTTTTGCTCCCTTTATTGTCGACAAAGATCCAGTGTGGGCTCGGCTGTCTGTTTTATTGAGAGAACTAGCTTCCCCCCAGTATCCCACAATGCCTGCCCTGATTGGCTCTGCTCAGTGTCTTGTGATTTTTGCTGCCCTGCAGGCATGTGCCCCTCCCCTTTCAAAGCTGGGGGAAGTATCTGGCAGCTGAGCGAGCTGCTCCGTTTGGGGAACAAACAAAAAGAGCAAATCATCAGAATGCTCCCGTTCTGCCCTGCTGGAAACGCAGCAGCAGGCAGACTGCTAAGGGGAAATGGTCGCTGTGCTACAGGAGAATGGGCACCCAGCCAAGCACAGAATGAGGCTAAGTAGTCTCTGGATTTCTGCTGTTTCGACAGGCTTGATTCTGCAAGGTGCATGTGCTCCAGCCCCTACTCAGCTACACGTTCAAGCTAAACTTTAAGCATTTGACTAGTGCCCTGGACTCCAATGGGGGGCTGGATCAGGCCCTCAGTCTGGAGTAACCCAGAGATGATTCCCCACTTTCTAGTTAATGTAGACACGCCGAATGGGTCACCTGATCACCTCTGCCCAACACGTCAGCCAAGTTTCTTTGGGGAGACGCTGAGACTGATGCTTATCATTATTTGTATTGCAGGACCTAGGAACCCCATTTTTGGCCTTAGGGCCCCATTGTGCTAGGTGCTGTCTACAAATGGAACAAAATCTCTGCCCCAAAGATCTTACAATTTCTAAACCTGCTCGTTCCCTCCAAAAAAGAAGCATTTTTCACTTTCATGCCCTCTACTCTTCTTGGCTCCAACTGGGAGGAGAAGCAAAAGTGCCAAAACAACAGAAAACAAACTTACTTTACTCTATTTCCAGCCCAGCCATAAGCCTTCTGGGATATCCTGCCCAATTTTGCAAACTCAAAAAGTTTGGCTAAGCTAAGCCTCTGACAGGCATCTGGCTTTTTGGGTGCTCATGTGAATTGCGCTGTGTTACACAGACAAGCCATGTCAGGGAGTCTGGTTAGACAGGTAGCCCCGAATTATAGTCGAATGTTGGCCTCTGCTTCTTTCTAACCAGACTCTAGCCTTGATTCATTTCGAAACCCCCAAGTTAATGAATTTGCAAGTCTTTCCTTGTGGCTAGCTCATTTTTCTGTGTGTAAATTTCTTGACAGTGATGTAACTACTTTCACACTAGGGATTACTCTAGTACAGCTGCTCGGTGAACAAGAAACACCCCCCTAGTTGAAGCTGTTATACCGGTACAAATTGTGTGTGTGTGGACCAGGCCTTCGTATACATGATAACGAGGCCCCTGCATGTCTAGCAACAGGGTAAAACAAGAATTGTGTACCCACTGCAATGCAGAAGTTATCCTTTGGCCATGCAATGTAGGTCAGGTTTGAGTTATAGAAGAATAACATGTGGTGGGTGTCCTGTAAAATTTGTGGCTCCTTCAGTTTGTTTCTAGAGCTCTGCTCATCATAACTTTTCTTCAGCAACGGTGGGAAGAAACATTAAATCACATATTTTTCCCTTCAATGAACTAACAACAACAAAATCCATCCTCACTATGAGATCAGAGTTTCCCACTTCTGATTTATCCACCATGGCAAATGCCCCCATGTAGACTCCACTGGGGAAGAGAGAATGACTCTGGATCACATTAAAATTGACCAAGATGTTCATCAAAAACTTATGTAAGATCTGAAGAAGATAAGGTAGCAGCTTTTGGTTCTATTTTCCGTGCCACATTCCCTTACTCCCCGATGTTGGCTGGGATTGGGGTGACGTTGCTGACTAGGCCCTCAGACAGGAAGTAACAAACATCTCTTGAGAAAACCTGATCTCACTAGACTTCCTGTCCAATTCCCAGCCTAGAGAGACTTGGACAAGCCTACAGCTTTGGGATACTTATCTGGAACAAATAGAGCCAACTTCCCCACGTCTGACTGGAGGGAAATAGACAGGTGGTTCTCTACCCCAGTACGGCCCACAGTGAAACTGTTACATGTAGGGTTGCCAGGTGGTTTCAACAAAAAATACCGGACACACTTGACATGACATCACAATCTACATTACATCTTATTTAGAAAATACCAGACATTTATATTTTCTCATTTATATTTTCTCAATTTGTTTCCCGAACAGAAAGCTCAAATACTGGACTGTCCAGTTCAAAACTGCACACCTGGCAACCCTAGTTACATGGTAAACATTAAATTGCCATTACTGGTTTTCAGTGATAATCAACCCTTTGCCTCTTTGGAGGCAGTCTACATCGCACTTCAAGCTGCCATTTGTCTATGTGCAGACTCAGAAAGAAAGGACCCCTTGGTGCAGTTTAGTTTAGAAAAGAGATGACTGAGAGGGGACAAGATAGCGGTTTTCAAGTATCTAAAGGATGTTTACAAGGAGGAGGAGAAAATTGTTCCCCTTGGCCTCTGAGGATAGGCCAAGAAGCAAGGGGCTTAAATTGCAGCAAGGGAGGTTTAGGTTGGACATTAGGAAAAACTTCCTACCTGTCGGGGTGGTTCAACACTGGAATAAATTGCCTAGACAGATTGTGGAATCTCCATCACTGGAGACATTTAAGAGCAGGTTGGATAGACATCTGTCAGGGATGATCTAGATCAAGGCTACTCAACCCTGCAGCCCATTTGTTTGCAGCCCATAGCGCGGTTTGGGTTTACATGGGACTCAACATGCGACCCATGGGTGGGATCCTTTGAACATGGCCTCCACTGGGAACGCACTCCGCAATGGTGAAGCGTCACCCAGGTGGGGTGAGCACTGAAAGATGCAAGGGGACGGGCTGGCTGGAACAGACAGGTACAGGGTGTCAGTGTTTCTAGCCCCCAGGAGGAGGTGCCAGGAGCGCCGGGGCACTGTGTGAAAGAAGCTATTTGCATGTATATGCAACCACGCATAAGTTGCGGCCCTTGGCATGTGCTGTAAGTATCACTGTGGCCCCTGGGGCTTCCAAAGTTGAGTATCCCTGATCTAGATGGTGCTTGGTTCTGCCGTGAGGGCAGGGGACTGGACGTGATGACCTCTCACAGTCCCTTCCAGTTCTGGTGTTCTGTGATTCTATGGGAGACTGACTTTGCAGCCATAGAAGCTAGCAAGATAGAAGCAGCCAGTGTAAATCAATGTCGCTCCATTCTGATACAAAGAAGTAATAGGACAGCATAAGGCCAACCACCAGCACTGTCCAGCTCCTGGGACTTCAGAGACTTTTGCTAAAGCAGTAAAATCACAACGTACTACCATTTTTACTGGTTTTCATAGAAACTATGCCCCAGATCACCTTTTAGAATAAGGCCTGATTCCTGCCAAACATCCATACCTGGAGCTGCTCCTGGACTTTCACTGGCGTGCTGAGCATAGAGGATTTTTCAAACTGGATCTTTCAGTGACAGCAGCAGGAGAGAGAACCTGAGTGGCTTGGACCTGGGGGCTGGGGAAGCGAGGAAGAGGTTTTCAGATGCAATTTGAAAAGAGATGGCGAGCTGATGGAAAGGCCAGAAAGGCTGTTTCAGACAAAAGCGGCTGCAGAGCAAAAGGCTTTTTTGCACCACCAGTACAAAGACCGAGAGCGCCTGGAAGGGCTCTGAAGTAGGAGTGAGCACACGACATTTTAAAGTCTTTGTTTCCAGACACCCACACGCTAAGACCCCTGCAAACACTTACACAGCTGAGTAGTCCCATTCACCCATGTAGGCTGGACACACAAGAGCAGTAACATTCACGTCAATGCGACTGCTCATGTGCATAATAAGCGTTTGCAAGATCAGGAGCTAAGTGTGCCCGAGTTAGCTCCATCCATTGCATCTGTGAATTAAAGAATGTGCACATTAACAAAAGACTCCTGCAGTCATGTGTTGTCTGTCTGCGACCAATGCTACATGCACACAGAGTCCATTGTGTATGTCTCTTAGCACAGAACAAAAGTCCAAGAAGTTACACTGGTGACAGAACACAGACAGAATTGCTCCTACAAATGCGTCATTAAAAAGGAACACGTGGCCAGCCCTGGCAAATGACTTGCAAATACCCAACATCCTTTCCTCTTTTACACCATTCCCTGGCTACGAGGGCTCTCTCTGGCACCACTGAATCCATGCCCAAAGTGCGCCTAGAGCTGATCGGTTGTGCAGGAAGATACAGTCCCTGCCTCAACAGCCGACAATCCACAAAGCTCTTTACAGATAAAACACTCTGTCCACTCACATTCAGCTCCTTTCCTCAGCCACTGAAAAAAGCCTGGTAGCAGGTTTAAAACAAACAAAAGGAAGTATTTCTGCACACAATGCACAGTGAACCCGTGGAACTCCTTGCCCAAGGATGTTGTGAAGACCTGGACTTTAACAGGGGTTCAAAAAAGAACTAGATAAATTCATGGAGGACAGGTCCATTAATGGGTATTAGCCGGGATGGTGTCCCTAGCCTCTGTTTGCCAGAAGCTGGGAATGGGTGATGGGGTGGATCACTTGATGATTCCCTGTTCTGTTCATTCCCTCTGGGGCACCTGGTACTGGCCACTGTTGGCAGACAGGATACTGGGCTAGATGGACCTTTGGTCTGACCCAGTATGGCCGTTCTTATGTTGTCATTCTTCACAGCAGAGACTCTTCCTATTGTTCACCACCAGTTGCTAAACTGAAGAACCCCTGATGGACGTTTTCGTTCTCAACTACTTGAAACACCCAATTCTACATCTTCCCTGCTGTAGCAACCAGACAATGGCCAGGTCTACACTAGACCTGGAAGGTTAGGTTAACTTACACAACTTCAGATATATAAAATATATAGCTGGAGTTGACGTCCCTTAAGCCGAGCTTGGTGCCATCTTCCCAGAGGGAGGCCGATGGGAGCAAATGCTCCCGTTGACTTGCATCACTCCCCGCGCTGACTGGAGCCACCCTTAGCATTCGATTTAGCGGGTCTTAACTAGACCCGCTAAATCGAACGCCAGAAGACTGATCTCTGGTGCGGCAAGTAGAGACATGGCCAATGTGTGGGACAGCAGCAAGGAGAGGGAGGCAATGGAGCTCAACACAAAAGTTTCTGGGTGAAATCCCATAGCTTGGGTTCCTCCAGGCCATAAGTACCTACACAGAGAACAAATATTTACTAATGGGCTTCTCAATTGAGCAGCGAAAGGTGTAGCAGGATCCAGTGACTAAAAGTCAAAGCTAGACAAACTCAGACTGGAACAAAGGTGTACATTTTTGACAATGAGGGTAATTAACCACTGGAACAATCTGCCAAGATTCAAGGTTGATTTGCCACAATTTTTACATCAAGGTTGGATATTTTTCTACAAGATCTGCTCAAGGAATTATTTTGGAACGTTCTCTGGCCAGGAGGTCACACGAGGCGATCAGAATGGTTCCTTCTGGACTCAACGGATCCTTGCCACGAACCTCCAGAGCAGGAAACCCTGATGACAAAGCAAGATTTTAAACGCTGCAACTCTCCGAGAACCCTGGTTACATAATTCATTGCTTATAAATTATCCATGTTAAGTCTGTAAACACAGACAAATGAGGATTTGAGAAGCAGGGCTGTCCTATATTTCCTGGGTCAACCGAACGATCAGATGGAGGAGGGGAATAAGTTCAGAAAACAAGCGGCCAGGCATTACACATGGGTGATTTAAAGAAACACCCTCTCCTGCCGGTCAGGTCTCCAAGAAATAACACGCCTCTGGGCACAGCGGTTCCAATCTTATGGCGTATCCCGCTGAATGGCGGTAGCTATTACCTGTATTTCACAATAGCGATACATCTCCTGTGCACTTCTGCCAGCCGTCAGGAATGAATCCTCCAAGCACCCCCAACGGCGTGGGTAAGCATTGTCCTCGTTAACGGGGTGACTTAGAAACTAAGACAAAGAGCTGAGGGGCCAGATTCAAATCTCAACAAAGTCAATGGAGTTTTTCCCACTAACTTCAGCAGGTGTTGGATGAGGCTCTGTGGGACTTCCCAAGGCCAAAATCCCTTGGATAAGAGCTGGAGAACGACTGAATCCCAGTCTTGTGCTCAGTGCGCTAAATCAGTGGTTCTCAAACCCCTACATATCATGGATCCCTTCTTAAGCTCCCTGCAGAAATACCCTTGTGACCTTTCCTAGCCTTTCCTTCCAGCTCTGCCTCTCTCCTGCAGTGCTGGGTTACTGGGGGGGAAAAACAGTAAAGAATGAAGATGATGCGAGTGAAAAATGAATCTGCCATTTGTTCCATTCCCCTATTTCAGACCTGGGCTCGGCGTTTCTGGGCATGGGAGATCGCCTCCTGCAGCCCCCGTTGCTCTGATTTCTCCAGGCCGCTTTGCAGTTTGTTTCCATTCTCCTGTGTACTTGCAACCCTTCCAACGTTATCACTGTCCACTAATCTGGCCAGAGCTGTATTTTCACCCACAGAAAAGTGAAGCTGCAGAGAGAGACAGCTTCAGTTGGCCAAAAAACCCTCATAGCCCTAAAAGGATCAGAAACTTGGCTAGAACTAGTCTGGTGGAAAGCGTCTTTGATTGGAGGCTGACTTACGCGCCATCATTTTATTGACAGAAGCAGCTCTAGAGACCTCTAGAGGGCATGATAAATCACAGCCTGCACTCCAGGTACACTAGCAATGAAGTCTTGGGTGGGATGGATTTTTGGCCACGGTTGCAGGATTCCAAGCTGCAAGACACTGCTCCCAGTCAGTAGGAATAGATGGAGGCCCTTTAATGGGTACAAGGCTTTTCAGGCAGCTGCCTGCTAAAAGCTGGCTCCGGCGTTGACCCACCAGACTCAGCAAGATCTCATTACACGAAGCAAGTTAGCAAGAGGGATAAGTTTTGGAGGAAAAGGTTGTGGCTGTGGGGGAGGGAAGGTGATGAGAGCGCGAAAATTTTCACAGCCGCACAATAACAGTAGATTACATAATAGCATCTTGCCTCATCCTCTTCTGCGGCTGGCATCTCTGGGGGAGTAATTACATCTACGCCACGCACTGAAGTAAAATATTATCACATTAGCTTGAAAATCCTATAATTAGCTCTCTTCCAAGCATGTGCCAGGGTCTTTATTATACTCTTTTTGCCCACAAAGAAAATATTTTGAATTTTTTAGCGTGACCGACAACTCTAGGAACACAGAAGGGGATGGGGGACTGGACTGCTACCAATACTAAAAAAAAACCCGGCACAACTGTAGGGAATGAGAAGGGGCTGGAGGAAAGAGAACAGAATATAAAACATTTTTATTATACATTTAAACGTCTTGCAGGGCTGGTGATGATCCAATTAACGTCAAAATGCACAAACGCGGGACCTGATTTTCAGAGCATCCACAATCTCCCATGCTGCAGCTGGGTGCCTGAAATCTGACTCACAAATCCATACTGAAGCTGCTTAATATGGGATCTGATTTTCAGAGGGGCTGATCTTCTGGCCCTCCCATTGGCAACAAAAGGATTTGTGATCTGCTCGGGCCTTCTGGAATATCAAGCTGCTCGCCTAAATACGGATTTAGGCACCTAAAGTTTGAGTATTTTGCCATAAGGCCCTTTGCGAATGGCACTAATGCTTTTTAAGTTGATGCACACCCTGCGATTGATTTAACTTGACTGATGCTTTTTCATAAGACACCTAGCTCGTACAGTGACGGATGCATTAAAAATGCCCGAAATAGATCCATTAGAATCGTTTCACCTGCTTTTTAAGTGCAGCTACTTTGAGTGCGGGACACGACAGCTGGTCGGACGGCACCCAGCAGCACAGTGCTACAGCTTAGGGCAGGAAAGGAAGAGGAAGACTGCACTCAGTTGTAATCTCAAGGGAAGGCTGTCGCGGGAACCAAATGGGACTCTCTCAGCTTGAATACGGTGAGCCCTGAGCCCTGCCATTGCATCCGGAAGTGTCGTGAGCAGGAGTGGTCAGGACATCGGGTCTTCAGGGATGCGCATTTGGTAGCGTCATGCATCCCCCGAGTCCAGAGGCTGACACAGGTTCAATAGTGAATCAGAGGAAGGAGCACTGCTCAGAGATGCCCCAGCAACACTTCCTGGAGTGCCTCCCGGTTCCTGATAAACTCACACTTTCTAGCCAGAAGGGACCCCCCATGTTCATCTAGTCTGACCTCCTGCCCATCACAGACCATAGAACCTCAGCCCACCTCCCCCCGCTCCTGTAACAGACCTCAAACCTCTGGCTGAGTGACTGAAATCCTCAACTCTTGATCGAAAGACGACAAGTTACAGCAAATTTACACCACTTTAAACCTGGAAGTGACCTGCAAAGGAAGGCAACCTCCCACCCCAGGGTCTCTGCCAATCAGACCTTGGGGGAAATTCCTTCTCAACAGCAAATATGGGGCTCAATTCTACCCTGAACATGTGAGAAACAACCACCAGCCACACACCTGGGAACAAATTCTCTGTAGTAACTCAAGAGCCCTTCCCAGCTGGTCTCCCATCATGGGTCATTGGAGACACTTGCTACTAGCAGTCACAGATTGGCTACATGGTAGGTAGCATCACCATACCACCCCCTCCATAACCTCTCAAGCTCAGTTAGGTTTTTTGCCCCCGCTGTGCTTCTTCGGCAGCCATTCCAGAATTTCACTCCTCTCATGGTTAGCAACCTTCCTCTGATTTCCAGTCTAAATTTGCTGATGGCCAGTGTACAACCATGCGTTCTTGTGTCCACATGGGCGCATAACGTAAAACAACTCCTCCCCTAACTTGGTATGTGCCCCTCTGACATATCTATAGAGAGCAATCCTATCTCCTGCCAGCCTTCCTTCGATTAGGCTCAATAAGCTAAGCTCCTTAACGTGCCTCTTGTAAGGTAGGTATTCCATTCTTTGGCTCATTCTAGTAGCCCTTCTCTGCATCTATTCCAATTTCAGTTCATCTTTCTGAAGCACGGGAGACCAGAACTGCACACGATACTCCAGATGAGATCTCACCAGAGCCTTGTATCATGGTATCAAGGACACTTCCCTGTCTCTACTAGAAATACTTCATGTGACACATCGCAGGGCTGCATTAGCCTTGGAAGTCTCCCATCCCAAATACTGAATCCAGATTCACAGGTATGTATTAGCCGAACACCTTTCTAATCTCCTCAGGACGTGACCTGGAAGAAAAGGCTTTGCTGGCCTCTTGCTGAACGAGACATTTATTTTATGACATTTGCACGTTAGCAAGGAACTCTGCGGCAGATGGTGTGATGCCCTCAACTTGCCATATCAGTGTTATGCTGATTCAGCAGGCAGAGAATGAACTTTACTAGAGACATGAAGGGCCAAGTTTCTGTGTGTGCACGCACTCCCCGTGGAAGATGTTGTGGAGAGTCCTGTGGGCTGGAGCCACCTGCTTTGCCTGGGAGCAGATACAACAGGGTGGCCACAAAGCGGTTAGGTCAGACTGGATGATCACAGTGATCCCCTCTGCAGTGTTCCCTGTAAGCTGGGTGCTTGTGCGGCCCCTCAGGAAAAATTCAAATGCCACCCAGCTGTTTAGCAAGAGTGCCTGCAGCTAGGTTTTTTATTTCTAGTGGTGGTGCACATGCACATCCTCAGTCCACATAACATTATTCCACACATGGGTGGAAAAAATCCACACATGGATAGAAAAGATTACAGGGAAGATTTCCTGTCTGGTCTTAGAATTTAGGAAAAGCTTTGTCACGTTCCCTATCAGCACTTTTTGACCTGGCCTGCTGACACCGCGTCTGGGGCCTGGGGAAAGGAAAGGAGCGTCAGTCTCCATGGCCCATTTCCTTGGCCTCTCTGCTAGGGCTGCCAATTCTAATGTGCACATTTTGCACATTGAGAATTGCACGACAGTCACCAAACCAATGTCTCATAGGCCACGGAATGGGCATCAGACAGAGAGAACTTTTGGTCATTCAGTACCTTCTTGGAATGGAGTTAAGAACAGACCGACGGCCACACTGGGTCAGACCAACGGTCCATCCAGCTCACTATCCTCTCTTTCGACACTGACTGAAGCCAGGTGCCCCAGAGGGAATGAACAGAACAGAGACTCATCAAGTGATCCCTCCCCTATAACCATTCCCAGCTTCTGCCAAACTTGTGAAGCGGAACCTTCAGCGTATTGGTTTAAGGGTCTCTGTCCCTTTACCAACCTGGTCAGAAGGGCTAGGTTCTCGGAAACAGTCACCCAAGGTCTGTGCACCTGCATGCAATCGACAGGAAGCAGAACGTGCAGGGATCGGTGTTGGGAAGAACACGATTTACAGGTGGATTTTGATGCGTCTTCTGGAAAGTTCCACCACCCTGTTTGTACATGTGCAACATGCTCCTGGCTGCAAGCCCAGCTTGGCAGCAGGACAGACACTGCTGGCCTGCCCTGTGACCACTGATGTCACCACAGTTGGCTTTTTCTTTCAGTGAGAGGACTCCTCACCAGCGGTTGAAATGGACTTTCCACGAACACAATCATCAACAAAAACCAAATGCTCACACAGAAAAGGAACGCAACTGGGGCACACACACACAGAGAACCAAAAGGAATCTACTGGAAAAGCCAAATGAATGTAGATTTTTTTTTTGCATTAGTCACCTATTTCTACTAAAAAGCATCTCTCATGTTCACATGCCTGCTTCCTTTTTACTCCCTTTTCTGGTGCCTCTCTTCCTACTTGTAACTCACCAAAGCTGGTGCAAAAGCCTTCTCCTCTGTAACTCTGGCCCTCTGGAACAGACGTCCTGTAACTATGGTTGCCACTGATTTTCCACCTCTTTACAAATCCCGTATAAATGCAAGAGAGGCCCTACTCAAAATGCAGGATGTGAGCAGCCCCTACCTTTGGGAGACTCTCGACCCATCTCTGGGTATGTCTACACTATGCGCTTATTTCCGAGGAATAACTCCCAAAATAATTATTTCGAAATAGCGCTTCCACACTCCAGGGAAGTCTCAAAATTAATCCGAGGCAGGCTCCCTTAATGTGGACATGCTATCTCGATTTAGAGCCCCAGGAAGCACTGGGGAGTAATTACTCTGAATGGCCCTGGGGGAGGAGCTATTTCGAAAGAGCAGCAGTGGAGAGTCCATACTACCGCTATTTCGAAATAGCAATTTCAAAAGAGGCATTATTCCTCGTGAAATGAGGGTTCATTATTCCGGAATAAGAAGCCTGTTATTTCGAAAGAATTTTGAAATACCGGGCTTGCTGTAGGGATGCTCACCTTGCTATTTCGAAATAAAGTGAGTTATTTTGAAATAATGCTGTAGTGTAGACGTGCCCCAAATACATCTCAAATTCCCTCCTCTCCTATTAATAGCTGTAACTCTCAATGCTTTAATTCATTCTCCATACAATGGCTTACGCTGCTGTTTCCTGTAACTTATGCTCTCGATTGCCCACTTTCTTCTAGTAAATTCAAGTCTGTAAAGCAGCTGAAGGACTGAGTTTGTGTGAAAGATGCTGAGCCAACTCAAACTGCGCCTTACTGTCTGTGGTGTGTCTGAGGACCGAGAAAGCTGCTTGCATTACACGTGTTACCCAGCTTTGCTTATGTTTGTTTTCATTTCCCTTGGAGCCAAAGGAGTATTCAGTTACAACAGTGCAAAAAGCCTTCAATCACAGTTATGAGAACACGGACAAAATTAACTGTGCAGCTATCCTGCTATGTAGCCAGTTCCCTGAGCTATTCCTGGACAAGGAAATACCCAAGCCGGGTAGCTTTACTCAGTCACCAAGCTTCCTGGTACTATCTCACCAGACCCACGCCTCTAAATCATTAACTACACCGCAATTGCAAGAGATGGTTGAGGGCTGTGCTGGTTACTACAGGCCCATGTGACAAGCGTTTGGAGCCCCGGGTGACTTGTGTGGGAACTGAGGACCTTGCAGGCAGGATGTGTGGATGTTCATTATTATTAGCTGAAAAGTATATTGGCCTGCGGATGAAGGACTCGCTGGGCTAGGCGCTGTACAAACAACAGCCCCTGTCCTGAGGAGGAACCCATCTAGTGCAGTGGTTAGCAAACGTTTTTTCTCACGACCCAGTTGAAGGAAATTGTTGATGCCCACGACCCAACATAATGATATCTTTTGACTAGAGTGTGGGCTCTGGGGTGGGGCCGGGAATGAGGAGTGCAGGAGGGGGCTCAGGGATGGGGCAGGGGATTGGGGTGTTGGGTTGGGTATGGACTTACCCCCAGCGACCCTCGGTCAGCAGAGCAGCCGGGATGCTAAGGCTGCTTCTTGCTTGCCCTGTGCCCAGGCAGCAGCCAATAGCAGGTCTGAGTCCTAGGGGCGCAAGCGGCTCTGCATGCTGCTCTCATGCAGGCACCGTCCACTCCAGCTCCCATTGGCCAGAAACCAGCCAATGGGAGCATGGAGCCGGTGCTCAGGGGGAGGGCAGTGCATGGAGCTCCGTGGCCCCCCGACCTAGGAACTGGATCCGTGTGTGGCCACTTCTGGGGTGCAGTGTGGTCCATGGCTTAGTCACCTGGTCACCCTACAGCAAAGTGCCGGGCATTCACCACCCAGCAATGGGTCGCGACCCATACTTTGAAACCACTGCCCCCCTTCCAAAGCCCTGTAGCTATGTTTGCTTTCTATGGGCTTTTTAGAGGAGATTTATGAGCCTGCCATGGGTGTTTTTTCACTGCACTGCAGTGTCTCCATGGTGGAAACACCAGGAGAAGATCAGGTCTCAGGTTGTTTTGTCTCCATAAATAGCTCCCTGGGGAGTCGGGGAGGTAAAGTCTGGGAAAACCAAACACCGAGATGCTTCCATTTACTGAAACAGAGATACTGATCTTTAGCTGCACTCTTCACCATGCTCAGCCCTAGCGCTGGTCAGCATTTCTCATACAAGAATATTTGCCCATGAAAAATGGCTCTTCCCACTTCCCCGCACGATTCCACAAGTTCTCATATCACTCAGAATTGGCAGATTTTGGGACCTAACCCCCTCTCCTCCCCAAATTCCTTGTAGTGTTGTTTCTTCCTTCTTCTCCCTTTTTGATTTTGCCATTGGAGGGGAGGAACGGGATGGGGCAAGAGGGGGGAAGTGAATGTAAGAACATAAGAACGTAAGAACAGCCATACTGGGTCAGACCAAAGGTACATCTATCCCAGTGTACTGTCTTCTGACAGTGGCCAATACCAGATGCCCCAGAGGGAGGGACACAACAGGTAATCCTCATGTGATCCCTCTCCTGTCACCCATTCCCAGACAAACAGAGGCGAGGGACACCACTCCTACCCATCCTGGCTAATAGCCATTGATGGACCTAACCTCCATGAATCTATCTAGCTCTTTTTTGAACCCTGTTGAAGTCCTAGTCTTCACCACATCCTCTGGCAAGGAGTTCCACAGGTTGACTGTGCGCTGAGTGAAGAAAAAACTTCCTTTTGTTTGTTTTAAACTTGCTGTCTATTAATTTCATTTGGTGACCCCTAGTCACCAAAAATCAAACCCTTTTTGAACAAGACTTTTTTTTAAACCAAACTGTGCAGAAGTTCCCTATGAAAAACAATTCCTATTTTTCAAGCAGTTCTACCGAGTGTGCCTGTTTTAGGAGGAGGGGCAGTGATTTGCCTAAGGTCACCAGTAGAGATGGGAATAGAACCCAGGTCTCTAGGCCCCAATCCAGGGCTCCGCCCACCGGACTTTCCTGCACAACCGGATTTTGCTACATTGCCCCACCCTAAGAACTAATTTGCATAATATTTGCAGGCTCCCTGTTCATTCCCGCCCTTCCCCCCAACCTTCACACTGTCTCCTGTAGGCTCCTACCTCCCTGCGCTGTAGTGAGCTCAGTCATTAATCCTCTTCTTCTCCAATGCAAACTCCCTGTCCCCCTCCATTGCCTCTTAGGGCTCAGGTTCCTCTTCCCGGCAGCCGGGGCCACCCCCTCCCAGCAGCCCAAGGAATGGGCCACTCTGCTGCCAGCCCGGCCTGGCACGCCCCAGTGAGGGAGGAGTTGCATGGCCCCTGCAGGACTCTCTGACTGGTCTCTCATCTGTGTCTCCTGCCTGGCAGGCAGCCAGATAGCCTGGAGGAGGCAGGGGAGCCAGAGCGAGGAGAGAAATGCCTGAGTGTCTTTTGGCCAGGAGCTGGCCTGCAGGCTTGTCCCCATGCACAGCCACGCAGAGCTGAAAGGGCAAGTCCTACACAACTATCAAATCTGCACCCGGTGCCGCAGCCGGGGTTCACCTGGCTCAGAACCGGCCCGGCCCCCTTTCCCCTCCCAAATTCCCCCTACTGATTTTTCAGTTATATCCCATGCCTTGCTGTTTTCCCACAGAGCTCCTTTCTTTCTGCTTCTTACCAGGGAAACCAAAGCCAGCAGCACCCACCCATCTCCAAGCTGCCTTCCCCCGCCCTTCCCCCCCACTACTTGTTGGACAGGGGGTGATAGAGAGAGATTTGAGCAAACAACTGGATTTCACACAGCTCTGGGTGACACTGAATTTAGGGCTGGATCGCCCGCCCTGAGAACGAAGTCCTCTGTGCAGCCAAAGAACAGGTGCAACACAAGCCATAGCCCTGCAAGCTCCCCTCACGCTACCCCAGCCCCCAAGAGCTTCCAGCCTGCATGGGGGGCCTCTCTAGGGATGAGTGGGGAGGCCAGTCATCTGTGGCACATTCAGTCTTTGGACTGCCAGTCCTCTCAGGCTGCCAGCAAAGGTGCCGATTAGCCCCACTTCTGTGCGCTGTTGGTACTTGGCCATTAGGAACCGGAGTGAGTTTGCCCTCACCCTCTGCAACATGGCACTATGACCCCGGGCTGGACTTGAACCCACAGCCTAGAGGGGAAAAGGTCCATGACTCATCACTATTCCCACCCCAAAGCCCCCCGGAACATATTTCCCTGCCTCAGCGGGGTCTCCTGCTTTGTCTACACACATAGCCCCACCGTCCCCAAACTGTGCAGTGCTCCTCCCTAGGGTGTCAGTGGGTGTGTGTGTCTGTAGTGGGCCCACAAGGCGGGTGGGGTGAGGTGCCATCCAGCTAGACTCCGTTCCCAGCTCTACTGTGGCCTCCCCATCCCTGACCACAGCTGCAGCCCCGGTTCTGCTCCTGACCCCCCGCCCAGCCCCAACTCCACTCCTGGGATGGAGGCTGGACACATTCCATTACCGGCCATGGTGGGAGCAAGAGGGAGAGTTTGGGGACCACTGAACTGGCGACTGCAAAGTGGCTCCTTGAAAAGGGCAACAGCAAACACTCAAACATGCACATTCAGGACACATGCATTTGGGAAGACAGGTCAACCCTGCCTGCATCTCTCCGAGCTGCTGTAAGTAATTTTTCATGAGCCTGTCTCTTTGCGCACAGAGTTTCCCGTCTCTTCTATTCCCAAAGCCCCAGAACTACTTTGTGAGCGACTTTTAGCCTTTCGCGGGTTGGCATTTCAGACGGGCGTGGGCGGTGAAGCCAGCATCGCAGAAGACACTGACAGCGTCTCAGCGCAGCGAGCGTGCGGGAAGAAAGAGGTTAGAAAGGAGGGCTACAGATCACTGAACTCCCCTTGCCAGATGTCTTTTTCTTTTTGACTCAAATGCTCTGGGACAGCAGAGTGACACAGACCTCTGGAGAGGGTGGGGGAGTGGCTATTCTGAAACATGCCTGTTATATTCATGCGATACATGCGGAACTTAGATCAAACCAATACTCTTTCTGGAAGGCTGCAACTTAACACCACTTTAACGCAGCAGAAACCAGAGACAGACGAAACAGGCTGCTCTCCAAGGTAGAAAGGCACCACACCCGCCACCCCGCTCTTAGCCCGGCTCTTTGCCTGCTGGCTGCTGAAGAACCAGATTTCATGCTTCCTTACAGAGCCCCCTAGGCTGCTGGCAGGCCCAGGAAATCCCTTAAAACAATAAGCTATGACTTTAACTGTAACACAGTTTCCAATACACCACATTTGGCAACGGGAGACGAGGCCTTTCAAACCCAGCTGGAGTCAGCAGCGAGCAAGAGCGGTTACAAAGGGATCCTTGTTCGCCGGCCCGTGTGAGCTAAGTTCGGGAGGGGTCTTGCTTCAGTTCCCAAGCCACAAACACCATTGTCACTGGTGCCCATGGATGCCCTTGTGCCCAGACTCATCCCTGAGGACAAGGAGTGGGCGGGCATCTGCCCTCTGCCCCGCACAAATGTCCCATAGAAGTCAAGTGTTGAGTCACACGGCAGAGCAAGCTGGGGAGTTTGGCCGTGCTGTCTGTTCTGTGACTGGAGACTTCCCTCTCCGGGCTGGCAGCTCTAAGCAATACTACCCGTTGCAGGAGATGGCGTTAGCGATTAGGTAGGAGACAGTACTGAACCATCACTCCCACTGTGATAGGGGAGGGCAACTGCACCTGTATTTCCCCTTTCCAGTCCAGCCAGGGCAATTATTAGGTTTGTAGTTCTCTTAGGTTTGTAGCTCCCCGGCTGTCTCCTCTCTTGGGCAGAGACATGCATCTCTCTCCTGCCTTCCTAAGGTTTTTCCAGGTTCCACAGTTCTCTGCCTACACTGTGCATCCCCCAAAATCAAACTGCTTCAGCAATACACAGTGTGTAATTGCCAGTAGTTACAAAGCACCAGACAGCCCTTTCTAAGCAAGCGCATTTAGTCCTAAGGTGAAAGCATTACTGAGGAAACATTAAAAGCCATCAAAGAACCTAAGCACAAGCTAATACGCATACCAGAGATCACCTATCTCCAAGTAGGGCTCTGGCTAGTGAACAGCTCTACAAAGCCCATCCAGGAGTTTTTCATTGGTTACAAGTTGATAACCACTTTGGCTCTCAGAGTAAAGCATCCCCATGAATCTGAGGCCAGGTCTACACTAGACCCAGCAGCTCGGCTTAATACATAGCTGGAGCTGGCTTACCTTTAGCCAAGCTTGGCGGCGTCCCACAGCGGGAGGCCGACGGGAGTAAATGATCCTGTTGGCTTCCCTTACTCCTTGCAAAAGGAAGAGTACCGGCCACAGGCAGGGGCGCCCTCTGAGTTCGATTTAGCAAGTGTTAACTAGACTTGCTAAATCAAACTCTGGAAGATCGATCGTGGCAGCAGCAATTTTCTGCGGCGTGAAGACATGGCCTGAGAGTCATTCTTTAATCCTGTTTGGGCCTTTTGGATCTGTCCTCACGTAACCGGGGATCAGCAGGCAAAAGGTTCCCTCCTCTTTGAGAAGCTTCAAAGGCTGAATTCTTGAATACCCAGAGGAGTTGACATTTGAGGATACTTCCTTCTTGAAAATTCCACTTAGCTCCAGAAAACCCACATAGTTCCAAAGAGCCCTCGGAAGCTCCTAACACTCCTTAGGGTTTACATTAGCTTTTGTTTCCCCCTTAAAGAAGTTACCTGCAATCCCACAACAGTATCTACACATTTGCATTTGAATACAATGAATTCCTAAGATACTTCCATGTAACTTGAAAAAGTACAATCTTCATTAAGGTTTGTCCAGGATATCCGTTCCACTGCCTTTCAAACACGAGTAAGGGCATTAGCCCTGGTGTTCCAGCCAAATTTCAACACAGATAATTACATCTGACTTCCTGTAGCTAAAATACTCCCTTCAGTTTCAATTAGATACAACATGTGCCATTGCCTGTTGTGTACTGTCAAACAGTCGCCACTTTCCGTGGCAGAAGTGGCTGCATTTCAACAGCTGTTATAGTGATCTCGAGCTTACATGTAAAGCGGCATGTAAACCTTGCAAAGTGCTTTGTGATACAAATGGATGATGTGAGTCATATGAAATGTGAGCTACAATGTTATCTAAATTAGGCTGTATTTGAGCCCCAGAACAGAGTATCGTGTGTCTGTTTTGCGTTTGGGTAATGACAAAAAGGCCACTTTCCCAGACTGACTACAGAAGCTTTGTTTTTTTATTTCTGTTTTTTCCCTTCTCTTATAAAGAGGTTTGAAATCCATACAGACTAAGGAGTTGCAAAATACATAACCCCCACCAAAAACCCTCAGCTTTCTTTTTACGGTGTGTCTAGTATCTCTGGAGCAAATTGTGATTGAGATTCAGGGTGGGAAGGGTTATTGTCTCCCCCCTGGCCTACTGCCAGGGACCTAAAGCTAGGTTTTGATACTGTTTTGTCCCAGGAGTGAATCGATAAGTGTTTAATGAGTAATGCTACCCTGCGTCTGTCCCCAAAATAAGTCCATCTGGTCAAAAAGAGCCATTGTCTGTGCGGAGAAGCCTTTGATTTTCCTTCACCTTGCTTTACCGCCTCAAGATTGGAGTCATCAAACCCGTAGAAATGCCACGTCTGGCTGCTGCCAGATGACGTACGTTTTAGGGGTCTTGGCCTTGCAGGTGTATTTTACAGGGGCATCACGAGTCGTGGCAGCCTAATGCTGATTTCTGTGGAGGTAAACAGCGAGGTTTACTGAGCTAGTTTAACATAATATAAAGAGCAAATGTGCCCAGCTGTTGCTCAGGCCCTTAACTGTTTTTTTTGGCGGGGAGCGGGGGTGTGATGAAGGAGCCAGGGCATGGTGTGGAGGGTGCAGGAGTCAGGGCAGGGGGTTGGGAGGTGAGGGAGGGCTCAGAGCAGAGGACTGGGGCTGTAGGAGTCAGAGCAGGAGGCTTGGAGGTGTGTGGGGGAGGGCTCAGGGTTGGGGTTTGAGTGTGGGGGGTCAGAGCAAAGGGGCTTGGAGGTTTGGGGGGGGCCAGCTTATCGGGGTTAAGCTGTGGCAGTTGTGGCACCTGTGGCAGCTTATCGGGGTTACCTGTGGCAGTGAGGGCAGTGCTGGTCTGGCGGCAGCGACTGCTGGGGCACCCAGGGCCACACTGGTGTGGTAGCGGTTGTCCAGGGCACCCAGGGCCGTGTTGGTCTGGCAACAGCGGCTCCCTGGATGCCCGCGGAGATGGGGGCTGTGCTGCCCCACCACCTTGTCCGGTGCTGGGGCTGAGGGGAGGGGGTTGGGCTCCCCCTGTAGTAGGGTGGGTGAGGGGGACAATCATGTGGTCAACCCCCTCTGGTCACTCTGCAGTATAACTGTCCCTCGTAGCAGCTAGGGATGTAATTAGTTAACTGGTTATCCAGTAAGCATTTGCCTTGCCAGCATGCTTATCGGGGTAACTGGCTAACTAGCACCCAGCCTTGCTGGAGCAGTCCTACACCTATGGAGTGACGGGCTTGGCCCGGCCTGGCCCGAGCAGCCTGTGGTTCAGTGCAGCCGGCCAGTTAACTGGTTAAACTATTTTAAATAGGATTTTACATTTCTACTAGCAGCCCCCTCCCTTTCCGTGTTATGGAAAACAATCCCATTCCAGGCAGATCCCATTTTCCTGGCACAAGCAAACCCTGATCTTGCTTTAAGTTAAGATAAGAGAAAGCTGCATACCAAATTTGGTGGTCCTAGCTCTTACCATTTAGGAGAAATTCTTGATCAAAGGACTTAAAGACAGACAGACGAAGACGCACATTTCTAAAATATACAGACAGACAAATCTGTGGTCACCTGGGACTTCATGGGAGTGGTATGTTGCATGTCACAGCCATTTGAAATGTCAAGTGCGATTGGGATAGTGCTTCCTGCTCCAAAAAGCACAGGCCTCTGACACCTAAAAAGTCTCCATCAGTTGATAGCAGTATAGGGCCTAGGTGACACACAGCTGAGTACTACTAATTCCATTCAGTAGAGGACACACACATACACTAGCCAGTTCATTGCAGTAGTTCCCAGGCCTGCTTTTCAGAATACCCCAAACTCCAGCGGAGGTCAACAGACGCTGCAGGTGACCAGCACTTCAAAAATCAGGCTCTTGTTACCTTCATGAGAAACATCTGGCTACCGCTTTCTCCTAGCCATGTATTTCTTCAGTGGATCGGGAGCTTGTTTATTGGCTTGGACTGTTCTAAAGAGGCCATGAACCAAGGAGGTCCTGAAAAGCTGTATTCTCCCCAATTAAGCATACCAGAAAGCCCGGATTCGCACACGTCCTTATTTGTTTCACATTGTCCCAGACTCAGGAACTGCCTGACTCATCCCACATCTGCTTTTAGTCATTTACGAACTAGGATTTTCTTCCTTTGGAACAGAATGTTATGGCCCCAGGCACTAGCTCTCAGTCATCATTTCCCTCCCTTTGATCTCTAGGTAACAGTCCTGCCTAGTCCAAGCTCTTCCCTACTGTCTGCTTGCCACACGAGGTCCAAAAAACACCCTTGCCTCTCTACTGGTTCCCAATGCCTCCATCCGCGTAGGGTCCATGTGCTACTGATGGATTAGCACACCAGGACCAATGTTCCCTGTAAGCTGAGCACTTGGGCAGCCGCCCAGCAGAGATTCAGGTGTTGCCCAGCTGATCAGCAGAGCACCCCCAGAAGCATGTGTTTCTATTGGGGGTGCACATCTGCACATTCCTGAGTGCACATACCAAAATTTATTCCACCCCAAGATACAAAAACTTAGAGGGAACCTCGACCAGGACCATATTCTCTGCCCTTCTTGCTGTGCTTCTGAAGGATCATTCTGGTCCGTTATGTACCTAGGCAAGGGTGCCTCCCTCTTGACTGTAGACTCTTGGAGGCAGACTCGTGCGGGGGGAAGGGAGTAGCCTAGAGGTGGCTGAAATAAGCTGCCTTCGCCCAGCTGTCTCTGCCTGAATGCAGCCACCTCTCATGACTCCATGCCCCACCCAGGCGCACTTTGGACAGGCAGGTAGAGGAGGACAGATTTTGAAGTCGCTGGGTGCAGATTCACCGAATAACTAACGACCTTTCCCACACACATCGGCTGAGGAACTGCCCTCGTTAACACTGCACCCCGCTGCACTCTGCCCTATATAGGCAGAGAGGAGGCCCGCCCTGAATCCGAATCACATGTCCGCTGGCTAGGATCCACCTCCCTTATCGAGGGAGGTGGGGGGTGGGAATCTGTTCTCCCGATACGCTGGCGACTTTGGCACCGCAGTGGCGAAAGGAGCAGTGTGGGGCTGCTGGGTAGGCCCCACACCAGCAGCTCCTCCAGCGTGGCTCAGCTAACATACCCCAGTGAAGGGTGCAGGATGCCCCTAGACAATATCCAGCCACTTTCCCCCCACAACAGTGCCAGGTAGGGTGTTGGGGGAGGCGTTGTTAGGGCAGGGTTTGTGGCAGGGCAGGACCATGTGGGGACAAAAGCTGTGTGGACCTTTAGAAAAGGAGCCCAAACCTAACCATCTGGCTCGCGAGGGCACAGATTTCCAGAGGAGCCCAAGGGAATTAGGCACCCAGTTCCCACCCCAGCCTTGATGTACATGCTGTTTGACTAGGGCGAGGGTGGGTCATGGCGAGAAAGAAACCAGAGTGTTTGGCAGCTGGTTCAGGCCCTAGCCCAGGAAGGTTCATATCCCTTCCCAACGGTTTGCTTATTCTTTAGCAGGTGCCCGTATAACTGGCTACACTCGCTCGCCGACTTTTCTTCCTTGGGTCCGACAGCTGCGTGGTGAGGTCTACAAGGGGCTGGGCTGGGAGGACAATTTCTAAATTCCGCCTCAGGTCAGATATAGGGTGAGGTCCATACAGCCACACCAAGCTCCGGGTCCCTGGAGTAGGCGGTGCCTACGTCCCATTAGTCTGGCCCAGCTCTGGGGTTCTCCCAGGCTGCCAGATGAAAGTTTTTAGAACTTCCCCTGTTGTCTTAGAGGCCAACTTCAAATGAGGTCATAGGCTAGTTTCATTCGTTCGTACTCAGAGAACAGTTGCACTGGAAGCTCTCCGGGGCAGGAACAGTCTTTTTGTTCTGTGTCCGTACAGCGGCTCCCGGGTGCTCCCACAATGCCACCAAATAATAATAACTGGGGTTCGGGTGTACGGCAGCTGTGTCAACATTAGGGATGCGAATGGGTAACCGTTATCTGGGAGCAGCCCCCTGCCCGTAGCCTGCCGCGGATGGAGGGTTGCTCCCAGCCCACATGGGCTGCCAGTCGGCAGCATCATGTGGGGGAGGGGGGCAGAAGCGCCAGCGGGGGAGGGGAGGGCTTCTGCTTCCAGCCCCACTTGAGGCTGCTGCCTCCCAGCCCACTTGGGCTGGGAGTCATCAGCCCCTTCCCCTCCCCCCGTTGCTGCTTCCGGCCCCCCCTCACCCCTGCAAGGTTGCCGACTCCCTCACATGGGCTGGTAGCCAGCAGCCCCGCGAGGCTGGAGTAGCCGGGCTGGAGCAGCCCCTACCTGCTGTGCTGTGGTGGGCGGGGGGGCCGCTCCAGCCCAGCAGGCTGGCATGCCCCCCCTCTCCACCCCCATCCAGTCAGTTAACTGGTTAAACTGAATGTTCAACTGGTTAACTAATTAAATGGGATTTTACATAGTCAACATATGGGCCAGGGGCCTGATCCAGCACCAGGGTCCTTTTCTGGGCTCTGACCTCATGCTGCTTATTTCAAAGCGACCTGCCTACAGCTGCCTGCGCTGCACCTAAACGGCACTGGGCCTGAGGGAGCAGACGCATGGGAGGTGGGTGAACCCCATGGCTCGGGTAGATAAGACCCCCTCCCAACCCTGCCCCTTCCACACCCATCAGAACTCAGCCGTTCCTGGTGGCCCCTGACAAGCCCCCCTACCTCACAATGTGGCCACAGGTAGCACCCTCAGCCTGGAACAGTGACAAATCCTTTAACAATCATGGAGGGTTCTAATACTATTGTAATAAGGCATCCATCTGATAGAGTGGGAGGGTGATGGTGGGCGGGCGGGAATGCAGGACCTCTAATATGCTCACTAAAAGCCAAAGCATTTAACAGGTCTATGAAGTGGGAACGCATGTGTGACTCTCAGCCAAAATTAAATTCCTGGCCTGCACAGTTTGTTGGCCTAATTTTCTCATGTTGATTTAACACCTCTTGGCACAGTTCATGCCTAACCTCCCAGAAAAATCCGGAGTTAATCTATAATGAATTAATTTGCCGCTACAGTCTCCGAAACGAAAAGGGTTATTTCCCCAACTGAAAGCGAGGCTTTAGTGACTCACAGGCTTTCTAGCCCTGTTCATGTTTCAAGTCTTATGTCTAACTGTCAAAAATGAGCAGATCCCAAATACTAACAGCTAGTCCTTCGCTCGCACTTAGAATCTTCTAAGTGCTGCACAACAGGCATTCGTCCTCATCGTTGTGTGAAGGGCTGTAGAATGCAACAATTATTCCCCATTTTACAGAGAAGAGAAATGACTTGGCCAAAGCCACATCTCAGTTTAGAGAGAGCGGTGGGATTAGAATTTAAGGCCTTGTAACACGCCAGCTGACGACCGTTACCGGAGACAGATCTGCCTGAATAGTTATTGCCTTGCTTGATGGCTACTGAAGTCAATGGGAAGACGTTGGATTAGGCCCTTTTTGATTTTCATTAGGACTGCGTAAATTAAATTTGAGCAACATGGTGGCCTCGTGGATAGGACACCATATGAGGACTCAGAAGGCCAGCGTTCTGTTCCTACCGCTACCACAGATATGCTGGGCACATCCCATTACTGATCTCTGCCTCACTATCCTAACTGTAAAATGGGAATGGTGATATTTACTTCCTTTGTTGTCTCCTGATGGAAAGGGCAAGAACTAACTATTATTCACATTTCAGGTCTTCTACATCCATAGCAGAATTTCACTGAAGTCCACAGAGTTTACCAGGGAAGAATTTGGCTCCTAGATGTTTTGTATTTACCTGTACTGAGCATTCTAATAATATGCCCAGTACATATGCCCAATACACATGACAGGTATGGAGAACCTGAATAAGGAAAAGTTATTTACTTGTGCCCATAGCATAAGAACTAGGGGTCACCAAATGAAATGAGTAGGTAGCAGGTTTAAAACAAACAAAAGGAAGTTTTTCTTCACGCAGCACACAGTCAACCTGTGGAACTTCTTGCCAGAGGATGTTGTGAAGGCCAAGGCTATAACAGGGTTCAAAAAAGAACTAGATAAATTCATGGAGGATAGGTCCATCAATACTTATTAGCCAGGATGAGTAAGGATGGTGTCCCTAGTCTCTGTCAGAGCCTGGGAATGGATGACAAGGGAGGGATCACTTGATTCCCTGTTCTGTTCTCTCCCTCTGGTGCACCTGGCCACTGTTGGAAAACAGGACAAAGGGCTAGATGGACCTTTGATCTGACCCAGTATGGCCGTTCTTATGCCAGAGCCAAAGCGAGATGGTAATAATTATACTTGACTTTTGACCCAGATCCACCAGCGTGGGCTGTCATGTTACCACCCTGCTGAACAAATATCTGAAATACTGCCATTTAATAACCGCATCCCCAAGCTTTTGCAGGTTGCTTGCCTTCTTAGGGCCTCCGGGGAGTCTCCCCATTGACTTTGGGCTTCAAATAGCCAGTTCTTGGCTTATTGCAGCCATTGCTAAAATTACAACTAAGTAACCGTAATGCACGTAAAAAAGCTCACTGCTCGCTTCTTGTGGGCAGCATGGGGAAGGAGTGAGGCTGTAATCAGTCTCAGGACTGCGGGCAAGACACTTGGTCTCTCAGTACCGCAGTGCCACCTGTAAAATCAGCTGACGCGCCAGGGGAAGGGTGTATTCCAAATGGCGAGGTGGTCAGACAGTACAACAGGAGTGGGGAAAATGCCACAAACAGATGAGGTTACATCTGGTTTATAAACTAAGAGCTGGGAGGAAGCCAATAGCTGCAGAGGAGCCACTGTTCATACAGAGACTGCCCTTGGGAGAGGCTATATCATTGGAGAGTCTCTATATCCCAGCAAAAGGGAGAGGATAGAAGTTGATAAAGTGCAGGTGGGAACCGAAGAGAAACAATCCAATGAAAAAGGGTCTCGTTCAATTACATCACATGAAGGCAGACAACTGCAGATTGACACATTTTATCAAGCCCTGGTATACAAATGCTAGAAGTCTAGATACTAGTACCGGGAGGCGTGGATTATGAGTCAAAAAATTAAAAATTCTGAGCACAATATTTTAAAATTCTGTAAATTCTGCATGCCTTCAAAAATATCACAATATAATCATGCCAGTTTCAATTATTTTGGTAATTGATTTCAAAACATCTGCCAGCAAGTATGTGTGTAACAATATAGAAGACAAAAAAGACTCAGGAATGTTTTCTGACAAATAGATTTCTTACGAGGCATATTAATACCAACTCTGAGTACGAATCCATTTCACTTGCACTACAGAACCACATTTCCCACACTCTTCAGAAGCAATGCAAGGACTTGGGAGAGTGAGGGGTAATGGAGGAGCTGAGGGAGAGGGAAGTTATTACTGGAAAGGAGCCTGGAAGTGAACCTGGAGGGTTACTGGGTGTGGGTGGAAGAAGCACGGAATAGGGATCTTTTTGGGAGGGGAGAGAGGGATTCTTAGGGATCTGGGGGACCTCTCCCCTGCAGGCCCTGGATGATCCTTAACCTGTCCTATTCAGTCAGGCACATCTGCCTCTGCCCCATGCATTTCTGCATCCCCTACTCCTCCTTTCCCTGTATGTTCCTGCACCCCACTAAGCCACCCCTTCACCATGTGCCCCTGAACCACTTCCTCTCTGTCCCCATGTGTTCCTGCACTCCTCATCTGGCCACACTGGCAGGATGCTGTGAAGAACACAACATCTCACCTCTCTCTCTCCCCTATTTATGGCGGGCCACACGGACCATGAACCAGCTGTCCTCTCGTCTGGTGCCACAGCAGCCCCAGGTGTGTAAAACGTGAAACTACAGCACCTCTCTGGCACAACTGATTTTCTGCTGAGAAAAAAGATCTGCAGAGAACATGAATTCTGTGGGTGCGCAGTGGCACAGAATTCCTCCAGGAGTAGGGTTGCCAGATACTTTCACAAAAAATACTGAACATGGCGGGAAAAAAATTGGTTGAGGGGAAAAAAAAAGGGGGGGGACCAAAGTTGTTGAGCACAAAAAAACTCCCATAAAAACAACCGCACAAAGGAAAAAGAGCCACTGCGCCTTTAAATCACCACGCTCCCCACTACCCTTGCCCCCCCCAGACGCGGCAGGGGAAGAATGTCCCAAGCGGCTTTCCATCTGAGAAAAACAGAAAATACCGGACATTTTACATGTCTGGTATTTTCTGTTTTTTTACTGGACAGAGGCCTCAAATACTGGACTTTCCGGGCCAATACCGGACACCTGGCAATCCTAACTGGGGGAACTTTAGTGCCGGATAGTCAATAAGGATTTTGATACGAATAGGAATCATAGAAACTCAGTGGGATGATGATAATCAATGGATGGTAATGTCAGGGGTGAAACTATATAGGACTGACAGAGTAGTTCACATGGTGAGGGGAACACTATATGTGAAAGGAAGCATAGATTTAAATATAGTAAAAAATTGTAAATGACTCAGACTGTACTATAGAATTTCTATGGATAGAAATTCCATGCTTGAATAATAAGAGTATAGCGGTAGGAATATATACTACCAACCACCTGACCAGGATAGTGATAGTGATAGTGAAATGCTCTGTGAGATTAGAGAGACTACAAAAACAGAAAAGCATAATAATGAGGGATTTCAACTACCCCCACGTTGCCTGTGTATGTCACTTCAGGATGGATGCAGAGATAAGAGTTTTAGACACCATTAACGACTGCCTTTTGGAGCAGCTACTCAAGGAACCCACAAGAGGAGAGGCAATTCCTGATTTAGTCCTAAGTGGGGAACAGAACCGGGTCCAAAAGATGGTGTAAGCTGAACCGCTCAGTAATAGTAACCATAGTGTAATTAAAAACATTAATGTAGAGGGGAAATACCTGAAGAAACCCACCATAGTAGCGTTTAACTTTAGACAAAGCAGTTACATAAAAATGAGGACGCTAATTAAACAGAAATTACAAGAACAGTCACAAAAGTGAAATACCTGCAAGCTTCATGGAAACTATTTAAAAATACCCCAATAGAGACTTAACCTACATGTATACCCCAATTCCCACCCGCAAGAGGGAAAAAAAAAAAAAGAGTAAGAGGACCCAAAAAATGCTACCATGGCTACAAAGAGTAAAAGAGGAGGTTAGAGGCAAAAAGGCATCCTTTAAAAATGGGAAGTCAAATTCTATGGAGGAAAACAGGAAAGAGAATAAATCCTGGCAAGTGAAGTGTAAAAGTATAATTGGGCAGCCAAAAAGAATTTGAAGAGCAACTAGCCAAAAGACACAAAACTAACAGCAAGTGTTTTTTTTTCTAAGTGCATCACAAGCAGGAAGCCTGCCAAACAAACCATCAGGGGGTCTACCAGATGACCAAAGTGCTAAAAGAACATTCAAGGAATACAAGGTTACTGTAGAGAAGCTGAATGAATTATTTGCATCAATCTTACAACAGAGAATGTGAGGAAGGTTCCCATACTTGAGCCAGGAACAGAACAGTGAATCATCAAGTGATCCATTCCCTGTTGCCCATTCCCAGCTTCTGACAAACAGAGGCTAGGGACACCATCCCTGCTCATCCTGGCTAGTAGCCATTGATGGACCTAACCTCCATTAATTTATCAAGCTCTTTTTTTTTAACTCTGCTATAGTCTTGGACTTTACAACATCTTCTGGCAAGGAGTTCCACAGGTTGACTGTGCGTTGTTTGTGAAGAAAAACTTCCTATTGTTTGTTTTAAATAATCACAGAGAAAGGGGATCCAGTGAATTTAGTGTACTTAGACATCCACATAGCTTTTGACAAGGCCCTTCACCAAAGGCTCTTAAGAAGAATAAGCTGCTATCAGATGAGAGGGAAGGCCCTCTCATGGTTAAAAGATAGAAAATAATGGGTCACTTTTTTTGGAATGGAGAGGTAAATAGTGGTGTTTCCCAAAGATCTGTATTGGGAGGAGTGCTGTCACCATATTCATAAGTAATCTGAAAAAGGGCATGAACAGTGAGGTGGCAAAATTTGCAGACAATACAAAATTATTCAAGATAGTTAATTCCAAAGCCAAGTGTGAAGAGTTAAACATGAGTCAACAGTGACACACTGTTGCAAAAAGAGCAGACATGATTCTGGGATGTATTAAGAGGAATGCTGTGAGCAAGACACAAGAAGTCATTCTTCCGCTCTACTCTGTGCTGGTTAGGCCCCAATTAGAGTATTGTGTCTAGTTCTGGGCACCACATTTCAAGAAAGATGTGGAGAAATTGGAGAAGGTCCAGAGAAGCACAACAAAAATGATGAAAGGTCTAGAAAACATGACCTATGGGAAGACTGAAAGAATTGGGCTTGTTTATTTTACAAAAGAGAAGACTGAAAGGGGACATGATAGCGGTTTTAAAGTATCTAAAAGGGTGTTACAAAGAGGAGGGAGAAAAATTGTTCTCCTTGGTCTCTGAGGATAGGACAAGAAGCAATGGGCTTAAATTGCAGCAAGGGAGGTTAAGGTTGGACATTAGGAAAAACTTCCTAATTGTCACGGTGGTTAAACACTGGAATAAATTGCCTAGGGGGGTTGTGGAATCTCCATCACTGGAGATATTTAAGAGCAGGTTAGACAGACACCTGTCAGGGATGATCTGACAGTGCTTAGTCCTGCTATGAGGGCAGGGGACTGGACTCGATGACCTCGAGGTCCATTCCAGTTCTACGATTCTATGAGTTACAAAGGGATCACACAAAACTAGGTTAGTGGGCACAAAACGGTAGTGAAATTCAGCGTTAAGTGCAAATAATCCACATAGGAAAACATAATTCCAACTATACACATAAAGTGACGGGGCCTAAATTAGTGGTTACCATGAAAGAAAAATCTTGGAGTCATTAAGGATAGCTCTCTGAAAACATGTGCTCAGCATGCAGTAACAGTCAAGAAAGCTAGCAATGCTAGTTACCATTAAGAAAGTGACAGAGAAGACAAACATAAGCAAATATAATGCCACTATATAAATCCCGGCCACGTCCACACCTTGAATACTGCATGCAGTTCTGGTCACCCCATCTCAAAAAGATACATGAGAACTGGAAAAGGTAAAGAGAAAAGCAACAAAATGATTTAGGCTGTAGAGTAGCTTCCACATAAGGAGAGATTAAAAAGGCTTTGATTGTTCAGCTTAGAAAAGAGTCAGCCAAGGAGGGATATCATGGAGATCTAAGTCGTCATGAATGGTGTCAAGAAAGAGAATAGGGAAGTGGTATTTACCCCTTCACACCACGGAAGAATCAATGAAATGAAACAGGCAGCAGGTTTAAAGCTAACATAAGGAAGTACTTCTTCACATGGCACACGGTCAGCTATTATAGAATCATAGAATCACAGAGCTGGAAGAGACCTCAGGAGGTCATCAAGTCCAGCCCCCTGCCCAAGGCAGGACCAATCCCAACTAAATCAACCCAGCCAGCGCTTTGTCAAGCCGAGACTTAAAAACCTCTAGGGATGGAGATTCCACCACCTCCCTAGGAAACCCATTCCAGTGCTTCCCCACCTTCCTAGTGAAATAGTTTTTCCTAATATCCAACCTAGACCTCTCCCACTGTAACTTGAGACTATTGCTCCTTGTTCTGCCATCCGTCACTACTGAGAACAGCCTTTCTCCATCCTCTTTGGAACCTCCCTTCAGGAAGTTGAAGGCTGCTATCAAATCCCCCCTCACTCTTCTCTTCTGCAGACTAAACAAATCCAAATCCCTCAGTCTCTCCTCATAGGTCATGTGCTCCAGCCCCCTAATCATTTTGGTCGCCCTCCGCTGGACCCTCTCCAATGCGTCCACATCCTTTCTATAGTGGGGGCCCCAGAACTGGACACAATCCTCCAGATGTGGCTTCACCAGAGCCGAATAAAGGGGAATAATCATTTATCTAGATCTGCTGGCAATGCTCCTCCTAATGCACCCTAATATGGCATTAGCCCTCTTGGCTACAAGGGCACACTGTTGACTCATATCCAGCTTTTCATCCACTGTAATCCCCAGGTCCTTTTCTGCAGAATTGCTACTTAGCCATTTGGTCCCCAGCCTGTAACAATGCTTGGGATTCTTCCGTCCCAAGTGCAGGACTCTACACTTGTCCTTGTTGAACCTCATCAGATTTCTTTTGGCCCAATCCTCTAATCTGTCCAGGTCACTCTGGACCCTATCCCTGCCCTCCAGCATTTCTACCTCTCCCCCTAGCGTAGTGTCATCTGCAAACTTGCTGAGGGTGCAATCCATCCCCTCGTCCAGGTCATTAATAAAGATGTTGAACAAAACCGGTCCTAAAACAGATCCTTGGGGCACTCCACTAGAAACCGACCGCCAACCTGACATTGAGCCGTTGATCACTACCCATTGGGCCCGACAGTCTAGCCAGCTTTCCATCCATCTTACAGTCCATTTATCCAATCCATAGTCCCTTAACTTGCTGGCAAGAATATTGTGGGAGACCATATTGAAAGCTTTGCTAAAGTCAAGGTATATCACATCCACTGACTTTCCCATATCCACAGAGCCAGTTATTTCATCATAGAAGCTAATCAGATTGGTCAGGCACGACTTGCCCTTGGTGAATCCATGTTGACTATTCCTGATCACTTTCCCCTCTTCCAAGTGCTTCAAAATGGATTCCTTGAGGATCCCCCCTCCATGATATTTCCAGGGACTGAGGTAAGACTGATGGGTCTGTAGTTCCCTGGATTGTCCTTCTTCCCTTTTTTAAAGATGGGCACTACATTTGCCTTATTCTAATCATCTGGGATCTCTCCCGATCTCCACAAGTTTTCAAAGATAATGGCCAAAGGCTCCGCAATGACATTTGCCAACTCCCCTCAGTACCCTCAGATGCATTAAATCCGGGCCCATGGATTTGTGTATGTTTAGCTTTTCTAAATAGTTCCTAACTTGTTCTTTCCCCACCAAGGGCTGTCCACCTCCTTCCCATACTGTGTTGCCTAGTGCATTTGTCTGGAAGCTGACCTTGTCTGTGAAGACAGAGGCAAAGAAAGCATTGAGTACTTCAGCTTTTCCCACATCATTTGTCACTAAGTTACCTCCTTCATCCAGTAAGGGCCCCACACCCTCTCTGATCACCCTCTTATTGCTAACATGCCTGTAGAAACCTTTCTTGTTACCCTTCACATCCCTTGCTAGCTGCAATTCCAACTGAGCTTTCGCCTTCCTGATAACTCCCCTGCATTCTCGAGCAATATATTTATACTCCTCCCTAGACATCTGTCCAAGTTTCCACTTCTTGTAAGCTTCCTTTTTATGTTTAAACTCACCAAGGATTTTCCTGGTAAACTAATCTGGTTGCCTACCATATTTGCTTTTCTTGCTGAGCATCGGGATGGTTTCTTCCTGTGCCTTTAATAAGGCTTCATTGCAATTTGTTGCTAGGGCATGTTGTGAAAGCCAAAAGTATAAGCGGGTTCACGAGGGAATTAGATATGTTCATAGGGGACAAGTCCATCAATGCTTATTAGCCAAGATGGTCAGGGATGTAACTATGTTCTGGGTGTCTCTAAACCTCTGACTGCCAGAGGGTGGGGCTGGATGACAGGGGAGGGACCACTTGAAATTACCCTGTTCTATTCATTCCCTCTGAAGTTCCATCACGTGAGGCAGCACATTCCCAAGGTGTACTGTAGGCACAGCTTTACCTTTCCCTGTTTCCACACTGATTAGCCCTTAGTTTCAGAGAGTGACCTTTTGTTCTTGTATCATGGACCATTATAAAAAAAAAAGTCTCAGTGGGGTCACACTGTTAATCTGTATCTGCAAAAACAACAGAGAGGCCTGTGGCACCGGCTTAGAGAATAACAGATTAAACTTTTGTGGGTAAAAACCACTTCGTCAGATGCACGGAGTGAAAATCACAGAGCATGAGATATATATATATGTATTAGCAGGGCTCGACAAATAATACAATCTACTCGCCCGTGGTGAGAAGATTGTAACACGGAAGAGCCGGGTTTGGGCGATCTGCGCATGCGCAGAATGATCTGCGCATGCGCAGATCGCCGAACAGCGCGGCTGGTGAGTGGGGCTCGCCGCGGTTCGGCGAGCCCTGTGTATTAGCATATCAAAAGAAGGGAATTGCTTATCAAGTGTCCATGCAACTGACCAAGTGGTTTTTACCCACAAAAGCTTATGCCCAAAGACATCTATTAGTCTTTACGGTGCCACAGGATTCCTTGAGACCAATCCGCACTCAGGTACATGACTATCACTAACCATCGATTCCATGATGGGCAGAAACCCTGATGTTGTGCTGGCAGGCGTCCCCGCGGGAAAGATTCCTGGCTCCTGGTCCTCAGAACGTGCTACGGTGGCACGGAACACACGGAAACGTTCAGGGAAAGGGTGTGCAGAGTCTGACAGTTAGAGAGGCACCACCACCAGGGGCCAACATGGCTAACAAGACACAGTCGCTCCAGAAAGCCCTGCTTTCAGTTACAGTCCCAGCATCGGGTTAACCTGACGTGTCTGATATTTAGTGCCAATGCGCCTTTGCTCATTCCCAGCCCATCGCTCCTATTATTATGGCAATGCCCAAAAGTGTAATACAGGGACAGAGCCCTGTTGTGCCAGGAGATCCGAAGCCCACTACAATGGCTGAGTCTGGGTGTGATGGGAAGACAACCGAACCTGGTCGGAGCAGGACACCTCTCCTCCTGCTGCCTGTCGGGCCAGCAGCTGTGGGCCCCGCTCCTGCTGGCTGCTGCCCCCTCGCCGCGCTGGGCTTGTTGTGGAGTGACAGTGCTGAGAAGTGGCAGCCCCTCTCACTCTACGGCGTGCATGCCACACAGATGGGAAGAGCAGGGGATGCAGCCGTTGGCACATGTAACTGCCACTGTGCCAACCCCACGGGCATCAGGAGGGGATCCAGCCCCATGGTGGGAGGCAGCACTGACTCAGGTGGGGGGAGAGGTTAGCATCAGGTCAGAAAATGACTCCATCTTCTTAGGCTCGGGTCCATTTTGAGCCTAAAAATGAGGCCTAAGCAGAAATCTCCATCACTGGAGTTATTGAAGAGCAGGCTGTACAGACATCTATCAGGGATGGTCTAGATGGTGCTTGTCCTGCTATAAGGGCAGGGGACTGGACTTGATGACCTCTCGAGGTTTCTTCCAGCCCTACGAGTCTATGACCTCTACCAGACCTGATCCAGATATGCCACAGAGAAGACAGCCCCTGCTCCAGAGAATTCACACACACAGTCCCAGCCAGGATGAGGCGAGTGAGACAAATGGGGTGGAGTGGGCAGAGAACAAGCAGAGAGAAGTCCCAGCCCCACGCTTGCCGACACACTGCCAGATGGGAGGGTTGTGTAGGCAGCAAGGCAGAGGTAAGTTTTGAAGGAGGAATTTAAGAGAATTCCTCATTGTCCCCTCTCAGTCTAGGTATTTCTGTCTTATTCATCTCCATCATGTCTGGGCACCCATAAAACTTTTGGGCCCCTTCTACAGAAATCCTCTCCCTCTGCTGTATTTGTAGAGCCCTGTAAATTTGTGAATATCCGCTTTATATCTGCATCTGAGGATGTCAATGTGGATATCCACGGCTCATTTTTGCAGCTGCAGATGCAAATACAAATTCTGTATCCATGCAGGGGTCTACCTATTTGTATTAAAGATGTTAATGGTTAACCAGTTAACCGGTAAGCGTCACCCTTAACAGGTGTGGCATACTCCTTACAGTTAACGGGTCAGGACTGGAGCAACATCCCCCACCAGGGGCAGGGGGTGCTCTAGCCCAGTCGGAGCAGCCTTCATTCATGACAGGCCCAGCCTGGGTGTGCCGTGGGCAGGGGCGCTCCAGCCCAGCTTATGCACCCGCCAACCGTGGCAGGGGGCTACTCCAGGTTCCCTGCCTGCCCCCGTTTAACCAGTTAACTGGTTAAACTTAACGTTAAATGATTAAACGGGATTTTACATCCCCAATGTGTGTACTTTTGCAGCATGAGGGCCCAATCCTGTGAGTTGTGGGGTTGCCCCTCAAACTCACATTCATGGCAACTCACAGGATCAGACCCATGAAGCCGACACTTCTGTACTCCATCAATGAACTCCCTAAGGACCTCTTGCTTTCGTCCCTCAGGACTTCCAACCCCATGAGAACTGTAGCCCATTGGGCCCAAAACTACCGCTCCATTCCCTGGGCGAGCGAGGAGCACTAATGGACTGGATGGGGGAATACAAGGAAGACAAAACCCCCATGATCTCTGATGTCCTGGCTCATGCCACACAAGAATTCCACTTGGCTGCCTTCCAGGACTTGCTCCTGGCCTCAACAGTCTCCTCTAAGAGCCCCAGACAGCCTAATGAGCTTCAAAATGCACAGTGAGCTCAAATGGTCTCTAGTCTGAAATTGGGGTGTGGAATCACCAGTCAATTCAAATGGGATACGCTCTCTGCATTTGGACGCCAGTGGCCAACACCCTAAGCCTTCCAAAAGGCTGACAGCTGGGTTTGCTGGCTCCAGTGGAGCTGCATGGTGTGGTCTGGATCTGGACTCTGGGGCTATCCCTCAGTCTCCATCCTGCCGGTCCTGGTTGGGGGCAGAGGGGTGAGTTTGCTCTGTTGATTGGAAGAAGTGGCGGAGGTTGTGTTTTGCATCCGAGTGGGAAATCCTCTGGACTCATGCCTGCTGCCTTAGAAAAGGGGCAGGGCCTGGAGAGGAGTGGGCATGCCCGGCATGCGTGTGATTCTCACTATGCTGCTCAGCATCCATGTGCCCCTCTTCACCCTCGTTCCCACCGCTCGGCACCTCGCCCACTAATCAGGCAAAGCAAATGCTGTCTGTGCGGCTGTGAAACTGGCCAGACAGCATCTGGGAGGTGTGAACAGGACATGCGATCTAGTGCAGATTAGAAACGTCTCAGGGCGGAGACCGCCGTCCAGTGCCAGACACGGACACGGCTCTCAGTAAACCACAAGCTGGCTCCTTCCTAGAGGAGATCCCATCGGCTTGTGGCCTGATCCTGCGTATCTTGTGCATCCAAACCCAGGTTCCAATGGGATTTTTGAGTGTGCAAAGAATGTGGCGCCCTGCTGCTGCTCAATTTTCTCCTTCACCAGCTACTCACAGATACAGTAGGGGCCAAAGGGTTCTGGAAATGTCAGACCGGCACTTACCTGCACACCTGGTTTCCCTAGGTCAGTGGTCACCAACCAGTAGAGCGGGATCTACTGGTAGATCTTGGAGCCTCTGACAGGTGATCCTGAGCGGTTTGGCCAAGAGGTTATCAAGTGCCTGCATGTCAGCTGCCCCTCCCCCCACTGCTGCACATCTCCTGCCCTTTGCCTTGGAGCTGCCTCCTCCCACCCCTGGGAGCCTCCTGCTTGCTGTGCAGGGCAGGGGAAGGAGAAGAGGGGCGGTGAGGTCAGGGTGCCCCCTCTCCCACCCGGTATCCTATCTCCACAGAGCAGGGCAGGGGGCACAACAGGACTTGGGATGGAGTTTGCTGGCTGCTTTTGGGAGTGGTGCTGGGCCACGGCAGAGATGGGCCTGCCTTAGCCCCACTGCACCACTACCCTGGAGCCACCTGAGGTAAACAGGGCCCAGTGGGAGCCCACATCCTGAAACCCTACCCCAGTCATGAACCCCCTCCTGGCCCCCCAAGCCTCTGCCCTAGCCCCGTGCACCCCTGCATCCAAACGCCCTCCCAGAGCCTGCACCTAGAACCCCCTCTGGCACCCCAACTGCCTACCCCAAGCTCAGAGCCCCTCTCGCACTCCAAATCCCTTAATCCGAGACCAGAGTCTGCTCCCCAACCCGCTGCCCCTACCTGGTGAAAGGGAGGGAGGATGGGGGAGGGAGGGAGGGAGGATGGAGTGAGCAGGGGCGAGGCCTCGGAGAAGGGGCAGGGTATTTGAGTTTGAGGTAGATCTTGGATTGCATTTAAATTCAAATAGTGATCTTGTGCTTAAAAAGGCTGGAGACCCCCTGCTCCAGGTGAACTGAGTGATGTCTGCCAGGGTGACTCAGAGGAAAGTCACTCCTGCTCCATACTATGTTTCTAACAAGCACTTGCATGAGGTGTAAACAACAGCCCTAAAACCCGCTCCTCCCTGCTCTGGCTCTCCGGAGAAGTGGGTTAACTCTCGAAAGAACATCCCTGCAAGAGTAGGGAAGCAGTGTGACAGGATATTTCCAGGCGCTGCTGAGCCAGAGTTACACCAGGGAAAATCAAATGCAGAGGATTTGAGAAGGCATTAGTGACTCATGCTATCTCCGACCTCGCTGTACTCACTCAGAGCTATTTTCAGCTTCAACTGGCTTTGGTTCCCACACATGAAGCTTAAAGATTCAAGATTTGCACTGAGGCCTGCGTGTTTTTCTCACCATTGAAAGAGAGCCCCAAACAGACGCTTTGCGTCCACCAGGGCCAGAGCAGGCCAGTAACAGGGGGAGCGAGCTGTGTTGTTTTTGAAGAGGGAAAAGTAAGGCACCCGCCAAGGGATGCAAATAACTTAGAGGGGATTGGGAATGGAACAAGGGGCTTTTCACATTGTAAAATGGCAATTCTGACAGAGGGGCCGAGAAGTGAACGGACCACAAGGACTGCTCTCCAGCCTTTCACTCCATGTGCAACTGCCTTTTTTTTTTTTTTTTTTTGCACAACACAGAATTAGACTCTGGAACTCACTGCCACTGCATATCGTTGAGACCCAGAATTTAGCACGCCTGAAAGGGGGCCCTCTCCAGAGCTATCATCACGAATGCTCGCAAGAGGACCGCTCCCGTTGCAGAGTTTAAACCAATCTCTAACTATTGGGAACGAGGATGAGACCGTCACAGCACGCAGATTATCCCACATCTACCCACTGCCGGGTTCTCACACCTCCTTAGGAGCACTGGGGTCTGGCCACAGCAGGAGACAGCACGTTGGACTAGACAGACCGGGCAATCCCTAAATTCCACTCAGCAACGGGCTCTGATCCGGTCCGGCCTTGGGGAGCACGAAGGGAGCCAGTGCTGCTGCCTCTGGCCTGCGGATAAAGTCTCCATAGCTATCCCCCCAGCAGCCTCCCTCCAGCACTGTGCCCCCTCTTGCCCTGGCTGGAAGCCAGCTGAGGAGCTCCCGGGCTGGAGCAGGTCTGTTGGGATACCTTACCGTGCCAGCTACCTGCTGGGGGCTCATGATTCTGCCTCCCCTCTCAGACTCTGCAGTAACTCACACAAGGCTTTTAAGGGGCCAGTAACACCTGCCCCCCGCTTCTTGGGGGCTTAATGTATTAAGGAAAACAGTACTCCTAGCTCTTCCTGCAACCTGCCTGCTGCAGCACGGCACAGACCCTGTCCTTGGGAGCGAGGAAGAGTCTTTGTGTAGGGCTACTTGCACTGCCCTTCGGCTCCATCTCAGGCAGTAGGTTCCTACCTGGAGTCTCCCTTCTCCCTCTGGAGAAGGCACAAGGCCTCCTCAGCCGGCTCTCTGGGTTTCCTCTTACCTGCCCCAGAGGCCCAGGCCTGATGTGGCCACATACCTCCCCAGGTGCAGAAAATGAGTAATGCCAGGGGAGAGGTGGGTTAAGTGCATCACTGTTACAGCTGGGACTAGGGATGTTAGCGTCGAGTCGACTAACCAATAAGCAGGCGCTTATCGATTAGCTCTATCGACTAGTCACTTCCCCCCAGCTGCCGCTCTGCATTGAAAAGTCGGCTCGCGAAGGCTCCTGCTCCACCGGTCTCTTTTCATTCAGCAGACCTCACACACACAGCTGCTGCTCTGCATTGAAAGTAAGAGTGTCAGTCAGTCGGTCAGTCTCTCTCTCTCTCTCTCTCTCACACACACACGCCACTTGGAGCAGGGGCCGAGCTAGCACCTTCGCGCGCCGGCTTCCCTGGGCCGCAGCTGCGGAGGTTTCGCTGTGAATTGGTGCAAGCCAGACCGAGCGCTGCAACTGCCTACCCTTGTCGATTAATTGAATAGTCAACAGAAAATCCATCGACTATTCGATTAGGGAAGTAATCGCATTTTAACATCCCTAGCTGGGACCCACCTCCCTTGAAAGAGGCCAGCCACCCTGGACTATCAAGGGCAAGTCTCTGGGTGCAACGTAGCTCTCGGATGCTAGGACCCAGCCAAAGAATGCCCCTTCGTAGAGGATAATCTGACGTGAACCTCAAAGGATCCCAACATGCTTTAGAAACGACACTCAGGTATTGCCAAAATGCAGCCATCTCTGGGTGGGGGCACAGCAGCTGTTAGCACGACTGGTTCTCCCTGCGATCTCTGGGTTTTGAGGCTATGGTGAAGAGTTTTCATTCTAAAGGTAAATCATTTCTGATTGGGTGCTCTTCGCTGGGAGGGGGGGATAAATGGAGAAGGCACCCAATCAGAGCTGGTTTTGCTCAGGGGAGCCTCCTTCCTTCAGCCACTGGAGCCCTGACCCAATTCCTCCTCTTCCCCCTCCCGCCCAGCACATTTTCCAGTGCTGTGAATCAGCTGTTTGCGGCTGTTCAAGCTCTGGGAGGGAGGGGGAGGAGCAGGGCTGGAGTGTGAACCAGCAGATTCTTGGTGCTCCGAAAATGCTGGGTGGGCGGGGGAGGAGTAGGACGTTCCCCAGCACGCCAGAGGCATGGGGGAAAGAGGCAGAGAGGGGCTGCACGGGCCACAGGTGGAACCTCAGTACGTCACGGGCCGCAAGCTGCCCACCACTAGAATCATGCGGCCCACCGAGATGAAGGAGGGACACTCATTAGTCTTGGTTGCCCATCGCTGCCCTGGCTCTGCAGTGACCTACCTCATATACCAGGACCCCCTTGTGCCAGAGTGGTACAAGCAGGGGCGAGAGGCCGATCCTTCCTCTCTCTTACCCTTTGTCTGGCTGGTCTATTTAGATCAGTGGAGGGTAACCTGTGGGCTGCTTGTGGCTCATCGGGGTCTGTGTGTGGCCTGGGGGATATTTTGTTGACTGTTGCCCATGCGCAGGGTTGCCAGATTCCGCTGGTTTCCGTCCACATCGGTTTTTTCCTGCCAGTATTACAGAAGCGACACGCACGTAAAGCCAGGGCACGTGACGTGAGGTGCGAACTGTTGCACACAGCACTGACGGTCAGCGCCGTGCGCTCCCTCTGCATCCAATCCAAGCGCTGCTCCAGTTCAGTTGGCACCCCCTGCAATTTCTAGGGGCACACGCGCAGTGAGCAAAACTTCCCTCTCCCAGGAGACTGTCTTGGTTACATCAATCTTGCGGCCCCCTGAGATGAAGGAGGCCACTCCTTCATGGCCCACTCACTCGCCCTGGTTGCCCATCGCTGATTTAGGCTGTAAGAGGATAGAGACTCTCTCATTATGCATTTCCACAGTGTGGACCTAATCATGATAAGGTGCTATGAGGTGCTAGCATAATCTAAATCATTATCATCAAGTATTTTGGCCTAGACAACTTGTCTAGATTCACACACTGATTCAGGGAGGACTAGCCCCCAGGAGTTCTCCACAGACCATGTAGACGTTTTCTTAGACTATGAACTAACACTTAGAAGTCAATGGGAGTTTTGTCACTGAACTCAATGGCAGCAGGATCGCACCCATAAGGCAAGTAAGAATCAGATCTCACAGTTTGGATACTCTCGCTCTCTTAGCGAGACCTGGGCTTATATTAATTACCTGGATTCCTGTATTTTTACAGCCATTCCTGTATGACGCCCAAACTCTATGGCATGCAGACAAGGATGAAAACTGTCAGTGACTGGCAGCCCTGAAGTTTAGCAGATTAGTACAGCCCTGCAAATTTGCTTTACATCCATGGACATCCGCGGCTGTGGATGCGAATATCCGTGGCTCATTTTTGTAGATATGGATGCAGATAAAGATATACATTTTGTATCCGTGCAGGGCTCTACAGATTAATATAAAATGGAATATGTTTTAGTTATTGGGCAGCAAAATTAAGAGCATTATATAACGTTCACTTGCCAACATCTCTACGAGCCATTCAAAAATTAACAAGAACAATATTTGTTTTTCATTTGTAATACTTTCTTTAGGCTATGTAGATTAATGTACACTGAAGTCCTTTTTAGTGAGCTATTGAGAGACACATGAAGCATGCCGTAATTCAGGGACTGGCAATGTTGGCATTCCTCAAGTTACAAACTGTCATGATTTATGGATTGCGTGCAGCATTGCTGTAGCCATGTGGGCCCCAGGATATTAGAGAGACAAGGTCAGTGAGATAATATCTTTTATTGGACCAACTTCTACGGGGGAAAGAGACCAAGAAAAGATATTACCTCACCCAGCTTGTCTCTGTGTTATATGAAATCATGGACGTACTGTTCTAATTATACAGACACAAAAACAGGATTCCACACAGCTCCAGTCCCAGCTTTGTTTCCCTTATTTACCAGGGGCCATATCTTGTTTGGAACTCTGTACAACCCACAGACTCATCCTATGGCTGAAAAAGCACATAGATCCAGCATCAGCAAGCTCAGCACGGCCTGTAATCACACAGGGTCACATTTTCAAAAGCACCTAAGTGATTTGGGTACCTCAATAACATTTTTGAAGGTTATTAGGCTCCAGGCCCACCGATGGGTGGGGGGAACAAATGGGGCAGCTCCTGTGGTCACCAATTTAAACAAGCCTGGGGTTCTGGGCCACCACCAGTACAGTGGAAATGGTGGTGGCCAAGTCCTGGGTCCTTTAAATTGCTCCCAGAGGCTTGGACAGCACATGCCAAATGGCGCTGAAGGACTGCCTACAAGAGGCTATCCCCCCAGCCCTGCCCTTTCACCCAAGGCCCTGCCCCTCCCAGGGGCCCAGAGTCCCCCCCTGCCACCTTGCCCAGGGCCTGACGAAGTCGGTCAGCCACCCTGTTACGCTCCTAAATCACCTAGGTGCTTTTGAAAAAATGTTAGCTAGAATCTTATGGGTAAAATCCTGCCCCAGCCCCCCCACACACAGAGTAAGTCAGTCCGTCTGTGGGAGACTCCATGAAGGTTGGGAATGGGGACAGAATCCCTCCTCCAGCCCCACGGACACACCCCAGAGCTGCAGGGCAACCTGTCCACTGCTGCTCTTCCAGCATCAACTGCCACCCATTTGCATCCCCTGTGCCGGGAGTCTGCGCACAGCCACCAGCCCCACACCAAGGCAGATTCACAGCCAGTATTTCTGCAGTTCAAGCCGTACTGCTAGCACAGCTCCAGTCCAACGCAGGTGGACTTTGGAGGGGGGAAGCGGGGAAGCGGGGAAATGGACAGCAGACCCGGGGGGGCACGTCGAAGCCTTGATTAGCTAGTGCTCCTTTCGTCGGGAAGGAGTTGGCCTGACTTCGGACCCGCTGTCCTTCAACGGCTTTTCAGGTCCTAACGTACCCCTAAGACGCACTGAAACAGTGGAAAGCATTGGTGCTTGCAGAGATACATTTCTGCAAGGTTGTGATCTGAAGACGTTCCCTCACAAGGGAGTGTTGTGAAGGTGGGAATTTGGAGAGGTGCCCTGGATGCAGGGGGGGGAGGAAGGCGATGTGGGAACACCAGATGCCCATGTGCAGCAATTCTCCAGTGTGTGTTATTAAAATTTTATTCCTGTCTCATTCGTCCCCCGTTTGCTATCGAATGAACCTCAAGGTGGTTCCAACGTTCACGTGGGATAAAACTCTGATTCCTTTCACCCAGTGCTTGGGAGGGGGTGGAGGTAAGTCCTCCCTTCTTGGAGCTTTTTTTGGGTGGACCCTCTCATGCCGCCTCCTCCAGGGTACAGCACTCAGACCCCATCCACGGGTAGTCTTATGTGGAAGTCCTGGGAGATACGTCCAGACAAGGGAGGGGCTGTTACAGAGAACCTCAGAGACTTTTATGCAGGCTTCGTAATACAAACAAAACAATCCAGCCCTCAAGCCGAGTTCCCCTCCACACCGCTCTCCCACGGCCTTCCTCGGGCGCTTGTCCACCCTGTTCCCATCTGCTGTGACAAGGGCAGGTTTTCCCCTCGCCCAGGGAAGTTGATTAAGAGGCAGGCTTCCCTCCCCCAGTCACTGTGAGAGCTGGAGCCACGCCTGATGCCTCTGTCCCCGACCCTGCTTAGAAGGAAGCGGATGAAAATTACGCCTGAGAGCTCCAGAGCATCGTCTAGAACTGCTCCAGAGAGCAGGGCTGGGTGATAACACCACAACTGACAATGGAGGAGGAAAAAAAAAAAAAATCTATTGGCCGATCTTCAGTCACTCCTCTTTGCACACTGGCTGGGAATGGACAGCTTTGCTCCCACCGGATCAGCTAGCCAGGACAGAAGTAAGAGCTCGGCTCCATGTCATTCACCTATGTGAGCATCATCTGAGCTCTGAATGCATAGGTGACTCACCGGGGACCAATGCCCCCTAGATTGTCACATGCCCTCCTAGATTTTAATTGCTAAAGATGGCTGCCCTCCCCCAACGGCCCGGGTTGCTTCTGGCTGAATGCTTCCTGCAGGACCTATCAGGGAATGGAAGAGACGGAGATATTTTCTGCCAGCTGGTATACAACCAAAATCCTGCTGATTTACCATCAGTCCAGCCCTGCCGTGCTGCGTACGAGCGGCAAGCTTCACGGCACACATCACCCAACGTTCGGCTCTGCCAAAGCTCACTGAAATCAGAGATGGCGAAGACCCACTAGATCACCCCGTCCAGCCACCCTGAAGCCAATACAGGATGGCTTCCCCCAGGAGGTAGCGTAGGGATCGGTCCTATCTAGAGGAAAAGCTTATACATGAAAGAGATACAGATTGTCACCCCTTGCCACGGAGCCTTTTCCTCAGCTTGATACAGCTCATAGCCAGGGGATTTCAGTCTCCCCCGTCTTGAGTTTACCCCATTCCTCTTAGTTGTAGCAATAAGCGATCCCTCTTCCTCCTTGAATGGAGACTTACCAAGTCCCCCTCGCCCTGCTCCATCAGATGGTGCTTAGACAGGCTGAGCAAACGTTGTTCCTCAAAGAAGTGGGACCTAGTGGTTGGAGCATTGGACCAGGATTCAGGAGAGCAAGGGTCTATTCCTGTCTCTGCTACTAGCCTGCTGGGTGGCCTTGGGGAAGTCCCACCCTCTCTCTCTGCCTCAGCTTCCCTATCTGTAAAATGGGGATAACAGTATTGATCCCCATTGTAAAGATTGCCTGCTGCAAGCACTAACTAGCGAGCTAGCCAGCGCTGATGAGAGACTTCACCGGGCCCTGGGGGGGAACCAGCTCTGGGTTTCCTGGAAGAGGCAGGGACTCAGGTGGAAGGGGGAGGGGGCTAGCAGGGCGCACGCTGCCAGGGGCTTGGCAGTGATTTAAAGGGCCCAGAGCTCCTGCCGCTGTCGAGGTCATTGGTGGTGGCAGCTGGGAGCTCTGAGCCCTTTTAAATCACTGGAGCAGCTGCTCGCTTTGTCCCCCCCCTCCCATCAGCAGCCCTGGTAGCATCATAAGTCAGACCCTCAATTCCCTGCTTGCGTTCAGTGCCCTTCGTGTTCCACACAGGTTACAACACAAATTCTCCACTTGGGTGCCGGCTAGGATTATTAGTGGTAGTACATTGACCCCTCGGGGTCCCATCTGGCAACTGCCCTGGGCCCCACATTTTGGGGGAGGCCCCACACTTGGGAGAAAAATCAACATTGCCCCCAATCATTAGCCCTTTGTCCTGTGTCCCGACCGGATGTGATTGCGACGCCCTTTGCTCGGATATTCATGGCAGGAGGCGGGCGGGGAGGTGAGGTGGGTGGGCAAACGGGGTGAGGAAGGAGGGGGCGGGTGGACGGGGAGGAGCTGAGCGGTGATTAGGCGGACAGAGGAAGGGCACATCGGACAGGAGGAGGAGTCTAGTGGGGTGGCTGATTTGTCTCGGCCCCATGCCAACCCAGCGCTGGCCTTTCCCTCCAAACTGATGGGACAAAGGGAGGGAAGGGAAGGAAGACACAAAACCGGGATGTGACCTATCACTCAGCAGGCCAGCGGAGGAGCTAAGAGCTGTCTGGATCTCCACCCTCCGAGGCCAGAGCCTAGCCCGTAGGTCAGTGTTTCTCCACCTTTCCAGGTGAACAGCCCCTGATTCGCAGTCAAACATTTTCATGATTTCCCCACTTAGGTTTACTACGAACACGAGTAAAAATAAAGTTTCCATAATAGTCAGAAGCCCGTAGATTTGATTTCCATGTGTGGTTCAAGAGGTTGACAGGGAATAAATGTGACCTTGGGCTGGCAGGGGTAAATGTGTGCAGGGGTGAGGAATGGGAAAAGTAGAAAATTACAAGAGGAACAACTACACAAGAGAGAGATCTTGGAGTCATTGTGGATAGTTCTCTGAAAACTTCCACTCAATGTGCAGCGGCAGTCAAAAAAGCAAACAAAATGTTAGGAATCATTAAAAAGGGATAGAGAATAAGACAGAGAATATCTCATTGCCTCTATAAAACCATGGTTTTATCTTAAATACACCCACATCTTAAATACTGTGGAGACTAAGGGGGGATATGATAGAGGTCTGTTATGGAGATATACCTATCTCCTAGAACTGGAAGGGACCTTGAGAGGTCATCGAGTCCAGTCCCCTGCCCTCACGGCAGGACCAAGCACCATCCCTATAAAATCTATAAATCTATAAAATCATAACTGGTGTGGAAAAAGTGAATAAGGAAGAAGTTATTTACTTATTCCCACAATATAAGAACTAGGGTCACCAAATGAAATTAATAGGCAGCAGGTTTAAAACAAACAAATGGAAGTTTTTATTCACTCAGCGCATGGTCAACCTGTGGAACTCCTTGCCAGAGGATCTGGTGAAGACTAGGACTTTAACAGGGTTCAAAAAAGAGCTAGATAGATTCATGGAGATTAGGTCCATCAATGGCTATTAGCCAGGATGGGTGAAAATGGTGTCCCTAGCCTCTGTTTGTCTGGAAATGGATGACAGGGGAGGGATCATGTAAGGATTACCTGTTGTGTTCCCTCCCTCTGGGACATCTGGTATTGGCCACTGTTGGCAGACAGGATACTGGGCTAGATGGACCTTTGGTCTGATCCAGTATGGCCATTCTTATGAGGATCATGGGAAGAACAAGAGGGTAAATGGGACGGGGATATCTGCTCAACATCTTAGCTGTTCCTACATAAATGCAAAGAATATGGGAAATAAACAGCAAGAACGGGGAGGGCAGGAGCTGCACTTTAATTGTAAAAGAGCAGCTCATGATCCATGGCATGGCCACCCCTGGTATAAAGTGTTTAGAAGCTGCAATAATCTCACACAGAATGGGACTGCTGACATTTCTGTCTCCCCCTCCTCTTTATCGTGGAGCCAGGAGCCACCGGAGACCTGCTGGCATTAATAATAACCAAGGCAATGTATTCCAATTGCTGGCGCCAACTAATGAGCAAACAAGATCAAGTCACACAAAGTTACTGCAGCAACAGATAGCAGGGAGAAGCTACAGCCCCGGAAAAAAAGCGAGATCGGTGTGCCGCGAAAGAGACATTTTGTAGAACGAGCCCACCCACGAGCTTTAATATCGGGAAAAGCAAACTGGACAGAGCTGGAGAGAATGCAACGGATGCAACTCAAGCATGAGCATAAAAGGCTTGAGAGAATTAGGAGGTGTGTCGTCTGGAAAGCAGATGACAAAAGACGAGACATGATAACGGCCTACAAATATGCAAAGGCTGGGAAGAATCAATTATCCTCACTCGGCCATGAGGACGGAACAAGCAGCAGCAAGTCAGAACGGCAGCAGGGCAAACATGGAGCTCATTCCAAGAGAGCCCCCCACAATCACACCCATACCCGTCCAACTAGCTTTTCAGGGAACAAAATCCGTGACAAGGTGGCCAGATGCCCGGTGATAGGCCCAGTATAAGAAGCTAGATGGAACAGAAGGCAGGCTTGGAAGTGTGGCGTAGTGGGGGTGCTGTCTGCTCTGTAACCCGGGGTTCCCCTGCGCTGTGATGTGATTCCCGTTGACTCACCCAAACGTGTATTAACCCAGACACCTAGGCTCAGCCTCCCAGGGACAGAGACAAAGGGAGGAAGGCGGAGACCAACACCTGGCTGGGGGGCAGGGCCTGGGAGGAAGGCAGTTGCGGTCTGGGAAGCATGGAGAGAAAAGGCTAAGCTGGGGACTGGGGGTGACGGACCCCTAACCCTAGGGTCTGAGGCATCCTGGCCCTGGCCCCTGTAGCCACATCACGTATGGGCTGTGCTGTATTCTGGAAAAATCAATAAACCCCTCTCTATTCTACTGGCTGGTGGAGACTGTTCCTGCTGCTACGGGGCTGCAGGACCAGGGGAACCCCCGACTGCGCCGTCACAGGAAGCACCAGCACAGGAGGTATTTATGAGAGGATAAGATGCCCCGTCAATTACGGATTAGGTAATTACTCCTGCCGCAGGGTGGGATGGCCTGCAGGACTCACTGGCCCTTCCCCCCAACCCCAATCTCATGGTCCGGTCCCATGGTCATCAGTTCTGTAATTAGCCCGTCGGCCACTCCCAGAATAAAAGAACCTTGCAAGCAAATGGCATTCTGGGCTTGGAACTACGATTGGTTACCCTGGTCTAAGTCAGCAGTAACTTCCAGATGTGGAGGTAAGAGCCCAAAGGGACTGTAAGTCAGGACGCGGTTGGTTTGTAGGTCAAGATGAGGGGTTTCCCCCAGCCACCCAGCACCAAACTTCAGCATAATCTCTCACATGCCGTTACACCCAACAGTGCCACATTAGGAGCACTTGGAAGAGTCAATGCGACAGAAGGGGGACTGAAAATCCCCATAGACATTAACAACCCTCTCATAGGACAAGAAGCAATGGGCTTAAATTGCAGCAAGAGAGGTTTAGGTTGGACATTAGGAAAAACTTCCTGTCAGGGTGGTTAAACACTGGAATAAGTTGCCTAGGGAGGTTAGAATCTCCATCACTGGAGATATTTAAGAGCAGGTTGGACAGACATCTGTCAGGGATGACGTAGATGGTGTTGGGTCCTGTCACGAGGGGAGGGGACTGGACTTGATGACCTCTCGAGGTCCCTTCCAGTGTGAGTGTTCTATGATTCTATTCCCACAGCTCACTCAGCGCTTATCCTCTTGGCTGGGACCGGCAGCAAGAAGGGTGGTTAACAGCCATTGTAACGGGAGCGTTGATGGCCCAGGTCCTTGTAATGGACAGGAGGAGTGCTGACCAGCACCCAGTGACTAAGGGGTTAAGCTCAAGAAGCTAGCAAAGGTGTTGACCGGGGGAACCAATCAAGATAGAGGGTTGAAATTTGAATTGGTTATAGGTTCCTTGCTTGCTTGGTGTGGGAGAGAGATACCAGGAGTTGAGAGACGCAGAACGATTTAAACCCAGGCAGGCCTGCCATGTCTCCAATGATTCAGAGCATGGGATTGGACAGAACAAGAAAAAAATCAGAAGTAAGTAAAAGGGAAAAGTGAATCCAGTCGTGTTCAGGGTCATTTTTCTTTATTTTGTGGTTTGGTTTGAATTGCTCTGTGTGAATCTATGCCTTCCCTCCCCATATACTACCTTGCATTGTGCCCAGAGGCTTTTCTCTGTGTTTTAATTTATTTAATTTGTTTTCCTTATCAAGTTTATCTTTTGTTTTGTAATAAAAAAAATCACTTTTTTTAAGGTGATGATTTGATTCTTGGGGAAGATTCTTGTATCCTGTGTGTATCTGCAGGCCTCTGACTGAGGGGTCAGCTACCAGAGACTGCGGTTTGTTTTTCTCTTTTCTTTTTTCAAGCTCTTTTGGGGCAAAAGAGTTTGGGGTACCCCTGAGGGTGATTTCAAGTGTTCACCCCTGGTTTTTAGGGACAAAAAAAAGCACTTGATGGTGGCAGCGATTCCCCCAAATCTGTGGATTATGATTCTGGGGAAAATTTTTGTAACCAGTGCCTGTAGAGGCCAGGTTTTGAAGCTCTTTTGCAGGCCCTCACCGTCTGCACTTGGAGTGCCAGAGTGGGGAACAGCCCTGACAGTCCTTCTCCATAAGGAACCAAGAACTAATTACACACTGGCTGTCGCATGGTAACAACGTCCAGTCCCTGTCAACATGGCATGGACGTCAAACCAAGAGTGAGAGGTGAAAGGCTCTTGTACAGGGGCGGCCCGAGGCGGGCTGCCGGCAGCTGGTGCCCAAGGCGGAATGCGCGATCGGCACCCCCGCCTCCACAGCCCTCAATGGCATGATGTTATCATTAGGCGCCCCGGTTAATGCGGCGCCCTAGGCGACGGCTGAGTTGGCCTATACGCACGGGCCACCCCTGCTCTTGTAGGCCGGCAGTTGAGGAGACTGGGCAATCAGTCTTCAAACCCTCTTTCTCCTCAGTGAGGGGATGTGACAAAGTGAGGAGCCATTTCCTTCTCCTAACCCTCGACCTCTGAGTTGTACCACCCAGGACTGGTGCACTCAAAGTCCCCTCTTATCCCTCTCAGAACAACAGGTTTGCTGTGCCCACCGCCGCCACCAATCCCCATTCCCTGCCCTTAGAAATGAGCAGCAACTCTTCAAAGACTCCCGGAAAAGAGATTTTTTTAAAAAGCCGACTAAATTGAAACAAACACACATGTGCTGAGCCCAAGGCAAAGAGCAAGGGAGAGGTTTTCCTCTTTGTCCCATTGGGGTTATGTACACAAGACCGTGAACTAAAGCGCTTGAGCATTCACTTCACCCTCCTACCCTCAGAGTGGCTAATGAAAGAGCTGGAGAAATGAGCTAAGGGACGTTTATGGAGAGTTTAGGAAAAAGGGGGAGGCGGGAGAAGAAATCCACCCTGAATTCCTGAGAGAAAATGTTGGCCATTCAGCTAAACCTCCCCTCTGCTCTTACCCCGCCTGAGCTGCCCCAAACACCAGAAATACCAGCGAGCTGTGTGTCTAACAATGTTCTTATATGGCCCCCCTTCAATCTAGCCATGAGGCAGAATTTCCCAGTGGTTATAGCACTACCCTATGCCTTGGGAGACCCAGGTTCAAAGCTCTTACCCACAGAGACTACGTCTACACTACGGAGTCTGGTATCCCGGAAAAACTCTGCCGCATCCAGGGAACGCGTCTTTTCAGAAACCCAGTAAACCTCGTTTCACGAGGAAGAAGGGCTCTTCTGAAAGAGGAGGTTTTTCCGAAATTTGGCCCAGTGTAGACGGGTCAAATTTCGGAAAAGCCTCTTCCCGAATAAAGAATCGGAAAAAGGTGCACAAATTACGGAACCCATTGGAAGATGGGGCTTGCGTTGGATGCTCACCGAGGAAGATTATGGCAGAGGAACAGTGCGCATTGGAACAGCTGGCTGGGGGGGAAAGTTACGGTCAGTTGTTAACAGAGACAAAGGTTTTATTCCTATCAGAACTCTGGGTTAAAAATACAGAATGTTTTTAAAAATAAAACTATGCAAGTTTGTATAAATAGGCCCCAAAGAACTAACATAGAAAATGAGACAAACAGGTGAGGGTCGCAGATCGGTGGACACAGCAGACAGCACAAATTGACAAGCAGATGGTACCAGCCAGCATGAACAGGAGTGGTCAGAGTGCACCAGCTGCTGCAACCCAAGCAATGTTTTTTCCAGCCATCACAGCAGAGAAGAGTTTGAAGGAGGGCTTGGAAGGAGAAGGACGTGGCTCTGTGGATATTTATTGGGAGCTCTGCTGGGGATGGCAAGGAAGGCAACAGAGGGTCTTGTTCAAAAGAGCAGCAGATGGATGATTGCTAGAGGCCTGTGTTGATACAACTGTGTCGGTCGGGTGTCCACCTCCGAGTATGCAGATAGCTGCAGATTTGCAGGCGATGACCGTCGGCATCATTGGTGGAGCAAAGCCACCATCTCAGTAATGCCTGGAGACTCTGGCAGATGCGGCCGGGCAGTGAAGGGCTAGGAAAAGGACAAGCATTTGGGTTTGATGCGACAGGGCAGGTGGGCGAGGCACAGAGAGGAGCGATGTGGTCGGACTGTTGAGCGAGGAAAGCAATCTTTGCAGCAGCAAAGATACCAAGGAAATGGGACAGGATTTCTCCTGGCAAAAGAGGAAGAAGTTGCAGTAGTTGAGAGGAGGGATGGAGGGCCCCAATGGCACATTGTATCAATCCAAAAACCGACTATTCAGGCTTTGAGGAGATTCGTCTAACCCAGTGGCAGGCAACCTATAGCCCATGGGCCGCATGCAGCCCAGCAGGGTTCTATGTATGGCCCACGAGACATTTTGTTGACCGTTGCCCATTTGCAGGGCGGCCAGATTCTGCCGGTTTCTGTCCCCGTCGTTTTTCCCCCCAACCGATATTAATCAAAAGTGACACTCACATAGAGCCAGGGCATGTGAAGGCAGGTGCGGGCTGATGGCAACACTGACTGTGAGCGCCGCACGCTCCCTCTGTAGCCAATCCAAGCACTGCTACGGTTCAGTCGGCACCTCCTGCAAATTCTAGGTGCACACACTCATTTAGCAAAACTGCCCTGCCCCAGGAGAACGTCTTGATTACGACAATTTGGCAGCCTGCTGAGATGGAAGAGGGCCACTCATGCGGCCCACGCACTAGTCTACGTTGCTTATCGCTGCTCTAACCCACCAGTATCTGCCTACTTCGGGTGCATCCAAAGCACCTGGCCCCTTGATATCGAAGCGCTGGGTTCTCGGGATGTGAGAAATGGACTAGATCAGTTCTACACTGAAATGGGAGGGGTTCTCTGAGCTTCCAGGTACTAGCAGGATGGGGCTGGCTTTCAAGCAGGTGCAGCCAGCTTAGAAATCAGGTAACTTGATCAGAGCAGGGCAGGATTATAGCAGATCAGACACAAGGAAGGGAAGCCAGCCCCTCTCAGGCGGGAAGGTAGCAGACTGCTCAGACCTGGAGTTCCTTTTCATTACTGCTCGGTGTCAGACAAAAGCACAGAATCCAGCCACGTCACGAAATCCACAGGAAGCCTCTCTGGGGTTAAGTGAGAGCTGCTTTGATGGTTATGAACAAGAAATTCCTTTGGGAAATGCAAGCACCAAGGACAGGTGTGGGGCCGCAGTCACCCTGCACCCGGGGAGGGAAGGTACCCTACAGGGGATCCAGCTCATGGAGGGGGAGGGAAATGGGCCTCAGGCGGCCCTGTCTCTCGGGGAGCAGCAACCATGCTGCAGCCCAGCCTGTGCCCACATTCCCAGAAGCCAAAGGTGAAGGTAGATCTCCCCCCCACATAACACTCCCCTCCCCGAGTCCCACGACACAGATGCTCATTGCAGGGCTGGGACAGAGGCAAACACGGACTCTCACCCTCTCTACCCAAGTGTAACTTGAAATCGAATCACCACCAGTGAAATTCTCTTGGCTGTTGGCAGCCAAGCTGGCGCTCTGCCTGACGTCTCTATTCCGCTCCCTTCCTCTGCACAAAAGCCTCCTTTCAGCTGGAGAGGCTGCCTCTTCAGTACCCTCGCAGGGCCTGTTCTCTGGGGCGAAGGTCAGCCAAGAGCCTCTGCTTTCCTTGCAAAGAGAGTTTCAAGGCTTCCCACCAAGATGTCGGCTCTCGGTAACCTCACCTCCCTTCCCAAATGCCTGAGTGTTTCCAGCCCTTCCCCCCCAGATCTGGGCTTCCTGGGGCAGATCTGAGGCATCCAAAGGGAAGAAATTGGGCGGGAGGGGGAAGACAGTCACCATCCTCTGTTCAAGTGAGTCCAGGAAGGAGAGCCACAATGCAAAAGGTTATCTAAACAGGGGGAAAGCAGGAGGAAGTTCTGAGCTGGAAAGTTCGGCTGAACAGCAGGATCCCTGGATGAAACTCACACCTGAGCCAGAGACCAGCACAAAATTTCCATAGGCACCACTTAATCCTCATCTAAGTCCTAGTTTGACAACTTAAGTGATGCCCCCGGACTAAGATCCCAGAGGACAAATTCCCAAAAGAAGGCAAGGAATTCTCCTTCCTAGGGACATGCAAAAGAGCAGTGGGGGGAACATTAGGATTTTTTGCTGGTCCCCACCGGGATGAGCTAGATGATCCACTCTCTCTGTTTTTCACTCTTCTTCAAGGGAAGAGTCAGGCAGATTTAGGTTTTTGCTGCACACCTGGCTAATGACATTATGAGGGCTAGTCAGTTTCACCACCTGGCTCTTGCTGTTGCTCTTGATTTGTATACAACAGGTTGCAGGGCAGCATTACAGGCCATTTACACATTTTTATTAATATGTTATGGTATAAAGCACTCCCCCCCCCCCCGGATGTAAGCTCCCTGAATGCAGTCTTTGAAGGGGGACCCACTTTTTGGCATCCCGCCTGCTTGGAGAAACTGCTGAGCCACCTGTGGGTTCAGCCACAACGACCCACGTACAGGCAAACCGCATTCTCCTCACTTCAAAAGATCAAGCACGCACGCCTGGTAGCTTTTTGCCATTCCCTTCTCCCGAGCTGCAGACTGAGTGGAGGAGCTGACGTAAAGGGCCAATAAAAACACTGGTTTTATTCTTCCTTGTGGACTTTTCAAAGCACCCCAGTGCTTGTTCACTTGGAAGGAAATCAAGCATCTAAGTCCCTTTGGCAGCGTGGGAGGTAAAATCCCATTTCATTAGTTAACCGGTTTAACTGGCTAATTGATTAAATAGGGGTGGGCAGGCTGGAACAGCCCCCATGTTGTGAGCAGGGACTGCTCCAGCCTGGCTGCTTCCGGCCTCACGCTGGGCTACCAGCTCCCAGCCCACGTGGGCGGGGAGTTGGCAAGTGGCAGGACCCTTACCCCACTACTGCTTCCAGCCCTGCAAGGCTTCTGACTCCCAGCCTGTGTGGGGTGGGAGTCGGCAGCCTCCCCCTCCCCACTCCACTGCTGCTTCTGGCCCTTTGCGAGGCTGCCGGCTCCCAGACCATGCAGGCTGGGAGCCCCATGGGCAGGAAGCTACTCCTGGATAATGGTTAACCATTACCCAGTATGGATCACCTGTTAAGGCTGATGCTTACTGGGTAACCAGATAACTGGTTACCCGTTCACATCCCTATTGGCAACTTGGAGAGCTCAGCCCCAGTCTCTTTCAAGTGACAGAGAACTTCTAGACATCCAAAAAGCAGCTGCTTCGTCATGTAACACCAGCAGGGAGAAATGCCTGTTAAACAATCAGATTTCTTGCCAGCAAAGGGTCCTGTTCTTAACATTTCACTGTGTCTCTGCATCCCCCATTTCAACAGAAAGGAGCAGATTTATCGCTGGCTCAGGGAGTAAATTCCCCGTCTTGTCTCACATGTACACCTCAGATACCTCCTTACCATTCCACAGCTAGCACGCATACCTCACGGCATCAGGGAGTACCGCGCCACAAGGCATACCACCCTTATGAGCACCCCATCCATCCCCCAGGAGCAGGTTCAGATGCACCCACGGAGGATGATTTGCCCTCCTCCTCAACTGTTCTCCTCTCTTCCTCGGTGTCTGCCACGATCACGCTCGGGACCCCTCACTGGAGCATTAAAATACTGCATGGTGGCTAGGGTTTTGTTTGTATGAATTTGAAAGCTCATTTAATGCTCCTGAGAGATGACAGCTTGCGTCTGTTACCGCCTGGCTCGTGCTTCGCTGGTTGCCAGTTCAGTCCCTGGTGTGCTGGCCAAGATGGCAGCTGTTAAGACATCTTTCTGCCACGTTGCCACCTCCCCAAAATAGGTCTGGCCTCTGACCCGGAGTAGAGATGTGGAAGGGTAACAGGTTAACCGGTAAACCTCGGTTAAGGTTAAGGTTGTGCTTTGCTCTCCACATAAGCGCCCTGACCGTAATGCCTCGAGGTTCCCTACAAGCTAGTGAACTTGTCAGCAGCAGCATCGCCGTGTTAGTCTGCATCTGCAAAAGCAACAAGGAGTCCTGGTGGTACCCGAGAGACGAACAGATTTATTAGGGCATCAGCTTGCGTGAGTAAAAGCCACTTCATCAGATGGATTGGAGTGGAGTTCACAGAGGCCTGGGTATAGATAAGGACAACTAAAGAAAGAGGGTTTGCTTGTGTAAATGAAGCTTTTTTTTTTTTGGTTAGGTTTGAGCCTGTTGTGTCTGATTCGGGGCAAGAACCACAGTGTCTGCCGTGAGCTAAGTACCGACTGGTGTTCATTATAGGATGAGACTACACCGGGGAATCCCAGATTCAGGGAGACTAAGGGGCAGGACCGGAAACTTTGTGGTTGTGAGTGACCAGATTTCACACAAACAGCATCCCTTGAAACGCACAAACTGCTCAAGGGTGCAGACGTAAGGCCATTCTCAACCAGAGGTGAAAGTAAGCAGGTGCGCACTGGTGCGCAGCTCCAGCAAGAGCTGGCTGAGAGCTAGCAAAAGCCAGCAGGGAGCTAGTTAAAGAGCTGGCAGGCACCTGGGTTACAATGGGATAATCCTACAGTCCAAGGGGCCGCTGCCCCGGGTCCACGCTCTGTAAGATCACCAGTGTTTGCAGGATGGGCTGTTCCTAGTCCTGGTCGCATGTCTTTGGCAGCCGCAAGAAGAGGAAATGTCTCACACGCTCCCAGAAATTCAAAATGTAACGGCAGCCAAAACAAACCCAGATCCGCAACACAGGCAGAAGGGACATATTTGATCACGGCGCTATTTCATAAACATTCATCTCCTAATATTTTGTTTTCAAGCATCACCACATTTCATGCCTTGCAAAATTCCTTGGGAGGCACGTTAGCACACAGAGGCACATGAAAGAAGGGCAGAGACCCTCTTCCCTCCCACAGAGCATCTCCTGGGCTAAACAGAGATGGAGGAGAGCAAAGCTCAGTGCTCCGGGTACAGAGGAGGAAGACGACACTGGCTGCGAACTAAGGCTTATCAACTTACACATGCTTCCCGTATCTCCTGCTATTCACCAGCTGGTCTCTGGGTTCTCCAATCCCGCAGCACAGTGACTAGCCAGCTTCCTCGCAGCCTTCTGGGTCTGCTCAAGCCAGATCCTACAAAGGGGCTTGTGGTTAAAGCCCCGGATTAGGTCTGAGGAGATCTGGGTTCCTTCCCCTGCTCCGCCACTGACTCCATGTGAGACCAGGGGCAAGTCACTTAGTCTCTGTGTGCCTCAGTTCCCCTCTGTACAATGGGAATCACAGCACAGCCCTTCCCCTCGCTGGTGGATGTCTTGTCTATTTAGACTGTAAGCTCTGGGGAGTAAGGCACGTGCTCTCCTTCCAGCAGAGAAATGGGATCCCTTTGCTGGAGGCTGCTTGCAGCTGCCTGCCCTCCGCAGCGTCCCATTGTGGCCCAGGGGCTCAGCCGTGGCCTTGCTTCAGTGTCCCTCCGAGGTCTCTGGAACTAATCCAGAAGGGCTCCTGCCTGGAGCTGGTTTAATAGCAAACTCTTCACAACAACCCTCCAAGTCCCCAAGTCCCTCACCACCCCCACACCCATACCTGGCATTTCCCTGCCAGGCCCGGGGCTTCTCATCAGTCAAGCAGCTACCGCCAGGTCTTTCTCCCTGGAGTCCTTCCTTCCTTGCACGAGAGGATCTTGCACTTTCCATGAGCTGTCCTCTCTCAGGCTCAGAGAGGCTGGCAGGCAGATCCCCCCCGTTGCTCTCTGGGCAGCTCGGGGTCTCCTGTGGGACTTTCCTTCACTTTGCAGGCCTGAGCTGCCTTCCTGTGCTGAAATTTATCTCCCCAGGTGTCTCTTTCATTGATCCCAGCGGTCTGAACCCAGGACATCTTCCCCACCCGGGGAGTCGAGTCCACAATGTTGCAATTCCCTTTAAAAGGCCGTAACACTGCTCTGCCCCCGCGCAGTGGGGCGTTCCTTGCTTGCTGTGCTCGGAAACGGACCAGGAGGGCAGGAACCTACTACCTAGACGAGCACTACTCAAGAAGGGTACTGGAGAGGTCAGACTCAGGGGTCAATCTGGCCTTGGATTCACCTGCCACAGCTGGGGTGCAGCCAGGTGAATAGGGCTGGCAAAGCATGTCATTCACATCATCTGCCCCCCACTGCCCCAGGAATCTTTGCACAGTGCTCCCACCTTTGCATTCGCCTGTGGAAGCACAGATGCTCTGGGAAGGGCTGCCAAAGAGAAGGCTTCTGTGCAGTAGCGGGTCCAAGAGCGCCAGTCTCTCCCCCCCGGCTTTGTCTATTCCTAAGGGGGAGTTTGGGCCCAATCCTCGCTCCAAATGCAGTGGAGATCCACCGGGGATGAGTTTGGCCCAGTAACTCAGAAAGAAGCGGCTAGAGATTGAATGACTCCTTCCTGTCCAACACGGGCAGCGCACGATAGTGAAAAAAGAGCCAAAGATTTCCCACCCCTCTCAGAAACGCCATAGTGGTTCTGATCCCGATCCCCCGCATTTACACGGAATGACTCCTGAGTCACACCAGCGAGAGACCAGATTCAGGCCTAACAGGCCTAACGCCACGTGGGATGGGCTCCTGAGAGGGAGCTATGCGCACCCGTTGGCTCTTGTGGAGCAGACTGCCCCTCCTCCCACATGGCCATGCTCCCTGCCAAGGCGGCTTCTCAAATGCAACCACTCATCGCCTGGGGAACTCCACCGCCGGGGCCGGCCAGGGCAAACCACCTTCCGCTCTCCTGACCTGGAGACACCAGTCTGCAGAGCTCACCACGTGCCCTGCATCTGTAGGGAAGGGGGTTCGAGAGGACAGTGCCTGAAGGGAGGCGTGGAGCTGACTACAGTGGAACAGCCGGCTGAAAGCAAATTTCCTAGCACAAAGCCCCCCCAAACCTGCAGCAAACCGCCTTCTGGGACACAAACTGCATTCAGAGATTAATACCAGACAGCCAAGAATCCACCAGCTGGGCACTCCTCCCTGCTGTGTTTACAAGGGCGCCGACTTGCTTGCGGTGCATCATCTGTCCCCTTGTTGCATGGGCGCAGGCCGGTATTTTCAGCAGGTAAGGGAGCTGCTCTGGAGCACCCGGTCGGAGCTGCCATATGGACTGCAGTCCCCCAATGGGAAGCCTTGCAGCCGTAGTCATCATGCCGGAAAAGGAGAATGGTCTTTGGAGGAGATGCCGATTCAATTCCCAGCTCTGCAACAGACTTCCATAATGTCCCTGGGCAAGTCCCTCTGTGCCTCACTTGCCCATCTATAAAATGGGGCAAATGGTGCTTCCTATCAGTTTGATTTTGATTGCATGGTCTCCAGGGCAGTGACTCTCCTGCTGTGTGTCTGTCTGTACAGTGCCCCACACAGTGGGGTCATGCGCTCAGTTGGGATCTCTAGTGTCTAACATAACACAAATGATAAACTGTCCCTGTGAGTTCTGTTTCACAGAGTAGGCGGCTGAAACACAGAATTGTTTAGGTCAGAGATTCTGGCAGAACGAGAGGCAGGCGTCACAATTACTAGCTGGCTGCTCTAACCACGACACAAGACTAGACCCAAACATCATGAACAATGTTCCCTCTAATTGTTTTCAGATGTGTGCAGAATAAATTTTGTTATGTGCACCAAGGCAAGTGCAGATGTGCACCACCAATAGACACATAGGCTGCCAGTGATGGGCGCTCTGCTAATCAACTAGGCGGCATTTGAATCTCTCCTGGGTGGCCGCCCAAGCGCTCAGCTGACATAGAACACTAGTTATGAATAATGCTGCCATGTTCCATCCTGCATGAGCGCTATCAGATATGGAGTGGGGCATGGTGGAACACACCAATGGACTGACAAATGGCAAGGCCCAACTGGGGGTGTAGGGAGTTCCACCTATCTGGAAATTCATTTACCACTTGTACTGTAATCCCAATCAGCGTGCTAGGCACTGTACAAAATGTTCCTGTTCCAAAGAGCTTGCAAACCTACCATGTGTCAAGAGACAAGGGGTTCCCAACAACACCCGTGGGGGTAGGGGACAAGGTGATAGCGACAGAAACCACTGCAACAAGAAGACCCTGCTACCTGACCTATAGGAGAATCTCCTTGTAGTACAGTGCCTATGACACACAAGAGTCCAACAGTTCTGAGTCTGTCCAGCCAAGTAGAGCAGCAGCATATACATGATAGCCAGGTCACCACAATACAAAATTGCGTCTATTACCTCAGGGCTTCTTCTACCACCTCTCTTACAAAACTAAAACCACTCCGACTGGCTTACACCCCAGCAGACAAGGACTGTGTAGAGGTCGATCTGTTTGCATCATCCGCCGCATGGTCCCAATTTCCACGGGCATTCACTAGATGATGGACACACAAAGAGAAGAAATTGCTTATCCTTGTTTTTCCAGGCTTGGATCATTAGTTCTGCTGTTTGGATTCCGCAGGAAAACATGTCACTGGGCCACGTACCAATGGGACTGGGTAATTCATGACACATCTATTTAAAAGCTTCTCGCATTACATAAACTGGCATTGGAGCTGCCAAGTAATGTCTCCAGCTAATAAATATTTGTGACAGTGTTTGTGGGAAGAGCAGCGCGTGTTAATAATATGATCACATTTCTTGGTTGGGTACAAAGGAGCTGGGTTATATCAGTGACAGACTTACGCCGATTTGCACCGGCGTAACGGGGATCAGGATTCGGCCTTGAGACTCTAAAAGAAGCCAAGGCTACTTCTCTGCTTCTAGGGGCTGTGCTGTCAGCAAGGGCAGCGAGAGCTTTAGCTTTCCACCAGGGCAGCGCAAATGCCCCATGCAATTCAGATGACCTGCCCGAAGCAGGCTTGGGGAGTCGCCCCGATGAGGCGAGAGGTCAGCTCCCTGGCAGTGCAGCTCATTTTAGCTACCAGGACAGTATAATGAACCTGTGGCTGCATCAATACAGGCATCGTAGTTTTCAGCTCTAGTGCACACGTGCTTCGTGGGATGTACAGCCCAAAGCTTTGGTGATTCAGGATCTGGCTACTTGAGCTAAGAGCTTCCAAGGTAGCCAGGAGAAGAAGTGGGGTAAGAGATTCCTTAAGGCCTCCACACACCGGAGGGCAAGGCAGGTAAAGATTTCACATCCATCCAGTGGAAAGCCTAGATGCACGTGAAAGCTGTGATCAGCCTTTATAAGAAAATTCAGTCGTATTCTCCACCCCACAGCCCAGACGCCATGCCCCACCCCATCTGCTAGTCCAGAGGGTCTCGAGCTGTGGTCCATAGACCAGCAAATGCTGACTAGACACATGGTGTGAACGTCCTTTTTATTTCCCGCTTCATCACATTAAAAAGCAACGAAAAATATCTCCCTTTCCCACCACAATGCTGCCAATTCTTGCAATTTGAGCACAAGCCTCATGATGTTGAGTGTTTTTTTCCTAAAGCCCCCACTGTTTCCTTGCACAAAGAGGACAGTCACAAGGAAGTCACAAGGACTAGTCTCTACAGAAAAAGAAAAAAAAGCTTGAAAATATATGACGCAAGCACATCCTAAAGGCTGGGGGAAAGAAGGGCAAAGAAAGTCCAACCTGCCTTCAGACAATCCCATGGGGGGGTCTGGGCTCATGATTTCAGGTTATCAAAACCTGAAACAGATTTGAAACAGATATCAAATCTGAGGAATTATTGGGATTGTCTTGGATGTTATTTGATCACAAGGCAGAAGTGGGGGAGAGTTGGTCCATTAAGCATTCGCTCTATACAGATGGACTCTGTGCTATGAAAGAGTTTGAAGACCTCTGTCCTAGTCCACGGTGACAGAACTGCTAATTGACACAAGCCATTCTCCTGCGTAATTTGTTGGGGGTCCTGCTCTCATCTCCCAGTGACCAGCCTTACAAGGAGAGGCTGAGGGATTTGGGCTTATTTAGTCTACAGAAGAGAAGAGTGAGGGGGATTTAATAGCAGCCATGCTAGAGAGCCAGCAAGCATGGTCTTGTAGACAATGCTTCCCATAAGGAGAACGCTTGTGCGCCTGCTTAGGAGAGATCTGAATGCCGCCCACCGGATGAGCTAGATCTTGTGGTGGACATGCTACGGTGCATATAAAAGTTTATTCCGCACATTTATGGAAAAGATTAGAGGGATCATTGGTTGCAGGGCTGGTATGGGCAGCTCTAGGCTATAAAAAATTCTCCTGCCCCAAGAGGGAATTGCTTGGTAGCTGGTTAAGGCAGCAGAGGCACTAATGAGATGGAGCTGAACTCCAAGTCCAGAACACTTACTGATTTCAGTATGAGCAGAGGGCAATCAGCTTGGGATGCCTCCACGGGGCAAGAGCAGGGACTCCAGGGAAGGGTTCTAGCCCTACTATGATACCCAGACTGCTTTGATTGCTAGATCCCAAACAACCGGACCAATGCGCTCATCTCGGCTGATCTCCTGTGTAAACACAGGCCAGGGAATGCCCCAAAATAATGCCTAGAGCAGATCTTGTGTTCACAAAACCATCCAGTCTTGATTTAAACATTGCCAGTGATGGGCGGGCCACCACCATCCTTGGTAAATTAACAATTGGAACGATTCAGTGTTAAAAAATTATGCCTTATTTCCAGTTTGAATTTGCCTGGAGAAGCCAAACTTGCTGGGATTGGCCCTATGGGTCCCACAGCGAGTATAGCTTCTCAGAGCCGTACCAGCCTGCTTTATGATCCATGGACCACTGGAAGGGACCTCGAGAGGTCATCAAGTCCCATCCCCTGCCCTCACAACAGGACCAAGCATCACCTAGACCATCCCTGACACGTATTTGTCTGACCTGCTCTTAAAATCTTTCAATGCTCCAATTTCACTTCTCTGGGCCTCAGTTTACCCTCAGGGAGGTGTGAGAATTGAAGGGACCCCAGCTCAGAATCTACATGTCACTAGAGAAATCCCGTGCGGGTGGGGGATGGGGAGAGCTCTGGGTTTTGCGGGAGATCTCATTTTAGTTCCACCATTTGAGATGTTCCACCTAGAGTCTCGAAGATGTGCCCCTTTTCATATTTTGGATACATCTGATGTTAATGTTCACCTGTTACTGTGACAAGTAACAAGCAGGATGACTGTAACTGAGAAAGATTAGAGGAGAAAAATATCCCTCTCTTTTTCTACTCCCACCCATTTATTCCCTGGATGGGTTTGACAGCTCTTTGCATGTAGTCAACAATCTCTGCTTCCCCCAGACAGTCCATGCTCCTTTCTCTTACCAGGCTAAAGCTGGGAAGATTTCAGCCTCTCTTACAGCTCAACCGTGTCATTTCAACACTGAACTTCCCTTGTCGTGAAGGTGCTCAGTTTAGACGCTCTCAGCCCCTCTCAGCGGGGACCATCAAACAAGCCATGGGCAATTCGCACGCCCTCCTCCTCAGAGTTTGCAGGCCACAAACCTGCTCTTGCTGTCCCACACACAGCAAGAGGGCCGCAGAATGGAACCTGAGATGGTGACATCCCTCTAGAGCAGGGGTGCTCAAACTTTTCGGCTCATGACCCACCCTGCTCAACACAAATCATTCCACGGACCACCAGCCAAACACCCACGATGACAAAATGGGCACAGGAGTGGGTTGGGGGATGAGGGGTCTGTCTGGGAGGTTGGGCGCAGGGGCAGGTAGCGGGTGGAGGGGTTTGGGTGGGAGGGAGGGAGGGAGCAAGAGCGGGGATGGGGTGCAGGGTCTGGGCAAGAAAATGATGGGGGGCGCTTACCTAGCTCTTCGCCTCTTGCTGCTCCTATTGACCATGATTCTGGCCAATGGGAGCAGTGGGGAAAGCCTCTAAGTGAGTGGTTTCCTGTGCCGCCGTTCTCCTAGTTGGGGGCAGCACGCAGAGCCGCTCTCCCCCACCCCTGGGAAGCCGGTGCTGGCGCTCCAACAATGCAGGGAGGATGCGGGGCTGGAGTGCCAGCACAGGTTGCCTGCTGCAGGAGGGGCTGAGCTCCGAGCCCACCGCCCACCTGCAAGATGGTTGTGGTCCACTAGTGGGCCCCGGGCCACACTTTAAGAAGCCGGGTTTCTATAACAGTCTGTCAATGCCAGATTCCCCCGGCCCAGCAGAACGACCCTCAGAAATACCCCCAGTGCCACTCTGGGAGTTGGGGGGTGGGATTTCCCACCCACATCAGAACAAGCCACGACGACTCTGCGTCCCCAGCAGCTTCCAGGGAGCGGCAGTAAATAAGGACCTGACAGCCAATCCCAGCTAGTTCTGCTCCAAGTCTCCCTCCAGGGCTACTGGTGGGTTATGAGCCCATGGGACTGTCCTCACAGGGGGCTTCCTTAACATGGGGACTTGCTACAAAGCCTTCTCAGGATCACAGCCACAAGGCTGCGTGGGAGGGGGGTGGGATGAAGACTGTACAATGTGTCCAGCCTCACGCTGGGACAGCCCATTCTCCACCCTGAGGCTACCCTGTCCCTGCCTTTCTCCCTGGCACACACCCAGACACCCCTCCATGCACAGATCTCAGGGCACGCAGTCTGGGGCACAGCCGGAAAACCGGGCAATGACCAGGCCATAACCTGTTCAGAGAATAAGGGCTAAGTTTTGCCCTGGCAGAACTCATGCAGCCTCACTGCTGTCACAGACACAAACCTGTGGCAATCTAGCCCACGGTTGGGCCAGATTTGGCCCGCCAAGCTGTTTGATCCGGCCCACATCCCGCCCTGTCGCTCCCCCGGCCCCAGGCCAATCAAGACCTGGGGGCAGGGGAGTGCACGAAGTCTCCTCCCTCCACCAGGGGCATGTGGTGTCTAGAAGGAACTGCCCCTTTCCACCTGAGGCCCCACCCTTCTGGGGCGAAGCTGGCCCGTGACCACCTATCAAAGTTCCTGAAGTGGTCCCCCTGGAAAAATTATTGCCCACCTCTGATCTAGCCCCTTCACAACTGTTTATACACGGGGGATTTCACAGAGACAGAACTCAGAGCCACATGAGCTAAAGGAAACTCCCTGCTAACAATGATCAGGGTAGGGCTTTGAATACAGCAGGCAGTTCCAGTTTCATCCTGTAAGGGGCAGGTACCCACAGGCTTGTTTATTGCATTATGATTTTTATCTGGCCCACAGTCTTTAACTTTGATCATTGAAAGAGGCTGTTATTTATAGCAACTCCCTCGAGTTACTCTTGATAAGAGTAGATCTCTAAGTGCTTCATATTCTTAATGTATTCATCCTCACAACACTCCAGTGAGGTAGGGCAATGCTATCCCCTCCCCCCCATTTTACAGATGGGGAAACTCAGGCATGAGACGACTAAGGGACATGACCAAGGTCACACAGAAAGTCCATGACAGAGCAGAATTGAACCCTCCTCTCACAATTTTAGCAAGCATCCTAAACCATTGGACCAGCAATGGTGCACTTGGTCACAGATTTGTGAATTTTCAGGGTCTGCCAGAGCATGGAAACATACGAGCGTGATCCTGCAGGACACAAGTAAGCCTTTTCTGGAGGACTTATGCACTGATTAAGAATTATTCACCTGTAAGAGGGCTGCAGGACTATTGCTTACACCTGTGCCCTCCATTTTCCTCAAATATTTCAAGAAAACAATTCCACAAGTAAACTGAACTCAGATGATATTGTCGCACTCTGTATAGGGACACACGAAATTATATAGCCACTAGCAGTGTACGCACATACAAACAAGCAACAACACTACGCTGTGCACAGAATTCTCCCCCTGGGGAGAGGACAAAAGAAAGACTGAACCACATGTGACAGATGTGTCGCATTGCTTAATGCGCTCCTGGGAGGCCCTCCTATACTGTGGTGATAAGAGCAGAAGGAGAACCTATACGCAGAACAGACTCGCTGCAATATCTACCACATTTCACTGCTTGGTGTGGAGTCGGTCATTCTTTCATTAATAAATATGTGATACCCTCTGACGATCTCGGAAGCAAGTATTAATCGCAATCCCTGGTGCAATAGGTCGCTGATCCTCGAGAGAGGCCCCCCTGAGATTTCTGTAATACAAATAAATCAATAGTAACATTCCTCCCAGATGAGGTAGGGAAATATTTTATGGATGGTGAAACTGAGGCAGGGAAAAGCAGAGTGACTTAGAGTCACACAGTGAGTCAGGGGCAGAGCTATGAAGAGAGCTCGGAGGCTCTGATGTGCTAAATCGGGATCCGGAACATAACCTGCTGGTTCTCGCCGATCGACTTATAACAGAGGGTTAAACCCTCTCCACAGCCTGGAACTGGCCCACAGTGAAGGAAAACACTCCTAGTATATACAAAAAAAGCACTCTTCCCCTGTTCTCACAGCCCTCATCTCTTCGACCGCACTACACACAGTGAGCGGCTACTCCTACCCGTCAAGGATTCTTTAAACATACCAGCTCGTGATCGGCACCTATGCACGATGTACACTCCAGTCATGGGCTTTGGATCATTTTCTGGTCCCTGCCAGCGTACACAGCCCTGTACAGACCACAGAGCAAGGCTCAGACCCTGCCGGAAGGAATTTCCAAGCCAAGCTGACCATGACCCATGCTGTAGGAGGCCTTTCCTGGAGCTACACCTGGCCTTAGTCAGGTTAGGGAGGTAGTTCTCCCAGCAGGAATCTAGCTCCCTTTCTGGATCTAGCTTCTGCTCCAGGGCAGGAGCCACTGGGAAAAACAGCTGTCTGGGTTCCTCCTCCCCCACCAAGGGGCTGATGCTGGCTGTGCAGGGCGGTATTGATCCCTGTTGCTGGTGCTTACCTAACCCTGCCGTGCGAGATTTGGGGAGAGGAACTGGCTGCAGCATATTGGAACTGGGAATCATCACCCCCTGCCAATCTCACTCATAGCTGCAGTCTAGCATTTCGTCCTCCCTTCTCCCCCTGACACACACACACACGCTAGAGGAGGGGGCTCCCCTCTGCTCCTCTGCAGCTGACCTGGCTGCCCCAGCCAGGGCTGACATCATGCAGGGGGCCCAGGGGTGGCGTGAAAGCAAGCAGGAGCAAGCCACAGCGGCGCTGGATTCTCCGTCTGCTGCACTGCAGTCAGGCCTCTGCCCTGCTCTCTCCTGGGCAGCTGGGAACATCACAGGCAGGCCAACCCCAACCACCTGCCCCTGCCAAGCAGCGCAGCGGAGACCTGGCCGGCGAGCCGGGCAGCAGCTTGTCTCCTCGACATGCTGGGAGGAGTAGGGCGGGGGGCTGGAATTAGGGAGCGCAGCTGCCATGACATCATACGCAGGGTGTGCAGTTCGGTTCAGTGGCACCGCCGCGCCCCAGATCATTCCAGTGCCCCTCTCCAGGCCAGGCCCCCTGCAGCACACCAGCGGAGGAGCCAGCTGGAGGCATGCCCGCCTACCTGGGGGCAGGTGCACACATGAGGCTCCCGGCAGGCAAGGGATTAAAATAAGCGAGCAGACAGGAGACGGGTTTGAGGCCCTCCCCTCAAATCTATATTCCAGAGCTGGGTTAAATGCTCGGTCCGGGTTGGGTGGGAATCTCTGCTTTCCTTATTGCCAAAGGAGCAGGCACGGAGCACGCCCCCCCCCTTCGCTGCTAAAGTCTCACACTGTGCACAGGAGGCAGATGACATAATTCCCAGCTAGCGCACGTTCATCGCCCCGATGCCAGCATCTCCCTCGCTGGACCGAACGCCCCGCGTGACATCACCGCCAAGCACGGGCAGCGACCACCCCCTGGCAAGCTGCCCCCCCCCCACCACACACACACTGGGTGGTGATTTCCAAAGGGAGACAGCCCAGCAAGGAGGCACACACCAACATTTCTCCACAGCAGAAATCGCCGCTGCGCCCCCCCCCTCCCCATTTTCCACCCCCTTCCCACCGTGGCTGATGTGACCGGCTGCAGAAGAGGGTGCTGCCCCCCCTTAAATCTACCCACCCCTACCCCCACCCAGGCAGGCTTTCCAGCCCCCCCATGCAATTTTCCAGCATGCACCAGCTCCTGAGTCCACAGAGATGCTTGGCGGCTGCCACCCCGAAAAATGCGCGCGCGTGGGGGGGTCTCCCCCAGCCTTACTCTTGGCAGGGAAGCCGCGGCGCGCTCTGGACCCAGCCTCCGGGCGGGCGACTCCCCCGGGCGCAGGCGGAGCGACCGAGCGGCCCGCGGGCCCGCAGGAATCCGACGCCCGCCCACCATCCAGCGCCCTGGCCGGTCCCGCTGGCTCCTCGCAGGCTCGGGGGGGCTCGTCTCCTGCCACCGCGCGCGGCCACGTTCCCCCCCGTCCTGCGGCAAAGCGCAGCCGGCCCGCCCCCCGCCAGCCGCCAGCCTAACAGCGCCGGGGAGGGTGGGACCGGCCTGGCGCCGTCCCTTTAACTCGTCCCTCCCCGGCGCGCTGCCCACAGGAGCCCCCGGCCCTCCTGGCAGCTCCCCGCGGCTGCGTGATCCCCCTCTGCCCTGCCGAGCCTGGGAGAGCTGCACAGAGCCCGCCTAGGGAGGCGGGATGGGGAGCCCAGCCAGGGGATGTAGGGCAAGGGCGCCCTGCGCCCCGATCCTTACCAAGCCACTTTTCCTGGGTATCAAAACACGGGGGCTATGTCTACACTCGCGGTTCTTGCGCGGGTAATATGCAAATGAGTAATATGCAAATGAGGCTAAGCCTGGCACATCACCCAGCCTCATTGGCATACCTAATGAGCCACCATTTTTTTCAGAAGAGGCTCTTGCGCAAGAAGGAGCATCTACACTGCCCCTTCTTGCCCGAGAACACCCCTCTTGCGCAAGGCCGTTCTTCCTATAGGCTGTGTCTAGACCGGCAAGTTTTTCCGCACAAGCAGTCGCTTTTGCGGAAAAACTTGCCAGCTCTCTACACTGGCCGCTTGAATTTGTGCAAGAGCCCTGACTTTGTAATGTACAAAATCAGTGCTTCTTGCGCAAATACAATGACGCTCCCGCACAGGCAAAAGCCCTCTTGCGCAAATGTATTTGCGCAAGAGGGCCAGTGTACACAGCTAAAAAGTGTTTTGTGCAAAAAAGCCCCGATGGCGAAAACGGCGATCGGGGCCTTTCTTCAAAACCGTCTAGATTGGCACAGACCCTTTTCCGCATAAAAAAGTGCTTTTGCGCAAAAGCGTCCATGCCAATCTAGGCGCTCTTTCGCATAAATGCTTTTAACGGAAAAACTTTTCCGTTAAAAGCATTTTGCGAAAATCATGCCAGTCTAGACGTAGCCGAAAAGTAATAGGTGTAACGGCATTGCGCAAGAGGGTTTTTCTTGCGCAAGAAGGGGCAGTGTAGACACTCCTTCTTGCACAAGAGCCTCTTCTGAAAAAAAATGGTGGCTCATTAGGTATGCAAATGAGGCACGGCGATATTCCACGCTTAGCCTCATTTGCATATTACTCGCGCAAGAAGCCGTGAGTGTAGACATAGCCTTGGGTTGTGCTACTCCTCTCCAGCTCATCTGATGAAGTAGGCTTCATTTCATTACCACCTCTAGATCGGTTAGTCTCTAGGGGTACGTCTACACTATTCCGAAATAACCAGCGCTATTCCAAAATAATTTAGTCCGCGTCTATGCAGCAGGCAGTTGTTTCGGAGTTATGTCTAGACTACGGCGTTTTTCCGGGATACCTCCGCTGTGTCCAGGGAACGTGTCAGCTCTTCCGCTTTTTTTTTTTTTTTTTGCGGAAAAGCAGATGCACTCTTTCGGAAGCCCTGTCTTCCTCCTCCCATGAGGAAGAAAGGCTCTTCTGAAATAGAGTTTTTTTCCGAAATTTGGCCGAGTGTAGACGGGCCAAATTTTGGAAAAGCCTCTTCCGAAAATACTATCGGAAAAAGGTACGCAAATTGTGGAGCGCAATTTGCGTATCTTTTTCCGATAAAGCCCGTAGTCTAGACATAGCCAATGTCAAAATACTGTCAAGCTGGAGGACTTCTTACTCCAACTCTTGTAACTCTCATTGTAGGAGGAGTAAGGGAAGTCAGAGGAAGAGTGCTCTATTTTGAAATAAGTGCTGTGTAGACGCTCCCAATTTCAAAATAAGCTCTTTCAAAATAAGCTACACAGTTGATGTACCTCAGTTTGCATAGCTTATTTAGAGTTTTGCCCTGCAGTGTAGATGTACCCAGAGGGTGCGTCTACAGAGCAGGGCTTAAGTCGAATTAAGATAGCTGAAGTTGTGTATGTCAATCGCGTAGCTGAAGTCGAAATAACTTAATTCGGCTTTTGATACTGTCTACACAGCAGGAAGTCGAAGGAAGAACACTCTTCCTTCGACTTCCCTTACTCCTAGTGAAATGAGGGTTTCCAGGAGTCGGAGTAAGAAGCCTGCCATCTCAAAAATTATTTTGAAATAACAGCTTACTGTGTAGACACACTCTTTGTTATTTCGAAATAACATCAGTTATTTTGAAATAACGCAGCAGTATAGATGTGCCCCAAGGTGCCACAGGGCTACTCAGAGGGGTAGCCATATTAGTCTGTAACTTTAAAAACAACAAGTTGTCCTGTGGCACCTTAGGGCATGTCTACACTAGGAAATTATTTCAAAATAACTAAATTGGAAATAATAACTCCCGATATAACTATTTCAAAATAAACTTATTCCCCAAGGAAAGCAGGAGCACAGATTTCAAAATAACCAGCTTGTTATTTTGAAATAACAGGTTTGGTAGTGTGGATGCTCTGCTTATTATTTCAAAATGAGAGGTTAATTTTGAAGTAACTCCCTAGTGTAGAGCAGGGCTTAGAAACTAACCCAAATATATAGCATCATGAGCTTTCGTGGGCAAAACACACTTCTTTAGATTTTAACCTTTCTGGTCACTCAATAATGGATTTGAAAGTAGCCATTCTTCTACAAAGGGATTCCACTAACCAATTAGAGAGAGTCTGAAGAACTGGCCTTTACCTACAGATTTGACATTGACATTGTTGCCTTGGACCTGAGCAAAGACATTAACTGGCTGGCTCATTACAAAGCCAATTTCACCTGCCATTAACATCTGCATTTCCACATCAAAAGCTATGTATGGGACACATCCAGCCCACTTAATTAGCCTCATTAACATGGGTCCTACAATTGACAGGTACTTCTGCTGTTTATATAAATATATATCTTGGTTTCTGTTATTTCCACTCCAATCCACCTGATGAAGTGGGCTTTGCCCACAAAAGCTCATGATTCTATTTATTTTGGTTAGTCTCCAAGGTGCCACAGGCCCACTTGGTTTCTTATAGGATGTCTAGGCTGTGCTGTGAACCCAGGCCTTGGACTTTGGTTCCACGCTACATTTTAACCCTGGGTTTCCAGTTGCTGTATCAGGGACTCACCCCTGTGCTGACACATCCATGCTGTGCTACACAGACCTTCTGACACCAATCTGGGGAATGAGCCATGTCCACACTGCAAAATGCCGGGGTTGGACCAGAGGCTCAGCAGGTCGTGGGCTCCGTGCCACCCTCTCCATTAAACCCTCTGTACTTGCTGACTTCAGACAGACAGATTTGTAGGTGAAGGATGGGGCAGGGCTGAAAGCTGAGTCTAGGTTTACAGTGCTGTGTAGACATACTCTTAGCCCCCAATTTTTAATTTAGGAGCCTAAAGACGCACATAGGCACACAGTGAGAGCTTCAAAAGCACCTACAGCTGCAGTTGATTTGACTTTAGTTGTGCTCTGCCTCAGTTCTGCAGCTGTAAACTGGGGAAAATAGCCCTTCCCTGCCTGATACACATGAATTAAGTGCACCCATCTTCTCTTATGGGAAAATCTAGCAACTCATGTCGGTACCGGGCAAATTAGTCGAAACAATTTTATTCTTAACTATTGTTAGGCACGTAGAAGAACATAATTTGTTGGGCAAAAGTCAACATGGTTTCTGAAAAGGGAAATCATGTCTTACTAATCTATGAGAGTTCTTTGAAGGGGTTAACAAACATGTGGACAAGGGGGATCCAGTAGATATAGTATACTTAGATTTTCAGAAAGCCTTTGAAAAAGTCCCTCACCAAAGGCTCTCGTGTAAATTACATTGTCATGGGATAAGAGGGAAGGTCCTTTCATGGATTGAGAACTGGTTAAAAGATAGGAAACAAAGGGTAGGAATAAAGGATAAATTTTAAGAATGGAGAGGGGTAACTAGTGGTGTCCTCCAAGGGTCAGTCCTAGGACCAATCCTATTCAACTTATTCATAAATGATCTAGAGAAAGGGACAAGCAGTGAGGTAGTAAAGTTTGCAGATGATACTAAACTGTTTAAGATAGTCAAGACAGAAGCAGACTGTGAAGAACTTCAAAAAGATCTCACCAAACTGAGTGATTGGGCAACAAAATGGCAAATGAATTTTAATGTGGATACGTATAAAGTAATGCACGTTGGAAAAAATAACCCCAACTATACGTATAATATGATGGGGGCTAATTTGATTACGACAAATCAGGAAAGAGATCTTGGTGTTATCGTGGATAGTTCTCTGAAAACGTCCACACAGTGTGCTGCGGCGGTCAAAAAGGCAAATAGAATGTTAGGAATTATTAAGAAAGGGATAGAAAATAAGACACCGAATATCTTACTGCCCCCCGTATAAAACTATGGTACGCCCACATCTTGAGTACTGTGTACAGATGTGGTCTCCTCACCTCAAAAAAGATATTTTGGCCTTGGAAAGGGTTCAGAAAAGGGCAACTAAAATGATCAGGGGTTTGGAACAGGTCCCATATGAGGAGAGGCTAAAGTGACTGGGACTTTTCAGTTTAGAAAAGAGAAGACTGAGGGGGGATATGATAGAGGTATATAAAATCATGAGTGGTGTGGAGAGGGTGAATAAAGAAAAGTTATTCATTAGTTCCCATAATATAAGGACTAGAGGACACCAAATGAAATTAATGGGTAGCAGGTTTAAAACTAATAAGCGAAAGTTCTTCTTCACACAGCGCATAGTCAACCTGTGGAACTCCTTGCCAGAGGAGGCTGTGAAGGCTAGAACTATAACAGAGTTTAAGGAGAAGCTAGATAAATTCCTGGAGGTTAGGTCCATAAAAGGCTATTAGCCAGGGGGTAGGAATGGTGTCCCTGGCCTCTGTTTGTCAGAGGCTGGAGACGGATGGCCCGAGACAAATCGCTTGATCATTGTCTTTGGTCCACCCCCCTCCGGGGCACCTGGCGCTGGCCACTGTCGGCAGACAGGCTACTGGGCTAGATGGACCTTTGGTCTGACCCAGTACGGCCATTCTTATGTTCTTATTTGACCTGCACTGAAAATTAGGCAGAGAGGATTAGGTCCATATGGAGCTTTTATTATTAATATCAGCTTTATCACCAAGTTAGAGGCAGGCTTGGCTAGTGATTAGAGCAGAGGGCTGGGATTCTGTCTTGAATGCTAATGGGTGGCTGAAGTTAATCTGCCAGGTTTCTTCTGCATCACTCACTCATGTGTATAAGAAGAGCAGGGTGTTTGGATTCTGATGCACATAGAACTTCACCCATGTGATATATAATGATGCTTATGCCACATGACCGGTGCTTCAGAGTTGCTCACTGGGATGTAAATGGTACAAAAGTACCTGCTGAGCCTCTGTACAGAGCAGAATTTTACTCCCCTACACAGTTGGTCCTTCAAACTATAAAACTCAGCTAAGTTCTTCTAGTATTCGCAGTGCTTGCCACGGCACCTGACAGCAGTTTCATTAACTGAATGAAGGACCCTAAGGCCTCTGAAATCTAGTTAGTTTTGACACATGGCGTCAGCATGCGCCATTGACTGACACAGGCTGCACTGACAAAGTGGGTACAGGACAGCTGAGCATGCTCCTTGGCCAGTTTGGAACCTGTTCAACAGCGTCCAAAAATGATGTGGAAGGTCAAATCCTGACACATCAGCAACAAGGAAACCATTCCACATGTCTTTAGCCAACCACGCATTCCTGCTGACAGATTCTGATCTGGCAGTTAAGACCTCAACTCGGTTAAGTCAAAATGGATTTTCCCCCAAGCCACTGCAAGGCACAGGGATGAAGAACCAACTCCCTGCCAGATTTCTTCCATCTAAAGTGGTGCTAGCATTCTAAAAGAAGCTCAATTTTTTAAAAAACATTGGTATAAGTGGTTGTATTGTTGCCTCCTCACTGAAAAATGTTTTTAAATTGGGGTGGGGAAGAGAAGAGCGGGTGAGTCTTCCAGGCTATGTCTAGACTGCAGGCTTCTTGCACAAAAAGCTTATCGGAAGAGATCTTCCGCAAAAATGTCTTGCGCAAGAGCGTGTCCACACTGCAAAAGCGCATCAAAAAAGCGATGCGCTTTTGCGAAAGAGAGCGTCCAGACTGCATGGACGCTCTCTCAAAAGTAAGCTGTGATTGCTATGCCCAGAATGGCCACCAGGACACCTGTGCTTTTTCCTCTTTTTGTGCAAAAAACCCTTCTTCCCTGTCCACACACACCTCATACAGGCTCCAGTGATTTTCCCCCTTTTGCAAAAAGGCATTCTTCCTTGTAGAATGAGGAATACCTATGCTGGAAAAACCCCTCCGTTCTTTCGATTTTTTTTTTGCGCAAAAACATGCTTGAGGTGTGGACACTCCATGAGGTTTTTTTTGGAAAAACGGTCATTTTTCCAAAAAAACTCTGTAGTGTAGACATTGCCCCAAGTGACAGATATGCAACTACAAATTTGGGCCTAACCTTTTTGAAGAATTATAGTCAGCTAATTAAAGGGGCCTTAGAATGGAAACTCTTGGGTAACCTTACCAACAAGTGCTAGAGGTGGAGCACGCTGCAACGCAAGTAAGAGCACGTGATTTCTGTGCAGCACCATTGTCCACCATGCAATAAACGTGTGTGCATATACTGATGGCTGTATCCTGGTAAATTCACAAATAGATGGTTTTCAATGTAACAATTGAGTCATTTTCTCCACAGGCTGCTGCCGCCGCCTCTTTCAGTGCGCACAACCTCCTGTGCTGACAAAACCTCTCATTTATTATTAATAATAATACAAAGATTTATAGAGCTTCTTCCAGAGGCTTTAAACTCCTTCACGAAATTACAGATTGCACAGCGTACTTCATATTACTACTCAGGTCTTACACGGTGCTTTTCCTGCTTGGATGCTGAAGGGCTCTACAAAGCTATTGTCTTCATTTTACAGATGGGGTCACTAGGACAGTTATCTGCTAAAGTCACCTGGCGGGAGCAAAGCCCGGCTCGCCTGCTTCCCAAACCCAATATACTGGCCCAATTCCACCTCACCTCCAAACAGCCACCTCTGGGTTGAAAATCACAGGCGCCTGTATGAAGGTACATGCAGGAATATCTATGGGCCATGATGTACAGCAAGTGAGACGAGAGGGTCTAATGGTAGCAGCGGATGTAGCAGGACTGCACCACAGTTTTAGGACTGGAAGTGAAGAACACCATAACCAGTTAAGTCAATGGAGGAACGGTTCTCTCCGTAGGAATTTGGCTAAGGGTTTTATGAGAAAGGTCATGGGAACCGAAGGGTTAAATCACTGTTTTGTAGAAAGACTGCGGGAAGGAGGGCTTAACTCCAGAAGTCGGTAGGTTGCCTTTTCCATATTACCCTCTTGCTTAAAGGTGGGGGAACGGCCGATTCCTGGAAGCAGCAGGAGCTGGATCTACAGGCCACGGATACGCAGGTAATGCTAATCTTATCTCGCCTCTGACCTAGCATAGAATCATAGAACCATAGAGCTGGAAGAGACCTCAGAAGGTCATCAAGTCCAACCCCCTGCTCTAGGCAGGACCAATCCCAACTAAATCAACCCAGCCAGGACTTGGTCAAGCCGAGACTTAAACACCTCCAGGGATGGAGACTCCACTACTTCCCTAGGTAACCCATTCCAGTGCTTCCCCACCCTCCTAGTGAAATAGTTTTTCCTAATATCCAACCTGGACCTCTCCCACCACAACTTGAGACCATTGCTCCTTGTTCTGCCATCTGTCACTACTGAGAACAGCCTCTCTCCATCCTCTTTGGAACCTCCCTTCAGGAAGTTGAAGGCTGCTATCAAATCCCCCCTCACTTTTCGCTTCTGCAGACTAAACAGACCCAACTCCCTCAGCCTCTCCTCATAAGTCATATGCTCCAGCCCCCTAATCATTTTGGTTGCCCTCCGCTGGACCCTCTCCAATGCGTCCACATCTTTTGTAGTGGGGGGCCCAGAACTGGACATAATACTCCAGATGTGGCCTCACCAAAGCCGAATAAAGGGGAATAATGACATCTCTGGATCTGCTGGCAATGCTCCTCTTAATGCAACCTAATATGCCATTAGCCTTCTTGGCTACAAGGGCACACTGTTGACTCATATCCAGCTTCTCATCCACTGTAACCCCCAGGTCCTTTTCTGCAGAACTACTACTTAACTGCTTGGTCCCCAGCTTGTAACTGTGCTTGGGATTCTTCCGTCCCAAGTGCAGGACTCTGCACTTGTCCTTGTTGAACTTCATCAGATTTCTTTGGCCCAATCCTCCAATTTGTCTAAGTCACTCTGGACCCTATCTCTGCCCTCAAGCGTATCTACCTCTCCCCTAGCTTAGTGTCATCCGCAAACTTGCTGAGGGTGCAATCCATCCTCATCCAGGTCATTAATAAAGATATTGAACAAAACTGGTCCTAGAACCGAACCTTGGGGCACTCTGCTAGAAACTGACCGCCAACCTGAAATCGAGCCGTTGATCACTACCCGCTGGGCCCGGCCTTTTAGCCATCTTTCTATCCATCTTACTGTCCATTTATCCAATCCACATTCCCTTAACTTGCTGGCAAGAATATTGTGGGAGACCGTATCAAAAGCCTTGCTAAAGTCAAGGTATATCACATCCACTGACTTTCCCACGTCCACAGAGCCAGTTACCTCATCATAGAAGCTGATCAGATTGGTCAGGCACGACTTGCCCTTTGCGCTCCCATTGGGCTCCCTTCGTAGGCCCCCTCCTTTCTTCCCTCATAGCTCCAAAGCATTGCAGGTTGCGCTGCCTTTGGTTCCTCCACAACAGGCTTGTCCCATGCCACAAGGCGTTAATGCCACAGTGAGAGATAAAGCTGTTGTAACGGAAACACAATTGCACTGGAAGCTATTAGCTAGCCCTGCCTCAGTGGGCAACCTCTCGAGGGCCCTGTCAGTCTTGCATTTCTAGGATGCTGCAAAGGGGAGAAGAGGGCCAGGCTGCAAGGGGAGGAGAGGAAAGAGGTTGGCATGGAGGGGGGATGGGGGTCCTGCCGAAATACTTGAGCAATCTTGTCAGTCAGGATCTCCAATGGCCACAGATGGGAGACAAGAGTTGGAGAGCACTGAATTACTAGAGAGGAGGTTTCCCCAAGTGTCTGCCTGATGAGTCTTGTCCATATGTGGAGGGAACCTTTTGGGGGTTGGGGGTCCACTGACCCACAAAAAAAAACCACCCATCAGTCAGGAGCCACATGCAAGGGAGAAGCAAGACACCACAACCCCCCCTTACTGTCCTGCCCCCCAAGTGAGAAAGAGGGGAAAAATACTCCCTTCACACTCCAGCCCCATGGGGGAAGGGGAGGATGCACCGAGCCTCAGCTCTTACTCTCAGGGCTGGATTTACTCTTTTGGGGACCTGAGGCTAGTGCATTTGATGTGTCCGACCAGGGCTTTGTGGTGGAGTCAAAATGCGGAATTGAATGTTGGGAGGGGGCTGGGGGAGGGGGTGCAGGATCTGGGCCAAAAGTAGGATGCATGTTGAGGGTGCAGGGCCCTGGGCAGGAAGGTTGGCATGGGAAGGTGCAGGGGATTGGGGTGCCTACCTGGCACAGCCCCCATGGGGGCACAACTCTGTGCATTGCAATGAAGTGCTCCCTGCAGGCACTAGAGATGTAAGCATCTAGTTGATTATCTGATAAGCAAATGCTGATTGGATAGTCGACTCGACTAGTCGCTTCCCCTCCCCACTTGCTGCCTCTATCAGAGAGAGGCAGAAACTGGGGTGGGGGGGGGCGGACCAGGAGCCAGTGCTGGGGGAAACTGGTAAAGCCGGTTCCACCCAGCACCGTCTCTGCAGGGGGCAAGGGAAGCAGAGGCACAGCGGGAAATGGAGCAAGTGGGGTCTGCTTCAGTCCCCATTTGTGCCGGATCCCACTGCAGGCGCTTCTGCTTTTGAAATGTACAAGAGCTCCACAGAAGTGTTGCAGGGAGCACGGGGCAAGCAGGGACTCAAGCAGTCCCCACTCAACCCGTGCTCTCTGTGGTGCCCCCCCTCCTGCTCCCCAAATCTAGCTATATGCTTTGTAACCCACACACCTCATGGGTGTGGCTCATGGACCCATGTAGTGGCACTTACAGCGAGAGATAAGAACAAGGGAGCTCTACAGCCTAAGCTTAGAGCCAGCTGGTTTTATAGCTCGAGCTGTAGAGGCTCCTACATGAAGTTCCCCCCAACACTGGCTCCTGCTCCCCCCCTTGCTGCCTCTGTCAGAGGCAGCAAGGGGGAGGGGAAAGCACATAGTTGACTCAACTACCCGATAAGCATATGCTTATCAGATAGTCGACTGCTCCCTTACAAGTCACTGGTTAGGCCTGGGCTGCGCTGGTTAGGCCTCAGCTGGAGTATTGTGTCCAGTTCTGGGCACCGCACTTCAAGAAAGATGTGGAGAAATTGGAGAGGGTCCAGAGAAGAGCAACAAGAATGATGAAAGGTCTAGAGAACATGACCTATAAAAAGGCTGAAGAATTGGGTTTGTTTAGTTTGGAAAAGAGAAGATGGGGGGGGGGAAGGGGAGACAAGATAGCCGTTTTCAGATATCTAAAAGGGTGTCATAAGGAAGAGGGAGAAAACTTGTTCATCTTGGCCTCTGAGGATAGATCAAGAAGCAATGGGCTTAAACTGCAGCAAGGGAGGTTTAGGTTGGATGTTAGGAAAAAGTTCCTAACTGGCAGTGTGGTTAAACAGTGGAATAAATTGTCCAGGGAGGTTGTGGAATCTCTATCTGTGGAGATATTTAGGAGTAGGATAGATAAATGTCTATCTGGGATGGTCTAGAGAGTACTTGGTCCTGCCATGAGGGCAGGGGACTGGACTCGATGACCTCTCGAGGTCCCTTCCAGTCCTAGTATTCTATGATCCCTACCTCAGAGGTTAACAAAACAATTTTTCCTCCCTCCTCCTTGTAATAATGTTTCACGTACTTGAAAACTATTATGTCCCCCCCTCAGGCTTCTCTTCTCCAGACTACACAAACCCAATTTTTTTTTCAATCTTCCCTTGTAGGTCATGTTTTCTAGACCTCTCATCATGTTTGTTGTGCTTCTCTGGGCTTTCTCCAATTTGTCTGTATTTTCTTTCTACCAAATCTTTCTCCGAGCTTATTCACAGCAATTCCTCTAACCCTTCTTCCAAGGTTAAAACTCACAAGGCTCTCACAGCCTGGATCCCGCTTTAGTTGGTTAAATGGTACCATTTACCAGGGGTGGGGAACCTCAGGTCCATCCTGGCTTGAGTGGATCTGGCCCTTGGGGCTCCCCCCAGCATTGGGGAGACCGTGCTGGGGCTCCAGCCCCTGGTGCTTCCCCCGCAGGGCTGGAGTGCACAAAATCTAGTAGCCTGCGCCCCTCTAGGCTCTGGTGTGTGAGGGGAAATGTGGGGCATATCTTCCTCCTTCTCACAGTCGGGGGCCACGTCCGTGAAAATTTGTTTCTTGTGGGGTTTTGTTTCTCATTTGTGCATGGCCCCCTGACTGATTTTTCTGTGGGTCAGCAGCTCCTGACCCCCCAAAAAAGTGTTCCCCGGCCCTAACTGTTGAACTGATTAACTGGGATTCGATATCCCAAATGTTGTCTTGTCCTCAGTGGAGTGATTCTGGATTTGCATGGGCAGCTGGGATCAGCTGGGAGCTTTGCACAGGTAGCCATCCTTCAATCGGGCACATCTAGCCATTCTGCGGCAGGAAAGATGAAGCCGCCAGGGACCGCAGCATCGGTACCTTGCTCCGCTCTGCACGATAGGCAAGTCAAGGCTCCAGCCTCACTCGCTGCTCTAAGGGACTTTGTTTTATTTGTTTAATGTGATCGCGTTCCAGCTGTCAGATCTTAGCAAGTCCCCGGGAAGATGCCAGCTTTAACATATGCCCCAACCGTTCTCTTCAAACATACATGAACTGGAACACTGCCTGGCTGAGAAGGCGCTTGGTGCAGCTCACCAAATCTGCTCTTTTCAGCACACCCCAGCTATTTGTAGATGGAGCAGGCGGTTGGCACCGAGGAGCTAGCACTGAAAAGATCAGGGAGGCCTTGGATCTTCATCCACGTTTAGAACAGAGCTCAAAGCAAATCACTGTCTTTTTTTTTTTTTTAAAAGAGATATACCATCTCATAGAACTGGAAGGACCTTGAGAGGTCAAGTCCAGTCCCCTACCCTCACAGCAGGACCAAGTACCATCCCTGATAGATTTGACCCAGATCCCTAAATGGTCCCCTCAAAGATTGAACTCACAATCCTGGGTTTAGCAGGCCAATGCTCAAACCACTGAGCTATCCCTCCTAAGACATCTGGACCCTTTTCCTTTCCAGGTATGGCAGCTGTGCCCAGCGCTGGAACTAGGACTACCAAAAAACCCACAGGCAAAGGTGCTCTCCAATACCTGCCACGTCCACACGGGACAAATCCTCTTACCTTCCAATTTCAAGCTACACCTTCCCGGCTCTGCCTATTTCTGCCATCACCTCCATCCAGGGCCAGACTGAGCCATTCCAGCACCCTGGGCAGACGGGTTAATTGCGCCCCGGGTTGGGGGAGGGCACATGCGTGGCCCCACTCCCGCGCCAGCGCGTGGGGGACGGTGCGCATGGAGCTGTTGGTGGTAGGACGCACTTGCCCGGCCTGGCCCAGCCCAGCTACCGCTGCTGGCGCGCAGCCCGGGGCTGCCCAGGGCGGGCCGAGCAGGGCGCTGCTGGCCGGCATGGCGGGGGTTAACACAGCCCCCGCCCCGGGCGGCCGCTGCAGGGTGGTCGCTGGGAGCGGCTGCAGCCCGCGATCCGGGAGCGGACACCGGGCACGCGGCGCCTGATGGCAGCTATAAGGGGCATGCAGCCCCCCATAGGTTGGCGCCCTTGGCAGCTGCCCGGCTAGCCCATGCCTTAATCCGGCCCTACCTCCATCTCCACTCTCTTTTCTCAGCACTCTCACTCGCTGGCTGGTTCTGCCACCGTAATCTCCGCGCCTTTGCCCACCGTCGTCTGGGTGCCCTCTCCCGTGAGCTCCATGGACAGGAACCGAAGTGAACGGCCGCGTCGTGCGAATCCCACCACCAGGCAACGCGCAGCAGCTGTGCTCACTTCGAGGGAGGAGCGAGAAGGCTCCCGACGGCTGTTGAGTGGCCAGGTGACTCTCCAGAGGTTTGAGCCCAGGCCAGCGAAACATTTGAGCGCATGGATAAGCGCCGGAGCTGGGCTCCAGGAGACGTGTGTAGCAAAGCATTTAAGCCAGGGGTTGGAGAACCTAAGGCCCGGAGGCGGCATCCGGCCCCTGGCTTGCCTGGATCTGGCCCCCGAGGCTCAGGGCTTCCCCCCCAGCATTGGGAAGCCCACAATGGAGCTTGAGCCTCCTGCTGCCCCAACGTGGGGCTGGAGCACAGAAAATCTACTAGCCTGCCCTCCCAGGCTCTGGTGTGTGAAAGACACTCCCCACCTTCCTTTCTCCTTCTCAGTCGAGGGCCAGGTTAGTGAGGTTGTGTTATGGCTTCTCACTTGTGGGCAGCCCCCAACTGATTTTTCTGTGGGTCAGTGGCCCCCGACTGAAAACAGGTTCCCCACCCCTGATTTAAGCACAGTTAGGGGCATATCTATGCCACCTGGTTTGCCCATTTCTGCTCTCACCTCCATTTGGGATCCATAACATCCAGCAGACTCCTCCCATGGCATCTCTTCCCCCCAGAAGTCAGGAGTGCCTGGGTCTTTGTGGAGCGCAAGGAAACCACGGGGTTTGTCCACGCCCAGCAGCCTCAGTCAAGAATCAGGTTTGTGTTCACCACAGTCTGGTCCCGTGAGTGCTCTGAGAGACACCGTCAATGCTGCAGGGCAGGAGGAGGGTGAAGAAGGCCTCAGCCCCCAGTTAAAACCCATCGCACTTTTCATACCCCCGCTCTCGACATTCCCATCTGTCTGCGGCTATTCTCCGGGCAACTTGTGCTGGACCCAAGTCCTGCGGGGAGAAGCAACGCTGGACCGTATGTCACTAAGTGCATCTGTTCTGTTCTCCTGGGGTGTCATACCCAACGCTGGTTCAGCTAGCAGAGCAGACTCTCAGACATCCCAGGACAGGATAGGAGTCCCTAGATTTTCATAGCCCGGGACACTGGATCCCAGCATAGGAAGATCAGAAGGCGTTCATCTCGTGCATATATCACGCCATTCCTGACAGTCACGCTACAGTCAGCTCCCAGCTACGTCCCTTCATGGTCCCTCACATCCCGCCTGCCTCGCTGGTCCCCATTTCATGCGCCCAGCCTGGCACCTTCCATCACACTCCCTTCAACACCTGGCAGTGGCTCATGGTCGGTGGGTGAAGGTAGGGCTGGGGCAAGCAAGACCCCAGCCCCATCCCTAGCCCCAATCCTTCTGCCGAGGCCCCGCCCCCCTATGGGAGCCCAGCTGCCTCCCCACAGCACTGCTCCAAGCACGGACAGGCTGGCGTGCAGCCCCAGCCTCCCTGGGCCTGCAGTACAGGGAGGGCAGGTGCTCTGGGGCAGCAACCCTCCACCCCCAGTACGTCTACTGTAGGTGTTCTGGGGGTGACATGGCACGTCAGGGACCCCCGACCCTGCTCCCCCGTCCGCAGCAAGATGCGACTCTGCCAGCCAGCAGAATAGAGAGGGTTTATTGGTTCTCAGAGATACAGCGCAGCCCGGGTTCGATGTGGACATAGGCGTAAGGGGCAGGCAGCCTCAGACCCCTAGAGGCAGGCCCCTGATCCCCTGGTACTCGACTTTGGCTGGGCAAACATGAAGAGAACAGACTAAGACTGCCCCTTCTCAAAACCACAGACCACTCAAGCCCCCGGGTAGCCACACCCCTTCCTTTGTTTGAACCCCTTCCCCTGGCCAGGCGTGAAGTTGCTAGTCATGCTAGGTGCACTGCCCTCAGGGACACCCCTGGCTGAGCTGTGCTTACAGACACAGGCCAGTAGGGGTCACCCCCAGCACAACACAGCAACCAGTGAATGCCCAACTGGAGTGGACCCAGGGCCACAAGAGTGTACCGCACACCCCACATTGTCACAGGGGGTGGAGTGTGGGCAGGGCCAGGCTGGCGGTTTGTTCCCCTGCCTAGCGTACCCGCCGCCCACGCAGCAGCTCCCGCTCCACGTCTGTCAAGATGCTTTGCTTGCCTCCTGCGAATCTTGCCTTCACGCCCCCTCTTGCCTGGGGGAACATTTTCAAGAGACCACAAGAGGCTGGACGTTGGATGGGACTCAGCCAGCCTTACCCCAAAGTGGCTGTTGAAAAAAAATAGGAGACAGGAGCCCAAGTCACTTGGACACATGAAAATGGTGGTCACGAGGGGGCGGTGGGCTAGGACTTGCCCAAACCAACCAAAATAAGACCTGCCCCATCGTGCTCACTCTGTCTGTTCAGCATATCCACCCGGAGGCTCATTTCATAGGTCAGCTGGATGTTCTGTTGGGGCCAGGGTACTATTCTTTTGTCAGATACAACGGGGTCCCGATCCTTGGTTTGGGTCCCTTGGCAGCACCAGAATACGCCGATAACAACCAGAAAGGGTGAGGAGACCGACAAAAGGACACTTATTTGGACGGTGGAACCAACTGGGAGTCCAAGTCATGGAGCAGGAGCCCCTTGTGCCGGGTGCTGTACAAATGCAGAACAAAATAAGACCTGCCCCAATGTGCTACCAAAAGACAACAGCTGGAGGCAGACAGGTGGGGAGAGAAAGAGGGAGAAAAGCGAGACGATGCCGAGTAGCATGGCAGGGAGTTTCGTGCCGAGCGTGGGATTTGGAGGAGGCGTTTGGGGGGTAATGGTGAGGTTTCGGAGGAGTCTGCCCCGTTGCGAGGGGCAGGCTGGGAGCAAGCACCACAGTGCTGGTGGGGAACTTTAACCTGTGGGCTGGCCTCTCTGGTGAAGCAACAGTGGGAGCAGACAGCTCACATTAGAAAGGCCTTCTCCTGTGGCCTTGGGTGGGCAGGGGCCCGTGTCTTGCCGTGTATTTGTGATGGGCGATGCGAGTTTATGGGGTCCCGCAGAGCTGTGGCTGAATAATACAATACACTCCCAAGCACGCCAGCCGGCATGCTGGCACTTGCCTCTAGGTTCTCCGTGGTAGGGCCCCCATGTGCACTTGGGGTTAAGGCAGTAAGCAAGCAAGAGTCTTTAGTCCATAGCAGCTTCAGTGGGAATATTTCTGGCTGGCTGCGTGTGCTGGGATCCAATCTGGCAGTGGGTCGCCAGCGCACGGGGGCGAGCTCACACTCTCGCAGCAGGAACCTCCTCCTCACAGGGAGGCAACCAAGGAAAGACAGGCGAGCAGATGGCTTGAGGGTGCGCAGAGATGCGTGCCAGGGACTGCCTCATCTCTCACGAGCCAGAAGGGACTCCCACGGAACACAGGGAGGAGGAGGGGCTGGCCCAGCGTGCTCGGGCCACGGAGGTTGGTGCAACAGCAGAGCTGGGGGGAACCTTTGACCAGCCTGGGTGAGGTAGATGGTTTCATCAGTGACTGGGGAGCACAGAGGAGAAAGAGGCCAGAGATCCTGGGGGGGGGAGGAGGGACGGGACGGGACACTCAAAGCCTAACGGTTCCCCTTGGCGCTAAGGGATGGCCAAGTAATGCGGACAGCTTCCCAGAGAACGCGGGCTCAAGGGCTAATTGTAGCTGCTGACGTAGGGGAACGGTGACCAAGGTGTTCCAGGCTAGCAGGCAGGCAGAAGTTTTACAGCTTCATTTGAAACCTTCCTCCTGCAGGCCCTGAAGTCGCATCTCTTATTTCCCTCCTGTTTGGGCTGCTCTAGGCATTTTGTTCTCTGCTGCCAAGGCTGCAGGAAGCTGCCAGAATCACATGCAGTGAAACGGCCTCCTACCCACCGAGAAGCTGGAGACGCGATGCGGCCCGCACCCCGTCTTTCACCCAAGTTGTACGGCTTCCCGCTCAGCACGCCTCCCTCCGCGGGGCCAGCCTCCAGGCACAATCCTGGGGCCCACAGATTTTTGTTTCCCATGTAGCTGCACCCCGCTAGAGCCCTTTTTGCAAGGGGCAGGGAGGCGAGTGCAGGATTCCATGGGGCCAGCCTCTGCTTTGAGTAGGCAGCTCTCACTGAAATGGTAGGAGCCCCATGGTGACTTAGCATCACTGTAGTTATGGTGGCAAAGCTCTGGTCACGCCCTGAGGGTCCTGCACTCCCTGGCGGTTAGTGTTTGCCTCAGACTCACTGTGACCCTCCTCGCTGCCTCTGGCCCCTTACTAGAGGCAGGGGTCTCAGCCTACTGAGCCATCCTCATCGCAGGCTAGTCCATAGGCCTGCTCCCGCCCCCGGGACAGGCTCTGCAATGGCGTGGGGAGGGTTGGGTGGAACCCGGGCCCACCCACTACTCCAGGTTCCAACCCAGGTACTCCAAGGCAGTGGCCACAGGCAGCGTTTCCTTCCTCCCCTGCCAGTCTTGCAGCCTTTCCTTGGGACACTTCCCCAAAAGACCCCTCCTAGTACCTTCCCCGAGCAATCCTTCCTGCTCCTCCACACTCCTACTCCTTAGTGCTCTCAGTGCGCCTCCTCCCTCTCAGTCCTTGGCCTTCCTCCCCGTCCTTCCTGAGGGGAAGCCTTTTAAACTGGCCCCACCAGGCCTGAATTGGTGGCAGGTGCCCTGATTAGCCTGCTGCCTCAGGCAAGCGCTTAACTGGCCCCAGGTGCCTGCCTGCCTTGGCAGCAGTGCCTGGCCAATTCACTCAGGCTACGTCTACACTATGAGTGTTCTCGGGAAAAAAAAAAAAAAAAAAAAAAAAATAGGCTAATGAGGGGCTCATTTGCATGAGTCGCGATCTCATTTGCATATTTTCTGCCGATCCGTTTTTGCGCTGGGGCTTCTGCGCAAAAACAAGCAGTGTGGATGTTTTCTTTGTGCGCAAAAGCCCCTTTTTCCGCAAGATCCTTATGCCCCCAAAAAGGAGGTTTACCGATCTTGTGGGAAAAGGTTTTTTTGCGCACAAAGAAAACGTCCACGCTGCTTGTTTTTGTGCAAAAACCCCTAGCGCAAAAACGGAGCGGCAGAAAATATGCAAATGAGATGGAGACTTATGCAAATGAGTCCCTCATTAGCATATTTTTTGCCAAGAAAACTCGTAGTGTAGACGTAGCCTCAGGGAACAGAAAACTAGTCACCCAGTTTCCTGTATATTTGCCTTCCACCAGGCTACTGTAGCCAGCTGCCCTGGGTCTGTCCACTAGGATAGAGACCCTAGTGGATCTAGGAGCCCTGATGCCCTGCATCATAGACGTCAATGGCAAAGCTCTGACTGTAGTGAGCGGAAGAGCTTTAGCTACTGCAGAGGGGAAGACAGTTGGATCTGTCGGGGGGACCTTTGCAGGACTGCCCCTTCTAGTGCTTCGACTGGTTTCGCTTTAGATAGCCCACGACAGGGTTCACACGGCTCTCCTTGCGAGATGCCTCCGCAGTCACATACAGTCATTCCTCATTGAGCACTATAGACAGGTTTCAGAAAATGATCGTGCTAAGTGAAAACGTGTTAGGCGGGGTCAATTTTCCCATTGAAAATAATGGAAAAAGGTGGGGGTTTCAAGCGGTGGCGTCTGTTGGGACTGGGACGTAAGGTTGGGGGAGAAAGGGGACTGGGTTACAGCAGGGAGGGGAAGGGTTTGGCTCTGGGAAGGGGAGGGAGATTGGGTTGGAGTATGCCCCTGTGGCGGGTCTGCGGGGATCCGCTCTGCGTCCGGCGAGGGCGAGTCAGCGGGGAACGGCGTGGCGAGCAGCGAACCCTCTGCCGCTTTGCAGGGAGGTGGGGGAAGCTCCGTGCATCCGCCAGCGACAGGCTGGCTAGGGGAAACCCAGCCGCCGGCCTGCAAGCGGGGGCGGAGGAGAGGGGGCAAGGCGTCCAGTGAGGGGGAGTCAGTGGGGAACGGTGCGGCGAGCAGCGAGCCCTCCGCTGCTTTGCAGGGAGGCGGGGGAAGCCCCGCGCAGCCGCCGGCAACGGGTCGGCTGGGGAAATCGTGTTATTCCGGGGATGGTTGCGCAATTCAAAAAAGTTCCCTAAAAAAAATCGTGCTATCGTGAAAACGTGTTAAGTGGGCACGTGTTAAATGAGGAATTACTGTACACCACACTAGTCAGCAGGTTTGCCTCCTAGATTCCAGAATCATTTGCTCAGTTTCCCTGGTTACTCCCAAGGGCAGGGTACTCAGCCACTATAGAAGGACTCTTTGCCCCCTGCAGCCCACCTTAAGGGTGTCTCACCGGGACAGGGGCATGTGATGGGACAGGATGGGAAGGAGGAGGGGAAAGGAGGGCAGCCAGTGCGCACCTCTCTCCACTAGTCAAAGACAGAAGGGCCAACATATACAGCTGCAGGCAAGCGCCAGCTGATATAAACATTCATGTGCAGGGTTCCTGTCGCAGAAATGCTCTTCAGGCACACATACAAGTCCACCTCCACTCAGCCAGGCACCAATGTACCACGCGAGAGCCGGAAACAGGCTAGCACGAGGCAGCTGGAGGGAGGCACAGGAAGTGGTATTTAAACACCCTCCCTCCACTCCCCAGAAATCAGAGTGAGCAACCGAGGCGGCCAACTCTAGAGTAGGTCAGTGAGGTAAGGCCCTGATGCTGGCATGGGCAGAACCACAGGGGTAGGGGGGCTGGGGTGGGGGTTGTTACAGCTTCCATCCCCTTTCCCCAAGGGGAGATCAGCAAATCAATGAAATGCATTTGTCCCTGACCGGAGCAGCAGCCTACGGAGCACTTCCACGAGCCCCTTGCAGCTCACGGTCAGGTGGCTCAACTACTTATTGGGGGATGAACGGAGAAGCTTTTACCGGCTGGGCTGTCAGGCTATTTCTCCTGTAACTGGTCATATCACTGGCATCTAATCGTGTGCAACTGAGAGCACCTCCCCACACACACGGGTTGGGTGGCTGATATTCCGTAATCACCTGCCACAGGGATGACGCCAAAGCCGGAGGTAATCTTAGCAGGTGTGTAAGGCAGGTGTGATTTTCCCACCTTTTTGGTGGCAAAAGAGCTGTGATGTTCAGATCTCAATATATTTTGGGCCCATCCCTGCAACCTCCGGGTGAACTGCAACATCCTCACGGAGTTCAGCGGGAGCAGGGTCATAGCTTTGGGATCTTAAGGTGGAGCTCTGTTAACTCAGGCCTGGTCTACTGTATATGCTTAGGGTGAAGGAAGGCAGCTGGGCAGAGTTTGAGCAGCCCTGGGAAATTAGAAGTCAGCCCTGGGTGCTGGACCTACCCCGGGTGCTGGACCTACCCCTGTAAGTAAACAGTGCCGTGGCTTAGTGGATTTAAGTTTCCAGTGTAGACATACCCTTCATCTGAAGTCTCAGAGGGGTAGCCATGTTAGTCTGCATCTGCAAAGTTGATGAAAAGGCCTGTGGCACCGGATCCAAGCCCAAAGACGGGGTGGGGAATCTTTTTTGGGTTGGGGGCCGCTGACCCACAGAAGAAGTTGGGGCTGCAGACAAGTGAGAAGCAAAAAGAGAAAAAGAAACCCGCACTGACATAGTCATAGGAACCCCCATGACTGAGGGGGAGAAAGACGCTCCCCACATTCCCCTCACACACCAGAGCCGAGGGGGCCCAGGCCAGGGATGTACGCAACTAGTTGACTAGCCAACTAGTGACTCAACTAGTTGCCCCCCCTCACTGCCTCTATCAGAGAGAGGAAGTGGGGGGGAGGGAGCAGGAGCTGGTGCAGGGGGGAGCTGGCTTAAAAGCCAGTTCCCCCCCAGCACCATCTCTGCGGTGGGGCATGGGAGGCAGAGGTATAGCGGGGGACCAGGCACAAGCTGGGACAGCTGATTTCTGGCTTGTGCCCACAAGGCTCTTAATACACTTAAAGGCAGAGCTGAAGCAGGATTAATGCCCAGGGTCAGGAGCTAACCCCGCTGCTGCTCTGCAGTCCCTCCCCCCCCAAAAATCAACTAATCCATCAACTAGTTGATGGAAATTCCATTGATTAGCTGATTAAACAGCATTTAACATCCCTAACCCAGGCTCATAGATTTTGTGTGCTTCAGCCCTGCGGTGGAGTGGCAGGAGGGCTGGAGCACCAGCACGTGCTCCCCAATGCTGGGGGGGATCCGTGAGCTTGGAGGCCAGATCCAGGCAAGCCAGGGGCCACATCTGGCCCCTGGGCCTTAGGCTTCCCACCCCTTCCCTAAGATAAAACCAGATCTGCTCCAGTCCCTCAGACAGAGAAACTCCTACAGGATCCAAGTTTCAAGAATGCTTGATAAATACCCACCCGGGGAAGGGAAGAAACAGATTGACAGAGCCTGACAAGGACCCAGAATTCACCTACTACAGGACAGGCCCAACAAGGAAGACACCACCACTGGTCATCACCACGGCCCCCCAACTCAAACCCCTCCAGCGCATCATTGACAATCTACAACCTAGCCTGGAAAACGATCTCTCCCCCACAGACCTTGGGAGACAGGCCAGCCCTCGCCTCCTGAAAGCCCCCATCCTTAAGCAAATCCTCACCAACAGCCCCACACTACAGATACACTTACCCAGGAGCCTACCCCTGCAATAAACCCCATTACCAGTTCTGTCCACAAGCGACACCATCACAGGACATAGCCACATAAGCCATAACATCAGAGGCTCCGCCACCGGCACATCCTCTGATGGGATCTACGCCATCCAGTGCCAGCAACGTCCCTCTGCCAGGTCTATTGGCCAAACTGGACAGTCTTTGCACCGAAGGATAAATGGACACAAGTCAGACATCAAGAAAGGTAACACACCTAAACCTGTGGGGGAAACACTTTAACCTCTCTGGGCATTCAGCAATGAATTTGAAAGTAGCCATCCTTCTCCAAAGGAATTTCAAAACCCGATTACGCAGGGGTTCCGCTGAACTGGAATTCATTTGCAAATTCAATACCATCAACTTAGGACTGAATAAACATCTCAACTGGCTAACACATTACAAAGGCAATTTCCACATCGACTGTAGTGAATGAGCCACTTCCATCCTGACTTGATTAGCCTCATATATAGAGAGCCCCCTTTCTTTTGTTGTCCATATAGGGTGCGTCTACACTGCACCGTTATTTTGAGATAACTAGCGGTTATTTCAAAATAACAATGTGAGCGTCTACACAGCAATTCTGTTATTTCAAAATAATTTCTAAATAATGGACAGTGTATTCCGAATCTGTAAGCCTCATTCTATGAGGAATAACGCCTCTTCCAACATAGCTATTTCGAAATAAGGGGTGTGTAGCCACTCCACTGCTGCTATTTTGAAATAGCCCCTCACCAGGGCCATTCTAAGTTATTCCTCCCCAGTGCCTCCTGGGGCTCTAAATTGAGATAGCATGTCTAACTTAAGGAAGCTTGCCTCGGACTAATTTTGAGGCTTCCCTGCAGTGTAGACGTGCTATTTCAGAATAAGCTATTCTGGAATAGTTATTTTGAAATAAGCGTGCAGTGTAGACTTACCCATAGAATTACATACACACACCCCTGCCTCTGTAAATTCCACTCCAAAGCATCTGATGAAGTGGGTTTCACCCACAAAAGCTTATGCCCAACAAATCTGTTAGTCTCTAAAGGTGTGTCTACACAGCAGGGCTTAACTCGAAATAAGCTACGCAAATTGAGCTACGTCAGTTGCGTCACTTATTTCGAAATAGCTTATTTGGTGTTTTGGGGCTGTCTACACAGCACTTATTTCGAAACAGAGCACTCTTCCTCTGACTTCCCTTACTCCTCATACAATGAGGGTTACAGGAGTTGGAGTAAGAAGTCCTCCAGCTCGACTGTATTTCGACATTATGTCGAAATAACTGCTTGGGTGTAAACATGGACTATGTTATTTTGAAATAATGTTGCTGTGTAGACATAGCCTAATGTGCCACAGGACTCCTCCTTGTTCCTTAAACAGATCACCTGTTCATCTTTCAGTGCTGGGGCCAAGCCACACCTGAGGATGCCTCCAGCCCTGCAAAGTACAAGCCCCCGATACATGCTGGACAGGCTGCAATAGGAGGAGGAAACTTCAGGGTCAGAGTTGAAAGTAAAATTAATTTTTCCTGGTATGGGGTGTGTGCGCACCAAAAAAGGGGGGGCACATGATCTCCCCTCTTGCCCCTCCCCCAGCCTGAGGCCCCATGCTCTTCCCCTTCCCATCCCACCCTAGGTTAGCTGGGACGTGGGACAACAACTGGAGGAGCTGACAGCAGTTCTACTGCTTTTCCCCACTCTGCCCCAGCCTGGCTCCCTACAGCTGCCTCTTCTCCAGCTCCGTCCGTACAGCAGCAGCCTGGCTGAACAGGCTGGGGATTCTGCTCCTGTCTCCACTGGGAAGGGCAGCAGCGTGTAGGGAAAGGAGAACGACCAGCAGCTTTTCTGGCTGCCCACCACTCCTAGCCCTGGTCGCCAGAGGAGCTGCTGCATAGAGAGAGTGGGAGGAGAGGCAGCTCTGTGGGGGCCATACAACACACCATACCCGCCGCTACTGCGAACCAGACTCTGCCGGCCACTTTCTTGCCAGTACCACGTACCGGGCCGTACCAGGCCATACAGGCTTCCTTTCACCTCAGTTCAGGCTGCACAAAGAACACGAGTGGAGTTCCCATGACGTGACTCAAACGGAGAGCACCCAGCAATGGAAACAGCTTCCCTAGGCCATGTCTCCAGGGCAAGTACTGATCCCAGCAACATCACTGGCAAGACTCCCATTCAAGTCGCCCGGGCCAAGACATAACCCCGGGAAATGTGAGCTCATTTTTCTCTTTACAGGATGTGACCTTACCAAAAGCAGCAAGTGCCCCTCAACAAAACCTGTGAAAGGATCAGGCCAGTTTTCCAGCTCCTGTGACAACTGGTCTTTGTGGCATGGCCAGAGTTCAGTTGGGGGGAACCTCATAAGTCTATTAGGTCTAGGAATCTTTTCCCAAGAGGGGCATTCAGTGGAGGGCTTTTTAAAGCCTGTCTGTGCCTCAGTTTCCCTCTACTGATAAGATCATTTAGCCCTCCAGCCAAACCCAAAGTCTTTTCCTTCCAGGGCAAGGGAAGTCCAGCAACAGTAGAACCAGCCCTCAGCTGCAGGGATTTCAGCTTCCCACCTCAGCTGAGGCACAGAGGTGCCCGGCTTCTACCACAGGCTTCAGCCACAAGGCCCTAAATAGCACAGCAGCCTTCTACTCCAGCCTCAAACAGTCCATTGCATCCTTCCCCCAAGCCAGTTACTTACCTGGCCCTTCTGCAGGCATCTTTCCTGGGCCACTCTCAGCCAATCTCCTCACTGGAGTGGCCCAGAGGGAGCAAAGTGGTTTGCTTTTATACCACTTCCTCTCCCAGCAGGCCTTGCTCTCAGGACTACGACTCTAATGGTGCCTGAACTACAAGTCCCAGAGTTCTCTGGAGTGGGGTGGGGGTGGGAGGGGATGGGCACAGGTCAGAACTGGGACTTGAACCCTTCTTAGAGCCTCAGCTCACCTCGTATCATTCCTTCCCCTCATCCCACGCAGCTTGGGCTTCTGGCCATCTTCTTACCCCTAAGGGCAGCTGGATGGGAGTTCCCTTCACAGCTGTTCACACAGTTCATATTCACCACAGGGCAGGGTCCCATGCTCTCCTCCTCCAAGAACTGAGCACACAAATGCCTCTGGATGGTCAGGAGATGCAAGAATGCCAAGCCAAACCCAGGTGCAAAGCCTTAAGCACATGGTCACCCATCACAGCCCTCCCGACAGGGCCAGGCCAGCTTCTCAGTCTGGGTGGGTAGCAGATCCGCTAGGCACTCATTAGTTTTCCCCTCTAAAGAGACCTGGATCCCTTGGCGGGATGGACTCCTTGGAAGAACCATTTTAAATACAGCCGCAGGCAAGGTCATAGAGGCAGGAATACAGAATTCAGGTCACACTTCCAAGATGGGAGAAATATCCTGGAATGCAGCAAGACTGGAAAGCCCTGGTTGATGAGTCGATGTGAGCTTGTAGGTGATGCTGTTGTAACCTACACACCTTCTGGGAGGGGTGCAGTGTCCCATGAAGTGGCAGTTAGACCACTCAGAGCGAGACTAATGAGTCTGCTCGTCAGCCTAAGATGAGAGCCAGCTGGCTTTTAGCTCAGCCTGTGGAGGCTCGTGCACTAAGTTGCAAAGGTCCCAAGTTCAGTTCCGCCTGTGGGCATTACACTGAAGCTAAAGGGGTGAGAGCAATTCAGAGATGCAAAAGCAAGGGACGTTGAAGAAGAAGAAGAAGGAGGAGGAGGAAAGTTTTATTAACTCTGAACACAGAAGTCATGAGACCATTACCAGAATATTGCAGATAGTTCTGGTGTCCAGATGTAACCGACACGCCTTCTGGCTGGGAGGCACTGACCCATCTAGAAGCACTTAGACCACTTACAGAGAGACTAATGAGTCTTCTCTACAGCCTGTGCCAAATAACCAGCTGGCTTTTAGCTCAGGCGGTAGAGACTCGTGTTCTAAGCTCCAGTGGTCCCAGGTTTGGTTCTTCCTGACAGTTACACATCAAAGAGGAAAATTGAAAAGGGTTCAGAAAAGAGCTTCTAAGGGTGAGCTGAAATGCGGGAAACTCACCTTATAGTAAGAAACTTAACAAGCTCCATCTAAAAATCTCAAGCACAGATTAAGAGGTGGCTTAATCGCAAACCTATGTGGAGAAGAGATTTCTGACAGCAGGTGGGTCTATAAACTACGGGTTGGACCTCCCTGGTCTGGCACCCTTGGAACCTGACAGGTCCCGGATGAGGGAATTTGCTGGACTAGGGGAGATCCCCTAACACCAGCCCGCTGCCCCTCTGGGCATGGCACGCAGCCCTGGCCCTAGCCTCAGAGAGTCCCAGTTGAGGGAGGTGCAACCTCTAGTAGAAAAAGGCATGGCCACATCCAATGTCTAGAAGCTAGACAAATTCACAATAGAAATACGTTGCTTTTAACAGCGAGGGCAATTATCCATTGGCACCGAATACCTAGAGGGGCGGTGAGTTCTATTTTCTGAAATCTTTAAATCCAGCCTGGTTATTTGCTAAAGAATTGTGTTCTCACTCAGGGGTTCCCAGCCTCTTTCCTTCAGAGGCCTCTCGCTGTGCTACAAAAACACCACGGCCCACCTGGGCCACAACAGCTGTTCTTCTGCAAATCTAGTAGATTAAAAGCTGCATGAAATTGCGACTTACACAGTGAAACACACACACCTCTCTAATATGAAAATGAATGGAGGCTATAGGTACAGAAATAAAAAAACCCTGGAATATTATTTTTGTTTTACTTACTCAGTGTGAAGCGTGTTGCTGGTGCTGACCCGCAGGTTGGGTGGGGGTGGCACGCCCTTCCTGAGCCCTGCCATGCAGGGCTGAATGAGGACTGAACCTCCGTTTATTGTGGTGGATCCCCTGAAACCTGGTCTCCCCCCCAACCCCTGCCAGGGGCTGCAGACCCCTGGCTGAGAACTGCTGCTCTCGCTCACCCAGCTGTCGTGGGTTTGAAGCAGAAATTACTATGCACTGGGGAGGCCACATCTGGAGTATTGCATCCAGTTCTGGGCCCTCCACTATAGAAAGGAGGTGGACGCATTGGAGAGGGTCCAGCGGAGGGCGACCAAAATGATTAGGGGGCTGGAACACATGTCCTATGAGGAGAGGCTGAGAGATTTGGGTTTGTTTAGTCTGCAGAAGCGAAGAGTGAGGGGGGATTTGATAGCAGCCTTCAACTTCCTGAAGGGAGGTTCCAAAGAGGATGGAGAAAGGCTGTTCTCAGTAGTGACAGATGGCAGAACAAGGAGCAATGGTCTCAAGTTGCAGTGGGGGAGGTCTCGGTTGGATATTAGGAAAAACTATTTTCCTAGAAGGGTGGGGAAGCACTGGAATGGGTTCCCTAGGGGGGGGGTGGAATCTCTATCCCTAGCGTTTTTAAGTCCCGGTTTGACAAAGCCCTGGCTGGGTTGATTTAGTTGGGTTGGTCCTGCTTTGGGCAGGGGGCTGGACTTGATGACCTCCTGAGGTCTCTTCCAACCTTAGGATTCTACGCCCCTCACAATGTATGATACAGGAGGTAAGATTAGATGCTCATAATGGTCCCTTCTGACTTTAATCAATAAATCCATTAGCTTACTAGCACATGCAGCAGGACACTTTAAAGTATTTGTGCAGTGCCCAGTGCAAAGGGGGGTGGGTCAGTAACTGGGGGCTTTTAAGCACTGGCACACTCTAAGTCAGTGGTCTCCAACCTTTTTAACCACAAGATGACTTTTTCAATTTAAGTGCAATTTAAGATCTACCTCAAACCCAAATACCCTTGCCCCACTTCCTTCCTGCCCCTTCTTTGAGGCCCTGCCCCACTCCTTCTCCGAGGCCTCACCTGCTCACTCCATCCCCCTTTCTCTCCCATCCTCACTCATTTTCACCAGGCTGGGGTAGGGGTTTGTGGTGCAGGCTCTGCTCTTGGGCCAAGGGGTTTGGGGTGTGGGAGGGCTCTGGGCTTAGCCCAGGGTGGGGATTGGGGTCCAGGAGGAGTTTCAGGGTACAAGCTCTGGGAAGGAGTTTGGGTGCAGGGGGACTCACGTCTGGGGCAGGAGGTTGGGTGTAGGCAGAGATTCAGGGCTGGGACAGGGGTTCAGGAAGCAGGCTCCGGCACCATTTAACTGAGATGGCTTCGAGGTGGAGCAGTGGGGTTAAGGCAGGCTTATTCCAGCCCTGGCCTTACACCACTCCTGAAAGCAGCCGGCATGTACAGTGATGGCTCCATGGCACCATGTGCTGCCCCTCAACTACAGGCACTGAGCCCACAGCTTCTACTGGCCACAGTTCCTCGTTACTGATCAATGGGAGCTGCAGGAGTGGTGTTTGCAGGCAAGGATGGCATGTGGAGACCCCCTGCTCTGCCTTTCTCAGGGGCTGCAGGGACATGCCAGCCATGTCCAGGAGCAGCAATTACCATAGAGATTATTAATCCAGCCACGACAGATAAGGCATTTTAGACTCACTACTCAAAGAATTACATTTATGCATGAAAGAGAAATCATAGAATCCCAGGGCTGGAAGAGACCTCAGGAAATTGAGTCCAGCCCCTTGCCCAGAGCAGGACCAATCCCAACTCAATCATCCCAGCCAGGGCTTTGTTAAGACGAGACTTAAAAACCTCTAGGGATGGAGATTCCATCCCCTCCCTAGGGAACCCATCTCAGTGCTTCACCACCCTCCTAGGGAAATAGTTTTTCCTAATATCCAACCTAGACCTCCCCCACTGTAATGAAATGAAAATTATGAAATGCACAGACTAGTCAAAAATCAAAAACAACCCACTTTGCAAGTAGTAAAAGAAGTAACAACCCCCCAACCCCGTAAGTGCTCGGTCAGAGATGAGAGTGAAGGACAGTGTGTGTGTGCGTGTCTCTGACAGAGATTTGCATTGCTAAGCTCCCTCCATCCCCTTCTCTCTGTGGAGATAGGGTACAGAAGTGAGGGGAGGAGGAACACCCTGACATCAGTGTCCCTCTTCTCCCTCCACACCCTGCACAGCAAGCAGTAGGCTCCCAGGCAGAGGGCAGGAGCAGCATGATAGTGGGTGGAGGGGCAACTGAAGTGCCAGCACTTGATAGCTTCCTGGCCAAACCAGTCAGGATCAGCTGCCAGAGGCTCCAAGATCTACAGGTAGATCCCGATCTACTGGTTGGTGGCCACTGCTCTAAGTAATATTATCTGACAGGATCTGTACACAGAGCTAAGTGCTTGGGCTATGCCAGCCAGGGGAATAGTTTTACTCTTAGGCTGTGTCTACATTGGCATGATTTGCGCAAAAACATGCTGCCTGTCTACACTGGCGGGGAGTTCTTGCGCAAGAACACGGACATTCTAATGTGTGAAATCAGGGCTTCTTGCGCAAGAACTATGATGCTCCCGCTCAGGAATAAGCCCTCTTGCGCAACTGTTCTTGCGCAAGAGGCCAGTGTAGACAGGCATCATGAATTTCTTGTGCAAGAAAGCCCTATGGCTAAAATGGCCATCGGAGCTTTCTTGCGCAAGAGAGCGTCTACACTGGCACGGATGCTCTTGCGCAAAAGCACATCTCTTGCGCAAAGGCACATGCCAGTGGAGACGCTTTCTTGCGCAAATACTTTAACGCAAGAACTCTTGCGTTAAAGAGTATTTGTGCAAGATCATGCCAATGTAGACGTAGCCCAAGGGTATGTCTGGACTACAGGCTTTTGTCAACAGAGGCTTTGTCAACAGATACCGTCGACAAAGAGCATCTAGACTACATCCAGTTCTGTCGACAAAGCAAGCCGCTTTGTTGACATGAGAGAGTGTAGTAGCAAAGGACAGTGTAGATGCAACAATGCCTTCTGTTGACAGAACTCTGTTGACAAAAGGTGTTATTCCTTGTAGAATGAGGTTTACCATCGTCGACAAAACTGCCGAGTTCTGTCGACGTTATGTCGACAGAACTCGGTGGTAGTGTAGATGTAGGTATAGTTTTGTGGACAAAAGTCCACTTTTGTCGACAAAACCCTGTAGTCTAGACACACCCTTACATGTAAACAAACAGAAGGGCCTTGTAATTCTAAGCCGCATCCAATCATGTTCTACTGGGTTTTACTGGGCACCCTCTATGGGTGACAATACTGTTTTCCTGGCTGTGTAACTAAAAGTTCTGCAAAGATCAGACACAGCCTGGCTATCTCCGGTATACAATGTGGGGTCAGCCTAGGCTGAAAACACAGACCAAGGGGAGAAACGGAAGGCCTAACGCCCCATGGGGAATGCTGCAGAACAGCACAAGAATTGCAGACATTGAGGTAGAGAGGCAGAGGAAAACCAGTGAAGATCAAAAGGTCCACCCTGGCCCCCGCACATGGGTGAAGGAGCAGCACTGGTGGTCACTAATTCACCCCCCTGACAGAGTAAATAGGAGATGGCCTTGTGGCTCTCACACTCGAATGGGCTGCAGAAGATTTACATTCAGTTCCTAGCTGTGTGTGACCTTTGGATGACGTCTGTACTAGGAGCATAATACGGTACCGGTCTAGGAGCACCAGTGTACAATACTGGCAAAGCTGTGCTTTCTGTGCGTGCAGTAACCCCTCTTCTCCCCAGCCCAAGCTACACTTTTACCAGTATAACTGTACCTACCTGAGGGGCTTCTGCCATTAGTCAGGTGGGTAATCACCGATGTGGGCAGAAATCCATCGCGTGAACCTGGCCTTCGTCCTGAGCGATCTGAGGGCTTGATACTGCTCTCCCTCACTGTAGTGTCTCAGCACCTTCTATGTAAAATCAAACAGCAGAAGCCAAGTCCCTAGAAGACTCTAGAGAATCCGTGCCTCAGTTTCCCACTTACCAGCTGGTGATTCTAATATTCCTTCACCCTACCTCATGTTTATCCTCTCTGTCTGTGTTTGCCCAGCACAGTGGGTCCCGATCTTGGTTATGTCCTTTAGGTGCTATGGTAATGCAGATAAATAAACAGTGTGTTAAATGGTTTGGAGTTCCACAGTTTAGAAAGAAATCACTGGAAACACAGAGAGCTTGAGCAGTTGCAAGTGTCCATTTATTTCATAACACAGAACTAACTAGAACCAGCCCAAACCGGCTGGGCTGACCCTGAGTGACCTAACTCAGTTACTGTAACAACAAGGTCTATATCTACAGCCCAATACACAACACAGTGAGTGCCCTGAAATAACGGAACATGTGGGAGACATCGGTTAGGAAATCGTGAGAATCTAGACGAACCGCAGCAGAATGAAAAGGAGTAGTACCACAGTCGGCTGGGGTGTATTACTTAGATCCACACAAGCAGGCTGAGTGGCCGGTGGGTGCCTCGCGAAGTCGGCATGGGGCTGTGTGACGGTAGTTTAGGGCGGCGGTTGTGCCGCCTAGGAGAGTGACTGAACCGGCATGCGAAGAGAAGAGACACATGCTGTCATGGTTGTCTGGAAGAGAATGAAACCAGCCCCGTGATGGTAAACTATTTGGGACAGAAGCAAAACATCAAATCCTCTGACACTGAAAAAAGCCTTTGGATTAGAGAAGGGTTCCTCATTCCTAGCCTTTCACACCTTCTGCCACCCCGTTCTCATCAGGATACCTGCTTCGCTCGCAGATGAGCTGGGACATGGGGCTAAGAACCTTGTGGGGCACAACATTCCTAGAACTGTTGTTGAGGTTCAGACGGCAGCTGTTTGATCTAGGCCAGTGTTTCTCAACCAGTGGTATGAGTACCTTCAGGGGTACTCGAGAGAAGTCTGTGGGGGTACATCACCACAACTGAAATTTTTGTTTTAAGTTTTACAGCACTTTATTATTTTTGTACTTTTTACACCCAAAAATTTCATCGCCTGCCTGGCTATGATTAAGTTGTTTAAACAAATGTGTTGCAATGGTAGAAAAAAAATTATGTCTGTAAACTGTAGGTACTGGAGGTACTTATTTTTTTTTTTAAAGGGGGCACTTATGTTTTTCTTAAAAGGGGTACTTTATAAAAAAAGGTTGAGAAACACTGATCTAGGCCATGTGCCACCTTAGCTGGGTCAGACTCAGCTATGATAACTAAGGCACATTTGCAAGGCGTTGCGAGGAACAGGGAAGGTGATGTTAAAAACAGCCATCCTCCACGCTTACTGCAAATTTACAAATCTCTGTGGAAAAACAGCTACTTACCTTCTTGAGATGGTTAAAGGGCTGTTTTGCTGCTTCCGTATACTGGCTAGCTGAGGGAATTCACGATTTGTAAATTATTTTTAGCAGCTGGGTGGTCCTCAGGGTGTTTGTAGGTCTAGTTACCAGTCAGGGGCCTAGGGCCTTTTGCATGGGCATTTGTAATTCTTATTTCAATCTCTATGAATAAAGAGCAGGAACTGGAACTAAAAGCATGTGTGACTGCAGAATTGCATGTTCTGGGATCGGAGGCAAATGGAGAAATCTCTTAGCTAGCTTAATGTTGCAGGGTCTGTTTGTGATTAGTTAGCGGTTGTTGATAATGTGATTCCATCCAGCCTGCCGAAAATTAATGTTTGTCTCATTCTTGAAGGGCATCGAAGAGGGTAGAATTATGCAGAGAGAGGAAAATCTTTCCTGGCCTGGTGCGAGCACTCAGATTGCTGATCCGGTATTGAATTGTTCAGGGTGTCATGCGTTTGGATCACAATGGGCTAAACAAATCATGACACGCTCAGCAGTGCCAGAAATGCTAGACGAGCAAATAACCCAGAGCAAATCCTTGTTGCGTTGCATTTTCTCTCCCTTTTGCGAGCAGCTGCCAGGGCCCTCCCGTTAGCTGAGATGTTGAAATTACACATGGGTTTTTTGCAGAAGCTGTTTTCCTAGGAGCCCAAGCCACCTCCTTGGGGCGGCCCTAGACTAGCTGCCAGCAACTGGCGCCTTAGGCGAACCATGCAATCGGCGCCCCCAGCTCCAAACCCTTCAATGATATTGCGCCACCATTTGGCGCCCCATTTAACTTAGCGCCCTAGGCGACTGCCTAGTTCGCCTATATGGACGGGCCACCCCTCCTATTCCATATTGAAATCCCGCCTGGACCAGAACCACCTCACTGTTTCAGAGGGGGAGCCGTGTTAGTCTGTAACTGGAAAAACTTAACAAACAACCAATAGTCTTGCAACAGATATCAGGAATGGTAACACACAAAAACCTGTAGGAGAACACTTCAATCTCCCTGGACACACAGTAGCTGATTTAAAAGTAACCATCCTGCAACAACAAAAAACTTCAAAAACAGATTTCAAAGAGAAACTGCAGAGCTACAATTCATTTGCAAATTTGACACTATCAATTTAGGATTAAACAAAGACTGTGAATGGCTAGCCAACTACAAAAGCAGTTTCTCCTCTCTTGGTGTTCACACCTCCACATCAGCTGCTAGATGCAGGCCACATCCTCCCTGACTGAATTGACCTCGTTATCTCTAGTCTTACTCTCGATTGGTACTCTTTTCATAGGCCTGTATATTTATACCTGCCTCTGGAATTTCCACTACATGCATCTGACGAAGTGGGTCTTTGCCCACGAAAGCTTATGCTCCAATAAATCTGTTAGTCTATAAGGTGCCACAGGACTTCTCATTGTTTATGCAGATTCAGACTAACATGGTTACCTCTCTGATACTTTTCAACAAGACGTGACTCAGGGTACGTCTAGACTACATGCCTCTGCTGACAGAGGCATGTAAAATAGGCTACCTGACATAGTCAATGAAGCTGGGATTTAAATATCCCCGGCTTCATTAAAATAAAAATGGCTGCCGCGCTGTGCCGGCTCAGCTGATCGTCGGCACAGCGCGCAAGTCAAGATGTGGATCTGTCGACAAGGGAAGCCTTTGTCGACCGCTCCTGTAAACCTCCACCTTGAAAATTGCCCATGATGGAGAAACTAGCACGGCCCTTGGTAAATTGTTCCAATGTTTGATTACACTCCACGTTATTTTCAGCCTGAATGCATCTAGCTTCAACTTTCAGCCACTGGATCGTGTTATCCATTTCACACGCACTCTCTCCCCCCTACCCCTTGTTTTCACACCGTGCAAACAAATGTTTCCCACACAATGATGAGTCAGCCAATAGGTCAAGGCAAGCATGATGGATTTCATTTGCATGCCACGGCAGGCGGGCAAATTGCTTTAACGTTGCTGACCAGGAGGGCCCAACACTCCGAGGCGTGGCAACACCATCCTGGACTCTACATCCAAACTTTGGGAAAGTTCACACCCACATCCCAGGACTGCAGCCGGGACCCACGTGAAGCAGGAAGAGAAGAGGGATGTTGGAAGCTTTACTGCTCTCTTATGCACTGCTGATTTCTGTCCTTCCATCATGCCTGGAACAATCTCCCACTTCTTGTCTCCCGAGTACACGCTCTCTGCATCTACAGACCCTCTTGCAAGCTTAGTTCTGCAGGGAGTATTTCTAACCTTCTCCTCCTCCCCAAGGAATCTCTCCACCGCCCTCCTCGGAACCGCTGTTGCATTCCCGATCATGTGTGCGCACCTAGTTGAAATGAGAACCTCAACTTCTCTCCCACTGTGCTCAACAGCGTCTGCAAAGCACTTAGCACGGCGAGTCCCACTGATGTCAATGAGGCAATTCCCATGCATACATAAGCGCTCTGTTGGATCAAGGTCCGGGGGCTTGGGGCATGGCTCACGCACTATAAATGCTCTAGGAATGGGACCACCGTGCCTGCGTGGCAGTTGATGGTGTGACTGGACATGTCCCCAGGCTAGCATTGATCAATCTGCGTGCAGATGTGGTCACCTCATCTCAAAACACACGAACAAACAAACAAACAAATCAAAACAACCCCCTTTGGCATTGAAAAAAAGTTCAGAAAAGGCCAACAAAAATGATCAGGGGTATGGAACGGCTGCCATATGAGGAGAAATTAATAAGACTGGGATTTTTCAGCTCAAAAAAGAGATGCCTAAGGGGGGTTATGCTAGAGGTCCATACCATCATGAACAGTGTGGAGAAAGTTAATAAGGAAAAGTTATGTACTTGTTCCCATAACTCAGGAACTAGGGGTCACCAAATGAAATGAATAGGTAGCAGCAGGAAGTATTTCTTCATACAATGGATAGTCAACCTGTGGAACTCCTTGCCAGAGGATGTTGTGAGGGCCAAGACTATAACTGGGTTCAAAGAAGAACTAGATAAATTCATGGAGGACAGGCTATTAGCCAGGATGGGCAGGAATGGTGTCCCTAGTTTCTGTTTGCCAGAAGCTGGGAATGGGCGACGGGGAGGGATGTTCGATGATTCCCTGTTCTGTTCATTCCCTCTAGGGCACCTGGCACTGGCCACTGTTGGCAGACAGGATACTGGGCTGGATGGACCTTTGATCTGACCCAGTACAGCCATTCTTATGTTCAATGAAGCCACAGCAGCATGGATGACAGCATGGGCTAGTCACACAAGTATATACCCAGGCTTGTACAGCCTCACTTGTGACTAATCAGCTGCGACCAAAGGGGATGTGTGTGCGGCCAGGAATCAACACGTAGGTGCAAATTATCTGGACCTCTGAAGCTCATCGGGGACAGAGAGATGCCCAGGAGCTCCCTGGGTTGGCGGCCAGGGCCCAGGTTTACCTGTTTTGGGCAATAACCCCACCCCTGCAGAAAGGGAGGGAGTTTTGGAAGATGCACTGGCCAGCAAGTGGGCCCACTGGCTTGGGAGTATGCTAGAAACGGGCAGACAGGCTGTACATGCCAGGCCGGGGCGGAGAAGAGGGGGCTGAGGTTATGAGGTCATGAGCACCTCCTGTATAATTCTGACGCCCCTCAACTCCCATTCCCTGCTCTGGGAATAATGGCCCTGATCCAGCAAGGCAGTTACACGAGCTTTCATTTCAAGGCACGACTCGTGCTCCGACTCAAGCGGGCACTGAAGCACTTGGCTAGATGGGGGCCTGAGGGCAGTTGCTGCCTGGCCAATCCAGACCCCGGGGGAACAGATGGGCTCATGGCATTTTGCCACTCCCGCTTCCAGGCACAAGTTCCCTGGCGCCGATGCCAGCTCCCGTTCTAATTCCTAACTCTGCTTCCAGCGTCTGACTGTGACCATTAGCCTCTGCCCAGCCACTGAGACCTGCCCAGCTGGAGGCACATTTCACTTGTTGCCCCAGGTGCCTGATGTGTCTTGTTCCCCCAGAAGTTTTCTGCATCCATCCCACTGGCCTGGTCTTGAGGAATCCCGCCGGGGAGAGAGGTGTGATGTGGTGAGGGCTGGGGGGAAGTATCCATACAAGGTAGTTAACCCCATTTGCAGAGTCATTTTTCTAGTAGCCAAGTGCCCTGCCTGACTTGCTAGTGTTGAGGAGGGAGGGTTCCCTGGTTAGTGGAGCTCAGAGCTGTTTGAAAGACGTTGCTGTCTCTGCAGCGAGAGAGCGTTCGCCTGAAATTGTGTCAGACGCGCTTCTGGGGCTTCTGTGAAAGGCAGCAACCTGCTATGGTGAGCCAGGCACGTGCACACGGCAGCTCGGGATGGAGACCAGCTGCCAACAGCTCGTGAGAGGCTGTATTATGCGTATTTCCCACAGCCAGCCACTCCCTGGGAGGATCCAGAATTGTCAGGTATTAAGTCCCGAACCTCAGCCATGGAAACGGATTGACATGATGGAACGGGGACCTGTGTTTTTTCCAATACCCGGCCCTTCCAGGACCTCTCTAGGCTGGGCTCTAATTCAGATCTGGATTGGACCAGATCCAGATTGGGGTTCACCTTGCGTCCCCTGTGGCCAACATTCGGCAGGGAGGTTTGGATCCATGGTTCTAGCTCCGGCCCGAGCTTGCTAAAAAGTTCAGTGTCCAAAAAGGCCAGGCAAAATTCTGGAGGATGGGGGCGCTAATGCTTCCTTTGTCTATCTCATGGGGGTGGGGGGACCCAGCCTTCAACAGCAAATCTCCCCCAAAGGGACTGAGTTGGGCTTGGGATTCAATCAAAGGCAAGGAAAGCCATTGAGTTTTGTGATGTTCTGATATCGTCACTCATCGTAGACCCACCAGAGATCCAGATGGCTTTCTGGACGATGGCCTGTTCTTGCGTTTCTTGTTAAACAGAAGGCGGATTTCATACGACCTGGATTCCTCTCGTGCCAGTGTCTGAGTCAAAGGTCCTGTGTAAACGTGTCGACCTGGGAGTCTGAGGACAAACTGTAACGTGGCTGGCAGATGTCTGACTGTGCAGACAAATGTGGGACAGGCGGCCAACGTACCGCTTAGCTGAGTGGTAGAGCTGAGACTGAGCTGTACTGCTCGGATCCAAACCGCCCCGCGGTGGGAAGGGTTTTTGGATCCAGCCGGTTGTTGCCTCGGACTTTTCATCCGCTGTGGAACCTTTAATCTCCTGGGATGCTGTGGATGGATTCTCTCCGGCTGTCTTCCAGAACTGCCAGCCCTGAGACGAAAGGTCTAAAAATAGAGCTGGCGGCAGGAGGCATAAGGGATCTGTCGAAAAAGGCTTTCTTTCTCAACAGGCTGCCTCTTTTTGCCGACAAAGTGCTGAGTCGGCAAAAACGGTGGCCATTTTTATGCAAATTAAGCGGGGGATATTTAAATCCCCGCTTCATTTGCAATGTCGACCTGCCTAATCTGCATCCCTCTGCCGACAGAGAGATGCAGTCTAGACATACCCTAGGGGTCCTGAATGAACACACCCGCCAGAGCTTCAAAGCATTTCTTGTAGCAGCACTCCAACTGCTGGGCTTTCTCTCTGAGCCCTGGAAAGTAGCAGCTCCCTGGATCGCAATGGAGGGGCCTGCCCGCTGATGAAAGGCATCGCTGGCGGGTGCGGCATGACATGGTGATAGCCTCCCGCTGGGCAACCACACAGCCAAAAGTAAAAGAAACAAGAACCGCGAAAGAGGGAGGGGATGTGCCTTGTCCAGGATCGAGGGAGGCGGCGGGGTGGGCAGATTGTTAGTCTGAACGCCTGTGTCTAGGGATCGGCTTGAAACGCCAAAGGGCACGGGAAGGTTACCAGCTGAATCATATAGGTGTCCTCCTTTCAAAAAGCACCCTCCGGCCATGAAGGAATGAACAGGCCCGACCCCCTCAGGCGCGCGGGCTGGGTTATTTATTATCGCACTTCTTCTAGCTGGGGTAAGTGAAGCGGGAAGGGAGAGAGGCCTGCCCAAGGTCACACAATCACTCAGTGTCGGAGCCAGGAACAGAAGTCGTATTTCCTGGCCCCCGGTGCAGGGCCTTGACCACACCCCTAGCTTTGCTCTCCCTGGGCCCATTCCAGCTCCTGTAGAAACACAAGTCAGTGTTAAAGTTTCCTCCAGCCTCAGCGGGGGTTGGTTCGGGGACAGGCTAGAAGGGTGGGATGGGAAGCCTGCCCCATGGAAGGAGCCCCAGCTCAGAGGCATACTCCCTCTTGTAGAATCATAGAAGCCTAGGGCTGGAAGAGACCGCAGGAATCATCAGTCCAGCCCCCTGCCCAAAGCAGGACCAACCCCAACTCAACCAGTCCAGTCCCATTATCAAGCTGGGACTTCAAAACCTCTAGGGATGGAGATTCCACCACCTCCCTTGGGAACCCATCCCAGTGGGTTCACCACCCTCCTAGGGAAATTGTTTTTTCCCTAATATCCAACCTAGACCTCCCCCACTGCAACTTGAGACCATTGCTCCTTGTTCTGCCATCTGTCTCCACTGACAACAGCCTCTCTCCATCCTCTTTGGAACCCCCCTGCAGGTAGTTGAAGGCTGCTCTCAAATCCCCCCTCACTCTTCTCTTCTGCAGACTAAACAAACCCAAATCCCTCAGCCTCTCCTCATAAGTCATGTGCTCCAGCCCCCTAATCATTTTGGTTACTCTCTGCTGGACTCCAATGCATCCCCATTCTTTCTACAGTGGGGGGGCCCAGCATTGGACGCAATACTCCAGATGTGGCCTCACCAGTACCAAATAAAGGGGAATAATCACTTTCCGAGATATGCTGCAATGCTCCTCCTAATGCACTCCCATGCAGAGACCCTCCCCAGGGGGGGTAAGGCCCCTGGAGGGGGTAGGGCGCAGAACAGGACAGCCAGCGGGGCTCCTCTGGATAGCTCACGCCCAGCAGGGAAGTGTCTGTCATTGAACCGAGCCTGGGAATGCACTAACGTGTACAGGGCCTGCCCGTGGGTATGTGGAACGAACCCCCGCCTGGCTCCTCTGTGTGCTTGGAAGGGCTCTTTGGCCCCATGGCTCAGATCTGTACTACTGAGGTAAAGAAGCAACCAGCAGGCCCCCGGGTGCCACGCTGCTGGGCGACTTTATCCAAACCGAGGGAGAGAGCTTGGCTGTGGGTCTCAAGCAGACCTGCCACTGGAGGGGGATGCAGCACGCGGTGTTACCACGGGTTACAGACCCCCGGCACCTGCCTTTTGGGAAGCCCAGCTCCCAAAGGATCCACATTCTCCCAGTGCAGCTGGGATGCTGCTGTTCCTACAGGGGTAGGGCTGAGCCGTGGGTTGCATTCAGCCCCCTTTTAGCTACAGGGAACAAACCATGTGGATTTGAAGGATGTCTGATAGGGGGAGAATAATTCAGCTGCAGGCAGCCTTGGAAACCAGAGCCCTCTGTTTCTCCACAGAAGAGGAGGCCAACAGCAAATGTCCCCTGACCAGTTGCCAGTGAACTTCAGTGGCACATGAATCCAATCCCCTTTCCTCTTGCAATACCATAGTCATCTGCCGTACTTACATAACAACCGGTCATAAAGTCTGTGGCTGGCTGTAGCACCCTCTCTCTCTGCCAGGCCAGGTGCTTCCAGAACTCCCTGCCTCAGTTTCCTTCCCCAAGGCGGGTCTCCTCGGCTCACCACACATCAGTCTGTGCTGGAGCTGTGGCGTAGCGTCACAGCCAAACCAAACTCCTTCCGGGGTAGCAAAAACCCAACCCAAAATTCCTGCAAACAAAGAGGTCCTTTTGCCCTTCAGGGGCTTTTCTTCAACCCACCTTCTAGGCCCCGTTCCCAGCTCCTTCCTGAATGACCACCGAGTCTTTCTGGCTCTAGGCAGAGCTCTCAGCCCCCAGGAGTAGCCGTTTCTGAGACCCATTCCTTGGTCCAGCATAGCACTGGGCCTGTCAGCTGGTTCCCCTGATAGACTGAGCCTCCTTCAGGCCCTGGCTCATGATCTTCCACAGAAGCCCGCCCACTCCTTTTGTAAGGCCCTGGTGCCATTAAGCTGTCACCAGACCTGCCCTAGCCTCACACTTTCAGGCTGGGAAGCGGCAAATTCGTTATGGCATGGTTGTGGCTGGCCCCATCTCCCCTGACAGGGGCCCGTCACCCTGTGCCAACCCCCATGATCATGGCATCTGAACCAAATACCATCTTTAATGTCTTTATCCTCCCAGCACCCAGGGCAGTTTCATTACCCTCCTGTTACGGGTGGGGAACTGAGGCACAGTGAGCCAGGTTTTTAAAAAGGCTTTTCCTGCTCTACCCAGTCTTTGTGGTGCATGTAGATTCTCTGTCTACCTCCCATTCACACCCAAAGTGAGAGCAAGGAATCGAACCCACCTCTCATCACCCGGGCTAGCACTAACCACTACATCACACTGCCTCTCTAGCCAGAGCCATTGCAATGTTTGTGAGCTGGAAACCTACAGGAATAATTATATGACGCATGGTAAAAAAAAATACATCCTCTTCTCTGTATCTTCCAGAGCAGACTGTATTTGGATCCGGGGCTGTCTTTGTTCCTTTGTTCTGGTGTTGTGTACCATGCCTAACTCCCCAGTCAGCGCTAAACAAATAAACACAATAATTATGCCAAACCATTTCCCTAAGACCCACAAAACCCACCATGCTGAGCCTGGTCTAGGTACCTAGATAGACACAACAGCCCCTCTGGGCCCTGTAATTGCACAATTGAGTTATTTCTACCAACAGCACTTTAAACACATTACATTTAAATAGCCTCATTGCTGAGCTCAGCTATAATTACTGACAGCTTCTAATTCGGGAGAGCCGTTCTAATTCGCTGCCGTCTATGGGTTATTATTACAATAATCTTTTATTACCGCAGCGCCTTGGTTACAAATTCCCCCTTTCTTCATTAGAGGGGAAAGCATCCCCTTAAATCGCCCCTGCATTGTGCTTGGGGCGTGTCCAATCCAAAATATATGGCCAACGAGCGGGTTAGCGTGCGTGCAACCTATTGCCCTCTGCTGGATGGACTCAGAACTGTTCTGCTGGGTCGTGTTCGGCCCTTCCCTAACTGACAGACATTTTCTTTTCTTGTACCTTAGATTGGGAAGCGGGGTGGAAAGTATTCTGTTCCTGCTATCAGCATGGAGTGGACGTGATGATCCGGGTTGAACCTCTCTAGTCTGGCACCCTCAGTGCCGAACCAGGGAGTGCCAGACTAGAGAGGTTCAACCTGTAATCGCCAGGTTCCTAGACAGCCATGAGTCTGTTCCAATCTAGCCCTCCACCTGATTGTAGTCAGTCGGACAAAAGAACAATCCCACCGTGACCCAGCTCCTTCAATGTGTTGAGCCTCCTCACTTTCATGGATCTGAATGGGAAGTAGGAGCCAAAATACCTTTGTGGATCCGGGCCCTTGTCTCTAGTCAGGGGACTAGACTTGCCCATAGACAGGGTCCGGGGTACACAACGCAGATTTGATAGATTAGGCCCACACTGACCCTCTGAATGGCTCAAAAGTTCCAAAGTCTCCACTTCTCCTCTGAAAGTTGAGTGTCATGTAGTTGTGGATCCTTAGGGCCCATTCCTGGGTGCCCGCTGCACCATCACCCGGGGACAAGCTAGGAAGCAAAGAGCCATTGATTATCTGGGTAGGGTGAATACAGGGGACAGCGAGCAAAGGGAGCAGCCATGCAAGAGACACCACTGTGTAAGCAGGAGTGGAGAGAGGGGCGAGTCCCTGAGCAGCAGCCTCGTAGCTCTAACCCTGATTCAGATTTCTCTGCTGACCTCACTACCCTTCCAAGGGAACTGAAGAGAGAGGGCAAAGCCACTAAACCTCACCCACATGCACCTTCTCGAGCCACACCACATTCCCCTGCTATCTGCATTATGGGCCCAGCTTTGCTGAATGGTGCCTACTAGCAATGTTAAAGAATAGCTTATCAGATAGTCTTTTGACTAGTCGACTAATGGATATCCCCCCCCCTTGCTGCCTCTATGAGATAGAGGCAGCAATGGGGGTGGGAAGGGGTACTTCAAAGTGGCAGTGCCGCATAGTGGTGCTGCCACATTGAAACCCCAAGGCGGCTGCTGCATGGCTGATACATGGATCAGCTGTGCAGCGGCTGCCCCTTTAAATCGCCACCTCTGTGCAATTCAAAGGGACAGCCGGGGAGCCCGGGGTCAGCTGGGGACTCCCCAGATGACCCCGGGTTCCGCGTGGCACTTCCCCGGAACCTGGGGTCAGCTGGGGACTCCCCAGTTGACCCCGGGTTCCAGAGTCCCCAGCAGATCCCCGGTTCTGGGGAAATGTTGTGGAGAGCCCGGGATCAGCTGGGGAACCCCCAGCTGACCCTGGGCTCCACTGCCTCTTTGAAACTGCCACCTCCAAGCGTTATAAAGGGGCAGTGGAGCCTGGGGTCAGCTGGGGTCTCCCCAGCTTACCTTGGGTTCCGAGCAGCATGCAGCATAGCATGGAGCCCCAGGGTCAGCGGGGGACTGTGAGTCCCCTGCTGACCCTGGGCTCCATGGCTTTGAAATGCACAAGAGCCCCCGCTGGGGACACTTGTACATTTCAAAGCAGGCACCTGCGTGCAGCCCGGAGTCAGCGGGACTTCCCACTGGTCCTGGGCTGTACACGGAGTTCCGCATTCCTCCTTTGAAATGTACAAGAGCCCCTGCTGGGGCTCTTGTACATTTCAAAGGAGGAATGCGGAAGACAAGTGCCTATTGACTAATCGACTAGTCGATGGAAATTCCATTGACTAGTCGACTAGTCAATTAACCGCATTTTAACATCCTTAGTGCCTACCAGTGCCCTCAAGGGGGCATTTGTTCCAAACAGAAGCATGGATTTCATTACAGCCAGTGGGCTTGCCACACACTCTCTCTTTCAGGCTGAATGGAAGGCAAATGGTAGAGGCAAGAAGCCATGTGGCATCTATGGAGTTGTCTGGGCTGAGAGATTTCCCGATTGCAAACTAGGTTGCGGGTTTGCAGACTGTATGTTGGAAGCAAAGAGCCATTAGAAGATGTATCACTCTGGGAGGAGGTGAAAGACAGAACCTTTTGGGCACAGACCTTGCTGAAGAGACAAATTTGGAGATTTCTGTGCCAGGAAACAAACATCGACTGGCAGTTTCTAGACTGCAAGTCTAGACGCGGTTCTTTTGAGAAAAAAACCCTTTTTCGAAAGAACCGTTCTTCCTAAAAAAATGAGGTTTACGCGGTTCTTTCGAAAAAGGGTTTTTTTCTCGAAAGAACCGCGTCTAGACTACTTTCTTTTTCGAAAGAACCTCTTTCAAAAAAGTGATCAGAAGAAGATATGCAAATTTGTGCCAAATTTGCATATCTTCTTTCGAAAGTGAAAGCAAGTCTAGATGTGCCCTCAGGGTAATGAAGTGTTTCCTAATGTCCAACCTAAACCTCCCTTGCTGCAGTTTAAGCCCACTGCTTCTTGTCCTATCTTGAGGTGTCAAGGAGAATATTTTTTCCCCTCCTTGTAACACCCTTTTAGGTACTTGAAAACCACTATCATGTCCCCTCTCAGGGTATGTCTACACTGCAAAGTTAATTCGGAATAACAGCTGTTATTCCAAATTAACTTCCATAGCGTCTACACAAGCAAAATTAAATTTGAAATAGCGGGGCGCTTAATTTGAGTTTGGTAAACCTCATTCTACGAGGAGTAACGCCAAACTCGAACTAGCTAATTTGGAATAAGCGCTGTGTAGTCGCTTAGTCCGAATTAGCTGGCCTCCAGCCTTCCCAGTTTCCCCTGGTGGCCACTCTGGGCCAAACCAGGAAAACTCTTCTCCCTCCCCTGAGCCCCAGAGCCCTTAAAGGGGCAGACTCTGGCCACAGTGCCTGTTTCAGCTCCAAGCCTGCCGGCCCAGAGCCAAAAATCACTGCCCCAACCCAGTGGTCCAAAACATGAGCCAGCAAGCCACTGACAGCCAGCCCTCCACTGTGCCCCAGGAGCAGTCTGCCAGCTCCCAGGAGCCTGCCAGGGCCCGGAGAAGGCGGGCGCCTTCCTGGTCCAGGGCGGAGATCAGGGTAGACCATACTCAGGTTTTGGGGGGATGCCCCCAACGTCCATGATCTCCGCACTAGACAGAGGAATGCAGCCGTCTATGGCAGGAAAGCTGCCTGCCTGGCCACCAAAGGCCACATGCGAACCCAGGAGCAGGTTTGCATGAAAATCAAGTTGGTTTGGCAAGACCCCCTACCCTGAGCTTCTCCTCCCCCTTCCTCCCCTTGCCTCCCCCTTCCAGCTCCCTCCCAGGTTTCAGTCAATAAAGAGAGTTTGTTTCTGGCAAGAAATGTGTTTTTATTTGACATCAGGAAGGGGGGTTAGGGAGGAGTAAGTGAAAGGAGGGAGGAATGAGGCACAAGCCCCCAGTGGGGCAGACCAGGGAGGCTCTTACTGCTCCTCAGGGTGGAAGCTCTCCTGCAGGGCCTCCTGGATACTGACAACCCCCCGATGGACCTCTGGGATGGCAGCCTGCAGAAAGTGCAGCCAGGCTTGCAGCAACATGTCCACGAGAAGCACCAGAGTGCCCAGGGGCAGCTCCAGCTCCGTGTTGCAGAGTGCTGTGGTGTCCCGAGTGAGGGCAACCAGAGCACGCAGAGACAAAATGCTTTGCTGTCCCTCATCGAGGCAGGCAAGCAAGCAGGGACACCTGAGAACTGGCTTCCCGGGGGACGGGGGGGTGTCCCTTTAAGCACAGACGTCAGATAACCTCAGGCAGCAGCCACACACAGACACTCCTGACCTGATGCCCTGCCTGACCTGGTTCTGGCTGGCCTTAAATCCGATTCTGTGTCCAGTCAGTGTGGATGCAGTATTTCGCATTAGCAAAATGCTAATTTGAGCTGCATTTTGTGTGTAGGCACGTTAATTCGAATTAGCTTAATTAACTATTTTGAATTAAGATAACTCGAATTAACGCTGTAGTGTAGACATACCCTCAGTCTTTACTTTTCCAAACTCAACATACCCATTTCTTTCAGTCTTCCCTCAGAGTTCATGTTTTCTAGACCTTTCATCATTTTTGTTGCTCTTCTCTGGACCTTCTCCAATTTCTCCACATTTTTCTTGAAATGTGGTGCCCGGAACTGGACACAATACTACAACTGAGGGCTAATCAGCGCAGAGTAGAGCAGAAGAATGACTTCTTGGGTCTTGCTTACAACACTCCTGTTAATGCCTCCCAGAATCATGTTTGCTTTTCTTGCAACAAGTGGAAAAAGGGGATTCTTTTTTGGAGGCTGCTGATGGTTCTCCCGGGCTTTGGACTGTTTAACAGGGGCTGGGTCGGATAATGTGCTACGTCCACAAATCAAAGATATTTCTGCCTTCATTTCCTCTCCATGGACTCCCCCTCCTGAAATCAAAGGGCGCAAGTCAGGGGACAGATGGGTGGTTGGTGTCTGAAATGGAACTGCAGAGGGACATTTGGATGGAACCATCTACCATTGGAATTTCTGGCTCTGTCAACACCAATGTTTCACAGAACCAGGTGGATTTTGCTGGGATTTCATTGGAAAAGAAAAGCGGGAAACACGTTCGACCTAACGTGACAGTCCTTGCGAGCATCCCTTTCGACAGCCCCTTGTTGCGGATCCATTCAGAGCTAGGGACGACTGTGATGCATTGTGACAACGGTCTCCCTGCAGAGAATACAACCTCTAATCCCCAGGCTTATGGAGCTCAGATGGGAGCTGAGGCCAGGAAGGCCGAGATCTCATTGTGCTGACCACGGTGCAGAAGAGAAATAGACAGATCCACTCATATCAGCAGATTACACTCTGGGCATGTGGAGGAAGGGCTTGAATCTGCTAGCCTGGGGATTTTCCAGGTTCAAACATCGTTTCTCCTGTGACTCTGATCCTGCTGCGAGCCTTCTTCTCCATGCAGAGCAGATAAAGCACGATCAAGATTTCCCTACACCAGCGTGGGGAACCTAGGCTAGTGAGTGGGCCACATGAGTGGCCCTCCATCTCAGTGGGCCGCAAGGTTATTGTAACCAAGAGGGTCTCCCAGGACAGGGTAGTTTTGCTCACTGTGCTTGCGTAGCCAGAATTGGCGGGAGGTGCCGACTGAACCGTAGCAGTGCTGTGATTGGCTGCAGAGGCAGTGCGCTGGGATGCACAGCCAGTGTTGTGCGCCATCGGCATGCTCCTCACCTCACATGCCCTGGCTTGATGTGCGTGCCACTTTAGTACTCCTGGTAGGAAAAACCCAACGTGGCTGGAAACCAGCAGAATGAGGCAACTCGGCATGTGGCAACAGTCAACAAAATGTCTGGTGGGCCACACACAGAACCCTGATGGGCTGCATGCATCCCTCGTGCCTCAGGTTGCCCGTCACTGCCCTCCACCATCCGCGCCCAGCTCCCACGCGTGCCTCAGCTCGGATCTGGAGTGGGCCCACATTGATGGAGAAGGGAATAGCTGATTCCCCTTATGCCTGCTACAGGTTTGCCCCGCTGACGGACTCACCCCAAGGCTGCCAGCCTTTTCGGCAATGGCATGTGGAAGGTGAAGGCCTGTCCACTGGGAACACAGCTGGAGAGGAAGGATGCGCTTGCGGTGGGCTGGGGCGCTGGAGATCGGGGTGCCATGCTGGGCTCTGTCACAGACTTTGTGGAGAGGTCATTTAGCAACTCTCTGGCTCAGCTCAGCAAACCAGGTATCATACATCTTCCTGGCCAGGGCTGCCCTTTACCTGTTCAGGTGGTGAACTCATCAGAGCAGGGCCTGCATCTCACTGTTTGATGGTTCAGGCCCCAGTACAACGCGGCCTCACTCTCAACGGAAGCCTGGAGGTATTATATGTAATAAGGAGAACCAGGACTCTGCTTGTAGGATAACCACTGAGCTCAGTTTAAGTCAAGCCCAGAGGAAGAGCCAAAACACACTAGTAACAGAACGCAGGCCAAGAACGTAAGAATACAGGAACGGCCATACAGGGTCAGACCAAAGGTCCATTTAGCCCAGTATTCTGTCTTGCAAGAGTGGCCAATGCCAGGTGCATCAGAAGGAGTGAACAGAACAGGTAATCCTCACATGATTCCTCTCCTGTCACCCATTGCCAACCTCTGACAGAGGCTAGGAACACCACTCCTACCCATCCTGGCTAACAGCCATTGATGGATCTAACCTCAATGAATTTATCTAGTTCTTTTTTTAACCCTTTTATAGTCTTGGCCTTCAGAACATCCTCTGGCAAGGAGTTCCACAGGTTGACAGTGTGCTGTGTGAAGAAATACTTCCTTTTGTTTTAAACCTGCTACCTATTAATTTCATTTGGTGACTCCTAGTTCTTATGTTATGGGAACAAGTAAATAATTTTTCCTTATTCACTTTCTCCATACCAGTCATGATTTTATAGACCTCTATCATATCCCCCCTTAATCTCCTCTTTTCTAAGATGAAAAGTCCCAGTCTTTTTAATCTCTCTTCATATGAGACCCGTTCTAAACCCCTCATAATTTTTGTTGCACTTTTCTGAACCTTTTCCAATGCCAACATATCTTTTTGGAGATGAGGCAACCACATCTGTGTGCAGTAATAAGATATAGGTGTACCATGATTTCATAGAGAGGCAATAAGATGTTCTCTGTCTTATTCTCTGTCCCTTCTAAAATTATTCCAAACATTCAATTTGCTTTTTTGACTGCCGCTGCACACTGAGTGGATGTTTTCAGAGAACTATCCACAATGACCCCAAGATCTCTCTCTTGAGTAGTTGTAGCTAAATTAGTGTCCATCATATTGCATATATAGTTGGGATTAATTTTTCCAATGTGCATTACTTTACATTTATCAACATTAAATTTCATTTGCCAATTTGTTGCCCAATCACTTAGTTTGGTGAGATCTTTCTGAAGCTCTTCACAGTCTGCTTGGGTCTTAACTATCTTGAGCAGTTTGGTATCATCTGCACATTTTGGCACCTCACTGTTCACCCCTTTCTCCAGATCATTTATAAATAGATTGAATAGGATTGGTCCTAGGACAGACCCTTGGGGGACCCGACTAGTTACCCTTCTCCATTCTGAAAACTTACCATTTACTCCTACCCTTTCTTTCCTGTCTTTTAGCCAATTATCAATCCACGAAAAGACCTTCCCTCTTATCCCATGACCACTTACTTTACTTAAGAACCTTTGGTGAGGGACCTTGTCATAGGCTTTCTAGAAATCTAAGTACACTATATCTACTGGATCCCCCTTGTCCACATGTTTGTTGACCCCTCCCAAAGAACTCTAGTAGATTAGTAAGGCATCATTTCTCGTTACATAAACCATGTTGACTTTCCTCCAACAAATTATGTTCATTTATGTTCATTTTACAAATTGGAGAAATGGTCTGAGGTAAATAGGATGAAGTTTAATAAAGACAAATGCAAAGTGCTCCACTTAGAAAGGAACAATCAGTTTCATACATACAGAATGGGAAGCGACGGTCTGGGAAGGAGTATGGCAGAAAGGGATCTAGGGGTTATAGTGGACCACAAGTTGAATATGAGTCAGCAGTGTGATGCTGTTGCAAAGAAAGCAAACATGATTCTGGGATGCATTAACAAGTGTGTTGTGAGCAAGACACGAGAAGTCATTCTCATTCTTCCGCTCTACTCTGCGCTGGTTAGGCCTCAATTGGAGTATTGTGTTCAGTTCTGGGCACCGCATTTCAAGAAAGATGTGGAGAAATTGGAGAGGGTCCAGAGAAGAGCAACGAGAATGATTAAAGGTCTAGAGAACATGACCTATGAGGGAAGGCTGAAGGAATTGGGTTTGTTTAGTTTAGAAAAGAGACTATTGAGGGAGGACATGATAGCAGTTTTCAGATATCTAAAAGGGTGTCATAAGGAGGAGGGAGAAAACTTGTTCATCTTGGCCTCTGAGGATAGAACAAGAAACAATGGGCTTAAACTGCAGCAAGGGAGGTTTAGGTTGGACATTAGGAAAAAGTTCCTAACTGTCAGGGTAGTCAAACACTGGAATAAATTGCCCAGGGAGGTTGTGGAATCTCCATCTGTGGAGATATTTAAGAGTAGGTTAGATAAATGTCAATCAGGGATGGTCTAGACAGTATTTGGTCCTGCCATGAGGGCAGGGGACTGGACTTGATGACCTCTTGAGGTCCCTTCCAGTCCTAATATTCTATGATTCTATGTGTCTGACAATTTTATTCTTTACTATAGTTTCAACTAATTTGCCTGGTACTGACTTATGGGTCTGTAATTGCCAGGATCACCTCTAGAGCCCTTTCTAAATATTGGCATCATGTTAGCTATCTTCCAGTCATTAGGTAGAGAAACTGATTTAAAGGATAGGTTACAAACCACAGTTAATAGTTCCACAATTTCACATTTGATTTCTTTCAGAACGCTTGGGTGAATGGCATCTAGTCCCGGTGACTTGCTACTGTTAAGTTTATCAATTTGTTCCAAAACCTCCTCTAATGACACCTCAATCTGGGACAATTCCTCAGATTTGTTATCTAAAAAGACTGGCTCAGGTTTGAGAATCTCCCTAACATCTTCAGCCATGAAGACTGAAGCAAAGAATTCATTTAGCTTCTCCACTATGACTTTATCATCTTTGAGTGATCCTTTAGCATCTCGATCGTCCCGGGGCCCCACTGGTTGTTTAGCCGGCTTCCTGCTTTTGATGTACTTAAAAAACATTTTGCTATTACTTTTTGAGTTTCTGGCTAGCTGTTCTTCAAACTCCTTTTTGGCTTTTCTTATTATATTTTTACACTTAATTTGACAGGGTTTATGCTCCTTTCTATTTTCCTCACTAGGATATGACTTCCACTTTTTAAAAGATATCTTTTTATTCTGTCACTTCTTCTTTTACTTGGTTGTTAAGCCACGGTGGCACTTTTTTTGTTCTCTTTACGGTGTTTTTTAATTTGGGGGTATACATTTAAGTTGGGCCTCTATTATGGTGTCTGTGAAAAGTTGCCATGCAGCTTGCAGAGATTTTACTTTTCTCATTGTACCTTTTAATTTTTGTTTAACTAACTTCCTCATTTTTCTGTCATTCCCCTTTCTGAAATTAAATGCCACAATGTTGGGCTGTTGAGGTGTTTGTCCCACCACAGGGATGTTAAATTTTATTACATTATGGTCACTATTTCCAAGCGGACCAGTTATATTTACCTCTTGGACCAGATCCTGCACTCCACTTAGGACTAAATCAATAATTGTTTCTCCCCTTGTGGGTTCCAGAACCAGCTGCTCCAAGAAGCAGCAGGCCAGTGCTGATTATCCAATAGCTTTATTTAATACAGGGCAAGGAAAGTCACCTGGCTCCTGATAAAGGCATTGAAAATTCCCCTTCCAATCCCAGCCAATCCAATGTCCACCCCACTCCCCATCCCGATGGCTGATAGAGGCACGAATGTATGACAGGATTCCCTGCGGGCAGAGGCTAATATTTCCTTGTCAGCATAGGTATAGGGGAAACCATAACTCCAATACTCACCAGCCTCCCAGATGTGTCACCAATTCAGCTGTGAATTTCAATTGTATAACCACATGAAACAACACACGCACGCTGGTATTTTTAGCACGGCTGCCCAGCGGGAGCTGCGGAGGAAGCGTATGTTTCCTGCTCATTGCTCGCCAGCTGGACCTGTCAACCTGCCATTGTCAGAGGACGCAGCCCAGGCAGCAAACTCACCTGGAAGATAACCCATCGTGCCACTTCCCCGGGTGAACAAGAGCAAAAGGTAAAGGAACGCCGAAAGGGCAGCAAAGCATTTCAAGGGCAAATGGCCACCGTCTTTGGGATGCCGACAGCAGCAGACTTGTGAGGCTGAATGAAAGGAACAGTTGTTTTTTTAACGAAGTCCGGGGAAGAATGCAGTTCTTAGACATGTCTCCGTCTATTGTACCTCTATATACAGTAACCGATAGCAACAGTAGAGCAGGCACTTCCATTTACCCTCTCATTACACAAGAGCAAGAGGACATACGATGGAGCTGAAAGGGAGCAAATTAGAAAACAGAAGTGGAACTATTTGTCCACATCATGCACAGATGGCCTGGGGAACTCACTGCCACAAGATCTCATTGAGCTTAGCAAGATTCTAAACAGGGCTGGACATTTATATGGATAAGAAGAACTTGCACAGTTACAGTAGTAAAGGATTAAGACACAAACCAAGTGTTTTGGAAGGGATCTTAACTTCTGTACTTCAGGGCTCAGAACAGTCTCTGTGAGGGTCCCTGGGTCTGGGACCCACTGGTTCTGTGACAGCTATGGGGCCGCACTAGCGTTGGACCGCTCCCTTGGCTGCTGACTCCGGATTCAAGGGTGTCCTGCTCACAGAGGCCCTGGTTGGCAGTGCCTACTGAGTTCCCATTCGGATCAGGCTGCTATTTAAGGTCTGGGGGTGGACTCCTGGAGGCCATTTGTGCAAGGAGATGGCTCTCTGGTTCTCTGCTGCTTCTTTCCCTTGCTCCCGGCCCTGAGCTCCACCTCCCCTTGTCCCAGCCCTGACCTTTCACTCTGCCCTTGTTCCACTCCCCCCGCCTCCACTGGCTCATGTGGTTCTTGACTCAGCTCTGACTTGCTCCTCCAGCGAGCCGCCAGTGTGGAGTGTGGCTTCCAGCCTCAACCCACATCCCACTGTTAGGGGCAGTCTCTGACTAATGGGGGCTAGGAAGAAGCTTTCTCTGTGAGCAAGCTATCCAGAACTGGCCACTGCAGTGTCCTTACACCTGCCCTTAAGGTCTCTGCGTGCTGCAGCAGGCTACTAAGCGAGATAGGCTACAGGATGGACTTTGGGTCTGCCCGGTTCTGAGGATTCCTGTGTTCCCATGAGGAACTTTTGCAACTACCAAACTCTGTTCCCATTAGAACAGAAGTGGGACCAAACAAAAGCTCCGAGCTGGACACTGCCCAGTTTTGAAGGAATCTGGAAGCTGGATTTTCCAATCTGCTGATTTGCAGTAATGCAACTTTTGAACCGGCTTTAGGCACGCCAAGTACAACAGCCCTGGAATAACAACACAGTCCCCGGACCTCGACGCTAGCGTCATTGTCAATGAACCGTTACAGAGTCCGCGAAGATGCTGTTGTTAAAAAGACGACAACCTGAAATGACTTGAAAGGAAGTGAAATCCTACACGGAACAAAAAAATTACAGCTTGCATGAGCAATATCATTCTAGAGTGCTGGGATAATTTGCTCGGCACTAGTGCATCTTAGCGATGTGCAGGGAACAAAGGATGGGAAGGCCCATGGAGTTAGAATGACAATTAGTCACAGGTACAAAATTAGAAGGGGTGAGGGGGGGTGGGGCATACACCTGGATTAAGAGCTTGTCTAGGACAATAAACCTGCTCATTTTGGGGATTAGGTGGCTCAGTGCATTTGTAGTGAGGTACTGAGACCTGACCAACACACAGCTGCACTGGTGTAAACTAAAGGAATGTTTTTTTTTTTAACTGATGAAGTTAAACCAGTGGAAAAATATGGAGTAGATGTGACATAAGAACGGCTATACTGGGTCAGACCAAAGATCCAGGTAGCCTAGTATCCTGTCTTCTGATAGTGGCCAATGCCAGGTGCCCCAGAGGGAGTGAACAGAACAGGGAATCATGAAGTGATCCCTCCCGTCACCCCTTCTCACCTCTGACAAATAGAAGCTAGGGACAGCATTCCCATCATCCTGGCTAATAGTTATTGATGGACTTATCCTCCATGAATTCAACTAGTTCTTTTTGGAACCCTGTTAAAGTCCTGGGCTTCACAACATCCTGTGGCAAGGAGTTCCACAGGTTGAATGTGTGTTGCATGGAGAAATACTTCCTTTTGTTTGCTTTAAGCCTGCTACCTATTAATTTCATTTGGTGACTCCTCGTTCTTACGTTATGGGAACAAGTAAGTAACTTTTCCTTATTCACTTTCTCCACACCAATCATGATTTTATAGACCTCTATCCTATCCCCCCCTTAGTTCCTCTTTTCTAAGCTGAAAAGTCCCAGTCCTTTTAATCTCTCTTCATATGGCAGCTGTTTTATTGCCCTTTTCTGAACTTTTTCCAATTCTAAGATATCTTTTTGGAGATGAGGCGACCACATCTGTACGCAGAATTCAAGATGTGGGCGTACCATGGATTTATATAAAGGTGATAAGATATTCTCTGCCTTATTCTTTATCTCTTTTTTAATTATTCCCAACATTCTATTTGCTTTTTTGACTGCCGCTGAACACTGCGTGGATCTTTTCAGAGAACTATCAGCAATGACTCGAAGATCTTTCTCAGGGTGACAGCTGAGGAGAACCCAGGAGAGAAAGTTGTGAGCTGCTCCTGCTTGTGCTAAAGGCCGAAATCTTGAAGGTTAGGGCAGGAGCTGTAATAACTCACATGCTCTGTAGTTTGGTACATGGGAGGACCATAAAAACCCACACACGTTAAGGGCACACACTGAGGGCAGGGTGACACTCCAAACACCACACAGCAAACACAGTGGCACCAATGCAGCTGTGCAGCTGTAGCTCTGTGAGGAAGACACCTCCAAAATGACAGGTGAGAGCTCTCCGGTTGGCTTAGTTATCCCACCACCACATGAGGAGGTAGTTAGGTTGTTGGGAGATGCTATCTCACTGACATATCTCTGGCACCTGTGGGAGAGGGGTTCATGTAAGTGTGTGGAGTAAACCTGGCCAGAGTGAGCTGAAACAGAATGTGTTACCAATCTGAGCTAGACTGAAATACACCATCAAGGGAAATAAGAGTGCTTAATGCCGGTGCTACAGTCCCACTGGGGTAGCTCTCTTGTAGTTGAGCCAAGTCTTTGGATGGGGTTCTAATCCCACCAGTAACTAGAGATGGGCCTATGTTGAGAAGTTTGGACTCTGCTCTGAACTCTCCCTGGCGTGTGGGGGCTTGGCACAGGTGCGCTTGGGGAGCCCCCTGCTGGAGGTCGGTGCTGGGTGGTAGCGACACAAAGTGCTGTGGGTGTTGTCCGTCTGTTTCCTAAGGGATGGGATTTGATATCAGAAATCCAAACATTGGCTGTGTCAGCAGCAGGGCCCAGGATGGACTGAACCATGGTGACTGAATGGAAGGAGGGAAGCTAAGGTTGGCAACCGTCCCAGTTTCGCTGGGAGTCTCCCAGAACTGAGCTCAATCTCTCACAGGCTTCGGAAGCCAAACCGGGAGATCAGCTGCTAAAAGTCCGTGTTCAGTGGGGCTAAGGCAGGCTCCCTGCCTGCCCTGCTCCTGCGCTGTTCCCTGAAGCAGTTGGCACATTCCTGCCACCCCTAGTGGAGAACCAGGGGATCTCCGCATGCTGCCCCATGGCCGACCACACAGCACCCATTGGCTGGGAACTGCAGTCAATGGGAGCTGCAGGGGTGATGCCTGCAGGCAGAGGCTGTGTGTGGAGCCAGGGACATGCTGGCCACTTCTGGGGGTGGCTTGGGACAAGGACAGACAGGTAGCCTGCCTTAGGCCTGCTGAGGTGCCATCAGACAGCTACCCAAGTTAAGTGCTGCTTTGCTGAAGCCCGCACTCCTCACCCCCTCCTGCAACCCAACCCCCTGCCGCAGCCCTGAGCCCCTTCCACATCCAGACTCCTTCCCAGAGTCTGCACCCCAACCACCTGCCCCAGGCTCAGTCTCAGTCTAGAGCCCCTTCCTACACTCCAGCCTGCTACCCCATCCTGGTGAAAGTGAGTGAGGGTGGAGGAGAGTGAGTGATGGATGGAGGGGGGTGGAGTGTGTGAGGTTAGGACCTCGGAGAAGGTTCAGGGAAGGGGCATGGCCTCAGGGAAGGGACAGGGCAGGGGGGCGGGGCAAGGATGTTTGGGTTTGTGTGATGAGACAGTTGGCAACCCTATGGGAAGCACCAGAAGCAGGGGTGATGGCCCCCCCTACACTGTCGGGGAGTGCAGGGAGGCCAGACTCCTGCTGCCAGCGCTAGGCCCCCGCTAGTCCTCCAGGCCACGTCGCTTGAGGGAGGCGGCTTGGGGGAAGAGGCAGGGTGAGGGCAGAAAAGAGGTGGGGAAGAGGTGGAGCAGGGGGTCGTGTGGCAGGCAGGGGTTGGGCAGAGGCAGGGACTAGGTTGCAGGGGGGTTGTCCTGGTCCTCCCCCAGGTTAGGGATAACGCAAGGAGGAGCCACGTAGAGGGAGTCACCTGGCCAGTGCCCCCCACCCCATATCACTCCTCAGAAGTCACCTCTGACCAGAAGTGTCAGTAACAGAAGACTTATTCAGCTGCTGGACATGGCTACACATGTACCATCGACTAACGACCCAGTATGAATCAGCGAAATCAATGTCAGCCTTTGATCAGACTCAGAAGAGCCGTCAGCTGGTTCTTTCGGCACCTCTCTCCGCCACTACAACTCTCTCTATTGCTCATGCCAGAAGGGGCAATAACTAAGCATAAACCTGAGCAACAAGTGTTCTATAATAATCATGCAAGATAAATAAACTATTGGCGGGGGAAAAAAAGATCCTTTAATCTTCTACAGTGGATGCTGGTGGCATCAGGGCAGAAACCTAGTTTAAACAAGTCTCCCATTCCCACGTTCGATTAGACATCGTGAGAGCCGGAGGTTCGTTTGAGCAACCCTTTAATTTACACAGGGATGGCCGTCTGAAGGGTAAATAAAATACAAAAGCAACGCGGGAAGGGTGCAAAGCCATGAATTACAGGGTTGCCACAGGATGTCTTTGTGCAATAATTCATGCAGTCATGCTGCTATAATTCAATTATCCCCTCCTAGACATTTAGCATAACAAGAGGAACAACGAGGAGCGAACACTGATTGCTTGTAGCTACCACTGTGAGACCAGATGGGGATCCTTCAGACAGGCGAGAGAGGTGAACCCACATTCCCGGAGCTAGTTATAACTTTGATACCAGACTGGTTTTTCCAGCTGGCTCCCATTCTAGGGACTTGTAATAATCAGATGATGGACAAAGGTTATCAACAGTAAATTATTTGGGGCAGGGATAAACTTTGTGGTTTGCCCTGGGCCATTGATCATATCACCGCATCAACACCATCAACCCATCAAGAAAGATGCGGAGAAATTGGAGAAGGTCCAGAAAAGAGCAACAAAATGATGAAAGGTCAAGAAAACTTGAGCTATGAGGGAAGACTGAAAGAATTGGGCTTGTTTAGTTTGGAAAGGAGAAGACTGAGAGGGGACATGATAGAGGTTTTCAAGTATCTAAAATGGTGTCACGAGGAGGGAGAAAAATTCTTCTCCTTGGCCTCTGAGGATAGGACAAGAAGCAATGGGCTTAAATTGCAGCAAGGGAGGTTTAGGTTAGACATTAGGAAACACTTCCTGCCTGTCAGGGTGGTTAAACACTGGAATAAATTGCATAGGGGGGTTGTGGAATCTCCAACACTAGAGATACTTAAGAGCAGGTTAGACAGACACCTGTCAGGGATGATCTAGATGGTGCTTGGCCCTGCTGTGAGGACAGGGGACTGGACTCGATGACCTCTTGAGGTCCCTTCCAGTTCTAGTGTCCTATGAGCCAGGCCCCATGGATGACCCAGTCAAGGGGCATCACATTAGGAAGAGATCTGTGGATGGAAAACAAAGCTGACGTTGCCTCAGAGCATGTGGCTGCTGACCCATCGACTGTGCTATGATCTGGCACTGGCTTTCAGCACTTGGCATAGCTGGGGAGAGACAGGGCACGGCTCCGGATCTTGGGGTACCAATCAGGCCTCAATTTGTTACTTAGAATTGCCTAAAGGCTGCTCTAAGCTGTGCTGGCCACACAGAGCTCTGAAGGAGGATACCTGGGCTGTAGGGATGCTACATCTCCCCGGGCGGGGGGAGGAGGCCGATGGAAGAAGGGTGGTGGAGATAGCTAGCGAAGCCAGTGCAAATAGGCAATACTGAGATCAGGAACCTAGCTCTGTCCAGCCTATAAAGGAGAGCCAGGCCTGGGTGAAGAGAGAGAAGACGACAGAGCCGCTGCCCAGCAGAAAGAAGCCTGCCTCCTGGCAGCCGCCCAAGTGGGAGCTGGACGCACGTGGGGAATCCTGGCCCAACTTTGTCTCAGAGGACGTGGGGTGGCCGTGGGGCTCTCCTCACTCCCTGTGGATTTAGTGCTGTCGGGACAGCAGCAGTGGTGTGAGAGAGACAAAGGATTTCTAGCTCTGTTCATCTGGCCGCAGCAGCTACCGCCTGTTCTTATCAGTGCACCTGCCATCAAACACCTGGCAAGGTTGCCGTGGTAACCCTCCCTTGCCCGGCCATGCCCAGGCACAGCCCAGAACCGTCCCTTCCCCCTTCCAACTCTCTTTAAAAAGAGAGAGAGACACACGTGACCAAATCAGACTCATGAACCTAGCAGCAATTCTCGTTTTAAATACACGAGATCCCCTCCCACCGGGGCAGTTTCTGATCTCAGTTTCAGCGGGGTCAGCTCAGAGCAGCTCTAGCAACTCCTGCTGAGTGACACCCGGTTTGGAGGAGGGCGGGGGGAATAGAAAGGCAGATTAGAACTTTGTGGATGATGGTGATTCACATCAGCTGAGGACTGTCCCACAGAGTTCACCAGAGCAAAGAGATCAAGGCAGATTACCGAGCAGAAACAAAACAAATACAAACAGAGCTTAATACCAAATACATTAGATATGAATGAGCAAAGTCTCACCCTGTGAGATGATACAGACAGGCTGCAGTTTTTTAAGGGGCATGCTGCACTTTGCTTCACCGCTTGAAATCCCCAGGTGTTTCATTCACAGGCTTAGAAATTCCTTTAGCCGGGGTCCAGCACTGCTCCCAGTTCAGACTTTGTTCCTCAGGAGTTTCCAGGAGTTTTCTTGGGTGGGGAAGACGAGAGACAGAGGGATTTGGGCTTATTTAGTCTGCAGAAGAGAAGAGTGAGGGGGGATTTGACAGCAGCCTTCAACCACCTGAAGGGGGAGTTCCAAATAGGATGGAGCCAGGCTCTTCTCAGTGGTGGCAGATGACAGAATGAGCAGCAATGGTCTCAAATTGCAGCCGGGAGCTAGGTTGGATATTAGGAAAAACTATTTTCCTAGGAGGGTGGTGAAGCACTGGGATGGGTTCCCTAGGGAGGTGGTGGAATCTCCATCCCTGGAAGTTTTTAAATCCCAGCATGACAAAGCCCTGGTTGAATTGGTCCTGCTTGGAGCAGAGGGTTGGACTAGATACTTCCTGAGGTCTCTTCTGACACTCATCTTCCATGAATCTACTATTTAAAAAAACTGTCCAGCTCTCAAGGGAGGTAAAGCTCTGGAACAGGCTTCCGAGGGAGGTAGTGGCATCCCTGTCATTGGCGGTTTTCAATAACAGATTGGACATATGCCAGTCGGGGTGGCCGGCATTCACTGGGTCCTATGTCAGAGTAGTGGGCTGGACTTTATCGACATGGGTAGGACTTTATCTACATGATCATATTATTTTGGGAGGAGTAGGCATTTATTCATGCCAACATTGTTTATTTTATAAACATATCAGCATCTCAAATATAAGCCTGCTCCCTGCCCAACTGCTGGGACAGGGTGGTCAGATTCTAAATCCCCTAGCTGGCCACACACACCAATTGGGTTCTTCTGGGACAATCAATAGGACACAGTCATACCAGAGTACAAAATATATCAGAAAGACAGAACAGGTCATGCTGGTGGGGGAGTGGCACTACACGTGAAAGAAAATGTAGAATCATATGAAGTAAAAATCTTAAATGAGCCAAAATGTTCCATAGAATCTCTATGGGTAGTAATCCCATGCTCCAATAATAAGAATATAGCTGTAGGGATATATTATCGACCACCTGATCAGGACAGTGATAGTGACCATGAAATGCTAAGGGAGATTAGAGAGGCTATCAAATTAAAAAACTCAATAATAGTGGGGGATTCCTACTATTCCCATATTGACTGGGTACACGTCACCTCAGGACAGGATGCAGAGATACATTTTTTGGATGTGTTAAATGACTGCTTCTTGGAGCAGCTGGTTCTGGAACCCACAAGGGGAGAGGCTATTCTTGATTTAATCCTAAGTGGAGCGCAGGATCTGGTCCAAGAGGTATATATAACTGGACTGCTTGGAAATAGCGACCATAATGTAATAAAATGTAACATCCCTGTAGTTGGACAAACACCTCAGCAGCCCAACACTGTGACATTTAATTTCAGAAAGGGGAACGACAGAAAAATGAGGAAGTTAGTTAAACAAAAATTAAAAGGTACTATGAGAAAAGTAAAATCTCTGCAAGCTGCTTGGCAACTTTTCAAAGACACTATAGTAGAGGCCCAACTTAAATGTATACCCCCAAATTAAAAAACACAGTAAGAGAAACAAAAAAATGCCACCGTGGCTTAACAACCAAGTAAAAGAAGCAGTGAGAGAATAAAAACATATTTTAAAAAGTGGAAGTCAAATCCTAGTGAGGAAAATAGAAAGGAGCATAAACCCTATCAAATTAAGTGTAAAAATATAATAAGAAAAGCCAAAAAGGAGTTTGAAGAACAGCTAGCCAGAAACGCAAAAAGTAATAGCAAAATGTTTTTTAAGTACATCAAAAGCAGGAAGCCGGCTAAACAACCAGTGGGGTCCCAGGATGATCGAGATGCTAAAGGATCACTCAAAAGATGATAAAGTCATAGTGGAGAAGCTAAATGAATTATTTGCTTCAGTCTTCATGGCTGAGGATATTGGGGAAATTCCCAAACCTGAGACATTCTTTTTAGGTGACATATCTGAGGAATTGTCCCAGATTGACGTGTCATTAGAGGAGGTTTTGGAACAAATTGATAAACTTAACAGTAACAAGTCACTAGGACCGGATGGTATTCACCCAAGTGTTCTGAAAGAACTTGAATGGGAAATTGCAGAACTATTAATTGTGGTTTGTAACCTATCCTTTAAATCAGTTACTGTACCTAATGACTGGAAGAAAGCTAACGTGACGCCAATATTTAGAAAGGGCTCTAGAGGTGAGCCTGGCAATTACAGACCCATAAGTCTAATGTCAGTACTGGGCAAATTAGTTGAAACTATAGTAAAGAATAAAATTGTCAGACACATGGATGAATATAATTTGCTGGGGGAAAGTCAACATGGTTTCTGTAAAGGGAAATGATGCCTTACTAATCTTCTAGAGTCCTTTGAGGAGGTCAACAAAGATGTGGGCTACGTCTACACTGGTGACTTCTTGCGCAAGAACAGTTGTTCTTGTGCAAAAACTTGCCGAGTGTCTACACTGCACGTGCGTTCTTGCGCAAATAAATTTACAGTCTAGCGTCGGAAAACAGAGCTTCTTCTGGAAGAGTTATTCCTCTCCCCACGAGGAATAAGCCCTCTTGCGCAAGAGCTTTTGCGCAAGAGGGCAGTGTAGACAGGCAACATGAATTTCTTGTGCAAGAAACCCCTATGGCTAAAATGGCCATCAGAGCTTTCTTGCGCAAGTGAGAGTCCACATTGCCATAGACGCTCTTGCGCAAAAGCACATCTCTTGCGCAAAAGTACATGCCAGTGTAGACGCACTCTTGTGGAAGACTTTTTGCGCAAGAACTCTTCCGCAAAACAGTTCCTGCGCAAGAAGCTGCCTGTGTAGACGTAACTGGAGACAAGGGAGATCAAGTGTAAGTAGTATACCTAGCTTTCCAGAAAGCCTTTGACAATGTCCCTCACCAAAGACTCTTAAGTAAAGTTGTCACGGGATAAGAGGGAAGGTCCTTTTGTGGATTGATAACTGGTTAAAAGACCGGAAACAAAGGGTAGGAATAAATGGTAAGTTTTCAGAGTGGAGAGAGGTAACTAGTGGGGTCCCCCAAGAGTCTGTCCTGGGACCCATCTCATTCAACTTATTTATAAATGATCTAGAGAAAGGGGTAAACCGTGAGGTGGCAAAATGTGCAGATGATACCAAACTGCTCAAGATAGTTAAGCCCAAAGCAGCCTGTGAGGGCCTTAAAAAAGATCTCACCAAACTAAGTGATTGGGCAACAAAAAGGCAAATGAAATTTAATGTTGATAAATATAATCCCAACTATATATTTAATATGATGGGGACTACTTTGGCTACAACTACTCAAGAGAGAGATCTTGGAGTCATTGTGGATAGTTCTCTGAAAACATCCACTCAGTGTGCAGCGGCAGTCAAAAAAGCAAATGGAATATTAGGAGTCATTAAAAAAGGAATAAAGAATAAGATAGAAAATATCTTATTGCTTTTGTATAAAACCATGGTATGCCCACAGTTTACCATGGTTTATAAAAGAGGAGATTAAGGGGGATATGATAGAGGTCTATAAAATCATGACTGGTATGGAAAAAGTGAATAAGGAAAAGTTATTTACTTATTCCCACAATATAAGAACTAGGGGTCACCAAATGAAATTAATAGGCAGCAGGTTTAAACCAAACAAAAGGAAGTTTTTCTTCACTCAGCACACAGTGAACCTGTGGAACTCCTTGCCAGAGGATGTGGTGAAGCTATAACTTTAACAGGGTTCAAAACATAGCTAAACAGATTCATGAGGTTAGGTCCAGGATGTGTAGGAATGGTTCCCTAGCCTCTGTGTCTCTGGAAGTGGGTGACAGGGGAGGGATCATGTGAGGATTACCTGTTTTGATCCCTCCCTCTGGGGCATCTGGTATTAGCCACTGTTGGCAGACAGGATACTGGGCTAGTTGGACCTTTGGTCTGACCCAGTATGGCCGTTCTTATGTTCTTATGACAGCAAAAGGTCTGATTCCCAGTCCAGCTTGGATGGGGCAGAAGATGGCAGAAAATGCCTGAAAACAGCTCATGGGACCTTCAAATATTTCTGTTTCAACCTTGAACCTGACCCCTGCTCGCACTTTCCCTAGTTCGATTATTTTAGAACATCACATGACAACAGTTATGTTAACAGCTAAACAATTAACAGTACAGTCATATTACTGGATATATTGCAACAAGCTCCCTGGAATGAGTGAGGCCATATTTATAGTGCAGTAGTGGCTGGCCGAAGGTTGAGCTTAGTTTTCTGGTCCAAACCAGATTTTTTTTTCAGTTTTTCCAACCTAAAGTTTTAATTTCCCCCCCCAAGAGAATTGTTGCCAGAAATGAAATAATTTTCCCATTGAAATTTTCCACCTTGGGAAGCTTCTTTTACCCGCCTGTTCTGTGAAGCCCCACCTCCCGGCCACATTGCGCCAAGTCACCTGTTAACACCTGGGGAGGCCTGAGAGTCTCAAAGGAAAGGGATCTTTCAGTGGTCGGGGTTATGACTCACTGTCTCTCTAAGAGGTACACAATACATCCAGGCCCACTGAGCTCAGCTACCATCAGGAGACAGCTGATAAAGGAAAACTGGCTGCTCCTGCCCCAGAGGAACACGAGTTGTGACAGGGCCGTTCTACTTTTCTGGCTCAGAGGATATCAAGCAGGACACGGTGCCATTTTCTCACCAACTCTGTGAGAGCAGGAAACCAACCCGTTAGGAATTTACTAGCCAGGGAGCCGCTGCAGCTGGGATCAAATAAGGTACAGGCCCCAGCTGTCAGCTATAAAAAGGAGGAAGAAGGCTGTGGGAAAATGCTAGTGTTGGAGGGGAGCCGTGCTGGTATTTTTTTGTATTAGTCTAAGACAAATCAGGGCCCCGTTGCCGTGTACGGCACCATCTCTGCCCCGAAGGGTTTGCAGTTTAAGGCATTGATCCTGCATGATGACAGGATGGGCAATAAAATGGCGGCGGATCGCCAGAGTTAGCCCCTGGCAGGCTGCCACTGCTATATTTTACCCTTACCGCCGCAGACACGGGTGATCACAGCTCCCACTGGCCACGGATCACCGTTCCCAGCCAATGGGAGCTGCGGGAAGCAGCACTGACCATGACGTCGCTTCCCGCAGCTCCCATTGGCCGGGAATGGCGCTCCACGGCCTACGGGAGCTGCAACCCTCTCCCCCCCCACACACCTGTGTGGAGGCACAGGTAAATAAAATGGAAGCAGCCCGCCAGGAGCTAACCCTGGCGAACCATGTCTGCTGTGGTCTGGTGTTTGCTCACCCTTATGACAGGCTATGACAGCATTTGGGGGTGTGCAGCAGTCCACCCACAGGGATCAAAAAGCAGAGGCAGATGCAGGGTAGGCGGATGGATACAGCATGTGAGCTGAGTGACCATGGAGACAGTAGACAGACCCGGAAAGTGGGGGGATACCGTGTATTGGGCCAACTTCTGTTGAGGAGAGAGACAAGCTTGTGAGCTGCACAAAGCTCTTCTTCAGGGCCAGGAAAGCTCCTCGCTCTTGCCCGCAGAAGCTGGTCCCTCCTCTTCATCCTCCATTGTCTCTCTGATATCCTGGATCCAACATGGCTGCCACACGCCAGGCATGAAGATGGTGGGCACCTGGCTTAAGGGGGATCAGCCCCTCAAAGCTATTGAGGACCCTAACTCCCTTTGAAATCAACGGGCGTTAGGTGTCTGGCCCCTTGGCGGACCTGAGCCAGAGTTAATTCTCCCTTTGGTGGTTGGTTGCTTTTCAGCTGATGATTGCCCCTTCCCTTCCCCTGCCTCGGACTGAACAGCCTTTGCTCTAGCAGTCCCACTTGCCGATCATGGTGGCTCTGTATTTTACTCATGCTGTCATCCCCTCCCTTCTTCCCTTGACTGATTTCTGTTTTCAATAAACTTTAATAATAGGCCCTTTATCTGTTTTGGGCTGGGGGTTTTCTTAAACCATCATTTTTGCTTGTCAAAGTGTATAAAATACACACACACACACCACATCTTCTCGGCCTCCCTTCCCCCTCAGAGCAACAAAACTCCCCATGCAACCCCTTCCCAGCCCCTCTTGATCTGCCAGAAGCAACGAGGGTGAGATTGGGAAACTCCACTCACCATTTCGGGGAGAACTAATTTGAAACTCCTTAACAGACCTGGTTTTCATTGCCCAGTGAGCACTGGCCTTCTGAAAACCAGGCTCCTTGAAGATGCTTTAGAATCTCTTGTCCTAAAAGAGAGGCGGGGAACTTCTTTTGGGGTTGGGGAGCCGCTGACCCACAGAAAAATCAGTCGGGAGCCGCACACAAGTGAGAAGCAAAAAAAGAAAAACAACCCCTCAGTGATGCAGCCCCTGACTTAGGAGGAGAAAGACGCTCCCCACATTCCCCTCACACACCAGAGCCTAAGGGGGAGGCAGGCTAGTAGATTTTGTGTGCTCCAGCCCCATAGTGGGAGGGTGGGAGCTGGAATGCCAGTGTGGGCTCCCCAATGCTGTGGGGGGAGCCCTGAGCCTCAGGGGCCGGATCCAGGCAAGCCGGGGGCCGCATCCAGCCCCTCACACCTGTCCTAAAAGCTCACAAGAGCTTTTTGATGGAATGACCAAGCCTCTGGCTCAAGAAGACAGGCCAGTTTCCCTCATACACTGCTCCCAGATTCCACCCTCTCGTGATAGGCTGGCCTCCTGGCAATGTTATTAATGTTCCTATCCCATGTCTGCTGGGAGGATGAGCAGGGCTACCTCAGACCCTTTAGCAGGAGGGTTGGAAGAAAGGGACCTGCAGACTGCTTGTTTTTCCAGTGTAGAGCTCCTGAAAAGTGCCAGGCACAGAGCCAGGAGACTGCCGCCATCTGCTTCCCCACAGGATGGGTGTAGCACAGGGCACCAGCCATGCCAGCCTACGACACATCACCCTGCCAGCTGGTGCCAGCACTGACCTGGGGGTCAGTCTCCAGGGACCCCCCTTCCTCCTTTGTCTCTCGTTGACAAAGAGGTCAACGGACGCTAATTGCAGTGGGTCGTTTTTGTCGGTGCGCTCTTGGCTTCTGTCCACTAGCACCTGGACTGAGATGAAATCATCATTCCGAGGGAGAGGGGGGAGCGGGCTGGTATGGTCGCAAGTCATAATCAGACACACCCTGCCAAGGACGAGTATTTGATTGGCATAAAAAAGCACCTGAATGTTTAACGCTCCACCCTGGACAGCGTGGGCTTGCCCACGAGCCGTGTGGTTTTCGGCATGCTTTAAACCCCCTCTGAATAAGGCCAGCCATCTCTCCCCTCAGACAGCCAGGCAAGGAGCTGGAAAAACATGCAAAGTGGGGGTGCTGAGAACTACTGAACCAAACTGTGTCATCCCCTTGCCGTGTTAGCAGGCCCTGGCCCTGGCTCCAGCTCCATTCGTCAGAAGTTAGCTTTGCCTCCTGGCCACAGCCAATTCCAAACTGCCAGACCTTGTGTCAGGCCTATCCCAAGGAGAGAAATTTCCCCCTAGCGATCCCCTTCGGACTCTCTGCCCTCTCACATGAGCGAGTTCCCTCTGCTCCTCAGACTGCCGCCTCTGGCCAGAAACCAATGAATCACCTCCCAGGTGCAGAGCAATAGAAATTACGGTCTTTCTCTTGCAGTACAGGAGGTGGGGTTAATCCTCTTCACAGGCCTGATTCTCCTAGGCCTTGGGGTAGCAGCCGGCCAGAAGCTGTCTTGAGTTCCTTGCATTTACAATAGAGACTGAGAAGAATTGACAATGGAGACTGATATGTGGCATAACATGAGGACAACAGCCAAGGCTGGGAGGAAGATATGAACATTATTGATATGTCTTGTTATCCCTGCCTTTTAAATTATATTCATTCTAGATCTGGCCAGGAAATATTTATCCTCTCCTCCCAGCTGGTGAAAAAAATTAGACAAAAAAACTTCTTTCATCAAAAGTTTTCCACGGGAAAGGTTGGGGTTTACTTTTAAAAAAATTAAAAGCGATAAAACAATGTTTTGTTTGTTTTTATGAAATCCCACTTATTTTCAATTGAAAAGTGTTGTTTTTCTCCAAGACCCCATTTTTCACTGTAAAACTTGGTGTTGAAAATTTATTTGGGCTTAAATTGCAGCAAGGGAGGTTTAGGTTGGACATTAGGAAAAACGTCCTACCTGTCAAGGTGGTGAAACACTGGAATAAATTGGCTAGGAGGGTTGTGGAATCTCCATCACTGGAGATATTTAAGAGCAGGTTGGACAGACATCTATCAGGGATGATCTGGATGGTGCTTGGTCCTCCTGTGAGGGCAGGGGATGGGACTTAATGACTTCTCACGGTCCCTTCCAGTTCTAATATTCTATGATTTTGAACTGCTTCAGTTTTGTCACATTCCTACTATATCTCCACAGTGTCCAGATGTGAACAGGATCGGCCTGGGCTTAGCACGAGTCAGGACCCTGTTGATCTCGGTGGTTGGTTTTGGTTCGGAAAGGCCATGCCTTACTCTTGTCTGGAACCATCCCGGGGTGTCTCTCCTGGTTGAGATGGTTTTTACTCACTCTGTTCTGACGTTCTCCGCTGTTAATTATAATCATCACCAGTTGGGAACAAACCAGAGGCCACTGGGGAAACACAGCAGCATCTGATGCTTAGGGCTGCAAGGCAAAGTTGCCAGGAGCCGTGTTAGCATCAGCAGCAATGGCATCCCAGAGTCTGCGAGCCTGGCAGATAGGCAGGCAAAAATGTTACTATGACAACCAGCAGCCAGTTCAGGTTTCACGGGGTGGTGGTGTGGGGAGGGGTGTGGGAGGGACGGGGGACAACTGAGCAAAGTTTCTTCCCAATTCCAAAATTGCTTGGGAAGGAACAGGGTTGCCACGGTTTTGGCTTATTTGCTTCTCCTGCCATGCTGGGGAGAAGGCAGCTGGAGAGAACGAAAAATCTCCTCTGGCAAATGTCAGAGCAAAGCTGGGAATAGTCTTAAACAGCTTGTTTTGTTTGGCTAATCTAAGCGAGTGAGCTCACGTCTCCTGGAAGCCTAAGGAGATTATGTGACAGGAGCCAGCGCAGCTGGGCAGGCAGAGCAGGGTGAGCACCCTCCTCTTCCTCCGCTTAACACAGTCCCTGTTCGGTTGCAGGAGCGAAGAACGAAGAGTGTCCGGGCTGAGCCTTACTGGGCAAATCCCACTGCTCCCTGGATCATACGGTAACCACTTGCTTTTCTACACCACCTTCCAGCCCACTGCAAAACTGCTTTCCCCAGGGCCTCTCGGGCCTGTGTGAGAGGTGCTACACCCATTTCACAGACCAGGCAAGTGAAGTCCAAGGCCCCGTAGGGCCCATTTTCCCAATCTGGCCCTGAAAGTAGGTGCTTCTATTTTTTTTCAGAGCCCAGCTTTCGTTCTATGGGCCCTGATTTTCATAGGGGCTGCACACCCTCAGCTCCCCCGGGACTTGTGCTCGGTCTGACAGATTTGGCAATTTCCTACAGTAGCCTTGAAGGACCTTATGCTAATAAGTTTATGTATTAACGTCGGCCAAGACCATATGTAACTCTGTTATGTGTGGGGTGCGACAGATGTTGCAATCCCATGTCACATCTTTGGGGGTTTTTTTTAACTACTCCACACAGGGGTGGGGAACTGGGACCTACCACGGTTCCTCCAGGAACTAAAACCAAAAGTTGCTTGTCAACCCTGCTCCCCACCCCTTCCCAGGAGGTACGACGTTCTGGGGAGCTCACATATACAAGTTCAAACTAGATTCTCCAGAGAGCAACAAACAACATGAGGACTTTGGGACAAACAGATTGAGTTTAAAACGACTCAGAGACTTCCTCCTGATCCAGACAATGCCCAAAGGGGCCCCCAATCTTTAGGGAAGGGTTTGAAGGACTGACATCCAGCGGAGCCCTTATTGGCATGGGTAGGGGTGAGCCTTGGTCAACTTATGAGCATGGGAGTGTAGGTTCTTTTACTGTTTTTATGGGGTTTCTCTGTAATACTTTTACCTTAAAAATAAATGTGCTTGCTTAGAAAGAACTGTGTGGTACGCAGTGTTCCCTGTAAGGTGAGAGCTTGGGTAGCTGCAGAGGAGAGATTCAAATGCTGCCCAGCTGATTAGCAGAGCTCCCACAGCCAGCACATGTGTTTCTATGGGTGGTGCACATCCGCACTTGTGTCAATGCACATAAGATTCATTCCACACATGAATGGAAAAAAATAGAGGAAACATTGGTGGTAAGTGGTAAAAGCTGGCAATTACAGCCCGTCAGAGCTTTTGGAGAAAAAACAAGGCCCGTCAGAGCTTTTGGAGAAAAAACAAGGCACTGGAGAAAAAACTAGCCTGATTAGCGAGACTGGCTTACTGGGAATACCACCGCATAGGCAAGGAACGGTGCAGCCTTGGAAATCCCCGCTTCAGGCTGGAGAGAGATGCAGGTCTCTCTCCTCCCATGCAGGCTGAGGAACTGGGAGCCTAGAGTAAGTGCATCTTTAAGGCCACGGAGGGTAAATTCAGGTGCCTGAATTGTGACACTCAGGCCAGGTCTACACTAGACCCAGAAGGTCAGGTTAAGGTACACAACTCCAGCTACGTAAAGTACATAGCTGGAGCTGGCTTACCTTAAGCCAAGCTTGGCACCGTCTTCACAGAGGGAGGCCGACGGGAGCAAACGCTCCTGTTAGCATCCCTTACTACTCGTAACTGGTGTAGGAGTACTGATGCCGACTGGAGCTTCCCTCAGTGGTTGATTTAGCAGGTCTTAACTAGACCTGCTAAATAGAACGCCGGAAGATCGATCTCCAGCGTGGCCAGTGAAGACGTGGCCTCAGTATCCCTGGGCTTTGAAAGATGGGCAGCCAGCCTCTGAGGCATCCAAAACTCAAGGCCACTTTTAGAAAATGTTGGCCTAAGCAATGTGGTCAGAAGGCAATGACTAAGGGACATTACCAGGAGGCAATGAGACATCTCCTGGCTCCCAGTCCTGAGTGGTAACTCTCAAGCCAGGCCTCTTAGCACTTGGTTACTCACCAAAGATGTAGGGGTTCTATTTAAAGGGAACTATTGCCTGGGAGAAAAGCCCCAGGAGCCCAGCTGGGGCCATGCTATGTAACAAAGCTTTTGGTCCCCATTTAGTGCGTATGTGCATCTCAAAGGGGAAGCTGGAACGCTGGATTCACCAGAGCAAACCAGAGTTACCTCAAAGTCCAGGATCCCATCTCTAGCACTGGACAAGACTAGATACTACAGAGGAAGACTCACCCACAGTCCACAATGCCCATTGTGGTGCTGTGGGTGTCTGTCACCGATGGTGGCTCGGATCCGTGGGCCTTGTACTTGGAGCAGAAGGCCGGGACATTCGTTCCTGGGGTTGTTCCAATGTCTCAGGCAGGCCCCTGAGAAAGCTCGGTCGCTGCCCTCGCCACTGACAGTCCCACCACGCCCGAGAAGCGGAGCCGCCGATCGCCCCTCTGCAGGCGGCAGACGTCCTTTAGCAACGTCTTCCCTTCGGGTGTTCAGCCCTTCATGCCCGCTCTCGGGGGGGAGGTGTGAAATCAAGCACAGGGATTGCTCCAAAAGCAACTCCGGGGGGTAGGACACGCTCTGCTGCTACAGAGGCTGGGTTTACGGCCTCCCTTCCTGCAACAGGGCCTGCCTCTGGATCTCCCATGGTGTTTGCTGGTGGCCACAAATGGAACCCTGGGACCAGCATGCTGGGGGTTGGGGATCACTCATATGACCCCCACCACACTGTTAGAAACAGGGGTAGCCATCCAATGCAAATCACGCATGACACCAGTGCAGCCTGGCCAAACAAGGGGTTAAATTTGTCCTCATTGAAGGCAATGGCCATTGACCTCAATGGGACCTGGATTTTATCCTCGGGGGTCGCCCTGAGGCAGCTACAGTCAACTGCTCACGCGGTGTAAAAAAGTCCCGATACTTCTTATTCCAACAGCCCCTTTCCCTCCCAGCGGCTCAGAGTGCCGGCCAGATATTACTTAATCCTCACCTTGCCCATGTGAGTGGTTTATTTTTTACTCTAGGTCTGTGTTAGATCGTGGTATGCAGGCTCCAAAGGGCTTTATAAGACAAATGAATTATAAATCAGCCTCTAATGCTGGACAACCTCTTGTCCCTGATGTGCCTGGAAGCACTGCAGCCCAGGGAATGACCAATCAAGTACATATTAATTAATGGGCTGTGAAAACTAAAAATGCCTTGCAGTGTCTCTGCCAAGTTATCAGATGAGCTCTGGTGGACCTGCTTCAAGGATCGAGTTCGACAGGCAAGAGTCCTCAGCTTAACGAGGCCGACGTAAGGAGGAGCATGGGGCTGGGAGTAAGAAAACTAGTGGAGAACAGCACATGGGGCTGGGAGTAAGGAGACCTGGGGGTTCTTGTCCCCACTCTGTCATTACTCAAGTTGGCCAGGATGCTTTCATGCCAACCCCTCCTCCCCCCCCCAAAAAGCTATAGGTTCCTTTAATGAGCACATCCGGTCAGGACCTTGTCTTTTCATCTGATCCGGGAGACAGCATCGCTAGCAAAAGGATTGTGCCAAACAAGGGTGCCATCTTGTAGACCATTGGCATCTCTGCCATTTAGGCAGAGCAGGTCACATTCTACTTAGCTTGTGAAACCTGAGATCAAGAGAAGCTGTTAGGACAAGAAGCAAGGGGCTTAAATTGCAGCAAGGGAGGTTTAGGTTGGACATTAGGAAAAACTTCCTACCTGTCAGGGTGATTAAACACTGCAATAAATTGCCTTGGGCAGCTGTGGAATCTCCATCACTGGAAATATTTAAGAGCCGGTTAGACAGACATCTATCAGGGATGATCTAGATGGTGCGTGGTCCTGCTGTGAGGGCAGGGGACTGGACTTGATGACCCCTTGGGGTCCCTTCCAGTTCTAATAGTCTATGATTCTTTGATTCTAAAGTCAAGCTAAATAGGTTGGGGCCAACTTTATAGTTGGCAGACGATATCTAAAGAAAACCCAGCTTGTTTATCACCAGTCATTGGAGACAGCAAAGGCACAGAACTGATAGCTCCTCGAAAGGGTCCAAGCAGTGAAGTAATGTTCATTTTCTGTGGACAGGTGTTTGCCCGAGCTGTTCACAAGGTGGGACTTCAAACCGTACCAATCCATCAGCTGATGTTTGGAACTAGAACCACCAGGTGCAAGGCATCCATGTTGCTGTGCCAGTCATTGCCACAAGGTGTACATCTTGCAGCAGGCACAATCACAAAGGAGAACATGCGACCTAGTGATTAGTGAACAGGCTAGGGAGTCAGAATGGCAGGATTTAATTTCCATTTCACTCTTTTAGGGAAAGTCACTTTTTAACGGGTGTCCGGGTCAGCTTTTGCACCTGTTAATAAATAACAATCATATTTTACACCTGGGGTTGATACTGCTTGCTTCCCCCACCAGCCTGTTGGGAGGAACTGAGCCTTGTCAAGTGCTGCAAGAACTTCAGGTGAAAGATGCTAAAAGTCAAACATGAATATAGCCTTGGGATTGGAAAACATAATAATACTAAAAATCAATTAGTAAATATTACGACTAATCTTGTTGAACAACGGTTTGAGCTGTGCTCTCGCTGACAGTCGGAAACAGGGGCATGTTCACGTCAGGCGAACTTCAACAGAGTTCCAGCCAGACTGGAACGTGGTTCCACAAGGGTTTTGAGCACATGTTTGCGTTAAGTCCCCATTACTGCTAAGAGTTTTGATGAATGTGTATCAGGGGACGAGACCCCCAAAACAACACAGCGTTACATTGGCCTCCCGTTGCAAACATTCTGCATGCAGATCTATGGAAACGCCGTCCTGATCTTTCACACAGAGACTAGCTTTTGTTAACATTCATATAAATGCATGCTATTTAGCTCCCTCTACTGCTCCCTCCAGAAGCTTGCGGGAGGATTATGCAACATGTGTTAAGCAGCTTATTTGGGGTTGTAGCATGCTGGAAAGCAGAAACAAAAAAGGCGAGCTCATAAATGCCTTGGACCCGCTATTTTATGAAGGGCCTAAGTGAATGATCTAGACCAGTGGTTTTCCAACGACAGGTTGCGACCTAGGATGGTCAGGCGTGGAATGTCAGGCGCTGGGTCTCATTGATACAGGGGGGATCAGGTGACCAGTGGGGGGCGCTAAGCAGCCAGCAACAGGCCCGGCTCCTAAATGGGGGAGAAGAGCGCACAGGGCTGCACGCACTGGCCCTGCCCCGAGCACTAGCTCCGCACTCCCATTGGCTGGGAACCTGCTGCCGGCTGCGTCTGGGGCCAAGAGAGGCATGAAGCTGCCTGAACCCCCGCTGTGCCGCTGACCGGGAGCCGCTCAAGGTGAGCCCCTCCTGCCCCAGTCCTGACCCCCCTCCCCAAGCTGGAGCTTCCTCCTACACCCCAAAGCTCAGCCTCAGCCCCACCCTGGAGCCCACACACACGAGTCAAGTTATGTAGGGTGGTGGCATCAACAATTTTCTTCAACTGGGTCCCGAGGAAAAAAGCGTGAAAACCGCTGGCCTAGAGAACTGCCTGTCGATGGTTATTAAATCTGTGCTCTCCCATTTTCATTGCTTCACATACCTCGGAGAGCGTATTGGTGTCACTGGCGCTGTAGTCAGGAGAATCCTTTCCTCAACCTGCTCCCACCCTCACCCCCAGACAGTGAAGCAGCAACCTCGGACGATTAACAAGTCATCAGAACACCCACAGGCGTGTCCTCTGCCTGGGATTTTTTTTTAAGCTAAAAAGTGAAAGGGAAGTTTGCGTTACCCTCCGCAAGAGCGTGTTGTGAAATCAGCAGCTTTCTGGGAAGCAGTGGATCTTCTTGTAACCTTGCATTTGCCCTCTAGATTTCTCCCTTGTGCTTGTCGCCAGTTGCCATAGAGATGCGAGGCAAGAATAGGAGATATGTCGCTGCCATCTTCTGGGCAAGCAGCGGATTGCCTGGGACTTTGGAAAAGGGCATGCTTCTGCCACCTGCAGCTGGTTAATACATACATCACGGGCCCATTTCGGATATGCCAGGAAGGACCATTAAATTATCATGCTTTGACCTCCTGAATGACACGGGCGATAGAATTGTGTGTACCCACTGATTCGATCCACATCCCCTGTTTGCAAACTGAACCAACTGCACTCTCGAATATTAATTCAAACGGTCATCATCCCAGAAGCACCCTTAAAAACTCCCTTCAATAATCAAGCGGCTCCCCACTCACAGAATCCTAGGGCTGGAAGAGACCTCAGGAGGTCAGAGAGTCCAGCCCCCTGCCCAAAGCAGGATCAAACCCAACTCAATCATCCCAGCCAGGGCTTTATCAAGCCGGGACTTCAAAACCTCTAGGGATGGAGATTCTACCCCCTCCCTAGGGAACCCATCCCAGTGCTTCCCCACCCTCCTAGGGAAATAGTTTTTCCTAATATTCAACCTAGACCTCCCTCACTGCAGCTTGGACCATTGCTCCTCGTTCTGTCACCTGTCAGCAATGGGAACAGCCTCTCTCCATCCTATTTGGAACCCCCCTTCAGGAAGTTGAAAGCTGCCATCAAATCCCCCCCTTACTCTTCTCTTCTGTAGACCAAATAGACCCCAATCTCTCAGCCTCCGTATTAAATAAATATAATGGGCGACAGATTAATCATTATTAAAAAATGGCACTGCACAGGGTGCATCTATGGAATTTTTTTCAATGACTATTCAGAGGTACAAAAGGTCCAAGGTATTTCTGAGCAGTAACATATAGAAAACTTTAGCTATATGGCTTACTGGCTTCAATTTCTCTGCTCTACAGTTTGAAAACAGCCTATGGAAATGACCGTAAGCATCTTATAGGATGATAAAGTTACGTCTGGCACCCACAGCCCTGCAACAGACTTCTAGAATACAGGTTAAGCTCTCCAGCGGCTCTAAATTGGTGTTGCTCATGGACTTCAAGAGAACACCACGGTATGTCGAGAACTTGTACGAAATTGGTGGCTTGATTTGGTTGTGCTCTCCTCCACGCCCTCAACTGGAGGGGAGTCTTTTCCATAGAGCTTCAGTGACCAGATGCTAAGGATGGATGCGAGGCTTGCTAAAATAAACCCGCCGATGGTTAAGTAGAAACTTTCTCCCAGTGACGCTGCATAGTGGTATACCTTTAACAGTTCCTTGTTTTTCGATGTCTGGATTATCGTTAAGATCCAAGTACAAAACACCAGCACTAACGCACAAAGAACAGCTGTGAAAAGAGAGTGAAGAACAGAAAGGCGGTGACTTTACGGCAAGTCAGTCTGTATCCGCAAAAACAATGAGGAGTCTGCAGATTTATTTGGGCATAAGCTTTCGTGGACAAAACCCCACTTCATCAGATGCATGGAGTGGAAATTTCCACGCCCTCAGGCTTTGCTTTGGGCCCGGGCGGTGAGCCACAGTGAGAGAACCACTGGGATAAGATCACGCTGAGCCTTCCCATGAGGGCGACTTGTCACTTTGCCAGCACCTTTTGTAATGCCTGGCAGGGTTTTCACTCTGAAGCCATTAGGCACAACAGGCTAGGGGACACAGTGAGCCAGCTCCTGGATCACATGATGGAGCTATAGTGTAAAGACAGCAGTACCAGCACAGCGAAATCTAGTCTCTGAGACTTGCATGCATCGGCAAGTTGTGGTAACACCTGGGAGGCACACCGGCCCCTTTGCCGCCACCAAAACTTTGCTTGCTAAATGGGGTTCCCTCTCATGCCCCCTCCCTGTTCCTGTGAGTCACCTTCCCTGGATTACTCCTCCTCCCCGGCAGCAGTCACCTATGCCTGTCTGCACAGTTTGGGGGGCTTTTCAAAGGTATTTATGACCCTAAAACTGCATAAGGCACTTTGATTAGTTGGGCACATACCCCCTTTTCAGAAAAAAGATGCTGTGCTCCCCCAGGGGACAGGTGGAAGAGACTGTCCGAGAGAACAAGCTCTGTCTCACACCCCCCTAGCTATTAACCACTCCCCTGCACCCCATGGAAAAGAGAAGAATTCAAAGGAACGGACTGAACTAAGATCCTCTGTGTTGTGCTGGAGGAGACTACAGCTCTTGGTTACGGGGTCCTTTCAGTGAGTCACTGACCAGAGTGGGGGGGAAATCGGCCCGGCTGACTTCCCCTGCCTAGTAGCTGTCCTATGAAAAGACTATCTACTCAATCACCGACAGTGTGACTCAACAATGTGGCTTGTGGGTGGGTGGGGGGGAGGGAGTCTATTAAAACAAAAATTGTATAATGGCTGATTTATAGATGCATAGATTTTAAGGGCCTCAGGGACCACTGTGATCAGCTAGTTGCTTTTCACCCTTCATGCTGGCTGCTGATTTCTTGCATTTGATTCCCCTGAGACTTTTTAATATGAATGTTTCATAGAAATCCATTAGAAGCAGCATTTCAAAAGGCAGTCGCAGAACCATCACAACTCAGCTGGCCCAGAAGTGAGCCACTTAAGTGGGTAGGACTGACGAGGCTTTGCACAGTGAAACCAGGTTGGTATATTTCACTTTTGAATCTAGTTGCAGTCACCTTCTGGTTCTTCTGCACTAGCCCAATGCTGCTGCTATTGAGGGTTTCAACCCTTCCGAGGAAAAGTTAAATGTAATTGAAACAAAGGGAATTTTTCTTAAAAAAAAAAAACAACCACTTAACAGGAAAATTCTTCTGTTCATATTAAGTTTACACTAACCCCGATTCACTTCCTTCAGACAGAAGAACATTTGCTGGTTTAAATTTAGTTGAAAATGGCTGTTTAATCTCTCTCTCTCTCTCTCTCTCTCTCTCTCTCACACACACACACACACACACACACACACACACACACACACACACACACACACACACACACACACACACACACACACACACACACAAAATCATCTGTTCAACAAACAAAAGTTACCTGACAATATGTGTAGGACAGTTGAAATGATTAAACGCGCCACTCCTAGCTTCTTTATCTCTATGAAGTCAAGGAGGAAAGCCACGAAGCCAGTCAACACACCCAGGAAACACATTCCCAGCATCAGATTTATGAAGACCCATTGATTCGGCCTCAAGAGAATAATGTCTTCAATCAAAACAAAGCAGCAGAATAAATACAGGACAACATGAAATGAAATAGAATGAACAAGTCAAAGGCTACAGCAGCTGACGGGCTCTTAATTCTTTTCCTGTGTCCTGGTGACCCTTCCACAAGCTGCGCTGCCATTGACAGTCATCAATGTATTAAAACTAATGGACTTCTATATCTAGTAGATTCAGGCTGATGGCACCATCCAATTAGCATGTTGATTTTCAGCAAGATGCACCCAGAACATTCAGTGGAGAACTCATTATATCTCTTTATGCGTTCCCCTGTCTGTTGTACCCATTGCTTGTCTCTTGCCTTGTTATTTAGATTGTAATCTCTTCAGGACAGGGGCCATCTCTTTGGGCGGATCTATGGCACACGGCAATGTCAACCTGATTGTACCCAATTTCAGCTGCATAAATAGGTTGAGGTGCTGCATGGTGTCCACTGCGGCGGAAGGGTGTCAATGGGGAAAAGCTCTCCCATCGACTATGTTTCTCATTCTGGTGGAGTTCTGAGTCGATGAGAGAGCTATTGGTGGTTGATTTAGCAGGTCTTTACTAGACCCATTAAATCAAACCCTGGGGGATCAATTACCGCAGCACCAATCTCCCAGTAAGTGTAGACCTGCCCTTTGCTAGATGTACAGTACAATGAGATTCTGGCCTTTACATTATCATGATACAAAAATATGTATGAGACAGAGTTGAGTCACAACAACTTCTAGCTTCAGAATCCTTCAAGACTCAAGATTATCCTTCCCATTTAGCCTTGACTCTAGAGAAGGAAGGAAGCTCTTTCATTATATCCTCTCTATCACTATGGCTAAGCAGATGTCATAAGCGTAGACAACTGTTCAGCCTGGTGAGCGGGGGTGAATAAGAAAGCCAGAATGCAAAGCCTGAATAACTTGGGTTACCAAACTGGCCCTGGCATTTTAAACCCTCTAGCCCACCAGAGCTGGGCAATTAAAGAGAACTTGCCAAGGCCATGATTCAGCAAAGAATTTAAAGCAAAACACTTAAGTACATGCTCCAGTCCCACTGAATAATAATGAATAATGCCTAATTCTTTGATAGCGCTTTACAAAGTACTTCTATCATTTCATTTTACAGACGGGGAAACTGAGGCAGGGAGCGGTGACCTTAAGCCCCAAGTTCCTCCAGATGGTCAATGGCAACAGAAGAAATCAAAGGTAACTCAGATTTGTGGCAGCGAGGGGAACCCAGTGCTCGGTGAGTAGTCCAGTTGTACTTGTGTTTGCTATTTATGGCAGGGGAGCCTAGAGGCTAGGACAGGTGCTCCTGATTTCCGCTGATCTAAAGCCAGCGGAAAGAATTCAAAGGGGGCTTCGCAGACCTTCAGAAAAAAGGACAGAAATATAAAGTTACAGAACCCTGGACCCTCTGGGGAGAATGGGAGATGATCCATTGCTACATGTATCAGCAGAGGCCAGCAAAAAGGCTGCTAAGACTTTGTAAATTGGAGAGCAGCACTTGGAGTGAGTCAGTACGGATGCTAGAAAAGATATAAAAGATTATGGGCGAGTAGTATACCATGTACTGGTTTGCTAGCACATTTTGAACAACTGGCCCTAGCTTTCCTGTGCCACACAACTCGCTAGAGATCACCACGAGCTTGGGCTGTGTTCCACACAGAGCCACTGCTCCAAGACGTGTGCTCAGATCCTGCTTTATGAAGACACAATGGAAAAGGCATTTGGTAGTTTGTGTGTAATGCTTATTTGCACATCTCTCACCACCGCCATCACCGCCCAATGTGATCAGCGGTCTGTCTGCATAAGAAAGGCCTTCCATTGGAGCAGCCCGGGTTCTCACCGATTTCAGTTGACACTGTAAAAACGAGTAGTCCCATGGCACCTTAGAAACTAACAAAAATATATAGAATCATCCAGTTCTGCAGTCTCTCTCTAATTGAAAAGCTTCAGGGGGCAGCCAAGTTGGTCTTTAAAGTGCTACCAGACTATTTGTTGTTTTTTAAGTTTCTCTCTAATTGGTTAGTGAAATTCAATCTTTCCTCATAGGTCCGTTTTTTCCAGACTTATCTTCTCAAGACTTTCCCAGCTTGTCCACATCTTTCCTGAAGTGTGGCGCCCAGAACTGGACACCGTACTCTACTTGAGGCCTTATCAGTGAGGCAAGTATATTTAATCTTGCCTCGGTAAGATTAAATATACTCAGACCATCCAAAAGCTCCAGTGACCAGGATTTCAACACTACTTTCAGTAACTGTTCCAGTGCTTACTGATTCTAGCTGAAAGTTTTCCCTAATATGTAATCTAAATATCCCTATTGGCAAACTTAAGTGGATTGTTCATTGTCCTACCTCAGTGGACATGGAGAATAGTTGATCACTGTCCGTTCACATATTTGATGACTGTTTTAATCTCACCTGACACCTTTTCTTCTCCACACTAAACTAAATATGCCCCATTCTTTCACATTTTCCTCACAGATTACTAAATCTCTTATTTTTGTTTCTCTCCTCTGAACGCTCTCCAGTTTGTTTACAATCCTTCACTTGAGGCCTCACCGGTGCATTAAAAGGCAGAAAAATTATACAGTGTTTTACAAGCACACGCCTGTTAAAATGCCCCAGAATGACACTAGCCACCTTCACACCAGCACCACACTGTTGGTTCATATCAATTTGTGAGCCACAAGAACCACCCGAATACTTTTCTGCAATACTGCTGCCAAACCAGTTAGTCCCCTTTTTGTATTTGTGCATTTGCCTTTTCTTTCCTACATGTAGTATTTTGCACTTGAATTTACAGGCATCCCTGCTATAAGTCGCCCTGGTATATATCCATTCTGAACTAATGTCGTTGACACTTGTAGGCAGGGCTCGCCAAACCGCCAGCGATTGCCCGAACCCAGCTCTTCCAGGTTACAATCTACTCGCCATGGGCGAGTAGATTGTATTATTTGTCGAGCCTTGCTTGTAGAGACTGATGCGTTTTAAGTCCTCCCATTCCTGCTCTTAAGTCGCGCACGCAAAAAAAAAAAAAAAAAAAAATTTGGGAAGTCAGCCACAGGGGAAAAAAATTCCCGCTTTAAGTTGTTTTGATATAAGTCCAAGTTTTTCGGAACGTATCTTGGACTTATAGCAAAGACGGCCTGTATTGAACTCCAGACCAATTATCCAATTTATCAAGATCATTCTGAATTCTACTCCTATCCTCCAAACTGCTTGCCAGTGTGGTGTCATCTGAAGACTGTAGAAGCATATTCCCCACTCCATCATCCGTATTGTGTGTGAAAATACTGACTAGTACTGGATCGTGGATACACCCTGCTAGGGCTCCTAGTGTGTCCTCCCAGTTTCACAGTAAACCATTGATACTCTAAATACAGTCTTGTAACCAGTCGTGCTCCCAATTTATGGTAATTTCATCTATACCATATTCTCCTAGATTGCTTATGAAAATGTTGGGCTGTATCAAAAGCCTTATTACAGTCCAGATGTATCACCTCTACTGCTTTCCCTCTATCCTGTAGGCCAGGTGCCCTGGCAAAGAAGAAAATGAGATTGGTTTGGCATGATTTGTTCTTGGCAAAACAATACTGGTGGTTTCTTCTTCTTCTGGTGCATCAGGTACCGCGTGAGATGGATCCAGTCTGCCAAATACTATACTCCTGTAACAATGCTCCCTCTAGTCTTTTCCATCCACTCCATGGAGTTTTTCCATCCATGTGCGGAATACATTTGTATGTACACCAAGACATGCGCAAATGTGCACCACCAGTAGAAACACAAAGCCTAGCTCTGGGCGCTCTCAAATGCCACCAGGCTCCCTACAGCCCCTCCTCTAGCCTGTGAAATCCAGCCTACTTCTGGGATCACCCAAGAGGGAGCCTTTCCACCTGCATATGATCCTCTGTGATAGACCACCCCAGATCTCTGCCTCTGGGTCACCAGGCCTCTCTTTTTTCCTTCTCCCCAAGGTGGCTTAGTTCTTACCCTTTAAAACACCATCCCTTATCCCTTGTCCCATCTGCCTCGAGCGGTCTCACCTGAGTAGCTCGTTTCGTTCAGCCACTGCTGGGACTTCAGACGGATGGGCACCCCAAAGATGTAAATGGTGACCCAGAACTGCGACCTCTTCAGCAGATGTTGGGGCTCAGTGGTGTCCAGCATGATCCAGCTGAGGTTGGAGATGGCGATGCACAGAGCTGCCACGCCAAGGCACTGGCACGTGGCTGCAGCCAGGCTGCGCTGGGTGGCCATTGACAGCTCCCACAGCTGCTCGTGGTCGGAGCGCACGGGCAGGTTGCCCGCGGCCACCATGGCCAACAGCCCTGAGTACTCGCTGGCGGACGACGAACTCTTCTTCATCGTCACCTGCTGCCGGGGAGCCAGTCCCAGCTGCTTAGGGCCCTGCAGGCCCTGGCTGGTTTCCAAAGCGAGGCTGGCTACATTCTTCTCCCAACCGCCCGGGTGATTCCCTTCCGTGGCAGGCTCTGCCCCCTCCCATCCACCAATGATAGAGGCTGATGTGGCATCAGCCCCGCCCCCTCACAGCTAAAGGCCCAATAGGAAGCCCTGGGCCCTTTTAAATCACCGGGCCCTGGGCCAGCCTCAGGCGCACCCTCTAGGCCTGCTAACATCTATCAGACTGCCCCCTACCCCAGTCCTTATAGCAGCCATTACCAGCCAGTCCCGCCCAGTGTATTTATTAATTATCCAACAGCAGTGTCCCAGCCGGGCGGGAGAACTGTGTGCGCTAGGTGCTGTACAGACATGGCAAAAGGCAGTACCTGGTCTAAGAGCTTACGGTCTTAGCTGAGATGAGACGCCGCACGTGAGTGTCACAAACCAAGAGGGCAGATGAAGGTAACAGGGATAGGAGCCATGGATAGCTCCACACACAGCCAGACCTCTCAGAGTACATCTACACTGCACAAAATACCACCCCGGCAGTCGTCTCAGAGCCTGGGTCAGCTGCTCATTGCGGGTAGAGTTACCACCTTTGAAATACCCAAACCCAGTGCACACCCCCCCGCAGGGCAAGCCCGCTGCATCCCCAAACCTAAGGCAACTGCACACACCTGCCCGCTGCTTCCACAGCTACTTATAGCGATCCAAACTCCCCCTCTTGTGCACATGTGGTGCGCTTTGTGTGTTGGTGGGCAGACAGCCGCTGTGTTGTCAAGTTTTGATCGGTTATCACTTGCACTGGGGAACACAGCAGCTTCTTTAGCTGGACGCTGAAACCTTTAACATTAGACAGGCCAGTGTATTGCAATAATAGAGCAAATGTCAAGATTCATGTAAAAAACAAAACAACCAACCAACAACCCTGAGAATAAATTGTTTTTTCTGGCAATTGGCCAGTGCATTAAAAAAAAATCCAGCCATGCTGGTCAGGTGCAAACCCAACAATTTGGAAAGTGCCAGGAATGAGTTGGGTCAGAGAATTGCCAGGAAGGCAGGATGAGAGGACAGGGATCCTATCTGTAACCGACTTGCTCTGACTGACTGTTGCGCCTCAGATTCTCCGCCTGTAAGACAGGGATGATGATACCGTCCCCTAGTCACCAACAGCCGAAAGAAGATTTGGAATCTCTGCACACAATGGAGAGAAGGCAGTTGTTGATGGCTCAGGGGCTCTGCCTAGTGGAGAGGAACTGCCCTAGACCCCACATACCAGTGGGATCCGCACCCACAGCATCACCTTGTATTCTAATTCATGCAAATATTGCAGGGAGATGCTTTTCCCACCGCCTCTTTAATCCCTCTGCCCCCTGTGTATTACAGAGTGAAGAAAAAGGAAGGAAAACAGCCCAGGTGGAAAAAACCAGGAAGAGCCTAGAGCAGGAGGAAACGAACTATCTGGGAGAAGTGGTGAGTGGATTTCATAGGAGAGTGAGAAGGGGGTGGGGGCTGAGTCCCTCCCACTCCATTCCCCCATCCTGCCCACTAAAACAATCAGTCCTGCCAGCCTTACCCTAGCCAGACCTCCTGCACCTCACAGCAGGCTGACATCACACGCTGCCCATCACCAGCCAGCCTTGCATCATTCATTGGCCAATGCCTGTCTAGCTTTGTGGCAGGTGCCAGTAGCCAGGACAGGAGTGCCTCCAGGACCTCATTAGTTGTGTAGTCCACTGTTCCAGGCACTGCCCAAACCCAGAGAGAAGAGGCACTGCTGCTAAGAGCTGTATTTATGACACACACACACACACACACGACTCTGGGCATGTGGCGCACTCTGAGCGACTCAAGCTTCTCCCTGAAGGGGAAAATTGAATCCTCAAAACGCAAATGTTGCACTTCTCATACAACACAACGATGTCCCCTTAACTCTGCCCCTTTTTGATCCATTCCCTCAGGCACCCCTCAGAGACACTGCAGCTCCCTATACTCTTAAACATGTGTGTCCAGGGAGATCCCTTATCCCCCAAAGTACCAGCAGTGCATGGTGCATCCACTGGAATACGGAACCGGAATCTTGGCCTACAATTGCCATGGAAACTGAAAAAATGGCAGTTTTTATTTGGGGGGGGGGGGGGGGGGGGGGAGAAGAGAGTGAGCTACTGGGTGGTTCTCAGTTCCTTAGGGTGTTGCAGCAGGAGCAGAGGTACAGCTGCAGGCAGGCTGGTGTGAGAAGTGTTGCCTTGACTCTAGATTTCCAGGTTTGCTAATTTAGTGTAGGGAGGGTTTAAAGGGCACAAGGCATGCAGACCACCGCTGGGAGCCCTTAGCCTTCACGCCATGGTAACAAAATCCTACCTGTGAATTTCCATCAGGGTTTTAAGAGGGGGTCATGGGAGTGCAGCCGTAGGAAGGGGCAGTAGGGAGTGCCCAGGAACCTCAGCTACCCCAAGCTTGCTGCATTCCCAGACACCCCTTTGTCTCCTCTGGATGCAGCTATCAGAATCCCCAACGGGGGCCTCCCCCTCTCCCTGGCGAGTGGACATCAGGAACAAGAGTCCTCTAGAGCCTCAGGCAGCTCCTTCGTACCAAGCCTGCCAGGAGTTCCTCACCAAAAACAGAGAAAGAGCCAAACCAGCCTGCTGATGGGGCACTGAGGCACACAGACTAAAGAGGCACTCCTGCCGTCTGGGAGCTAGGAATTGAACCCGCATTAACCCCCAAACTCCTCCTTCCTCCTAGGTCTTTCTGGCATGTTCTGGGCCCCTTTCTGAATTCTGTGCCCATCTCCAGGTTTATTTTTTTGTTCATTCTGTATTCAACCTGGCCCCATGCACTGCCTCAGCTGGGAGACTGCAGCCTGCCCCTGAGGTCTTGGCTAAGGTTGGCAGCCCTGGAAATTAGGTCAGTAGGTCACTGACACCTCTCTTTCAGAGGACAAGCCAAATTTAAACCGAGTTGTAAAGGGTAGAGAGCAAGTCTACAGCCTTGCTCAGACCAGGAGATGATGGGCTGATGTTAGATCACATATTAGGGCTGCCGCTTAATCATAGTTAACTCATGTGATTAACTCAATTAATTGTGATTATTCACAGTTTTAGTCACCTGTTAAGCATTAGCATACAAAGTGAAATTTATTATATGTTTTTGGATTTTTTTCTACATTTTCAAATATTTTTATTTCAATTACAACACCACATGCAAAGTGTTCAGTTCTCCATTTTTATTACAAATAAAAAGGGTAGTATTTTTCAATTCACCTCACACGAGTACTGTAGTGAAATCATGAAAGTGCAACTTACAAATGTAGATTTTTTTTTAAGTTATATAACTGCGCTCAAAACAAAATAGAGCCTACAAGTCCACTCAGTCCTACTACTTGTTCAACCCATTGCTCAGACAAACAAATTTAACATTTATGAGACATAATGCTGCCTACTTATTATTTATAATGTCACCTGAAAGCAAGAACAGGCATCTGTATGGGGCTTGTAGCCAGCATTGCAAGGTATTTATGTGCCAGATATGTTAAACATTTGCATACCCCTTCATGCTTCAGCCACCATTCCAGAGAACATGACTCCACGCTGATGACTCTTGTTAAAGAAATAAATGTGTTAATTAAATTTGTGACTGACCTCCTTGGGGGAGACCCGTATGTCTCCTGCTCTGTTTTACCTGCATTCTGCCATGTATTTCACCTTATAACAGTCTTGAATAACACAAGCACGTGTTTAAGAACACTACAGCAATCGACTAAAAGTTTAAGGCTCTAAAGTGCCTTCCAAAACCTGAGGGGGACAAAGTATGGAGCCTGCTTTCAGAAATCTTAAAAGAGCAACACATCAGTATGGAAAGTACAGAACCTGAACCATCAAAAAAGAAAACCAACCTTCTGCTGGTGGCATTTGACTCAGATGATGGAAATGAGCATGCATCAGTCCACCCTGCTCTGGATAGTTATTGAGCAGAATTCATTATCAGTCTGCATACATGTCCTCTGAAATGGTAGTTGAAGCATGAAGGAACATATGAATCTTTAGTGCATTTGGCATGTAAATATCTTGCGATGCCAGCTACAACAGTGTCACAAGAACCCCTGTTCTCACTTTCAGGCAACATTGTAAATAAGTGGGCAGCATTATCTCCTGCAAATATAAACAAACTTGTTTGTCTGAGTGATGGGCTGAACAAGAAGTAGGACTGAGTGGACTTGTAGGTTCTACAGTTTGATCGTTTTGTTTTTAAATATAAGTTTTTTAAACACAACTCTGCATTTGTATATTCAACTCTCATGATACAGATATTGCCCTTCAGTACTTGTAAGGGGGGGGGGAACTGGGAATACTCTCTTGCTTTTCACAGTGCAAATATTTGTAATCAAAAAATAAACTGAGCCCTTTATACTTTGTATTCTGTGCTGTAATTGATAAATACATTTGAAAATGTAGAAAACATCTAAAAATATTCAAATAAATGGCAATATTGCTGAACAGTGCTAATAATCACCGTTTTGTAAATCACTTGACAGCCCAATCAAAGATGTATACATTTGTAACAGACTTTTTAAACTCCTTCATTACTCTAGAACTAAATTTGTTTCTGCTCTGCGCCATCGAATGCAGACAAGGAAACATGCGGATTTCCAGTTGGCAATGCAAGTGCCATAAGACTGCCTGGGAAGTAGTGAGAACTTTACCCGTGGAACAGTCACAGCAGTGAATTTTGTGGCTCTGAAACACTGGCTCTCCCCTGGTGTTTGAAGCACCTGGCACTGTGGCGCACACTATACAAATAAAACTCTTGACTCTTTGATATTCTCAGGAGAAATTTTAGCATTTGAGTAGACATCACCTTAGAAATTTGTGCCTGCTGAGCGTGGCATGCGAGAACTGCCCCGCTGACATGGCTTTCCGAACCCCGCAAAAACATGCTCCATCAGATATTCCCTCTAGACAAATATGCAAGGAAACTACCATGCCAGCCCCATGAGCGATGTGATGATGTAATGTTTGTGAAGGGCTCTGAAGATGGTGAAACCATAAAACCCTGCATAGCTGAGCAGACGCTGTGCCAAAGACCTTCAGTGCACAAAAAACCAGGTCTCTTTCCATTCGACAAGTTACGCAAGTGGAGCTGCAGAAGGAAGCTCGCACTGACCAATGGACCCGATTTTGATTGGTTACATCCTGAACAACTGCAGGTAAATTTCAAATAACCGTTGGAATCAATGATGTTACTTTGCTGTATTCAGTTACTCGCTCAGCTGTAGAAATCAATGCACAAGTCGGTTTTTAAAAAAACCCTCACTCAAAAAGTCTGCAATTCTCGCCGCTGTATTTATTTTACTAGGAAAACTGTCCATATCATGACAGGACAAAACAAAACAAAGATTCACCCCCAGCATACACCCCCAAACCAAATGAATAATTCAGACACTTTGAAAAGCCTTAAATCAACCCATCTGTCTGCTGGTGGCTGACTGCCTCTTGTGGGGCGGTGAAACGCACCAGTATTTGCATGCGGTACATGAGGCAGCATTACAGCTAAATGTTGCCTCCCATAGCTGGTAGATTCTGCAGGACTGGTGCTGTTAACAGACATTTCATTTGCATGTTGTGATGTTGCAGTGAGAACATTTACAGCTAATCAGAACAGCAAGATTTCCATTCAATTCCGTTCTATTTTGACTTTTCATGTACCGAGAAGTGCTGTTGTTGTATGTCAGATGAACAACTACAATGTGTTCATAACAGAAGATTAGCGGCAAAGCATCCATCTGACTATACATCTTAAATTAGTCGCATAAAGGCGATAACTCCTCCCCACTCCCTATTAAAACTGAGAGGCAAAAAAAGCCATGAGGCAACAATCCCTTAGAAATATTCGCTTGGTTGCAGCAACGGCACTGTGAAGCCCTGGAAGTCAGTCTCCCCTTTGTGTGTGTGGTTTTTAAAAAACAATCAAGAACACCCACTCCTTTTAGTAGCTACCTGCGTGAAACGAGCTGTCTCACTGACTTGATGCGTGCATTTGTGTTGCAGGACTTTACAGGACACGCCCCGTTGACCATAATTAGGATGGATCTGTACAGCAAGCCAGGGATATTCACCTTGCTCGGCGTTTGTGTCTTTCTGGCTGCAGACACAGCAAGAGTGCATTTTGGCCGCTTGCCACGCTTTTGGCATGACCTAAGCAAGAAAACGGAGGTATCCGAATGGCAAAGGCTTTTTACAGCAAGAAGCGGTTTGACATTTTTTGAGCCTGGGAAGCGCTATATAGAGAGTTATTAGAACCAGAACAGTGAGAAACTTCTAAGAGTTTTCTTTTTTATCTTCTACATCAATTCTAGACAATACAGTAAAATCTGCAAATGCCATCTGCATAGATGTATTATTTCAGCACCCCCCACATGCAGCTGACCTTAAAACTAAGCCCCTCTCTGCACTACTGCAGAAAGTTGACCTAAGGTACACAAATCCAGCTATGTGAATAACAAAGCTGGAGTTGACCTACCTTAAGGCAAGTTACTGTGTGGGGGGGAGGTGTCTCTACACTCTCTCTCTCTCCTGTTGACTTACTCTTCTCATCGGGGGCAGCTGCAAAACGATCAGTGGTTCATGTGAGGGTCTCCACTAGACTTGCTAAATCAACTGCCGATGTTGATACACACTGTAGTGTAGAGGTTGTCTAAGCACATAACACACTACCAGCTGCAAAGCCAGCGTGGGTAATGCCAGCTGCAGTTTCAAATGCAATTGTACAGGACACAGACGTGAGATCTGGAAGCAAAATGGGATGATTGGTAGGGTGCACAAATTTACCCAGCATGCCCTTCCAGCTCACACCAACACAAGGTTCTGAGCGTTGAGTAAACTGAAAAGTTTGGCAGAGCTTTTATGTGCACTTGGGGCTAAATTCCACCTTCTATGGCATCCACACAGTCACTGAAATCACAGTCACAGATGCACCCGAGAGCATAGAAGAGGGGGTGGAGGGAAAAATGTGGCTCCATTTTATTCTATTAGCCACTCTAATCAACTGAGAAGCAAAACACTGGCTAACACCTTGCAGTTCATGTTAAAGGTAATCACCACATCTCTTTCATGGTTATGGACAGGGAGGTTTTGTTGTAACAACCCGTGTGTTATTTATTTACTGCAGCATCGGCCCGCACCGTGAAATGCATTATCACGCCACGCTCTGACTGACAGCTCTGCTTTCCGGCTGAAGGTTGATGAGGGAATTGCTTGCTTGGGCCAAATCTGCAATGGAGACTCGTCCTCGCTGTTTGATAAACTGAGCCACGGCGGCCATCTCCTCTGGAGTGATATAGATGAACTTTCCTCGGTCATCGATCACGCCTAGAAGACAAACATGACCTGGGGTGAGTACTTCCAAGCTAGCTACATTTCCCCAATGGCATTAATGACCCCGCAACTTTAGTCAATTCAGACGACCACATTTACAGTGCACAGACAGTTCCAGAGTTAGGAAGGCAGGGTGGCCCAGCAGAAAGGGGTGCTGGCCTACGAACAAAACTTGGATTTTATTCCAAACTCTCCCACAGTCACGCAGCAGGCCCGTGGCAAACACACTTCTGGGCCTCCCTCTGTCTTGTCCCAGGCTGTCCCTATGCTTATGCAGCTGTGTAGGGCACCTGAAAATTTGAGGCACCACTGGGAGCAGACCCACTCTTTCCTGCGGAACCCCATGATATGTGCCCTGCCCTTCCTAAAACTCTTGCAGGAGACAGAGAGAGAGAGAGAGAGACACACACAGTGTGTCTGTGTGATCAGCTGTGAGCTAAGTGGGAGCCTCTGCAGCAGCCAGGCACTTAACTCCCTTCCTGCCGGACTCTCCCAGGCAGCAGCTGCTGTGCCGCACTGGCTCCAGTTAATGTGCCATGGGGAGGAGATGGGGAGAACCGGGAACACGTCATATGGGGGTCACGATGGAAGGGGGTGGCTAGGGCCCCATCAATCCTAAGGATGGCCCTGGTCTTGTCTATTTAGATGGCCGGAGTGGATCAGTAGCTTTCATTTTTGCCTTGCACCCGTTCTCCGCCTGCCTGCTCCCGTTTTATACTGTGCTTGTGAACGCTTTGGTACTGTGTACGTGCAGCACCTAGTACAAGGGGGTCATGGCCCACACCCGGGGCTCGTAGGGGCTATGCAAATACAAATCATGGCCTCTGTTGGACTGCAAGGCAATAGAACAACACATATCAATAAAATCAAAGTGGCACACTGCTAGTATCAATGTGTTACTATCATATTACAATATACAACTGCAGCCCAGGTTGCCAACACTACAAGGAAGTGCTATAACCACTAGGTTATCTAGCCCCCTGTAGCAAACCCTCTTCAGAGAACCTAGCTCAAACCTTTTCCCTTGAATGCAGGCAATACCTTCCCCCTCTTGCCAAATGAGGGCAGGACAGAACAACACCTATAGGTACCAAACTTACATCTATTCAGGGGACAGCAATGAAAAAAAATAGGGATAGGAGGACAAATGTGGGCTGAAGTCCTAATGGACCCTTGTAGAACTACAAACTATTTTAACTTCATTTTGGCAAAAGGATTAGTTTTCAGGCTGGCAGCGTCCCAGCAGAGTTTGTAGGCTACTCTGTCATCTGAGGAAGGGGAAATCCTAATCTAAACAGCTGTATGATTAAATGGTTTTATTTTGCTTAGGGCTTTTCTTTAACAACATGTGAAAAAAAAAAAAAAAGTGTCAAAGCAACCGTCGCAGTCTTGTCTACCGCTTGTCTCCAGGGCTTCCCGGCCCCCATGCAGAGGCTCTCTTTAAATCAGCTCCTGCTCTCTGCTGCTGTTTCCCTCTTAGCCTCCTACTGACAGGTGTGGAGAGTCCCCACCCACGACCTTTCCTGACCAACGTCGCTCCTATCTGCTTCCCCTGCCTTAGCGGCAGAAAGCCATACATGCAATTTCCTGTTGGGCACATGACTAAGAGCAGGCATATGATCCACAACTACCACTTCCAGTTCTCAAGGTCACTACAGCTGCAACAAGTGCACTGGGGACAGCTTGTACGCAACCCTCCAGGTCTAATGTCTTGTGATGGTCCCTTTTCTAGGATCCAGGTTACCATATGAGGAGAGGGTTAGAAAGGCTGGGACTTTTCAGCATGGAAGAGATGACCAAGGGGGGATATAAGACAAGACATGCATCAAAACATGACTGGTGTGGAGAAAGTAAATAAAGTTATTTACTCCTTCCCAAGAACTAGGAGGCACCAAATGAAATGAATAGGCAGCAGGTTTAAAACAAATAAAAGGAAGTACAGTGAAACCTTTGTTATCTGGCACTCTGTTAACCAGAAAACGTTGTTAACCGGCATTGCCCCCAGCCACAATACTGTCACATCTTCAGGCGCACAGGCCTGGCTTGGTTTACCATGATTGGCTTAACAATTTTTTATTTAAGAAGTACTAAACTTCTTTAACTCAAAATAGAAATGTGAGACCAACTGCCTCACACTACAAAACTACCAATATTAAAAACTTGAGTTTTACTATTATTGTTCATTGGTTTTTCCTAGGTTGATGGGACCCTCAGATAACCAGAACGCCTTAATCCCCGAGTGTGCCGGATAACAGGTTTTATTGTATCTCTTCATGCAACACAGAGTTAACCTGTGGAACTCCTTGCCAGAAGATATTGTGAAGTCTGAGACTATAGCAGGGTTCAAAAAAAGAACTAGATAAATTCATAGAGGATAGGTCCATCAATGGCTATGAGCCAGAATGGGTAGGAATGGTGTCCCTTGTCTATCAGAAGCTCGGAATGGCAATAGGGGATGGATCACTTGATGATTCTCTGTTCCGTTCCCTCTCGGGCACCTGGCATTGACCACTGTGGCAAGAGAGTACACTGGGCTAGATGGACCTTTGGTCTGGCCCAATGTGGCCGTTCTTATGCTCAAGTGTTCTGCTTTTTACAAACGTGTTTGCAAACTGCCTGAAAACCCACCCATGGTTCAGCTCAGACTGGCAAAGATAATTTAGCGCTCAGAGTGAGCGTCAGAACTGCACAGCCCAGCAATGTAACAGAGTTTAAAGAGAAGCTAGATAATTTCATGGAGGTTAGGTCCATAAAAGGCTATTAGCCAGGGGATAAAATGGTGTCCTTGGCCTCTGTTTGTCAGAGGCTGGAGAGGGATGGCAGGAGACAAATTGCTTGATCATTGTCTTCGGTCCACCCCCTCTGGGGCACCTGGTGCTGGCCACTGTCGGCAGACAGGAAACTGGGCTAGATGGACCTTTGGTCTGACCCGGTACGGCCGTTCTTATGTTCTTATGTGATTCAGCAGGACTCAAGTGACACACAGACCTAGACGCAGACTCTCTGCCTGGGGGGGTGAATTTCATCCCGCGTGCACTTGGTTATTGCTGTGCCTCCACCCACGGCCAGGTACAAACGTGCTACAACACCGCCCCAGGGTGGCAGCCCCCTTTATATGGCCAAGTTTCAAAGCCGGCATTGGGGTCATGAGTAGATCTACTGATCATGTCGAGGAGGCGAGGATTACGGTACAAACGAAACAAAAAGCGTGTGCTAACTAACTGGCTGAGGGGTCCTGCGCATTTCTGCAGCATCTCTTAATACTCTAAAAACGCACCAAACCCAGTCACCTGTTAGAGTGCCGTCCGCCATCAGGTCTTGTACCCTATTAATGGCATCCTGTTGGGGAGGATGGGAAAAAGAAGCGGTTAAAAGGAGAGAGGCTTGGAAACAGGAGCGCTATCAGAGAGATTGGGCTTCACATCTTATTCTCAAATGCAGAATTTGGGTGGAACGTACGCACCAGCATTTCTATATAGAGGCAAGTGATAAGCCTGTCATCGGGATAAGGTTTTGTCTTAGCCAGGATGCGGTCAGACTCTGCAACCCAGTGTGTGCAAATAGCTCCCTTCCCACAACTTTTGCAAGAAAAACCTCCTATCTATGCAGACCATGCAACTCTGCCAGTTTACATCAGCAAGGATCTGGCCCAAATACATTAATGAAAATCTATTTGTTCTGCATAAAAGCTGGTGTGTTCTCCACTGGCCCAAAAAGTAACATGCTGAACATACACCCTCGAGGGTGACACTTGGACTCAATGTGACCAGACAGGTGGTGGTTGTTTATACAGCAGCTGACAGGTGTGAGGTGTGTCCTAGTCAAATCAAAAACATGGCCCCACCTCAAAATGCAGACAGAAGTAAGGCAGAAGAGGAAGACACACGAATGTAGAACAGAGGCCAGTAAGTACAAGTGTAAGGACATGATTTCCCTTGGAAGATTCGATCGTTTTTGCAGGGGTGAGGTTGCTTGTTTTTAATAAACACTGCTGGCAAGGAATGACTCTAGGGACAAACAAATTAACATTTTACTGCACATGAGAACAGCATGGCCAATGTTGTAATTTCCCCACTCATCTGAGCAGCTTCCACTCTATCCCACAACGACCATGCTCTTCCATTCCCAGACTGGTGAATCTGGACACAAAGAAAGGCTTGGATTACAGTGTTAGCAGCCAGCCAGAGGTGCTGGGGTTGAAGACATTCTGGGCACATTCCTTCATGGCCAGGACTCATTGGCTGGATGGCTCTTCCAATTAATTCCTTTTCTTCTGAACTTCAGTCAAAACTCAAGTATTTGCACCAAGGCACTCATGGAAATATCCAGTTTGCCCACCCTCCCAGCTTCCTGCCACAAACATGCCGTGTTGGCTCTTAGTTCTGGCTCCTAACGCTTACCTGGGTTCTTAGCCCCAAATGGGAAGCCAGGTCTTCCAGCAGAACCACCTTTGTGTTCTATGGAAACAAACCAGAGTTATAAGCTGCTGATGGAGAACTGGGACCAGCTTTTTATCTGTTTGGTCACAGAAATGCACAGAACGCGTCTATTGGGAGAGGCACTAGAATGCAAGTTCACAACTCCTAGCTAACCCCCCTGCTTGGGAAATAACGGAGTGGAAGGATTTATTTAAATCAGTTTCAGAAGGGTAGCCGCATTAGTCTGTAACAGGAAAAACTTAAACAACAAATAATCTGGTAGCACTTTAAAAACTAACAAAACATGTAGCTGGTATCATGAGCTTTCATGGGCACAGCCCACTTCTTCAAATGACTGGAGTGCTGGAAAGACATTTAAATCAGTTTGTCTTTTGGAGAAATCAGAGGTTCTTGTCCGCCTGCAGATGAAGCCCTGAATAGGTCTCTAGGGATCTGTTATGACCAATTTCTAAAATAAGAGGTAAGATAAGCAGAAACATTTTGGACTATTGATGAGCAGTTATTCATAAAAAGCCTCTGACTGTTCTTGTAACCTGTATCCCTCTCTGCCAGTGTGAGGATAAGCGTCCAGTTTGTACAATGCTATTTCTTTTCACTTCCATTTGGGATGCTGCAAATGAGGGGATATTTTTTTTTAAAAAGGTGAAGTGGCTCAGCTCTCCAGATGGACTTATGTTCTTCAGTGGTTTGTCTGCTTTTTACTAACACTAGCACTGTCGCCTTTATGACCTTCCTTCGCAAGTTAACCCCTTATCTAGTTTTTCATTCCTAGAAAAGCATTCCTTGTGCTCGGTCAGGAACGCTTGAATCTTATCTGGCTTCGGTACTGACTCTGTGCATGTCTTTAGCCAAGTCATTCAGTATCGGATTTCCCACTGCTTCATTCTAGCTCTACACTGGTGTAATCCTAGGGAGATAGCCAGAAGATTGGAGTCACACAATACACTGGCGAAATGGGAACTCAACCACTCCATTACTCAGTTTCCACATCAGTAAAATGGGTTACTCTCTCATTCATGCAATGGTTCTGCGAAGGTGCGTTAATGCTTGTAAGGAAGTTGAAATATGAAGGAATACGTAGGTGCTAAGTATTAGTCTCTAAGTTCCAGGAGATTCTTCCTTGCAGTCCCCTGGATAGGCAGTATAGGGCAGAGCTCTACAATTTCAGATGCAAGTATGACATTTGAATTGGACACAACACTTCCAGAATGATGTTTACATTTTTACTTATTTACGGTCACAGCAACTATAACCTGTATAGACATCTGAGAAATAAAAAAGGTTGTGCGTAGGTCATGCTCCCCATCATGGGGGAAGGGGAACCCACGGACTTACTAGTTGTGAAGTTAGATACAGCCAAGCTAGAGAACTGACTACCATGAACTGAAGATACAGCACTGAAACCAGTCCATGGAATTCAGTTCTCAGAGCTGGGAACTGCGACGGATCATCACATCTTCATTTTAAACGACAGGGGAGGGGCCCAAAAGAAAAAACAACCCCTCCCCCCAAGCCAAACAATGCACCCACCCACCCCTTTACTAAATGAGAAAAGAGGATTTCAATCGTCCCTTAAGAACAGCCATCCCCTAACTACTGAATGAGTTTACTGGAAGCTTTCCAGGTTAATTGCGTGTCATGGCTAGGATTCCAGGAAATCAAGGCTCTCTTTGGCAGAAATACAATCATCAAAGCTTGAAGCCTGATTCATGGCACAGCATTTAAGCACATGCTTAACTTCCGGAAGCTCCATTAATGTCAATAGACTGGCAGGTACTTATGTACTTTGCTGAATGGGGGCTAGAAACGGTTAGTTAGGGCCAAATCCTGCTCCGGTTACTTAAGCAACGAATCCCACCGTAACCACGAGAGGGTTCGCGTGACTCTGGGAGCAGGATCTGGACCTTACTTCCCAGAGCAAGGGAGTGCGCAGCCGTGCACTCAGGATTTATACACCAAACCTCCTTTGGCAGTTTTGTAACAGGCCCCTTTCAAAAACAAAATTGGTTGCTCTCTGGAGCTGCTCAGAGCTTTGGAAACGGTGAGTCCAACTGAAAATGGTTTCAATGAGCCAAGGCACAGCCTGAGGTCGAAATATTAGGGACGTTAAAAACAGTGCACTAGGCAGAGGCTGGCGGTTACATGGTTTCCCGCACTGTGGGCTCTGCAGTAGGGATGTAGGCGACTAGTCGACTATCTGATAAGCAAATGCTTATCAGAGTCAACTACTGACTCGACTAGTCACTCTCCCCCCTTCCGGCCCACTGCCTCTATCAGAGAGAGGCAGCAAGGGGGGGAGGAGCAGGATCTGGTGCTGGGGGGAGCCCAGCACCGTCTCCTGGGGAGAAGGGGCAGGGGTGTAGCGGGGAACGGGCGGCGCTTCCACCTTTGAAATGTAGCAAGAGCAGGGTTCTTGTACACTTCAAAAGCAAAGCGCTGTCAGGACCGTGTGGCCAGTGGGGGACTCAAGCAGCCCCCTGCTGGCCCAGAGCTCCCTGCTTCTGAAATGTACAAGAGCCCCGGGAGGGATCTTGTACACTGCAAAGGTGGGACTCAACCAGTCTGGGTCGCTCCCAGCGCTCTCGTACATTTCAAAAGCAGGGAGCACTGGGCCAGTGGGGGGCTGCTCGCGTCCCCCGCCTGCTGTGCTCCCGCGGCCCTTCCGCCTTTGAAACACAGCAAGAGCCGGCAGGGCTCTTGCTATATTTCAAAGGCGGAGGCGCCTTTATCAACAAATTGAATAGTCAATGCAAATTACATCCACTATTCAATTAGCTGATTCATCTAAATTTAACATCCTTACTCCGCCGTGTAAGCTTCATACCGCAGAGCCTGCAGAGAAGCCTGCCCGGGAGCAGGGCCACCAGGCCCTTCCCGCCCAGCTCCCGGAGAGGAGGGTTAATGGTTAGTTGTTTACACTCAAACATCTCTAGCAAATGTGTGTTTCACTTTGCCTTTTGGGCCACTGACCGGCACTCTACGGTGGGGCTACATCCCCGGGTCCAAGCCTCCTGGCAGCTTTCGAACAAATTGACTGGTAGTTGTTTAAACTACTGACTGAGCCCACAGAGTCCTTCTTGAGAAGTGCCCTGCACTGGTGCCATGTCCAAACCAAGCAGCTCTTCTACAGCTTCTCTTTCAAAAGCCAGATCCCCTGGTTTGTAACATTACGATCAGTTGCCGGGAATGGAAACACCTTTGGTACTGATTTCACACAGGCGCGCAAGATCAGAGAGGCCTGAGACTAGAGGAGCAGCCAATGAACTTAATAACCAAAGGCGCTTGGAGGGAACTTGACGCTCAATCTCCATTTCATTTCAATGGGATCTGGGTGCCTTGCCCCCTTGGGGTCCTTTGTAGAAATCCCAACACAAACCCATCCCCCCAAAAAGAAAAACCGAGGAGTCTATATTTCTTGTAAAACGTCCCTAAGAATAAAATATGAAGCAAGCTGCCTCCACTCAGAAACTGACAGAGGCAAAACAGCTTCCCCAACAGAAAGGTTAAGTTACATTTTTTTTTTTGAGGCATCAGCTGATCTTTAAGACGGTTTCAGACTGACACTGACAGACTAACACCGTTTCAGCAGAGAAGTCATTCCTTCTAAAAAAGCAACAACATAGTCAGCTAGGATGGATTGCATGCTGCCTTTGTCTTCTCTAAACCAAGTCTATTTTCAAGCTACAGAGAAAGTTAAATATTGTAAGAAAATAAGGAGCTGGATTCTGTTGTCCATCCCAATTCAGCAATGCATGCACTTAAGTGCCTTCCTGAATGGGGATAGTTACCTGAAATAGGGCCTTTAGCACATGCTTAAGTCCTACTTAGTGAACTTCCAGTGCCACCTGAGCCAAGCTGTCTTAGCTTCCAGGTCTCTGAGTCACACTGTGATTGTCTATCTGAAATTGGACAAACAATGTGTATTGCAGTCAAAACGTAACAGTAGAGGTTTCTATTTTAATTGGAAAGCACAAGGCATCACACATACCCCAATGCTTATTGAAAGCCCAAAGACACCCTAATGAGTGACCTTTTCTACAACACCCTTCTAAAGGTTAAGACGTTGCCACGCATCTCAAGGGTAGAGGAGTTAGAGAGGAAATAAAGTTAGAGGTTTGTGTGACCTTTACTGTGCTTGTGTTTCAAGAGGATCAAAAACGATGCACGTGGTACAACAGATACCACACAAATTCAGCAATCCTCACTCTCACTCACTGGGGGGCAGGGGGGAGAAACTAAATTAAAAACGGCAACGGAGCCAGTGAATTTATTTTTAAAATAAAACACTCAGGGCTGAACCTTGCATGGTACGGAGTGTTCTCACCTACCACTGGCAACTTACTACCTCATTGGATTGGACCCCAAAAAACTGTAGGTACAGGTTGAACCTCTGTGGTCCGGGACTCTCTGGTCCAGCAACATCCATGGTGCGAAAGGACCTCAGATGTTGTTGGACTAAATAGCCCCAACCACAGAGGTTGCCAGCGTCTTGGCCTTCAGGGGAAGGGGCCTGAGGGCAGGAAGCCAGCCAGGAGGGGAGCCCCCCAGGCCCTGAAGCTGCTGCCAGCCGGGAAGCAGAGAGCAGGGAGCCCCTTGGCCGGAGGCAGGGAGCCTCCAAGTCCGGGGGTGCAGAGCTGCTGCTGGCCAGGAGCAGGGAGTCCCGGCAGTCTAAGCAGGGCTGCAGCTGTGAGTGGAACTCTGCCAGTAGGCCGGGGGCAGGGCACTGGCCAGGCCAGCGGCCTGAAGGGGAGCCCCAGAACAGCTTGAGCTCCCCTGCTTCAGCAAACTCTCTCCTTTGGGACCACTCAGGTCCCAAAGGTGACAGACCAGGGACGTCCAGCCTATATAGACTTATTAAAAATATGGCAGCTTTTCTATTCAAGACTGTAGAAATTTAACTACAAGGACTAGGAGTATTGGCTACAATGCCAAGCCAAAGGTGCAATTCAGCTCCCTTGCCAGACCATGGTACAACAAGCTGTCAAGCTGCAGCAGCAAGGGCTGTACAGGCCTGCACTAGGCACTCAGCAGCTAACCCCTGCTGCCATGGCTTCACGGCTACTGGTACCTGAGCTAGCTAAATCAAAGCTACTGTGGTGCGTATGTGTCTGCTCCAATTACTCCTTCAACTGCCGAGTAGACATACCCAAAACAGACCTACGTGCTGACAAGTCTACCATACTTTTACAAAGGCCTTTCAAAGGCGGAATAAAATGCTGTGTTATTGATAACGTCTAGAAGGAAATGACATGCTCCCAAAGTGCAATGCTTAAACTGGAATATCTAGTACACAATCCCAAAGCAAACAGGAAAGGAAAAATTCTATGTAAACCTTTCCAGAGTTTGACCTGAAATATCCACAAGCCAATCAACTATTCACTCATTTGTGAGCTGCTAGAGCAAAACACACGCTTTAGTTCTAAGTCACAGAGGGGCAGTCGTGTTAGTCTGTATCTGCAAAAACAACGAGGAGTCCTGTGGCACCCTAAAAACGAACAGATTTATTTGGGCATAAGCTTTCGTGGGTAAAAGCCACTGCATCTGACAAAGTGGTGTTGTTTACCCACAAAAACTTATGCCCACATAAGTCTGTTAGTCTTTAAGGTGCCACAAAATGCCTCTCGTTTTTACTGCAATTCTAGTTCATAGATCACTTGCATATTTGTTTTATTAACAATCCACCTAGATATTTTCCTTCTTTACACAGCTCTCTATCAATAAATATTTTTATAATAAATAAAATACATAAAAGGAACACACACTGAATATAAAGAAAGAGGAATGGTAGCTTACCTTAATGTAGCTGAGAAATTCCGTTAGAAAGCTATGGGACTGGATATAGCAAGGAAAACAGTTATTAATTCAAATGAACAGACATCAAATCAAATGCATCTACACATTGATGGGAAAACAAGGATTCTCAGACTTAAATCATAAAAGGCACCACACGCAGCCCGAGAAGGACCGATTCTCATTTGTTGCACTAGTGTAAATCTGGAGTTAATATAATCTACAGATTTATATAGAGGTATCAGAAATCAGAGTAAGGCTCAAGGTGTCTGTAATTAAATATATATTTTTTTAAGCCTATCCAACTAGTGGAAATACCCAATTTCTATCTTCTTTAGCTCTACGCCATAGACAGTGTGCCACGTACACAGCTGGACCAAGTTACTTTCAGCACCTTCTAGTAAGCTAAGAGTCTTTGAGGACCAAATCTTGCTCTCTGGATGTGTGAAGAGCAGGGTGTGGAATGATATCAATGGGAGACCACTCTCATGCATTCAAGGGGAGAGTTTAGCCTACACAGAGAAACTGAAGCCAATTTTTTAAAAAGTGGATGCCTAATTGTAAGCATCCAAATAAAAGTTGCTTGATCAAAGGCGCTGCATGCCCAAAATTTGCATTCAAGTCAATGGAAGATGCTGGTGCTCGGATCCTCTGCAAATTATTTAAAAATATTTTTACCCCACCTCTCTATTTAAAATATTTGAGGCGGATTACAACATATTTTAAACACACAATATATATATAAAAATTAAAATTATGTCATTTATAAAAATTTTGTTTATGTTATTTATATGATTAGTTGCTTAACTACAGATTTAAGTGCTTGGCTCTAGATAGTCCTGCTTGAGGATGTTATTAGTAATCAATAACAGAGCATGTGACTAGAGGATACTGGATGCCTTGTAAAGCACAAGGCAGAAAGCCTACAGCCTTCTAGCCATGCAAGCAGTGACAGAAGCCCTGTATATGGGTGCGTCTTGGAATGTTTTTGTTTAATAAGCATTTGAAATATATACTTTATAAAAAAGCATTTGAAGTGGAGAACAAGGTTCCAGCCTCTGTCTTAAGCAAGTCAAGCTCCCTTCTACTCCCATTTACATACAGTAACCATTCTGGTCTGGGATCTTGTACACAAAATTCCTCCCCTCCACCCCACTCCAAGCAAACCAATGCAACCAAGTTACATACTCCTGTTTAAAGGGAGCGGATAGTGGGATTGTTTTGTTTTGTTTTTTGCTGTAACTGATCTCCCAAGAGCATCTGTGGTGTAGTGGACACAGCTGCTAAACACTTCATGTAACTTACAAACAGATCGGGAAAGCCTGCTGAAAACACTTTCTGCTGCTGTAAGACACTACTACTCGTAATTTCAGAAATGCCAATGGCAAAGTAAAGAGAAGATTTTCAAAGGAACTGATAGGAGTTAGGATAGATACTCTAGTGGTCAAACTAGCTTTGTACCACTGAAAATCTACCTGCCCAATCACTAACTCGGCGTGACTTATGTCGGCCCTAGTTTAGAGCCACGATGAAGAATGCTTCTGGCGTCTAGAGTGGGTGGCTAGACAGAGGGAGAGAGAAATAAAAAAAGACCAATACTACTCTGATTTACACCAGTCACCTCACTGTCCTCAGCATAAGAATTTCGGACACTTAAAGTTATGCTAAAATCCAATGCATTCAGCTGTAAACCTCTGGAGAGCAAGATCTCCATTTCCATGAAATGGAATTAAAAGGTAACAATTTTATAACAATTAAAATGTAAACCAATCAAAATAATTAGGCTCTATGGGTTATGAATGAGAATCTGGTCTTTCAGATTCCAGCATTAAAAAAAAAAAAATGAAGTGTACCACAATGTGACATGCCACCCTTGCAGGCAGCCATAATAGATTACAGTCCTATGCAGAGCGTAAGAAATTAGCAAGTCAGTTCCATCGCAAAGTGTACAGTTCCAAAACATCCAGAGATATAGGCATTTTAATGCTTCATTTAATAAATTACTTTAAAAATCAGCTTTGGTTCAGTTTTATCCCCTTAATTCAGAGATAATTAAACCCCTTAAATATTGAAGTTCAATTTAAAAACAGATGTTGCAGCTGATTTGGAATCACTCCGCCTTTGGAATTGCTCTCTTCCACCGTTATTTGCCCTTTTAGCAGCACTTTCTGTAATTGTATTGCAAGGCTTCAAGCCTTAGGAAGACATTTGGATTACAGAACTCCAAGCCATGCTGCAAGCTCGTATTTGCTATATGCACAACACTTGCCATTTAAAGATTAAAAAAAAAAATCCTTATGTACACTCAGCCCATTCCAGCTAAGTGCCATTTTCAGAAGCAGCTCACCCAGGACTCAATTCAGAATGGTTTGGAGGCATTTTTTCAGTTTGGATTTTTAAAACAATGGCAGGATAAGATGCTATCAGGAAGGTTTAAATAGCTGAATCTAATCAGACTCAGACAGCTGGGCGGGAAGCTGAGAATCGTAGCCTGCAGGGACAGCACAACCTACCTCTTCCTCGGTCATTGCTTCTTCAACACCCTCTTCTTCAACTACAAAACTCTCCTTCAGCTTCAGGTATTCTTCATGCTCCCTCTGCTCCTTTTCTTCTTTTGCTTTCTTTTCTTCCTCTTCCTGCACAAAAATGAAGGGGTCAGTTCATTCCTCCCCAAACCAGGTTTAGTTTAATGGAGACCCTACTTACTTTTATCATCCAGGTGCCAATCGGATTTGGCAGGACAGATCAGGAACAGAAGGAGTTTCTGAAAAGGGAAGCTTTAAACTCTCCCTTGATCGCATCATTAATTTCACAAGCTGCTCTGCCTCTGCCATTCTTTTAATACAGTAATTGTCTAGTGCCTATGGTCTTAGACGGCCTGGAAGCTCCTGGCCTGGCTCAGAAAAGATCTGATGAAGGGGAGAAAGACACTTTTATATAGCAAACTGCTTCCTCAATTTGCATGAACACATTTTTTTCTGCAGTGCAAGCTACAGGAAGTCCCTGCCCCCAAACCATACGTTGATGCAACTTACAGGCCCTGATTCTACTCCCTTACACCAGTGTAAAAACAGGAGCAGTTACTGAAGTCAGAGGAGTTACACTGGTATCAAAAAAGTGAGAGAAGAGTCAGGCCTATTATGTGGTTTAAAAAGTGTTGTTTTTTTTAAAAATGGTAGACCACTCCGCTGGTTATATATAAAAGATACAAGGGGAGCTGTATTAACTGCCTGTTTTACAAACCCAACACAAGAGGTGGCCATGTGTAGAGAAAAATTATATTCTTCTGTGAGCAGTTGTCTTTAGTTAGCTAACAGCTATGAATTCTGTTGCAGTTCAATCAGTTGCAGTCACTAATCCACTATATAGTCCAGAGAGTTTATCTGTTCAATCAATCAAGAACTCCTCCTAAACGGTCAGAGCTAGGACCACCAAATTTGGTATGCAGCTTCATCTTCTTATACCAGGCACGTCAAACTCGAAGCTTACTGAGGGCCGCACAAACGAAAACTGATAGTTTTCAGGGCCACCAAAGAAAATATACTTCCATCGGAAAGTCATAATTATTTATTGTTATAGATTACGTTTTAGGATTATTTTATAATTTTTCCAGTCTTGTTTTAATATAATACAATAACTTGATGTGTAAAATTGTTATTTGCCCATATCAAATATTTTTTAATTTAAATATAAATTTAAGGTACGTATTGATTTTTTTTATATGATACAAAACTTGTTTTGCTGAAATAAAAACAAGTATAGACTGTGGTTAATCAAATAGAACAGGCTTCTGTGAAAATTTCAGATACTTTGTAAGTTTGAGATTTTGCATAAACATATAATATTCATGCAATTGCAAAAAATTGACATATTTATTGATATAAAATTAATATACATTTTGTGATTTTATTTGGGAAAAAATAAACAAAAAAAATGTTAACAAAATATCCTCCACCTCTCCCCCACAGCCAGGCACTCCCATACCCCAGTTCTAACCCAATCCCCCACCCCCAGAGCCGCCCCCTCCCCGCTCTAACCCAATGCCTCCTCCCTTCCCCAAAGTCAGGCACTCCCAGCCCCCCCAACCTAATGCCTGGGTCCCAGAGCAGCTGCCACACATTTCATCTTCAGGTGCTGGGGTGGCGTGAGCACAGCGGCCAGCTGAGAGTAGGCGTTTGATGCCTGTGCAGAGCAGCTGGCCAGCCGTGAGCATGTGCTAGGTGCTGTGTGCAGAGCGGCCCGGCCAGCCGTGAGCAGTCACTGCAGTGCCGTGCGCAGAGTGGCTGGTCGGTCGGCCGGCTGCGATCTGCCTTTGGCCACATGCTCCGAGCAGCTAGTGGGCCGCACTTTATTCTTTTATAAAAATATAATGGCAGGCCACATCGGGCTGCCAGAGGCCTGTTTGACATGCCTGTCTTATACCTTAATGTAAGGGTCTGGTTGTGCCAGGAAAATGGGATGTGCCTGGAATGGGATTGTCTCTCATAAAACCAAACCGAAATGACAATCACCAAGACGAGCACAGGCCCCAAAACTGACATAACTGAGTGAATGCTGAATGCTTGATGAGCCAGAAAAAAAACCCAGGATGAACCTGGAATAGGATTGCCTCTCAACAAGCCTTACAGAAAAGAGAGAAGCTGAGAAATTTGGAGCAGTGCTCTGTTTTGGCACAGCTTTAAAAAAAATAAAATAAAAAATCAATGCTTAAGGTTTGAAAACTAGAAGAAAACGTTACTGAAAACCAAATTGACTATAGCCCTTTTTTGTTACAACATAGCAAATAACAGTTTAAAGGGATGAAACACATAAAAAAAAGACACTTGATGGAATTCCTATTTAAAACAATTACTAAAAAATTACACATTTTAACAATACTTTAAGACATTGGAAATAAATATTAGCTTTGTAAAAATACTGTATTTTTCAAAAAAAATACAATGTAAATAAAGAACGTCCACTTTCCTTTTATTTTACAATCCCTCCCAACTTTGAGTTAAGGACCCAAGCAATGCCAGGTAAATCTGCTAGTAATATTTATAAAGCATTTTAAAGCTGTGTACAGCGAGTCATTAAATCTCCTAACACCCCAGTGCTGGAGGCATCACACATTTAACAGGAAAAGAGACGCACATATATGTTAAGTGACTTGCTCTAGGGTCCCCAGCAAAAATCAGGGGCACACCCAATGTGACATTGCAAGGGTTGTATGCCCAAAGCTCTGTGTTGTGCTACTTTCCATGCATTTTCCCTTGGGGTTCTCAGGAGGAAATAATAATACAATCACATTAAGCTATGGCTATATCTGCACACAACTTCATTTTAGACCTCAGCATTGCCGGATCAGACCCGAGGCTGTCTCACTTGCGGGACTGTGATCCTAAAGCGTAACTGTGATGAAAAAGTGACTGGGGAAAAAAAAAAAAAAAAAAAAAAAAAAAAATCTCGTTTCTTAACAGACCTGATCCTTTTGTGCATTCAGAGTCAAACGGGAAAGTTCTGGAAGCTTTTTATTCCTGCAGATTTAGTACAGCTTTCGAGAGTGAGCGGGATTCACTTCTGGATCCTGCCTCACCAAAAAGATTAACTAAGATTTAGTAGCAGAATCTATTATTAGCAACACATGAGTCCGAAAGAACATACAGACGGGTTCTCAGAGTACTTGTAAGTTGAGCCAACTTGATTGTGTCTCAGTGATTCTAGAGAAAGTCCTTCTCCACTGTGTGTCTTACTTCGGGCCTTCCAGTAACCCAAATGCTATACAGGATTCTGAAGGAGAAATAACTTGACAACACCTTCAAAGGGAAGTGATAAGAGCTGAAAAATTCTTTCAAAATTTCCAGGTTGTTCTGGGAAAAAAAAAAAATCAAGACATCTGGCCCGTTTACAGCTGTCAGTTATCATTTCCCGGTTTATAAGAGAGACTGACAAGCAAACCAACCAACCCAGTCTCCCACATCTAAAGAGCTGTGCTCTAATATTCAGTATTCAATATTTCCACACCTAGGATATGCGAACACGAGACTGAGAAAGGGCACCAGTCTCGATCCCTAGTCTTTTTCTTTTGGTCACTTGTTACAAGCCGACTTACACTTACTTCTCAGACCTATGTGTCTCTCGTACTGTGGTCAGCAGAGCATTTCCAGGGGGTCTGAGCAGCGCCTTCAATAAACATCCCACCAGCTTTAATGCTTCTTGCTAGTTTTAGCCTAGTGCAGGACACTCAGGATTTCTAGCAGCTTTTTTGACCAACAGAACAGAACCACCCCCACCCCACCCCACGCACAGCTGCTTCATGCATTTCTATGGTATAAACTCAACCAGGATCCAACCTGAGGACAGATCCAAACTGCAAAGTGGCTGAGAGATGAGAGGGGTTTGAGAGACAATGCAGCAGAGATGGTTTTTTCAGGAAAAAAATTACAGTAAAGAAGTTTTGTCTATTACATCAGCTCACCTTTATTTTTCTTTCATGTCACTAAGCACTACAGCCACTGTGTGAAAAGCATGGACTCAGGACTAGACAGGGAGACGCCCACAGGGGAATCAACCCACCTAGAGACGTGGTCCACATTATAGTTCTAAGATCGGTCATTAACTACTTAGTTTAGTGGCCGTTTTTAGCGATGCCTGCCTCGCTCCGAAAGATTTAGGGAACACGAGGGCTAACAGTGAAACTGTTCTGAGGAGTGTGTGGGAGGAAAGTGAAATTAAACTTCTGGAAAAACACACAGACACACACACACACAAAATACAGTTATGTTGTTTATTTCAGCCTGATCTCAGATCTATTGCTCTCATGTGAAGGTGCAGGGGAGAGAACAGACGGCCACCTCCCTTCAAGGATGGGTGGGGAGCGTGGGGAAACCCCAGCACTAAGGAAGTTTGGTAACTGTCGCTGCTTGCCCTGGTGGTGGTGGTGTTTTTTTTTCCCCTTCTGAAGCAGATGCATCTTACTTCTCTCCCACCTCAGCATTGCCCAATGTCTGGGCTCTCTAAAAATGTCAAGAATTTTCTCTCAGCCCTTCCCATCCTTCTTATGAAGTATTAAAAAGCCCTTCCACCTCAAAGCAAGTCTCTCAACCCCCAGCATGAACTTACACTCCCTTGACGCTCCATCTAAACACTGGGCAAAATCCACCCTTGCTCACGTTGCACCAATCCCACACGGGATCACTTGCTGTGTATCCTCAAGGACACTCTAAACTCTTTGCTAGGCAGGGGGCTAGCGACTTCAGGGAGTTTCCTCCAACAGCTCCATAGTCTCAGCCTGGTACAGAACCTTTCTGCTAGAGCTCTGGAGTGTTCTGCAATGGTTTTTCCCCTCAAACACTTACTGTTTTTACCTGGATTTGTTCTGCACAGATGTGGTTTGCCAGGTCCAACAGCCTTTCACTACCCCTCCCTGCATGCTCTTCTTCCACCCCAACTCTTCCAGCCCAGAAGCTGACTTTGCTGTCTATTCCCTTCCCATTGCTCCTTTTCTTTCCTCACTCACCCTCTGCTCCCCTCCTTTCTCTAATCCATTTTGGTTTATTATTGTTTCCATTGCTTTAGAAGTCTAATTGGGGTCAAGGGCCAGGCCCTGATCTTAGACCCACTGCCCAATCACAGGAAACCTGCCCCACATCTGTATTTATAGCCAACAAGGGAAAACAGAATCTGATCTCTTGCCTCTAACAAGCCTGTGAAAGGCTGTGCAGATCTGTTGTGCTATAGAAATCACCCCATGCAGTACATGCCAGGAGAATCATGGCCCCGCAAGCATTCTATTGTATATGATTGATTAGCTTCATGGGGATGGTAACAGAGTAGTAAGGCAGCAAGAGGGATATCTTCCAGTAAAGCAAACAAACCACAGCTCTTCCCCTCATCGCTAGGTCCTTATTCAGCAAAACATTTATACTGAAATGGAGCCACAAGCCAACACGATCGAGTGTTTGGAGCACCGGACTACGATTTGGTAGACCTGGGTTCAATTCCTGCCTCTGATTTGGAGACATCAAACAAACCATGTCACCCTGCCTCAGTTTCCCCAACTGTAAAACAAGGATATGATATTGATCTCATTTGTAAAGCACCAAGAGCTATGGATGAAAAGAACTAGGTATTACCAATCATCATCCTGTCTTATCACCCTGATGGTACAGAATTTGCAAGATGGAAGGGAGCAGTTGCAATTTGGGGGAAGGGGGGAGGTTTTGACGCTCAGAGCATTTTTATTTAGATACCAAAATATAATATTAAAAGTCTAACTTTAGACTTCAATAGGGAGCACCACTTAGGAGTCAGGCAAACCCCACAGAAATATTTTTGAAACCCAAATAGATTTCCTCTGTATGTCACATTTTCACTGCTTATGCACAGCACAGATTGTTTTTAAACTTGCTCAACCTCTATAAATGGGAAATGCTCAAAAGGAATTTTGTTCAAAGTTCCCAAATAATTTACCTTAGTGCCACCCAAGTCTGGGAAATTTTCAGACATTATGAAAACAGCCACAAACTGAAACTGCATTGCAATCTTAGCTAGTGAGCATCCAAGTGAACGTGTGTGTGTGTGTGTAAGTAATACATATAATCATCCTCCCACCCCATTGGACAATAAGGCTGCACTTTAGCTTAGGCTGACAAAATGAAGCAAAGTTAAGTGGTTTCCAGATATCACTACACAGGATAAACACACAGACCAAAATTTTCAAAGGCAGTACTTAAAAATTAGGTTTTTAAATACCAATTAGGAGAGTAAGTCTAAGTGGCACGATTTTCAGAAGCACAGAGCAGCCAAAAACTCCAGTGAGTCAGTGGGAACAGCTGCAAATGAGGGTGGTAGTGGAAATCAGGCCATTTTTATTTAGGTGCGGAAATATGACATTAGAAGTCTAACTTTAGGTACCCAGAAATTTTGACTACAGCCTTGTCTGTGCAAGATGGGCATGGTTAATGATTTACAGCTCCAATGTTAACTCCCCAGTCCTGCAGTGGTGCATTTTTAATTACACAATTAAAAGTAGCTCAGTGGAAGAGGGGCAAATATGGGTTCCTTTTTATATTACAGCAAGCCAGGTTTCATGCAACACACATCCTGTCCCAGTAGAATACTTTGTTACAGGACAGGCATGGGGTTACATCAATTACACAGATTGTATGCAATATTTCAAAGTAGATTTGTTGTGCTATAGGGAGCGAAACATACAAAATCCCTGTGCACAGAAACACAAGCTCTTTGTACTAAAGCTTTGCAGATTGCTCAAAGGGCGCTGTTTTGCAACATCAGAGGAAGTTCGTTCTCATTGATAAGGTGTCGGTCGGTAAACCATTTCACCACCAAAAAACTCCAAGAGTAGAAAGGGAAATCCCCAGGGTAAGGCACCGCTGAAGCCAATACCAATCATAAAGGAGTTTCTCCACATATGCAGCCAATCAGGTCATCAGAACGCTGGAAAGGAAACTTATACAATTTAAAAATATATTTTCTAGTTTGCAACACTGCAGCCGAGGGACAACCACATTTCATTTTTTTTATATAAATACATTTAAAATAGCACCAATGATCTCATTTTCTCACAAAGTTTGAGATTTTAGTGCCCATGATTCTTGCAAAAAAGTAGTTTCCATTTACAGCTAAACTTTATGCAATGCTGTGAAAAAGACTGGACAGCATTTATCCACCTGCTTAGAAAAGGAAACCAGAGCGATTCTAGGATTTCACTGACAATCTTAAGGACAATGTTCATTAAACTGCTGATCATCTCATCTGAAGAAGTGGGTTTTGCCCAGGAAAGCTCAATATATATATATATAGTATGTTAGTCTCTAAGGTGCCACAGGACTCCGGAGGGAGTTTGCTGGACATAGGAAAGTCAGGCTTCTGGCTCTCCTGGGGCTCTCCTTCTGGCTGCTGGCCTCTGGTCATAGTAGTGTGTTAACAGATAGAATGAGATTTAAGGAAATACTTGGTTACAGATGCTTTTCAAAGTAAATCCAGTTATTGGATGTTTTAAATTGTAACTGGGCATTTTATCTATAGTAACCCAATCAAGAATCACCCTAAACTTTCGACAAATTTTCCTGAACCATCAATCTGTCTGGATCACTGGAGAGAATCTAGCGGTTTGTTTTGGGTGTAACCAGCTCCTCCAGGCAAATAAAAAAAAACACAGCATTAGCTACAGGAAGTAAATGTCAACTCCTGTGGAAAGGAAACCTCTTTTGGCAGCTCTCTACAAGATACACACAAAAAGAAAGAAATTCTAATGGTAACTCAGCTAGCTCAGAGTTTTACTGCTCATCTGTAAGATTGCAGTGTTTAAATAACCTCTCTTGCATATATAGATCATGGTGCTCCTGTGGCATGGACAGTATCCATGTGAAAAAATAGTGGGCTTCTCAGAATTTACATTACACGAAACAGTTATTAGCACTATGTACAAAATATCCCTTTTCACATCCACGACTCTGCTATTTCCCTTCATAACTGCTCCAAAACATCTTTGAAATCAGAAAGAAGAGAAACACAAAAACCCAAGGAGTAAATGGCTGAGCTACCTTGAAATGCAGGAGTTACTGGATGGATCTGAGACAAGGATCAGGATATTAGAAAGACTCAACACAATCTCTTAGCCAAACTCTTAATACCAAATTCTGAATTCACTATGTTTTGGGGATGATGATTCTGCAACAGAAGCGTCAGTATCAAACAAAACCCAGAGCTGGAGATACAAAGCTCTGTAACCGGCTTCTCTCCCACGTTATATTAATCGCTGATCAATCTCTGGTTGCATAAGTCTTTCATAAATTTGCCTTTCCATCATCTAATGGAAGCAGGTGGTTAGGAATGGTGCGCATGCCGCCCACAAAAACTGGTTCAAGGCATTATGTTTCTGGAAAGCAATTTAAGGTTTTTCGTCTTTTTCAAATAAAAGGAATGCATGTAAGGCACATTCTAGCGTGGGTGGCCTGCAAACAGCATCGCCTCGCCTGGCCCTTGTGAAAGAAAGGGGTCAACCAGATTAATACTTGGACATAATAGGCCAAGTCTGTAAGAGGACTTGAAAGTGAGAGTGTGGTGCATAGAACATCTCTTTCTGTTAGCACAACATGTGCACTGGGGCGTACAGTTACCCAATTTTTAAACTCCCTTTTATTCTCCCTGTAAAAGGGTAGACCCGTTCCTTTAAGGGCCAGTGGCCTGGCCAATTATAAGACTTAACTGTGAAAGAAGTCGGCAATTACAAAGGCAAGCAATCAGGTCCCTTGAGGGAGCACTGTGGGAAGAGACAGTTTCCTGCAGCAATCTCTCGGGGGCGTGGGGAACCCAGGCAGTATACCCTGGGCAGAAAGACCTATCTGGAAGTTTTGTTTGCCTTGTGAGAGTCCATGGCCATCTGGACAATAAGTGGAGCTCAGAACCAAGAGCTGAAGACCAGCTTGGTGTGAGTGATAAATTCCTCAGGCTGGTGAGGAAGCCAGCGTCTTGCAATCGCCTATACTACCAGGTTAAACACCTGTTACTGTGACCCTCCTTGCACATGCTACTCTGCCCCCTGGCTGAAGCACGAGCTTTTGATTACAGGTCTAGCCCTCAAGGAAAAAGGGCAGGGCACTAGAATGGTCCCATTTCCTGTTAGAGATTCAAAGAAGAGTTAACAGGAAGAGCAGCGATTATAACAGAAGTCCAGCTCAACTCAAGAACTACATATGGCCAGAGTAGCTGGACTTGTGGATGAGTCTGGAGCATTTGATGCTTACTTGACTACCGTGTTCTTGCTCATAAAATGAAATTCATTTGCTTATAAATTGTGGGTGTGTTTTGTAAGGTGGTAGAATGCTCTGATACACCTGCCTAGTGGGTAGACCTGTTGTCCCCATTAAAGTTACAAGACTATTGAAGGAACGAAAGGATCTACTAAGATACTGTTGCAAATAATACACATCTAAAACCATAGTAGTTAGATTTAGGCTGGGGTTTGCAGGAGCCTGAGGGCCTTTATTTATCTTCCTTTCCCACAGCCTCGCAAAGCTGTCATAGAAAACACACCAGCCCATGCGCAAACATTTTCTCCCTCCCACTTAACCATGAACAGTGACAATGAAAAAGTAATAACATTTGTGCAAATTCACTCGACCATAATAAAGTTACTCATTTGGAGATAGGGAAGTTAAATTGCGGATAATCAGCTGATCGAGTTGTCGATGGAATTTCCATCGACTACTCCATTAGTCAACGTGGGGGGAAGGCGGGGAAGCGTGTTCGCTATCCCGGCGGCGGCTCTGCCTTTTAAATGTTGTAAGAGCTGCCTGGCTCTTATGACACTTAAAAGGCAAAGGTGCAGCGCGGGGTGAAGCCTAGGCTTATCGGGTGGTCGACTACTCTTTTACATCCCTAATTTGGGATGGAGTAGGATTTTGCAAAGACAGCTTTGATCTTTTCCCTCTAATGCAGCAACATCATGGTGTAAAGTTCTACACATACCTACTACTCAGCACGGGCTGAGTAGACTCTAAGCAGCTTTCATGCTGCTTCCAGTTCAAGTCACTGACACTGGGAGTGAAGGAAACCATCACTTAGCAAAATACCCTTTGCCACTATCTCTGCCCTTGCTAAGGAAGCTCGTGCTCCGGCAGCTTGCACATACTGAGCAAATAGCCTTTCTGGGAAGAAAGCCACTGGCTGTGGTGGTTGTGTTTGATGACCGATTTTGAAATCAGAAGGTTTTGTTTAACACAGGAATTGCCATATTGCATCAGAACTGAACTCTGTCTAGTCCAGCATCGTGTCTCCATCAGTGACCAGTCCCAGTTGCTTCCAAGGAAGGTGCAAGAAACTGCGGAGTGGGTGATTATGGAGCAACTTGCTCACAGGGAATGTTTCTTCCCGAGCCCCATGAGCCAGAGGTTTATTCCTTGGAATACAAGGGTTTATATCCCCTTCCAAAACACTTTTGTTTTGGCTTTTTTTTTTTTTTTTTTTTTTTTTAAACAAATCCCTGCTCACCATTCCTGCTCTGGATAACACTTTCACCATTCATAAAAAACTAACAGCCCAGATGCTTTCCACTGATGTACTAGCTTGTCGGAACAGCTGGGAAGTGAGGGAGAAATTTTTCAATGGGTGACCCAGAAACATTTTGTTTCTGCAGAAAAATGAGAGCATTTTAGGCATCTTCTGTTGGTTTCCTTCCGTAAAGTTTGTCTTCTCAAGCATGCTTACAATACTTCCTACGCTCTGTTCTGTGCATTCACCTCCAAATGTTAAAAGGCCACGTGTCTCATCTTTTCTGATATCAGCAGACACAATCCCTATTTGGAATAACTAAAACAAACCCACTTAGTGCAAGCAGGCAGACAGAAATCAGCATCCTCGTTCCCGTATGCCAGGTGATTCACCCAGAGGGTATTCAGGCTTCATTGGTAGGTGTGACCGCAATGTGCATTGCTACATGACATCTGACAGCGACTCACCCCTGCCTGCACGCCCCAAAGCTTCTGTACAGCTTGCTCACGTGCCCAAGAGAATATGAAGCTGCTTCTTCCCCGCTAGCTGTCACCAGAGTGGTTCTTGCTGCTCAGAGAAATCTAGGATGAACAGCTTGGCCTTCCCGTCTCCTAGCTGAAGGGACACTGTCCCAGAGGCTCTGAGGTATGCCCAGTACCTGCTTTTCTTAACCTTTCTTGCTACACACACCAACATTCATTTTTAAAGATTTCCAAAGTAAGTTTTCACATTGTGATGCCCCCAGGAAGCACTACAGCAGTCTAGCACAGGGTTTCTCAACCTTTTTTTTTATAAAGTACCTCTTTAAAAAAATATATGTACCCCCTTTAAAAAAAATTATAAGTATCTTCAGTACCTACAGTTTTCAGACACACAAAATTTGTGCGTGCCATTGCAACACATTTGTTTAAACAACTTAATCGTAGCCGGGCGGGCAATGAAATTTTTGGGTGTAAAAAGTACAAAAATAATAAAGTGCTGTAAAACTTAACACAAAAATTCAGTTTTCTCCAAATTTCAGTTGTGTTGATGTACTTCCCCAGACTTCTCTTGGGTACCCCTAAGAGTACTCGTACCCCTGGTTGAGAAACACTGCTCTAGCACGCCGGCTTCGATGAGTCTTTCACTTTATACGTGACATGGTTTTAAAGTTACAGTGAAAGCTGGGCTCAGAAGCCTTTCTGATAACCAGCCCTCCTAGGAAACCAGTCGGAAGTACCTTCCCAAAGCTCCCACTACGATTGGATAGGGCTTCTTAAAGTAACTCTCCTAAAAACCAAGCCGTTTTTTGATGGTCCCTTGGGTGACTAAGTCAGCATTCATGTCACAGCAAATCAACCAAACAACTCTTCAATGGCTAAGTTCTAACACAAAGGGAGTCAGTGTGGAGTAAGACAGCCAAATGGACTAGGAGTCAATAGATGAGCATTCTAGCCACTGACCAGCTGTGAGAGAGTGGGGTTTAGTCACTTTCCCTTTGTCTTGTCTACTTAGACAAGCAGGGACTGTCTCTGTGTCTGTCAAACTCTTAACACAACGGGACCCTGATCTTGGTTGGTATCTCTAGGCACTATCATACAAATAATAATGGAAAAAACAAAACAAAAAAACCCCCCATCACAGGCTTGTCTGATAAAGCCGGCAAAATTTCCTTTAAAATTTCCATCTGCAAACTCAATCAAGTCCCACCTGTCTTTCTTCTTCAAGGCGTATTCTCTCCTCTTCTTTCCGCCTTTCCTCCTCTCTCTTTGACTCGAGTTTTTTCCGTTCCTCACGCTCTGCTTCTTCAGCCTAAAAATAATTTTTTAAAAGCCATAGATTATTCTCTCTCAATCTCTGGTTTCATACTTCACAAAGCATCAGTTCTCTCTCACCAGTTTCCTGGACTCTTGTATCCAGAAATACATAACTGATTTTTTTTTTTTTAAAAGAAGGTCTTCTAGTTTATCATCAGAGTTTTCTGTTTGTTTAGAATTTTAGTATTTCCACTAAGTTTATACATTATCCTTATGGTGATTTAAAATATCAGTTTTCTTTGTCAAAGTTTTCACCTCCACTGAATGCACATATTAGCTGGTTCTTGTAGCTTTGCTACTGAATACTGTGACAACCATTTACTTTTCCCTACGCTTTAAATCCAACAAACAAACAAACTTTGCAATCATAAAAACATTACTTTTAAATGTACCTTGAATTTTGTTCTTATTAATCTGAATGGCATCCTCTAAATTTACAATGAAATCACATTTAAATTATTTTACAGTTAAAATGGATAAATTGCTCTCCTAGATAAAGAATGGAAATCTTATTGTTAAGGAAGACTAAATTTAACTTAAAAATACAAGATGACCCCTCTCCTCCAAAATAACCAACCACTAGAGCCAATACATACAAATTATTCCAAGGGCGGGGGGGAGGAAATCACAGGGCATCCCTGCTATATGTCCAAGATACGTTCCAAAAAATGTGGACATATAGCAAAATGATGTCAAGTGGGGAATGTTCTTCCTGCAGCTCACTTTCATTTGCATGAATTGGTCTTTTTTTTGTGTACGATGCAAAAGCGGGGAATGGGAGGACTTATAACACAACAGTTCCTACAAGAATCAATGATGTTCATGCAGAGCCGACGTATACTGGGGTGACGTATAGCGACGATGTCCTGTAATGGATGATTTAGACTATCATTTTAGAACATCTTGATACTGATTTTTTTAAATTATTTTCCTCCTTTCTCCCCACTGAAAAAATAATTAATTAATTTGTTGTTTTTAAAGTCAATAGCCAGGAGATGCATCCTCACTGAGGAAGTGCCACCTGAAACAGTGTCATTTTAACTCAAAACAGCTGACCGGTTATCTGTGTGGAAAAAGAAAATCAGCTTGTTTTCAAATGGACCAAAGGATCTCTCCTCCTCCCTCTGCCACCCTTTATTTAACTCTGATTTTCAACCTTTTCTCATTTTCAGACTGCTAAAAAAATTCAATTGGAGGTGGAAACCACTTTGGAAATCCTAGCAGTCTGAAAATCACTGATCTACTGAACTGATTTTGCTCCAATCCTGCATAAGAAGTCAAGCACAGAAAGTAAACACCAAAATGATTGTGAGCAAATTAAGGCAGAATCGGAATGGAAGTCTATCCCTAATCACGCAGTGTTTGCTACCATGCATGCGATCTATAGTGCTTATTACCACAGCAAGCCAATGTAAATGTAATCCTTGTAAAATCCAGGCACCACTTTATTTCTTAACACAGGGCTTATGTGGGGCTGTGTGTTGATCCAGTGCAGAGGTCAGTTTTAGCCCAACAGACTTAATTACTACATTCACTCCGGTACTGTGGGAAGCATCTTCTCCATTACACAAAAGTCTGTTGCAGTTACATCAAGCTTTTGCAAACCACGCTCCAGGTTACAGAGATTGCAGGCCAATAAAGTAGAACAGGAAAAAGAAATTAACGTATAAAAACTTGAATCGCCCACTAATGTGCTTTAGGAAGATCTGATGCTGCTGATTAACAGCTGGGAGTCCAGGGGTATCTGATGCTGCTGATTAACAGCTGGGAGTCCAGGGGTAACTAAACAAGTGCAACCGAAAATGCCAGAGTGGTTAAGCTGGTAATTCAATATGCAGAGCTAGAGCTTAGGAAACGGAAGATATTCATAGCACAGGGATGTCTGTTTTCTAGGGTTTTTGCTCTCTGCTGAATTCTGGCCTAGGGACTGAATGCTCAGCTCCCAGAAACTTCAATGGGCTTTGCGAAGAGAGAGCTTTGCCTATGTCACCAAATTCTCATCTACTCCCCAAGGAGTGAACAGAGAAAGGCTGTGCATGGAGAACCAGCACAGCGGGTGGTTAGAGAGGGGACTTTCCTCCTGTATGTGAGCATGGAGCATGGAGCACTGCACAGACATTCCCTCGCTGATGCTGCAAACTTGAGGTTGCAGCAAGGAGAAGCCCTATGCTCCTTTTTGGTCGGTTTTGGAAACAGCCTGCCAGCCCTCAAATATCCTTGTGCGGTGCTGCAGGGATAGGCACCACTGTGGGGGTCTGGACACGTCAGTACACTCTGAAGCAGGTCTGGGGGCCCAGACGCTTCTGCACAGCAACAGTAATCAAATTTCAGTGGGGGTGTATGTTTAAGGGGCTGTGTGACTCAGGTTGTACAATAAACAATCACAACTATCAGCTGCTCTTCCAGAGGCCCAGATGATTGGATGGGGAGGGGATGCCCTCAAAGCAAAATGTCCCCTCCACACACACTTTTGATAAAATTCCCAGCTGTTGTGACCAAACTCCTCCTGCCTCCTATAGGTCAGCTATCACCTGCCCTTGGCTTTGTGCTTTAGGTATAGTACCAAACACTCACCTCTCGCTGGGCTTTTCTGGCTTGTTTCTCTTCTAGCTTCCTCTGTTTCTTTGCTCCAATTTTCCCAGACAACTGACATTCTGCAGCCTCATCTCCATCGTCTTCTTCTGCAACAATGCATTAGAGACAAAGAACATTTAGAGCTCTCACAGCTGGATTCCCTGCTTCTGAAGAGAGATGAGAAGACAGCCAAATGTCTGACAAGATTCAATAAAAAAGGAAGAAGGCATTCACAAGGGGCTGCCAAAGCCACAAAACCAATTTACAAGGCAGGCAAACGTATGGTGAAGTCAGAGGTAAACTATACTGGAGCCTTTGAAGAAAAGCTATATAGCATCAACATCCTGCTTTCCACAGTGAAATGTAGTTTTCATTACATCTCTACAAAGTCATGTGTTATACGCACTTACTTTTACAATTTAACATCCGGCTGTAGGGATTTTGTTATCCTGGTACCTTCAAGCCTAGTGCAACATATGATCTCAATATTTAAAAAAAAAAAAGGGGGGGGGGGCATTCAGAGAAAGTTTAGTAATTTACACTGTGATGCTGCCCACCATTCCCCATGTCTGACATTTAAAAGAAAACATATAAAACCCTCCAAGGAATATACAATGCATATCATGTGCTTGATCTTTAATAGCCTGCCTGCACAGTGAAGTCACAGCAATTGCACAAACAAAAATGGCCTTCTAAAACAAACCTGGTAATTTGCAATTGTTTCTGCACTCATGGAACATGAGTACAATGTGCAAGTTAGAGATGCAAAAGGATATGCATTTTTACAATACCTAAATATTTGCTGATCAAGTAATCAATGAGCTTCAGTCTTTGCATGAGACTGTTCTCTCCCCAGAAAATATTCTGTCCCCTTGTTTCTTTGCAGGCCACATGTTTGATCTTATTACTCATTCACCTGCCTAACCTGGGACCCAATCTTGCAACACAGGAGTAGATTGACCCCTATGTTCAAGGACAGATTTATTGGGATTCTGCATGGTGTAAAGCAGGGGTGGGCAAAAGCCTCTCAGTAGGCCGGATCCGGTCCGCGAGGCAGTTCTAGGCCCCACCCCCGAATGGACATGCCCAACCTGTGACACGTGTGCCGCGGGGGAAGGAACTCAGTCCCACCCCTCCTGCCCCCGCGCAGCCACTGGAGAGGAGGCAGCAGTGGGGCTAAGGCTCCTCAGCGGCGCCTCGACCATGCGGTCCAGGGCCAGCCCCAGCCCTGGCGGCGCCGGAGCCGTGGCCACGCATCCCCAGGCCGTCCCGGAAGCTGGAGGTGCTGTGGCCCAGGACCGTCCCCGCAGGCGCTGCTACCTTGCCCAGGCTGCTCAGGGCCGGCCCTGGAGATGCCGTTGCTATGGCCAAACAGTCTGGGACCAGCCTCAGACCGTATGGCCACAGTGTCTTCTGCCTCTAGGGCCAGAAGGGGAGATGTTATATATAATCTCACAACTTTAAGGGCCCAACTCATGATTTTGGAATGCTTGGAATACGCCAGTCACTACAATGAACTGTGATGGGTTTGGTTATGGTGTGTTTTTTTAAGAAAGCCCCTTTTGCACGTGGAATTTAAATCCTGGTCTGACAGCCCAAGTCAGTTGACCTTTAGGGCATGGGGCAAAGCCCAGATTTTCCTCAGGCATTTGCCAGAGGGTGTGATTAGGTGGCTGTGGGATCAGGTTCCTTCTTTGGTAGGTTTAGGTTTTGAATGCGTAACCCGAGGCATGTTAGACACAGCCTGTTTGACAAACTGAAACACACACAAATACAGAAAGTAGCTGCCTTCTGTACTAGAATTGTTCTCAAACTATTCCACTGCTCGCTCACTCTGGAAGGAAATAAACACCAGGCAGACTTCTCAGCCCAGGCTTCAGGAGGAGTGAAATCATACTAGTCCAGTGGTCATCAACCAGTAGCTGAGGATCTACTGGTACATCCTGGAGTCTCTGACAGGTGATCTTAACTGGTTTGGCTGGGAGGCGGTGAAGTGCCGGCACTTCAGCTGCCCCAGCCCGCACTGCCCTGCTGCTCCTGCCCAGAGCCTCAGAGCTGCCCCAGAGAGCCTCTGCTCGTTGTGGGAGACAGAGGCAGGGAGGCGCTGATGTCACTCTGTCCCCCTCTTCTATTCCCCATCTTCACAGAGTGAGGATGGCGGGGCCTCGGCGAAGGGGCAGGGCAGGGGCGGGGCCTTAGCGAAGGGGAGGGATGTTGGTGAAGAGGCGTGGCAGCGGTATTTGGGTTTGAGAGAGATCCTGGACTGACTTAAATTCAAAAAGTGATCTTGTGCTTAAAAAGGTTGGAGACCACTGTCCTAGCCAGAGGTTCAGTAGGGTTCCCCCACTGCTTCTCTTATGCATGCTCAGAAAGCACAAGGCCTGCTCACATTTTACATAGCCGCAGCTTCTGAAATTTTACTAAGTGAAAATAATTCAACTCTGTGTCATGTGGGAATATCAAAGGCAGTAACATCCCCAGAAACCCTGCATGGAGTTACACCCTTCCTGTTCACGGTTAGAATCAGCACATGCACGACTGGCACTTTCCAGGAGCAAAGAATAAAACAGAACCTGCCCTATAAAGCTTAGGCTATGCCTACTGGGAAGGTCTGGCAACAAGTGCTGTCGACACGAAAGTGAAAACTGATCACACCAGTTTTTCTGCCTCCCACTAAGGACATTTCAGGGCCACATGGCTAGCTCCCCTGTCAACAGAACAAAGCACTGTGGGTAAGCATCCCATAGTGAAGCACTGTGGGAAGGCAGAACTGATCCCTGCACTTCTTGGGAATCCCTCCTATCTCTGTGAGCTCTCAGTGCTGAGGAATGTCGAAGCAGCACAGCAATCTCTCCAGGCCACCCCCGCAGCAGCAGAACAGGAGCATTCCAATGCTTTACTCTGTTCCCCAAAGGTGGCAGCTCACTGAATTGGTCAGATACTTCCTGGAGCTCTGAAAGGAGAGGGGTGCATGCCTGCAGGGCAGCAGAGATCACAAAACACTGAGCAGAGCCATCAGGGTAGGCATTGTTGGATACTGGCAGAAGTCAGTTCTCATGACAAAAACAAACACTACAGTCTACACTGGCTCTGTGTCGACAATAAAGGGAGGGGAAAAGACAAAAGTCTCTTGCAGGGATGAAATTTGTTGTGTCGTCAAAAGTGGGTATTTTTCCCAGACAAAAATGTTGCATTGTAGTGTAGACTGAGGATGGTAAGGACTAGTCAACTATCCAATAATCAAATGCTTATCGGATAATACAGCTGACTGGTTGATTTCCCCCCCCCTTGCTGCCTCTCTGATAGAAGCAGCAAAGAGGGGTGGGCAGAGGGGGTACTTCAAACCAGCAGCGCTGCAGGCAGGCCATATGGCAGTGCTGCACAGCTGATCCCGGGATTAGCTGTGTGGAGCTGCCGCTTTCAAACACCAAAGTGGCGTTCAAAGTGGCAACACTGCACAGCTAAGCCTGGAATCAGCTGTGCAGTGCTGCCCCTTTGAATGGCAGTGTCACGTAGAGCCCGAGGTCAGCCTGGGACTCCCCAGCTGATCCCGGGTGTCCATGTGGCATTTCCATAGAACCCAGGATCAGCTGGCAAGTCCCCAGCTTACCTTGGGTTCTGGGGAAATGCTGCGTAGAACCTGTAGTCAGCTGGGGAGTCCCCCACTGACCCCGGGGTCCATGAGGGCACCTCTGCTTTGAAATGCATAAGAGCCCTCACTGGGGACTCTTGTAGATTTCAAAGCTGGCATCTGCTTGCAGCCCAAAGTTAAGTGGGACTTCCTGCTGGTCCTGGGCTGCACGCGGAGTTCCGCATTCCTCCTTTGAAACTTACAAGAGCCTCACATTTCAAAGGAGGAATGTGGAAGTGCCTATCATCTCATTGAGTAGTCGATGGAAATTCCATCGACTACTCAACTATTAAATTAACTGATATTTAACATTCTTAGTGTAGACGTTCTAACTGGTTTGTTGCCAAAAGGTGGTTTTTAGCGACAAAACCTACCAGCGTAGCCAAGGCCTTAGAGTTATCGGAGCAACATTTCTTATTGATTCCTCGGGGCTTGTCTGCATGTGGGAGCTTTGCACCAATGTTTGCTCTCAGTCTAGCAATGCTCTTTAAATGCTTGTCGGGCCTGACCTCTGACCATTAACATTTTCCTTCCCCTCCCCCCACCCAGTATGAAGCGTCTGATGGGATCCCACAAGACCCACTTCCTCAAGACATCAGCGCGTTTCCTTGAATGTGCAGTTGCTAGAAATGCACCACATCTCCCGTTAGACTTTGTTCGGCTCATGATTCAGCAAAGCGCTTCAAATTAATAAGGTACCCAAGTATGTGCTTACCAGGACTTACGTACATGCAGAAGTGCTTTGCCAAGTTACTGCCTTCATTATTTAAGCCGACGAATAATTAACCCAAATGCAGAACAGACATTAAATGCAGCATGGCATTTGAGATGTCACGCAGTTATTACCACTGTAGCTTAAACACTCCATGCAGACCTATTCAGCCATGCACAGACAATAAAAGGTGTATGTGTCCAGGGGATAGAGGTTACTGCTGATGTAGGAGTCATAGTTTTGAGCTTCCCCAGGTAGACATGCAAAACTTTAAGAATGTTTCCTGATTGTTTCTGGTTTGGAGTTGTGGGGGTTTTGTTTTCTTTTTGCATTTAACCTACACCAACTTTAGATAATGCCGCTTCCCCGCCAATTACCTTATCATTATAAAGTCATCAGCATTCAGATGCATTTTTTCGTATTTCTTTTTAGCGATGTAAAATTTTGATTATTTGGTTAATCAAATAGTTGATGCAATTTGTATCAACTATTTGATTAGTCGATAAGGGCGCTTCCACCTTTGAAGTGTAGCAATAGCCCCAAAGCTGTTGCTACACTTCAAAGGTGAAAGCACTGCGGGGAGGATGGGATCAGTGGGGGACTCAAGCAGTACCCCCTGGCCCTGTGTTCCCTGCGGCGTTTCAAAGCGGCAGCACCGCACAGAGCCCAAGGTCTCCACATGGCACTGCTGCTTTGAAATGCTGCGTGGAGCCCGGGGTCTGGCCCTAGGCTCGATGCGGCATTGCGGCTTTGAAGCACCCCCGCCGCCACTTTCTGATGGGAAGGGGGAGCAACTAGTCATTCACATCCCTATTTCTTTTAACAAATTCCTTTTGCTGCTGGGCTCTGGATCTGTAGATCAGGGATCAAATGCAGTTTACACTGGTGAAACAGCAGTAAGTCTGCTGAAGTAAACTGTTTTACACCAGTAAAACCTGAAGCAGAATTCAGCGCCGCAGGCTCATTTCTGTCAGCTCTTTGGGCCGTGGCCTTCTTTTTATTATGTATTTGTCTAGTGCCTAGCACAATGGGACCCTGGTCCAGGGCATGGGCTCCCCAAACTACTGCAATATAAAATGATAATGAACCCAAAGCAACTAAGGTAACTGGCTTCTGAAATCCACCCAACCCTGATTACATCAGAATCTGTTACACGTGGCCACTTATGGGGACAAACCAAGCCACCATATGGAAAGGCGTGGGTAATAAGATGATTAACATTACAGTCATGCAAGCAGCTTCTTTTTGTAAGTGAAAAGATTTATCAGTGATCCATTTTAGAACTCAAACAAGACACTGGCCTATTAATCTGCAGCCATGAAACCAGCCTACATGCATGACAATCAAGTGCAATACATAAAGGGCATATGCTTCTCAAAGGAGCCATCGAACCACTTGAAATTCCTTTTCTGAATAAGGGCAACTGAGAAACAAGACAAACTAACCTCCTTCACTCAGGTCTGGGCTGGAAATGTCTCAAGGGCAAAGATGGTCAGTGCTAAACCATATCACGTGGTTTACTGATATAAAGGAAATCGAGGTTGCTATAAAAATGCGGCAGATATATTGATAACACTAATATCAGCTATGATATCTATTTCAAGAGGATAACAAATCCAGGTCACAATGTATACCATTTACCGGTGGTGCGCTAATGAAGAATTTGGTAGTCATGGAAGGCACAGCACAAAGTTTAACTGTGCATTGAAGAAGTTTTACAGCATTTTATTTCTCTTAACCTAGAAGCATAGGACAAGGGCTACATGCATTAATAGAACTAACAGTACAGACTGAACCTCTCTGGTCCGGAAACATCTGGAGTCCGGAATGATTTTAGTTAGCTGGATGTCTACTTTTCATGGGTGCAGCCATGAATATCCCATAAAGTTTGTTTATGGACATCAGTCCTGGCTCTCAGTGTTCTGTGCTGTTATTTAGCTCTGATTTACCCCTAAACATCCTCTAACAGCCCTGTAAGCAGTGGAAGTGTTGGTAATTCTGCTAGACAGTATTGACCTCCTGCGGGATGGAAAATTCTCTGGTTCAGAACCAGTCAGGCCCCATGAATGCTGGATTGGAGAGGTTCAACCTGTAACCTGCCTCACATGACTTTGTGAGGCATCATTAACGTTTATGTATCCTTGGATGCATGGCACTATTGCGAATAAGTGAGGTGTATTCCTTACTTAGTAGTTAAGCAGACTCAGTAGTGACAGATGGCAGAACAAGGAGCAATGGTCTCAAATTATAGTGGGGGAGATCTAGGTTGGGTATTAGGAAAAATGATTTCCCTAGGAGGGTGGTGAAGCACTGGGATGGGTTCCCCTAGGGAGGTGGTCGAGTCTCTATCCCTAGAGGTTTTTAAGTCCTGGCTTGACAAAGCCCTGGCTGGGATGATTGAGTTGGGATTGGTCCTGCTTTGGGCAAGGGGCTGGACTCAATGACTCCTGAGGTCTCTTCCAGCCCTGGGATTCTATGACTCAGATTCCAAGGCCAGAAAAGACCATTGCGGCCATCTAGCGTGATCTCCTGCATTACACAGGCCAGAGACCTACCCCCAAACAATCCTACCACAAATCTTTCAGAAAAACATCCAAAGTTGATTTTAAAAGGGTCAGCGAGTCATTACAGGCTGATCTTGCAAGTAAAACAGTACAGAACATCCCAGTTTAATGACAATCAATTCCATCATCCCAGGAAGGTGTACATAGGATGCACTATTTAATGAAAATTATCAAACAATAATGGATTTAAAATAACCGAGAAGCGCGGCACTAGTCAAGGTGAATTTTATGTAGGCACTGTTTCAGATGTCAAAATTACGAACAGATGCAGATTTAAAATGCTACACAAATGAGCCTTATGGTCAGCAGATTGATTTAAAAAACCCCAACAATCTGTTGTCGTTTCTGTGCTCTTCCTGCAGCAGTTAGCAACTACGCAGCTACACAGTCCAGCAAGCTGTAGGTATCTGATGCCTCCTGGGAGAAGCAGACCATTCTGAGTTCCAGGTCTCAGGAGGTAAATAAAAGGAACCACATTTCAACGACGATGTTTTAATCTGCAATGTTTAAACTGGGACAGCTATATCTCTGTATTTTGAAAGCTAGATTGTACGGGGTTCGCGGGTATGCCTGGCTGTGCCAGCACTTCTCTGGGGGCTCTACTAGTTTTTGCAGGGTTGATTCCAGGTGGGGGGCACTGAGATAAGCCTTCCAGGCAGGTCCCAATGCAAACTGAGTTTTGCCTTCCCTAGTCTGCAGACAAAGAAACAATAGCACAGAGGAGACCTCAGACTTCTCAAAATGCTGATGTGGTTTTCCATGATTGGGGGCTAGGGCACTGGACTGAGACCTGCCGTGAACCTTGGGAGAGATATTTCACCTCTCTCACCTGTTTCCCCTCTTTAGATTATCATCTTTTTGGGGAAGAGAGCTTCTCACTACATGTCTGCACAACATCTAGCACAATGGGGCTCAGCTCTCATTTAAGGTGACTGTCTTACAATTAAAAGGAAGCAATTACTCTCCAGATGGGCAGAGAGTCTTGTGGCATAGACAAGAACGATCATCTTAGTGCTGTGATATTCAAAGGGTCCTGCCCCACCGTGCAAGGCGCTGTATGGTTTTAGGTGCATTCTTGGGGGATCTGGTCATAGTACTAGGAATCAAGGCCTCCGAAAGGTTGAGTAAACACCTAGGAAGCCTGATATTTTTCTACACTTACCAAAGGAAAATGAAAGTGTCCAGGAGGTTAAATACTTCACTGCTGAGCATTTTAGCAGCGACACCTCACTACTCTGAGTGGCAGCCTGGTCCTCGAACTGGGTCTGCAATCCCAATCTCATGTCTGAAGGAAAGTTTTCAGCAAAGCCATTAAATGCTAAAAAACAGATTCCGCCGGAGCCATCAGCTCCAAGCTCTGGTGACTCCTTTGCTGGCTCAACCTTTCACTGCCACCTCCACCTGAATCAACTGAAGAGGCTTAAGAGCTGGTTTCAACCAAAGCCATTCCTGAGCCATGCAAACACTCTTCCATGGAAACCCTGAACCTTGCAAACTCATACACTTACCTGACATCCCTTCCTCGCCCTTTCTGAAGCACAGAAAGGCTCAGTGGCTGGCCCAACTTCAGCTATAGACTTCCTGTGTGAGCATGGAATCGAACTTCGGTCTCCCAAACTCTAGACTAGTGCCTTAGCCATGGGGCCATCCTTCCTTTCTACCCTACTACACCCCAAACTTACTACCGAACATTCAGTATCTGTCTGTAAGTGTATTCATTATCCTCACTGTTGTAATTCTGGCCCCAGGAAGGTCCCCTGGAGTTGCCCATCTTGTGGTGTTATGCCCAACAGGCTACAAGTACCCCAGAGAGAGCTCTGTCATCTGTTTGTCCTGCGCCATGTGGATCATTGCAATTAGTATTGTTAGTTGCTGCAGCAGCAGCACCAGTGTGGTGTGAAGGATTGGCAGCTGTTGATCAAAGACTATTTTCTAAGCCAGTTTGGCTCAGAGGGTTCACTCATTTTGAGAATCACTCTGTCACAAGTCTGCCCAAACATTTTGACCTGAGCAGGTTATTAATAGACATGGTTACTCTCATAAGAGACGACCTTCTTTGAGTAATCAACTAACCACTGAAAAATTTACTCAGCAGACAGACCCGGCGTGGGACGCTTGGCTAATAGGCCGCAGCCCACACGGGACCCTTGAATAAGGAGCCTGCCTACACACTGGGGTCAAGGTTCTGTGGGGAAGCTGTCGGCATTAGACATTTCAAACCTGTTTTCTGGGCCAATCTGCAAGTCCTTCAGATGTCCTGCCCCACCCCAACCGCAGGAAGAAGCTGCCACAAGAAAGATTTCATGTTGATTTAACTCCACTTGCTAAGGGTGAGTATTTTATATCCCCCCCATGATAATTTCCCATCTTTCTTTCTATTAACTATTCCTCCGCACCCACCCACAATATCTAGAGAACAGTTCCAGTAAATAAAATTAAGCTTTTATCTAACTTATTTCAATAGCTACTTATAAGCACCTGCATAGATTAAAATATGAATTCAAGAAGCTAGGCACAAGAACCAAGCAATGACAACTAGAAGCCATCAGAAAGAATCCTTTCCTAGCACCGTATGGTAAATTGGAGAAGGTTCAGAGACGAACCACAAGGACAATTAAAGGATTAGAAATTCTGCCTTGCAGTAAAATTCCAAGAAGCCCAATCTCCTTTGTTTAGCAAAGAGAAGGTTATGGGGTGACTCGATCACAAATCACTAAGTACTTACACGGGAAACAGATATTGGCTAATGGGCTCTAAGAGACAGATTATAGCATGATCCAACGGCTGGCAAAGCGGGACAAATTTAGCCTTTTTAACAGCGACGGTAATGAATCATTGGAAGAGTCCTGGTGAACTGTCACTGGCAATTTTTAAATCAAGATTATCTTACAAAACAATTCTTTAGTTCAAACACGAGTTATTTCAGTAAAGTTCCCTGGGCTATGTTATACAGAAGTCAGACCAGATGATCAAAGATCATTTCCATGGTAATCCTTTCCTTTATTCTACAGGAGAACATTTCACTCTTGAAATGATAAAGCAACTCAGTAGAGTCAGCAAAAGTACAGGGTCATTCTTCTTCCCTTGAAAGTGTCTTATTCTAGCAAGGACATTTAATTTTAAGATAAACAAAAATCTCCACTTTCTTCCCCCCTAATGTGTAAGCAACGATTACACAAGGCCCAAATCTCAGGTGTGCTAGGGTATTTTTTGTACTAGTCTACTAGGACAAATCAGATATTGTCCTCAGAAGGATCCTCTGATACTTGCAATGACTCGCATGTCAATGCACTCTCAGTTCTCAACATAAGGAAGTACTGGGGGAAAGGGAACTTTGACAGCTGGTGTAGATTAGTTTTAGGTCTGCTTTAATCTGCGACAGGAACCAGGCCCGCGTAGAACTAATCCCAAGACCAGTGGGTCTGTGCATAAAGCTCAGCTCACCCAGACCTGAGCATCTGTTCACAAGTCCAAGACAGAAAACAGACAGATGAGCACACAGCTACTGATGTCTGGAGGCCTGAACAGCCCTGCAACTCATCTAAAGGCAGCCTGCTAAAGAAAGCAGCAAGTCCAGCCACTGTATGATTTTCAATGCCTGTGTTCTCTCCAGGAAGCATTAGCACCATGCGCCAGTGTTCAGGTACGCACCCACAGCACAAGACAGAGGCGAGAAAAGCGACCACACTGGAAAAAAAGGACTTGTCTTAATTTGATACAGACTGTAGAAAGAAGTAAAGAGAGGTCAATTTAAAGAGGGAACTTCACATCGGGGTGAGCCACAAAAGAGTTTAGAAGGGCTGAGGACATGGCTGCTTCCATTGCTGAAGTGCAAACTAACATAAGCAGCTGTGCTTTGAAAGCTTTGCATTTGACTCCTCTGGAGAAGGCCTGAATGGCCCAAGTGTCAGGCATCAAAAGACTTGTAGATTTCATTGTCTTTCAACTGTGCCAGCAAATGAAAAGAAACAGTTCAGACCCTGCCCAACTCCCACATGTGACACAGCTAAATATAATTCAGTCACCCATAGCTGCACTGGCTGTGTAGAGCTAGCTATGTGTGTGGGATAGCAAAAAGGGAGTTTGGTTAGAAAAAGCCAGCAATTAGCACGCACAGGCAATAAAAGGTGTTACTTACAGGCATTTTCCTGACCACAGTAAGGTAACGGGGTTACTATCTCAAGATGTAAAACGAAATTATGGGGCCCAGTCCACCCTGACCTACAACTACACCACATGCTCTATTCCATGGTGGTACAATCTCAAGCGACGGAGGCTCTGCCTGCATCAGTACTGGAGCTGGTGATTTAGTAGGTTGTGTTCTTTCCCCTAAGACAGCACTAACCCCACGCTTTGTGCTGCTGGGGCAGCAATCATTCAGAACAGGCATAACGGCTAAGGCACCAATTCAGTTTGTATCATAAGATCCCTTGGCACTTTTTAATAGAGCAGAGCGGTCAAGCGGTCACATTTTAACTTGGTTACCTACGTTCTGCCTTTCTCCTAATTTCTCCTTGTTTCCAACTGGGGAGGGTTGGGGGAGAGGGAGGGATTTTCATTCTTCTCCTAGAAGCAGTGTGACCTTGCTGGCACAGAACGGTGGCCACAATCCATCACAGAAGCAGCTGCACCTCCATGATGGGCAAATGACCTCTAGTAAGAGGAGATCGAACACACTGGAGGAAGTGCTGTGTAAATTTACTTTCATATCATTAGGACAGCACGGCAGGTCAGCTTCGGGCTATGCAGTCTCCATTCAGAACAGCTGGCCGGCACATTCTAGGAGGCTTATCGTGTACCTAGGCCAAACCAAGCTCACCTGCTAGCCCAATCTGTTTTTAAAAGTGGAGCTCAATCAGAAGTTACCTTCCATCCCCTCTTCTGCCTGCTGCGCTCTCCTCTGGGCGAGCATCCTGCTGCCCATGTTCCGTCGGCGTCTGGGCATCCCCTCTCCCCGCTCATCGACGTGAGGCCGAGGCCGCGCCACTGCGGTTGCCACATTTCGCTGGTGCTCCTCGTCGGCTGGAAGAGGGGGACATTTTAAAGGAGAGGTTTAATATTGAACTGCTGCAGCTATCCCTTTGCAAGGGTGAAAGGAGCGAGCTGACGGGCAATTAGTGATACACGAGTGGTCAGGATGGCTTGCAGCCGTAAGACCGAATAAAGTCATTTCCTCCTCCCCCCCTTCCCGCACCAGTTATTAAGATGCTGTTTCTCTTCTGCCTCTTCTCCGACATTCAAGAAGGGTGGCCGGAAGGAGCAGCAGAAGTCACCATAAGCAAATTCCACCTCTGGATGTAAAATCCCATTTAATTGGCTCACTGGTTTAAGAGGGTGAATGGGGGTCGCTCCAGCCCAGCTGGAGGCTCCCTCCCTGCCCCCTGTTGCTGGCCTGGAAACGCCACCCCCCGCCTGCTGCCACAGGCAGGTGCTGCACTGGCCAGGACGCTGGAGCAGCCCCTTTCTGTGACAGATCAGGGCACCGCAAAGGCAGGGGCTGCTCCAGCATCCCAGGCAGAGATGACCTGCCTGTGGGGTGCCCAGGCCTGTCATGGGCAGGAGCTGCACTGCAGCAGCCCCTTGCTCGTGGCCAGCAGGGAGCTGCTCCAGCCCCACCAGTTAAACCATTTAAACCTTTACATCCCTAGAATCAACATGATTCAGATATGCAGGAGTCAGGCACACAGTGAGCATTTGGAAAACCCCACCCTTAATCTACCTGGGTTAAAGGCACTTGGGGTCCGAGGGGGGTTTTCAAAAGCACCTAAGGCATCTAACTCCCATTGATCCCACTAGACATCCTGCACCTTGAGGTACATAGGCGCCTAGCTTCCACTGAAATTCATTTTAATCAACAGACGAAAGGAGTCTGAACATCTTGGAGGATCTGGACCCTTAAGCACCTTTAAAAACCGGCCTTCTGGTCTCAGTTCTCCACCAGTAGAACAGGGATGAGTCTTATCCATCTTATTTATTTAGATTCTAGTCTCTTCAAGCAGGGACAGTCTCCTGCGGGGAAGAGGTGGGTGTCTAGCACAATGGCTCTCCAATGCTGATTGTGGTCTCTTGGTACTACTGTTATTAGAGAGGAAGGGGACATAAAAAGTCTATGGACAGGCCCTTGAAATACTGTTATGAACCTGAAATACTGTTATGACCATGTAGGTGAAAAGGCTTTGTCATTTTATCATGGTCCCATGGCTCTTAGAAATGTCCTTTAAAAAAAAAAAAAAAAAAAAAAAAAGGACTTTTTTTGCTGAATTTACTTTTTTCAGTCCAATATGAGATTGATTTTTACACACACACACTCCTCATATGTGGTAAGAGAACTGGTTCCGTCATATCTGAATTAGCAGAACGTGGGACCCAAAAGTGTTTTTCTTCCTTTCAGAGAATTCAGATTTTTTGGGGGTATTTTTGCACTTCAGCTATTCAGACCTGACGTTATCAGGACTGTTGAAACCTGTGACCGTGTGTGTATTTTCCACAGAACAATGCATGTATTGCTGCACTTGGAACAAAACTTCATCGACAAGTAAGGACTACAGAACACAATTGGTGCATGCCGGAGTGTCTCATTTTTCCACCCTGACTTCAGCATGGTTATCCCCAGCATATAGGACTATGGAAGAGGGAGCTGGTGGACAGGATTGCCAGATACTTTCACAAAAAATTCCGAACATGGCAGGGAAAAAAATTAGTTTGGGGGGGGGGGAGGGGGGAGAAAAAGGCCTTCCGTCCAGTATTTTACATGTCCAGTATTTTCTGGGGTTTTTTTGGGTTTTTTTAAACCGGTCAGGGGCCACAATTACTCGTGATCCACCAGTCTGGGTGAAAACTGGACACTTGGCAACCCTACTGGTGGATCACAGTTCACAAGAGACATAAGTTACCTAAATCATGTTTCGCACACATGAAAGGTAGGCTTTCTACCTACTCAAAGGTTACAAAGCTGTACTAACAGCGTGGTACAGCTTTCTCCAACCCCCCCACAACCTTCCTGTCCTCTGACCCGATTTGCCAAGTATCCACCGCATCAAATTTATACTGTGTCAACGACGTAATTCCACCCCTATCTACTCATCCAGTCACATCTCATCCGGTCTCTGCTGCTGCTCCAACCGTGCCACTCTCCATGCCTGCACGATCCACCTGTCCCCCAAGCAGGTCCATGTCTTTCTACCAGCTGCCACCTATATGAGGAACTCAATCCTGGAACGCCTGGAGTGCTTTGGCCCAGCAAAACATTTAAGCACATGGTTCGCTTTGGAGCACGGATGGTCTCACCGAGATCTTAACTGTCAACATGCATGGGGATTGCTCACTTTAAAAAAAGTTAAGCATGCGTGTAAGTGCATTGCTAGTGTGGGGCACTCGGCTCTACTATGTCAATACCCCCTCCCTGGGGGACCTTTCCCGAGACTCACTTCTGTTGTGGTATCCACCGTAAGGGAAAACAATTCACAACCACATCCTTGAGGAAGTCACTGCCGTATGCACAAGTGGAAGGCCTCATTCTCCTCACCCAGAGGTGAATAACTTAAATTTCTTACTGGGACAGTTGGTTGCACTGTCACGCACAGCGCTGAAACCTTTCCTTGCTCAGGGGTGTGAAATGCACCCCCCAAGCGATGCACGTTTCAGCACTGTACCTGGCAGTGTAGACAACGCTACAGTAAGTGCTAGGAGGTGGCTTATTTATTAGAGCCCTGGCAGAGTTCTCTTTCAGCGCTGGAGCAGGGACTACACAGCCACGTTAAAGCACAGCTGCGGCAGCACTTTCACTCTGGCTATGTGCACAAAAAGCTAGTTCGGCCAATTTCTTAGCAGCAGACAATACTGGCCTGTACCAGTATACTTTCCCCTCCGTCCTCACCCCATTCAGCCCCTTCTGTCTGCCACCCTTACTCACTGTATCAGATCTAAAATGTTCAGAGTTAAGTGCTTTAGGGCAGCGCATCTGTCTTGTCATCTGTGAAGCACCTAGCATGAGTCTGAGAGCTATAAAATGATTCAGTGAGATCCTGTACACTACTGATATTTATTATGGTGCTTTGTAACTATCATTAAAAATTCCGAGAAGTGTTTTCGGACACAGTCTTTACGGAGGCATTAGACTAAATAGACAGTAGTATATCTTAGTTTCTTAAAGAAAATATTCTACCATTCAAGGCTTGGTATCCTATAATCTAAAAGGACTCAACACGCCTGTGAAATGTTAAAGCCGTTCCTGCATAGTGCCTCAGTTGTGACATTCTAGTGCTCATTTATTTTGTGATAAAAAACAAAAAACCAGAACCCAATTCTTGTGAAGCACAGGCTGTTATGTATTTCATGAGAAATAAATCTATTTATAAAGCGTTTGTTCATTTCAAACCTGGCTCTCGGCTCTCACAAGGACAAATATGTACACACAGTGACCACATCACCTTGACTCAAATCGCCCCAGAAGACATGGTTAGTCCCCAAATCTAACAGTGTTAATTCAGCAAAGAAAGCTGTATTTACTGTGTTTAAAACTAAAAACCGAATGCATCTTATGGCCCCTGAATGCACAGAGTAACTGACCTGTATCGCTTGCCTATTTAGATTGCCAGACAGGGCCTTATCAATACCAGCTTTGTACAGAATAGAGGACACTATAAGCTCTGAGCAAAATATAATAAGGCACAGCCAAGCCCCCAACTGAAGGACACCACCAAAACCAAGAAACAAAACAGCAGAACTGGAAAACCGACACACCTTGGAGGTGCATGTTTAATTTGATCAGAGTTTTTCCATAGCTCTAGTTACATGATTTAGCGTTTCGACATTTCGCAGACACTTCAGTTCCCCAAGAAGCTGATCCTTTCATGTGTAGGCTGCAAAAGCAGCTACATTTTGGATTTTTGAAAACTAACCTAGTGGGGCAAAACAAGAATCCCTAAAAGGGCCTAAAGCAGTTTAAAAACAGAAGTGTTTATATATTAATCACTTCACCTGGCTCTACAGCAAACACCATACAATGCAACACTACACGAAGCTAAAAGATGCAAGAAAAATACAAACCACCCAATGAAAGTGCAGGTAGATTTAGGAAAGTAGAAAAGTTTTCCAAATGGGAATTTAGCAAAGGCATTAGATTATAACATTATAGAACATAAAAACAGCCACAGTGGATCAGACCAAAGGTCCATCTAGGCCAGTACCCTGTCTTCTGACATTGGACAATGCTGGTGCTCTAGAGGGCATGAACAGAAAATCTATCCCCTTGTGCCCATCCCCAGAGTACCACGAGTTCTTTCATGGCCCAAAATACTTAGAGGCACTTTCTTCTCTCAGGTCAAATAAAGTATCTACAAGAGAGCGCTCCTTAATACAACTTTACACAATTTTACTTGTCCACAGCAAAGCAGTTTTTTTAATCAGCATGTAAATACTCTCTCTCCTTGCCTCACATCACCATTTAATAGCATGATAAGCCACTGTCGTGCCTGGTCTGCAGATTTTCATGGCAGCTTTTCAACACTGCCCTAATGGTCACTAGCTTTGTGCTGATTCAGAAGAAACAGCACCACCTACCGCATTTACATTGTGATAAACACTGCTGTAACAACTGCCTCACAAATATATGCTTCAAATAAGCCATCTCCACCCCATTTCCTGCAAGACAATCCCCGCCCCCATCCAGAGGCTAACTCAGCTTGTGACATCCAAGGAAATGGTACTAGAGCTCAGTGTTGGAGTGGAGGGCTAGGAGGGAGTGACCTTTTCAGTCTGCCTGTAGTTTCTTTTGTAGTTTTCATATACATGCATGTAACGTTTTCCCTTTACGAATAAGGCTGAGAGTCTGTCACAGACTGTGTGACTTTCCAGGACCCCTGGGACTTCTGCAGCGTGCGGGTGTGACTGACCCTAGTGCCAGCTGCACTGCACCTCCCTTGCAAAGTGACAGTCCTGGACCGCCCTCGCCAGCAGAGTCAATGGCAGTTCTGGGCCTCTCCGAATCAGAGCAGCAGCTATGCCCCCAAGCTACCCAGAATACCAAAAATTTAGTCAGAGATATATAGTACAAGTCACAGGACCATGAATTTTTGTTTATTGCCCGGGACCTGTCCATGACTTATTAAAAATGCCCATGACTAAATCTTCACCTTATGAATAAACATGCTTGCTTAGAAAGAACTGTGAGATATCTCATGACAGCTGAGGGTACTCTCCAAGGGCTAGAACCAGTGTACTCACAGAAAAACAGATAGCAAATTAGCTTGCTGGGGATAAAGTGTAGGTTAGGGAGTTGTGCAGCCTTAAAATCCATAATCACAAATGAGAGACAGGTGTCCATCCAAGAGAGGTGATGGCGAGGATTAAAGGCACCCACAGAGTAAGAAATACAAATGCAGTTACCTGAAACTGAGACACTGAACACTTGTGCTCACTGAACACTTCTCTAAAACAGTAGTTCTCAACCTTTCCCTGACTGTGACCTCTCATCACATCAGAGAAGTTTTGGGACCTCTATCCAGACATACAGAACTCCCTTTGTGAGGATTATCACACGCCCTTAAACCAATTTGCAAGCCCTCATGCTGAAGACCTCTGGCCTAAGGCACAATGGGATGTAGAATTACTAGCATATTTGTAATAGCTGCTGCTTTCTGCCACAGAAGAAAGTGAAGTGAAATAACCTCTGTGGCAGATTTTATCTTACCATCACTAAATACATGGGAGTCCCAGTAGATTTGAAAAAATTTTTGGTGTGCAAGGAGGCCAGGATCAAGCCCAAGATTTGCAATGCCGTAGAGTGCTTTGAGGTTACAGAAATCAATACAAATCATTAAACAATAAAACAGATCTGTTTGAGGCCAAAGTCAGGTGGTGTCACAAAATGCCATTGGGGAAAAAAGTTTCAACCCAATTAAAACATTCTGAATAGAAACTAATCCAAACCAAACCCCCTTTTAAAGAAAGGCTGTTTGGGATCACAGATCATAAACAAATAGAAGCCCGGGCTTCAACATAAGTTAGGTTTTAGAAGAATGTTGTTCTGGAGGGTTTTTTAAAACAAGACAAAATACTATTCTTGTTTCGCCCTGGCTTGCAAAAGTCCTGAGTTCAGCAAGTGGTATTTCTAAGAACATAAGAACGGCCATACTGGGTCAGACAAAAGGTCCATATAGCCCAGTAGCCTGTCTGACGACAGTGGCCAGAACCAGGTGCCCCAGAGAGGGTGGACCGAAGACAATGATCAAGCAATTTGTCTCCTGCCATCCTTCTCCAGCCTCTGACAGAGGCCAGGGACACCATTTCTATCCCCTGGCTAATAGCCTTTTATAGACCTAACCTCCATGAAATTATCTAGCTTCTCTTTAAACTCTGTTATAGTCCTAGCCTTCACAGCCTCCTCTGGCAAGGAGTTCCACAGGTTGACTACGCGCTGTGTGAAGAACAACTTTCTTTTATTAGTTTTAAACCTGCTACCCATTAACTTCATTTGGTGTCCTCTAGTTCTTCTATTATGGGAACTAATAAATAACTTTTCTTTATTTGCCTCCCCACACCACTCATGATTTTATATACCTCTATCATATCCCCCCTCAGTCTCTTCTTTTCTAAACTGAAAAGTCCCAGTCGCTTTAACCTCTCTTCATATGGGACCCGTTCCAAACCCCTAATCATTTTAGTTGCCCTTTTCTGAACCCTTTCCAAGGCCAAAATATCTTTTTTGAGGTGAGGAGACCACATCTGTACACAGTATTCAAGATGTGGGCATACCATAGTTATATACAGGGGCAGTAAGATATTCTGTGTCTTGTTTTCTACCCCTTTCTTAATAATTCCTAGCATCCTATTTGCCTTTTTGACCGCCACTGCACACTGTGTGGAAGTTTTCAGAGAACTATCCATGATAACTCCAAGATCTCTTTCCTCATTTGTCATAGCCAAATTAGCCCCCATCATACTGTACCTATAGTTGGGGTTATTTTTCCCAATGTGCATTACTTTACACTTATCCACATTAAATTTCATTTGCCATTTTGTTGCCCAATCACTCAGTTTGGTGAGATCTTTCTGGAGTCCCTCACAGTCTGCTTCTGTCTTGAATATCCTAAACAGTTTGGTATCATCCGTAAACTTTACCACCTCACTGCTTACCCCTTTCTCCAGATCATTTATGAATAAGTTGAACAGGATTGGTCCCAGGCATAGGCATGCGCATGGGGTGTGCCCAGGCACACCCTAATGTCTGGGGCCAGCCAGCAGCTGCTGGAGGAAGAGGGAGATTTGTGACAGAGCGCCACAGCCCCTCACTTTAAATTCCCCGCAGCCATCTACTGGGCAATGTGGGGCAGAGAGAGTGCATGCGCAGCGTCCTCAAATGCCGCGCAACAGGTGAGAGGGGAAATGCCGGGAACTTTAAAACCCAGCGGCCCAGTTCCAAAAGCAGCTGGGGCCTGACTACAGACGGCGGCCCGAGCCATTTTTGTGGCCTGGGCCCGGCCCTGCAGCACTGCGCGGCACCACGGGGGTGCCCCTTCCCGGCCCTGCAGCTTGGGCTGGCTCTGACTCCAGCCCTGCAAGCTATAAGGCAGAAGCTGAAGGTAAGGGGGAGGAGGAATAAGAGGAAGGGGTGGGAGAGGAAGGGGCTTTTGTGGTGGGGGAGGGTGGAGGAGGAAGAAAGGGGAAGGGGTGGAAGGGGCTTGTACGGAGGGGAGGGAGAGGGGAAGAAAGAGGAAGGCACCAAAGGGACAGGGTAGAGGAGACACAAATGCTAGTGGGGAAGTGGAGACAATGAGGAAAAGGGCAGGAGGAGGTGTCAGTGGGAGGGGACAGGGTGATGCTGGAAGAGGAGAGGGTAAGGGCATTGGGGATTGGAGGGGGAGGTGCTGGGAGAAGGCTTGACAGAAGGGGTGGGCATGAGGAAGGTGCGGTTGGAGCAAGTCATGTGTGAAGGCACAGAGGCATAAGGGGAATGGGGGCAGAGAGTGGTGAGGGGATGGGCATCAGGGAAAAAGGGCAAAGGGGCAGGGGCAGTGAGGAAGGAGGCACCAGGAGGGTGCAGGGTAAGGAAGGTGCAGGTGCCAGGGGATTCTGGGGTGAAGCAGAAGGGCAGACACCTGCAGGGGAGGGACCAGCACCAGAGGAGAGAGGCGAGGGAGGTGTCAGATGAGGAGGGGTAGCTCACATGATCAGAGTGGGGCTACTGGAGGAGTGGGCACAGGGGGGAGAGAAGGGCTGGTGGAGGGGGCAGGTCTCAGGAAGGCTGAGGGCAGTGAGAAGGGCAGGAGTCAGGACAGCAGAGGAGGGTGAGGGGTTGGGGGGCAGCAGGCACCAGGGGAGTTGATGTAGCAAGGGGAGGAGACATGGCAGCAGAGTGGAAAGGTAGATATTTATTAATAACTTGGGTGCCACAATGGCACATCCAAACAAGCCACAGGAACTCAGTACTGGTGCACAACACAAAATTCATTCTGCTCATGGGAGGAAACTCTTAGAGGGAACACCTCCCCCCAGCCTCTCCACCCCCGCATTAATGTCACACACATTGGGTTAATGCAATTGCAGGATAGTTGCATGGGGTTGGTGGGGCCAAACTAATCCCTATTGGTAGGAGGATGGTGGGAAAAGTCCTTGGGGGGGTAGGGGGGGTGTCACACAAAACTTTTTACTTTTGGTCATGTGCCCATCTTGCCCGGAGAGGGTTACCTCCAGAGGCGTGGCTAATGGGGGCCAGGGGCGTGGTTAACAGGGGTCAGGGGTGTGGCCAATGAGGGGTCAAAGTACATTTTTTTAAAAATTCTTTGGGTGCACACCCTAATGAAATGTGCTGCGCACGCCTATGGTCCCAGGAATGACCCTTGGGGGACACCACTAGTTACCCCTCTCCATTCTGAAAATTTACCATTTATTCCTACCCTTTGTTTCCTGTCTTTTAACCAGTTCTCAATCCATGAAAAGACCTTCCCTCTTATCCCATGGCAATGTAATTTACACAAGAGCCTTTGGTGAGGGACCTTGTCAAAGGCTTTCTGAAAATCTAAGTATACTGTATCTACTGGATCCCCCTTGTCTGCATGTTTGTTAACCCCTTCAAAGAACTCTAATAGATTAGTAAGACATGATTTCCCTTTACAGAAACCATGTTGATTGTTGTCCAACAAATTATGTTCTTCTACGTGCCTCACAATTTTATTCTTTACTATTGTTTCGACTAATTTGCCTGGTACTGAAGTTAGACTTACTGGTCTGTAATTGCCAGGATCGCCTCTAGAGCCCTTTTTAAATATTGGTGTCACGTTTGCTACCTTCCAGTCATTAGGTACGGAAGCCGATTTAAAGGATAGGTTACAAACCACAGATGATAGTTCAGCAATTTCTCATTTGAGTTCTTTTAGAACCCTTGGATGAATGCCATCCGGTCCCGGAGATTTGTTGACATTAAGTTTTTCTATTTGTTCCAAAACCTCCTCTAATGACACTTCAGTCCAGGACAGTTCCTCAGATTCATCACCCACAAAGGACGGTGCAGATTTGGGAATCTCCCCAACGTCCTCAGCCGTGAAGACTGAAGCAAAGAAATCATTTAGTTTCTCCGCAATGGCTTTATCGTCCTTGATTGCTCCTTTTATATCTCGATTGTCTAGGGGACCCACAGGTTTTTTTAGCAGGCTTCCTGCTTCTAATGTACTTAAAAAACATTTTGTTATTTCTTTTTGAGTTTTTGGCTAGCTGTTCCTCAAAATCTTTTTTTGCTTTTCTTATTACATTTTTACACTTGATTTGACAGTGTTTATGTTCCTATTTATCGCACTAGGATTGGACTTCTACTTCTTAAAAGATGCCTTTTTGTCCCTCACTGCTTCTTTTACATGGTGGTTAAGCCACGGTGACTCTTTTTTAGGTCTCTTGCTATGTTTTTTTAATTTGGGGTATACATTTAAGTTGGGCCTCTATTATGGTGTCTTTAAAAGTTTCCATGCAGCTTGCAGGGATTTGGCTCTAGTCACTGTGCCTTTTAATTTCTGTTTAACCTCCTCATTTTTGTGTAATTCCCCTTTTGAAATTAAGTGCCAGAGTTCTGGACTGCTGAGGTGTTCTTCCCACCACAGGAATGTTAAATGTTATTATATTATGGTCACTATTCCCAAGCGGTCCTGTAATGGTTATCTCCTGGACCTGATCCTGCGCTCCACTCAGGACTAAATCAAGAATTGCCTCTCCCCTTGTGGGTTCCGACAAGAGTTTTCCGACAAGAGTTTTCCTGTCACCTCATTTAAGACAGGGACGATGGAGGCATCTGGCTGCTCTGCCTTACGTAACGGCAAGTTCCTGGGTTGTTGTGGAACTAAGGCCATATCTACACTAGAAAAGGTATGGCTGGCTAACACAAACCTTTCTGTGGCAGGCACAGTGTGTGTCAACAAAAAAGTGCTTTTGCCAGTACAGCTTATACTAATTTGGCAAATGACATAAGGCATACCAACAAAAGCACTTGTATGCTGGTGTTACTGCCTCTTTCAGAGCTTTTGTTGATAGCAAAAGGTCAGTTACACACGCTAACCAACATTACTATCCTAGCAAAAATGTGTCTAATGAAGACCCAAGGGCAGGTCTGCACAGCCAAGAACCCTCTCCTTTGACTTTTAAAATGCACTGGTCTGGAAAGCTTGTGACTACATTCGGGCTGCAAGGAAACTGCAGCAAGTTTTACACCAGTGGTCACCAACCAGTAGATCGGGATCTACTGGTAGATCTTGGAGCCTCTGACAGGTGATCCTGACTGGTTTGTCCAAGAAGCTATCAAGTGCTAGCTCTTCAGTTGCCCCTCCACCCACTGTCATGCTGCTCCTGCCCTCTGCCTTGGAGCTGCCCCCGTGGGAGCCTCCTGCTTGCTGTGCAGGGTGCGGGAGGAAGAAGGGGGGGGCGCTGATGTCAGGGTGTCCCTCCTACCCCCACTCCTGTACCCTAACTCCACACAGAGACAAGGGGATGGAGGGAGCCTGGCAATGCAAATCTCTGTCACTATCTCACACTGCATGTGTGTCTGTCATTCTCACAAACACACATTGTTCTTCACTCATCTCCCAACCCAACAAATAGTGGGGGGTTGTTGTTACTTCTACTGCTTGCAAAGTGGGTTATTTTGGGTTTTTGACCGGTCTGTGCACTTCATAATTTTCATTTCTCTCTTAAATTACATTTAAGTGTTTGATTGAGTTCTAAAATGCCTAACCTGTCATTGCTGGAGCAAGCTCCACATGCTATCCTTCGCTGCAGACACCATTCCTGCAGCTCCCATTGATCAATAACGGGGAAATGTAGCCAGTAGAAGCTGTGGGCTCAGGGCCTGTAGATGAGGGGCAGCACATGGCACCATGGAGCCATTGCTATACATGCCAGATGCTTTCAGGAGTGATGCAGAGCCAGCCGAACCCCTGTCCCAGCCCTGAACCTTCTCCTACACCCAACCTCCTGCCCCAGATGTGAGTCCCCCTGCACCCAAACTCCTTCCCACAGCTTGTACCCTGAAACCCCTCCTGGACCTCAATCCCCCCCCGGGCTAACCCTGGGGCCTCTCCCTCACTCCAAACTCTTTGGCTCAAGACCAGAGCCTGCACCCCAATTCCCTGCCCCAGCCTGGTGTAAGTGAGTGAGGATGGGAGAGGAAGGGGGATGGAGTGAGCAGGGTGAGGTCTTGTAGAAGGGGTGGAACACGGGCAGGGCAGAAACAGGCAAGGGTATTTGGGTTTGAGGTAGATCTTGCATCGCAGTTAAATAGAAAAAGCGATCTTGTGGTTAAAAAGATTGGAGACCACTGTTTTACACTACTGGAACCATAGGCAGCCAGCCCAATTTTAAGCACTGTGTCATGTAACCCTTCTCAGAGCAGAACTGAAAAACATGGTTCTTGAAACTTATCCACATCTCATCTTCCCTAATGCTACCACTAATTGAGCTAACTTGGTGGTAGCAACAGTGGAAATTTTTTGAAAACTTCCTGTCAGAGACAAGGCCAGAAGCAGAGGCTGGATCCAGTCAGTGTGTTAACTTAAACTCTTAAGGGGCTGGTCTATATCTGAAATGCTACAGTGGCACAGCTGTGTTGCTACAGCACTTCAGTGTAGACGTAACCTGAGGGGAGGAAGCTTGTAGTAATCCCCAACCTTTAGTTGGTAGCCACGACAATGTAAGAATTCTGTCAGCCTAATGCTGTCTATACTGGGGGTTAGAGTGGCTTCACTACACCACTCAGAGGTGGATTTTTCATATTCCTGATTGCTAGAAATTAGGTTGACCAAGGTGCATCATAGACCAGACTTAAGGCTTTGAACTCTGTCCTCTTTAGAGACTTTTTGAAGTGTGTACAGGATCTGCTAGGAGAGGACTTGGGATAGGAACTGCTTTTTAATACAGTCTGAGGAGTTGCTCTATTCCACGTATAAACAAATCTCACAGACCAGGGCATGAGGAATATCCACAACTCACAGAAAGCATTTCACCACTGGAGCCTAAGTGCTTTACTGGGGAATTAGATTCTGCTTTCTTCAGGATCTGGAGCATCCAGTCTGATCAATACCTGAGGCAGGATATTTGAGGAAACTGACCACTAAGTGTGTCTGGCCCAGGAAATGATGTATTCCTATGAAGGGAACAGCAGAAATGCCCTCAAGAGGCAATTTCAATCAGTGTATCCAGCCAGATAGCAGGAAACCAGACTGGATTTTTTTCTTTGCATTTTCCTGCAAGGAACAGTCAGCAGTTACTCTGACTATAACTTTTTGAGACAGGAACTAGCTTCCTTCTGTGCACACCTACAGCTCCTTGCACAACAGGGCCCTGATTCTCTCGAGCACGGCCAGCCGCTGCTACTGCAATACTACAGCCACCCATAAATGGAGAGTGAGAAAGTGAAGCAGTATGCTGTCTCCCCCAAAATGAGTAGAACAGGTCACATTTCACTGATCAGGGCAGATATAAAGCAGGTGCCTGGTAAGGCATCCCCACATGGTCAAAAAGGAATAGGCTGTGGAAACACCACATTACATCTCTCTCATGGGGGCAGGCCCCCTACCACCGCCAGGTGCCCCCACCCTCTAGTCCAGTGGTTCTTAACCTTACCGTAGCCTGCACCCCTTTGGTTCTCAAAATATGTTCTTGCACCCCTTATTAAAAATCATTGAAGTCAGTCAGTTCTTTAAACCCAAAATATACCATAATAATTGGGCATGTCTTGCACCCCCAGAAAGGGCATCTCACACTCCCCAGAGGGTGCTTGCACCCCAGGTTAAGAACCACTGCTCTAATCTCTCCCCAGGAACCCCCACCCCAGGTGGCCCCCCTTAACTCCCTGTGCAGGGTGCCCCCTCTACTCCCCTCAGGAACTCTCACTCCCCCCTGCCCAGGGCCCCCTCTCCCCTAGGATCCCCACCCCTACTCCCCTGCCCAGGGCCCCACCTCCCCTAGGATCCCCACCCCTACTCCCCTGCCCAGGGCCCCTACTCCTCCTAGGATCCCCACCCCTACTCCCCTGCCCAGGGCCCCTACTCCTCCTAGGATCCCCACCCCTACTCCCCTGCCCAGGGCCCCGGTGACTCCCCACCCCTACTCCCTCCCGGTGACTCCCCACCCCTACTCCCGCCCAGGGCCCCCGGTGACTCCCCACCCCTACTCCCCGGTGACTCCCCTGCCCAGGGCCCCGGTGACTCCCCACCCCTACTCCCCCGGTGACTCCCCTGCCCAGGGCCCCGGTGACTCCCCACCCCTACTCCCCTGCCCAGGGCCCCCGGTGACTCCCCACCCCTACCCCGGTCTCTCCCAGCTAAAGGAGCCGGGATGCCCGCAGGCCCCCCAGGAGCTCGGCCGCCCCATGCACGAGACGGGCCCTGCGAGGTGCAGCCGGGGAGGGAGGCTCCTCTCAGCCCCCGCGCGGCGGACCGAGGGGGGAACCGCGCTTACCTGCCCGCGCCTGGCCCCGGAGCCGGGTGGCGAACACGAGCAGAGCGGCCAGCAGCGCCGCGGCCAGCACGTACAGCACCGGGTCCATCTTCCCACGTGACTGCCGCCCTGGCCACGCCCCTCTCCGTCCCCAACCGGCCGGTTCCACAGGACGCAGCTCAGGGGGTGGGCGAGTGAGGCTTGGTACGTTCCGCCTCCGATCCCGGAAGTGAATGGCGGTGGGGAAGGGGGGACTGTGCCTGAGGGCCCCCACTGAGGGGTGGCCGGTTCGGTGCCTGTTCCAGTAGCGTGGCTGGCAGGGCAGGAGGTGGCTAAGGTGCTGCCTGCAATGGAGACCTCAGTGCCAGCAAAGGGCGGGCGGGGTTGGGAACAGCTGTGCAGGGCACACATGGGCCTAGGCAGCTGCAGGGCCTGGCTGCCCCACTGGGGGAGGGGTTCCTGGCAGGGCCTGGCCTGGGCCAGCTGCAGTGGGGCTCTGGGTGCACGCCATGTGCTTAGCCTAGGCAAGCGCTGGCCACCCTGGTGCCCAAAACTAGCTTACCCCCAAGCCTGGCTGCATCCAGTGTGAGCTCCATAGGCCCAAAGACACCCTTAGCAGGCAGTCACAGTCCGCAGGGGGCATGCGCTCTATCCTGATACCCTGGCACCCTTGCCTTTGATGGTCCCTTACACTCAGCATCACCCTAAAATTCAGATCTCAGAGAGGTAGCCGTGTTTATATCCGCACAAACAACGAGGCGTCCTGTGGCACCTTAAAGACACACAGATTTATTTGGGCATCAGCTTTCGTAGGTAAAAGCCACTTCATCAGATGCATGGAGCAGACACTTCATGCATCTGACAAAGTGGTTTTTACCCAAGGAAGCTTATGCTCAGATATTCAGGGGGGACTGAACTGGGCCTTGAAATATGGATCAGCAGGGATTGTGAGTAGAGAGGAATGTATGTTTAGTCACAATCAGGATATTTTTCTTTGTTTTGGTTGTTTGGTTAAGCTTCTCTGTGTGAAATTCACATGCTTTCCCCCCATTCACTATCTAAGCTGTACCCAGAGATGTTCTCTGTATTTTAATTTGTTTTACTCAGTTGCTCTGTAACACCTAGCTATCAAGCATGCTTGAAATCAAGTATATATTTTTGTTTTGTTAATAAAATCACCTTTTTTAAGGTGATTATTTGATTTTTGTGTCCTGGAAAGAACCAGGAGATCTCTGTGTGTGTCTGCCTACTGTGAGAGGTCAGCTATCAAAGACTGCAGTTTGCTTTCTCTTTTTTTCCACACTCTCGTGGTAAAAGAGCTTTGGGGTACCCCTCTGGAAGAAGTCCAAATGGGTTCAAGAAGAAAGGGGTTTATTTTGTTTCACTTGGTGGTGGCAGCTACCTCCCAAAGTCAGTGAATCTGTGACTCTGGGGAGTTTTTGTAAGCAGAGCCTATAGAGGCAAGGTATTTAAGGTCTCTTGGTGTATCTCTAAATAGCAAAGTTATTTCGGGATACCAAAGGTATCCCAAAATAGCTACCCCGAGTCTTTTGAACAAGTCCGCTATTTCAAAATATAGCGGACGTGCTATTTCGCCATCTCTATAAACCTCATTGTACGAGGAGTAAGGGATGGCTCAAAATAGCGCTGTATTTCGAAATTTGGAGCTGTGTAGATAGCACCAAATGACTAAATAAGCTATTTCGAAATAGACTAGAAATAAGCTACGCAATTTGTGTAATGAAAATTGCGCATCTTATTTGGAGTTGCGGGTGCTGTGTAGACGCACCCTTGCGCTGGCCCCCACCTCCTGCACTCGGAGTGCCAGAGTGGGGAACAGCCCTGACAGCCTCTACATACTTTTTAAAAATTTACCTCCTTATTTTATCGAAGTAGAGATTTTAGTTTGGCAGGAGATTTATAGAATTTTGTATTATTTTTATGACCCCATAGTTGCCTATTAGTTATCATTTTATTTTCCCCTGGCTATTTAGACTGTACTGTGCAATGAAGACACAGTGCAGCAGCAGACACCACAATCAAACTGAAATTTGATTTTACCATTAAGAGACAGAAGAAATAGCCTTGGATAGCCCAGATTCTCAGCCTGACAGTGCAAGCCATAGCAACACGAGTAGCATGCATGGACCCAAGCAGTTCCTGGAGCCTTCAGTGAAGTTAATAAGATTACTCATGTGCGCAGAGAGGGACTACTGTCTGTTCATTCCCAAGAATAATAAATAACCTGTCTAGGTTACGTACATCTAAAAAAAATTTAAAAAACAACAATATTGGTCCTGTAGCACCTGAGAGACTAACCAAAAATATATAGAGACAGTATCATCAATAAAGACATGAACTGGATGGGCTGTTTTATTCAACACCCGAATGACATCAAAAACTAAGTATTGGGCACTTACAGCCTACTCTATTTAGCATGGACACTTTAATTGACAGGGTTTTTTTCTTCTCTCCCCTGCTGCCCTCTTTTTCTGCTTTATATTTGAACCTCTGTGCTTATTGCTTCATATTTGTCATCTGAAGAAGTGGGTCATGCCCACAAAAGCTCATAATACGATCTATTTTTTAAATAAACTTAAAAAACAACAGTCTGGTAGCACAGTCTCTAAGGGTACACTACAGAGTAAGATTGAAGCTGCCCTTGTCCATCTTCCAGGGTTCGAATTAGCAGGTCTAGTGAAGACAGCTAATTCGAACTGAGAGGGGCATTCCAACTGATGCCAGTAGTCCTTCTTCCATAAGGAGTAAGGGAAGTCAAAGGAAGAGTGTTTTCCCTTCGACTTCCTGCAGTGTGGACAGCGCCAAAAGTCGAGCTAAGTTGCTTCGACTTCAGCTACGCAATTAACATAGCTGAAATTGCGTGTCTTAATTCAACCTTGTCCCACAGTGTAGACATACCCTAAGGTTCTACAGGACTGTTTTTGTTTTTAAAGTTTTTTTAGTTACAGACTAACACAGCTACCTCTCTGAGACTCATGAAGGTCTAGTAATACCACGAGGTGTCACTCTCGTTCCACATTAACAAAACTATAAAGGAGGAAAGTCTTAGAGGGGTAACCCTGTTAGTCTGTAACTTTAAAAACTAAGAATAGTCCTGTGGCACCTGAGCCCTGGTCTACATTAGAGATTTATTTCAAAATAAACCCCCTTAGGTCGAATTTATAAGCAGAGTGTCCACACTTCCCAGCCTGTTATTTCAAACTAACGGGTCGCTTATTTAGAAATCTATGCTTCTGCTTTTCTCATTTTGAAATAGTTATTTTGAAATAGCGTTAGTGTGGATGCTCCAGTGCGGCTATTTCAAAATAACTATTCCCCAGAGTAATTCAAACTGATTACTCCCCAGTGCTTCCTGGGGCTCTAAGTTGAGGTAGCGTGTCCACATTAATGGAGCCTGCCTTGGACTAATTTTGAGGTTTCCCCACAATGGAGACACGCTATTTCAATTTTGTAAAATCAGATGTTAAGTTGAATTTAGTTATTTTGAAATAATTTCCTAGTGTAGACATGGCCTTAGAGACTAACAAAAATATATAGTATCATGAGCTTTTGTAGGTAAAACCCACTTCAACAGAAGACTGGGAGTGGAAATAAGAGAATCCTAGATATATATAACTACAAAAGCAGTTACCCATCAATTGTAGGACCTGTGTTAATGAAGCTAATTAAGTGAGCTGGATGTATCCCATTCATAGCTTTTGCAAATGCGAAAGGCAGGGGAAATTGGCTTTGTAGTGCATTAACCAGTTAATGTCTTTATTCAGGACCAGGTTGACGTGTCAAATTTGTAAATGAATTCCAGTTCAGCTGTCTCTGTCTGTAATTGAGGTAAATTAAGGAGATACATAAAGGTGTGTTGGATGCCTCAATTCAGTTTGGCTAGCAAGTCTCCAGATATTTTAAGAGCTGTAGGGATGTATTCCAGTGGTGCTCAACCTCTTCCTGCTTTCCCCTACCTCCCACACTAGCTATGTTTTCTAGCTACATTTTAAAGGAGTTAGGAGATGCGCTCACAGCAAAGAACATGTTTTGGGGCTGCTGGTGGAGCTTTGTGAGGATTTTAAGGGGGGAATGGCGGGCGCTGATGGAGTTTTGGGGTGGTGAGGGAGGATTTACTCTAATAATCCTCTTAATGCCCTTGTGGCTCTGTTGGAGAATGACACCCTCCCCCATCAATGTTGTAAATGTACAATCTTCTACAATTTGTACAATTTGTCACTTAGCCCTCCTCCATCTAAGCAATCCCCACAGCTTATTGATCACACAGCACTCAGAGTCCAGTCAGTGTCACTGAATGTAACAAGGTGATATTTCACGGTGAAAGGAATACATACAGCCTTGTCGGTGCTCGCCACCTGCCTGTGTAGCACTTGTATCAGGTCATGCTTCTTCCTCCAAGTGTTTGTCTTTCTAAAACACCCTCTTGATGTCCAGAGGGGTGCCTGGACCCTACCCTAGAACAGCTGAGTACTGGCCGTCCTCGCTATAAATCCAAGATACGTTCCAAAAAACTTGGACTTACAGCTAACAACAAAAAGCAGGGAATTTTTCTTCCATTTGTGCGATTTTTTGGGGGCGCAATTTAAGAGCGGGGAATGGGAGGACTTATAATGCATCAGTTCCTACAAGCATCAACAACTTTAGTGCAGAACGGATGTATACTGGGGCGACTTATAGCGGGGACATCCTGTACTCTTAACACCATGAGAGTCAATAGATGTTGTTGGCCTTCAGCACCTCCAGGACATGCTTAGGGTTGGGCCTCTGAGGTGGAGATCCACAGGCAGAAAGTGCAGTATAAGTGCACAGGGCCATAGTGACACAAGGTAATTAAGTGCCTAAGGATGCTGAGAGATGGCTGATGGGACTTTCAAACTCCATTGGAGTTAGGTGCCTAATCTGCTTAGGTGCTTTAGCAAATCTCACAAGGCCTCTTTAGGTACCTAAATCCCTTTGAAAAGCTGGCCCAGAGTGCTCGTATTGACTGCAACTACCCCACGCAGATACAAAACTTGTATCTGCAAAAATGAGCTGCGGATATCCACACTGACATCCACGGATATGGATACCATGGATATAAAGCAGATAGCTGCAAATTTGCAAGGTTCTAGATACAGCATTTGTATCCACATCCATATCCACAAAACTAAGCTGTGGAGATCTACATCCTCGGATGCAGATACCTGCGGATATAAAATAAGTATCTGTGGTTTTGCAGGGCTCTGCTGGTCAGGAGGAGAGAGAGCTGGGAGCTGAGAGCTAGAGTGGGTGCACTGGATGGACTCTGAGAAGGAATACAGGTACAACTACCCTGAACTGTGACAAACACCTAAAAGAGACACTGGGCCTAATTTCTCATTGCCATGTGCCTTGTATAATCCTTCCCTGCAGTTCTAAGTGGGGATAAAGTCCAACCATTGTGATCTTGTAGCACCTCACCCCTCACTTAGCACTAGGGTTGCTAGGTAGACCCCGCCAAAAAACCGGACACACTTGATCATGGGCGTCGGGGCTGGCCGAGCGAGTGGGAAGCACAGCTGGTGGGGAGTGTCCGGGGCCACGGGGCTGGCCGGGAGGAAGGGGGCTGGGAAGCAGAGTTGGGGGTCGGGGGCCGCGGGGCTGGACGGGAGGAGAGGGGGCCTGGAGGAAGGGGGGCGGGAAGCAGACCTGGCCCGGGGCGGGGGAGGGGTGCAGCCACTGGCCACAGCTGGAGTCCTTCGGCCGCACCCGGCAGGCACTCCCTTTAGTTGTGAGCAGAAGCTGGGCGGGGGCGGGGACGGGGCTGGGAGCCACTCCCCCTGCCCGGCTTCTGCACGCAACCAGAGGCTCCCAGCTGGGAGGCGGGGCCGCGATTGGCGCTGGGAGCCTCTGGTCACGTGCAAAAGCCGGGCGGGGGGAGTGGCTGGGAGTCCCAGCCCCCGCCCCCGCTTTTGCGTGCGACCACAGGGCTCCCAGCGCCAATCGCGGCCCCGCCTCCCAGTCTCTCCCCCGCTCCCGCCAGGCTTCCGTCCGGCGCCCAGCTGGAAAATCAGAAAATACCGGACATTGCACATGTCCGGTATTTTCTGAATTTTTCTACCGGACAGACGGTGCAAATACCAGACTGTCCAGTAGAAAACTGGACACCTGGCAACCCTGCTTAGCACTGGAGTGATTGGCAGCAACAGGGAACCAGGCCCATTGTTCTTAACCTGTTACGTAAAAATACAGTTTGGAATACAGAACTACTTTCCATAAAGGACTTTTCCAGCTGAGCATTTGCTGCAGCAGCCACTGGGGAGTTCTAGGATTGGGTGATGATAAATTGCAAGGCAGGTGGTCAGACAGGTGATCACAAATAGTGTTCCCTGTGATCGCAAATGAAAGGAGAAGGGGGGACTGGATGATAATTGATCAGAGGGAAGATAGTCCCTGAGACAACCTTCCTTTTACATTGTGGCCCATGCTCTGGAAACGCTGGAGAGCCCCTGTTAACGATATAGCAAGAAACATATTTTGCAGTATAGGGATATAATGCAGCTGAGTTAACAATGATAGAGACTTCAATTTTCTGAATTTCTTGAGCCGAGTGAATAACATCTCAACTCTGACATTGCTTTGATGCCAGCTTTGCGTGATACCGTGACATAATATATTGTTTATATTGCCAGTGAGCACAATTTCAGAATCACGTGGGTATTTTTTGGGTAGGATTACGTTTTGAATGTGTAGCCTGAGGCATGTAAGACACAGCCAGTTTGACAAACTGAAACACACACTACTATAGATAAACTACTGGAAATAGCTGCCTTCTGTACTAGAGTTGTTTTTATTGGGGCTGTGTGGGGCTCTCATAGTGATGGGTGAAGAAGAAATGCCCCGAAATAAAAATTTGTAAGATGCAGATTCTGGGGCTTTCATTTCCTTTGTCCACACAGATTTTCCCTTCAGTAATGGCTCAGCCACAGAACTCAGTTATCAATGCTTCATGCGACCAGTTTCTGTTCCAGATGCTGCCACTAGCCTTGGGCAAATCATTTCATTTCTTTATGCCTTAATTTTCCCCATCTGTAAAATGGGGGTAATGACACACCCCTCCTGTGCAAAGTGCCCTGGGATCTATGGATGAAAAGCATTTATGTAAGCGCTAGGTATCATGAATAATTATCGCTATCATGCTTTGGTAGCAGAAGGGCCTTCCGAGCTGTTTATACAGCACAGTAATGAGCCTCCTTTCGCTTTTTAAATTGTGAATTGTAACCAGTTTAGAAAGCATTAGTCAAGAGCCTTGTCACTTTCAACACCATTTTCATTTCACCTGCCCACTCACTTGCTTCCATTAAAACCTTTTTCGTTAAACGTGTTATCGCGTACTTAGAGCAATCATCTTCATTTGAAATAAACCAGGGCAGTGCTGCCTCTGAGTCACACAACACATGCAAGGCGCAACTAAGAAACAGATAGGCCCCGATTTTCCACTCACACCAATGGAAATCAGGAACAACTCCCTTGTAACTGGTCGAGTTAACCTCGTGGGAAGTGAGCAGAGAATCAGAGCCATATAGGGTTACCGGGTGTCCGGTATTGACCCAGACAGTCCAGTATGTTTACCTCCTGTCCGGTAAAAAAAAATCAGAAAATACCGGACACCAAAAATGTCCACTAGTTTCTGGTTTTTTTCCCTGCCAGGAGGTGAAAATACCGGACACCTGGCAACCCTATGACACACTCAGCAACTGGGCCCAGTGCCCAGCCTCCCTGCCTCCCGGATCCCCTTGGATGCCTCCCCACCCTCCCGCTTACCTGGCTCTGCAGGGGCTTGTTTTGTGGGTGGAACAGAAAAACAAGATGGCTGCTGGCAAAAAAAAGCCTCTTCTTAAAGGGGCCATGCTGATTTTTAATTTTTGCTTCATAACTGCTGTTCAGGGGTTTTTTTTTTGCTCAACAACTTTGGTCTCCCTCTTTTTTTCTCAACAGAATTTTTTTTCCAGTGTTTTTTTTTGGGGGGAGGGGGTTTGGTATTTTTGGTTAAACCATCTGGCAACCCTGGAGCCATAGGAATGTATTGGTTTGGATGTGCTGCTGCACAGATTCTTAGGGTGCATCTACACAGCAGCGTTATTTCAGAATAATGACCATTATTCTGAAATAACTATGAGAGCATTTACACAGCTAGCTCGAAAAAATAATTTCAAAATAACGGGCGGCTTATTTTGGCGTTTGTAAACCTCATTCCACAAAGAATAACGCCTCTTCCGAAATAGCTATTTCTGAATAGCAGTAGTGTGGACGCTCCACTGCTGTTATTCCGAAATAGCTCCTCCCCAGGCCATTCAAAGTAATTACTCTGCAGTGCTTCCTGGGGCTCTAAATCAAGGTAGCGCGTCCACGTTAGAGGAGCCTGCCTCAGACTAGTTTCCAGGCTTCCCTGTAGTGTAGACGTGCTATTTCGAAATAAGCTATTTCGGAGTATTTCTTCCAGAATAACTTATTCTGAAATAATCACGCAGTGTAGACGTAGCCTTAGAGACTACAGCTACCAGGGCCGACCTTAAGATTTATGGAGCCCTATGCAATACTATTAAACCAGTGCCCCAATCCCCAATGGCCCCCCCAGGTCAGGGTGTTTTTTAGAGATGTGATTTTATAATCTTCAACAACACGCTGTAATGAAATAGTTTTAAAGCAATTTTTAAACTATGGTCCTGTTGACTAACACAGTAAATTCAGAAGCTTCAGGGGGTAGCCGAGTCAGTCTGTACAACAGGATAAACTTAAAAAAAAACAACCAAATAGTCTGGTAGCACTTTCTAGACTAACAAAACATGTAGATGGGATCATGAGCTTTCGTGGGCACAGCCCACTTCTTCAGATGACCAGAGTTCAGAAACTGAGTCTATACATGAGGCCGGCAAACGCCTGTTAAACGGCTTCATGACCACTCAAATGGCTTTTTCACAGGTCCAATGTTCTGCTAATAGCTCTGGCAGGCTTTTCCACTTTTAAGTTAACTAAATACTCTCCAGAAGAAGCAGAGCCACAGACCAGGGACAGGGGGAGTGGATGGGTGGACAATAAGACTCTGTGGTGCTGCACATTTTTGGGTACCCTACGCAGCTGCATATTCGGCGTATGGGTAAGGATAGCCCTCCTATCTACACTGCAACTAGAGCCATCATTACAGCCTGGGTTGGCATACCCATGCTAGCTTTAATCTAGCTAGTGCAGCTAAGTATAGCAGTAAAGATGCAACGGCATGGACTTTACCAGCCCTCTGGGGTTGTGGGTACATATTAACATGCTAAGCTCTGCCACCCCATCTTTACTGCTATTTTTAGTTGTGGTAGCTCCGTTAAAGCTAGCATGTATGTGACATAGAATCTGCTTGGCAACGGGTCTCCGTTCTTTGCAACCATCCCACCTCAGACCTGACAAACTCACTACACCCAGCATATGACTTGAAGGGGATGGTCACTAAACAGTCACACATAAGGTATCTGCTAAAAGCTTGTAACTTGTCAAGACTCATAACAATTGAAAGATATAGGTATCTATTTAAGGAGCAACGTATTTAGAGTGAAAATACGCATTATGGACTTGCGAATAAAAATTTGTCATCCGGGATAATGCATGTTCTGCTTGCACTGTCTCCCCAGTCAAATGGCAAGGCAGTGCAAGGTTTTATTGTCTGCCTGTACCATATCCTAGAACAATCCATGGAAACCCATTAGAGACAACTGATCAAAACCACTTGGTAGCAGGAACATTATACAAGGCGGGAGATTTCCCTGGCTATGAATACAGACTGGATTTTGTATAACAGAGTATAGGAAAGCACTCTGGATCCATTCACTGAGGGCTTGTCTTCGGGCGTAGTGCTACAGTGGTAGCAGGGGCACTTCAGGGCAGAGACTACTACACTGACAGGAGAGCTTCTCCCATCAGACTAGTTACAGCACCTCCCGGAGAGGCGATAACTACATCAGTGGGATAAGCTCTCCTGTTGACCCAGCGCCATTCTCACAGGGACAGGGGGGTAGGCTGGTGTAACTATATCCATACTCAGTCTGCAGTGTAGGCCCGGCCTCAGGAAAACCCCTGGCAGGGAAGGGGACTTTCCATGAACTTTTGGAGCTTGGGCAACCAGTGAGCTCTGCAATAGACTGAACTTTCATGGGCAGGAATCTACTTTCTTAGATAGGAGGGTAACTGTCAGACCCGCCAATGAGGCAGGGGCAAAGGGGACAACTGCCCCGGGGCCCGGCAATTCAAAAGGGCTGGGGGGTTCATGGCCGCAGCTATTGTTACTGCCATGAAGGGCCCTGGGCCCTTAAAATTGCCGTTGGCGCTCTGCTCAGCATGCTCGGGGTGGCTCTGAGGGCTGGTGGGGGGTGGGGAGCATGGCACAGTCCGGGTGGCACTGAGGGCTGGGTGGCCCAGCTCTGCCCCTTCCACCTGAGGCCCTGCCCCTTTCAGGACTGTAGAACTGGTGCCCTCCTCCCCCGCTTGTGCAGAGGCCTGGCAATTCTCTTAGCCCCCTTGTAAAGTGTAGACTCTAGTTCTTATTTTATGATTTTGTGTTGGAATCACAGAACACTAGAACTGGAAGGGACCTCGAGAAGTCATCGAGTCCAGTCCCCTGCCCTCACGGCAGGACCCAGCACTATGTAGACCATCCTTGATAGATGTCTAACTAATCTGCTCTTAAATATCTCCAGAGATGGAGATTCCACAACCTCCCTAGGCAACTTATTCCAGTGTTTAACCACCCTGACAGTTAGGAAGTTTTTCCTAATATCCAACCTAAACCTCCCTTGCTGCAGTTTAAGCCCATTGCTTCTTGTCCTATCATCAGAGGCCAAGGAGAACAATTTTTCTCCCTCCTCCTTGTGACACCCTTTTAGATACATGAAAACGGCTATCATGTCCCCTCTCCGTCTTCTTTTTTCTAAACTAACCAAGCCCAGTTCTTTCAATCTTTCCTCATAGCTCATGCTCTCTAGACCTTTCATCATTTTTGTGGCTCTTCTCTGGACCTTCTCCACATCTTTCTTGAAATGTGGTCCAGAACTGCACACAATAGAACTGAGGCCTAATCAGCACAGAGTAGAGGGGAAGAATGCCTTCTCGAGTCTTGTTCACAACACTCCTGTTAATGCGTCCCAGAACCATGTTTGCTTTTTTTGCAACAGTGTCACACTGTTGATTTATATTTAGCTTGTGGTCCACTATGACCCCTAGATCCCTTTCTGCAGGACTTCTTCCTAGACAGTTGCTTCCCATTCTGTATGTGTGAAAGGGATTGTTCCTTCCTAAGTGTTGTATTGTAGCCGTTTGTTTCTACCACTCTCTTTTTTCTAGTTCAATCCTCCTTCTTAAATACAATAAAACAAAACAAAAAAAAGTCTAAGTATTCACAAGTGCTGTGTGGGTTACAGGCATGAAGGTTTAAGGTGAGACTGCACCTTTGGAGGGAGGGGATCTACAATTTCTGAGATTAGCCAGTGTCAGTGACTGGTATGTCTAGACTACAGGCTCCTTTTGAAAGAAGCTTTTTTGGACGAGATCTTCTGAAAAAACTTCTTGCAAAAGAGAGCGTCCACACTTCAAAAGCACATAGAAAAAGAGATCTGCTTTTTCAAAAGAGAGCGTCCACACTCATTGGACGCTCTCTCACATGTAAGCGGTGATTACTATGGACGAAGTGGCCATCAGGACACCTGTGCTTTTTTCCTCCTCTTTCGAAAGAATTCCCTCTTCTGCGTCCACACATGCCTTTTTCCAAGAGAGCTCATTCGGAAAAGATGTTCTTCCTCGTAGAATGAGGTTTACCAATGTCAGAAAAAAACCCTCTGTTCTTTCGATTTTCCTTCGAAAGAACGCAATAGCAGTGCGGACGCAAGTGAAGTTTTTCAGAAAAACAACTGTTTTTCCGAAAAAACCCTGTAGTCTAGACTCACCCTGGGTATCAAAGGGGGAACAATTCAAAGGGACACAGGGACTGGGGTGCACCTATTGTAACCTGCAAAGCAAAGTTAGGGCTCTGCCAGCCCTGAGTGACTGAAGGCCTGGCAGTATCAGGCGGCTGACACCAAGCTACCGCAAGGTCTCCCTCCTTCAGGAGGCAGGGGATAAAGAGGTGACTCAGACCTGGATGGGTACCCTGCAAACCGTCACAGTGGGTCTGCCTACCCGAGCTACAATCTGTGTAAGAGGTAAGCATGAGTGTGATCGTTGCAGAATCAAAGCTGGATGTGCTTTGTAGATGGACCCCACTTACTCTAACCCCTAGAAATGTTGAGGTGAGGATTGTGTCATAGCCTCCATCTCAGACATCAGAATCTGGGAGAAAGAAAGAGCCTGTTCCCATTAAGAATGAATGGAAAAACCACCCAGGTTTGTGTGTGCTTATCCAGCCTCTGATCTGAACATATGGGCAGCTTCCAGGGATTTCCCTGTTAATGAGATGGGTTCTCAGTGGTGAGAAATGACAGAACGAGGAGCAATGGTCTGAAGCTGCAGTGGGGGACGTCTAGGGTGGATATTAGGAAAAACTATTTCAGTAGGAGGGTGGTGAAGCACTGGAATGGGTTACCTAGGGAAGTGGTGGAATCTCCAACCTTAGAGGTTTTTAAGTCCTGACTTGACAAAGCCCTGGCTGGGTTGATTTAGTTGGGATTGGTCCTGCTCTAGGTAGGGGGCTGGACTCGATGACCTCCTGAGGTCTCTGCCAGCCCTAGGATTCTATGCTACTGTCAGCACAGATGGAGCATGAAGTCCTGGGCATGTTATGCACTGATCAGGGTGGGCTCAGAGCTGCACCCACAGATCAGACTGGCTTCAGAAAAATCAATCAGTGTTGTGTGAGAGAGCCCCGTCCTCTTTGCCTGCTGCGTGCACGGTTGCTGCTGAGAAGGCTGAACGTACCAACAGCTAAGCAAACTGCATTACCTCTGAGGTGTGTTTGCATTTCGGCTTGAATGGCACAGGGCTTGCAGATAGCTTTGAGAGTAGTAGGAAGGCTGCTTTCATTTAGCTGGACACAGGCCAAACCCATTATCTTGGTTTTAAGAGGGATGTTGGAGGGAAGCTTTGGGTCTTGTGGTTCCCCTCCAGCAGTAGCTGGAATTAGAACATGGCGTTTGCCATGGCTCTCCCCAGCGCCTCGGTTAGAGGTCATGGTGGAGAAAGCCTGCGTTGAATTGGCCTTTGAGATGGAATCGCCTCCTTGCTCCTGAAGTGACACACAGGAACTGGGCGCTGTGGGGAAGCTGATGCAGCAGCTGCCTGTGTGTGTTAATTGATCTATGGATCACTAGAGGAACAGGGGGACGTAGAATTGCCAGGCTGGTTCAGAGCCAAGATCCATCTAGCCCAACCTCCTGTCTAACAGAGGCTAGCACTTGATGCTTCTGAGGTCAGCATTAGCACCCTGCAGTGGAGAGTCGTGGGGTATTCTGTTCCCCAGTGTAACTGCCTTCCTTCCACTTCCAACACTGTCAAGCTGGTATGTGTCACAAGCAACTGAAAATCTTCTCAAGCCACCTTTTGGGAGAGATTAATGGAGCATGTGGAATATTGAAACCTGATGATTGTGATATTTACTGTACATTTTCAGGGGTGGAAAGAACAAGGCCACTGGGGGCAGTTTGAACCTCCATCACTGGGGGGCAGCTGCAGAATTTGCTCTCTTGGCAACATGATGTGAGCCCCAAAAAATCATCCCCCAAGAATCCAATGACCAAACAATCCACGTCCAGAGCTATTGTGGCAATCTGACTAATCGGGAAGTTCTGTCTCAGCTCCCTACCGGAGAACACATCAAGCCCACCCTCCAAATAAGAAAAATATGGCTTCCGTCTACACAAGCTGACAAGAAAGAGCCTCTAGCAGTGATCAGGGCACTCAGAACTGCTCTTCAGCCCCAAGCTGGTGATCCTCAAAAAGAGAAGTGGCGGATCTCGATGAAGATTGGTGGAGATGAAATTGCCTCGCAAGAGGAGAGTGTGCTGATGCCATCTTGAAACTGCAGGCCAGAATCAAGCAGTATGAGAGAAAGCCACATCTGGAGTATTGCGTCCAGTTCTGGCCCCCCCACTACAGAAAGGATGTGGACGCGTTGGAGAGGGTCCAGCGGAGGGCAACCAAAATGATTAGGGGGCTGGAGCACATGACCTACGAGGAGAGGCTGAGGGATTTGGGCTTATTTAGTCCGCAGAATAAAAGAGTGAGGGGGGATTTGATAGCAGCCTTCAACTTCCTAAAGGGGGTTCAAAGAGGATGCAGAGAGGCTGTTCTCAGTAGTGACGGATGGCAGAACAAGGAGCAATGGTCTCAAGTTGCAGTGGGGGAGGTCTATATTGGATATTAGGAAAAACGATTTCCCTAGGAGGGTGGTGAAGCACTGGAATGGGTTACCTAGGGAGGAGGTGGAATCTCCATCCCTAGAGGTTTTTAAGTCCTGGCTTGACAAAGCCCTGGCTGGGATGATTGAGTTGGGATTGGTCCTGCTTTGGGCAGGGGTCGGGACTCGATGACTCCTGAGGTCTCTTCCAGCCCTAGGAGTCTATGATTCTATGACCATGGGCTGGGATAGGGCACAACTCCCGTGCAGAAAAAGGTCCTAAAGATGGTTTAGTTCTCCAAAAGCGTATCCCCTCTGTTTGTAAAATATTCCTTAAGTGGGCTCCCACTAGCTTTCAGCATAGGGGTGAATTTAAATTGGGCATGAAGATAGCATGTCGTTCACCCAGGACAAGCCACTGTCATCCGGATAGAAACGTATCTGTTCAAAGACTGGACTGTGACCGTATACAACTAATTACAGTAGATTTCCGATAATCCGGAACCTATGGGACCTACGTGGTGCCGGATTATCAGATATGCCGGACTATCAGGAGGTACTATAAGATGGTTATATATATACACACTGTATACATTATATACTGTATATAAAGTGTTCTTAACCCTTTTTATTATACATACTGTATACAGTATACTGTAATGTTTTAGTTTTTTTAAGCCTTTTTTACCCTTTTTGCTCTGTTCAGCTGCTGCCGCTGTTACCTTGTGACTCATTTTTTGCCGAAGCTCACTCACTAGGTGTGACGTAGTGGGGGTATCTGGCTAGTTCCTATGCTGGCTCTGTGGTAATCCCCACTGGCTGCCATCGGTACCACAGCCCAGAAGGATGAGTCATTATGCAAAGAGGGTCTCTCAGCCTGTCTGACCAGCTACCCCAGGAGAGAGACAAAGGAAGGGGAATGCTGCTGGCTGGGGCAGGGCTGGAAGAGTGGTTAGTTTCTGTCTGGGATCATGGAGGAACCAGCCTAAGCCAGGGCTGGGATTTAGGGGCCCAGTCTCCCCATCTCAAGGGGGCTGAGGCATCCTAGACCTGCCCTGTAACCAGATTACATCGGTGCTGTGCTGTGCTGTATCCTGGAGAAACAATAAACTCCCTCCATTCTACGGGCTGGTGGAGTCTGTTCGTGCATTACGGGGTGCAGGAGTCAGGGGACCCCAACGCGTCACACTGGTGTCAGGGGTGGGATGCACTGCACCCCGTGGATGGAGCATCCAGCGCGAGTGACTAGGCGCAGTAGAAGCAAGAGCCGTGGAACCAGGCGTGCTGGAAACAGAGCCAAGCGGTTCCTGAGAATCGTGGGGAGCAGCAGCACTAGACTGGTGAGTCTGCACCGAGGGGACCAGCGGGAGATGGCCTTATACCCAACTCCTGAAGGCAGAGCTGGTGAAGCTGTGCAGAGAGAGGGGCTTGCCTGTGCGGAGCGCAACCAAGGCCCAGCTGATTGCCCGGCTGGAAGAGAATGACCAGCCACAGGGCTGGGATCCTGTCCCGTGGGGAACAGCCAGACCCCACTGGGAGCGTGTCAGGCTCGGAGAGGGGCGGAGCGCTGGAGGCCGAAGAGACCGGACTGCCTCCCAGGAGCACTGCAAGCCGTAGTCCGCCCAGGGGGTCCAACCTCGCGAGCTGCGGCGGCTAGAAATCCAGCTGCAGATGAAGGAATTGGAAGTCCAGGACCGAGAGAGCAGCGGCAGCATGAGCTGGCCATGGCAGAGCGGAGAAGTGGCGGGCCCCGGCCGCGCCATGCGGGCGGGCCCCAAGGGCCCAGGGCGGCCAGACGCTTGGAGAAGCTCGTGGTGGCCCAATTGAAGGACATGGGCGATGTAGATGGGTTCTCAGCTCCTTTGAGAGGGCCTGTGGACTGCAACGGGTCCCCAGCTGACTGGCTTCAGGAGCTCATCCCCGCACTGAACCAGGAAGCTGCCGGGTGCTCAATCAGCTGGAGGACCTACAGCCAGGGATTACAACCGAGTCAAGGAGGCCCTGCTGCACAAGTTCGGGCTGACCCCGAGATGTACAGGAAGAAGTTCCGGGAGGTGCAGAAGGAGCCACGGAGACCTATGTGGACCTGGCCTCCCGCCTGGCGCAATACTGCCGCAAGTGGGTGTCTGGAGTCGGAGCCCAGACTGCAGAGGGGCTGCTCAAGCTGTTCATGATGGAGCAGTTCTATGAAGCATGCCCACCCAGATTGAGGCTGTGGCTCAAGGACCGAAGACCAGAGACCCCAGGAGGCCGGGAGACTGGCAGATGAGTTCACGGAGAGCCGGTCCGGGTGTGAACGGGAGTCCCGGAGAGAAAGGGAATCGCACAGAGACCGGATGTCGGCTGAGCGACGGAGGGAGTCAACCACGAGGCGAGCCCAAGGAACAGGTCGTCTGTGCCCCAGAGAACCAGCCAGGGCCTGGACAGAGACAGCCCAAAGCCTAACTTGCCATCGCTGTGGGCAAAAAGGCCACAAGAGGGCTCAGTGCACCAGGTCCCATGACCTGGGACTTTCCAGGGTTAACTGGCTGGGGCTGGAGGAAGGGCAGGCTGCCCCAGAGGCAGGGGCTGGCAGGCAAACCTCAGCTCAGAGTGGGGAAGGATGCTCAGTGCACCCCTGGGAGGTCTGACCCTCGGGAGGCGGATTTCTCCGTGTACCGGGTGGGGCAGGACGGCCCCTGCGGAGCGAGTGCCTCATACCCTGGAGGTGGATGGTAGGAAGGTGACGGGTTTCTGGGACACGGGGGCGGAGGTGACGCTGGCCCGATCTGACATAGTGGCCCCAGACCGGATACTACCCCACACGCAGCTGACCCTGAAGGGCATAGACGGGTCCCCGTTTAAGGTGCCTGTAGCCAGGGTGCATCTGAAATGGGGGGCCAAGGAAGGTCTCAAGAAAGTGGGGGTGCACCCGCACTTGCCCACGGAGGTGCTAATGGGGAATGACCTAGAGGAGTGGCCCCAGGAATCCCAGCGGCTCTAGTCACTGCCCAGAGCCAGAGCCAGCGAGGGGCTGGCAACCTGGATCCAGGGAAGGACTCCTGGCAGGGTCCCCAGGGTCCCATCATCAGGACACGGGGTCCAGCCAAGCGGGACCCCGGACCTAGGCAAAGGTGGGGAACAGGTCCCGATCCCTGCCCCAGCGGCTGAATTCCAGGCTGAGGTGCAGGCAGACCCTCTGCAGAGGCTGAGGGACCAGGCTGGCCTCCGTACAGCTCAGCCCCTGGGGAGAGGAGGCCAGGAGAGATTCCTGTGGGAGCGGGGATTCCTGTTCCGGGAATGGCTTCCCCCCAGGAAGGTGAGGGCATGGGGGGTCCAGCGGCAGCTGGTCGTCCCCCAAAAGTATCACCTCAAGCTGCTGTATTTGGCCCATAACGTCCCCTTTGCGGGCCACCGGGGGATCCGGAGCACACGGCTGAGGCTGCTCCAACACTTCTACTGGCCGGGAATATTCGCAGCCGTGCAGCGGTACGGCCGGTCCTGCGACTCCTGCCAGAGGGGCGGGAAGGCCCAAGACGGGAGGAAAGCTGCTCAGGGGCCCCTACCCTGTATAGAGGAGCCTCTGGGCTTGCTGGAGAGTTATGGGAGGGGAAGACCTCCCGGGATGGAGCGTCGGGGGTGGAGGCCGCCCTGGCTGTCCAGAGAAGGCTCGCTGGGCTCATGGCCCCGGCCCGAGAGACCCTGGCCAGAGATCAAGGCCAGCGGAAGGGTGGGTGCGACCACAGAGGACAGGCCTGTGCCAGTCGCCCTGGAGCAGCGAGTGGACAGAGGGAAGCCAATTCATGTGGGGCCTCGCCGCGGCCGGCCCGAGTCAAGGGGAGCACCCGTGTCCCCAGGGCGGGTTCCCACGCAGAGGACCCGAACTTCCCTAGGTCACAAGCGGAGTGACCCTGCTCAGTTCGCTCTCGGAGGGGGGAGAACTGTGACGTAGTGGGGGTATCTGGCTAGTTCCTATGCTGGCTCTGTGGTAATCCCCACTGGCTGCCATCGGTACCACAGCCCAGAAGGATGAGTCATTATGAAAGAGGGTCTCTCAACCTGTCTGACCAGCTACCCCCAGGAGAGAGACAAAGGAAGGGGGAATGCTGCCCTGGCTGGGGGCAGGGCTGGAAGAGGTTAGTTTCTGTCTGGGATCATGGAGGAACCAGCCTAAGCCAGGGGCTGGGATTTAGGGGCCCAGTCTCCCCCATCTCAAGGGGGGCTGAGGCATCCTAGACCTGCCCTGTAACCAGATTACATCGTGCTGTGCTGTGCTGTATCCTGGAGAAACAATAAACTCCCTCCATTCTACGGGCTGGTGGAGTCTGTTCGTGCCATTACGGGGGTGCAGGAGTCAGGGGACCCCAACGCGTCGTCACACTAGGCTCTTGCCATTTTGATACCGGACTATCAGGAGTGCCGGACTATTGGATGCCGGACTATTGGAGTTTTACTGTACTACTGTTTACATGGGCACAAACAGATTTTTAATCACCAACAATCTTCATTTCTAGCACTTCTCTTCACAGGGTTAGAATGGGAGAGAAGTCTTAGGACAGAAGCTCTGGAATCCAGAACCTTATGCAGACTGAGGTGTAAGGGCGGGGTTTGTGTTTGGATTTGATGGTGCTGCGCTCTTGTGAGCGATTCTCGAGTTTGGCCTCACATGGGCAGAAATCTTGAGCGATCTGCTGATTATCGCCATGATTTGATTATTTATAAAGGGCCAACAGTTGTTCAGACAAAAATACCTGGATAGTCTTACATAATCTAGATTGTCTCCCATAATTTAGACAGACACTGAGCAGACAGGATGTACCACCGATCCCAGAGATAAGCACACCACTCAGCTGTGGATTTTTATTTTGTGATTATGTATCGACTCTCTTCTGGGTGCACCATGGCAGGATTTAAATGAAGGGAACCCACGCATTCTCCTCTCAAGAGCTTTTAGCCATTTTGGACTATGGATGAAACACATACAGAAAACAGGCCCTTCCAGTTTGGGATCCATCTCGGATATAAAATGTCCTGGCCAGGGTTAGATCTGGAGCAGGGAGTGGAGTAGGGGTTTGGATTTAAGGTTCTGGTCTACGTGTAGTGAGCACGAAGTGAAGAAAAGCACAAAATGCACTTGATGCAATTTCACCTTTCATACTCGTGGGGGAAATGGTGCTGGCTTGGCCATTAGCTCTCTCAAGTGTAAAGCATCCAGGTTCACTTATCGTCAAAGGGCTCCCTGGTTTTACACACTATAATTAAACACCCATGCTGGCCTGTGTTGCTGACTCAGGCTAATGGGGCTCCGGCTGTGGCACTGGAAAACTCCAGCACAGATGTCTGAGCGCAGAGCAGAACCTAGGCTCTGGGACTCCATGAGGGGGGAAGGTTCCAGACTAGGCTCCAGCTTGAGCCCCGACAGGGAATCCGACAACCTCCACAGGCCCCGGGCACAGAGGGTGTGTGGCCTGGCTCTGCGTTCCTGGCCTCGGATGGAAGTGGGGGGCAGGGGCAGCCAGCCTGGAGCATGCGGCGTGGCTCTCTGGCAGTGGTTTAAAGGACCCGGGGCTCTGGCCACCACAGCTGCCCCAGTAGCAGCAGTGTTGACTGGGAGCCCCAGTCCCCTTTGAATTGCCAGACCCTGGGGCAACTGCCCCCTTGATCCAGACTGCACAAGCCCAAATCAGCTGACCCAGTCACAGGTGCTCTGGGACGAAGACTGTGGTTGAGCAGTCCACTACTCTGACATGATGAAGCTCCGTGCAATAAAAGTGAAGCTCGTCGGTGCAGCAGACAGAGCTTTGCTGGAGGCTAGTAGGAGACTGTGGCATTAACTCCCTCAGAAACTAAGAATCATCCTAGTCCTCCTCACATTGCTTTGACCTGCCTTCTCCAACATAAATACAGAGAAAAAGTATAGTTATAAAAAAAACCAACCCAAACTCTCCACCCATCTGAAAAGAAACTCCTTCCAAAACAAGACACTGCACTTCACATGCTTCTCTGCCTGGGGAGAAGACGAGAGAACAGACGTACAGCAGATGTTAGACATGTTGCTTACTGCAGTACTAGAAGGTGATGTGCCCATTATAAGAACCTGCATAGAAGAGAATTCTTCAGTTGCTTTCCCCAGTGTCCTTATGGATTTCATTTGAGGAACATGTATACAGAAACTACCTGGGACATCAGTGAGCATTTGTTGGTTTAATGATCTACAGCAGAAAAGAGACTGCTTAGGTGGCAGTGACAATATTAAAAAGCAATAATTTCTCCCCCTGCCACCCTTGCAGCTTTGAAAGATAACGAATATTGAACACCTGAATGCTCAGTGTCCTGTGTGTGCTTGGTCTTTTGTTTAAAATCAGTGTCACGGTGGGTTGGTAAAGATTGGAGTATTTCCATTTGCTTTCATCTGACTTGGAGGCAAATGTTTACCTGCCGCTTGCCTTTTGAAATATGCTGTTGCTGGATGTTGTCGGTGGCAAATCTCCTTAAAGGCAAATCGTACCTATTGTGTTGTGTCTAATAGGCCTGCTGTCTGAATAGATTCCCACTGCTTCAGTGTGTATATTGCTATAAAAGGATGGGGGCAGGGAAAACAAATATCTGAACTTCTGAACTTCAAGCAATATCCAAGATGGAATTTCAAAAAGCTGGTCCAAGGGTTATTGTAAAGATCCAAAGAAAGCCCTGGTTTGCAGAACAATATTTAAATTCTGAAAAATGGAGGATCCAGCTGCTGGCTACAACTCCATGCTCTGAACAACTGTGGGCCGCCTACCTTTCAGGCACCAACAGGCTTCAGCCAAGTATTCTCTGACCTTTTTGTAGCCAAACACCACAATGTAAGAGCTGGCGGAGTAATAAACGGAGGACAGAATTCCATAGAGACTGTTGAGGATGCTGTTTTCAAAATTGCTTTCGATCAACCCTGAAATGATGGCAATCCAGACCATGTCATTGGAGATCCAGCAAATGACATAGATGGACAGCAATGAGAGCAAGATTTTTGTGGCTTGGACCGTGTGCTTGTTCCAGCAGCTGTGGGTGGTCCAAGCGGTCCTCACTGTTCGCCGATGCTTGCAGAGCAGGTCGATGGTGAAGACATTTAGGACGATCACAAGAACAATGACAATGAGGTCCAAACTGACCGACGTGTAGGTGGTGAACTTCATGATGAAAGTCCCTGTGTAGCTTAAACAGGTTGTAATTGCCAGATACTCTATGGTCTGGTTAGTCTTGTCCGCCGTTCTGTCTTGTTGAAGATAAGGGATATGGAAAACGATGGTAAAGATCCAACAGCCTGCAAGGACGCTATTTACATACTGCCCCTGGTGCCTGTCGATGAATTTCGACCAGCGGTTGTTAGGTCTTCGGATCTTGATCAGGTGAAGGAAGCTTAAATTCTCCACTGACCAGATGCTGATCAGCCTCAGCGTGTGGTAAGTGTAGAGCAGGATCCTACAGCTCAGCTTTCCGAAAAGCTGGGCATTGGCAAAGAAGATGAGCCCAGGGATTACTTGGTAGCAGCAGAGTAAGAGGTTCACCAAGGCCATGTTCACAATGATTCTGTCCAAGGGAAGAAGAGCTCTGTGCCGGACAGCATTACTGAGGAAGGCAAAGACAACAACGAGGTTGCCAACCATGCCGATAAATCCTGCTACATAAATAAGGATGGATGCAACATACGAAGGGTTGCACATCATAACAGCAACAGAAAGAAGCGTTTGCTTGGAGCTTCCCAGCTTGTTTCTTAATTTCCTCTGGTTTCCTTTCCCCTTTTTGTGTAGACGGCTTTAACATATCACCTCTGCCTCTTGCCCTCGACAGAGTGTTCACAATACAATAATTCTACCAAGCCTCTATTTTTTCAGCAGGACTGTTTTCTTCCCTGTCCCAGATGATGGATGAGCGATTTTATAGTCCCTCTCACGAAATGTTCAGGGGCGTGATTACCTGGCTGTTTGTGTAACGGCCGTTATCTTATTCTGCTAGGAAAGGGTAGGTGCGAAAGAGATTAGACAAGGACTAATAGAAAATGTGCTGTGATAGAAAGCACTGCCTGTAAGAGAGGCTTTCAGATGAAAAGGCTACTTCAAGGACAGCCAAATTGCTCTCCTGGTGTCTGAGTGAAGTGCCTAGCTAAGAGACTGGCTGTGACTAGTTATCTAGGGGAGGTGATCATTAATGAAAGGTTAAGCAGAATTATATTGAAAACGGCATAGGGATGAGTGAATGAGTATGTGTGAGAGAGAGGAGGGAGGCTTGACTCTAAGATGTGGCCCAGTGTTAATTAAGGGCCATATTATGCTTGCTTGGCCCTCATGAAGGTGATAGAGGGCAAAAGGGATACTCCCTGGAGATGCAGCGGTGGCAGAATTGATGGGAAGAAAATGCCCTCACCCCACCCCACCCCCGTTTCTAGCCCTGCAGAACAGGCACTCGGGAGCCAGGATGAGCCCCCCTGCACTTGGAAACCCCACGTATAGACGAGCTCCAGGAGCCATTTGTCTCCTGGAAAGTCCTGACCAGATGGCTCCAGTAGAACTGGGGTGGTAAGGTTTACTTCGCCAAAGAATCAATGCACACAAAACAGACATCAGACAGTTTCACAAAGAAAAAACAGTTTCTTGCCATTTCAACCAGACTGGGCATTGTCTCAACAACCTGACTACATGCATCCAGCTTCAAAGAGCCTTTAACACAAGACTTCAAAGAGAAGCCTCTGAACTCACCACAAATCAGCTTGACTCCAAAACTACCTAGTTCAAGACCCTACCTGACACAAACCTTCCCACACTGCTACCGCGACAGTGAAGAAGAGAAAGGAGGAAGTGCCATTTTCCAGTTCACAAAAGCAGATGGATTTTGGACTAGGGGGAAGTCACAACATTGTGGGATGAGTCTCACTTTTGTATCTGGAACTCAGATAACAATGGTGGGAGTATTTAGGTTGCGCCTAAAATCTTTTTTGAAAGAGTTAGCAGACTTCAGTGGAACAAAATGCGGATGCCCTTCCTTCAGCAAGGCAACATTTTTCAGACAAAACTTTTTTTGATGAACACCACAGATGTGGGTTGGCTGAAACAGTTCGATAATTTGTGTTGAATTTGCCAATTTGGGAAAAAGTCCACTTTTTTGACATTTTTCAAAACAAATTTGGATTTTAATTTTGAATGTTACTTCAATGTGCTAGCCTTTTAAAGGTTAGAAAACACTAAAAAAGAAACAAAATGTTTTGGGTCAAATGAAACACTGAGTTTTACCTGTAATTTTTTTTTTTTTAAATTTTTTGATTTAGCCACTGAACTGGAAAATTAGTTTTCCACACAGCTGTAGCCTATACTAAAGCAAACTTCTATTGTATTTAGTGGAAGTTTTGCCTGAATCAGGGAAACATAAGCTGGTTTCAGGCCATTGTGATACATTTCATTTGCAAGACAGAACTTCAAGTTCAGCTGGTTAGGAGAATATTTTTTCCTCCATGAAATAGTTCAACAAAGCCACCCCGCACTCCCCATTTTAATTGAGAAGTTTCTTCCAAATTGTTCAAGTTTTTGCTGGAAAAAAATGAACCCCAAACATTTTCAATTGTCAAAAACTGCAACACTTTCAGGTTTAGCTTGCATCAGTTTCTATATGTGTGAAAGTTCCCATTTTGTTAAAAAGACGTTTGTCAAAATATCATTTTCCCCCCATCAAACATGCATTTTGAGGGAAAGGTTTTGACCACCTTTGCTCCTCAGATTGTTTCCCTTCCTCACTGCACTCAGTCTTCCTCTGTGCTAAATGGAGGGCAAATGTTTTCCATGCTGCAGAGCTTTGTTTGTCGATTAACAGCTTGTCTTCCGCAGTCAGGTGGCCACTGCCTTTGGATAGGAAGCAGGGGAGTCAACAGCCTTGCTGGGTCCCTGGGGAAGGGGTGTGTGTGTATGTGTGTGTGTTTGTGTTGAGGGGGGGGGCTGGCTCTTCACTCCTAGAAGGGGAAGAGCGGAGGGCAACCAGCCCTCAGCACCGCCAGGATCATGGCATGCCCCCTCAGTCTTGAGAGCCACCCAGAGTGGCACTTGAGTTGTGATTTAAAGGGTCAGGGGTTCTGGGCCCTTTTAAATCGCTGGGCCTCGGGGCAATTGCCCCCTTTATCCCCTCCCCCTCGGCAGACCTCATAGGCGGCATACCGGTCAGATCTTGTCAATGCTGGCATCTCTGTGGCCACTGTGTTAGTCATTACAGAGTGCCCCTTCCAGCAGCACTGGAATCACTTGTGCACTGGTAGTTGTAGAAAAAACCAAGTTATATTTAAAAAAAAAAAACCCCACAGCGGCTTTGTTCCTCCCTCCCTTCCGGCTCGGTTCTCATGATGGTGACTTACCACAGTGACCTACATCAGACAGGGAAAAGCTCAGCCCCCTCTCTACCTGCCATGACTCACGCAAGTCAAACTTACTCATGGGAGGAGTTTGGCCGCCCTATAGGATGGTAGGGTCCAGCTGAGGGGGCCACACACCCCAGTACTGTCCTGTGGCAAGCCTGGTTGAAGTTGGGTGGATCAGGGCAGCAGTGGCTGCGTCCCTAGTTTGGAACACACTATGGGGGCTCCAGGAGGGGGGGAGCTGCTATAAATTAAACCCCCAAGAGGCTGCTCTGACTCCCATTTCAGCCTTTGCAGCAGATCATAATCCCCTTGCCTTAAAGCCAGCGTCGCCCTTCGTGCTTCAGTGGGCTGCACTTTCTGTGCTGAGGAAGTGAACGGCTCAGAAGCTGCTCCATTATAGCCGCTTGCCATCCATTTCCAGAGCAAAGCACAGGCTCAGTTCTGCATCTCTCCCTGATCTGAACGGCTAACAGTCTTAAGAGCTTATTCGCAGGGGTGGGGAACCCTTTTTGGGTCAGGGGCCGCTGACCCACAGAAAAATCATTTGGGGGCCACAGACCAGTGATAATCAAAAAAGAAAAAGCGAACCCTCACGGACGTGGGCCCTGACCAAGAAAAAGAAAGACATTCCCCTCATACACAGGAGCCTAGGGGGGCCCAAGCTAGTAGATTTTGTGTGCTCCAGACCCACAGTGGGAGGACAGGGGGGGGACTAGCACATCAGCACAGGGAGGGATAGCTCAGTGGTTTGAGCATTAACCTGCTAAACCCAGGTTTGCGAGTTTAATCCTTGAGGAGGCCATTTAGGGATGTGGGGCAAATCTGCCAGGGATGGTACTTGGTCTTACTGTGAGGGTAGGGGACTAGATGTCAGGGCTGGCTCGAGCCATTCCTATGCTGCGGGTGCATGATGCACATGTGGCTCTGCCCCCTGGTGCATGCACTGCACCCCTTAGAGCTGCCAGCAGGTGCTGCATGCCTGGGGCTGGGGTTGCCCTTAGAGCAGCTCAAAGGGGCAACCCTGGACATGTGGTGCCTCATGGCAGCTCTAAGGGGTGCTGTGCAGTGCCCCTTACAGCTGCCATCATGTGTGGCCCCCCCATAGGTTGGTGCCCTAGGCAGCTGCCTGGCTAGTTCCCCCCTTAATCTGGACGTGATGACCTTTTAAGGTCCCTTCTAGCTCTATGAGATAGGTATATCTCCAAATTGTTTGTTTGTTTATTTTCCCCAATGCTAGGGGGAGACAGAGCCTTGGGGGCCAGATCCAGGCAGGCCAGGGGCCGCATCCAGCCCCCCGGCTTTAGGTTCCCCACCCCTGTGGCTTATAGTTTTGAGTAGGGATGTAAAATCCCATTGAATTGGTTAACTGATTAAAGGGGGACAAGTGGGGTCTAGAATGCCCTTCCCCCTGCCTCCCACCGCTGGCAGGGGGTGCACTGGCCAGGACGCCGGTAACCCTCAGAGCTAGTGGTCGCATGCTGTGCGGGGCTCTAGTGGTGATTTAAGTGGCCCCAGGCTCTGGCCGTTGCCATAGGAGCAGTGGCTGAGAGCCCCCGGCTCTTTGGAATGGCTGGGCCCCAGGACAATTTCCTCCTTTGCCCCTCTGTCAACAGACCGGTTTTTGTTACATGGTTCTTGTTACATGGTTCGTACAGCATCTAGAACAATGGGGGGGGGGGGGTTGATCTTTGATTGGGGTTCCTATGTGCTACCAAATAGAATTAATAAATAAGTGTGACCGAGGACGTTTTAGGAAGGCTGTAGGGATGGTGTCTTTTTCCTGCCTTTGTTCCTAGATGCTTCGTTTTTGTATCTCCTCAAAATTCAGTGCTTGGGGATTTCTTTTAATTGGATTCCTGAGACAGCCATGAGGCCTCCCATTCCCTGGTTCTCCAGTCCCCACTTAATACACACATTCACACACCACCTCTGCAGGTGCTTCTGCTCTTGCCAAGGTCAGCCAGGGAAACGGGAAATTAATTAGCGTGTTGTGCTGAATTAAAAAATAATAATAATAAACAAAATGTGATGAATAGACGCGTATGGGGCCAGCCAGAAAAACATGGAGCACCGTCGCAGAGACTGAATATTTTAAAGGAGAGGTTCCTTGGAGACTGTCAGTCCTAGGCGTGCACTCTGATACTGAAAAAGATCAAGATGGTTTCACAGAGAACAACATGAGGGGAGATAGTCGTTTCTCAGACTGTGGGTATGTCTAGACTACAGAAGATGGACCTAACCTCCATTAATCTATGTAGCTCTTTTCTGAACCCTGTTAAAATCCTAGTCTTCACAACATCCTCTGGCAAGGAGTTCCATAGGTTCACTGTGTGCTGAGTGAAGAAAAACTTCCTTTTGTTTGTTTTAAACCTGCTGCCTATTAATTTCATTTGGTGACCCCTAGTTCTTATACTGTGGGAATAAGTAAATACCTTTTCCTTATTCACTTTTTCCATACCAGTCATGATTTTATAGACCTCTATCATATCCCCCCCTTAGTCTCCTCTTTTCTAAGCTGAAAAGTCCAAGTCTTTTTAATCTCTCTTCATATGGGACCAGTTCCAAACCCCTAATCATTTTTGTTGCCCTTTTCTGAACCTTTTCCAAAGCCAATATATATGTGCTAGGAAATTACTTTGAAATAACTTATTTCAAAATAATAGCTATTTCAAAATAGTGTATCCACACTACAGGGAAGCTTTGAAATTAGTCCGAGGCAGGCTTCATTATTGTGGATGTGCTACCTCGACTTAGAGCCCCAGGAAGAACGGGGGAATTACTTTGAATGACTCAGGGGGAGTAGATATTTTGAAATAGAAGCAGTGGCGCATCCACATTACCGCTATTTTAAAATAACTATTTTGAAATAAGCGTTATTCCTCATGGAAAGCAGGAGTTAATATTTTGAAATAACCAGCCCTTATTTCGAAATATCGGGCTTGGTAGTGTGGACGCTCCGCTTGCTATTTCGAAGTAAGGGGAGTAATAGTGTAGACCAGGGCTTAGTGTGCACCAAAAGGATCTACCCAGACCAATTAATGCGTAATTCTTTAGTGCCCTTTAGAAATCACACCTTCCATAGTCCACATTATTGCTCAATGTAGACAAGCCCTTAGGTACAAGTAAACGTTGCTGGCATTTATTAGATAAAACAGACTTTGTTATATTGGAGTGTTTTATCGGTGTTTATTGGTTACAATTGAAAATCAGAAGCCCTACCAATACACCACATACACTGCCTCATTTTTTGAATATAAATTCCCAGCTTTTATGGTGCATGTAGGTCAGGATTTGCATGTGATTAAGAGTGGGCACAAAGTGCGCCTCCCGCATTAACGTTCCTGATGGATCAAAGCCGCAGGAGAACAATCGTTTCTCCCCGTCACAGAATGAAGTAAACACAGATTGGCTCCCAAGTTACCCAAGAGTGCCAGGCAATTAACCACAGCAAACGGGCCTCACAGCAGCATCGCTGCCGCATGCCTCTGGGGCACATGAGACCCAAGTTTTGAAAGCAGCCGCTATTTTCATCAGAAGGAAGATATCAGGCTCATTGGCTGTCATGGTAGGGGGCTGACAATGGTAAAGGAAAGAGCCCTGAAGGGGCGGAACAACAATCTCAACTCCCAAGCAGGGGAAGCTCAGCACATTACAGGGTTGGGCCCTAAACTGACACCATAATTGCAACACTAGTCTCCTCCTTTCTAAGTGTGGATAGTCTACGATCTGGCCATAGCAACCACCTGCATGAATGGCCACAGCCCTGCCTATAACCCCACGCAGGAGCCGATCGCTAGAGCTAAGACGGTCCAATTTAATGCAATCACTTTTCAGTCACACTTGATTTTTATTGCTGCAATTCGCAAGACGGAAAAGTATCTTTACTGGTTGGAGCCGTAAAAAGCGGGGGAAGAGAGAAGGGACTTGAGGCCAGATATGCAGCAATGCTGAGCACCTACAACCCCAGCTGAAGTCAACGACGACCTCAGCTCTCCACGAATCTCCTCAGTGGCCCCCCCCACTTTCCCAAACTTTGATTCTGCTGCCATCTTCTGGCCATTTCCAGTCATTACAGTTGCAATGCTCATAGGCCAACTTGTAATGTATTGCTGTAGAACAGGGGTGGGGAACCTTTTTTGGGTTGGGGGGCCGCTGACCCACAGAAAAATCAGTCACGGCTGCACATAAATGAGGAGCAAGGAAAAAAACCCCTCACTGATGTAGACTCTGACTGAGGAGAAAGACACTCCCCACATTCCCCTTGCACACCAGAGCTTGGGGGGCCCAGGCTAGTAGATTTTGTTTGCGCCAATCCCACAGGGAGGTTGGGGGGACTTCCAGCGCAGGCTCCCTAATGTTGCGGGGGAACCCTGAGCCTTGGGGACCAGACCCAGGCAAACCAGGGGCCATATCTGGCCCCCGGGCTTTAGGTTCCCCACTCCTAGTGTAGAACCTATAAACCCCAGTTACAATCAGGGCCCCCCTGAATGTGCGAGGTGCTGTACAAACCCATCACAAATACCAGCATGTAGTTTAGGGTTGTAACAGCCAAGACGGCATAAAGGAAAGAAAGGATGATTACCTCATTTTACAGATGGGAAACAGAGATGCTTTCCGTAACCGCACTCGGCGCCTGTCTGCATCTTTATGCACCTACACACACCTGTGAAAATCTAGCCTGAGAGCCCAGCGGCAGTGACGGATTGTACAACTGGGAAATTTCTTCTCATGTGGCATCTCCATTACTGGAGGTTTGCAACCACAGTATCCCATTGCATAGCTGTCTCCTAATCTCTTTGGGGATGAATAGTCTTCGGTCCACCCAGGATACCACATTCAACATCTGTCTCTGCCTCTTGTTCTTGTGCCCGGTAGTTTTCCCTTCCAGCTTCTATAGATATTCAATATGCAGGGCACATTTTAAGACATTTAAGGCAATGAATATAGTGGACTGATCGTAGGAAAGGGTGACAAAAATCCTGACGTCTAATCCTACCCTGGCACGTACTCCTGCAGCTTGGTGCAGGTTGTTTTCTCTGTGCGCTTCTAAAACAGAAGGGATAACACCACCTGCCTGATAAGGATGCTGTGCGAATTAGTTAGCTTGTGACATCTCAAGCCTCATTCTCCATTTATCTACACACAAATCGTGTTAGCCCAGGACTTGGTCCCAGGGCCCCATGGGAGGGGAGGGTCGGAGACAGAGTCAGCCCAAGATTCGAGCCCTACTGCTTTGCAGTCTAGACATACTACCACTGGACTCGCGCTCTGAGGGTCTGCCAAAACTATTCCACAAACCCCCGGGGCCACTTCTTTCGGTGGACAGCCAGGTTTTCCCACACTGCACCACAAACAAAGGGCTAGAGTGGCCACGTTCGGGGAAGGCGCTAGGAAGTGTGGGATACAGGCAGTTGGACTCAGGCCTGCATAACGCAGCGTAGACCCTAGAGCCCCAAGTGGAGACCCAGGGTTCAACAATTCTTAACCTGGACACAGATGCTGGCTTACACAGATCCTGGGGGTGGGTGGTGGTGGGGTTGCTTGATACCTCCTCTGCCCTAGCCTCCCTCCCCCCCCCCACTCCTTCCTCCAAGTCTCCAACCCTGCCCTGCCTCTTCCTGCCCCTCCCCGCACATCCTGCACGCAGCAGAGCAGATGCCTGCAGTGGCAGGAGGTGCTGGCAGAAGGGGGGGATGAGCCAATGGGCAGGGCTGCCAGTGGGTGGGAGGCATGGGAGGGGGAGGCACTGACCCATGGAGCCAGTGGATTCTAAGCATCCACTATTCTCCCCTCCCCCATGGTGCTCCAGTTTATGCTTAGGATTGCAGATAAGTGTCGGTGCAGAAGCCTAGGCTAACAGACCCAGGGCCTGCTTATCTGAGTACTGTTGGCCAGTGGGAGCCGTGCTGAAGCAGTAGGCGTTCTGGGCTGGAGCGTTGCTGCTCCCGGGGTTCAGTTGTGCCGTGGCTGGGGACAGTGCTCCCACCCTGTGCCTGGAGAGGCTAGGGCCACCCCATCCTCCCCATGCTCCTGGGTGGGGGAGGCTGGAGCTGTGCTCCACCTGCCCTTCCCATGCTCCGGATGCACGCTGCCCATTCTCCCTATGGTGCTCGGGGCAGGGAGGCTGAGGCCACCCTCTCTTGTGCTCTGGGGTGCGAGTGGCCGCGCTTCCTGGTGCTGGGGTGGGAATTAGCCTGGGGCATGGGTCAGCAGCCAGGATGGGTTGGGTGCACGGGGCAGCAGTCACAGTGCAGGCTGTGCTAGCGGGGGAGCAGGGGGCACGAATGGGGGCCTCATGTAGGAGGGGCAGGGCTGCCTAATATCCAGTCTTATGCTTTCCTGTGCTGCTTGTTTCTGGCTGGGATTGCAAGCAGAAATGCTGTAGGAAATGTTGTTTAAGAGAGAGTGAGCTGCAGACCCCAGAGGATGAGACGGGTTAGACCAGCACACAGACTTTTAGGTGTTTGACTAAATCTCTGCTTCAGCCATTGCTACTTTCAACTCCGGATCCAAGATAGCAATCCTTCATCTCTACAAAATCACTGCAAGCAGCTCAGCCTGCCAGACTAACTAGGCCCCAAACGTTCAGCCTAATTAGAGCTGCCTGCCCCGAACCTAAATGACACCAGTCTTTAGAAGGCCTCCTTGTGGCTGTGTGTGGCTTTGCTTGCCTGCCCTGAAAGAGCCATAACTGCTTACAAAATGCAGAAATTGGGCGTGTTTCAGGCTTAATTGGCTTGTGAGCCTGTTGGCTGGTGCTTGGCTTGCAGCTTGTTTGGCCTTGTTGCTTCTGTTTTTTTCCAGTTGGCTCCTGGCAAGCAGAGATAAGGGGGGGAAGCAATGGCAAGTAGGAGGCAGGGAGGGGAGAGTTCAGGGATGCACACTAGACCCACCACAGGCCCAGAGTGTAAGCTGGGGGATGTAGTCACACACAGTGTGGGGTTCTTTTAGTTCCTGGCTTTTTTGGGCCTTGCTTTGAAATGGGATTAGCTTGATTTTTTGGCTTAATGTGAAATGCGGGGTGCTTATTTACAGTGCATGAAAGTTGACATTTGGCAACCCCTGCACTTTAAAAGCCCCAAAACAAATCTCTGCAGCAACATCTGCTGTAATGCCTCCCGTTTCTCAGCAGGGAGAGCGCTGGAGTCCCGCCCCTGTTTTTCAGGGCCTCCCCAGGCCTCCTTGTCTGGAAGATTTTGGCTAGTTGAGGCTCCCTGGGAGCTCCCCTCTGGAGCTCCTTTTCTCCTCAATACTTAAACTTTTTATCATGCCCAGGTGCTTGCCTGTAATTACCTCCCACTTACTCAGTGAGTTAACGACCCCCGTGAACCTCAGGGTGGTTCATTCCCTCCCCTCTGCCTCCCCAGGAGCCTGCCAAAGTAGGCTGAGCCCCTGAGCAGGCCAGCTACCCTCTGAGGCTGTGTCTGCATTGCACGCTTCTTGCACAAGAACGGCCGTTCTTGCGCAAAAGCTTGCCGGCTGTCTACCCTGCATGCGCATTCTTGCGCAAGTAAATTTACAGTACAGCATTGGAAAACAGGGCTTCTTCCGGAAGAGTTATTCCTCACCCCACGAGGAATAAGCCCTCTTGCGCAAGAGCTCTTCCACAAGAGGGCAGTGTAGACAGGCAACATGAATTTCTTGCGCAAGAAGCCCCAATGGCTAAAATGGCCATCAGAGCTTTCTTGCGCAAGAGAGCGTCCACACTGCCATGGATGCTCTTGCGCAAAAGCACATCTCTTGTGCAAAAGAACATGGCAGTGTGAATGCACTCTTGTTGAAGACCTTTTGCACAAGAACTCTTGCGCAAAACAGTTCTTGCTCAAGAAGCCTGCAGTGTAGACGTAGCCTGACAGTTTCAGTGGTGCCAAAACATAGGTTTATTGCAGGCAGCCATCCCAATTGGCCAGGGAGCGGGCCTTAGCTTCTGGGGTCATACTCCAACCTTTAGTGGAACCGAGACAAGGTAATAAAGTCAGTCTCCCAGGTCCAGAAGGAAAACACACTAGCTGGAGAAAGCAAATCAAATATGAACAAGCTGCCCCAGGCCTACATGCTACAGAGCAACTCTGCTGTCTGGCAGTCTCTGGACAGGCCTTGGCCCGGCAAAGACTGTTTTCAAGGAGCTAGCACAAGACGTCCATTCCTGCTCTACCACTGCTGAGATGGGCTCGCTCCCTTTTGCCCCCCCCCCCCCATAGGTGCAGTGGGGCAGGGCCAACGGAGCCCACAGACTCTCCTTAGGGTTGCCCCCATTCTAATTGCTGGTAACCAATTCCCCAGGGCTGAAGCCACACCCCTTTCCTGTCTTTTCCTCCGAGGCCCCACCCCTTCTCTGCATTCTCCCCACATCACCTTCTCCCATCACTTGTTCCTCTCCGACTTTCCCTCCATCACTTCCTGGATTGTCTCAAGGAGCCTGCCTGAGGGTAGTAGGAGTTGGCCCCGGCTGAGTAAGGGCTGGTGTGTGTTAGTGATCTGGCACCTCCCCCCACCAGATTTTGGTTTGGGTGCTTTAGGGTTGCCAGCTCTCCGAAAACTGGGCCCCTGGCAGCCCTAAATGGCACCCAGACATGGAAGCCAAACACCGGACTGTCTGGGTAAAAAGTGACAGGTGGCAAGCCTAGCTCTCACAACTCCCCTGGTCCATGTGGGGTCTGCACATCCCATCCACCCTGATCTGCTTTTCCGTCTGCTGGCTGATTTTTGATAAGAGAATTAAAGGGGGTGTCATTCCAACAGGGCGATTTGGGTAAGGCGGTTGTCAGTGGATGTCTGGATGTGTTGTCCGGGGGCGTCTGGGTATGTCGGGCTTTGTTAGGGGAAACACTGGCTTAGTTAGGATTCTAAGTCTGTATTTAGCAAGTATCCTGATTTTCAAAAATACAGTAAAACTCCAATAGTCCAGCACCCAATTGTCTGGCACTCTGATAGTCCGGCATCAAAATGGCAAGCGCTCCTGACAGAACCGGGAGGGAACCCGGAACTGCTCAGGTCAGCCGCTCTCACGTGGGTTACAGCAGGGAGGAGAAGTGTTTGGCTCTGGGGAAGGGGATTGGGTTATGCACAGCGTCCCGGCCAGCTGATTGAAAAGCCAGCCACTCAGCGCACGTACCCCAGTGCCTGGAGGGAGACGCGCGTCTGTACCGGCAACTCCGGAACCCGAGCGTAAGGTTTGGGTGGGGGGGATTGGGTTGGGAGTATGCAGTACCTCCTGATCCTCTGGCATATCCGATAATCCGGCACCACCTAGGTCCCAAAGGTGCCAGATTATCGGAAGTCTACTATACTGAGCACCCAGCACCTTCCAGCCTTCTGTTCCCCAGCTACTTATGGTACTGGCTTTGCATGGCCACTTGGGTGTGTTCTCCAGATGTTTCATGTTGGTTGGTTGAATTATTTGCTCCAAACCAATCTTCCTTAATAAAAAAGGGGAGGGAGGCTTTCCTTTTGCTCATCCATCAGCCCGGATTTCTGCAAATGAAGTCTCTATTTGCAGGCACTCACTGAGCAGTTTAGGGAGGCAAATTTCAATTCGTGTTTGCATGCTGCTTGCTTCGACCATTGGTAGCTTGTGGAGCATCGTTGGTCTCCTACAAAACATGGTATTTTCCCTTCCCATTGGTTGGAAAATTGAAACCTAGACACGAAACCAGCAAATGAGGAGCAGGGGACAAATAATGGTCTTTTGGTCTAACTCTGTGAAAGAATCAATATTTTATGCTGAACTTCATAACTACCTGTTTCTTCATGAAAAGTCTTAACTGAATATTGCCAGCAAGTGCTTTGCGCTTACGGTTGAGATTAAGAGTGCATCTACACTACAAACTTAAGCTGACCACTGTTGGGTCGACCTTCAACCACTGTTAGGTTGATCTTCAACCACCTCAGTAATTACTGTGGTGGGTTGTGTCTACACTACCCTCCTATAAGTGGTATGAATCCTCATCAGGGGCACTTCCACCAGCTTAAGAGGGGCAGCATGGAGGGCTGACAACCAGAGTCTGCTCCACACACAATTCTACCCAGGTTGCCAAGCTCTCTGCTTCCCACTCCCCACCGGGAGCATGGCAGGGGAACTCTGTACCCAGAAGGAATAAGGTGAGGAAGGCAATTGAGACTGTAGAAGGTATCACAGGTTTCTATCTCGGAGTTATTACCTCAGAGGACAGACTCAGGCATGCATTGTGGCAGTTCTGACTGGATCTCTCCTTATTTGATCAAAGTTGGAACATTGTTCATGATCCGATCTGTCTGCTCCGGGAGAAATGGCAACCCAATCTCAACAGGTCTAAAGAGGGGAGGGTTAGCTCAGCATCCCCACCCTAAAATAGTTCCAGCACCAGTGGCTGGAAGTGACTGTAACGCTGCTCCAAGGCCTCCTGCCATGCCCAAAATATAGCCACTGGTCCTGGGCAATAGACACAGATTGCAAGCCTGCCTCATCAGAACCTTTCTTTCCCATTTACTACTCTCTCCCATCACCTCTCAGGGGAGTATGGCAGCTCTGGGAAGCATGGGCCAGATATTTCTGGGTGAATAAAGTTAAGTTATTAATAGTTCCCATAATATAAGAACTAGAGGACACCAAATGAAATTAATGGGTAGCAGGTTTAAAACTAATAAAGAAAGTTCTTCTTCACACAGCGCATAGTCAACCTGTGGAACTCCTTGCCAGAGGAGGCTGTGAAGGCTAGGACTGTAACAGAGTTTAAAGAGAAGCTAGATAATTTCATGGAGGTTAGGTCCATAAAAGGCTATTAGCCAGGGGATAGAAATGGTGTCCCTGGCCTCTGTTTGTCAGAGGCTGGAGATGGATGGCACGAGACAAATCGCTTGATCATTGTCTTTGGTCCACACCCCTCTGGGGCACCTGGCACTGGCCACTCTTGGCAGACAGGCTACTGGGCTAGATGGACCTTTGGTCTGACCCAGTACGCCATTCTTATGTTCTATTGCTTTCAGTAAAATGCCCATGTCCCTATCCCTTTTGGGCCAACCACAGGGCTGGAACCTCAGACCTTTAACAATGAAGGCACAAGCCTTTATGCATTGACCTACAGGACTAAGCCTGTTAAAGGGGGACAGTTAACAGACTCGGCCCTTTTATGTAGGCTGGCCACTGAAGTGGGGACCAGACCCCTGTGTGGGCTACATGTCGCATGCTTTTGGGTGCTGTAAAGTAACAACCACTATTCAACAAAGAGAGTTTGCTAAGTGCCCTGCGCTCCTAGGTGAAGGATGTGAGTCTAGACAATGTCAGTCTGTAGCAGAGAACCCACGAACACACATGTGTCCTGCAAAGGAGATCATGTGGACTCAGTTCAGAGCAAAGATCTCAGCTCCTTAAAATAAGGATGTCTAACACAGATCTAATGAAACAACCTTAGCTGCAGGGTAGTAGTGCGTTAGCAGCCACCATTACACTGTCTAGTCCGCCCACAGGTTGACAGATTAGAGCTCATTGACTGGTGTCAGATCTCTTGCTCAATTGTTTGCCATTATCTCTAGTTTAAGGCACATTAAAAACAAACGTTTGCTGGCAGCAAAGTCAGGGCAGCAGAAATTCCAGAGGTCTAGGAGCAGCAAAATGCAGGAGCAGCTGCGGCTCAGCTTTGGATAGAGGAATCGGAAGGAATAACAAGGTGAGTCACTAGTGTCACCTCAGCCCACACCACCACAGAGGGGTGGATAAATACAACATTACAGATGAGTACATTGGAGGCCAGATTCTGTATCCTTCCCTCCTGGTGAGTAACACTGAGTCCACAGATGGCTCTGCGGATTCGCATGGCTTTACAGAGCAAGGTGCTAGTCAATGGTAAATCTCCAATTCAGCTCCCAAGACCAGGCAGTGGCAGCTCTAGGAACAGCACCCCGGAGTGCTAATGCCCAGACCCAGACCCCAGCTCTAACCTCTAGAACGCCCCATGCACTTATACTACAGTGAGAAATGAAACCCACTAAGTTCAATATCAAGTATTAACATTTATAACTGTATGTAGCGAGAAACCATTAATGGCACATTCTTGAAGGCCGACTGAACAAATAACACCTTTTCAGAGGGCAGCAAGCCAACCAACCAACCACCTTGCCCCAAGTCCCCTTCACACACTTCAAAGATAAAGCTCCACTTTGTCTCCTGCTCGGCTGGCTGAGAACATATTAAAGCGAGGAGCCTTAAGGGGCTGGGACAGCAAAGCCTTTATTACAAAAGACACAAATAGCCTCAGGATGTGTTCAGACACCGAGCCTCGTATTTTCTTCTTTATGATCCATTTAAATGTTATTGTAGCCCGTAAAATAAATTGCCCACCAAACTGGCAGCAATTTCTATTGACCTTTAGGGACCAAAATAATAAAACAATAATAAAAGTGATAGAATCAGAATGGAACGAGAAGATTAACATCTGTGGGAGGAGTTGCGGGCTGCAGGCTTCCGTCCCCTTTGCTACAAGAGCTCATTTCAGAAGCACTTTTCCTGAGCACTTGTGTCTGTACAGTTCTTCTTTTTCTGGGCTTCACGTGGCGATAGGGGCTGACACATAATAGCATCTTCCTCATCTCAGCCACTAAGATCTGGGTCAGTTTGCTAAGGCAGCCTCCTCTCATTACACATGGCAGGGTTTTTGAAATAACAACCATACTTCATCTTTGCTATGGAGCTTTTCATCCACAGAGCTCAGATGCTTCACAAAAGAGGGGGCGTATCCGCAGATGGGGAAACGGAGGCATGGAGCGATGTCCGTTGGAAGAGCTGTCTGCTGGTTTCTAGAGGGACAAGTCCAGCCTCCAATTCACTGACTGCAAACTAGGGATGTGAATGTTTCGGTTAACCGGTGGGGGCCCGTTGTAAACAGGGGCTGCTCTGCTTCAGCCCCTTTTCTCCCCCTTTCTCCCCATTCCCCTCCTTTAATTGGTTAACCGGTTAAACAATATGTTTCACTGGTTAACCAATTAAATGGGATTTTACATACCTACGCAGACATCTTTATACTGAGGAGTGGCATGCAAGAGTCCTGTGGAACCCAGCTCCACTTGCAGGCAGCATACAATGGACAGGTGTGCATAGATAGAGGTAGTCCGTGGGAAGGGTAGAAGGCAGACCAGAGGATCTACCATTCATAAAGAAAAAAGTTCCTAGACCTCGTGGCTGTACAGAAAACTTCCAAATGCGACCCCAGTGCACTCTAAAGGTACGTCTACACGGCACACTTATTTTGGAATAAGCTATTCCGGAAGAAATATTCCAAAATATCTTATTTCAAAATAGCACATCTACACTACAGGAAAGCCTCAAAATTAGTCTGAGGCAGGCTTCCCTAATATGGTTGTGCTACCTTGATTGGAGGCACTGAGGAGTAATTATTCTGAATGGCTCTACGGAGGAGCTATTTCCAAATAGCAGCAGTGGAGCATCCATACTACAGCTATTCCGAAATCGCTATTTCAGAATAAGCATTATTCCTCGTGGAATGAGGTTTACAGAAGTCGGAATAAGCCGCCCGTTATTTCAAATTTATTTCAAAATAATGTAATTACTGTGTGGACGCTCGCATTGTTATTTCGGAATAATGGCCATTATTCCGAAATAACACCGCTCTGTGGATGCACCGTATGATATAAATGGAGATGCCTATCTCCTAGAACGGGAAGGGACCTTGAAAGGTCATCAAGTCCAGTCCCCTGCCTTCACAGCAGGACCAAGTACCATGCCTGACAGATTTTTACCCCAAATGGCCTCCTCAAGGTTTGAACTCATAACCGTAAGTTTAGCAGGCCAATGCTCAAACTATTGAGCTATCCCTCCTCCAAAGGCACAAAAAGCAGAAGTAGAACACCAAAGCTATTATTTTCACAAAATCTCATGCTTTTAAAGCCAATCTCATTATTTCTGGTGAGCCTGACTCATGAGTTTTGAGCATTTGGGTTTGACCATACTGCTGATCCCAGACTCCTTCCAATAACCCCCTTCCCGCAGGTGTGGGGGCAGGTCCTGTATGGGAGGATTGGATCCTGACCACGGGGTGGACGACCCCATGGATGTGGGGAAATCAGGCCTCGTTCCTAGGATAGAAGGGATGCTCTGAGAGGGAAGAATTGAGCCCTGGGGAGAGGGCTGTTACAGTGAGCCCACCCCACACTCAGCTCAGTGGCAGCTCCTGTCCCACAGGACTGGGCCTGGCAGCCTTGCTCCCTGCTCTGTCTTGTGACCTAGGAAACAGACCCTAAGGCCTCTTGGGTCTGACCTGGCTGCCCCTTCTCATGATGAAGACAGAGAGGTGGCTGGGCCAAATTTGAGTGACCACCACACCTGGAGCAGGGAGCCAGGTCTACCCCTTCCCCCCGGGGAACAGGCACCCCTGCTGTGGGATGAGGTTTCATTGTGTGGTGTTTTCTATGTTCTTTTTTGTTTCCTGGTATTTCATGTGAGAGAGACGTGGGGCTCTGTCTATGTACACAGTGACCTATGCTGTGAAGTATTATAGTTGAAACTCTGATTGTGCAAACACTTAGCCACACACTTCACTTTACACACAAGAGATCCACTGATTTCAAGAGAAGCAGTCACAGGCCTAAAGCTTAGCACCTGTCTAGGTTTTTGCAGGAGCAAGCCCCAAGCTTCCACAATGAGTGTGTCTGTTATATAGTGTGCTCTTGGACTACAAATACCTTTGCCAAAGTCCCTTACGTTAGCAGTCATCTCATTCCCAGGAGATTGAAACTAAATCCAATCAGATTTATTTTTTTCCGGTTAAAAAAAAAAAGCATCACCCACATTGAAAACTCCCAGTAAAGCTAGAGGGTCTTCGACAGCTGCATCCAATCAAGCTTACTTACTGGGGGAAATGGGTTTAGCACCTAAAAGGCAGAGCAGCCAGCAACACTGCAAGGTCATGGGAACGAATTTCAGTTTCAGATGCACACAGCCACGTTTCACATCTGTGGTCAAAGCAGGAAGTAGATCAAACCTGCCCAGATCGTAAGTCTTTGATCTCAAATCGCCTTTCATTCAAGGGCTTTGCAGGTATTAATTAAGCCTTACAACACCTAATTTCTGGAAAATGACCCCTCACTCTCACAGGCTTTGGGGAAAGGCCACTCCTCGCCTGTGACAACCCCCTAACCTCAAACAAATTCTTTCCAGTAACCATGCAACACACCTCCATCATAATCACTCAGGAACCCACCCCTGCATTCAGCCCCGGTGCCAACTCTGTCCACACATCTACACAAGCAATTTCATCACTGGACCCAACCACATCAGCCACTACATCAGGGGCTCATTTAACTGCACATCCACTAATGTGATCTATGCCATCAAATGCCAGCAATGCCCCACTGCCATGTGTATTAGCCAGACTGGACAGTCTCCACGGGAAAGAATTAATGGACACAAATCAGACAGCTGAAAAGGCAACACACAGAAACGTGTTGGAGAACACTTTAACCTGCCCGGGCACTCATTAATGGATCTCCAAGTCACCATGTTGTTTCAGGCCAATTCCACAAGCTAAATACATGGGGGAAGGGTTAAACTTAACTTCATTTACAAGTTTGATTCCTCTCAGAAAGGAATGAATAAAGATATTGGCTGGCTTGCACACTACCTTCCACATCCTAAAGACTTAACCACCCAACCAATGGGCACTTACAGAGGTGCAAATTGTTCTTATCAGCCTCTTTGTAACTTGAACAATCCAATTCACTATTCCACCCCGCCTTCCCTTATTTATTCTTGGATCTGCACTTTTTATACTCCAGTCATCTGAAGAAGTGGGCTGTATCCACGAAAGCTCATGATGCCACCTACATGTTTTGTTAGTCTTTATGGTGCTGCAGGACTGTTAGCTGTTTATGTTTTAACACTTAAGAGCCAAGTATTAACCCTACTTTATAGATGAGGAAACTGAGGCACACAGAGAATGAGCAATCATCTTGGCGTCACATGCAAGTAGCACAGGTTGGTACAGAAACCGGGAGCCCGATTCTCCTTTGCTGTGCCCCATGGGAAATCCTTTACACCGTGCCACTGTTCTGATCCAATATCAGTCTATCACCCTTTGCATCATTGCTCACACACCCACGTGAAATGTGGCAAAAAGGAGAAACAGGTAGGTCCCAACATTCCATGCGGGTGATGACATCGATTTAGCTTGTTGTTGCCAGAGGGGTGGCCAAGACAAACCTGAGGGGCACTATGACCCCATGTGCCAGTTGCAACACCGCTCAGTTTGGGGGCCCACTCAGCCAGGGAGCACGAGGCAAACTGCCCTCAGATGGGGATCCCTGAATGAGGGAGATGCTCATTTCATTTGGTACAGAGGGTTCTGGGGATAGTCCAAAGCAGGAAAGTCTTGTGAAACCTATAATAGAGATGTAGCCATGTTACTCTGGTCTGGCTGAAACAAAAGACAGGACTTTAAAGACTAACAAGAAAGCTCATCACCTAATAAACCATCTTGTTAGTCTTTAAAGTGCTGCATAGTCCTATCTTTTGTGAAACCTGGGACGATTGGAAGGTCAGGAATGACCCTAGAGACCCAATTCCAAGTCACATGCTCTAAGGCACTAGCCACGAGTAACAGATGCTGGGCCAGGTTACTAAACCAGCAAGCCACTTTGCTTTTCTAGTCTGACTTCCAGGCTATAGGCTGGGTTTCCATGTATCCTGCTCCAAAACCAATAGGATCTAGTTCAACCGCAGCTACCTTTTAGACAAACTTCAAAAGGTGCAGGTGAAAAACAAAAGGCCTGTTTCCTCTTGGGCCCCACAAGCTGGATGGAGCCAGAATCAAAACAACAACAACAAAAAATCCCATTTCCCCATGATCTATGGGATAGAAACAATCTGGGAGAAAAGTGAAGTGATTTTAATTACATGGTCACAGACTATTTTTTCCCAAAGGACTCCTCCCTCATTCTATTTTTACTTGTAGCACTAATCTTCTTTGTGAACTTGACTCTGTCACCTAGACTTTGTGCCTCGGTTTCCCCAATCTCTTAAAAGGAAAGTGAGGAAGTGGGTTTTGCCCACGAAAGCTCCTGATACTATATATATTTTTTGTTAGTCTTTAAGGTGCCACAGGACTTCTCAGAATTTTATAAGTGCAAATCATTCCCATTCTCACAGTGGATAAAAGGCACTGCATATACATGGATGATTTTATTGCTGCCAAATTATTCCTCTCTGCGGGTTGTTTCATGCATCACATTGTTTGTTTCCCCCCCCGAAAAGTCAAGATAAGCAGAGGCTGCAAAGTATGGATTTGGGGGTGAACTCCTATCAAAGTGTGGGATTGTTGCGATGGACGGATACTCATTTGACCATTATATAGAGGAGTTTAAAGAGTGGACCTGAGTATGCAGCAGGTTAATAGGAGCCCTGGGAAAGGAACCCACATCTCCCAAGTCCCAATCTGTGCCCTGTTCACAGAGGGGCAAATCTGGCCCCCCAGCTCTTTGGCTGTAGTGTAAAGATCCATTCTGGCAGTGGAGGGAGGGGCCTGTAGGAACCCCGCCCACCTCCTTCACAAGCTTTCCTGAGGCGGGAGCATAGTCTCAGATGCCCCCTGCTGCAAAAGTTTCCGATCTTTGAGCCCTGCAGTAAATTGAGCCTGAGTCTGACAGTCCTTGGCATGCGGGAACCAGCGCTGACAGTCTGGGCAAAGGAAAGCCTGCCGCCATGCCAGGGCCAGTCACTTCCATCAGGATTAGCAGCAGCGAAGGGGGTGAGGGCTGGCAGCCGGCTGGGATGGTGGAGAGAATAAAAAACGCTTTAGGCAAAAAAGGGGTCTGACTGTTCCTGATAATAGGATTATTGCAGATCAATTTATCACTGGCGCCCTGTGCCACACTGACAGATTGCAGCGGCCGCGCATCGTCGTACGGCTTCGGTCTTGGAAGGGACATGCGTTGCCGTGCTGGGGCTAAATTCACCTCCCCTGTCCATGGCCCTGCTGAAGTCCTTTGCATTGCAGGAGGGGTGAATTTGGCTCACGATGTTATACACTAAAAATAGGCTCTTGCTGGTATTGTGTGGCTGAGTTGTTGCGGGGGGGAAGGAGAGAACAAGAGAAGAAATGAGCTTTTAGGCCAGCTGTCTTCTTAAATGGCTTTTCTCTTTTTAACAGTAAGATCTAGCCTGATGAAAGAGAAGCTCGGGATTGTTTTCTAATAGGCCTCTGCCGACTGCAAAAAGATCGGTTCTGTACCCTCTCAGTGCTGCGGATGGGATTAAGAATGGCTCAGCGACCTGCTCACCGATCAGCTTCTCTGAAAGGGGGATTTCAGCCAGGAAATTGGACTTCACTTCTAGCTCTCTTTTTAAAATAAACGTGAGAGTGATTTCAAGAGGAAGCCGTAGGATGCTTTGATCTGCTTCGACAGGAAGGTTAGAGGCCAGGGATGGGCAATAATTTTGGTGGGGGGGGAGGCACTCCAAGATTTTGGAAAGTGATCCAGGTATCTTCCATGATACTAATGAAGGAGATGCGGGGCCTGGAATGGAGGTTGGGTGCAGAAGGGAGCTTGAGGTAAAGGACTGGGTTGCAGGAAGGAGAAGAGTCTGGGAGGGAGTTTGAGTGAAGGAGGCAGTTGTGACGTAGGGCAGGGGACTGGGGTGCAGGGGTTGGGATGTGACTTAGGGTAGGAGGGGATTGTGATCCGGGGCAGGAGATTGGGGTGCCAGATCTGGGAGGGGGTATGGGTGCAAGAGGGGGGCAGAGGGTTTGGGTATGTTGATTGGGGAGACAGAGGGTTGGGGAAGGGAGGGATTGGGGTGCCAGAGGTAGGCTCTGGCCAGGAGACTTACCAGCCAGCATCCAAACCAGCCTGCCTGCCTGCCGAGCTAAGGCTTGCAGAGCCAACCTGCTTGCCTGCACAGGCTGCACTGCTATGTGCTGGTGTGAATAACTGAGAGGGGGTATGACTCTTCTTGGCTGCCTGTTATGCAAACAGGCAGCTCCCACTGGCCAGTTTCTGGCCAGAAACCAGCCAGCGAGATTGTGCTAAGGGTGGGGGCAGCTCCTGAAGCCTTCCCCCCTCCCTTCCAGTTTTGAAACAGAAATGGGGCCTGGCCGCTACGTTTCTGAGCCGTGTGTGGGGCAAGCAGGGGAGCAGGCCGGATCTGGTGGCTTGGCAGGCAGTATGCGGCCCATGGGCCTTATTTTGCCCAGGCCTGTTATAGGCAGATCTGCCAGTGGGGGAAGGGGCAAAGGAGGCAACTGCCCCGGGGCCTGGTGATTCAAAAGGGCCCAGGGCTACCAGCAGCTGGCCCTGCTACTGCAGCAGCCGGAGCCCTGGGCCCTATAAATCATCACCGGCGCCCCGTGTGGCACACTCTGGGTGTCACTCAGAGCTGGTAGGGGAGGGGCATAGCACTGAGGACTGGCTGCCCCCAGCCCCACGCCTTCCAAGAGCACGGAGCCTGCCCCACCCCTTGCCCAGGGGCCTGACAAGCCTGTCAGCCGCCCTGGTTATAGGGCCCACTCCGTCGGCACCGCTCCTTTGAAGTCAGTGGCGCGACCGTGACTTACATGGCCCTCAAATATTTATGGTAACAGCCCAACGTCTCCTCTGTGGAGCGATTGGAAAGGCTTGTTGATTAGACGATGAAAAACCCTATAAACCACTGCGTGGCTAGTGGTAACCCCTCCAACAGCTGTGCTCCTGTGGCTTTAGCACAGAACCACCATTTTGCCCTCTTCTACAGCATTGCCCATCTGTCTGCCTGTCAAAGAGCTTCCCATCCATTATTTAAGCCTCACAAAGCCCCAGTGAAGTCAGCGACGATGAGTTTCCAAAGTGTCTATGTAATGCCGACAGATCCCCAGTCGTCAGCCGAGGGCATCGATCCTGGGGCTTCTAAAGCTTAGTGTCTGAGCATCTACGCATGAGCTAAAAGCCATGTGGCTCTTAGCCAAGGCTGTAGCACACTCGTTAATCTCTAGGTTGTCTCTGTGCAACTAGAGAAAGACAGAGCACTTCACCCAGCAGGCATGAGCTATATATAGCTAGGGAAACTGAGGCACAGCTAGGTCAAAGGCCTCTCACTGAGCCCCACATGAACTCCTAAGGGATGGAATGGATAATGGCAAGGCTTAACAAAGCCCTGGAGGGGATGATTGAGTTGGGGTTGGTCCTGCTTTGAGCAGGAGGTTGGACTAGATACCTCCTGAGGTCTCTTCCCCCCTTAATTGTCTATGATTCTGTGGGGGTGTATACAGGTCATCCCCAACTTACGGCCAAACACTTGGTCGTAACTCGATCTGTTCGTGAGTCGGACCCCATTCATTTAAATGCGACCGCGCTGTTTGTAAGCGCGGATCGCGTTCGTAACTCGGGGACCGGCTTAATGGGAGGTTGGTCGTAAATACGAATGGTCATAAGTCAACGTGTTCGTAAGTCGGGGATGAGCTGTAAAGTCTCCCTTGCCTGGCTTTGATCCTGAGTTGGGGGCAGGGGGATATTAACTATGGAGTGTATTATCTCTCCTAGGAATATAGTGAAGGGCTGGGGTGGAACCTTGCCTTTACAGGCCCTGTTTTCCTAATGCATGGCTCCCCACCTCCCTGAGCCGAGGCAGCTTGAAGGGTAACTGGCCTGCACTCTGGAAAGGGCTGCAGTAGGATATGCCCCAAATGGAGATTTCCACTCATACGACAGCACTTTTAATGAGCAATGATGTAAGGCTAAATTCACCCCAGGAGGAGACCTGCAGAACAACAAGGTGCTGCTTCATCCATCAACCAGCCGCCACCAGCTGAGCAGTGCTAAGTTACTTGTTCAAACGGTGGGTGCTTGTAGGCTGGCCAGCTTAGTCCTGGGCCCCCCAGCCTGTGCTCAGGCTAAGGTCCAGTGGCCCCTTTTAGCCCACAGGGCCTGAGGGCGGGGCAGTCAGCAATGCAAACATAATCCAACGTCAATACAGCCCAGATTCTGGTTCGGGGCGGGGGGGCAGCCAAACACACACAAGTCCTTGGGTACAAGCAGAGAGGGGGAGACTGCCATCCAGTATGTGGGATGGCAGTGGGGACGTGGGCCCTCCCTATTCCACTGTGTCCTAGCCCAGGGCCATAGCAATGGCAGCCTTTGCTGCCACTGGAGTCAGCGGGGGATCCGATCCGCAACACGCCGACACACTTTAAAGCAGGGCTACTCAACTTTGTAAGCCCCGGGAGCCACAATGATACTCACAGCACATGCCAAGTGCCGCAACTTAAATGTGGTTGCATATACATGCAAATATATATGCAAATAGCTTTTTACACTGACAGGCATGAATACAAAGATTAAGGCAAGACTACACAACAATATTTACCCGATTTCCACTCACAGGACAGCACTTTTAATGAGCAATGACAGTCCAGGAATTTAACTACTAAAACACATAACAAAAGACTATTATATTGACTCCTTTTTTGTTTTGGCTTCCACCCACAGGCTGCGTGTTAAGCCCCATGTAAACCCAAAAGGCACCACGGGCCGCAAACAAATGGGCTGTGGGCCGCATGAGTAGCCCTGCTTTAAAGGGTTAATAGGTTAGCCTGACAATCGTCGGCTTCCCCTGGGCCACTCCCCCTCGGTCTGTACCTGGCTGTCAGTCGGCTGCTGGTTCTCGGGGTCGTGCTCGGGGGCAGGGTAAAGAAAGTCTCCTCTTCGGAGCATAGGCCCGGCAGTCTGGGCCAGTCCTCAACCTCTGCCAGATCCTTAGGGCCCGCCTGGCTTGGGAGCTCGGGGAGCCCTCTGCTTCCTCCAGCAGCTGGGCAGTGACTGGGCTCCTAGGCTGGGCTTTTATGCTCCCTGCCCCACCCCTGGCCTCTGTGGAATTAAAGGGGCAGGACCCACCTCGGCCCACCCTGGCTTGGAGAGGGGTTCTTCCCCCCTCGGGGTGAGAGAGTGATCACCCCTGCACACTACAGTGCTCCTGCCTAGAACCACCCAAGAAATGCACCAATAGTTTACTAAAGCCCCCCACCGCCGGGCCAGCCAAAGCTAGGGTTGCCAGATGGTTTAACTAAAAAATACCGAACAAAACCCCTCCCCAAAAAAAAAAACACCAGGGAAAAAATTCAGTTGAGAAATAAAAGGGGAACTTGTGTTCCTGCTCCGGGCCAGACAGCTCCCCTGCAGAACCAGGTAAGCACCCGGGATTTTCACCTCCTGGCCAGGAAAAAAAAAATCAGAAAATACCAGGCATTTTAGGTGTTCGGTATTTTCTGCATTTTTTTAGCGGACAGGAGGCGCAAATACCGGATTGTCCGGGTCAATACCGGACACCTGGCAACCCTCGCCAAAGCTGGGGGCTCTAATCACTCCTAAGCTGAGCCCCCTCTGGGTTGTGGAATCCCCCTAGAAGGAGGGGCCCAAGGAGTGCTGCAGGCAGGACTGGAGCTGGGGAGAGCAGCAGAGGGAGTGGGTATCGGCATGGATGGCCAAGAGCTCCCATGAGCGCCACAAGGCCAGGGGACCAGCCCCCGTCCTGTGCACCTGCATGGGAATTCCTACCTGGGGAGGATTCAGAGACAAGTATGTGAAGGGAATCTTTCTTGCTGTGCTTTCTTGCCTCCTGGGCCCCTACGGGAGGGGATGATCTGGCTTACTCTAGATGGTTATGGGCATGGGCAAAGGGTGAACGTTGGGCTGGGGGGGGGCAGGCCCCCAACCCTGCCCCTTCTCCCTAGGTCCCACCCCCCATGGAAACCAAGCTGCGCCCCTCCATAGCACTACAGGGAGGTGGGGCGGGGAATGGTCCCAGCCTCCCCGGCCCCACCCTCACGGGCAGGGCAGGTGGTGCGAAGCCTGGGCCTCCCAGACCCCAGAGCACAGGGAAGGCAGCTGGCGTGTGGCCCCCGCCTCCCCAGTCCCAGAGTACAGGGAGGGTGGGCGCTTGGGGGCAGCAACTCTCTGCCCCAGTAGCCATTCTGGGGGTGGAGTATGGGTGGGGCCAGGCTGGCGGTTTGGGAAAGTAATGACTAGCGATCCTTCTTTATCTGTTGTGTCTATTTAAGATGCTACCATCTCTGCCATTGTCTCTTTAGCACACTGGGGCCCCACAGCAACCACCAGAACGTGACAAACTATGGGCTGTGCTATACAGGAGGTCAGACTTCATGATCCTAACGGTCCCTTCCGGCCTTGGAATCCATGGAGCTCTGCTCCCACATACGTTGTCTCTAGATTTTTTTTCCTCTCATTTTTAAGCCTGTAACTTCCAGACTCAAAATGCTAAAACACAAGGCGACAGGCTGTTCCAAGGAGGTTTCCAGTTTGTCCCCAAGCTGCTCAGTGTCACAGACCCGAGGGCTTCGGGCCCATTCAAAGAAGCAATCATACGTTAGCATTTTGACTCCCACAGAAATCCCTCCACCTCAGCTACCAAAGACAAGGGAGAAGACAAGCTGTAAAAATAACCGAATCAAGTGTAGCAGAAGTAACAATGAAAGACGGATTGATAGACAATAAGCAGACAGGCGAGGAGCTACCAAAATATGTGGTGTAAAAACAGCACATGAACAAAGCATGACAAGTACAGGGAATGGCTCTGAAAATAATTTCAGCGTGACACACTGTCAAATGGAAGACATGTGCATTAGGATACAGTTAATTATGCCTGTAGTAACCAACACTTTTATCCTTTGAACTGGGGATCTAACCTTCCACCTCCCCACCCCCCATAGCTGAGTCTGATTAACCCCGGTGCCCTGTGATTGTATGCCAATAAAGTATAACCCACGTGATGCGTCTGGAGTTGAACTGCATCCTTGGGAACCAAGCAGGAAAGGGCTTGGAGGGAATCCCAGCCATGAGATTTTCCTACCATTGCTTACAGCCAAGGTGTCAAATCAGCGTCTCCGGCTGCATCTCTATTAGAAATCCCACAGAGGCACAGTGACAGGGCTGCAGCTGTGAACACTACAGTGACAGAAGGTTACTATCCCTGTAGGTCGTCCACCTCTCCCAGGGCAACTGTGCTGACACTACTGCACGGCAGTAGCACATCTGGTGAAGAGGCTCTATGCCGACGGGAGAGAGCTCTCCCGTTGGCTTAATAACTCTGTCTCCGTGAGAGGTGGTAGCTATGGCAGTAAGATAAAGTCTCCTGCATACACCAGTGCTTAGGTTAGTATAATTATGTCATAAGAACGGCCACACTGGGTCAGACCAAAGGTCCATCCAGCCCAGTATCCTATCTGCTGCAAGTGGCCAATACCAGATGCCCCAGAGGGAGGAAACAGACCAGGGAATCATCATATGATCCCTCTCTTGTCATCCATTTCCAGCCTCTGACAGAGGCTACGGACACCATTCCTACCCATCCTGGCTAATAGCCACTGATGGACCTAATCTCCATGAATGTATCTAGTTCTTTCTTGAACCCTGTTAAACTCCTGGTCTTTACAACATCCTCTGGCAAGGAGTTCCACAGGGCAAGCGTGTGCTGTGTGAAGAAAAACTTCCTATTGTTTGTTTTAAACCCTCTACCTATTCATTTCATTTGGTGACCCTTAGTTCTTGTGTTATGGGAAAAAGTAAGTAAGTTTTCCTTATTCACTATAACAATAATAATGATAATAATTAACTTATTGTTGCTCAGGGATGGGGATTATTCACACCTCTAAGCAACATGATTATGCTGAAGTAATTCTGTAGTGTAGACTAGGGCCAACAGGCAGTAACTGGGTTGATGGAAGAATTCTTCCATTGACCTCGAGGTGTCTATAGCAAGGCTTAGCTTGACTTAACTATGTTGCATTTGGCGTGACATTTTTCATAGCCCAAGTGATGTAATAAAGCCATCCTAACTTTGTGGTAACAACGAGAAGTCCTGTGGCACCTTATAGACTAATAGGTTTATTGGAGCATAAGCTTTCATGGGCAAAGACCTACTTTGTCAGATGCATGTCATAACTTTGTGGTGCAGCTTATTCACTGATTACTTCTACTCTATACAGATCCCATGCTCCTTTCTGCAAGAGATGGGGTTGCTAACTCCAGAGCCCTGGCCAAATCCCCACACTACTATTTACATCAGACAATTACATTTACAATACATCCTAGAATATTCTGACTGAGGAGATATCTGAGCCATGAGTGATTTGCTTCAAAATGTCATGGAAGATGGGAGAGATTCCAGAGGACTGGAAAAGGGCAAATATAGTAGTGCCCATCTATAAAAAGCGAAATAAGGACAACTCCAGGAATTAGAGATCTGTTCATTTAACTTCTGTACCCAGAATAATAATGTAGCAAATCATTAAGCAACCAATTTGCAAACACTTAGGCTACATCTACACTGGCAGCTTCTTGCGCAAGAACTGCTTTTTGCGGAAGAGTTCTTGCGCAAAAGTCTTCCACAAAAGCGCATCTACACTGACATGTGCTTTTGCGCAAGAGATGTGCTTTTGTGCAAGAGCGTCTATGGCAGTGTGGACGCTCTCTTGTGCAAGAAAGCTCTGATGGCCATTTTAGCCATAGGGGTTTCTTGCGCAAAAATTCATGTTGCCTGTCTACACTGCCCTCTTGCACAAGAGGGCTTATTCCTCGTGGGGAGAGGAATAACTCTTCCGAAAGAAGCCCTGTTTTCCGATGCTAGACTGTAATTTACTTGTGCAAAACGCGCGTGCAGTGTAGACAGCGCAGACAAATTTTTGCGCAAGAACAGCTGTTCTTACGCAAGAAGCCGCCAGTGTAGACGTAGCCTTAGAAGACAGTAAGTTGATAAGTGACAGTCAGCAAAGATTTATCAAGAACCAATAGTGTCTAACCAACCTAGTAGTTTTCTTCAATGAGCCTTGTGACTGCAGGGCAGAAGTGGTAGATGTACTATATCTTGGTTTTAGTAAGGTTGTTGATACTGACTCACATTTCATTAACAAACTAGGGAAATGCAACCTAGATGGAGCTACTATAAGGTGGGTACAAAACTGGTTGTAAAACTGTTCCTAGAGGGTAGTTAAGGGTAAGGAACATCCTGAAGGTAGGGAGGTGAGGTGGGCTCTCAAGTGGCTTAGGGGATAGGGCATTTGCCTGGGGAGCCAAATCCCTCCCTCCCCCCTCTCCCTGAGACCCACCGGACTGCCAACTGTTCCTAGAGGGAAGTTATCAGTGGTCCACAGTCAAGCTGGAAGGGAGAATCCACTGGGATTCTCCGGCGATCAGTTCTGGGTCTGATTCTTTTGAACGGCTTCATCAATGATTTAGATCAGGGGTGGGGAACCTTTATTTTAGCAGGGGCCATTAAGCAACAGAAAAAAAATCAGTCCGGAGACAGAGTGCGGCGGTTTGGGCAGGGCCGTCCTTATGACTTCTGCTGCCTTACGCAGCCCAAGCACCTGCGCTCTGCATCCCCCCACTCTGCAGAGGGGGTTGTGCTCAGGGGTGTGAGGGCAGGAACAGGGCATGGAAGCTGGTGGGAGAACAGGCACAAGGGGGAGCTGTGCAACCCACCAGAGCTGCGTGTTGGGAAAGGGAGCAGGGGGTGGGGGCCTGGGGCCCACAAAAATTAGGGAGACTGTCAGACCACAGGGCGGGTGGCTGGGGAGTTCAGCCACTGGGGCTAGGAGGCAGAGGGGTTGGCTGGGGGATTCAGCCACCAGGGCTGGGAGGAAGAATGGGGGTCTGGGGGATTCAGCCTGTAGGGCTGAGAGGCAGAGCAGGGGGCTGGGGAATTTGGCCGCTGGGGCTGAGAGGTGGAGCAGGAGACCAGGGTCGGGGGAAGGGGGCTGAGGGTTTGGGCCACTGGGACCAGGAGGCAGAGCCGTGGCTGAGAGGCAGCAGTTTGGGCTGCCAAGGCCGGGAGGTGAAGCGAGGCTGGAGGCCTGAGGCATTGGGTCACCTGAGCTGGGAGGTGAAGCAAAGGCCAAAGGGCTGGAGGACTGGGAGCTGTGGGGTAGGGTATTGGAGGTGCTTGAGCTAGCACTACCCTCAGCTGGCACTAGGTATATGCAGCTTAGGGCTGGGGCCAGAAATGGGGGGTTGCTCTGTGAAAGCAGGCTCAGGACTGGGGTAGGGGGTGGTGGTGCAGGCTCTGGCTGGGGGTGTGGACTCTGGGGTGGGGCCGGGGATAGAACAGGGGCTTGTGATGTGGGGAGGTTCAGGGGGCAAGCTCCAGAAGGGAGTTTGGGTGCGGGAGGGGACTCTGGGTTCAGGGTGGGTGCAGAGTCAGGGAAGGAATTAGGGTGTGCAAGGGGGTTCCGATCTGTGGCAGGGAGTTGAGGTGTGGAAGGGGGTTCAGGGTGCAGGCTCCAGCTGGGGGGCACTTACCCCCAGTTGGCAGCTCAGTAGGAGTAGGGCTAAGGCCGGCTCCTGGCCTTCCCTAGTTCTGCGTTGCTCCTGGAAGTGGCCACCACATCCGGCCCTTAGCCAGAGGCCACGAACGCTGCTCATACCTACAGCCACTATCCCTACAGCCCCCATTGTCCACGATTCCCGGCTATGGTAGCTGTGGAGCCAGCGCTGAGGGCGGGGCAGAGGACAGCAACAAAAGTTGTTAAAGGTCTAGAAAACATGATGTAGGGGAGAAGAATGAGAAAAAAAAGGGTTTGTTTAAGTCTGAAGAAACGACAGAAGGGACGTAACAGTAGGTTGCTACAAAGAAGAAGGGGGGAAATTGTTCTCTTTAGGTTAGGCCAAAAAGCCAGGGCGGTTTAAGTTGGGATATTAGGAAAAAACTTCCTGTCAGTCTGGTTAAGCACTGGAATAAGTTGCCCAGGGAGACTGTGGAATCTCCATCATTGAAGATTTTTTAAGAGCACATTAGACAAACATCAGTCAGGGATGATCTAGATAATACTTAGTCCTGCCTTCAGTGCAGGGACTAGACTGGATGACTTCTTGTGGTCCCTTCCAATCTTACAATTCTATGATTAATGTATAACCGAGATCTTGTCTCCACCTAAAACTTTGGTCAACCTAGTTGTGTCACTCACAGCTGTAAAAAATGTCATGCCCTCTGAGACACAGTTAAGTTGGCCTAACCTAGGGCTACCATATTTCATGTTTCCAAGTAGAGGTTACTGCTGGGGGGGAAGGTAGACAGTTTCTTTCTACTTTGAATATCTAATATTTATAAATAATGAGTGTAATGGCCTCAAAAATAAATGCCTATCAAATTTAAATATGCCTTTTTACTTGCAGTCAGTCGTTTCCTACTGCGCTTCTTCCTGTTGTGCTCATGCATATTTCTCTGTAGAACATATCTTTCTCAGCAGTGGTTGATAGCTTATCAAGTAGCTATGAAACTCTGTGCCTGAAGTTGAACTGTAAAAGCAGGATCCCTTTTCATGACTCACTGGTCAAAACGAGGCCATCCTTACCTCTATGTTGTTGCTGGCAGTGGCGCTGCTGTCAGAGCTGAGTGGCCAACCAGCAGCTGCTACTTTCCAGCTGCCCAGCTCTGAAGGCAGCACCACTACCAGCTGCAGTGCAGACATAAGGGTGACAAACCAGTAAACAAGCATGTCGTCATGAGGGCATGCCAGGAATTGCAGTTCTACCGGAATCAATTATAGAAAAAGGACGAGCAAGGAAAAAATTAGGGACATTTGTTCTAATTTCAGAAATCTGCGTAGACGGAGATTGAAGGACCAAAAAAACTTGGGGGGAAGGGGAAATGTCCAGAAAACTCAGACATATGGAACCTCTATCCTAACCACACTGCAGAATCAGCAGGGTTGATGGGAGAACTCTTTCATTGACCAAGCAACTGCCCCTCTGAGTTACCTGCATTGACAAAAATGTAGGGGGAAAAAATCTACATGACAGTGCTGCAGCAACAGTGCCTTAACTGTGGCATCATAGCTGCTGCTGTGTAGATGTGGCCTGAGTCTACACAGATTTGGCCTCATTACATTCCTCCTGCAATTTCAGTCATTTCTTCACTTCCTGTCCTAAACTCCTGTGCGGTGTTGTGGTGAGCTGTTGAACAGCTGCACTCTCTACCCCAAAAGTGGATTCATTACAGCTGCAGGTTCATAGAATCATAGAATACTAGGACTGGAAGGGACCTCGAGAGGTCATCGAGTCCAGTCTCCTGCCCTCATGGCAGGACCAAGTACTGTCTAGACCATCCCTGATAGACATTTATCTAACCTACTCTTAAATATCTCCACAGATGGAGATTCCACAACCTCCCTGGGCAATTTATCCCAGTGTTTAACCACCCTGACAGTTAGGAACTTTTTCCTAATGTCCAACCTAAACCTCCCTTGCTGCAGTTTAAGCCCATTGCTTCTTGTTTTATCCTCAGAGGCCAAGATGAACAAGTTTTCTCCCTCCTCCTTATGACACCCTTTTAGATACCTGAAAACTGCTATCATGTCCCCCCTCAATCTTCTCTTTTCCAAACTAAACAAACCCAATTCTTTCAGCCTTCCTTCATAGGTCATGTTCTCTAGACCTTTAATCATTCTTGTTCTTTTCTGACCCTCTCCAATTTCTCCACATCTTTCTTGAAATGGTGCCCAGAACTGGACACAATACTCCAACTGAGGCCTAACCAGCGCAGAGTAGAGCGGAAGAATGACTTCTCGTGTCTTGCTCACAACACACCTGTTAATGCATCCCAGAATCATGTTTGCTTTTTTTGCAACAGCATCACACTGTTGACTCATATTTAGCTTGTGGTCCACTATAACCCATAGATCCCTTTCTGCCATACTCCTTCCTGGACAGTTGCTTCCCATTCTGTATGTGTGAAACTGATTGTTCCTTCCTAAGTGGAACATTTTGCATTTGTCTTTATTAAACTTCATCCTGTTTACCTCAGACCATTTCTCCAATTTGTCCAGATCATTTTGAATTATGACCCTATCCTCCAGAGCAGTCGCAACCCCTCCCAGCTTGGTATCATCTGCAAACTTAATAAGCGTACTTTCTATGCCAATATCTAAATTGTTGATAAAGATATTTGAACAGAGCTGGTCCCAAAACAGACCCCTGTGGAACCCCACTTGTTATACCTTTCCAGCAGGATTGAGAACCATTAATAACTACTCTCTGAGTACGGTTATCCAGCCAGTTATGCACCCACCTTATAGTATCCCCATCCAAGTTGTATTTGCCTAGTTTATTGATAAGGGTTAAGTGATCTGATTATCTCTCTCTCTATTCCTTACCTATCTCAAAGAGGCATTTGTGAGGCTTAATTGGCTGAGAGTTATAAAAAGCTTTGAGACCCCAGTGGGAACAATGCTGGGGAGGGGGGGGGAGCAATGTGGGTTTTTTAAATTCAATAATGGCAAATTTAATCCAGTTGATTGCCTCTGAGATTGGCTAAAAGTTTTGATTTTCACTTTACGGGCTAACTTTTCAAGCTGAACCCAAACCTATATAACGGCTAATTGAAAACTAATTGTCAACAGCAGTTCAGCGCAGAGCAAATTCCAATTAAAGGCAGTTTCCTCCTCCACCCGGAGTAACGTTTTTGCTCCTGGCTAAATTTTAAGTGAAGCACAAAGTGGCTGCTTGTCATCGCTTTAATGTGATCTGAGCTATTGTGTGGGAAAACTTCCTTGCACTCGAAGGCCAAGGAGCTTTTAATTTATCAGTCTCTGAAAGCAGAGAAATTGCTTTTCAATATGATCTGGACAATTTGCTTTTATCTTCGATGCTGCGTGGGGCGAAAAGTGACACGTGCTGAAGGCTACGCGTGGCAAAGGTTTGAAAAGTCAAAGCAGCTCTCTCCCATCTGCAGCTTATTTCTCCATCAGGGCCCCCTCTGCTCTCTGCTCCTGTGACACCAATTCCCCCCCCTCCCCCCACACACCTGGCAGTCCCTAGCTGTGCTGCTCCTGTTTAGCTGTGATTTTATACAGCTAAACAGGAGCAGTCCTAGTCAACATCCACGTTGTAGCAGATCTCCAAGGAAAGTCAGGTGCTGCAGACAGGCAGTGTTGATGACTCAGGTGGTGGCGTGTCTCTTTCTGAGGCCTTGTCTACACTGGCATGTTTTGTCACCAAAAAACTGCCTTTTGTTGACAAAACAACGAGGGCGTACTATAATGCAACTTTTGTCTGGAAAAACACCCAGTTTTGGTGACAAAAAACTTCCACTCCTGTGAGAGACCTTTGTCTTTTCCCCTCCCTTTATTGTTGACAAAGAGCCAGTGTGGACTCTGCTGTTTGTTTTGTTGAGAGAATTGGCTTCCACCAGTATCCCACAATGCCTGCCTTGATGGCTTTACTCAGTGTTTTGTGATCTCTGCTGCCCTGCAGGCATGCACCCCCTCCCCTTTCAAAGGTCCAGGAAGTTTCTGACAGCTGAGTGAGCTGCTCCATTTGGGGAACAAACAAAAAGAGCAAATCATTAGAATGCGCCTGTTCTGCTCTGCTAGAAACATAGCAGCAGGTAGACTCCTGCTGCAGGGGGAAGGCTGAAGAGATGGCTGTGCTGCTTTGACATTCCTCAGCATGGAGATCTCACAGAGCTACTCGTGATGCTGCTCCCAACAGCTGAGAGTGCTGTGGGAAAACACGGAGGGAATCCCAAGAAGTGCAGGGATCAATTCTGCCTTCCCACAAACCCTGCCCTGAGGGATGCTTACCCACAATGCTTTGCTCTATCTGTCGACAGGGGAGTTAGCAATGTGGCCATGACATGTCAACAATGGGAGGCAGAAAAACCAGTTTGACCGGTTTTCCCTTTTGCTGACTTTTACATGTCGACAGCACTTTTGTCGCCAAACCTTCCCAATGTAGACATAGCCTGAGTTACCACCACCCATGAGTCTAAGAGGTGATCAGGGAAGCTCTACACACTGCCCCTGCCCTCAGCACCAGCTCCGTTGCTACCATAGTAGGGCGCTGTCTGACTGCTGGCCCACACAAACGTGGGGGCAAGACGGCTCTAAAGCGAGGAAGAGAAAGAATTGCTGAGAGCGTGGGCAGAGAGGTAAGAGAACTAGGACAGGACTGCGTCAACGAAGCCAAGGCAAGGCAGGATGTCAAGGAGGGAGGTGCAAACAGAGGTTTGGAAGGTAGCAGCAAGGCTGAAAAGAGAGAATAGCTTTGGATATGTGGCCAGGAAGTAGTCATTGGGAAGATGAGTGAGACCAGCATCCGTGGAGAGGAGCAGGACCAGCAGTGAGTCTGAAATGAGACAGTTGACAGAGTGGTGAAGGTCCAACTCAGTTGAGGAGCAAGACCAGATGGCGATGAGAGAGAAGCAAGCCCCGTGGGGTTAAGGGTGAGGTAGATCATGGCATGTTTGTAGGCCGAGGGGGCTGGTTCGGCCCCAGAAGGTGGGCGTAGGAGAGGAGTGTGTTGGGAAGGTCTGTTATTGGGAGGAGCAGGGAAGGCTGTTTGAAGGGGAGGACGGAGAGAGGATAATGGAGCAAAATCACTTCTCTTGAAGAAGCTGAGCGCAGAGACAAGAGGAACAGAGCCACCCCACTGCAGCCACCACCCCCTGGTGCAGGCTAGCACCCCCAGACCCAGAGTGCCTCCAGCCCCATCCAGCCCTGAAGCGCTGAGAGGGCAGATGACATGACCCCAACTCCAGAGCACCAGAGGGTGGGCGATACTTCATAGGGGGAGCCAGAGAGCAGGAAGATGAGGGTGGGAGGCAGGGACAGAGTATGGGCGGAGCCACACCTGGCTGTTTGGGGAGGCGGAGCCTCTCCCAGCCTGTGACACCTGCCACCCATGGGTGGGAGGCAGGGCCGAAGGAGTCAGCTATGGAGTCAATGACGGAGATCTGGGTCCAGTGCCTCCACCGAAGTTCTCCTGGGCGACCTTGGGTTAGTGACTTACATTTTCAGTACTCCAGCCGTAAAATGAATAGCGAACCAGCTCCACGACTGTAGGTTCATCGGAATCTAATATTAATAATCGGGGCAGTTATTTACAGCTGTTCCTTAAGATGGGTCTAAAACTTGCAGAAGGGAAAATGATGGCGGGCAGGGAGGTAACTTCTGAAGAATGAACTGCTCGTCATTGAGCAATGACACAAACGTACCGAGCGGTCGCTTGTTACAGAACTCGCTCAGAGAAATAATCACTGAAGTTTGTGAGGGTTGAAATTTTGGGCCTTTCGGGAGCAGCAGCCCGCCATGGAAACAAAAATGCTAAGCACTTCATTCTGCCACCCATAAAACTCAAAGTTCACTTTCATTGCTTTGCTCGCCACAGAGAAAGCTGCCTTGCTTCAGTGTTAAGGATGCAAATTTATACCAGAACAGGCTGAACCATATGTGCAGATTATAACTGTGACGAGTCTCTCTCCATTAATCATCAGCTATTTGCCAGACAGTCTGTCCTCACTCTTAGATCCGCTCTGATGGATACTTGCGGCGCTCAGGAAGTGGAATGTAATGGTTCCCCGAGTGATGGGAATGCACTCCAATCATACCGTTCTGTTTATTTAACTGATGCAATTTGCCCCTGTGGGACGTGGGAATGGCAGGGTCTCTCTCTCGAATGAGGGGAAGGAGATCCAGGCTGCCCTGTTAAGAATCTTTGCTCTTCTCTCAAACACACAGCCCAACACAACCACTCTGGCCCCAGTGTGCCGTGGAGAAATCAAAGCTCCTGTAAAGGATGCTGGTTCTAATGAGGGTCAAAAGTGAAAATGACACACCAATATCCTCCTGAGATGCTATGTGTGGAAAAAAACCCCCACATATCAAGGTGCCATTGGAGACATTTGCTGGGCACACAGAAGTCCTGGACCCCTGGTATGAACCAGCTGTCCAATCCCTGCAATGATCCAGAAGAGGCTTGTAATGGGGAATCAATGTGCTCAAACCAAAGGTGCGGGACAGATCTGAAGAATTAGTGGTCACTCCCTGAGGAAGACTCAACCATCCTCTTGTACAATACAAGGCTGAAATTAGGGTTGCCAGTTTTCTATTTGGTTCCCATCAACCAAGCACCTTAGTCCTGCCCCTTCCCTGAGGAAGGGGGCAGGCAGGAGCCGGAGGTCGTGGAGAACCAGCTTTTAAACCGGCTCCCCAGAGCACCAGCTCCCACCTCCCCGCTGCCTCTGATACAGAGGCAGCAGTGTGGGGGGGCAGATGACTCCATGAGAGCTGGCATGCGTAGGAAGCTGGCTTGAAAGCCAGCTTCCTGCATGTACCAGCTCCCACCTGCCCCCCTCACTCCCCATGCTTCTCTATCCAAGGCAGCAGTGTGTGGGGGAGAGGAGGGCAGGCAGCTCCATGGGAGCTAAAAGCCAGCTCCCCATGGGTACTGGGTTCTGCCTTCCCATACCCTTGCTGCCTCTGATACAGAGGCAGCGTATGTGTATAACCGTTAGGATTAGCCGATGAGCCCAGGCTTATTGGTTAATCATGTAAACGGCTAAATGCTAACATCCCTACTACATTCCCCCTCCCTGGTCTCTGTCTGGGGGTGTGGGCTCTGGGCAGGGTCCAGCGATGAGCATTTTAGTGCAGGAAGGGATTTCTGGCTGGGGTGTGGAGCAGAAGGGTTCAGAGACTAGCTTGCCTTAGCTCTGCCACCCCATCGACCAGACTTTTACTAGCCCATTCGGCGGTGCTGACCAGAGCCACCAGAGTCCCTTTTAAAATAGGCGCATTTGATGATCAGATCCCTGGTCACCGTAGGTGAAATCCTGACCATAGTGAAGTCAAAGGCAAGCCTTCCACTGATTTATTTGGAGCCTGGATTTCAATGTTTTCAGAACAGGTCTCTAACTTGGCAGAGGACTGTAGGTGCTACTCTATTAGACAAGGTCTACACTAAAGGGGAAGGTTGAATTAAGATTCTCAACTCCAGCTAATCATGTAGCTAACTCCAGTTAATCATGTAGCTGGAGTCAATGTACCTTAATTCGAGTTTCCCCGTCATCCCCACAGCGGGAGGTTGACAGGAGCAAATGCTCCCGTTGGCTTTCCTTACTCCTCACAGGAGCAGGAAGATCATCTGCTGACAGGGGCACCCTCTGAGTTCAATTTAGCAGGTCTTTACTAAACCCACTAAATCAAACTCCGGAAGATCGATTGTGGCAGTGTCGATCTTCCTTGTAGTCAAGCAGGGCCGGCTTTAGCAAGCATGGGGCCTGATTCGCGGGGGCGGGGCTGCGCATGCGCCGCACGCCTGGGGCAGCACTGCGCGTGCGCTGCGCACCCAGGAGTGGGGCCCTCTTAGGCGCGGGGCCCCCTCTTGGGCGCGGGGCCCGATTCCGGAGAATTGGCCAAATCAGCCTAAAGCCGGCCCTGTAGTCAAGGCATGGCCTTAGGTTTTAAACTATTTGGGGTCATAGACTGTGTTTTTGTTCTGTGTCCGTACCAGGGCCTGCTCTTGCTCCAGGTCCCTTGGAGCTACAGAAATACAAAGAGTAATGTAATAATAAACGTCAAATGATGAGTAAATACTTTGGCTGGGATAGCTTATTTCGTTTGGGGAACTGGTACAAGCTGGTATATTTGTATCCATAGAATCAGATAATCATAGAATACTAGAACTGGAAGGGACCTCGAGAGGGCATCAAGTCCAGGCCCCTACCCTCGTGGCAGGACCAAGCACCATCTACAAAGCTTTTAATTTTGGCAAGGCCCAAGAGACTGCTACGATTGTACTTTTTATACCGTGTGTATGTTTTATTTCCTTTTCATCAGAAAGATAGTACCACCACTTGGTATTAAGGGGCACAGGAAGTAGGAGAGCAAAGCCCCTCAGACGATGTGCATTCATGTTGTTGTTTGAGTTGATTTGTTAATAGCCAGGCTTATCAAAGGAAGCACATTTCATAGAAGCAGCTAAGTATTATCTAGATCTAGGCCATCCCTGTCAGGTGTTTGTCTAGCTTGTTCTTGAAAAATCTCCAGTGATGGAAAATCCACAGCATCCTTAGGCAATTTATTCCAGTGTTTCACCACCCTGACAGTAAAGAATTTTTTCCTAATGTCCAACCTAAACCTCTCTTGCTGCAAATTTAAGCCTATTATTTATTGTCCGATTCTCAGAGGTTATCAAGAACGTTTTTTCTCCCTCCTTGTAACAGCCTTTTATGTATGTGAAAACTGTTACCACGTCTCCTCTAAGTCTTCTTTTTCCAGACTAAACAAACTCCGTTTTTTCAATCTTCCCTCAGGCACGTCTACACTAGGAAATTATTCTGCAATAACTGATTTCGAAATAGTAACTCCTAAAATAACTATTTGGAAATAAGCGCTATTCCTTGTGGAAAGCAGGAGGTATTATTTCGAAATAATCAGCCCATTATTTCAAAATAACGGGCTTGGTAGTGTGGATGCTCCACTTATCTATAATATATAAAGGAGAATGTTTGTATGTTTGTGCGCGAATAACTTGGACACTATAAGAGCTACCACAACCAAACGTTGCATGGGATAGCCTTTCATCCAGGAGAAGGTTTTAAGGTACTGTGGGAGGGAAGAGATGAGAGACCGATGCCTCTCCCCGGGGCTGCATGGAGCTTGGCAGTGCGTGGAGAAGTGGCTTCCCGGGGGAAGCAGCAGGGACAGTAACTCACTAAGGCTGGGGGAGGGACAAGGAAGTGAAGGGCGGGCTGGGGCTCCCTTCCCCCTCCCTCCTCTCAGGCACCTCACCTCAGTTATATCAACTTTCCCAAGCAACACCGGGAAACTCCAGCTAGTTTCAAAATAATGAGAAATAGACCGAGGCTGTCAGACCATGTTTTCTAGATCTTCAGTCTTTTTGTTGGTTATTTTTTTCTCTTCTCTGGACCTTCTACAATTTCTCCACATCTTTCCTGACATGGGACACCCAGAATTAGACCCAATACTACTCCTGAGACCTAATCAGTGAGGAGTAGAGCAGATTAATTACTTCTTGTGTCTTGCTTACAACACTGTTTTCTCATATTTAGCTTGTGATCTATGACCACAGATCCCTTCCTGCATTACAAAATGGGAAACGACTGCCTAGGAAGGAGTACATGTGCAACTGGTTGTTCCTTCCCAAGTGGTGAACTTTGCATTTGTGCGTATTGAATTTCATCCTATTTATTTTAGACCATTTCTCCAAACTTCTCTAAAGCTTGAGGGATTTGGAATCAGGTCCCTATCTATGATAAATGGATTTATTTTCACTCCTAACTCATCTTCCTTCCTTCTGGCAATGCCTCACCATATAAACAAGGAGGCAAATTACTTTAACCATTCCTTGTCTCAGTTTACCCTTCTGTAAAACGGGCCTAGTAGCTCACCCGCTTTTAAAAAGCTCCTCTTAGAAGAAAGCTGTGAACAACTGGAAAGCACTTATGGGCATTTTGTGACCAACAATCTGTTTTATGTAACTAGATTTTCATATGCTCCTTTACAAAGGGCATTCAGCATGCAGTGTAGACATCAGGTACCAACTGTTTATCTTGGTGAACATCATCCAGGCTCAAAACTATTTTTAAATCATTCTGGAAACAGAAAAAGCAGATACATTCTCCTGGGAAAGGCCTGGAACAATGTCCTCATCTTAAAAGAGGCAATGAAGCTGATAAGCAAGTATTGTGCTGCGCAGGTGTCAAGAGAAAGTCTTTCAAAGGCAGCATGGGACTTGAACTGCTGATGGTAGATGAATCATACCAGCAACATTTTATAAATTATTTGAGCAGCCTCAGTTTGTCCTTGGTGCATGTAAAGTCACACAATAGGCTCGGGGCTTGGTTTTTCTGTGCAGTCACTTCAAAGCAGAGTTAACACAGGTATCAGAACCGTGGTCTGAGCCCCCAGGTTCACCTCGAGCCGCTGCATTGCAAAGCACTATGGGAATTACTGTGTCAGGCGCTGCACTCCATTGGATGTGCCGCTAGGACTTCTGGGGGCATAACCCGTGGGTCTTTGTGCTGCAGATAAGCTGAGCTGCTCTATAGTTCGTTCCCAGTGATTTGTGGGGGAACTTGTCTGCCCTTCTGAGCACCTGGAGAGGAATTGTGGGAAAGCTTTGGGAGACTATCAGCAATCGAATGGTGTAGCCTGCATGCTCATTGCAAAATGGGTACGTTCAGCCTGAGCGAAGGCCTCACTCAGGTTTTTGCCTATACCCCAGGACCGCACGGGGTGAATGCACCAAGGCTATGTCTACACTGGCGGGTTCTTGCTCCAGAAATATGCAAATGAGGTTAAGTGTGGAATATCGCTGAGCCTCATTTGCATGCCTAATGAGCTGCCATTTTTGCGGAAGAGGCTCTTGCGCCAGAAGGAGCGTCTACACTGCCTCTTCTTGCGCAAGAAAACCCCTCTTGCACAATGCCATTATTCCTGAAAATAATCAGCGTAGCGGCATTGCGCAAGAGGGTTTTTCTTGCGCAAGAAGGGGCAGCGTAGACAATTCCTTCTGGCGCAAGAGGCTCTTCCACAAAAATGGAGGCTCATTAGGTATGCAAATGAGGCTCGGCGATATTCCATGCTTAGCCTCATGTGCATATTACTGGCGCAAGAACCTGCCAGTGTAGACATAGCCCAACTGTTTGGTGCCTGGATGGGGTTTAGGAGCAACCCCTGGGTAAGAGGCCGAGTTAACTCTACAGTGAAGACAGAGCATCACACTAGCAAAAAGTGAGTGAAAAGTGCCACATTTCTGACTTAGCAGCATGTTCACATGTGCACTATTGCAAATTACTACACAGGTCCAGAGAAAAGGAAAAGTTGTCTCTGCTTTTGGGCAAGGACTCTAGTGAACCTCTGAATTGGAGGTATCGATTGCTCAGATGGAAACCAGCCCCCAGCACTGGATTGGCTGGGCATAGTTTGCTTTGCTGCTAGTTTGTTCTGTGACCTGAAGCAAACCACTTAACCTTTGTGAGTCTGAGCTTACACAACTGCTGAATTGACGCAATAAGTTACTCCATTCCCAGGAATGTTGTGAGGCTTAAGTATCTCTACAGATGCCCTCATGTGAAAGTAGCTGGGGGTTCCTGGCATATAACCAATAACTCCCCCCTAACTTTTCTGTTTTATCTTTTTGCGAAGTTGAAGCAGAACACTTCTTTATTTCTTAAAATCCACACCGCCACCAAAACCAGAGTGAGACCAAGCAGGCTGCTCTCTCAGGCCAAGAAGCACAGCCCATCCTACTTTACACGAGGATGGTTCTTTGCGGTCTGACTGCTGCTTGAACCAGATGGCATATTTCCCTACAAAGCCCCTTGGCCGGTAAAAAAAAAAAAAGCCCAGGAAAAAAGCCCTGAGAATTCGAAGTGATCTCTTACAATTGTAACACCATTTTCTATACATTGCACTATATAAACATTGGTTAATGTTATGCTTGGCCAACATTCATGTTGGATTTGAGCATATATTTCATAGAATATTTTCAACCATTAGACGAAAGCCAAAGCTAAAGCCAAGCCAATAGCACAAGGATGAATTAACTGCCCCACGGTGCACTCTGTTTGGCAGTTCTCCTCATGCGCCTGGAGCTGTGTATGCCAAATGCTGCTTGGAATGCTCTTGGATAGCATGGCTGGGATTTTATACACGCCAGTCTGGGGGGAGGTCTCTGGCCTTTGTTAGGCCAGACTCAGCAATCTCTTTTGGCCTTAACATCTACACAGAGAGCCAGGTGAGGTCTGAGCTCCGGATTGGAAGTCAGTAATGCCAGAGATAATTCAGGTTGACACAGATGGTCTGTCAGCAGGAGAGCCAACAGCCTCTGCCGCCCCTGGGCAAGGTGTGTGGGGAAGGGGGGCCTGATCTGAGTACCCGGAAGAGGTGGGGCCCCAGACAGAAGGGGTGGGACCATGGCAGCCAGTCCTCCGTGCCACCGGACCGTGGCTTCCCCCCGGCCTCCCAGAGCATGTGGTGCTCCTGCGTCCTTACAATGCTGCCTGGGATCATTCCAGACTCTCCCAGAGGCAGGCAGGGCTCATGGCAATGCTGCACCCCACCTTGTTTAAAGCAGCAGACCCTCAGAAGAGAAAGCAGACAGGACTGGGGGTCCTCTCCTGTGAAACTGCCCCCAACACTTGCCCCAGATGTCAGGTGAGATCACCCCCTTTCCCCCTCTGTATTTTGAACATTGACAAGCCTTTCAATCACAACAGCGTGCTGCCAAAATTTTGATTGCTAATGAGCGAACAATCATCCTTGCACTTGCCTTTTGTAGCAGCGGAGGCTTTCAGCAACATTATCCTGGATTGTTTTGACGTCTGGCACATCACCGAGTACACGAGCTACCACAATATGTTTTCCTTGGTGTAGAAATCCAGAATAAAATTCACGGGCAGGATGGCTAGATGCTGCTCTGCGAAACACCTACCGTCTCTAGTGCAGGGCCAGCCCGAATGTGAAGTTTTGCACCAGGTGTGCCCAGACCCTGGCATGAGGATCAAATACAAGGTCCCAGTAACTAGCCCAGGGGAATAAAACTAGTCACGCCCTTAGATGGCTGTCATCATTGTAGTATCTCTGTGTGGGTGTGTGTAGAGTTAACATGTGTTTTGCCCCCAAACCTTCCTCCTGTCTATACACAAAACCTTCTCACCTGTGTATGAGGAAGCCCAAACTTGAGGGGCAAATGGGGAACAGCTGCTGGCCTCATTAGTTGGGGTGACATAAGGCTGGTAGGCAGTAAGAACAGGGGGAGCCAAGGAATGGAAAGTTCTGTTCCAGAGGGGCTCGGGCTCGGGCTCGGGCTCGGGCTCCTTTGAATTGCTGCCAGGGGGCAGGAAGCCCAGTATTGTGTTCTGGACTGGCTGCCCCTGGCCCTGGCCCTGGCCCTGGCCCTGGCCCTGGCCCTTTGGGAGGTGTGGAGCTGGGCCCTGTGGTGGCTGTCTGTCAGGCTATGTCTACGCTGCAGGTTTTTTTGCGGAAGAGGAAATGCAAATAGAGTGCTCATTTGCATATCTCATGCTCTCATTTGCATATCTTCATCCGATCCTTTTTGCAGAAGAGGTTTTTTTGTGATAAAAAGCCCTGTGTAGACAGGGCCATTTGTCGGGGGGAAAAGCCCTTTTGCGCAAGATCCCTTATTCCTCAAAAAATGAGGTTTACAGGCTCTTGTGCAAAAGGGTTTTTTCCGACAAATGGCCCTGGCTACACTGGGCTTTTTTAGCAGCAAAACCTCTTGTGCAAAAAGGATGGGAAGACGTGGGAGGAAGGATAGCTCAGTGGTTTGAGCATTTAGGCTGCTCAACTCAGGGTTGTGAGTTCAGCCCTTGAGGGGGTCATGCGGGGATCTGGGGTAAATCTGTCAGGGATGGTACTTGGTCCTGCCATGAGGGCAGGGGACTTGACTTGATGACCTCTCAAGGTTCCTTCCTGCTCTATGAGATAGGTACAGCTCTATATATTATTATAAGATATGCAAATGACCACTCCATTTGCATTTCCTCTTCTGCAAAAAACCCACAGTGTAGACGTAGCCTCAGTCTTGTTGCTGCAGAAGCTAGCAGTCCCTGAGCCAACAGGTCTGAAATTCTGTACATAGAAGGTGATGGGCGCTGACACAAGGCATGGGTCATTGCACTGAAGAGAGGTCTGTGGCTGATCTGTGGGCACAAAAGGAGCCAAAGGTTAGGGGTGCTGTGTGTGAACCCTCTTACAAGGTGCTTTCAACCCAGGCTAGCTGGGGTACTGGCTAAAGTCCAGGTGCTATTTTTACTCAGGCTGGTCACCCAACCCCCCTAGCTGTGAGGACCCAGCTAAACTACTCAAGCACTGACTGTCCTTCCAGGTGACCAGAAACACAGAGATCTTCTCCCAGGATTCATGGGGGGAGGAGAAAGAGGGGGGGACTCAGTTCAGCACCAGTGAGGACCTAGTGGCTGGAGTTGGGTTTTGCAACAGGGCTGCTCTCACCCAGGCTGAGTTGTTCATGGTAGGTGTTCATCAAGTAGAGACATGAGAGCTGGAAAAGTCCAGCATCTGCCTGTGAGACTCATCTGCCTGCGCTATGGGGCATCTCATGACCACTGTTGTATTTAACCTCTCAGGGGAGAGCAGTGCTGTTTTACAGCAGCACGGAGAGGCTAAGCCAAGGGCGAGTAGGCAGGCAGTGGCAGGGCAGGGACGCCCAGGTCCTAAGCTCATGGATGTCCGGTCCAATCAAAGGACACAGATCCACATTCTGAGCGTCACTAAACCTCTGACTGCCTGAAACCAGCTGGCAGGGGATGGAGCCCTCAAAATTACCCTGTTTGGTTCATTCCCTCAGAAGCATCTGGCACCAGCCACCGCTGGAAGACTGGATAGTAGGATGGATGGACCTTTAGGGTGGCCGTTCTTATGTTCTTCAGCTGGCACCCTCAGCCCAGACCTATCCTTCCTCTCCATTATGTAGGCCAGGAGGGGCTTAACCCCAGGGGCAGAACCAGCAGCAAAATACAGGCACAGCCAAAGCTTTTATTATTGTAAATTTGGGTCACATTCTGGTCTGGGAATTTCTCCCTCCCAAAGTCAGGGAATCTGTGACCTTGGGGAGTTTTTAAGCAGAAGCCTATAGAGGCAGGGTATTTTTAAGGTCTCTTGCGGGGGCCCCCCCCTGCCCGCTTCTGCCCTTGACATGCCAGAGTGGGAAAGCACCTTGGCAAGATCTTTCAAGGCTTTTCATTCCTTGAGCTTGGGAACGAGGCCCTGGACCAGTCACTGGGATCTCCTAGGATATCTCCATGCAGCCAGTTGATCCCAGGCATCGTGGCAGCAGCGAGGAGCCCTGGGCTCAGGAACATCCCTTTACATCACCTGGCGCTGTGCAACAGGCAGGGTAGCTGGACAGTGCGCAACGGAGGCCTCTGGAGCCTTCCGCGAGACGACTCTGGAAGCGAGACTCCACATTCAGTCTGGATTAATTTTTAAAGCAGTTTTTAAAACTCTGGCGGCGAAGGATTTTTTTTTGCAGCTCGTTTCAATGCGGCACTTAAACCCTCTCTCCTCGTTTCACCGATATTTCAGCCAAGCGAGCTGTCAGGCCAGGGCTGGGAGAACCGTGATGGGCATCAGCAGAGAGAAGCAATAATCTGAGGTAAATGTCACACCACCCTTGCTGGTGGTGACTTGACCATGTAGTACTGGTGGCAGGGGGGAGGCTCAGCCTACCCAAACTGTCTGTGTGACCATGTCCAACTCCACCCTCAGGTCCCCTCCTACTCCCTGCCGCAGGCCCTAGCTCTTCTTTCCAATGCAGAAGAGCCTGTGGTCAGTGGTTCCAGAATGTTGAAGCAAAGGCTTCACTCAGTTTAACGCGGCTAAATAGACAGCTTTATTGATCAGTAAAGCCAAGTGAGCCAAACGTGGTCCCAGCAGAGCTGGGCCCAGTAAGGCTGGCTAATACAATCAATCCTAGTATCTTTATACTCTTAACCAAACAGTCTGACGTCAGGGCACCCAATTACAGAAATCATCAATTAAACTAGGAAAAACAAAGCCTTATCAACAAGATGGCGGACAGGTACGAGGGAGTACCTCTCCTGTCTGAACCAGCCCAATTAACACATTCCAATAGCCCATCCTGTAGGCCTCTTCTCACGGGGTGACAAAGTTCACTCTGGTCTACGTGTGAGAGAGAAAAGCTGAAATGGTTTCTGTTATACAAGATGGCTTCTAGCTAAATATGAAATGGTTTCTACAAGAACTAGGGGGATCATGACCCACCCACTTTCTGCTGGGGCAGATCCTGCCCCATTCCCCTCCTCTTTTCCTCAAGGCCTCACCGTTGCCCCCTGGCCAGGCCAGAGGGGAGCCTGGCTGGGGAGCCTGGGCAGCCCCTCCATCTGCCTGCGATGAGGGGGACTTGAGAGCAGCCACTGTCCTGTGTCCCCTCCCCTGGGGCTCCCTGGCCACCTGGGGCAGTAAGAGACTCTGCGATCCATGCTAGCGCCTCCTCAGGAGCGCCATTTCAGATTTTCGTTGTGGGGCAACTTTACCAGTCATTCCAGGGGCTACATAGGCACTTGAAAAACTTTATTTTCTAGCAGATAGTTTAGAAAGCCCTGTAGCTCATTACTATATATAAAAAAGCCAATATATATTAGACCCACTCAGCTCTTGTAGTAACATGTTCTGACATCTTGTGGCAAGTCACTTAAGGGACACTGTTAGGTTTAGAATTTTTATATTGCTGTTTTATTACTAACTCTGCAGAGAGAGAGGGAGCGAGAGAGGACCCTGTCAGAACTCCTGGGCGCTCTCTCAGCTTTAGGAGGGGTATCGGGTCTAGTGGGTTACAGCAGGGGGCAGATACACCTGGATTCTATGTAAGAACATCAGAATGGCCACGCTGGGTCAGACCAAAGGTCCATCTAGCCCAGTGTCCTGTCTTCTGACAGTGGCCAATGCCAGGTGCCCCCAGAGGGAAGGAACAGAACAGGGAATTATCAAGTGATCCACCCCGTCGTCCATTCCCAGCTTCTGACAAACAGAGGCTAGGGACTTGCAGAACCTGGTGTTGGATCTCTGCCCACTCTGGCTAATGGCTATTGAGGGATCTATTTATAAACGTATCAAGTTCTTTTCTGAAACCCATTATATCTCCCCTTCATAGCATTCTCTGGCAAAGAGCTCTCCCCCTTAATCCTCTCTTTTTCAAATCGAAAAGTTCCAGTCTGTTAACTCTCTCCTCATATGGTCATGTTCAGTCCATAATATAGCCGGTCCCCAAGTTACGAATGCGTTACGGACCAAACACTTGGCCGTAACTCAAAATGTTCGTAACTTGGACCCCATTGAGTTACATTGTGACCGCGCTGTTTGTAAGGGCGTCACGTTCGTAACTCGGGGACCGCCTTTTACGACCGCTTAATGGGAGATTTGGTTGTAAATGCGAACGGTCATAACTTGACCATTCGCAACTCAGGGACCGGTTCAGATGCATCTGTGGGAGCTGCAGGGGGCTGTGGAGCAAAAGTTGAATTAAGCTACGCAACTTCAGCTACGTCAATTGCGTAGCTAAGTCTAAATAGTGTAATTCGGCTTGTGGCGCTGTCTACGCAGCAGGAAGTCTGAGGAAAAGCTCTCTTCCTCTGACATCCCTTACTCCTCATGAAATGTGGGTTACAGGAGTCAGAGTACGAAGTCCCTCAGCTCGTCATTATTCAAATGATGGCTTGCTGTGTAGACGCGCATTTTGTTAGTCCGAAATAAGGCTGCTGTGTAGACATAGCCTAACAGTCCAGGTTTTTCCCAGACATGACCTGTTGTTTTGGTCCTCGGGTCTTCCTCTGGGCAGATTTTGGAACCATTGAACATGGCTGAGATTTTTTCCAAGCCTTCCAAGCTCGGTGGCTGCAGAGCCACGGCCACTGCATGGGCCCCCAGTTTGGAGGGGAGCACCCCGACAGAAGGAAGGGTGGCACGGCATGGTACGGCCACCCTTTCCTACCAACCAACCTCTTCTGTTGTACTGAAGCTGTACAACATCTGCAGCTTAGCTGGGCATCATTCCATCCCTGGTCCCAGCTCATCCGCAAGTGGGGGGCATGTGTGTTATGCTTAAATGAAGCACACAAGATCTTTTATAGGGGAAAAGGCTGTACACCACATTTATTGAGAATACAGCAGTTGCATATGCTTTTCAATCACTCTCACACAAACACCATACACACACAGTCCCGCCAGATGATGTTATAGTTGCCAGTCCAGAGTCTGTATCAATCTAGTGGCCAGCTAGATTGAACACAGAGGGAGAGCAGGGCCTTTGTTGATCGATCGATCCGATGCTCCTCTGAAGTTGGTGGCAAGACGAACGCAAAGTTCCATAGCAAAGCACCCTGCTTTTATAATCCTTTTCTCTGTTGAAATCTATGAATTCTGCTGTGTCAGCCTGTGACCAGCACGTTATCTTTTTTATGTCAGAGAATCCTAGAATCATAGAATACTAGGACTGGAAGGGACCTCGAGAGGTCATCGAGTCCAGTCCCCTGCCCTCATGGCAGGACCAAATACTGTCAGTCATTCCCAAAACATCTCAGGAGACTGAGGGGGGATATGATAGAGGTATATAAAATCATGAGTGGTGTGGAGAAGGTGAATAAAGAAAAGTTATTCATTAGTTCCCATAATATAAGGACTAGAGGGCACCAAATGAAATTAATGGGTAGCAGGTTTAAAACTAATAAGCAAAAGTTCTTCTTCACACAGCACATAGTCAACCTGTGGAACTCCTTGCCAGAGGAGGCTGTGAAGGCTAGAACTATAACAGAGTTTAAAGAGAAGCTAGATAAATTCATGGAGGTTAGGTCCATAAAAGGCTATTAGCCAGGGGGGTAGGAATGGTGTCCCTGGCCTCTGTTTGTCAGAGGCTGGAGATGGATGGCACAAGACAAATCGCTTGATCATTGTCTTCGGTCCACCCCCTCCGGGGCACTTGGTGCTGGCCACTGTCGACAGACAGGCTACTGGGCTAGATGGACCTTTGGTCTGACCCCAGTATGGCCATTCTTATGTTCTTATCTCCAAAGGCTCATCCTGTAATCAATCATCTTTCAGGGGTGCTAGCTCCGCCTTAAGGCCGTCAATCTGCCAATAATCCAATCATTCTGTGACTAGGGGTGCACACCGATGGTTATGGATGGTCCTTCTGACACTGGGGAGTCTATTTTCACCCATGCTCATCCCTCTTTTTTTGGCCATCTGGTTCTGTGCAATGACCTTCGCATCTTTATCTCGACACATACATACCACTTTCACACTGTGACGTAGTGGAGGTACCTGGCTGGTTTCTATGCTGGCTCTGTGGTAACCCCCACTGGCTGCCATCGGTACCACAGCCCAGAAGGACTGGAGATGAGGCATTATGCAAAGAGGGTGTCTCAACCTGTCTGACCAGCTACCCCCAAGGAGAGAGACAAAGGAAGGGGAAATGCTGCTGGCTGGGGCAGGGCTGGAAGAGAGTGGGGTTAGTTTCTGTCTGGGATCATGGAGGAACCAGCCTAAGCCAGGGGCTGGGATTTAGGGGCCCAATCTCCCCATCGCAAGGGGGCTGAGGCATCCTAGACCTGCCCTGTAACCAGATTACATCGGTGCTGTGCTGTGCTGTATCCTGGAGAAGGAATAAACTCCCTCCATTCTACGGGCTGGTGGAGTCTGTTCGTGCCATTACGGGGGTGCAGGAGTCAGGGGACCCCAACGCGTCGTCACACACACATAAACCATCTTTACAAAACCTTGCAAAGAAAAGCATAACATTGGTATCTCATATTGGGCAAAGCAAGAGGCATTGTAAATCAAACAATTAAAACTTCAACCTTCCACATCCCTCTAGTCTCATTAACATAGACACAATACCAAAACTCTATTTCCTTCCTTACTAAACTCACTAAACTTTAAAACAAAAGGGCTTACTAAAGGGCTTAGTTTAAATGTAATACTATGTTACCTTACATTGCTACATTATTAAACCTAAAACTACAAATATAAAAAAAGAATAAAACCTTCAATCCCAACACGTGTGTGAGGACAGAGCCCTGAAGTTTCCTTCTGGAAACTAAATCATATTTAGAGACACACACACAAAGGATATGAACCAAAGAGAAGCTGGGGAACCATTCCCCCCCCCCCCCCCGCAGTGGGCTGCTTTATCACACTCCAGTCTGACATTTAAATCTGTTTGGGGCTGCTCTCAGCTCTTGTCTCCTTCCCCATCACGCTCACCCAGCCACGCTGGAGGTGGACAGATGGGTAATGCACTCAGCAGGGCGCCTTGCTCAGCCCTGCCAGCCTCCTGCCGGGCCCCGCCTAGGCAGACGGTGTTTGATAAGGGCAGAGGAACAGAATTAGAAACGTGCTATTAACGCGGTCTCCACTCAGAGAGCGGTGGCTCAAATCCATTCACCTCCAGGGAATAGTCCTGTGGGTTTGGCAGAGTGCAGTGATTCACCACCGTGCGGCTGTTAACAGCGTGTTGGGGAGCAGAAAGCTTTTCAGACCGTTGAATCACAGGGTCCCCTGCCCCAGGAGCTAATGCTCAAAACCACCTGCGCTGCAAGGCCCGTCGCGTTGCTACCCACACAACACACCTGACACAGACCCACAAAGGCAAAGCAAAGGCACCCAGCCGTACCCATCCTCCACTCCAACACTTGCCTCAGCAGTGCCACCCGTACAGAATTTCACAGACTGCCTGAGCTCTGACCCCATCCCTTCCCTCTCACGCGCTGGGCTGAGCATTTTGGGCAGGGAGAGGGCAGCTTGGGAAAGGGTTCTGTGGGGAAAAAGGGTGCAGGGCAGGGGGGATTGGTCGTGGGGCAGAGGACTGCAGCACAGGAGCTGGGGTGCATGGAAGCAGAGGGCAATGGGTTGGTTGCATTGTCAAGAGGCATGTGTACAGGTTGCACCTTGCCGGACCACAGATGGTCCAGGATCAGATTGTACCAATGTGCTGTAGGGGAAGGGGAGGGGAAGAGCCCAACACGCTGCAGGGGGGAGAAAGGAACCTGGTGCAATGCAGCTGCACTGCAGGGCGGGGGGAAATGGGAGCCCGGTGCATGGTCTAGCTGGGCTGTGGAGACAGGGGTTGGGAGCCCAACGCATGGACCAGCTGGGCTGTGAGGGGTGGGGGGAGGCAGGAGCAGGGAAGCCCGTTGCACAGCTCAGCTGGGCTGTTGGGGGAGGAGAGCCCAGTGGGGTGGCAGTGCTGGGGGGTGGTGGCAGGGGGCCCAGAAATGTCCTGCCCTGGTCTGGAAAAATCCCTCATCCGGGACCAGTCAGGTCCCAAGGAGGCGGGACCAAGGAGGTCCAACCTGTACTGTGCGTGTAATACGGTGGCTTGGTATGTGGCGTCATGTCGCCCTCTCGTGGCTGGTCCTAGTGATCGATGCGCCTGCTACTGTTACAAAGGGTAAGGACTCTCCTTTAGCCCAAGGAGTGGAGGCCTGTGCTTTGGCCCCTGGGAGACCCAGGTTCTGTTCTCATTGCTGACCTGGGTGTCGCACGTATGGGGTCACGGCCTATGACAGCGGGGGGGTGGCACAGCCTAGAGTGGGCCGTGCTCAGAGACAGGCGATAGAACTAGACTCATCAGCACTGACGCCCCAATGCTTAACTTACCAGAACACAGCCAGCCACGCACGTTACGTTCTCTGCATGCGTTTCCCTGGCTCTTGATGTTATCCATAGCGGGGTAGGGCCTGCAATGTGCTAGGGGCTGTACGCAGGTGAGACAATCTCCGGGAGAGGAGGGGGGTTATTTGATGCAGCCCTACAGCAACCCATGTGCTCCCTCAGCTGCCTGCAGCCCCCTGCTGGCTGCTGTGCATGCTGCAGCCAGTGGCAGCATTTTGTGGTTCATCAGCCACACAGCACAGCTGTACTGTGTGCGGGTCAGGCACAGACCATGTATCCACCCCCCTCCTCAGTTGCCATCTGCGCTGATTTCTTGTATGCATCATGGAAGAAGTGAGGTTTCCCGAGGGATCTGAAGGAGGAGAGGTCGCAGGGCTCGCAGACCAGCTCAGGCAAGGCTGAAGAAAGGAGAGCGAGAGACTGTCAGATTTGAGAACCCTGGTACTTGTGTAACCCACACACCTGACATCAGGATGGAGGGGTTTTGCTCCTCATGAAAAATCCCGTCACATGAAAACGGGGCAGCTTGGAGATTCCTTTCCTTGGCACACAAGAAGAAAAACTCAGGTCCTCTGCTGGAGCAGCGGCTAGTTCAGCCACAAGCGCACAGCTTCCAGCCTCTTGGAATGACATACGCACATATCTATGTAATACACGTGTTCGTTAGTGCAAGACACACGAGAGCAAACAGAAAACAGGCTGGTGGGGTTGGTTGGTTGTTCGCTTGCTCAACCCGTGGCCAATAAATATTTTAGTTTTGGATCAGCCGCTCCGGTCTGTCATCCCCAATCTACAGGATATGCTCTGCTTCATTGCCTTACCGCGCGCCGAAGGAGTTCAGATGGAGGGGAACGCAAACCTGGGAGGATACAAGAAAGCATTCCCTGCTACAAAGCCATACCACAGGAGTGTTTCAGAGCTTCCCTTAGTTAAAACATGCACAGAAAGACAGTGGAGTCAGGAGCTATGGAATGACAGGCAATCCTTGTAATAACCATGTGTCTGTCCATGGGCTTGGCTGCTTTCCATCTCCTGAGGCTGCACTGCAGCAGCCCTGCCTCAGTTTCCCCGCTTTTCAGGGCTCTGTCATATCAGACGCCCCAGACAAGCTCTTCTCTGCTTCAGCCTCCTTGGAGCTGGATTTATTAATATAACAAAAATCAAGCCCCCCCCGTCCGTTTCTCACCTCTTCAGAGAGTCAATACACCCAGTCTGTCTTTCTGGGGTCTCCCAGGCCTTTCCTGCCTGGAGTCTTTCCCCTGAAGACTCAGGTTCTCTGCTGAACCCTACTCCCTCCTAGCAGTCTCTGATTTAAATTCCCACCTGGCTGCTCATGAGTCCCTGCTGAAAGCTTCTCTCTCCCAACAGCCCTTCCCTGCCTTGGCCTGGCTCCGCTGACATCTCTTGCTGCAGCTGCACTCCCCTTGTTTCTCCCTGCTGCTCTTTCAATGCTGATCAGTTCCACCACACCCAGCTGGTTCTCCTCCTCAAACCCCACATCCCATCCCACGTGTGGCAGGCAGGGTTAATTGCACAGAGCCGCTCAGCTCCAGACCTCCGGCCCTTTACTCAATGCCTTCCAAAGTGCCTGGATCTCAAAAAAAGCTCCCAAAGAACATCCCCGATGCTGGGCATACAGAACTAACTTCAGCCCTGCTGGAATCCGCCTGCCTCTTGGAAGGGTCACGACAACACACAGGAGAGTAGAGGAAGGCTGAGATCACCTCTGACAGAGTGTGGGCAGCAGAAGGGGCTAAAAAAAAAAAAAGGGTGGGGGACTTTGATCACAAAGGATATGTCTACACAGCAGTGTGATTCCGAAATAACATAGTCCGTGTCTACACTACAAGCAGTTATTTCGACATAATGTCAAAATAATGTTGAGCTGGAGGACTTCTTACTCCAAGTCCTGGAACCCTCAGGCTATGTCTACACTCGTGGCTTCTTGCGCAAGTACGGCTGTTCTTGCGCAAGAATCTGCAGAGCATCCACACTGCCCGCCCGCTCTTACGCAAGGAAATTTACAGTACAGCATGGTAAGAGAGAGCTCCTTGTGCAAGAGTTACGCTCTTTTTTATCAGGTGTAAGCCCTCTTGCGCAGGAGCTCTTGCGCAAGAGGGCAGTGTGGACGCTCGGCAGGGATTTCTTGCGCAAGAAAGCCCTATGGCTAAAATGGCCATCAGAGCTTTCTTGCGCAAGAGAGCATCCACACTGCCATGGGAGCTCTTGCGCAAAAGCACAGCGCGTACATGGCAGTGTGGACGTTTTCTTGCACAAGAAGCCGCCAGTGTAGACATAGCCTCAGTGTACGAGGAGAAAGGGAAGTCGGAGGAAGAGTGCTCGTCCTCGGACTTCCTGCTGGGTAGACCGCGCCAAAAGCCAAAATAAGCTATTTCGACTTCAGCTATGCAATTGACGTAACTCAAGTTGCGTAGCTTATTTCGGCTTTAGCCCTGTTGTGTTGATGTACCCAAAGAGTTCAGGATCTCTGCTTTCACATCTCATACAAAAAGAAAGGCCTCCAACAGCACCGGGCTTTGTTGTGGAGCTTTACACTTCATAATATGTTAGACTCTACAGACACTGTTGGGCCCAGAAGAGGGGTGTCAGTCTCGTGCGCCTCTCCAGCCTAGCTCACTCGAACCCCTCTTAATATCAGGGAGTATGTTCCTTCACAAGGCACTCAGTTTTCTTCCCACTCCCTCATGCACGTCTTTCCCCATACAGAAACGCAGAGGCCTAAGGCCTAAGAGAGGGGAGATCTTGATGAAAGTCTCCTAACTTTCAAGAAAAGTTGCAACTGTTTCACCAATGGTGTGAATTGGAAGGGATGTTCTTAAAGAGGTCCAATCCCCTGGATGGATGCTCTGATTTCAGTGTAAGAGAGGCTCTTTTGGACTCAGCATAAGTCCTTTGGAATCAAGTTTCAGATTTAAGTTAAATAGATGTAAGTTAAATCAATTCAGACGCAACGACTATTGTGGATGGGCCGTCTTAGACTGGTTTAAAACTGGGCATAGGAGTTTGGCTTGCACTTTAAATGGACGCAACCAGATTCCGGCATCCACACAGAAGTGGCACCAGTTTAACTAAACCAGCATAGATTCTGAGACTTTGTTATATTGCTGCAGGAGTGTGTCTAGACCAGGCCTAAGTCACTCTACCAGCACAGCAAGGCCTGATGTTTACATAAAAGTGGTGCTGCTTTAACTGCACTTGTAGAATTTAAAGCCAGAATTAAAGCCATGGGGTTGGGGCGGATTTGTACTCAGTAGAGCTAGACATGACCTGTGTTGGTCTATGGAGACAGAGAACTGAATGTAAAAGCCCACCTCTTTTTGCACTGAAGACGCACCCCCCCTTCTCAAAACACCAACAAGCCTGGCAATCAATTATTTAATTATCTTCTCCATCGCTCAGGTTAACAGTGCACAAGCCATTTGAAAAAATCATGCACTGACCTTCTTTTACAATTTCCCCACTGCTGTTGAACCACCCCTCCTCCCCCCACCTCTCTTTTTTAATTAACTTCCCAGAGTATTCAGCCCTCCAGTTGCCGAGACAAAGGCTAATTTTTAATTATCTACTACATTTCTGAAGACCTAGACCGTCTTTCCTGCATCATGCCAAACACCATAAAGATATGGGACTTTTTAATTGGCCTCTGAAATTGCTTTAACACATGGGGGTGGGGGAGGGGGAACCTTCTTTAACATCTTTATTGGCATTCGTGAATGGATTTCACACACCTGTGCCCCATAGACTCCCCCCCCCCTTTCTTTGTTTAATTATGTCTTGCAGCAGTTTGACCAGTTGCCTTCCATGCTATTGTTTTTATTATTATCCCTCCAATAGTTTTCTCCACACTAAGGCTGCACACTTTTGGGGGAAGGCACTATCTTGGCTATGCATCTCCACACTCTATGCTGCAAAACAAATAATAATACAATGCTTCTCTTCTAATTACTACGTAGTGGTGCCCAAGATGCACAAATGGGAAGGCGCCTCTGTCTATGGGGTTCCCCCTGCCCTGCCAGATGGATTCATAAATCTTGTTAAACAGCAAGCATTTAATATAGACACAAATAAAACAGGCTTCCACACAGCCTGGGTGCCAGCTTTGTCTCCCTTGTTTACCAGAGACCACACCAGTGTTCCCTGTAAGCTGTGCGCTTGTGTGGCGGCTCAGGAGAGATTCAAATGCTGATTAGCAGAGTACTCATAGCTAGATTTTCTGTTTCAACTGGTGGTGCACATCTGCACATGCCTCGATGCACATTAAATTTATTCTGCACATAGATGGAAAAAATCTGCACATGGATGGAAAAGATTAAAGGGAACATTGGTCCAGACCCAGTTTGGAACTCTATGCAGTGCACAGAGACATCTAGTGGCTGAATAAGGAACTGCAATTAAACCTTATTGCACAACTCCTACAGCAGGGGTGGGCAATTTTTGAAGTGGCCCCAGGCTGGGCCGGAATGGGTGGGGCCTAATCCAGAAGGGGCGGGGCCAGAATGCTTCTGGGCTTCCCCATCTCCAGACCATAATTGGTCTGGGGGAGCCCCTATGCCCCCCCTTCCCACTAGGCACCCATGCCCCTGGCAGCGTGGGAAGAGGCTTCACATGCTCCCCCAACCCCAGGCCCTGATTGGCCTGGGGGGGCGGGGAGGGAGCACACGAAGCCTCCTCTCGCCCTACCCCTACCCTGCGAGGAGCATGCGGCACTTCAAAGTGCCATACGCTGCTCCTCGCAGAGTGGGAGGAAGCTTCATGCGCTCCCCCACCACCAGGTCAATTAGGGCCTGGGGAAGCCCTTGTGCCCACCCCTGCCCTACAGTGTGGCAAGGGTGTGAGGAACCTCCTATAAGGTAGGTACACAACTGGCTGGACAATCGTACTCAGAGCAGTTATCAATGGTTGGCAATCGAGGCATAGGTAGTGGGGTCCCATCGTCACCTCACTTCTCAATCTCCCAGATAGGGGTCTGTCCTGGCTCCAGTTTGATTTAAATAACGGCAAGGGAGTACACCTATCAAGTTAGTGGGTGATACCCAGCTGGCAGGGATTGCAAGCCCTTTGGAGGGCAGGATGAGACGTCAAAATGGTCTTGACAAATGGGAAGGAATGGTTGGAAATAAACAGGAAGAAATTCAATAAGGGCAAATGCAAACACGAAGGAATAATCAGCTGCCTAAATGCAAAATGAGAAAGGACAGCTTAGGAAGCAGAGCCGTAGGAAAGGCTACAGGAGTTGTAGTGGATCACAAGCTAAGGCTGTTGCAAACGATGTGAAGACCATCATTCTGGGATGGATTAGGACGAGTGTTTATTTATTTATTTAAATATTTTTACCCCACCTTTCTATTTAAAATATTCAAGGTGGCTTACAAAAAAACACAATACAAATATATATATAAAAATTTAAAATATGAGACCCCAGAGGGACATAACCAGCTAAAAACATATAGAGAGGAGGAACACACACATATAGACTCAAACATTAATAAAAGCACTAATAAAAAGGGTGGCTTTAGCCTGACGCTGAAACAATGCTAGTGTTGGCGCCATGCGAATATCCCGAGGAAGAGAATTCCACAGCCTGGGAGCAAAAGCTGAGAATGCCCTGTTCTGCGTAGATGTTAATCTTATCTCCACAAGTGGGGGAACATGAAACAAAGCCTCCCCAGCTGACCTCAATCCCCGGGCAGGTTCATATGGGAGAAGACGGTCCTTCAGATACCCCGGGCCCAACTCATTTAAGGCTTATAGGTCATAACTAAAACCTTAAATTGTGCCTGGAAACATACCGGAAGCCAGTGCAGCTGCCGAAGCACTGGCATAATGTGCTCCGTATAACTACTGTTGGTTAAAACTCGAGCAGCCGCATTCTGGACCAGTTGAAGTTTCCGAAGGCTCTTTAGAGGCAGCCTCTACTTTACACTGTTGTAAGCAAGACATAAGAGGCAGTTCTTCCAATCTGTGCTATGCCGAGAACGCCTCAGCTGGAGTATTGTGTCCAGTTCCGGGAGCCGTGTTTCAGAAAAGGCATGGGCAAATTGGAGAAAATCCAGCAGAGCACAGCCAAAATTAGTAAAGGTCTAGAAAACGTAATCTACGACTTTTGTTTACTCCTGAGAAGAGAAATCGGAGACGGGGGAAGGGTCACAACTGTCTTCAAATATGTAAAAGATTGTTATAAAAGGGCAGGTGACAAATTGTTATCCTTACCCATTGAGGTCAGTGGAAGTAATGCACTTACATTGCAACAACGATGATTTAGGTTGGATATTAAGAAAAACTCCCTACGTGTAAGGTAGCTAAGCACTGGAACGAACTATTTAGGGAGGTTGTGGAACCTCCATCACTGGAGGTTTTTAAAAACAGGTTAGATACACACTTGTCAGGGATGGTCTAGGTCGGCAGGTCTCGACCGCAGCCCAATTAGCACACAGCTGCAACCCAGCTGTGAGCTAAAAATAATTCATAGTTGGCTGCTGTGGTCTGGCAGAGGGTGAGGCTAGTTGGGACGGAGATAGAGTCTTGCAGCCTGCATCAGCACGCCTCCAAGCATGGGGCTGGTGCGTGACACAGAGGGGCCGGGAGAGTGGGTCTGTGGATACACTTGTGGGGGAGACTCTGGGCAATGAGGGGATGAGAGGCACTAGAGACTGGGGATTTGTGGCGGTGCTGCAGCACCACCAGGTTTAGGTGGGGATCCTCTCGGATCCCGGCTGCCTGGCCCCACATGGCAGGATCTGGGTCTGGCAGCCCAGTGTTAGGGGTGGGGCCCAGGTCCACCCACCTGGCTGCTGCCCAGCCTGCACCCAAGACTCCGTTCCTGGCCCTGCTGCGGGGAGGGGCAACACTGGCCATTGGGGACTGAAAGCAGTTTTTGTGGGGCGGTTGCTGTGGTGCTTAACCTGTGGCCCACAATGATAAACAGATTGAGAACCAGTGATCTAGATCAGTGTTTCTCAACTTTTTTTTAAAAAGTACCCCTTTAAAAAAAAGTATAAGTACCCCCAGTTTTCAGACACAATTTTTTTTCTACCATTGCAACACATTTGTTTAAACAACTTAATTGTAGCCAGGCGGGTGATGAAATTTTTGTGTGTAAAAAGTACAAAAATAATAAAACGCTGTAAAACTTAACACAAAAATTCAGTTTTCACCCAAATTTCAGTTGTGTTGACGTACCCCCCAGACTTCTCTCGAGTACTTCTAGGGGTACTCGTACCACTGGTTGAGAAACACTGATCTAGATAACACTTAGCCCCACCTCGGTGCAGGGAGCTGGACTAGATGACCTGCTATGGTCCCTTCCAGCCCTGCCTTGCTATGACTCTACACCGGGGAGAAAAGAGGAGGTGTTAGTTTGGGCAGGAGACAGGTCTGAACTGGAGCGCGAGGTCTATGCATTGCCACGGCCCGACCCGGAGAAAGAAAGTGTTCTTCGTGTCCTGACATGCAGGCTGCTCTTGCTTGGCGCCCTTCCAGCTCCCACATGCCCGCGGGAAGAGCCAGAACCTCCTGCCTTTATTTGTATTCTTTGCTCCTAGGTGGCAAAACTGCCACGGGCCAACACGCTGGGTTGGCTGCCACCCACCAGACAGATGATGAACCTTCTGCTGCAAGCGAGAGGCCATAATCTGCCTTGCCAGCCAACCGTTTCCACAGCAAGGGAACGACCACTGGGTCTGCACATTTCATGGGACGCTGCAGCCTCTCCCCTGTGCTTAGCCTGGTTTCCTGCTCATTAACTCCACGACAGCTGATCCTTCATCTTCTGGCCCCCCTTGCCGGCATGCGAGTTGGATGCTAGTGCAGCCTCTCTTATAGTCAGTAGAGCCCTTTGGTGTTAAACTCTGGGCACTATGGCGCCCACACGTTGACGGATAAGGCAGGGAAATGAATTTTTTTTTTTCCTCCTTGGTTAAAAAGAAACGGGAAGCGTCGTTCCTTATTCTTACAAAGGGAAAGGAATTAGACATGCGGATGATCTGTGAGTTCATCTGGGCACTTTTCCAACCAATACTGGGTTGTTCCCCAGGGAAATGCATCCTAACGGTTCTGCCAAGTCTTGTTTGAAATACTCTCCCACCATTTCTTTTGGGAGAGGCTACTTCACGTGAGCTAAGGATTAGTCTGCAGCCCCTTTTACTAATGTGTTCACTGCGTCTTGAGGCAGTTAAGTGACTAGCCCAAGGTGTCACCCAGTTCCCAGTGGCAGAGCAGAGATGACAACTCAGGATTACAATAGCTTCAGACACTTAGGGTATGTCTACACGTCAATGTTATTTCAGGATTCCAGAGGTATCCCGAAATAAGTACCCCGCGTCTTTTGAACGCGTCCGCTATTCCGAAATATAGCGGACGTGCTATTTCACCATCCCTGTAAACCTCATTGTACAAGGAGTAAGGGATGGCTCGAAATAGCACTGAATTTCGAAATTTGGTGCTGTGTAGACGGCGCCAAATTTCGAAATAGCTTATTTCGAAATAGCCTCGAAATAAGCTATGCAATTTGCGTATCTTATTTCGAGTTTCGGGTGCTGCGTAGTCGTACCCTTAAAGGCCAGAAGAGGCCATCATGCCATAAGAACATAACGGCCACACTGGATCAGACCAAAGGTCCATCTAGCCCAGTGTCCTGTCTGCCCACAGTGGCCAATGCCAGGTGTCCCAGGAGTGAACAGAACAGAGAATCATTGAATGATCCCTCTCCTGTCACCCCTTCCCAGCTTCTGGCAAACAGAGGCCAGGGACACCATTCCTACCCATCCTGGCTAATAGCCATTGATGCACCTAACCTCCATGAATCTATCTAGCGCTTTTTTTTTGTAACCCTGTTAAAGGTAGTTTTTTTTTAAACCCTGTTGAAATCCTGGCCTTCCCAACATCCTCTGCCCATCTAGTTTGATCTCCTGCTTCACCCAGGCCAGAGAATGTCACCCAGGGTTTCCTGATCTGAGCCCAATATCCTGTGGTTGAGCTAGAACTGCTCATTTAGAAAGATATCCAATTTTGACTTACTGGCTGTAGAGCAGACTTCGCTCTCCCTTTCTCAGTGCCGCTGGGTTACACATGGCACCCAGGAACTCTGAAAGGAAGCCGCGCAGTTCAGGGCTAATGTGCGTGGCAGGGTCTACTCCTAATAATAATAAAACTTACCTAATTAGAAAATACTGGACATTTTATATGTCTGGTATTTTCTTAATTTTTTCCCAGATAGAACCCTCAAATACTGGACTGTCTGGTTCAAAACCGGACACCTGGCAACCCTAGCCAGCCCTGCTGGCCACTCTCTTGGTGGTACGGCTGCCCGCAGTGGTCACTGTGCAGTATAGCTCTCTCCTGCAGGCTCAGTGCCCCCAGTGGCCACTGTGAATATAGCATCCCTTTGAACCGCCCTTCCCTTTTCATGTTCTGGAAAACAGTCCCATTCCTGGCGCTTCCTGTTTTCCTGGCACAACCAAACCCTGACCTTGCTTTAAGTCAGGAGAAGAGGAAGCTGCATATCAAATTTTGTGGTCCTAGCTCTTACCGTTTAGGAGGAGTTCTTAAACCAACGGACAGACAGACCGATTATGGTAGCACCTGGAGGTCCCCAGCAAGATGGGTGACCCCTTGGGGCTAAGCATGGCAGCAGAGTCAGCTGAACATAGGGTAAGATGCACTGAGAGGAGCGATTGATGCTACTTGTACATGCTGATGATTTCTGCATTAGTCCCAATCTCTCCGGGAAAATGACCTGTCTGTCATCACAGACAGCTCAGCGGAGATGCCCACTCGATGTGCAGGAGCGTTCCGGGAAGTGACTAACCTGCTGAGAAAGCCTGGTGTCCCTGGAGAAATGGAGATGGCAGCATCACCTTGAGCTACGTGTTCAGTTTGGGTCACAGCACAGATCAGCCATAGCAGGTGTGGAAAAGATTCTCCCTGGACCATGATGAGATGAGGAGCAAGGGATGTCCAATAGGGCTCTACCAAGCAATACCATTACCAGATTTGGCCTGTAAAATTGGACATTAGGAGGCGAGGGAACAGATGCAACCCTGATGTAAGTGGCTGATGTCAACAGAAGTTGCATTTGCCAGACCCTGTTCCAGCAAAGCACTTAAGCACATACTTAACTTTAAGCACCTGGAGTAATTCCATTGACTGCATATGCCTAAGTGGAATAGAATGTTATGGCAGGGCTGAATTTGGCATCTGATGAACACAGGACTGGGAGCCAGGGTTCTTGGGTACTGTTGAGCGCTCCGACACAGACTCACTGTATGTCCTTGTTCATGTCAATTTCCCTCTCTGGCCCTCTGTTCCCCAACTGTGGGGTTACAGGATAATTTTGTTCTGCCTGGTAGCACTGAAGTTCTAGTTAGGAACTGCATTCTTCTCACGTCCTGTCTTAAGTTTTTAATGGTGTCTAAAGAGGGAGCTCTATTTCAGTAATGGGTGCAATGATACCCTTCAGATGAAATATCAGTCACTATGCCAGCTGTCCCTGCATGGTGACCTGTTTGGCCTTCCTGTGCAAGAGGGAATGAACACGTGGAAATACACCGGGATGTCCGGCTGAGGCAGAGAGACGGGAAGATGTAAGATGCCTTGAAACTAACAAGTTTGTGTATCTCTATGTGCAAGTCAATCCCATCCCAGGGAGTGAAAGTCAGCAATGATCCATCTGCTTAGTCATTGTATTAATAATACCTTACTAATTAAACTGCAGCCAATAATGCAGAGCTCATTGCTGGACAGATTTAAAGATCCAGGAACAGAATTCACAGGTTAATTAATCAAATCCCACTTAAAGGAACTCGGAAACAGAGTTTGGCTCGCTGTGCTTAGCTATCTAATCAATTGCCAGGTGAAATGTGTTCAGAAATTCAGAGGAGGCTAGGTGGATCGGAGCGTCAAATGACTCCTTTCCATTAAACGGGAAGTTAATTCATAGCAGGAGCGATTGCCTTGCTAAAACCTCCAGGAGAGTTCTGTGGATTATTCATCTTAAAATATTCATGGCAAATGCATTTTTCATTTCCAGGCTTTAAAACTGAGCAGCGACGAGGCTGCTGCCAGGGCCGGAGCCCGGCGTCTCAAAGCCACAACAAAACAGAGCAGCCTTGCCCTGAACGAGAACAGCAGCACGTTCGGAGAGAGTATACAACAGCAATTTGCAGCGAGGGGCCCTAAAGCAGAACGTGCTAGGACGTAACAGCCACAGCACTGGGTGGGTTGGCCTCAGGTGAACAGCAGGGAGGTTCTTATGTAACTCCTTTCATCCATAATGCATGAAGTTCATCAAAATTCAATGGCAGCTGCTGGGGGATTTCTGATGCCTGGCCTCCAATGCCTCCAGGGGGCTGTCTACCTCCATTTTCGCATTTCAAGTTCATGTGGAAGAGATACCTCTGAGGCATGGAGCTGAGTGAATTCCGGTTCTCAGGTCTCTTTGATTGCAGTCTTTTTCTTATTTTAAATGCACCCAGGCGTCCATTACAATGTAGACCCAAGTCCAAACTTCTCCAAAGGTGGGGCTGAGTGTGTCTTTTTGGAACAGATTTCTATACGATAGGCAGTACAAACCTATGGTGAAATTTGCTCTACGTCTCCTAGTATGTGACCTTGCTTTCCATTGCATACAACTTTGTCAGACTCAGACCACATCTATACTTACTGGTGGATTGAAGCTCCGGAGGTCGATCTTTGAGTGTTTGATTTAGAGGGTCTAGTAAGGACCTGCTAAATCAAATGCTGAGGCTGCCCCCATCGGCGTCAATACTCATACTCCTTGCAAAGAGTAAGGGAAGTTGATGGGAACATTTCTCCCATTGACCTCCCACCTTGGGGACAGCACCAAAGTTTGAATCAAGATACGACAACTCCAGCTACACAATTAACGAGAGTACACTTACAGTTTGCAGATGACAGCACTAGCTGGGAGGGGTTGCAAGTGCTTTGGAGCATAGGGTCAAAATTCAAAATGATCTAGACAAACTGGAGAAATGGTCTGGGGTAAGTAGGATGAAGTTCAATAAGGACAAATGCCAAGTACTCCACTTAGGGAGGAACAATCAGTTGCACACATGCAAAATGGAAGCGACAGTCTAGGAAGGTGTCCTGCAAAAAGGAATCTAGGGACATAGTGGACCACAAGCTAAATATGAGTCAACAGTATGATACCTGTTGCAAAAAAAAGAAAAAAGGGGGGGATGAAGGCGGATGTTTATTCTGTTCACTTTGTTCTGTTTCATGTTGTGACACAGTCGGGCTTGTATTTACACTGTTTGCTTTGTGCTGTTACATGTAATTTCTACTGTCCTTTGGTAACCCTGTATGCATGCCTCAGTTTCCCTGGGCATTGCACCCCTATCTAGATGGGAATGGGAATTCCGAGTATGACTCACTGAGGGAGGATACCCAGGCCAGCATGTTCACAACACTGTAACCTGAGCCTGGGAGGGGGTGTCAAGGCTGTTCCCCACTCTGGCACTCTAAGGGTATGTCTAGACTACCCTTCTAGACTACCCGGCATAGGAAAATGAAGATTAGACTACCTGGCATAGGAAAATGAAGCGGCGATTTAAATAATCGCCGCTTCATTTAAATTTAAATGGCTGCCACTCTGAGCCGATCAGCTGTTTGTCAGCGCGGCTAGTCTGACGCTCGCAGTCGACATCAAAGGCATTTTGTCGACCTCCCGATATGCCTCGTGGGATGAGGTTTACCGGGAGGTCGACAAATGCCTTGATGTCGACCATGGAGCGTCCAGACTAGCGCGCTGAGCCAACAAACAGATCCAGCGTAACAGCTACAACCATTCATTTAATGAAGCGGCGATTATTTAAATCGCCGCTCATTTTCCTGTGCCCAGTAAACAAATCTACATGGCTCCATCGACGGAGCCATGTAGTGTAGACATACCCTAAGTGCAGAAGGTGAAGGCCTGCAAGAGAGCTTAAAAACCTGGCCTCTACAGGCACTGGTTACAAAAAACTTCCACCCAGAATCACAATACACAGATTTTGAAGAATTGCTGCCACCATCATATGATGTTTATCCCTAAAGCCAGGGGTGAATACTTGACCCAAAAGAGCTTGAAAAAAGAAAGGAGGAAAACAAGCTGCAGTCTCTGGTAGCTGACCCCTCAGTCAGAGGCCTGCAGATACACACAGACCTTCCAGGACACAAGAATCAAATCATCACCTTAAAAAACGACAAGGAGTCCTGTAGCACCTTATAGACTAACAGATGTATTGGAGCATAAGCTTTCGTGGGCAAAGACCCACTTAGTCAGATCCTTGTCGCTTTTGCAGATCCAGTCTAACATGGCTACCCCTCTGATACTTGACACCTTAAAAAAGTGATTTTTTTAAATTACAAAACAAAAGATAAACTTGATAAAGCATGCTTGGTTGCTAGATGTTATAGAGCAACAAAGGAAAACAAATTAAAACACAGAGAAAAGTCTCTGGGCACAATGTGGAGTAGTAAATGGGGAGGAGAGGCATAGATTCACTTTTCCCTTTTACTTACTTCTCATTTTTTCTTGTTCTGTCTGCTCTAGCTACCTGAGTTTAATCCTTTAGACACCGAATGCTGGCCAGCACTCCTCCTATCCATTACAGATGCTCAGGGGACCTGAATTATAATTCCAGCTTTGGCATGATCCTGCTGGGTGACATTATGGCAAATCACTTTCCCAGTCTGTCCCTCAGTTTCCCCATCCATAAAATGGGGATAACACACCTTCCCTGCTTTATAAGGAGCTGATAAAAAGCAGGCTATAAGACCAAGGTCTTACAACCTCTCTCCTATATCTATATCAACTCTATTGACATTTTGGGACTACTTAGTGCAATCCCAAAGAGAAGGAGGTGACATTCCATAAAACAATTAGTGATGGAGTTGATAGCTGTAAACCTGCCTTTCAATCACTGACAAATGCCATACAGGTCCTGTTCAAAATTTTCTGGGAAGACTCATGTTTTCATCATTGATTTTTCCATGTGACAATGTCAGGCAAACATCCTCTCTAATCTGCTGTATTTACATTCATCACCAGCATAGCAGATTCCAGCCTGTCATTTGTGGTTCGTGATTAGAAGCCACCTCTGTAATTAATTCTGTTGCCTTTTATTTCTGTGGTTAAAAATGATGCTGAGTAAAAAGTTAGTGCTCATATTGATGTGCAGGCCTGAAAATATCCAAGCTTCAGGGCACAGCGCTCTCCAGAATTATGGAAATTTACCCACTGGAGTAAGTCTTGTCCCGCTTGCTCCAAATCATCATCTGCCACACAGCCATCGGCAAAGGGTTTTATTGGAGAGGTGTTTGCTGCAGGAGGCAGAGAACTGAGTGGCTATGGGACAGCTCTGGGCATTGCACACACAGTTTGCATTTCAGTTTCGAGTATCATTTAGGCCGGGGGGGGGGAATAATTTTCACAGGGGAGCCACTTCATGAATTTTGGTACGGGATGGCGGGCCAGCTGCGCCCCCCCCCCCCAAAGGGGCAGGCTCTTGGGCAGAAGGGGTGGGACCGGGTTGGGGGGGGGGCTACAGAGAGAGAGACCAAGAGCATGTGAGCATGAGAGATGCTTTGTGTGAGAGAGACAGACTTTGTGACACAGACTGAGTGAGTGTGGCACAGAGATGGGAGAGTATGTGCGGCTGTGTGTGACACTGACTGTGTGTGTGGAACAGAGACAGTGTGGCACAGACCGGGGGTGTGTGACAGTGACACAGAGAATGTGTGTGTGCTGGCTGCTACTAGGTAAGTTTTTGAGAGAAGCCACGCTCTGTCTCTTTAAGGGAAATCTGTCCTGCTCTGTTGTCTCCCCCCTCGTCTGCTTTACACTCCTCTAAGTCACTTACCATCCATGCTTCAGATTGGAGCCGATCTGCTGTGTTTCCCCCTCTCTACCCCTGCTCTGTGGCAGGGGGACTCCCTGACTTCACCCCTCCTCTCTCTCCACTCCAGCTCCCCCCTCTGCACAACTAGCAGGAGAATCCTGGGAGCAGCTGGGCTGCAGGGCGGAGCAAGGCGGGGGAAGGGCAGCTGAACACACGCTGCTGGCTGTAAGAATGCATGTTTTGCTAATCAATGGGACCAAAGAGACACGCTTGGCTGACCGGATCCAGCCCCCAGGCCTGATTTCCCCACCCCTGATTTAGGATCATACAGCCCTACTCAGAGCAATGAGTCACCGGCATATACACCTGCCCTTCCCCCCCCCCCATCCTCCCACAACCACCCTAATTAATAACAACAGGAAGCCAGAATTAATTCAGGGAAGTGGTTATCTAGGAGGTCAGACTAGATGATCACCATGATCCCTCTTGTCCTTAGAATATACAAGTTCCCTAATTCTACATAGTAGGATATAGAAATAGGGTAGGATCTCTTTAAGGAGTTTGGGAGCCCTGTACTGCTGCTCACTGTGGTCTGTTTTGAGAAGCCTGCAGTAACCAATCAGAGCAGCCCTATCTACGTGACTAGGCCATTTACGGTTGTGTACAATCAGTAAACACAGATGTTTAGGACCCAACTTTGCACATGTTGTTTCTTCATAATCATTTTTACTATGTAAAGAGCAATAGACACAATCGATCTATAATAATAAATTGCCCACATAAGGCTCATGAATACGTGCCCTGCAGCATCCTGCTGTTTACATGAGCTTTCCTCCAGATTCATGCAAAGAATGGAGTCCCTCCTGCTCATACTGGTGAATGTGTAATGAAATCCAGGGAGTTGCTCCAGATTTCCAGCAGGGTGACAGGGCAGAATTTGACTCATTTCCACTGCAGAGAAAAGACAGAGCGGACTGAGTATCTTTAATATCTGTACATAAAGGGGAAAAGAAAATGTACTGCCCAGATTAGAAAGTTCCCTCTCGTTTCAGAGACATGGGCCGCAATGCTTGTTTTTTGTTCGCATTGATCACTAAGCCCTTGCTTTCTTTTGTGGCCTGGAAACTTTTTTTGTCACTCACATTTCCAAAGCACGTCCCAGCAGTATCTAGACGTTCTGATACAATCTCTGTCCGGTGCACTTCCATTGTGAATCAAGCTGTCTCAAAGGTAAAAAGAAAAAAAAATCTTGTTGCTCTCTTTCCCTTGCTCTGAGCAGACACCACAGCCGAAGTTCAGACGTGATAGAACAGATTTCAGCTGAGAGAAGCCCATATATATGCTGTGTCTGAATTCACACCCCTTTACCACCTTGCCCCCATGAGTGAACCACTCTCAGTCACACGGGTGTGCAGCTGAAATAAGCGAAGTTAATGGAGTTCTTCACATTTACCCTGATATGATTGAGTGCAAAATCTGACCCACTCTCTCTAAAACAGAAAATGTCATTTTGTCTATATAAAACCACATCTTGAATATTGCATGCAGATGTAGTCATTCCATCTCAAAAAAGATATATCAGAATTGGAAAAGGTTCAGAAAAGGGCGATAAAAATGATTTAGGGGTATGGAACAGCTTTCCAAATGAGGAGAAACTAATGAGACTGGGACTTTTCAGCGTGGAAAAGAAAGGACTAAGGGGCATGAGGGAGGTCTATAAAATCATGACTGGTTGCACAAAGTAAATAAGGAAGTGTTATTTGCTCCTCATAATACAGGAACTAGAGGGTCACTCAGGAGGCATCTACACAGCAGGGCTTAACATGAAATAAGCTACAAAAATTGAGCTATGTCAATTGCGTAGCTTATTTTGAAATAGCTTATTTCAAAATTGGGAGCGACTACACAGTACTTATCTTGAAACTAGCCAATTAGCCCGTCATAAGACGGGATTTTCAGGTCTCTCCTCCACGTCAGTCTTCTCTCCTGAGCCTCCAGTCTCTCGCTCCATCTCTCTCTCTCCTCCTCCTCCTCCTGCCTCCCCCCCCCTCAGCTCTCCTCCACCTCCTGCCTCTCTCTCTGTCTCTCTCTTTCTCTTCTCCTCCCCGTCCTGCCTCTCACTCGGGGGACCGCAGAGCCCAAATGACCGTTTGGGCGCTGCACTCCCCGTGCTGCATGGGGTGGGGTAGAGCCCAAATGGTCGCTTGCGCCACTTGCTCCCATGCGGCGGCCTGGCTGAGCAGTGCAGAAGTCAGCCGAGCGCCATGGCAGGAGGCGAAGGTGGCGGGCGGTGACATTCATGGCCAGGGGGCAGGGCCTGGAACCGCTGTCACGCCGCACGTCACCGCCCCGGCCCCCTTTGCCTCCCGCCATGGTGCTCAGCTGACTTCTGTGCCGTTCAGCCGGGCTGCGGGGGAGCAAGCGGCGCAAGCGGCCGTTTGGGCCCCGCACTCCCCATGTAGCACGGGCTGCCCAGAGGGAACAGCCAGCATTTCAGCAACAGCGCCCCCCAGAGGGAACAGCCAGCATTTCAGGCAACAGCGCCCCCCAGAGGGAACAGCCAGCATTTCAACAACAGCGCCCCCCAGAGGGAACAGCCAGTGTTTCAGCGTTACAGACTCTCAGACACTGGGCTACTATATATATGATAGAGCACTCTGACTTCCCTTACTCCTCATACAATGAGGGTTACAGGAGTTGGAGTAAGATGTCCTCCAGCTTGACGGTATTTCAACATTATTTCAAAATAACTGCCTGCTGTGTAGATGTGGACTAAATTATTTTGAAATAACACTAGTTATTTCGAAATAATGTTGCTGTGTAGACATACCCTCAATTAAATTAATAGGCAACTGGTATAAAACAAACAAGTATTTATTTACAGAATGCACAGTCAACCTGCGGAACTCCTTGCCAGAGGATGCTGTAAAAGCCAAGACTAGAACAGAGTTAAAGAAAGAACTAGAAAAGTTCATGAAGGATAGGTCCATCAACGGCTATTAGCTAGGATGGGCACAGATGGTGTTCCAGACCTGCTTTGTCAGAAGCTGGGAATGAATGGCAGGGAATGGATTGTTTAATGATTCCCTGCTCTGTTCATTCCCTCTGAAGCACCTGGCACTGGCCACTGTAGGAAGACAGACTACTGGGCTAGAAGGACCTTTGGTCTGATGCAGTGTGGCCATTCTTATGGTCTATAAGACATAGGGTGATGTCCCACAGAGAGAAAGCCTCTCTCCCTCTTTCACCCAGAGGGATGGTGAATAAACACACAGAAGGTGGTCTGATTGGAGAACAGTGGCACCACGAGTCCTCATTAGAAATACATGGAGTAGCATCTCATCTTATTAGCATAGTCCCTCCCGTCACTGCAACATGACACTTATCTACCCATGACCCAACACCTGTCAGGGTGCTTGGTCCTGCTGTGAGGGCAGGGGACTGGATTCAATGATCTCTCAAGGTCCCTTCTAGTTGTAGGATTCTATGATGCCTGAGGAGCTTTTGCCCACAGTCCCTAGATCTGAGCATACAAAGGTTCACAGAGGTTATGGCCAGAAAGGAACATTCCATCACCTAATCCAGCCTCCAGCTTATCACAAGCCATTCAATTTCACCCAGTTCCTCAGTATTGAGCCGAATAAAGTAAAAGTTGTGTTATCCAGCACTTGACCAAGCAGAAAGCTCTATTTCCGGCCAACACAAATGTTCAGCCTACTAACCAGGACTAGTATATTGCCCTACATGTTTTGCAATTGCACATTCTGCCCCCTGCTTTCATGCAAAAGAGGCAGAAGATGAGTAAAGAAGCTGACACCAGGAATTTAATCAAAAGGGCAGGTTCTAGGGTGTGTCATAGGGTCATTCCAGATTCAACCCAATCTCCTACCCCGTCTATACAGCTGTAGTGATAACTGATGTTGGTGAGGATGACACCAAGGCATTGCAAGATCCCAAAGTGCCTTCTGACTCATCACAGAAGATTCAATTCGTGTTAGTGTTAAGTGGATTTTAGTGATCTGGATGTGCTGCTCCTAGTGATCGGTCATGTCATAAGGTAACTGAGCTATTTGAATCCCATTCCTTTAACGTGCTGGAAAAGAAAAGATTTTTGGGTTTGGGTGAAGTGTCACTTCCAAAAAAAGGAAGCCAGTCTTGAACCCAAGATATTAAAATTTGGAGACTCTGCAGGCTGGGGGCAGGTCTTTCCCCATGAAGCACCCTCTGGTTTGGAATTTGCATTCCCGTGGCACCTACAAAGTTGGAGCCAACCCGGCCCTTGGCGTGAAGAGATGCAACTCTGTTTGTGTTAGCACAGTGGCGCCTGCTTACTCTAGCACTGAATTTGACTGGTCGACCGTCGGGCCTTTTTTCCCTCAACCTTTTCCCCAAAGAAGTAGGAGCTGGTCATTGCTCAACGAGACCTGTGCATTGGTTTTAAAAATAGAACGCTGTGAGACAGGTACATTTTATATATTAAAAATTAAACGTGCCATGCAGTGGTTATGGCTCGAGCCATTCCTGCGCCCCGGGCAGCGGGCGCGTGATGTATGCGCGGCTTCGCTCCGCCCCGGATGCATGGCGCATGCATGGCCCCGCCCCCTGGTGTGCTGTGCCCCTTAGAGCTACCATCAGGCGCCATGCACCCGGGGCTAGGGGTCGCGCGGCACCCCTTGCAGCTGTCATCAAGCACCCCCCGCCATAGGTTGGCGCCCCGGGCACCTGCCCGGCTAGCCCCCCCTTTAATCCGGCTCTGCTTCAGGCCTGCAGAGATGTGCAAATGGCACTTTGACCCTTTGCCTCAACTTCCCCTGAGTTTTTTCCGGAACCTTCTGCTGGTTTCCTCACACCCACAGGTGGAAGGCAGGCAAGCATCGTATGGTTCAGTAGTTTAGTTAAAGCGACAAGGAGTCCTGTGGCACCTTATAGACTAACAGATGTATTGGAGCATAAGCTTTCGTGGGCAAAGACCCACTCCGGCAGATGCATCCAATACATCTGTTAGTCTATAAGGTGCCACAGGACTCCTTGTTGCTTTTGCAGATCCAGACTAACACGGCTACCCCTCTGATAGCTTAGTTAAGTGCTCCTGGGTGCTTGTCTGACTAAGCCCCTTGGATCCGCCCGGGTAGGATGGAAGCTTTGCAAGAACAGGCTCCCTCATGGGATTTCTGCTATTTTCTTCTTCTCCATCAGTCCCAATCCCCTGAGACGTCACGTCATCCTGGCACATCAGCTTCCAGCTGCTATTATTTCTTGAGTGCAAGGTAAAGTAGAAGATAGGACAGCTGTCCTGATGAATTTTCAACATAACTAGACAAATGACGCTGATCAGGCATGATGGGCGAGTCGAGGGCGGTTCTCAGCGAGCAGTGTTTATTATAGTGAGGGGGAGAAGGCACTGTATGGAAGCGGTTATAGGCATTGATGGCCTACAAGGAAGAAACAAGGTCTGAAGTAGGAAGGTGGGGCTACTGCACCAGGATGAGGAGGGTGTTCCAGAAGTCAAGGAGCACATGAAAGGAAGTATGGCGTTGAAAGCGGGAGATTGGCGAGGAAGTGTAGCTGGAACAGTGAAAGGGGTGGCAGGAGATGAGATCAGAGACAGAGGCTGGAGTTGGGCCGAGCCTCAGAGATCAAGAGCTTGAACCTGACCAAGACAAGAGGAAGCCCATAGAAGAGCAAGAAGTCAAAGTGGCTCTGTTCTTGGTCTCAGATGCAATAACTTGGACAGAGAGTAGCCAAGCACGGAGAAGGGGGCAATTGCACAGGAGCCTGGAGCTCCTGGATGTCATTACTGCTACTGTGGCAACAGCCGAAGCCCCGGGCCCCTTTGAATTGCTGTAGGAGAGCCATAGCACCATAGCTTTGAAACCTATGGGGGGACAGCACCACGCCCTGGGCAGTGCTGAAGGCTAACTGCCCTTGGCCCCGCCCCTTCTGCCCGAGGCCCCGCCCCTTCTGGGCACACGGAGCCAGGCACCCCCTCACTTTACCCCGGGCCCCTGTGGCTGTCAGCCCCGCTGGATACAGCAATGTAGAGCAAAGGAATTCACGATCAATTCTATTAAAACGCCAATGGCATTTATAACGCTTAGCCGTCGATTATGAAGCGCCGTCCAAATCATCCTTTGCTTACGATGCTGCTGTATTTCACCCAGCAGCTCGCAGATAAACTAGCTAACAAGCTCAGCCTGGCACGTACTTAAGGATCAATACAGAGCAGCACTTGTTCCTCGACATTAGGAGAATGTAAACACTGGGCTATCATAAGAACATAAGAACATAAGAATGGCCGTACTGGGTCAGACCAAAGGTCCATCTAGCCCAGTATCCTGTCTGCCGACAGTGGCCAGCACCAGGTGCCCCAGAGAGGGTGGACCGAAGACAATGATCAAGCGATTTGTCTCCTGCCATCCCTCTCCAGCCTCTGACAAACAGAGGCCAAGGACACCATTTCTATCCCCTGGCTAATAGCCTTTTATGGACCTAACCTCCATGAAATTATCTAGCTTTTCTTTAAACTCTATTATAGTCCCAGCCTTCACAGCCTCCTCTGGCAAGGAGTTCCACAGGTTGACTACACGCTGTGTGAAGAAGAACTTTCTTTTATTAGTTTTAAACCTGCTACCCATTAATTTCATTGGGTGTCCTCTAGTTCTTCTATTTAGGGAACTAATAAATAACTTTTCTTTATCAAGCCCCTGAGCAATGTTCCCTCTAATCTAGGGGTTGGGAACCTCAGGCCCAAGGGCCAGATGCGGCCCCCGGCTTGCTTGGATTTGGCCCTTGAGGCTCATGGCTCCCCTCCCGCCAGCATTTTCCCCCTAACCCTCATGCTGGCGCTCCAGCCTCTCCACTGCCTCACAGCAGGGCTGGAGCACACAGAATCTGCTAGGCCGGGCCACCTAGGCTCTGGTGTGTGAGGGGAATGTGGGGAGTGTCTTTCTCCTCAGCCGAGGGCCACGTCACTGAAGGTTTGGGGTTTTTTTTGGTTTGTTTATTTTTGGGGGGTTTTTGCTTCTCGCTCGTGTGCAGTCCCCGACTGATTTTTCTGTGGGTCAGTGGCCCCCCCACTCAAAAAAGGTTCCCCACCCCCTAATCTTTTAAATCCAGGCACGGATTGTTTCCATCCATGTGTGGAATAAACTCGTATGTGCACCGAGGCATGTGTGAATGTGCACCACCAGTAGAAACAGAAACCCCAGTTCTGGGGGCTCTGCTAATCAGCTGGGCAGCATTGAAATCTCTCCCGAGTGGCTGCACAAGCACCTGTCTTACAGGGAACACTGCCCCGAAGGGGAATGAAGATCATGTATTTAAAATGATACAGTCTCCATGCTTAAGCTATTATACCACACAACGAATCAGTGTCAAATACAGCATGCAACATATCCAACCATGGGCAGCTCATAAACTGGAGCATTACAACATTTCATCTCGTTCCACCCGTACCCTCCTTTCTGAGGGTCAGATTCAGTCTAAAATTGCATGAAACCGGCCCTATCTGGTCTCTCGTGCCTGTGGGAATTGGTTTTTCAAGAATAGTTAAACCAGTAGGCCAAGATCCTTTTCACCCTTGACCAAGGGTGAAAGTAACTTCAATTTCTTACAGGTTCTGTCCATCTCAGCCCACCACCGTGGGCAGGGCGGGGTGTGTGGGGGAGAGGCGGAGTGTGTGTGGGGGAGGAGCGGGTATACTTTTAGGAGGCATTTCTTTTCAGTTACTTTCTACCGTAGATTGTGCACCTGACATGACAGACGATTCTAATAAGCGTGAGGGAGGTTGTCCCAATCTCTGTTTACACTGAATATAAAACTGGTTTATATTTACAGTCTCATGGGAGCATGTGTGGGTATGGAGAGGCTCAGGGCAGGGGGCTAGGGCACAGGGCAGGAGGTTGGGTGTATGGACTGGGCTCAGGGCAGGGGGCTAGGGCACAGGGCAGGAGGTTGTGTGTATGGACTGGGCTCAGGGCCGGGGGCTAGGGCACAGGGCAGGAGGTTGTGTGTATGGACCGGGCTCAGGGCAGGGGGCCAGGGCACAGGGTAGGAGGTTGTGTGTATGGACCGGGCTCAGCGCAGGGGGCTAGGGCACAGGGCAGGAGGTTGTGTGTATCAACGGGACTCGGGGCAGGGGGCTGGGTGTATGGACCAGGCTCAGGGCAGGGGACTGGGGAGTGTGAGAGGTGCAGAGCCGGGGGTGGGTCTGGTTAGTATTCCAAATGAACTACAGAGTCCCCTACAAACAAACAAAACTTTTCTTAAAGTTGATGTAATCTACCAATATATTTTTGCCCAGACCTGGGGACCAAACCCTGGCTTTGATCATAATCCCAGGGTCTTACTCGCTTGAGGTGTGCCCTCAGAAAGTGCATGGTACCCACTGTCCCTTTGTCATTAGCAAAACAGTTCACTTCTTCAGTCAGTCTTGTGCAGCGGTGAAAGTGACTTAACATTTCTTACAGGTACTGTCCTATCAGAACCCGGGTCCCTGCCAGCTCTTTAAATAGCTCCCTGCTGGCTTTTGCCAGAGCTGCGCACCACGACACACCTGCTTCCTTTCCCCTCTGGTCTTGTGCCTAAGGCTTGTGAGGCGGAATGGATTATCTCAGTGGAACAGGAGGGGAACACGGGCAGCCTAGGTACGGTGACCATGTTTTCTGAACCAGCTGCAGCTAGGGAGAACAGTTTAATTTAAATTATTAAATAGATTAAGCGTTTTGACTTTCTCCTGTCAGTTTATCAAACTTCATGTTAAATAAAGTAAAATATTATGTCCAACGCAAAGGTTTCAGTGTTTTCTTTATTTAAGGTAGGGGTGGGGAACCTTTTTTGGGTCAGGGGTCACTGACCCACAGAAAAAATCAGTTGGGGACCACACAAGTGAGAAGCAAAAAAACTCCTTCAAAATCCCACAGCCCTTACTGACGTGGTCCCCAACTGAGACACCTCACTCCTCTGGTGCTTCAGCCTCTCGGGGTGAGGGGAAGGGACAGGGAGGACTGAGGTTCAGGGCTTCCCGTAGGCCAGATTTACTTTTCTGGGGTGCTGGAGTTACTGGACTTTATGGACCCCCTTAAGCTGTGGGGTAGGGACAAAAATGAGGGGTTCAGTATGAGAGACAGGGCTGCCAGTGAGTGGGATAGGGATGGGGATGTAGGATCTGGGAGGGAGGTGGGGTACAGAACGGGGGAGAGGTTTCTTGGTCTAGGTGGGAGGTAGGGTGCAGAAGCAGGCTGGGAGCAGGAGGGTGCAGTATGTGGCCAGGAGGGAGGGTGCAGGAGCAACAGTGGATGGAGGAGCAGAATGGGGGCAGGGTGGCTGGCCAGGAGGGAGGTGCAGGAACAAGGAAGGGTGTCAGAGCAAGCTGGGGGTGCAGGGTCTTGGCGGGGGGGAGTGGAGTGAGGAAGGGAGACTGGGGTGCTGGGCTCTGGGCATGAGATGGGATGCTTACCTGGCTATCATGTCCCCTCTCAGTCTTCTCTTTTCCAAACTGAACAAGCCCAATTCTTTCAGCCTTCCCTCATAGCTCATGTCCTCTAGACCTCATCATTTTTCTTGCTCTTCTCTGGACCTTCTCCACTTTCTCCACGTCTTTCTTGAAATGCGGTGCCCAGAACTGGACACAATACTCCAACTGAGGCCTGATCAGAGCAGAGTAGAGCGGAAGAATGACTTCTCGTGTCTTGCTCACAACTTGTATATACTGTGGATGTGGCTTACCTAACACACAGAGAGCTGCATATGTGTAAATAGGGCTGAGCGCCGCTGCTCTGCAGCCATGTTGCTGTGTCTATTCTACCTGATCATCACCCAGGCACCAGGAATTCAAGGTGCCCTACTGGCAGCAGAAACCTGAAGTAAAAAGGCATTTTCTTACAGTCCACCTCTGTGAAAGAGGTTTTGTATTTTGGGGAAATGTAACCGGAGTAGAGCAGAATCTTCAAAAAGCCCAAAAACAATTTTTTTTTAAAGAAATGACACGTGCTAGGAGCCAAGAGGAAGGGAGGGAGCAGAGGAATATAGCGGGAGGGACTGGGGCTGCTGTGAGGGAAGGGGGTGAAATGGGGAGGAAGGTTAAGGGAAGGGAGAACAGTTGTGGGCAGAGGTGGGGGAAGGGAAACACGGAGGCCAGACCGGGTGGAGAGGGGGAATAGGAGCAGGGGCACTTACTCAGCCTCACAAACTCCCTTAATGGGACATCCCCTGGGTGTGAGAGAAGGGGGGGGCATGAGGCTGGGGAACTTAGCTGATAGGGTTGCCAGATGGTTTAACCAAAAATACCGAACCCTCCCCCTCCCCCCAAAAAAAGAAACCCACCGGGGAAAAAATTCTATTGAGAAAAAAAAAGGGGGAGACCAAAGTGTTGAGCAAAAAAAAAAAAAAAAAAATTTTGTTTTTAAAAAACAGCATGGCCCTTTAAGAAACGCTTTTGAGGCTTTTTGGCCTACCATCTTGCCTCCCTGCACCGGGCTGGACAGCTCCCATGCGGAACCTGGTAAGCACCCGGGATTGGGAAAAAAATCAGAAAATACCGGACATTTTAGGTGTCTGGTATTTTCTGAATTTTTTTTTATCATACAGGAGGCGAAAATACCGGACTGTCCAGTTCAATACCAGACACCTGGCAACCCTTCTTGCCAACCCACAAGGGAACTGTGGGCTGTCTGCGTGGGGGCACTGATGCAAGTTTCCCTGCAGCAGCGTGAGAGTCCCCCTGCAAATCTACATGTGTTGTTAGTCTCTAAGGTGCTGCAGGACTATTCCTTGTTTTTGAAGTTTTTCCAGTTACAGAGTAACTCTGCTCCCCCTCTGAAGCCCCTGCAACTAGTCCCTTAATTGCTCTTTAAATAGCCCATTAACAGCTCTCAAAATAGCAACCCTCCTTTTTAAATAGCTTCCAAGTTTCTGCCAGCTCTTTAAATAGGCCCCTGCTGATTCCTTAAATATCCCCCTTGCTGTTTTTTTTTCCAGAGCTTAGCTAGCTCTTGGCGGGAGCTGCGCACCAGGGTTAGGGGTTGACGGTTTTGGGGTTAGGCTCCTTACGATACTGCCTCCGCCTTTGACAGAACCACCTGCTTTTTACTTTGACATGTCCAGCGGAGGCAGTATCGTAAGGAGCCGAACCCCAAAATCCCAGACATGAGACTCCACACAGGAGAATCTAGGTTTGAGCCAAACTTTGATTGGGGTTTCTCTCCCGGGATAGCAAAGGACCAAGCGTGAAACCACTTTTTAATGTTTAGATCTTGCCTAGTCCCAAATCACTTAAGGCCAGGAGGGGGAAGAACTTTGTTCACTCCCTGCTGACACCTGTGGTGTTCTATGGAGTGGTCTTGGCTGGTTATTCAGAGAAGGATTCAGGTTGAAAAAAAAATCTAGCTCCACCATGTCAGCATTGTTTGGATTCAGATATGATGGGATCAGGTCTTGGACTCACCTCGACTAAAAATCCCAGCAGATGGGAGAATACAGCTCCTGAGTATTAATTTGCTGAGTTCCGGAAGGCAGCAGTTGTGGTAATTGCGGTGTTTAAGAAGTGTGAAATTGGACTGTTGCGTTTAAACTTGAAATGTCATGTCCTGATTTGCAGAGCGGGGAAGGATGGATGCAGGCGTCTGTGACCAGAAAAGACTGGGACGAGAACTGAGCTGAATAAGTGAGTTTTTAACAGGATGACTTTCTTCCTTCAGAGATGTGCAAGGAGAAGAGATTCACTTTCCTTAAATTCTTCTTGTCCAGATGGAAGTGTGCCTGGTGCATACACAGCCCCTTCAGGTCAGAAACCTAACAGGATAATAGATTAAGGGTGGGGTGTGACATTTTTGTGCCCATTAGTCTTTTCATCTAGACTAACTCTGGCCAAACAAAGGCAAAGGAAGTTTCCTCTCTTAATTTTGTTCCCTCTCTAGCATTAGTGGCCCCTGCTGCTTTGTTTTTAAATTATTTTCAGTCCTCAGAGGGGAATGTTGTGCTGTGGCAAACAAAATCCAGCTCCAGCTCCCAGGCGGTGAAACTTTGATTCAGACCAGCAAGGACCTGGCTTCATCACTTGCCCTGCAGGTCTGCATGCCCAGTGAACGGCTGTGCTGACAAGGCTGCGAGCCACGGTCTCCACAGCCAGCCAGCTCGCATGCAGGTAATCGCCTGGCTTTTCCTGCCCCATTACTTTCTGCAGTGACTCCCCCCTACCCTTCCCCACCCTCCGATCCCAAATCTCCCCAGATCCATCTGCCAGTGTGACAAGGTGCCGAGGTTCCCAGACTTGGGAAGTATGACGCTACCTCTTAGCCTCTGCAAGTGAGCATTTTGCTGCTGCTGAGCTAGTTGGCACCACTGACACATCAGCTTGCCTGCCCTGCCAGCTAACACTTTGAGGGCAATACATGACAGCTCGTTAATTTAACTGGGGTATGATAACAAAGTACCTGCTAAGCTGTGCAGCCTCCCATTAAGCCCAGCACAGGGGCTTGGGGCTATTAAGCCCGACACAGGGGCTCGGGGCTGCAGCAGGGCGAGATCTCTCCCCAAGCCCTGAAAGTGCTGTGGCCAGCCAGCCCCATCTTCAAGCTGCCACAGCTGGGGGAAAGGGCCCCTCCTTGCCATTCCCAACTGAAGCTTCCCAGGCAACCTAGAGCCCCCCTCCTGCACCCTAAACCGCCAGCCCCACTCCTGAGCCTGCACCCCCAGCCAGAGCCCTTGCACTCCAACCCTCTGTCCCAGCCCTGAGTCCCACAACCCCAACCCCACCCTAGAGCCCACATCCCTGGCCAGAGACCTCACACTCCTGTACCCCAACCTTCTGCCCAGCCTGGAGCCCCCTTTTGCACTCAGAACCCGCCATGCGAAGTTTGTTATGTGCACCAATATGTGTGCATAAGAAAATTCGTTCTGCTCAGGAGTGGAAAAAATTAGAGGGAATGCTGTATGACATTTATTTCTGTGTCTGCACTAAATTGGTGTACAGTGGAAACTAAAACAAGCGTATTTAACAAAAGGACAGAGGATTAAGTGATCCCAAGTATAAGGAATAGATACAGAAAGGGCAACAAGCAAACAATAGTAAAAAGTATGCTTCTAAGACCATGTCTTCACTAAACAGAAGATCAGCACTGCTGCGATGATCTTCCAGAGTTCTATTTAGCCGGTCTAGTTAAGACTCACTAAATCAAACTCAGAAAGTGCCCCCCACCAGCTGCTGATACTCCTGCATCTGTGAGGAGAAAAGGAAGCCAATGGGAGCATCATCAGCTAAGTGCTACAGCAACAGCACTGTAAATGTAACCAAGTCCTCTGTGAGTATCTCTAATTCCTCATACAGTGTTACTACGTGTTTCACAATGATATCATCACTAGTGTGTCCTACGCTTTCATAAAATACCTACTTGATACATTTTTATAATCAAGTAATATTGTATGCAGTTAGCTAATTCAACCGACTATCAGCTGAGATTCAGACTCCCATCTTTATAGTGAAGAGGCTCTCTCCCCTGTTTGCAAGTTAGATTACTTTGTTTACCCTTTATGTAAATGTATTTTCACTATCTCTGCCTGGTGACCAGGCTGGTAATACATACTGCTTTGTCTTAGGCAAACTGGACTTATGCATTGCTTTGCTAGAACACATTTTAAGCATATAAAATGCTAACACATATCCATGACTCTTTGTACACACCCCATGCATCCGTCTCACAAAAATATTAAAGATCAGTTTTCCAGTGTTATTTTACATGCCACCGTTTGAATATATAAATATGACAATGGTACAAGAAGTGTAGTGAGCATGTCATGCCTGACAAGTGTGGCTGACACAGAGTAGAGAGCACCCACTGGCAATGTTCCCTCTGATTTTTCCATCCATGTGTGGAATAAATTTTATGTGCACCGAGGCATGTGTGAATGTGCACCACCCATATAAACACAAAACCTAGCTGTGGGCACTCTGCTAATCAGCTGGGCAGCATTTGAATTTCTCCTGAGCGGCTGCACAAGTGCATAACTTACAGGGAACACTGCCCACTGGGCCGCTGTGTCACACAGGTAAAGAAGATTCAACAGAACTGGGGATGCAAATGTGTCACAAAGGCTCATAGGTCTCATGTTTAAGAGCCTGAAGGTTCTTTTCTCCTCCTTCAAAACACACACTCTGCAGCATCAAACTGCCTCCAAGAAATATCCTGTCAGAGCTAGTCTTTCAAAAGCAGATACAGGCCCCATTACTAGCTCTGCCAAGCATTGCTCAGTGATACTCCAAAAGCGCACTGCAGTAATATGTCAGGACACATCCCATGTGCCCATAAATACCTCCCCGCCTTTGGAAAATTTGACTGTGCAGGTAAAAATTCATGCTTGCTCATGCAGCACTGGGGGGCGATCGCAGCTCCCCGCAACAAAAGCAGGTGGTTTCTCCAGTGCCAATGGACAGTTAGCAAGATGGTTGCAGGCACTACTGGAATATTGCTGGCACCCTGGCCAAGCTTCTCAGAAGTGGCCACTGGGTTTTGAGATGGTGATTTTGAGACCTCTTGGGACGGATTTGCAGACACATGACGCAACGACAGCTCCAAGTGAAATCAGTGAGAGCCGTAAGGGACTCAGCACATCTTTCGGGAAAAGAAACAGGCTCTGAGGGATCAGATTGAGCAGCCAAGAATTGAACTCTCAAAAGTCAGTAGCCACTTTTGATCATTGTGACTAGACCCGCTAAATCGAACGCTAGATGGACCTTCAGAGCGTCAATCTTCTCGTAAATATAGACATGCCCTAAGATATGAAATTGCAGAACTACTGACTAGGGCAGTGGTTCCCAACCTTTTCAAGCATACGGACCCCTTTTCAATCTGTTAACATTTCACTGACCGCCCCCTCCCCCCGGGGGAAGAAAGAAAAGAAAAAGAAAGGATTGGGCCCAATACTTACGTTTAAACTTTCCACGGACCTCCTGCAATACCATCGCAGACCACCAGGGGTCCGTGGACCACAGGATGGGAACCACTGGACTAGGGTATGTAATATGGGACATTATCAACCTAACATTCAATGAAGGTGCCAACAGCTCTTTGTGTAGATTCTTGCATTAGTACCCTTCCTATCTGATTGTTATCCTATGATCCTCCTCTGCTTCTTTTAACTATCCAATCTTTAGGTGCTTATAGATTATCAGTTCTGCCTATTTGGTTTTCCCTTTGATATTTTCATACCCTCTGCTCCTTGTTTCCTGCCCCCTTCCATTTTTTTTCCTTCCCCTTTTTGCCTTCTCCCCCATTTATTTTGGGTCTGCACATCCTAAACTCAACACTCCAGCCATCTGAAGAAGTGGGCTGTGCCCACGAAAGCTCATGATACCATCTACATGTTTTGTTAGTCTATAAAGTTGTTTTGTTTTTAAACATTTGTTTTTAAAGTCTATCATTTCAATGAGTCTCTATACCAGATGACTGGAGGATGGCTAATGTTACATCAATTTTAAGAAGGGTTCCACAGAGGAGATCTTGGCAATTATAGGCCAGTCAAATTGGCTGAAACGATAGTAAAGAACAGAAATATCAGACCCATTGAGGAACACAATATATTCAACAGCGAATAACACTTCTGTAAAGGGAAATCACGCCTCATCAAACTATTCGAATTCTTTGATGGGGCCAACAAACATGTGGACAAGGGTGATCCCAGTGAACATGTCGTCAAGGCTATCGGAAAGTCTAAGTCCAAGATCCTTCATCACAAATATTTAAGTTAAGTAAACTGTCATGGGATAAGAGGGAAGGTCCTCTCGTCGATCAGTAACTAGTTAAAAGATGGGAAATAAAGCTTAGGAATAGGAGGTTCAGTGTTAACAATTAAGAGTGGCAAATAGTAGGGTCTACAAAGGACCTGTACTGGGACCATAAAAACTGCCACACTAGATCAGACCAAAGGTCCATCTAGTCTAGTATCCTGTCTTCTGACAGTGGCCAATGCTAGGTGCCCCAGAGGAAATGAATAGAACAGGGATCAAGCAATTCCACTTCTGTCACCTATTCCCAACTTCTGACAAACAGAGACTCTGGACACTATTTCTGCCCATCCTGGCTGAAAGCCACTGATGGACCTATCCTCAATCAATTTATCTAGCTCTTTTTTGAACCCTGTTAAAGTCCTGGCCGTCACAATATCCTCTGGCAAGGAGTTCCACAGGTGGACTGTGCATTGCATGAAGAAGTACTTCTTTTTGTTTGTTTTAAACCTGCTACCTATTAATTTAATTTGGTGACCCCTAGTTCTTACGTTATGGGAACAAGTAAAATAATTTTTCCTTATGTACTGTCTTCACACTCGCCATGATTTTATAGACCTCTATCATCTCCCCCTTTAGTCTCCTCTTTTCTATGCTGAAAAGTCCCAGTCTTTTTAATCTCTCTTCATATGGCAGCTGTTCCAAAACTCTAATAATTTTTGTTGCCCTTTTCTGAGCTTTTTCCAATGCCAATATATCTTTTTGAGATGACGCGACCACATCTGCACGCAGTATTCAAGATGTGGGCCTACCATGGATTTATACAGAGGCAATAATATTCTCTGTCCCTTTTTAAAAATGATTCCTAACATTCTGTCCAGAACTGTTCAATGTATTCATAAAGGATCTGGAGAACGAGGTAAACAATGCAGTGGCAAAGCTGACAGATGATAACTATCTTGAGTAATTCTGTAAGTCCAAAGCAAACTGTGAAGAGTTACAAAAGGGAGCTCACAAAACTGGGTGTCTAGGCAACAAAATGGCAAATTAAATTCAATGTTGATAAATGCAAAGTAATGCACATTGGAAAACATAATCCCAATTCTACATATAAATTGATTGGCCCTAAATTAGCTGTTACCACTCATGAAAGGTTTTGGAGTCATTGCGGGTAATTCTCTGAAAAAAATCCACTCAGTGTGAAGCAGCAGTCAAGCTAACAGCATGTTAACAGCCCTTAGGAATCATAGAATCAGAATGGGAAAGAACCTTGAGAGTTCATTAAGTCCAGTCCCATGCACTCATGGCAGGACCAAGCACCATCTAAGACCACCCTTGACTGGTATTTGTCTAACCTGCTCTTAAAAATCTCCAATGATGGAGATTCCACAACCTCCCTAGGCCACTTATTCCAGTGATTAACCACCCCAACATGAAGTTTTTCCTAATGTCCAACCTAAACCTCCCTTGCTGCAATTTAAGCCCATTGCTTCTTGTCCTATCCTCACAGCTAAAGGAGAATAATTTTTCTCCCTCTTGTAACACACTTTTAGGAACTATTTAACTATTATCATGCCTCCCACCCCAGTCTTTTCCAGACAAAACAAACCCAGTTCTTTCAGTATTCTCTCTTAAGTCATGTTTTAGACCTTTAGTCATTTTTGTTGTTCTTCTCTGGAACTTCTCTTTGCTACGTCTAGACCAGTGGTCTCCAACCTTTTAAGTGCAAGATCACTTTTTGAATTTAAGTGCAATCCAAGATCTACCTCAAACCCAAATACCGTTGCCCTGCTTCATTTGTGCCCCTTAACCAAGGCCCCACCCCTGCTCACTCCATCCTCCCTCCTGCCCCCAACCTCCCTCACTTTCACTAGGCTGGGGCAGAGGGTTGGGGCTTGGATTAAGGGATTTGCAGTGTGAGAGGGGTTCTGAGATGAGCTTGGGGTGGGCAGTTGGGGTTTTGGAGGGGGGTTCTAGGTGCAGGCTGTGGGATGGCGTTTGGATGCAGGGGTGCAGGAGGCTAGGGCAGGGTTTGGGGTGTAGGACGGGGTTCATGACTTGGGTAGGAGTTTGGGATGTGGGGTCCAGAAGGGCACCACTTACTTCTGGTGGCTCCTGGGTCATAGGGCAGTGGGGAGAAGGCGGGCTCACCCCTGCCCTTGCACTGTACCACTCCCAAAAGCAGCCAGCAAACTCCATCCCAAGTCCTATTGTGCTCTCTCTCTCTTCTGTGGAGATAGGATGCAAAGTGGGAGGGGGTACCTTGATATCAGCACCCTCCTCTCCCTTCCCTGATCTGTACAGCAAGCAGGACACTCCCTGGGGATGTGGGGGGACAGCTTCAAGGCAAAGGGCAGGAGTTATGCAGCAGCAGGGGGAGCGGCAGCTGAAGTGCCGGCACTTGATAGCCTCTTGGACAAACCAGTTAGGATCACCTGTCAGAGGCTCCAGGATCTACCGGTACATCCTGATCTACTGGTTGGTGACCACTGCTCTAGACTATAGGCTTCTTTTGGAAGAAGCACATATTCCTGCTCATCTAGAAATATAATTTATGCCATCATGTGCCGACAGTGTCCATCTGCTTTGTACATTGGACAAACGTCTCAGACACTTCGCCAAAGAATCAATGCCCACAAAACTGATATCAGACAGTTTCACAAAGAAAAAACAGTTTCTTGCCATTTCAACCAGAAAGGGCATTGTCTCAACGACTTGACTACCTGCATCCTGCTTCAAAGACATTTTAACACAAGACTTCAAAGAGAAACCTCTGAACTGTCATTCATGCTTAAATTTGACACTTTACGACTGGGCCTTAATAAAGATGCTAATTATCTTACCCATTACAAAGAGAGCTTCCCCAGTTATCACCTCTAATATCATTAGCTCACATTAACCTCCCTCCTTCATCCTCCCTCTGTTCTGAAATTTGATTTGTCCTTTTTATATGTGTTCACTTTTTTTGATTGTATCCCTTTGGAATATATGGTCATGCCAATTTTCTTCCACAATTTGATCTGAGGACGTGGGTCTGGCCCACGAAAGCTCATCACCTAATAAACCATCTTGTTAGTCTTTAAAGTGCTGCATAGTCCTATCTTTTGTTTCCCTAGGAGGGGAGATTGAAAAGGCCGTCACTGTTCAGCTTAGAAAAGAGATAACTAAGGGGGAGGAAGACACAATAGGGGGCAATCAAATCATGAATGGTGTGGAGAAAATGAAAGTGTTATTTACTCTTGTGGAATTTGTTGCCAGAGGGCTGTTGTTAAAGCCAAACATATCAGTGGATTAAAAAAAAAAGAATCAGAGATGATCATGGAAGAAAGGTTCATCAATGGTAATTAGTCCAGATGGTCAGGGATAACCCCCAGGCTCTTGGTGTCCCTAAATCTCTGACTGACAGATACTAGCAGTGCTGGATGGGACAGATCACTCGGATTGCCTGGTTCTATATGTTCCTTCTGGCGTATCTGGCATTGGCCACTGTCTGAAGACAGGGCATTGGGCTAGATGGGTCATTGTTCTGACCCAGTCTGGCCGTTCTTTCTGTTCTTCAGCATTGTAGGCTGACGCTTCTACTATTTGTGTTCGAGGAGGAAATCAATTAGCCGGTTCTCAGTTATAGGCAATTGTCTTTCCTCTGGTGAGCGAGCCATTAGAGAAAGACATGCTCTCGAGTACTTAGTCCGTGTAATCTTCATGGATGAGCTATAGACATGCAATTTAAAGGCCCAAAGGTATGATTATCTAGTTTGACCTCCTACATAAAACTGGCATTAGGGTGACCAGGTGTCCGGTTTTTGACTGGAACACCCAGTCAAAAAGGGACCCTGGCAGCGCTGGTTAGCACCCCCACCCAGGCCACTACAAGTCCAGTCAGTGGCACAGCAGGGTTCAGGCAGGCTGCCTGCCTACGATGGCTCCACATGGCTACTGGAATCTGTGGCATGTCTTCTGCGTGGCTCCTACATATAGGGGCAGGCAGGGGACTCTACATGCTGTCCCCACGCCAGGTGCCAGCTCTGCAGCTCCCATTGGCTGGGAACTGCGGCCAATGGGAGCTGCAGGGGCAGTGCCTGTGGACAGGGCAGGAGAGAGAGCAGCCTGGCTAGGCCTCTGCATAGGAGCTGGATGGGGACACGCCATTGGTTCCGGGAGCTGTTTGATGTAAGTGCTGCCTGGAGCCCATATTGCTGAGCACATCCGGTGCCCCAGCTTCCTCTCTCAGCCCTGATCCCCCCTCCTGAAACCTTTGATCCCAGTCCAGAGCCCACTCCTGTGCCCTAAGTCCCTCATCCCCACTCCCACCCCAGAGCCTGCACCCCCTTCTGGAACCCTCACACCCCAACCCCCTGCCTCAGCCCCTCCCATCCTTCAAACCCCTCAACCACAGCCCAGAGCGCCCTCCTTCACCCCAAACACCTCATCCCCAGCCCTATCCCAGAATCCACATCCCCAACCAGAGCCCTCATTCCATCCCCTGTGCCCCAACCCCGTGCCCCAGCCCTGATTCCCCCTCCCACCCTCCAATCTCCTTGGCTCCAGCCTGGAGCACCCTCCTAACACTGCAAACTTCTGGATGAGCTAGAGCAGATCTCTTAGAAAGAGACCAGCCTTGAATTAAAGGCAGAACCCGCCACATCCCGTTGGCAAGTTGTTCCAGCTGTGAATTGTGCTCAGTGTTAAAAATGTCTGTCTTTGTTTCTAACTTGAATTTGCCTAGATTGTTTCCAGCCACTGGATCTTGGTAAGCCTCTGTTTGCTAGACTGAAGAGCAGTGTTCCCTGCAAGCTGGGTGCAGTGGGGCCGACAGCTTTACCAGGCCCCTGGGCAAAGTGTGTGTGGGGGGCTGGTTCTATGCTCTTGGAAGGGGCGGGGCCTTGGGTGGAAGGGGCGGGCTCAAGGGGAGCCAGCCCTCAGCGCCACCTGGACCTCAGTTCTGCCTCCCTAGCTCTCAGAGCTGTGTGGCACTCTGGAGGTACTTTAAAGGGACCAGGGCTCCAGCCGCTGCTGGGCAGTAGTGGTAGCAGCAGCTGGGGGCCCCAGACCTTTTGAATTACCGGGCCCTGGGACAGTTGTCTCCTTTGCATGCCCCCCTTCCCCATTAACAGGCCTGGCTGGGTGCTTGTGTGGTTGCTCAGGAGAGATTCAAATGCCACCCAACTCATTAACAGAGCACCCACAGATGTGTTTTGTTTCTACTGCTGGTGCACATTCGCACATGCTTTGGTGCACAAAAATTTATTCCGCACATGGATGGAAAAATTTAGAGGGAACATTGCTGAGGAGCGCTCTCCTATCAGAAACCTTCTCCCCATGTAAGTATCGTTCCTAGGCATCCCTGCTGAATGGACAATTGTAAATCCAGAGAATGAAAACAAGGAAGTGACAAGGATCAGACTGTTCTGCCAATGGAGCTAGGGTGGATCAGCAAGCACGGCTTTGCTCTATAGGCCGTCTCCGTCCTTGCTAAAATGGGTGGGCACGGCAGGCAACCTTATTTATTCAGGATAAATGTAAGAAGCAGCTCAGCTCCCCCTTGCAGTAAAACAGCAGTCAGACCCGCAGCCGAGAGTCGCAGAGGAGTCTGTAGTCAAGTTCCAGGCCAGGGCCAATACGAAGGATCAGAATCCAAAGCGGGTTTCAGGGTCTGGGTCAGAAGGCAAGGTCCAAATCAAGCCGAGATCAAACCCAGGAGTTCAAGAACAGGAACGTCATGGCAGCTGCATACACCTGCTGGTATGCATCCTTCCTAGCCTGCCCATTGGGTTGATACAGGGCAGAGTGTCAATCAGGAGCCATGAGGCTGCCACTGCCCGTCAGACCCTTTGAGGCGGAACTTCCTGCAGAGGTGCTGGAAACATGGGGAATGGGGTGCTGCTGCATCCCCCCGCCCTTGAAGTAGATTCCATTATATACAGTGTTTACTGCCTGGTTCAGTGGCTCTCAGCACCCCCACTATAAAAATCGTTCCAGCCCCGCTGACTTCCTGTGGGTGGTGCCCTCAGTAGGTTGCAGGTAGGGGACTGCAGCCGGATTTTAGCAGCTGCTGAGTAGCAGCCTGGAGCTGCCTGGAGCCTAGCACATCTGCAGGCCATGGCTTGAGACCCGCTGGGACCTTACCGATGCTAAAGATCAGGGGAACTGACAGCCACGCTGGACCCTTGGGCAAAGGGGAGGGGTGGCTCTGCACTCCCAAAGGGGTGGGGCCTCAAGTGGAAAGGGCGGGGCCTCAGGTGAAAGGGGCGGGGCTTGGGCAGTGAGGATGCCACACCAGCCCTCTCACTGCCCACAGTGTGCTGTATGGTGCTCCGGCAGCAATGTAAAGGCAGTAGCAGTGGATGGGAACCCTGGCCCTTTAGGACTGCTGGGCCTCGGGGCAGTGGCCCCTTTTATTCCACCCCCATCAGTGGGCCTGCCAGAGAGGAGCGTCCGACTTGACTCCTCTCCCAGCCTTGGTACTATTTCACCCTGAAGCTGCTCACCGCTGGCTCCCTGAGTTCTAAACATTCTCCCAGGCCAGGGAGAGCCCAAGCAGGAAGGTTACTGCCCTTCACAGAAGCATTGTGGCAGACAGCAAACCAGGCTGTATCTTCCAAGCAAACCTTTCCTTAGCAAACGAAGGCCCCGGCTGGGATAGGGGCAGTTATTTTGGCCCTTTTGGGCTTGTGTAGAACTGATCGCACCCGGAATAACAACAAAGAATACATCCAGCTCCTATAAGAGATTTCTAGAGTCTCTTGGCTTGCAGAACCCCTCCGTGGCAGGAATGATTTCCGACAAGGAAACTCACATGTAGAGAAATCGCATTAGACGAGACATCTCCCCCCATCCCTTCTTGGTGCTATTTATCTGAAAACTGGACCGATCCCTTAAACTCCAGTCCAGGGCTCGACAAATCAGTGTATCTACTCGCCCGTGGTGAGTAGATTTCAGCCGGTCGCCCCGTTCACCGGCGGCGCGCGCATGCGCAATGCGGGTCTGGCGCATGTGCGGTGCGGGGCTGGCGAGTGGATTTCGCCGCAGTTTGTCATCCCCTGCTCCAGTCATCTGAAGAAGTGGGCTGTGCTCATGAAACCATCAACATGTTTTGTTAGTCTCCAAGGTGCTGCAAGACTATGTGTGTTGTTTTTTAAGATTTCCCAGTTACAGACCAACTTGGCTACCCCTCTGAAACATCAGACTAGACTATTAGAGAGCAATCACCCGAGGCCAGGGGAACTACAGCAGCATAGCTAGAGCGCAGATGGAAGGGGTTTTCCTTCCCAGTGTAGGAACACCCCCTCCTCGAGCGATGGTAACTAGGTCAATGGAAACAGACATCTGTTGGGAACATAACTCAGCACAGCACAGATTATCCAACGAGTTCTTGCAAAGTTGTATGAAAAAAAAAGGAAAAAATTTCACTGGAGGATGCTACTCTATTGCATGCTACTTCAGATGGAGAAGAAGCCAGTAAGAACGCTCATTGTTCTTCTCCTAAGAAAGCTTTTACTGGAGATGTTCCCAGCTTGAGCTCTCCTATCTCATGGTTCTGCATTGCTGCCCATCACCTTGGTATCTGATTGCCTGCTTTCCAGACCAAACTATTTCCACTCGGGATCTGAACATCTGGGTGCTTCTCAAAATGGTCTCTTGAGATTCACCCATGGCTCGCTCCTGATTGGGGTAAGCTGTGGACATTTTATTGCCCTCTTCCTCTGGGATAGAGTTGGGTCATCCAGCCCAGTGCTTATATAACCCACACACCTACCCGGCTGCTCCCAGGGTGGGAGGCAGTGTGTCCCATGTAGCGGTACCGAGACCACTTACAGAGAGAGAATAATGAGTCTGCTCGACAGCCTTCGCTAAGCACCAGTTGGCCTTTAGCTCATGCGTAAAGGCTCATGAGCTAAACTCCAGAGGTCCCAGGTTCAGTTGCGCCCATAGTCGACCGGGATCTGTCCGCAATACACTTTACCCCTCTCCCTACCCCCAATAGGCCTCTGAACAGCCTTATGTTTACAGTTAGGCACTTGAGGATAAATTGATTATTCTTCTGTGATACTCACCCCAGAAATAATGGCAAGGAAATGTGATGAAATTTATTCATGCAGTCAATAAGTATTGGCATTATCATTCTAACTACCTCCTTAGCTCCTCTCCGAATGGAACAGAGCACAAGTACTTGAGCATAATTTCCTGTCCCTTGCACTACACGGGGGAGGCCTCGTGTTCTTTAGCTGACAGCGTGATCAGCTGACGGCAACTCAAGCATCCGAGTGTGACAAAACACAGCCTCCTGCTTGGTGTGCTGGTACAGCCGGGAAGCTGCATGCAAATAGTCCCTGGCTGCAGAGCGGACGGTCCCGGATGCTCACAGGAATGGGATATAAACACCACCACATACACTACCCGCGTCATCTCAGATCGCAAACTGTAATGCAAATGACTAAGGAGGGTAATAAATCAGAATCAGCGCTTCTACACAGCAGGGCGAAACTCCAAATAAACTACACAGCTTGAGCTGCGTCAATTGGAGCGACATCAATAGAGCCGCTTTGGGCGCGTCTCCCACAGCAATTATTTCGAGAGAGAGCACTCTTCCCCCGACTTCCCTTACGCCTCGTACAATGAGGGTTACAGAAGTCGCAGTAAGGAGCCCGCCATCTCAAACTGATTTCAAAATAACGGGCTTGCTGTGGAGACGCGCATGGTGTTATTTCGGAATCACTGGCATTCCTCCGAAAGAAGGCTGCTGCGTAAGACATGCCCAACGACACCAGAAGAGAGGAGCCAAGCTCTTTGCCAACAGGAATGGGGTGTTTCTCGTACACACGTGCAGGCTGACAGGCTGCTGTACAGTCCCTGTGCATATCTGTACACAAGAACCTAACGTGGGTCCAAGCGGCTGAGCACCATCCGCTTCCACTGATCTCAGTGAAGACTCAGCGGCTCACAGGATTAGGCTCCCACAATGCCTGGCCTCCCTGAGTCAGCAACTTTTATGCCCATTTTACAGAGCGGGGAAACTGAGGAAGCCAAAAGGGGGAGTGATTTGCCCAGCAGCCCACACAGAGAGTCCTGCAGGGTACCTTTACACAGTAGCTAGGTGTGAGGAAGTGGGGAGCTTTGAAAATTCAAAGAGGGGTTGCATATAGGGGGGTACTCGGTGCCCAGATGTTACTGGTTTAATGTGACAAAGGTGGGGAGTTTGTTGTTTCAGAGAACAGCCCAGAATTAGAGCCGTGGTGTCTGGTGACCCCGGCCCTGTTCAGAGGACACAGCCGGTTCTGGCCAGAGGACAGACAGAGAGGGACCCTGGCAACCAGCCCAGCTGATCCCAGCGAGGGAAGAACATTGGACCGAGGAGAGAGGCGGAGAAGAGAGAGGCCCAGATGACCCTGTTACCTGGAGAGAAGACAATGGACAGGGGAGGCTGAAGGCCCTGAGAGGCGCCGTCCTGGAGGCAGAGGGGTGGACCCCCCAGGTGAGAGTGGGCCCCCCGAGAAAGGGTCGCTGCACTGGAGCGGACTCCCTGAGGAAGGGCTGTCTCACTGCCGCTGGAGTGGAGTGGGCTCCCCGAGAAGAGGCTGCCGCACTGGAGAGGGGGGGATCCGCCCAGGAGCCAAGTGTGGGCACGACCTGTGAGCCGTGACACTAGGAGGCGTAGATCCATGTGCAAGTGCTGCGTGAGCTAACCCTAAAAATATCACTGGGACGCAGTTGCATGAGAGACGGCACAGGGTAGCTGCCCGAGAGTTAGGTGGGACTGTACTCACACAGCTAGCCCAAGCCACAGCCTAGAGATCACAGGGCAATGCTGCAATTTTAACATGCTAGCTGGATCAAGCTAGCGTGCATCTCTCTACCAATAAACACCTCCCAGCAGCTCTACAGTCTCTTACCAGATGAGTTCCTATCTGTCCCATTGTGATAGAATCCCCAGAGTTCAGCCTGGGATGGAGGGACCACTGTGTCTCCTTAATTCTCCAGGCTAGGCTGTCTCTCACAGCGCTTTGCTAGTCACAAGCAGCAACCCCCTCCAGGGCCTGTTATCATACAGCACAACCATGTGGAGTGCCATGCTCAGCTAGAAGGCATGAAAGCTCCCAGTGCCACCCATGAGTCAGAGAAAGGTGCCAGCTCCATCCCCCTAGCGCCTAGCGCTGTGTCGCAGGAATACAGCCGGTCCCCGAGATGTGAACGGTCGACTTACGACCATTCACAGTTATGACCAAAGTTGTCGTAAATGGCGGACCCTGAGTTACGAACACGATCCACGCTTACGAACAGCGCGGTCGCGTGTAACTCGATGGGGTCCGACTTACGAACGAACCGAGTTATGACCAATCGCTTGGTCCGTAACCAGTTCGTAAGTCGGGAAAGGGCTGTATACTCAAAGCAGCGCACATTTATGACTTGGATCACCACTTCATCAATGGAAAGTGGAGCCACACCAGCCTGTTCAAACCTGAGCAAGCCCCCTTTCCAAACACGTCAGGCAAACTCCCTGGTAAAGATAAACAGTTAAATGTATTGACTACAAACAATGTCAGTGACCATAGGTCATAGGCAAAAAGTCAGCGTCATTACCAAAAGAAATAAAGTGTAAGCACGCAGTCTAAACTTTTAACCCTACCGAACAGGCAACAACGAGATTAAACAGTTTTGTCCTTAATATACAAGTTTATCCCTTAAACCTGGGTCAGTCTCCTCTGTTGGAGTCCTCAGTCTTCTTTTCAAGCATCCTTGTGGATTACAACATAGGTGGGAGCAGGAGAAAGGCCAAGCACGTGCCCCCGAATTCTGTTTTATGCCCTGCGTTCCACGTGTTTGGAGAACAGAAGTCCAGGCATGGCTAGTGGGCATTGCTAAGCCCCAGGCATGGTGTAGCCTTATGCAGGTGAGTCATTGAACTGTAGCTCCCTTGGGGCATGTCTACACTGGGGAGTTATTTCGAAATAAGAAGGTGCGTGCCCACATGACCATGCCTGTTATTTCAAAATAATGGGCTTGTTATTTTGAAATAACTCCTGTTTGTGAAGAGGAATAAGCTTATTTCAAAATAGTCATTTCGGGAGTTCTTAGTTTGAAATAACTTATTTCGAAATCACCTTGTAGTCCTTGCTGATGGTTGTTTGACACCCTGCCTGGGTGTTGGCTACTTTCCTTGCTGTTATATCTGGGGAGCTAATATCTGGCTGATCCCCACCTTATGGCATGTTTTAGTGACAAACATACTACACCGTCTCAATTTCACATGCACTGAAGATACACATATTTAGATAGAACAGTGACCTTCAGCCAATCAGCCTTTCCCCGAGACCTCGCATGGCATGCTTGCTGTTCAACAGCCCAGTAATATACAGGTGAGGAACATGGGGGCAACAGGGGGTTCCCGCAAGGTGTAGAATGTCACACCCATGCTCAGACCTCGGGACTACACTGTCTCTGAAACATTCATGAAATGTCCTTCTTTTCCCATGGAAGATAGGTCCTCATGGAGGATAGGTCCATCCATACTTATTAGTCAGGATGGGTCGGAATGGTGCTCCTGGCCTCTGTTTGTCAGGGGCTGGAAATGGGTGATGATTCCCTGTTCTGTTCACTCCCTCTGGGGGCACCTGGTATTGGCTGCTGTCAGCAGAGAGGATAGTGAGCTAGGTGGACCTTTGGTTTGACCTAGTGTGGTCGTTCTTATGTTCTGTCATCAGCCATCTTACCTGCTTCCCCCTGTGTTTTTACACTGCCTGCTGCCTTTGCAAAGCCAGAGCTAGTTCCTGAATCCTTCAACAATCCCTCTGATCTGTTTCTGTATGAGAAACGTGAACGTTTCCTATGCTTTTCATCCCCAGGCTGTGGTTTGGGGGAATCACACGCTGCTTGCCTGGGTTCCCATAAGGGATGTTAGTTTGGCAAGAAAGGCCCAGTGGGAGGCCGACAGTTCGATACAAACCACGTAAAACATTCAGGCCAGAAGATCCGGCTCCACATCTCTTCCCTTGGTTCTTCTATCCCATCCGGTTTAGAACATGGCCCCTCGCCAAGACAGGTGTTTTGGTTCTAATGGAGATTAAGAGCTAGAGTGTATCCACCTTCTATGCGGAAAGGAGAGATAAGGGACTTCGATCTCTCTCTGTATTTTGGATGGCACACTGTTGGAGAAGGATGCAAAGACTCCACAGAGCTAGTGCCACTGACAGCGCTAACTCTGTTTCCTTCACTTCCTGTCACAAACTTGTTTAGCAGCACTATTAAACAGGTACCCCTATGCCGAGTGTCAGCCCGGGTAAGGGCATGATGATTTTTTAGAGATGTGATTTTATAGTCTTCAGCAACACACTCATGAAATATTCTTGAAGGGGATTTGAAACTAAGTTCCTATAGGCCAGTGTTTCTCAATCTTTTTTTATAAAGTACCCCTTTAAAAAAAATTATAAGTACCCCCTTTCAAAAAAAGTATTATAAGTACCTCCAGTACCTACAGTTTTCAGACACACCATTTTTTTTCCTACCATTGCAGCACATTTGTTTAAACAACTTAATCGTAGCTGGGCGGGTGATGAAATTTTTGGGTGTAAAAAGTACAAAAATAATGAAGCGCTGTAAAACTTAAAACAAAAATTCAGTTTTCTCCAAATTTCAGTTGTGTTGATGTACCCCCCAGACTTCTCTCGAGTACCCCTCAGGGTACTCAAACCACTGGTTGAGAAACACTGCTGTAGGCTATCAAACTAAATTCAAAAGTTTCAGAGGGATAGCCGAGTTAGTCTGTAACAGGAAAACCTTAAAAAACAACAAATAATTTAGTAGCACTAACAAAATATGTAGATTCAGAAACTGAGAGCATAGACCTGGGGTTGGCAGATGCCTGTTAAATAGCTTCATTACCACCTGAGTGTCTCTTTCACAGGTTCAATGTTCTGCTAATAGCTCTGGCAGGCTTTGTCACTAGTTAACTAGATCCTCTCTCCAGGAAACAGAGCCACACAACAGGGAGAGGAAGAACACGGCTGGTGGGTGGACATTAAGACCCAGTGGTGCCCCAAATTTTCAGGTGCCCCACGCAGCTGCATATTCTGCATATGGGTAAGGATGGCCGTGGTTCCTTCCAGCCAGTTAGATCCTCAGCTGCATCTCTATGCAGTTACTTGGCAAACAGGTCCCAGTTAATGTTTACTGGGGAGAATTTGAGCGACAGGGTACTAAGACAGCTCCTGATCTAGCACGCTCTCACACAGATGGATTTATCAGATGCCGCAGGAAAAGAGAAACACCAGACTCAAAATGCTCCAGAGAGATTCCCAGAGATCTGCCTTGGTTTGGCTGGCACCGGCAAAGTTCCAAGAAAAATCTTCTGTGGTCTAGCGCCATCACAAAAGACAAATCCATTTTGGCTTATAATTTCTCTGGGGGTGTCCTCTCAGCTTTGGAGCGTTTGCAAGGCGCAGAGACACTTGAGAAGCAGAACACATGATTGATGTGTGCACGCTGATTAACATGTACAAATTGCTGTGACCTTTCTCAAACAATCATTTGTACAAAGAAATGTTTTTTTTCTCCCTCATATCTGAAAAGAAAACCAGTTACTAAGTGGATGATTGATTGACTTTTCTATATTTCACTGACTTAATAATGCTGTTTTCACCAAATTCAAGACTTTGTGCATTCTGTAGCCATAAAATCTACCCATTGCCTCAATTGTCCTCCAGGATCCAGGCTTACTTTTAAAAAAATCTATTCCTATGGTTGTGAATAAAATGTGAAAATATAACCCGTGTGGTACTAGTGCAGTGTTATCTTCTTAAGTCTGTAAAAAGCCTGAAACAATAGCTTTGGAAAAGAAGAAATCTCTTATTTATCTCAATGGGATGATAACTCTGGAACCTAATGATGACAGTTTAAATGTCAACACCAAAGACTATTTCACCATCATTTTAGTGGAAACATTTGGCCACAGCACATATTTCATGATCCCCTGTTGTTTCCAATCCATTCCTGGAAGGTGAAGGAGTATTTATCCACCGATTCAAAATATGAAACATACTGAGAAACTGAAAATGTGGGACTGAATTCAACAGCAAACAAGACATAGAGTCTTAGATGCTTAGCGCATTGTTAATTTTCCACTTAGAACCCACGATCACATGAGGTGATTCTCAGTTATCCTCCTGCAGCTGGATGATAAGGAGGTTTATAAATGGCCTTGTGCCTGGAATTAACAGCGATGATGCTTCTTAGCTCAAGTAGTAGAGGGGGCGTTTAAATCTAGGGATCTGGAATTTAATCCCTGCTACTGCTAACCTAGCCAGGGGAGTCAAATTATATATTGGTTTGGCATAATTCAATTGTTTATCATTTCAATGGATAACATCAAGCTTTTATTTGTAAGCTTTTTTATTTTTATCTATTTATATCTTCACAATTTATGGGGGGGGGGGAGGATGAGTTCAAACAATTATTTAATGACAGAAGGCACCGAGATTCAAAAAGTTAGGGCTTTATAATCGTTGAAACAGAAACTGTCAACATTCTCGGTCAAAAAAAGACAAACTAAATACCCTCAAGTCACACTATTCTCAAGTAGACTTTTCTTGCTTTCTCTGTTGTAAATTTTTATTATGATTGATGGAAATATTTGTGGTCGCTTTGTGTTTGCACGGTGAAATTGACATTTACTGACAAAAAGTGAATCTTTTCAATCCTAGTCATATACATTTCTTCAACTGCTATTTTTCATAGACAGCAGCTGCTGCATCAGAATCTTGCTGCAGAATTCAGCTGCAATTTGCCACGGAGGCTATGTCTACACTGCATGCTTATTTCGAAATAACAGAATGCATGTCTACACAGTAAGCCTGTTAATTTGAAATAATTTTGAAATAAGGGGCTTTGTACTCTGACTTCTGTAACCCTCATTTCACGAGGAGTAAGGGAAGTTGGAGGAAGAGTTTTCTTCCTTCGACTTCCTGCTGCGTAGACAACGCCAAAAGTTGAGTTTAAGCTACTTTGACTTCAGCTACACAATTAACGTAGCTGAAGTTGCGTATTTTAACTCAACTTTAGCCCGCAGTGTAGACATACCCAGACAGACTCCCTCTAGGACCCAAAAGCTGAATTAAGCTACTTTGACTTCAGCGACGCAATTAACATAGCTGAAGTTGCATATCTTAATTCGACTTTGTCCCGCAGTGTAGACGTAGCCAGAGTGGGCAAACATCCCCTTTTGTGATCGTCAACAAACTTCTTCCCTTACTTTCTAACCTTGATATTGTTCAGCCCATATTGTATTATTCAGAACATACAAAAATGTCTCCCTATGTTGAGTGGGTGGAGTTGGTGCTCAGCTATTCAACTTCTGTTGAAAAGTATCATTTTCTTCTCTCATCCTCTGCCCCCAAACCAGATTTTTTCTCATTAAAACCTCTGCATTCTCACCATTTTAAACACTTCCTTAAATTGTTTTAATTGGAAACCATTCACAACATTTTTCCATTACAGGTTGAATCTCTTAGACTGGCACCCTGGGGACCTAACTGGTTCAGAACCAGAGAATTTGCCAAACCATGGAAGGCCAATAGTTACCATTACTGACACTTCCACTGCTCCCTGGGCTCTGAGAAGACATTTAGGGGTAAATGAGAGCTAAAGAACAGCACAGAACACTGAGAACCAGGACTGGTGGCTGTAAACAAACTTTATGGGACTACAGGAAACTTGGCCACACCCATGATAGGTGGACATCTAGCTCACTAAAATATGCCGGACCACGGATGTTGCCAACCCAGAGAGTGCCGGATTAGAGAGGTTCAACCTGTATTCAGTTTTTTGGTAGATAAAATATTTCCATGTAATACCATAGCATCAGTGCTTCTGATATAGACAGGTGGCTGGTGTATTGGTGGTGGGGGAGGGGTGCTGATACAGCTAAGTTACCTCTCAGAGGCCATATCTAGGTGATGGAAGAATTCTTCTGTCAACCCAGCTACATCCGCACCGGGAGCTATGCTGACCTAATCTTGTATTTAAGCCGTGACATTTTTTACAGCCCTGAGACGTAGCTATGTCAATCTAGCTTTTAAGTGTGAAACAGGCGTTCATATCTCTGTGCCTCAGTTCCCCGTCTCGAAAATGTGGACACAAATGCAGCTTTCCTCCCACCATTTTACTCTCTCCTGTCTGTGCAAATTATAAACTCTTCCAGGCAGCGACTCTCCGTTACAAATTGGAGGATGGGGCCAAAAGAAATCTCATGAGATTCAACAAAGACAAATGCAGAGTCTTGCATGTGGGTCAGAAGAATCCTAAGCATTGTTACAGGCTGGGGACCGACTGGATAAGCAGCAGTTTGGCAAAAAAAACCCCCCTGTGGATGAGAAGTGGAGGAGAAGCTGGATACGAGTCAACAGTGTGCCCTTGTAGCCAAGAAGGCTAACGGCATATTGGATGCATTAGGAGGAGCATTGCCAGCAGATCTAGAGAAGTGATTATTCCCCTTTATTCAGCTCTGGTGAGGCCACATCTGCAGTATTGTGTCCAATTCTGCCCCCATCCCCATTACAGAAAGGATGCGGACATATTGGAGAAAGTCCAGCGGAGGGCAACCAGAATGATTAGGGGGCTGAAGCGCATGGCTTACGAGGAGAGACTGAGGGATTTGGGCTTATTTATTCTGCAGAGGAGAAGAGTGAGGGGGGATTTGACAGCAGCCTTGCATTACCTGAAGGAGGGTTCCAAAGAGGATGGAGAGAGGCTGTTTTCAGTGGTGGCAGATGACAGAAGGAAAAGCAATTGTCTCGAGTTGCAGTGGGGGAGGTCTAGTTTGGCTATGAGGAAAAACTATTTCACTAGGAGAGTGGTGAAGCACTGGGATGGGTTCCCTAGGGAGGTGGTGGAATCTCCGTCTCTAGAGGTTTTTAAGTCCCCGCTTGACTTAAGTCTCTTCCAGCCCTAGGATTCTAGGACTCTACTGTGGGCACACATGGTGTCTTTCACGACAGGTGCGACAGCAATAGAAGAACACTAGGGGGTCGTGCCATGGAGAAAAGGGTGTGCATTGTGCACGTTAGAAGGCCCCCCCCCCCCACTGCTCACTGGGACACTGCCGTTTCCAAAGGGACTAACAGGTGCCAGGACCACTCAAGCCTGGGATCTTGTGTGAAAGGACAGGTAGTGACACGGCCTGCTCTGTGCTAGCTGGTTCTGCCTAGCCAGAACCTTCCCCCCACTGGGCTCTGATGACCTATTTCTAACAGACCCAGCTACTCAGCCTACCAGCGTGGCCACTCTGCAGAGGCAAGGGAACGGAGGGGCCTCCAGAAGGCTGGACAGGCATTGTCTAACCATAGGTGAGTGCTGACAGTCAGGGCCCCAGACAGTGTGGGGTGAGAGGTAGCTGCCCCATTACCTGCCCCTGGGATAGACGTAGAGCCAGGTGTGTTTTGCTACAGCACCATCAGGGAGCACTGAAGTAAGCCCGGTTGAAATCCAGGCCCTACAGAAGGCAATGGAAGTTTTGCCAGTGACATCAGCGTAACCCAAGACGTCATGCCAGGATTTTCACGCTGGCTGGTTTAGAGCCAGTCACTGCAGCACTTTGCAAAACTTCCCACCCACATTTCAATGGCTTCCGGATCGATAGCAGGAGCCTCGTCACTCCCCTTGACAAATCCCAAACTGATTTCTGGCTGCACCTCACGCCGGGAGAAATACGTCATTCTCTTTTAAGTCGGAGCCCATTTTCCCTCGACAGATTTCTGCCTTGCTGTGTGAGGGGGGCATGGGGTGTTTGCCTCAGCGCGGAAGTGGGGGGAGGAGGGACAGTGCACCCCCCAGATGCAGCATTAACACACGTGAATGCCAGAAATATCCAAGTCCTGGAAACATCACCTCTGGAGTGTATTTCATAGCTTCTTAAGATAGTCACTCAAGGCTAAAACAAATAACAAGGAAGGGCAACGGAGCTCCATATTCAGACTAAACGTGTGCTGTGGGCACATAGTCTGAGTAATAATAATTTCCCATCGATACTAAGACTATGTAGGGCTGTTCATCCAAAGATCTCAAAGCACTTCTCTAACCCCCTTATTACACAGAGGAAACCGAGTCACGGGCAGCCAGGTGACTCATCTGGGTGTCACAGTGGCAGAGGAAAACCTTGATGCAGAAATCATTTAGCAAAATTCTCCGGCCTGTGTGGTGCATGAGGTCAGACTAGGGGATTACAACCGTCCCTTCGGGCCTTGGAATCAGTGGTTTACGTCTCACACGGGAATTGTTTCCTCCGCCACGGAAAGGCAGCCGAACGCAGAACGACTCTGTGCTGTAATTAAAAGTCTGACGGCGGCTTAGCTGAGTGGGTGCCAACTCCTGCCCTGCCAATGATACTCAGAGTGGAGGCAGCTGCGGCAGAACTGAGGCTGGGTCAGCTGGGCTAGACCCCTCTGCATTTGCTATCGGGCGAGTGGTCAGTGAACCAGCTGGCAGTGATTCCCAGGGAAGCGTTGCTCCTGGGCGGGGAGAGTAAGGGGTGGGGCCAGAGCTGGAAGGGAAGAGGCGGGGCCAGAACCTCTCCTCTTCCAGCTGTGCTGCCTGGGATGCTGCCCAGTGCAGCTTGGGGTGGCTTGGAACAACCATTCTCCCAGGCAGTTGCTGTGCTGCACCAGGCAGCCTCCAGGATTGGCTCCAGGGCCTGGCTGCCAGGAAGAGCAGCCAAACATGCAAGAGCCGGACAGATTCCCTCCCTCCACTCCCAGACAACATGGGAGAGGGACAGGGACAGGCTGAGGGTGGGGAAGGGTCACATGGGGAGGTCACGTGCCCCTGTTGAGCTGGTGCCTTCCTTTGCATCCCACCCATGAGTTGCCTCAGAGCTTGTGTCAATGAAGCGGGTTTGCACAGATGTTACCGCGCACAGCCTGGCCCGAGCCAACGTGACACTTCTCCTCTCCCCCAGTTACCCCAACTGCATTTTAAAAAACCCAGAGTAACGATTGCTTCTGGCGAGCAAGGAGCGGTCGTGTGGTGATTATTCCACCGAGCCGCACGCTGCTTCGGCTCGTTGAGCGAGCTCCCACTGCCTCTCCTGTCTAACCTCGGCTTTTGCTACAGGAACCCAGGAGCACCGACCCCAGGTCTCCACCTTGGCTCAGGCTCTTTGCCCGACAGTGAAGAGAGGTTTTAGATGACAGAATCTGTTCTAGGGTTGGAGAGCAGGCCCATGCCTGAGTTTTCATTGCACATCCTCAAGCTCGCTCTGGGGTTAAAACAAAAAAACGGAACCCCCCCCCCCCACATGCTTGTAACTCCGAGGAAATCTAGCCCATGCCTCCAACGTGGAAAAAAGAGGAAAATCAAGATTGATCAGAGTGGACTTCTTAGGTGAGTCAATGGTTCACCTGTGGTACTGTACAAATGGTACAGCTAACCAGAGGAACATACAGAGCAAATCGCCACCCGCTGTAACTAGCACGCCCTGTTGAACACAATACATGATCCATTTGGCTAAGAAATAAATGAATATCTGTATGTGTCTGGCCTGGAGCCTGCGCTCAGTTACATCTATGGAACATTTGTTGCTCCCTCAAAGAAGAGCACGATTGGGCCCTTTTAAAAGCAGAATCGGACCTTTGCTCAGTGAATAAACCTGTTTTGTCAGTGGGAAAACCAGAAATGCATTCAAAAGGTGACCTTTAAAAATACATACAAATTGCATCCCACTATTATGCCTCCTACTAGTTCAATCAGAATACACCTTTATTAGCCCAATTATCTGGTGAGGAGCCCCAGCCAAACTTCCACATCTCCCAGCTTGCAACTTCATCTCAGTCTCCTTTCTGCCTGCTTTAAATGGGTCTCTGTTCTGCCCACTTAAAATGGGTCTCTGTTCTTCAGATGTATGGTAGGTATCAGAAAGTGCCACACTTTTATGCTATTGGATTTTCACCGAGCCTCCTTCACCCTCGGTGTTATTCCACTGACTGTAGCAGACTGTGCCTGAGATTAATTTGCCCATAGTGTTTAGTGGCGGTTGCACAGCTAAGATCTCTATTAGAGCAGCCAGCATCTTGTGGGAAATTTCACAATTGCAAAAACTCACACATGCAGAAAGGAACCAAACCTCAAAGAATGAATGTCCCATGAAACAAAGTTCTGGGGGGGGGGGGGGGGGAATCTCATTGGGGTCAATCAAAATGTTTCATTTTGATAAAATTGTGACATTGCATGCCAATTTTTACTTTAATTTTACATTATATCCTGTCTCATAGAAAATAAAAATAAAAAAGGAAACAAAAAGACTTTCTGAAATGGAAAAACCAAACCATTCAAATCTGAAAAAGCCTTATCAGACTCCTGTTCTCCTTTTTCCCCAAAATAATTTCATCCAAATGGACACAATATCTGCAAAACATTTTGCTTTCGATGAATCAGCATGTTCGGATGGAAAACATTCTGTCTCAGCATTCCTGACCAACTCTCCTCCACTGTTCCCTCTATTTCTCCATCCATGTGCAGAATAAATTTTGTTATGTGCATGCAGGCATGTGCAGATGTGCACCACCAATAAAAACACATGCTGCTGGCTACAAATGTTGTGAGTGCTCTGCTAACCAGCTGGACGGAACCTGAATCTCTCCTGCATGGTTGCCTAAGCAAAGCACTCAGCTAACAGCTTCAGTGACCTTCCAGGAAAGTAGTTCTTTTTAATACAGGACTACATTGTTTATGCACTCTTCCAGACAGCTGGAAAGTCAAGGTATCCAAGATATGGAAGGGATGGTTGGTCCAATGGTCAGGGTGGAGGCTAGAAGTCTCTATCTCAGCTCCCCACTGGAGTATCGTGTCCAGTTCTGGGCACCACATTGCAAGAAAGATGTGGAGAAATTGGAGAAGGTCCAGAGAAGAGCAACAAGAATGATGACAGGTCTAGAAAACATGAGCTATGAGGGGAGACTGAAAGAATTGGGCTTGTTTAGTTTGGAAAGGAGAAGACAGAGAGGGGACATGATAGCGGTTTTCAGTTATCTAAAAGGGTGTCACAAGGAGGAGGGAGAAAAATTGTTTTCCTTGGCCTCTGAGGATAGGACAAGAAGCAATGGGCTTAAACTGCAGCAAGGGAGGTTTAGGTTGGACATTAGGAAAAACTTCCTAACTGTCAGGGTGGTTAAACACTGGAATAAATTGCCTAGGGAGGTTGTGGAATCTCCATCTCTGGAGATATTTAACAGCAGGTTAGACAGATATCTGTCAGGGATGGTCTAGACAGTACTGGGTCCTGCCATGCGGGCAGGGGACTGGACTCGATGACCTCTCAAGGTCCCTTCCAGTCCTAGTATTCTATGATTCTATTACTTGTAAAATGGAAATAGCAGTGCCCTGACTCATCAGGAGATAAATACTTTAAAGATCTTGACATGTTCAGATATTAGCTGTAAGAATCAAAGATGGTTCAGACTGAGGAGTTTCAAATTAAAATATATACAGTTCAGTCCTGGCACTTCCATGAGCCTCTTTTGTGGATAAAATGGCTGGGTTGCTCCCACGACTGCCCAGGTTAGACAATCCCTGAGAGTAGCGTCTCTCACGTGTCCCATTCCTACTGTGTCTGGATGAACTCAGAAATGCAAAGGGGCAGGAAGAAGAAAGAAAAAGGTGACAAGACTCTGATTAATGCTAACAAAAGCAAGCCCCATTGTCACCAGCTAGAATGCACGGGAGGGAGCAGCGTCTATTACAGTAATTTCTCATTTAACACTATAGATGTGTTTCTGAAAATGTTCGTGCTAAGCGAAAACGTGCTATGTGGGGTCAATTTACCTATTAAAAATAATGGAAAAGGTGGGAGTTGCGTTTCAGGTGGTGGTGGCGGCAAAGTCAATTTTTTGTTGGTGCTGGGTCGTCAACGTCAACATCAGATATCTAGCAACACAAGTCTCCATGGTTTGTTAAAACACAAAGATAAACACGTAAGCAAGTGGAGGAGCGCTGCGATCACGTGTATTCATCCGCTCATGCATATTACCAGTTTTTCACCAACTTATACCACCACACGAAGTAGTCCGCCACTTAATTATTTTTGTGTTATTTCGGGGACGGTCATATTATTTGAAAAACGTTCCCCCCAAAAAATCATGCTATTGCAAAAACGTGTTAAGCAGGTACGTGTTAAACGAGTAATTATTGTATACATTTCTGGCCATTAGGTGAGGAATGCAGAACAGGGATGATGTAGGAGTATCCCTGGAGGAAGCCCATTCGTAGCTTGGACCAATCAAACCAGCCAGCTTCCCACGATCACTAATGGAGGCGGAACTAGTGTTAGTGCCAGACCCATCAGCTCCCCACCGCCCTCTGCTGGAAGGCATCAGAGCTGCTTGTGTGTTTAGGATTATACAACCCCCTCACCCCTACGGCTGGGCATGAGGGACCATACGAAAACCCTACCAATTCTGACAACTCATGGAGACTCTCTTTTGGTTCAAGTGCTAGAGATCAGCAAACTTTTAGCAGAAGGTATTTCTGCTCCCCTGGGCTGCACATGGGCAGATAAGCTGAGCATAGCAACAGCATGTATAATTGGCCAGTGATTCGTTATATCTTGATTAGGCTTGGAAGGTTTAGATTTTTTTTCTTTGTAAATGTCAGCTTCAGGATATACATGCAAACTGACAGAAAAATATTTCCAAAAAATTTACAGATATGCAAATTTTCCCTATTTTGGTATTCACACCTCCCCATCAACTGAGGGAGTCAGCAACATACACCCTGGATGATTTGGCCTGTTAACTGTGGCTCTACACTTGATAAGTATCTCCCTTCTTTTGACATGCTAGTACATACACACACACACATTATGGGGGGTGTGTGTGTGTGTGCGTATAGATATACATAAGTGCAGGGCTTGACAAGCGGCGGCGAGCCCCGCTCACCAGCCGCGCGGTTTGGCACGCTGTGCATGCGCAGATCGTGCTGCGCATGCGCTGATCGTGCTGCGGCGCCGTGCCGGGCTAAAATCTACTCACCACGGGTGAGTAGATTGCCCTAATTGTCGAGCCCTGCATAGGTGTATGTATATGTATATGTATACCTATCTCTGTGGTTTCCCCTCAATGCATCTGACAAAGTGGTTTTTACCCATGAAAGCTTATGCCCTAATAAATCTATTCTACGGGTATGTCTACATCACATGGCTGTTTTGGGATACCTCCGGTATCCTGAAATAGCTACCCCGCATCTTAACAAGCTGCCCGTTATTTCAAAATATTTTTTGAAATAACGAGTGTGCTATTTCAGCATCCCTGTAACCTTGATTCCATGAGGGTTAAGGGATGTCTCGAAATAGCGCATTATTTAGAAATCTGGTGCTGTATAGACATGCCAAATTTCAAAATAAGCTATTTTGAGTTTAGGGTGTTGTGTAGACACACCCTAAGATGCCACAAGACTCCTCATTATTTTTACAGATGGGGAAAGTAAGAAAAATGCTGCTTAAGCAAACATATTAGAGTTTGTTTTAAGGGTATTTACTCTGTATGTTTTGACATGTGACAACAACAATTTGTGCTTTACCTGTTATAAAATATTAACTTTTGGAATCTCAGCGTCTACCATCCCTAAATAATTGTCACCTGCCCTGTGCAACTCCGTGCACGGAGCCCTGAGCCCCGACTGGGTGGGGCTGATTAAGCAGCTGCCGGGCCATGCTGCCGCGTAGCTTAGAGGGAACACTGCCACCCACCTGATGTCCCGCAATGGTGAAGATGTAAACTGGATTTAAAATGCTTAATCATAAACACAGATATCTGTCAAAATGATAAAAATATTGAAAATTGAATTCTGCCAAGCACTGAACCCATGCGGTACTTGCTTTGCACCACGCCCAAATGGACTGGTCTTGTTTAAAAGTCCACCTCAGCGTTCTGCAAGCAGATACTAATCCTTACGGCAACATTTAATCCTTCCCATGGATCCTGTGAAGAATCCCACTTGATCTTGATTAATAATTCCTGGGACAAGGCCTGGACTAATTGCTTTTAATTAGCAGCACTCCGTCTTTCATTGTGGCCGAGTGATTAAAAACACATGGCTCCAGAGCCTGGAAAATGGCATTATCACGAGGTCATGTCTGTGCACTCTGTTAACTAAGGATCCCAAATGCTGGGTGTTTCATCTGACTGACTACAATGATGGGAAAATGTGTGACATGGCGATAACCTCAGGTTATAAGCTCCTTAAACCATTCTTCCTTACAAATCAGGGATTATTGTTCTAATAGGATTCCTGCTATGATCCTGCGATGGCCAGGAATAGTACGCCTGGAGCTGCCGGAGTGATTACATTTTTTGCCTTTAGAATTTTTTCCTCTTCCCGCCTTTACAGACCTGGGTTTTATTCTTGCGTTGATTCTGTGGGCCATTATCCGACGCACATCCACGGACATTTCAAAACACAAAGAGAGCGCATGGTGTAAACCCTACAAACGGTTTCTCGTAACGAGCAATCTACTGCGGTGCACATGGACGTCCCTTCCCAAACCGCCCGGCATGGCCCCTCCCACACTCTGCCCCCAGAACACCTGCTGTTGGGTGCTGCCCCCAGTGCCCGTCCTCCGCATGCCCCAGGCAGGGAGGCAGGAGCCGGGCAGTCTCCTCCCTCCTCAGTGCTGGGAAGTCTGGAGCCACATGGCATGCCCTCCCCTCCCTTCCTCGGTGTGAGGGGGCAAGTTTGGGCCCACCTGTTTATCTCCCCTCCCTGTGGTTGGGGCGTGCATGCGGCGTGCATGCGGCATGCTGCCCCGCCTCCCCATGGGAGTGAGCAGGGCCTCGTAGGGTTTCCAGGTGTCCGGTTTTTGCCCGGACAGTTTGGTATTCAGGTCCCCTGTCCGGTAAAAAAACAGAAAATACCAGACATGTGAAATGTCCGGTATTTCCTGTTTCCCTCAGATGGAAGCCCGGTGGGGACAGTTTTCCCCTGCCACATCTGGCGGGGGAGTGAGGGGCCATTTAAAGACGTAGCGCCAGTTGTTGTTTTTTTGCTCAACCAAGTTTGCCATGTTCGGAATTTTTGTTGAAAGCATCTGGCAAGCCTAGGCCTCAGCAGCAGAAAGGGGCAGGGCTGGAGGTGAGGCTGGGGGCTTGCCTCCCTCAGCCCTATCTTCACCAAATGCCCGTGGTGGTGCAGATTTGCTCCCGTCGAGGAGCAGCCCCTAACTGTCCAAGGCCAGGGTCACTTCCACAGGGTGGCAAATGGCTCTGCCATTCCCAGCAGCACAGAAATCCAGGAAGCAGTAGGGTCAGTGCGATTGACTCTGGCTCCCTTTCCAAGAGCATGACGTAGAGAACCGTGTGGATTTCGGCCCACCGTAAGTAAAACAAAACAACAGCAGCAACAACAACCGCCCTCCTGACTCTCTGAATCTGGGCTGTTTGAAGACGAACTGTTATTAAATGGAGCATGTTACAAGCCGCCTCTCATTTACCTTTCTGTAGTTCTGTTTCTTTATGAAAATTGATAACGGGTGTGTGGCATTGATGGAGAGGAAAATAAACCCTCTCCCATTTGATCTGGAGGTGTCTCTTGGATCATTGTACTATTTTTCCCCGGTGGGAGTTGATAATGGGAGTTTGGGACATATCAATAGAAAGATCATCACAACATAAGAACGACTCTATTGGTCAAACCATAGGTCCATCTAGCCCAGTATCCTGTCCTCCTACAGTGGCCAATGCCAGGTGCCCCAGAGGGAATGAACAGAACTGGGATGAAATGATCCATCTCCTGTCGCCCATTCCCAGCTTCTGACAAACAGAGGCCAGGGACACAGAGCATGGGGTGTCACTGGAAATGCATACATTGGAAAAAAATAATCCCAGCTAGACACACAATACGATGAGGACTAATTTAGCTACAACTACTCGAGAGAGAGATCTTGGAGTCATTGTGGACAGTTCTCTGAAAACATCCACTCTGTGTGCAGCGGCAGTCAGAAAAGCAAATAGAATGTTAGAAGTCATTAAAAAAGGGATAGAGAATAAGACAGACAGGGGCGGCCCGAGGCGGGCTGCGGCAGCTGGCGCCCCAGGCGGAACGTGCGATAGGCGCCCCTGCCTGCATGGCCGTCAATGGGCAGTCAATGGGGTGACATCATCATCGGGCGCCCCGTGACATCATCATCGGGCGCTGTTGAAGGCGGCGCCCTAGGCGACGGCCAAGTCGGCCTATAGCCATAGGCCACCCCTGAAGACAGAGAATATCTTATTGCCTCTATATAAAACCATGGTACGCCCACATCTTGAATACTGCCTACAGATGTGGTCGCCTCATCTCAAAAAAGATATATTGGCATTGGAAAAGGTTCAGAAAAGGGCAATAACAATTATTAGGGGTTTGGAACTGGTCCCGTATGAAGAGAGATTAAAAATACTTGGACTTTTCAGCCTAGAAAAGAGGAGATTAAGAGGGGATATGATAGAGGTCCATAAAATCATGACTGGAGTGGAGAAAGTGAATAAGGAAAAGTCGTTTACTTAATCCCACACTATAAGAACTAGGGGTTACCAAATGAAATTACAAGGCAGACAGTTTAAAACAAACCAAAGGAAGTTTTTCTTCACTCAGCGCACAGTCAACTTGTGGAACTCCTTGCCAGAGGATGTGGTGAAGACTAGGACTTTAACAGGGCTCAAAAAAGAGCTAGATAGATTCATGGAGGTTAGGTCCAGCAATGGCTATTAGCCAGGATGGGCAGGGATGGTGTCCCTAGCCTCTGTTTCACAGAGGCTGGGAATGGGTGACAAGAGAGGGATCACATGATGATTACCTATTGTATTCCCCCCCTATTATGGGCATTCTTATGAAAATTGAACCTGTCCATTCTTATGGGTGCATCCCTGACTATCTTGGCTAATAGCCATTGATGGACCACCATGAATTTAGTTCTTTTTTTTAATCGTTATTGTTTTGCCCTTCACAACACCCACTGGCAAAGAGTCCCATGGGCTGACTGTGCTGAAGTACTTCCTTCTGTTTGTTTTCAACGCGCTGCCTGTTTGCCAGTGGGGGAATGGGTGAGGGGAACCTTTCCTGGCTTCTACGTGACCCCGGTGAAATGGGCTAAGTCTCTGCTCCCACTTCCTTTCCTCAGAGCCCTCCCTGACCTCGAGGGCTCCCCGTCCGCTCCCCTGCATGGCAGAGCCCTCGTAACCCCAACAAGGCTGGGCCCAGGATTCCTGGAGGGCTCAACCTTGTTGTGGGCTTGTGATCACCTTGGGCAGGGGCCAGGGTATCCCCACTCCAGGGTGCTCTTTGTACCAGACGCTTCCCTGACCCATTGCTCATTACATATCGTTCAAGGGAAATCCAAGTTGTTAAACAACAATCCGTTTTTTAAAAAAACAAGGAGAAGATGGGGAAGGTTGAAGGGAAACACATCAGCCCGCTCTGTGGCAGAGAAGGTCACAGTCTCTGGAATGTAGGCCCTAGGCCATGGCTGTACTGCAGGGATGCCGTGGGTTGGACATTTCCTTTAGTGGTGGCCACACGCCTTCAGGCTCTGGGTGGCAGGACCCTTCTCCCAAAGTGTGTCTCCCCCCCCCCCATTGGGGTTACAATCCTGGTGGTATCTTCCTACGCTGGGCCCTCTGCCCAAAGGTCCCCTCATTCTCCTTAGCTGCTCACCACACAGGCACGGGCGGCTCCAACCCTGGCCCCTCTCTCTGTGGCACTGCCTCCAACTCCTGGGCTTCTTGCCTGGCCCCTCTGGTGCCATGTCTGCAGCCCCGCTCCCCGCATGGATCTGCTCTCTGCGCTGTGCCTCAGGATCAAATTTAGGATTTGTCCCTGTATCGCTAGCGGTGTCTAGCACGGTTCCGCTCTTGGCCCTGTGCTGTTTACCATTCTTATTCATGACTTGGAAAGGGACATAAAATCATCACGTACCAAGTTTGAAGCCAACACAATGGCTGGGAGAGTTAAGTTAATTAAGAGGACAGCTCATTGAAACAAGATGATCTGGATCAGTAGGTACACTGGGCGCACAAGAGGTACTTTAATATGGGTGGGATCCAGGCATGGCTTGCTGCCAACTGGCAGAGAGCACAGGCCACGCATAGAGTTTTACAGGGATTCCCTGGGTTGGACATATGACAATTTCCTAAAACAGAGGTGAGGTCTTAGGGCAAGTCTACACCGGGGAGTGACTTCAAAATAACTCCCCTTATTTCGAAATAAGAAAGCGAGCGCCCACACGACCAAGCCTGTTATTTCGAAATAATAACTCCTGCTTGTGAAGAGGAATCAACTTATTTCAAAATAGTTATTTTGGGAGTTATTATTTCGAAATAAACTGGTGGCGTAGACATAGCCTTCGAGAGCCAAGTGGCCCACTAGTCATGATAATCACTGTGAAATGAATGGACTGATTAAACTGAGTTGTGTGTCTATACTGGAAATTATGTTCTTAAAATATGTATCCAAGAGATGACACACTTCAGACAGGTTCCTTTTAGGCTTGGAGTAATAGCCGCTTGTCTCCCTGAGGTCTAAATTAGCCGTTACCACTCAAACATCTTTGAGTTACTGTGGAGAGTTCCCTGAAAACATCCACTTGGTGCACAGCAGCAGAAAAAAACCCCAAATGATGTTAGGGACTGTTAGGAAAGGGGTAGATAATAAGGCAGAAAATATCACAATACCACTATATAAATCCATGGTAAGCCCACCTCTTGAATACTGCGGGCAGTTCTGGTCACCCCATCTCAAAGCAGATATATTAGAATTGGAAAAGGTACAAAGAACATTTCAGGGCATGGAAAAGCTTCTATGTGAGGAGAGACTAAAAAGCCTGGGACTTTTCAGCTTGGAAAAGAGACGACCACGGGGAGAGACGAGCGATATAAAATCACGACTGGCATGGAGACAACGAACAAGCAAGTGTTATTTACTCCTTCGCATCAACCAGGGGTCATTCAATTAACTGGATAGGCAGCAAGTTTAAAACAAACAAAAGGAAATATTTCTTCACATAGCGCACAGTCAGCCCAGTGGGACCTGTTGCCAGGAGCGCTGTAGAATCCGAAAGCGTAACTGGGTTAAAAAACAATTCGTTGAGTTCCTGGAGGAAAGATCCATCAAAGACTATTAGCCAAGACAGTCAGAGTTACTGCCTCATGTTCTCATTTAATCTGTTAGTCTTTAAGGTGCCACAGGATTCCCATGTTCCCAGTGTCCCTAAACCTCTGACTGCCAGATGCTGGGACTGGATGACAAGGGATAGGTCACTTGATAGTTGACCTGTTCTGTTCATTCCCTCTGAAGCCCCCGGCACCAGCCACTGTTGGAAGACAGAATAAGTGGGCTTGATGGACCACCAGTCTGACCCACTGTAGCTGTTCTTAGGGTCTCCTTCGCTAGTCAATAGTGAATGTGTATGTCTCACAATGTACGTCAAATTCCATACAGAGCCAGATACTGATTAAGAGACAGTGAAATATACAAGGAAAAATAACCAGCAGGGAGTCACCGTATTGGTGAAAAAGGACAATGGGGTTGTTTTGCTATATCTAGGGGTGCAGAGAGAGACCCTGGGAGACATGCTGACAGTTCGACTTATCTCATGAATAGATGATCACAGCTGGGTCCCACTAGAAAACTCTGGAAGGACTTTGGGTGAGCATTGCTCTGTATGGGTACGTCTACCCAGCGGCATTATTTCGGAATAACTGATGTTATTCTGAAATAAAGAGCATGTCTATGCTACAAGCCATTACTTCAAAATAATGTCAAGCTGGAGGACTTCTTATTCTGATTCCTGTAACCCTCATTTCACAAGGAGTAAGGGAAGTTGAAGGAAGAGTGTTCATCCTTCGACTTCCTGCTGTGTAGACAGCACCTACTGCCAAGTTAGGCTGTTTCGACTCAAGCTACGCAAATGACATAGCTGAAGTTGCGTAGTTTAATTCAACTGCAGTTCTGCTGTGTAGACGTACCCTAAGACATGAATGTAGCTAGTTCAGTAGCTCTAGATTCTAGAATGCATGTTAAGACTTTATTTTGAGCGTAACCCTTTGTTTCCTACCTTTCTATTTGGCATTACTTGAATCCCCATTCTTTCTTGAATAAACTTTTACTTGTTTTCACTATAAACGTGTCTAAGTGCTGTGTGTCATGCGGGCTGGTGATCTGAGGCACAACAGGTAAGCTGGATTGTGTGGCTTCTTTGGAAGCAGCATGTGGCAGGTTAAAATGACTGCAGTCCCCTTAGATTGCCCCCTGGTGTGCTGCTCATGCCACTGACACCTGCCTTTCTGCCCTCTGGAGCTCCCCATCACCCTGTCCTGCTGGGCAAGATCCTCTGGTCTCCCCCCCAGACAAGGTACAGAGTTAGAGTTATTGCCCCCTGCAGAGCAGCACAGGCACTGAGCCAGCTCAGTTCTGGGAGGACTCAGCTCTGAGGGCTCAGCACCCAGGAAACGAACCCCCTGATGGGACCAACCCCCCAAATAAATCCATGTTACTCTGTGTAAAGATTTTACACAGAGAAAGCTTATAAGGCCCGCCCGCTTTATCAATGTAAGAGAGAGATGCACACTAGTTGCTCCTCCAGGTAACAATTATTTAACTGGGCTTGTTAATGAACAAAAGTGTTTTAATTAAGTACAAAAAATTAGGATTTAAGTGGCTGCAAGTGAAAAGAGTCAGATCAAAGTAAGTTACTAAATTAAAATGAACAAAACCACTTCACTAGTTCTAATCGACTAAGGAACGTGTCACATGCAAATTCCCGCCCTTAACAGCTGTTCTGATCTCAGGTAAAACTCCAGATCAGAGTGGATTTGGGTCTACAACTTCTTCAAAGTTCTTTGCTGACAGGTATCCAGGCAGTTTCACAAGGCCAGCTGAAGACAAAATCTTGATGGCTTCCCATTGCTTAAATAGTCTTTCCCTTGGCGGGGGGGAGGGGAGGGAAACCCTTTGTTCCACATTCCCCATGGAAATAAAAAAATCTTAACCATGAAAACCAGAATCAAATCAGAATCAAAAAGAAAAAAAAATCCTCCGATGGAGAGAGAACATTGCCAAATCCAAATCAACCATCTGATTTCAGGAAATGGTTTCACACTAGAGGGTCTCCAAGCCTTGCTAAAGCAAAAGGAACCTGATCCTGCCATCCTGACTCCTGAAAGTAGCCCTTACTCTTGAGAGTAGCTGCTTTGATTGCAGTGGGAAACAGACACGTGAACAGTAGATTTTTCAGTTCATTGGCAATTTGGAAAAATCAATGTCTGTGCTTGTTTCAGAGCAGACTGAAAATAAAACATTTTTACATTTCTTTGGCAGACCAAAAAGTTAAAAAAAGAAACTGGCTTTGAGTCAAATGAAACATTTTGTTTCAACAAATTGAAACATTTTTAAACACTTGCTTTCAAATTTTAAACATTTCTTTCTTTAAAAGACTAAAAAAAAAGGCAATTTTGAAATGAAAGATTGTTTCAAATGAATGCATCACAATGTTTCTCTCTGAAAATGTCAAAGCAAAAGACTTTTGATTTGAGGTTTTGATTTTTTTTTAAAAAAGGATTTGCTTTCCTCCCGAGTTTGGCAGAACCTACATGAATTTACAAAACCTTCTAGTGTTGCCATATCTGCATTTTTTCACCCCGCCCCAGTTGCAAGACCACGACCAAACTATTGCAGCACTCTGGTGTGGAAACAGGCTCTCTCAGAGGCTAGGTACCATATGCGCCAGCTTCGTGGTGCCCCAGGGTTGGAGCACTCGCAGAGAAAAAAAAGCACTCACCAGCCGCCATACTCTCCCTTCCTGGCCAACAGCCTCCCCACAGTTCCATTCACAGGCCCCAGAAGAGCAGACAAAGCCTCCCACAATTCACTGGGAAAGAATGATTGTGCTAGGGGAAGCTGAGCTGCTTTAAGACCCATGGGATGTGCCCCCAGAAGTCCGAGTGCTTCACACGGTGAAGGATGCAGCCCCTGTGTGTAGGCAATTGAGTGGACATGCTCCAGGATGACTATGCAACATGGCCGCTCTCACATGAGCTGGGCCAAGCCAAGTGCTTAGACCAGGCTTCCAGTCTCCCAAATTAGCTCTGCAGTGAGGACATCCCCTGCACTCCTGGTTCCTAGACGGTATGTTCCAGATTTCCTCTCACCCCAGCGTCATAGTCTGTGGAGTGACTCCTGACTGACCTTGTGGAGGAGAAACAGGCCTATGAAGTGTACACGCCGATCTCCATTCATATTCATGGTCTGTGAAAACTTCATGAGTTCTGGGCAGACCCTCACCATCATGCCACCGTTGACATACTGGGAACTCAGCGAGGTCTCCCCTGATTCGCTATCACTCTCGTGAGGACTTTTGTTTAGTGTGAGATTCAGAAGTCAGCTCGTGCACTGATCTCCTGCAGCGCCTCGCATGCTCAGTCTGTACATTGCTACTGAAGGGAGAAGAAATTTCACAACGGTGAAGGGGAGGGCAAACGTAACCAAAGCTCATGAGAGAAAATGTCTCTTAATATCCATATACAGTGGTGGTGTGGCCCAGTGGATAGTGCACTGAGAGATCGGCTTTCTGTTCTCAGCTCTTCTAGGGTACGTCTACACTGAAACACTATTTCGAAATAATTAGCGCTATTCTGAAATAACTTAGTTCGCATCTATACAGCAAGCAGTTATTTCAAAATAGTGTCAAAATACTGTCAAGCTGGAGGACTTCTTACTCTGACTCCTGGAACCCTCATTGTACGAGGAACAAGGGAAGTCAGAGGAAGAGTGCTCTATTTTGAAATAAGAGCTGTGTAGATGCTCCCTTTTTCGAAATAAGATGCACAATTGATGTAGCTCAATTTGCATAGCTTATTTCAAGTTAAGCCCTGCAGTGGTGGCCTTTTTGGCTTGCAAGCCGCATGCAGCTCTTCCCCTTCCCGGGTGTGGCTTGATAAGCCCCTCCTGTGGCTCAAAAGCTGCCCCCACACGCCCAAAAATGGCCCTCTCCTCCCGGCTCCCTGTGCTGACCTGGGCAGGGGAGCCATCTGGCACAGCCATGAAAGATGCAGAAATAAAGATGGTGGCAGGCAATGGGCGCCTGCTGTGGCCAAAAAGCCTCAAAACTCTTTTAACTGCAGTTTCTTAAAGGGACAGAGCTTTTTTTTTTTTCCTTGACAACTTTGCCCCCGCTCTTCACGCTGGATCCACTGCTATCTTGGCTCTTTGCCCAGAATGGGTTGGCCACCCCTTATGTAGCTGCACCCTTACTGACTTAGGCCTCATCTATACTTACCTACAGATAAACACTCCAGAGATCAATCATCTGGTGTTTGATTTAGCAGGTCTAGTAAGTACCCACTAAATCAAATGCTGAGGGCACCCTCATCAATGCTGGCACTCCTGCTCCTCACAAGAAGTAAAGCAAATAGATGGGAGCGTTTCTTCCATCAATCTCTCACTGTGGCGATGGCACCAAAGTTTGAATCAAGGTTTGTTGACTCCAGCTATGCAATTAACATAGCTGGAGTTGCATATCTTACTTCAAACTTATCCCTTAGTGTAGACCTGGCCTTACCGTGTGACCTCAGGTGAGTCACTCCTCTCTGTTTTCCCCTTTCACCATTTGTCTGCTTAGGATGTAAGTTCTTCAAGCCAGGAGCTGTGTTGTCCAATGTGTCTGTACGGTGCCTAGCCCAAAGGGACCCTGATTCTGCTTGGAGCATCTAGGTTCTACTGCAAAATCTTAAGTAATAATTAGTGGGAAAGGATGTTGAATCTTAAAATCACCTACAAAAAGCTCCTGCACACTCCATTTCTCTGCTGCAAAAAGATGTAGGGTTGAGTCAGCCTTGCTGGGAATTTGAAACTGGTTTCAGTCCAGAAGGGCAGGTGCTTCAAAACTGAAGCGTAGGCTGCCGACACTCCTGTGAAATATCTAATGCTTCTGATACGATAGGGTTGGAAATCCCAAGAGAGCACAGGTGTTCTGATCATATGTGAGTGCTCTTGCTTTCAGCTCAGGCAAAAAATTCAGTGGTGCATGAAATGCTGGGATAGGATCTGGTTTTCGGGCTCCTCTAAAAATTCGGGTCGGTTTAGATCAGGAGAGGGTGGCAATAACACGGCGGCGGTTCACCAGGGTTAGCCCCTGACAGGTTGCCACCACTATATTTACCTGCACAGTTGCAGGTACCACTAATTGCAGTTCCCGTTGGCCAAGGACCGCCATTCACAGCCAATAGGAGCAGCGGTAACTGGTGTGGACCTTGACACTGCTTCCAGAACAATGATTCGTAGCCAAAGGGAGCTGCAATCATCGGTACTTGCAGCTGTGCAGGTAAATATAGCAGTGGGGGCCCACCAGGAACTAACCCTGGTGGACCAGATCCAGCCTGTGGGCCAATATTCGCCCATTCTGGTTTAGATTCAAGTTTTAGGTGAAAATGAAGGCTGAGTATTATATCTGAATGGATTTATCCCATGGTTGCACTAAAAGGCAGCGGGAAACATAACTCAAAAACAGGATCCAGACTTTCCTATGTTAAATTATGTATTCTCCACATGCTGGCTAGCAAAGCAGTGCTGACAGTAACAACTGTGCGCCTCAAAATAAATTTGCTGCAACTGCTTCTTTTTGAAAACACTTCCTACTGCCAGGGTTAGAACAGAACAAACCCAGCCAGTTCGTCTTTCCTGCCAACGTCTACACAGCTGAAATTTTGCTTTGCTTTCACTCTTTTAAGTGGTCATAAAAATTACAAATGCCTTTGCTGCATTTAACAGCTAAGTATGGGTCTCAACTAACCTCATCAGCACTGGTCCTACAATTGACAGGTACTTCCCCTCCCTCCCCCTTCTTTTTCTGTTATAAAATTCTGGGTTTATGTTATTCCTCTCCAGCTCAGCTGAAGAAGTGGGTTTTGCCCACAAAAGTTCATGTTACTATACAGTGAAACCTTTGTTATCCGGCACTCTGTCAACCAGAAAACTTTGTGAACCTGCATTACCCCCAGCCACAATACTGTCACATCTTCAGGCACACAGGCCTGGTTTGGTTTACCATGATTGGCTTAACAGTTTTTTATTTAAGAAGTACTAATCATCTTTAACTCAAAATAGAAATGAGAGACCAACTGCCGCACACTACAAAACTACCAATATTAAAAACGTGAGTTTCACTATTATTGTCCATTGGTTTTTCCTAGGTTAATGGGACCTCAGACAACCGGAATTTTTAGATAACTGGAACGCCCTAATCCCAGAGTGTGCCGGATAACACAGGTTTTACTGTATATAGTTTTGTTAGTCTCTAAGGGTATGGCTACACTTGCACCCTCTTTCGAGAGAGGGATGCAAATGAAGACATTTGAAATTGCAAATGAAGCCGGGATTTAAATATCCCATGCTTCATTTGCATAATCGCGTTATGGCGGTTATTTCAAGAGAAAACCCTTCTCTCGAAATAGTTGGTAAACCTCATTGTATGAGGAATAAGGGTTATTTCGAGAGAAGGGTTTTCTCTTGAAATAACCAGGTCTTAACAGCGTCTGTTATTTCAAAATAGCGCCATTTCGAAATAGCACCATAACGCGATTATGCAAATGAAGCGTGGGATATTTAAATCCTGCCTTCATTTGCAATTTCGAATGTCTTCATTTGCATCCCTCTCCTGAAAGAGGGTGCAAGTGTAGACATACCCTCAGTCCTGAGCTACACTAGGGAGTTATTTTGAAATAACCCCCCTTATTTCGAAATAACAAGTGGCGCGGCCACACTATCAAGCCCGTTATTTCGAAATAAGGGGCTGGTTATTTTGAAATAACAACTCCTGCTTTCTGTGAGGAATAGCGCTTATTATTTCAAAATGGCGGTAGCGTGGACACTTGAAATGGCAGTGTGTCTGTGGTGGCAGCAGCTGAGGTCTGGCTGAGCCATGCCAAATGCAGAGGGTAGGCACGTGGCGTGTCTCGGCTGTGCCTCTGTGACTGTGGCGAGGCTGCTCTTTGCACAAGGACGTGTCTCTACATGAGCAAGGGATTCCCAACCCCGGCTGGCAGTGTAGACGTCGCCTTTGATGGACAGGAGGCAGCAGCGACTCCAGCAGAACACAAACCCAGAGTTTTGACCCCATAACCCGCTGATAAAAATTGGGCTCCAAATCAATCAAAACCACTCCCTCCACCTGAAGTGGCGCAGTCTCTCTCGCTTCCCTTGGATGGCTATTCTGCACTTGGGCCGCGCTTGCTGTCCATATGATGCTCCCAATCCATCTCTGTGTTAATTCCACTTCATTATTTCACCTTCCCCCCCAATGGCTACAGCTCTTTAAAACGTGGTTCTCCCTTGCATGTTATTTATGTACAGACAGCTCCTCATACACCAGTGCTACTCCACTTAGGGTTAGGTTTGCATTGCATGTATCAGTCCTTTTCATCTTTCCTCCTGCAGTACGCTAATCCTTCCACCCTCTTAATTATTTTAATTGTTTTCCCCTGCATCCTTCTTTGCATCTGTTGCTGCTTTGAAAACAAGAGAGCCGTTTCCAGTGTCCTTGGCTCTGAAGTATTGCACAAAGATCTGGGCTATTTCTTCTCTGCCTTTCATTTTTCCAAACATTTTTTTTGGAGGAAGTTTAAAAAAAAATTAGCTAATGGCTGTTCCATCATCACTGATTGATAGACACAGATAAAGCTCCACTGTGCTTTAGTGCATATCCAGAAATGGTGGCAAGGGAATTACTATCTGTTCTCATCTGCTGGCAGGAATCAAAGATCAAATCCATCTCAGGGGTAACTCCCATCATGGGGTCCAAATTGCAGACAAGTGAAGAAACAATGCCAATCTGCATATTTATTGTTGCTGTTACAGTAAATCGGTACCTCAAAATACGGTGCTAAGCATTATACAAACATGTGGGAAGAGACTGTTGAAATCGAACAAACTGGGAGGAACAACAGAAGCCCAGAAAAAGGAAGTGATTTTGCTAAGTTCTTCTAGCAGGTCTGAGCAGGGAATAGAACGCTTGTCTACTAATTCCCCATCCAACGCCCCTTCCCAAACTAAGGAACCCTTGAAATTTCCATGCAGTTCTAGCCAGTGCATTTTAGGAACAAATATACAAAACACAGGCCTGGTCTGCTTAAAAGTTAGGTTGACGTAGCTGCAGCATTGAGGACTGTAGTTAGCTTGACCAACCCCTGGGGTAGACACAACTAGGGGGATGGAAGAATTCTTCTGTCAACCTAGCTCCTGCTACTCTGAGGGTGAATTATCTACATCAGCGGACCAACCCCTTCTGTCGCTGTGGGAAGACTCTACACTGTGGGCCTACAGGGGCATGGCGGCGGTACTGTCACAGTAAGTGCCATACAAGGGTTCTCTTTCACCGCTAGTGCATCTCCTCATGTCTACAGCTGGGAAAGTAGCTCTTGGTGACATCTCTTCAGCTCTCTGCTCACTCGGCCATCGTCTCTCTTCTGGTAACTTGGCCCCCTGGCCAGGTCACCGGTTAGTCCATCCTGCTGTATGCAACACGATACTATCCAAATGCCTTCTCTGGACAGTGTTCAGCCCTTGCTGAGTACCACCATACCAGTGACTGGCAGAACCCGGGCCCACCTGCTGCACCAGATTCCTGCCCAAGGACTCCACAACCATCAATCCAGCTCTGCTCTGTCCCCACTTCTTTGCTGTTTCCATGGGCTCCTTCCTCCCCACCCGCTCTCTCATCTCTTGCCTGTTTCTGGGTTTCCCCAGAGAGCCTGCTTTGGTCTCCATGGCAACATCACCCACTCCTAGCCTCTGCTAGACTCCTTACTCCAGAGTGGGACCACAAGGCTTACTCTGCCCCAGACTTCTTCCTTGTGCCTGACAGCCTCCCTCGTCTCCCAGGAGTGACTGCAGCCTCCTTCCGCTGCCAGCTTCCTGGCTTTATAGTGCTGGCTCAGCCCTTTCCCCTCTGGGCCTCACTCCCAGTTAACCAGGACCGCCCTTTCTCAGGTGACTTCAGGTAACCCAGTTGGCCTCTCAGCCCTTGTTAATGGCAGGAGCGGGGTGCAAACAACAACACACACTTGCAGTGTTGACAGGCCCACTGGGCTACAGATGTGCTCCAAGGACTGGAGGAAGCGACACAGGAGCAGGAGAAGGCGCCCGATTACTGGGCTGCATGCTGGGACTGGCAGAAGGGCAGTCCTCTCCCAAGCCAGGGAGCAACAGTAGAGCTACCCTGGGGGCCTTATTACAGAATAGGGCTAGAGTCCTCTTCATAAGGCTGGAGCCTACCCTATTTATACACCCATAGCTGGCAGATCCACTGGTCCTACCCTTGCCCCCCGGGCCACCCATAGCATTTATGGGCCCTACGCAGTACTATGAAACTAGTGCCCTATGCTCGACAGCAGCCAGGGTGTGGAAGGATGATAATTTTTTAGAGATGTGATTTTATAATCTTCAGGAACACACTAAGGAAATATTTTTAAAGTAAACTGTAAACTAAGGTCCTGTCAACTAACACAGTAAATTCAGAAACTAACAGGCTGTGTCTACATTGGCACCCCTTTCCGGAAAAGGGATGCTAATGAGACACTTCGGAATTGCAAATCTGGGGATTTAAATATCCCCCGCGGCATTTGCATTTACATGGCTGCCGCTTTTTTCCGGCTCGGGGTTTTGCCGGAGAAAAGCGCCAGTCTAGACGCGATTTTCCGGAAAATAAGCCCTTTTCCGGAAGATCCCTTATTCCTACTTTCAAGTAGGAAGTGAAGTCTTGCCTGGCCGCACATCAGAGAGCAGCGGGTGATATTGCAGTGATAGGATTAGAGGTGGCAGTTTTCTAAAACTCTGTCCCTGTCACTCGGCCAGAGGAATAGCTCTGGGTTGCTCAAAAACTTGTCTCTTTCACCAGCAGAAATCAGTCCAGTCAAGAATGTTACCTCGCCTGCTTTGTCTCCCTCGTTGTCGTGAAGTTAATAGTGGATGACACGTGCTCATCTTTGACAGCTATGCCATCGAGTCCAGCGGGAGCAGCGCTCGGCAGGACTATTGGTACAAAGAGTGGAGATTTGGGTAATTTTTATGCCCTGTCTGCTCTCCAATGAAAAAGGCAGGGGATCATCTAGCACTATATCCTCTCAATCATACAAAAGCCTTTAATAGCCTAGGATTTTAACAAGTGACAAGATGAGGCCAGGTCCTGTGTAGGCACAAACTTTTAGCCATGTGACAGCCGCTCCAGGGGCAAGGATGCGGCTAATGGGTCCCCTGATTTGGCTTTCATTGTGCTGCAGCTGGGCTCTTAAAGATGAACCAAACTCCTCCAGCTACATTAGTTTCCAGGTTGAAGAAATGCTACTGCCTCAGAACTTTGTATAGAAAAAAGCCTAACCTCTTCACTTAGAAAAACAATGATCATGAAAGGCAGAACAATAGATTATAAGAGACAGACCGTCGGATCCACTATTACTCTGAGTGTGACCTAAATTCAGGTTTTTAGCAACTGACTGGACTATTTTTGAGGGTGGAGAAATGTCAGGATATAGACCATCTGAGCCACGAAAGAAAGAAAAATAATACAAAAGCCTCTTGAGAAGTCAGGGATTAATAAAATGAGATTTAGCTTGTAAAAACGCAGCTCCATTCATCTGTGGGGGAATGATCAGACATAGTGATATCCAAAGGGACTGGTGTGAGTGAGACACATAAGGCCAAATCAATGATGTCGGTGTAAGAATGTCCTTTGACCTCAGTGGGGAATGGAAGCTGGCTGTTAGAAAGCGGCTAATGCTGTCAGATGACTCTGAGCACCAAAGTGGGCAGGAATTTGCAATGTAAATACAGGAGCCATAAAGGCCAAGGCAGTTTGGGGTTGGATACACAGAGATACTATGTCATAGAGAAGAGATGTCCTCTAAATGAATCTCTGGTAAGATGTGATCATTTCAGAGCACCAAAAATATTTAGGCAAACTGAAGGGGATTTAGAGAAGAGCAACAAAAGAGGCTGATTTACACTACAGCAGAAGGTCAACTGTAAATATGCAACTCCAGCTACGTTAATTACATATCTGGAGTCTACGTCCCTTAAGTTGTGTTTCCATGCAGTCCACACAATGGGAGGCCAGTGGGCACAAATGCTCACGTCGGCTTCCCTTACTCCTTGTGAGGAGCAGGACTACCAGCACCGGTGGGGGCACACTCTGAGTTTGATTTAGCGGGTCTTCACTAGACCCGCTAAATCAAACCATGACAGATCGACCATGGCAGCGTCGATTTTCCGCATAGTGTAGACATGGCCTAGAAAGTAAACACTAACAAGAAATAAAGAACTTGGTATATTCTAGGGGGTCACAGCTAAAATAAGAACTAAACAAATAAATAAGAACTAAAATTAAGAGAGAAACAATTTAGATAAAGTAACGATTTTATCTTTCAACCTTCTTTTTTTGGAGCATGGGATAGTCACACAACTCCCTTTTAATTGCAACAAAATTGTTGAGACAGTGCATTGGATTAATGCTAATGGTATTTCCGAAAGCAACTCTTCAACACTAATGCCATCTTCAACACTGCAGAGATAGAAACTTTAGCTTCTTAGGCCAGGTCTACACCGGCAGTGAAAATTGATGCAAGATACACATCTCCAGCTATGTGAATTACATAGCTGGAGTCAACATATCTTGCACCGATTTTATGGGGCAGCCCCACAGTGAGAGGTCAATGGGAGAAATGTTCCCATCAACTTCCCTTACTCCTCACAACAGTGAGGAATACTGGCGTCAACGGGGGGAATGGTGCCCTCAGCATTCGATTTAGCTGGTCTTCACTAGACCTGCTAAATCCAACCCCAGAGAATCAATCGCCAGAGCGTGGGTCCTCTGGCAAGTGGAGATGTGGTCCTAGTATAGCCAGCTATTCCTTCTCACTCTTGTGGCTTACAAGGTCTCAAGCCTTATCCTATCATTCTGATATAGGTGGGTTGTTATGTTTTTAACAGTGAGGGAAATTAACCATTGGAACAACTTACCAATCTTCATGACAAATTCTGCATCATTGACCATTGTTAAATCAAAACTGGGTGTTTTCCTAAAAGATCTGCTCTAGGAATCATTTGGGAGTTCTACAGCCTGTGTACACAGAGGGGCTAACGAGGGGATCACAGTGGTCTCATCCGGCCATGGACTCTATGAACATATGTTTTTTGTCATGCCCCTCCATCCTTTCTTTTCTCCATCCACCTGTTCCAGTCTGAAGTCAGTGGCTGCTGCTCACTGTTAGAGCGGCAACCAATGTTAGCCGCAACGGATGTTGTATTATGTCACAGCCATCTGCCACGAAGTGTTTAGTAATATAAATAGCTTCTGCAGTTTGGTGCATCACAATATAGTCTGGTCCCTGTTAAAGTCAGTGTCTAATGGAACATCAACAGTAATAGCCACATTCTTTCATCTTATACTTCAATAGTAAACTCATTCAGGAGACGGGGCATCACTTCATTTTGTATTTGTACAACGCCTGTCACAATGGGCAACAGGCATTTAGGCGTCCCCAGGACTGGAGATTTTTAAGAGCAGGTTAGACAAGCACCTTTCAGGGACAGTCTAGGACTGTCATACTTAGTCCTGCCATGAGTGCAGGGGACTGGACTAGAGCAGCGGTTTTCAAACCTTTTTTCCTCGTGACCCAGTCGAAGAAAATTGTTGATGCTGCGACCCAGCATAATGTGACTAGAGGGTGGGTTGTGGAGTAGGATGAGAGCTTTGAGGTGTAGGAGGGGGTTCCCGCTTTGGGGAAAGGGGTGTCAGGGCTGGGGCAGGAGGGGCTTACCGACAGTGGCACAGCGGCGGGGCTAAGGCAGCTTCCTGCTTCTCCTGGCACTGAAGAACAGGCTGCACCACAGAAACAGCCGGCAGCAGGTTCCCAGTCAATGGGAGTGTGGTGCTAGTGCTCCGGGCAGGGGCAGTGCATGGCGCCCTGTACGCTCTTCTCCCTCACCTAGGAGCCAGGCCTGCTACTGGCCACTTCTGACATTCTACCACACAGTGTTGGGTCGCGACCCGTCGTTTGCAAACCACTGGACTAGATGACCTCTCAAGATCCCTTCCAGTCCTAGGGCTGCCAGGTGTCTGGTTTTGAACCGGACAGTCCAGTATTTGAGCTTTCTGTTCGGGAAACAAATTGAGAAAATATAAATGTCCAGTATTTTCTAAATAAGATGTCATGTAGATTGTGATGTAATGTCAAGTGTGTCCAGTATTTTTGTTGAAACCATCTAGCAACCCTATCCAGTCCTATGATGATAATACCACTGAGTAATAATTTTCAGAAGCACTTAACTTGAGTCTAACTTTGCTTCCATTGATGTCCGTAGTAAAAGTGCCCCTTGATTTAAGTGGAACCAGAGTGGAACCAGCTTCTGAAATTCTCACCCAAAATATATTGTGCTCCAGTGGAATAACAGTTGAGCAGAAGGGTCAGCATGGAAACTTTTCATTAAATATTGACATCAATAGTCCGGAGCCATCCCCAACAGAATGTCATTGGCTTCAATGGATTTACACCAAGTGCTACTTTGATTTGATAATAGGATAGAGGTGACAATCCACTTCAACCACCTTTTGAAAAGCCCCTATAGTGGAGGTCCTATTAAAATAAACGAGCCTTGAATCTAACACAGATCAGAATGTTGTGTGATGCATTTGTACAGGAAGGCTTTGTAGATGACAAAAGGGTTCGGAACGGATTGACCTTCTGATATGTCAGAAAGATTGTTGGAAACCAGGAGCAATGAAAGAGTCATTAATTTAGATTTCCTTGATGCACTAAAATGACTGGGCTGTGGTAATTATTCCAGAATGCCATTATACCTTCACCTGACCCTGCTGAGAGAGAGAGAGGAAAGAAAGAAAGAAAGAAAGAAAGAAAGAAAGAAAGAACAATTTTCTCCAATCAACAACAAAGAAATCTCACAATTTTTAGATCAGCTGATTCTCCCAAGGAACAAAGACTGCCAAAGTGAGTCAAGTTCACTCTTTAGTAGTCATGACAACACTACCTCAACGAACTCACATTTTAGGGTAGAAGAAAAGGAAGTACTGAGCGGAGAGACAAAGCAATCCATTATGGCTCATGCATATCAGTAACCATCTGGATGGCACCAACGTTGCATATTCACACGGCATCCTGCCGGGGGGGATGGCAGCATATATTATATCGCACACACCAAACTGACAAAAGAAAAGAGTTCTGAAAGGTAGGGAGTCACCTAGCACAGCAAATTTACTCTTACCTATGACGGTAGAGCACTCTAATGGTTAGAGCAGAGGACTGTGAGTCAGCTGAGGACTCTCAGTGCTTGCCTTCCTGTGTGAATTTGACTAAGCTATCTGCCTTGCCCTACAGCTATTGACCTTCCCTTTATTTTCCACTAGAGACTTCAGTATCTTAATTCTAACTGGAAGGTTTCCCGTAAAAGGTGGGGGGGGAGGGGAAGGGCAGAGCCTCCTCAAAAGCCCATCCCTCTTAGATAAGGGAGGGCCCTCAAAATCCAGGATTCAACTCTTTTATGGGATGCCCTGAGGGCTGCGGACTCTGTTTACATCCAGGCAAACAGGGTAGCAGGGCCAGCTGCCTCCATACTGCCCCGCTAATGTGCCTCACCTGACAACGAGGCAGAGCTGAGAAGGGAGCCATCATCCATGGCCCACTCACCCCTTGGACTCCCTGCTGCGTCTGTCAGCCCTAGGGCTGACAGGAGCTGTAGTGCTGGGGGGCTTTTGGTGAACTGTGGCTGCTTGTCTCTGCTAAGACCTGCATTGAGAGCCCCAAGCTCCGTCCACAGAGGCCAGAACATGACTGATATAGAACTTAGCAGAATTCCCTTCTCTGCCACAGACTTCCTGTGTGACCTTGGGCAAGTTACTTCCTCTTTGTTCTCCATTTGAAAATGGGCCAGCACGTCCTCCCCCCTTCTCTGCCCCGTCTATTCATGTTGTGAGAGACAGCCTCTGCCCCAAAGAGCTTACAGAGTGTCCACCGTGTCTGTCTATGCTGATTGTAAGCTCTTTGGGGGCAAAGGCTGTCTTACAATGTGAATCTACAGGGCCCCATTGCACTAGGCCTTGAGCTCTGTGGCGGCTTCTATGCTATGCTGCCCTGTAAATATACAGTAATAACAACATGAGAATGGTCATATTGGGTCAGACCAAAGGTCCATCTAGACCAGTATCCTGTATGCTGACAGTAGCCACTGCCAGATGCCCCAGAGGGAGGGAACAGAACAGGTAATCCTCACATGCTCCCTCTCCTGTCATCCATTTCCAGACAAACAGAGGCTAGGGACACCATTCCTACCCATCCTGGCTCATAGCCATTGATGGACCTAATCTCCATGAATCTATCCAGCTGTTTTTTGAACCCCATTAAAGTCCTAGCCTTCACAACATCCTCTAGCAAGGAGTTCCAGAGGTTGACTGTGCACTAAGTGAAGAAAAACTTCCTTTGGTTTGTTTTAAACCTGCAGCCTATTCATTTCATTTGGTGACCCCTAGTTCTTATATTGTGGAATAACTTTTCCTTATTCACTTTTTCCACACAGTCATTATTTTATAGACCTCTATCCTATCCCCCCTTAGCCTCCTCTTTTCTAAGATGAAACATCCCAGTCTTTTTAATCTCTCTTCATACCGGACCCATTCCAAACCCCTAATCATTTTTGTTGCCCTTCTCTGAACCTTTTCCAATGCCAAGAGATCTTTTTTGAGATGAGGCGATGTTTTCCTTCTAGCAAACATTTGCAAACTGTAATCCCCCGGCCCCGGCTCCACAAATCCATCCCTGATTTCACTGCGTGCTTCTTGGTGGAGCACACCCCACTGCCGGCAATGTTCTCTGAGCAATATGCTGCGGCAGGCTGAGCTGGAGGCAGAAAGTGACTCCTTCCTCAGGGTTGTGCTCACGCCGCTCAGGAGCAGATGGGATTCCTGACAAACTGCGTCAGCAAACACTTCCCTTCCCAGCTCGCCCAGCTCTCGTCTCTTGGCAGGGGCCTTCACGCACGAGAGGGCACGAGGAGAACATGGCTCCAGTCGCGCCAGGGTGACGTTCTCAGCTGGGCTCCGGGAGCAGGGAACACATGTCCCAGTTCTAAGGGGCTGACTGGTGTGACCATTCCAGCCACACGTTCGCAATGTACAGACAACCCTGCTGGCACGGGAAGCGGTCGATATTTAAAAGTCTAGGGGACAATCTTAAAGAGACACTGCCAAGGATTTCAACAGCGGGGGCCAACCATGGACATCTGGTACCCTAGGCGACGGGGGCCCCCGTCCACACTCCGCCCCCAGAATGATGGCTGTAGGCGTTCTAGGGGCAGAGTGTTGCTGCCCCAGTGCCCACCCTCCCCATGCTCCTGGCCCAGGGAGACTGGAGCCCCCTTTCCCCAGCTATGTTCCAGGGCCACGTGCTCCCCTCCCTCTCCAGGGCTGGAAAGGCTGGGGCCATGTGGCCTCCTCCCTCCTCAGTGCTCTGGGGCTGGGGCCACCAGGGCGTTCAAACTCAGGAGAGGGGGCTACTGCCCTCCCTTAACCCCGCCATAAATGGCACCCTTGTTTGTAGGCCTCAATGTGATATATATTTCCTCCCCACACCACCACCACTGCATTTGTTTGCAAAGCTGACAGAAAACAGGGGTTTTCTGACCAGGAGTAGGGAAGTTACCTCTCTCCGTATTTGTCACCGGCATGACTACGACTCAGACACAACATCCAATTCCAGTGTCCACACTTCAAGAAGGCTGTTGATACAGTGGGAATGGTTCAGAGACAAGCTGTGAGGTGGATGGAAGGACTGGAAAACCCGCGTCCCGTTGATTGAAAGCCTTCTGTCTACTAGCGTCCCAAAGAGAAAGTGAAGGGCATGACTCAGTGAGAGTCTGTAAATACTTCCACGGGGAACAGAAATGTAAGGGAGGACTCTGCAGTCTAGCAGAGGAAGGACCGATGTAATCCTATGGCTATAAGTCAAAGCTAGGCAAATTCACATTGAGAACAAGGCCTACGTCTCTTACCAGCGAAGGGAATTAACCACTGGAACAATTTACCACAGGCGGGTGGAGTCTCCCTCCGTGACCACTTTAAAATCAAGACTGGGCATTAAGATCTGTTCTCGGCATTATCTGGGGAAGTTTGGTGGCCTTGGTTCTACAGCAGGTCAGGCTAGATAATCACAGTGGTCTCCAGCTGTATGTACATTACCCGATGGCTCCTCAAGGTTGTCTTGGGAGATTCCTGGGTAGACAGAGGCTTCCCACTTAGCTTTGGCCCATGTCCCGTCCATTTGATAGCAGCCTTCAACTCCCTGAAGAGGGGTTCCAAAGAGGATGGAGAGAGGCTGTTCTCAGTAGTGACGGATGGCAGAATGAGCAGCAATGGTCTCAAGTTACAGTGAGGGAGGTCTAGGTTGGATATTAGGAAAAACTATTTTCCTAGGAGAGTGGGGAAGCACTGGGATGGGTTCCCTAGGGAGGTGGTAGAATCTCCATCCCTAGAGGTTTTAAAGTCCCAGCTCGACACAGCCCAGGCTGGGCTGATTTAATTGGGGTTGGTCCTGCTTTGGGCAGAGGGGCTGGACCTGATGACTCCTGAGGACTCCTCCAACCCTTGGATTCTATGATCATGAAGAGAGTGTTGTGGTGGGGCCACAACTGAATTGCATGAGGACCCCCTTGTGCACCAGGTCACCATGCCACTCACTTAATTTTGGCCTCATGGCCTCCCTGTCATGACAGGGAATATTGCAACTTCCTTGTGCCAATGAGGTGACCAAGACTCTTGCTCCACTAGGCCCTGGAAAGCAGGACATCCCCAAGGCCCGTCAGCAGGGAAGGGATCAGAATTAAACATTCTTGTCTGGCCTTTCCAGTGAAAGGCTCTGACAACCTGCTGTAAAGCTGAATTGATTTGGCTGGGTTTCCACTTTTGGGCCCTAAAGGCAGGTTGGCTCCCCCTTGTGCAGCATATAGAGCAGTGTTTCTCAACCTTTTTTTATAAAGTAAAGTACCCCCTTTTTAAAAAAAAAAGATAAGTACCCCCAGTACCTACAGTTTTCAGACACACACAAAAATTTTCTACCATTGTAACACATTTGTTTAAAACAGCAAGCAAATGGTCTGGTAGCACTTTATAGACTAACAAAACATGTAGATGGGATCATGAGCTTTCGTGGGCACAGCCCACTTCTTCAGATGACCGGAGTTATGACTAGAGGATAAGAAAACTCGAAATAAATAGGAGAAGGGAAGTGGGGAGGGGAGAAAGATGCTCTGTCATCCACCCCCCTACCTCTATACATAAAGTATCAGGAGAAAGGGTGCTAAACCTAAGTAGATAAAGATCAAAGTCAGTGGATGGATTGCTAAGGCAGGAAGAAAAAGACAGGACTATGCAGCACTTTAAAGACTAACAAGATGGTTTACTAGGTGATGAGGTTTCATGGGCCAGACCCACTTCCTCAGACCAAACTGAGGAAGAAAGTCTGGCCCATGAAAGCTCATCACCTAATAAACCGTCTTGTTAGTCTTTAAAGTGCTGCATAGTCCTGTCTTTTGTTTCAGCTAGACCAGACTAACAGGGCTACATCTCTATTACTAAGGCACGAAGGATACCATTCAGAAAGCTGTTAGCACCTTCAGTAATAAAGGCTGAAGGTGCTAACATATGGGGTTATGTTAACCATATGGGGTGGTGGAGCCTTTATCACTGAAGGTGCTAACAACTTTCTGACTGGTATCCTTCCTGCCTTAGCAATCCATCCACTAACTTTGATGTTTATCTACTCAGATTTAGCACCCTTTCTCCTGATACTTTATGAATAGAGGTGGGGGGGTGGACCACAGAGCATCTTTCTCTCCCCCACCCCCCTTCCCTTCTCCTATTTATTTTGAGTTTTCTTATCCTCTAGTCATAACTCCGGTCATCTGAAGAAGTGGGCTGTGCCCGCGAAAGCTCATGATACCATCTATATGTTTTGTTAGTCTATAAAGTGCTACCAGATCATTTGCTTGCTGTTTTGTTTTGTTTTGTTTTTTTTTGTAACAGACTAACTCGGCTACCCCCTGAAGCTCCTGAACATTTGTTTAAACAACTTAATCGTAGCTGGGAAGGCAATGAAATTTTTGGGTGTAAAAAGTACAAAAATAATAAAGTGTTTTAAAACTTAAAACAAAAATTCAGTTTTCTCCACACTTCAGTTGTGTTGACGTACCCCTCCCAGACTTCTCTCAAGTACCCCTAAGAGTACTCATACCACAGTTGAGAAACACTGATACAGAGGGAAGAAAGAAAAGAAAAAGCCAGTAGGCGAGCACTTATGAGCAACCCAGCAACAACAAAATATCGTATGGGAATACAGTGGAATAAAATATGGAACAATAATAGATCTCAAGTTCACACTTCCAGGGGATTCAGCAGAGTTTACAGCAGCAAGAACAGCCCTGTGAAGGCTGTGGGAGATTTCTGCATTATTTATATGAAATACTAAGTGGGACTCTGCTTATCTGTTTAACCTTGTTAATGACCTCCAGGTATAAGTTTCTTTCCAGAGACACTCACTGGAAGTTGGTGGGGGGGGTGGAGACAGGCAATCAATGGTTTGTGGGTGTCATGTGGCTTTGCCTTGTTTGGTTGAGTGATTTATCCAAAGCCACTGTGATTTGAATAGGCCTACCCTAGGCAATACAATGGATATGATAAAGAAGGTGGCCAAATCAAGACCTCTGGTTCTGCCTGCACGGACTGGTAACTGGAAAGGGACTCTTGGAGGAGAATCCATTATGCAGGGGACAGATTCTGAATACCTGCAGGGATTCTGACCAAATCCCAAAGGAGATCAAGAGGAAAACTGCTAAGGAAACTGAGTCAAGGAATGGCATATTCCTGTTCATCCAGAAATATAATTTATGCCATCATGTGCCTAAAGTGTCCGTCTGCTATGTACATTGGACAAACGTCTCAGACACTTCACCAAAGAATCAATGCACACAAAACAGACGTAAGACTCTCTCACAGAGAGAAAGCTGTTGCTTGCCATTTCAGCCAGACGGATCATTCCCTCAATGACCTTAAAACATGCATATTGCTTCAAAGACACTTTAACTCCAGACTTCAACAAGAAGCTTCAGAATTGTCATTCATGCTTAAATTTGACACTTTATGTATGGGTTTAAACAAAGACTCTAATTATCTCACCCATTACAAAGATAGCTTCCCCAATTATCACCCCTATGTCATTACCACACAGAAACTAACCTTTCCCCCCTCATCCCCACTCTGTTCTAAAATTTGATTTGTCAATTTCACGTGTTCATTTTTTTGATTGTATCACTTTGGTATATATGGTTGTGCCGATTTTCTTCCACATATTGATCTGAGAAAGTGGGTCTGGCCCACGAAAGCTCATCACCTAATAAACCATTTTGTTAGTCTTTTAAGTGCTACATAGTTCTGTCTTTTGTTTCAGGCCCTTTAATTGTTTTTAAAGTTGATCCAGGCTCTTCTAAAGAGTGGGCTTGGCTGTTCATACTTTTTTTATTTTACACTAAATTGCACCCGTGTTTCCTGTGCCGTGTAATAACATAAGAGGACTCCGTGTTTCTTAAAGCTGCCCTGGTTCTTGATTTACAGAACTAGTTATGAAGGTTCCGCATCTGCAGCTGTCCTTCCAGCCATGTGCACGCAGACCGACATTCTGGTGCCTCCTCCAGACTCTTCCCTCCTGCAACCTGTGCCCCGCCTTCCAAGTTCCATGCAGGTTGCTACAAATCGTGCAACCCTCCCTGGAAAGATGTGATACACTGGTGTAAGACACCACTTGCACAGGTAAATTGTACCAGTGCAAGCCCCATCTGGTGCTGCGGCAGCGTGTCTGGTGTTTGCACTGAAGTAACTACTTGATGTATGTTTTCCTAGCCCAGACAAGCCCTTAGTATTTTTCCAGGTAGCCTAAGACAATGCACCCAGTTGTGTTCTGACAAAGAAAGTGGGAGGAAATTGTGCATGAATCCAATCTAGAGATTCCTCTGAATGCTTCTATCTGAGAGGGGCTTGGGGCTCACTCAAAGGCTGCCTTTCCCTCTTCAAAAATCTGTTTTTCTGGGTTCTGAGAGAGAAATGATTTACCATCGCCACTCCTGAGCTCTATGGGAGTATTGTGAATGTCAAGACTGAATATAATTAGTAATCGCTCTTTTGAGCTTTTAATGTCAATTGTGATAGGCTGAGAACACTTGGAGTTCTATAAATAAAATATGAAAACTAAGTGCAGCGGTGCCGAGTATGATCAAGGTAGTGGTTATATCTGCAGGCATTTTGGCAATTGCTTCAATAAAGGGACCCTCACCATGCTCAGAAGCTGTTTGCAAGGGGACATTTTCATCAGGGCAATTCGTAGAAGAGGTCTGTCACATCCCCGGCTTGGGTGTTGCTGCTTGAAAGCAATTAATAATGTCTCTGGTGTATGTAGCAATTCACAGTCTTTAGCACAGTTACCTTTACAGCACCCCTGTGATGGACAGAAGTATTATTGTCCCCATTTTACAGATGGGGTTCCGAACCACAGAGAGGTTAGGTGACTTGCCCAAGGGCACACAGGAAGTCCATGGCAGAGCAGGGAGTCGAGCATGGGTCTCCCCATCTGAAGACAGAGCACTAACCATCTTTCCCCTTTTGCAAGCTGACAATTCTCCCTCTCTGCCTCAGAACTCCACTTCTTCCCCACCGCCACGGTTGGCCTCTCACGATTTTGATTAGTAGCACAGGTTATTGAAGTATGATATGGAAAGGTAGGATCCAATTGTCTAAGTCTGGAGAGGGACCTGAGATGTATGTGAAATGGCCCTGTACTGCCATGATATAGGTTTGAATTATTATTACCCTGCTTTTGCAAATGGGGAAACTGAGGTACAAAGAGGGGATGTACCCTGCCCCCAAATGACACAGCGAGTCAGTGGCAGATTCCAGAACAAAACCCAGGAATTGGGACTCCTAGTCATGCATGTTACTCATTACACCCCATTTGCATCCCCCTTTAACCTGTAAATAAGGAATTTTCTCTCTCTCATCCTTGACACTTCAGTTTCTCAGGGAGAAACACAAATGAACTTGTTTAAATATTCCTGGCATTTCTCCTGGGTGTCTGAAATCAGCAACATGATGAACAGAAAGGAGAGAACAGCCACAGTTGGAGATAAAGGCACTTGTCAAATAAGCCGAGTGAGACAGTCTCAGTTTATGGTCTGTAAGTTCCCATTGCCCCATTATTGCAGTGTTAGAAGAAGGCAAATGCCACGCCATCACTTGGAAGACATGTAGTGTAAACAAGATTGAGGGGGGACATGATAGCCGTTTTCAGGTATCTAAAAGGGTGTCATGAGGAGGAGGGAGAAAACTTGTTCATCTTGGCCTCTGAGGATAGATCAAGAAGCAATGGGCTTAAACTGCAGCAAGGGAGGTTTAGGTTGGACATCAGGAAAAAGTTCCTAACTGTCAGGGTAGTCAGACACTGGAATAAATTGCCCAGGGAGGTTGTGGAATCCCCATCTCTGGAGATATTTAAGAGTAGGTTAGATAAATGTCTATCAGGGATGGTCTAGACAGTATTTAGTCCTGCCATGAGGGCAGGGGACTGGACTCGATGACCTCTCGAGGTCCCTTCCAGTCCTAGTATTCCATGATTCTATGATCAGGATGCAAGAGAGGGGGGCAGCAGGAGCCACCTCAGAGCAGACAGCTGAGAAGAAGGGAGATAAAGCCAGGAACATAAAGCAAATCTATGTTTGTGTAACGTCATCTGTGGGCGGAATCGAACCTGGAACCTCGGGAGCTTAGTAGATGCGCCTCTACTGCATAAGCTAAAAGCCAACTGCCTGTTAGTTAAAGCTATAGAATCATAGAACACTAGAACTGGAAGGGACCTCAAGAGGTCATCATGTCTAGTCCCCTGCTCTCATGGCAGGACTCAGTACTGTCTAGATCAGTGGTTCCCAAACTTTTTGGCATCACGTCCCCTTTTTGATTTTTGAGAAACCCTCATTCCCCCCCCCCAAATAGCAGCAAAACTTGTTGAGCAAAAAAAAAAGAAAGCAAAGGAACTGACCGGGGCCGAAAAACAAAAATAGCAGCAAAACTTGGAGGGGCCATTGATTGGGGGGGGGAGAAGACCTGAGTCACCTTGAGCCCCCCCTGGAATTTCTTTACGCCCTCCAGTTTGGGAACCCATGGTCTAGACCATCCCTGATAGATGTCTGTCTAACCTGCTCTTAAATATCTCCAGAGAAGGAGATTCCACAACCTCCCTTGGCAACTTATTCCAGTGTTTAACCACCCTGACAGTTAGGAAGTTTTTCCTAATGTCCAACCTAAACCTCCTTTGCTGCAGTTTAAGCCCATTGCTTCTTGTCCTATCCTCAGAGGCCAAGGAGAACAATTTTTCTCCCTCCTTCCTGTGACACCCTTTTAGATACCTGAAAACCGCTATCATGTCCCTTCTCAGTCTTCTCCTTTCCAAACTAAACAAGTCCAATTCTTTCAGTCTTCCTTCATAGGTCATCTTCTCTGACCTTTCATCATTCTTGTTGCTCTTCTCTGGACCTTCTCCAGTTTCTCCATCTTTCTTGAAATGTGGTGCCCAGAACTGGACACAATACTTCAACTGAAGCCTAATCAGTGCAGAGTAGAGCGGAAGAATGGCTTTGCCAAACAAAGCAAAAACACTTTTTTTGTTGTTACATTTTTGAGCATCATGGAAGGAAATGTCAAAACAGTTATTTTGCACTGAAAAGGCCGATCTTTTAAACGTTCCCCCCCCCTTCTCCACAAAACAATTCAGTGAAATGTTTCAGTGTGGCCACATCGGCAGTTTTCCCCCTGAAAAAAGTTTGGGCCAAAAAATGTCACCAAACTACCTGCTGCATCTTCTTGTGGATGTTCATCCAACAAGTGTGCTTCCTGGGCCATGTTGCCAAAGGTGTGAGCATGTGCTAAGCGGGTTGTGTTTTATTGTTTGGCTGTGTTCAGGGCCTGTCATGGTTACTTTTGAGACCCCTTTGTTGAGTTTCCTCTGTCAGTACAAATCCTCCAGCCAGCCCTCAGCCCCCACCTGAAGCTTCTGCCTGTGACTGTCTCTCAGAGGCAAGCTTTTAAAACACAAGCACCAAGCCAATACTCATAACATCACTTACAACAACCATGCAGGCCTACACACAACAACAGAGGGTACAACAGTGGTCTGCATGCAAACGTCTCAGAGAGGTAGCTATGTATGGTAGGGTATGTCTACACAGGGGCGGCCCTAGACTAGCTGCCAGCAACTGGCGCCCTAGGCGAAGCATGCAATCGGCGCCACCCCCTCCCCCCCCAACCCCAAGGGCAGATATTGACTGAGAGTTTTGGTTCTGTGCTGGGGAGAGGGGGGCTGGGGATGGAGTTCTGTGGCTGGGGGCCGAGGGGCTGAGGATGGAGTTCTGGGGCTGGGGATGGAGTTCTGGGGCTGGGGGCCGAGAGGCTGGGGATGGAGTTCTGTGGCTGGGGGCCGAGAGGGTTGGGGGGCTGGGGGCCAGGGGTTGGGGATGGAGTTGGAGGTCTGGGGCTGGGGGCCAGGGGCTGGGGATGGAGTTCTGTGGCTGGGGGCCGAGGGGCTGGGGATGGAGTTCTGTGGCTGGGGTCAGGGGTTTGGGGATGGAGTTGGAGTTCTGGGGCTGGAGGCCAGGGGCCAGGGGGCTGGGGATGGAGTTCTGGGGCTGGTGGCCGAGGGGCTGGTGGCTGGGGGGCTGGGGATGGAGTTCAGGGGCTGGAAGCCGGGGAGAGGGAACAGGGTGCCAGTCGGGGGAGAGAGTCCCCTGCACCCGCCTCCTCCCAAGATCCCACCCCCCCAGAGAGAAGCTGGCATGCGCCTCTCCTGGGCGACCCCCTGCAGTGCAGGGAACCCCCGCATTCCTCCTCCCCCAGGGCCGACCCCCTCCCGCGGGGCAGGGGAAACCCCACGTTCCTCCTCCTCAGGGCCGACCCCTCCTCCCGGGGCAACCCCGCTTTCTCCTCGGGCTGACCCCCTCCTCCTCAGCACAGGGGAAAATTCCCCGCGTTCCTCCTCCCCTGGGGCTGACCCCTCCCCCCCCCACATGCTGCCTCTCCCAGGACTTACCCCCCTCCTGGCCGCAGGGAAGCCGTGCTCCAGGTAAGGCATCGGAAAGGGAATGGGAAATGGAAGGGGCAGGATTTGGAATTTGGTGCCCCATGCAACTTGGCGCCCTAGGCGGCTGCCTAGTTTGCCTATAGGCACGGGCTGCCCCTGTGTCTACACTAACCCCCTAGTTCGAACTAGGGTGGCTAATGTAGGCATTCGAAGTTGCAAATGAAGCCCGGGATTTAAATATCCCGCGCTTGATTTGCATCTTCCCGGCCGGTCGCCATTTTTGAAATTTACAAGTCCGGACTAACTCCCGCGTCTACACGTGGCAGGGACACGGTATTTCGAATTAAAGCCCTAAATCGAACTACCTGTTATTCCTCCTGCAAGGGTTCGTGCTAAGTGAAAACGTGCTATACGGGGTCAATTTTCCCATGAAAAATAATGGAAAAGGTGGGGGTTGCGTTTCAGGTGGTGGTGGTGGCAAAGTCAATTTTTTGTTGGTGCTGGGTCGTCAATGTCAACATTAGCTATCTAGCAACACAAGTTTGTTAAAACACAAAGATAAACGTGAGTGAGCGGAGGAGCGCTGTGACCATGTGTATTCCGCTCATGCATATTGCCACTGTTTTCACCAACTGATACCGCCGCACAAAGTAGTCTGCCACTTGATTATTTTCGTGTTATTTCGGGGACAGTCGTGTTAGTCGAAAAACGTTCCCTAAAGAAAAATCGTGCTATTGCGAAAATGTGTTAAGCGGGTATGTGTTAAACGAGTAATTTCTGTATATACAGCACTGTGTGTGTGTGTGTGTGTGTGTGTGTGTGTATAAGGCAATAGATATACACACATACTATATAGGTCTCTAAACCCTAGTCTGCACTGGGACTTTATTTCGAAATAATCCCTGCAGGGTCAAATGTATAAGCAGAGTGTCCACACTACCAAGCCCGTTATTTCAAAATAAGGGGCCATGGAATTCGAAATCTGTACTGCTTTTCATCAGGAGTAACGCTAATTCAGAAATAGTTATTTTGAAATAATGACTCCCCAGAGTAATTTGAACTAATTCCTCCCCAGTGCTTCCTGGAACTATAAGTGCAAGGCAGCACGTCCAGATAGACAGAGCCTGCCTTGGACTCATTTCAAGGCTTTGCCATCATTTGATTTTGTTAAATCAGGGGTTATTTAGTTGAATTTATTAATTTCGAAACAGTTTCCTAGTGTAGACATGGCCTGAAGTGCTACAGGACCACTTCTTGTTTTTAATGATCTACATGTTCAGACTAACATCCAATAATGTCACAATAGGCCACACTTTTCACCTGTAACAATTGCAGTTCCGGTTCAGGGAGTGGTGTTCAATTGCTTCCTGTCCTCTGTGGTCTGAGGTTGTCCCTGGTGACTAAATGGAAACAGGCTCACGGGAGACATAAGCCCCTTAGCTAAAGTAAACCTTCGTGGGATGCTTTTCCCAGTAAAGATGCTGTCTGAGAAGGGTGAACTGCTCTTGGTTACCAGGTGGCCTCTGCAAGCTAATAGGCACCATGGATTTTATCCCCTGTGCAGCTTTCACAGAGAACAGGAGGAAGCCTTAGAAAGAGAAATAGCCCCTCTGTTAGCAAGATGTAGCATCCGTCTCAAACAAATCAACTCCTACAAAGCTAGGTCGGTCTCATGTTTTTGTTTTAGACCCAAGTGAGCTTAGAGATTTCCCCACTAGGCCCTATTGCTTCTCAGCCTGAGCTTCTTCCGTGCTAGCATGTATAGACATGACACCTGACACAACTCGATGTACAGCCCCGTTAGGGGACCTCTAGAGCAAAGATGGCTGATCAAGCGCACAGAAATGCTATGCATTTCTTCGTTACAATCTATGGGTTTATGTTCTCCAGAAGGTCGGGCTGATCTAATGATCAATCCCCTCGCCTCATCCATTGCCTGTAAAAGATCACTAATGAATCATAATTGCTAAGCTAGTCAGAGTGCTGGCTTGATATCAGTATCCCTCTCTGAGCAGCACTGTGCTGGCTGAGATGGGCTTTTGACGTCACAGAATGAGTGCGCTTGGAATGCGAGTGATGGGCAAGAAGTGAAACAAGGTCTGGTTGGTATAAATATCGCAGTGAACTAATGTTTGTGTGTGTGTGTGCTCACCTGTGCATACGCACGTCACTGCCCTCTTCTGGGTACAGTCAGAACAACAATCCATGCTACTGAAATCCATGGGAGTTGTCAGCGTTCAGCGTACTCTCAGGCCACGTCTTCACTCCACGGAAGATCGACACTGCCATGATTGATCATCCAGAATTCGATGTATTGAGTCTAGTTAAGACCCGCTAAATCAAACTCAGAGGGCACTCCCACTGGCATCCAGTACTCCTGCTCTTGTGAGGAGTAAGGGAAATCGATGGGAGCGTTTGCTCCCATCAGCCTCCCGCTATGGGGATGGCGCCAAGTTCGGCTTAAGGTAAACTGACTCCAGCTATGTATTCTATGTAGCTGGAGCTGCGGATCTTAATCCAGGTTGCTGGGTCTAGTGTAGACCTGGCCTCAGGAACTGGTTCTCCATGACTTAGGCTCTTTAAAGTGCCTTTCTTCTGAAGAAAAGTATGTCTCATATTAAATATGGCTCCATGAGCTGGCACTGATTCCAATTTACAGATGGGGAAACTGAGGCACAAAAAGGCAAAGTTTAATTTCTCAAGCTCAGACGACTCAGCAAGGGAGAGAGCAGGAAGAGAAACACGCCTCCAGGCATCTAGTCCCATGTTCTTAAAATATTTTATACTAACTCCTGAGGGTTTAAACATTTAAAAAAATGAAGCTTAAAGCTACTTGGCAGCATCCCCTTAATGCACTGAAGTGACACTCCCAACTAAGCTCACATTCCCATTATGCTAGGTGGCCATGGTTGTTTGTGCCAGAGCTAAACCCAGATCTCTCCTGAGTCCTACTCCGGTGCTGTAACCATAAGGCCATCCTTCCAGTCTTGTTCTGAATTGTCCCGTCTCATGGAACATTCTCAGCGGGCCTGCACTAATGTTCTTTGTAGAAGCAGAGTCCAGATGAGATGCGTGGCTATGACTAGGATGAGATGCTGTAACACATTCCTGTCACACAACTAGGACAGCTAATCTGCTTTTAATGCCTGGGCTTTATAAGCAAAATCCATCCATGATATACAGTCAGTAGAAAAGGCTGCAGCAGGGTTCTGACAGATGAAAAATTCACAGCAGCAAAATCAGTGGAGAACGAGACAAACGCACAACATTTCGTTTATTTTTCTTAATCTTTAACCAACAGAAAAAAAATTAGACTAACTTTTCAGCCAAGCAGCTCTTATCTGGGATAGCCAGAGAAATGCAACGTGTTCCTGTCACACAATACTTATTGGATCAATATAGGGAGAAAAAAACCCAAGTGTATATTGGATCAATCTAGGGAAAACAAGCAAGTGTAGTATTAAATTCACTTCTAGCATAAAGTAGCACAACTCCCATTGACTTCAATGGGAATACTAAGCACTCACACTCACATCTGTTGACTCTAGCTAAAAGTCATCTGACTTGATGAAAGCAAACACAGCTCCAGTGGGATTTCTCCCACTTTCAATATTTGTCCCTTTGAGATCAAAGCATTTGTCCCTTTGAGATAAAAAATAATTTGATGACTGCAAAGTCACAATCGATTACAGGACAATTATAAGCAGAGGCACCTCTGAAAGCAACATAACAAGGTTTCCTGTCTTAGGGCACATCTACACTTCCAGGAAGATTGATGCTCTGGAAGTCGATCTTATGGCAATCGATTTAGTCGGTCTGGTAAGGACCTGCTAAATCAAATGCTGAGGGTGCCCCTCATCGACCCTGGAACTCCTTGCAATCGTGAGGAGTAAGGGAAGTTGACGGGAGGGTTTCTCCTGTTGATCTCCCACTGTGGGGCCATCCCAGAATATCGATGCAAGCTATATCATCTCCAGCTACACAATTCACCTAGCTGGAGTTACGAATCTCACATCGATTTTATCCACCAGTGTAGACCTGGCCTCAGACACACACAAAACACTTAGGTTACGTCTACACTGCACACTTATTTCGGAATAAATTATTCCGGAAGAAATAATTCAAAATAGCTTATTTCAAAATAGCGTGTCTATGCTACAGCGAAGCTTGGAAATTAGTCCAAGGCAGGCTCCCCTAATGTGGACACGTTACCTCGATTTAGAGCCGCAAGAGGCACTGGGGGGTAATTACTTTGAATGGCCTGGGGAAGAGCTGTTTTGAAATAGCTGCAGTGGAGCATCCACACTACTGCCATTCCGAAATCGCTATTTCTGAAGAGGCATTATTCCTCGTGGAATGAGGTCTACAAATACCAAAATAAACTGCCCTTTATTTCAAAATTATTTCAAAATAACGAGCTAGCTGTGTAGACGCTCACATAGTTATTCCAAAATAACGCAGCTGTGTAGACATACCCTTACCAACCAAAGAGATCATGGACCAAAATCAGCCCTGTATAAGCAAGGTTGGAACTTGGAGAGGATTTTTCTAATCGCCTGCAGTGCAAAGTCAACTGGAAATTAAAATTTTAAAAAGAGGAGGGAAAAGCTATGGTGTTGTTTTTCTTTTGACATCATCTCCAGTTAAAAAGGAGAGAGAGAGACAGACAAACTCAGCTATCAGATCATGGCTGATGAACAGGCATGTAAAAGGAGCAAAGCAAGGGATTACAAAAATTTAGAGGTGGCAGATGTACTGTGTAAGCAGTGAGTCATTTCCAGAACAGAACAGCGAGCTCTTTTGACTACTGGATCGCAATATTTCTCCAAAGCCAATGATCCCTTTTCTCACATCTAACGAGATCCCCGACACACTTGCAAGTGGCTGGAGTGTATAGGAAGTTTTCCATCTATTGTCTACCTATGCCAATGAAAGTGTTCTAAGGCAATGGTCCTCCACATGGGGTACACGCACCCCTTGGAGTACGCAGAAGTCTTCCAGCAGGTACATCAATTCATCTAGATATTTGCCTAGCTTTACAACAGGCTACTTTAAAAGCACTAGTGATGTCAGTAGGAATTAAAATTTCATGCAATGGCTTGTTTACACTGTTTTATGTACTACACACTGACATGTAAGTACAATATTTATATTTCAGTTGATTTATTTTATGATTAAATGGTAAAAATGAGAAAGTCAGTTATTTTTCAGCACTGGTGCACAGTGCCACTTCTCTATTTTATGTCTGATTTTGTAAGCAAGTCATTTTTAAGGGAGGGGAAACAGGGAACACAAGACAAATCAGACTCCTGAAAGTGGCACAGTTGTCTGGAAAGGTTGAGGACCATTGTTTTAAGGAACCAGGGATGCTGCAGAGATTCTGCATTAGTAAAGCAATACCACACAGCCGAGCTGTGACTTACAGATTTTGTCAGGAAGTCTGACACCAAAGAAATGCAGTGCACGACAATCCATCCATTAGTCAAGTCTGCTGAATGGGGAGTTTCAGCTTCTGGCAAGGGTGTTCTAAGGTATTGTAGACTTTTGGCTCCACTTGATGACAGATACTTCCAATCAGAAATTACAAGCCACAGCTCAGCAATATTGAAATGACCCATTAATGGATTACAACAGGTTGCTTCTTCTCCGTGATGATGACAGATTTTGAGATAGAAAATTGAAAGCCACTACTTGGCTGCACTATATTGATCTATTAAGGGCTGCGGGTGAGACTCTGACCTCCTTTACAATGGGTAAATTGGGAGGCATTCCAGTAAAGTCAGTCACTTGGGATTCACACTGATACAGCATATGAGAATTTGACTGCATTAACCAGAAAGACATGTTGCTTGATGTCTCTGATAAAGATGACTTGCTCAGTTCTTCTTGAAACCTCATCGCTCCTCCCCAAATATTTAATGTGTTTTGGACACACTTCATAACAGACTTATTGTCCCACTTAAAATATTTGGGGAAGTTTTGCTGCAAAGTGTGTGTTCAGTGAAAATGGGGTAACTAAAAGCAGAATTAAGTCCTTGAGATCAACTTGTTTATATGATGTAATAAGCTTTAAAACTATTTGGTCTTGGCCGTCGGCATACTGAAATCTTCTCTAATGACTCTGCTGTCCACAACTGCATAGCCACGTCTACATGGTTAAGAAAAAACGTGAACTAGATTTAGCGCAACGGGCAAAAGAATGAACAAGTTCCAAAGTGTACTTTGAAGTAAAGCCTGTCTAGTGTACTTTGAAGTAAAGCCTGTTTCACTTTGAGAAACACATTAACTGGCCGCCCCAGTTTGTTTATTTACTGGCGCCACGGCCACGGAGCCTCGCGGCTTCCATTGGCTCTGTTTCACTCTTTGCAGCCAAGGGGGAGCTGCGGGAAGCAGCGTGGGCTGGGCCACTGCTTCCTGCAGCTCCGCTTGGCTGCAGAGAGCGAAATGGAGCGAAATGGAGCCGCGAGGCTCCGTGGCTGTGGCGCCAGTAAGTAAACCAACCGGGGGTGACCAGTTAATGTGTTTCTTGTTACCCCAAAAATATTCTTACTGGACCACCCAGGGTACACTAGCATGGGTTTATTGTTTGAGGAACGAGCACTCCACTATTTGCACCACAAGGTTAAACCAAAGAAGACAGAGCTGCCACCAAAGGTTTAAACTGAAGAAGATACAGAGCTATCTCTCTCTCTCACACACACAAACAAGCACACACACACCTCCATTCATTCACGCACATTCATTCCTGCCCTCAGGCACTCACACACTTAGGGTATGTCTACACTACAAAGTTAATTCGAATTAACAGCTGTTAGTTCGAATTAATGTTCATAGGCGCTACACATGCAAACCGCTAGTTCAAATTTATATCGAACTAGCAGAGCACTTAATTCGAACTAGGTAAACCTCATTCTACGAGGACTAACGCCTAGTTCGAATTAAGTAGTTCGAATTAAGGGCTGTGTAGCCACTTAATTCGAACTAGTTGGAGGTTAGCCCTTCCCAGGTTGCCCTGGTGGCAACCTGGACCAAACCAGGGAAACTCTTCTGCCCCCCTCCCGGCCCCGGAGCCCTTAAAGGGGCATGGTCTGGCTACAGTGCTTGTGCCAGTTGCAAGCCTGCCAGCGCCCAGCCAGCAGACCCTGCACCTGGCACGGCATGAGCCAGCCACCCGCTGCCACCCAGCCCTCTGCCTCTTCCCAGGACCAGGCTGGCGGCTCACAGGAGTCTGCCCGGGGTCGCAAGAGGCGGGCGCCCGCCTGGTCTAGTGCAGAGATCGTGGACCTCATCGAGGTTTGGGGGGAGGCCTCCAATATCCACGATCTCCGCACTAGCCACAGGAACGTGGCCGTCTACAGCCGCATGGCTGCCAGCCTGGCCACCAGAGGCCACATGCAGACCCAGGAGCAGGTTTGCATGAAAATCAAGTTGGTCCAGTGAGACCCCCGACCCTGAGCCCTGAGCTTAGAACATAAGAACATAAGAATGGCCGTACTGGGTCAGACCAAAGGTCCATCTAGCCCAGTAGCCTGTCTGCCAACAGCGGCCAACACCAGGTACCCCGGAGGGGATGGACCGAAGACAATAACCAAGCGATTTGTCTTGTGCCGTCCATCTCCAGCCTTCCACAAACAGAGGCCAGGGACACCATTCCTACCTCCTGGCTAATAGCACTCCATGGACCCAACCTCCATGAATTTATCTAACTTCTCTTTAAACTCTGTTATAGTTCTAGCCTTCACAGCCTCCTGTGGCAAGGAGTTCCACAGGTTGACTATGTGCTGTGTGAAGAAGAACTTTTGCTTATTAGTTTTAAACCTGCTGCCCATTAATTTCATTTGGTGTCCTCTAGTCCTTATATTATGGGAACTAATGAAGAACTTTTCTTTATTCACCCTCTCCACACCACTCATGATTTTATAGACCTCTATCATATCACCCCTCAGTCTCCTCTTTTCTAAGCTGAAAAGTCCCAGTCTCTTTAGCCTCTCTTCATATAGGACCTGTTCCAAACCCCTAATCATTTTAGTTGCCCTTTTCTGAACCCTTTCCAAGGCCAAAATATATTTTTTGAGGTGAGGAGACCACATCTGTACACAGTACTGAAGATATGGCGTACCATAGCTTTATACTTCCCCTCCTCCTTCTTCCCCTGGCTTCCCCTTCCAGCTCCCTCCTCCCAGGTTTCCCCCTTCCTCTCCCACCCTCTCTCTTCCCCTCTCCCACCTCCTTTTCCCAGTCTCCCCAGAGGTTAATCCCCCCGTTTTGTTAAATAAAGAGAGTTTCTATTTTTGAACACACGTGTCCTTTATTTTTTACATCAGGAAGGCGGGCTAGGGAGGGGTAAGTGGAAGGAGGTGAGGGAGGAATGGGGCACAAGCCCCCGATGGGGAGGACTGGGGTGGCTCTGCGGGCTCCTCAGGGTGGAAGCTCTCCTGCAGGGCCTCCTGGATCCTGACAGCTCCCCGATTGACACCCCCGGATGGCAGCCTGCAGCAAATGCAGCCGGGCTGATGGCCGAGTGCTGTGATGTGCCGAGTGTGGGCACTCAGGGCACTCCAAAACAGGACTGCTTTGCTGTCCCTCATCGAGTTAGACAAGCAAGCGGGAACCCTGAGAACTGTCTTTCCGGGGTGGGGTCGGGTCCCTTTAAGCACAGCCCTCGGCTAGCCTGAGGCAGCAGCTCCACACTCTAAGTCCTAACCTGATGCCCTGCTGCTGGTTCGGCCAGCCTTAACCGGTTCAGAGTCCACTCAATGTGGACATGCTAGTTCGAATTAGCAAAACGCTAATTCGAATTAGTTTTTAGGTCTAGATGCACTAATTCAAATTAGCTTAGTTCGAATTAGTGCTGTATTAGGAATAGTCAGCATGGATTCACAAAGGGCAAGTCGTGCCTGACCAATCTGATTAGCTTCTATGATGAGGTAACTGGCTCGGTGGACATGGGGAAGTCAGTGGATGTTATATACCTTGACTTTAGCAAGGCTTTTGATACGGTCTCCCACAATATTCTTGCCAGCAAGTTAAGGGATTGTGGATTGGATAAATGGAGGGTAAGATGGCTAGAAAGATGGCTAGAAGGCCGGGCCCAGCGGGTAGTGATCAATGGCTCGATGTCAGGATGGCGGTCAGTTTCTAGTGGAGTGCCCCACGGTTTGGTTCTAGGACTGGTTTTGTTCAATATCTTTATTAATGATCTGGATGAGGGGATGGATTGCACCCTTAGCAAGTTTGCGGATAACACTAAGCTGGGGGGAGAGGTAGATATGCTTAAGGGCAGAGATAGGGTACAGAATGACTTAGACAAATTGGAGGATTGGGCCACAAGAAATCTGATGAGGTTCAACAAGGACAAGTGTAGAGTCCTGCACTTGGGACGGAAGAATCCCAAGCATAGTTACAAGCTGGGGACCAACTGGTTAAGTAGTAGTTCTGCAGAAAAGGACCTGGGGGTTACAGTGGATGAGAAGCTAGATATGAGTCAACAGTGTGCCCTTGTAGCCAAGAAGGCTAATGGCATATTAGGTTGCATTAAGAGGAGCATTGCCAGCAGATCCAGAGATGTCATTATTCCCCTTTATTCGGCTTTGGTGAGGCCACATCTGGAGTATTGTGTCCAGTTCTGGGCCCCACACTACAAAAAGGATGTGGACGCATTGGAGAGAGTCCAGCGGAGGGCAACCAAAATGATTAGGGGCTGGAGCATATGACTTATGAGGAGAGGCTGAGGACTTGGGTCTGTTTAGTCTGCAGAAGCGAAGAGTGAGGGGGGATTTGATAGCAGCCTTCTACTTCCTGAAGGGAGGTTCCAAAGAGGATGGAGAGAGGCTGTTCTCAGTAGTGACAGATGGCAGAACAAGGAGCAATGGTCTCAAGTTGTGGTGGGAGAGGTCCAGGTTGGATATTAGGAAAAACTATTTCACTAGGAGAGTGGTGAAGCACTGGAATGGGTTCCCTAGGGAAGTAGTGGAGTCTCCATCCCTAGAGGTGGTTAAGTCTCGGCTTGACAAAGCCCTGGCCGGGTTGATTTAGTTGGAATTGGTCCTGCCTAGAGCAGGGGGCTGGACTTGATGACCTTCTGAGGTCTCTTCCAGCTCTATGGTTCTATGATTCTATGATTCTGTAGTGTAGACATACCCTTACACAGGCATATGGGTTGCAGGAGGAGCCAAGGCATGTAGATCCTGAAGGGTCTGTCTACTCATCTTGGCTGGGGAAGCTGGTCAAGAGGAGAGACACTGACTGTAGAGAGGAAGTTTCTCAGGAGCAGGGGAAGAAAGAGAGAATCTCACATGTGCCCCCTCTCCTTTATATTGTGTCTGTATGGCCCCTGTGACTCATCCACCTCATCACCAGGGAGCCCAGACTTCCCTTTACCCAGCAAAGCAGCAGTCTGTGATGACTCATCACCATGTGCTCCAGTCTCAGCTTTGCAGTTTCAAACACACACACACACACACACACACACACACACTCTCTCTCTCTCTCTCTCTCTCTCTCTCTCTCTCTCTCTCTCCATCACCCAGGGGAAAATGCAATTTAGAGCAAGTCACAAAGTGGCTGAGAGTTACAAAGTTGCATCTTACAGTATGTTTGAGAGTTACAAAGATTACAAAGTTTTACAAAGATTACAGTAAATTGCAAGGTTTGACAAAGATTACAATGAGTTGCAATTTAAAACCTTAGACCTTACAGTTAGTATATGTTCAGAAAATTCATGTGTAAAACCAAGTAAGCTCAGGTGGAGGCTATTTTATGCAACATTTCTCAAAGTGATTTCACAAAACGCTTTCAGAAATACTGCTCTGGAGAGGTTGAACTCTGTTGGTGCTCTGAGCCAGTGTTCCCTGTAAGCAGAACAATTGGATGGCCACCTACAAGAGATTCAGGTGCCGCCCAGCTAATTCGCAGAGCACCTACAGCCACCCCAAACCAGCACCATGTGTTTCTACTGGTGGTGCACATCCATGCATGCCTCAGCGCACATAAACAAATTTATTCCAAACATGGATGAAAAAATTAGCGGGAACATTGTTCTGTGTTGTCTTCACCCATAGCCCTCTTGACTAAATTCCCCTTCCAGCTTCCACAACACGTCTTACATATTCCTTCTGGATCTCTGGTACACTCCAAACATTTTTTTAATGTGTGCATGAAACACCATGAAGCATCCCCATAGAGTCACAAACTGAGATTAGGACCTCTCTCTTGTAGGTCTTGTACAAATACATGCAGGTTCACTAAAGGTCCTTGGCGTCTACATCCAACATTTAGGTGCCACTGGCAAAATCCTTGCTCGGTTGCTGCCTAACCTTGTAAGCACCTACGGTCCCACCCTTAAAATCCCAAGGTAGCTATATTTCATTAGTGGGGCATGCACCGCCCACTGCCCAGTTCATGCTGGTACCCCAGAGCAATTTTCAGAACTGGCAAGATCTTGATTTTGCTTTTGGATCTCAAGCCAATAGACATTTTCAGAACCCAAACCCCATCCAAACTATGCTGGAGAAGGAGTCCCTAAAACCTTCAGCCCCCGGGATCAGGGCATTGCCCCAGGTTCAAGTCCCTCTCTGCCTGAAGTGGAGCAGGGATTAGAACTCAGATCTCCGACACTTGGGTGAGGACCTCAACTGCTTGGCTCTGGAGTGGTCTGGGGCAGGGCTGCCTCCATCCCTCCTGTCAAAGCTGTTATACTTTCTACAGATAGTTAACTAGCCCCTGGAGCAGGAGAGCTGGAGGTGGCTTTCCCCACCTCCTACTGAATGCCCTAACCAGGGGGGTATAGAGTGAGGCTCACTCTGTGAGCCAATGACAATTTAAGTTTTTATACACAGAAGGGCTACTTCATCAGGAGAGCCTGAGACAACTCTGACCCCAAATACCCCATTGCCCAGTGGTTAGGGCACGGTGGCAGTTCAAATCCCTGCTCCATATCAGGCAGAGGAACTGAACCTGGTATAGTCCAGGTGTGCGTGCTAAAAGTTGTGAGGAGGAACTGCCAGTGTTTGCCTTTAGAAACAGGACTGCATCTATCCTGCAACACTAATTCAGGATCCTGGAGTATCCCGAAATAGCTATTTTGTGTCTTCACAGCAAGCCTGTTATTTCGAGCTCGCTATTCCAACGTCCCTGTAAACTTCACTCCACGAGGGGTAAGAGATGTTTCGGAATAGTGGGTTATTTCGAAATTTGGCACTGTATAGACAGTGCCAAATGATGAAATGAGCTATTTCGAAATAAGAAAAGCTATTTGAATTGCGTAGCTCAAATTGCATATCTTATTTCTACCTGCAGTGCAGTGTAGACACACCCTAGCTGACCTGGTGCAGGCACCTAACTCGAAAGGATTTCATGGCGGTGACTCCCCAGTGCTTCCTGGAGCTCTAAGTCCAAGGTGGCACATCCACATTAACGGAGCCTGCCTTGGACTCATTTCAAGGCTTCCCCGTCGTGTGGACACGCTCATTTGATTTTGTTAAAATCAGGGGTTATTTAGTTTAATTTATTAATTTCGAAAAAGTTTCCTAGTGTAGACATGGCCTAAGGTGCTACAGGACCACTTCTTGTTTTTAACGATCTACATGTTCAGACTAACATCCAATAATGTCACAATAGGCCACACTTTTCACCTGTAACAATTGCAGTTCTGGGTCAAGGAGGGGTGTTCAATTGCTTCCTGTCCTCTGTGGTCTGAGATGGGATTTGGGTTCCACAGGCATGCAGATGTGTGTGGGAAGGGTGGGAGGGATATTTCAAATGAAAAATTTTGACCTGGGCCCTTTTAGCCAGCTTGCCCCGCTCCCCATTCACTATATCTAAGCTGCACCCAGAGATACTATGTTTCTGTGTTTTAATTTGTTTTTTTCTTAGTTGCTCTGTAACACCTACCAACCAAGTATGCCTTATGAAGTATATCTTTTTGTTTTGTTGATAAAATCATATTTTTTAAGGTGATAATTTGATTCTTGTGTCCTGGAAAGTAGCAGGAGTTCTCTGTATGCATGCCTAAGATGGACAAGTCAGCTATCACCGAATGCAGTTTGTTTTCTGTTTTTTCCTTTTTCAAGCTCTCTTGTGGTAAAAGTGCTACTTCCTGGGTTTAAGAAGGGAGTTATTTTTACATTTGATGGTGGCAGCTACCTCCCAAAGACAGGAAATCTGTGACCTTGGGGAGTTTTTTTAAAAAGCAGAAGCCTATAGAGGCAAGGTTTTTAAGGTGTCTTGCGGGCCCCCACCTTCTGCACTCAGAGTGCCAGGGTGGGGAACAGCCCTGACAGTTGGTCACATGGGGTATGGCTGGCGCAGGTCAGCTGACTCGGGCTTGATGGCCTGGGGCTGTTAAGTTGCTCTGTAACATTTGGGATCAGGCTGGAGCCTGGGGTCTGGGACCATGCAATGGGGAAGGGTTTCAGATCCCATGCTCTGGCTGAGCCCAAATGCCTACATATTAATTTTTAGCCCCACAGCCTGTGCTCACATCAGCTGCCACAGGCCTTTTATTCTAGTGTAGATGTACCCATAGGACTTGAACCCCAACTGTACAGTTTTGTGTCAACCCAGTAGAGGGCAGCAACAGGGATACTTGCTAGCCAGTTGATTTGACTACTCTATGACTCTTGCTTCCCAGATCTAATAGAAACCAGAGTTTGGAACTTTCCGTACCTATTTTATTTAATGCCTTCCCGTCCCCAGTTCATCCCTCTTCCCACCACCCTCATGCTAGCTTCTATATAGTGTTTCGTTAATATATGCGTCCCTGCTGGAAATCCTTTTTCTTAAATAAAAGATCAAACTAGGGAAATAAGATTAGGCCCTATTAACCGAAGAGCTTTATTTAAAAAAGAACCCATGACTTAGTCCTTTGTGGGGGAAGGGGTGTTAACTCAGGCTCCCAAATGAGTATTCATTGTTGTTGGGTTTTTTCCCCTTGAGTATGGCATGAAGCCTGCCGCTTAATAAGAATGATGAAATGTCAAGCGCCACATGTTGTGCACTATAATTAGAAATCACCATGCCAGGGTGAATGGGGAGTGTTAGAAGAAAACCACTGGATGTATACAAGCCTGCAGGGTTTTTTCAAAGAGATAGCACCCATGTTGTGAGACATGGGGGAGATTCTCTTTAATAGCTGGGGTTATTCCTCCCTCCCGAGGGATAGGAGAAGCCCGGAAAAAGAGGAACCCATCTGCTGACTTCCCTGTTCAATTAAATTATGAGATGGGCAAAAGAAACACATTTACATAGTGTTCACTGCTCTGGAAAAGGCCTTTGAACACGTTCCAAGGGACATCATCTGCGGAGAGAGGAGGGAGAAAATGGCAGCAGAACTTTGTGTGCGGCTTGTTCAAGCCACATAGGTCGATGCAGCATCGCCAGTCAGAATTTCTACAGGTGAAACAGATGAGCCACTTATAAAGATGGGGGCACATCAGCGACCAGCACTGAATCCTTTCTTGTTCAGCCTTGGCCTGGATTCCCTCACATGTAACATAGGGAAGGAACTTTGGGGTACGTTGTTTGCAGATGATATCATTCTATGCAGTGAGGACAAAGCTAGCTTGGAAGAGGATCATGATAAAGGAGGAGATGTGTAAGCAAAGGAAAAACATAAGGTATAAAGTATGTATCGGGTATGTAATTTCAGTAATGTCAACACTGAAGAATTATCCTCAAAACAAAGTTTCGAGTAGCTGGGGTCCAGAATTCAGGAAAATTGGGAAACGGTGCATGAGATTTGAGCTAGGCCAATAAATGGAGTAAGATAGTGTACTCTATGACAGGAAGATACCCGTAAGACTTAAAGGGGAAGTCTATGCAGGTACGTCTACACTGTGCAGCTATTTCGACATACCAGAGGTACCCCAAAATAGAGACCCTCTGTCTTAACAAGCCGCCCATGATTTCAAAATATTTTTTGAAATAACAGGCACGCTATTTCAGCATCCCTCTAACCCTCATTCCACGAGGGTTAAGGGATGTCTTGAAATAGTGCATTATTTCGAAATTTGACACTCTATAGACACGCCGAATTTCAAAATAGAATCAAAATAAGATATGCAATTTGCGTAGCACAAACTGCATATCTTGTTTTGAGTTTAGGGTGCTGTGTAGATGCACCCTAAATGGAGGTCCATCCAGTTCAAATCTATGGTGCTGAGCATTGGGTAACAAAGAAGAACATGAGCAAATGGAAAGTTCCCCAGAAACGCAAATGTTGAGGTGGATGAATGATGTAAGCAAGAAAGATCATGTGAGGCACATGGGAGGGGGGCACGCTGCACATTTCAAAAAATTAGGTCCTTTTAAGGATTCTCAAATTAGGCACCAAAAATTACTAGTCACTGAAAACTGGGTCACGATATATGATCTGTTACACCCATGTAAATCCAGAGAAATGCCATTAAAATCAATGAATTTACACCAGTATGACTGGGCTCAGAATCTTGCCCACATTTTTGAGCTCGGAGGTGGTCTAAAATCCCGCACTCAGGGGAAACCGGGGCCATTTCTCGAAAAATGCAGTGGTAGCGGTCAGAAAGCAACAGACCAGCTGCACTCATTTATTAGACGAAGTGATTAAGCATGTGCAAAGAGTTAGGCTGAGAAAGCTTAAAATGCTGTCCTGTACCTGCCTGGACCATAGACACTAACCATAGATTTTAAGGCTGCACTTTTTTTTTGCTTAATAATGATCCATATTAACATTTTAAACAGAGATTATTCTCAGACAAAGCCCTTTAAAAACAGATCAGTACAGTGGTAAATACATACAGCACCAACTGCTTCAGGGAAAATATAATTAGAACATAGCAATTTAAAGTCAAACACAAATGTTTGAAAAACCTGGGTGTTTTTTTTAAACCCACAGTGACAAAACTCTGCCAAATTACAGTTAAGGTTCCATAAACAACCATAAGGCTAATCCCATGTTAGGGGGTGGGGACTAGGATAAAAATATAGTCTTCCGAAGACCAATAGCCCAGAATCACATAGACTGGACACACACAAGTGGGGTAACTAAATAAAAGGAATGAATTGGACAGAGTTCATACGCCAGTTTGAAATCACATAACTACCCATTTTGATATCCCCTAAAGGTTTAAATAAATCCATGTACATCACTAGGGGACATCTGGGAGAATCTACCCTCTCCTCACCTTGGCAATGAGAAAGGGAAAACATAACAAGGACTTACCATCTGCAAGAGAAGAAGTGAGAGCCAACAACTGCTGCTTGCAAAATCATCACTATAGGGCAGCAGCTGTTTGGCTCTGCCAAATTTAAAGGGACAGACCCAGCAAGGAATTCTGGGAGGCAGGGGTAGGGAATTCTGATCCATGTACTGGGAAGAGTACACACAGACCTAACACTCCCCAAAGAAGGTGTTTGGGGTAAGGAGGTTGCTTTGCTGTTGGGCTTAGCACCATTAGAGCAATATACTGACTATATGGCCCAAATCCCTGATTTAGATGCCACTGTAATCCATAAGAACAGCCATACTGGGTCAGACCAAAGGTCCATCTAGCTCAGTATCCTGTCTGCCGACAGCGGCCTATGCCAGATCCCCCAGAGGAAGTGAACAGATCAGGGACTCATCAAGTGATTCCCTCTTGTCACCCATTTCCAGCCTCTGACAAACAGAGGCCAGGGACACCATTCCTACCCATCCTGGCTAATAGCCATTGATGGACCTATCCCCCATGAATGTATCTAGCTCTTTTTTGAACCCTGTTAAAGTCCCGGTCTTCACAACATCCTCTGGCAAGGAGTTCCCCAGGCCGACCATGTGCTGCATGAAGAAATATTTCCTTTTGTTTGTTTTAAACCTTCTACCTATTAAAAACACAGAGAGGCACAGGGCAGACTCAAACCCATGTTCTCTATAGTGCAAGCCCACACCCAAACCTCTGGGCTACAGAAGAAGTCAAAAGCACTACTTGGTTGCTGCCTCACTTATAGCTATTACTGGCCTAAATTGTCACTATAAAAATCCTCTAAATGTCTACATTTCTTCCCCTGGATGTGCACTCTTCTTTTACTAGTTTCTATCTAGCTATGGATCTGGTGTTCTACAGGTGGTGTGGAAATACTCTTCAGGCAGAGAAGCAGCTAAATCCCACCTAGGCCTGTACCTGAGCTAGATGAGCTGGTGAAGGAGGGAGGCTGAAAGGGGCCTAGCATAGGACCGCTACTCTGCATGTTGAAGAGTGGATCACGTTGATTCAACTGCTGGGCTCTTGATGGATTATCTGGACTCTCCACCCGTTTCCATTTTAAACGGCAGCTAGGAACGTCAAGGCTTTATACACACGGACGTAAAGGTTGAATTTATTCACGGCTGAACCGAAGAGCCCAGAGTTATTGCGGCATGAAATTGTGCCAGTCCATTAACGCCCTGGTCCCTGCAAGCCGCAATCAATGAAGCTGTTTTAATCACAAAACAGGGACTTTCCCTTTCCCCTGCTGTGAGGCAACACCTCACATGGGCCTGGTTTGAGAGTTGTAGCCTTTTTCTTGTGTTATATGACTGTTCTCAAATGGTTTTTTTTCTTTCTTCTTGTTGTATTCCAAGGTGACATAAGGTTAGTTCAAGTGGAAAGGCAGGTTGAGTTGCCGTGGTGTTTTTGTACAGCTAAAGTAAATGAATGCATGTAAAAAAACCTAACCCTATGAACTACATTTAGGCTGGGTGATGCTGAGCTTTGCTATTGAGGTGTTTTGTACAGCTAAGAATGTGTACTTTTTCAATTATTTTTGTTACATAGTTAACACAACCATTTGAATATTCTGCTTGCTGGTTACTGTAACACTAAGACTATGTCTACATGGCAGCGTTATTTTGGAATGACTGGCGTTGTTCCGAAATAACAAAGAGCGTATCTACACAGCAAGCCGTGTAGACATAGTCTTAGTGTTACAGTAACCAGTTTTTTTACATGCATTCATTTACTAGTTTCTATCTAGCTATGGATCTGGTGTTCTACAGTAGCTCACCCTGTTTGGAGATGCAGGGCTGCTAGCACTCGCTCCCATCTTACTCTGATTCCCGTAACCCTCATTTCAGAAGGAGTAAGAGAAGTTGAAGGAAGAACAATCTTTCCTCGACTCCCTGCAGTGTAGACAGTGCCTACAGCCGAGGTAAGCTATTTTGACTTCAGCTACGCAATTGACGTAGCTGAAGTTGCCTCACTTAATTCGACTTTTGCCCTGCTGTGTAGAGGTACCCTTGTTGTATTTGTTCTCCAAACATTTACCTTTCTGCCTGGCTCTTGGTACGGCAACTGCATGTGGAGATATGTTCTGAAAAGTAATGATTCTGTCCCCTGGCTCCAACTATAACAAAACCAATAGGCCAAAGGAAGGTGGGTTGGTGAGCATGAAGAATGCTTAGATGAGGGGCAGGGGAGTGGGGAAAAGCATCCCCCTGCCATAACTCTATTAGTTTCAGATGTAACTCTATTCATTTACACCCAGGTTGAATTTGGAACTTTGTATTTTAGGGTCTGATCCTGATTAATTTTGCTCCCCAAACCACGCTGATTGGTGGCCGGTGGGATTGAACCTGGGACTTTCGGGGCTAAAGCCATGGGCCTCTACTGCATGGGCTAAAAGCCAACTGGCGCTTAGTTAAGGCTGTAGAGCAGACTTCACTCCCCCTTGCAGGGATCTCCATGCCTGTGGGTTACACGCACCTTATGAATTGTTAACCTGTGGGTAGTATTTTTGAGCTCTGTCCTGGAAAGCTGTTAGTGAGAAAAGACAGATAAAGGAGAAACAGAGGGAGAAGGGACTGGTCCCACACCATACAGTAGCAGAACCATGAGTACAGCCCAGCTGTCTTGAGTTGGGGCTCTCAAACCTAGCCCCCCCCCCCCACTAGTCTAACAACAAGCTGTTAAGTCTCTGTGCTTATTAGTTTGAATGGTCTCGTTCTCCACTCTGTAAGAGGTGCTCGTTTCACAGCACAGATGGGAGCGAGCGCTAGCAGCCCCGCATCTCCAAACAGGGTGAGCTGCTCATTTGCATAACGATGAAACACTCTTTAAAAGGTGTTAATTACATGTTAATCTTCAACGAGGCAAAGGGATTCATTTGGACATAAGGCATGTTTTCCTGCCGTTCTCCTGGATGGAAAAAAAAAAATCACATGAGGAAAGGAAGCTGCATGACACAGGATACCATTGAAATAAAAAGTCCAGGGGCAGCTTGAAATGAAAGGACGCCATTGAATCCAAAACTATGTATGCTAGCACCATCCTCAGGAACTAATCTGGTGCCAACTTCCAATACCCAGCCCTGAAAGATGTAGGGAAGCTGTCCTGACCCTTGGGCTACATCTACACTGGCAGCTTCTTGCGCAAGAACTGTTTTGCGGAAGAGTTCTTGCACAAAAAGGTCTTCCACAAGAGTGCTTCTACACTGGCATGTAGCAAGACACAAGAAGTCATTCTTCCACTCTACTCTGCGCTGGTTAGGCCTCAGTTCTGTGTGTATTGTGTCCAGTTCTGGGCACCACATTTCAAGAAAGATGTGGAGAAATTGGAGAGGGTCCAGAGAAGAGCAACAAGAATGATTAGAGGTCTGGAGAACATGACCTATGAAGGAAGGCTGAAAGAACTGGGTTTGTTTAGTTTAGAAAAGAGAAGATTGAGGGGGGACATGATAGCAGTTTTCAGGTATCTAAAAGGGTGTCATAAGGAGGAGGGAGAAAACTTGTTCATCTTGGCCTCTGAGGATAGAACAAGAAGCAATGGGCTTAAACTGCAGCAAGGGAGGTTTAGGTTGGACATTAGGAAAAAGTTCCTAACTGTCAGGGTAGTCAAACACTGGAATAAATTGCCCAGGGAGGTTGTAGAATCCCCATCTCTGGAGATATTTAAGAGTAGGTTAGATAAATGTCTATCTGGGATGGTCTAGAGAGTACTTGGTCCTGCCATGAGGGCAGGGGACTGGACTCGATGACCTCTCGAGGTCCCTTCCAGTCCTAGTATTCTATGATTTTGCGCAAGAGATGTGCTTTTGCGCAAGAGCATCCATGGCAGTGTGGACGCTTTCTTGTGCAAGAAAGCTCTGAAGGCCATTTTAGCCATAGGGACTTCTTGCGCAAGAAATTCATGTTACCTGTCTACACTGCCCTCTTGTGGAAGAGCTCTTGCGCAAGAGGGCTTATTCCTCGTGGGGAGAGGAATAACTCTTCCAGAAGAAGCCCTGTTTTACAACGCTATACTGTAAATTTACTTGCACAAGAACACGCGTGCACTGTAGACAGCAGGCTAATTTTTGCGCAAGAACATCTGTTCTTGCGCAAGAAGCTGCCAGTGTAGACATAGCCCTAGTGTAGACAGTGCGAGGCTGACAGACAAATTTTTCCCGGAGAAATGGATTAACTACAGGAGACTTGAAAACCTCTTCCACCACTGTAGCAAGGGTTTACACTCCACTGCTGCTGCCGTAGTAGCTGTGCGGTGTTTTAAATGTAGAGAAAGCTGGAAAGTCTCCAGCCTAGTGATAAGCACCCGAGACTCGTGCGTGGGCCTCCTTCATCTCAGTGGGCTGCAAGCTTGTGTAACCAAGATGCTCTCCCACTACAGGGTAGTTTGGCTTACTGTGCACGCGCACCGAGAGTTTGCAGGGGGCGCTGATGGAACCGTAGCAGTGCTTTGGTTGGCGGCAGAAGGAGCACCCGGCTCTCACAGTCAGTGTTGTGTGCAGTCAGCGCGCACCCCACTTCGCGGGCCCTGGCTTCACGGGCCTGTCACTCTAGTAACACCAGGAGGGAAAGAACGACACGGATGAAAACCAGCGGAACCCTGCACGTGGGCAACAATCAACACTGTCTCGTGGGCCACACACAGAACCCCACGGGGCTTGCCCACCTCCGCTCTAGCCACATATTGCAGATGATCTCTCAAAGAAACAGCCTGTCCTTTTCTGCCTTATCCTCCATTTAGACTTGGGCCACGGGAAGGGAGAATTCCCACGCTGGGCTGCTGAGGAAAGGGGACCGCCAACCCCGAAACATGTGTAACCCAGCGGGGTGTGTGTGTGTGTGTGTGTGTCATTTATGGGTCTCCTGGTTTGCCTGATCCTGCGCTAAAACAGCCCCACCGAACGAGCTTTGCCTCACTATAGCAACGTATGCTTTAGCGCCTGAGAGCCCTGGTTCAGTCCTGCGTATCATCCGAGACGCCAGACTGCACGGTTAGGATGTGACTTTCCAGAGGGGGTGGGGGCCAAGTATCTATTGCAGGGTTTCATTTCATACCCTTTTCTCTGAAGTGTCTGGTTCCCGCCACTGTCAAAGAGAGGACACTGATTGGGAAGAACCACCGGTCAGAGGCTGTCTAATAATTCCCATGTCCTGGCCCTGACTGCAGTAACACAGAAACCACCTTGATGCAACAGAAATAGCATCCCTGTTCAGCCAGCTGGGAGAGGCTAGCTCAGAATAGATCCTCCTCTCTCCTTCCAAAATCTAGCTAGTGAGAGGCAGGCAGAGACAGGTCAGAAGAGAGCGTGTAGAAGAAAGCAACACTACAGGCACCTCCCTACATAGTATCTTCCTGATGTGATTAGTAACGTGGCCCATCACATCAGACAATTGAATGTAAGACCCTGAGCCCTTTCCACGCCCACTAATCTCAATGCGCACACAGGGCACGTGGCCTCTGCATCCCCTCTGGATCTGCCCCAGTGGGCTATTGGCTTTTGGTACAGCCTTCACTTGCCATCTGTCGTAGAGGATCCCTATAAAACCCCAGGCATCCTCTGTGCCTCTGCCATTTGGCCCCAAGAGGTGGCTAGGTCGTGTTCCTGCGGGCAGAGGCTGTTAGCTTGCACGTTCTGGCTGTGATCCTAATGGTATATTGACCATTGTCTTTCTCTCTCTCTCCCTCCATTGGCATCCTGGGGCCGGTAGCCATTCATTTATTCCCCAGACAGTGTCTCTAGGCCATCTGCCGTCCCTTGCCCGCGGTCTCGTTCGTAATGTGGTGACGCATCCCGGGCTGTGGATTCTGCAGAAGCTAATAACGCCAAATAAATGCTCCAGCGCCCGCCTTGCATTTGTCTCGTGGCAAACAATTAACTTAATAAGATGCTGCTTCCTGTGCAGCTCAGCATTGATCTACGGGAAGGAAATGGTCTGCGGGCTGAGGTTCCTTGCATCTTTGTTTTTAATGGGCGCTGATGCCTTGATGCAGCACATCAAATGCAATCAGAGGGGAAGTGTAAGACACCTTACATGTGAGATAACGTCCAATCAATGTGGAGGCTCTCTTGTGACAAAGCACATCGCTTTTTCGTTGTGCTTTTGCTATGTGCACGCTATCTTTTGAGATAAACTTTTCCGGAAGATCTCTTCTGGAAAAGCTTCTTCCAAAAGAAGCTTGCAGTCTAGACATAGCCCCAGGGTGGTTAACCCATGGAATAAATTGCCTAGGGACGTTGTGGAATCTCCATCTCTGGAGATATTGACTAGCAGGTTGGACAGACATCTATGAGGGATAGATGAAATTGTTTTTGCTGCAAATTTCAAGAGAGGTTGCTTTTGATTCCACCCAAATGATGCCCCCTGCTGATTTTTTTTTTAAATTGCTAGTGAACGAAAAGAATCCGCCCTAGTGGAAACAGGGATGCTTAGCACACTGCGGTTCTGCTCTATGCCTGGGGCTCCTGTCTGGCACAGTAATACCACTCTTGGCTGAAAGGGCTTGACCTAAGAATTCCACCAGCTGAAGACATGAAACTCTACAACTCAAGTGAAAGGGCCAAGCTCCCTAGAAAGTCTGTAACGGACTCGCATCCTTGGTGGAGCGGGCACACACAGAACACGCTAACCCAGTGAGTTATATGCATCAGAGTTCAAATAGAAGAACCTGGTCAGGTCTGAGAGGTCATTTGCTGTAATCCAAAGAAGCCCTGGATGGGCGATCAGAGGACATGGATTCCCCTTCAGTGCCGCCTCCTGCTGGATTCTGTCCCGTTCACTTCAAGGACACATCTCAACCAGGTTCTTGTTCACTGAGCTCTTCATTTTCCAACCTCTAAGCAATGCCTACTGGAGACGCCGTCATAAAAATGATAATTACCAGCTCCGTTTGTGTTTGCAGCGCTGGCTCCAGCTGTGAGCAGATGAGCGCTAAGTGAATCTGAAAGCCCACAACGAAGCCGCCTGCGGGGAAGCGTTACTAGGATCTTGCCCTTGGGGGAGGACCTTGCTAGTTTGCTAATTAACCACTTCCTGAATATAAGCACTGAGCCACGGCAACACGGAGAAAGTGAGCGTGTGTGTGTGAGAGCAGGACTGGGCTTACAGTAGTGCCACGCTGAGGGGCCCACACTCGGGACGAGCCCTCTCCCTGCTGGTGCCTCTCCACCCCCTAGCCAGACCCTCCAGTGCAGCTCCGGCTCCAGCTGGGCTCTGATGCCTGCCACCTTTGGGGCCTCGCTTGCCTGCCCAGAAGGGTGGCCAACCCTCCCAATTTTGCCGGGAGTCTCCTGGAAGTGGGCTCTGTGCCACGGCAGATGTTAAACCTCTAAAAGTCTTCTGGCGAAGGCAGACTCCCTACTTGCCCTAGCCCCGCACTGCGCCCAGACGCAGCCAGCATGCCCCTGCAGCCAGGGAGGTTCCGCACACTGCCCCCACCCCGAGTGCTGATTCTGCAGCTCCCATTGGCTAGGAACCATGGCCAATGGGAGCTGCAGGGGTGGAGCCTGTGGGGGGCAGCACACAGAGCCCCCGACTTCCCACCCCTAGAGGCCACAGGGACATGCCAGCTGCTTCCAGGAGCAATGCGGGGCCAGGACAGGCAAGGAGCCTGCCTTAGCCCTGCCAACCAGGAGCTGCTTGAAATAAGTGCCACCTGGCTGGAGCCCTCACCCAAAACCCACTCCCACACCCCAACCCCAGCTCCAGCCCGGAGCCTCCTCCAGAGTCTGCCCCCTACATCTCAAGCCCCTCCCACACCACCCCCGGCCCCAGCCCCAACCGCCCCCCCCGCCTCCCAACTCTCTGCCACAGGCCTGAGCCTGCTGGCTCTGGGAGGGGGCTCAGGGCTGGAGCAGGGGGTTAGGTGGTGGGAGGGGACTTGGGGTGTGGGCTTGGGCAATTAGACAATTGGCAAGTCTACTCAGAGCCGAGCTGCCTGGGACAGGCACAGAAGTTGGGCTCGTCTCAGCCGGGGGTTGGGGAGATGGGTGCCTGCTAGTAAGTGAGTCCTGAGGGAGCCCTGCCAGGGTAGGGGCAGGAAGGCCCTGGCCTGGCTGATCATCTCTAGGCTTGTGAACTCTCTAGCTACCAAAAAACAAATACCCTGGCTCTGCCCCCCCAACACTCCACTCTATCCCTTCCCACGAGGCCCCAGCCCCTCGCTCGCTCCACACCTCTCCTCCTCCCCTGCCACCATCTTTCACTTGCCCCCCCCACTCACTCACCTGTCTCCTGGGCCATGCCAGGCCATGAGGAGCCGACTCGGAGCCCATCTGCCAGCCCAGTCAGGGTACCGTGGAGGCCGGTCACCAGAGCAAGGAGCCGGGCCAGGGAGGGGCCTGTTCCATAGGGAGGGAACAGGACAACTAGGCTATGGTGGGGCAGGACAGGATTTTCCCCAGGTGGCACCACCCATCTCTTGGTGCCTGGTCCAACCACTGCGCTCTGTCTGGTGGCAGTCGCTGAGCAAAGCACAGCTCCTCTGTGTGGCTCGAGCTGCAGGCGGGCTCCCCCCACATGCACTGGCAGAGGCTGGTTCCTGCGGCCAGCCAGCCTGTTAGCCGTCAGCCCTTCCAGTCAAGAACTGGACAGCCCCCATTGGGCTCTGCTCCCAAGGGGCAAGCGTGATTCCCTGCCCTTGGCCTGGCCTCGGCTTCACTGCCCACTCAGCCCAACAGACACGGTCGCCTCCTAGCAGGGCCAGCGGGTGTGGCCGGGGGGCTGGGCATAGAAGAGTGGGTCTCTGGGGGGGGGGTGCTGGGCACTGAGAGAGCAGGGGAGGTTTGTGCCTTTTGGAGTACTAGGCAGTGGAGGTGCTGTGTCATTGTGGTGGTAGGGGGCTGTGGGGAAGGGCACTGGGCAGTGGCAGGACTCTGTGGAGTGTGGGAGTTGTGTGTGTGGTGCTGGGCAGTTGTGGTGAGGCTGTGGGGAAGGGCACTGGGCAGTGGCAGAACTCTGTGGGGCATGAGGGTTATGTGTGTGGTGCTGGGCAGTTGTGGTAAGGCTGTGGGGAGTGGTGGAGCTCTGTGCAGCGTGGAGGTTGTGTGTGTGGTGCTGGGCAGTTGTGGTAAGGCTGTGGGGAGTGGTGGAGCTCTGTGCAGCGTGGGGGTTGTGTGTGGTGTGCTGGGCAGTTGTGGTAAGGCTGTGGGGAGTGGCGGAGCTCTGTGCAGTAGGGGTTGTGTGTGTGGTGCTGGGCAGTTGTGGTAGGCTGTGGGGAATGGCGGAGCTCTGTGGGGCATGGGGGTTGTGTGTGTGGTGCTGGGAAGTTGTGGTGGGGCTGTGTTGGGCGGGGCAATGTTATACAGGGAGCTATACTTTTGTGGTGGAGGCGTTTGGGGGGTGCTGGGCACAGCAGTGCGGCAGTGAGTGCTGGACAGAGAGTTGGGGGCCTGTGTGATAGCACAGGCCCTCCCGTGAGGGGCTGGGGGGCAGGCTAGCATCACTGAGCCAAGTGGGCCCATGTGCGTCTGGTGCCCGCCAGTTTGTAAACAGTGCCCTCATGCTGAGCTGGGCCCCATTGCTCCTGGCTCGCCCCTCGTGCCAGGGACTCTTCTGGGTGTGTGTGACTGAATGTCATGTATCCAGAGCCACTAGGCAGCCCCACCCCCCACACACACACACTCTAGTCCCACCACTCCCACAGCACAGGGGAGGAGAGAACCAAGGCCAAGCTGCAGTTAGGGTTGCCAGCTGGCTGAAACAAAAATACCCAACACCCCCCCCACCCCCAAAAAAAAACACCAGGAAAAAAATGTGTTGAAGGAAAAAAAAGGGGGGGGAGGGGGACCAAAGTTGTTGAGCCAAAAAAACCCCGAAAACCACACTCCAAGAACCTGGATCACTGCTAGGGGTTACCAGGTAGTCATTTAAAAAAAAAAAAAACCGGACATGCTTCATGGGGGGAGGGGAAGGGAAGGACTGGCCAGGAAGGGAGCGGTGCTGGCCGGGATGGGGGGCGGGCCTGGAAACAGCTAACTGGGGCGGGGGGCAATGGGGCTGGCCGAGGAAGATGGGGCCAACGGGAAGCAGGGCTGGTCGTGGGGAGGGTCAGGCGGAACGGGCTGGCCGCGGGATATCGGGGAGGGGACCCACCGGGAGGGGCGGGGCTGGCCGGGAGTAAGGGGGCTGGGAAGCACAGCTGGGAGATCGTGGGCCGCGGGCTGGCTGGGAGGAAGGGGGAGGAAGCACAGCTGGCGGTGGGTGCAGCGGCGCTGGCCGGGAGGAAGGGGGCCCAGGAGGAAGGGGGCGGGAAGCAGAGCTGGTGGGGTGGGCAGAGGTGCAGCGGCGCTGGCCGGGGAGATCAGGAAGAGGAACGGGCGGAGGGAAGCAGAGCTGGGGATGCAGGGGGCTGGCCGGGAGGAAGGGGAGGCGGGAAGCAGAGCTGGGGGTGCAGGGGCTGGCCGGGAGGAAGGGGAGGCGGGAAGCAGAGCTGGGGGATGCAGGGGGCTGGCCGGGAGGAAGGGGAGGCGGAAGCAGAGCTGGGGCGGTGCAGGGGTTGGCCGGAGAAGATCAGGAGGGGAAGTGGGGGAGAACCGGCCGGCCGGGAAGGGGGGGGTGAGCCAATTGGCCAGCGGGAGCGGGACTGACCTGGGCACTGGCTGTCTGTCCCGCGCAGGCTCCCGGTGATGCACGAGCGAGGAGGAGGCTTCCCCTCCTCCTCACACTCAACCGACTGAGGGCTCCTGGCGGCAATCGTGGCCCCGCCTCCCAGCTGGGACTCCCAGCCGCTCCCTCCGCCCACGCCAGGCTTCCATCCGGTGCGCAGCCGGAAAAATCAGAAAACACATTGCACCTGTCCGGTATTTTCTGATTTTTTTTACCAGACAGAGCGCGCAAATACCGGACTGTCCGGTACAATACCGGACACCTGGCAACCCCAGCTGCACTATGCAGAGTAGGAGCCCACAGCCGGCCATGCGCTACCCGAGCCTGGGTCTGCTCCCCTACACTCACTAGAGTCTTGTTATTTCTCCATCCAGAGCAGGCCTTCAGCCCCCTCACCAGCTTAGGTTTGCCAATGTTTCTAATTGCAGAAAACCAAACGCCCTGGCCCTACCCATTCTTCGAGGCCCCTCTGCCCCCCGATCACTCCATCCACCCTCCCCCAACCCCTGCTCAAATCACATGCGGGTGTAGGGGTGCAGGCTCTGGGGTGGGGTAGAGGAGAAGGAGTTTGGGGGGCAAGAGGGGCCTGCAGGCTGGGGCCAATGGATTCAGATTGCAGTAGGGCGCAGGGATGGAGCAGGAAAGTTGGGAGGCAGTATGGAGTGCAGGAGAGGGTTTGGAGCTGGGGCAGAAGTTGGGGTACAGGAGGGGGTTCAAGGTCTGGGCTCTGGGCAGCGCTGACCTCAGGTGGCTCCCAGCAAGTGGCCAGCATGGCAAGCGCCACCCTGCAATGGGAGCTGAGGAGCTGTGCTCAGGGCAGCCCCTGTGGGCTTCTGGGTCTGCAGTGCTAGGACAGGCAGGTAGCCTGCCTTAGCCATGCCCCTCTCCCTCACTGGTCATCTGACCCCCTTCCCATAATTGGCAACCAATTCCAGATTGGCCATTCGCAGCCCACTCTGCCTAAAATCCCTCGTGCACTAGAATCAATGGCCTGAAATGGGAAGTGCTGGGATGAGATGCGAAGGAACCTCCACCTCCTTGAAGTTTGGAGACCATGTATCAGCTCCAGCCCAATCAACTCTTGCCCTGCCTCTCTCTGGAAGAAACAGGTGGCAAAAGCACAGGGAGGGACGTTGACAGAGACGTTTTGTAGGGCGAGGAAAACACAAGGCAGGGAAAAGATTCCGAAGAAAAGAAGCAGCGGAACAGAAAACAGCAGACACGGTCAGGGACATCACATTTATTTTTCTGTTTGGAGTTTGCTGCCAGTTTTAGCAGAGGGTGTGTCTGAATTGTACTGTCTTTGTCTGGAGGAGATTGTAAAACCCCGGGGTGAGGCTGTGTTTTCACCCATCCATCCATGCGAAGGCAAACACACTGTGGGTATGTCTACACTGCCACCCTCGTTCGAACTAGGGTGGCTAACGTAGGCTTTCGAACTTGCAAATGAAGCCCGGGATTTAAATATCCGGGCTTTATTTGCATGTTCCCGGGCACCGCCATTTTTAAATGCCCGTAGTTCGAACTACCTGCCCGTGGCTACACGGCACGGACTAGGTAGTTCGAATTAAAGCTCTAATTCGAACTACCAATAAACCTCCTTGCAGGAGGAATAACGGTAGTTCAAATTAGGAGCTTTAATTCGAACTACCTAGTCTGTGCCGCGTGTAGCCGCAGGCAGGTAGTTCGAACTACCGGGCATTTAAAAATGGCGCCCACCCGTGAACATGCCAATGAAGCCTGGGATATTTAAATCCCGGGCTTCATTTGCAGGTTCGAATGCCTACATTAGCCACCCTAGTTCGAACGAGGGTGGCAGTGTAGACATATCCTGTGGGACTGGGGGCCTACTATCTTCACTACTGTACCATGAAACACCATGGATACCTCAGCTAGAGCATCTGCATAGCTGTCAACATGGTGTACCATGTGGCTTCCATAAAAGGACTCTATAATGAAAGAGGATCCCTTGTGTCTTAAACTCCACAACACCTATATCAGACCAGGATCTTGGCTTTACTTTGGTGTCCAGCAGAGAGAGGGGCGCTTGCACATCTAGCCCTGGTCTACACGAGGGAGTTATTTCAAAATAACCCCCTTTATTTCAAAATAATAAGTGGAGCGTCCACAGTACCAAGCCCGTTATTTTGAAATAATGGGCTGGTTATTTCGAAATCTGTACTCCTGCTTTCCTCGGGGAATAACGCTTATTTCAAAATAGTTATTTTGGAATAGTAGTAGTGTGGACACGCCGCAGCTGCTATTTAAAAAAAAAACGACTCCCCAGAATAATTCAAACTATTTACTCGCCAGTGCTTCCATACTTGAGGTAGCGCATCCGCAATAACGGAGCCTGCCTCGGACTAATTTCAAGGCTCCTGCATAGTGGGGACTCGCTATTTCGATTTTGTTATTTCGGGAGTTATTATTTCAAATTTAGTTCTTTCAAAATAATTTCCTAGTGTAGACACGCCCCTGTGTAGCTATTTCATGAGAGTGACCAGCTGGAGGGAAGGGAGAAAGACAGGGGAGGATACAGACTTCAAAGCTGGAAGGGGGGGGTCAGTGTGCCTAAAAAGACAAGTGGGCCAAATTGTGGAGGATGGGTGGGGAGCATGGTCAGTTTCATGTTAAAAGAAACCCACCCTTAGAACTAATTACCCACCTGCCTGTCAATAGCTACATTGGTATATGGCGTGTCCTGCCCTTCGTCCACCTGTGTCATTGTGGATTGTATGCTCTTGAGGCAGGAACTGTGTCGGCTTACACGTTTGGAAAGTGCCTCGCTCATTTCGGGAGCGTCCAACCTCTAAATAATTGTCAGCCAATTCTGGAGGTTGGATACCGAGTTTGTGGGGCTGGTAGTTTGATCTGGTATGGGGGAAAAAAGGACTACTTCCGTAAATCTCTCTCTGCCCATCCCAGCTTGAAGTCGGTAAAAAAAATTCCTCCCATTGATTTAAATAGGGCCAGGACTTTGTATTTTGGGAGTACTTTTTGAAAGATCCTTCTAAGCCCCTCATGCTCAGATCAGATCATGTGTCCGTCAGGTTCACTGACTATATTTCCATTGACTTAAGATGTAATTGCTATCTTAAGTCAATGGAAATACAGTCAATGAACCTGATGGAGCTTAAAGAAAATTCTTCTTAAGAGAACTTTGAGATGCATTCTCACTCCCAATGTAACAGGAACTCCCTTTACTATATACATCAGTCTTGCCTTTCTTAAGCCCTACAAAAAGTAAGGAAATCTTTATGAAATAAGAGCATGACCTGCCATGCATTAGTACAACTTCTTCTTCAGCCTTGACAGGAATCATTTTAAATTCACAAGGAGACCTGATCCAAAGCCTTGAGAAATCACTGAACGTTCTTTCGATTGATTTCAGTAGGTGTGGGCTCGGGGCCAAACAGAGCTCTGGCAAAGGGTGGAAAAATGCACTAAAAGTCTTAACACATTAAAAAAACCCCAACCTAGACTGGAATAAAGAAACTCATTTTTTTAAAATGATACATTGTTCAGTATATTTCTCATGTTTGCTGTACATTATAGTGCAGCGCGTAAGCAGTCAGTGAAATAATACATTTTTGTCTCTTGTCAACCAAAGCATGCTTTTATGTACTGCCTTGATTAATCAATTAGCCACAAAATTAGGAAAACACATCACTTGGCTGGGAATGAACTATATTATATATCCCAGTAAATACAGCAGTCTTTACTTGCTCTTTGCTTCTCTGATATAAATACGCGGTTAAACGTCTATCAAACTACAAACGAGGTTTTTGCATTGTTATTTGTAAGCATGCCAGTTTCCGGTACTGTAACACGAGGGCTTGGGGAAGGAGGGTCATTGGTATTGTTTCTTGCCATGCAAATTTAGAACTGGCTGACGAGTGTGCAATGGAATCAAATCAGTTGCAATTGTTTATAAACAGGGATGCAAAGTGTACAATGGTTAGAATGGGTTTAATTGACACCCATAACGCAGCCCCGTAGCCAATGGTCTCTCTAGTCTTTTCCAGACATATGTGGATTTTTCCATGTGAGGAATAAATGTACCTGCACCGAGGCATGTGTGAATGTGCACCACCAGTTGAAAAATAACCCTATCTGTGGGCACAATGCTCATCAGTTGGGTGGCATTTAAATCTCTCCTGTGCAGCTGCACATGTGCCTTGCTGAGAGGCAATAGCTGCTCTCCTGTTCGATACAGAAATGCAGCCTGTGATCCAAGAACAGCATGTTGTGCTCTCCCCCGCACGCAGACCTCAAAGCCTTTTTCAAAGGTGGGTATCATGATATTTTCTCTGAGGCACAGAGCAATAAGATGACTGGCCCAAGGTCACATGGTCAATCAGTGGCAGAATTCGGAAGAGCGCGCAGGAGATCCTGACTTGCCTTCTGAGGCATCACATCTTGTCATGAGCTGCCATCTCCATGAGCTGCATCTCCCTTTTAAAGAGGAAAAGGGAAGGACTATGAGCTCTTCTGTTGTAGCTGTGACCCTCTGCTGCGCAGAGCTTGGGACACCTCTTGGGTTACACGCGCTTGTGCAATCTTGGCAATGGTTAACTCTGGCGGAGGAACAGCAGTGCCCATATTTGCCCTGCCTGACTGGCAATCAACTCTGCAGTAGGCTAGATGGAGGGGCAGTTCTTTAATTAGTCGCTCATTATAGTCACTTGCATTAGGCGCGGGAAGGTGACCCTCTGGGAGATCTACAAGATGCCCTCGTGTCTCTCTGTGACTTTCAAGGCCTCGTGCATGCTTGCTGCAGACAGCCTCCTGTTGATGTTCCTGTACCTGCATCGCAGAAGGTTCCAAAAAGTAGTCCTCAAGTCGCGGTTGAAGAAAGCATAGATCAGGGGGTTGATAAGGGAGTTGGTGTAACCCAGCCACAGCAGGGTCCTTTCCAGTCTTAACGGCATGCAGCTACACTGGATGCCACAAATGAAAGGCCGGGCCGTGGACATCAGGAAGAAGGGAAACCAGCAAAAGGTAAAGGCCCCCACAATAATGCCCAGGGTCCTGGCTGCTTTCTGCTCCCGTTTGAAGATGGAAATGTTCTTTCGATCTTGCCTGAGGAGTTTGGATAAGGTGGCGCACTCCTCCACCGCCTTGCTGCGCTTGGAGCTGTGATGGCCTCGGACACCGACATCCATGCAGTACGCCCCCTCCTGCTCCTGATGTCTGGGAAAGTTTATGAAGTGGTGCTTCTCGGCACTGACCTTGGCGGCTTTGTAGATCCGGCTGTACATGACAAGCATGACTGTCATGGGGATGTAGAAGGCGACCCCGGTGGAGTAGACGGTGTATCCAAAGTCCTGGCTGATAAGGCAGACTCTTTCCACGTTGACGTTCTTGGCCCAGCCAAACAGCGGAGGAAGGGTTATGGAGGCAGAAAGAAGCCAAACTATGAACACCATCTTGGCCATTAGTTTCCCGTTTTGTCTTACAGGGTATGTCAGTGGCCGTGTGATCCCCAGATACCTGCAAAAGAGATTGAAAACTGGTCAGGGTTGCTTTTTGTTTCACGGGAAGGTGTGAGTTGTCAAAGGTATACTGAAATCTTGCTGGTAAGTGTCAGCTCAGTCATAATGAAAACCGGTTAGGAATAAAAAATATTTTGCTCCCCATGGCATATTTTGCATGGTATATGTGCTCAAAAAGGAAAAATTATTTCATGTTTGTTGGCATTTTCCACATAAAATTTCAGCTTTCTAGTGAAAAAAATCAAAATATTTCAGCCTAATCCCCTGAATACCCATTATGAAATGCCAGTGCAATGCTTCATGGGAGCTGCAGTTTGCATACTTCATAGACCCACTGCTCCACCATAGGCCAGATTCCCTAGTTGGACTACACTTCCCAGGATTCATCACAGTAGTTCCTTCAACAGAGCCACCCTGGTGTTCCATAGGAATCCCAAGGTCGAAACAAGGTGCATCATGGAAACTGTAGTCTGGTATCTGACTCAGCTGGAAATCAAGACTACTCAAGACTGGAAATCACTCACTTTGTGAAAAGAAAAAATTCATTTAATCAAATCCCCAATTTTCCACTGAAAAAAAAATTATGGAAAATTTTCAACCAGCTCTAGTGACAACAACAGATCCTCTAATCACACCAGCAGGCAAAAGCCTAAGTCCAAAGGTATAACTTTCACCATCACTAGAAGATCATCAGACTTGGGGCCAAATTCTGCTCTCCATTACTCCAGTGTAAAGCAGGAATAACCCCAAGTGAAGTCAATGACATTGCACCCATGTGTCACAGAGAGCCCTTGGCTTTGTCTACCCAAAAGTTGATGTGAATTCCAGAGCTGAGACCACCCCCTACAGGCCTGCAAAGTTCAAATCTACAGGTTGTTGGCAAAAGTGCCCCAGCGAGAGAGAGAAAGAGAGAGAGAGAGAGAGAGAGAGAGAGAGGCAGGCCCACATCTGGCAAATGAACGAAATAGAGTCTAAGTTGGTGAAAATTACTTGCCAAGGGGTTAGAAGAAAGAGGCGGGGCAGAAAAAGCTTCTGATGGGATAGGGGAAGAAGATGCAGGATCAAGTGGCCTTCCCTACCTTTATCTTACACCTTTTCTCACGTCCCCACATGACACACCTACCACCTAACCACTCACCTCTTTAATTAGCCGGCGTTCTCTGAAACATCAGGAACCAAAACATGTAGGGATTCTATGGATCTATGCCAACAGTTTAAGTGGCACCCAGAGACACAACTGAAGCCAGAGCACCCTACTGAGAACTAGTGCAATAGGCACCAAGCAAGACCACTAATTTCCAGCTCATCATGCAACTATGTGATGATCCCAACATGAATCATTGTTCTAGGAGTTCCAACTGGGAGCCTACAAAGTCACTGATGAATTCATAGGTTTTAAGGGCTGAAGGGAACTGAATAATCATTTACTTTGACCCTCTCACATAACAAAGGCCACAGGGCCTAATAGTTTCTGCATCACACCCATAATTTTTGTTTGAGCTACAGCAGATCTTTTAGAAAGACATCCAGTTTTGACTTAAAGACTTCAAGTGATGGAGAGCCCATCATACCCTAGGAATATTGTCCCGGTAGCTAATTACCTGTCACTGTTAAAAAATGTGAACCTTATTTCTAGTCTGCATTCATCTAGCTTCAGCTTCCAGCCACTGGCTCTCGTTACGCCTTTTTCTGTTAGCTTAAAGAGCTGTCTGCTGTCGGGCGTCTCTTCACCCTGTATGCATTTGTAGATGAGATGATGTCGCCTCTTAACTTGCTCTACAATACATTAAATAGATGGCACTCCTTTTGTCAGTCATGGAAGACTGATTGCCTGAAGGGAAAAGTCATCACTACAGCTGCACAACAATTTTCACCGAAAAGCTTTTTTTTGATGAAAAACTTTTTTTTTTCCTCATCAGAAGGAAAATATCTGCAAACAATTTCCACATTGGGTTACATTTTGGGGTGTTTTGACTGCAACGTTTTCAACACTTTTTGTTGTCTTTTTTCAAGTGTGTGATATTTTACCTCTCTTTCTTTTCCAGTGCAGCCCAAGAAAAGAAAAGAAGGCAGGGGAGGAAGTCACAGAAAATGGTGGGGAGGGGAGGACCAAATGTCCCACCTAAAGCATTTTAAATAAACCTAAAATTCCACAAAGAAAATTTTCAGCACAAAAGGAAACTTCATTTATTCTTGAAAAGGGAAACATTTTTTTCAGCCAGCGGGTCACAATCACCTAGCAAAAGTGCAGATGTCCTCCCCAGCTACCTGAGAATCCAAAAGATCTAGCAGGAGACTGCAGCGTAGTGGGGGTGCTGTCTGCTCTGTAACCCGGTGTCCCCCTGCACTGTGATGTGATTCCCACTGACTCACCCAAATGTGTATTAACCCAGACACCTAGGCTCAGCCTCCCAGGGAGAGAGACAAAGGGAGGAAGGCGGAGACCAACACCTGGCTGGGGGGCAGGGACTTGGGGGGAGGCAGTTGCTGTCGGGGAAGCATGGAGAGAAGAGGCTAAGCTGGGGGCTAGGAGTGATGGACCCTAACCCTAGGGGCCTGAGCCAGCCTGGCCTTGCCCCCGGTAGCCACATCATGTACGTGCTGTGCTGTATTCTGGAAAATCAATAAACCCCTCTTTATTCTACTGGCTGGTGGAGACTGTTCTGGTTGCTACGGGGGTGCAGGATCAGGGAAACCCTAACTCGCCGTCACAGAGACTCACTGAAGACTGGTGGGCACAACCTATCAACAGAAGTGCATTGTAACCACTGGTCTGTGCGGAGATCAGCCAGGTTCCTCTCCTCCATTGCCCTCTCATAGGCCAGATCTACACTAAAACGTTAAGTTGACCCAGCTACATTGCTCAGGGGTGTGAAAAACCCACCGTGCTGAGCAATGCAGTTAAACTGACCTACACCCTAAAGTTGTCGGCTACCACCTCTGCTGGAGCTGGACTAACTACAGCAATGGGAGAATCCCTCGTGGTAGCGAGTGGCTACATGGACTCACTATAGCAGTGCGGCTGCAGCACGGCAGTGGTTTAAGTGTAGATACAGCCCCAGCAAGGCTCTTGGAAAGCAGCATGCTCTTGGTCTCTGATCAAAGAGCTGAATGCCTACAGACTTCTGATGCCAACACAGCCCATAACTCCCTCAGCCTATATACAATGGTTAGGAGGGCATGACATAATGGAAAGACAAAGAGCCTTCTTGGTTGAAGAGTATGAAGATCCATACTCGAGAACTTCCCCCCGTGATTTCTCACTAAAGGGAATGATCAGAGACAACTCCAGGGAAAGAAACATGCTGTAGAATCATCATATGATGGTAACACTCTTTCCATTCCACTAGTATCTCAAGAAGATATTAAACAGAAGCTACTAATGCTAGACATTTTGAACTCAGCACGACCAAATAACTTGCATCCAAGAGTTCTAAAAGAGCTGGCTGGGGGGGTGTGTTTCTGGACCATTAATGTTGATTTTCATTAAGTCTTGGAAAATTGAAAGAAAGCTAGCTAATGTTGTGCCAATATTTTTAAAAAAGTGTAACCAAGGTGACTCAGGTAATTAAAAGCCTGTCTGTCTAACACTGAACTCAGGCAAGTTAATGGAGCAGCTGTTAGGGGGCTTGCTTAATAAAGAATTAAAGAAGGGTAATTTAATTAAGGACACTCAACATGAGTTTATGGAAATAGCTCGTCAGACTAACAGTGTCTTTTTCTGATGAGATTACAAGCTGGGTTGATAAAGGTAATAATGTTGATGTTGTATATTTAGACTACCTGTAAAGCATTTGACTCGATACCACATGACATTTTGCTTAAAGAACTAGAAAAATAGAAAACTAACATGGCACACGTTAAATGGATTAAAAACTGGCTAATTCACAGAATTCAAAATGTAATTTTAAAAGGGGAACCAAAGACTAAGTGTATTTCTAGTAGGGACCCACAGGGATTGGTTTTTTCCCCCTATGCTGTTTAATATTTTGATAAGTAACCTGTAAGACAATAAAGCAATCAAGTTTGCTGATGGCACAAAAATTGGGGCATGGTAAATAATGAAGAGGATAGGTCACTAGAGTGATCAATAAGTGTTTTAATGTGACTAAATGTAATGGTATAAATCTAGGAACAAAAAATATAAGCCATAATTACAGACCAAGGGCCTCTATCCTGGGAACCTGTGGCTAGTCATTGAAAAAGATTTGAAAGGTCATGGTGGGTAATCAGCTGCCATGTGCTATCAATGCAATGCTGTGGTCGGAAAGGCTAATGAAATTGTTGGGTATGTAAATGGGAATCTCAAATAGGAGTAGAGAGGTTATTTTGCTTCAGTATTTGGTGGCTGCCACTGGAATTCTCTAGCCAGCTGTCCTGTCCACCATTCAGGAAGAATGTTGATATACTGGAAGCTAAGAGAAGAGCGACAAGAAAACACGCCTTCTAGTCATAGACACCAGGAGCTCAATCTGTTTATCTTAACAAAGAGAAGTGTGGTGGGGCGGCTGCCAGGCTGCAGGCCTTGATCTAAGGGCCAAGAGGGAAGAGGAGGCAGTTGGAAAGGGAGTAAAGGAGGGCAGGACGAGGCTGTCACCAGAGGGACTGTGGGCCAGGACTCAGAGTAGTGACTGGGCCTGGGTCCCCCCTTTTCCCACTTACACCACACCGTGCCACCAAGAACAGTGGCCTACAAAGACCGTGGCTTGCTCCTGAGGTAGAGGGACTAGGCTTTAGGGCTGCAGTTGTCCATAGTGGCAGGTGAAATGGAGGACTGCTGGCACCCCCGGCAGGGGGCGAGATACCACTGGATTAGGCACTGCCGGAGGGCAGGATCCTGAAGAGGACCCCGGGGTCAGGGAGCGACGCAGGTCCGGAAGGCGAGTGTGGAGCACAGACGGAGGAGACACCAGCCAGAAGGAGGCGCCCTGCTGACAATCAAACTAATTCCCTGGAGCAACCAGCAGGAGGCACTGCAGCGGTGAGTCCCGGCCCGTGACAAGACAGTTAAGGGGGGACTTGATCGCAATCTATGAGCGCCTATGTGCAGAACAAATATTTATTAAAGCTCTCTTCAGTCTAGCACAGACAGGCATACATGAAGCCAATTGCTGGAAGATGACGCTAGGCAAGTTCAGACTAGAAATAAGGTGCACATTTGTAACACTGGGAGTAATTAGCCACGCGCACAGTTTACCAAGGGGGGCGGTAGATTCTCCATCACCAACCATTTTTAAATCAAGATGGGGGTGTTTTTCTACTATCTCTGCTCCAGGAATTATTTTGGGTGAAATCTATGTCTGTGCTATACAGGAGATTTGAGCAGATGATACAGTGGTTTCTTCTGGCGTTTGGGTCTACGAATCCGCCTACCCCTGTCCCTCAGGTACTGTCTAGGCAGCAGGTTTCTCCTGAGATGACTGCCTTTTCCAAAGTACTGTTTAGACTGCATTAGTCAGGTCGATAGCAATCTGCATAACAAAGGGGCAAAGCAATCAGCATCTTCAGGCAAGCCAGAAGCCTTTGCTGCCTGTCATGTTTTCTCCCAGCATCACTTGGTCCTTCTCTCTCTCACTCACTGAAATGCCTACAAATGAAGGAAAGCAAAGACCTGGCATTGATTTGTATTGACAGTGCTGCTCTTCTAGGCACTATGATTCCAAACACCCCAAAGAGCTCTCCGGCCTAGATGGTTTATGGGTTAATGGGTTCAGGATGTGCAGAAGAAACCCAGGTTTGCAGACCTCTGCTCCAGGGGAACGAACGCTGGGTGCAACAGAGTGCAGGGCCAATTACAGCTCCCTGATTCTCCATCCCAGTCCTGGTAGCCTGGGGCTGCTCTAACTTGTGCACCTGCGCATGGTCCCCTAATGACAATAAGCCAGCTAGGGATGACTGGCGTGCTTTGTGTTTCATCTACACCCCTTTCTCCAGCAGCCCTTTCATTCTGCTGGAACAAAGGGCTATAAGAGGGGGGCACAGGCAGAGCTGCCGATGGGGGGCAATTCCCTCCTGCCCCAGTGATTTAAAAGAGCCCAGTGCTCCGGGCCTTTTAAATGACCAATGCCCTGAGATGCTGAGGGCTGGCTGGGGGAGGCATGGCACAGTCCAGGTGGTGCTGAGAGCTGGCTGCCCCTAGCTCCACCCCTTCCACCTGAGTCCCCACCCCTTCTGCGGGATGAGGGGCGAGGCCTCCCCCGATGGCCCAGGATGAGCAAAGCCTTTTGCCAGCGCTGGGCACAGGAGTAGGCACAGTGTAGGAGTATGTCTAGCAGGGCACTGAAGGGTGGCTTCTGCACCCCACCCCGTCTGAGTCGTGCAGAAGAAGTGGATGCAAGCACAGAACCTGCCTTGAGCTCTTTAATGGCCACTGGTTGGCAGCCAGAAGTCAGCACATTTGCAGCCGCACGCTGGCAGGGCTCATTCTACACGCGTGCAGAGAAATAGGGCGCATGTCGCACTTGAGAAGTGTGGTACCCGGATGCTTATTATTAAACAGCCCAGATTTCCCAGTAGCGATGAGCCTTTTTGGGACACCCAAAGGAAGACGCTTTACGGGGGTGCTGAGCATCCGCCTCTGAAATCTCAGCTCAGGCACCCAAATTGCTAGTCACCTCTGAAAATCGAAGCCAACGGCGTCCTACACCTCTGTGCGCGGTGTGCAATTCACGGTGTGCAATTCTTTAGAAGGAGACACCTTTTGGGTTCATTCACAGCCCTTGGAAAAGGGGAAGCAACGCATTCGCTGGTGCGAAGCCAGCAGTAACCACAGCTAGAAGACAGGCTGGCAACTGTATTTCATTTGTATTTCAGGTATTAGGAGCAGCTTCTCGCTCGGATGCAGCAACACGTGGCCTCAGCCAGAGGAAATGGAAACTTGACCACTAAGGGCTTGGTTCATGAAATGGGGAAAACAGGATAAAAAATGGTCAGCTTTTATAAGTAGCAGGGACATTTTACTGGGTCCTCCGCACCCATCAACTTACCGCAGGGACTGCCTAAAAGCAGGCACTGCCACGACTGTATTATGACACTTGTCGGCGTGGGCGGTGGGTGAACAACTCCCCAGCCCTGCCTCTTCCACCCAAGGCCCCCAGCCTGTGCAAGTCAAGCCCCCACACCGCAGAGGCAGGTCTCCAGCTCCCACACCACCACTCCACCGACAAGCTACCCCCCACTGAAAGGGCATGTCTCCAGCCCTTTGAGTGAGTCCTGGAGCATGGGGAGGGTGGGTGGTACAGAGTCCCAGCCTCCCCAGCTCTGGAGACGGGGAAGGCAGGGGTCCCCAGTCTACTGTACAAGAAGGGCCCACTACCCTAGTGTCCTCAGCCTCAACATGGATGAAGCCATGGGGAACCCAAGAGCCGCAATGAAGCTGAGGTGGGGGGGCAGGGCCATGCCTTGCATTTTGGGAAGGCAGTGCCTTCCCCTGCCTCTTATACCCACTGCCCATGCTAATAAGCAACACTGCTGCCCGATGCAGTGGCCCCCTAGCTGTTCGGGGTATTTTCTGGGAGAACACTTATGCAGAGTGTGCCGCCCCTTTTTTGTCTGTTTGTTATCTATAGTGTCCACCTCTGTAACCCTACTCATATGAGAGCAATATGGGCTAGTGGCTAGTGCACTGAACTGGGACTCACGGGGGCCTGCTGGGTGACCATGAGCAAACTGCTTCAGCACTCGGCGCCTCGGTTTCCCCAACTGTCAAATGGAGATAATGATACTGACCGTTGAAAAGCACGCTGAAATCTGTGGAGGAAAGACGCTGGGTATTATTGTTACTACTAAAGTACTATCGTTAATTCCTCCCCCACAGTAACAGAAGCACAGGAACAATCCCGTGATGCTGACAGGCAGCACTACGACCACAGGGCAGTACAGGCGTGGCAAACGCATGTGCCAGACAGCACAAGAATTCCACCACTATATTCTGTCCCTTGAGGCCCAGGCAACCTTAACTTTGGGTAGAGCTACGCTTACAGCAGTGTGTACAGTGCAAACAGCAGATGTCCAGAGAGCACAGGTCTAAACAGCCCTGTAGATGGTGAGTGGAGTATAGCCACACCTGAACATGCACGTCCTACACACCAATCGATTGGCCCAAGCAGCGTCTCTAGCCTCTATACTGCTATTTTCGGCCTGGTAGTGTCCCAGCGCCACACAGGGATGTAAAGGGTTAACCAGTTACCTAGTAAGCATTCACCTTACTGGCATGCTTATTGGGGTAACTGGTTAACCGGCACCCAGCCCAGTCGGGGCAGCCCCCACCCCATGGCACAGTGCAGTGTGGTGGGCTCGGCCTGGCGGGCCCGAACGGGCTGGAGCACTCACCTGCGGTGCACGACAGATGGTCCCTGGCGGGCTGGTTAACTGGTTTAACATGTAGTTTAACTGGTTAACAGGATTTTACAACCCTCTCACCAGAGCCTTTCCCTGCCGTGCGGAACTACACGACACCACACACTGCCACAAGCGTAGACAAGGCCTAGCGGTGCTACTGCCTGTTCGGTCTATCATATACACGCAATGTATATATGATGAGGAAAATCCAGTTGTATTCCAGACGGTCTTCAATGCCTTTACGTATATGCTCATGAGCCTGGCCGGCCGGCATTGAAGTGAATTAAGCACAGAAGTGAGCCCCGCTGCTCCAGCCTGGTTTGGAATAGAATTCACCCCTCGCCGAGGGCCAGAATGAGGCCTAGCCATCCTTGAACGTGGTGCATAGTGGTGGACAACACCTATCAGACGTACCTTGGTGTCTCTGCACAGGAGTGAATTTCATACTCAGTGCTGAGTGCCCAAAATTCCCAAGTGTTTGGATCATGTTGTGGCTGGCTGATAAAAGGAGTGATTTTTTTCTCTCCCTCTATTTCTTTCCTCACATCAAAGTTAATATAATTCTCAAGCCTTAGGTAGTAATGTGATGCCAGTCACATAGGCTACCAAAGAAAATGTCATAGAGTATTTAAAAGTCCATTTATGTATTAAGTGTGTGTTGTGAGGGCCCAGGGTCTCAAACTCCAGAGTTAAAACTGAAACCAGAGCCCCACAAAGGGTTCGTCTACACTGTCGTGCTATTTCAGGATACTTCCGGTCTTATACTTCCAATACTATTCCGTGTCTTTTGAACAAGCTGGTTATTTCAAAATGTAACAGGCTCACTATTCCGACGTCCCTATAAACCTTGTTCCACGAAAATTAAGGGACGTTTCAGAATAGCGGTTTATTTTGAAATTTGGCGCTGTGTAGACAGTGCCAAATTACAAAATGAGCTCAAAATAAACTACGCAATTTAGGTAGCTCAAATTGCGTAGCTTATTTCGTGCTAAGGGTGCAGTGTAGACGCACCCTAATGGTCTTATTTTGTAAAAATTCACTTCATGTATTTCAGGAACAGACTAGATTCTGCCTTACAAAACATGCTTGGGAATTCTTTCATAGTCTATCTAATCAGAGATATACATTAGTGATATATAGGCGGAAAGCATTTGTAAACATGTATGGGTCAGAGTTAAGGTTAAGTATAATTTATATTACAGCCACTTAATATTTAACTAAGGATTTAAAGCTAGGTATTTAGAAGATCAGGTTATGCACCCAGAGAACCAAACTGCTGAAGTTTCATTTATGCATAGACTTATACAGATAGCCTTCATCACCACACCATATCTGAGCACCTCATAGACATTAATGTTTTAGCCTCGCAGCACTCCTAAGAGGTAGGAAAGTGATGTCAATTCTGTTTTCTAGATGGGGAAACTGAAGCACTGAGTGATGAAAGTGACTTGCCCTAGGTCATACGGGACAATGAATTTGAACCCCAGACCAGTTCTTTCACCTCAAGACCACCTTGCCTGCCAGGGAGAAGGCTTGCTCAGCACAGGGCTGACTGGGGTGACAAAGAACGACCAGGAGTCCTGTGGCACCTTAAAGACTAAGAGATTTATTTGGACATAAGCTTTTGTGAGCCCACTCCATGCCCCTGACGTACCCAAAAAAGCTTATGCCCAAATAAATCTGTCAGTCCTTAAGGTGCCACAGGATTCCGCATTGTTTTTGAAGATACAGACACAGTGACCCCTCTGATGTTTTAGTAAAAATTAGGGCTGTCAATTAACGAGCGGTAACGCCTGTGATTAGCGCAGGGCAGAATTAACAGATTAATTTTTTTAATGCACGTTAATAGTAGGCGTTTCCGCGGCACTGCCCCTTTGAAACGCTGCCAAGCATTTGAAAGGGCCAGCGCTGCACAGCTGATCCTGGGCTCTGCTGGGCGCTGCCCCTTTGAAACACTGTGGTGGCGTTTCAAAGGGGCAGTGCTGCATGGAGCCCGGGGTCAGCTGGGGACTCCAGCTGATCCTGGGCTCCCACGGCGCTTCTCCTTTGAAACATCACCGCAGCATTTCAAAGGGCCAGCGCTGCACTGAGTCCAGGGTCAGCTGGAGTCTTATTATTGTTTAACAGCGTGATTAATCACGTGATTAATCACAATAAAATTTTTTAATCGCATGATTAATTGTAATTTTTTTTAATCGCTTGACAGCCCTAGTAAAAATACCCTAAAAAGGTCAGGTACTGTCCTGGGAATCACAGCCATGAAAAAACATCCCATCTTAATTACTAACATTATTAGGCTGCTTATTCCTTGGGAAATGCAGATACAAGTTGAAATTAGCAAGGCATTTCTGGGCCATTTCTGGGAAACAGCCAAATTGCCATTCCATTTGCTACAGATGTTCTGGGTTTATTTATTAACTACAGAGGCCCAGCTGGAGCGAGGCATACTCTGAGCTCTGAGGGGACATGATCGCTGGGGGGAGAAGCAAGAGGGAATCCCAGGGAATCCTCTGTGGATACTGAGGCCCAGCTATAGTATAACAAAGTCAGAGTTCAGCAAGAATAGCTGGGGAACCCAAAAGGAAAAGCAGGCTGGGAAATCTGCTTCCCCCCCCCCCAAAAAAAGTGGTTTTGTAAGAAAAAAAGTAACATTTCCCCCTGGTTGGTGTCTAAGATCCCCAAACTATATGCATGGGTCAGAGTTAAGAGAAAATATCACTTAATATTTAACGAAGGCTTGAAAGCTATTTAGAAGACACTTATTTTTTGGCAACCAAACCATTTTCAGAATCTTGGATTTTATGAGGAATCCTTCGTGAAGATAGACATTTCCTGCAGAAAAGTCTGTTTTGATAAAATGCATTCCATAAAAAACACATTCAGAACAGCAATTTCCGCCCGCTGTACCCAAGAGAATTTTTTAAAGTGCGCATTAGAAATCAATACTACCAGCAATGTTCCCTCTAATTTTTTTTCAGCCCCACCAATAGAAACATATGCTGCCAGCTGTTGCCAGTTGTGGTTGCTCTGCTAATCTGCTGGGTGGCATACAAATCTCTCCTGGGTGGTTCCCCAAATGCTCAGCTTACAGTGAACACTCACGACTGCCTCTTGGAAACACTGCTGAGGCATTTCAAAGGGGCAGCACAAAGCAGAGCCCGGGGTCAGCTGGGGACTCTACCTTTTTATAGCACCTTCCCTCTGGAAGCCTCTGAAAGTCCTGTATGTATTTTGTTAGTTTATATGTAGACGTCAATCATCAGTGAAATGCAGCCACCTCTTTGGAGGACTGGGACAGCTAACTAACAGTACACAGCAACACAGCATTCAGGACTGGAACTGAAGAAGAGAGGCTGTGTATAATAGAGAGGAGCTTGCGAACAGGTGAGTGCTAACAGGGAGTTTAGAGAGGGAGTTCTCCAGGTAAAGGAGAAGCAGATACAGGACTCTTGAGGGAAGTGTGTGTTGTGTTTGGGGCTTTCTTGCTGTGTGCTGAGCTTGTGTTTGTTGGTGTGTGGTGGTGGGTTTTTTTGTTTGTTTGTTTTTTTTCCTTCTCTGTGTTTTTGAGTGAGGCTTTAGAGAGGGAGTTCTCCAGGTAAAGGAGAAGCAGATACAGGACTCTGGAGGGAAGTGTGTGTTGTGTTTGGGGCTTTCTTGCTGTGTGCTGAGCTTGTGTTTGTGAGTGAGGGTTGGTGTGTGTTCTTTTTTTGTTTTTGTTTGTTTTTTCCCCTGTGTGTTTGAGTGAGGCTTTTTTTTCCTCACTTCCCCTTTGCCCTCCCCCTCCCCTTCATGGAGTGTGTGCTGTGATTGGCAGGTGGAAACTATTGGCTTCTAATTAAAGTATGAATTCTAGAAGCCTCTGCTGATTGGCTGAGCCTTGGTAGGGGGAGGGACTTTCAGGCAGTCCAGGGCTTTATAAGGCTCCCTGGGCAAGCGACCAAGGAGCTTGCGAACAGGTGAATGCTAACTGGGAGTTTAGAGAGGGAGTTGGGAAGGGGGCGAGGTTCTCTTGCCTTTCTTTTAAAATCCCTTCTCCAGGACAGCAGGGATGGATGGTGATGGTTCTGCTGTTGTTACCTGCACGGAGTGTGCTATGTTTGTCTTCCTCCCGGAAGAAAGAACGGATTTCATCTGCACTAAGTGCAAGCTGGTCGCCATTTTGGAAGAAAAAATTAGAGGGCTGGAGGCCCAAGTGTCAACCCTACGCTCGATCAGAGAGGATGAAGACTTCCTCGATAGAAGGCAGCGTTTAATCCTTCAAGCACGGCAGGCGGAAGAGCCAGAGAGGGCAGTACGTGACCAGGAAGAGAACTGGCAGCATGTAACTTCTAGAAGGGGAAAAAGGCCAGCATGGAAATCCCCCAATGCTATAGAGGTAAGTAATCGCTTTCAGGCTCTCTCCACAGGCTCTGCAGTGCTGAATGCTTTGGAAGGGACTCACAAGGAAGAAACCGGAAGGGAACACCATCTACTGGAAGGCATGGGATGTAGTCCTAGGGATGGGGGTTCCACGGCCACCACCCCCAAAAGAAAATGACGGGTGGTGGTGGTCGGGGACTCCCTCCTAAGAGGGACTGAGCCATCCCTCTGCCATCCGGACCTGGAATCTCGAGAGGTATGCTGCTTACCGGGAGCTCGCATTCAGGATGTGACTGAGAGGCTTACCAAACTGATCAAACCTTCGGATCGCTACCCCTTCCTGCTTCTCCACGTGGGAACTAACAATACGGCCAAGAATGACCTTGAGCGGGTTACTGCGGATTATGTAGCGCTGGGAAGAAGGATCCAAGAACTCGGAGCACAAGTGGTGTTCTCATCCATCCTCCCTGTTGAAGGGAAAGGACTGGGCAGGGATCGTCGAATTGAGGGCCTAAATGCATGATTGCGCAGGTGGTGTCGCAGAGAGGGCTTTGGTTTCTTCGACTATGGGACTCTGTTCCGGGCACAAGGATTGTTAGGAAGAGATGGGATCCACCTAACCAAGAGAGGAAGGAGCATCTTTGCGGGCAGGCTTGCAAACCTAGTGAGGAGGGCTTTAAACTAGGTTCGTGGGGGACGGTGACCAAAACCCTGAGGGGAGTGGGAAAGTCGGATACCGGGAAGAAATGCAGAGAGGAACAAGCAAGAAAGGAGGACCCTGTTTCGAATGGAGAAGATAGGGCGATCAACTGGTTACCTGAGGTGTTTGTACACTAATGCGAGAAGCCTGGGCAAAAACAGGAAGAACTGGAGGCCCTGGCCCAGTCCGAGAAATATGATTTAATTGGGATAACAGAGACTTGGTGGGATGACTCGCATGACTGGAGCGCTGTCATGGAAGGGTATAGACTGTTCAGGAAGAACAGGCAGGGGAGAAAAGGAGGAGGAGTTGCACTATATGTAAGAGAGCACTATGATTGCTCTGAACTCCAGTATAAAGAGGAGAAAAACCTGTTGAGAGTCTATGGGTTAAGTTTAAAGGAGCAAACAACAGCAGTGATGTTGTGGTTGGTGTCTGCTACAGGCCACCGAATCAGGTGGATGAGGTAGATGAGGCTTTCTTCAGACAACTGAGAGAAGCTTCCGGATCGCAGGCCCTGGTTCTCGTGGGGGACTTTAATCACCCTGACATCTGTTGGGAAACCAATACGGCAGTACACAGGCAATCCAGGAAGTTTTTGGAGAATGTTGGGGATAACTTCTTGACACAAGTACTGAAGGATCCGACCAGGGGCTGTGCGCAGCTTGACCTTCTGCTCACAAACAGGGAGGAACTAATAGGGGAAGTGGAGGTGGGTGACAACCTGGGAAGCAGTGATCATGAGATGGTAGATTTCAGGATCCTGACCAAAGGAAGAAAAGAGAGTAGTAAAATACACACCTTGGACTTCAAAAAAGCAGATTTTGACTCCCTCAGAGATCTGATGGACAGAATCCCTGGGATGCTAACATGAAGGGGAAAGGAGTCCAGGACAGCTGGCAGTATTTTAAAGAAGCCTTACTGAAGGCACAGAAAGAAACCATCCCGACACATAGCAAGAGGCAAACATGGTAGGAGACCGGATTGGCTTACGGGGAAATCCTTGGTGAACTTAAGCACAAAAAGGAAGCTTACAAAAAGTGGAAACTTGGACAAATGACCAGGGAGGGGTTTAAATGTATAGCTCGCGAATGCCGGGGGGTTATCAGGAAGGCGAAAGCGCAAATGGAATTGCGACTGGCTAAGGATGTGAAGGATAACAAGAAAGGTTTCTACAGGCATGTTAACAAGACGAAGGTAATCAGAGAGGGTGTGCGGTCCCTACTGGATGAAGGAGGTAACCTAGTGACAGATGATTTGGGGAAAGCTGAAGTACTCAATGCTTTCTTTGCCTCTGTATTCACGGACAAGGTCGGCTCCTGGACTTCTGCGCTAAGTGACTCAAGATGGGATGAAGATGGACAGCCCGTGGTGGGTAAAGAACAGGTTAGGAACTATTTAGAAAAGCTAAACGTACACAAATCCGTGGGTCCGGACTTAATGCATCCAAGGGTACTGAGGAGTTGGCAAATGTCATTGAGGAGCCTTTGGCCATTATCTTTGAAAAGTCGTGGAGATCGAGAGAAATCCCGGATGATTGGAAAAAGGCAAATGTAGTGCCCATCTTCAAAAAAGGAAAGAAGGACGATCCAAGGAACTATACGCCGGTCAGTCTTACCTCGGTTCCTGGAAAAATCATGGAAGGGATCCTTAAGGAATCCATTTTGAGGCATTTGGAAGAGATGAAAGTGATTAGGAATAGTCAGCATGGATTCACAAAGGGCAAGTCGTGCCTGACCAATCTGATTAGCTTCTATGATGAGGTAACTGGCTCTGTGGACGTGGGAAAGTCAGTGGATGTGATATACCTTGACTTTAGCAAGGCTTTTGATACGGTCTCCCACAATATTCTTGCCAGCAAGTTAAGGGAATGTGGATTGGATAAATGGACAGTAAGATGGATAGAAAGATGGCTAGAAGGCCGGGCCCAGCGGGTAGTGATCAACGGCTCGATGTCAGGTTGGCGGTCGGTTTCTAGCAGAGTGCCCCAAGGTTCGGTTCTAGGACTGGTTTTGTTCAATATCTTTATTAATGACCTGCATGAGGGGATGGATTGCACCCTCAGCAAGTTTACGGATGACACTAAGGTAGGGGGAGAGGTAGATACGCTTGAGGGCAGAGATAGGGTCCAGAGTGACTTAGACAAATTGGAGGATTGGGCCAAAAGAAATCTGATGAAGTTCAACAAGGACAAGTGCAGAGTTCAACAAGGACAAGTGCAGGAAGAATCCCAAGCATAGTTACAAACTGGGGACCAACCAGTTAAGTAGTAGTTCTGCAGAAAAGGACCTGGGGGTTACAGTGGATGAGAAGCTGGATATGAGTCAACAGTGTGCCCTTGTAGCCAAGAAGGCTAATGGCATATTAGGTTGCATTAAGAGAAGCATTGCCAGCAGATCCAGAGATGTCATTATTCCCCTTTATTCAGCTTTGGTGAGGCCATATCTGGAGTATTATGTCCAGTTCTGGGCCCCCCACTACAAAAAAGATGTGGACGCATTGGAGAGGGTCCAGCGGAGGACAACCAAAATGATTAGGGGGCTGGAGCATATGACTTATGAGGAGAGGCTGAGGGAGTTGGGTCTGTTTAGTCTGCGGAAGCGAAGAGTGAGGGGGGATTTGATAGCAGCCTTCAACTTCCTGAAGGGAGGTTCCAAAGAGAATGAAGAGAGGCTGTTCTCAGTAGTGACAGATGGCAGAACAAGGAGCAATGGTCTCAAGCTGTAGTGGAAGAGGTCCAGGTTGGATATTAGGAAAAACTATTTCACTAGGAGGGTGGTGAAGCACTGGAATGGGTTACCTAGGGAAGTAGTGGAGTCTCCATCCCTGGAGGTGTTTAAGTCTCGACTTGACCAAGCCCTGTCTGGGTTGATTTAGTTGGGATTGGTCCTGCCTAGAGCAGGGGGCTGGACTTGATGACCTTCTGAGGTCTCTTCCAGCTCTATGGTTCTATGAGAGTTGAATCTGAACTAAATACCCCTTAACTCTCCTGTGGGGAGTGGGTTAGAAATAGAAACCACCACAAATTTGCAGATTTCTTATCTTCGTAATGGGCTCATCCAAAATCCCACCCTTGCCCATCTCAGAATTTGGGTGGGCTGGCAATTCCAGGCTTTGATTTAATTCCCTTGGTCCCATCTCTGTATATAGTTAGTTAGACGCCACCGGATCAGGAGGGTACGTGTAGTATTTGAATTCTGGAACAAGAGGCAATTCTGGGCAAGGAGAGAGGGCCCTTCACAGGCATGAGACGCCCCATCATGCAATGCAGCATAGACCCAGTTAGGGAACAGGAGAGCTCCAGGAGAAGCCAGAAGGCAAGAGAGCAGTCATGTGGGGCCCAGTGGAACTTGACCCACCAAAGGCAGCTGCTCTGCAATGCGAATGAGACGGGTTGTAAAGAGAGGACACCCACAGAGGAAGGAGGCTGCCAGGGAGGAATTGCTGACCGTTTCCTCAGGAGCTAGAGTAACCTAATTGAGCGGTGCCTGGAAACCAAGCCAGCTGGGTTGGAGTCTTCCGTGGTATGTGGTGGAGAACCTGGCACCGTTATTTTCAACTACAGGCATTCAAAGGTAGAGGTCAGATCCAGCGGCACTCACTGATACAGTACACCAGCACCTCCCTGAAGCTGCTCACTTATTCTCCAGAATCACAGCCTTCATTTAAAACAAAAAGGAGATCTCGCACTGTAAGGGCTGAAAAGAAACATTGGGTTCCAGTTGGCCCGGCTACATGCTGAAGACAGGACTTCCTGAGTCTGCAGAGAGCAACAGCTCGGAGAGGAGTGACCTGCCCCATCGGTAAGGGGTTAACTCAGAAGCCCTATGATGAAAAAACGGAGCAAGCAGGTCACAGTAAAGGGCTCGGGAAGGCTAATGGCATATTAGGGTGCATTAGGAGGAGCATGGCCAGCAGATCTAGGGAAGTGATTATTCCCCTTTATTCTGCTCTGGTGAGGCCACATCTGGAGTATTGTGCCCAATTCTGGGGCCCCCATTACAGAAAGGACGTGGGCGCACTGGAGAGGGTCCAGCGGAGGGCAATGAAAATGATTAGGGGGCTGGAGCACATGACGTATGAGGCTGAGGGATTTGGGCTTCTTTAGTCTACAGAAGAGCGAGGGGGAGATTTGATAACAGCGATCAACTATCTGAAGGGGGATTCCAAAGAGGCTGGAGAGAGGCTGTTCTCAGTAGTGACAAATGGCAGAACAAGGAGCAATGGTCTCAAGTTGCAGTGGGGGAGGTCTAGCTTGGATATTAGGGAAAACAATTTCCCTAGGAGGGTGGGGAAGCACTGGGATGGGTTCCCTAGGGAGGTGGTGGAATCTCCATCCCTAGAGGTTTTGAAGTCCCGGCTTGACAAAGGCCTGGCTGGGATGATTGAGTTGGGGATGGTCCTGCTTTGGGCAGGGGGTTGGATGTGGTGAGTTCCTGAGGTCTCTTCCAGCTCTATGGTTCTATGGAAGGATGCAAGTCTCTGAGCCTCCCATTCCTTTCTTATGAAGGATGAAATAGTTAACAGTGCCTCACCAGGCTTCCCAGTTACTGCCGCTTGGAGATGGATGGGGCAGACACTGTCAGAGAGGTTTCCCATTGGTGTTACCAGCGGCTGCTGTTTGGGAAACTTCGCCACATATTCTCCCCCTGCCCTGCACCCCCATGTAGGAGGAACCAAGCCAAAGGAACCTAGCAGAGCCCATAGGCACATTGAAGGCCCACCGCCAAGGGGGGAGCCCAGGGAGTTGCACGATCACCTTGTGAACATCTGCGTTGAGCAGCATTGCATTATGGAGACTCACATAAGCAGAGCTTGGAAGAGCAACCAACATTTTCCTCCCCCACCTAATTCCTGCCTTCGGGGGCAGGGGATGAGCTCGGGGTGCACCTAACAGAGCAATTAAACAGTTATTGGAGCAATCAGAGGAGAGAAGGTGCATTTGACACACCCCCACAGGGTGACTGTTCCCGCGTTCATTGATGTATTAAAACAGCATTTAACGGATACAATGAAATATCTCTCATTACAAACCCCACTGCCTTCTGGGCCCACACCTATTATTATCCACATCTCTGGAGGGCTTGTTTGCAGGAATACAAGTAAGTCTCTGGTTTGCAGCCCACGCCAGCTAGCCTTGAAATCCCGGGCATGCTGTTGTTTCTTGAATTGCTTCCTGGTTAGTTACCCCGCTGATCTTCACTCCAGCTTTCGAAAGGGATTTACAAATTAGTAATGACAGGGTGGGGAGTGCGGTTGTGAACAGGCAGCAACTTAATGGTCCAGATGGGTTCACGACAAGGTACGGTAGATCTGATTTAAGCATTCGGGGGAGAGAGCTTAACGGCAGCATCTGATTATCACTGGTCTTTACTTGGTCTGCCAGCTGAACTAACTGAAAGCACAGAGGTCACATTGTATAGCATCCCCCTCTCTCTGGGCCTCCCAGCCAGCACCCTACTATTTCTGCTCTTTTGTTCTAAACCCAGCTTGCAATCTGGCATGTGGGAAAGAGCCATCAGGGCAGCGGAGTGATTCATTTCACTCAACCCCAGGGAGACTCAGCTGTTGACTTTTGCAGCGGATGCAACAGAGGAGGAATTTTTGTGTCCGTCAGTAATTGGTGGAGGGAGCAGAGGGGAGGGAGGGAAAGGGGTGGGCTGGTTGTTTTTCACCAACTGATTTTGGCACCAGAAGTTTCTCAATGGATGGATCCCAGGTCTTGATGGTGTTACGACAGCTTCGCATCACTGGTGGCAGAAGTAATGAGTGTTCCTGGTTACGTTGGCAATGCGGAGCTGCTGCAGTAGCTCATACACCAACCTCCCACTCTCCCCTTATCTATGCAGGGAGTGGTTAGGAGAAAGAGACAATGGCTCATGTTCTCTCACGCACCAGCAATCCCCAGCTGCCAGAATGGCTCCTCATTGCCGTAGGCAACCACTGTGATTTAGAGCAGTCCTGAGGCTGCTCTATTTTACCCTGCAGATAGGAGAAGCATCTTTCGCCCTCTACACCTGAGCTGTGCCGAGCACTCGGATGCAACTCACAATCTGATCTACAACCACCACAGCCCAAATCCTGAGCAACTAGTTCCCCATGGATATCAATGACTGTTGCAGGAACGCTGCCCCCTCAGGATTTGACTCTGTTGTATTTTCGGGATGTAAATGCTTTCTGGCCAGAGTAACAGGCGTTTCCCTGAAAACTGGTGTCTGCTCATTATCCGGGATGGAAGAGGGCAGGCCAAATGCCACACATTCATTGCTTGCTCTGGATTTGTGCCTACTTACGCCACCGGGGAGTTTGGCCTAGAGGCGCAGAATTAATGGGCGCAATCGATTGCAGTTAATTTTAGTAAGAGGTCTGTTCTTTGTCACTTTCACATCTTGGTCTCTATTGCTCCTTACAACAGTGGCTTTAAAAAAACCCCACATTTCTCAAATTCAAGTCTGTCCACTTTATTTAATGAAAGTGTGTGTGTATTTTAAAGGCAGTTCTGTTTCATTTTTGCTGTCTCTGTTTTAACGCCATACTCATCAATAATGAATTTTACTGAAAAGCAAAAATCCATGTATCCCACTATCGTACTTTATTTTTTTCAGACACCCGATAAAGATTTTTTTCTTCTTTCAATCGGGGCTTTTGTATTTTAACACATTTCCTCTAATTAATTGTGTCTCTCTCAAAAAAAACAACAACAAAAAACAGTGACACACTGAAGCTGGGACTACCGGTAATGAAAACTTCAATTTATAAAAGTGGTTTTCTAATCATTCTGGTTTAAATATAAGGGCTGCTTGCCGTGCCAAGGAAAAAAACTCAGCCCAAATGCAGCATCTAGATTTTTCAATTAACTTCCTGCTTTTTTATGCCATTCCACACCTGGTTGGACTAGGCTACAGAGACTGACAAGCGCATGATAGCAGTTTTCAAGTACCTATAAGGGTGTTAACAAGGAGGAAGGAGAAAAATTGTTCTCTCTGGCTTCTGAAGACAGGACAAGAATCAATGGGCTTAAACTGCAGCAAGGGAGGTTTAGGTTGGACATTAGGAAAAACTTCCTACCTGTCAGGGTGGTGAAACACTGGAATAAATTTCCTAGAGGGGTTGTGGACTCTCCATCACTGGAGATTTTTCAAGAACAAGCTAGACTATGATTCTAAGTGACTCTTATGCACTGGACAGAGGAAGAGACAGAGACACTGGAAACGGGAAGGGAGCCATCATTTTTGAAAGTCAGTGAGCTTTCCTCCCATTTTTTACCTGTCATAAGGCCAAGTGACAGGGGAGGGAGCAGAGAGGAGCGATGGGGGCTGCGGTGGGGAGGGACACGTGCAGGGGCAGATGGAGAAGGGGCAGCATGAGGGCCAGTCTTCAGGAGAAGGGATGGCACAGGAGGAAGGGCCATGCTCCAGGTGCCAGGGGTCCGGTGTTCCCTGTAAGCTCAGCGCTTGGGCGACCCCCCAGGAGAGATTCAAATGCCACCCTGCTGCTTAGCAGAGTGCCCACAGAGGGCAGCCTGTGCTTCTACTGTTGGTGCACATCTGCACAGGCCTGGGTGCACATAACACAATTTATTCTGCACATGGGTGGAAAAAATTAGAGGGACCACTGCAATGGTCCTCTCCCCCCACTGTTAGGGAGCTTCCTCCACTCCCAGGAGGTGCCTGGCAGCAGTGGACATGATC